>CM051235.1:607566431-610328931 GCA_027917425.1 Gastrophryne carolinensis
TTCTCTCCCCCTCTCCCTCTCTCCTCCCCCTCCCTCTCTCTCCCTCTCCCCTCTCCCCCTCTCCCCCTCTCTCCCCCTCCCCCTCTCTCTCCCCCTCCCCCTCTCTCTCCCCCTCCCCCTCTCTCTCCCCCTCCCCCTCTCTCTCTCTCTCTCTCTCCCCCCCCCCCCCCCCACTCTCTCTCTCTCTCTCATATATATATATATAATTTATTTATTCTCTTTTTAGTAACACACTTCAGAGTGCAAACAAATTGAAAATTAAAGAAAACAGATAAGCTCAGCACATTGAAGCCATCTTCTTGCTGCACTATTATGGAAACGTTAAAAAATGCCATCGAAAATAGAATGACTCTTTAAAGTAGACCAAAACCCACAGAGCTAGATTCTCTCCTCGGGGCATCCACAATCAAGATGCCCCACTGTGTGAAACTCCCCCAAGTCGCCTATATACTCACCTTCTTTCCCAATCCAACAGAGCATGTGCGAGCAGCTGCCACATTGCTGCTGTCGCTTTAGCAGGGCGCGTGCTTGCGGCAGGCATTTGTGAATCACCGGCGCGGGCACGCTCCCTGTTAGAGGGTAGCGGGGGATGAGGCCGCCAGCGCGCTCGGATCCATTCACCTTAGATGAAGGGGTGGGAGCAGATCCGAGTGCGCTAATTGGACACTAGCGGCCGCACATGCGCCATAGAACCGGGAAGAGGTGAGTTTGTTCGGGCAACCTGGAAGGTTTCACAAAGCGGGCCACCCCCGATCGCCGTGTCCCAGGTTCAATGACCCAAATCCAGGATAGTCAAAATCCTGGGTTTTGGTCCACTTTAAATGAGTCTGCCTCATTTCCCAGAACTTTGCATTTCCTGATAAACCCTGTAGAACTTCCCTTCTGCTGATTTTTCAGGCTGTCCAAGTGACTTCTGAGGGGACCGTATACAGGCTGAGCATGTTTAGTATCTTGATGACAGGTTAGATCCCTTTCACTCACCCGCACTGTTACCTGTTTTGCATTTCAGGCCCAGAATAAGGAGACGGGTATATTGGCCGCCGCGAAGGTGATCGACACCAAATCTGAGGATGAACTCGAGGATTACATGGTGGAAATTGACATCCTGGCGTCATGTGATCACCCAAATATCGTGAAATTACTGGACGCTTTCTATTATGAAAATAACCTTTGGGTACGTTTTTTTTTTTTTTTTTTTTTTTTTTATGGCCCTGTCTGTTTTTATTTTTATGGCCTGCATGTTCTGTTTTAGTTGAAACTTAAAGTGGACCTCCAGTTAAAAAAAAAATCAAAGCTTAGTAAATTGCTCCCCTAAAGCCCCTCTATGGCAATCGGTCACATAAGCTTATTGAGAGGTATTAAAGAGGAACAACACGCGATTTTCACTTTTTGTGATGGTGTTCCCCTCAGTATTGGGATGCCCCATTGTGTGTATGCCCCTCGGTCACTCACCTTCCTGCAGCTCCCACGACGCAGACTCTGGCGAGAACGAGCGCACTGTTTCCGTGTGGCGTCATCCGGAGTGCAGAGCTGATTGGTCCAAGAATTGGCCAATAGCTACTGCAGGATAGGAAAGCTCTGTGTGACGTCACTTGGAATTCCGTGCTCATTGGTCCAAGGTTGGCCAATAGCACCAGCATGAATCCAGGCAGCAGCATGGCTGAGATGCTGGAAGGAAAGGAAGCTCCAAAAGGCTGTTGGTCCGCTTTAACCTGTCCTGTCACTCAGGTCTGCGGCTGCCATGCAGAACCCCTCCCCCTTACCGACATCAGGGGAGGATTTGCCCAATCAGGTGAGATTTCACACTTGGCACATGTCAAGAACAGTCCAGGAGTGCAGGTGCACGCTTACCTTAAATATGTCGGGTGCCAAGGCCGCGGTGGCGCCGCTTTAAATCCAGTTAGATAAAAGGCCAGCACACCATAGGTTACATCAATAGACTTGTATTAAATGATATACAGCAAGATGAGGTTCATACAGACCATTCAGCTGCATCAAAGTCCATAAGAGTGGGTTGCTGATAGCGACAGTGTCCATTCGCCGACGTTTCGGGGGTGTCGCAGTACCAGTTTATTGTAATTGTAACACAGAGTTTTCACATGTTAATGACACCAGGCCGGGAGCTTCCAGCTCTCACTGCCGGTAAGGTGAGTTGACGGCGCAGGTTCACTGGATAGGGCGCCGCTGACATGGTTTCCATGCCAGCGGACGCTCTGCAATGGTGACGTCTGCCCCTGCGAGCTGGCTGACTGACAGCAGGCGCGGCCTATAGGGTCGCCCCTGCCGCCCTGTCACCAGTTACCGGGCAGACTTGGAGCCCAGCGACAGGGACGTTGACAGGGACGTTGCCGGTCGTGATCGGCTTCCGGCCTCTGTGGCACACTCCGACGGCTTGGTGAGTACAGCTTCTTCCTTTATATTTCCATATATTTCTATTTAGTTATTCATTGTGTGACATTCTGACCCGCTGACGTCATATGGCGTCAGGCGGGAATCACAGCAATTCTGTTCTTTAAAAGGCCATCTGCTGCCTTGCCATGGTTGTTTGTCTGCCCTGAGGAAGGGGGTTTGCGACACCCCCGAAACGTCGGCTGATGGACACTGTTGCTATCAGCAACCCACTCTTATGGACTTTGATGCAGCTTAAAGTGGACCAACACCCAGGATTTTGACTATCCTGGGTATTGGTCCACTTCCCCTATGTGAAACCCCCCGGAAAGCCCCCAAAACTCACCTCTCCCCGCCATGGACAAGCTGATTGACAGCGACGGACAAGCAGCTTGCCCGTCGGCGCCTCCCGCGCGTCACTCTTGACGTGTGTGCGCCCGCGCCGGCCATTCAGAGACGGCCGGCGCGGGTGCGCACACGTCTAGAGGAGCGCGAGTGAGGCAGCAGCGGCTGGAGAGGTAAGGTTTTTCGGGGGTTTTGGATGTCCCGCGGTGTGTGAGGTGATCGGCCCGGGAATCTTATAGACGGTCCACTTTAATGGTCTGTATGAACCTCATGTTGCTGTATATCATTGAATACAAGTCTATTGATTTAACCTATGGTGTGCTGGCCTTTTATCTAACTACACTTGGCACATGGGGAGCGAGGGGGGGTTGGAACTTACACAAAGCTTGGATGTTTTATTTATTAATGTGGACCAAAATCAGCCGCTCATCCTGTCTGCTTCTCCGGCTGGAAACACTGAATGGAATCCCAGCCCCACACATCGCGGTGCGCCGCATCCTTTGCGTTTTTTATTGTTTTTCCACCTTCTCCTTTTTATATTTTTAATAATTTTATATAAGTGTCCCGACTCCCGTGTAGCTTATTGATTTCAGTAGGTGCCCCATGCACTGAAGCCTCTGTGATCCTGAGCCTCCCTGGTGACAGGTTTGCTGGAAACCTCCTATGGCTGTAATTATTATTTTAGCGCCTGCAGATCTGGCCGTGTCGGATCAATGCGGCCCGGTCCCTGGGAGTCCCCTCTCCTCACATCTGTGCCATTATTCTCTTTGATAAGCAGGACATGTGACCGTGGTGTTTTGTGTTTGCAGATCCTGATAGAATTCTGTGCTGGAGGAGCGTTAGACTCCGTCATGCTGGGTAAGTGGAGAATTGCCAATACTAAAGCCTGCCATCTTGCTTTTTTCTTTTTTTTTTCTGTATTTTATGCATAGATGGCCATTGTATGCTTGTGCACACCTAGGTTTTTTTTTTTCTCATTTAACCTGAGCGGTGAGATGAGGCAAACGCAACCATTATGGCGCCATTATGGGGGGCTTCCCAAACCACAGCACCTGGGGAGCGATTGCAGGGGTCATAAGAGCGGTTCCTTGACCACTAGGCCGTGACCAGGGCTGTATTTACCATTAGGCAAACCTAGGCCTGTGTCTAGGGTGGCCACCTGCAAGGGGGAGGGGGGGGCGCTATAGTAAAAAAAAATAGGTGTTAGCAGGTTAATACCTCCTTACAAATGCCTCCCACAATGTGTGTGTGTATAGCGGAGAGAGGGTGCAATGGGTTAAAGGCAGTCTGCAGCCTCATCCTCTCCCCTTTATTGCTGTGCCCATGTGACTTCTTTTTCCTTCTAGTCTTTCTTTCTTTCTATCCTTTGTTTTTCTTACATCTGGTTTGCCATTCCTTTTCTTTGTTTTTTTTTCTGTCATTTCTTCTATTCATTCAGTCTTTTCTTCTCTTTTTTCTGTTAATCCTTCTGTTGTTTCTTTCCTTCCCGCTCTTTTTATCTCCCATTGCTTGCCTTATCTGCCTTTTTTCCTGTCTTTCCGTTTATTCTTCTATTGTTTCCATCATGCATTCATTCCCTTTCTTTGTGCTTTCATTCTTTGTTTCTTGCTTCGTTCCATCTATTTTTTTTTTCCTTTCGTTTTTGCTTGCATTTTTTCCATCATTCCTTCTACACTTATGTCCCTTATTCCTCTTTCTTTCTGTCATTGCTTCTATACTTTGTCATTCCTTCTATTTTTATGTTCCTTATTTCTCTTTCTGTCATTGCTTCTATTCTTATGTCCCTTATTTCTCTTTCTGTCATTGCTTCTACTCTTATGTTCCTTATTTCTCTTTCTTTCTGTCATTGCTTCTATACTTTGTCATTCCTTCTATTTTTATGTTCCTTATTTCTCTTTCTGTCATTGCTTCTATTCTTATGTTCCTTATTTCTCTTTCTGTCATTGCTTCTACTCTTATGTTCCTTGTTTCTCTTTCTGTCATTGCTTCTATACTTTGTCATTCCTTCTACTCTTATGTTCCTTATTTCTCTTTCTGTCATTGCTTCTACTCTTATGTCCCTTATTTCTCTTTTATGTTCCTTGTTTCTCTTTCTGTCATTGCTTCTATACTTTGTCATTCCTTCTACTCTTATGTTCCTTATTTTTCTTTCTGTCATTGCTTCTATACTTTGTCATTCCTTCTACTCTTATGTTCCTTATTTCTCTTTCTGTCATTCCTTCTACTCTTATGTTCCTTGTTTCTCTTTCTGTCATTGCTTCTACTCTTATGTCCCTTATTTCTCTTTCTGTCATTCCTTCTACTCTTATGTTCCTTGTTTCTCTTTCTGTCATTGCTTCTATACTTTGTCATTCCTTCTACTCTTATGTTCCTTATTTTTCTTTCTGTCATTGCTTCTATACTTTGTCATTGCTTCTACTCTTATGTTCCTTGTTTCTCTTTCTGTCATTGCTTCTATACTTTGTCATTCCTTCTACTCTTATGTTCCTTATTTTTTCTTTCTGTCATTGCTTCTATACTTTGTCATTGCTTCTATTACTTTTCCTTGTTATTCTTCAGCAGTAATCACTATACATGCAGTTTTATCACCATGTATGGAGTCATACCACACACTGATACTCTATCACCCAAGGACCCGCATAAGCCTGAAGCTGGCTCTGCTCAGCATTATCTAACAATAGGGGGCGCCAGCACTTGTCATGCCTAGGGCAGCATGAACACCAAATACAGCCCTGGCCATGACAGCCTCCATCGTTTTCTCTCATCCAGTGATCAAATTAAATGCGACCTAACTCTTTGGTGTTTTTTTGTGATGGCAGAGCTGGAGCGTCCGCTGACAGAGCCTCAGATCCGGGTGGTGTGCAGGCAGACACTGGAGGCGCTAAGCTACCTACACGATATGAAGATCATTCACCGCGACCTGAAGGCCGGAAACATCCTCCTGACGCTAGATGGCGAAGTCAAGTTAGGCAAGTGACCCTCTATTTTTGTAGGTCACCTAATCGACACCTAAAGTGTAGGTTTCAACTTGTGCTACTGCTGACCTGCTTCTGCCTTCAGTGTTTACTATTACACAATACACCACCTTCAAACCTGCCCCCCTCCGGTCACAAAGCCGCTTCCTTAAAGCAGAACAAAAACCAGGATTTTCACTATCCCGGGTTTTAATCCTTGCCCCTGGGGCATCCTGACTTGGAATGGCCGCTAAGTGAAATGACTCATAAAAACGTACTCGTCTTCATTCCTACGGCGCATGTGCGTGCTGGCGGACATATTAATGCAAGGCATACAGCTCAGTTAACACGCACAGCTTGGCAATAGGGAGTGAGCACGTCCGCATGCCCACTTCCCTTTAGATGTGGGCGTGCCCCCAGCCTATCTGAATGGCTGGACCTGGGAACTTGCCTCAGCCCAGAGATGCTGGGGATGCTCCAGTGATTGTTTATTTTGCCATGGAAGCCACGGTAAAGGTGAGTGCTGCAGTCACCCAGAAGAGTTTAACACAGTGGGACATCCCGATTTGGGAGGGCCAGTTGCCAAGGGTTTTGTTCTCCCAGCCATTTCCTAGATAATGCGTGTGGGGCCGACCCGGGCCACATTGTCACAGGTTCAGGGGAGCAGCCAGGTTGCTGGAGCCTCCCATCAACCTCCACGATCCTCTGCCGAAATGCAGCTTTGGCTTATCACACTTATTGGCATCTGGGACATAGAATGCATCCCCGACCCACATGACCGCCAGCGGCCAATCGCAGGGCGGCTTTTTGGCACAGGATTGAGGGTGTTGCTGCAGTCAATGCATGATCCTGTGATGATGCGGCCCAGGCCAGCCCCCACACTGAATGACCAGTAAATGGGTGTGGGTCTGCATTAACCCATCCGCGCAGTGAGACAAAAACAAGCAAGAGTGCACACATGGGCTAGCAGGGTTGCATGGCTGGGCGTCTTGCTCAAGAGCACTACAGTCGTGTCCTGTCCCAGGAATTGAAGCTGCAACCCTCTGGTCACAAGCCCGCTTCCTTAAAGTGGACCAAAACCAGCGCCGATCGGCCCGGGAATCTTATAGATTCCCTCCCCCCTGGGGAAACCAAAATCGGGATGCCCCGCTGTCTGAAACTTCCCAGGTCGCCCCATACACTTACCTTGCTCCCCGGTCTAACGGCGCATGCGTGAGCCGCGGCCGCATCTCCGCTGTCCCTATAGCAGGCATTTGTGAATGGTTGGCGCGGGCACGCTCCCTGTTAGAGGGAAGCAGGGGATGCGGCCGCCTGAGCCGCTGGCCTTAGACGAAGGCCCCTCCCATTCCCCATATAGGCAGTGTGGCATTCCCCCCCTCCCATTCTCATAGGCAGTGTGGCATCCCCCCCTCCCATTCCCATAGGCAGTGTGGCATTCCCCCCCTCCCATTCCCTTTAGGCAGTGTGGCATTCCCCCCCTCCCATTCCCTTTAGGCAGTGTGGCATTCCCCCCCTCCCATTCCCTTTAGGCAGTGTTGCATTCCCCCTCCCATTCCCTATAGGCAGTGTGGCATTCCCCCTCCCATTCCCTTTAGGCAGTGTGGCATTCCCCCCCTCCCATTCCCTTTAGGCAGTGTTGCATTCTCCCTCCCATTCCCATAGGCAGTGTGGCATTCCCCCCCTCCCATTCCCTTTAGGCAGTGTGGCATTCCCCCCCTCCCATTCCCTTTAGGCAGTGTTGCATTCCCCCTCCCATTCCCATAGGCAGTGTGGCATTCCCCCCCCTCCCATTCCCTTTAGGCAGTGTGGCATTCCCCCCCTCCCATTCCCTTTAGGCAGTGTTGCATTCCCCCTCCCATTCCCTCCCTATAGGCAGTGTGGCATTCCCCCCCTCCCATTCCCATAGGCAGTGTGGCATTCCCCCCCTCCCATTCCCTTTAGGCAGTGTGGCATCCCTCCCATTCTCTATAGGCAGTGTGGCATCCTCCCCTCCCATTCCCTCCCTATAGGCAGTGTGGAATCCTCCCCTCCCATTCCCTCCCTATAGGCAGTGTGGCATTCCCCCTCCCATTCCCTCCCTATAGGCAGTGTGGCATTCCCCCTCCCATTCCCTCCCTATAGGCAGTGTGGCATTCCCCCTCCCATTCCCTCCCTATAGGCAGTGTGGCATTCCCCCCTCCCATTCCCATAGGCAGTGTGGCATTCCCCCCCCTCCCATTCTCTTTAGGCAGTGTGGCATTCCCCCCCTCCCATTCCCTTTAGGCAGTGTGGCATTCCCCCCCTCCCATTCTCTTTAGGCAGTGTGGCATTCCCCCCCTCCCATTCCCTTTAGGCAGTGTGGCATTCCCCCCCTCCCATTCCCTTTAGGCAGTGTGGCATCCCCCACTCCTCTTATTCCCATAGGCATTGTGGCATTTACACCCCTCCCATTCCCCTGGTAAAAAAAACCAAAATATCTTGGCAATACTGGTCTGGCTGCCAGAGTACTGAGGCCACATAGGGGTCCAGCGGTCCTTCACCCTGAATAAGAGTCTATCTTATATGTTTCCCACACCCTGTACATACAGATTGACCAAATTAAAAATCATCCTACCTGCATCTACTGCATTTGTGAATGGCCAGCGCGGGCACGCTCCCTGTTAGAGGGAAGCAGGGGATGTGGCCACCTGAGCCGCTGGCCTTAGACGACGTGACGTCAGCAGCTCCGAACGTGCTGATTGGACAAGCGGGCGCGCATGCACGCTAGGACCAGGAAGAGGTTGGTTAACTTCGGCAATCTGGGGGGTTCCATGCTGCGCAGCACCCCTGATCGGGTGCCCCAGGGGAAGGAACCAAACCCCAGGATAGTCAAAATCCTGGGTTTTGGTTCACTTACACCACTGCCCCCAAAAACGCAGGCTGTTATTCTAAGTATGTCACACACCCCGCTTCAAGATAATCATTACATGTGGGTAGTATGGTCTGAATAGGGCGATTTGCAGAGATGATTGGAGGAAAGAAAGCCCCTCCCAGTCCATAAATACCTGGGACCTCCCACTCATTACCCAGTTTTCCATCTCTGCAGACGGCGAGCAAGTCAGAAGATGATGTCTCCTCCTTGCACAGGGGGATTTCAGGTAGCCGGGTTTATTCCCGGCCCGCTTTTCTCTCTATTTCCACCCGGTTATGTTTTTTATAAGTCCCAATAGACATGCCTCCCAGTCTAGGCTGTATCCCGGGTGAGGGTAGAATGGCACTTTTAGTGCTCTGGAGCCATGCTCCACCGTGAGACCCTGTACCAGAGGGTAGGCGGTTATCCGGGCTGGTGACCCCGGTTTGGGATGCCCTGTCCCTTGGCCCCCCTTTCCTGATGCCCTTCTCCTGTGGTGGTGGGGATAAAATGTCGGGGGCCACCTTTTTTACCTCAGAGTTAGGATTTATTTATTGTGCATTGTTTCACTGCTACTGGCGCCAGAGCTGAGGAGAACTTTTCTCCTCAGAAGTTGTAGTTGGGGGGTGGGGCCGGCTGTTGGCGCTGGCTTGTCCCCCTGGCTTTACTGTTTTTTGTTGCGGTGACTACCGCAATGGCCGCGGCACGGTTATTTGCGCTGGCGGTTCCATTAATCTTGTGAGGGGAGATCTCCCCTCACGCGCTGGCCACAGTGGGCGGGGCCGGGCGATTGCGCGTCGGCGCGGCCCGCACCCATTACATCCCTGGGGTCTTTGTGGTTACCGGCGCCGCGGCTGCTGTTCTTGCCATGGCGCCGGTATATGTGTGCGCTATAGTGTTTTTCTGAGGTAATTTACCTCACACATTTTGCCATTAGGGGCGCAGACCCACTGCGGAGCCCGCTTTCCGCTCTGTAAGGGGGCGGAGCTACGCATATCGCGCGCTCAGCGCTGGCCACGCCCACAGGCTCCTCTCTGCCTCTGTGAGCTGCGTGTGTGGTGGACGCCATTTACCTCACGCAGGAAGGCACAGTGAGTGGCCCTATGGGCCATATATATATATATATATATATATATATATAGCAGTCTTTCAGGTAGAACGCCTTAGGTTTTAAGGGGTCTTCTTCCGGTCCTTGGGTCCCTGGGTTAAATTCCATGTTAAAATCCTCCCACTTGGGACAATTATAAGGGCATCCCGGGTTGCTTACTAGCGTAATTCCCTCGGTCATTGCGACTACATATAAGTTCACCGTATGGAGGCATCCCCAGATACCGGGCTCCCCTCGGGGCAATCCCGGAAGTCCATGGGCTGTGGGGTATCCCTAACAGGGGATGACGTATTTCTATGTATACTATGTGCACAGCAGACTATTACACGGCAGTCAGAACCCCAGACGTCTGGGTCAGCACCGCCGGCGTCATCCCCTTCCCACCCCGTCTTGGCCCGTGTCCCGTGTGACGTTGTCACGGGTGGGCAGTCGCAATCTGATGTGTGTGCTAGATTGACTAATATTGAAAAATGTATTTCTTCTGCGGTTGCCAAGAAGGCTCCAGCTAAGAGAAAGCATTTGTCACCGGTCCCACCGACATTTGAATATGACGATGAGGATCGCCTGGATTGGTCAGATTACTCCCCTCTGGAGGAAGGGGAGCTATTTGACGAATCGGATTATTCGGACGACCAGCTATTCGTTGGTGCGGACTCTGAGAAGGGGTCAGGGAGTTCTTTGGATACTCCTAACGTCCTTGCTCAGATGTTTGAGGTTCTGGCTATTTCTCCTCCAGAGGTTGCTCCTCATCAACAAGGGGAGTTTTATGAGGAATCCAAGCCGCGCTTGGAATTCCCTAATCAAAGGCATTTTGATAAGATTATTTCTAAGGAATGGGAGAGGCCGGCTCAGCTCCCAGGCATTCTTCAGAGTTGGGATAAAAGATATCCTTTCCCTTCGGACACGGTTAAGCGCTGGACGTCCCCCCCTGAGGTGGATGCACCAATTCTGGGGTTATCCAATTCAGCCGTTTTTGAATAACCCCGATTGCTCTTCTCTTAAAGATGGAGGGGATAAACGAATTGGCCAGATGGCTTGTCATGGTTTCGCCAGTATTGGGGCAGCCATACGGCCCTTTTTGCGCTTCATCTCTGCTGGTGGTGGCTACCAGGTCGGTGGTCAGAGACTTGTTGTCATCTTCCGGTTTGCACCCGGACAGTGACGAATTTCTGGGACTTAAACGTTGTGAGTTATTCTTGTCTTTCATGTTAGCCGCCTTGGAGAGCTTCTGCTCTGATGGTGACTATAAGGCGTTCAGTTTGGTTGCGCCAGTGGGCGGCCGACTTTGGGCCAAAAAAGTCGCTGACGTCTCTCCCATTCGTGTGGCTATGGCTTTTTGGAGAAAAATTGGATTCAGTAGCTAAGGGGGGTAAGTTACCTCAACGCAAGAAGCAACGACGTCCCTTTCGCGGGGCGGCTTCTTTCAATCATTCCTTTCGCGGATCCAGAGCAGGAAGAGGTTTCGCCTTCCCTTCCACTAGAGGAGATTCCTGGAATAGGGGCAGAGGACGTGCCCGCTCAGGATACAACTGGGGTTCATAACCCAAAACCTGCGAACAAGCCTGCTCAGCAATGAGTGGGCGCCCTCACCCGTGCGGGTGGGGGGACAGCTGCGACACTTCTCTCTGATCTGGATTCGGGAGGTTTCGGACAAACGGATCCGGGAAGTCGTGTCTTCCGGCTACAAGTTGGAGTTCGAGTCCCGTCCTCCTCCGCTTTTCTTCAGGTCTAGGGTGCCCCCGGACGCACCTGGCGCACAGGGGCTTCGGGAGGCGCTTTTCAAGTCTTCTGGAGATATAGGTCATCTCGCCAGTGCCCCTATCAGATCAGGGTCGGGGATTTTACTCAAATCTGTTCACGGTCCCCAAAAAGGATGGCTCTATCCGGCCCATCCTGGATCTGAAGATCCTCAACAGGTTTATCAGGCTGCGAAAATTTCGCATGGAATCGCGTCGTTCAGCTATCCGCGCTCTCCGTCAGGTGGACTTCATGACGTCCATAGACGTCAAGGACGCTTTCCTCCATGTTCCGATTTTTTCCCGCGCACCAGAGATTCCTCAGGTTTGTGGTGGAAGATCGGCACTTTCAGTTTGTAGCTCTTCCTTTTGGTCTCACCACAGCTCCAAGGGTTTTTCACCAAGGTGCTCGCTGGGGTGATGGCTCTTCTTAGAGCGCAGGGAATTCGCATAGTGCCATATCTGGACGATCTCCTCATCATGGCATCATCATTCAGCCAAGCGGAATTGGACACCAGGACGGTAATATCCACTCTGGAGAGGTTCTGCTGGGTGATCAACTATCCCAAGTCCTCCTTTTACCCGTCCAGGATAGTATCCTTTCTGGGAATGTCTCTGGATACAGATCAGGCCAGAGTGTTCCTTCTTCAATCCAAGGTTCTTTTGATTCAGGAATTGATTCGGTCGCTCATGTCCATTCCTTGTCCGACCATTCGACTAGGAATGAGACTGGTGGGGTTGATGGTGGCCTCCTTCGAGGCAGTCCCCTTTGCCCAGTTTCACACGAGGACGCTACAACTCCATCTATTGTCTGTCTGGGACAGATCTCCTCTGTCGCTGGATCAATTCTTTCTGATGTCTCGCCGACCACTCAGGTGGTGGCTGAACTCAACCAATCTGTTGAAGGGCAGGTCTTTTCAGACTCCTCGTTGGGAGGTGGTCACCACGGATGCCAGCCTCTCAGGATGGGGGGGCTTCTGGAATGATCTGCAATTTCAGGGGTTGTGGGGACCCCTGGAAGCCCACGAGCCTATCAACATTCTGGAATTGAGAGCCATAAGAATGGTTCTTTTTCGTCTGACTCATCTCCTGCAGGGCTTGCCGGTCCAGGTTCGGTCGGACAATCGGACGGCGGTTGCCTACATCAATCACCAGGGAGGGACTCGCAGCAGGAGTGCCCTCAGGGAAGTGTCATTGATTCTGGACTGGGCGGAGAGCCACGTCCCGTGCATCTCGGCAGTTCACATTCCGGGAGTAGAGAACTCGGAGGCGGACTCTCTGAATAGGTGGTCAGCCCGCATGGGGGAGTGGCCTCTCAGTCCCAAGGTGTTTCGTTCAATTTGTCTCAGGTGGGGTTCACCGATGGTGGACCTCTTTGCCTCCCGTCACAATCACAAACTTCTGGCATCTGTGTCTCTGGCGAAGGATCCGCTAGCCTTCGCGACGGACGCCGTGTCCCTGAACTGGAGGGATCTGGGGTTTCTGTATCTGTTCCCTCCGTTTCCCATGGTAGCCAGAGTAGTGCGCAAGCTGGCTCTGGAAGGAGCGTCAGCAATTCTGGCGGCTCCAAGGTGGCCAAGACAGGTTTGGTTCGCAGACGTGGTAAGGTTAGCAGAAGATCAGTTCGTTCTGCCCCTGCTGCCGGATCTGCACACACAGGGTCATCTACGTTGCCCCAATTTACCAACGCTGGCTTTGACGGCGTGGCTGCGGAAACCTCCATCTTGAAGGAGGAAGGTCTTTAGGAAGAGGTTTTCTTCTTCCGTTTACTATAGGACTTGGAGGTCTTATATTGATTGGTGTGAGACTAGGGCTTTCCCTTGCAGGGAATTCTCTATTTCTAGAATCCTGGAGTTCCTGCAACATGGTTTGGATCTAGGGCTCCAACTTAATACTCTGAAGGGGCAGGTGTCTGCCCTGGCGGTGTTTTTCCAAAGATCTTTTGCGCTTCATCCGCTGGTTAAGACCTTTTTCCAGGGGGTTACGCACGTGCGGCCCCCTAGGAAGGCTCTGATTCCGGTTTGGGATTTGAATTTGGTTCTTTCTGCTCTTCAGGGTCCTCCCTTTGAGCCCTTGCATGATATTGCCTTGTCTTCCCTTACTCAGAAGGTGGCCTTTTTGGTAGCTATCACTTCTGTTCGGCGTGTTTCTAAGTTGGCGGCTCTGTCCATTCAGGTCCCGTATTTTGAAAGACATCAGGACAAGGTGGTTTTCCGTTTTAACCCGGATTTCCTTCCTAAGGTGGTTTCTGCCTTTTCGCTTAAACCAAGACATTGTTTTGCCCTCTCTGTGTCCTAATCCCAGTAATGAAAAGGAGAGGGTCCTGCATTCCCTGGATGTGGTTCGAGTTGTGAAGTACTATTTGGTGGTAACGTCTGCCTTTCGTAAGACTGATGCCTTCTTTGTGGTACCCTCTGGGCCCAAGAAAGGTTTTGGCGCCCGCTAAGTCTTCCATCAGTAAGTGGATTCGTCAGGCCATTGTCGGGGCCTTTTCTGCTAAGGGGAGAAATCCTCCCCTTCGTGTTACAGCTCATTCTACTCGTGCGGTTGGGGCTTCCTGGGCTTTTCAGCACCAGGCCTCTGTTGAGCAAGTTTGCAAGGCCGCTACCTGGTCTTCTGTTCACACTTTTTCAAAGTTTTTACAAGGGTGATGTTTGGGCCTCAGCGGATGCTGTTTTTGGCCGCAAAGTTCTGCAGGCTGCAGTAGTTTAAGTTGTGCTTTATGCCTTGTTTTGGATCCCCACCCTTTATGGACACTGCTTTTGGATGTCCCACATGTAATGATTATCTTGAAGCGGGGTGTGTGACATACTTAGAATAATACCATTTTGTGAATACTCACCTTGTAAAATGGGTATTATAAGTATGTCACACACCCCGCTTCAACCCGCCCTTTTGTATTCTGGATCCATCGTTTTGTGAACCTTGCGTTGTTATGACTAATATTTGGCTCTTCCTGGTCCCTTACCTTACTGCTTTCTTTATACTGGGTAATGAGTGGGAGGTCCCAGGTACTTATGGACTGGGAGGGGCTTTCTTTCCTCCAATCATCTCTGCAAATCGCCCTCTTCAGACCATACTACCCACATGTAATGATTATCTTGAAGCGGGGTGTGTGACATACTTATAATACCCATTTTACAAGGTGAGTATTCACAAAATGGTATTTTTGGGCACTGGGCTGGGGATAGAAGTTGATGAAATAAAGTGTGTGTGTGTGTGTGTGTGTGTGTGTGTGTGTGTGTGTGGTGGGGTTCAAAAAATATCTGTCATCCTGAGCCTTCCTGGTGACGAATCCCCTTTAACCAAGGCACGTAGTTTCCTTTAAATGACTTTAATTAAGACATGTGGCCGTGAGATTTTCATACAGCCGAGCCTCGGTGTGCGGTTAGTTGCCAGATGTCATATGGAGTCACTTAGTCCTGACAGCGTCTGCGGCTTTTTACAATTTTTTCTGTTTTGTTTTTGCAGCTGATTTTGGAGTGTCTGCTAAGAATACAAGAACCCTACAGAGGAGAGACTCCTTCATAGGAACCCCATACTGGTATGTGTCTTCCACTCCCTCCATTATGTGTATGTCATTAACCCAATTGGCAAAAAGCGAATACGCTAAGGGTTAAAAGCTAATTGTTATCTTCTTACCTGTAAGCGGAGGATTCGGCCTTGCTGTGCTGAAGTATAAAGCTGTTGCTGTTGAGTTACGGCCCCTTACCTCAGGGCCGGCTCCAGGGTTATGTGGGCCCTTGCGCGGCATGGTCTCAGTGGGCTCCTTTATGGTGAAGAGTCGTGTCACTGAGGGACATCCCAACTCTGGATGCCCCTAAGGATCATGTTATTTGGACCAAAACTCTAGTTTTGGTCTACTTTGAAGTGCACCGAACCCCTTTAAACCTGACCTCAAGGTCTAAACAAATCTGATTTTGGATGCCCCTGTGTTTGACCCCCCCCCCCCCCCTTTGTTCACCACTTTCCTGGAACTGGTGAATGCACCGTGGGATCGCCAGTTTGAGTGAACGGCCAAACCAGGGGGGTTCTTTCACAAACGGGGCATCCCAAATTGAGATGCCCCTGTAAAGAGGACCAAAACTCAGGGGTGGAATTGCTTGCATAGTGGGTATGCCAGCGGCGATCACAGGGGTTTCACACAGTAGGGTATCACAGATTGGGATGCTCCAGGGATAGGAAATCAGCTGGGGGGGCAACTTAAAAGCAGAACAAAACCCAGCACTTCCTCCCCTGGAATCTAAATCGTGATGCCCCTTTGTGTGGAACCCGCCATTCAAGATGTGGGCACCAGGCCGGGCCTGTCAGTGGGCCCCGACAGCTGCCCATCTTGCCAGGTGCGGACGCCGGCCCTGCCTTACCTGTAGCCCAGCCCCTGGATTCTATTTATTCATGACCACCTATTATTTATTTATTTATTTTTTTTCTAGCATTGGGAGGTGGACACATCTCCACCCCTCTCACATGTCACTGTGCAGGGCACTCTGCTGTGTGTGCAGGGGAGGATAGCTGCTCCCTGCTTTGCTTGTCTCTTTTACCTGCTTTGTATAGTTCCACTTTTCAACCAGACCGACACCCATTTGACATAAAATAGGTGTTGGTTTGCTCCATGGGGTGGGGGGCATCCTCATTGTCGCCCCCTCCCCCAAAGCAACCCCTTGCTAACCCCCCTAAATCTTAACTGAAACTGTGCTCCTTTGGTTTGTGCTATGCCGGTTACCTGGGAAGGGTAAACGTTACCACTGCTAGCCAATCACATTAATGCATTTCACGGAGGGAGCATAGTTTCAGTTAGTGGAACAATTCCTAGGATTTTCGGTATCTTGTTCCTGGGGCATCCCGATTAGCGGTGCCCTGCTGTGTGAAACCCCCCAGATCACCTACTCAACATTCATCCAGTAGGTGGACCGAAACTATCCCAGATTTTGATACTTGCCCCCCCTGCTCTGTTGCTCTATAATTCCCCCCCGCCCCCCCAAAAAAACGTACGTTCCTCACACTCCCATGCTGCAGGCACAGGTGCTGGTCCAATTGGCGCTGTTTGTGCCAGAGCTTTGGCATAGGGAGTAGCCACATTCCCTATTTGAATGGCTGGGCACAGGAGCGCATGTCACCCACAGGGATGTCGAGGATGTGGCTGTGGACCGCGAACCGGGTTTGAAACTACCGGAAAGGTACCGTATTTTTTTCCCTATAAAATGCACCACCATATAATACGCACCTAGGATTTGGGGCAGGAAAATAAGGAAAAAAAATATCCTGAGCCAAATGTACTAAAACACTGTCCCAAATAATAGGTAAGGTGCGGAATTCTAAAATTGCAGGCAGTGTGGCATTCCCCCCTTCCCATTCCCATAGGCAGTGTGGCATTCCCCCCCTCCCATTCCCATAGGCAGTGTGGCATTCCCCCCCTCCCATTCCCATAGGCAGTGTGGCATACCCCCCCTCCCCCCATTCCCATAGGCAGTGTGGCATTCCCCCCCCATTCCCATAGGCAGTGTGGCATTCCCCCCCCTCCCCCCATTCCCATAGGCAGTGTGGCATCCCCCCCATTCCCATAGGCAGTGTGGCATCCCCCCCCATTCCCATAGGCAGTGTGGCATCCCCCCCCATTCCCATAGGCAGTGTGGCATCCCCCCCCCCCATTCCCATAGGCAGTGTGGCATTCCCCCCCTCCCATTCCCATAGGCAGTGTGGCATTCCCCCCTTCCCATTCCCTATAGGCAGTGTGGCATTCCCCCCTTCCCATTCCCTATAGGCAGTGTGGCATTCCCCCCTTCCCATTCCCTATAGGCAGTGTGGCATACCCCCCCTCCCCCCATTCCCATAGGCAGTGTGGCATTCCCCCCCCATTCCCATAGGCAGTGTGGCATTCCCCCCCCATTCCCATAGGCAGTGTGGCATTCCCCCCCCCCCATTCCCATAGGCAGTGTGGCATTCCCCCCCATTCCCATAGGCAGTGTGGCATCCCACCCATTCTCTATAGGCAGTGTGGCATTCCCCCCTCCCCCCATTCCCATAGGCAGTGTGGCATTCCCCCCTCCCTTTCCCATAGGCAGTGTGGCATTCCCCCCCTCCCCCCATTCCCATAGGCAGTGTGGCATCCCCCCCCCCCATTCCCATAGGCAGTGTGGCATTCCCCCCCGTCCCATTCCCATAGGCAGTGTGGCATTCCCCCCCGTCCCATTCCCATAGGCAGTGTGGCATTCCCCCCTCCCATTCCCTATAGGCAGTGTGGCATTCCCCCCTTCCCATTCCCTATAGGCAGTGTGGCATTCCCCCTTTCCCATTCCCTATAGGCAGTGTGGCATTCCCCCCTTCCCATTCCCTATAGGCAGTGTGGCATTCCCCCCTTCCCATTCCCTATAGGCAGTGTGGCATTCCCCCCTTCCCATTCCCTATAGGCAGTGTGGCATCCCACCCATTCTCTATAGGCAGTGTGGCACCCCCCCTCTCATTCCCATAGGCAGTGTGGCATTTCCCCCCTCCCCCCATTCCCATAGGCAGTGTGGCATTCCCCCCTCCCCCCATTCCCATAGGCAGTGTGGCATTCCCCCCTCCCCCCATTCCCATAGGCAGTGTGGCATTCCCCCCTCCCCCCATTCCCATAGGCAGTGTGGCATTCCCCCCTTCCCATTCCCTATAGGCAGTGTGGCATTCCCCCCTCCCCCCATTCCCATAGGCAGTGTGGCATTCCCCCCCCCATTCCCATAGGCAGTGTGGCATTCCCCCCCCATTCCCATAGGCAGTGTGGCATTCCCCCCCATTCCCATAGGCAGTGTGGCATCCCACCCATTCTCTATAGGCAGTGTGGCATTCCCCCCCTCCCATTCCCATAGGCAGTGTGGCATTCCCCCCCCCCTCCCATTCCCATAGGCAGTGTGGTGTTCCCCCCTCAAATCCCCTACAGGCAGTGTGGCATCCCAGCCATTCTCTATAGGCAGTGTGGCACCCCCCCCCTCTCATTCCCATAGGCAGTGTGGTATTCCCCCCTCCCATCCCCTACAGGCAGTGTGGCATCCCACCCATTCTCTATAGGCAGTGTGGCATCCCCCCCTCTCATTCCCATAGGCAGTGTGGCATTCCCCCCCCTCCCATTCCCATAGGCAGTGTGGTGTTCCCCCCTCAAATCCCCTACAGGCAGTGTGGCATCCCAGCCATTCTCTATAGGCAGTGTGGCACCCCCCCCCTCTCATTCCCATAGGCAGTGTGGTATTCCCCCCTCCCATCCCCTACAGGCAGTGTGGCATCCCACCCATTCTCTATAGGCAGTGTGGCATTCCCCCCCTCCCATTCCCATAGGCAGTGTGGCATTCCCCCCCCCTCCCATTCCCATAGGCAGTGTGGTGTTCCCCCCTCAAATCCCCTACAGGCAGTGTGGCATCCCACCCATTCTCTATAGGCAGTGTGGCATCCCCCCCTCTCATTCCCATAGGCAGTGTGGTATTTACACCCCTCCCATTCGCCTGGTAAAAAAAAACAAAATATATTGGCACTACTGGTCTGGCTGCCAGAGTACTGAGGCCACACAGGGGTCCTTAATTGTCCATCTTCTAGACTCCAGGGCCACATTTCCCTCTGTTATAATGCTGAGTAAAATGCAAATCTATATTGTTTCCGTGTCGCTCTGTGTGATGCTTTAAAATTTTTTTTTTTTTTACCCTTCTTTATCCTTCATCCCATCAGGATGGCCCCAGAGGTAGTGATGTGTGAAACTTCCAAGGACAAGCCCTACGACTTTAAAGCGGACGTGTGGTCTTTGGGCGTCACATTAATCGAGATGGCGCAGATCGAGCCTCCTCATCATGAACTGAACCCCATGCGCGTCTTGCTCAAGATTGCAAAGTCCGAGCCCCCGACCTTGGCTCAACCTTCAAGATGGTAAGCTGGGATCTTATTTTTTGCTTAAAGAGTGAAATCTGTGTTACACAGTTAATATGTCATCATTATGATTGGTATCTACATAGTTTAACCCTGTACTTCTATTCTATGGACATTTCTATAGTTAGTTATGCTGCCATCTTTGGACGTTTTTGGTATTGCACTTTCATGTTTTTCCTTTCCTCAGAGCTATGACTCATTTCCCTTTGTGTAAACCACTCCCATGCTCTCCAGCACAGCACTTCCTGTTTCATTATTCATTGTTTTTCTGCCTGATGTATGAGACACACATGTACTCTGCATGTTACTCTAACGAAAGCATCATCTTTTAACCTCATAATACTGAAATCCACTCATTTCACTGTATCCCATTGTTTGATGAACAGAATAAACCAGCTTTGTGATGAACACAGTATTGGCGAGTTCAGCTGATAAGGATCATCCGCAGCGTTTTGTCTACTTACCTAGGCCAGGCATAGAGGTCTTACAAGGGATAGATCGCTATCACAACCATCTGAGGCCGAATAAAATCCAAGCCTTGTGTACCACCTCTTGCCTCCCCTGTGTTTAACCCAATTTGTAGCTGCCGTTTCTCACCTCGCCGCCGAGAAAGGTGAGTTTTGCGGCACCCCGGTGTTCACACAGAAGGGACATCGTGATTTGGGATGTCGCGGGAAAGGCCAGTCGCCATCATTTTAGACTTCAGGGCTGGGAGATTTGAGTTTTGTTCCGCTTTAATACGAATAATGCACAAACTCAAAAGAGGGGTCCCACAACCCCCTCAATAGTATCCCCACATAAGCGGCACCACTCTATTGATACTAAAAAATCACAATAATTTTTTTATTGAAATAAGTTAAAAATGACAGATAATCAATTGATGCTAAGAGGGTAGTGAATAAATAATATTCCTGTCAGGAACCGCTTACCTGATCCCCGTTCCAGCGACGTCTCCAGGCGGCCAGCTGCAGCTGTCACTGTGCGGCGGCGGCTCGAGCGGCGCCCAGCTCAGCCACGCCCCCCGCTTCCTCCTCCAGGAGACGTGCTCGCGCGCGGCCGCAAGCACGTGTCTGTTATGCCCTCCGGCGGCGCTGTGCTGCGCGCACCCGCCGGAGGATCAATTAAAGGGTTAATGAGCCCTAGGGGATTGAGGGCTTCGCCCTCTTCTGCTCTGCAGGCCAATCAGCCCCATTGATATCTTGGCCTTACCTCCTCCCTTGTTGCCAGCCAATTACCCTTGGAATCCTACGTGCTCCAATCAGTACACTGCTCCCTCAGACCTGTCCCTATAAAGGCAATTCCCTCTCAGTTGCCCATTGCCTGTGATAGCGCTCAGAACCCTGTGTACTCTATTCCTGTGAAGTTTAGCCTGTTGCCGACTTGATTGTACTGACCATTCTCGATCCTGAACCATTGTTGCCGACCTCTGCCTGTATCGACGCCTCTAGATCCTGAACCCGTTGCCGACCTCAGCCTGTACCCCGACTACGTCTTGCCTGATCCTTGGTGCCGCTACAATCTCTGCCTTCCTGTTATCGACCTATTGCCTGTCTCTGGACTTCCGTCACTCACGCTCCAGTTATTGGTTCTCCAGATCTCTCCATATAAGCTTGCATCCTTTGAGCCAATAAGTCCTGGGGACAACCGATCCCGGGTATGCGAACTTGCGTCCCGGCAAGCGGGGGCTCCTACAGGTGAAGCTGGCTGTGGAGATTGGGGGTTGTGAGCTCATAAGAGGTCTGGAGTTACCCCCTAGCGTGACAATTCCACACAATAAATCCCTATAGATAATTGTCACCAATAATCTAGATGCAAGAAAATGTGCAAAATAGCAATAATATTAATCATATATAAGTGCAACCATATAAAGTGCTACGTGCTGAATGTGCAAACTATGAGGACAAGCCGGATAAAGGATACAAGTAAATACAGTGCAAAAATATTGCCCAATAATGCATCTCACATGTGTAGGAAGGTAAGCAGACATCCCTCACTCCACGCCGACATGTTCCGTGACGTCATGCGTCTTCAGGGTGAGCTAAGTGCCTGCTGTTAAAGTGGACCAACACCCAGGGGTGATCGGCACGGAAATCTATAAGATTCCCGGGCCGATCACCTCCCACCCCGCGGGACATCCAAGATCGGGATGTCCCGCGGGGTGAAACCCCCCAGAAACCCCAAAAAGATCTTACCTGATCCGCCGCCGCTTCCACCGCCGCCGCCTCCCGCGCGCCCCTCCAGACGTGCCCGCGCCGGCCCTCTGTGAATGGCCAGCGGGGGCCCGCGCACGCTGAGAGTGACGCGCGGGAGGCGGCGGAAGCGGCTTGGACGTTCCTGTCCCCCGCCTGGACGTTGGCGGGGATTGGCAGCGGCGGTCACGTGGGAGCGGGGAGAGGTGAGTTTTTTGGGGTTTCTGGGGGGTTTCACACAGCGGGGCACCCCCGATCGGGGTGCCCCGCCGAAGTGGACCAAAACCCAGGATAGTCAAAATCCTGGGTGTTGGTCCACTTTAAATGCTCACTGACCCTCCGCACCCACACCACTGAACGCCCGGCCGCACCGATCGCACCCCGGAAGTGCGTCAGCGGGCCCAGCACACGTGACTCGACCGGGCCCGTCTGACGCATCCCAGCCGGAAGTGCGTCAGCGGGCCAGACTGCGCGTCAAAAGGCGAAAGTGAGGAGCGACACAGTGCGCGCCGCCCGAGAGCGCGCACAGTCATCACTCTGGCGCGGCAACGGGGGCGAGGACAGGTGAGCATCCAACACGGGGCCCTTTAATACGAATAATGAACACTCACCTATAGTTTGACCTAAATAAACCTGTAGATCAGTAACTGATTTTTTTCTTTCCCCCCTCATTGAAGGTCGAAGGATTTCAATGAATTTTTAAAGAAGTGCCTAGATAAGAACGTGGACGCCCGCTGGACGACTTCCCAGTTGTTACAGGTAACTGAAGATTTTGCCTGAGCGCCGAGCGATTTGTCTCCTCTATGTGGCTAATCACACAGTGTTGATACGTTTCTCTAGCACCCGTTTGTGTCCACGGCCAACTCCAACAAGCCCGTGCGAGAGCTGATTGCCGAAGCCAAAGCTGAAGTTTTGGAGGAACTGGAAGAGGCTAAAGACGATGAAGACGACGACGAGGCAGAGAGCTCGTTGGTTGGTATTCTGGTGTCTTCCCCTTGTTGCTCATCCGTTGCGACACCTGCTCGAGAGGTGGCGAATGCGTGAAGATCCCCTATCTGTTGATTTAAAGTGGAACAAAACCCGTCCGGCCCTGGAACCTAAAAGAATGGGGTTGCCCTGCTGCATGAACCCCCCTCCAGGCAAATGGCTCCCATTGTTGTCAATGGGGGGAGTGTGCTGTCACGCTTCTATTCCACTTATTCCAGTCAATTAGAGCCATTTGTCAAATGACATAGTCACGGCAGGCGACTGTCACTGGATGACAGCCCGCGCATGCGTCGTCGGAATGAGGAAGAGGTGAGTGAATATCTGCATTCTGGGTGGTTTCACACAATTCGGGATGCCCCGAGGGGTACTGAAATTAAACCAGACCTTCAGCATGATTTAATGAAAAGCCCAAACCCTTAAAAAAACTATTCCCCAGCATCTCAAATTAATATATTTTATTTGTTTTTAGTCACGTACATATTATTCTTTACCCCACCGGGCTGCAACTCTGTTCAGGACTCTAGGATATATCTTGCCTCAGAAGCATCAGACATACTGAGAGGAGAGGAGAGTGGGATAAAGTACGGGGGGCGGGGTTATAGCTGTGCTCTGCACATACAGAGCAGAGCTGGTGTCAGGCAAAGGACAGCAATCCCAGAATGCAGAGCGACACAGAAGAAACGTCCTGTTTGCAGGCTGCCTGATGCTCCATGAGCATGCAGTAGATGCAGGTAGGATGATTTTTTATGTGAGCAATCTGTATGTACAGGGTGTGGAAACATATAAGATAGGCTCTTATTCAGGGTGAAGATCCGGATTAATGTGAGCAATCTGTATGTACAGGGTGTGGGAAACATATAAAATAGGCTCTTATTCAGGGTGAAGGTCCGGATTAATGTGAGCAATCTGTATGTACAGGGTGTGGGAAACATAAGATAGACTCTTATTTAGGGTGAAGGTCAGGATTAATGTGGGCAATCTGTAGGTACAGGGCGGGGGAAACATATAAGATAGGCTCTTATTCAGGGTGAGGGTCTGGATTAATGTGAGCAATCTGTATGTACAGGGTGTGGGAAACATATAAGATAGGCTCTTATTCAGGGTGAGGGTCTGGATTAATGTGAGCAATCTGTATGTACAGGGTGTGGGAAACATATAAGATAGGCTCTTATTCAGGGTGAGGGTCTGGATTAATGTGAGCAATCTATATGTACAGGGTGTGGGAAACATAAGATAGGCTCTTATTCAGGGTGAGGGTCCGGATTAATGTGAGCAATCTGTATGTACAGGGTGTGGGAAACATATAAGATAGGCTTTTATTCAGGGTGAGGGTCTGGATTAATGTGAGCAATCTGTATGTACAGGGTGTGGGAAACATATAAGATAGGCTCTTATTCAGGGTGAGGGTCCGGATTAATGTGAGCAATCTGTATGTACAGGGTGTGGGAAACATATAAGATAGGCTCTTATTCAGGGTGAGGGTCTGGATTAATGTGAGCAATCTGTATGTACAGGGTGTGGGAAACATATGAGATAGGCTCTTATTCAGGGTGAGGGTCTGGATTAATGTGAGCAATCTGTATGTACAGGGTGTGGGAAACATATAAGATAGGCTCTTATTCAGGGTGAGGGTCTGGATTAATGTGAGCAATCTGTATGTACAGGGTGTGGGAAACATATAAGATAGGCTCTTATTCAGGGTGAGGGTCTGGATTAATGTGAGCAATCTGTATGTACAGGGGCGGGGGAAACATATAAGATAGGCTCTAATTCAGGGTGAAGGTCCGCTTTAAAATCCCAGGTTTTGTTGTACTTTAAAGCGACATTCCAGCCAAATTAGCCTTTTTTTTATTGCCCAGGAGCTGGGGAGCCCCCTACCTGTATGTCACCCTCTGATCTGTGCTTTGATAGGGAAGCCCACCAAAGTGGACTCCTGTGGTAGCAATAGCTAAATGGCCACCTGACAGATCCAACAGCTGGCTGCAGCAGTAGATGGCAGGCCACCTGGTGATTCCAGAAGCTTCCTGTGGTGGCCCGGAACCCGAGATGAGGCAGCAGCAGCTTTGGACCAGGAGGCAAAGGTGAGTTCCAAATGGTAACACAGCAATAACGGTGAAGTGCAATACATTTACATTGCTGTTTATAGACTTTTATATGGGCTGTGTTGCATTCTTCAGACGCACACATTGGCGGTGCGCGGCATCTCCTTCTCCCTTTAGCTGTGTGTGGCCACACAGAGCTATTCAGTAGCGGTGGGCGTGGCCACACAGAGCTATTCAGTAGCGGTGGGCGTGGCCACACAGAGCTATTCAGTAGCGGTGGGCGTGGCCACACAGAGCTATTCAGTAGCGGTGGGCGTGGCTGTGCACAGCCGAGCAGGGAGGCGAGTGATGCCGGCGCTGGCCGATCATGCGGCGTGGGCTTGGAGCGAGGGCAAGAATATCCAGGCGCACTTGGGGAAGGGTTTCACACAGAGTGGCATCCCAGTTAGCTTGCCCTGCAGTCTCATAGACTCCAGCTTGGGTTTTGGTCCACTTTAAGCACTGGCTAGGTATTTACGATTGAAGAGGGAAGTGCAGTTTTGTAAATGAACCGTAGTACTAATCCCACATATTCAGCATTTTCATGATCGTAAACCTCGGCTCTGCTCATTTTTAATTACCATATTTTTTTCGCCCCATAAGATGAAGCAGTAAAATAAGAAAAAAATATTCTGAAACAAATGTTGTGCTAAAACACCACCCCCTAAGAAGCAAGTAGGGAAGGTGCAGAATCCCCAATTACAGGCAGTGTAGCATTCCCCCCCCCCTCCTATTCCCCATAAACAGTGTGGCACATTCCTATAGGCAGCGTGGCACCCCCCCATTCCTATAAGCAGCGTGGCACCCCCCCATTACTATAAGCAGTGTGGCATCCCCCCATTCCTATAAGCAGCGTGGCACCCCCCCATTACTATAAGCAGTGTGGCATCCCCCCATTCCTATAGGCAGTGTGGCATCCCCCCATTCATATAGGCAGTGTGGCATCCCCCCCATTCCTATAGGCATTGTGGCATCCCCCCCTTTCCTATAGGCATTGTGGCATCCCCCCCTTTCCTATAGGCAGTGTGCCATCCCCCCCATTCCTATAGGCAGTGTGGCATCCCCCCCCCCATTCCTATAGGCAGTGTGGCATCCCCCCCCATTCCTATAGGCAGTGTGGCATCCCCCCCCATTCCTATAGGCATTGTGGCATCCCCCCCTTTCCTATAGGCAGTGTGCCATCCCCCCCATTCCTATAGGCAGTGTGGCATCCCCCCCCCCATTCCTATAGGCAGTGTGGCATCCCCCCCCATTCCTATAGGCAGTGTGGCATCCCCCCCCATTCCTATAGGCAGTGTGGCATCCCCCCCATTCCTATAGGCATTGTGGCATCCCCCCCTTTCCTATAGGCAGTGTGCCATCCCCCCCATTCCTATAGGCAGTGTGGCATCCCCCCCCCCATTCCTATAGGCAGTGTGGCATCCCCCCCCATTCCTATAGGCAGTGTGGCATCCCCCCCCATTCCTATAGGCAGTGTGGCATCCCCCCCATTCCTATAGGCAGTTTGGCATCCCCCCTCCCATAGGCAGTGTGGCATGTTCCCCCTCCCATTACCCATTTAGGCAGTGTGGCATTCCCTCTTCCCATTCCCCATGTAGGCAGTGTAGTATTCTCCCTCCTCCCATTCCCCATGTAGGCAGTGTGGCATTCCCTCCTCCCCTTTCCCATAGGCAGTGTGGTAATCCCCTCATTCCATTTACCATGTAGGCAGTGTGGCATTCCCCCCTCCCATTCACCATGTAGGCAGTGTAGTATTCTCCCTCCTCCCATTCCCCATAGGCAGTGTGGCATTCCCTCTTCCCATTCCCCATAGGCACTGCGGCATTCTTCCCCCCCCCATCCCATTCCCCATAGGCAGTGTAGCATTCCCTCGTCGCACTCCCTATAGGCAGTGTGGCATTCCCTCTTCCCATTCCCCATAGGCAGTGTGGCATGCCCCCCCATCCCATTCCCCATAGGCAGTGTGGCATGCCCCCCCATCCCATTCCCCATAGGCAGTGTGGCATGCCCCCCCATCCCATTCCCCATAGGCAGTGTGGCATGCCCCCCCATCCCATTCCCCATAGGGCAGTGTGGCATGCCCCCCCATCCCATTCCCCATAGGGCAGTGTGGCATTCCCTCTTCCCATTCCCCATAGGCACTGCGGCATTCTTCCCCCTCATCCCATTCCCCATAGGCAGTGTAGCATTCCCTCGTCGCACTCCCTATAGGCAGTGTGGCATTTCTCCCTCCATCCTCCCTCACATTTCCCGGCGATCCCATGCTGCTGGCCGGGCTGCCACAGACGCTGGGAGGCCAGAAGATTGAGGCGCGGCAGGCAGAGTAGTTGAAGCCTGCCCACTGTCCCTGCCGCAGCCACCGCTACTGCTTTTATTTCTCTGCCGTGGACACCCGGCTCCATGCTGCTTAGAGCCCTGTGTTTGTAAATGTACTTTTTTTTTTTTTTTTTTTTTTTTTTTACATTCACCCCATAATAAAAGTGCGTCTTATGGGTCGAAAACTTTGGTCTTCATAGGAGAATAGCGAATGTCCTAATTTGTGTTCTTCTGAAAAGCTGTGCAGCATTAGTGTGTGGCCCTCCCCCCTCTCCTCCCCCAGTGTGTGAAGCTCCAACCCTTCTTTATTCCCTGAGACATAATAGATCCATCCAAGAATTGACAATCATGACCATATTAGTGTAAGTTTTCATTGTATTTTCTGTGTGCATTGTTTTTTGTATAATATTTTAATTTCTTTTTAATGTTTTTATTTAGCCTGTTCCCGACAGCAAACGGGCATCTTCGGACCTTAGCATAACCAGCTTGGAAGAGGATAAAATTTCCCAGAATGCTTCCATTCTGGAACCCGTATCTGAGAAACCTACAGTCACCATTACCGAAAATATAGCGGAATCTGCTAAAGAGAAAACCGTAGAAAATCTGAAGCCTGTGACCTCAGAGGTCACCACCAAAGAGAATGAGCTACCAGGTGCTATTAGAGCTTCCACTCCTGTGAAACAGAAGGATGTAAAGAATAACGAAGATCGTGACATAACTCAACCAATAGAAATTCCTTCTCTTCCACAACACGTTGCGAATGAGAAACAACCAGGAGTGGTGACCGTGCCTGTTCCAGCTGCTGACCTTTCATTGAAACAAGCAGAAGTCCCCTCCATTCCAGAAACGGTTAAAAATGAGAAACCCTCCGAAGGAGAGGCAGTGTTGGCTCCGGTTGCTCCCTCTGTTCCAGAAATGGTTGCAAATGAGGAAACTGCTAAGGATGAAACAGTGTCTGTTCCAGCTGTTGACGTTCCACCACAACCAGAAATGGTGGAAGATGAGAAACCTGCCATCGATGCGACAGTATCCAGTGCAGCCGTTGACGTTCCACCGCAACCAGAAACGGTGGCAGATGAGAAACCTGCCATCGATGCGACAGTGTCCAGTGCAGATGTTGACGTTCCACTGCAACCAGAAATGGTGGCAGATAAGAAACCTGCCATCGATGCGACAGTATCCAGTGCAGCCGT
Source organism: Gastrophryne carolinensis (assembly GCA_027917425.1). Classification (NCBI taxonomy): domain Eukaryota; kingdom Metazoa; phylum Chordata; class Amphibia; order Anura; family Microhylidae; genus Gastrophryne; species Gastrophryne carolinensis. The sequence continues at coordinate 607,594,482 of CM051235.1, forward strand.
TGACGTTCCACCGCAACCAGAAACGGTGGCAGATGAGAAACCCGCCATCGATGCGACAGTGTCCAGTGCAACTGTTGACGTTCCACCAGAAACAGCTGCAGATGAGAAACCCGCCAATGATGCTACAGTGTCCAGTGCAACTGCTGAAGTTCCACCACAACCAGAAATGGCTTCACAGGAGAAACCATCCATAAATGAAGTTCAACCTCTACCCACTGAACCTTCAGAAACTCCTTCTGTTCCGAAGGTAGAAGAGCAAGAAATTATAATCGCGAGAGAACCCGACACCGTATATCAAACACCGGATAATGAAGATGTTCCAAAGACCACCGAGGAGCAGATACTAGAGCTTCATACTGAAGAAAATGGTATAATTAATGAACCAGCCAGTGAGAAACCTGCAGTCGAAGAGAAAACTGATGAAGTAGTACCTGAAACTATTCAAGAGGAATCCAAAAAGCGGCCTAAAACTGAACCAGAGGAAGCCGAGGTCTTGCCTGAGGATACGATGAGTCATCAGAAGACAGAAGAACCTTCGGAGGTTGCTGCAGAAAATCAGAATGGCGAGATATCTGAAGATTCAAGTGAATCTACACATGTGAATGCTGAGAATGGTCTCGTCCCAGCTTCCCCTGTGAACTCACTAGAAGACCAAAGAGAAGAGGACCTCACCAAAGCTTCTAATGATTCTTCAAGTGTAAATGCTCCACAGTCCGATCAAGAAACTGCCCAAGGGGGAGCTGTAACTGTGGACACCGTTGCTGCCGTACCGGACGTATCCCAACCCAGTGTGCCCAGTATTAGTGTTATTACGGCTGAAGGGGACGAGAAGGCAAAACTGGAAACCCCTCAGTCTGGAGAGTCGGAAAATACAAAAGAAATTGATTCGGATTCTGGTATGGGGTCCACAGCGGATAGTGGAAGCATGGACTTGAATTTGTCCATATCAAGTTTCCTGACTAAGAGCAAAGAATCTGGGTCTATTTCAATACAGGTGAGAAAATGTATTAACTCTGCAAGGTGCTGCTTTCAGAGGAAATTGTGATTTTTTTTTTTTTTTCTCCAAAAGACACTTTTCCTAAAATTTTCTAAGCAGGTAAAAAAACTTGCTTACCTGCCAGCCTGCAGGATCATTTGGTCCAGTATTAGCGCTCTTGCCTCCAGGGCAGACAGCGCACTGCCCAATGCTACGTAATTATTATTGAAGGGGAGAGGGCGCAGTTTCATAATTTTTAGCGAGGAGACAGGGGGGACATGATTAACATGTATAAATGGCCAATACAAAAAATATGGGGAAACACTATTTCAGGTAAAATCCTCTCTAAAGACAAGGGGGCACTGCCTTCAATTAGAAAAAAAACATTTAGTCTCCGGAGGCAACAATCGTTTTTTACCATAAGAACTATAAATCTGTGGAATAGTCTCCTACAGAAGCTTGTTACAGCATCAACCGCTGACAGCTTCAAAAAAGGATTAGATGCTTATTTAGAAGGAAATAACATTAACAGTTACTATTAGCTGTTATCAGTAAAAAAAACAAAAATAAATAAAAAATAACTTCCCCTACCCCGACACGCTTGGTTGAACTTGATGGACATATGTCTCATTTCAACCATATTAAACCGGACCTTCATCATGATTTAATGAAAAGCCCAAACCTATAAAAAACTATTCCCCAGCATCTAAACAATATATTTTAAGTTTTTAGTCGCTTATTATTCTTTCCCCTACTGGGCTGCAACTCTGTTCAGGATTCTAGGATATGGGAGCCGCCATCTTGACTCAGAAGCATCACATACTGAGGAGAGTGGCATAGTACAGGGGGGTGGGTTATAGCTGTGCTTTGCTCAGACAGAGCAGAGTTGGAGTGGGGGAAAAGACAGCAATCCCAGAATGCAGAGCAACACAGTCAGAAGACACTTCCTGTTTACAGGCTGCCTGTTGCTCTATGAGATGCCATGTTGGATGTTTAACAACATGCAGTAGATGCAGGTAGGATAATTTTTAATGTGAGCAATCTGTATGTACAGGGTGTGGGAAACATATAAGATAGACTCTTATTCAGAGTGAAGGTCCGCTTTAACTATGTAACTATAGCTAAATGGCCCCAACAAGCAATTAGTCTCCTTACTTACTTAATGAGGTATGATGGCATCTTGCTATTACCTCCATGAGACTCTTGAAAACCTGACCTTTGTAATAATCATTTGGGCGGGGCGGGGCCACAGCGTCTCCCGCGTTTTGCTGGGCCCGCCCCTCTTCTCTCTTCCCCCGTTGCGCTGGCTGCCATTTCAAGCTGCGGGGGTTCAGGTAGGCGTTTAGGCGTTTCATTACTGGGCCGGGGGGGCGGCTTATGTTTTCTGGCCCCCTTCCTCGCTGGGGGGGGGGCGGCAGGTTCCCTTAGCCTGGCTATAGGCCAGTTGGCAGGGAGTCTACTGGCTTCCCTGGCTCACACTTCTTTTGTAATATATATATATATATCCTTATATACATATGTATGTAATCTTTGCTATGTTGCCCCCTTGGGGGTTTCTTGCATGACCTGCTTGTGTCTCATTACTTGTTATATGTGTGTTATCCAGGTGTTTATGGTTGTGCTTGGTTTGACTGTTGTCTCTTGTTTTTCAGCTACAGGGCTCTCCCGGTCTTAGATACCTGGCTAGTTGGGGTTGGCCGTTATCTTCATTTTTTGGGGTTTTTTGCTAAATTTCCCATTTTTTGGGCTCTATCTATATAGTCACATAAATACTAGAGGGGCATCCCGGGTCGCTTACGGCGTAAATCCCTGGGTTACTGCATATACCATAATTTCACCATATGGAGGCTACCAAAGATACCGGAAACGGCCCTTCGGGCAGCCCAGGCTCCGCGGGGGGTGTGGGACTCCGCTCCCAGGGGATGATGTCATTATATGTATTCCATGTGCACAGCGGAACATTGAGCCCCAGTCCGGCACCCCGGTGCCTGGTCCTTCCTCGGCCGCGCCATCTCCCTCCCCTCCTCGCCTGTTCCGGACCCCGTGTGACGTCGTTGGGGGTGATTCGCAATCTGAGGTATGCGCCCGATTGGCCAGCCTCGAGAAAATGTTTTCTGCTGTGGTCGCTCAGAAGGCTCCGGCTAAGCGGAAACACTTGTCTCTGCCTCCGCCGGACTCAGATGATGAGGTTATTGAGGCTCTGGATTGGTCAGATCGTCCCCTCGAAGAGGGTGAGCTTATTGAGGAATTAGATGATCCTGAGGTTCAGCAGTTGCTGGGTGCTGAGGGTGACCAGGCCACGGGGTCCGTCCCTGATACGCCTTCCATTCTGGCCCAAATGTTTGAGGTTTTGGGTTTGGATCCTCCTGAAGCTGCTCCTCGGCCTAAGGGTCAGCTGTTTGGGGTGACCAAGCCGCGCTTGGAGTTTCCCAGTCAACAGCATTTCGAGGATGTTATCCTTAAGGAATGGGAGCAACATACGCGTCTCGTTGGGGTGCCGCCTAGCTGGGATAGAAAGTATCCCTTTCCGGCGGACTTGGTGAAGCGTTGGTCTGTCCCTCCCGAGGTTGATGCTCCGGTCTTGGGACTATCTAATACGGCGGTCTTGCATTCTCCTGACACGACTTCTCTCAAGGACGGCGAGGATCGCCGGATTGATCAGCTGGCCCGTCATGGTTTTGTCTGTGCGGGTTCGGTTTTGAGGCCTGTTTGTGCTTCGGCAATCTTGTTGTTGGCGGTTAGGTCTATTGTCAGGGATTTATGTGTGGATCTTGATCCTACTTGTGATGAGTTTCTTGCTCTTAAGCGATGTGAATCCTTCTTGTCATTTATTCTGGCCGCTCAGGATGATGCCATGTTGATGTGTGGCAGGGCAACGGCTCTGTTGGTAGCTATCCGCCGCTCAGTGTGGTTGAGGCAGTGGACGGCTGATTTTAATTCCAAGAGATCGCTCACGGCTCTTCCCTTTCTGGGTTTGAGGCTTTTCGGCGAAAAGCTGGATTCTGTTGCCAGGGGAGGTAAGTTACCTCAGCGCAAGAAATTTCGTCGCTCCTTTCGGGGGGCGGCCCCCTTCAATCTTTCCTTTAGGGGAGCCAGAGCCCGCAGGGGTGCGGGCTTCTCGGCCTCCAGGGGTGCCAGCTGGAATAGGGGTAAAGGCCGTGGATGTCCCGTTCACGTCTGGGGCGCAAAGCCCAAACCAGCTGCCAAGCCCGCTCAGCAATGAGGGGGCGCCCTCACCCTTACGGGTGGGGGGACGGCTGCGACTCTTCTCCCGGGTATGGGACCAGGAGGTCTCGGACAGGTGGATCCGGGAGGTGGTGTCGGCCGGTTACAAGCTGGAGTTCGAGTCCCGCCCTCCTCCAAGGTTTTTCAGGTCTCGTGTCCCTTCAGATCCTTTGGCCGCGCAGGGGCTCCTGGCGGCGGTAAGGAATCTTCTGGAATTGGCAGTCATCTGCCCGGTCCCTCCTTCGGAGGTGGGGCGCGGGTATTATTCCAATCTCTTCACTGTTCCCAAAAAGGATGGGTCGTTCCGCCCCATCCTGGACTTGAAGTTTCTCAACCGGTTTATTCGTCCCCGGAAGTTTCGCATGGAAACTCTGCGGTCTGCAATCAGTTCTCTTCGGCAGGGGGATTTATGACGTCCATAGACATCAAGGATGCATACCTTCACATTCCGTTTTTTTTCCGGCTCACCAGAGGTTTCTTCGCTTTGTGGTGGAGGATTGGCATTTCCAGTTTGTAGCCCTTCCATTAGGCCTCACCTCGGCTCCGAGAGTGTTCACCAAGGTGTTGGCGGGCGTGATGGCCCTGCTCAGAGCTCAGGGAATTCGCATTGTGCCTTATTTGGACGATCTTCTCATCATGGCTCCTTCCTTCAGTCAAGCGGAAGTGGACACCAGCACGGTGGTGTCTATGCTGGAGAGGTTCGGCTGGGTGATCAACTACCCCAAGTCCTCTCTGGTTCCGGCCAGGGTGGTGACCTTTCTGGGGATGTCCTTGGACTCTTGCCAGCACAGAGTTTTTCTACCTCAGGCCAAGGTTCTTTTGATTCAGGAATTGGTTCAGCTTCTTCTTTCCAATCCTCGCCCGTCCATCCAGCTAGGGATGAGACTGGTGGGGTTGATGGTAGCTTCTTTCGAGGCAGTTCCCTTCGCGCAGTTTCACACGCGGACGCTTCAGCTTTATCTGTTGGCGTCTTGGGACCGGCGACCGCGGTCGTTGGATGGGTCCTTCCGGATGTCCCCCCGGGTTCGGCAGTCTCTTCTGTGGTGGATGGTCTCGGACAATCTTCTGAAGGGCAGGTCATTTCTGACCCCGCTTTGGGAAACTGTCACCACGGACGCCAGTTTGTCAGGATGGGGAGGTTTCTGGAAGGATCTTCGGTTCCGGGGGCGGTGGGGCCCTCAGGAAGCCCACTTGCCCATCAATGTTCTGGAGTTGAGAGCCATCAGGTTGGTTCTGTCTCACTTGACGCAGCATTTACAGGGCCTGCCGGTTCAGGTTCGATCGGACAATCGGACGGCGGTTGCTTACATCAATCACCAAGGAGGGACTCGCAGTCTGGGGGCCCTCAGGGAGGTGTCTCTGATCCTAGTTTGGGCAGAGACTCATGTCCCTTGCATCTCGGCAGTGTACATTCCAGGAGTGGAAAACACGGAGGCGGACTTTCTGAGCCGGTGTTCGTCCCGCCGGGGGGAATGGTCTCTCCACCCCCAGGTGTTTCGGTCCCTTTGTCTCCGGTGGGGGACGCCGGAGGTGGATCTGTTTGCCTCTCGTCACAAGCTTCCGACATTCGTGTCGCTTTCTCAGGATCCGTTGGCTCTGGCGGCAGATGCCATGGCCCTGAGCTGGAGGGACCTGGGGTTTATTTATCTGTTTCCTCCGATCCCCATGCTAGGCAGGGTGCTGCGAAAGTTGGTTCTGGAAGAAGTTCCCGCCATTCTCGTGGCTCCAAGGTGGCCAAGGCGGGTGTGGTTCGCAGACATCGTTCGTCTGGCTGTGGATCAGTTCGATCTGCCTCTTCGGCCGGATCTTCTCACGCAGGGTCAACTGTATTACCCCAGTTTACCAACGCTGGCTTTGACGGCTTGGCTGCTGAAACCTCCATCTTAAAGGAGGAGGGTCTTTCGGATTCGGTCATTTGGACTCTTATCAGTGCCAGGAAGAGATCCTCTTCTTCCATCTATTATAGGGCTTGGAGATCTTATATTGATTGGTGTGAGGCTAGATCTTTGCCCTGCCGGGTCTTTTCTATTTCTAGGATTTTGGAATTTCTTCAATCAGGGCTGGACTCGGGTCTTCAGCTGAGTACTTTGAAGGGGCAGGTTTCTGCTTTGTCTATCTTTTTTCAGAGGTCATTTGCACTCCATCCTTTGGTTAAGACTTTTTTCCAGGGGGTTTCGCATCTGCGGCCTCCTAGGAAGCCTTTGCTCCCTGTTTGGGATTTGAATTTGGTTCTCTCTGCTCTTCAGGCTCCTCCTTTTGAGCCTTTGCAGGATATTGCTCTGTCTACTCTGACTCAGAAGGTTGCTTTTTTGGTGGCCATCACTTCGGTTCGGCGTGTTTCGGAGTTGGCAGCCTTGTCGATTCAGGCTCCCTATTTTGAGAAACATCAGGACAAAGTGGTTTTTCGCTTCAAGCCAGACTTTCTTCCTAAGGTGGTCTCGGCTTTTCATCTTAACCAGGACGTTGTTCTTCCTTCCTTGTGTCCTAAGCCTAGGAATGACAAGGAGCGCGCTTTGCATTGTTTGGATGTGGTACGCTGTGTTAAGTGCTATTTGCGTACTACATCTCCTTTTTGTAAGACTGATGCTTTTTTCGTGGTGCCCTGTGGGCCTAGGAAGGGCTTGGCTCCGGCTAAGTCCTCCATTAGCAAGTGGATTCGTCAGGCGGTTGTTGGGGCCTATTCTGCCAAAGGGAAGGATCCCCCTTTTCGTGTTACTGCTCATTCTACTCGTGCGGTTGGGGCGTCCTGGGCTTTTCAGCACCAGGCTTCTGTTGATCAAGTTTGTAAGGCTGCTACCTGGTCTTCGGTTCACACTTTTTCTAAGTTTTATAAGGTTGATGTGCGGGCCTCAGCGGATGCTGTTTCTGGCCGCAAGGTTCTGCAGGCTGCAGTGGTTTGAGTTTCTGCATTATTGCCTGGTTGGATACCCGCCCTTTTTGGACACTGCTGTTGGATGTCCCATGACTAATGATTTACTATCTGAAGCGGGGTGTGTGACATACTTAGAATAATACCATTTTGTGAATACTCACCTGTAAAATGGGTATTATAAGTATGTCACACACCCCGCTTCACCCGCCCTTTTTGGTATCCTGGTTCTTTATATGGTGAAGTTTTTTATTTACAGTTGAGGGTTACCATTGTTTTTTTCCTGGTACCTTGTCTTTACTGCTGTTTGAATACTGGGGAATTGTTGGGAGGTACCAGGTATGTATAGACCGGGAGAGGCTTGTTGCTTTCTGGACTTCTCTGCAACAGTGCCACCTAGCGGTGAGTATAACCCATGACTAATGATTTACTATCTGAAGCGGGGTGTGTGACATACTTATAATACCCATTTTACAGGTGAGTATTCACAAAATGGTATTTTTAGGAATAGCCAATGTTCTAATTCCAGGATGCCCCCGCAAAATGGGGGAACGGGCGGGGGGGGGGGGGGGGTCTAAAGAGGTTTGGTGCACTGTAATGCGGACATACCCATTCTGTGTTAGGGAGGGTCCTGATCCACTTTACTGAAACTACCCCCTCCCACACCATCAATAAAGCCCTGCACTAGACAGATACTCACTCATTTTCTCTTTTGTAGCACTATCAGCAGTGTACCCATGCAGCAGCCACAGCACCACCAACATAATTGCAGGGCACAGCTTATTTCCTGTCCTCCATCATATATTTCTTCGTTAGGGAGAGGCTATTCCTGAAGCCACCATATATATTCATATATGAAGACCACAGGACAGTGACACCCTGATCCTTTATGTAATCCCATTGAGACACCACTAGGGGGCTGTGACGCTATAATTTTCCATATTTTCCAGTATAGAGGCCACTAGCAAGAGGTGACTCCATAACCCCCTCCATACATTACTATAGAGAGGCCATTAGGGAGCGGTGATGCCATAATTCTCCATATGTTCCCATTAAGACACCACTAGGGGGCTGTGATGCCACTAGGAGGTGGCAAAAACACCATAACCCTCTATATATTCCTGTATAGAGGCCACTAGGAAGCGGCAATACCATAACCCTCTATGTATTCCAATAGAGAGGCCACTAGGGGGTGGTGACGCCATAACCCTCCATATAGTCATATTGAGAGGCCACTACGGGACATTTCCACCAGGATCCTCCATATAATCCCACTGAGACGCCACTAGGAGGCTGTGACGCTATAATTTTCCATATTTTCCAGTATAGAGGCCACTAGGGGGTGGTGACACTATAACCCTCCATATATTCATATTGAGAGGCCACTGCGGGACAGTGACACCCTGATCCTCCATGTAATCCCATTGAGCCGCCACTAGGGGCTGTGACCATATAATTCTCCATATTTTCCAGTATAGAGGCCACTAGGAAGAGGTGACTACATAACCGTCCATACATTACCATAGAGAGGCCATTAGGGAGTGGTGATGCCCAGGGCCGTATTTGGTGTTCATGATGCCCTAGGCACTTTTAAGTGCTTGCGCCCCCTTTTTTAAGTTAGGTCACGGTCCATATTAAGAAAAAAAAGTGTGTAAGGGGAAAGGGTGCAATGGGCTAGAGGGCACAATAGGCGAAATACAGAGAAGCAGGTAAGCATGTTCCATCTTCTGACATACATGAGTCACATGACCACATCGGTGGAGGGGAGATGCTCTGACCTGTGTTCAACCGATTGCACCCCTCCTTCACACAAATACACTCTGCATCCTTCTGTGACTGGGTGCTTGTTAGGAGACATCATTGTTCTGGCTATGTGAATTTTAATTTCTTTTCTTTACTGTAGTAGTAAGGGCAGCGCCCTCCCCTCTTCCAGGTTGCCACCCTAGGCACGTGCCTAGGGTTGCCTAATAATAAATACAGCCCTGGTGATGCCATAATTCTCCATATGTTCCCATCAAGGCACCACTAGGGGAATGTAATGCCATAAATTCTTCATATAGTCCTACAAAGAGTCCACTAGGTGGCGGCAACGACAACACCATAACTTTCTATATATTCCTATAGAGAGGCCACTAGGAGGCAGCGACACCATAACCCTCTATGTATTCCTATAGAAGGGCCACTAGGGGGTGGTGACGCCATAACCCTCCATCTGTTCATTTCACGCTCGCGCCTCTTTAACGACTGTTTATATTTTGTTTTAAGGAAAACAAACGGCACAAGAAAACTTTGAAGAAGACTCGAAAGTTTATGGTTGATGGGGTGGAAGTGAGTGTCACAACCTCAAAGATTGTGACCGATAATGATTCCAAGAGCGAAGAGATGAGATTCCTCAGGTAGGTACAAAATCCAAAAAGTACACATGCAAAATAACTTATATTATATATATTAAATAGTCGGACCCATAGCCAGACTTAAAGTGGAACAAAGCCTGGAATTTTTCACTGTACCGGGTTTTCTTCCTCCTGCCTGTGGTGTGTATCCTTCTAGATTGCCCATGAACTTACCTTTCCTGCATTCCCACGGCCACCGGCCAATCAACAGCGCGTATTCTGTTCACCTTTTGCATGGCCGCTCTGAGCTCAAAAGGGCAAGCAAAGCTGAATGCAGAGCGTGCCGCTCCTCAGTGCTAACCCGCGCCTGGCTTTTTCTGAATGGCTGGCGTAGAGATAGAGGTGAGCAGGGATACTGGGCCTTTGCGGCACGCACATTTGCTGGGGTATCGAAAGACTTTAAAGTGAGTGAAAACCTGCTTGACATAGACCTGGAATCTATAATATTAAAAGACTCCAAGGCCGGTCGGGAATGTGGCCAGCCAGCTGTCGCGCATCGCTGAAGCACTTTGGAGATTAGCCGATCGGCAATCTCCAAAGTGCCACTGGACGTGGCTTAGGCGGTGGAACAGCCCAGTGTTCTTAGAAAACTGGGCCACTGCCAAGTCAGTAGCAGTGCCCGGCTGCTCAGGTGGGATGGCCCCCAGGTGATCAGTGGGAGAAGCCCAAATGGGTTTCCTTTCGCTTTAATATCATCCATTTACAATTTACACATTCCAAATATTAACAAAACTATTTTACCAGTTATCAAATGCTATCGCTAAAATTTCAGCTCTACATTTTATAAGGTAAGGGAACGATCCTCACCAAGCACTAACATTTGCCTAACATTTTACAAACCTGCTCCCAATTTATCTATTGCATTGTATGTCCCAAATGGGGCTCTCAGAGATTAGTGTTAGGACTGCACCCATAGAGGCACCTTGGCGTGGTGGTGCAGCTTAAAGGAGCAGTATCGCGAATTTTTCTTGGTGACTTATATTTAAATGGTACTTTGAATGTAGGTAAGTGTTGGAGTAAGAATTACAAATGTAGAAAAAAATGATGACTGTGTTGAGCAGCTGGAGACTAATAGCAAATGTTTGTCTTGTCAGTGTTGGGAGCCGACACTCTGGCCTGTTCCATGCTGAGGAGAGGGGGGAAACAATTTATCAGTTCCATGCTGAGGAGAGGGGGAAACAATGTATCAAAGTCTCAGCTGTTCAGTGCTGGCAGCCGTCCAACATAAGATAACAACATTGGAACATTGCCTGGCCAGAACTTATATATCTAAAACAGAGAGAAAAGCTCTAGAAGTCATTTAGCTGATTTTGACAGTTTTCCCTTCATGTTGTCTCTGCTGCAGAATCTTTCAGTTTACCATTTTCTCTTTCATATTCTTATTTTTCATTTTTCCATATGATCTTTCTTTCAGCTTTGTGTGTTTTGAGCAAAGCCCAACCCAGGATTTTCACTATCTGGAGTTTTGTTTTGTGCCCCTAGGGGCATCCCGGCTTGGGATGCCCTGATATGTGAAATCCCCAAGTTCGCCTGTGAAAACGTACCTTTCCCTGTCCCACAGCGCATGCGCGGGCTCTCATCCAATCAGCTCTGTTTGCACGCAGATGGGGAGCCTGAGCAGTAACCTTCCTGGCCGTCCGGCCTGTCTAAATGACTATCTGCGTGAGCGCGCCAGAAAAATGGGGGGATCTGTGGTTATCCAGGGGTCGTTTCACACAGTGGGGCATCCTGATTTAGAATGCCCAAGGGGGAAGGTCAATGGCCTGGTCTTATAGACTTCAGGGTCGGCCACTCAGGGTTTTGTTGCACTTTAATACCTTTTAGATTTTCCGGCACAGTTATTCACAGAAGAATTTCAGTCATTTTCAGTCAGTTTAGTTTATTTTGTATAGATTTTTCACATTTGAGTCACCTGGTCTCATAACAAAAGCAGCACCTCACACACACACAGCCGTTACCACTGATAACAGTGTCAGCCTCTGAGGTAAAGTGTTGCTAGGAGACCAGTGGGCTAAATGAAGCAGCTCACTAAATACAACCCAGCAGATCCCCCTATTCAGCAAATGGACTGAGCCATTGTCATTATACAATTTAAAAGAGAGGCATATATTTTTTTCTTTTTATATCGCCAGATTATTTATACACGTTATAAGCTATTGTTTGGCTATTTAATTATTTATCTTTTTTAATGCAAATTTCGCAATACTGCTCCTTTAAGCATCATTCTGCAGATGTGTGTGACCGAGCCCTTGTTTTTAACCTAGTTTAGAGACATATTGTAGGTTGGTCTGCAAGCTAACAGAGTTGAGTGCTGTGGCTCCTTTTAGACCTTTATAGTGAATCAAAATGCCTCCAAGGCCAGACTTTCCTTGTAATGCCTGCAGGTGCAAGGAGCTATAGGAGCCCAGGCGGCCCTTCTGAGTGTAATAAGATGGAGTCTCCGTTTTGGGAAGGGTGAATGGGAGTCAACAGCCAAAACAAATCTTAAGGTTGGTGATGGGCCTGCCGTTTTTTTTTTTGGGGGGGGGGGGGGAATCAGTAGGCTAGCGTGACCTTTTGCCTCCATACGCACCCATATCCCTCTGTCACAATGCTAACGTGGTTTGTCTTGATTTCTGGGGAAAAATGTCCGCATTGGTCAGTCAGTCCTTGATTTCCACTCGTCTAGTGTAGGGTAGAGTCTGCTGTAAGCAGTGCAGGAGATTTTTGGGTAAGAACAGGGGGGGGGGGCGGAATTGCTAAGCCACTAAGTAAAATAGCTGAGTGTTCTGCTTAGAATGAGGACACTTCCTGCACAAACTAACAATGAATGACTTTTTTTTATTCTTTAGACGACAAGAGCTGCGGGAGCTGCGGCTGTTACAGAAGGAAGAACAGAGGGCGCAGCAATTGCTCAGTAACAAACTATTGCAACAGAGAGAACAGATCTTCCGACGATTTGAACAGGAAATGACGGTGATTATCCACTTCTCCGAGAAAACGCACTGAGGAAACCACAGAGACACACAATGTGCACTTACATGTGCCATTTAAAGAGGAACAACCACCTCCTTAGAGTCTATTAATGGTGCTCCTCAACCTTACTCCCCTACTTACCCCCGAGCGACAAGCTGTTACAACCAAGTATCTCCAAGGAGGGGGATCGATTATTAAAATGAAACAAAACCCAGGAATCTGACTTTCCCAGGTTTTTTCCCCGGGCCATCCCAAATTGATATACCCCACAATGTGAGTTTGCCCCACTACAACTCACCTTTCACGCTTCAACAGCGCAGGATCTTGTCCGATGAGAGACGCCAGCCGTGACTGCCTTACGGCAGAAGGCTCCCTTAGACTTGAATGGGGGGGGGCGCATCCCCGGCCATGCACGCCCTCCTGTCCCAGCCGTTCACAACAAACAAAAGGAAGTAAACACAGCAAAGGGCTCTAATTGGGCCAGAGCCCGCACATGCGCCATTGGAGTGGGGAAAGGCAAGTTTTTATGGGGGGGGGGGGGGGGGGTTCACACTGCAGGGCAGCCAATTTGGGATGCCCGAGGGAAAGGCCAGCCCTGGAATTCCAGGCTGGCTGGTGGTGGGTTCTGTTCCGCTTTAATGTTACCAAAATAAGTAGGTCACAGGTCTTGTAGCACTTTTAAGGCAAGAAAGGATGTGTAACTGTTTAAAATAATATACCCGACCTGTCAGCCCCCCCGCCCCATTGGTGCACCCCTAAGAATTGCTGTGTACCCCTTGGGGTACTGTCACCTCTGCAGCAACTCCAAGCCTCATCTCCTTTATACCTTTTAGCTGGGCCTGTCTGAATGGCTGGCACGGGCATGCCCCACAGCTAGAGGTGAGCAGGGATGTGGTTTGCTGCCCTTTCTATTCAGCTAGCTCCTGATTTGCTGAGCGGCCACGCGGCACCTTGGGAACATAATAAAGTGCGCTTTTGGGCGATCTCATGGGCTACAAACAGCTGTGCATCGCAAATCGGAGAGTAGCAAAACCCAAGATGTAGAAGTGAAAATCTTGGGTTTTAATGTGATAATTTATATTATACGTATAAACCATAAAAGAAAAATAGTCTGTAGGCATTCTATAAAGATACTCTCTATAGGGAAGCTCTCTGTGGCAGAAAATATCATCAGCTGTACTTCTCTTGCGTACTCCTCCAGTGAAAGAAGTGAAGGTAAAAGACGAGATCATCTTCTTCTGTTAACAGCCGACTTTAGAAGCTGCGAGTTGGCGCTCCAGCACAGTCCAGGCAGTCAACACTGAGATTCACTCAACATGTCTTAACCGGTTAAAATGCCCCCAAAAAAGCACAGAGCAGAGGTGAACTTCCAAGTCACTTCAAATAACGAAAATGACAAATATCCCATAGCACATGCACAACACGAAACAAGGTTACAAACTTTGAACGGACCATACATCTTTGGTTATCCCACGAAGCATGCACAATGCACACATGTCCCATGTCCCTTGAGTGTCAAGGTAAAAACAGCAGTCAGAAGCAACAATAGGGGCGAAGACTCCACGGGTCAGTAATCTCAAATGGTCGATGATCAGGAATTCAGCAATAGATAGAATCCAGAGCAATATATATAATAACTCCACATAGATTTAACCATGTGAGGAGAGAACATAAAAAACATCTAGTGCATGTATTCAAATTTAATAAGTAATTTAAATGCGCTCACAAACCATAAAACCGTGAATTCACTTTAAAGTGGACCAACACCCTGCTGGATCGGCCTGGAAATCTATAAGATTCCCGGGCCGATCCGATCCCTCCCTGTGGGGCATCCAAAATCGGGATGCCCCGCTGTGTGAAACCCCCCCCAGGACGCCCGCTAACCTTACCTTACTCCCTGTCCAACGCCGCATGCGCAGCCGCATCTCGCAGCCGCATCTCGCGCAGCTACCGCAAACAAAATCAGCCCCAACCCACTGCACCAAAAGACCCTTGAGATAAACAATTAAGCAAAATTCATTAAAAGAGTATTTTTTAATTTAAAATAAAACCACTAATCATTTTATGATCATAAAAAACATACACATACACACATATTTGCCCACCATCTGGGCAAAAGGCCAAAGTTAATAATCCAAGTTAATATGCATCCTAATGAATAAAGGGGGTGGGAGCAGCTCAATCACTATTTATACAAAATTATTATTATTATTCAGGGCCTGGGAACTAATTTACCGCCCAGTTTAACCCTCTCATCAACTAAATATCAAGCAACAAACATGTCTAGCTATGTGGAAAGACAGAGATTTGGTTGCATATATCTGCAGATACATGTGGAAGCCACACTGCCCCGGCAAGGCACTCTGTGTTTAGTGTGGTCCCTACTCTTAATTCTGAGTCCCCAAAGTTGGGACATGCAATGCAGACAAATATCTGAGAGCTACTCACATGGGAAGCTGCCAGCCTCCCTTTAGAACACTTCACAGGGAGAAATCCATATTGACTGAATTCCTCCCTGCTTGTGCTCATGGCAATTCAAATGAATAAAGGGGGTGGGAGCAGCTCAATCACTATTATTTATACAAAATTATTATTATTATTCAGGGCCTGGGAACTAATTTACCGCCCAGTTTAACCCTCTCATCAACTAGCACAAGCAGGGAGGAATTCAGTCAATATGGATTTCTCCCTGTGAAGTGTTCTAAAGGGAGGCTGGCAGCTTCCCAGGTGAGTAGCTCTCAGATATTTGTCTGCATTGCATGTCCCAACTGTGGGGACTCAGAATTAAGAGTAGGGACCACACTAAACACAGAGTGCCTTGCCGGGGCAGTGTGGCTTCCACATGTATCTGCAGATATATGCAACCAAGTCTTTCCACATAGCTAGACATGTTTGTTGCTTGATATTTAGTTGATGAGAGGGTTAAACTGGGCGGTAAATTAGTTCCCAGGCCCTGAATAATAATAATTTTGTATAAATAATAGTGATTGAGCTGCTCCCACCCCCTTTATTCACTTTAATATGCATCCTATCTAGAAACCAGTAAGGACTATATATAAAGACTTTTTTGTGTATAAATGCATCCAGTCAATCTTGTAGGAAAGTGCTATTGTGCTAAATAAAGTACTGAAACAATCTACATGAAACACATCCAAATGATGCACTAAGTGCAAATGTAAACAGGGTAAGAGTTCACCTAACAGTTATGTCCAAGAAAGATGGTGGCCCCGCTGCTCCTAACAGGAGATAAGAAGTCCTATTATAAACAAGACTGCAAGTATTTTATTTCTTTTTTCAGGGCAAGAAGCGGCAGTACGATCAGGACATCGAGAACCTAGAGAAGCAGCAGAAGCAGACCATCGAGCGCCTCGAGCAGGAGCACACCACCCGGCTGAGAGACGAGGCCAAGAGGATAAAAGCAGAGCAGGAAAAAGAGTTCTCAAAGTTTCAAAATGTGCTGAAAAATAAAAAGAAAGAGGTAAGCGAGCTCTGGCTTCTAACGGATCGTTGCTGCAATTGTCCCAATTCAGCCTTTTCATTTGATGGTTTCCGACCCCTGTTCCCCGACTCTCTTCCGATGCATTGTTTGCTCCGTGAATGTTTTGGCTTCGGTCAGGGGCTGGGAACATTCTCATGCTGAGCGAATCTAGTCCCAGGATGATTTTATCTTGTCTGAATCCACATGTTGCCAAGAGAAGGGGCGTGTAGAAATCCAAGCTAAGCAAAATTTTTGGGTTCACTACATATAATATAATGCCAATTTTTATATGTTTTATAATGACTAAAAATATGTGTAATGATATAGGTCAGTGGTCCCCAGCCTTTTCCACGAGAGCCACATTCATCACTGAAACATGGCCGCCAGTCACATTGGGATCGTAAAAGCTGCATAACCCTTATAAACCAGGAAACCGCTGTATTGTAAACAATACAGTGAAATACTTGAAAGCATCAAACTTGACATTTCTTTGAGTATGGATCCTCTTAAGCACCTAAAAATGAATAAACATGCATGTTAATCAGGGCAGTTTCTAGCAAAAATAGCGCTAAGTGCAGGAAGGAAAACTTCTGCCTCCACATCCATACTCCCCATGACTGCCCCCTCCCCATGACTGAGCCCAATATGGCGGGGGGGGGGGGCGAGGGTCTGTCTTATAGCCTGACCCATTTGCAAAAAACAGGTTGGCTCTAGCTTCTCTACTCCTTTATACATTAAATGCATTACAAACAAAATGGCCAATTGAAGCTATCCCTTCTCATAAAAAGTCTCTCACTGGCTGATGCGGGTTTCGTTCAATACGGACGTCATCAGAGACTGTTTAGCAGACTCGCTCTCCTGCAACTTCTAAGCTTCCGCTATCTTTAATTTACTACACCCAACCATTGTGGTCCCTGTAGCCTTTATGTAAAAATGCCTCTACCTGCCCAACTCTACATTAGCCCAATACATGGGTAATGACCATGTCCAGCCCTAAGCAACCATTTATCCCCACAGCCTCACCCAACATTGTGCAAGATAAGTGTACAAGTGGCTCCCAAGCTTCAGGTGGGGATCACTGATATAGAACAGAAGTTCAGCTTGGTCACACATTGATTTAGGTTGAACAAGGACATGAACATCAAGTTTAGCACTTGTAACGTTGTACGTTTTGGTCTTAGGGAAGGCAACCCCCAAAATCCTCCTGACTTGAAGTGTTACATTGTACTGTATTTTGTTCAACTTGAATGTGAATTATAGTGTAATAATTGTGACATTTTTTTTTCTCTCCCTGTATTGTATGACCTGCGTTTTTGAGCCTTTTTGTTTTCTCCTTTGACTTGGTGGCTGGGCTTTACAGCACTGGTGGCAAGTTATTTGCATCTCCTGGTATATGGGGTCTCTAATCCTTGTAGTGCACAAGTTTAACAATAATTGTAATGTTTAAAAACATGTTAGAGGGACCTTGGTGAGCTCTACGATTTTATCAGCTTATTAGCCTTCTGGAGTTAGTTGAAGGCCACAGAGATGTAAAAATAAAGCTTAGAGGTAATCCTTTAAAACAGATTGTAGGTCCACTTCATCTGTAGCAAGGTGGGGCATCCCCATTTGGAATCCGCTTCAGTGAGACTAAACGGGATACCAGAGCTTCTCAATTACCTCTGTTTCCTGTCTTGCCAGCGGTATGAATGCCCCCTGGCCTTTGGTGTATATTCTTAGTATGTCACACACCCCGCTTCAAGAATCCATAACATGTGGGTAATATCGTCCTGAAGAGGGCGTCCCTTGACTTGTCCCCGGGGGGGGGGCCCTTCCCTTTACCAACTATGGGGGCTGGGGGTTCCTCTCACAGGGGTTAGCTTTATTCACTTCTCTTTATTCACTGTCTTTATTGATGTGTGTATCTGGGAGTAGTTCCTCAATGTGTTATTCTCTTGTTACTATGTTGCAGCACCGCGGCTGTCATTGCAGCCGGGTGCCGGGGTTTGTCAGTCTGTGAGGTGATTTTTCACCTCACGCGCGTTGGGGGGGCGGGGCTGGCACTCGGCGCTCTGCCGCGGCCAGCCCCCGTTCTCTCCTTCACTCCTCGCCACAGCGAGCGGGGCGGGTGCTCCGCTAGTGAAAGCGGACGCACCCGTTGTCATGCAGCCGGCGCCGCGGTTGTCGGCGGCGCCGGTCTCTGGGCTGGTGCGTGAGGGACTTCTTCCCTCACGCTTCATTCACACTGGAAGGGGGGGCGGAGCCGGGCTTTCGGCGCGTCGCCGCGGCTCCGCCCTCCTCTGTACTGGCGCCGCTGCGGAGCTGAGCTCCCTGTTACTAGGCAGCTCCCTGTTACTAGGCAGAAGGGGGCACAGATCAGCTTTGCGCGGGCTGCGCAGACCACGCCCCTGGCACGGCCGTTCTTCTTCTCTTCACCTCAGAGATCGCCATTGTTCTGAGGCGGATCGTTCACCGCAGCGTCTGTGAGTGGCCCTGTGGGCCTCATTTATTTCTTATTTTCTTTATCTGTTAAGTTTTATTGTAGGGACTTATGGGTCTCTCTCTGTCTTTTAGGTGAAGGTTATCCAGGAGGACCTTCTGTAGTATTGGAAGGTCTCTCCTGATCCTGGGTCCCTGGGTCCATTTTAGCATCACAAATCCTCCCACTCGGGACATTAAAGGGGCATCCCGGGTTGTCTAACTGGCGTAATTCCCTGGGTCATAGCGACCACTAAAAATTCACCTTATGGAGGCATCCCCGGATACTGGGACTGGGACCCCTTCGGGGCATCCCAAAAAGTGTATGTTGTGTGGGAATTCCATTACTGGGGATGATGTGTTACTGTGTATACCATGTGCACAGCAAACTATTACGCGGCAGTCCGAACCCCAAGCGTCGGGGTCAGCACAGCCGGCCACCTCAACTCCCCCTCCCGCCTTGACTCGTGCCCCGTGTGACGTGGTCATGGGCAGGGATCTGCAATCCGAGATGTGTGCCAGATTGGCTAGCCTTGAGAAAATGCTCTCTAGCTCGGTCGCCCGTAAGGCTCCGTCTAAGAGAAAGCATTTGTCGCCGGCTCCGCCGGTGGATGATCTTGATGACAGAGATAATCTGGATTGGTCTGATTATCCCCAGCTAGAGGAGGGGGAAGTTGATGAGGGTTCAGAATTTTCGGATGATGAGCAGTCTGCTGAGGCCGAGCTTTCTGATTTAGGGAGATCCTTGGACTCTCCTCACGCTCTGTCTCTCATGCTGGAAGTTCTGAATATTTCCCCTCCCGAGGAGGCGTTGCAGCAGAAAGGTGAATTGTTTGAGGAATCCAGGCCGCGCCTGGAGTTTCCTACGCAACGCCATTTTGATAGAATCATTGACAAGGAATGGGATAGGCCGGCTCGGCTCCCTGGCATCCCTCAGGGGTGGGATAGGAAATATCCCTTTCCTTCTGAGGCGATCAAGCGCTGGGCATCTCCCCCCGAGGTGGATGCACCGGTTTTGGGGTTGTCTAACTCCTCGGTGTTAAACAGACCTGATTGTTCCACTCTCAAAGATGGAGAGGATAAACGTATTGATCAGATGGCTTCTCATGGTTTTACTAGCATTGGGTCGGCCATCCGTCCTGTGTGCGCTTCGGAGCTAATGGTGTTGGCCACCAGGTCTGTGGTCAGGGACCTGTTGACTTCTTCCGGGCTTCGTCCTGGTAGTAACGAGTTCCTTAGCCTTAAACGGTGCGAGTTGTTTCTATCCTTTGTGTTGACCGCCTTGGATGATACTTTGATGATGTGTGGTAGGACTTCGGCTCTGCTTGTGGCTATTCGGCGGTCAGTGTGGCTGCGCCAGTGGGCGGCCGATTTTATGTCCAAAGAATCACTGACGGCCTTACCCTTTGTTGGTCTACGGCTCTTTGGAGAGACATTGGACTCTGTCACCAAGGGTGGTAGGTTACCTCAACGTAAGAAACAACGCCGCCCCTTTCGGGGGGCGCCTGCCTTTTCCCCCTCCTTTCGGGGGGACAGATCTGGCAGGGGTTCTGCATTTCCCTCTTCCAGAGGAGATTTCGGAAACAGGGGCAGAGGACGTGCCCGTTCTGGATACAGTTGGGGCTCTAAGCCCAAACCGGCTGCTAAGCCGGCTCAGCAATGAGGGGGCGCCCTCACCCATGCGGGTGGGGGGACGGCTGCAGCACTTCTCTCAGATCTGGGATCAAGAGGTCTCGGACAGATGGATCCGGGAAGTGGTGTCTTCCGGCTACAAGCTGGAGTTCGAGCTCCGCCCCCCTTCCAGATTTGTCAGGTCTCGGATGCCGTCGGAGCCTCTAGCGGCGCAGGGGCTCCTGGTGGCAGTGGAGAATCTTCTGGACATGGCTGTCATTTGCCCAGTGCCCCCTTCAGATCGGGGCAGGGGCTTTTATTCCAATCTGTTCACGGTACCCAAGAAGGACGGGTTGGTCCGACCCATCTTGGATCTGAAGTTTCTCAACCGGTTCATCCGGCCGAGGAAATTCCGCATGGAAACGCTGCGTTCGGCCATTCACTCTCTTCGTCAGGGAGACTTTCTGACGTCCATAGACATCAAGGATGCTTATCTACACGTTCCGGTTTTTCCAGCACACCAGAGGTTTCTCAGGTTCGTGGTGGAGGATCGGCACTTTCAGTTTGTGGCACTTCCTTTCGGTCTCACCTCAGCGCCTCGGGTGTTCACCAAGGTGCTAGCGGGGGTGATGGCTCTGCTCAGAGGTCAGGGTATCCGCATCGTGCCCTATTTGGACGATCTACTGATCATGGCCTCTTCCTTCAACCAAGCGGAGTTGGACACCAGAGCGGTGGTGTCCACTCTGGAGAGGTTCGGTTGGGTGATCAACCACCCCAAGTCTTCTCTTTCTCCGTCCAGAATTCTGACCTTTCTGGGAATGTCTCTGGACACTTCACAGGCCAGGGTGTTTCTACCCCAGGCCAAGATTCTTTTGATTCAGGAGTTAGTTCGGCTTCTCTTGTCAACCCCTCATCCGACCATCCGGTTAGGGATGAGGCTGGTGGGGTTAATGGTGGCCTCATTCGAGGCAGTTCCCTTTGCGCAGTTTCACACAAGGACGCTTCAGCTTCATCTGTTGAAGGTTTGGGACAAGTCTCCTCTATCGTTGGATCAGTCCTTCCTGATGACTCCCCGAGTTCGTCGATCCCTGCAATGGTGGCTGGGGTCGGTCAATCTGTTGAAGGGCAGATCTTTTCTGGCTCCGTGTTGGGAAACAGTCACCACGGATGCCAGTCTGTCAGGTTGGGGGGGTGTTTGGAAGGACCTCCAGTTTCAGGGTCTGTGGGGCCCGCGGGAGGCTCACGAGCCCATCAATGTTCTGGAGTTGAGAGCCATCAGGTTGGTTCTGTTTCGCTTGACTCATCAGTTGAGAGGCCTGCCAGTTCAGGTCCGGTCGGACAACCGGACGGCGGTTGCTTACATCAATCACCAAGGAGGGACTCGCAGCAGGAGTGCCCTCAGGGAAGTGTCTTTGATTCTGGACTGGGCAGAGACCCACGTCCCGTGTATCTCAGCAGTCTACATTCCGGGAGTGGAGAACACGGAGGCGGACTTGCTAAGCAGGGCCTCCTCTCGTCAGGGGGAGTGGTCTCTCAGTCCCAAGGTGTTTCGTTCGATATGTCTCAGGTGGGGGGTCCCAGCGGTGGACCTCTTTGCTTCTCGTCACAATCACAAGCTTCCGGTCTTTGTGTCTCTCTCGCAGGATCCTCTGGCTCTGACAGTGGATGCCATGTCTCTAAACTGGAGGGATCTGGGGTTCCTTTACCTGTTTCCTCCGTTCCCAATGCTAGCCAGAGTGCTGCGCAAACTGGCCTTGGATGGTGCGTCGGCAATTCTGGTGGCCCCAAGGTGGCCAAGGCGAGTTTGGTTCGCAGACCTTGTAAGACTGGCAGAGGATCAGTTCGCCCTGCCTCTGCTGCCGGACCTGCTCACCCAGGGTCGGCTGCGCTATCCCAATTTACCATCGCTGGCTTTGACGGCATGGCTGCTGAAACCGCCATCTTGAAGGAAGAAGGTCTTTCTGACGCGGTGATTCAGACTCTTATCTGTGCCAGGAAGCGCTCTTCCTCTTCTATTTACTACAGGACTTGGAGGGCCTATATTGATTGGTGTGAAAGTAGGTCTTTCTCTTGCCGAGAGTTCTCCATTCCTAGAATTTTAGAGTTTCTCCAACATGGTCTAGATCTGGGGCTCCAGCTTAGTACATTGAAAGGGCAGGTTTCTGCCCTGGCGGTGTTCTTCCAAAGGTCTTTTGCACTTCATCCCTTAGTCAAGACCTTTTTCCAAGGTGTTACACATGTTCGGCCTCCTAGGAAGCCTTTTGTTCCAGTTTGGGATTTGAACCTGGTTCTTTCTGCTCTCCAGGGCCCTCCGTTTGAGCCCTTGAATGAGATAGCTTTGTCCTCTCTTACGCAAAAGGTGGCCTTTTTGGTGGCTATCACTTCGGTTAGGCGTGTTTCCGAGTTGGCAGCTTTATCCATTACAGCTCCGTACTTCGAGAAACATCAGGACAAGGTTGTCTTTCGTTTCAAGCAGGATTTTCTTCCTAAAGTGGTCTCGGAGTTTCATCTGAATCAGGACATTGTTTTGCCCTCTCTATGCCCAAATCCCAGCGACGACAGGGAAAGGGCATTGCATTCCTTGGATGTAGTTCGTGTTGTCGAACATTATCTGGAGGTTACGTCTTCCTTTCGTAAGACTGATGCTTTCTTTGTGGTGCCCTGTGGGCCTAGGAAAGGTTTGGCGCCTGCCAAATCTTCCATTAGTAAATGGATTCGTCAGGCCATCATTGGGGCCTATTCTGCCAAGGGGAGGAGTCCCCCTTTTCGTGTTACTGCTCATTCTACTCGTGCAGTTGGTGCGTCCTGGGCTTTTCAGCACCAGGCTTCTGTTGAGCAAGTTTGTAAGGCCGCTACCTGGTCTTCTGTTCACACCTTTTCCAAGTTTTACAAGGTTGATGTTCGGGCATCAGCGGATGCTGTTTTTGGCCGCAAAGTTTTGCAAGCTGTTGTGGTTTAAGGTTGTGCATTGTTGCCTAGTTTTGGATCCCCGCCCTTGTTATGGACACTGCTGTTGGATGTCCCACATGTTATGGATTCTTGAAGCGGGGTGTGTGACATACTAAGAATAATACCATTTTGTGAATACTCACCTTGTAAAATGGGTATTATGAGTATGTCACACACCCCGCTTCAACCCGCCCTTTTGTATTCAGGATCCTCTTTATTGCGAACTTTGCGTGGTTGTTGTTTATATTTGCCTCTTCCTGGTCCCTTACCTTACTGCTTCTGTATACTGGGTAGTGAGTGGGAGGTCCCAGGTATTTATGGATCAGGGAGGGGCTTTCTTTTGCTATCATCTCTGCAGGAACGCCCTCTTCAGGACGATATTACCCACATGTTATGGATTCTTGAAGCGGGGTGTGTGACATACTCATAATACCCATTTTACAAGGTGAGTATTCACAAAATGGTATTTTTGAGTGGTTTTGTCCATGCAACTGATTGGCTACCATTAGTCACGTGGGGCACCAGGTGAAAAGGAAATTAGTAGTGATTGCCGCTCTTGGACATCTCATTGTGCATCTGTGCATGTCGTGGGGTCAATCCAGAGCCTGGTGAGAAACCTTGCTTTGTTTTTAAGAGAGAAAACTGCCATTGACTTTTAGAGGGGTGAATTGGCAAGAATCTGGCGATACAATACGTATCGCGATACACGCATGACGATATGATATATCCCGATTATGTCTCAAAGACAATATATCGTGTTTTTTTTTTTATTTAAAAAAATATGTGACGTAGGGTTCCCCTACCCTGCAAAGACAATATATCATGTTTTTTTTTTTTTTTTATTTAAAAAAAATGTGACGTAGGGTTCCCCTACCCAGCATAACCTGCCTGGAACCAGCTATGCAGGGCTTGTAGAACAGGGCCACAAACCCGCAAAGCTTCCGTGGGCCCGGGCCCTTCTGCCCCCCACCCTGGGCTTTGGGGAGGCAGGTTTTGAGGATACGGGGGCTAATGCTAGTTGCAGGTGACTTGTCAGCCCCCAGCCCTGTGAACTGGTATAGGGGTCTCATGGACCCCTTACCAGTTCACAAAGGGTTAACAGTAAAAAAAAAAACACACCACACATTAGAAAAATGTCTTTATTAAAAAAAAAAATTGTCAGCTCCTGTGTCCCTCGCCGATCCAATGACAGATGCGATGATCACTGGAGGGGGGAGGCAGGGGATCAGATGATCTCCTGCCCCTCTCCTTCTCTGTCCAGCAATTATAGCATCTGACTAAATCGCCAAGCCGGGATGACGCCCGTGGGGGGTGAACTCATTGGCGGGTCAGTCGTGAAGATGCCGACGCCCATCGGAAAGGCAGGGGGAGAATGATATAATATATATATATATATATATATTTTATATCAATCATATCAATCATTCTTACACCCTACAGAGTAGACCATTAGGAAGGAAGGCTCTGATTGGCTAAAATATTGCAGTGGGCACCTTGTCTCCGGCTTGGTAGCCAGGTAGGGAGCAGGGAGTGTTATGGATTCCTTTATACGTGAAGGAAAATGCTCTCAAGACTTTTGTATTAGTTAAACTTTGTGCACACAGGAATTTTTTTGTTTGAACATTTCAACCACCATCATTAAAGTGTAACTCTGGTGAAGATTTTTTGTTTATAGTTTTGAGTGGGTCATATAGAAGTAAAAACCTATTTTTCTATTTTTACCTATATACACTATATCTCTTTCGGGCCATGTGTGTTACCGGGACAGAAAGTGAGGAAACTTTTTAAAAAAATCCTTCTTTATTGTGCCTGTAACATCTGTGGTGAAGCTCCCCACTCAATACAAAACAAACAAGTTTTACCAGGAATTCTACTTTAATGGGCTTTTTTCAGTTGTCCTTTATAGAAAACTTTTTATGTTGATGTAACATTCTGCTGCTTTATGCTTTTATATTTTTCTTCTGGTTTGTGGTATTTCTTTATATCACGGTATTCCCCCACAAGCACACATACATGATGCATTGCAAACCAGACACCAATGTGCTCCTGCCATTAGATCATCTAAATGCCTGGCAAAGCATTATTGATTTAAGTTCTGGTCCATTTCCTACCTAATGGTTGTGGGTCTCTGTAGGGCATCCAGATTGCTAGAGTCCCCCGCCCCCATGCATAGATGCCCACAATTCTTACCTTAACTCGATCCTCTTGAAATGCGGCCCCATGATTGGTGGCCAGCGCTCACTTGGGCGGGCCTTTCCACTGGGCAAAGTTGTTTATAGTATAACTATATACAGGTAGTCCTCGACTTACGACGTTGATCCGTTCTTACGCGGCGTCGTAAACCGAATTTCGACGTATGTCGGATCTGTTGCTGTTTCCCCCTTCTCAGAATGCCTTATGATATCCACTTTCACCTCCATGGTGATGGCCTTCCTTTTCTTTGATGCACTGGTATCAGATGAGTCTACCTTTCGTTTGGGAGCCATAATGAAGGGTGTTATGGCGTGCAGGAGACTCGTTTTTTCTCATGTACAGTAACCGGGTACAGTGTGCAGTAGTTTGACTTACGACGCAAAACCGCGTAAGTCGGAATGAGACGCCGTATAAAGCGTCGTAACCACGAAACGACGTAACTCGAGACCGTCGTAACCCGAGGACTACCTGTAGTATAGTTAAAGTGTATACTGTGTGCCGTCCTGGAGATCTCTCACCTCAGCCGGTTCCTAATTAGTTAGTTAATGGTTATGAGGTATGAAGTCAATACACGCAGTGGTAATTAACAGCATACACCTTTGAGAAGCGCTTCTGCCTCCCCCCCCCGTGGGCAAGCTTTATTTATACAAACCTACAAAACAGGAACCTACGTAATCAAGCCAAGCAATGTATAACAGCCACCTTATTGGCTAGTCACATAATACAGTAGTACTTTAAAAGGCAATGTCTTTAATCAAGCATACAGATTGGTCTATCCTTATCTGGTCAGCACATTCCATACAGACGCAGTTAAAAACTAGTCACATCTTGGCCTCCTCAGGGTGTGGTGCTCTTCTATGACGCCATCTTGTCTTTGGAATGTGAACTTAGATTTTATTTCATATACATTTGTAGTAGTAGGGAGCTTTCACGTTGGAAATCAAAATCCCAGGTTCTCTATCCACCACAAAGTCCAGGACATAACCCCGACCCACTTGATCACCCAGCAGCCAAACACGGGGCTCTATTTCTGGAGGAGTCTCGAGGATAACTTAAGGATAATGGGTGGGCAAGGGGGCTCTAGCATATTGGATGCCTCCCCCAGCTTGCTTTATTGCGCTGGTATCCAGACCAACACCCATTATGCAAAAAAACGGTTGCTGGTCCGCTTTAAGATGTCCCCAAAGCCCCCTTTTCAAACACCTGGAATAATCCAGTAAATACTGATAGTCTAAGTTTGAAATTAAAGTTAAAGATTATATAGCTTTGACCCCCTTTACAAAACTAGATTGAATGAGCTTACAAAGTGAACGCATGCTTGTTTGCATGCACCTATCAGAAGAATTAGGCTGTAGGTACACGTAACCTCTTCATGATCAGCTATTCACTAAACAGCATGCACCCATCATCTATAACCGGACACCTAACACCTTCTTCAGACATCTGTCACGCGGTGCGGCTTTACTCTGCCTCATGCTCTTGCTCTAGAACAAAAAAAAAAAGTTTCCCCAACTTCTGCATGCTCATACCAGGTAATAAATGACGTGGAGAAAGCGCCTAAAGAGCTGCGAAAAGAGCTTCTGAAGCGCAGGAAAGAGGAGCTTGCACAGAGCCAGCACGCTCAGGTAACAGCAGATGCTTCGTGCTACTAAACCCACAGAAGCCGCCTGTGGAGCTTTCTTGATTTCTGTAGTGACCGATATCCGCGTCTCTGTCCTTTAACACTGTCGTGTTCTGCTAACCCGAGTGATTCCTCATCACTAAACCTTGTGTGCCACCATATTAGATGACTAAATCAATCCGGTTACACTTACTAATGTACTGCAGTTTACAAAGGGGTTTGTATGTCTGAAAGGTTTTATGTTACAGGCTTGTGAGTCCGATGGAACAGGTAAGGCTTCCTAAAACACAGAGCTGATGTCCAGTGACACTGTCACATGACTGATCATGTACTTCATTATTATGCCGATTGTGTTCTTGACTTTTGTGAACAATACAGGATAAGCTTAAAGGGTAATTCCTATTTTGATGGCATATTTAAAAGTTTCCATTATTGTGTGCCAAAATGATGTAATCAACATTCTGAGCATATTTGTTTTCTTTTCTGTTTGTTTGCAACTCTGTGTTATAAAAGAAAGCTGTTTTCTCTAGCAACAATGTGTTGACCTTAGCAATGTGGACCAACAGTGAGAAATTATTTATAAAAAAAAAAAACGGACCCTCTAACCCCCCTGCTGCTCTCATGCCCTCTTTTTAAAAAAAAATATTTACAGTGTAAAGCAAAACATTCCAGTGCTTACTACGTGCCGCCATCTTGGACATGCACTGTAAGACAGCAGCCAGTGCTCTCTCCTCACCTCGGTTGCTATCTGCACTGCACGTGTGATGCCGTCTATTAAAACACTCAGCTATTTGCTAAATGAAGATGCTGTATGGGCAGGGCTGGGCAGACTTTAAGCCAATCATACAGCTCCCGGTCACTCAGAAGGCTTGCAGCCAGTCTACCTGGAATGCTACCCTTCCGCAAGTCTCGTAATAGCTCGGACTTGCGTGTGTGAAGGGGGACTAACAGATTTCCAGTGGATAGGTATTGGCTGTAGTGGTCTCCTCTTCATACAATCAAAGCTGTCAAAACATGAGAACTAAACTTTTGGTAAGATTTAATTCTTACAGCTCAGCGCGGGTGGGTTTTTGTAAAAAAACAAAAAAAAAAGTGTTACACTGTCGGTCCACTTTAAAGTACAAATCAGAGACTTCCTGACTTGGTTACTGACGCCATTCGCAGCTGGGAAGGGTCATAGCTGCAGTTTTGTTTAGCCAAAGCTGCTAATGAGCTTACCTGTTACAGTGAAGGGATTCTGGGAGTTGTAGTAAGAAAGTATACTAAAGGTATTATCCTGGCCAAAAACAACGCTCCCACTTTACCAAGACAGAGTCAGAGGAATATGGGACAGATGGAATCAGAATGCTGATAAGTAAATCACGGGTCTGGGAGCACAATCCTTTATTTATTTTACATTCCAAAAGACAAAAGCAATAAGGCAGAACACTAATAACCTGACAAAAGGGAGTTATCCTTTAATGATGAGGGTAATCATGTGGTGATGCAGGGGTGGGTAATAAGGCTTCTTCTCCTGACTACACTACTACTACACCCTCCTCTGTGGTCTGCCAGCGACTAGCACCCCTGCAACATATCCTCAATTCTGCTGCCAGCCTCATCCATCTACACTGCTTTCCTCTGCTCGTGATCTCCTCCTGTCTTCACCCATGATCACCTCCTCCCACTCTCGTGTCCAAGACGTCACATGCGCCACGCCACTTCTCTGAAATACCCTCCCTAATACACATTTCACACGGGGATTCTTCCAGGAAGCTGTTCATTCTAATGGCCAGGACTCCCAGGCAATATGTTGCTGTCTGTTCCACATGGTCCTGTTCCTGTGCTTCCACTGGCCACCACTAGAGGGCACCCAATCGCTTGTTTACAATATTCACTGAGAGAAAATGGAGAACACACGCCTTCTCCCCTGGCTACTAGAATGTACAGTTTTCGGACCAGGATCCCCCCACATGAAATGGCCTCAGGGCACAAATTTGGCAATTGGTTATATATCTAATGAGTTATGTTTTAAAACCTTAATTTTACACTAAGGCATGACTTTTTGGCATTGAGAAGATACTTTATGCCTGTCTTGTATGTTCCCCCCACCCTGTACATACAGATTTCGCACATTAAATATCATCCTACCTACACCTAGTGCATTTTCCTGAGCCTTTCAACATCCAAGATGGCGGCCCATGGAATTTCAGACTGCCTACAGAAAGGAAGTGTCTTCTGACTGTGCCGCTCTGCATTCTGGGATTGCTGTCCTTTTCCTTACCACAGCTCTGTTCTGTCTGTGCAGAGCCCATCTATAACCCGCCCCCTGCACTTGCCCCCCCTCTCCTCACTTGGTGTCTGAGGCAAGATTGCAGCGGTCCTGAAGTCCTAAACGGAGTTGCAGCCTAGGGCGGTAAAGAAAAGTAAGCCACTAAAATTTAAAATATATTAGATTCTGGGTAATTGTTTGGGCTTTTTTATTAACTGATGCTGAAGATCCGTTTTAAGTAGCTGTATCCAGTCCTGCCCATGATCTGTCCCTGCAGTGCTATAGCCTCACCTAACGCACACCCAAATAACATTGGAGGGTGGCTCAAGGAGGATTCTTCAGGCTGGTGGTGGGTTGGCTGGGGACTGGTAAATACAGGGCTGATTTTTGCTTCCAGTCCACCACTACTGGTAACAGTGACTGCTGACCGTGGGACAAATATTGAGTATGTCTTTTGTGCTTTATTCTAAGCATACAGCACGTCCTGCTCCAGACATAGTCATTACGTGTGGGTAGTCCTCCGCCTTGGGCGCCGTGCACTGCAGAACATGAAGAAAACAAGCTCCTCCCGGCCCTACATATACTGGAGGACCTCCCACAAATCCCCAGATTTCTCTGCAGTGCTGGAACTGCGAAGACATGAAGCATCACGCTCTCGCAGGCGAGCGGGGCTTTACAGCCCGAGGCCCTGCGGTACTATTTCCACCCGTCCTATCTGTGAAGAACATGCCTCCCAGCCTGGGCTGCGTTGGTCGGGTGAAGGTAGGCAGCACCTAGTGTGCTTAACGGAGCCATGCTCCACCGCAATCCCCCACCATAGGGTAGGCGGTTAAGGCTAATGGTGAGCCTCATAGGGGATGCCCCTCCCGCACCAGTGCCCCCCGCCCCGAATAGCGGTGAACCCCGATTGCCGGGTCACCTTCTCCCTTAGTTCCCCCCGTTAGTGGGGGGAAAAAGAGGGGAGGGGGGTTGTGTACGTTGCCCTAATCTTGCACTTTTACACGGTAGGCTTATAGCCTTTATCGGTTTCTGGGGGTCAGAGCCGCACTTCAAACTTTATTTTAACCATTGGCCGCGACGCCATGGCGTTCATTTCTTGTTCCGCGCTTAGAGCTTCGCGCTCGCTGAGGGGGGGCGTGGTCTGGTTGGCGCATTCCGCGTCACCTACAGCTCTGGCCCGCCCTTCGAGGTTCGCTGGCGCCATTTTGTCGGTCTTCCCGCGCGCGCGTGGTCACGATCCTCCTTCCTTGGTCGCTGTAAGTGCCCTCACGGGCGTTCGTTTATTTTTTCTTCTTGCGCTGCGCATGGCTCTGACACCCTCTCTTCTCCTTATGTCTTTCAGACGCCAAGCTTCCAGTGGCTTCTCCCGGCCTGATATATATATATATCTCACGGGGTTATATTTAAATTCTCCCACTTTCCCAGCGGGTATTGGGGCATCCAGGGTTGCTTACAGCATAAATCCCTACTGGCATATTACCTAGATTAATCACCATATGGAGGCATCTCAGAATTTGGTGTCCGGGGTCCCGCGGGGACAAGACCGGCTGTGTACCATGTGTGGACAACCCCACGCTGACGCTGACAGAGCACGGGTCTGCGGACCGTGTGCTGAACAAGCACTGGCCCTGCAATCAGGTTTACCAGTAGCTGCACCACGCTTTAATACTCCTGTCTCCCCGTGCTTAAATCTCACTCCTGATGAGTCGCACTCGAGCGTGGATGACCAGCAGGTTGTGCCGCGCAGGCTCCCCACGGCGGAGCAAGTGATGTCTGGGTTGGCGGAGCGCTTGGGCGCTGGTAAGAAACGGTCCCTGACGCCTCCTAGTTATAGGTTTTCCACTGAAACTGAGGAACCTGCTGCTATGCAGGACCTTGATCCGTCCGATGATGGTGAACTGTTCTCGGGTTCCAGTTCCTCAGACGAGTTGTCTTGGAGCCGTGACGGCTCTGGCCCGGGTTCTTGGGGCCTGTGTGACACTGATGAATTACTTATAAAGATCTTTGAAGTGCTGTCCATCTCTCCTCCGGGAGAGTCTCCCAAGCCCAAGAGGGAGAGTTTCCACACGGCGACGCCGCGCCTGGAATTTTTGGATCAGGATCATTTCCAGTATCTTATATCTAAGGAATGGGAATCACCTTGTAAACTTACAGGGGTTCCGGGGGTTTGGGACTGGAAGTACCCCTTTCCCCATGATTTGGTTGAACGATGGTCAGTCCCTCCAGAGGTGGATGCGCCAATTATTGGGGTTGCTAACCCTCCCTTCATGACGGCCTCCTCTTCTCGTACCCTTTGGGATGCTGAGGACCGGCACATGGACAGATTGGCTTCCCATGCCTTCTCTAGTGTAGGGACGGCTCTGCGCCCGGTCTGTGCTGCGGCTGTTACCGTGGTGGCTGCCAGGACTCTGTTCAGGAGGATAATTGAACAGCCGGAGGATCTCCCTTGTGAGGTCTTCAATGCACTGTCCGATTGTGACTTCTTTGTGAGGTTTATCCTCTCAGCTATGGATGACACTATTAAAATGTGCGCTAGAACCTCGGCTCTTGTGGTGGCTATTCGTCGCCTGCTTTGGCTGCGACAGTGGGGGGCTGACAATGATACTAAAAAGGCTCTTACTGGTCTTCCTTTTAGAGGACGACGCTTATTTGGGGCCAGGTTGGACCTTGGCAAAAAAGGTAAGGCGCCCTCGCGCAGAAGGCTGGCCCGACAGCCCAGGGGCAGGGACTCCCCGCCCCCTCCTTACGTTAATGTTAAGCGAGAACCAGAAGTGTGCTTCCAACTTTTTGGAGTGGAAGGTCGTCCCAGGGGAGGCAGGCAATGCCCTGGGACCTCTGGCAGGGCAAAACCTAAGGCTGCCAAAACCACACAAGCATGAAGGGACGCCAGCTCTTGGCTCTTATGGCAGGATGCCATGCTTCGTTCAGGTGGTTACGGGTTATGGTTTCCCTGGACGCGGTTCTTAAAGGAATGGAGTTCTCTGGGCAGTTCCCTTCAGAAGTAGTCAGGGGTATTCTAGTCCCTGTTGTTTCCCTTACCGAATTCGCACAGGCCGAGTTTGGCATGGAGGGTATGGGCTCTCTTACAGGTTGGCCCTTGGCTGGTAACTGTATCCTCACTGCTCTTTCCTCCGGGATGACGCAGTGTGCCCAGGTCCGGCATTCGGGACCTAGCATATGTATTTCGCAGGCTGTGCCTACTTGGTATCCATCCATTGGGCCGCAGGCGCCCTTGTCCAGTGAGCCTCTTGGTGCCTGCGAGGATCCTTACTCCCCTTCGGTCCCTTGTTCCTTCTGGACTCTTGTCCTTCTCCAGCCGGTGTTACAGGACCATTCTTCAGATTAGGGTCTTGTCTGGGGTTCCCCCCCCCCCCCCAGTTCCCAGGAGGTCTCGCCAAGGCGAGTATGGGAGTGCTTCATTCACCGGTCCTGTCCGCGATAGTTTCTACCTGACTTGGAGCTCCCTTGGAGTCCTTTGGGTTGGTGCTCAGGCACATCACTTACTTGCTGTAACCTGGTTCATAATCTCCCTACTGGGTGGTATTTAGGTTCAACCTTCCCTTCTGATTTGGGTGTCTTGTATGGAAAGGGCCTTGCCCTCTGTGTAGTCACACTACATTCACCTTGCGGCTGGTGGGCTGGCGGTCCAGATGCTGTTCCTTTCTCAGATGCCCTTGGGGCCTGCGGCACCTTGGGCTGCTTATCCTGGAGGGGGTTCCAATACCCCTGGGAATAGTTCAGTACGTTCCCCCTGTTTTTATGGGGGTTCCCTTCTGGTTGGCCTACTCATGAGAGTTATTGAGGGACATCACTCCCTTCTTGCTATCCCTGACAATGGTCGCCATGGGGACCAAGTCTGGCAGGTCCACTAAGGGTCTCTATCCTTATGATATTCCTCGTGGTTCCTAAGGGGGGCCTCCTTTGGGGGGGCCCATTTTCATACTGTTTGTAAGCCATCACATTGTGCCTTTTGGGCCCTAATTTTGCTGGGCTATTTTCCTTAGGCCTGGCCTCTTGGGGTTTCTTGGTCTGTCTGGTCAGTGACCTGTCCCTGATTTTATCCTAGAAGGTTTCGGAACAGGTTGGCCCTTCTTGTAGGGTCTGGTTCTGATCTAGTGGGGATTTCTACTCTCCTTGCGCTTCATTGGTATTGGCTTGTTGGCTGTCCTCCTGTGCTAGGAGGGCCTTCCCTAGTGCCTCAATGAGCCCTACTGGTTGGGGCCGTGGCCCTGTGACTGTTACAGGGACTCTGTCCCGGTTATGGTCCTAATTCATTGCCCTGGGTGATTATCCCAGGACTCTCTGGTCTTGGTCATGGTGACCTAGTTTGGCCTTCTGTTGGGGTATTCTACCCTTGTCTGACTCTTCTTACACCCTGCTGGGTGGGGTTCTGCACAGGCTTGCTGGGGCAAGGGTGAACTGTTGCACTGGGGGCCCTGTGTGGTTCGCATTTTCTGCTGAAGACAGTTGTACTGTGTGCCCTCTCATGAGGGCTGTTATGCCTAGTTAGGCTCCTTGCTACGCCTCTCCCTTACAGGGTTTGGACGATTGTTATTCACCCTATCGGGGATGATTCCTCCGAGTGTTTTTTCCTTTTGGAGGGTTGGGTCTAGACCTCTCCCTTTTATTCTCCCCCTTTTCCTGCCAGCTATGTTGGGAGATGACGCCCTAGTGGGATGGCTTGGACTGGCTCTCTCTCCTACGGGATGTGGTCTTACCCCTGGTTCCTAGAGTCCTTACAGCATGGCTGGAGTTGGTTCCCCAACTCAGTTCCTTGAGAGGTTCCAGGGCTCGCTCTGTTTGTCCTCTGTAGAGGCTAGTTTCAAGCTTCTGCGTGGTGCATTCCTCAGGGGTGGCTCATGTGCATTCCCCAGGGAATTCTAGGTCCCCTTGGGGGGGGCGTTAATTCCTGTTGCCCTGCTAAGGGTTCCCTGGGTTCTTATTCAGGTTCTTGTCTGAACTGTTCCTTGCCTCAGAAGACCCTTTAGGGGCGGGTGTCTCAGTCAGAGGCGTGCCATGGGAGACGGCTTCCTTAGCCTAGTCCTTTTTATATTCTTACAGCTCTATTTATCTGTACACCGTTTGCTGCGGATGTTTCCGCCTTGCACCTAGCTTGGATCCAGGCGGAGTGTTGTTATTCTTCTCTGTTCCAGAATCTAAGGTCTCTGGACTGGGTTTCTGTTTACTCTGGGCTTATAAGGGATCTGTATCCCTCAATAGGCGTGGAGACTTCTGGATTGTCCCCTGGCCAGGGTTGGGACCATGCCCTTGGGACTTATAGGCGCTCCCATCCTTCTTGCAACGGGATCTGGTTGCTTCCATGGGCATAGGAGCCCGTTGGACAGGTCTTGCTCGGTTGGTTGCCCTTCTGAGCTTATGGTTACGTTTTGGCTCTTGAGGAGCCTTGTTAGCGTTGTTTTCAGTATTCCGCTGGTCTCGCTGAGACCAGGGTTCATATTCCCTAACGGGAAAGGTACTATGGTTGCCATGGCTAACCCGTTGTCGTTAGTAGCGTGGTTAGGCTGTTACTCTGGCCTGTTTGTTAAGGGAGATTCATCTCTTCATTCTCTCTGGTTTTTGGTTTTCTTCTACCGGTGCTTGGCCTGGGCCTTCTGCACACGGTTGTTGAGCAGGCTGACTAGTTCCCTGCTTGTGTTTCACTTAGCCTTCTAAGGCTCCATAAGTTAAGTTAGAGCTTTGCTCAAGTTGCTCCTGGTAGCAAGGTTACAGGTGACAGCGCTGTTATGGTCGGCTGTGCCTTTTTTTATGGGGATCCCACCCTACTTATGGACACTGCTATTGGATGTCCCACACGTAATGACTATGTCTGGAGCAGGACGTGCTGTATGCTTAGAATAATACAACTCTGTGAAGTACTCACCTGTAGGGTTGATATTATATGCATACAGCACGTCCTGCTCCACCCCACCCTGATTCACCTTGTTCTGGATCCCTTGTATGGTGATTATTATCTTGGTCGTTATTGCCAGTCTCTGGGTGGTTGTTTTCCTCCTGGCTTCTCTTCTCACTGCTTGTCAATGCTGGGGATTTGTGGGAGGTCCTCCAGTATATGTAGGGCCGGGAGGAGCTTGTTTTCTTCATGTTCTGCAGTGCACGGCGCCCGAGGCGGAGGACTACCCACAAGTAATGACTGTCTGGAGCAGGACGTGCTGTATGCATATAATATCAACTCTACAGGTGAGTACTTCACAGAGTTGTATTTTTTCCCCTGCCAGTACTGCAAGCAGAACCATAAAGTGGTACCTGGATAACAAAAGGTTGTCTGGGTAGGAGGGTCCTAGTACACGGAAATTACCACCTCTACTCCAACCTCTGATTCCAGACACCTATCTATTTCTTCTCTTCACATTCTGTGTGTGGCGCCACGGAATTGACTATTTAGGCCTGGCGAGTCCTGGCCCTGATCCTCATCCTGTTTCTGCACTCTTCCTCTTTTTTTTATTCTGCTTGTGCTGGAATAGTTAAAGGAAAAGTTCACATCCATGACTTTTCCTTCCATTCCAGGCCGTCCCCTAGTCTTCACAGCTGGGTAACTCCGCCCCAAAGGGGGCGTGGACTGCAAGATCAAAGATGTGGCTCCTCCTGGCCCCCTATAAATAGCAGCTGTAAATAGTAGCTGCCTCTTAACCAAGCCCAGTCTGCTTCTTGCAGTGGAGC
This sequence comes from Gastrophryne carolinensis, assembly GCA_027917425.1. NCBI lineage: Eukaryota > Metazoa > Chordata > Amphibia > Anura > Microhylidae > Gastrophryne > Gastrophryne carolinensis. Next base: position 607,630,138 of record CM051235.1, read on the forward strand.
TGCACAGATCGCTTACACTCTTACTTACTTCACTTACACATTTTGGCAGCAATGCGGGCCTTCTAACCTGTCTGCTTGCTGCAGGACCCTATTTCCACGGATTCCTCTGACCCATCTGATGCCTCCCAGCCTTGGCTGTTTGGGATCCATGACGGTAGGGTGAAACGCCAGGGTCTGGGGCGTTTTACAGAGCATAGGGTTCTGGGCTGCAGGCTTCCATAGAACAAGCAGGTCAGCCGCAGGTCTCTTATGGGTGAACCTGCTGAGAAACCATGATATATTTTTGTATGTCACCCTCCCTTCTCCCACATGTGTTTTTTATTTTGTGTGCGTGCTTGTGTTACTACTGCGTGGGGGAGCGGCGGAGAGGTCTGTCGCCATACCTGCACTACGGCGAGGAGCGGTCCACTGCCGCTCCTCCCACATACTCACTTCCTTCGCGTGGGGAGGCCTCTGGAAGGGGGCACGGCTCCTCACGGTTCGGGGGGGGGGGGGCAGTCGGCAGCCACGATGCTGGGCCGCTATTGGTGCTGGCCGGGGGGCGGAGTCAGGAGCGAGTGGCGCACAGGCCTGGCCGTCGCTCCAGTGACGCTCCCCTGGTCAGAAACTTCTCGAAAACGCGTGCTGCTGCTGCGTTGCTGCTAATGCGTGTCCCTCTAGCGTTGGTGAAGCGCGGTTTTGTGAGTCCTGCTTATCTTCCTTGTTTTTGCTAGCATTTTGTCATAAGGGAAGAGAGGGGGGATGCTTATATATCTATATGCATATCTATGATAGAAGCATATCTATGATAAGAATATTTTAATATGTATATTGTCTATATCTGTTATTTTTGGCAGTGTGGACATATTGTGATTCTGTCTCCTCTTTTTGATTTTAGATTGTGGGAAGAAAGTTGAGGGTTGTGGTTTCTCCTGGTTCCTGTTATAGGGGATTGGCTATAGGCTTAGGACATTAGCATCTATTTTGCCTTTTACGAATATTGCATATTCCAAAATCACCATAATGGAGGCATCAGGGGATAGGGAGCCGGGCACCCCACTTGGGCAAGACAGGCACTGCCCCTTGTGCAGACGGAATCCCCTAGGCGGGTTCAGCACAATTTGTTCCACTTGTGCCGGAGGCATTGTTTCGGACCATGAGAGGGCTGTCGCCCCTAGTCCGGCGTCAGCTCCTGTCTCTCCAGATCCCCCGCTGCGAAGGGGGAGCCAGCAAGGGGACAGACTCAGATTTTGTGCACAGGCTGGCTTGCCTTGAGAAACATCTCTCGTTGGCAGCCCCTAGAAAGGCCTCGAGTAAAAAGCGGTACTTGGAGCCGGTTTACTCAGACGATGATTTGTATGCTTCTTTTGGTTCCGCGGAGGAAGGGGAGTCGCCAGATGACCCAATCTCGGAAGGTGAGTGGCTCTCCGGTGGAGAAGACAGAATCTCTGGTTACTCCTCGGATGAGGATTCCTTCCTTCTGGATGGTACGGAAAGCTTGCTTTCCTCTGTTTTTGACACTTTGCACATTGTTCCTCCCAAGATGGCCAAGAGAAAGAGGGATGATTTGTTTCGGCCTGAGACACAGCGTCGGGTTTTTCCTGAACAGCCGCATTTTTCAAACATGGTGCTTAAGGAGTGGGAAAGGCCCAACAAGCTGCCATCGGTTACTAAGGGCCTGGAGCGACGGTATTCTTTCTCTTCCGAGTTGATTAAATTATGGTCGCATCCTCCCAAGGTGGACCCTCCGGTTTCAGGTCTGTCCAACACCACTTTTATGTCGTCACCTGACAATGCTTCCTTAAGAGATCCTGCGGATAAACACATGAATCAGTTGGCTTGCCATGCTTTTGCCTTAGTGGGTTCCCTCTTACGCCCTGCGTGTGCCACGGCAATTGTTTCCCTAGCCACGAGGAAAAAGGTTAAGCAGCTTGTGGCTAAGGCTAAGTCTCGCAAACGGGTGGAGGATTACAAGGAACTCAGAGCCTGTTTGGATTTCATCGGCTATGTTGTTACTGCCATGGGTGATGTAGTCCGGCTGGGTGCCAAGACTTCGGCCTTGCTTGTAGAATACGCTTTTCGCTGTGGTTGAAACATTGGTCGGCCGATGTGGCCGCCAAAAAGTCCCCCACAAATTTACCCCTTGTGGGGGGTCGGCTGTTCGGGGAGCGACTGGACCTTTTGGTCAAGGATGGTAAGCTCCCTCAAAAAAGGAAACCTGCTCTGCCCTTTCGGCACTCCTTTTCTTACCGGTCCTTCTTACCGGGGGAAGAAGTTCTTCATTTTCCAGTGCCCGCGGAGATGCCTGGGGCAGAGGTAGGTCCTGCAGTCGGCCCAATCCTGCCTGGGGAGCTAAGCCCAAACCTCCAGCCAAACCTACAAAGGCATGAGGGGGCGCCCTCACCCATACGGGTGGGGGGACGGCTACTGCTGTTTGCTCCAATCTGGAGGTGTCACGTCTCGGATCTTTGGATTCAGGAGGTGGTGTCGTCTGGTTACAAGATCGAGCTGGTAGCCAGACCTCCCACAAAATTTCTATGGTCAAGGGCATCTCGAAACCTGCTAAAAACGGAGGCTTTGAGAACTGCTGTTCAGCACCTCCTGCGGATAGGGGTGATTTGCCATGTGCCCCGGCAGGAACAGGGTCAGGGATTCTACTCCAACCTATTCACGGTTCCCAAGAAAGACGGGTCGGTCGATCTTGGACCTAAAGGGCCTCAACAAATTTATTAGGGGCAGACGTTTCCACATGGAAACATTGCGGTCGGCGGTGAGGTCACTTTGGCCCGGCGACTTTATGACTACGGTAGACATCAGGAACGTGTATCTACACATCCTGATTTTTCCGGGACATCAGAAGTTTTTGAGGTTTGCATTGGAGGGTCAGCATTTCCAGTTTGTGGCACTCCCCTTCGGCATATCCTCAGCTCCCAGAGTGTTCACCAAGGTGCTGGTGGGCATCATGGCTATCCTGAGGGGTCAGGGTATTTGTGTATTACCCTATCTGGATGACCTTCTGATCTCGGCCCAGTCCCTTCAGGAGGCAGAGAGTGACACCGGACCGTACTGTCCACTCTGGAAGCCTTCGGTTGGGTGATCAACTACCCCAAGTCGTATATCAAACCCTCAACAGTGAGATCCTTCCTGGGGATGACCCTAGACTCCGTTCAAGTCAATGTCTTTATGCCACAGCAGAAAGTCTTGTGTCTCCAAACGCAGGTACAGGACTTGCTGTCTTGTCAACAGCCATCGGTGCGTCTAGGGATGAGATTGGTGGGCCTAACGGTGGCTTGCTTCGTGGCAGTGCCCTTTGCCCAGTTCCACATGAGGCCTCTTCAGCTGAACCTGCTAGCCAGCTGGGATCAGTCCCCGGAATCCCTGGACCAAGGATTTCTGCTGTACCCCCCGGCCAGGCAATCCCTCTTGTGGTGGTTGGATCCTCGGAATCTGCTGGTAGGCAAGTCCTTTCGGGCTCCCCAATGGGAGATAGTTACCACGGATGCCAGTCTTACAGGCTGGGGAGGCATTTGGCAGACTCAGAAGATCCAGGGTCAGTGGGGTCTGAGAGAGAACCGGCTGCCCATAAATCTCTTGGAACTAAGAGCAATTTGGTTTGATCTACTACATCTGACCCCCCATTTAAGGGACCATGCGGTTCAGGTCCACTCGGACAATCGGACGTCTGTAGCCTACATCAACCACCAGGGCGGTACTGGGAACAAGAGATCCCTCAAGGAGGTAAGCCGGATTCTGAGTTGGGCAGAGGAGAACGTTCTCTGCATCTCGGTGGTTTACATCCCGGGGGTAGAGTACCAGGACGCAGACTCCCTGAGCAGGATGTCCTTGCGTCTGGGGGAATGGTCTCTCAGCAGGAAGGCTATTCAAGCTCTATGCCTCCGCTGGGGTCAACCGGACGTGGATCTCTTTGCGTCCAGACACAATCACAAGCTTCCAAGGTTCGTATCTCTCTCAAGAGACCCTCTGTCCATAGCAACAGATTCTCTGGCGATTCCCTGGACAGGGTTCAATCTTCTGCATCTTTTCCTCCGTTTCCGCTCCTGGACCGAGTACTATGCAAAATAGTCCTGGAGGGGGTACCAACCATCCTGGTGGCTCCTCGTTGGCCAAGGAGGAGTTGGTTTACGGACATAGGATGACAACAGATCACTGCATCATGCCAGACGATCCGGAGCTTCTCACACGGGTCGCTTCAGCACCCGAATGTACGGACTCTGGCTTTGACGGCCTGGCTATTGAAACCTCCATCCTGAAGGAGAAGGATTTATCGGCCACGGTTATTCACACAATGATTCGGGCACAGAAGAAGTCTTCTTCCATAATGTACTACAGAGTTTGGCGGGCCTATATCACTTGGTGCGAGGCCAGGAACCTTCCTTCCTGGGAATATTCTGTTTCTAGAATTCTAGAGTTTCTACAATATGGTCTAGACTTCCAGTTGAGCACCCTCAAGGGTCAGGTCTCGGCCCTATCCATTTTTTCAGAAGTATATTGCCAATCATAGATTGATCAGAACTTTTTTTCAGGGGGACACTCATGTCCGCCCACCGCTTAAACCAGTGTTACCGGTGTGGGATTTAAATCTGGTGTTATCTGCTCTCCAGGGGGCCCCTTTCGAGCCGTTGAATGGCGCTACATTGACTATGCTGACGCTCAAAGTGTTTTTTCTGGTAGCGATCACCTCTGGGCGTCGAGTATCGGAATTGGCCGCATTATGTATGAAGCCACCTTATTTTGACTTGCACAGGGACAAGGTGGTTTTTCGTTTTAGGCCTGATTTTTTGCCTAAAATTGTTTCTCCTTTTCAAGTTAATGAGGAAGCTGTCCTACCTTCCTTGTGTCCAGCACCAGCTAACCCTAAGGAAAGGGCTCTCCATGCCTTGGATATGGTTAGAGCCATAAAATATTACCTGGCTGCGACTTAATCCTTCTGGAAATTGGATTTGCTTTTTGTCTTAACGGAAGGCTCTAGAAGGGGATTTCCACCGGCCAAGTCCACACTCAGTAAGTGGATTAGACAGGCGGTGGTACGAGCCTATTCTGCCAAAGGGAAAGAACCCCCTTTTCGGATCACAGCTCATTCTACTAGAGCCATTGGTGCTTCCTGGGCCTTTCAGCATCAGGCCTCGGTGGAACAAGTTTGTTAGGCTGCCACTTGGTCTTCAGTTCATACTTTTACAAAGTTTTACAAGGTGGATGTCAGGGCCTCAGCTGACGCTGTTTTTGACCGAAAAGTGCTTCAGGGAGTAGTGAAATGAACTACCTGCTGTTCCGCACTGGGGATCCCGCCCATATGGACACTGCTTTTGGATGTCCCAGCTGTGAAGACTAGGGGACGGCCAGAAATAGATTGGAAGGAAAAACGCAATTTCCTATTCATTCCAGGCCGTCCAACCTGCCCTTTTGAGGTTTATTATGTCCTGCATGCCCTTTTATGGTGATTGAACCATTATTTGTTCATAGGACACTGGTTATACAAATTTAGGATTTTAGGTTCGAGAGAGTACAAGTGTCCTATGTTCGGGGCCTACCTGCCTGCCTCTTGGTATTTGAGTTACTGCTTTTTAATTACTGGGCTTGGTTAAGAGGCAGCTGCTATTTATAGGGGGCCGGGAGGAGTCACATATTTGATCTTGCAGTCCACGCCCCCTTTGGGGAGGAGTTACCCAGCTGTGAAGACTAGGGGACAGCCTGGAATGGATAGGAAATAAAACCAATTCTACAGGTGAGTCTCACAGAATTGCGTTTTCCCACAGACCCTCCAGTTCAGATGTTACCTCCCAGCTTACATGACACCCACTCCTACACTGCTCACGAGAAATGGGTGTGGCCTGTGTACGCCGGCTTCTTTTGAGATATATGGGGCTCTAAGTACACGGTAACTTCTGTCTACTCATGACTGTGTCTATTTACCGTCTTTGAAGACCAGCAATAGTAGTTGTAGCCTGCTTCTCATGTTCTGGCTGTATTGTATTCTGATCTGCAGGGTGTTGCCCAGGTTATGATTCAGTCTTTTCAGTTGTCGTCATGCACGCTATTCAACGCTCAAATGCAGGACGTAAGTTTGACGCTTGGCCGGTGCTCCCAGATTGATGGCTTGCGGTTTGATACTTGCATGTGTGTGCTCTTGTATTTTTTAACCATCTTGTTGGGAGGCTTTTTTTTTTTTTTACTGTAAAGTTTGGAAATTTGAATTGCAAATAATGCCTGTTTAAGAAGAGCAGTTTGCGCTCCACCCAGTACTGTTTTTTCCTTTAAGTGTTAATACTTTTGCTTGAGATGACCATATCATCTCTCTACAGCAGTGGTGCACAATGAACCATATAATCTCTCTAAAGCAGTGGTGCACAACCTTACTTTGGTCTAAGGGCCACATTGTATTATAGTTCCACTTTAGGGGGCCACAATAGAATCCAGGCTGCAAAAACACAAATAGTTTACTGAAGGAAAGCTTTAATCTTAAAGCGGAATGCCTCGGGGGCACAGAGCAAAACCTGGTGAAGTCAAATTGCTTTAAAGCATTGTGAGAGACTTTACAGTATGTATATGCAAAGGCGAGGCAGGATAAGGTGAACAGAAGTAGAAGAGGTAATGGCTGAGGTGGGCAGGGGTGAGTATATGTGAGACAGGAAAAAGTGAGGTGGGAAGGAGGGGGCAGAGTTAAGGCAGGGAGAGGGAAATTGAGCCGAGGTGAAGTGGGAAGAGGTTGGTTGAGATAGGCGGAGGTGAGGTGAATTGAGCAGAGATTAGATGGGACATGGTAGGAGAGGTAAGCAGATTTTTTTAGTCTATTCAACAGAACTGTGAAGCGATGTCAGAATCACTTTAACAATTTATATTCCAAAACTTTACCATAAAGACTGTCTACTTAAAAAAAAATATTGCAGTCGCCCTTGAGACCAATACATTCCCACGCCGACAGGTCTGATCCCTGACCTGATAAATTACAGCACCTCTTACTGTCATTACAACAGCTGGAACATAAAGTTACGGTAATTGGTGCTGACCTCTTGGTCTGGGCAAGTTGTCATCTTCCAGAGTTTCTAAACCAAGGCCTAAACTGAGTCGCAAGCCAGTATGTGGAGAGACCCATGTTAGGCTTAATATAGAGGGCTAAAGAGACCAAAAAAAAACCCTCTACTCAAAGGTAAAGGAAAAGAGGCGCTTTCCTGAAACGGAAAATATTTGCACAGTACCCAACACAAGGAACACTTGGATTGCTCAGAGACATAAAGAGGTGATTTGCATAGCTCCGTCTGCTGCAAGGATTAATGGGTAATGCTACTTTTCCTTGTGTTGGGTACTGTGCATATACTTTCCATTTTAGGAAAGCGCCTCTTTTCCTAAACCAAGGCCTCTAACTTCAAAGCATTTTGTCCTGATTGTAGCAAGCGATGCTGACTGGCGCGTCGACATACGGGAATCATTGCAATCTACCCACACCGCTTGATAAGATCGTTGAAGATACAATTAGGTCCATGAATATTTGGACACGAATTTTGTGTTTTCTATTTAAACCTCTTTAGTCCAGACTTTCAGTTTTCATTTGAGGGTATCCACATTAAAATTGGATGAAGGGTTTAGGAGACTTTTAGCTCCTTAACATGTGCCACTCTGTTTTTGAAGGGGACCAAAAGTAATTGGACACTTGACTCAAAGGCTGTTTCATGGGCAGATAAAAGGTCTGGAGTTGATTTGAGGTGCGGTGCTTGCATTTGGAGGAATTTGCTGTCAAAGAAGCTCTCCATGCAAGTAAAACAAGCCATCCTTTGCTACAATATTAGGAGTGGCAAAATCTACAGTACATCCTGAGAAAGAAAGCACCGGTGAACTTATTAATACAAAAATACCTGGACGCCGACAGAAGACAACAGTGATGGATGATCGCAGAATAATTTCCATGGTGAAGATAATCCCCCTTCACAGCAGCCAACCAACAGGCTGATTCATTACTAACGCCGGGTAGCAACAGATGAGCGTCTGTAGCGAGGATTTCAAAGCGACCGCTAGTAGTCGCTGTGCTCGGCCATGGTTAGTTGTTTTAGAGCACCTCAGTCGCTGCCCGGCATTGATGAATATGTTGTGTGAGTTGCAGTATTACGCTGTATGGGAGCGAACGGTAGCATCAGCTCAGTGCGACTAACTCACACCACACTCATCAAAAAAACAGCCTCAAAATCGGGTTGTTGTAGCCCACAGCGCCAGAGGCTGTGTGATTAAAGTCTGTTTTTTGAACATGTATCCACTAGTAACAAAGCGAAAACATGGAATTACATCGTTAATACATTGTAACATGAACACTTTTTAATACCAGACAAGTAAGGACAATTCTGCATAAAAATATTATAAATCCAAAAAGTGTTCAAAAATGTAATTTTCTAGGCCAGGATACATGTCAGAAAGATTTGAGTTCTTATTAAAAAAAAAAAAAATTGGGATCAGGAAGGGATTTAAAGTGGACCAACACCCAGGATTTTGACTATCCTGTGTCTTGGTCCACTTCGGTGGGGCACCCCCGATCGGGGTGCCCCGCTGTGTGAAACCCCCCCGATCACCCGAAAAACTCACCTCTCCCCGCTCCCAGCGCCGACGGACCAGCGATTTGACAGCCGCGGACAAGCGGCTCCTCCGCCACCGCCTCCCGTGCGTCACTCTTGACGCGCCCACCCGGCCATTCACAAACGGCCGGCGCGGGCGCGCGCGCGTCTAGAGGGGCGCGAGGGAGGCGGCGGCCGGCCGCCGTCGAAGACGAGGTAAGGGGATTTGGGGTGTTTGGGGGGGTTTCACCCCGCGGGACATTCCGATCTCGGATGTCCCGCGGGGAGGGAGGTGTTCGGATCTATAAGATTCCCGGGCCAATCACGGGAGGGTGATGGTCCACTTTAAGGATCATCCGGCGTTCACCTGACGCTACCTGTCGCTTACAAGGCACTACCTGTCGCTATCCCTTCATGAATAAGGCCCTAAGTAAACAACACTCTTCAGAAAGTAGGCAATGTATCAATATCCAAATCTACCATAAAGAAAAGATGCATGAAAGTAAATAATGAGGGGTCACTGTACGCTGAATCCCACTCGTAAGCCTCAAGAATAAAAAAGCAATGTTTAAAAACTTCTGGTGCAATACCGTGGCCTGTATTTTTAGACTTGAGCTGAATCTCGTTACTATTACTGGCCTCATAATAACCCCTCGCAGTGCTATATAGGAAGTGCATGCGCTACATTTAACATTTCAAGAGTGGGTGAAGTCCCTGGTTAGCGGGCAGCTTTGTACTTAGTGCTCACAGACATCGCTTTGACATTTCTGTTGAATAGTCCTGTCCGTTTTTATTGTTTTCTACCACCTCCTTTTAGTTCCTAAACTGTATACATTCATGAGAGTGCATTGATGTGTGCTGTGTTCTCTTTATAACTCGTGTTCCTTTTTTGAAAAAACAAGTAAATCCTTTGTGACGTACTGACATTTAGAAAGCCTGAAATTACTGCCGCTATAAAGTGAGATGCTAAACTGCTGTTTCCTGAGCTCTCATTTTGGACGTTCTCAAGCACAGATTACATTGGAGCTGGAATAAAACATCAGGAATTTAACAACCAGCTGAATTCCAGCTTTCTATTTTCTGACGCAGCGTTAAATGATGCTTGGTCCTTGTACTGTCTCTAAATAACGGTTTTCGTGCAGTGTTGTATGAGCGGAGGCTGGTGAACAATATAGAATATGGCTGGGCATCCCGAGCTTATTTCATGAAGTACCATTCCATCATTTATTTCATTTTCCTTCCATTCCAGTACAGATTTCTCAGCGAGGGTAAGAGTCTGCTTTATAGAGAATCCCCACACAGGAATTTCACTTTCCCGCGTTTTGTTCCTCTCAGACAGGGCATCCTGAATTGGGATGCCCCGCTGTCTGTATCCCCCACAGTTCGCCTGTTCCACTCACCTTCCTGGTGTTCCCATGGCACAGGCTCAGCTGGAACCGAAAACTGGAACATTTCACTTAGCTGCCTTAGGCTCTGCAAGCGGCTATACTGCCTTGAGTGGCTAAGCAGTCAAGCAGAGCCAAGAGGCAGAATTCCCTGCTCGACTTCTAGCACCAACTAAGGGCTAGCGGGATGTGCCCTCAGCACCATGACACGGCAAGAGCATCGTGAACATGTAAGTGGATCTGGAGATGTGGGAGGTTTCACATTGCAGGAGTGGGACTCGGACTTAGACTCCAGGGCCTCCCAAGTTGCTCTTTAAATTGGGACATCAGCCTCCCTGGGATCTAAAAGTGGAGCAGAACCTGGCCACACAGGCGAGCCCGGTGTGTGAAATCTCCAGGATTGTCCTAAAACTTCACCTGTTACAAGTTATACAGCCCAGGGCTTTGCTTTTTAGTAGTGATTCCCAAATAGGGAATATGTCCCTACAGAAGGACCATTAGAATTTTGGTCCTTTTTTAATGTCTTTGTGGGCCAGGCCCCTTCCTTGCAAAAGGGTTAGGTCTGCTTTGGAACCCTCAAATCTTCTTTTGATCTGAACAAAGCCTTAAAGTGGACCAAAACCCAGGATTTTGACTATCCTGGGCTTTGGTCCTTTCCCCGGCTGTGTGAACCCCCCCAGATTGCCGCAGCCAACTTACCTTATCCCGGTCCCACGGCGTGTCTAAGAGCAGCGGCTCTGACGATCGGGATTCACGGGGAAAGGAACAAAGTAGTCAAAAGTTTTGATGTTTTGTAGCGGGGAGCAGCCATATTTCTAGCTTATTTGGGCTGTGCACGTGCTGTTGTGGATGCGGCCACTTGCTCTCCCTATTGAGTCATTTGCCGAATTACAAAGGGACAGCCCTGGTTAAACGAGAGCCTGCGCATGCGCCGTTGGGCTAGGGATAGGTAAGCTACTACCCGTAGACTGGGGGAATTTCACACATTAGGGCATCCCGAAACGGGATGCTCCGGGGGCACGGCACAAAACCCGGGATAGTCAAAAATCCCGGATTTAGTTCCGCTTTAAAAACCTGCTTGTTGGCGCTCTGGCCAGTAGGGGCTGACTGCTTTCATGTACAGTATGCTGTTTGTATTAACAGTACTCACAACTTGTAGTTTTTAGTGTTTGTTTAAAACAAAACGTATATCTCTGTATTGCCTACAATTGAACACAACTTACCAATCATTAGCGAACGGTGTGATTTGGGTTGTGGTGTTGATTGTGCTTATTTTGGGTACATGTTTGGGTCAATTGAGCGCCAGGTGAGAACTACTTTTTAGGAGGAAAACTGCCATTGAATTTCATTGTCTATCTTTGGAGTGTTTCAGCATCAGGTGAAAATTTACCTCCGGTTGCTGAATCACTCCCAAGGTTGACGATGAACGTGAATTTCTCTCCTAAAAAAAGTAGTAACGTTTTCTCTCCTGGTGCTGAATCATCCCTGTTGTGTTTTTAAAATGAATGTCTACTGATCATCTAGGGAATAAGTGAATGCATTGGTTTGAAAAGCTCCAGTTGTGCCTTTCTTAACACCCTATTAGAGACTGCGCTTCCTTCACGCCTGTTCGAAACGTAATCTTTATTGTGAAATGCTTTGATAGGAACAAGAATTTGTGCAGAAGCAGCAACAAGAGTTGGATGGGTCTCTAAAGAAGATCATTCACCAGCAGAAGATGGAGCTGGCCACCATCGAGAGGGACTGCTTGAATCATAAGCAGCAGCTATTGAGAGGTATCTACATGACGAAGATCAATTTACCACAGATAAATAAAAAATGCCATATACCAATAAAATTCTAGTGCGTGACCTGATCATCTCCAGACTTGAACTACTGCAACTGATCAGTTTCTCTTTGGTCTATTGACTTACAGCCCTCCAATGTATTCTCAACTCATCTACCTCGCCTCATCTACCCCGCCTCTTGCTTTTTCAGTGCTGCACTCCTGTCATCCCCTATACAGCAATTATCTAAAAGTTTAGAGGCTGATTCAATACTATCACCACATATTGGCAGATGAGCGTCTGTAGCAACTGCTAGTAGACTCTGTAAGTGGGTATCGGGCGCTGTAACCTAGCGCTGTGGTCGCTTTAGTAACCTTGCCCGCATTGATGAATGTGATGTGTGTTGGGCGCTGTAACAACAGTACAGCATTTCAGGGCGCGAGAGGTAGCGCCAGCTCAGTGTGTTCGGCACTCGGCGCTCCACACCATATTTAACAAAAAACTACACACACAGCGTCGGCGCTCTAGCATAGACACTGTGTGATCAAAGTCTGTTTTTGAACACATATCCACCAGTAACAAAGCGAAAACACATGGAATGACATTGTTTTAACACTGGGACAATAACACTTTAATGCCAGACCTGTAAATAGAATTCTGCATAAAATATAAAAAGTCAAAAAATGTATAAAAGTGTTTGTTTGCTCCCAGGAGAGGTCACACAATTTAAGCAAAAAAAAAAAAGTTTTAATTGCCAAACACGCTGTTTAAACACAAACAAATGAAGCCCATTGAAATGTATGGGAGAGCGACACTGAGCGAAAGGTAATACCTGGCGCTCTGGAACCAAGAGCGCCGGCGCTATATGCTGACCCACTTGTAATAATACATGCGATGCTACATGGCGCTGTTAGAGGCGCACACCAGATTCACTTTCTTGAATGTGGTTTTGCGTACAGCTCCCAGCGTTCCCCAAAGGCTGCCTGCCGCTATGATGCAGTACCTGGTGCTATCCTTTCTTTTATATACCCTCCTTAGTTTAAACTCCCTACCCTGACCTATAAAAAACCCTATATATCACAAAAAACACAGAGCTAATGAAAAGTTCATTCAATCAGAGCATGAGGCCTCTAGCCACAGCATCCCTCGGTGCATGTATCAATCCACCAGGTTTATGCTCTTACCAGATGTCCCAGCTTCAATAGCATGAATGAATCAAATATAGTTCCGTCTCCAGTAGCATCCAAATCAGATACAGGCTCCTGCCCAATAACTAGTAGCACCACTTCAGGTCTTCTTTAGAGTTCAAATCAAAGATTCTCATAGATAAGCTCCCACAAACAAGGCATGCAGCATGTAGGGAAGACACAAAATGCGAAGACTAGTGTAATATTGCTAAAAAAACATTTATTACTAAAAAGTAGTGGCAAATGCACTCACAAAAGTGTAATAAAAACCAGCATAGAATATCCAGCAAGGCCAATAACAGTGGATCTCACCGCTCGGCGCAGCAAACATCAGCCATAAAAGAATCCGCAGCTCCTGCTGCAAAAAGGTAGATGAAAGGTCCAAATCCCAACGCGTTTCACCGCTGTAGTAACGGCTTTAACCAGGGTAATAAAGTAAAAAGTCCATACCAATTTTAAATAGGAAGATGGAGGGAAAAAACTTCCGGGGTCAAAACCCTACATGGCCATACCCCTTCCTACATCTCATCTGTCCAAAGGTAGCAACCCAGACGCAGGCTCTGAGCCTGAGCAGGCTCTCTTGTGTTGATTTAGGTGCAGCCTCTCGGGATTGGTCATCAGATACCATAGCTGTTCACAATCGATGAAGCCATATAAACCCCACTAGCAGGAAATGGAAAAAAAGGGCCTATGCTTGGTGTGTCTAAGGTGGTAGAAGCAAACAATCTGAAGCCTGCAGACCTCCCTATAGTCACCCAATATTTGTTATAACCCTACAAAGACTGGTTAGGGTCTTTACCCAGTGGTTTCCTTCTGTGCAGACTGGAGGTCTACTACCTTCTTGTCCACCTACCTAACTACCCACCTATCTACCTGCTGATCTGGGAGTGCGCACATGTGTGTCTGGGGGGGGGGGGGGGGTGAGCACGTGTGTTGTCTGGAGGGTGCGCATATATACCTGTGGGGGTGTTGGGCTAGGCACCCAATGTCTTCTAACAACAGGGAGTGAGGGAGAAGCACAACTGATTATTATGCTGCATCACGGCTCCAAAGGCAACACCCACTTGCTTCAGAAGAGAAATAATAGTTTGAAACTGTAAACCTTGATATCTCAGCCATTTCTTCAATTTACAAATGGAAAAACATTTAGGCATTGTCAGGCATAGCGTGACACAATAGGCTAACATTTGTCTTTGCCTGAAAAATCACTTTAACACTGCTCTGGACACCCCGAAAGTGAAGGATTACAAATCTGCTTTTCCCAGATGTCCTCTTTTAGAGAAGGGGCCAGTTGCCCCTATTGCATAGATCAGCCGTACTCAACTGGCGGACCTGGGTCCGAATGCAGACCTCGATGTCAGATTTCTGGACCCCTGCCCTGACAGCCCTGCACTCAGTTGCTTCTGTGTTGCCCCCTTTACTTAATTTTGGGCCCCAGTTCACCCATGTACACGGCCTGCACAGAATGCATGGGGGGTTAAAATCGGTGTGCCGTGGGCCAGAGCTGTAGGTTCTGTGGGGCCAAACAAAAAAAAAAAAGCTGTTTTCCCCAGTGCCCAATATGATTTTTGGGGTGGAGCAAGCAGCCTTTTTAGTTTTGCCTGTGGAATCTATATCCCTCCCATGACAGCTCCCTGCCCGGACCTTCACCTCTCACCAGATGCCTGTAAATGGACCTTTACAAGAAGTGGTTGAGTACCCCTGACCTAGATGTTCCTTAGGACCCCCCCCCCCCCTTCCCTCCAGTGCAGAACAGCTTTGATTATTATCCAATAACCTGGTAGGTGGCGTGTCTATACACAAGTACTACTCCAATAAAAGGTTTTTAGAGTAGGTCCACTAAACCTGTTTTTTTTTTTTTTTAACTTCAGCACGCGAAGCTGCAATTTGGGAACTTGAAGAGCGTCATCTACAAGAAAAACACCAGTTACTGAAGCAACAGCTGAAGGATCAGTACTTCATGCAGAGACACCAGCTACTGAAGAGGCATGAGAAGGTATGGCACCTGTTGGATACTGACCTCTGTAGACTCTTTAGAAAAGTGTAACCTCTAGCCTTTATGGTCCTCTAACCCCCCACCCCCACAAAAATTTTAATGAGGTTTTAAAAATAATCCATATTAAATACCGACTAGGTTTACAAGCTAAATACAGGAACCTGTGTACAGGAAGATAAATGAAAGACCAATAAGAAGGCATATAACTTGGTCTTTCAACTCAAGAAATTTAGCCTCTTATAAACCCCTTTTCAGAGGTAAAACTTATACATATGACAAGGTTATGCAATATAGGGCTTTTGAAGGAGGGGGGCGTCGCCAAGCTTCGGCTACTTTGGCACCATGATAATCTAGTTTGAGTTACCCACCCCCTGTGTTGCGATGACCTCTGTCCTCCATGTTGTACATAGATTGACACCAGGGTTTCCCTACCATTAGTACTAGTACCACTGGTGGTACTCAAGGCTACCATTAGTAAAAGGTGGGGAGCACTGCAAGCAAATTACTACCATGGGTGGCCCAGTCAGCAAGTTGCAGGGGTGGAGCATTTTGTGATAATGACATTGCTGGCAAGACAGCTTGTGCATTTGGGCCCTATGGTGTAAATTCAGTAGTTCCTTTTTAAAAGCTGTCCTCCACCCTCCTGGGCGGTGGTAGTGGTGGTATAGTGGTCACTGTAAAAATAGGAGGTGGTACTCTATGGAAAAAAGGTTGGGCAATCCTGATCTAGCTAGTCAATGGGCGTCAATCCAACAGCTTATGCGCGGTGTCTGTTCGAATCAGCACCATGTTCCACGCATATTAATGATAGTCGATGCGGCTCTGTTTAGATGACAGTTTGCTTTGACAATCGAGGCCGATAGCAGCCGTATCCCCAGTTACCCTTAGACGTGTGCAAGCTCCCCCCTCCTATCTGCCAAGAGATGCTGGGGATGCAGGCGTCATGTCGACATGGAAGCCACCAGGTAAGATGTGTTTACCTGTGACCATGATGCAAGATTTACACACTGGAGATTTGGGATGCCCCAGGGGAAGTACTTATTCTTAGTATACAGTACGTCCTGCTCCAAATCTAATACTTACACTTGGGATATACTCCGCCAGATGGCGCTGGACTGCAGAGACATCGAAAATAGGCTCCTCCCGGCCCCTCAAATACCCAGGGACCTCCCACAAATCCCCAGAATTTCTCTGCAGTCTGGCTGCGAAGGACGAGAAATGGCTCTCTACTCGCAGGTGAGTGGGGCTATTAGCCCGCGGCCCTGTAGGACTATTCCCATTACACTAGTAATATGCCTCCCAGCCTTGGCTGCGCTGGGCGGGTGAAGGTAGGCAGCAGCGCTGTTAGGTGCTTAGGAGCGCTGCTCCACCGCAATCCACCACCAAAGGGTAGGCGGTTCAGGCTTATGGTGAGCCTCTATGGGATGCCCCTCCCGCACTAGTGCCCCTTTTCCCCTGCCCATCGGTGGGCCCTGTTTAAGTGGCCGCTGTCCTCCCTCATCCTCCTTGTAGTCTTCGGGGGAAAAGAAAGGGTGGTGGGTGTAAATATGTATGCTATGCATTCTGTGTTTCACACTTTTTTTCCATTCGGTTTAGCCTTGTGTCAGCCGCCGCGCTGGCTTGTCTTTACTGTCTTTTTAAAATTGCCGCCGCGCGCTGACTTGGTTCCGCGCTTGTCGGCGGCATTACCTCAGGCGCCATTATTGGCTGCCTGCACGTTCTGGCTTCGCGCTCTTCGGGGGGGGAGAGGGCCCGTCTATGGCGCGCTCTGCGTCATCGCTGATACCGGCCCGCCCCTCGAGGTATACCAACGCCATCTTTATCCTGCTTGGTTGGCCCATGCGCGACGGACCCCTACCTACCGCGGTCCGTAAGTGCCCTCGCGGGCGGCTTTATATCTTTAACTTTTGTTACTGTGTGCTTACAGGTCTTGTCTGCTTATGTCTTTCAGGCGGGGCGAACCCTTTTGGTTTCTCCCGGCCCGGGGTTGCTATATAGCGTTATTCCCTATCGGTGTATAGCGCCGCTATAATCACCACATGGAGGCATCCCAGGATAATGTGACCGGGGTCCCTTCGGGACAAGACCAGCTGTGTGTAGCTTGTGGGCAGGCTCATGCTGACGCTGACAAGGCACGGGTCTGTGTACCCTGTGCTGAGCAGGTGCTTGCATTGCAATCTGGCCTGCCAGTGGCTGCACCTCGTTTCACTTCACCTACTCCCCCAAGCTTAAACCTCACTCCTGCGGAGTTGCATACTAGTGGGGATTCTCAGCCTGATGTGTCTTCTAGACTGGCTACTGTCGAGCAGTTGATTGCTAAGTCCTTAGCGCGTAAGGCCCCTGCTAAGAAGCGGCACTTGACGCCTAATGTCACTGTTTTCCCTATGGGATCTGAGGAGCTTTGGAATCTTTGTGGCTATACCCCCCGTCTGATGACGGGGAGCTCTTTTCTGATTCAGGCTCATCTGATGAGAGACCAAGGGGTCATGACGATTCTGGCTCTGACCTCTGGTCCCCGGATGACACTGACAGATTATTGACTCAGATTTTTGAGGTTCTGTCTATATCTCTCCCTGTTGAGGCTCCCAGGCAAAGAGGGGAGCTTTTCCATACAGCAAAATCACATTTGGAATTTCCAGAGCAGGCACATTTCCATAACCTTGTGCTCAAGGAATGGGAGCGCCCCAGTAAACTTCCCGGGGTTCCAAAGAGTTCGGATAGGAAGTATCCCTTTCCGGCTAAGGTGGTTAAATGTTGGTCATCCCCCCCTGAGGTGGATGCCCCGATCCTAGGGATATCTAACACCTCTGTCATGCATTCCCCTGACTCTACTGCCCTCTGGATGCTGAGGACCGGCGCATTGACCAGCTGGCAACCCACGCCTTTGCATGTGCGGGGACAGTGCTGCGCCCGGTCTGTGCCTCTGCCATTACTGCTGTGGCCACTAGAACCCTTATCAGAAATATGCTTGATAGTGCCCCTGATGATTTGCCTTGTGAGGTGTTTAATGCACTCTCCAGTTGTGATGTTTTTGTAAATTTTGTCCTATCAGCATTGGATGACACCATCAGAATGTGTGCCAGAACTTCTGACCTTGTGGTGGTTATACGCCGCTCGGTTTGGCTGCGCCAGTGGGCTGCTGACAACGCTGCCAAGAAGGCCCTCACTGGGTTTCCCTTCAAAGGACTACGCCTGTTTGGGGACCGCCTGGACCTTTTTGCTAAGGGAGGCAGGTTACCCCAGCGCAGGCGGCAATCTCGGCCCTTTCGGGGTCAGGGTTCCTTCTCCTTCCCTTACCGTGGTGCAAGACAGGGAAGGGGGGTTTCCTTTCCTGGGGTCCGGGGAGATTTCTGGGGTAGAGGCAGAGGACGTGGACGACCTGGCTCCTCCTGGGGTCCCAAAGCAAAATCCTCTCCCAAGCCCCCTCAGGCATGATGGGGCGCCCTCACCCATCCGGGTCGGGGGGCGGCTGCAGCACTTCGCTCACGTCTGGAGGCTTCATGTCTCAGACCGGTGGATTCAGGAGGTAGTTTCCTCCGGTTACAAGTTGGAGTTTGCTGCCGATCCCCCTCCAAGATTCATCAGATCCCGGATTCCTCAGGACCCTGTGTCAGGTCAGGAGCTAGTGCAAGCAGTGCAAGGCCTCCTGGAGCTGGGGGTCATCTGCCAGGTCCCCTTAAGAGAAAAAGGCAAGGGCTTTTATTCCAACCTATTTACAGTACCCAAAAAAGATGGTTCTGTCAGGCCCATCCTGGACTTGAAGATCCCCCACAAGTTTGTCAGGGGCAGGCGCTTTCGCATGGAAACTCTGCGCTCTGCCATCAGTTCCCTGCACCAAGGGGATTTCATGACTTCTGTGGACATCAAAGATGCTTATCTTCATATTCCTTTGTTCCCAGGTCATCAAAGGTTCCTCAGGTTCGCTATGATGGATCAACACTACCAGTTTGTGGCCTTGCCCTTCGGCCTCACTTCAGCTCCCAGGGTGTTCACCAAGGTGCTGGCTGGCGTGATGTCTATGCTCAGATGTCAGGGCGTCCGCGTGCTTCCCTATCTGGACGACATTCTCATCACTTCCCAGTCTCTACATCAGGCAGAGTTGGATACTCAGCTGGCGGTGTCCACTCTGGAGTCATTTGGATGGGTGATCAACCACCACAAGTCCTCACTATCCCCTTCCTTGGTAACTCCATTCCTAGGAATGAATCTGGATACAGCTCAGGCAAGGATCTTCCTTCCTCAACAGAAGGTGGGCAGTCTGATTGCACAGGCCCAGTCCCTCCTAGCTTGTCCCCATCCCTCCATCAGGCAGGGGATGCTGCTGGTGGGCCTGATGGTGGCATGATCCGAAGCGGTCCCTTATGCTCAGTTCCACTTGAGGCCCCTGCAACTTCACCTATTGTCAGTATGGGACAAGGACCCAGCGTCCCTGGACAGGGTCTCTGTGCTCTCCCCCCTGGTCAGGAGGTCCCTCTCGTGGTGGATGGACTCAAGGAACCTGTTGGGGGGCAGATCCTTTCTTGCCCCTTCCTGGGAGACGGTCACCACGGATGCCAGTCTGTCAGGTTGGGGGGGGGGGGGTTTCTGGAAGTCCCTGCGGTTCCAGGGGAGGTGGGGCCCTCAGGAGGCCCACACACCTATCAATGTCTTGGAACTGCGGGCGATCAGGCTAGTTCTGGCTCACTTGACTGCTCTTTGGGGCCTGCCTGTTCAGGTGCGCTCGGACAACCAGACCACAGTTGCCTACATCAATCATCAGGGAGGGACCCGGAGCAAGGGGGCCCTCCAGGAAGCGTCTCTGATCCTGACTTGGGCGGAGGCCAATGTCCCCTGCATATCAGCTGTATACATCCTGGGGGTGGAAAATCGCCTGGCGGACTCTCTGAGCAGGGGGACCTCTCGCCAGGGAGAATGGTCCCTATGCAGCAGGGTGTTTCAATCTCTATGTCACCGTTGGGGCCAACCAGACGTGGATCTGTTTGCGTCCTGCCACAATCACAAGCTCCCAGCTTTTGTCTCTCTGTCCCAGGATCCTCTGGCCTTGACCTCGGATGCGCTAGCAATGTCATGGCAGGACTTTCAGTTCCTGTATGTCTTCCCTCCAATCCCCCTGCTGGGCAGGGTTCTGCGCAAGATTGTTCTGGAAGGGGTGCCAGCAATTCTGGTGGCCCCCAGGTGGCCAAGAAGAGTGTGGTTCGCAGATGTGGTGCAGCTGGCAGTAGATCAGTACGCTCTGCTCTTGGTGCCAGATCTGCTCACTCAGGGCTCACTACGCCATCCCAATTTACAAACTCTGGCTTTGACGGCCTGGCTGCTGAAACCTCCATCTTGATGGAGAAGGGGCTGTCTTCCTTGGTTGTGGATACTTTGATTAAAGCTAGGAAGAAGTCTTCCTCTTCCATTTATTACAGGGTTTGGCGTGCCTACATTGATTGGTGTGAGTCTAAGTCTCTTCCCTGTCGTGTGTTCTCTATTCCCAGGATTCTGGAGTTCCTGCAGCATGGGTTGGAGATGGGGCTCCAACTCAGTACTCTGAAGGGTCAGGTTTCTGCCCTGGCTATTTTTTTCCAGAAGTCCTTTGCTCAGCACCCTCTGATCAGGACTTTTTTCCAGGGGGTCACTCATGTGCGTCCCCCACGTAAACCTATGGTGCCTGTTTGGGATCTGAACTTGGTCAGCCTTGCAGGGTGCTCCCTTTGAACCTGTACAGGATGCTGCCTTGGCCATTCTTACGCTCAAGGTTGTATTTCTGGTGGCTATCACCTCTGTCAGGCGTGTGTCTGAATTGGCGGCGCTTTCCATTCAGCCCCCCTACTATGAGAGACACCAGGACAAGGTGGTGTTTCGTTTCAAATCTGACTTTCTGCCTAAGGTAGTGTCTGCTTTTCATTTGAATCAGGATATTGTTCTTCTTTCTTTGTGCCCTAATCCTAGCAATGCTAAGGAGAGGGTTTTGCACTCTTTGGATGTGGTTAGGTGTCTGAAGTACTATCTGGTAGCTACTGCACCTTTCAGGAAAACTGATGCTCTTTTTGTGGTCCCTTCTGGTCCTAGGAAGGGTTTGGCTCCTGCCAAGTCTACTATCAGCAAGTCTATTCGTCAGGCTATGATTCAGGCCTACTCTGCTAAGGGAAAGAATCCTCCCTTCCGCCTTACTGCTCATTCCACTCGTGCTATTGGTGCCTCTTGGGCTTTTCAGCACCAGGCTTCTGTTGAACAAGTTTGCAAGGCCACTACGTGGTCTTCTGTTCATACCTTTTCAAAGTTTTACAATGTTGATGTTAGGGCCTCATCCCCTGTATGGTGATTGTTATCATTGTTATAGTTGATAGTTTGGATTGTTTAATTCTCCCGGCTTCTCGTTAACTGCTTTTCAATGCTGGGGATTTGAGGGGCCGGGAGGAGCCTATTTTCGATGTCTCTGCAGTCCAGCGCCATCTGGCGGAGTATATCCCGAGTGTAAGTATTAGATTTGGAGCAGGATGTATGTATACTCTTAATACCAATTCTACAGGTGAGTAATCACAGAATTGTATTTTTATTACATAGTTAGCTGCTTTGGAGGATATGCACTTTTAAGGTCCTTAGGATTACACACAACACAACATTTCCCTTGATTGTGTCAGGTTATTCTGCTTTTAATGCTCTGGTAGGGTTGGTGGCTGTTTATGTATCAGATATTCATAGAATATGTGTCCTTGTGATTTGCAGGAAATGGAGCAGATGCAGAGATACAATCAGCGTCTTATAGAAGACCTAAAGAACAGGCACACTCAGGAGAGGGGACGGCTCCCTAAAATTCAACGCAGTGATGCCAAGACTCGCATGGCTATGTTCAAGAAGAGTCTGAGGATAAATTCATCGGGATCTCCTGAGCAGGACAGGGACAAAATTAAACAGGTAAACCTACTAACACCTTGTAGGGAATGGTGTATGAAACCAATGGCTTTCAGAGCCTTCTTGCAGATAAAAATCCCCTTCGCCGGGCCCTGGAAATAAAAAGATTCTAGGCTGGCTAGATTCTAAACTGGTTGTCACGCTGTATGAAACCCCGCTGTGCCGGTGATCTTACTTGATCCCGGTGGAGCCCACGGCGCAATCTCCATCAGCGCTGCATCCCCAGCTTCCCTGCGGCCGTGCCTGCTCTCGCGTCCAGTCTTCCTGATTGGCTGGGCGGGGGAGCACAAGCGCGCCGGGGATGCGGCTAGCTGGCTGCACCTCATCACAATGGCTGTCAAAAGTGCGGCAGGGCGTGGCAACAGCAACTTGCAGAAGTTCATTTGCTGATGCTTAAGGCTCGGTTTAAATTTCAGTTTGTGGCAGTAAATAAAATAACTTCTTTTTTGCTTCACTTTCCCGTCACCACATTAATGCACTTAACAAACATAAGTTCTGTCCTAGCATATAGCATGGTTCAAAACATCTCACCCAGGTTCTCCTAACGTTCATTGATGCACCAAAAATCTTAGACGTGTGTATACAGCTTTGTAACGCAGCTCGAATATAGACGGTTAAATTTAACCGGACCTTCAGCATCATTTAATGAAAAGTCCAAACCCCTCAAAAAACTATTCTTTAGCATCTAAAAATAATATATTTTACGTTTTCAGTAACTTACTTTCTATTCTTTCCTCCACTGGGCTGCAACTCTGTTCAGGACTCTAGGATACGGGTGCCACCATCTTGCCTCAGATCATCA
The DNA here is from genome assembly GCA_027917425.1 of Gastrophryne carolinensis. Taxonomy (NCBI): domain Eukaryota; kingdom Metazoa; phylum Chordata; class Amphibia; order Anura; family Microhylidae; genus Gastrophryne; species Gastrophryne carolinensis. The sequence continues at coordinate 607,652,705 of CM051235.1, forward strand.
CATACTGAGGAGAGGAGAGGGGGAAAAAGTACATGGGGTGGGATTATAGCTGTTCTTTGTATAGACATAGCAGAGCTGGGGTCAGGAAAAGGACACCAATCCCAGAATGCAGAGCAACACAGTCAGAAGACACTTGCTGTTTGCAGGCAGCCTGAGACCCCCATGTGGTCCTGTGACCATCTTGGATGTCTAAAGGCTCTGAAAATGCAGTAAATGCAGGTAGGATGATAGTTAATGAGGGCAATCTGTATGTACAGGGTGGGGGAAACGTATAACATATACTCCTATTCAAGATGAAGGTCTGGTTTAAATGCTTTTGTATGAATTACAGAAAACCGGAGTAAAACAAAATATAAGGTTTTCCGTATAGTGCTTTTCAAGCACTACTATACTTACCGTAATCCCATAAAAGCAAATTAAACTTTATTTTTAAAATTTACATGCTGAAACCAAGGATTATCGCCATTTATATTAAAGCTGACTTCATTGGGGCATCAAAAACCAATTGCTGACACTGTGAGGAGGTAAGGGTATTTATTTTGGCTGCAATGCGGCCAAAGCAGGGGGAGGAGTACTTTCTTTGTGTTGGTCGTGTATTGAAGGGGTTTTCAAGGCTTAGTGTAAAGACAAATCTTTGTCTACTTTCTTATCATGCAGAGGAACCATCCTGCTGTGCTGCTGATTGAAGCTAAGAGCCAGCCATTTCTGTAGCCACCCACAGATTTTATTTATGCATCACCACCTTTTTTCATTAGATGGTTGGAAGCCCACCCCTCTAGCATCACACTGGTACATGGTACACACCGTTTCCTGTATCTGCAGGGGGATAGCTACTCTTTCCTCAGCTTATGTGTCTCCTGTTCTTCTGTGCACAGTACACTGATTGCAATAAAAAAGAAAATAGTTCTTATACTATTGAGAGCGTGATGGTACATCCCTGAGCCTACATGTCATGAATGGGACATTACCAGTCTGTTCCCCACACTGATTCAAGAACTTGCAGCCATGGTTGCAGAACAGGAGACACAAAATCATCCCAATAATTCTCTTTTGAAAGATCAGACTTGGCCCGAGAAATCTTTACTCTGTAAGGTAGGATTTCATTTACCACTCTGCCTTTACATTGTCTTTAAAGGAAAAGACTTCCCCTGCTGACTTAAAACCAGAGGGCACGAGACCTCCCCTCTTACCTGCTGCTACGTGTTCCTGCGGTCTTCCTTACTTAGCCGCAGCGTCGGTACGAGAAGCCGGCCTCGCAGGTAGCTGTGGTTTGAGCCTCCTACTGAGAATATTGGGTGTCTCTGTAAATAGTTCCTCACACAAAAGTGGACTTTCCCTTTAAAAACAAGTTAGTGTGTGGCCATCTTAAGACTCCAGTTCTGTAGAGCCTTAGTTTTTTGTCATCATTTGGAATCCTTGGTCATTGTCATTGTGAAAACGAAGATTTCAGCGCAAACTCTGGAGTGCAAAAAGCAATAAAAAGATAGCTGTAGATGTAGAGGTCCAGTCATCTGGTGCCCTGCCACCTTCACCCTGCCCCTAGGACTGAGGCAGGGGAGGGGTGACAATAAAAAAATAAAAAGGTTTTCCCTCACCCCCAGAACCCAGTGAAGTCCCCGACACCCCTGTAGTGGCCGCGCTGACCATGTACAGAGCAGCTTCTTCTGCTCTCTGCACGTGGGAAGCCTGTTCAGCTCATCCAAGAGGGTGGCGTCATGTGCCGAAATCACCCCGTGATCAGCCCAGGATTCCAGTCAAGGTAACAAGTTGTTGTTTGTTTTTTTTTGTTTTTTTTTTTAAACCTCTGGGTGACTGGACCACTTTAACTCATTAAACAGGGGATCAGCCAGTCACAGAAAATAATTGCACATCCCAGTGGCTGTAGGGCGATTCTTGGTATATGCAGGACCAAGCTCTGTCCTTTTTTTCCATTATTGTTCAGTTGTACCTGTCATACTGACGTGCCCCAGTGTCACTCTTTGTTAGAAAAATGGCAAGCTGCTCTGAGAATTAAATAGGTAGTGTCGGAGGCCCCATTGTGGACCCACCCATCAGCCTCCTCTAAGTATTAAGCACCAAGCATGTCTAGCTATGTGGAAAGACAGAGATTTGGTCGCATATATCGGCAGATACATGTTGAAGCCGCACCGCCCCGACAAGGCACTCTGTGTTTAGTGTGGTCCCTACTCTATATATCTGAGCCCCATAATAGGTACATGTACTGCAGCTAATAAAATACAGAGCTACTTACCTGGAGCTGCCGACTCCCATTCGGTGTACTACATGGGGAAGGGTCACAGCCTTCTAGTGTCGGGTAGACCTCAGCCCCCATGCGTGCACCTGGCTACATACATCTCAAATCTTTGATTGCATTGCATGTCCCAACTTTGGGGACCCCACCAAAAGGGACGCTTTAACGTGGCGTGGGGTTTAACACATGCAATTTCAATTGTATGCAAAGGAAGGCCCCTAGTTTCTGTACAGGATTCATATGCCTGTTTGCTGAATATTATATAGTGATGAGAGGGTTAAATTGGGCTGTAAATTGGTTCCCAGACCCTTAATAATAATTGTGTATAAATAGTAGTGATGGAGCGACTCCCACCCACTTTACTCTTTTTGTTAAATTATTTTGTACCACAGTTATAGCATACGCAAAAGTCTAAGAACAAGAACATGTCTTTGAATTGATTACTTTGTTTTAAACTTCTAATTATGATTACATTAAACTTTTTAACGTCAATTTAGTTTGCCGTCCAAGAAGACAAGCGTCAGAAGAATGAAAGACTAGCTCAACATCAAAAACACGAGAACCAGATGCGGGATTTACAGCTGCAGTGCGATGCCAACCTCCGGGAGCTACAGCAGCTACAGGTCAGAAGGATGTAGTAACGTATGACCAGTGTTTATCTCTGTGGAGGTGCTATGTCTATGCAAATGGTGTCCACAGTCCTGTGCCCACACTACACATTTAGGGGTGAATTCTGCCAGGGGTATTGTTGTCACTAGTGGCTGTGAATAGCCACAATAGTCAAAAGAATTGTAAGCAAGTACTGCGCCATGGCAAACAATGATAATCTCAGTTCTGTAAAGTAGCAATTTACAGTCGTTCTTCACCTGCAAATCCATTTGAGATGTATATAAATCGTTTAGCTGAAGGTGAGATAAACCACTTTCATCGTACATGGGTTTAATCTCCCCGGAGTTTGGCCACACTTCATAGATGCTCTACGTTGGATCCCCTATATTGGTATTCCTGTTTCATGTAAGCTGGGCATCCTTGGCGGATGTAGCCAAGGGTGGGGCGGGGTATTGGGGACCTTTTTTGTCGCGCAATCTCTTTAGCAGCCAGACTGCTGCTTGCTTTTTTCAGCCTACACCCTGTTCTGTAGAGAAGCGCTAACTGATTATGAAAGGGCAGCCAGCCTAGGTTGTGTCATATGGATTTGGGAATTGCCAGTGTTCATGCATTTTTTTTAATAATATAACTATGCAGTGCATTTTTTTTGCAACTTTTAATTAATTTTGCCTTGCAGAATGAGAAATGCCATCTGTTGATTGAACATGAAACACAGAAACTGAAAGAGTTGGATGAGGAGCATGGTCAAGAGCTAAAAGAATGGCGGGAAAAGCTGAGACCACGAAAAAAGGTACCAAGCCTCTGACCTACTGGTCACACTTTTCTCAGTATTTCCTGTTCAGTTTTTAGCTGGTATTTGTTTGGTGTTTCTGTGATTTTAGTACTTTTTCTACCAGCTCCCTGTGCTGCTGTACAGTACCAAGTGTCAGACAATATAAACCCATAGTTAATACAGTTGAAAAAAGACAAATATCCATCAAGTGCAACCAAGGGATGGAGTTCAGGAAAATTATTTATTCTAAGTATGTCACACACCCCGCTTCAAGATATTCATTACCTGTGGGTAGTATGGTCCTGTAGAGGGCTTCTGCAGAGATGATTGGAGGAAAGAAAGCCCCTCCCAGTCCATAAGTACCTGGGACCTCCCACTCATTACCCAGTCTTCATCTCTGCAGACGGCGAGCAAGCAGCAGATGATATCTCCTCCTTGCACAGGGGGACTTTAAGGTAGCCGGGTCTACTCCCGGCCTATATATATTTTTATTTCCGTTCGGACTCTTTATTCCCTTTATTAATATGTAGCTATTTAAATGCCTCCCAGTCTTGACTGCTGTCCGAGCGAGGGTATAACAGCACCTCAGGTGCTCAGGAGCTATGCTCCACCGCGAGACCCTATAAAGAGGGTAGGCGGTTATATCGGGTTGGTGACTCCGGTTTGGGATGCCCTGTCCAAGAGTTTAATTTTCCCCTTAAATGGCCTATTCCCCTTTTTTAGTTGTGTGGAGGCCTCTTATTCAGCTTCTGGTGTTTTTCTATGGGGGCGCCTGGAAAATAGATTTATTTGAAATGTTTGTTTAAAATGTTTACTTTTCTGGTATGAATAGTTATAATGTAAACTTGTTGCAATCTTTTTTGCTGACAGACACCTGGTGCTGGATTTTTACCTCAGAGCTGAGGGGAGGATTTCTCCCCTCACGCTCTTCAGTGAGGGGGCGGGGCCGGGCCTTCGGTATGAGGGCGCAGCCCGCGCCCTTTAGGAGTTTGGAGCTGCTGGGCGGAGCCTTGCAGCACGTGATCCGCGCTGGCCACGCCCCCCTGCTGCGTCTCCCGCTCTGATCTGTGTTACCTCAGGCAGAGGACACAGTGTATTGGCGCCCAAAGACTCAGTGAGTGGCCCTGCGCCCGTTGCTTATCTGTACATATTTGCATATATATATATGTATATATATAGGTATAATAGATATAGGTTTATATAGGGAGAACCTCTTACTGTCTTTTTCTATGTTTTTCAGGCTGAACTGCCAGGAATTTTTTAGGTTTCTCCTGGTCCTAGAGTACCTGGGTACTTTTGCTATTTATTACAAAACCTCCCACTTGGACAATATAAGGGCATCCCAGGTTGCTTAATAGCGTAATTCCCTCACTCATAGCGACTATTCAAGTTCACCTTATGGAGGTATCCCAAGATTCCGGGCTCCCCTCGGGACAATCCCGGAAGTGTATGGGTTGTGGGGTATCCCTAACAGGGGATGATTTTTTCCTATGTATATCATGTGCACAGCAGACTATTACACGGCAGTCCGGTCCCCAGGCATCTGGGTCAGCGCAGCCGGCTTCATCCTCTCCCCCTCCCACTTTGACCCGTGCCCCGTGTGAGATTGCCATGGGGGGGCAGTCGCAATCTGATGTGTGTGCCAGGTTGGCCAGTATTGAAAAATTCATTTCCTCCACGGTTGCCAAGAAAGCACCGGCTAAGAGGAAGCATTTATCACCGGTTAATCATTTTGAATATGATGATGACGAGGACGGCCTGGATTGGTCAGATTATTCCCCTCTAGAAGAAGGGGAATTATTTGAGGATTCAGATATTTCTGATGATCAGCAATTTGTTGGTGCTGATTCCGATCGGAGCTCAGGGATTTCCTTGGATACTCCTAATGTTCTGACTCAGATGTTTGAGGTGCTTGCTATCTCGCCTCCGGCGGAGTTTCCTCAACAGCAAGGGGAGTTTTATGACGAATCCAAGCCGCGGTTGGAATTCCCTAATCAAAAGCATTTTGATAATATTATTTCTAAGGAATGGGAAAGGCCTGCCCGGCTCCCAGGCATTCCCCAAAGTTGGGATAAAAGGTATCCTTTTCCAGTGGATACGGTTAAGCGCTGGGCGTCTCCCCCCGAGGTGGACGCCCCTATTTTGGGGTTATCCAACTCAGCCGTATTGAACAACCCTGATTGTTCCTCTCTTAAGGATGGTGAGGATAAACGCATTGACCAGATGGCTTGTCATGGTTTTGCCAGTATTGGGGCAGCAATAAGGCCTGTTTGTGCCTCATCGCTGTTGGCGGTGGCTACTAGAAAGGTGGTCAGGCACTTGTTATCCTCCTCCGGTTTGAATCCGGACAGTGAGGAATTTCGTGAACTAAAACAATGTGAGGTGTTTTTGTCCTTCATGGTGGCCGCTTTGGATGATTCCTTGATGATGAGTAGTAGAGCCTCTGCTCTAATGGTTACTATCAGGCGTTCAATTTGGTTACGCCAGTGGGCGGCTGACTTTAGGTAAAAAAAAAGTCACTAACAGCTCTTCCCTTCGTTGGGTTACGGCTCTTTGGAGACAAGCTGGATGCCATGGCCAAGGGGGGCAAACTACCTCAACGCAAGAAGCAACGTCGCCCCTTTCGAGGAGCGGCTTCCTTCACTCCTTCCTTTCGGGGATCTAGAGCAGGAAGAGGTTTCGCCTTCCCTTCTACAAGGGGAAATTCCTGGAATAGGGGCAGAGGACGTGCCCGTTCAGGATACAATTGGGGCTCAAAACCCAAACCCGTGGCCAAGCCCGCTCAACAATGAGGGGGCGCCCTCACCCGTGCGTATGGGGGGACGGCTACAGCACTTCTCCCAGGTCTGGAACCGAGAGGTCTCGGACAGGTGGATCCGGGAAGTGGTGTCTTCCGGCTACAAGCTGGAGTTCGAGTCCTACCCTCCCCCGCGTTTCCTCAGGTCTCGGGTGTCCCCGGAGGCACTGGCTGCGCAGCAGCTCCGGGCGCCAGTATCGAGTCTTCTGGAAATGGCAGTCATTTGCCCAGTTCCCTCATTAGACCGGGGTCGGGGTTTTTACTCAAATCTGTTCACGGTCCCCAAAAAGGATGGCTCCGTCCGGCCCATACTGGACCTAAAGATTCTCAACAAGTTCGTCAGACTGCGAAGGTTTCGCATGGAAACGTTGCGCTCGGCTATTCATTCTCTTCGGCAGGGGGACTTCATGACGTCCATAGACATTCAGGACGCTTACCTCCATGTTCCCATTTTTCCCGCACACCAGAGGTTTCTGAGGTTCGCGGTGGAGGATCGGCACTTTCAGTTTGTAGCTCTTCCCTTCGGTCTCACCACAGCTCCAAGAGTTTTCACCAAGGTGCTTGCTGGGGTGATGGCTCTCCTCAGAGCGCAGGGGATTCGCATTGTGCCATATCTGGACGATCTCCTCATCATGGCACCGTCATTCAGCCAGGCAGAATTGGACACCAGGACGGTAATATCCACTCTGGAGAGGTTCGGCTGGGTGATCAACTACCCCAAGTCCTCACTACACCCGTCCAGGACAGTATCCTTTCTGGGAATGTCTCTGGATACAGATCTGGCCAGAGTTTTCCTTCCTCAGTCCAAGGTTCTTCTGATTCAGGAGTTTGTTCGGTCGCTCATGTCCATGCCTCGACCGTCCATCCGTCTAGGGATGAGATTGGTGGGTTTGATGGTGGCCTCATTCGAGGCGGTTTCCTTTGCTCAGTTTCACACAAGGACACTACAGCTTCATCTGTTATTGGTCTGGAACAGGTCTCCTCAGTCGCTGGATCATCTTTTTCAGATGTCTCCCCGGGTTCGCCGCTCGCTTCGGTGGTGGCTGAACTCAACCAACCAACTGAGGGGCAGATCCTTTCGGACTCCTCAGTGGGAAATAGTCACCACGGATGCCAGCCTCTCAGGATGGGGGGGCTTCTGGAAGGATCTGCAAGTTCAGGGTTTGTGGAGTCCCCTGGAAGCTCACGAGTCTATCAATGTTCTGGAATTGAGGGCCATCAGGTTGGTTCTTTGTCATTTGACTCATCAACTGCGAGACTTGCCGGTCCAGGTCAGGTCGGACAATCGGACGGCGGTGGCCTACATCAATCACCAGGGAGGAACCCACAGCAGGAATGCCCTCAAGGAAGTGTCTCTGATCCTGGACTGGGCAGAGAGACATGCCCGTGTATCTCAGCAGTTTACATCCCAGGTGTGGAGAACACGGAGGCGGACTCTCTGAGCAGGATGTCAGCCCGCAAGGGGGAATGGTCTCTCAATCCCAGGGTCTTTCACTCAATTTGTCTCAGGTGGGGGTCACCGGTGGTGGACCTCTTTGCCTCCCGTCACAATCACAAACTTCCGGCTTTTGTGTCTCTGGCGAAGGACCCACTGGCTCTCGCGACGGACGCCATGTCCCTGAACTGGAGGGATCTGGGGTTTCTGTACCTGTTCCCTCCGTTTCCCATGGTGGCCAGAGTAGTGCGCAAGCTTGCTCTGGAGAGAGCAACAGCAATTCTGGTAGCTCCAAGGTGGCCAAGACAGGTCTGGTTCGCAGACGTGGTAAGGTTGGCAGAAGATCAGTTCGTTCTGCCCCTGCTGCCAGATCTGCTCACACAGGGTCATCTTCGTTACCCCAATTTACCAACGCTGGCTTTGACGGCGTGGCTGCTGAAACCTCCATCTTGAAGGAGGAAGGTCTTTCTGACGCTGTTATTCAGACTCTCATTCGTGCTAGAAAGAAGTCTTCTTCATCCGTGTACTATAGGACTTGGAGGTCTTATATTGATTGGTGTGAGTCTAGGGCCTTCCCTTGTAGGGAATTCTCTGTTTCTAGAATTTTGGAGTTCTTGCAACATGGTCTGGACTTAGGGCTCCAACTCAGTACTCTGAAGGGGCAGGTGTCTGCCCTGGCAGTATTTTTCCAAAAGTCTTTTGCACTACATCCTTTGGTTAAGACCTTTTTCCAGGGGGTTACGCATGTGCGGCCTCCTAGGAAGCCTTTGATTCCGGTTTGGGATTTGAATTTGGTTCTTTCTGCGCTACAGGGTCCCCCCTTTGACCCCTTGCATGATATTCCTTTGTCTTCCCTTACGCAGAAGGTGGCATTTTTGGTAGCTATCACTTCAGTTAGACGTGTTTCTGAGTTGGCGGCTCTGTCTATTCAAGCTCCATATTTTGAAAGACATCAGGATAAAGTGGTTTTCCGTTTTAAGACGGACTTTCTTCCTAAGGTGGTTTCGTCCTTTCATTTAAATCAGGATATTGTTCTGCCCTCTCTCTGTCCTAACCCCAGCAATGACAAGGAGAGGGTCCTGCATTCTTTGGATGTGGTTGGTGTTGTGAAGTATTATTTGGTGGTAACGTCTGCCTTTCGCAAGACTGATGCATTCTTCGTGGTGCCTTTTGGGCCCAAGAAGGGTCTAGCACCCACAAAGTCTACCATCAGCAGATGGATCCGTCAGGCCATTGTAGGGGCCTATTCTGCTAAGGGGAGAGATCCTCCCTTTAGTGTTACAGCTCATTCTACTCGTGCGGTTGGGGCCTCCTGGGCTTTTCAGCACCAGGCCTCTGTTGAGCAAGTTTGCAAGGCCGCTACCTGGTCTTCTGTTCACATTTTTTCAAAGTTTTACAAGGTTGATGTGCGGGCCTCAGCGGATGCTGTTTTTCGCCGCAAAGTTCTGCAGGCTGCAGTAGTTTAAGTTGTGCTTTATACCTTGTTTTTGGATCCCCACCCTTTATGGACACTGCTATTGGATGTCCCACAGGTAATGAATATCTTGAAGCGGGGTGTGTGACATACTTAGAATAATACCATTTTGTGAATACTCACCTTGTAAAATGGGTATTATAAGTATGTCACACACCCCGCTTCAACCCGCCCTTTGGATTCTGCATCCTTCATATGGTGAACTTTGCGTTGTTATGACTGATATTTGGCTCTTCCTGGTCCTTTACCTTACTGCTTTCTTTATACTGGGTAATGAGTGGGAGGTCCCAGGTACTTATGGACTGGGAGGGGCTTTCTTTCCTCCAATCATCTCTGCAGAAGCCCTCTACAGGACCATACTACCCACAGGTAATGAATATCTTGAAGCGGGGTGTGTGACATACTTATAATACCCATTTTACAAGGTGAGTACTCACAAAATGGTATTTTCTCTCATATCACTCTCTAGGGCAGGGGTACTCAACCACTTCTTGTAAAGGTCCATATACAGGCATCTGGTGAGAGCTGAAGGTCTGAGCAGGGGGCTGTCATGGAGGGGGGGTGGATAGTTAGAAAACAGTGCATGGGGGGGGGGCTATAGATTCCCCAGACAAAGCTAAAAAAGGCTGGGATGTATGGGGCTAAACTGGGCGGACAGGAATAGATGGGGCAAAGCTGAAGGGACAGGGATGGATGGGGCAGGAATAGATGGAGCTCAACTGGAGCAGCGGGACAGGATTGGATGGGGCAAAGAGACCAAGAAACAAAGTTTGTTCCACTTCCTGCCCATGCAGTACTTCATTGTCATGACTGGCAATGCTAGGTGCCAGGCATGACACTGGCAGGGAGATTAACCACTATATCGCCGTTCAATTAAAGGGGACAGCGCTGAGCACGGCAACACAGAAACAGGGCTGTCAGGACGGGGTCCAAAAATCTGGTGTCGGGGTCCACATTTGGACATCGGTCCACCAGTTGAGTACCGCTGCTCTAGGGCATCACAAATCAGAAACTCATGGGTTTACACTCGGTCATAGGGCGGGGGACTGAATGATAAAAATGCTCCTCCTGGTCTATATATACTGTTGGCTGCACCTCCCACTGTAGTTAATTCTTGCAGTCGGACTTGGACTGTGAAAATGTCAAGCATCAGCATCAGTTTATAGCTGGACTGGATGGTGCACACTGGGCTGGGCAAACAAAACAAAAAGCAGTACCCCAGCATTTTAATCCCCACCAGCCTGCAACAAACCCTACAATCTGTCTAGGTCTGTTGAGGACATAGAGGTTTTCATTGCTTTGCAAATGTATTGGAAGCTGCTGGGCCATGTCAATGCACCTCTTTTTCCTGCAATCCTACTCTAAACCGTGAGGGCGCCCCCATTTTTGGGACACACATAGCAATGGATAAATTGAGAGCTGAACATCCTGAGGCTGCCCAGGGCTGTAACCCTTACCTCTGGTGATTCACATGTCGGGGGGGCAGTTCAACATTTATCCACATGCACTCACCACAATACAACATATAGGAAGGAAATGGCAATCAATTTATAGCTAGACTCGGTGGTGCACACTGGGCTGGGCAGTCAGTCACAGACAAAAGAAAATAATGATGTGGCAATGAGTGGCACCCCAGAGTAGAATATTTGTGACTAATACCTCCCGTGGGCGGGTATCGGCTTTATAGGTCAAACCACCATTAGCTGGATGTGATTGGTCCACTTTAAGTGCTCTGCCCACATCAAGACAATGGTGTTGCCAATCATGGTGTTTGCATCAAACAGGATTTTTTACCTAAGGCAGAGCACTTATAGAGGACCAATCTCCGCCGGCGGACTAAGTGCCCCTTGGGCATTCTGCTCTGGGATGCCCCACTTTGTGAGCCCCCATCAATTGACCCATAAACGCTTACCTTTCAGCAGATCCCTCGCTTCAATATCTTCCCTGCTGCACGCTCACACGCAACCATTCAGATGGGCGCGGGAGGGCATGCACTCCACAGGGAAACCGGGGACGTGGCTGCCCCTCAACCTATGCCAGTGCTCAGTTCTAACCAGCACTTTGTCATGCATTAGTATGTGCTGATTGGACGAGTCTGTGTATGCGCCATGGTGATTTAAGGGGTTTCACACAGTGGGGAGCTCCAAATCGGGATGCCCCAGGGACAAGGACCAATCACAGGATAGTAAAAAAAAGCTGTTGATTGGTCATTTTTAAGTATTATATAACCGCTACTCAGCTAATCCGCAGGACAGATGCCTTATTGGTGATTCCTGAGGGTCCAAGGAAGGGTATAGCTTCCTCCAAGTCTACCATCAGTAGGTCAATTCGACAAGTGACCAAGAACACTGCCCATTCTGCCCAAGCGGGTTCTTCCTGGACCTTTCAGAGTCAGGCATTGGTGTAGCAGGTATGCAAGGTCGCTGCCTCGTCTTCCGGTCACACCTTTGAAAAATTCTACAAGGTAGACGTAAAGGCATCAGCAGATGCTGCCTTTGGGTGTAAGGTGTCGCAGTCTGTCGTGCATTCCTCGGCAGAGGTCTGCCACTTCAATCTGGTTTTTCTACGTTGCCTAAGGTGACATTGTTCTCCTTTAAATAATTGGGAGCCAACCCTGGAAAGGGATACTGCTTTGGGGCCTCCTATTGGTTTATGATTTGTGGCGCCCTAGAGTGGAATATGAGAAGTTATTTCTGTGATTTCTCTCATATTCCACTCCAAGGCATCGTTGTGCCGTCTGTAGAGTGGCTAGGTCGGTGACCAGTAGTGCCTTAGTTATTTATTAAGCAGAATCTTTCAGCTAGAGGGGTGACCCCTTATCTTTTAGGAAGATTTTATATCACAAACCATCAAATCAGACAGTAGCAGGGGGCGTCCCACCTGAATTTTGGGTCGAGACCATAGGAATCTTTTTGGTGGGTGTGCTTTGATTGGGAACAATTGTTTCCCCCCTGTCCGGTATAGTTGGCTGTGGCTTTTTGTTGCGTACGTTTCGCCATTTCAGCCTTTATCCCATAGAATGAGAATGGAATTGGGTTATGAAACTTTAATAGGATACTTTTTTTTTTTTTTCAGGCACTTGAAGAAGAGTTTGCGAGAAAACTTCAGGAGCAAGAAATCTTTTTTAAAATGTCTGGAGAGTCTGAATGCCTTAACCCCACCACGCAAAGCCGAATTTCTAAATTCTATCCTATTCCTAGCATGCATTAAACTTAAAGCGGCACTGTACTCAAGTCATCACTTCCTCATTCGTGGCGTATGGCGCCAAATGGCAGTCGATCATGTGACCAGCGGAAGCCAATCAGGTTTGATGTGCAAGCCCACTGGAAAATCCAGATTGGCCACCAGCAGTCATGTGATTGACAGTCAATCGTCAACGAGGAAGTGGTTAACCTATGGGCATAGGATCGCTGTAATGTCCTTTTTGTAGAGATCATTTTTATATATCCTTATCTCAGCCATGTCCACTCCACTTTTGGGAATTTTTAGCAAAAGCATGGGTAGATGTTTTTTTCTTTTTTTTTTCATAAGAATGTTTTTAGGCTAAACTTTTTGTTGTTTTTATAATATATATATATATATAAAATGCCTAAATTAAATAAATTTTATTGTTTTTGTACAGCTAAGATGCAAAGACCCTATAAAGGCCGCTATGCAGTACTTTGTGTTGATTCCCCCAAAAATGGTTATGCTTTGTATTATAAGAAATATGTAAAAAGTCACTTAAACAATGGTTAAGTGTTAAAACGAAACGTATACTGCTGTCTCGTCCTGTTCAGTGTTATGGCCGCTTACACTGTACGGCTGTAAAACGGGACACGCACAACCGAGATTTTATTTCGAATTTTCCTGATTTCTTTTTCCTGAGACGTTTTTGCTGTTCCAGAGGGCAGGTCACTTCTCAATCAATAGGAGTGGCTTCTGCTATTCACAGAAATGTGGAGGCATGTGCTATAGTAATATTACCCAGAGAGTCAAGAAGATTTGAGTCATTAACCTCTATAGTTAATTAAATTTAGAAACTGAGCCTACATTTTAACTGCCTGTTTTGCCGTGTTCTGCCATTTTGAGAGGAGCTTATATTTTAGCCTGAGCAGACTGCTGACCCTACCTGCCCCCTCACCCTGCATGCCAGGTCTTGAGATGATTTAATAGTACAGTTAGGGGGTATAAAAGAAAGCATTTACAGAGGAACGTCCATCAAAACTGACTGGAGTCTTGCAACGCCGAGCGTTCCGGCTTGAATGCACCCATGCGCATCCTCTAGACCGGGAGCCCAAGGCGGGACATTCTATGCTTGCTGCCTTTTCGTTGTCTTTTCACTGTTTCTGTCAGAACGGCAAACCCGATTCAGTCACATGATCGTTTGCTGCTGAAGAGTTCAGTGTGGGCGGCCTTGTTGAGCTTCCTGTAAGAGCGATATGCAACGGCTGACAGGAGCTCCTCTTTCAAGTAGATCAAACCCCGGTTTTTCACTGTCCCGGGTTTTGGACTGTCCCCCAGGGGCATCCCGGTTGAAACACGTCCGTTCACCCAGGAAACGTACCTGTCCTCGGTCAAACGGCTCATAGACTGCTGCTCGCCCAATCAGCTTCTCCGGCCGCACCTATTAATGTACAGCTGGAGAAGCTGAATGGAATCACCAGCCGCACAGTATCACTTGTGGCCGCGCACAGCCGAGAAGGAATGCAAGTGATTCCGCCACTGACCACGAACGGGCAGTGGGCTTGTCAGAAAGGTAAGATTTGCGGGTGTCTCGGAGGGGTTTTACAGAGTTAATGATTCCCTCTCCCTGGGATGCCCCAGGGAGAGGTAATCAGCTGACCCTGGAGTATCAGGTTTTGGTCCACTTGCATGCTTGACTTAAAAGGAAAAATAGGGTTAGGGAATTATTTCTCAAACGTTCAGCAAGGCACATTATTTAACCTTTCCTGTTACCCTCTTTCATAGGGCTTCCACAGGACGGTAGGAAATCTGTTTTGACTGGATGAGACCTTTATTTAGTTTCTTTGTTTTTTTTCTGGTTGGTCAATTGCTTTAGGTCTTCAAAAGGTGGGTGTGTTACCCTCCACCAGGGTAACCAGTTGTGCGATGTAAGCACAGCGTGTGGGGGGAGGTAGACACTTTATTAACACATGATACCTCTTATATTTACAGTGTCTACTGTAGTGAATCCACTGCTATCATGCGGACATCTTGCACATGTCAGTCTGTAAGGTGCCTTTTATATTAGCACTGTGTATATGGGTTGCCCATTTTGTAGACTGTGTAATCCAGGGGTCCCCCATGCTGTAGTTTCAGAGCCGCATTTAGGTCACAGACCCCCGCTGTGCAGCTCGCCGACTGTCTACTGGACCAGACCACTTGTAGACATCTAGCACAGGGGTTCCCAACCAGTGGTACTCAAAATCCTCTCGGGTTGTTCTCAGCAAGGCTGCAGACTGATATGTACCCCAGCCTGATCTGCTGCCATCTATACTCAACCCAAGTTTTATAGGTGATAGAAACTGTGCTTTTTTGTTTCATTTGCTTTAAAATGTTGTTTTGGAAGTTTTTTTTTTAAATATTTCTTTAGTTGACCAATGGCCCATAAGCACCGCCCAGGTGGTACTTCAGATAATTAGAAAATGGTACTTGATGGTGAAAGATAACCCCTGGTCTCCTGGTCTAGCACACTGTTAAGTTGAAGGGGGGGTTGTTCCATGGTACCCAGAGCTGGACATTGCCTGATTCTGCATTAATCCTATGCACAACAGCGACAGACACAGAAGCATGGCAGCTTGCCTGTTTGAACAGCTTCCTCCTGCTTTATAAGTGTTATTCAGAATTTTATGATCTATTCCTATTTAATAAGGATCCTGACCAGTTTTTCCATACGGAATATGGCTCTTGTGGTAAGAAAGGTTGGGGACCCCTGGTGAAATGATACCTAATAAAGGAATTAAAGAAAATGGCTAGCGTTTTTAGAAGAGCAAATCCGTCTGGATTGGTGCTGATTCTTCCAAATCTGACTGTGAGATGTAAATAGAGCCTGACTGCCATTAACAGCCAGAATATTAGACGACTTCAACTGTGTCTCACGTAGTGTAGTGGTTAAGACACTGGGCCAGTTTAAAATAAGTCAAGGGTTCAAATCTTGGCATCTCTGTAATATTGCATTGTTTTGGGAAACTGATGCAAAAGACACATAGACATGTGGTAGATTGAGCAAAGTAGAAAGACCTTTTTTCCAAGTCATCCTTCAGCTTGACCCCTTATTAATCTCCATGTGGTAGTTCAAACTGAAGGATTCCTAAAAAAAAAAAAAAAAAAGAAAATTACCAGTAAGTTTTTTGTTTTTTTTTTTTTTAAATAAACTGCTGTCTCCTAAAAGGGCCTGTTTAGTAAACCACAAATATATTCAGTTGCTATTTCAGTAATAGTCTTGAATTACAAATAATTTTTCTCA
Organism: Gastrophryne carolinensis; assembly: GCA_027917425.1. Taxonomy (NCBI): domain Eukaryota; kingdom Metazoa; phylum Chordata; class Amphibia; order Anura; family Microhylidae; genus Gastrophryne; species Gastrophryne carolinensis. Next base: position 607,668,491 of record CM051235.1, read on the forward strand.
TCCTTGTAGGGATTTTCTTTGTAAACAAACCATAAGATGCTTGACTAAGCTCCTTAATACTCCCACCTCCATAACATTCTCAATGATGCCACCACGAGATTATCTCCCTTCTAGTAGAAGATGTTTAATAAGCCAGTTGGCTGTAGGTTGGGAGATACATCAGCCTGGACCAGGGCAACTATTCACATACAGTGGTTGGATGACCTAAATCTAATGTGTATGCTCGAAAGACCATGGGCTTTGAGAGCGTGGATAATGGGAATGGGGAGTGGTTTTCATGACCTGGACTATAAGTCCCACAATTCTTCCAATTCTATAGCAGAACTCTTTAGCAGCTTTGGCTAAGTTTAAGCAGCCTAATGCCCTATACAGCTGAGAACCCGGCCATTAACCCCTGCTACAGGAGCACAAGACTGTGATCGTTCCAAACTGAAGAAGATGAATTTCAGCAGAATGGGTCAGATGATTAGCAAACTAGAGTGAGGAAGCCTATGATATGTACTCAAAATCACCACTTTGGTGTACATAGCTAAGGTAAACACATTGTTGCTATGAAAAACTGTTTTCTTTTATAACACAAATTGCAGTTGCAAACAAATAGAAAATGTAAAAAAAATACCAGATTAGTTTAGCACATTGAAGACCTAATTTTGCCACACAATAATGGAAACTTAAAAAAAAAAAGCCCTTGAAAGTGGAATTACCCTTTAAACTTTAATGATCTGCCATAATTACAGCTACCAGTTTGCAGCTTTAAAAAAGTTGCTAGCTCACAACGTATGGGTGCAGCCAACACTTCAAATCTGAGCTTTATAGTTTAGCATATAGAGGTTAAGAAAAGTCATTATTGATAATGGGCCGCAATGTAATTGCATTTCCCGTGGTGTTTTTGTAATGACCACTATTCAAACTTTTATAAGTTTTCATTTTGAAATAATTGGGTGATGGTTAGGCTAAGAAATATTGGCTTCTAAGCAGAGCATTTGAACCAATTCACGTTGCTTCTATGAGAGCAAATTTAAATCATATTTATCTAGTTAGGTGCGTACCTCTTACTTTGACTCATTGAGACACAGTTATGTTTTTTCAGGGCTCTGGGTAGAGTCCAAGTGCCCTTAGTATTTATTAGCTACATCTTTTACACCTCTTACCAGAAGAAAGCTCCCTTTTGCATCAACATGTCAGCTGCAATACTGGAGTGACTTTTTTATCCGGTTTTGTAATAAACCAAGAGACGCTTGGCTAAGCTCCTTACTACTCCCACCTCCTCAACGTTCTTGAATATTGTTGAAGGCACCCTGGGGGAATTTCCCTTTTGCTGTGCATAGAAGGTGTAGGCTTGATATATATATCACAGCCAAGACCAGTACTTGTCAACTATTCACTTCAATCATGACCTAAATCTAATGTGTAAGCCGGATGAGCATTGTCTTCAAGAATCCATATTCATTCGTAAACATTCCCTAAGCCAAAGCTGGAATTTTGTGAGCTACCATTTTATTCCTCAACTAGTATTCAGGACGAATTCCCTAACCAAACATTGCAAATAGTGCTTTCTTAAAACCGAAAGCACTGTATTTACATGGTATACATTGAGGCAAAGGATAACAAGATATATCCCAGTATGCTTTGCAGTAGAGAAATTCTCTCTTTTCATTCCTTGGTCTATTCCCAAAGCTCTAGGAAGACCACTTGGAGGTGTGCAATGCTTGGGTATAGCTAATAATAACACGGCCAGCCCCTCATCATAACAAGGCCGGAGATAGATGGCTGTATTGGATGCAAGAACAGACATTTATTGAAGGGCTAAAACTGGTCCACAATATTGAAGCCATGCAGCAAAATTAGATATTGGAGCCTATTTTTCACTCCCCCAAATTTAAAAAAAAAAAAAAAGACAGACTAGTCCACATAAAAAAAAAACATTTCCTAGTGTTACAGTTGAATCAGAGAATCCATCTAACAAAGTCACTGACTCTACTGCATTTAATAGATGTGTACAACTTTATTTGTTTTAATAATAAAATAGAACATTATATTCTTAAAACTGTATAAAACTGAAAATGCTGGACTATTTACTCAAGACTTTTGAATCAAGCTTTAAGCAAATTGTTGAAAATATAGTTTTTTGCCTAGGTTTTGATTTTCCCAATAATAGTTTTTTCCAAGTTTATAGTAATGCACTCTTGGTTATTTTAGCTGTATTCTACATATATATATATATAAATTATATAGTCAAGTTTGCGCTTGTATAATTGGATAGACTCTATATTTAACTTTTGACAGTATTATTATCTTTTATTTCTTCTCAAAGAGGAATCTTTTGTTGCAATAAACCTCTTTTTATTTGCTGATGCCAATTAGATATTCAGGAAAGCATGGTTTTGTAGGTCTGTAAGTCATTTGGGATAGCGGGGACCGGTGCTGTGTCATATAGAGGCAAGGTGATAATTCTAAATATCACTTAAAAGCTTGAAAATTGGGGTCGATTTAGAGGCAGGTGGGAAAACTATCATTGTTTGCTGGGTGTAAATTTTCACCTGGCTCTGAATTGGCCCCAAGGTAGACAATGAAAGTGGCAGTTTTCTCTGGCAAAAAAGGAATGAGAATTCTCACAGGGTTCTGAATTGACCCCATTAGCTTCTGTTCTAAAGTATTAAAGATTTTCTTGTTTACGTATGTTACTCCTGTTTAGTTTATACTCTTGTGTCCTCCAGTATTCTTGTATATGTAGGGTTTTTCTTTTCTAGAATACATTGGACTTACCCACACTACTTCATAATAATTCTAGGTGTTTTTATAAAAAAAATAGGTAAAAACCTGTCCCTAGAATGATCTGAAAGGGTTCCTGACCTCTCCATGCTGGATATTACAGGGTTGGTCAGCAGGGTTTCCACTTTCCCACCTGTTGAATATTTATAATGTAACACAGACAGAGAGAAACAGACTAGCTGTAAAGTAAATTATGTCTTTCCAAACTCGGCCACCCTCCCCCCCACTAATGGCCATTTTTAATTTTTTATACTTGTCTTTGTTGAGCGCTTTAATGTCCTCTTGCAACTCATCCTGATGGGGCGTCACAAGCCGATCAGCACAATCTTGTCCTCTTCTTTCTGGGACTTCATGCTCCACTTTCGAAGTTTTTGCTGTGGGCAAAGGGTAGAGGACCAAATGCCGCAAGATTTGCAGAGAAACTCGGGTGGGGGGAGCTGGTCTCAGACGAAGCTGGGTGAAATCACTGCGGCTAATTGAGCAGAGAGAAGGGCTAAAGTGAAAGGCAACGGTGAAATCATTTCACACGGTGCAGATACCCATAAGTTATTATTTGCAGGTGGGGAGTGGATTGGCACAACGTTAAAATAGGGTCTGTTCCTTTCAAGAAAAAAAATCTGCAATTTTTCTATAGTTCTGTAACTATGGCGGTTTTCTTTTTAAAGGGCAACTTTACAAATAATATTTGTATTATAAAGAATGAAGACCCTAAAAAAAAAAACGCAATTATTGCAGGTATACTTGGTAACTGATGAAGGGTTGCAAGGTCTCATTAAAAAAAAAATTGAATTCTTTTTCAATAGTTATTATTGAATTCATAGATATATGCCTAAATGCGGAAGCTGAGTTTGGATATTTCAAACTCCCAATACAAAGTAGGAATTGCATACAGCTCACTTAATTTTCTCAGTAAAATCATGGAGGTCAAATTGGCTCCTAGACACCAAACATGATACAGTATGACGCTTTGCTCATGGTCGCAACGCAATGTTGGTAATATAAAACTTTTAGCTTTTAAATCAGTATTTATTAGACCACCAAGTCTAGACAGTGTACATGCTAGGAATGTTATTGGCAAGGAGACCTCCACGCCTCGACACATAAGATGAACACGTATCTTTCAGAATTAACTTTAAAAGGCATAAAAACATTAAAGTATAATTTTCATGTGGGATATTAAAGCATCTTTTTGTGAATGCCCCATTGTAGGAGTATGTGGGCTATGGTGTATTGGGGTATAATCCCCTTAAAGTGGACCGTCACCCAGGGGTGATCGGCCCGGGAATCTATAAGATTCCCGGGCCGATCACCTCTCTCACCGCGGGACATCCGAGATCGGGAAGTCCCGCGGTGAGGGACCCCCCCAAAAACTTACCTCATCGGCGGCCGCGGCCACCTCCCGCGCTCCCCTCTAGATGTGCCCGCGCCGGCCGTTTGTGAATGGCCGGCGCGGGCGCGCGCACTGTCAGAGGGGCGCGCGGGAGGCGGCGGCGGACGCGCTGTGTTGTCCGCCGCTGTCACCCGCTTGTCCGTCGGTGGTGATTGGTCAGCGCGGCCACGTGGGAGCATGGTGAGGTGAGTTTTGGGGGGTTTCAAACAGCGGGGAACCCTTAATCAGGGTGCCCCCTGAAGTGGACCAAAACCCAGGATAGTCAAAATCCTGGGTGGGTGTTGGTCCACTTTAATCGAGATCAAAGTGTCGCTATAACCAGAAAGAGAAAGTTTGTCATTGCCTTCTATACCCAGCCCAGTGCCACAAAACAACCAGTTTTTTTTTTTACTAAAGCATTTCCCAATATTCATAAACACACTAACAAGAAACAGAATAATGTTGATTGCCAGCCGTATGCAAATTCATTCATTCATTTCCAAGGTACACCGCCACATAAAGGCAGTTATAACTAACAAGGCTGACCCCCGATGCTGAGCTGTGCTTAACTGAATGTGACATCACTGGAAATCACGGGGGAGCTATATGACTGACCATTCGAATGGCAGACTGCATCCAATTAGTGTTTTTATGAATATTGGGCAAAGACTTAGTAAACAAAGAAACACAGGCTGTGTAGAAGGCTGGATACAAATAAATGGAGACTCACTCTCCAGCTTTAGCAAACGGTAGGAAATCGTGTGCCAGACCTGGTTAGTCCACAACCACAATAAATCCAAAATATAAAGATGCTGGTCTGCACTCCCATAAAACACCCATTTATTGTCGGAAATTATTAAAAGCAGCTCATCAGTGCAAATGCAAGGATGATCGAATTGAATTTATCTTTGCGTTTGCATTGATGGACTGCTTTTAATGATTTCTGACAATAAATGGATGTTTTATGGGAGTGCAGACCAGCATCATTATATTTTGGATTTATTGTGTTTGGGGCTCGGCTGGGGATAGAAGGTGATGGCTTATACTTCCTTGTCGGGTATAGATCATTTTAAGGGCTTTATACCTGAAACACAAAGCACCAGTCATACCAGTGACATTACGGGAAAGGATGCGTTAATTTGTCACAAAGTTGGGTTTGATATTACCTGGAGTGAGTTGTAAGAAGCATTAAATGTATGTGTTGACAGATTCTTGGAACCATAGTAGTTTCTACTGCTCTTATTACTGAACACATATTGAAAATGTATAAGAAGCCTTACTTTGGGATATGAATTGAAAAGGAGCGCTATCTTATTTAAAATGAGCCTATACCCAGAAATGAATTTTATGACGTCCCCTTCTATCCCCAGCCCAGTGCCCTGAAACAGACTGTGCTTTTTTTTCTACTGAAGCTTATGCCTGAAATTCATAAAGGACATTAACAGGAAGCTACTGAAACTACTGAACATGAAAGGGTCCCACAGTAGATGTACAGGGTTCTGTCCACCCACACTAAAAAGAAAGTAGTATGATGGTGAATGGCAGCCATATGCTAATTCATTCAGTTACAAGCTGAGCTGTCACATAATGGAAGTTGGGCTCGTAGTGCTGTTGCAGTTATTAAAACTGATAAATCAGAGCTGTGTTTAACAAAATGCATCATTGCTGGAAGCGGCAGGGGGCGGGGCTGCTCAGCCAGGGAGCAATATGGCTGACTACATCTGATTTGTGTTGTTATGAATATTGGGCAACTGGGCTGAGGATAGAGGGTGACAACATAAACTTCCTTTCTGGGTATAGGTGCACTATTAGTGAAGTTTATCTCCATGTGGCCTATACAATAATTACATTCTTGCCGGGAAAAAACTGTTGCTACTTTTAATGTAGTTTTGAATTCTATTGTTATTTTAAAATTATACAGATTTTTCTCCAGATAATACCCCCTTCCTTTCATATGCTTGTTACCACTATGTTTAAACCACCCTGGATTTTGTGAGGCCTCCAAAATTCTGATGAAGGCAGCCACTGTCTATGGTAAATACATCGGACACACTGACATTTTACCTACTGCTGGATATTTTGGTAGAATAGTGTGTAAGGATGCTTAAAATGGTCACGTGGACACAATCTAGAACTGTAAAGGCCAGTTGGGGCCTTGGAAATATATCTTTTTATTCACCTGTGATCAGTTATGTATGAAATTGCTCAGGGAGAGTAAAGGTATGTTGCGCCCAAGCTCTCACAATGACCTTTGTTACTGCTTAATACATTATTGCCCTTTTTTAATGACTATAAAACAAGGGTTAATTTTAATATAAATATATTTGTTTGGCCAGTGTTCAATTTGATAAATACTCGTACTTGTTAACAAGCACATATTCTGTATAAAAAAGTGGCTTTCTGTAAAGTTATTATACTGTAAATAAATTGAATATACTGTAACTCTGTGAAATGTTTCATTGGGGTATTAAATTGTGTGAATTTATGTTCTTCCCAAAATAAATGTGCAATCAAAAGTTCCAACAGATCACAACAAAATAATCCTAGTCATGATTAGAGTTGGTGCTCGAAACGCGTCGACGTGGGGCCTGCTCTCTCTGTGCTTTTTACAACTCCTCATGCTGTGATGGCTTTTTAAGTGCTTCTATTAAAGGATGGATGATTTTAAGGCTTGTACTTCATGGCTGGCGCTTCCTTATTCTGGACTGTGATATCTTCAGAGGTGAGCGCTCTGTGCCTTGTGCCTTCAGTTAAAGCTGTTTTTTATGTCCAAGGAATCTGAGGATGGCATCTTTTATATGTGTTCACAACAAAATAATCACGATAAGGCTCCACCAAGGAGTGCAAACTATTTGCTTATTGCACAAACCTTTATTAAGGCCACCTAAAGTCATAGTTTGGGTGTGGAAAGTATTATACTGATTTTAGCAGATGTCGGTGCTCAGCCTTTTGAAGAGCATGGGCCACTTAAGCGATCTGGAATTATTTTTAATTAATATCTTCATCATTTTTTATTTTCATTTTGAATAGCACAACGCTGTCTCCACAAACCACATTATACATGCCAGGCTTTCATATCCTCCCATATACTGGATAATATCTTTCTCTGGGTGCTCTGGCTGTCAGGATGGCTGCTCATACCTTTAGGCGGCCATGTTTTGCTGGTCAGCTTCCCCACAGGTATTGCTGGTGTTAAAAGTCTTAAAGAAGCCACAGCACTCAAACCTGTTAGCTTGCTGACCAACCTTCAAACTGTCTCTAAACTTGGTTAAAAACAGAGGGCTCGGTCACACACATCTGCAGAAGTCTGCTTAAGCTGCACCACCAGTGCCAAGGTGCCTCTTTGGGGTGCAGTCCTAACTCTAATCTCTGAGAGCCCCATTTGGGACATACAATGCAATAGATAAATTGGGAGCAGGCTTACCTGAGGTTGCCCTAAACCTCAAGTGCTAGCCATTTTATAACTAACCTGGGAGGTGCACGTTAGGAAGGCAATTAGGATACAAAAGTCTTAAAGGAGCCACAGCACTCAAACCTGTTAGCTTGCTGACCAACCTACAATATGTCTCTAAACTTGGTTAAAATGGTCTGAGCGGCTGCCACCCCTCCTTTGTTTCTTTTGAATTTGTACAAGCACATGGGGTGTGGGGTCTAGGCTGTATTGCAAGGTTTTCGACCCTTCCACCCCATGGCTTGCACTTGAGGTTTAGGGCAACCTCGGGTAAGCCTGCTCCCAATTTATCTATTGCATTGTATGTCCCAAATGGGGCTCTCAGAGAGAGAGAGAGAGAGAGTTAGGACTGCATCTCACAGAGGCACCCTGGCGCTGGTGGTGCAGTTTAAGAATACTTCTGCAGATGTGTGTGGACCAATGCCTCTGTTTTTAACCAAGTTTAGAGACAAATTGTAGGTTGGCCAGCAAGCTAACAGGGTTGAGTGCTGTGGCTCCTTTAAGACTTTTGTCTTAATTGCGCTGCTAACGTGCACCTCCCAGGTTAGTTATAAAATGGTCTGAGCGGCTGCCACCCCTCCTTTATTGCTGGAGTTGAGGTGGTGGGCTGACTCTGGCCTCCTGTCTTGATTGGCCGATGGCCACATAAAACCAGGCCTCTCCCAGCATGCATTGCCTGTATTCTTAGTATACAGTACGTCCTGCTCCTGATATAGTACTTACACTTGGGCTATCCTCCGCCAGATGGCGCTGCACTGCAGAGACATGCAAAACAGGCTCCTCCCGGCCCCTCAAATACCCGGGGACCTCCCACAAATCCCCAGATTTCTCTGCAGTGCTGACTGCGAAGACATGAAGTATCACTCTCTCGCAGGTGAGCGGGGCTATTACAGCCTGCGGCCCTGTTGGACTATTCCCACCCGTCCTTCTTGTGATGTGCCTCCCAGCCTGGGCTGCGCTGGTCGGGTGAAGGTAGGCAGCACCATGCGTGCTTATGGAGCCATGCTCCACCGCAGTCCCCCACCAAAGGGTAGGCGGTTTAGGCTGATGGTGAGCCTCTAGGGGATGCCCCTCCTGCATTATTGCTCCATGGCCCGTGTAGCGGTGGGCCCTGTACAAAGGGTCGCCATCCTCCCTCGTTCCCCCCGTAGCTCGGGGGGAAAGAAAGGGTGTGTGTGTGTGTGTGGTGGTCTCAGTGTATGGTGTTTACACGATTATGGCCTTTGTATTGTCCCTTGAATGGTATATCTGGTGTCAGAGCCGCGCTTTTGCATTTTTATTGTGTACCTGCCGCCGCGCGCGTCTTTCCTTTACTGGATGTGCTGTGGCGGAGGCGCCTCAGACGCTGCGGCGTCTTCATTGGCAAATCATTTTCTAAGTGTGTCATACACTCCGCTTTCCTGACACCGTTGACTATCTCAGAGCTTCGCGCTCTTTGGGGGGGGGGGCGGGGACCTGGCTTGGCGCGCTCCGCGTCACAGCCTGCTCTGGCCCGCCCTTCGAGGGTCGCTTGGGGCCATTTTGATGCTAGTCGTGCGTGGTAGCGGTCTTCCTCCTCCCTTGGTCTGTAAGTGCCCTCTCGGGCGATTTTCATCCTTGATTACTGCGCATGGTTCTGACACCCTTTATTCCCATTATGTCTTTCAGACGGTTGAATCCAGTGGCTTCTCCCGGCCCTGTGTAATTTATAGCGGGCCTTGTAAATTTCTCCCACTTCCTAGCGGGTCTTGGGGCATCCAGGGTTGCCTATAGCGTAAATCCCTGCTGGCATATTGTGCCTAAATAATCACCATATGGAGGCATCTCAGAATTATGTGACCGGGGTCCCTCTGGGACAAGACCGGCTGTGTATAACGTGTGGATAACCCCATGCTGATGCTGACAGGGCACGGGTCTGCGGACTCTGTGCCGAGCAAGCACTGGCCCTGCAATCAGGCCTGCCAGTGGCTGCACCTCGTTACAGTACACCTATTTCCCCATGCTTAAATCTCACTCCTGCTGAGTCGCATACAAGTGGGGATTTGCAGCCTGTTGGGTCTTCCAGACTGCCTACGGCTGAACAGATTATTGCGAGGTTGTCAGAGCGCAAGGGCCCTGGTAAGAAGCGGCGCTTGACGCCTCATGTTACTGTTTTTCCTATGGGAACTGAGGAGTTTACTACTCCATGTGACTATACCCCTTCTGATGAAGGGGAGTTGTTCTCTGACTCAGGCTCATCTGATGAGAGGCCAAGGAGTCATGACGATTCTAGCCCTGAATACTGGGGCCAGTGTGACACTGACGATCAGTTGATTAAGGTCTTTAAGGTTCTGTCTATCTCTCTCCCTGGTGAGGCCCCCAAGCCGAGAGGGGAGCGTTTCCATACAGCGACAGCACGTTTGGAATTTCTAGAGCAGGCTTGTTTCCATGCTCTCGTGCTCAAGGAATGGGAATGCCCCAGTAAACTTCCAGGGGTCCCAGGGGACTGGGATAGGAAATACCCTTTCCCCCCTGAGGTGGTTAATTGTTGGTCATCACCCCCCGTGGTGGATGCCCCGATCATAGGGGTTCCTAACACCCCCCTTTATTACAGCCCCTGCTTATAGTACCCTTCGGGATGCTGAGGACCGGCGCATTGATCTGCTGGCCTCCCACGCCTTTTCTTGTGCAGGGACGGCGCTGCGCCCGGTCTGTGCCGCGTCTATTACTGCAGTGGCCGCTAGAACCCTCATCAGAAAGATGCTCGATCATCACCCTGAGGATCTCCCCTAGGAGGTGTTTAATGCACTCTCCAGTTGTGATGTGTTTGTAAAATTTATCCTATTAGCGCTGGATGACACCATTAGATTGTGTGCAAGAACTTCTGCCCTTGTGGTGACTATACGTCGCTTGGTTTGGCTGCGACAGTGGAGTGCTGACGATGCTACTAAAAAGACTCTTACTGGGCTTCCATTTAGAGGGCAACGCCTGTTTGGGGCCCATCTGGACCTGTTTGGTAAAAAGGGCAAATCACCCCAACGCTGGCGGCCGTCTCGGCCCCCTCGGGGCAGGGGCACCCCTCCCCCTCCCTACCATAGTGTTAAACAAGAACCTGGGTGTCCTTCCTGGGGGCTCGCGCAGACTCCTGCCCTGGGAGCGGCAGACAACGCCCTGGTCCCTCCGGCGGGGCTAAGCCTAAATCTTCCACCAAACCCCCTCAAGGATGATGGGGTGCCCTCGCCCGTTTGGGTGAGGGGATGGCTGCAGCACCTTGCTCTTGTCAGGAGGCATCACGCCTCTTTCTGGTGGATTCAGGAGGTAGTGTCCTCCGGATACAGGTTAGAGTTTGCTGCGCGCCCCCCCCCCCCCCCCATGATTATCAGGGTACTCCTGGTCCCTGCCTCTGTTCAGGCGTTGGTACAGGCCATGCAGGGCCGGCGGGGTCTGGGGGTCACTTGCAGATTGCCCTTAATAGGCAGAGGCAGGGGACGGTACACCAACCTTCCACAGTCCCCCAAAGGATGGGTCAGTCTGGCCCATTCTGGATTCACAAGTTTGCGGCAATTCACCAATTACAGGCATTTTCTGCATGGAAACTCTGGGTTGGGCCATCAGCGCCTTGCGCTCAGGGGGCTTCTTACCGTCTGTGGAGCTCAAAGATGCTTCTGTTCACTTCCCTTTGTCTTCTGGACACCGAGGCTCTTCAGGTTCGTGTTGGAAGCTCCAACACTGCTAATCTGTGGCCTTGTACCTGGCCTCTCTTCTGCTCCCAGAGTGCTCACCAAGGTGCTGACGGGGGTGATATCTCTGATGAGACCAAGGGGCGTCTGCGCTATGACCTACCTGGACGTCCTTTTTTCACTTCCCAGTCTCTACGTCGGGCTAAGTTAGTTTCTTGGCTGGTGGTGTCCACTGGGTGTCATTTGGATGGGTGATCAATCACCCCAAGTCCTCATTGTCCCCTTGATTGGTAACTCCATTACTTGGAATGAATCTGGATTCGGTTCAGGCGAGAACCTTCCTTCCTCAGCAATAAAGTGGACAATCTGGTTGCATGGGCTTAGTCCCTCATTGCTGTCCCCGTCCCTTCGCCAGGCAGGGATGCAGCTGGTGTGCCCGTTGGTGGCTTGCTCAGAAGAGATCCCTTTTGCTCAGTTCCCCTTGGGCCCTTCTACAACTTCCATTGTTAGTACAGGACAGGGATTCAGCATCCCTGGGGCAGGGCCTGTGTGCCCTCCCCCCTGCGGTTCTGGGGGAGGTGGGGCCTTTAGAGGGTCCATACGCCTATCAATGTTTGAAACAGTGAGCGTTCAGGTTGGTTCTATTTCGCTTGGCTACTCCTCTTCAGGGCCTACCTGTTCGTGGGCGCTCGGTCGGTCTGATGACAGTGGCCTGCATTAATCATCTGGGAGGGACCTGGAGCAGGAGGGTCCTCCAGGAAATGTCTGTGATCCTAATCTGGGTGGAGGACTATGTTCCTTGCATATCTGTGGTTTTCGCCCCGGTAGGGTCTCTCTGTGACAGGATGTGCTAATCCCTGTGTCACTATGGGGTCCAACCAGTTATGGACCTGTCTGTGTTCCATCGCTATCACAAGCTCTCGGGCCTTGTTTTCCCTGGCCCAGGATCTTCTGCCCGTGGTCAGGATGCCTTGGTAACATTATGGCTGGACATTCTGTTCTGTATGTCTTTTCTCCATTCCCCCTGCTAGGCAGGGTTCTCTGGAAGGGGGACCAGTGACTCTGGTGGTCCCCGGGTGGCCTAGTAGAGTGTGGTTCGTAGACATGGTACTGGGGGCAGTAGTTCTGTACATTCGGCCAGGAGTGCCAGCTCTGTTTACTCAGGGCCCCTTTATGTCACCGCAATCTACAGACTCTGGCCTAGACGGCCTGACTGCTGAAACATCCATCTTGATGGAGACGGGCTTATCTGTCTCGGTGATTGAGACTATGGGAAGACCAGGAGCAAGCTTCTTCCTCTTCTTCTTCCATCTGTTATAGGGTATGGTTTACCTATATCGATTGGTGTGAGTCTAGGTCTCTTCCCTGTCGGGCGTTCTCGGTTCCCAGGGTTCTAGAGTTATTATAGCATGAGTTGGAGTTGGTCTCCAACTCAGTACTCTGATGGGTCAGGTTCTGCCCTGTCCGCCTTGCCTTAGAAGTCTTTCGTTCAGTCTTCCTTGGTTAAGACTTCTTTCAGGGGGTACTCATGTGCGGCCCCCATGTAATCCTATGGTCCCTGTTGGGATTTGAATTCGATTCTGTCTGCCTTGCAGGTTTTTTTCCCTCTGGTCCTATTCAGGATGCTGTCTGGCTGTTTTTACCCTCAAGGTTGTCCTTCTGGTGGGTGTTACTTCGGTCAGACGTGTGTTTGGCGGGCGGCTCTGTCTACCTAGCCCCCATTCTTTGAGATACACCACGATAAGGTGGTGTTCCGCCTGAAGCCGGACCCTCTGCCTAAGGTGGTGTGTTATGTTCATTGATTCAAGATATTGTTATTCCTTCTGTGCCTTATTCCTAGCAGCGCTGAGGAAAGGGTTCTGCATTCCTTGAACAGGTGTTGGAAGTTTTTCCTTGGTAGTCACTGTGTCCTTTAGGAGAAATGATGTTCCTTTGGACCTACGGTCATTCCATCCTGAATGTGCCCGATCTCGTCAGTTCTCGGGGAGTTGGGCGGCCTTGGCCCTGGTCATTACTTGAAGGGGATGGTTCCTTCTGGTCTTAGGAAAGGGTCTTTGGCTTCTGCCAAGTCTACTGTTAGCTATTGGATTCGTCAGGCTGTTACTCTGGCCTATTCCAACAAGGGGAAGAATATTCCTTTTCGCTTTGCTTCTTATTCTACTCGTGCCTTGGTGCCTCTTGGGCTTTTCAGCACCAGGCTTCTGTTGAACTGGTTGCTAGGCTGCTATTTGGTCTTCTGTTCACTCCTTTTCAAAGTTTTACAAGGTTGATGTTAGGGCCTCAGCTCATGCTGTCTTGGCCGTATGGTTATGCAGGTGACAGTGGTTTTAACTGTCTGCTGTTACCTTTTTTGTTGGGGATCCCACCCTACATTATGGACACTGCTATTGGATGTCCCAAGTGTAAGTACTATATCTGGAGCAGGACGTACTGTATACTAAGAATAATACAATTCTGTGAGATACTCACCTGTAGAATTGATATTATTTGTATACAGTACGTCCTGCTCCACTCCACCCTGGTTTTTGCATTTTTCTCGGTCCCCTGTATGGTGATTGTTACCATTGTTATAGTTACCAGTTTTCGGTGGTTAATTCTCCCGGCTTCTTGTTCACTGCTTTTTAATGCTGGGGATTTGTGGGAGGTCCCCGGGTATTTGAGGGGCCGGGAGGAGCCTGTTTTGCATGTCTCTGCAGTGCAGCCCCATCTGGCGGAGGATAACCCAAGTGTAAGTACTATATCTGGAGCAGGACGTACTGTATACAAATAATATCAATTCTACAGGTGAGTATCTCACAGAATTGTATTTTTAACTTTTGCTGGGCATTACCACTGCTGGATTCGGATTACCTGTTGCCGACTAATCACTGCCTGGACCGACGCCTGGCTGCCTGACCTTGAGCTTGTGTACCTGTATCATGAACCCTATGACCTGTATCTGTATTGTGAACACTATGACCACCTGGCTTGACCATTATCCTGTGTATCCCCTTGGAACTCTGAATTGGAAGGACTGTCATTTCCCTGTATGACCTCAGCCAGCCCGACTTCCACCCAGCCTCATCCCTGGTTCATCTGCCTTCACCCTGTATGTCCCCATGCTTTGTGTTATCTAGGTCCTGGGGCAACCGTGTCTGGTGAGGCGTTTCCAGCGTCCAGGCAAACGCGGGCTTGTCTATAGGCATAAGCAGCAGCGGAGATTGGGGGTTGCGGACTCACCTTGCTACATTTATAGTGAACCATCCTCTCATGCTAGCAATACACATGCTGATTGCCCCACCTCTCTGAATATATGGGACCCACATTTATAGCCCATCAATCCTACATCTTAACCCATGTTCCCAATGTTTACAGCAGCACTATCATGAAAAAATGGGCCAACAATAAAAATCCATCTAAATATGCTGGATGGCTGGAGGAGAGGTCACCCAACATCAAGAAATATCCAGCCAGGTTTGTTATCTATTTTTATTAATGGAAGGAAGAGAAAATCAGGTGACAGACTCTGTCAACCCTGGATTTTATTCCTACCAGGAGAAGAAAACCACAAGATTCGCGGGAGCTTTATTCAGTTCAGGTGTATAAGTGGCTCCTCCTTTCATTAGCCAATGTGTTTATAGGGGTTTTTAATATTACACCATTTTGTGTTAGTGCTTCTTTAACCCATCTAAGCGCCCACCAATGCTAAACATACAGTTAAATATAGAAAAAACTGGCATCTTGTTGTGCCAGAGATTTCACCCAGGGTTTTTGTTGCACTATCAATGTCCCCACGCTCCTCCAAGCCACCACTACCGCCTCTATTTGGCAATGCGCCATTGCTTTATCACTCTTCCTGCAACCTCTCATCCTTACTGAGCCTCTATTTACCTTCCTTTACTCACCGGTTCTATTTAGGACTTCCCATTTACCCACAGGCCACATGTGCATATATGTATTAAACAGTGAGTACAAATGTCCATAGATAAATTGGCAGCAGGTAATGGAGTCAATCTTTAAATTAAAAAAAGTTTATTTCCTCATAATATGAAGAAGACCTTCAGGCTAAATAGACTTAAAGTGGACCAACAGTCAAAAATGACTTAAACCGGACCAAACACAACAAACAGTGCTCATATGCATCCCTCCCCAGGGCAATTTAGATTGCTGCACATAAAAATTCATTTACCCCTTTTTAACTTTTGCTGTGGTAAATTTAAAAAACAAGATGGCGGGTCATGCATTTGCAGGCCACCTGCAAACAGGAAGTGCTGTCAGTAATGTCAGTTGGGAGAGGAAGCTCCAAAATAGCTTCTGCCTTTCTTTTCCAACTGTACCAGGCTTTTGGTCCGGTTTAAAGCGAAACAAAAGTCAAAAAAGAAAGTTTAGTAAATTGCTCCCCTAAAGCCCCCCTCTGGCACAAACTATTTGAGAGGTCTTAGCTAATACTGATGTTCTTTGTGGATTATTTGCTGCAGAACTGCATAGGAGCGTCCATCTGGTCACACACAAGCATGAGGGGGGAGCTGTGTTAGCAGCGGCCAAGACCAAACTGAGAGAGATAAATGCCTCAGACACACAGGTAGCTTGTGTATTATGTTATATAAACACACACACACACACACACACACACACACACACACACACACACACACACACACACACACACACACTGAATAACCAGCTGCTAAAGGGATTGTGTGTGAAGGGAAAGCTGCAACAATGTTTCTTTATCGCTGTTCTTTATAACTTCACACCATTCAGACAGTGTAATCATATGTATTGTCAGGAACCGCTTACCTGATCCCCGTTCCACGTCTCCAGGCGGCCAGCTGCAGCTGTCTCTGTGCGGCGGCCGCGCCGAGCGGCGTCGGCTCGAGCGGCGCCCAGCTCAGCCACACCCCCCGCTTCCTCCTCCAGGAGACGTGCTCGCGCGCGGCCGCGAGCACGTGTCTGTTATGCCCTCCGGCGGCGCTGTGCTGTGCGCACCCGCCGGAGGATCAATTAAAGGGTTAATGAATCCTAGGGGATTGAGGGCTTCGCCCTCTTCTGCTCTGCAGCCAATTACCCTTGGAATCCTATGTGCTCCAATCAGTACACTGCTTCCCTCAGACCTGTTCCTATAAAGGCAATTCCCTCTCAGTTGTGAATTGCCTGTGATAGCGCTCAGAACCCTGTGTTACCTACTCCTGTGAAGTCTAGCCTGTTGCCGATTCGATTGTACGACCATTCTCGATCCTGAATCCTTGTTGCCGACCTTTGAACTGACGCTTCTAGATCCTGATCCCCAGTTGCTGACCTCTGCCTGAACCCCGACTACGTCTTGCCTGACCCCTGGTGCCGCTACGATCTCTGCCTTCCCGTTATCGACCTATTGCCTGTCTCTGGACTTCCGTCACTCACGCTCTTGCTTTTGGTTCTCCAGTCCTCCCACATATAAGCTTACATCCTTTGAGCCATTAAGTCCTGGGGGCAACCGATCCCGGGTAGGCGTATCTTGCGTCCCGGCAAGCGGGGGCTCCTACAGGTGAAGCTGGCTGTGGAGATTGGGGGTTGTGAGCTTATTAAGAGGGCTGGAGTTACCCCGAGCGTGACATTATCACAGGCCCAAAAATGGATGACCTGGTACAGCAGGTGCAAGCTATGGCCACAGCGATCAACCAACTCGCTCAAAGAGTGGCCACTCAGGAATCTTGTCAAGTGCCAACTTCCTCTGTACCACCTCATTTCTCCGAACCTAAGATTCCACTGCCTGAGAAATTTTTTGGAGAACGAGCAAAATTTTCCAATTTCAAGAATGCCTGCGAACTATATTTTAAGTTAAGACCTATCTCCTCTGGCACAGAGGTCCAACGAGTAGGCCTAGTCATTTCCTTGCTTCAAGGAGACCCACAGTCCTGGGCCTTTAGTTTACCGTCCCATGACATTGCTCTACAATCAGTGACTGCCTTCTTCAATGCTATGGGCGTTTTATACGCCGATCCAGATATACAGTCTACTGCAGAGAATAGGCTTCGGGCCTTAAAACAAGGACGGAATTCGGCTGAAGACTACTGTGCTGAATTCCGCCGCTGGGCTATCGAAGCTAGGTGGAACGATCCAGCTTTGTGTAGTCAGTTCAGGGTGGGACTGTCGGATAGCATCAAGGATGCCTTAGTCAATTTTCCCCCGCCAGTGGACCTAGATCAATTAATGCAGGTCTCCATTAAAATAGACCGACGTCTTAGAGAAAGGGCCAGGGAGAGAGTCGGGGTTTCCACGTCCTTTAGACCAGTCCAGAGTCATAGATCCCCGGTTCCCCGTGGAGAAAATACCTCATCATCTTCCCAGGAAGAACCTATGCAATTAGGGAGAACCCGCTTATCCCAAGAGGAGAAACAGCGTAGGCGATCCGAGGGGTTATGCCTGTATTGCGGGAATTCTGGTCATTTTGCAGAGTCCTGTCCCAACAAGGGGAAACCGGCGGAAAACTTCCGCACCCAGACCAGGTAGAGAGTACTGATCTGGGTGAGTCAGTTTGTAACTCTCGCCAGAATAAGATGCTTGTACCTATTGATTTGTTTTGGGGGTCCTCTAAGCAGACAGTTTCCGCCTTCATAGACAGTGGTGCGGCTGGAAACTTTTTGGACAGGAGCATGATCTCCACCTTAGGGATCCCTGTAGTTCCTCTTGAAAGATCCCTACAAGTTTTAGCTATCAATGGAAAGGCAATCCAGGGAGGTCCTATAAATACCAAGACCCCACCTCTCAGACTAATTGTCGGCTCTTCTCACTCTGAATTCTTAGAATTCTTTATTTTTGATTGTCCGGAAACTCCGGTGGTTTTGGGATACCCCTGGTTGCAACTCCATAACCCGGTGTTAGATTGGCGGGCTGGGGAGTTGGTCAAGTGGAGTGACCACTGTAAAGGTCACTGTTTTAATACAGGCCTCAGAAGCGTTCAAGTCTTACCACAGGAATTACCTCAGCCATACGCTGATTGGATCGATGTATTCTCTGAACGCTCTGCTGATACTCTTCCTCCACATCGGTCCTATGACTGCCCCATTGACTTGCTGCCTGGCACAATTCCCCCGAGGGGAAAGATCTATAACCTTACCCTGCCCGAGGAGCAAGCAATGAGGGAGTATATTACCGAAAATCTTAGGAAAGGATTTATCCGTCCCTCTACCTCGCCTGCTGGGGCCGGGTTCTTTTTTGTAGAGAAAAAAGATGGTGGTTTGAGACCGTGCATAGATTATCGAGCCTTGAATAAGATCACTGTAAAAAACCGATACCCCTTACCCTTGATTGGGGATCTGTTCAATCAAGTCACAGGAGCTCGAATTTTCTCCAAATTGGATTTGAGAGGGGCTTACAATCTGATTCGCATCCGACAGGGGGACGAGTGGAAAACTGCATTTAATGTGAAGGATGGGCACTATGAGTACCTGGTCATGCCCTTCGGTCTTTGTAATGCGCCAGCCGTTTTCCAAGATTTTGTTAATGATATATTCAGGGAATATCTCGGTAGATTTGTAGTCATCTACTTGGATGATATTCTAATTTTTTCTAATTCTTTACCGGAGCACAGACACCATGTTAAGTTGGTGCTACAAAAATTAAGAGAGAACAACTTATTTGCTAAACTGTCTAAGTGTGTGTTTGAAGTCACTACAGTTCCCTTCCTAGGGTATGTTATTACCAACCAGGGTTTGGAGATGGACGCGGGGAAGGTTTCAGCAGTTCAGGATTGGGTCCAACCCAAAACTTTAAAGGAATTGCAACGTTTTCTAGGTTTTGCAAATTTTTATCGGCGTTTCATAAAAGGCTTTTCCCATGTTGTTGCACCCCTTACCAACCTTACCCGCAAGGGGGCTTTTACTGCTAACTGGTCCCCCTCTGCCTGTGAGGCCTTTCTAACCTTGAAACGGGCCTTTACTTCGGCACCTGTCTTAGTGCATCCAGATATTCATAAAGCTTTTATTATTGAAGTGGATGCTTCTGAGCTGGGAGTGGGTGCAGTTTTGTCACAATATTCTGGTAACCCTGAGCGTCTCCATCCATGCGCTTATTTTTCGCGTAAATTCAGTACCGCGGAACAAAATTATGATGTTGGCAATAGGGAACTATTAGCTATTAAACTGGCATTTGATGAATGGCGACACTGGTTGGAGGGTTCATTACATCCTATAACTGTGTATACCGATCATAAAAATCTCGAATACATAGGTTCTGCCAAGAGGCTGAACTCTCGTCAGGCACGTTGGGCATTATTCTTCTCGCGCTTCAATTTTATTATTACTTTCAAGCCGGGTGTAAAAAATACTAAAGCTGATGCTCTATCTCGCATGTTCGGTGAATGTAAGGATCGGGGTGATTCTGGTGAACCAATTTTACCCACAGGTTGTGTGGTGGGGGCGTTACTTCCTGATCTCTCCAATACCTTGGCGCCGTTTCAAGATGAATCTCCTAGTGATGTACCCTTGGGGTGCCAGTTTGTTCCGCCGCACCTGCGTTCGGATGTAATTCGCGAATTTCACGATGCCAAAACTGCTGGTCATTTGGGTAACCGTAAGACGTTTATGCTTGCCCGTCGTCATGTATGGTGGCCTACCATGAGACGCGATATCACTGCCTTTATCGACGCTTGTGCTATTTGTGCTCGAAGTAAAGGAGTTCACAAGGCTCCTAGTGGCAGTTTGGTTCCTCTTGAAATTCCTGCTGAGCCATGGACCCATATTTCTATGGATTTTATTGTAGATTTGCCTCTCTCACATGGTAATACTGTCATTTGGGTGGTCGTAGATCGTTTCAGTAAGATGGCACATTTCGTTCCTTTGGCCAAACTTCCTTCTGCACCTGAGCTTTCGCGGCTGTTTACTTCGCATATTTTTCGTATTCATGGTATTCCGTCCAATATAGTCTCTGATCGGGGTGTTCAATTTACTTCCCGTTTTTGGAAACACTTCTGTTCGCGGTTGGGAATACAGATCTCTCTTTCTTCTGCCTACCATCCCCAGACTAATGGGCAGACGGAAAGAACTAATCAAACTTTGGAACAATACTTAAGGTGTTATGTTTCTGATGCCCAAGAACAATGGGCGGAATTTATTGATTTCGCCGAATTTGCTTACAATAACACGCCTAGTGAGAGTACCAAGGTATCTCCTTTTTATTGTAACTTAGGGAAAAATCCTAGAGCTTCTTCCCTTTCAGGGTCACCTTCCAATCTGCCGGCGTTGGAGGAGTGGCTTCAAGAACGGAAGAATATCTGGACACACGTTCAGGAGATTCTTAAGACCACTGGTTTGAGGTATAAGAAATTTGCCGACCGCCGCAGATCACAGGAACCTACTCTTCGAGTAGGCGATCTAGTTTGGGTCTCCACTAAAAATATTTCGCTCCGTCAGCCATCTAGCAAATTAGGTCCAAAATGTATTGGTCCTTTTCCAATCGTCAAGAAGTTGAATAATGTGTCTTTTAAAGTTCAACTCCCGCCAACTATGAAAATACCTAATTCCTTTCACGTTTCACTGTTAAAACCGGCGAAGAATGCTCCTCTTGCTGGTCCTGCACCAATTCTTCTTAATAATGAGCCCGAGTATGAAGTGAATAAGATCTTGGATTCACGTAAAGTGCGTAATTCTTTACAGTATTTGGTGGATTGGGTTGGCTATGGTCCAGAGGAAAGATGCTGGGTGGCAGCGAGGAATGTTCATGCCAAGGCTCTTGTAAGAAGGTTCCATCGTGACAATCCAGGGAAACCGGGTGAGGGTCCGGAGGCCCCTCGTGAAGGGGGGGGTAGTGTCAGGAACCGCTTACCTGATCCCCGTTCCAGCGACGTCTCCAGGCGGCCAGCTGCAGCTGTCACTGTGCGGCGGCCGCGCCGAGCGGCGTCGGCTCGAGCAGCGTCGGCTCGAGCGGCGCCCAGCTCAGCCACACCCCCCGCTTCCTCCTCCAGGAGACGTGCTCGCGCGCGGCCGCGAGCACGTGTCTGTTATGCCCTCCGGCGGCGCTGTGCTGCGCGCACCTGCCGGAGGATCAATTAAAGGGTTAATGAATCCTAGGGGATTGAGGGCTTCGCCCTCTTCTGCTCTGCAGCCAATTACCCTTGGAATCCTATGTGCTCCAATCAGTACACTGCTTCCCTCAGACCTGTTCCTATAAAGGCAATTCCCTCTCAGTTGTGAATTGCCTGTGATAGCGCTCAGAACCCTGTGTTACCTACTCCTGTGAAGTCTAGCCTGTTGCCGATTCGATTGTACGACCATTCTCGATCCTGAATCCTTGTTGCCGACCTTTGCCTGAACTGACGCTTCTAGATCCTGATCCCCAGTTGCTGACCTCTGCCTGAACCCCGACTACGTCTTGCCTGACCCCTGGTGCCGCTACGATCTCTGCCTTCCCGTTATCGACCTATTGCCTGTCTCTGGACTTCCGTCACTCATGCTCTTGCTTTTGGTTCTCCAGTCCTCCCACATATAAGCTTACATCCTTTGAGCCATTAAGTCCTGGGGGCAACCGATCCCGGGTAGGCGTATCTTGCGTCCCGGCAAGTGGGGGCTCCTACAGGTGAAGCTGGCTGTGGAGATTGGGGGTTGTGAGCTTATTAAGAGGGCTGGAGTTACCCCGAGCGTGACATGTATCTTCTAAAATGTTACAATTCTTTCAGCTGTGCACCATAGCAACGAGACGTCACAGCTGATGGCTTTCTACTAGAAATAAATGAGGATTGCGCTGATATGTGAGGCAATTTTGATTGTGGTATTTGGTTTTTCAGATGCTGGGCTCATGTATGTGGCAAGATGGCCGCTCCCATGCAGTTATGCAGCATAGAATCTGCTTGCTATTCCATAACATCTGCATGGAGTTAAGCCCTCTCAAATAGTTTGTCACTAATTCCCAGAGTGGGGCTTTAGAGGTGCAATTACTGAACTTGCTTTTTTTTTTTCCCTAACTGTGGCAGCACATGGGCTTCCATATTCAGATGCCCAACTGCACACTTCAGCCCCTGGGAAGCCTTATACCAGAAAGCTGATACTTCTTATGTAATTCAGGCCACAGCCACCATGCATGTGATCGCCGGCAGCCAATCGTATTTGCTAAGTCAGAAGCCACCTAACAGAGTATCTTTCTCTGAACCCAATGGCAAAAATCGGGTAGGCAAGCAGCTTACCTGGTGCCTCTAATCTATTTTCTGATGCACCTGCAGAAGCTCTAGCAGGGCCAGAAATTGTGCCCCTCCTTTCAATTTCATTCCATCAGGACCACACAAAAAAGTGGTCCAATAGAACGGAAAGTCACATTTGTCCAACAGCTGTCTCTGACCAAAGCACGGCATACTCATGATCCATAAAGCTGTGCCATGACAAGCCCTTAAGTAGGAAGATGGGAAAAAACGAACACCAAGAAAAGCTAGGCAATAACATTTTGTGTTTTAATGCCCATAAGAAAGATGAACAACATAGTGAGAGTCACAATATATACACAGAAAAGAAGGTTCTATATACATATAACACTAGCCCAATGGAGAGGATATTTACAGCATGAGTAGGGGACCACATTTCATGATCAGTGTCAGAGAGGTACATGTAAACATAGGTTAATCAGAAGCAATAATTAGCCAGTTAATCATAGTGCGTCCCTTACCACAAAAGTTAAATGCATAGCAAGTATCAAAAATGCCAATACAATATCGAGAAATAGAGCTTACAGGCTGACCGAAGGAAGATACAAAGTAACCCTCAACGTTTCGGTCTGAGAAGACCTTTTTCGAGAGCTGCATGATACTCCCTTACCAGCTTAGCCACAAGCCAGAAATTGAAGCGAAGAAATCAGTTTTGTTAAGATTACATAGGATATTTACACATCATATGATATTTTGAGATTCTTTGAAATGGCTCATTTTACACCTTTCCGAAGGGGATTAAGGGAGAAGGAAGTTAGTGTGTTCCAGGGGGTTTAAAGAGGACCAAAACTCAATGAGACTCCAGGGCAGGCACACTCGCTCCCCCGGGGCATTCCGATTGGGGGTGCCCCGTTGTGTAAAACCCCCAGGTCACCCAAAAACTCACTTTCGCTCCCGATTCAACAGCGCATGAACAAGCAGCGGGTGCATCCCACTTATCCCTTTAGCAGGACCCATGCCTGCACCAGGCATTTGTGAATGGCCGGTGCGGGCACACTTTCTGTTCAAGGGTAGCAGGGGATGCAGCCGCCAGTATGCTCGAATCCGTTCGATTTGGCCGAGCTCCTGGGCGAAGGGGCTCGAGAGTATTGGGCAACCTGGGGGGTTTCATACAGCACAGGGGGTAAGGACCATAACCCAGGATAGTCAAAATCCTGGGTTGGGGTCCACCTTAATGGCCGTGTTTTGAGTTATTTTCGGGTAACAATACATTTACACTGTTATATAAGCTGTACACTGACTACTGTACATTGTATCCAAGTGTCTGCTCTTCAGAGTTGTCCCATGACAAGATATATTCACAAAAATGGGAGGGAGGTACTGCATGTAAACTGCTGGGCATACCTGGTAGGCTACTGGTGGTCCCATCAGAGCTGTAAACCAGGCTGGAATGTCGATTGAGAATCCGCTATCTGCTCCCAGGCCGTGTGTAGCTCCCAGGACTTACAGGACTTACAATCTAATTTCACTGGAGGTCCTCTTAAAAGTGGACAGCTTCTGCCTGCCCTGGAGTCTAAAACGTACCGGACTACTAAGGCCAGAGTGAAGTCTGCTTTTATGACCCCCTTTGGCCTCTATGGGTGCATTGTAACGCCATTAGGGATGATGAATGCTCCAGACACTTTTCAAAGGGTTTTTACGGTCTCTAGGAAGGGTTGGAGCACTGTGCTGTGGGCTATATAGACAGCACTCATGTGGGGCGGATCGTCAACAGTGTTTGGGAAGATCACTGCAGCGGACATGATACTGAAGCCCACAAAACATATCTGGG
This sequence comes from Gastrophryne carolinensis, assembly GCA_027917425.1. Classification (NCBI taxonomy): domain Eukaryota; kingdom Metazoa; phylum Chordata; class Amphibia; order Anura; family Microhylidae; genus Gastrophryne; species Gastrophryne carolinensis. The sequence goes on from CM051235.1 coordinate 607,692,641, forward strand.
ACACAAAGTAGGGGGCGACTGAGTCCAGTCTAGTCTGAGACTAGAAATGTGGAAACCATCTGGTCCTGGACCATTCCTCAGACCAACACACAGATCCAATCATGCCTGGCAGTAGCAGGTTACTATATGAAGTTCTGTATAGTACCTCAGCCAGAAGCTGCTACCCTTCTTTCTCTGCGACTGAGAAAGAATGCTTAGCAATTGTTTGGAGCCTATAATAATTTCAGCATTACCTCTACAGTCGGTAGTTCCCTGTGGTTATGGACCACAACCCCCTTCAGCTGGTTACATGGGGTTGCTGGGGAAAATGGTAAATTGCTGCGCTGGAGCCTCATTCTTCAGACGTATAACTTTACAATCCAAGAAGAGGCGCCATCATCAAATTGCTGATGGTCATTCCCGCCAAGGGAAACCTTAATGGTAGACGCGTGGCTCAGCGTCTTATGCTAAGCCAGGCACCATTTTGGAAAAAGGAGGATGTGAGGAAGTGCCTCATAAAATGTAGTTTATGAGTTAAATCAAGATTAGGGTTATGATTTGTCTGAACTGGACCTTCAGCGTCATTTAATAAAAATCCCAATCCCTTAAAAAACTATTCCACAGCATCTAAAATAAATCAATTTGAAGCTTTTAGTCACTTATTATTCTTCCCCCCCACTGGGCTGCAACTCTGTTCAGGACTCTAGGATACGGGTACAGCCATCTTGCCTCAGAAGCATCACATACTGAGGAGAGGAGGGGGGCAAAAGTGCAGGGGGGCGGGTTATAGCTGTGCTTTGCACAGACAGAGCTGAGCTGGGGTCAGGAAAAGGACAGCAATCCCAGAATGCAGAGTGTCAGAAGACACTTCCTGTTTGCAGGCAACCTGAGGCTCCATGGGCTGCCATCTTGGATGTTTAATGGCTCAGAAAATGCAATAGATGCAGGTAGGATTATTTTTAATGTGGGCAATCTGTATATACAGGGTGTGGGGAACATATAAAGCTCTTATTCAGGGTTAAGGTCCGGTTTAAGACAGTATTACAAATAGGATGGCCAAATGCTGTCTACATGTCAAAATACACGTTTGGCACATTTTTTAACAGAAGCAAATTAGTGTTTTGATCTGGAGCGCCAACAGGAAAACACTGGTGTAAATTAAACTTTACAGGGGGACAGCCGTACAAAGCAGCGAAGAGGGCGTGTGGAGCCAGTCTGGCTGAAAGGTTTTGGTTCAAAGAACAATATGATTTTGATCATAACGTATAAATTATGGGTCGCCCAGATAAGAAGATTAGCTGACCTGGTTGCTGATGTCATAAGCTACCCCGATGAAGTGGTGATACACCACGTAACGCGTCGGTAGTCTGCTGTCGCTGGGGGACCCTTGGCTCTCTTCATTTCTTTGGTGACTTATATTTAGCTTGATCGGATAGTTTGCGCTGTAGCGGGTTGTCTTTAATCACTCCCTTTTGCACTTTGTCACTTTCAAAGAGGAGTTTTGGAAGCACACATGGCACTTTATTATGCATTGTGGATTTTTAGGCTTATGGATTAGTATTGATTGTTCTTTAAACATTGCATTTGGCACTTGCACTTTATATTATTAAGAGTGTACATTCTGTGTCTTTTAGGACACCATATATACAACAATACACGTTTCTTTTTCTTTTTTTTTTTCCTCTCCTCCTGCTACTTGATCTGTTTATGCTATTACCATTATCAATTTATTATCAACTTTGATGTTTTAATATTAGAGGCTTTATGTATTTCGGTCCCCCACGGCTTGTCTTTTTTGTTTTTTAAAAACGTTTTTGTTCAGTATTGTGTTTTTTGTCCAGCCACTGAACTTTAATAAAATGATGTAGTAAGATTTTTATATAAAAAAGAGCATGTCCGATCACTCTTTGGGGTCCTCGCTGGGGCATCGCCAAAGCCCCATCAGGTTTCACTCTAATACCAAACACAATATTTCATATAGGGTGACCCCGAAAACACCCTTCTGTTTTCCCCAAACAGAGACTTACTCTTACTCTAATACCAAACACACATATCTGCTAGGCCCATAGAAGCCAATAATGCATTACAGCGGCTACAATAATAAGAAATAGTAAACACGATACAGTATGGTGCTTGCCCCTCCTAATCTGTTTAAAAATTAGAGATACAGATAGCATAAATCACAAAGGCCAGACCCATACGTGACAGCAGGTGACACAAAAAGAAAAGCATTGGATTAGCTTTTTGGAGTGATTTGGATTGGAGTGAAGAGAGGCCACACATCGACTGCTCAAAACCCTAACAATAGGGTTGATTCAGAGCCCCTTTCTCACCTTTTTCTTGCGTGAATATTTCTATTCTTGTACATTTTTTCCCCTCGTCTGATTCAGCAAAGCCTTTTTTTCTGCGAGAACTTTAGTGTGAAATGTTTTCATTTTTGCATGATTTTTCGTTTGGTAGCAAGACCTCCATAAAAATTATGAGAAAGGGGCTCTGAATCAACCCTAATATCAGTCCTCACATGTGGATGTGAAATAGTGCAGGTAGGACACCAATGGCTGCTTTACATAATGCGTTGATACAGGGGAGACAATCTTTAGGAAGTCCTTTCCACCCAACAGCGTGATGCACACATGACATTGCATGTAAGCTGTCTGACTTTCAATAAAAGGCTAATAACTGCTTTTAAAGTATCACAGTAGATTACAATAGAAGCAATTAAGATAAATTAATTGCCATTTGGCATAATAATGTAACACAATGAACCTCTCAGCAGGGAACTGGCAGGCTTTCCAGAATGACTAAGCTTGTTTGTTATAGCCCCAGCCGTAAGGAGAAATAGCCAATCCAAGGTATTAACATCACATACCAGTATATGTCTCTCTGAATTTGTCACCTCTTTATTTTTAAACTAATATAAGAATGATTTCAACACCATTTAGAAAAATGTACTTTATTTCATTTAACAAAAAGTGCGTATGTGTCTGTTGGTTTTCCATTTACACACAATGTAAGGCAGTTGTAAAATTACAAATCTGACACATTAAATGTTGTTCAACATTCATTGCCGACTATACATTCAAATGTATATGCTGCATCAATACAGTGGTATAACCGGTCCAACTTTATTGGCTTTGGACAATAACCACATGATTTCCCTTTAGGATTGTTCATTGTTCAAGTGTTGTACCTTCTTATATCTTTGTTTGACCACTGATGATAAAGCTATGGGCCCGCTGCTTATCAGTGTTTAGTTACCGTTGGTAAGGAGCATTTACAAGACCCAAAGAGTATCAAGGTCCAAGTTAAAAATATTTCTGGTCCAAGAAATCGACATGTTGGGTGTCTATTTTATTTTAATGATCGTTGCAGTGGTTCTCCCTTTTTTATGTTTTTTTTTTTATAAATAAGTGGAATCCCTTTAAATGTATGCCAATATGGTGGTTCACACAACCCCTTGAACACAGAAAGGTGTCGCTGATAGAAAACCACAGGGATAATGCATTACTGAAAACAAGATAGGCTCCTAAATAATGTAAATCGGATATTTAGAAACTCAAAAACAATTAAAAATAATATTGGTTAATACTTGGACAATGCATTTCTTTAATTATAATGTTGCTATTAGATGACCTATTTTCTAACATCTATAGTGTAACTCCAAAGGTTTCTTTTTACACAAATGACAACTCTACATAATCTGGTTCTAATCTATTTGAGGTTATAAGTCTTCAGTGTCCTCCTGAGAAAGACCACATTTATGAGACATGCCTCATATAGTTATATGTAAGTCATTTATAGGCTGAGGTGAAAAGTTAATACAGTGTACTATTTAATCACCTATCTTTGGTTTTTAGATTTATGGCAGGCTTAAAGAAAAAAAATAAAGCCAACCCCCCTGGAGACATTATTAAGCAAAGTACTGGCACCTCTCATGGTGCCGTTGTTCTGCTTTCTTCACTGGAACTCCAGGTGTGCCCCAACCTTGCTGGTTCAAGCTTGCTCTAGTTTGTTTAGTCAAAAGGAAGTACCGGAAGTCTTCCTTGCTCAACAAGGTTGGTCTTGGCTTGCTGATCAGGTGACAGGTACCGCCTCCCTGAGGGGTAAGATGAATATGCCATTTTATCATTTGAATGCACCCTATGTATTGAGGCTCTTCAAGTGCATTCACATTTTTTACTTGCTTTTACCTCTAGGTTTGAAAGTTGGCACTAAACCGCTGCACAGGGGCTCAACTGAAAATACTTTTAAGGCGTTCATGATATTGAAATTAAAAACAAAAAAAAAGAACATTCTAAGCATACTAACACATGGTCGTAAAAACATTTTAAAATGTACATGTAGCTATCACAACTAAAACTAATATAGAGAATAAAAGAAACAAAACCAAAAGGAAAATGAACGTGTAGTCACTTGGCAATAGAGAACCACTTCCCAGGATGATGTCCTAGGAAAATGTTGGACACTTTGGCTGATGCTAAAATACATCACTTGATATGATAAATCCTATTGAGACTAAATAATAATCCATCTTGATGATAAAGCAACTAGACTTGCTGTAATTCCGAGTCATCAGCAAAAGCTAGTGAAACGAACAAATTTCGTTTGTCTAGTCATTACCAAATATATTTAAAGACTTGCATGAATGAGACCTTTAGCATAGATATATTGATGTGCTGTTTGGAATAACATAAACACTCTGGGGGTTCTTCTGAAGAATTGAATTGCCTAACCAATTTTCACCCAAGTTTTCGAGGCTATTCTAGGCTATTGAAATGTGTTTGATACACCAACCCAGTTGTCGTATTATTAATTCAGATATATCAAGGTCTTGATGAATGGGAACTTTTGGGATAACATAAAAACACTGGGGATCCCTATGAAGAATTGAGTCACTGAACACATTTTTCCCCAATTTTTACAGAATTTCTTTGAACTACAACTACTTTCATTTCATGTTGGTGATTCTGGCTGCTTGTGTGTTCTGAAAAAAGTACACAATTAAGATCAATAACATAAGAAATACCGGACATCATAATTTTCCTGTTGCACCTTGATGATAAAAAAATGGTCACCACGGGTCTTTTTATTCTCACTTGCTCGGCTGGCTGCTGCTTAGAACATTCTAATGCCCATGGAACTGTTTGGCATTTACAATTTTACTATTTTGCATGGTAACATACAAACAAAAATGCTGAATATCTTTATACAACTTTACATTTATTCCCCCCAAAGTCACATGAGAGATGTGGATGAAAGGAACCGGTATAGAATAAAGGCAATGACAAGGAGCGCTAGAAATGACTTGCTGCCCTGATACAGTTTGTGCTTGTGGAGCATCACAGTGTCCAGATAGTATGGCCTGCTGATATACAGGAATAGGATTAATGTCCCCTCAGCTTAAGTTTATAGTTCTCAACATATTGAGCAGCAGATGATCCCTGGAATTGCTTGCTGAGTTGGTCACGTCAAACACTCGGGCTTCTTCTTTTCCTTCTTCCAACAAGTACCGAGTCTCCTATAAAAAAACAGTAACTTTGTTACAAGACATCTGTTTCTGATATTCCTTATATAGTATATACTATACAATTATCTATCTATCTATCTATCTATCTATCTATCTATCTATATTTCTATCTATCTATCTATATTTCTATCTATCCCATATCTATCTATCTAGCAGTTAATTTGCAGCAGACTTGCCCCGCACAGCCAAGAAGGGATGCCAGTGGTGGCGGCGCTGGCCGTGCAATCGCCGTTGGCTCAGGGGATTTGGGTGAATCAGGGGGTTTTATACAGCAGAGAATCCCAGTTCCGAATATTTTAGGGTGGGAGGAAGTAAGCCATCGCTGGAGTCTCATAGATGTGTCCTTACATAAGTACTTACTTGATCACAACTGGTCCTCCTTTCTAGCAGTGGCTGCATCGATCAGTAAGTAGAGCAGCTTCTAAATGCTGAATGTCAGGTCCTGGTGGCTTCTTGGTCAGATGCCAATCTGTGTTAACTTGTAGATGGACTTGTAGGTCTATGCCAGTTGTACCAGGTGTACCCCAACCCTCTCCTAATGTTTTGTGGATCTCCACATAGGTGATTTCACTAGTGCAGCAGCAGAGCTATAGAGCCAGCTATGTGCAGACCCACAAAACATGACCTGTCTGTGGCTCTCAAAGAGAGGAATGGAAAACACTGGTCTATGCTTAATGCCAAGGGTGCTCCAGCTGTTTAGCTTAGGCTCTTCCAAATTGCTTTTTGGGCGATAAAGCATAGTTCATTGGTGGGCAGACAGTTTGCTATTACCGGGGGGGGGTGTAATCTGTTCACCCCGGCAAGATTCATTGTTTAGTGGTGGGGGGCCGTTCTAGGACACACAATGTGCTGTGTCCTGTGTGGGCGCCATTCTGCTGTCTTACACAGGGTGCCTTCCAGCTTGAAGCTGGCCCTGCCCAGGACAGTCAAATGGACAGAGGCATAACATGTGGTGTACATATCATGACAGTAGGAAGGGGTTGGTTATTGGAGGGTAGGAAGTATGGGCAACATCAATAACAGACATTTTAAAATCAGCAGGATTAATTACATCCTGCACAGGGGTTTGATATGACTGAAGGGGGTCATGTGCCAGGTATTATTTACAAAGCTCGTATAGCTATAGTAGTAACATCAAGTCCAGTTGTCTTGATAATCTACCATAGCAATAGAATGACTCATGACATCAATGAGAAGTCTCAATCTACTACTATAGATATATTATATATGTTCAGAAATAACATACCTTTCTCTCCTTTGTGTCCTCTTGGTCCCTGTGGTCCTGGATAACCTGGGTCTCCTCTGTCTCCTGTAGAGATAGAAACATGCTTAGCTTGCATATACATTTGTGTATGTTTGAAGCCACACAAAAAAATGTAGGATTCATCTTTTTTTTCTTGACTTGGGTCACAAAGCGCATTCCCGGGAAGCCTGCCGCTTTCAGTAGCCTGGAGGGGGTCAGATATACTATGGACAGTTCTAAAACACATGTCGTCTATGAATTCCCTCAGTCCCGGCAACAGCTTTGAGGCTCCAGGCAATTCCTGACATGATAAATGTCAGCGTACCTCTGCAAATGAGTTAAGCCAATTGTTTTTGGAAATAATATAAAATTGTGATTGAAATGTTCACAAATTATATATGCGATGGGGAATTAATGGACAAGCTTACATCTTAAACGCTGAAAATTAATCTAGATACTATTTAGTGCGTTGCTTTTAATGCGTTATTACCTTTGAGACCAGGGAGCCCTCTGTCTCCTTTCTGTCCTGGTAGACCTGGTGGTCCGGCAATGGTTCCATATGCTGCAGAATAAAACTGCTTAGTTAGCACTATTATCATTAGAGGCTTAAACGTCTGATCAAATTAGTTATTATCAATTATATAAGTAAAGGACCTGAGGCAGTAGTGAAGTGGCTGTGACATGCATTGGATTACTGTATATCTCACTTATGAATGTTTGTTGTTCTATAAACAGTGTTGGTTCTTTTTGCTGATTAGAGGTCATGTCTGCCCTCATGTATACTGGTTAGCATGTGACATTTTTAGTTGTTTTTAGCTTGTGTTGAGTTATGCTGCTTATTGCCATCATCTATTGGAGTGTGGAGAAACAGATCATCATCATCATGGATTTACGCCAAATATGAACCTATATGGTGGTGATGTGTTACTGGTGTCCATAGCCTAAACTTTTTCTTGCATTGTTCCTATCTTGAGGATATGAAGGTTCCACCACTGAACCATTTAAAATAGACTATTCAGTCCTTACGAATATATCAAATACATATAAAGTGTTTCACTTACTTCTAAAGAGTTCCATGAGATCAGTGGTGATGTTTGCATGAGTCTGGTACACCTGACAGATTCCTGGTGGTCCTGGAGGCCCTTGAGGTCCAGGGAGATAAGACCTTTGCGTGTTCACAGAGATATCTCCCAGAAGACCTTGACCTAAAGATTAAAAAACAACTTGAAGGAAGTCCTCATATCACAGCAAGAGGTTATATTAAACACATTTTAAATACACCAGCCAAGCAGAAGCTAAAACCAAGAACATTTAGATGCTTACTTTGGATTTTTTCAGTTACACGAGAAGCCACTTCATTATAATCTATGGAGTATGATGAGGATGATGAGAATGAGGAGCCAGATGATAGGGAAGAAGATGATATGGCCCCACTGTCTCCCTTATGTCCTCGAGGACCTGGAGGTCCTGGAGGTCCCGGTGGTCCAGAGATGTATCGCCGGATATTGTCACCTGGAAAATGTTAATGTCTGGAGTCAATACAATTTTATAATTATCAGTACTAGGGTTACAAACAATAAGATTATACAGTTTGCCTGGAATTTTGTAGCTAGAATCAATATGTACTAACTTGTTAGGGTGGCCGAAGTCAATAACACATTTCTAGATTTATCATCAGTTCCAAACGTTGGGTCATCTATGACCTCCTTGTCTTTGCAAAGGGGTTCCAGCACTGCCTTGGAAAACAAGCAGATACCTCTATGCCCATCTACTATAGGACAGTTTTCCCTAACCCTCTCCTCGAGAGCCACCAACAGGTCATGTTTTGTGCATCTCGATATTGGTCTGCTGCTGCACTAATTACATCACCAGTGCATCTATGTGAGGATTTGAAAAATGTCTGCTGGTGACTCTCCAGGGGGTTAGGGAACATTTCTGTAGGATATCTATTGCCTTCATAATGTTGAGCAGGTGTAGACATCTTGGTGTATAGTGTTAATGTAAGTAAAAAAAAAAAAGTCTGTTTACTTGTCAGATATTCCATGAGCTCAGTTCGTAAGGCATCACTCCTTTGGCCTTCAGCATAGGTGGCCAAACCGCCAAGGCCTGGTGGTCCAGGTGGTCCCGGTGGTCCTGGTGGGCCTTGAATACCTCCAGAAAGTTGAACATCTGAAAACACAAATTAAGATGTAAGTAACAATACCCTAATTAAACTATTTTTCCCATGCCCACTTCTACTCTGAACTGTCTCCTGAATTTGTGTTCTACTAGAACTTACTTTGCAGGTAAGATGCAATCTCCTCTGGAGTGGCTCCAGCAGTCAAACTTGCAATGGAATTACCAGGTGGACCCACAGGTCCCGGTGGGCCTGGTGGACCAGGGCGACCTGTACGGCCAGGCTGACCAGGTGGTCCAGGGGGTCCGGCAACACCCCTTAACTGAGTGTCTAAAGAAAAGAAATATATCTTTATATATCAGAATTTTCATTGTCAAGTACATACATGCGATAAACGTCATTGTCAAGTGCAACATGCAAGGGATTCCTTGTGGTAGGTAGGTTAAGTACTTCAGATATCCAGTAGTAAAGTCATTCCCTCTACTTTAACAATGTATATATGGCACAGTAGGTCCACTTTAATATTATCCTTTATTAATGAAGGAAAATTACTATTTTTAGCATCACTTAAGTCATTCTTACTTTCTAGTAAGGTTGTCAAGTCGCCATATGGAGTTCCTGGTAATCCTGGCAACCCTGGTGGGCCGGGTGGGCCTGGAAGGCCAATCTTAATTCCTTGACCTAAAAGACACAATAATATAATAAATATCCAGTGGCCAGTGGTAAATATCTTTAGCTATGTTTCACCTTTATGCCCAAATAGACAATCTGGAATTATTTGAATGCAACATTTGAGTTGAGAAATATATTTGTGGGCTGGTGTCATAGGTGCCCATAGGTCTTTGAATATAAGGATGGGGTCCTCTCAATATGGTTATTTTGTGTGAAAAAATGTATGATGTATTACAATGTTCATTACCAATACTGTTATCATTAAAAATCAGCTTACTTTGTAACAAGGAGAGGATTTCTTCGTAAGTCACAGGCGGACCAGCAATTGTTCCTACACCTGGATCTGTAGAGGTAAATCCAGTACCTAATGATATCAAGTGATTTAATATCAACTTAAATGACCATATTATATTACACCATTATTTGCATTATTACCAAATAACATCTGGACTTACCCCTTATATAAGTCATAACTCGACTTGCCAATTCCGCATAGTCCACTGCCTGTCCACTATCTCCTGGAGGCCCTGGTGGTCCTTGAGGCCCAATAAGGTAATTTCTGACATTTTCACCTAAACGGGGAAGAGTATTCTAGTTGAGTGCTTCTTCCTCAATGTGAGTCTTATCTTTAGCATATTAAATAGACAATCTAATAATTCACCTAACTGGCCTTTACCGATCTGATTGACTTTTTAGCTACATATTTAGGGTTACTCACTTTGGAGATACTGAGAAATGTATTGTTGGACTTCTTCTGCACGACCAGAGTCACCAGGTGGCCCAGGAGGACCTGGAGGACCAGGGGGACCAGGAGGACCAGGTGGGCCTTGGCCAGGTCTTGCACCAGGTGAGCCTAAACATAGATAAAACATATAAATGAACTTTTTATCAAAGCAAATGTTGCAGCTAAACATATAGAAAGGAAAGAATAGAACGCTTAAAGCAAGCTCCATCCAAAAATAGTTTTTTTAATATTGTATAGAGTTAAGAGGGCAGAAGAAGGAGGTGATTAGAAGAGCAAAGGCTGCACTTGATCATACATACAGTCTGAAGGGGGAAGTGAGTAAAATTAACACTGTAGTAAGCTTCTATTTGACTGTTATCAACAGTGATTTTCTAATACCTAATAAATGTCTGTATTTAAATACCTAATTAAAATGTTGAGTGCATTTTTACTCACCTCGGGAGCTTCCTGGAATACCGGGAGCACCTGGAATTCCAGCATCACCTGCAATGGTTTCAACAAAAAAGTTATGTATACATAAAATACATAGCAAAAGGTTACATGACCAAGACTTGCGGAACCCCTGCACCCCATGACTATATTACTTCTGCAGGGTAACGTGGCATATGGAATGCGTGGTTGCCCAATCTGGTTTTCGTATCTTCCATATTTATTAATGCCCAGTGTTTTTATAGTATCTGTTTTTATTATATTTTTTATTATTTGTTATTATTATTGCAATGTGTTATGGTCAGGATTCTTTTGGTGTGCTAACTGTCACTGAAAGAAACCTGTTTCCATACCTAACCAAGAAACATACTCATGGACTACCAATACCAATCGAAGCATGCAGGGGGGCTCCAGAATTTTGGCTGCCCCCAGACTGTCTTCTAGTGGCGGTGACCAACACCAGCCCCCACACAGGTGTTGGTCCGCTTTAACTGATGGGCGCAAACAGGCATCTGTGATCATACACATTAATTGTCCAGTCACCATTCAGCAGTATGGCAGATGTTTGTGGCCAAATAGACTTGCCAGTAACTCTACACGTTAAACAACATAATAATTACATATTTCATTGGGTGTCTTCTAGGAACAAGCAATAAAATTGTCCCTGCACCATCCCAAAAAATACAAGTAATGGATTGGTGTGCAATCAAATGGTGTCCTCAAAAAACAAAGCAATTTGTAAAAATATATGGTTTGTGGCCCAGTACCACAAAAAAAAGGGCCCCAATAGTCTGCACCACCAATCTAAATAATCACAAAGTCAGGCATGTATTATTAAATTCCAAATCCAATCATGAATTTATTGAAGACATTAAAAATATAGAGCTCATACATAAATCATTAAAAAACATATTCTCTCCATGGGCGACTACCAAGCCAGAAAAAGTGTCATTATGCAGTGTTAAAGTGCTAAGTGATGTGCAAAACTACTAATATAATATAGCATTTATAACAAAAACAAAATCTAAATAGCTAACACATTCCATAAAGTCCATAAAGTGCCAAGTGCAAAACAGCAAAAATAGCAGCAAAAAAATATATATGTGCTTGCTCAAACCAAACTACCCTAAAAATATATAGAAAAATATCAGAAGTCTATCACCATATTAGGACTGGCTGGGTCTCCCAATTGATTCCTGGTGCCCCTTTACCCACGCGCTCCGTGGAGTAGACCACTTTTGCAAGGTGCCAAGAACAAAGACCATTGGGTGTCTTCCCTATGGCTTCTGGTCAGAGATTTGGTTTGAAAGACCATAACTCTGGCTTTGCAATCAGATCTCAAAGTCACTGTGAGTTTTGGAATTTCCTTATCAAATATGTATTTGAGTTGGGAAATATAAGAGTTTACATTTAACCCCAAACCCTGTCCAAATGTTGTCACCCCTTGGTTCCCATTAGCCAGTTATTTACTGACAAATACAATGTAACTTTTCATAACTTTTTACCTTTGTCTCCGGGTGGTCCTGGTTGTCCTGGGCCGCCAGGAGAACCTGGGACTCCTGGGGCTCCTGGGCTGCCTGGAGGTCCGGGAGGTCCAACAGCTAAAATGAGAAAATAAATTAAGCTTTTACAACTATGTATACGTTCAACTATGTACATGTATACATCCACAGAGCTGACACTGACCATCTCGGCCTGGTGGTCCGACAAGTCCTGGTTGACCTGGATCGCCTGGTTGACCTGTATAAATAGACGTAGGGTGGATGGTAAGAAATATACTGAAAAGGGAACACTACAGTACATTCATGGATTAAAACTTTGGGAAGTAATAAAATGTAATTTACTTAGAGAACTTAAAATAAATCATGAGACTCTTACTATAAAAAGCTTAGTTGTGATGGTACCTGCTCTTCATCAGGGGAAGCTTCTTCAGTGGATGCACAATGCAACTAACAAGCTTTTGGGGCTTAACAGGTCGTCAGTTGTATACATAAGAATGAAGTTGGAGGAGAATGCTGAAGGCCAGATGTGCGCTGTTATGGCGTATAGGCCTTGATTCACAAAGAGTGAAAATCATGGTAGTAAAAAAAATAATTTCATGAGAAAAAAGCCTGAGAATTTTGATGAATCACCAGATAGGAAGACAATGAAAGTCAATGGCACGTTTTACTCTTGAGAAAAGTAGTGAACTTTTTACCTGTAGTAAAAAGTGCCATTGACTTTCATTGTCTGGTGATTCATCAAAATTCCCAGGCTTTTTTCTCTCAATTTTTTACTACCATGAGAATTTTTTGACTCATGAGACTCTTGATGAGACCATAGACCTGCCCTATGGTTAATTAATTATCATGGATCATAATTGCACACAACAGCTACTTAAATGGGGTGCAGCGGCGGTTAACTGATGGTAGCTTTGCACTTTACAGATGCTTAAAATCATGTGATTGACAGGACCACCCCTATTGGTCTCTACAGCAGTGTCCTAGTTAGTGCTGCTGTCATAAACAACCTGTGTAGGTCTAAAGACCTTCCCTGTGATTGAGATGCTGTAGAAAAGTCCACCCATGAGCACCATGATTTCATAAATCTATATTGTATCCATATTCATATCATATCCATATACTAATTATTAGCACAGAGCGTATGCATAACTTCTTCAAGCTGCCACCAAACAGTACTGTTCCAAAGTGCATGCGCCGGTCCACCAGCAAAGACACTCGTGCCACCACCTTCGGGTGTCCGCTTACCGGATAATGATGTAAACACGCTTTATCATAGAATAAACATATGTTGTTCTTGGGCCAATATATTCCTCTAAGTTACGCCAGAAACTCCTTATGGTTCCCACAGTTATTCTCAATGATTTTATATATACAAAGAAAGGGGAAAGTGCCCACTCATTCCCCCATAGTAATTCCAGAGACTTATTGCACACACCCAAGAGTTATGTATAAAAATATATATTTATTAAATCAATTTGACATAAAAATCAATGATTTTATAAAAATGTTTGGGACATTTTGGAATATGTGAATGTATATATTTTATTCTTATTAAATGAATTCAATCACTGCAGAGTTGCACTAGATATATTTGTGTTCTCTTACATACCACTGTCCCAAACATTTTTATAAAATCATTGAGAATAACTGTGGGAACCATAAGGAGTTTCTGGCGTGACTTGGAGGAATATATTGGCCCAAGAACAACATATGTTAATTCTATGATAAAGCGTGTTTACATCATTATCCGGTAAGCGGACACCCGAAGGTGGTGGCACGAGTGTCTTTGCTGGTGGACCGGCATAGGAATATATTGGCCCAAGAACAACATATTGTAAGAAGTATTGAGCCAGCCAGCAAATGTTGTAAAAATCCTTCAGCATTTATTTCCTTCGGTTAAAATCAATAATCCAACAGGTCACAACGTGAGTAAATATGTGCAAGATGGGCCCTAACGCCAACGCGTTTCGGGACAACAGGTCCTTAATCATGACATCTCAACAAATGTTTATTCTATGATAAAGCGTGTTTACATTATTATCCGGTAAGCGGACACCCGAAGGTGGTGGCACGAGTGTCTTTGCTGGTGGACCGGCGCATGCACTTTGGGACAGTACTGTTTGGTGGCAGCTTGAAGAAGCTATGCTTACGCTCTGTGCTTATAATTGATATATGAGTTTGGACTTAATTGGGATGAAAAGTTCAGAACGTAGCAGCGTTTCAGACTAATCTAGAACGAATTGCTTTTATGTATGAAGATTTGTGTGCACGGTGTTTATAATTTATATTTTTGTTCATATCCATATACTATAAATCCATAAAGTGATCGTCCTCTGTTACGGCAACACCTAGACCAGTATTCCCCAACCTTCCCTTCGAGAAGTTCAGTCTAAATAACTCTTGCGGTTCATGGGGGCAGCCATGATAGTATTACTGTGGTATACTTCCCTACTGACTTCTGCTGAGAGGAGAAGGGAGGGGGAGCGCTTTGTCTCATACATCCCAATAGAAGGCAATGCAGCATCAGCCACAGGTAATCCTATTATGAATGATCCCATGAACCACAAGTTATTTAGACTGGACTGTCCCCCAATTTTGCCTGGTCCTATTTTCTAGGGCTGGGCAATTTCATGTCCAAGAGGGCTTCCAAACTTGGGACGTTCCATAGCGTGAAGCATGCTGATTTTCCCATTTGCTCAGCTCGATCCCACAGTGCATGCATGGGCCCCCGGCAGCATTTTCGCTCTCCATGGGAGGGTGAGGGATGCTTCTGGGAGTTGCCGGAGCCATGGGAGCGAGGGGCGCGTACAGGGAAAACAAGGGGTTTCACACTGTGGAGCACCCCAAATCAGTAAAGCGGGCCAAATCATTTTGACGAGTTTTTCTCTGCTTTAAAAATATATGTAGAGTATATGATATGTTACTTAAATCATGTGATGCCAAGTACATTGATTAGCTTGGTAAAGTGTTAAAAGAAACAGTAGAAAAAAAAATACAGTTAACAATTTGAATTCGTACCTGTTTGTCCGGGAAGGCCTCTTTGACCGGGATCACCTGTAAGCAAACAATAGGTTTCTGGTGACTCTTTTGGACTTTGTAGATATTGTTCAGAGTTATCCCTCTATGGCAGCAGTGCCAAGGAAACATTGTTGCTTTAAAAATGTAACACAACAGGGACACACAACTGCTCAATTGCAACTGCAGCCGCATGCCTTGCTTATGCAACTTTAGCAGAGAGCTGGCTGGCTTTTTACAATGTAACAGCAGGATTCTGTGCTTGTTACATTGTACAGCACACATTTTAGAACTCCCAAGAGCTGCTGCCTCTTTATCCCCAGCCAACTGATATCGGGTCCAGCAGAATGGAGTGGCGGGGGGATTATTGCTTGGCCACTGATCAATACATTAAAGTGGAACTAAACCCGAAACAGCCACCAGGGTCACCTCCGCCCCCCCCCCCCCCAGCATCCTTATTTGCTGCCTGCTGCTATGGTAGAGGCACAGCATGGCACATACCTGTATGGGACAGCAGCAGCACCATAGGATGGGTGAGGAGGGGGCACTGCCTGCTGCTATGGTAGAGGCACAGCATGGCACATACCTGTATGGGACAGCAGCAGCACCATAGGATGGGTGAGGAGGGGGCACTGCCTGCTGCTATGGTAGAGGCACAGCATGGCACATACCTGTATGGGACAGCAGCAGCACCATAGGATGGGTGAGGAGGGGGCGCTGCCTGCTGCTATGGTAGAGGCACAGCATGGCACATACCTGTATGGGACAGCAGCAGCACCATAGGATGGGGCGAGGAGGGGGCAGAATTTTTTCCTTCCCACTCTGAGTGCTATTTTGCCTAGAAACAGGTGGTTGGTCGTGCGTCTGACTTTAAAATATATTGTAAGGTGCTAGAGAAATAGCTACTACATGAACATAAGGCCATGGAAACCTTGGCATTATATGCTCTGTGTACTTTGGGGGCTCCTACCTGGATCTCCTTTGACTCCTGCAGGGCCGGGAGGTCCAGCAGGTCCAGGTGGTCCAGCAACTGAAGCTTCTGCAGAAACATAATCCGTGCATATTTAGGTGTTGATCTATGGGGTCCCTGTTAGGTAATTAACAATGGCCAATATTTACTTACCTGCTGTTCCTGGAGTACCAGGAGGGCCTGCGGGTCCTGGTTTGCCTTCACCTGCACGAGAGAATGAGAACTCACTATGCAAAGTAATACATTGTGATGTTAGTCAACTCATCATACAATGTGGGCAGAGCTTTTCCACCCAGAGAAATTCTCCACCCCACTTGTACCCCTCAATAAAAAATAAAGATGAGGCACACCCTAATCCAACCTATACAAAATATTTAACAGAATGCTTAGGCAACTGTTGAACCTGGCGTAATTTCCCAAAACTAATTAGCAATGATATCAAAATGCATAATCATTCAAAATGAAATAAGAACTTACCCGCTGGTCCTGGTGGTCCTGCTGGCCCTTCTGGACCTGCTGGACCTGCTGGACCTGGTGGGCCTTGTGGACCGGATGGGCCTGCTGGACCTGCTTGGCCTGGCTGTCCAGAAGCCCCTGGAGGACCCTGAGCACCTGTTTGACCGGGTGGACCCTGAATAGCAGCACCTAAATAAATGAAAAAAAGATAAGGGTATATTAATGACATGACAAACAATTACAAGATATTAGAAGATTTGTCCAAGTAGGATCTACTCAATCAAAGCAAACATGCTATTCGGCTCTGTTCACACCTCTCCGTTGTGTTAAGAGCAGACGTTTTGTATATATGCCAGAGGGACATTGTATCAAAACAAACACTACGCTTTTGATGCGTTAGAAATGCGCTTGCATCGCGTTTTTTTTTTCTTTAAGAAAAACATTTTGGCAGAATAAGTAATGGCAAAGTCTATGACAACGCAAACGAAACACAAAACAGGTACACTGCATTATACATGCATTGCACTTGCGTTTCCGTGTTTCCATAGACTTCTATTGACCTGCGCTGTTACAATGTTGTGCCAAAAAAGGTGTCTGCAACACTTTTTTGATGTGTGAACTATGCCATCTAGCGTATGCTATGGGGTGCACCACCTATAAACTATATTGATGTGCTCACTCTTAAACGAATCCAACCATTCCAATGGGACTGGCCATGGAAACCACACCTCCCTCCCTGTGAGGAGCACCAAAAAATTTTTATACAAATCTATATATTCAAAAATTTATTGTTACATATAAATTCATAAAATATACATACACAAAATTACACATAACACAAGACAATTAAAAGCAAATGGCAGGTCCCTATTTATATCGCTATCTCTGTATAATTCCAAACCCCAATCATGGGGAATCTACTATGAAATATCTGTGATGCAGACAGTGCTCCAATTATACAGAGATAGCAATATAAATAGGGACCTGCCATTTGTTTTTAATTGTCTTGTGTTATGTGTAATTTTGTGTATGTATATTTTACGAATTTATATGTAACAATAAATTTTTGAATATATAGATTTGTATAAAAATTTTTTGGTGCTCCTCACAGGGAGGGAGGTGTGGTTTCCACGGCCACTCCCATTGGAATAACTATGCCATCTAGAATAATGTATTGTAACTGCGTTGCAACGCAGAGAAAGTTCTGAGGTATCAACAGAGCTTAAGACTGTATAAGGAAGACCTGGAAGAGGCTGAAACTGGGCACACAATAATTTTAACCCAAAACAAAGTTAATTTGGTTATCATTTAGTAATATGCAGCCAATGATCTCTTAAAACCTGAATGATCGCCATAAACTCAAAAGACTATGTTGTTTTTTTATTTTAAAGCAGAGACATGTCCACTTGCTGTGGAAGAGCCATCAACCTCATCTGGAAAGAGTTTTTCTGCCCTATTTGACCATTAAGCATGGAAAGATCTCAACATACAAAAACAACAAAACAAAAAGAGTTGCAAGCCAGTATGTGGAGAGACCCATGTTAAGCTTAATATAGGGGGGATAAAGAGACCAAAAAACCATCTACTTAGGTAAAGGAAAAATCGGAGCTTTCCTAGAACGGAAAGTATTTGCACAGTACCCAATACAAGGACAGATAGCATTATCCATCTGTCCTTGCAGCAGGCAGAGCTATGCAAATCATCTTTTTACGTCTCTGTGCCATCCAAAAATATTTTTAATGCCTGTTTGGAATTTGAGATGTTTAGCATAAGTTGTCCAACAACAACTTTAGGGGGTTCAACTGAGAAGAACTCTTCACATTCTAATTAAAAAAGAATTAGAGAATAACTCGATCAAGAATAACCATCTGGTCATTATACTACACATAAAGGATCTGGAAAATTAAACTCTTTCAATAGAAGAGGGTGTTGGGAACATGAAGATGAGGACATATCTAGAATGTCTATAGACGTATAATGGGATGTACATTGGAAATAGAACAGCCGATTTTAATGCCTGTTTGGAATTTGAGATGTTTAGCATAAGTTGTCCAACAACAACTTTAGGGGGTTCAACTGAGAAGAACTCTTCACATTCTAATTAAAAAAGAATTAGAGAAAAACTCGATCAAGAATAACCATCTGGTCATTATACTACACATAAAGGATCTGGAAAATTAAACTCTTTCAATAGAAGAGGGTGTTGGGAACATGAAGATGAGGACATATCTAGAATGTCTATAGACGTATAATGGGATGTACATTGGAAATAGAACAGCCGATAATCTTTGAAGGTTCACTGCATAGCTGTAGAAATGACTCAAATCAACTGGAATTACTGTATTTTCCTAAAGATTTTGCAACAGTTTTTGAAATGTAATTTAATTCTAGTTAAGAAAGCAAGTTGGATGACAAAACATCTTCAATTGCCCTGACTATGGAACAGCTTCATCTTCTTCCATATTCTATACACGCCATATATTTATGAACCAACCTGAACCTGATACATCTATGGCCTGAGGTTCTTATTATGACTACCTACTAAGGCTGCTTCTTTTTGACCTAAGGGAGCCCTTTCTGTTGTTGTGCAATCTCAGAAGTGGGAACACAACCAAATACCACTCTCATCAGATATGCTCAACTTTAGCAGAAGACCATTCTAAGTTTGAATTTTGCCACAGTTATTCATTTTTACCTGGAGGTCCAGGTGGTCCTGGTGGTCCAGGAGGTCCTGACATAGCCTGTGCTGACAAAGCTGTAAAAAAAAAAAAAAGTTGCATATTAAAGATTAGCCAATATTTTTGTTATTTTTTTGTTATTATTTGATATAATAAACCAGTTTTGACATCTACATAACTTGAGGATTTGGGCTGGCTTACTTCTATCTATGTCTTGTGTTTGCTCATCTGTTCCTACCCCACCTCAAAAGTGCTCCTTCACACGCCGGAAGGTTTTTAAAAGCTTATATCTGTAGGTGCTCTACCTGACTTCACAGTCAGTGAATATATCAGAAAAACATATTCACAGTACCCCAAAAATCCTGGTCTTATCCACTGACATGTTATGATATTCTATACTACATGTATGTATTGCTAACAAACTCGATTCATAAAACTCTCCAAAGAAATGGCTTACAATTGTTACAAATTTATATTCCTTTGAAATAAGAAGTCCAGCAGTATTTTGGACCTTTTTGCAGTAGAAAAAATATATTTCAACTTGTAAGAGGTCTCCTTATGTATTTTGCTACTCTTGGGTGGCTTCGTCAGACAAATTATATGCAATTTACAAACATTGTGAATTGCATCCAACCAGTGTCCATTATATATTTTTGAAGGGACATAACTCAATTCATAGGTAGAAATCTTAATCCCCCCAATGTATTCGACCTTAATTGTAATTAAGTGACTTCTATGAAAAACTTACATTCTGTTCTTGTGACTGAAACTCCAGGTTCTCCAGGATCACCGCGGGCACCTTTGGTACCTGGTGAGGCAAAGCAGCCGTTGGCACATTGACACAATTGCATTAATGATAACAATATATGAGGCTCAATTTATCTTTTTCATCTACCTGGTGTTCCGGGAAGACCAGTTGCTCCAATTGGACCTGTAATAAAAAGATCATATTAACCTTTAATGTTTTGCATAACTACAGATAAAAGTGATTATGTTTTATGTCAATGTCAGCTTTGGCCCCCCACTGGAATTGATTAGAATGGGCCTGCATTTCGCAAGGGGATCACTTTGCAGGTGAGTGAAGCAGGGGTTGCTTCCCTGCTATGCTTCCTTGTTTCTGGTCTCCAACCCATGTGTTGTCTTATACTAACCATAGATATGGCCTCCAAGGTGGAGTTAGTCTCCTGGCTGAGAGCCTACTACATTTCCAGTGTCCCAGTCCTAAAAACAGGAATTTCCCAAACTTCCCAGAATGCCCAGTGATCTTGTTGGCCTGAAATACTAACTCTCTAAAATACACGTGGATTACCAGTGGAATACCATATAACCTATTATGTTGCCCTTCAGTCTGTTAAAACCAAAATGTCAGCCGTGGACCACCACTGGAATTGACTATGATGGGCCTACATTTCACAAGGGGATAACCTTGTAGGTGAGTGAATTGGGGGGTTGCAAGGGGCTCCAGCAATCTGGTTGTCCCCCTAAACCCATTTTGAAGAAAATGCATGTTGGACCGCTTTAATACATCACTTGTCCATATTAAATAATTAGCAATTAATAGCAAAAGTGTCCTCTCTTCTTAGCTGCATCCATTACATACCTGGCATTCCGGGAGACCCTGGTGGTCCAACGGGTCCGGCTGGTCCTGGTGGTCCGGGAACGGCATAGGATCCAAGCTCTGAAAAAAATAAAAATGGAATTAGTGAGGATTGACATGTGACCTCAGAGCAGGTAGCAGAACTGAATTTAACGTAGTGGGCTGATTGGCTGCCGTCCACGCCTGCTCTGTGGGATTGCTGGAAAGTTGCATTTTCTCAGCTATCCACACAGCATGGCATGTCAAATCTGGATGCCCCTGCCAGAGGGAAACAACACCTGGGCTCCCACTTTATGTCTCTGCCTCTTACTGTTCTTTTTCCCTTTTATGATTCCTTGTTTCCTGTCTCCAACCCATATGTTCTCTTGTATTAACGATAGCTATGGCCTCCAAGGAATTAGCTTCCTGGCTGAGAGCCTCCTACATTTCCAATGTCCCAGTCCCTAAAACAGGAATTTCCCAAACCTCCCAGAATGCCCAGTGATCTTGTTGACCTGAAATAATGTCTAATAATGTCTAAAATACACGTGGATAACCAATGGAATACCATATAACCTATTATGTTACCCTTCAGTCTGTTAAAAGCGAGATAGCATCTAACTGCAAGTAAGTAAAACTATTTGGGGTGTCTCTTTAGGAGATAAGTGGCAAGAGCCCACAGAGAGTAAAAATTACATAGGGAGTCAAGCCATGCCAGGGAAAGGAAGGATATAGACTATTAATGGCAAATATATATCCAGAGAAGTACACAGCACCAACACCACTGGTGTTCTGATTGGCTTCTCAGGATGTCTGCATCCCCATAGCTCAACACAGTTTCTGCTGTGTCCTAAAATAACTTTGTACATTAAAGAACTGAAAGGATCTGTGCAGAGAGAGAGAGGGGGCATCTAGACCTATATGCCCAAATATGATGTAACATTGGACATAACTTGTGTACATATCAACAACTTTTATCTACTTCAGCCTTAGGCATTGGTTCACGCCCTCATTTTTTCCCCATTTTTCTCACAGCGAGAGAGAGATGGGTTCTGATATCCCTTTAATAGATCATATTTTCATTTTTTTTTATCTTTTAATTTTTTTTTTTTTATTGAGGCAAAATCTAGGCTATACAATCCAGCCAGAACATATACGGTATAAAACTGTCGAATAATAATGAGAACCAAGGGTAAAAGACATTCATCCCAATGCAGGTATTACAGATAGATGGGGGGAGGGGGTTGTTCTATTTACAAGTCAGGTGAAAGTCTGACCTATCTACCGTAGATACCAGGGGAACACCCCTATAGACACCACTAGGACCTTTCCCAGAGGACATATTCCATTGGCCATCCGATCATCCCAAGGTTGTATACTAGCTGGGAGGTAGGCAAGAGATTAAAGCCTCAAAACAGCTTATATATTTTCTGTTGTGTGATCCTCTCCCAGATGAATCCTCCAAGGGAGAGACTAGACCACACTGTAGCAGAGGCCTGATTTTGACCAATAGTGGGGGCACCAGCCGCGATTATCACGAAAAAAAAAACCCTATATGGGGTGCTTTAAAACCATTATGACTTACCTGATGCGACTCTTCCTGGGTCTCCTGTATCACCTATGAGAAAGCAATTTAAAATGGTTACAACTAGTAGCATTTCACTGTCCACTGGTGTAACACTAGATGGTAAATCCTGCTATGACATCTTTGATTCAATCTAATTTATTACCTTTGGCTCCAGCGCGTCCGTTTGCACCGGGAGGCCCTAAAATTATTGAAGTTTACAGTTAAATGGTTGCAAATAATAGTAAAAGTTAGACTTTACAGATACTAATTATATTATATAATAGTTCATTCATTCATTCATAATACAATTATTATTTGTACCAATATAATACATATTTTTATTATAGTCTATCATATAATAGCATTTCATTTTCACGGGTGTTGGTAATGATAGTTGCCTTTTTAAATACCAATGGGGTGATCAAGCACCTTATGAGAATAGACAGCGCATCAAAAGTGCAAGAAGACTCCACAGTAGACACCCTGCCAATAATACAATCCATGTAATAGGTCTGTTCGTGAAGGTTCTCATTCATCCAGGTCATGGTATATTTGTAGGAATAAAGTGAGGCAATTTGACTTTCTATTTTCTGCTACAATCTTTTCACTAATGGACTTGCTGATTTATTTTCTTTAAGACATTTTGCTTGTCGAATAATTCAGTTAGAATAAAGCCAGCCAAAACATTTTAAAGGAAATAAAACAAAGCAGTTCCTTTTATTTATTCCTACATATACACAAGTAATAAAGCAATACCCTCGAGCAGGGTTTCCCAACCTTTTTTCACAGTGTAACTCCACCACCGCCAGTACAACTTCCTGGGAGGTTGGTTTAAAAAGAAACCAAGCTGTATGTACTCCACTTGGAATAGCTCTTTGGCCATCAAAGCCAATATCCCAAGGTGCTTCACAACCCCAGCTTGTTGACTTGGCCACCCATCGCATGCTTTCGAAGCCTTAGTTTGCCTGCAGTGGTCCTTAAAGTCCATCAGAGGATAACTTGAGTAACAGAACTGGTTGGGAAACCCTGGCCTAGAGAAATCCAAATATCTACAAGTTGTGACACTTATTAGATGTGAGGAACCTTATTTTTGGCACATCTGCATTCTATGGTCCTATATCCACTTTTTTGATTACTCTGGAGTAATTAAAAAGTGGATAGACAACCATAAAGTGTAGATGTGCCAAAAATATATACATTTATAAGGTGCCTCATAAATAATCATTCACAAGCACAATCTATGATAATACATAGATATGCATTATAAAGTGTCAATCTCAAAACCTAAGATAGGAGTCAATCCTAAACATAATAAATAGAAAAACATCACTACAGCCAGTATGAATCAAGGCTGGATCTTTACCCGTCGAGGCACTGTGCTGGTTCACGTAAGGATCACATTTGGATTCCTACCGAATTATTTTCTATTGCGGAAAGAACAACCCCCCCCCCCCCCTACATTCAAAGCAAACCTTTGGGGTTCTCACTCTCTTTTTTACCTTTAATTTCCCCAAGATTGCATGGTCTCATTTCAAAATGTTATTCTCATTTCAAAAGTTTGAAACTTTGAGCCATAAAGCATGAAATGATTCCACTCTTTTTGAAACGGGGATCTTCATTTGGGAAAATACCACCCCATGGAACCAACAGCAAGGAATTAAACTTACTTACACAATTATAAGTGAAGATCTGGTTGGTATTTTATGCAATCAAAATGTTTTAAAGGTTATATGCTGGTGCTGCCTAAAGGAAATGTGAAGTGTCTAAAAAACTTATCAAGAGCCTATGACCCCATTCTTGTAATGCATATCGCCCATTGGATGGTCACTGGCTAACCGAATATTCTGTATCTGATTTGTATTTGGTTGAACGCTGTCACATGTTAAGCTCTGAAACATTACCTGGTGGACCCTGTGCTCCTGGCAGTCCTAAAAATAAAGCAAAAACAAAGTAATGTAATACCGTGTATTGTGCGCACAAGGCAATGTAAACATTCTAACGGGAAACCAGCTTTCTAAAGGGATCCGCTATCACACTGTGAATAATTTACACCACAACTGAACAGAAAGGATTACGGGGAAACAAATATCATGCCCTTTTCCATTCATTCCCCTGCATGAATTATTTAAAGTTTAAACTTTGGGTGACATTTGGCATCACGTGCATCGATCGGCTGACAAAAAAAACTGCTTCAGGCAATTCGTAAACACTTAATATGTTAGAAAGATTAATTAATGACTTTAAGTCATAAATCCGAAAGTCAAATAAAAATGATTTTTGGTGTTGGAAGGTAATTTAGTGTTCTTTTTTAAATGGTGTCTTGGCAGGCAGATCTAGTTTCACTTCTAATGTGTATTTAGCAGAGGGTATATGGTGTCATTGTTCTATACAGGGTTCCTGTGCCAGTGGCATTTTTATGTTAGATGAGCCTCCCATATAATCTCTGCAGAAGAAAAAAATTCCCACGTGGAACAGAAACAACAGAAAAAGGCTCAAACTCTTTCCGACTCTACCTAAAAACTTGTCTGAAGTACAGCTTTTAAGCAATGTAACTATGGCAAATGAAAATCTTCAAAATAGATACAATTTGACTTAGGGGAAAATTCTCTCACCTGGCTGGCCGGGGTCTCCTGCTGATCCTGGTGGTCCTCTTGGTCCTGGCAGTCCGATGGGTCCTTGCTCACCTAAAGACGAAGGACATTCATCATTAGGCTTGCATAGGCAAAGTTAGAACATATTAACTAACCTGGAATAGTCCATAAAGCCAACTGTTTACAGAAGATAATAGAGAACGTTTGGAGGAAATAACAACTTAAAGTGGACCAACACCCACCGGTGATCGGCCCGGGAATCTATAAGATTCCCGGGCCGATCACCTCCCTCCCCGTGGGACATCCGAGATCGGGATGTCCCGCGGGGTGAAACCCCCCCAAACACCCCAAACTCCTTACCTTATCTTCGCGCCCCTCTAGACGTGCGCGCGCCCGCGCCGGAGGCGGCGGCGGAGCCGCTTGTCCGCGGCTTGTCCGTCGGCGCGGGAGAGGTGAGTTTGGGGGGTTCGGGGGGGGGGTTTCACACAGCGGGGCACCCCGATCGGGGGTGCCCCACCGAAGTGGACCAAGACCCAGGATAGTCAAAATCCTGGGTGTTGGTCCACTTTAATAGACACTGGTAAAACAGAGAGAACCTAGGCCAGGTATCCTGATGTCATCTGTGCAAATCAGGGTGACCTTCAACCTTTCACAAAGGATTTCTAACAATGTGGATTTAGGATTCTAAATTCCACTTATTGGGCTACTGTTTACTGAGATCCCTATTTAAAATGTGATCAACAGACCTTCAGGGACCAGTGTCCTCCCTCTACAGTGCCCTTTTAGACCACCTCAAAGTCCTCCTGACTAAAACTATTGAGAAATCAAATGAAACAGTGAATCCAGAAGACTGAGAGATCACTTGTCAGGCACATGCCTCAGTAATCAAAGAAAGATTTATCCAGGCTAAATTGGCTCATCAGGTTTTACATTACTAAGGATCAAGGGGATGGACCGTCTTGATTTTTGCACCAGGTGTAGGGATCCTGGAGTCACATGTTATAGAAGTTCCCCCTAAACACAGAAATTGCAGAAATTGACCGCACTGTGCCTATTTGGAGTGATCTTTGCTCACCTCACAGAGGGCTGGCTCCCCGGCCGCACTGTATCTTTTTGGAGTGGTCAAGCCTGTGCTTACCTCACAGGGGGATCCCCGGCTGCACTGTGTCTATTTGGGGTAGTCAAGCCTGTGCTCACCTTATAGAGGACTCCCCGGCCGCACTGTGTCTATTTGGGGTAGTCAAGCCTGTGCTCACCTCACAGAGGGCTCCCCGACCACACTGTGGCTATTTGGGGTGGTCAAGCTTGTGCTCACCTTGCAGAGGGCCCTTTTACCACTACGTTTTTTTTATGTGGGGAGGGGTATACTTGGAAGCTCCGAAGCCTCTCATCATTAAAGCCGCAAGGGGTTTATAAATCAAAAGCTAATGCTGTAGAAATTGACCAGTGCATTTGGGATTTGCTGATGGATTTATGGGGGGTCTGGAACGGAAAATGCAAATTCTTTTGCTGATCTAGATTACCCCCCACATAGAAATGATGTGTGGGTGTTCTCCTCTCCCTTTCTTCAGGGTTTATTCTGTATACTGCCCCCTGGTCAAGCTATGTGTTGTGAACAATATTCGTGTGAAGTGTCTTGTTGTAGGTTATAGTTCATAAATAGAAACTAAAAATATAAAAAGTGACTAAAACATTGAGGAAAATGCACAAGAGGCCACAGTATTTGACTGAGCTGGAAATGGCAAACCTTACCTCTTGCACCTTGATGTCCATCTGGCCCAGGTGGACCTGCAACAACCATACAGTAATGTTTAGCCTAATAAATTGATTGAGGTCAGAAACACAATGGTAAACCATATTATCTGAATCAGCCACACAATGTGTGTAACAATGGGACACCTTAGTTTATGCCATTCATACTGTAACAGTACATAGCTAGTTCATTAACTAATCAACTGATACAGCACTGGATGAAATGATGGTCCTACCTGCTGATCCTTTAGCTCCTGGTTCTCCGGAGGGTCCTGGTAATCCTCTGGTGCCTGGGTCACCTATAAATCAAAATGGGGGTATAACGATTAACTATTATAGCTGGCAGCATGGCTTGAAAATGCACAGCTAAATTCTGTAATGCTCGGTACTTAATGGCTAGTTTGGTCTGTGGCTCAAAAACCCATTGAGGAGTTGTGGTCTTGGTTGGTTCACCTGCTGACTTGTGAAGTGCAACACCACTGCCTGCCAAGCCCGCATTGAATGAATTCAGAACGTGACAGGCAGAGGGTCTTTGTTCCAACCACTGTCCTGCTCTTGGATGACTTTGACCAGACTTTAGAATCCGGTGCTCATTTCTACAACACCACTGCCTGCCAAGCCCGCATTGAATGAATTCAGAACGTGACAGGCAGAGGGTCTTTGTTCCAACCACTGTCCTGCTCTTGGATGACTTTGACCAGACTTTAGAATCTGGTGCTCATTTCTACCTAGTGAATACATTTTAAAGCTGTTGCGCTTGGCTGTCAGCCGCATTAGCTGCATGGAGTAAAATATTACTTTCCTATACTACAGATGCCTTGGAATCTCCCTGCAGATGGAAAGTGAGCCAAAATCTCCACAATGGGGGAGTCTCAGACAGAAATAGAAACATTAGCCTGCACTCCAGGTCTTTGGGTTGTGCGAGGTGTGCAGTCACAAGGGGGCACCAGAAGTTCTCAACTGGAACCACAGGCCTCTCTTTCCTTCAAAATATCCCCTTTTTTACCTTCCATCCATATCTCTTTTCCAGTTTCTTTCTTTTCCTCTATCCTTCTTTTTCTCTCTTTTTCTTTCATTGTCTCTCTTTAATCCATTCTCCAGCTTTCTCTTTTTTCATTGTCTTTAAGGGCAGACTAGATGGACCGTATGGTCTCCTTCTGCCGTCAACCTTCTATATGTTTCTATATGTTTCTCTCTCTCTTGTTCTGTCGTTCTCTCTCTTTCTTTCTCTGCAATCCTATTCAACTCTCATTCTCTCTCTCTCATTCTCTCTCTCCCACTCTTTTGTTCTTTCTTTCTCCCTTTCTCTATCTCCCGTTTTCTGTGTTTCCACTGTTACTCACTTTCCATTTTGTGTGTGTGTGTGTGTGTGTGTGTGTGTGTGTGTGTGTGTGTGTGTGTATCTCTATAGGGGGCTCCATCCGGAAATCTTGCACAGGGTGGCACTTAGCCTGAGGTCAGCCTTGCTCCAGGTTTGCAGCTGTTGCTGAGTCCATCAAAGTGTATGTTCACTGGTTCTTTGGGGCTGTTCCCTGGCAATATTGGAGATGTAGCCCCGTCCCATATCGGTCACAATGGTTGGAACACGCTAGCTTCATCATTGCAGCGGTCTTGGTATGCCTCCAAGGCTGGGGGGAAAATATGGCCACTGGAGAACCTGATCTTGGGACCAGGTACCAGATAACAGCTGGAGAATAGGTAGGGGGCAAAGCATAAGTATGTTATTTTTGTTTTTTCTTGGACAGACTCTTGACCAAACATGGAACTGATGGCCTGTATATAAAAGTGCTTTAGCTACACAAGGTTAGTCTTGAGGTTTTTGGGCTTTTTTACTTTGAATATAGTCTTTGCTTTAAGAAGAATCATAGATTTTTTTTTTTCACTGCCATGTTTGTGTACTGACCTGTAAGTCCTCTGGGTCCCTTCTCTCCTTGATCACCTAAAAACATTAAAAAATCAAATATGTTTGGTCATAGAACTAATATTAGACATCAATGTAGATTAAATATAAGGCATCGGATTTACCTTTACTTCCTTGTGGTCCTGGCAATCCTTTGTCACCTGATTTGGACAACAACATGAGTTTATATTTCCATATACATGTACCAAAGCAAAAACTAAAGCCCTTAAGTCAAAGTGACTTGACTTGACACAAAGTGTGCTTGTAGCTAGACCAAGGTTATAAGCGCCAATATACAATATACTCTGCTTGAGGAAGTGACGGTGACGTCACGAAACGCGTCCAGGGTTGTTTGATGTGAGGAGGGCTCCAGTGGCTATCAGCACTTAGCACTTTCATTGTAAGATACTTACTGGTATGTTTGTTTTATGGTTTGGATTCTTTCACAGCCTATATGCTTGATATTGATGCACTTTGTATAGCACTTGGCACTTTCTGTATAATTGCACATTCATGTATATAATAATAATAAGGTTTTAGGTTAAAAATAGATACTTTTTTATGGGTTTTTAGTCATTTCACTGATAGAATCAAATAGCCAACTGTGTATGTCCCCCTCCTCCCCCCATCTCTTGTCAGAAGTATGGACATATATGTTATATGTATTTTAAACAGGTGTAGTTTTAATATGTCTTAGTATGTGATTTAGATGTCAGAATAAACTTTCTTACTATTCAAACATTATAGAGTGCCATTGTTAGTCTCTGGTTTTTCCCCTATTTAGGGGTTCTGGGGCATCCCCTTTTTGTTTGGTCATTGTAGATTCGTTTGGGGGTAACCAGAGCAGGGCACCAGAATATTATCTTTAACTTTGGCTGGTGCCGTCTAAACTTTCTTTGGATTAAACAATATACAATATAGCTTGTCATCTCAGAAAAAGAGGCCACGGGGCTATTCTGCAGTTCACAACATTAGAATATGCTCTTACCTTTAGGCCCTGGTAATCCGGATTCCCCTTTGTAGCCTTGTGGCCCTGGAATGCCTGTTCCAAGATACAAGATCTTGAGTCATCAAGTTGTCAATTGGCATTTGAAAGAACATTTTTATGGTAGAGCTTTATTTGCATTGGCAAATATACTGCTACTTTACATACTGCTATATACTGGGACTTTGTGGGGGCATTGTGGCTAAGCACAATGGATGGAGAATAAGCAATAAAGAAATCCAGCATAAGCAGAATATGGAGGCGTGCAGAAACAGGGTTCAGGACCAGGAGAAGGGCTTTCCCAGTGCAAGGAGCCACTGCTCAGAGAGAAGACTAGTTCAACAAAGTAAAGAACAAAAATTGGCAAGTGAAAGAATGGAGCCAGTGGTTACGTTAAGTGAAAGGTAGGGCTAAACATGAACTGGGGACCTCCTACCCAGACAACTATTCCATTTTTTTTATGAGCCACATGGAGGGATAGGGCTGATCCAGGGAATGACAATATGAGTAGCTAGTGGGGGTATAGACATGTTGACCTCCAGTCAAAAAATCAAAGCTTAGTAAATTGTTCCCCTAAAGCCCAACATATGCTTATTGAGAGGGATTACCGCCATGCAGATGTTTGGAATAGCAGTCCTAAACATGCATGGCAGCGGCCATCTTGCAACACACATGAGAGATCTGCTACTGAAAAGTAGCAATCAAAATGTCTGTGTAAGCATCTCCTATTTCTAGCCAGAAGCCAGTAAGCCTTCAGCTGTAATGGCTCACCCTTGCTTTGCAAGCAGCTGATATTTTTCTAAATACATTGTAAGCACTGACCGGAGGCTTTTTGCCGCCGCCATAGAGATACATTGTAACAGCTTCCCTCACACATATTTCTTTTGTTACATTAGCGGTTTATTCAGTGTTTGTTGTGTGAAAAATAACAGGTATGCTTCTCCTTGTTTCTGAGGCATATAATGCTCTCAATTTGGGGTGAATTGCTGCTTGCACAGCCCCCTCTAATTCTCATGTGTAAGCAGGTCTATCAAGTATGTGGCAAGATGGCCGCCTCCATGTAATTCAAGAGTTATTAATCTTTATGCTATTCCATAGCCCTCTCAAACTGCTTATGCCACTGATTATAAAAGAGGAAGCATTTTACTAAACATTTTCTTTTGACTGGAGACCCACTTTAAGTTGAGAGAAGAAGAGGGGATCTCCTGAAATAGGAACCTTCTCACAGGCAGCCTTTCCATTCCAAGGCGCCACAAGAAGGTGGTCCCGGTCCAACAAAATGAGAATAGCTAATGGGGGATGCCAACATTCAATCCACCAGCGGAAACTACGGAATTCACTACACATGAATTGTAGTTTGATGTTCTCTACATTTTTGAGAACCTTTAATCTTTAATCTCATGTTTGTCGTGTTTTGAGAACCCATTTTATTTAACTGCAAAAGTGTAGACATGTTTTTTTGAATATGATCTGCATCTTTTTGACTAATGATGATGATGACAAATATTACCATATTTAAGTAATATGATAATAACTCTAAATATTCAGTCTATTAATATAGACCATTATTATGGACCATTTACAGATGATATTGGATTGAACTGTTCCCTGTCTTTTTCTGATTGGTGGTTTGATTTATTACAAATTAATTTACATTTTTAAAGTAATTATCTGTGACAATATACCTGGAAGACCTTGAGGACCTTGAAGACCCAGAGCACCTGTAAATAGAAAGAACAATTGTAGATTGCATATAGGCCATGCAGCATGTTTTTCATATTTGCCCCTAACCATACTTCATCTTCATCTTTGGGTGGCAGGTTAGCAATAGAGAGACCCAGGAGAAATCCTGGTGGGCAGCAATGCGTTGGTAGTGGGCTTTACATCCCCATTTAATCCCTGCCTTCCTAGTCTCCCCTCAAGCCCATCCTAAACCTTGCCCCACTGTACCCCCCCAAGCCAAAAAACTTCAGCACATGTTCTGCCCCCCCCCATTATACAACTGCTACTGAGGGTTATTTCTCCAACCCCCCTTGATGGACCCAGGGTACTCACAATTGCACTCACTACAGTATCGATTTTATATATGACTTTTATTCATTAACGCAAACATTAAAACCCATGTTAAAAACAGGACCTAGTGCCACTTACATGACGTGCCACTGGGGGGAGCTGTTTAACTAATTCATGAAAGTGCTTACACATCAATACCTATTTTATTATTATTTATTTATTTAAAGAATCATCTACAGTATTCCATATAAAGCATATCTAAAGTGCTAGTGCAAAGGTTATGTCCAGGTACAAGCAATAAAGTGCATAACAAGAAACATATAAGACAACACAAATTATCCTTAGTTAAGGTCAGTATGCCACAGCGCCCCCCACGGCCTAGCCCACTGCAGGGTCTCTTTCTCAAGACACAGGTAAGTATTAATAACTTACTTACCTGTGCTAAAAAGGTTGAAATTGGACTTTGCAGGGGCAGTGCACCATAAGAATATTGCATTAGTTGGTGCCACCTCTCATTCTTTTTCCCCCCCCATTATACAGCATCAACATCATGTAGGCGTCATACCCCACCTAATGTTCCCTTACTGTTCCTAAAGCCTTAGTCCTATAAACTTTGAAAGTTGAAATAACCACCCCTGTCTGTAATCTGTCCTTACAAAGCTATATCCTCAGCACTTGCCGATTTACTATGAAGAACATCTACAGCTCGGTGGGGATGCTAGGGGCTGGCCACAGACAAAAATCTAAGCCCCAGTCTACCACTGTGTACTAGGCATGTTGGCTATGTTTGGCATAGTAGATTGACATAGGCTTTGCAGCATATTTTTCATATTTGCCCCCCAACTCGACTTCCTGTATCTGTAGGGGCAGACTGGCCATAGATGGACCCAGGAGAATGCATAGTAGATTGACATAGGCTTTGCAGCATATTTTTCATATTTGCCCCCCAACTCGACTTCCTGTATCTGTAGGGGCAGACCGGCCATAGATGGACCCAGGAGAATGAGCTGCACTGCTGTGGGGGTGGGCAAAACATCTTCATTCAATCCCTGCCTTCTGGGCCTCAGTCCACCACTGTCTACCAGATATGTTGGCCATAAGATTGTCCTTTATTTATTAAAGCCAGTCAACATTTTTTTAAAAGGGACAATCATATGGCCTTGGTTTTCTGTTGTGTGCTTAAACTGGACATAAACCCGAATGCCAGGTCCACCTTAAACAGAACTACTAAAGTAAGAGAGCTAATGCCTGGCTAATCCCAGAAAGTCATAGTTTCTCAGCCTTACTTGTGGCATCAAAAGGGCTAGCCTGGGCTCCAGTTTCTAATAGAGGCGTGGCCTGGGAAAATATGTGCTGACTTATTGCCCAAGTGGACAGAGATACAGTACATCTAGGTGAGCAGAGCAATTCATAAGCAGATGGCTGGGGAACCTGACACTTTAGGGTCTAGGTATCACAATTCTTCCACCAATCACTTGCCTGATGTCTAGACAACCTGC
The DNA here is from genome assembly GCA_027917425.1 of Gastrophryne carolinensis. Lineage (NCBI taxonomy): Eukaryota > Metazoa > Chordata > Amphibia > Anura > Microhylidae > Gastrophryne > Gastrophryne carolinensis. Next base: position 607,725,856 of record CM051235.1, read on the forward strand.
TTGTAATGCAAACATTGTACATGTATTTCGTGATAGGTGACAGACTGATATATAAATTCTCTACTGTCTTAGGGACGTTTGTGTGGACAGAGGTCTCAACACCAACACATTCCACAATGCAGTGAAAACCTGATCTAGCAAACTCCAGATATCCAGTTCACTTCCATTCTATTAAACTAGAATACCTTTAAGAATTGTTGTTTTTTGATTTCCTTTTTACCTTTAAGTCCCATTTGTCCTGGAAGTCCAGGAACTCCTGGTTGTCCTGGTTCACCTGACAAACCTGTCCATAAAAAACATCAAAATGGTTCAAACTTTAATTAGGTTGAAAGTCAAGAAGATTATAATTAGAAGCTTTATACACATATTTTTTCATTCAGATGGTTAGATTTGAAGATTATATTGTATTATAAACTCAACACTAAATCACCTCCACATTATTTATGTTTTGACTATTAGTTAGAACAAAGTTGTTACCTCTGTCTCCTTTTTCTCCAAGGCCTGAAGGTCCAGGTTCACCACGAGGACCAGGTAAGCCATCTCGTCCTCTTTGACCAGGTGGACCTTCCATACCAGGATCACCTAAAGATACCAGAGTTTGAAAAAAATTAAGTTGTTTCCTTGACAAAAAAAGGGTAATATGTTGAACTTTTCAGATTTCTCACCTGCACTGCCCTTTGGACCTCTAGGCCCATCTGCACCAGGATGACCGATGAGACCTGGAGCTCCTAGAAAAATAATATAGGATTTTAGGTGAGGCAACAGCATGTAGACCCGGCATGCCTTTTTGTCCCCAGAAATCTACAGCCTGTCCCCCTATCCTTATCTGGTATCACTGGAGCTAAATGTTGATGTCTTGCACCACCTATTGTAACTAACTTAGGGAGGAAAATATCAGACTAGCTGCTTTGGGAAACCCCTGCACATTTAATACCAGTATGAGTAATTTGCGTAGCTGTCAGTATAGCCAAACCATGGGAAACCGTCTTTGCCCTGCAGTACTGCTATGCCACAAATAACAAAAAATAGGCAGACACAGACAGAGGATTAGCCGTAGATGCAACTGGACGGTTCATCTACAGAGAAAGCCGAAACTGTCTGAGAGTGGACCCTTACCCTTGAAGCAGCATGGGGGCTGCGTGCGCGGGTAGTTTGCATTGAGGTTGGCCTGACCGTTGCCCTGGGTGTCATTACATGACGTGAGATTCAACTATTTATATTGTCTGCCGGCACTTGTATTTAATCATATATTGTTTTGGTCTTGATTTTAAGGCTGATTGGGATGGTTTCTTTGTGCACTATTAGGTATTTTTGTGGTAATATTTATATGCATTTGCACTTTAAATATTGATGTTTATAGGTTTGGGCAATACATGTTCACACTGTGATAGTGAATACTGATTGGTGTATATCAGTATATAGGGATTTTTTGTTATCACATTAGAGCACTCTGTGTATATATATATATTTCTTGCATGTATATTTGTATATAATATATTTGGTAGTGTTACATTTATGAATTTATGAATTTGTACACATATATATTTCTATAGTAATTTTGTGCCGGCACAAAAAGATTGGTTATAGCCTTTTAGGCATTAATCTATATTTATCACTCATAGGGCATTAATTTAATAGGCCATTAGGGGCCATATATATTGATTCAGGTCCTTTGGCCATACTGGTTGATTTTAAATTGTGTTGTGGTGTATGTATTTTTAAATTTTAGCTTTTTTGTACCAATAAAATATCCAAAATTTATTGTTGATTGCAGTGGTGCTTCCTTTGGGAGAGAGGTGTGTATATTACACGCCCACTCCAGGTTTTGTGGAGCCTGCATTTAAGTGGCACTGCTAGAGTGCTATAGGTTAAGCCTGTGTTTTACATCCAGAGGGTAAGAGTGTTTAAGAGCTTGTATTCAAACAAGGATCCACTATTGCTGAAGTTTATGTGTAAATCAGATTTTTGCACCATTATTAAAGCAAACAGAGTTGTTTTGATGTGCAAAGTTTGAATAAAAGGTTGGAATACTGGCAAAACTGTACTATGCCAGTTCTGTTTTATTTTTTGGGAGCCATAATAACCCCTGATTGGAAGTGCTGTGAACTTCTATTTTTGACATTTTCTCCATTTATTGACTTTTTGTGAAAGCTATAAAGGATTTCATTGGTTCATTCAGCTGCTAAAATGTAATTAATCTACTGAGATATTTTTATTGAGATTTGTTTGAGCGCACATTAATTCTAATTTTATTATGCAACAAATAAACCACCCTGATAAAAGCTATTTCCAGAGTAAAGATATTCAAGGCAGTGTTTTTAAAGTGTTACGTCACATACATCACAATCAGATGTAACAGCTCCTACTACATGTGCCCCGTCTCAGAGATGAAGTATTACGCGGCAGACGGCATTCCAGTGCAGAATTTACACACAGACAACGTATAAATATTATATATATTTCATTTATTGTTGGGTTAGAGGGTTCTCTCTGGATAACCACCAAAATGTGGGTTTCACCTCTAACCATAAAGGACAGTAGTATCCCTATCACTAACCTAACTGCTATTGTGTATTTACTTAGCCTAGGGTCATGTTTTATTGGGTATTTTAAACTTTCACTTACGTACCTTGCGGGCCTGCGTATCCTCGTTCACCTTTTGTAGAAAAAAATATTATTTTAGAACAAATGTCTTTAACATACCACACAGGACAAAATAGCATGATGGAGATATCTACTACTATCGATGAGGCTGACAGAGACATCTCCCTAATCAACATCTCAATGCCACCAAGTGAATTTAAAACACTAGATCTAGGCATGTCAAGGAACCTGAATGTCACACAAATCAAATAAAAAAAAAAAGAGAAAACATCAACAACTTCACTCCAACCTAGAAACGATAGGGTAATCCAAATTATTTAGTAAAGTAAGCTGTTTGAAGGGCACATCTACAGCATGTGCCGCATAAGACTTGTCTCACCAAATCTTTTGGGTTGCCCTCAATGTGGCACTAAAATGCTCATCCTAATTTCTATACAATAGGGTCGATTCAGAGCCAGGTGAGAAACTCACTCCTTTTTTTTAGGAAAGAAAACTGCCATTCACTTTCATTGCCTACATTTGGGGCTTATTCAACACAAGGTAAAAATTTACATCTGGTTGTTGAGCCCGCCCCAAGGTAGGCAATGAAAGTGAATGGCAGTTTTCTCTCCTAAAAAAAGAGTGAGTTTTCTCGCCTGTCTCTGAATGAACCTTATCCACAAAATGTGTTCACCCAAAATATTTGGTAGGGCAAAGTTTACAAGGCACAATCAAAGCATGATCTACATGAGCCATGTCTCACTGAATATTTTGGGTAACCCCCTACGTGGTTCCAAACTGTCTTGCCTGCTACTTTTGACAAAATACATTTGAGCTCAGTTAAATGCAGGTTGGAAGTGTCTAATAGAAGCTACGGAATTGTTTATTTCTTGCAGGGGTCAGTGGGATCAGTTTTTTAGGGAAAATAAATAAATAAATTATCTTAACATTGATAAAGAGATAATGAGACCTTACTAGCAACTTTTACTAAGGCTGCACAAACATATACTAGACAGATGCAACCAGGGCTCTTATTTATGAAGGAATAGCGACAGGTAGCGACTGGTGAGCGACCGCCCGGTAATGACGGGCACCGCCACGAAAACGCCGCCTCCCCACGACAATCACACATTTATCAAGCCAATCCTGCTTAGCGACTGAGATAGCGCCATATTCATCATTATTCCAGCCTCAGCCCACAGCGCCAGCGTCCGACCTTGAACAGCGACAGGTATGACCTCTCGCTACCTGGTGCTCTCCAATGCATTTCAATGGAACAATCTTTAAATATTCATAATTAATTGTTATTGTTTTTTTTTTTTTTTTTTTTTTTAATGTGAAAAATTCTGTGACCACTTCTGCCATGTTAGATAATTTTTTTAAGGTAAAAAAAAAAAAAATTGCAGAATTGATATTACAGGTCTGATATTAATGTATTCATATTACTAAATTCTTTATTATTTTTTTTTTGGTTTCCAAAAATATGGTTGTTTGGGGGTTAAAAAACTACTTTAAACACATCGCCGCCAGCGCTCTGGGGTTTAAACATGCATTTCACAGCGCGAGAATTTTTGAGCGTGATTTTTGGATGAATATGGTGGGAGCCGGTCGCTCTGACCAGTCGCTATCATGCGCACCCATACATCGCGGAACCTGTCAAATAGCGACTCGTCACCCCGTATTCAACATTACTGCACACCGACTCAGTCGCTATCAACAACCGAACAATGGCCAAGCACAGCGACTACTAGCGGGCGCTGTGAAAATACTGCTACAGTCGCTCAACTGTCGCTACCTGCCGCTATTAATGAATCGACCTCCATGTCTCAGAGGTAGTAGTATCTACAGTACATTCACCTTAAAGAGACTATAGTCAACTCAACCAACATCCCCATTAATTGCATGGCTGCCAATCATGACGGTAACCAATTGGGTTTGCCGAGTAGGCTTGCACGTCAAACCTGAATGGTCGCTGGTAGTCACATGTTTGGCTGCCATTTGCTGCCAAACATGTGATTTAGAAAGTGGTCCCTTGTACTAGAGTTATTCCAGTTATTTTGTTTTTGGTGAGAGTTTTAAACAAATTGCTCAATCAACACACAATAAAGTGGAAAAGACATCCCCTGATCCACTTTCGATGAGACAGCTCGACAAGTAAGAAACAGAATATTACCTCTAAGTTCAATTTAGATTTTTTGTTTTTTTCAAATTAATTATACATAACAGCAACCTATGGCTTGTTGCCATTCGCTTGGATGTTATTGGCCGTTTCTTTAAAAATTTAACCTTTTATTTTCACCAAAACTGGAGGGGCAGATTTTTTTTTCTAGATTGATCAAAAACCTCCTGAAGCTTCTATTGACTTCTACTGCAGACAAAGCTCTGTTCCATACACAATATTTATATCACATATATAAAATATGTTTTTTTAATTTTTCAGTCCTGTTTTACTTTTCATACTTAAAATATTTTACTCTTCCAGGCCACAAACAAACATGTTTAAAGCCACACAAGCCCAATTTCTCATCTTGTATTTGGGTTTCTTTTATGCTGACACATTGCGTTGTTTAAGCTTCATCGGAAGATGGGTTGAACTGCTCACTATGTTCATCGAATTAGAATATTGCTGACTATAAATTAATATACTAATTATACAACAAAACATATATAGGTAACTGACCTTTCTCTCCTTGTACTCCAGGATCACCTGTGAAGAAGAAAAGAAATGTTTTAAACTGGGAACAAGGTTTGAAATTTATTGTGTGTCACTTGGATTACTTCCCTAATAGACTGTTAGCCCACACTAGCAAGGGTATGCATCTTCCTTTCTTGTTATGGTCTTTATCATTAATATTGGTAATTAGTACTTTGTTTAATCACTCTATTATGCAAATGATAATAATATGATGTATTGTACTCAGTTTGATTTTACTATTATGCCAATCTCTGATTTTCTTTCAAGTAGCTCTACTATATTACTATATTATTGTTCATAGGGATTTAACAATTCAATGGAACAGTGGATGCACAGCTGTTTGTATGATCTAATGCAGGGGTTCCCAACCAGTGGCACTAGTACGACTGGTGGTACTTAACTCTACTGGGGGTAATAGTGTGATACATGAAGCACTGCAGACAGTCCAATAGAATATAACAAGTGACGTGGTGAAATATAAGAAAATTTCAAAAAGGCAAGTGGTACTTTATGTAAAAAAGTTTGTAAACCCCAATCTAAAGTAGTTTTAAAGATAAAAATAATAACATAATATATTATTACCTTTTGGTCCAGGCTCTCCCCTCAAACCAGCTAATGTTCCTGTAACGAAGTGGAATTAATAAATAAATGAGAAATCTCAATAACCACATCACAGTGTATAATATATATATATATATATATATATATATATATATATATATATTAGCAATAAAGTCCATAAAACAAGATTTGTTAATTGGGGGAAACTTTCAGGGCATGGGAATACTATAAAAATCTCGAAGCAGCATTGTAATGAAATTTGTCTTTCTCTTTTATCACCATTTACTGAACAATAAATGCACTGCACAGGTTATGTTTTAAAGATAATGCCATTGTATGTATTGACGCCCATAGTGACCGGCCTGGTTTTAAGGCCTATGAATTTTGCTGCATCTGTACCTTTCTCCGATTCCATTCTCTGTGCTATCAGTGCAAAGATTTCATCTCTTTCTTGACTGGAAAATTTGGAAGTTGAACCCACTGGCGCGCTGCCTACAACCTGGTTGAAAACTGGGGCTCCTTCAGGGCCGACAACCATCTTGCCCATTTTCTGTCCTTCAATATTGTCTACGCGTTGCTTTAGATTGTTCAGGTCTTGCCCTACATGAGAGAAAATGGTAAACATTAAATTAACTCCTTCACTCTTTGCTTGAATATAGAATCATGTATTTAAAGTGGACCTCCTCTGAAAAACGTTTTAGGTGTCTTTGCAACGGTAGCATTTCCCATCCCGTCAGTAGCTTGGTTTTCTGGAACCCGGGGCAAAGATTCAAGATGGTGCCCCCACCTGTTCTCAGCCCCCCCCCCCTTTGGCGCCCCCCTGACTTGCTGCACTCAGGACGAGTGCCCTCCCTGCTCCCCCCCAGCTATGCCCCTGCATCAGTCCCCTTGAAATGCTAGAAACTGTGCATTAGTACACAGCCTTTTAGGCTTTTCCATATCGGATTGGGATTCCCATTTAGAAATGATAGTTGTCATGTATCCATGTAAAGTCTGTTGCCCAATAAGAAAAAAATACATAAACCTTAACGGGGCCACAGCACTTCCACTTAATTTTTAACTAACCTCCCAAGTTAGTTATAAATTGATCTGATAGGCTGCCACCCCTCTTTTGTATCTTTTGATTTTGTGCAAGCACATGGGGTGGGGGGGGTCTTCAGGTGTATGGGTGGGAGGGGTGAACCTTCTCCCACCTTGGGTTGCACTCAAAGTTATAGGGCAGCATAAGGTAAGTGGCTACTAATGTATCCATTGCATTGTATTTCTCTTATAGATTAGAGTTAGGATTGCACCTACACATATTGGCATATTGGCATTTGGTGCTGCAGCTTTAACAGACCTCTGCAGATGTCTGCTAACCCAAGCCTCTGTTTTTAACTAGATTATAGGACTGGCTGCTGGGTAACAGGGTTGAGTGTTGTGGCTCCTTTAAGATTTGTGTATTATCAATGTTCTGGTCACCTGCACCTCCCAAGTTAGATAGAATAATAAGATGTTCCCTTAAAATAAATAGTGTATTTGTATAATACATTTTTCGAGTAAAATAAAAATGCACTTAACACATTGGTGTACAATAATGCACTATGATGTCACAAAGGTCATGACAGAGTAGAGTCGGATTACTTACATAAAGAGATAAGTCCAAAAAGCAGCCCCAAAAGGAAGAGCAGGCCCAAGATTAACCCAAGGAGCCACATCCACCACTTGCAGCATGAGGCACAGGGTCCACAGACGGCGTCCGCTCCACCTTCACTCCTCTCAGTATAATGATCATTGCCAGCCTTCAGCCCATCAACTCTGTGTATCTCTGTAGAGAGTATGAAGTCATGGTGAAGTCATGGTGACCGTTACATGGGACAAAACAGGACCCACCATACTGGGAGTTAGTAAGATGCCACTAAAAACTGAGGGCTTCATAAAAATGACCACCGTATAGGAAAGCCTCAACACTTTCGTTTGGCCAATATTTACTGAGGATCGAACATGTTTCACTCCACTGCACCTGATAAAGTTGGAAAAGTTTCCAAGACACAGAAGTTTTTCTACAGATTAAAGTGCCTATCTGGGCTAGAATTCCCCCCACAACGTTCTTCCAAACCTTTCCCCAGTGCCTAGCCGATTTTGGCAAAAAAAACCCCAACACATTTACCTGTGGAAACAGCTATCCCTACCGTAATGGACTGCTTAGTCAGCCATTCACTGCGCATCTTATTGGCTGACAAAGTAGTCAATCACAGTCAAGGTGGCAACCGGAAAGCAGACCTGCTCCTGGCAGGGGATCGGGCGGTCGGCACAAGGCAGTTGAGTGTTTCTTAATATTTATGCATGGCTTAGAGCTGGGGAATGAGTTGGGAGGGAGTTTTGGAGGAAATTCTATGCCAGACTTTTAAAAATAAAACCCTCTAGGGCAGGGATTCCAAACAGGTGGTACTAGTACCACTGGTGGTACTTGACATCCTTACAGGTGGTAATTGACAAGGCTGCAGACTGATCTGTACCCCAACCTAAACTGCTGCCATCTATACTACACCAAATTCTAATTTGCCCCATAAATAACAAAAACTGCCTATTTTGAGGGGATTCATTCATGTTAAATGGCTGTTTAAAGTTGGTACTTAATCAGAAAATGGAAAGTGGCGCTTGATTAAAAAAGGGCTGGGAGCCAGAATGCTTTACATTACTCAGTTGTATTCTACTCATTGATATGCTAGATCGCTCAATAATAATCTTAGTTAATACCGCTCTAGAATACTCATTGATACCCTGGAAGAGGGGTTTCTAACCAGTGGTACAATGGCTACAGTGGCTTCATAAGTAGCAAACTGCTCCAAAAGGTAATTAGACTTATGGTTATATGGAATATGGTTGTTTTGGGCCCCAATACTTTTTTTTAACTGGGGGGGGCAAAACTAATTTCCTCTGGTGGGCCAAAAGTGCTTCAGTCATGCTGGGCATTACCTATTGCTGCGACCAGCTTTACAATTTGTTTCCCAAGTAGTGTACAGTATGTGAAAGCCTGCTACTGACTTGTTGAAGACCAACCCAAGAAAAGAAAAGGAAAACAGAAAAAGAGAGGAGAAAAGTCAAAAAAAGAAAGGAAAGAAAAAGAAAAGAAAAAGAAAAAGAAAAGCTGAAAAAAGGAAAGAAAAGAAAAAAAGGAGGAGCAAAGAAAAAAAAGATAAAGTGGGGGATAGACAAATAGGGTTTTAAACAATTCAAAGTCAGATAAATACTATTACCAAACAGAGATTGCTTACCTGCATATGTGGACTTGTCTTTAGTGACCCGTAGGCCTCCTACAATGTAATAACAAAATACAGAATTTATATAACGACAGAAGGTAAATAATTATTACATAATTGGTGATTAATTTATGTTAAGTTATTGTGAAACAGCCGGTAAACTTTAGTTTTATGCAAAAAAGTTGATTGTATTATGTTTTTAAGGCATATGCCCCTGAGACCACCTGGAACCCGCTCTATATTAACTGGTCAGGTGTATAATTGAGGCTCTGTATTCAGGGGTGAACCCAGCTTTTCTGCTGCCTGGGGTGAGCTATAGATAGCTGCCCCACAGGACGTTCAGATCCACTCCTCAATAGAAAAGCCTTGGGAGTCGAAGGGGGGGCCAAGACCACTGAGATATCAACAATTGACTTAAAAACATGACAGTGTGCAGCAGCGCCCCCAAACAGGTCCAGCAATCACAGCCCCTCTGAAGTGGTGTCTGCATCCACAGCCTCATTATAAGTGCAGCCCTGTTTAAATGAATGATTAATCTATGTTATTATTTATAATATAATATAATAGTACTGTCAGACATGTTCTTTTTTGCCTAATCTCTTCGAAATTTATTGTAATGTACTGAAGACGATCTATTTGCTAGGCCACACCGAGATAAAGACAATTTCTGGGGGGGGGGGTTGATTTGGCTCCTTTTTATCTTAGGTCCTGCTGTTATAGCAGTCTCACATATGCTATCAACGCTTTTGTATCTTTCTTTTGTAACTTCACTTCTAAAAAGACTACATTGGGCTATAGTTCACAAAGCAGTGCGGGATACTTTATGACCAGTTCACCATTTCCCTTGTGGATTTCCCTCAGTTCTCCTTATGGCCGGTCTGCCTCTATTAACTGGTGTAAAAAATACATACCATTTGCTTCTGATTTGTATGAAGTGTCCATATGAGTTGTCATTGTTTTTTCCTTCTTCAGACTCTCTTCTCCATACGAACCTATATGAAGTATATGCATTATTCTTATGCTTTATTTCAGTAAATATATTATTAGGAGTACTGTTTCTCAACCTGTGGTACACGTCCCCGGGGGTACACGGTGGTGTTCAGGGACACACCAACAGGGGGTGGCTGGCTGATCTGGTATATTATTTTAAAAGTGAAACATTATCCCTTCTTCCTTTAAAAGTGCTAAGAGGCCCGTTGCCTACTTATTTTGGTATATAATTGATTACCCCTTTGGGGGTACTTGGTTGGAACGTCTTGTCGCTAGAGGGTCTTTTGCAGAAAAAGTTTGAGGACCCCATGTGTAAAGTACCTGAACTTCCAACACTGGCGGCGGTGAAGACCTTGCCGCTATCTTTAGACATTATGAGCATGTCCCCATCCTTCTTCGCCGGGGCCCTTTCCTTCTCCAGGAGAAGAAACTTGTAATCTTTGCTGAGGATTTCTTCACCTTGAGTTTTACTGCTGGTCACTAAATCAAAAGAAAACAAGTTTTATATTTTTTTTTACCAACTACAAATATATGTATATATAACTGAACATAAGCCACAAGCTGGTGTATAAAGTCATTAGTTCATTAACCATTAATTAATGTGCAGTGGAACTCTCAGGGGGAGTCATCAAAATGTGGACGTGTTCTTAACCCTCCTTCATTATCACACAGCCACTGCGGTTGGGAGCAAGAAACAGCCCTGAGAAGCCAATAGCTAATATAAGGGGCAGTGGGAGGTAGATTGTCCCATCTGCCAGGGGCCTGGTAGCAACTGTCTCCCCTGCGTCTATAGTATGTTTGTCCCTGCCCTTTGGGCATTCACTAAAGTGTGCACAGGTTCTCCACAAGGGTGAGGTCCATTTCAGAGGCTAAATGGTTCCACAGCATTAGGGCAGAGGAGTAGCTAGGCTTTCTGGATCCTGGGGCAAAGATTCGAATTAGTGCCCCCCATCTGTGCTTAGCTTCCCCTTTGGTGCCGCCCTGATCTGCTGCATCCAGGGCAAGTGCTCCCCTGCCCCCCCAGCTAAGCCGCTGATTTGGAGTCTCAGTCTTGATCAGTCTGATGCTAGTTATGGGCCTCAGGTAATAATGGAAGTATAATATGGCCCTGATAGTCTTTATTGAGAAAGTGTTGTGGGCAGCACGGAGCATAAATGAGGACAAGCTCATAGAAAATAATCCAAGATATTTATGAAGTTATGAAGTATGGACCAACTCAAGAAATACTCACCAGCTGATGAGGTAACAGTACTGCTGACTCCACCAGAGCCTTGAAATCCTTGCGTGCTCTGTGTAACATTTTTCTGCACTCCGTATCCTATAAAAAAAAATTATGAACATAAGAAAACAAAGAAACATATACATTTACAATTACGTTACACATGCTGGACACTGACCTCCGGCATTTGCAGATCCTACAGTGCCGCTGACCATCTGGCCTGCCCCTAATGCTGTACCTTGAGCGGATAATGGGGCCAAATTATTCTGAACTCCAAATACTGTGTAAGAAATATAATAAAGATGTAAAATGTAAATATTAAAAAAAACTGAGAAAGTGTGTGAAGGTTTATTTCAGGTCATGGCAAATCTGTAGTAATAAATGCAGGCAACTGGATTTGTGGAATTCTTCTTGATGATGTTTCATTCTGAATTGAGAAAGCCAGTCGGAGGACTAGAGAAATGTCTTCAACATGGGCTCCCAACCAGTGGCATGAGTACTCGAGAGCCCATCAGGTTCATGTAACTTTTTATGTTCATGTAAAAAAAAGTTCATGTAACTTTTTATGCACTTTAAATGGCTGTTTTGGGTGTTTAGCATGGTCTATGTGACACACGTACGACCCAGGTGGTACCTGTGATAACTCGAAAACGGAGAGCGGTACTCGATGAAAAATGTTTGGGACCCCCTGTTCTACAAATAATTTCTCATTCTAGATTTAAGAAAAATTGGTGCAAAATGAAACGTCTTCAATAAATTGTTTCAAATTCTAATTTGAGAAAGTAAGTTAGATAGGGAAGATATTTTCAAGAAAGTATTTCTCAATGTAAATTGAGAGATACCGTATTTGTAGTAATAAATGAAGGCGACTGGATCTGTTGTTTTTTGGGGGATTTTTTCATTCTGAATTAAGAAGACCAGTCGGGTGACTTTTGAAATCTCCTGAAGAATTTCTTTCACCAGTTGGATGACTACTGAGACATTTTCTCATTCTAAGTTGAGAACACCAGTCAGAGGACCAGAAGCATAAAGAAAACCAGCACTCAAAAGTTTTTTATCCATAAATATACAGTATATTATAGACTTACAATTGGAAAGTCCTAAGTCCATTGTCCAACTTTTTGGGCTGCCCAATAACCCTTTCAACAGGGGCAAGCAACTAACTAACAAACCAACTTTGGTTGTTTGTCCCTGATGAAGGGGTCCTTGGACAGCAAGGATAACTGACCTATTGACTTTTCTATAAACGTAAAACTATACTATCCTGCATTTACAGAGATGATATAAGCCACCACTTTGGAGTGCTGACTTTATTTCTGCTCAATGTATTACAGTGCCACCTGTGGCCATAGCACCCAACAAGTAAGCGTAGAGTAACCTGTGAATCTGTCAAAAATCTTAGTTGGAAGACAACGTTTTCAAGATAAGTATAGCAAGTTCAGTTATCTTGATTTACCCAAGAAGTTATATTTTTATCTGGAAAGTTAAAACATATTCAGTGGACTTTTTGCGGGGGGGGGGGGGGGTAGTGCATTGATGGCTTTATTATATACTTGTGTACATATTCCACATTTAACCCATCATGCAGTGAGATAAATCCAAGCAGTAAGTGCACACATACTCGGCGCAGAATTTGGTGTGTTAGGTGCACTGCTCAAGGGCACTTCACTAATGCTCATGCCGGGAATCGAACCTCTGGCCAAAAGACCGATTCCTTACCTGTAGGCCATAACTGCGAAGAATACCAAATATTTGTAGGTCTTTGTGCTAATTAAAATTAAACAAATTATTTTATTAAAGGGGACTCCTAGAATGATCCATAGATGTGTTAATATAGAGAAAGATTGACTCCCTCTGTCTTCTTTCAATCTAACAGTATATTAGTTGATTAAAAGTTGATTGGTTAAATGGGACCTTTGCCATTATCCAAATAGTGATGGATGTTTATCAAAAGATTTTCTGACTGAAGATAAATAAACTGGTTGGACCCACTGTAACTATACAATTACAATTACAAAATCATACTTGTCCAGTTGAATAAAACCAGATCCTGAGATCGAGGCCCGCAGTGTTCAGAGGCCACCTCCATGTCGTTTGGCTGTTTATTATAGTATTCACAGTAATTTTATTTAACTGGATTGTGGCAGATCTTCTGCAAGGGCAGGGGAAAGGTGAACAGTCATATTTTTGTTTTGTGCCTGGACAAGAACAAAACATGGGGCTGCTATTGCATAATAATGTCTAAGAAATACTGAGACCTATTTTCTTGCTGTTCCTTGCCCTGCGGTCATTACTGAAACCCCTTTCTTGGGACCGGTTTACAGATCAAAATGGCTTATATCATTTACTGGCCACAAGTCCTCCTGGTCAGTGGTGGCTGCCTCCATCCAGCCAATGCTACAGTACTTTCAGGTCAGTGGTTATGGGTATTGAAGGTAGATGGACAAAAATGTGAATTTTTATCAGGTCAATTTGGTGTTGTTCACTTGACATGTTTTTCATCAGACCATTAAAATCCTAAATGTATACATGCACTGCAGTGCAGCTGCATAAGGTCCAAATGGAGCACCAGAAAGGGGGTACTGGTCACCTATACAACTCACATGGCACAAGATGACTTTCATAAAACTTTACTTTTAATTGTCCAATAAAAGCATCTTGAATAATATAAATATAGCAGCTTACGAACAAATGTGACCAGTGACGCATTTCGGGGATTAGATCTCCTTAATCTTACTTTATATAAGAACCACCAGCAAGTTCATTTGTCCTTGACTTGCTAAATAACAAAAAAACAATTATTAAGTTGATCATTTACCTGCAGAGGAGGAAGAGAGTCCTGAATGTAGGGTAGGAGAGCTGGGGGCCAGATTGTTTGGCATTCCAAATACTAAAGAGAAAAAGATTTGGGTAATTATACAAACAAGATGCTGGGCAATGGCCTTGCTCAGCTAGTTGCTTTCTTGGAGCAGTTAGGTCTACCTGATCCGGAGGAGTGGGCATTCATCATTGAAGAGCCATAGGCCATGCCGTTCATGTTGTTTTGGTAGCCACCCATAGATGATCCAGCAGGGAGGGTAGAGGTCCACATGTATGATGGAACGCCTGAATCGAGTACGGTGGTGTCATATGACCCTGAAACTGTATTAAGAAACCGGCAATTAGAATCTAATCAGAATATTGGTCAGAGGAGCAATAGATTCCATCCTCTTGTAGACACTCACTGGACTGGGAGCTCTCTGTCACTATCTTTGTCTCCACAGTTGCTTTTTTAGGAATGGGGAGGGTGTTGGTTGGGGATCTGGTGGGGCTAACACTGGTGGAACGGCCACCCTTTAGCAGTTTCTTCACATCGTCAAGTTCTGTCCCTGAAGGAAGAACAAATATACATAGATTTTGAGTTTATCTGTTACGAAAGCTATGAGCCTTAATTATGATGTGCGCCTTGTAGTATCATTTCTGTGGCTATAGTGCCAGCTTCGGTGCGTGTGAGCTTGAATTGAGTTTTTTTAAAACATTTTTTCAACTTAAAATTAACATTACAGAACACAAAGAATATATAACACTACATTGTACCTTTACACTAATCTCTCTCAACATACTTGTGAGGCTTTTTTTCAGCCCAGCCCTAGTACAGGAGACCCAGTTATAACATGCAGTAGATCCCCATGCCCATGTGACTTGAAATTGTCCTTCAATGATTGGCTTCTCTAAGATGTTGAAGGATGACTTAGGTTCCATGATAGTCTGGACAGTTATACTTACATCTTGTGGAGGGCGATGCACTCTGGAGCCGAGTGCGGATTTCAGTTTCTGTAAAAGGACATAATAAAACTGTGTAAGTTTTTTTTATGCACAAGCATAATTATTATTAAGTACAAGCTAAGGTGACATTGTTATAAAACTCATACACATATAGCAGCATTGTCCATAGATGCAATCATTTTGGTTGATATTGATTAATCTATTGGATGGCTATGGCTACTTCCTGTCTGCATCAATCAAATAGATCAATCAACAGATCAGGACTTTTATCTAACAAGGGCAATCCATATATCCTGATAAAACCCTGCTTGCCACCTATCACATAAAAGAGGCCCCTTGATAACAGCCTGCATTAATACGCCTATATTTTCTACAGACCTGTATACTATCAGTTACACAATTATGCAATCCTGTTCCCACCATACCCCAGACAGACCTCCATAACATGCTATGCCTTGCCCACAACTACCCAAGTACCTTATTTTCCACCCCTACATAGCGTGGCATGAAAATTAGATTCCCAATAACAGTAGTACTGCCTGTGCCCAATGTAAAGCAGGCAACAGGCTGGGTTATATAATGGAATACCCTGATCAAAGCACCGGGTTGACCTTTATTTATACCAGGGGTTACCAACCAGTGGTAGGGGTACCAATGGAGGTATGCACGGAAATAAAAAGCAGTACTAAAAGTAAGGAATTGTTAATGTGTTGGTGATGTGTCTACCAAACCCTAAATGCCTTTAAACCATGAACGAATTGACTTGCAATTGATTTGCAGTTCATTCTATCTATTCTAGCTTGCTGCCCTAAACCATTTATGACTGAGCTACTGAGAAGTTTAATTATTAAACTTATCTCAGATAGATAGATAGATAGATAGATAGATAGATAGATAGATAGATAGTGGGCAAACCCCCCAGGTTCGGTAAATTTGGCCGAACTTTGAATAACTGAGTGTTCTGATCCTATTGACAGTCACTATGCCCTAAATATCTACTCACCTCTGCTCTGGGTACGTCCTCTAGTGGAAGAAGATGCTGTGATAAAAAATAAATACATTTATTAAAATGGCAAAAATAAGCACTGATATCAGACCAGGGCTGCCAGTGTTTCTAAGGCAAGACCAATACATTGTAGATCTATAGACATATAGCATGCCATGGCATGCCACATCTTCTGGCCAGTCAATATGCAGTTAATGTATATAGGAGTGGTTAAACAACCCTTGTGAAGGCACTTCCAGTCCTACCTTAACAGAGAAAAAATTCCCCCCTTTGTGGAGGGGAAAAAGCCAAGTGTGACTACAGGAACATTGAAGGTTCATATGACTTTTGAAGTAAAGGAGAACCATGTCTTATTAGGTAAGCAGAAACATATTAAATTAAAGGAATGGCTAATAAAAGAGGATTAGTAGCTTAAGAAATTGTATTTTTTAGATTTAGGTGTTTAAAGATAATGGATCTATACATGATACAATAATAGGGTAATCCTAAATATTATATTATAAAATGAGGAGGGAGGTCAAGGAGTGGAGTTCCAGGGGTTAGTGAAATACCCCCCCCCCCCCCCCCGAATAATGGAAGGGGTCTGGATAGCGGATGGGAAGAATTCTTGAAGGCAGAAGGGGGGGGGCACGTTAAGGTTGTAAAGGGCCAAGATATTTTAGATAGTGGTCTTGCATATATATGTTTTAACCTTTAAAACTTGAAACATCTTTAATATAAATTGCATTGCAGCACATTATTATTTACTATATACATGTATTGTACATACATATATACATACCCATTTCTTTTCTTGTGTATTCCGGTGAAGAATTCCCACTGGAACTTCCTATAATTCAGAGCAAATTGGCATTAGAAACCTTTGCAAAAAGTACAAATATGAATTGCAATGCCATGATGTCAGGCTTTACCTTCATAACCCGCCTGGCGAGAACTGGAGGTGAAAACTTTCCTATCGAAAGTGGAGTTAGGGGAAACTGAAAGGGTGGAAGTGGGAGACTGGGCGTATCTTGATCCAGAAGAACTAATAACTTTTGAGCTGCCACCTGTAGTAAATTCCAAAAGACACGAGTTAGAGACCTTGACCTAACAGACGAGAAAGCCATTTTAGGGAGAGACTCATAGTGTAATGAGACCAAAAATCCCCTATTCACGGGCACAAGTGCTTTCTTAAAACAGAAAATATTTACATGGCACATCTAGACCAAGAATAACAGTATTGTTAGCAGCAGGTACAGCCATGAAAGCCATCTCTTACAGTTTCAGACTGGAATGCCTGGGGGCCACCAGTATAACTGACCCTGGGGGCCCAACCCACATTTAGATGCAAGTAATACCAGCTTAAATTAAGGGCCAGTGCACATAAACATTATTCCAAGCTGTATTATCTCTGCATGTGCTCTTAGGGTGCCACGTATAAACTATACATAGTTCAGGTTTGGTGATGAAGGTCCTCAAAGGGGCACCTGGTGCTAGGAGCTCACAGTTTTTTTTCCTGGTAACCCTGTGGGACAGTCCGGGCCTGATCTCTTAGGATAGTTGTGATATTTAGGCCCCCAGAAAGGGCTGGTTGGGCATGCAACGCTTGAATATATCCTCTACTGTTTACACAGCCATCGCTTCCTACTTGTGGACACACGTTTTGAGCTGACTTCTGATCAAGGAACTATTGTTGGTCCAGTTTGTTTTTCACTTGTCAGCTATTTCTCCTACATTTTTAAAACATTTTATTTTAGTTTTGTAACTTGAAACAAAAATGATTGGGGTATGACAAACATGAAGCCAGTATAGTCAATATTGTTTTTGCTGAGGTCTTATTGTTTTGAGTGCAGTACTCTTTGAAACCCCCAGGGGCTCTATTTGCATGAGATACTGTAGTTTAGCTTTTCGAGTGCACCATCCTCAGGCCAAAAATGAAACCTCAACCTATCAATTATATTTCTGAACTTATCTGAAAAAATATATTTCTATTGGGTTCTGCACAGGCATAACTGAAGTCCAGTGTACATACCCGATGTGACGTAATTAGTGCTGCTTTGTACCACGGTCTTCTTTTCTACACCGCCGCCTCCTCCCTGGTACGAGAGCTTTGAACCACTTGCGTTAGCGCCCTCTGTTACAAGAAATAAATTCCATGAGCTCATTCAACAATGTTCTTTGCATGGGGTTAACTCTCAATATTTATTCTATAGAGAGCTTTATATCAAATAAACTGCTTGTAATCATGGCTTACTTGGTGGTAGTGACACTAATCTTGATGATGTTGTTACTGTTTCCGAATAGGCTGGAAAACAAGAAGATTTCTTTAAAAAACCCATTTACTAACAAGTGATAAAAAAAATTGGTCTTACATTTCCTTATCAGTGCTTGAAAACATCTAGTGAAAACTAAGACCGAAGGGTTGTCTACTGACGCTCACATTATTCTATATATTGGCTGTATTCCTATCACTTTCCGAAGTTACATTAAGGTGATTACATACTAAAGTGCTGAAAACGTCTTCACCTTTTAAAAAAACTTTTGCCCCTCTTTGGAAAAGTTCTCCACACTTTACTATAGACCAGTGTTCTGCAAACCTCTCCTCAAGAGCCACCAACTGGCCATGTTTTTTCGATCTCCACACAGATGCACCAGTATAAAGTGCTCAGACAGAGCTATGGAGCCGCATGTGCGAGAACCCACAAAATGTGATTTGTTGGTGGATCTTGAATGGAGGTTTGGGGAACTCTGCGATAGACCATGGAGGTATTTACCTGATTGGAAGATCCAAGTCCTGTATTCACAATGTGGTGGCCATGCCTGCCATCAGTCACAGTGACACCAGCATGGCCCCTCCAATCACCCCATTGACACGTCCCCCTACTGCAGTGAATAGAGGGAACGTGTCGCGTCACTGTGACAGTTGGGGCAGTGTCCTGTCGTGAATGAGGAAATCAACAGAGGATCAGGCAAGGCCCGAGAGGGACTTTTATCTCGTAAAATTCAGACCCCCAGACTAGGAGCGATCATCATCGGGGAGCATCAGGTGAGTATTACCTTTCCTGCATTTAGCATGGACAATAACTTTAAGGGCTTTTTTAAAATTAAAAGTGCCTCTGATGAGTGCTAATATTCACCGCGCCTCCTTCTGCCCTTCTGTCCAATGTACATTGTCTGTGTAACTATGTTGTAAAGTGTCATGAAATAAGATTGAGATATATAAATGATTAATCAACCGAATATTAAGGAAAAAAAGTCTTACTTCTTCCTGTAGTGTCTCCACCCTCCCGATAACTTTTCTTGGTTATATTATCCATTCCATAGTCACCTGAAAAGAAGAAGAGATACTAACTTCCAATCTGCTGTGTTACGTATTTCTTGACACAATAAACAATGGGCAGAACATTTTCCTCAAAACCATTTTGCTTTTTAATAGCTTCTGTGACAATCTAACGAGTGGTGCAACTGCAGCTATTTTAGAAATTAAAGCATTCCAGAAGTTTATCTGATGTAAGCCACTCCCCCTGTCTCTGTCGCTACATCAGCTGTTATCAACCTTTTTATGCCAAGTAGAGACAATCAGTTGCAACCATGTACCCTGAAAAGGGTGGGGAGGGGGGGATCGATGACTAATATTACTGAAAAAGAAGGTCACTGGGTTTGAAGCATTTTTTGAATTAAGAAAGAGTAATGTTTTACTGTCAAAATAATATACCAGACCTATCAGAGCAACTCTTGAACATTGCCAAGTACCCCCCCCCCCCCCCCCGGGCCCTGGGATATGCATACCACAGGTTCAGAAACAGTGTCCTAAGCTACACCCACTGTATAAAAGTATTAATAAGCTTGAAGCAAACCCCTTGTCCCTCTAGGGAAGCAACCATTCCTTCTCATCACCTCATTTTGATGTGGGTTTTAGAACAATGGAGACAAAGTAAAAATACAAATTAGAGAGTCTCCAACTCATAGAGCGCATAGAGCACAGGACAGAAAAGATGGAATAAGCCTTCTAATGGTTCCCTAGCCTTACCCTTCCTCTATAGCAGGGATTCCCACCCAGCAGTACTAGTACCAATGGGGGTACTTGAGATCCTGTCAAGTGGTACTCAACAAGGCTGCAGACCGTCCTTTACCCCAGCCTAATCTACCATCAATAATTTGCCAACATCTGATTTATTTCTTAAGTACAAAACTGGAGACAAATGCTAATTATGTGTATCTTGTGCGTGTTTTGTGCACATTAAATGGTAGTTTTAGGTTAATAGCAACCCATGCCTACCCTCATATTAAGTGGTGCTTAATATAATTCAAAAAAGGACAGTGGTAACTGATTGAAAAGAGCTTGGTCAGTTGCAAATATGAGTTTCTGTGGAATCTTATGGGTATTCCCTCTTGCTACACAAAGTAAATATAGTTTGTAATTTATACCGAATTACTTGGAAAGCAACATGTTTTTCCAACTGTTCTACACTGATTATGACGATGTGATCATATTGTTAGGGGTCTCAGCTTTTTATATTTCTATATTTAAAAAAATGTAAAAATAAACCCTATATTATATATATTATTTTTTTTTTTATGCTGCTTGAATCAATAGTTCTGAAACGTGTGAGTATGCGTGATTCCCGGCATATCAGATTGCCTTGACATAAAAGTGATATACAAAATGAGGGTTTGGCTGGAGATGGAAGAAAAGGAATTTGTATAGCTTGCATTAATAATGGCATACAATGAAGGTATTCAGCCCATTGTGAACATGCTTTTGTGAACAGCATGGGGTGGGAGTGGTCCCTGAGTGTGCCCTATCCTCTGGGCATCAAAGTGCTGGTTCAGCTTTTTGAACAGGCACCTTGAATTGGAACTAGAAATACCATGTCTAACTACTCAGATAGGAACAAATTAAATAAAATGTAGATTTTGCATCCTTTAACCAGGATCCTCACTCCTACCTATAGGTACGGACTAAGTTGAAGCCCGATTGCTCACCCCCTCAGCCAGACAATCTCTCCCTGACTATGGTTCTAGTTGGTGTAAGATCCACCCTCGTCAAGCCAGACCACCTCATGGTTCTAGTAGGAGCCATATTGCTCCCTGAAGCTCTTCCCCTAACCACACCCTACTTATCCTCCTTTGAAAACAAAATTCCTCTAAGGGACTGGTTTATGAAGTCCCCCACTCAAACCCCTACCCAATTGTGACCCTGTGGTGGCTTCAAATTGACTATACTCCATTATTACTCAGTCTAATACTCCAACTTGACCACAATCTCGTTTCACATGCATCCTGTGTGGACCTTAACCAGACCAAAATCCATCAATTTCACTAATCCCTCACCCCACAGGCAGTACCTTTTGGATAGCTTCACTATCCTGTCTTCTATTCTTTCCCTGCAACTGTTCTGGAAATCTCCCCAAAGTCCCAGATTACTAGAGGTTTAAGTGGCAGCAATCCAGTGATGTCAGGGTAAGCAAAAAATAAATATTTGTTTTTCTATTCCCAGAGGAAGAACTTAGGAATGACTTAGTCCACCTCAACAGTACAGTCATCTAATAAGCTTCTGTATTTCAGAAAAGGGATGGGGCAGCTATGATGGTTACCATACATGGCTACCAGGGCAGCTTCTGGCACTGACAACCGAAGCTGCATTTCAGAAGCTTAGAGGTCTTCTGCAACTGGAATTATTAACTTTTAGGAACAAATAAGAACTACAAATTATTACATATATAACTTACTTTAACTTAACTGCATTTTGCTGTGTACTTTAAATCATACACTATGAAGTTCTGAAAAAAGGCTCCTATTTATCTAGGGTGTATGTGCTACAAGCTGCACTACTGAACACTCCACAAGAAGAAATGATCATTATAATCTGTACAACGCAACGTCCCTGCAGGCAACACACAGGCAGATACCTGTATTTACTGTCATGGAGCAACGCCCATAGTTACCCAGTGCAGAGTCTAGTAATTTAAACCCTTATAAAGCATAGCTTGCAGGCTGGAAGAACCAGAGCTGGTATAATAGAATCATAGTCAAGGGTTTTATGTGATTCTGGAGGGCAGCGTGTTTTGTTCTTAAAGGAACGTACAGCTGAAAGTTGCTTTAATGCTGGTTTAGTGTATTTTTTAATATTAATAAAGCATAATAATGCTCAAAAATGTTTCATATCTAATATTGAATGTCCAAAAAAGAACCCACACTTCTTATATAACCCTCTCACTTCAGCAATGCTGCCTTCTACTATTAGGGGATAGGTCACACATGTGTCTGTGTGGGTATATCACAGAACAAAACCAATTTTTGTGGAGTTCCACGCCTCAAGACCACAACCTCACTGGCAGTGGTGTAACTAAATGTGACGAGGCCCTGGTGCAAACATTAAATGGGGTGTAGCTGGGGGTAGGCAGGCATGGCAAGTGCTCCAGCTGCAGCGGGTTAGGGGGTGCCAGAAGGGGGCCTAAGCACAGGTAGGGGGGCGCCATTTTGAATCTTTTCCCCTGGTGCCAGAAATTTTGACTTAGCTGGATGCAGCTAGACAACAAAAAACAGAAACAGCAGATGTGAATGGTGCTTCCTTTCTCTAAATGATGCCAAATGAGCACAAATCTGATAAATAAGGTGGAGGAGCAACAATAATGGGCCCCCCTGACCTTCTGGGCCCCAGGGCAGTTGCACTCCCTCAAGTTAAACCCCTGTTCTTACCAGCAGGGGTGCACCCAAGGGGATGGTTTATGGGGCCTGTACCTTCCTCCAAACCAAGCGGAGCACTGCGGCTGCCTTTTGTGGCCCTCTTGCGCACAGCATGGATGCTGTTTGCATTAAGGGATGCTCAGCAGCAGTAAGCAACCAGGCACTGAGAATGTCATGATCAATAAGAACAGCAACCGGGAAAAGGAGACAAGAAAGAGAGCAAGTTCATGGAGCTCAGGACACATCAGAAGGAGGAGGAGAGGGTTGTTTACAGTTGAGGAGTGCAGGCAATGGGTGCTGGGCCACAAAAAGTTCAGCAGCAGCAGGAGCACCTAGAAAGTCATGCTAAATACACATCAATGTTCCTTCAGCAGTCACGTCAATGTTCCTTCAGCAGTCACATCCCCAAGTTTACCACTTCAGCAGGAGCCACACCCTATCTGTGCCATGCCTCCTACCAGACCCCTCCCACATAAAATCACGGGGTGCTCAACTGATTACCATAGGGTTTTTTTGGCTGGAGCTGAAGTAACAATAATAACAGCTGAAAATCTTAGTTACCTTGTAATAAATAATCACAAAGCATATATAACAATCTTTGATGCATTATAGCCACTTCTATGACATGGTAAAGTTGCTACAAGTAATCATCATCAAGTTAAAGTTGGCTACAGCTTTATGTTGGGTCTTAAGATTAGGGTATTTTTGTATTGGCAGTTTTCAGACTTAAATAGCTTAGGGCATTATCTCAGGTGTAACTTAGGGTTAAAGGTTAAGGTTGAGGTCAACAACTATGACATGGTTCAGATAAAGGGTCAGATTTTAGTGTTGAGTCGTTTGAGGTACTTGTCATGGTTTGGATTAAGGGCTACATTAAAGGATTAGGTTAAGACTAAGGGTCAGGATACATTTCAAGTTGAAGTTTAGGTGTTAGATTAAGGTATGTAAAGGTTCAAGTGTCAGGTACAAGTGAAAAGATCAGAGGTTAAATTGAAGGTGGATAAAAGGTGGATGTCCAGCTTTCCTCTTGTGTAGTCAAACAGTAGCTATATTTTGGGTAGACAAGGAATCTATTTGCATGGTCCATCCATCCAATTCACAACATTTATGGCACCATTCTCTTAAGCAAACACCATCAGAGAACTCCTACTGAAAGTTAACAGTACAGAGACAAAGAGCTGACATTCTTAGATGTCTGTAAACAATCATTTAAGCAATCTGACTGCAGCCTATACACACCAATACAGACAAATCCAAGTTTGTTGCACAATGTTCAATCATGTCACCTTGTTCGTGCAACATTATCGCAGTGCCACAAGCAGCCACTAGATGTATGATCATACAACATCTTATCAGAGTCATGTATCGACATAACATACCCATGTTTGAAGTCATTTACTCTGCATTCCAACATGCACCCAACCCCATGTCAATTCTTTTATGTGACATTTTTTGATGTATTAATATGCTTGGTCTACGGAATTCAAGCAGTTATAGACATCAGGTGATAAGACTTGGAAATGATCCCTATGAGATATCTGCAGATGCTGTACTGTTTATTTGCTGAATGTGAAAAATTAATCAGTTTGATAAGAAAACCAGGTTGGGCAATTGGTGTCACCCATGAAGTCAAGCACCGCTTCTCCGCTTTCCCGTCTTTCAATTTGTTTACTTTGTTTGTTAGGAAAGCCGAACATATGTTTGTCTCAATGTTGGGCGGTAAAGATAAGGAGGTGTAAACCAACGTGTTTGTCTTATTAACTTCACAATAGGATATGAAACATGCCCAAAGGAATTGATTATGCAAAAGTGACAGCCATAAGCTTTCTGGCCGGAGTGACAATTGTGGTTGGTGTTATGCTACACAAAGCCCAGGTTTTCCTTTAGTACCTATCAACCTTCTCAAAGCTTTGGCTTAGGATTCAGCTTAAAGGTTTTTTTTAGCAGTGGGACTGCAACTACTCTTGTAAAATTTATCTGATTCTTTACTATAAATATAAATAAGGTTTTTGACTCCGTGCTAAACAGGTAAGAAAAAATTCAAAAAAATGTTGACTATACTTATTCTAGAGCAATGGTTCTCAACCTTTTTACGTCAAGTACCCCCTAATGGCAAGCAATTACAGCCAAGTACCCCCAAGGAGGAGATCAATTACTAATGATACCAAGATAAGTAGGTAATAGGCTTTGTAGCACTTTTTGACATAAGAAAGAATAATGTTTTACTGTTAAAATAATATATCAGACCTGTTAAACTGCCCTTGTTGGTGCACCTTTGAACACTGCAAACCCTGGGGTATGTGTACCGAAGGTTGAGAACCACTGTTCTAGAGGTCCGAAATAGTAGATAAATGAAGACATAAGGTAATACCTTTTATAGGCTACAAATGAATATACTTTAGGTGAGCTTTTGAAGATGCTTAGCCCTCTATATCAGACACAATGTTACATTATATGTCTGATGAAGAGGACGGGGAGGCCGATTCATTAATAGAGCCAGGTAGCGACAGATGAGCGCCAGTAGCGTGATTTTCACAGCGCCAGCTAGTATTCGCAGTGCTTGGCCGTAGTTCGCTTGTTGACAGCGACTCAGTCGGTGTGCGGTAATGTTGAATACGGGGTTAGGAGTCGCTGTTTGACAGGTTCCGCGCTGTATGGTTGCGCCTGACAGCGAATGGCCAGAGCGAACGGCTCCCAGCATATTCATTAACAAATCACGCTCAAAAAATTCTCGCGCTGTGAAATGCTTGTTTAAACCCCAGAGCGCTGGCGGCGATGGCTTAAAAGTAGTTTTTAACCCCCAAACAACCATATTTTTTGATTTAAAAATTAAACAAGTTTTTAGAAACATGTTGTAATATGAATACATTAATATCAGACCTGTAAGCTCAATTCTGCACAAATTTTTTTTTTTTTTTTTTTTACCTTAAAAAAAAAATCTAACATTGCCGAAGTGGTCACAGAATTTTTGTCAGTTAAAAAAAAAAAAAAACCTTAAAATCAATTCATTATGAATATTTAAAGATTGCTCCATTGAAATGCATTGGAGAGCGCCAGGTAGCGAGAGGTCATACCTGGCGCTGTGATGGGATTAGCAGCGGCGCTGTTTGCTACATGATGAATCCCGCGCTAGCGGATGCTCTCGCCTGCGCTAGCCTCATTTAGCGTGATAAATGCGTGATTGTGTCCGCCGCCTGGCGTTCTGGAGTCGGTAGCCGCCGATAGCTGGCGCTACCTGGCGCTAGTGAGACACTACCTGGCGCTATCCCTTGAAAAATAAGGCCCTAAGTATCCTCAAAGACTCACCTAAACATTTATTTAGTTAGCCTGCAAACAGTATTGCCTTATTTCTACACTTTTCTGCTATAATCTATGACCAACATGGTACATCCAAAATGAAACTCAATGTGGCTATGTATAGGGCATATCTAAAAAAAATTGGATTTCAGAATGAAACCCAAGGAAAGCCTTTGTAGCAAGGATTACCTTTAGCCCATATGTCTTAGATATGATCAGGGGCATAATGGCCATAGGGAGTCCAGGGATAATTCTTGGCAGGCTGCAATGATTTTGGACTTGCTGGGCTGCTGCTTTCGACAGCCCATGCACTCCGTGTCTTTGTTGTTTTTTCCCCAACCCTACTGTACCTCCCTAAAGCCAAAAAAACCCTGCCACAGTATCTGCCCCCTCCAATAATAAACCTTCAGTACCAATATATTAAGAGTGGCCATATCCACCCCTGCCCATGTTACCAGTGTTATAGCCTTTGCTTTGGAACTTTGGAACACACTGGACTGTCCTGTTGGCGCATTGGAGAAGGTTTAGCTAGGAGGTCATGGTTTGGCTAAGGCTTGGTAAACTGCCAGGCTGATTTTTGGCCCCAGCCACCACTGCATGTGATATGCACGTAGCTTATTTGGATTAGAATGGATAATACTTTACAATGGCAGTATATATAGATGTTTATTTTTATGTATATTTATGTATATTTTATATGATATTATTCTACATCTTCATATGCTACTTTTAAAATAATTTTTACTATCAAAAAAATCTGTAATATCTTTAACATCTTTATGTGTGCTGGAATAAAAAATCAGACTATTGCTAGTACCCTACCATCAAGCAATGGCCATCTAGAAGTAATGCTTTAGCATTGTAATTAATTACAGTACAGGCTGATCTAAATACATTTGCCAACAACCCCAAAAGCCGTTCTATGGTTGACAAACAACAGACAATACTATCACAAACATTACTTATTATGATTTGTTGTTGGTTGTTGAATAATGAATACAGTAAAAGCAATAATCTCCCGAAACATGATGGGACAAGAGTAAGGTATGGAAGCTCCAGAGTACAAATCAACTTGACAGTGACTCTTGCTCTGGGTCATCTTGCATTTTGAAAGAACTTACTGAAAATATTTGGTGCATTTGTTGTCTATTTCATAGTCAGAATTTTATATTTTTTTCTCATTTTTCTACAGTGATGGAACTATCTATTAGACGTTCACGTTTTATAGGTTAAAGCGGAACAGCTCATAGGGTTTGCACTATCCCCGGTATTGTTTCTCCTCAACATGTGTTCTCTTGAATTATTTTAAAGCGGCACAAAATCCACCCGGGTTGACCCTGAAATCTTTTAGCCCAAATCGGGATGCCCCGCTGTGTGAAACCCGCACGGGGGTCCGTAAACACTCACCTTTTTGTGGCCATGACTATATCATTCAGCAAATGTCACTCATTGTAGTGAATGGGGATGGGCCATTCATATATGCTGGCATGGGAGCCGTCATGGAAGTGGGCATTCCCCATTCAAGTCAAGTGACATAGTCACTGGATGAGAGCTAGGTGAGTGAAAAGCAGTATCCTGGCGGGTTTCACACAGCGGGGCATCCCAATTCGGGAAGGTCAAATTCTCAGGTTTTGTTCCGCTTTAAGGGAAGAGGATGTTGACTTGTGCCCTTATTCATCAAGCGATAGCGCCAGGTAGTGTCTGACGAGCGCCAGGTAGCGGCAGCTAACGGCGACTACCGACTCAAGTACGCCCGGCGGCGGTCACAATGACGCATTTATCAAGCAAAATTAGGCTAGCGCCGGCGAGAGCGACGGCTAGCGCGGCATTCATCATGAAGCCGCCTGGACCGAACAGCGCCGCTGCAAATTCCCTCACAGCGCCAGGTATGAGCTGTCGCTCCCTGGCGATGTCCAATGCATTTCAATGGAGCAATCTATAATTATTCATAATTAATTGGTATTATTTTTTTTTTTTTTTTTTTTTAATGTCAAAAAATCGGAGACCACTTCTGCAATGTTAGGATTTATTTTTAAGTCCAAAAAAAAAAAAAAAAAAAAATGTGCAGAATTGATCTAACAGGTCTGAGATTAATGTATTCATATTACAAAATGATTCTAAAAACATGTATAATGTTACATTCACAAAATATGGTTGTTTAGGGGTTAAAAACTAGTTAATACACATCGCCGCCAGCGCTCTGGGGTTTAAACAAGGAATGGACAGCGACAGCACATTCGGAGCGTGATTTGTTGATGAATATGAAGCTAGCCGTTCGCTCTGGCCATTCGTTGTCAGGCGCTCACATACAACGCTGGACCTGTGAAACAGCGACCCCCCAGCCCGTATTCAACATTACCGCACACCGACTGAGTCGCTGTCATCAAGCTAACGCCGGCCAAGCACAGCGAATACTGGCTGGCGCTGAAAAAATCACGCTACAGTCGCTCATCTGTCGCTACCTGGCGCTATTAATGAATCGGCCTCCCCGTCAGCAACTGAAATAACCAACCCAGTCATATAAAACCACAGCTAACATACTTAGTACAACAGCTGTTTTCATGGTAAATAATTCAATTGAATAAATGGGTCAGTGGGAAAACATATAAACTAAGAGATACAAATGAGAAACAAACCTACCTAAGCATGGCTTGCAACTTCTGGATCATCTATGATCTCTCTGTTGAGTCTGTTACAACTCTTAAACCTTTCTGGAGACCTTGGCTTGTCTGTGTTCTACATTTTGGAAGACCAAAAGATCCAATTTTTAAAGAAAACACGCAGCTTTCTTAGTTTAAGGAAGGTCTTCTTAACCTAACTGGAGTCTGCAATAACATTTTGTATATAATGAAGGCTTTGATTTTTGAACTGCCATAGGTTAGTTGGTACCAAAGTACTTTCAATTGGAAAAGGCTGCCTGGGTGGAAAGCTCCTAGCTCAAGGGGAACCCTTCTTTTCTCTTAACTCTTGCTTTGGCCCCATACTGTACTTTTACCAGTTGCTCCTTCTCTTCAGGACTTCCTCCATATGGCTCCTTAAAATTGGATGCCTGGGTAAAGATCCTTCCCTTGATCCTTTAACTGATTTCTGTCTTCCTCTATGTCTTTTGTCTTTAGTGTTACTGTTTAGTCCCCTACATAATCCTAGTATGTCCCGGTCGCAATAAATCTGAATGTGAAGTGCTAGAAGTGCCACATGTGCAGCTCGGTGTACCTCTATGTAGCTGCTAAACCATGCTGGAAGACGCAGCTTTACTCTGCCTACTGCAAAGGTAGATGGGTAATGCTATCTGTCCTTGGACTGGGTACTGTGCAAATACTTTCCGTTCTAGGAAAGCCACTCTTTTCCTTTACCTAAGTAGAGGTTTTTTTGGTCTCTTTAGCCCCCAATTTTAAGCCTAACATGGGTCTCTCCACATACTGGCTTGCGACTATGTTTTAATTCCTATCTTTCCAGCTAATTTAAAAACAAAAGTTGTTTCTCACGAGTAACAGTACCTTAACTGTTCCTCTGTGTAGATTGTGGTTTTTAAAAAGTGTTTTAACTGTACAAATCCCCGGGACATCTTCCAGATCTCACCTAGTAAGCACATTGCTCTTCCCCTCCATCAGTCTAGCACAAACATGTCAATGTGCAATGAAGCTGTGGGAAAACCCTGTCTGATGCTCAATATTACTGTGTGAAAAGTCACCTTGTGTCAAAGGCTTGTAGTTATTATACAAGACGAGTTGATGGTGTTTATTAGGTTGATCACACTACGTGCATCAAATATTAACATTAGCGAAAGAAGCAAGCTATGCATTCGTCTGCAAATTTCATAGGTTACGAATACTAACATCTTTTGTTATAATATAATATAATAATCCTGGCTGTATAAAAGGCGGTTCCAGTTACCTTATCACTAGTATGCTAAACTAATCCAGAGGTGACTACACAGCATGTTCGTGGTGTAAAAATAAATATTTGTCCATTTTATCGGGCATTAGCTTGACATAACGTCACAGGTAATCTAGGAGCATAACTCACACTGCTCCAAAATATAGAAACTAGAAGTCTGGATTCATATTAATCTATATAACACCCAACTAAACCCATTTCATACACTGGGAAAACATTAAAATATTCTATGGCCTTTCAGATCCAACCACACAGCATGGTTGTGGTTTGAAGTGGTTTTAGCCTGACATAACGTCACACTTAACTTAAGAGAATAATTATTACACAGAATTAACAGAAATAACTAATTACTACTGACATTTTGCTTGACTGATTGATTGAAATGTGTGTATATAACACAAAAACGAACCTATCTTACACACTGGTAAAACATAAATTATACTACAATCATTCCGAGGTGACTAAAAAAATAAGTATTTGTATGACATAACATAAAATGTAGCCCAGGAGAATAACTCCTACTGCTCCTCAAAAAATATATACAAGTACAATTGAAATTTGGATTCTAATGAAAGTATAAAGCAAGGGTTCCAACCTTTTTTCATCCACTACCACTTTCCATTTCCAATTATATCAAGTAGCACCTGGGTGGAGCATGTGGGTTAAAATCCTGGTAAAACTCACAAAACAGCAATCTAAAGTCTAAATCTAAAAACACACAAAAATGCACATAAATAGCAAACCAGGCTTGGGTGAAACGTAAATGGCATCAGATCAGGTTGGGGTACAGGTCAGCCCACAGCCTTGATGAGTACCACCACCATAGGATCTCAAGTAGCAGCGTAGGACCAGCACCACTGGTTGAGAACCCCTGGTATACAATATAACCCAAAACACGAACCTATCTCACGCACTGGGAAAACATCAATTATACTTCAACCATTTAGAGGTGACTACATAGCATGTTCGTGGTTTAGTATGACATAATAGGGTCGAATCAGAGCCTGGTAAGAAAACTTGCTTCTTTTTTAGAAGAGAAAACTGGCATTCCCTTTCACTGTCTACCGGGTGTAAATTTTCACCTGGCTGTGAATCAGCCCAAAGGTAGACAATGAAAGTGAATGGCAATTTTCTCCCTAGGGGTCGATTCGGAGCCAGGTGAGAATTCTCACTCGGAGAGAAAACTGCCATTCACTTCTATTGTGTACCCTGGGGCTGATTCAGAGCCAGCTGAAAATTTACACCCAGTAGACAATGAAAGTGAATGACAGTTTTCTCTCCTAAAAAAGGGGTGAGAAGTCTCGCCTGGCTTTAAATTGACCCCAGAATGTCACACGAAGCCTAGGTGAATAGATCCAACTTCTCCTCTATATATAAGAGAAAATACAATAGAAGTTTGGATTCTAATGAATGTATATAATACAACCTAAACAATTCAAACACTGGGAAAACATTAATTATACTTCAACTATTTAGAGGATGCTACACAGCTTGTTTGTGGTTTAGTATGACATAATGTCACACGTAACCTAGGAGAATACCAATGCTCCCAAATATCCTAAAGCTCCTAAAAATGAAAGTACGATGGATGATTGAATTGTAATAAATGTTTATAATACACAAAGAAACTATCCTGGGAAAACTATCCTACACCAATTCAGACGCAGTATGCTCTTGGTTTAAAAATAATGCTAGTCTACCATATCTGGAATGATATAACATTGCAAGTAATCTAGGAGAATAACTCCTAATGCTCCTAAATATGTACAATGTACAATAGATGTTTGTATTTTATTGATGCATGCTTAACACAAAGAAACTCATCAATTACACTAGGAAAACAATAACTATGCTACAGAAATCTAGGGGTATGACATTACATCACAAGTCATCTAGGAGAATAACTTCTACTCCTAAATATAATAGAAAGTACCATAGAAGTCTGGATTCTATTGAATGTATAAAACACAAAAATAAACCCAAATCTCACGCGGAAAGGCAAAAGGCAACCATGACCCTTTTGTAAAATGTTAAGGTCATCTGGGTTGCGTAGGACTCCTTTGTCAAAGATAAATCATGGCCCAGTAAATGTTTGCATTTTAATCTACAACACCTTAATCTAAAAAATAAGAAACAAGCACTGATTGGCTTCTTCATCCTGTTTACATTTCTGACAGCACCATCCCCTGACCATGCCACTGAACTCCAGGTATGTTGAGGTGTGCAATCCTTAATTTTAACCTTCTCGCATTGGGAAAAACATTAAAAAGTAGGACTTCCAAAATTAACTCCGTATCAGATTAAACAAAGCAGGGTCCACTGGCACTCAACTTGAACGTTTTCCAACGTTGTGGAACCACAATGAGCCCCTTCATCAAGGTACAAGCCAGACATACATTGAACTAAGGAGCACGTTCTACCCCTTCATATTTGGACTGTATTAGAAATCAGTGCCCCCCACTGTACGTTTTGGGAAGAGAAGCAGAAGGTATTCCCTACCTTAGAATAAACATAGTAATCGCCCACTACCATGTCACTGCTATGACATCACATTTTCTTTTCAGATGCAATAAGGAGCACACTTAGCAAAATATAACTGACAATCTTTTGATATCGTAGAAATTAGACATCTATAGAACAACTTACAACTACAACAACGACTTCCACTTTAATATACAGAGTTATCTCACACTACCCTTGCCTATGTTATGACATCACCTTCTCTATTATGATACAATGAGAAGTACATCCAAAAGAAAACCTTTAGCAATCTGAAATTCCCAATAAATTGCTGAAATACTATTGTTATAGAAGTTATTATGCTTATATGGAAAATACTGTTTAAGCCAGTATGTTAAAGCTGACCAAACCATCACTAATATGCCTCTGCTATGATATCACATTTTCTCTTCAGATGTACAAAGGAGTACTTCTAAAATTTTGCAATCTATTGTTGGATTACTAGTGTTATAATAGATATTAGGCTTATATATCAGTATATGTCTACAGAAAAAGACTTTTTAAGCCAGTAAATTAATAAAGACAGTTATCACCCACTATAATGCTTACCCAATATATTGCTACAAACAGTTATCCCACTACTGCTGCTATGACATCACATCATTCTATTCAGATTCAGAAATAGCAGGACATCAAAAAATCCTCACTGAAACCTACTGCTGATATTTTTGTTTTAGTAGAATATATATATATATATATATATATATATATATATATATAGCTTTAAGATAATAGTATAAAAGTCTGTGTTAAGCTATCCATTAATAACAGATTTATTCCACCTACCTTGGTGTACTTAGGTGAAAGGAGAACCTCTGGAAACAAGTGAGGCCAAATTCTATGAGCCTCTCCAAAAACTTTTCCTTTTTATATTTGCTCGCCCTCCTACACTTGTTTACCCGTCCTCCGAGGTGTGATGAGGCTGACTGATGCCTCAAGAATGTTCGCTTTTTCTCTTCTTCAGTCTGTGTATCCCAGTCTAGGCAAGTTCAGACAAAGGTGTGGCACCGTTTTACTTTTTTTTTGCCCCACCCTACGACTCAGCCCAATATTCCGTAAGAGGAGAGAGAAGGAGAAAAAAAATCTCTGCCTGGAGGATGTAAACTCTAAGCGATGCTGCACCTGCCTGAGATCCGAGATTGAGAGTACAGTCGCTGCTTCTAGAAGAAACATTAGGCAATAGAATATGGATAATCTTGGATGTTCTATTCAATATATATATATATATATATATATATATATATATATATATACTGTATATATAAATTATTACCTCTTCTGCTGTAACTGGTATCTCTAATTTGGGATTGCTAATTCCCTTCTTCCCTCCCTTCCGTGGTTTTGGCAGCATCGTATCTATGCTGCATTTATATAAACTTAATATAAAGGATAAGAAAGGACCAAACCTAAAAGCAGACAGAAAAAAGGCAGTATAAAATGTATAGTATAATCTGCAGGGTGGTCTAAAAGAAATATACAGGGAGATTAGCAAGGTACCATTTAAAGTGGACCAAAACCCAGCGCAATTGGCATGGGAATCTATAAGATTCCCAGGTTGATCGATTCCTTTCCCCAGGGGCATCCGAAATCGGGATGCTGCACTGTGTGCAACCCCCCACGTCGCCCCGTTCACCTACCTTGCTTCCCGCTACAGGGCTGTGGCCGCATCTCCGCTATCCCTCTAGCAGGGCGTGTGTCCGCACAAGGCATTTGTAGGCACGCTCCCTGTTAGAGGGAAGCAGGGGATGCGGCCGCCAGCCGCTGGCCTTAGATGCTGGCTTAGATGGCGTGACGTCGGCGGCTCCGAGCACGCTGATTGGACGAGCGGCCGTGCATGCGCCGTAGGACTGGGAAGAGGTGAGTTGCGATTGGCGATCTGGGGGGTTTCACACAGCGGGGGGAAAGGACCAAAACCCAGGATAGTCAAAATCCTGGGTTTTGGTCCACTTTAATACTGATACTTTTATATTTAGAGAAAAAAGAAAAAAATGGATTTGATTGGGCGCTGGCTGATCGGACGCATATGTATGTAAATCCAGCATGGAAAATGCACATCTCTATCTCAATAGAAGACAGTGGGGCAGCAGCCCCAGGTAATCTCGCTGTGGTTGTTCCCATACACCATAAGAGTTAATAAGACTGGACTGTTCCTTTACAGCAGGGGTGTGCAACCTTTTTTGGTCAAGGGGCCACATTGTCGTATTGTTCCATTTCAAGGGGCCACAAAAAAAGTAAGCTGCGGATGCCTTTATGTATATGCAAAAGTGAGTAGAGGCGGCGGGAAGAGGTGGGGTGAAACGAAGTGGAAGAGGTAAGGTTACTAGAGGTGAGGTGAGAAGGAGTGGGCAAAGGTTAGGCCAGGAGAAGTAATTTCAGCAGAAGTTAAGTGGAAAGAGATGAGGTGGGCAGAGGTGAGTAGAGGTAGGCAAAGATAAAATGAACACAGGTAAGGAGGAAAGAGGTGGGCAAATGTTAGGTGGGCAGAGGTGAGCTGGGATGAGTCTACTTGGGCATCTCCAGACACAGCACAAACACTCCAGTAGCACATGTGTCACCCACCTCTACAAAGTTTATCGGTGACCCACTTTCTGCTTTGGGAATTAGTGGTCAGTCGCTTGCACTGCAAGGAAAGCTTTGTGCGCTCCTTAGCGGTTCTGGGGGCCGCAAGTGAGGGCAGTGTGGGCCCTGGGCCGCAGGTTGTACATATTTGCTTTAAAGTGAACCAAAATGCAGGTTGCTCTCTGACGTGGGGTTTGGTCCCCTTATCAAAACGGGATGCGCCTGCGTGTCAACTATCAGGTTGGCCGGGTGGTTTTGTCTTTCTGTTGATCCCACGGCGCATGTCTAAGCTCTCCTTCAATTAGAAATGGTGGCGGTGTGGCAGCCAATGGGCCTGGGGGGGCCCACGCCAGGCATTTGTGAACAGCCAGTGTGGGCACGCTCCCTGTTAGAGGGTAGTGAGGGATGCGGCCATCAGCGCGCTCTGAGCTGCTCGCCTTAGGCGAAGGCTTAGATGAGCTGATGTGAGCGGATCTGAGTGCGCTGATTGGACGAGCGACCATGCATGCGCCTTAGGACCGGGAAGAGGTGAGTTTGGGGCGACCTGCGGGTTTCACACAGCCGATCAGGATGCCTTGGGGGCAAGGAGCAGGATAGTCAAAATCCTGAGTTTTGGTCCACTTTCAAGGGATTAACCACACGTATAACAAAAGTGTACTCACCTTTTATCCCCTGCAGCTGATCAGTCCTTCTTCAGCGGTCAGCAACTCATCCAATTGCTGGATGAGGTCCTGCAATGCCCGGGACCGGACAGGGGTCAGAATTAGGCCCTTATTTATGAAGGAATAGCGACAGGTAGCGACTGGTGAGCGGCCGGTAATGACGGGCCCCGCCACGAGAACGCCGGCTCCCCACCACAATCACACATTTATCAAGCCAATCCTGCTTAGCGACTGAGATAGCGCCAGATAGCGACTCATTCATCATTATTCCAGCCTCAGCCCACAGCGCCAGCGTCCGACCTTGAACAGCGACAGGTATGACCTCTCGCTACCTGGCGCTCTCCAATGCATTTCAATGGAACAATCTTTAAATATTAATCATTAATTGTTAGAAATGTGTTTGTTTTTTAAATGTGAAAAATTCTGTGACCACTTCTGCCATTTTAGATAATTTTTTTATGGGAAAAAAAATTAAAAAAACAATTGTACAGAATTGATATTACAGGTCTGATATTAATGTATTCATATTACTAAATTATTTAAAATACTTTTTTTTTTTGGTCTCCAAAAATATGGTGGTTTGGGGGTTAAAAAACTACTTTTAACACATCGCCTCCAGCGCTCTGGGGTTTAAACATGCATTTCACAGCGCTTTAATTTTTTGAGCGTGATTTTTTGATGAATATGGTGGGAGCCGGTCGCTAGGGCCAGTCACTATGATGCGCTCCCATACAGTGCGGAACCTGTCAAATAGCGACTCCTCACCCAATATTCAACATTATGGCAAACCGAGTCGCTATCAACTACCGAACAACGGCCAAGCACAGCGACTACTAGCGGGCGCTCTGAAAATGCCACTACAGTCGCTCAACTGTCGCTACCTGCCGCTATTAATGAATCGGCCTCCCCGTGTCTTGGGCCCACACCACTGCCATCAGTCACAGGAGCACTACCACGCCTTCTCCATTCATTAGGATAGGCCTGACACGCCCCCTTCATTTTAATGTATGGAAAGGGCGTGGTAGTGCTCCTAAGTTCTTCTGTGTCTAACTTGCGCCCCGTGGCCACCCTGATCGATGGCGGGGGGGGGGGGGGGGACGCGAGCAGGACTCAGAAGTGTTGGGACTATTGTTGGGATTGTGGATGGTGCAGGATGGGATCCAGCTATCAAGTAAGCTGTTGACCGCCAGAGTCACACAGATCAGCTGCGAGGGACAAAAAGAGCGCGCCCTTATGTTTTTTTTTATGTGTGTGGCCATTAACTTTTAATTCTAGGGAGAACTTTCTCTGGATGAAACATTAAAACAAGTGAAATGTACATTAAAGGGGGACCAACAGTCAAAAAAGACAAACCAGACCAGTACAACAAACAGTGCTCATATCCATCCCTCCCCAGGACAAATTCCTGCTTTTAAATTTTAAAAACAATATGGTGGCTCGTGGATTTACAGCACACCCGCGAACAGGAAGTGCTGCCAGGCTTCCTGTTACATTGTCAGTTATGGGGGTTTATTCATCAAGGTATAGCGCCAGGCAGTGCCTCGTAGCGGCAGGCAGCGTCTGCTGAACGCCGGGCGCTGTACGTAAAACCACATTTATAAAAGCGAATTTGTTGAGCGCCTCTAACAGCGCCATGTAGCGACTGATGTATTATTACAGGCGGCTCAGCGTATAGCATTCAGTCGCTCAGTTTCGCTCTCCCATACATTTCAATAGACGTTCATTAGTTGTGTATAAACAGCGTGTTTGGCAATTTTTTTTTGCTCCAATCATTGTGTGACCTTTCCTGGCTGCAAACAAACACTTTTAGTAACTTTTTGACTTATTTTTACGCAGAATTGTCATTACAGGTCTGCCACTAAAGTGTTAATGTCACAGTGTTATAACAATGTAATTCCGTGTGTTTTCGCTTTGTTACTGGTGGATATGTGTTCTAAAACAGACTTTAATCACACAGCGTCTGGCGTTTTATGCTACAGCGCCCAGCTTGAGAGCGCCGAGGCTGTTTTTTGTTAAAGTGGACCAACACCCAGGATTTTCACTATCCTGGGTGTTGGTCCACTTCAGCGGGGCATCCGAGATCAGGATGCCCCGCTGTGTGAAACCCCCCCAAAAGCCCCAAAAAACTTACCTTTTCGGCGACGGACAAGCGACGGACAAGCCGCCGCCGGCTCCCGCGCGTCCCTCTTACCATTCACAAACGGCCGGCGCGGGCACGCGCACTGCTAGAGGGGCGCGCGGGAGGCGGCGGCTGATCCGTCGCTGATAAGGTAAGGTTTTTTGGGGCTTTTGGGGGGGGTTTCACCCCGCAGGACATCCCGATCTCGGATGCCCCGCGGTGAGGTAGGTGATCGGCCCGGGAATCTTATAGATTCCCGGACCGATCACCCGTGGGTGTTGGTCCACTTTAAATATGGTGTGGAGCGCTGAGTGCCGGTCGCACTGAGCTGGCGCTACCTCTCGCTCCCTGCAGCTCTGTACTGGTGTTAGAGCGCCCAACACACATCACATTCATCAATGCCCGCCAGGTTACTAGAGTGACCGAGACGCTTTGTTATAGCGCCCGATACCCGCTTACACTGTCTACTATCGGTCGCTCTAAGCGCCGCTATACAGGCGCTCATCTGCCGATACCTGGCGTTAGTAGTGAATCAGCCTCCACATCAGTTGAATCCAGGCAGCAGCATGGCTGAGATGCTGGGAGAAGAAGCTCCAAAATGGCCGCTAACTTTCTTTTCCACCTGTGCTAGGCTGTTGTTCCAGTTTAAGTTACATTGTAAAAGGAGCCACTTGTGGTTGTCATGGCGATGTTTCCTCAGACATAAAATATGTATCTTAGGACGAACCTGCTCTATGGGCTGAACCCAAAGCTGTGTGTGTGTTCTGCTCACTTCCTGAGGGGACAAGTTACAGCAACGCACACCTTCTCATCATTGCTGCTCTGACCAAATGCGCACAACGCTAATACTCTGATTGGATGATGATTTTTTTCACAGAATTAAACTTTTTTTTTTATATACGCAGATGTGACACACACGGTAACCCCACACTAATCTGCTCAGCTACTTCACAAAACAACACAACACCTGGGCTGTGCCAGTAAGAAAAATAGGTCTGGTGCTATACAACGTAACCCTCCCTCGCTCTGATACACTCAGACCCTTATTCATGAAGGGATAGTGTCAGGTAGCGCCTTGTTAATGAGAGGTAGCGACAGGTAGCGTCAGGTGAACGCCGGACACGGCACGCAATTACACATTTATCAAGCAGAATCTGCTTAGCGACTGGGATAGCGCCATGTAGCGTCTGATTCATCATTATCCCAGCCTCAGTGAACAGCGTTCAGCCTTGCAGAGCGCCATGTCTTACCTCTTGCTACCTGACGCTCTCCCATACATTTCAATGGACGTTCTTTTATTTCTTTTTAAACAGGGTTTAAGTTTTTTTTTTTTTTTAATTTCAAATAATGTGACCTCTTCTGGCCTAGAAAAAGCCATTTTTCAAAATGTTTTCATGTTTTATATTTTTATGCAGAATTGACATTACAGGGTCTGGCATTAATGTGTTTATGTTATTACAATGTAATTTCATATGTTTTTGCTTTGTTACTGGTGGATACATGTTAAAAAACAAGCGCCGGAGGTGTGTGAGCCTGTTTTTTTGATGAATATGTTGTGAGTCAGTCGCACTGACCAGTCGCTAACATGCGCTCCAATACAGCGCAGTACTGGTCATATAGCGACTCCTCACAATGTATTCATCATTACTGCACAGCGAACTGAACTAGCGACCCACGGCCGAGCACAGCGACTACTAGCGGGCGCTCTGAAATTCCTGCTACAGACGCTCATCTGTTGCTACCTGGCGTTAGCGAGTCTAGCCACGACTCCTCACTGTCATCAGCCGCCTCATTCACTGTGCGCAGGCTGTGAGCTCCAGCCAATGCTTTCTGCCTTTCTGTAAAATGGTGGGAGAGCAGAATACTAGGGATGGATCTTCTAAACTATGGGGGAAATTCATGAAGGGATAGCGCCAGGTAGCGCCTCGTAGCGGCAGGCAGCGTCTGGTGAACGCCGGACGCTGTACGCAAAACCACATTTATGAAAGTGAATCTGGTGAGCGCCTCTAACAGCGCCATGTAGCGTCACATGTATTATTACAGGCGGCTCAGTGTATAGCGCCGGCGCTCTAGCTTCCAGAGCGCCAGGTTATTACCTTTCGCTCAGTGTCGCTCTCCCATACATTTCAATGGCCGTTAATTTGCTTGCGTTTAAACAGCATGTTTGACATTTTTAATTTTTTTATTTTTTTTGCACAAATAATTGTGTGACCTCTTCTGCAAACAAACATTTTTAGAAACATTTTTGACTTATATTTTTATGCAGAATTGTCATTACAGGTCTGGTACTAAAGGGTTAATGTCACAGTGTTATAACAATGTCATTCCATGTGTTTTCACTTTGTTACAGGTGGATATGTGTTCAAAAACAGACTTTAATCAAGCAGCATCTGGCGCTCTATGCTACAGCGCCCAGATGCTGTGTGTGTGTAGTTTTTGATGGTGTGGCCCGATACCCGCTTACAGCGTCTACTAGCGGTCGCTCTAAGCACCACTATACAGACGCTCATCTGCCGATACCTGGCGCTAGTAGTGAATCAGCCTCCACAATAGATGCATAGGGGATTATTTAAGAAATGTTAGGGCCACGTAGTGCCAGATGAGTGTCAGGTGAATGTCATGTCCCAATGCAAAGTTGTATTTATCAAGTAAAAAATCCAGAGCGCCTCTGATAGTGCTCAGCATCAGTGATGGGATGAGGCCGGCCCTAAGTTCCCTACAGTGACAGATAGGAACAGGCACTCACCCTGCACTGTGTGGCCTTATCCCATACATTGCAATGGGCTGGGATGGTTATAATTATTTAAGGCTTTTTTAAACTTATTTTTGGGCTTGTGCATGTGCCATGGAATCCCTGGACCGTTTGGGATTGTCTTTGTATGCATTTTAGGCACTTTTGAGTGGTGCTGCAAACTTGTGATTTTGGCTGTGAAAAAGCTATGTCATGGCTTTTCCCGTTATTTTTCTTAAAATAAATCCCTGACCCTAAAAAACTAAAATAAACGGAGCTGACAACAGGCGCTCTCACCCCTGTTATCCCCTTTACAAAGTGCCGGTGTGGGCGCTGTGTTTCTTTCAGATAAATTTGCTGGGTTTGCTGGATATGGGACAGAACGATAAATAGATAGATAGATAGATAGATAGATAGATAGATAGATAGATAGATAGATACAGTATAATAGATAATATAGATAGATAGATAGATAAATAGATAGATAGATAGATACAGTATGATAGATAATATAGATAGATAGATACAGTATGATAGATAATATAGATAGATAGATAGATAGATAGATAGATACAGTATAATAGATAATATAGATAGATAGATAAATAGATAGATAGATAGATAGATACAGTATGATAGATAATATAGATAGATAGATAGATACAGTATGATAGATAATATAGATAGATAGATAGATAGATAGATAGATAGATAGATACAGTATGATAGATAATATAGATAGATAGATAGATAGATACAGTATGATAGATAATATAGATAGATAGATAGATAGATAGATACAGTATGATAGATAATATAGATAGATAGATAGATAGAAAGATAGATACAGTATGATAGATAATATAGATAGATAGATAGATAGATAGATAGATAGATAGATAGATAGATAGATAGATAGATATAGATTGATAGATACGCTACGGTATGATAAATACTATAGATATATTTGATTGAAAGATAGATAGATAGATAGATAGATAGATAAGATATTGATAGATGGATTGTGATAGATATAGATAGATATATGTGAGATAGATAGATAGATAGATAGATAGATATACATAGATAGATACATATATAGACAAGGTATGGGTAGATATGGCATACATAGATAGATATAAGGAAGATAGATAGATAGATAGATAGATAGATAGATAGATATTGATAGATGGATTATGATAGATATAGATAGAAATATGTGAGATAGATAGATAGATAGATAGATAGATAGATAGATAGATAGATAGATATAGATAGATACATATATAGACATGGTATGGGTAGATATGGCATACATAGATAGATATAAGGAAGATAGATAGATAGATAGATAGATAGATAGATAGATAGATAGATAGATATTGATAGATGGATTGTGATAGATATAGATAGATATATGTGAGATAGATAGATAGATAGATAGATAGAGATAGATATAGATACATAGATAGATACATATAGACATGGTATGGGTAGATATGGCATACATAGATAGATATAAGGAAGATAGATAGATAGATAGATAGATAGATAGATAGATAGATAGATAGATAGATAGAAATTGATAGATGGATTATGATAGATATAGATAGAAATATGTGAGATAGATAGATATAGATAGATAGATATAGATAGATACATAGATAGATAGATTTGTGATAAATAAATAGATAAAGACCATTTCTTTTCAATCATAAAGAAGAATCCGAAGGATCCCGAGTCTCAGTCTACGCATTGATCCCTCCCCATAAATTTCATTACATAACTTTTAAATTTTTTTTGTATCAGGAAGAATCCGGATGTGGCTGCATTAGCCCTCGGGATAACTGAATCATGTACATTTTTTAAATGACGCGGATGGAGGGTGGATCATATAAAAAAGGGCTGGAATATTGCATCCACCAAATATAGGAACAGGAAATAGTTTATTGCTATTTTATTTCAAAGAAATTTCTTCGTAATAAAAAAAAGTGGAAGGTGATGTGTTATGCTTTTATTTAGGTAAATTGCAGAGCTTACATGAGATATACAGTAGCATTTGAATAAAACTAGGACATTGGCCTAACTCAATCTTTAGAGTTTTGACCAACGTCTAGTGGCCCCTCTGAAGCAACATGTACCTAAACATATCAAAAAGTGGAAAAATGAATTAGGAAAGGAGCTGTCTACATAGCAGAGAGACACTTTTAACTAAAATGCACATAAACCCTACATTTCCAATAAATATTGGGGACCATCATGACAGAGTGGTACCCTGTTCGATAACAAAAAATCTTCCGAGACTGTTCCCCACTTTGCTGGTGATGGTTACAATACCTGGATATGATGTTGCACATCTTTGAGAGCAGCTGAAAGCTGAATAGCTTATGGCAAAAGGTTGGAGAGACAATAAATTAGACTGGCTGTCGTAGATCTAACAAAACGATCTTGCAAGTTGCCTACTAAATGCCCTAGAATGCCAAAAAGAGAAGTTCAGGAAATCCCTTACAGCAGTGGTTCCCAAAATTATTTTATCAAGTACCACGTTTTCTAAATAGCTCAAGTACCACCTAGGTACCATATGGGTTGTCAGCACCTAAAAAAGTATATGAAATGTATAAACACCGAGCAGCTGTGAACGTTCTCTCGTCTCCAGCCATTCAGATAGGATGGGAGCGGGAGTGCACATGCTCGGGAGATGTGGTTGCTCATGCTCCCATTGCACTAAACAGAGCCGTTTGCTGAGCATTACAAATACACAGCAAACGGCTCTGATTGGATGAGAACCGGTGCTCATATCATTCACAGCCCTGTTCCAAGAAAAGTTCGTTCATGTGTAAGCGGACGTATTTGCTTTGCGTACGCATACAGTTTAGCCAAGCATTTACAGTATTTGCAGCCAGTAGTATCAGAAGCTTTTACCTGTTTTCGGACATAACTTGCTGTGGAGCCCATTGGTTTTGGTGTGCCGTGTCCTTCAGTGGCTTTCTGGCAAGAGCTTTTTTTGTTGTAACCAGCTTTTTTGTTTAATATGTTTTTATTGAAGAGATAAGAATACAATAAGGATAAGAATAAGAATAATAAGCGCAATGGGGCAATAATACATCAACTGTCCCACAAATCACAGAGCATCATAAGGTCGATGGCAACGCCTCGAGGGCACCCCCTGTGCTGGATCAGTCCGCAAAGAGAGGGCACCCACCAACAAGCGCCCCTGAAACAGCCACTAATTACCCCTCACATGCAATCCTCTCCCTCCCTCCCGCCTCTGGACCACACACCACCACCATACCCCGGGCACCACAAACAGCAGAACGACCTGAGGATCATTTGGGATGCTCTCCAGGGTATCCAAAAATGTATATGCTGTGAGCACTTGGTTCCAGAACCTATTTACCAGGGGACAACTCCACC
The DNA here is from genome assembly GCA_027917425.1 of Gastrophryne carolinensis. Lineage (NCBI taxonomy): Eukaryota > Metazoa > Chordata > Amphibia > Anura > Microhylidae > Gastrophryne > Gastrophryne carolinensis. The sequence continues at coordinate 607,769,785 of CM051235.1, forward strand.
GTAACCAGCTTTTTTAATGTGCTTCCAGCCACCCTCCACCAGTGTGCCCATTGTAGTCTGCATGTCCTAGCACAACTCTACAATTTTCCCATGCTGAGGAGCGGGTGTTGGGGATGCTCCACACCAACACCTACTAGGAGGTGTCAGATAGTTGGCATGTGCCCTCCAGTGGTAAGACTTGTTAGCAAATTGTAGCTTGGCACAGGGGGGAGTAGGCCAGCCAAATGCATCACCCACCAACCTTTGTTCCTGCAGAGCCAGCTTTGAGGGCTTGCCTGTGCAACATATGTTGTGTGACTACACACACCAAGGGTATTGGGCAACCTTTATATGTAACCCCTAACATGGGTGGGAGCACACCAAAATTTGGGGGCCCATGCCGATGTGGGACCCAGCATGTAGCCCTTGTAGGGATTTTGAAGGGGCACATATACTGTTCAGAAGAAACTACCAGCGCATTTACCTTTGCAGCAAAACCCCAGCCAGCAGAAACTCACCCGCAAGACCCGCCACCTGCAGCCACAGCTGGCCCCTCTGGTTTTGACTACTACCAAGACAACATCAAGTCCCGGCCCACACACCAGCCAGCCACCAAGCAAACAGAGCGAACAGAGTCCAGACAGCGATGAGGTAAATGAGTTAGCTAACACTAATGTTGACCTTTCTCCACATAGACAGCACCTCTCCTAAACAAAATTAATGAGCTGGAGGAAGGGCACTCTGAACATCTGGATGAGACCAGGAGGAAGACAGCTGCAGCCTGCAGCAAGGCATCACCTGTCTTTGGTAAGGCAGTGCCAAATCATGGAGGCAAACTGGTGGGCCAACAGCACCACTTTTAGGTCCTTTAGTCTAGCTGTGATGCATGCAGCTCCTCCCTGCTTCCCCTCTCTTGCAGCCATTTTTTTTTGTATCCAAGCAGTGCACATGTGCTGATCTCTTCTGCAGTCTACAGTCTTTTTACCTGCTGCTATTATGGGTTTACATCACAAGTTTCCTGCTGCAAGAAGTGTTTATTGCAAAATTCTGTGCTGAAATAAAGCTTCTGGGACTTATCTACATGACTTATGACCAACCAAGTAAGCTATCTGCCAAGCCTTATGGAACAAGAACACATCCGTCACAGACACACACAGACAAAGGTAAAGTGGTCTACAGGATTCACATTACTTCCATTTGGTAAGTCAGAATAAGCCCAGTGGCCAAAGTCCCTGCCAATATTCCCTTTTTAGGGTAAGGAACTGGAAATGGATATTTGTGCCTACTGAATTGTGTTGGAGCAAAACATTTCTTTTTTGCTGTCTCTCTATTTTAGGATGAAAGGCAATTGGTCAAATGATAGGTGCGACAATGACATTTTTGCCACTTACAATAGACAATAGTGCTAATGATTTGAGGAGGCAGGGATTCTGGTTAAAACAGGCAACGTTAGCTGGGTTGGAAAGTGAAGAAGGAGTAGTGTAAATTGCCAAAAGATAATCTTTATTTGGGGGGGGGGGCAATTAAGGGTATGCTAATTAAACATATGGGTTTTGTTGAGCTTTAAATGTACAAGGCAAATTTATTCAGGGCAGTTTAGCTCAAACATACCGTACTAAGATGGTAGATAAGGACAGACAACACAACACTTTCTAGGAATACATACACACTGTAGTTCTGTACTCCGGGTGATGTGACAGACATGAAAAAAGCCTGACGCAGATTACAAATGTCTGTTTCTAATATGGACCACTATGTGGATATGGGTCCAGCCAAGGCTGTGACTGCTGCAATCTTGAGTCTTCCACCACTCTAGTCATAAATGCTTTGTGTCAAATGACCGTTTTTAATATCAGGGAATATTTCAGATCTATTCGGCCATGTGATGAACAAGATAGCGCTTGTGTGCATCTTCCTTCCATGTAAGTGCGAGTACCTGGCCTGTCAGTTTGTTAATAATTACAATACAGACCATACCGTGTAAGGTGATGACATGTGCTTCTTGTAGCAGCAGGCTCTGACATGATTATATGCCTTCTGGTGAAACTTACCAGCTCTTCACAGCTAGAGATGAGCCGGAATGTGGCTGGCAACATGACAGAGAGGCTATCGGAGCTGAGTGCGCTCAATGGCAAAGCTCCTTGTGTCTGTGCTGTGGGATCGACGAAAGGTCAGAGTTTGTTGGCGATTCACAGGACTACACAGGGTGGCTGTCTGGTGACTGGCGATATGGATGGCATAAGGAACTTGATCGTTGCAGTAAGTGGGCGGGTGCCAGACCACCACCAGTTACTTTGCTGGACTATAATTTTAAAGGAGAAAAAAATACTGTATCTGTGGCATCCACCAGATTTTTTGCCCAAGCCACCTCACTTAATCCGGCCCAGAACATTGTAAATAGCTATATTTTCAAAACATCTCTAACCATGAAATCCTGGTTTACATAAGTACAGGTAGTCCTCGGGTTACGACGGTCTCGAGTTACGTCGTTTCGTGGTTACGACGCTTTATACGGCGTCTCATTCCGAGTACTGCACACTGTACCCGGTTACTGTACATGAGAAAAACGAGTCTCCTGCACGCCATAACACCCTTCATTATGGCTCCCAAACGAAAGGTAGACTCATCTGATACCAGTGCATCAAAGAAAAGGAAGGCCATCACCATGGATAGGTGTTTGGATAGGCTAAGTGTTTGCAGTACTGTACTGTTATTATGGTACAGTACTGTATGAACGTATGATCCGACATACGTCGAAATTCGGTTTACGACGCCGCGTAAGAACGGATCAACGTCGTAAGTCGAGGACTACCTGTACTAATATTAACTTTGCCAAAGTATTCATGAATGTAACTGTACTAGTAAACTGTAAGTTTTACTATGAGTATTTATTCTCTTCTCCTCATACTCCTCCATTAGGATCAAAGTGCTAAGATGCTGAAACTAATTGTTGAAAAATCAAGAAGAAAGTGATATCTGGAACCCAAATGTATTCTTCTTTTATAAAGGAGAAAGAGGTTGAAATTTAGCCTCATATCCCCCAGGTTAGATGAAATTATGCCAAAATCAAGGAGTAAATCTTCTCCCTCAGAAAAAGTTGATTCTTGCCTTTTAACGTAAAGTTCAAATGAAAGGGGAAAGCCCATCTGTATTTGATGATCTTTTGAATCAACTTAGTCAGGAGTGGTTTAATTTCTCTTCTTTTTGGGATTGCTTGCAAAATTTCAGATCGGATTATGTCTTAACATTATATTAGGGTTGTGAGGAATAGGGCAAACATTACATTTCATTTTATCACAGATACAAGTCTGGAGTTCCCCTTTATTTCCCCCTGTTAAGGCTTCCTAGTCATAAATGCACAGGTCCCTATCTCGCCAGGAAGGGGAATTAGCATTTCTGGGTTAAGCAGGGCAGATCACAGACTCCCTGCTGACTTTCTCACACCTCCAGCCTGAGAAGGCTCCAGTGGGTCTGGAGGTGGTAGGACCCCTGGCTGTGAATTTGTCACATCCAAGATGAGAGCCACAGACAAGCGGCACCAACACAAATCGGACCATAGCTGCATGTGTCCCAGCACCAAGCCAGGTACAGAACCAGAACCGGTTCACAAAACCACACGTGGAGATAGGTTACTCCGGCCTCTGCGACAGGAAAACTAGAAAAATGGAGATCTAAGGTTCTGACCCATTTAGGGACCCCATTTTTGGACTCTTTTGGATTTTTGGAATCAAATGCCCGGCATCTAGCCTAATCTTTTTGTGCCGTATCCAAAGCCATACGACCCTCCTGCTCAAAGTTATAACCCCTAAAGGGTTTTAGGGGCTAAAACAAGCTCCAGAACAGTGAGAGGTGACAATCCGTCCCACAGAAGGGAGAGAGTGAAAGGATCTCAACGCAAAAAAGGGGTAACCCCGGGCCAGGCTTTTGTCACTCCTGGAGAGGTCACAGTTCCCGCGTGCCGGAGGTGTCCATCCACAAGCTTGACACTTACCTCTTGTGGGAGCTCTCATCACCACTACTCTGCAAATGCATATTAAGGTAACTGACCATTGTCTCTCTGTGTAACTCACTGTAACCTGTAACCCACTTCTCAGAACAGCATTTGTATTATTTCATATTCTATCATAGCCAAATATTTGTTATCACTGCCTAGTGTGCTTAAAGCATTAAAACTTATATTTACCTTGAGCGATCTTTTTGCCTTAGCCAAGAATCTGTGTGTCCGTAGGCTTTGGGCCTGGCATTCCTGATAGGAGGGCTCGACAAGGGTTTTTGGGAACGTGGTCTGTGTGTCCGGAGGTCCCTGGTTGATAGTTGGATCATGTGACCGCCGGTTCCTTGACAAGGGTGTCCTCTTACAGCCACCATAAATTGTTCCTTAATTTGAAAGTAATGTGTTTTTTCTATTATATCTCTCGGGGCTCAATCTTATCTAGGTACTGTGAGTGCCCTATGCACCCTATCAAGGAGTAACTGACCTTCACCAGCATGAGGTAAAATTGCTCTTATCAGTTCTTTTATGACTGTATTTAGATCTATGCCTTGCAGCCTAAAATGATATCTTCTAGACCTAATGTCTTGGTCATTTTAGACTAAGATTGGTCTTATGCTGCATTGATCCCATAATCTGCTCTTTCTTGATTGATTCCAGTTACAGTTCCCCCACCTTTTTCTATAGTATCAATTCTCTGCCCCTAAATTCTCAAAATTATTTTTCAATGTAGGCAGTCAGTTTATCATGAGCCAGTTTAAGCTTTTTGTCCATCAGTAGTGATATATGTGGGCCTTATCTTGCTTTCTTATTCTGTGTATTAATGTAGGAAGAATCACCTCTTGTGACTGAGTAAAAAACAGGCAAATCTCTGTCACTAGATGAAGCTCTGGAAACTGCTGACATTGAAGCTTCTGAGTCAGAAGATTACTTCTCTGGTAAAATATTGCTCAGTTTTTGTTTCTCAGCCGTGGGCTATTGTCTTTGCTGAGGAACCATGTTACAGCTTTCTCTCACAGACGGCGCCTCCACCATTACAGCCGTTAATGCGGGACATGCCACCATACACTGTTGCCGTTGTTGCCATGACACGGGAACTTAGTTTACCTCAGAATAGAAGGCTAAATGCCCTTATGCTGCTGTGCAAGGCATTATTATTTAGTCTGGGGTTGCAATATAATGCTTTATTGCCAGTAGGGTGCAGAGCTCATGAATCATGCGACCACCATGTTCAGAATCGCGCGTGCGCCTCCTCAAACAGACTTTAGTGTATTTGGTTTGGTTCAGCCAAAAGAGAATTTAGCTAAAATGTGGGTCCAATTCCACCAGAGGCCCCTTTAACAGAATAAAGTAGTTTTAGAATTTAGGAATGTCCCTGTTATTTTAGCACAACATCTGTATATAAAGCTAGAGCTTGCTTAAAAAAAAAAACAAAAACAACAATGTTAAATAACTTTTTGCTGGAAAAGGAGTAAGCTTACAATAACTATCACCTTATTTACCCTCAAAGGCATCTTCTCTTTGTTGATACAATCCTAATGCTTAATGATACAATGTAACAGCTACTCATACTGTATTCTTTTCATTCTTTATTCTTGGCTTTGTAAGCAGATGTTATACCATGTTATACCCTAAAGTGGACTGAAACCGAGCCTGATCAGCCCCGGAATCTATAAGATTCCCGGGCCGATCCGTTCCCTCCTGCCGGGGCATCCAAGATCAAGATGCCCCGCTGTGTGAAACCCCCCAGGATTCCCGCTACACTTCCCTTACTTCTCGGTCCAACGACGCATTCGTGGCCCGCAGCCGCATCCCCGCTATCCCTCTAGCAGGACGCGTGCCCGCACCGGCCATTTGTGAATGTTAGAGGGGGAGCGTGTGATGCGGCCGCCAGTGCGCTCGGAGCCGCTGTGCTAAGACGTCGCTCAGACGTGCATAGCTCTGTGGCTCCGAGCACGCTGATTGGATGAGCAGCCACGCATGCACCATAGGACTGCGGTGAGGTGAGTTGATGTGGGAGATTTGGGGGTTTGCCCCCGGGGGGGGAAGGACTAAAACCCAGGATAGTCAAAATCCTGGGTTTTGGTGCACTTTAAAGACAAGGGAAAAACACCCGGGTTTTCACTCTTCTTGGTGTTGTAGGGCAAACAATCTCCATGGCTCCCATATGGCTAGGATTTGTCATCTGAGTTGTCGTATTAGTCGTCGTATTAGGCAAAATCAAAGCAGGATAGATACTCACCAATACTTTCACACAGCTGATCGTCCTTATAGCAGAAGTTTGAAACATATCTTTGTAGGAGATCCACTCTATGCCATCTCCGCTCACAATCACGGCCTGCGGTCGCCTGGCTGCCTCCTTGCATCACCCATGGCGACTGGCCACACCCATTCCATTCATTTTAATGGTGGGGATGTGTCGACGACTATCATGCCACCTCCATTGTAATTAATGAAGCTGGCAGGGCAAGTCACTGTGACTCACACAAGAGGACCGGTGCTTGCCCTTGGGCTGCCGGGGTGTGAGGACCAATTTATCAATGCCAGTAAGTTTCAAACTACCACCTACCGCTATAGGGCAAAGCAGCTGTGTGGGACTATAGGTGAGTCGCTATTCTTTTTTATTTTTGCCCGGACAGGGACTTTATGGCTACTGGAAAGCTTCTCGTTTAATAAAAAAAAAGAGTCTCACCTTCACCCCAATAAAAGGCAACAACCTGTTTCCACCTCGCCTTTGTATTAGTTTGCTGTACAGCCACGGGGATGAAAGTAAGCAGATTGTTATGTCTGTGTGAGAGTTCAGGTACCTTTTGACATGAAATCTCTACCCATGAATCCTTATGGATACCCCCCCCCCCCCCCCCAATTTAAGTAGCCATTCTGAAGATCTTGGACTAAAATCTGCTAAACACATGGCAAGACCACAACGTGTGAATGATGTCTCCAGCCTCCCCAAACCCTCCTAACCACATACGCTCAATCTGTGGCCCTTTGAGACATCTGATGTGACCTGCTGTGAGGAAAGTGGGAGGGGTGAAAAGAACTGGCGTGTATTTTTTTGGGTTGTCTTATCAAAAATCTTACAATGCAGTCATTACAACACTATAGGGAATAATCCTATACTGGGCTTAGGTGAAAATATCTACAAATGAGGCCTGTGCCTAACTCTCACCTGCTTGATGGATCTAAAAATCAGTTACAGTGATCAATACTAGAAAGATGCTGTAACCAATCTGCACAACCTTGCATTGTATTATACTTGCAAACTAAATTTATATGAATGTGCCAGCAATGTTACTAAAAAACTTCTAAAGTAGTAAGCTGTAGGGTTAGGTCTACAGCAGTGTGATCGTGATTCATAAGCATTAGTGATAGTATGAACAGTCACACTCATCAAATCAGCTTTTCTTGCTGTAGGCTATTGTGTGAATACCAGAGAAAGTCCTAAATTCACTGCCTCTAAAACGTTGTGTGAATCATTGCTGAAATAATTTAACCTCAGAAAAAAAGAATTTCTCAAGAGTAATAAAGACTACAATCACCTTACTTTTACCTGTTGGGGATAGAGCATTTGATTTATGAAGGTGTAAGAACCCAATCAGTAGGGAAAGAGTTATCTTTATGTATATATTTGAAAGCAGTAGGCCGAAACACAGGAGTGTCTTTTAACCGGGGGTCTGCTTTTATTTTAACAGTAGAAGACAAGGTCTTATAATGCAGTGAACTCAAACAGGGCTGCGACCACGCCCTCGTCATACACTGTGTATCATAATCTGTGATGGAGAAAAAGCCACACTGGTCATCCCACTTTTGGGTAGCTTACAGGGCTTTCTCCAGAGGGTGAAGGGTGTCCAGAGGCCTCCGAAGAGCACCATTTTCTCTCCTGACACTCAGTGATCACTGAGCTGTTTAGTTGCAGGTAGGTTGTCAGGAAAACGGATGTCTGACTCCACTTTACCCAGTGAGGGTTTCAAACTAACTCCTCATTAAACTACAGAGAAAACCAAAACTTCCTCTGTCCAAACTCATCCACTAATAGAGTATGGTGCACCACTAATAATAATGAATAGAGGCGTGCTCACTTAACATATACTAATACAATCCAAAGTGGAACCTAGGGTCAAGCATCCCCATAAGGACCACAGAAAACGGAGCACAGCCAATAATCAATCTATGAAAATTTATTGAGACATCAAAAGACAAACATTTAAAACCAACACAAAAGACATCTTAAAACACCACCCCCCTAATGGTCCTGTAATATTAAATGAATACTGTATATAAAAAATTGTTGTCCGTCCTCAACAATCACCCATATAGTACAAGATTGCTGCTATAGTTGAAATTACTTACACTCACAACCAGTATTACCTATGTATATATATCTAATCCCCCTTTGTGCCGGCACAAAAATTACCTAAATAAACAAACCAAAGTACTTAACAAATATATATATATATAACCCACTGTCACAAAACCTCACTGTGTGTAAACCTGCGTGCTTAAAGTATTCATGAAAGATTTATAAACCTATATCACAAACCTTAATGAGAATGCTTAGAACAATCAAGAAGATATACATTGCACAAAATATCATTAAAAGTGTACATGATTGAATACAAACAAATTCATAAACCCATTGAAATGACAAAAACCATCCATCTATAATGTACCAAGGAGCAACCATCAAAATCTAACACGAAAGACACAAAGATTAACAAATATACAAATGTACAAAAAAAAAGAAGAGATACTCAGCTGAATTACTAAAGAGCATGCAATCACCAGGGAGGACAGACAGGACGTAGGGGGTGCTCCATCTGTGCTTCCCGGTACCAAAGACCGCTTCTTGCTTGGGTGAGAGTCTCATGGATGGTTTTTGTCATTTCAATGGGTTTATGAATTTGTTTGTATTCAATCATGTACACTTTTAATGATATTTTGTGCAATGTATATCTTCTTGATTGTTCTAAGCATTCTCATTAAGGTTTGTGATATAGGTTTATAAATCTTTCATGAATACTTTAAGCACGCAGGTTTACACACAGTGAGGTTTTGTGACAGTGGGTTATATATATATATATTTGTTAAGTACTTTGGTTTGTTTATTTAGGTAATTTTTGTGCCGGCACAAAGGGGGATTAGATATATATGCATAGGTGATACTGGTTGTGAGTGTAAGTAATTTCAACTATAGCAGCAATCTTGTACTATATGGGTGATTGTTGAGGACGGACAACAATTTTTTATATACATTATTCATTTAATATTACAGGACCATTGGGGGGTGGTGTTTTAGGATGTCTTTTGTGTTGGTTTTAAATGTTTGTCTTTTGATGTCTCAATACATTTTCATAGATTGATTATTGGCTGTGCTCTGTTTTCTGTGGTCCCTATGGGGATGCTTGACCCTAGGTTCCTCTTTGGATTGTATTAATAACTCCTCATTAAAGACAAGCAAACTTTTTAAATGTTTATTTTGGTTAATCTGCCAAATTTCCTCAAGAAGCCAAACCTTTTACAAAGTTGCTGAAGAAAAAAAGCTTACCTCGGTCTCAATTTCCTGGCATTGTCCCGCTGGAATGAGGGAATGCCACACTGCCTATGGAAATGGGATGGGGGGAATGATACACTGCCTATGGGAATGGGATGAGGGAATGCCACACTGCCTATGGGGAAAGAGGTCGGAGGGATGCCACAATGTCTGTAATGCTGTGTTTTAGCACAACATTTGGTTTAGAATTTTTTTATTTATTTTACTCCTCCAAATCCTGGGTGCGTCTTATGTGTGGGTGCGTCTTATGGTGTGAAAATATGGCACCCTTTTTGTATTACAGAAAAAACACTACGAATTGTCAAAAATAGTCTTTTTTTTTTTTTGCACATATTTCACCCCCCCAAAAAAATTTGAGAATACACTTTAAAAAATGAGAAACAAGACATTTCATGTTAAAGCTCAGACTCTGCTGAAAAAACAATATATAATTTTCCCTGGAAAATTAGGCTGGCAGTTAAAGGGTATTCATCTCATGATTGAGGATGATTTGAATCCAGCCATAGACAACTAACCCAACTGCTGGATCGAATCCTGTAATGGCCGATCTCCAAACACAGCACCTTCATTTTGGGTTCATACGCCATCAGCCAACAGTCAGGCGCTTCCATGCCCCCTCCATTCATTGCAATTGAAGGAGCATGTCAAGCCTCAGAGGCAAGGAGTTCCTGTTGAGACAAAGAATTAATCTTGTTAATTTTTAGTCACCAAATCTTAAACCGGACCAACACTCATTTTTTCTTTAACAGTCTCACAGACAGCGAATAAGAATAAGCTCAGGGGGGCATCCAGGATGCTGGAGCCCTCCCGAACAAAACCCCCCCAGAACGCCTGATATCCTTACCTTCACCTCGAGCCAGCGACGGAAAGGAAGTCCAGTGATTACCAGCTGCGCAGTCTATTGGACCATGGTCGTGTCCTCGCGGGACTTTCCCGAATTGAAGGTAAGGATATCGGGGGGGTTCTGGGGGGTTATGTTCGGGGGGCTCCAGCATCATGGTTGCCCCCCCCCCCCGAGCTTGTTCTTATTCTCTGTCTTAGGGACCAAAAAGGAAAAACGGGTGTTGGTCCAGTTTAACTATGTAGTATAAGATGAACCAAATCCAATACGAAATCCAAGTCACAATGTGAGCACAGGCGGAGGCAACTTCAAGGAGCAATTGGTTCCCAGCTCACATTGTGGAAAACAAAGTCTTTTATAAATTAAGTGATCCTATAACCAGAGGGAAGTTTATGTAGTCACGATCTATCCCCAGCCCAGTGCCCCAAAACAGCTTGTAACTCTTTTTATATGATGGTGATGATGAATTGATACATTCAGTTGCAGTGCACACAGCTCAGCATTGGGAAGCAGTTCAACCTAACTGCCATTATGTGACAGTTTAGATGTAGCTAAATTAATTAGCATATGGCTGCCATTCACCATAATGCTTCCTGTTAGAGTTTTTATAAATATTGGGGAAAGGCTTTAGTAAAAAAAAAAAAAAGAAAAACATAAAAAAAGTTACTTTAAAAAAAGTATAACAATGTTGACATACCAACTCCAGTGACAAGAAGATGAGCTGACAGGTCAGGGGCGGGCTGGCCATAGGGTATACCGGGCAGAATCCCGGTAGGCCGGCACATGGCAAGGCCACAACCGCAGGAAGAGGGGTGGTGGCCGATGAGCAGAGAAGTAGAATGGGTGGAGGCCGCTCTGCCCGCTGCCACCGGCTCCGCTCTGTGTGTGAGAGCGGCGGCGGTGGGCAGAGCGGCCTCCACCCATTCCACTTCTCTGCTCATCGGCCGCCACCCCTTCATCCGCGATCGCGTCCTTCCCGCTCTCTATCTGCGGCAGATAGAGAGAGCAAAGGCAACAATCGCGGATGAAGGGGTTGTGCACGCCGCTCCCACACACGCTGATTTTAACAGGCAGCTCCTGGCTGTTGCGCGTAGGTTGGGGGACGTCAATGGGTGGCGTCCATTGTTTTTATTGGACGCCAGCCATATGGGGCACGCCCAGCAACCAGTGCGCAACAACCAGGAAGTGTTCGCGCGTGTATGAGAGCGGCGGTGGCGGCCAGCGCACAACAACTAGTAAGTCTGTATGTGTGTCGGGGGACATTATGTGTGACATTACTATACTGGGCCAGGAACAGTGCAGCAGGGCCGGTGTGCCCCAAAAAGTCCCAGGATGTTTTATAGTCCCAGTCCGCCCCTGGTCCTACCTAATCCTAAGTAACAGTAAGAAAAAAGGTAAGTACTGTGACGATTGCACGGGTTGATCAGACCTATTGATCGTTCATCTGATCAGACCGGCCAATCGTACCCCACGTGTGTCACTGCAATTCTTTAATTGGCAACACACGTGGCTATAAACTGCTGCCACCAGAACACAATCAGTGCTCAACTCTATAATATAATACAGGCCACACACAATACAATCACATCGAACGTATCGATCGACCCACAACCACTTCCAGGCAGGGGGCGATCGAGCGTCCTAGGCAAGTAAGGTAGCCAGGCTCTTCAGAAATAGCATGGGCTTTTTATATCAGATCAATTGAGAGCATCTGCTGTATTTTTAGAATTTATTTAAACAAACAGAAAAACACAAAAACAACAAGAAACACGATGCAAGGTGAAAAACCAGAGTTAACTATAAAACACGGTAAATAAGATAAATAGCAATGTAAAATAAAAGAAGGTGGAAAAGATACTTAAAAGTCCGTCTGGGCTGTGTTCTGTTTGCTTGGATGTTAAAAGCAGCGTGTCACTCTTGATGGTCAGATCGAGTGTGTCTGGCCATTCTTCCAGCCATGCTTATAGGCCCCAGAACAGTGGGTCTCCCTACCCCTCTCATTTCTGCTATAGGATACCAACTGACCACATTCCAAGAGAGGGGGGTGACAAGCATGAGGGACCTAGCTGGGATCTATTTACAATTTGTTTATTTGGCTTTTCCAAGTGGTTTTATTACTAGGTGAGTAGGAGATGGTTATCAGCATTGACCTGGCATGTGAGGTGTCACAAATCGGCACTTACCTGGGCCCCGGTCCAGCGTTGTCGGCGGCCGGCCGGCCGGCCCCAGCAGCTTCTGCCCGGCGGCCGCGCCGTGCGGCGTCTGCTCAGGCGGCGCCGAGCACGGCCGCTCTCCCTCCTCGCGCGCGCGCACGTGAGCCGATGACGCGCGCCCGAGACCTGTTTTCCCTCCAGCGGCGCTGTGCTCAGCGCGCCCGCCGGAGGCTGTAGATTAGCCAGGGGGCACTGGCACGCCCCCTGGTTCGGATTAAAGGGCCAATGAGCCCTAGGTTCGGTGGGGCTTACGCCCCCCTCCTTGTCTGGGCCAATGAGCCCCATAGATGGGATTGGGCACTCCTTGCTCTCCCAATCAGACCTGTGATCATACGTACACCAATCACATACACCTTCCCTTCTTGTCTGTCCCTATATAAGGTTTCCCCCCTCAGTTGCCCGGTGCCTGTTATAGCGCCTTGTACCTTGCTTTGACTCGTGATATTCCTTGATCTGATCTCCGTTGCCGACCTCTGCCTGAACCGACTACTCTCAATCTGATCTCCGTTGCCGACCTCTGCCTGAACCGACTACTCTCAATCTGATCCCTGTTGCCGACCCCTGCCTGAACCGACCATTCTCGATCTGATCTCCGTTGCCGACCTCTGCCTTGTACCTTGACCTCGAGCTGTCTCTCCCCTCTGTACCGCTGCAAACTCTGACTCCCCGTGTTAACCTCTGGCCTGGTTCTGGACTTCTGCTACACTCGCTCTTAGCCATTGGTTCTTCAGACCTCTATACCTGTAAGCTCTCATCCTTTGAGCCATTGAAGTCCTGGGGGCAACCGATCCCGGGCAGGCGTATTCTGCGTCCCGGCAAGCGGGGGCTCCTACAGGTGAAGCTGGCTGCGGAGATTGGGGGTTGAGGGCTTACCTAGAGGGCTGGAGTTACCGGAGCGTGACATGAGGGTTAGATAACTAGGAAATCCAAGTGGGAGGGAGGAGAAAAGAAATGAGGGGTTTACAGGCAGGTCAACTAAAGTGTGTATATATATATATATATATATATATTGTGGTAAGGTGCAAGGGGCCGTTATTGACGGCAGGTATGTAGCACCAATGTACCTGGCATTGGTGCAGTAAAGCCGTATAGCTTGTTTTTCCAGCATCAGCTGCTGGTGGCAGTTTGCTGCTGATGATTTAGAATAGCCGAAAGGCTAACCTGGGACGGCTTTACTGGGATGGAGTAGAGCAGGGTGGGACTCCATCCCACTACCCAGGTCCGGGTTTTGCGGGCTGTTTAAATAGCCTGGGGAATCAGCTGTGCTGGGTCCTTTGTCTAGAGCTCACATGGGAGTGAGACTCTGTGAGCCTGGCTGAAATCTCCTGTGGAGGCTGTTTCATGCGGACCTGAGGCCTAGTTGGACTGTAAACAGGACGTTTGCTCAAGGACTAAAAGCTGTTTGCCTGATTGAATCATTTATGCTGCTGTTTCCTGAAAAGGTGATGTAACCTGTTTGGACATATGCTTTTGTGGATTTATGTGTGAAATAAACACAGACTTTACTTTGAACTGCTTGCCTCTGCCTCTATACTGCTGACACCCGGTCGCCTACCAGAGCTAATCTCCACATTTGGTGTCGGATGCGGGCATAGCAGTGAGGCCGTTGCTAGGAGCAACCGACGAAAAAGTTTTTTGTTGTGCATGTCCTATATTAAACCTGCCAGGCTGCTACCTGGGACTGCAGACAAAATGGAGGCGGTCGTGAAAGCGCTCGTGGAGGCCAACAGGCAGCAGCATGAGACCAACCAGCTGTTTTTGCAACATATGATGGCGCAGCAAGCTGCAGGTGCGCCCAAAAGTATTCCTGATGCCCGGAAAGCTGTCCGCTCGGCGCTCACAAAAATGACCCCTTCAGATGACGTGGAGACTTACCTGGCGGTGTTTGAAAAGGTGGCTGCAAGGGAGAAGTTGCCGCATGACCAGTGGGCTGATGTCATCGCTCCATTTCTGGCGTCTGGACCCCAGCAGGTGTTGTTTGATCTCCCAGAGGACCAAGCCGCTGACTACCCGACTCTGAAGGGTGAGATACTGGCGAGACTGGGGGTGAATGTGTGGGTTCGGGCTCAGCGGGTGCATCAGTGGAGCTACCAGTCGGCAGAGCCCGCCCGACCCCAGTATTATAAACTGCTGCACCTGCTGCAAAAATGGCTGCAGCCGGAGTTGTTAAGCCCCACTGCCATGTTGGACCGCTTGCTGGCGGACATGTTTTGGAGGGCTTTACCGCACCCTCTTCAGCACTGGGTTGGCCAGGTATCCCCTGACAACGCACTAGGGATGGTGGACCTAGTGGAGCGATATGAGGCCACCAGGAACTTGCAAAGCGGCTCCATGAGGAGGGATTCGGGGAAACCCCGGAGGTCCCCGCCCCAGCTCAGGCGAGTGGTGTCCCCTAAACCCTCTCAGGACCTACCCCCCAAAGTCCCTGCCCAAGTGTTGTGTTGGGGATGTAAGGAGCCGGGACATATCAGAGCCAATTGTCCCCACCAGGGGGAGCCCATGGATGTAAACTTTAGTTACCGCCCTTCCATGTATGCCAGGAGGCTGTGTGCTGCCGGTATCCCTGAGCTTGTGGGGCAAAGTCACCTCTGTCAGGTGAAAGTGGGAGACACCCTGGCTGTGGCCCTTTTGGACTCGGGGAGTATGGTTACCCTGGCAAGACCCGCCTTAGTACTGCCCGATGAGTACACTGGGCGGAAAACCGGGGTTTTGTGCATTCATGGGGACTTGAGAGACTATGCCACAGCACAAGTGTCTCTCACCACCGTCTCCGGCAGCTGGAAACATGAAGTCGCTGTCGCCGCTAAACTCCCATATGAACTGATTATTGGGAGAGACTTTCCAGGGTTCAGGTCACTGTGGGCCAAGCTGGCAGTTCCGGAAACCCGCGAGGCGGGTGTGTCCCCAATAGACTGGCCCTACTCAGGGGAGACCCCGGTGCCCTGGGAACCGGAATCAGGAGGCACCGTGGAAGAGGTGCCCGTCCCTAAAATGGAAGAGGGGGAGTCAACCCCACTAAATGTTATGGTTGGAGATGTGGAAGAGTTGACAACAGGTCCAGAGTTGGCAGATCTCCATGTCTCCACAACTAACTTTGGTACCGCTCAACACCAGGACCCGACCCTGTCTCGGGCCTGGGAGAATGTTCTTGAGGTGGAAGGTGAACCACAACAGCCAGGGGCGGAGTTACAGTTTCCTCGCTTTGTGGTTCACCAGGAAATGTTGTACCGAGTAAACAAGGTACGTGAAGAGGTGGTGGAACAATTGGTGGTACCCAATTCATATCGCAAATTGGTGTTGGATTTGGCCCACCAACATGTTCTGGGTGGACACCTAGGCCAGCAGAAAACACTGGACCGCGTTTTACAACGATTCTACTGGCCCAGTGTGTACAAGGAGGTGGAGAGATATTGTGAGTCCTGTCCAACATGTCAGATGACCAGCCCTCAGCCTCATTACCGTGGTCCCTTAGTTCCTCTCCCAGTTATTGAGGTACCCTTTGAGCGGATTGCCATGGATCTAGTGGGTCCAGTGCCAAAATCCGCTAGAGGGCACCAACATATTCTGGTGATCTTGGACTATGCCACGCGGTACCCTGAGGCAGTGCCCCTGCGTCACACCTCTGCCAAGCTCATTGCTAAGGAGCTTATGGAAATGTTTTCCAGAGTAGGTCTGCCTAAAGAGGTCCTGACCGATCAAGGTACCCCGTTTATGTCGAAAGTAATGAAAGAGCTCTGTAAACTGCTGCAGGTGAAACAGTTGCGGACATCCGTTTACCACCCGCAAACAGACGGCCTAGTAGAACGGTTTAATCAAACTTTAAAGACCATGTTAAAAAGGGTGGTCGCCAAGGATGGGAAGAATTGGGACTTGCTGCTGCCCTATCTGATGTTCGCAGTGCGAGAGGTGCCCCAGGCCTCTACGGGGTTCTCGCCCTTCGAACTCTTATACGGTCGACATCCACGGGGCCTGTTGGATATAGCCAAGGAGGCCTGGGAACAGCAACCCACACCCCACAAAAGTGTGGTAGAGTACGTGACTCAGCTACAGGAACGGATAGCGACCGTCTTGCCGCTTGTCAGAGAACACATGGAGGCAGCGCAGCGGGCCCAAAGCAGGGTTTATAATCGGCAAGCCAGGGTACGGAACTTTAACCCCGGTGACAGAGTTGTGGTTCTGGTACCCACGGTGGACAGTAAATTTCTAGCTAGGTGGCAGGGTCCCTATGAGGTCATTGAAAAAGTTGGGGAAGTGACTTACAAGGTACATCAGCCTGGGCGGAGGAAGCCCGAGCAGGTGTACCATGTAAACCTGCTGAAACTATGGAAAGACAGGGAGACCCCTGGGGGTGACAGTCCCCGACCAGGTATGGTGGGGGTGGAGCTTCCCATTCCTCGGTCTGTTAGTAGAGAAGTAGTAGTCGAGGTGAAAACTGGCGACAACCTCTCCTCTAAACAGACTCAGGAAGCCAGGGAGTTTATTAGCAGAAACACAGACGTGTTTTCAGAACTCCCTGGGCGCACTTCAGTCATCCAACATGATGTTGTCACGGAACCTCAGGTCAAGGTCCGGTTGAGGCCTTACCGGGTACCCGAGTCCCGGCGACAAGCTATCGCGGAGGAAGTGCAGCAAATGCTCCGGTTAGACGTGATTGAAGAATCAAAGAGTGAGTGGGCCAGCCCCATAGTCTTGATTCCCAAGCCCGATGGTACGTTGCGGTTCTGTAACGATTTCCGCAAACTTAATGAAGTTTCCAAGTTTGATGCCTACCCTATGCCCCGGGTAGATGAACTCATTGAGAAGCTAGGCCAAGCCAGGTACTTTTCGGTTTTGGACCTCACAAAAGGGTACTGGCAGGTGCCCTTGACTGAGGCTGCCAAGGAGAAAACAGCCTTTATTACACCAGAGGGACTGTTCCAATACAAGGTGTTACCCTTTGGGTTACACGGCGCTCCCGCTACGTTCCAAAGGTTAATGGATATTGTCCTCAGGCCACACCGTCGGTATGCTTCGGCATATCTGGACGATATAATTATCCATAGCACGGATTGGGAAAGTCACCTACCCAAAGTCCAGGCCGTAGTGGATTCCCTCAGGAAGGCTGGGTTGACGGCAAACCCGAAAAAATGTGCTTTAGGCCTAGAAGAAACAAAATACCTGGGCTATGTGATTGGACGAGGAGTGGTCAAGCCCCAGGTGAACAAATTAGAAGCCATCCGTAACTGGCCCCGGCCTAACACCACCCGCCAGGTAAAGTCATTTCTGGGGTTGGTGGGATATTATATGCGGTTCATTCCCAATTTTGCCACCCTAGCGGCACCATTGACAGACCTGTTAAAGGGACGCAAGTCTGTCATGGTGAAGTGGAATGAACAGGCCGAAAAAGCGTTCTCCGCTTTGAAGTCTGCCCTGTGTGGGTCTCCGGTGTTGGTGACACCCGACTTTAAGAGGGAGTTCATAGTGCAGACCGATGCCTCCGAGGTAGGTCTCGGTGCTGTACTGTCTCAGGAAGTCAACGGGGAGGAGCACCCCGTTGTCTACATGAGTCGCAAATTAACACCCGCGGAGACCCGGTATAGTATAGTGGAGAGGGAGTGTTTGGCCATTAAATGGGCCCTGGAGTCTCTTCGCTACTACTTGCTGGGGAGAAGGTTCCGGCTGATTACGGACCACTCTCCCCTCAAGTGGATGTGCCAGGCTAAGGACAGGAATGCCAGGGTCACCCGATGGTTCTTGTCATTACAAAACTTCAAGTTTACAGTAGAGCACAGAGCGGGACGATTGTTGGGTAACGCGGATGCCCTGTCCAGAACACATTGTTTGGCATGTGTCCACCCCCTCAGGGTTGAACAAAGGGGGGGGGGTATGTGGTAAGGTGCAAGGGGCCGTTATTGACGGCAGGTATGTAGCACCAATGTACCTGGCATTGGTGCAGTAAAGCCGTATAGCTTGTTTTTCCAGCATCAGCTGCTGGTGGCAGTTTGCTGCTGATGATTTAGAATAGCCGAAAGGCTAACCTGGGACGGCTTTACTGGGATGGAGTAGAGCAGGGTGGGACTCCATCCCACTACCCAGGTCCGGGTTTTGCGGGCTGTTTAAATAGCCTGGGGAATCAGCTGTGCTGGGTCCTTTGTCTAGAGCTCACATGGGAGTGAGACTCTGTGAGCCTGGCTGAAATCTCCTGTGGAGGCTGTTTCATGCGGACCTGAGGCCTAGTTGGACTGTAAACAGGACGTTTGCTCAAGGACTAAAAGCTGTTTGCCCGATTGAATCATTTATGCTGCTGTTTCCTGAAAAGGTGATGTAACCTGTATGGACATATGCTTTTGTGGATTTATGTGTGAAATAAACACAGACTTTACTTTGAACTGCTTGCCTCTGCCTCTATACTGCTGACACCCGGTCGCCTACCAGAGCTAATCTCCACAATATATATATATATTTATATGTATACACCCACACATATGTATTACCCCAACATACACACACAGAGAATTAAAATAAACCTAAGATGTTCTGTGACAAGTACCTTCATAGAACCAGGATCAGCCTCATCCTCATAGTGCTTCTCAGTCAGTGCGATCTGGGTAACTCTATAGCATTGCAGGGACACATCATGGGCAGTGGTGCATACGGTCACTTTTAAAGTGATGGTACAGAAGCATTATTATGACCCCCACAGCTATGATTAGGTTTTAGCTTTGAATGGGCACAGCATGGATTGGGGTAAATGGACTTGTCAGGTACAGTGGGGCTGGATTTGTTGGAGGGGCTAGGGGGCAGACTTGGAAGGCATAGATTGGATACGGTGTTAGACATGCTTCACTCAGCCCTGCTGGCCCTGATGCAGTGCGGCCCACTGGGAGTTTTCCCAGCTCTCCCTATGGCTAGTCCACTCCTGTCTATGAATGTATTGTGATTTACCAGTTGGGCTTATGTAAATTCTCATGTACCAAATTGGGATGCCCCGCTGTGTGAAACCCCCAGGTCGCCCATACACTTACCTTGCTTCCCAGTCCAACGGCGCATGCGCAAGCCGCGGCTGCATCCCTGCTATCCCTCTAGCAGGGCGTGTGCCCGTGCCAGGCATTTGTGAATGGCCGGCGTGGGCACACTCCCTGTTAGAGGGAAGCAGGGGATGCGGGCGTCGGCCCACTTGGAGCCACTGGCCTTAGACAAAGTCTTAGACGACGTGATGTCAGCGGCTCAGAGCGTGCTGATTGGACGAGCGGGCGTGCATGCGCCATAGGACCGGGAAGAGGTGAGTTGGTTTTGGCGATCTGGGAGGTTTCACGCAGTGGGTCACCCCCAATCGGGGTGCCCTGGGGGAAAGGACCAAAACCCAGGATAGTGAAAATCCTGGGATTTGGCCCACTTTAGGATCAAGTGGATTCTTTAAACTGGACCTTCAGCATCATTAAATGAAAAGGCCAAACCCTTAAAAAATGTTTCCCCGGCATCTAAAATTAATATATTATAAGTTTTTAGTCACTTATTATTCTTTCCCCCACGGGGCTTCAACTCTGTTCAGGTCTCTAAGATACGGGTGCCGCCATCTTGCCTCAGAAGCATCACATATTGAGGAGAGGAGAGGGGTGAAAAGTGCAGGAGGGTGGTTATAGACGTGCTTTGTACAGACAGAGCAGAGCTGGGGTCAGGAAAAGGACAGCAATCCCAGAATGCACAGTGGCACAGTCAGAGTACACTTCCTGTGTGCAGGAAGCTTGAGACTCCACGGCCACCATCTTGTATGTTAAAAGGTTGAAAAACACAATGGATGCAGGTAGGTTGATTTTTAATGTGGGCGATCTGTATGTAGGGGAAACATACAAGATAAACTCTTATTCAGGGTGAAGTTCTGGTTTAAAGCCGATTTCCTCTGTAACAATATTCCATTTTTACCATACCGATCCCAGGCCACTTTTTAATTTCCTCTTCCTTTTACCATAAATTTAAAGTTAAGACCATTTTTTGGTCCTTCTATTATACGCGCAAATGTTACGGATCTCACCATATTTTCCCCCAAAGGTAGAAGTGAGCGCATTTCTTGAAATCACAAACAAAGCAACGTCATTAACCGAAAGTACTAAATATGGGGGACGTATCGCAACAGCTGCATCACTGGTGACTAATAGAAAGTTTGAATTTTTTTTTAAATGCCCCAGATTGAGATGGAGATAGCCTCTGTATCTTGTATGATTCCTGAAATATTTTTGATGTTGCCATACAGTATTTGCACCTGCTGTCCCGAGGCGTTCTCTCTCCGAGGTCTAGTAAAGACTTGCTAGTATTGTGAGTGACCCCCACCATGAAATATACATTCCATAAATATACAGGATCATAATATCCCTTCACATGAGCCTTCACCATTTCTTAAATTGTGTGCAAAACTGAGCTGGGTTAATCAATAATGGTCATACCCCCTAATTCTAGAAGAAGTATAGAAGCCGGCTACTAATGGTCAGCAAGACATCTCCTTATATAAGAAGTTCATAGGTTCTAAGAAACTGCAGGAAGGGAGAAAAAAAAGAAAAAGTGTGTGTGTCTGTTTGTGTGTGTTCTCCAGTATGTGTTCTCCATTAATGGACAGTGGTCAAGATCAATCCAAGGGCACCAATCTGTAAGGAATGGTCAACTCATCAACAATTTTTCCATGGACAAAGTCATTTTAAGCCAATTTGCTAACCCTTACTAGCAGCTATAAAGATCCTTTGTATTAGCTTTAACCGGCATTCATCACAACCGTCAGCAGGTCTTTCGTAGGCCTCAGATTAATTCTTGCCAGTGCATGCTCCCTGTTGTGAAATATTCTGTGGACTTCTGTAGATTGAATTAGCATAAGTCCATGTATAAGGAATCCTGGATTCTTTTTTTTTAGGATGACACACCCACATTTCTGTAAACAAAGATGTTTTTGAGACTCCTCTATTGTTACACCATTCCTTAACCACATGAAACGAGGGGCAGATTGCAGAAGGGTTTGTTCACGTGTTACTAAAGTGACATCAGGGGCACACACCCAGCCCTGTAAATTCTGGGGGATTCGAAGCTGTGTCTGTGCATTGTGTATGTGGTGTTGGGAGTTTTCCATTGTTCATGTGTGAGAGCTTTCCCTGCTTCCCTACTATATGTCCTAATTGTCAGTCAAAAATTAAAAAAACGCTATACTCACCTGCAATGGAAAGCAGCGTGTTAGGTCTTTGCATGCCCATTTCCATTGCAGTGAATGGGAGGGGGAGGGCATGTCAGCTCACAGTGCCGATGGCGGGGGGCATTCCCCATCAGAAAGACAGAAAAAGACGGGCGGGCAGTGAGAGACCTGAATCCTGCCTTCAGATCAGAGCTAGAGCTAGACTAGGAGTACAGTATTTTTATTTATATTTTGACTGATAATTAAGTGCCAGCCTACCTAGAGTCACCCTCTGTTGCCAGACCATTTTTCATTATTTTGCACTATATATGGTAAACTGTGATTATTAAAGGGATTTCCCAGGATAATTATATATAGTTTTCGAGTGAAAAATGTAAAAAAAAAGAAATCAAAAATATATATTTTTTTAAATTTGTCTTTTTATTTTAAATAAAAAATGTGTTTTATTCAAGAAAACCATATTGCATGTGAAAGCCCCATTTCTCCCGATTACAACCGTACCACGTAGTGGAATGCATGGACTTCTGAGCATGGCTCAACATCTTTTATAGACCAAATATTCCTAGAGCATGTGAGCCGTAATCAAGCCACACGCTAAACCACACCCACAAACTGGTTTAAACTGTCCCACTTTGAGGACCCCCAAAAAATGGTCAATTAAGAGTTGCAATGCATTAGAGCCTATGTGGCTGGCATATAAAGAGTTAATAGCCTCTCCATATTTTCAGAAATCATCCCCATATTCATTTTAGAAATCATACATCTGCTACATGGCGGTGAGAATTCTTAATCTCAAGACCATTACATAATTTTTAATATTACCTTCCCATTAAACAAACAGCACTTCCTTGTTGCGTCTGGCTCTCAAGAGCTGAACCGCTCCTGCTATTTACATTTCTGTCTACACGTATCAGTTTCTCTGCATCTTAGTTGCTGTCAATTTGCTCCATAATGCACTGACTTCAAAGGCCATAAGAAGAAAGAACACTCTATGGCTACGAGCCACCAAATGCCCCGTCTCAGTGCTAGACAATAGCAGGAGATTATTGAACTCCTAAAGCAGCTGGTATAGTTTGGCTCGCATCTTTCCCATTTAAGGCCAAGCTACACCTGCAACTGATTTAGGGGCATTGTGACATCATTGTATGGCCTCATGTTGGCAGTTTGGAAGAATGTTGAAGATACCAGATATACTATATATCTATTGCATGTACCTCAAATATTCCAAAGGAATAGAGGGCATCCATTATATATGTAGCAGAGGCGGTGCCCTCAAGAGTGGAAGAAGAGTTTTTTTACTGCAAGGGTGGTCTTACTGTGGAAGGCCCCAACCATTGAGGAAGTTGAGGCAGAATTTATAATGAAACTAGAAAAAGTTCTTGATGCAACATTATCATAAAATATCACTTACCTTCCTGTCCACATGCTCAGTCCTGTGGGCTGCAGCTCTCTACACATATCAGCCTTCACCTCAAAATGCATATTGGATGCTCTTGTGATGCCCCCCTTGTTGCCAATGAACGAGGAATCCCTTTTCCCTCTTTAAAGTTGACCAACAACCATCTTACAACACCAAGTTTGGTGTTGATTTGTGTGCGGGGGGGAGGGCATCCTGATTGCTCGTGCTCCTCAGCACACTCTCCTTGCTCGCCCTTACAGGGAGATCTGCCAACACGATTGGTCAACAGCTGTCTTTGGTCGATAAAATTGCAGGGTTGGATATTGCCGGGGGAACGTAGTGCAGGTAAGGAGAACCAGGGCTAGTGGGGTGTATGCGTGGGGGGGCATCAGCAATCATGATGCCCCCACACACACATATATATATATATATATATATATATACGGGAAGACCCGGGCTAATGCCTGGTGGCCCGCACTGCTTTGGGGCAGTCTGGGCTGCTACCTTCACTAACACTCCTATCCAATCCCAGCCACCCATCCTCTTCACCACTCTATCCCCTCACCCAAGCAACCCCAGCCCATGTCCTCATCCTAATTATATAGCCCACTGGTTGAGTGGCTAGGCCTGGGTGAATCCCAGGCTGATATATATATATATATATATATATATAGTGGTGAGAGAACCATATATTGGGACGGGAGGTTAAAATATTGGGATGGGCTATCTTGCCCTTCTGCTGAGTCTATAAAAAACAAGACGAGTCATTCTGAAGAGCCTGACAGCACCCTTGCACCCCTACAACCAAGGAGAAGCTGATTTATCTTAATTGTTTCTATTGTAATCAGCTGTTATACATTGTAAAGCAGCCGTGAGCTTGCTATTGGAATGTAAATAGATAGCAAAAATTGCAATGTAATGTGTGCATTGCACTGTTTTATGAATTATATATATATATATATATACAGAGTTAAAATTTATATATAGCACATAATCTGCAGTATGTATCACATGCATTGTGCAAAGTGCCTCATTGGGAGACACATCTCAGTACGAGACATTACACATCTAAATAAATAAGTGGTCTCCACAGCAAACACCCTGCTATATACCGAGTGTGGCTCAACACTTCCTAGTCACAGCCTTGTGGGCATATGAATAATCACATGGCCTTTATTTTATATTCTTAGTTAATCTAATGGGAGGGAGTAACAAGAAAATGCCGCACTCAAGCTTTGCATTAGTCTTCTTCTTCCGATCGCCCAGAGCAGCCAAAATACCTTTGAAATAACTCTATCACAAGAAGCATCATGCCAGGGCATTGTTTGGAATTAATCAGGGTGGCAGACTCAAACTTGTAACTGCAGGTAAGAAATAAGCCGTGCTGATGCTCAGCCGGAACGTGTGCCAGCATCAGTGGCTGTGCCAAGTTACTAAACAGACTTCCCGGCAGCCCGGCGTTTACACGCTGATGCTAAAGTTCATTCCTGGTCTTCTCATCACCGCATGACATGTCTGTGAGAAAATAAGGAACAGGGCTTGTCCATTAAAGGGCCAACAAAGCATCAAGTGAAATTATCGAAACTTTACCAACATGCCAACAAAAATATTTTTTTTCTGAAAAAAACCCAAATTATTAGGAAGAGGACCTGTTGGTAGTGTGTTCCAAATTGAACATTTAATCCTGCCAGCTAAAGTCTACCCAGGTTTGAAGGGCTTGGAGCAGAAATAGCATAAAAGTTAAAGTTCAGTGTAAGAATGATTTTTAATCAAATGTATGAAACATAGAGGGGTAGGAACAGCTTGGCTTTCAATGTGTGCCTTGTGTTATGTGTTGCTTTTAAAGGTGCATATGTCTTTATAATGTTTGATTCTATCTTGATATTGTTGTGGTGTTCCTATTTTAGGGGTAGGCGTGGGGGCATTTCCACACCACCCCTCTATTGCTTAAGGTGTTTTAAAGAGTCGCCAATTTAATTTTATTGAGTAAATTGATTGTATTGGATTTGCGGACAAGACTTCACCGATGTTTGCCTCATTGTTAAAGCTAAAACATAACTGTATTGTGAACACTGTAAATGTCCTTTATGACAATAAAAATATTGTGAAAAAAAAGTGACCGGTTGATGGACCCTGAGGACCCACTCTGAATACACTTCTTTTTACTGTAACCTCATCCCTACTGTGTTTTGGTACAATCAGGGCTTACCTGAGGGTGTGCAAGATGTGTGGTCGCCCTGGGTGTCTGACCGGGGGAGCGCCACTGTGGCAGTCTAATTTTATTTTGATCAACTGGGGTGCAGTCGTTAAACTCGCCATGTTCTTGAAATAGGGGTTGTTGATCAAATTGCCAGGAGGGCTCAAGGCATATATGCTATGGAGGTGTAGTTCAAAAATAAACTAAAAATATAAGAATAAACTGCCATTATGCAGCCACATGGCGCACTACCCTAGGACCCTACAAGCAATCTTGGGGTTGGGGAATCATACGGCTGCAGTGCATCCTGCAGTTTAGCACAGGGCGCCTTTAAAGTGGACCAACACCCAGGATTTTCACTATCCTGGGTTTTGGTCCACTTCCGTGAGTGAAACCCCCCAGATCGCCCTAAAAAACGTACCTCACCCCGCTCCTACGCGAGCGCTCGTCCAATCAGAGCGCTCAGAGCCGCTGCGGTATGTACGGACAAGCGGCGGACAACCACAGCGGCTCTGAGCACGCTGGAGGCCGCATCTCGCGCTTCCCTCTAACAGGGAGCGCACCCGCGCCGGTCATCCATAAACGGCCGGCGCGGGTGCGCGCCTGCTAGAGAGAAGCGCGAGATGCGGCCGCGGCTCGCGCATGCGCCATTGGAACGGGGGTAAGGTAAGGTTTCTGGGCGTCCTGCGGGGTTTCACACAGCGGGGCATCCCGATTTCGGATGCCCCGCGGGGAGGGATCTGATCGGCCCGGGAATCTTATAGATTCCCGGGCCGATCCCCCCTGGGTGTTGGTCCACTTTAAACCTTAGGTCAGCCCTGGGTACAATTTCACTTAACAACCGCATGTCCTATTGTCTGAGTTGTCCAAGTTTTAACATTGCGCTACCTTTATAAATGCATAAAAAGCACACTCACAAAAAATATGAGGGACAGATAATTTACTCAAAATCAATATATTAAGACAAGGGGATACCCTCCATCTGGAGAAAAAAAAAAAGATTTACATGTGCTGTGTGCTCCATGTCCAATTTATGTTCCATTTCCACATGTCAAGGGGTCAAGTGATAAAGGAGAACTTTTATGTCAGCCAAATGATGGTCAACCAACGAATGAATTGTCACTTAGCATTCGATCACAGCGGGCATTTCCATGGATCCATTCTAGTCTGATTTTATTTTGCCATTTTTTCCATTTGCTAATTGATTTGTGGAAATGAGCCCTGAAATATTTCCCTCTAGCCAGTGCATTGGTTGAATTTGATGGACATCTGTCCACACTAACAATGTAACTACCATATTTTTCACACTATAAGACACTATAGGATTTAGAGGAGGAAAAAAATATAGTGAACCAAACAGGACATGGCAGAATCCCCCCGTCACCCATTTACCAGGTATTAGGGCAGATCCCCCTCCCTATATAATAGACAGCATGCAGAATACCCCGATAACAAGGTAGTGTGGCAAAACCCCCTATCCCCATAAAAAAAGCAGCAGGCTTACTCCCCCCTCCCCATATAAAAGACAGCATGCAGAACACCCCCATAACAAGGTTGTGTGGCAGATCCCCCTTTGCCTGACTGCTGCTGAATCACAGTGCTGCCGGGTAAGCGCAGATTCATCAATGACAGTGCAGAGAGTGGCGCACCAATGGCTGCGAAGTGTGGCGGCTTCCGGATTGCCGCGCAGGTATGACGTTTTTTTTCACTAATTGATTCAGCGGTGGTCGGGAATTGGGGGGGGGGGGGGGGGTTCAACTTATAAGATGCATGGGCATTTTCCCCCCAGCCTTTGGGGAAACATAAGTGCATCTTATAGGGCGAAAAATACTGTATATAAATAAAAAATAATAATGAAAATTGAATCCGAACCTAGGGAGCATGTGTTTTATTAAACATTTGTCTGTGATAACCAGTCAGGCTTTACATCCAGTCAGTGTAGCTGTAAGCTAAATATTTGACCTTTTATGTTCATGCTGTCAAAATGGTATTTTGCTCTCAAACTTGTGTTTTACCTTGTTTTTGGGACTAGGCCTTAGCGGCTGCCCAGCAGCCCCCGTCTCTCTGTAACTAGGGCTTGTTTTTGGGGGTAGAGCTTATTTTCGGGGGTAGGGCTTGTGCTAAAAAAATCCAGCATTAAAGTATTAAAGCATTTGTGCTAAAAAATCCAACTTGGGCTTATTTTAGGGAAAAAAAATAAGTGTCCCACTTTGAGTCTCACAATATGTTTTGCGGTGGCCACCCAAAATTATGGCAAGGTCAATGTCACGCTATATCGAAATTGATTTCGTAGGCCTTGGAGAAGGGGCCTTTAATGACTACAACTATTTGCAGTATGTGTTACTATGGACTGATGTTCATAAATAATACAACCACTTGAAGCTTTTGCTGGAGTACAGGCCTCTTGTTGGGCTTGGTCTTGCTGTGCCTCCACTGGCCCAGACACCCTTACCCCTTTATGGGATATTAGTGAGGATAAGCTGTGCGGCTGTAACAAATGACTATTTTTCTTAGGAAGTATATATTTAACCTGAAATATCAATATAAAGACAATATTTATTCTTTGGGGCCAATTCTGCTCTGTGAAATGTGCGTAATATTATATAAAGGTATGAGGTACACCCAACATGAATTTACTCATACAAGCATAAATTGCGAAGCCATATATTTTCTGAACACCTGGGTGAGGTCATGTAGGTGGGGCCGATCATTGCATATTGTTTCAGCAATTCATTCATTTCACCAATTGAAGATTGTACTTTAACCCTTTAACTGCCAGCCTACCTAGAGTTTTTGTCACCCTCCTTTGCCGGACAATTTTTCACTATTTTGTACTACACATGTTCAACTGCGATTTTTGAAGGGATTTCCAAGGATTTCCCAGGAAAAATATATATTGTTTTTTTCAGCCTGGGCTTTAATGTAAAATGTCTTGTTTGCCATTTTTCAAGTGTATTCTCAATATTTTGGGGTGAAATATGTGCAAAAAAATAAAATAAAGTTTTTTTACAATTTGCAGTGTTTTTTTAAATTAAAAAATGTAAGATTTTCAATAAAATCTTATTGCAAGTAAAATCTCCATTTCTCCCGGTTCCGACTATACCACATATGTATTAGTAGACACCCTTTCCTGCCCAGGAGAAATGAAACAGTGCTTTAGGAGATTTTCAGATAAAATACAACTGCTATGCGCACCTTGCAGTTTTTTTAAAAAAAAACATTGGACAACTCTACATTGGAACCCCCCCTAAACTAAATTTTCTGGAAGTACACATCTCAAGCTTTCTAGGAATACCATGCTTGTTGATTTGGGCGCAGTTTTATGGAGGCAATCCCTCAATGAATTCTTTGGGTGCACAGGGTTCCCCTAAAAAAAGAATATAAAAGCAGAATCAAAGCCACATTTTCCTTAAAAAACAATATGCAGACAAGAAAAATACTGTTTTGTGAGTACTCACCTTTAAAACGGGTATTATGAGTGTGCCATACACTCCACTTCGGTCTTCATGACATCTGGGTAATCTCCAGTAGAGGGCGAACTTCTGCAGAGATGAATATGCAAAAAAGAAAGCCCCTCCCGGTCCATATATACCTGGGACCTCCCACCAATTCCCCAGTGTATAAAAGCAGTAAAGGGACCAGGAAGAACCAATTATAACCTTAACAATTAAAACCAATGGTTCACCATATAAAAGCCCCAGAATACCTGAAAAAAAGGGGTGGGGGCGAAGTGGAGTGTATGGCACACTCATAATACCCGTTTTAAAGGTGAGTACTCTCAAAACGGTATTATTCTAAGTGTGCCATACACTCCACTTCGGTCTTCATGACATCTGGGACATCCAATAGCAGTGTCCGTCATGGGTGGGAACCAGAAACAGTAAAGAATGTACCAACTCAAACCACTGCAGCTTGCAGAACCTTACGGCCAAAAACAGCATCCGCTGAAGCCCGCACATCAACCTTGGAAAACTTGGAAAAAGTATGAACGGAAGACCAAGTAGCAGCCTTACAAACTTGTTCAACAGAAGCCTGGTGCTGAAAAGCCCAGGATGCACCAACAGCACGAGTAGAGTGCGCAGTGACCCTAAAAGGGAGAGTCCTCCCCTTAGAAGAATAGGCCCCAACAATGGCCTGACGAATCCAATTGCTAATCGTAGACTCAGCAGGCGCCAAACCTTTCCTGGGCCCGCAGGGCACCACGAAAAAAGCGTCCGTCTTGCGGAAGGAAGAAGTAGTCACCAAACAGTACTTCACACAGCGAGCAACATCCAAATTGTGCAGAACCCTCTCCTTGTCATTGTTAGGCTTAGGACACAAGGAAGGAAGAACAATGTCCTGATTGAGGTGGAAAGCAGACACCACCTTAGGAAGGAAATCCGGCTTAAAACGAAAAACCACCTTATCCTGGTGTCTCTCAAAGTAAGGGGCCTGAATTGACAGGGCCGCCAACTCAGAGACACGCCGAACAGAGGTAATAGCCACCAAGAAAGCAACCTTCTGAGTGGGAACCGAAAGAGCAATATCCGGTAACGGCTCAAAAGGAGGACCCTGCAGAGCCGAAAGAACCAAATTCAAATCCCAAACAGGAACTACAGCCTTCTGAGGGGGCTGCACATGCGCGACCCCTTGGAAAAAAGTCTTAACCAGCGGGTGTAAAGCAAAAGACCTCTGGAAGAAAACCGACAGAGCAGAAACCTGTCCTTTCAAGGTACTAAGCTGGAACCCAAGATCCAGATTATGCTGAAGAAACTCCAAAATCCTGGGTATAGAAAAAACCCTGCAAGGCAAGGCCCTAGCCTCACACCAATCAATATAGGACCTCCAAGTCCTATAGTAAATGCCAGAAGGAGACCGCTTCCTAGCCCTAATCAGGGTCTGAACAACAGCCTCAGACAAACCTTCCTCTTTCAAGAGGAAGGTTTCAGCAGCCAAGTCGTCAAAGACAGCGTTTGTAAATTCGGGTAAAGTAGATGACCCTGAGATAGCAGGTCCGGCAGCAAGGGAAGCCAGTACTGGTCTACGGCCATCCTTACAACGTCTGCGTACCAAACCCTTCTTGGCCACCTTGGAGCCACCAGAATCGCTGGTGCCCCTTCTAGAACCAGTTTGCGAACTACCTTGCCCAGCATGGAGACAGGTGAAAACAGGTACAGAAAACCCAGGTCCTTCCAAGCCAGTGACAAGGCATCCACTGCCAGAGACAGGGGATCCTGAGAAAGAGACAAGAAAAGGCCGGAAGTTTGTGATTGTGCCTTGAGGCAAAGTGATCCACCTCCGGAGTCCCCCACTTGCGGCAAAGATCCAGAAAAACCTTGGGGTTGAGAGACCACTCTCCGTGGCGAGAGGATCCCCTGCTCAGGGAATCCGCCTCCGCATTCTCCACTCCCAGAATGTAGACTGCCGAAAGGCAAGGAACATTGCTCTCCGCCCAGTGCAGGATCAGAGAGACTTCCCTGAGGGCACTCCTGCTGTGAGTCCCTCCTTGGTGATTTATGTAAGCCACTGCCGTTCGGTTGTCTGAACGAACCGGAACCGGAACCAGTCAAATGGCTTTGAGCTCCAATACATTGATGGGGGTGTGAGCCTCCTGGGGACCCCACACCCCGCTGAACTGATGACTCTTCCAATAACCTCCCCAGCCCGACAGGCTGGCATCCGTGGTAACCGTCTCCCAACAAGAGACCAGAAAGGATCTGCCCTTCACCAGATTGCTCGAGTGTAGCCATCACCAAAAGGACTCCTGAACCCTGGGAGACATCCTGAAAGGTTGATCCAATGACTGTGGGCACCTGTCCCAATACGTCAATAGGTGAAGTTGAAGAGATCTCATGTGAAACTGTGCAAACGGCACCGCCTCGAAGGAGGATACCATCAAACCCACCAGTTTCATCCCCTGTCGGATAGAGGGACAAGGACTGGCCAGAAGAAGACGGATCAGGCCCTGAATCCCCTGCACCTTGGTCTGGGTCAGAAACACTCTGGCCCGACTGGTGTCCAGATTCATGCCCAGAAATGAAATCACACGAGACGGGGAGAGAGAAGACTTGGTGCGGTTGATCACCCACCCGAACCTCTCCAGGGTGGACACCACCTGGTGGGTGTCCAGTTCCGCCTGATGAAGGGAAGAAGCTGATATCAACAGATCGTCCAGATAAGGCACAATGCGTATGCCCTGAGATATGAGCAGAGCCATTATGCCCGCCAAAACCTTGGTGAAGACCCTCTGTGCCGAGGTCAGACCGAAGGGAAGAGCTACAAACTGATAATGTTGATCCTCCACCGCAAACCGGAGGAATCTCTGATGTGCCTGAAAAATCGGAACATGCAGATACGCATCCCTGATGTCTATGGATGTAATAAAATCCCCTTGGCAAAGGGAATTGATAGACGAGCGCAGAGTCTCCATGCGGAACATTTTGGCTCTGAGAAATTTGTTGAGAACCTGGAGATCTAAAAGGGGTCTCACCGAACCCTCCTTTTTGGAAACCATGAAAAGGTTGGAGTAGAAACCCCTGCCTCTCTCCGACAGAGGCACTAGGCATATAACCCCCATGTCCAGAAGGTTTTTTACTGCTAACAGGAGCCCCTGTGCAGCCTGAGGGTCCGAGGGCAACCGAGACCTTAAGAATCTTGGGGGCGGCCAGAACTCGAACTCCAGTTTGTACCCGGAGGAGACCACTTCCAAGATCCAATTGTCTGTGACCTCCCGGGCCCAGACCTGGAAGAAGAGCCGCAGTTGTCCCCCCACCCTTGCGGGTGAGGGCGCCCCGTCATTGCTGAGCCGGTTTAACGGCAGGCTTGGGCTTGGAACCCCAGGCAGCCGCGGGACGTGCCCGACCGCTGCCTCTGTTCCAGGACGAGCCCCTGACACCTGAGAAGGCCAAACCCCTAGACGCTCTGGCCCCTTGAAAGGAAGGAGTGAACGAGCCCACCCCCCGAAAGGGGCGGCGCTGTTTCCTCCGCTGAGGTAACTTACCTCCTTTGGCAACAGCATCCAATTTATCTCCAAACAGCCGCGAACCCAAGAAGGGAAGAGCTGTGAGCGACTTCTTGGCTCCAACATCCGCTGTCCACTGGCGGAGCCAGACCAATCTGCGCATAGCCACCAGTAAGGCTGACGTCCTACTAAACACGACAATAGAGTCTTCCATCGCAGCCATGACAAAATCCATGAACAATTCGCACTTCTTAAGGATAGCGAACTCAGCGCCAGCTGGATCAAACTGAGCGTTATTCAGCCAGTCCCTAATAAGAGACCTGGTAGCAAGCGACACCAGGGCAGATACACTAACAGGCCGCAGGGCGAGCCCACGTTGGCAAATGCGTGGCACGCCATCTGATCAAGGCGCTTATCCTCGCCATCCTTAAGGGAGGTGGCGTCAGGGGTGTTCAGCACAGAAGAGTTGGTCAAACCTAAAACAGGCGCGTCGACCTCGGGAGGAGAAGACCAGCGCTTAACCGCCTCCACTGGAAAAGGATATTTCTTATCCCATCCCTGAGGCACACCAGGAGGCCTCTCCCATTCTCTAAGGATCAGCGCATCAAAATGACCCTGGGTAGGGAATTCCAGACGGGGTTTGCAGGCCCCCAAAAATTCCCCCTTCTTAAGAGGGGGCGCCGCAGGTGGTTCAATATCCAACACCTCCAATAAATGTGACAAAACAGTGGCCGTATCTACGGCATCCCCCAGCGCTCGCCCGACATTGGCATTCCCAGACCGAACATAGTCAGCCTCTGAATCCTGATATAATTCCCCCTCCTCTAACCAGGAATAATCGGACAAATCAGCGGACTCGTCGTCAATATCCCACAATGGCTGGGCCGACGACAAATGTCTCTTTTTAGCCTGGGCCATCTTGCCCACCGTGCTAGCAATCATTTTCTCGATGCTGGCCAACCTAGCCCAAACATGAGAAAGCGACTCCCCACTGGTACCAATGTCACTTGGGGTACGGATAAGGTGGGGAGGGGAAGGCGATGAAGCGGGAGGAGCCGACCGAGAAGGCTGGGTACCAGACTGCCGCGTTATGGCCTTTTGTGCGCATGGTATACAGATCAGCACATTCTCCCCCGTAAGGGATACCCCGCACCCCACACATGGCCCGGATTGTCCCAAAGGGATCCCGAGCCCAGTATCCTGCGGAGCCTCCATATGGTGAATTTTTGTGGTCAGTCGCAAGACCGCAGGGAATTACGCATAAGCAACCCGGGATGCCCCTTAAAAGTCCCGGTGGGAGGATTTTAGGTGGACAATTTTTCACTAGGGACCCCAGGACCAGGAGGGACCCCTTAATATGCACATATACAGGGCAACCTGTAACACACAAAACAAGCAACGTAAGAGCAGAGCTGTGTAAAAATGGCCATAACCTTACATGTACAAAACCACAGCATTTGATCTTGCAGCAACACAAAATGTAAATATATAGGTATATATATATTTATATACCACATCCCAGCCAGACAGTGCAAATAAGGCACACACACACACATGTTTGAGACCAGTGGGGGCCCCCGCTAAATAGGGGCCCCGACACACACACAAGCTAAGGAGATGGCCATCGGGCCCTTACCACACCGATTGCTATGCGGCCTGCCAGAGAAGATGGCCCCCACGCAGCCTCATGCCTGAGGAGGGAGAGCAGGGGGAGGGCAGGCCAGCGCAGAACGCGCGTTTGCCAAGGCCACGCCCCCCTCCCAGCAACGAGCACAGCAATCGTGGCAAATAAGGGGGCGGGGCTACCTCGGCCACGCCGAGAGCCCGGTCCCGCCCCCTTCCCGAACGCAGCCTGAGGGGGAGAAGCTCCCCCAGGCTGCAATCAGTCCCTGGTAAGCCAGTAAGGCAGCAAACACTCACACACACACACATAGTAAAACACTCAGCACACAGGGACAAGGGCTGGGGAAAACGAAATATCGGCCAGGCCAGGCCAGGCAACCCCTTCCCCCCCCCCCCCCGGAGGGGAATAAGGGACCCGGGAGGGGGGAATCCTGCCAGGAGCCGGCCATAAGCCTAACGGGACAGGGCATCCCACACCAGGATCACCAAGAAACCTGGAAAACCGCCTACCCCATAGTGAGGTCACAGGGTGGAGCAGTGCTCCTGCTGCACCCATAGGGTGCTCCTACCTTCACCAGGACCCGCAGCCTAAGCTGGGAGGCTCAATATAGGGCAATTTAGAAGGGTTCTGTCAGTAATAGGGATAATAGAAAGCCGGGCGTGAGCCCGGCTTACCTGTAAGTAAAGAAGTCTTCATCTTCTGTCTTGTCGCCTTCCCTGCAGAGAAGGAACTGGGGAATTGGTGGGAGGTCCCAGGTATATATGGACCGGGAGGGGCTTTCTTTTTTGCATATTCATCTCTACAGAAGTTCGCCCTCTACTGGAGATTACCCAGATGTCATGAAGACCGAAGTGGAGTGTATGGCACACTTAGAATAAACAAGTTAAATCTGAAAAAGCAACATCCCCCGAACAGAACAATACCCAACAGGCATAGGCAATGTCAAGGGAAGAGTTGCCAAACACCCCAAAGTTAAGGATGTGTGTAATGATAATTTTACTTGAAAACTTCAGCTCGGCGCACCTTGCGCTTTTTGAGCCAAAACAACCCTTTACATTTGGAATACCGCCACAACCCATATATACCCTGGAAGTACAGTTAAGCTTTATAGGTGTACCCATCTTGTTGTAGTGGACTCATCTTTCTGGAAGAAATCCATTGAAGAATTCTTTGGTTGCACAGGGTTTCCCCCCCAAAAATATAAAAAAGCAGAATAAAAAACAAATTTTTCTAAATGATCAATATGCAAACAAGAAAAAACAAGCTAAATCTGAAAGCGCAAGGTCCCCCGAGCAGAACAATACCCAACCTATAGCCAACGTATAGCCAACCCAATGTATAGCTACTTTTAACCCTTTTAATTGCCAGCCTACTTGAGATTTTATCACCCTCTGTTGACAGGTAATTTTTCACCATTTTGCGTTATGTTTAACTGGGACTTTTGCAGCAATTTCCAGGAATATTACATATTTTTTGCGGCAGAGTTTAGGCTTCAACATGAAATGCCTTGTTTATAATTTTTCCACAGATTTTAAAAATATTTTTGAGTAGAAAAGCAAAAACAAAAAATAAAAAAACAGATTTAAAGAACATTGTCTAATTTATTTAAAATACCATTGTATTTTATTAAATAAAACCATATTGCATGTGAAAGCCCCATTTCTTCCAGTTTTGACGGTACCACATATGTGTCAGTAGCCCCTCGTACCTACCCAGGAGACCCCCCCCAAACTGAAAAGAGCATTTACAAATGTTGCCTGATCCCCACCTAGATACCTTCTAGCACCCACAGTGTTTAGCTGGAGCCCAAAGCTTAGCAGCTGGACTGGAAACTATCCCCAGGACCTACCCACCTACCTGCTTGTCTACCCACCTACCTACCTATCCACCCACCTACGTGCCTACTCACTCACCTACCAACCCACCCAGCCACCCATCCACCATATCTTCCTGACATCCCAGCAACTGACCTGCCTGCCCTACCGCCTACCTTTGGGACTGCCTAGCAACCTACCCACCTGTCTGC
The DNA here is from genome assembly GCA_027917425.1 of Gastrophryne carolinensis. Classification (NCBI taxonomy): domain Eukaryota; kingdom Metazoa; phylum Chordata; class Amphibia; order Anura; family Microhylidae; genus Gastrophryne; species Gastrophryne carolinensis. Next base: position 607,805,700 of record CM051235.1, read on the forward strand.
CCACCTACCTACCCTCAACCCACTTGCCTGCCCAAGTGCCTGGCCATCCATTCACCCATCCTACCACCCAGCTGTTACCTACCTATGCGTCTGTCTACCCACCCACCCACTTACATGTCTGCCTGTCTAGAATGAAAAGAGTGAACCAAATGTACTTGATCTTGAAGGCTAAAATGAGGTTGCCATTAAGGAGTTAAAAAGCAGTTCAGAAACCTGAGTTAGTGAGACAACTTCATTTACATGAGACATATTTGGTGAAGCCATTGTGAATTCTGGTGTACATTGCTGAGAGGATTGCAGCCTGCATCCCAGTGAGCATTTTAGCGATAACTCACAAAAAAGTGCAAAAAAAGTCTTCGTCCTACATTTTTCCCCAAAAAACACATGTACATGTTATGGCACATTTTTAAAGTTTGGGGGCATTATTTTTCCAGTGATGTAAGGATATATTTTTAAAGTTTAAAAATAACAGCACCCTATTGGCTATGCTAAAGATTTCGCCAATTTATTCTGCATAGCCCATAGGGTTCTGTTGTTTCCATACATAAAGTGGCCCAAAATCAACGGACATCGGCCCAGGAATCTAATAGGTAGGATTGATTCCCTCCCCCGGGGCATCCAAAATCGGGATGCCCCACTGTGTGAAACCCCCAGGTCCCCCATACACTTACATTCTTTTCCAGTCCAACGGCACATGAGCGAGCCGCGGCCGCATCCCCACTATCCCTCTAGCAGGGCGCGTGCCCGCTCCAGCCATTTGCAAGTGGCCGGGGAGGGCACGCTCCCAGTTAGAGGGTAGTGGGGGAGGCGGCCGTCAGCACGCTCGGATCAGCTCATCTTAGACAAGCTGGCGTGAGCGGATCCGAGTGCGCTGATAGGACAAGCAGTCGCACATGTGCCACAGGACCGGGAATAGGTGAATTTGTTTGGATGAACTGGGGGGTTTCACACAGCGGGGCATCCCCAATCTGGGGGCCCCGGGGGGCAAGGACCAAAAGCCAGGATATTGTCAAAATCCAGGGTTTTGGTGCACTTTAAAAACAAATATCCTTACTTCATTGGAAACATTTATGTGCCTAACCTGTAAAAATGCCCCATCACAGGTACAGTTCATTCTGGGGGAAAAAAGAGTAGAAAAAACATTTTCTAAACACTAAAAAGCTCACGGGATGCAGATTGCAATCCACACCGCAATGCACACTGTATGTCACACTGGCCTCATCAATTAACATGAACCCCACAGATTACAGATAAAAAAACAACAAATTTTAGGAAACATAGAAACATAGAAGGTTGACGGCAGAAGGAGACCATACGGTCCATCTAGTCTCTGCCCTTATGTGTATACTGTATGTACTCTTTATCTTAGGATAGATGTGTGCTTATCCCAGGCATGTTTAAATTCATTAACTATTGATTTTTCAACTACCTCTGCTGGAAGTTTGTTCCAAGCATCTACTACTCTTTCTGGAAGTACTTCTTTCATTTTTATGTGACATTCAGGGGGGTTAAATCATTTTCTATTTAGGCGTGCTTTTCTCATTGATTGCCCCCCAATCCGCAGTGCACGGGCCAACCATGGTGCTAAAACTAAAGCATGACACCAAAGCGTCTGGGTTCATTATATCACAGTAATTGTGTGTAGGAGGCAAAACAAAGCCCCGCTTGTCCTTCCATTGTAGAGAGAAAACAAGAGTATTTTTCCCTGATAGCATCTCTATCGGAGGTTGGAGACAAGTCAGAACACCATCACCGTGAGATGTTTGCAAGTCAGCTGCTAGCGAAAACATTGCCTGAAGTTATATGAAGCATCTCCAAAATGACCGCAGCAGCTGGTGAGCCCCTCGCTAGCACTCCACCTCCTGCCTCCGGGACCGAAAATGTGCAGCGTATGCACTAAACTGGAAGCACGAAGATATATCACATGCCACCGGGGGGAAATCCACAAATTCATGCCGAGGAAAACACAAAATTGTAGAGCGCCAGTGAAATAAGATACCCACAATGCTTCAGGTATACCAGGCTGTATTCTTTTAAATGTGCATGCATGCAGGGCCGTATTTAGGGTTCATGCTGCCCTAGGCACTATTTGTGTTTCACCCCCCTCCCCCCAACCAAATGAAAGAGGTAGAATGGATCGAAGACCCAGTACAGGAGGCTCCACGCTGCCCCCCATCTCTACCCAGCTCCAAGCTGCCCCCCATCTCTACCCAGCTCCAAGCTGCCCCCATCTCAGCCAAGCTCCACACTGCACTCCCAGCATCATGCTGCCCCATCTCTGCCCAGCTCCACACTGCACTCCATCTCAGCCAGCTCCACACTGCACCCCCAGCTCCATGCTGCCCCATTTCTGCCCAGCTCCCCACTGCACCGCCAGCTCCATGCTGCCCACATCTCTGCCCAGCTCCACACTGCACCCTATCTCAGCCAGCTCCACACTGCACCCCCAGCTCCACACTGCACTCCCAGCTCCATGCTGCCCCATTTCTGCCCAGCTCCCCACTGCACCGCCAGCTCCACGCTGCCCACATCTCTGCCCAGCTCCACACTGCACCCTATCTCAGCCAGCTCCACACTGCACCCCCAGCTCCACACTGCCCCCATCTCTGCCCAGCTCTACACTGCACCCCCAGCTCTACACTGCACCCCCAGCTCCACGCTGCCCCCATCTCTGCCCAGCTCTACACTGCACCCCCAGCTCTACACTGCACCCCCAGCTCCACACTGCCCCCATCTCTGCCCAGCTCTACACTGCACCCCCAGCTCTACACTGCACCCCCAGCTCCACGCTGCCCCCATCTCTGCCCAGCTCTACACTGCACCCCCAGCTCCACACTGCATCCCATCTCAGCCAGCTCCACACTGCACCCCCAGCTCCATGCTGCCCCCATCTCTGCCCAGCTCCACGCTGCCCCCATCTCAGCCCAGCTCCACACTGCCCCATCTCTGCCCAGCTCCACACTGCCCCATCTCTGCCCAGCTCCACACTGCACCCCCAGCTCCATGCTGCCCCCATCTCTGCCCAGCTCCACACTGCACCCCATCTCAGCCCAGCTCCACACTGCACCCCCAGCTCCACGCTGCCCCCATCTCTTCCCAGCTCCACACTGCACCCCCAGCTCCATGCTGCCCCCATCTCTGCCCAGCTCCACACTGCACCCCATCTCAGCCCAGCTCCACACTGCACCCCCAGCTCCACGCTGCCCCCATCTCTTCCCAGCTCCACGCTGCCCCCATCTCTGCCCAGCTCCACGCTGCCCCCATCTCTTCCCAGCTCCACGCTGCCCCCATCTCTGCCCAACTCCACACTGCACCCCATCTCAGCCCAGCTCCACACTGCACCCCCAGCTCCACGCTGCCCCCATCTCTGCCCAGCTCCACACTGCACCCCATCTCAGCCCAGCTCCACACTGCACCCCCAGCTCCACGCTGCCCCCATCTCTTCCCAGCTCCACGCTGCCCCCATCTCTGCCCAGCTCCACGCTGCCCCCATCTCTTCCCAGCTCCACGCTGCCCCCATCTCTTCCCAGCTCCACACTGCCCCCATCTCTGCCCAGCTCCACACTGCACCCCCAGCTCCACGCTGCCCCCATCTCTGCCCAGCTCTACACTGCACCCCCAGCTCCACACTGCATCCCATCTCAGCCAGCTCCACACTGCACCCCCAGCTCCATGCTGCCCCCATCTCTGCCCAGCTCCACACTGCACCCCATCTCAGCCCAGCTCCACGCTGCCCCCATCTCTTCCCAGCTCCACGCTGCCCCCATCTCTTCCCAGCTCCACGCTGCCCCCATCTCTGCCCAGCTCCACACTGCACCCCCAGCTCCACGCTGCCCCCATCTCTGCCCAGCTCTACACTGCACCCCCAGCTCCACACTGCATCCCATCTCAGCCAGCTCCACACTGCACCCCCAGCTCCACGCTGCCCCCATCTCTTCCCAGCTCCACACTGCACCCCATCTCAGCCAGCTCCACACTGCACCCCATCTCAGCCAGCTCCACACTGCACCCCCAGCTCCATGCTGCCCCCATCTCTGCCCAGCTCCACACTGCACCCCATCTCAGCCCAGCTCCACACTGCACCCCCAGCTCCACGCTGCCCCCATCTCTGCCCAGCTCTACACTGCACCCCATCTCAGCCCAGCTCCACAATGCACCCCATCTCAGCCAGCTCCACACTGCACCCCCAGCTCCATGCTGCCCCCATCTATGCCCAGCTCCACACTGCATCCCATCTCAGCCAGCTCCACACTGCACCCCCAGCTCCATGCTGCCCCCATCTCTGCCCAGCTCCACACTGCACCCCCAGCTCCACGCTGCCCCCATCTCTTCCCAGCTCCACACTGCACCCCATCTCAGCCAGCTCCACGCTGCCCCCATCTCTTCCCAGCTCCACACTGCACCCCATCTCTGCCCAGCTCCACACTGCACCCCCAGCTCCACACTGCATCCCATCTCAGCCAGCTCCACACTGCACCCCCAGCTCCATGCTGCCCCCATCTCTGCCCAGCTCCACACTGCACCCCCAGCTCCACGCTGCCCCCATCTCTTCCCAGCTCCACACTGCACCCCATCTCAGCCCAGCTCCACACTGCACCCCCAGCTCCACGCTGCCCCCATCTCTGCCCAGCTCTACACTGCACCCCATCTCAGCCCAGCTCCACACTGCACCCCCAGCTCCATGCTGCCCCCATCTATGCCCAGCTCCACACTGCATCCCATCTCAGCCAGCTCCACACTGCACCCCCAGCTCCATGCTGCCCCCATCTCTGCCCAGCTCCACACTGCACCCCCAGCTCCACGCTGCCCCCATCTCTTCCCAGCTCCACACTGCACCCCATCTCAGCCAGCTCCACACTGCACCCCCAGCTCCACGCTGCCCCCATCTCTTCCCAGCTCCACACTGCACCCCATCTCTGCCCAGCTCCACACTGCACCCCCAGCTCCACACTGCATCCCATCTCAGCCAGCTCCACACTGCACCCCCAGCTCCATGCTGCCCCCATCTCTGCCCAGCTCCACACTGCACCCCCAGCTCCACGCTGCCCCCATCTCTTCCCAGCTCCACACTGCACCCCATCTCAGCCCAGCTCCACACTGCACCCCATCTCAGCCAGCTCCACACTGCACCCCCAGCTCCATGCTGCCCCCATCTCTGCCCAGCTCCACACTGCACCCCCAGCTCCATGCTGCCCCCATCTCTGCCCAGCTCCACACTGCACCCCATCTCAGCCCAGCTCCACACTGCACCCCCAGCTCCACGCTGCCCCCATCTCTTCCCAGCTCCACGCTGCCCCCATCTCTTCCCAGCTCCACGCTGCCCCCATCTCTTCCCAGCTCCACACTGCACCCCATCTCAGCCCAGCTCCACACTGCACCCCATCTCAGCCAGCTCCACACTGCACCCCCAGCTCCATGCTGCCCCCATCTCTGCCCAGCTCCACACTGCACCCCCAGCTCCATGCTGCCCCCATCTCTGCCCAGCTCCACACTGCACCCCATCTCAGCCCAGCTCCACACTGCACCCCCAGCTCCACGCTGCCCCCATCTCTGCCCAGCTCTACACTGCACCCCCAGCTCCACACTGCATCCCATCTCAGCCAGCTCCACACTGCACCCCCAGCTCCATGCTGCCCCCATCTCTGCCCAGCTCCACACTGCACCCCATCTCAGCCCAGCTCCACGCTGCCCCCATCTCTTCCCAGCTCCACACTGCACCCCATCTCAGCCCAGCTCCACACTGCACCCCATCTCAGCCAGCTCCACACTGCACCCCCAGCTCCATGCTGCCCCCATCTCTGCCCAGCTCCACACTGCACCCCATCTCAGCCCAGCTCCACACTGCACCCCCAGCTCCACGCTGCCCCCATCTCTTCCCAGCTCCACACTGCACCCCATCTCAGCCCAGCTCCACAATGCACCCCATCTCAGCCAGCTCCACACTGCACCCCCAGCTCCATGCTGCCCCCATCTATGCCCAGCTCCACACTGCACCCCATCTCAGCCCAGCTCCACACTGCACCCCCAGCTCCACGCTGCCCCCATTTCTTCCCAGCTCCACACTGCCCCCCATCTCAGCCCAGCTCCACACTGCACCCCCAGCTCCACGCTGCCCCCATCTCTTCCCAGCTCCACGCTGCCCCCATCTCTGCCCAGCTCCACACTGCACCCCATCTCAGCCCAGCTCCACACTGCACCCCCAGCTCCACGCTGCCCACATCTCTGCCCAGCTCCACACTGCACCCCATGTCAGCCAGCTCCACAATGCACCCCCAGCTCCACACTGCACCCCCAGCTCCACGCTGCCCCATCTCTGCCCAGCTCCACACTGCACCCCATCTCGGCCAGCTCCACACTGCACCCCCAGCTCCATGCTGCCCCCATCTCTGCCCAGCTCCACACTGCACCCCATCTCAGCCCAGCTCCACACTGCACCCCCAGCTCCACGCTGCCCCCATCTCTTCCCAGCTCCACACTGCACCCCATCTCAGCCCAGCTCCACACTGCACCCCCAGCTCCATGCTGCCCCCATCTCTGCCCAGCTCCACACTGCACCCCATCTCAGCCCAGCTCCACACTGCACCCCCAGCTCCACGCTGCCCCCATCTCTTCCCAGCTCCACACTGCCCCCCATCTCAGCCCAGCTCCACACTGCACCCCCAGCTCCACGCTGCCCCCATCTCTTCCCAGCTCCACGCTGCCCCCATCTCTGCCCAGCTCCACACTGCCCCCATCTCTGCCCAGCTCCACACTGCACCCCCAGCTCCACGCTGCCCACATCTCTGCCCAGCTCCACACTGCACCCCATGTCAGCCAGCTCCACACTGCACCCCCAGCTCCACGCTGCCCCATCTCTGCCCAGCTCCACACTGCACCCCATGTCAGCCAGCTCCCCACTGCACCCCCAGCTCCACGCTGCCCACATCTCTGCCCAGCTCCACACTGCACCCCATCTCAGCCAGCTCCACACTGCACCCCATCTCAGCCAGCTCCACACTGCACCCCCAGCTCCACGCTGCCCCCATCTCTGCCCAGCTCCACACTGCACCCCATCTTAGCCAGCTCCACACTGCACCCCATCTCAGCCAGCTCCACACTGCACCCCATCTCAGCCAGCTCCACACTGCACCCCCAGCTCTATGCTGTCCACTACCCCCGGCACCCTCCTGCACATCAGCCACTCACTTGCAGCCACCCTGTTTCTGCGGCTCATGGACCCTAAAACACATAATAGCTTGGGCCCGGCCAATGCAGGGGGAGGCACCGGCCTACCGGGCATTCTCCCGGTGCACCTGATGGCTAGTCCGCCCCTGCTCTTGACCTGGGGATTTTAGGGGCTCACTAAGGTCACTTTTTTAGCTGGCACTGGTGGTTGGCCCCCTCTACCCCCCTCCCACTCACAAACATAATCTTACCTTGAGGGTGGATGAGCACATGTTCCCTCACCAGGCGGCAGACAGCACGACCACGCCCCGCTGAACTTCCGCATCTCCTATTGTGCAGCTCCTGTCATAGAAGACAGGCAGCGCTGCAAGCGGGGGCGGGCCGAGGTAGGCTGGGGCCTGCGCGTCATGTCGGGCCGGGTGGCGCAAGGTGGGGATGGAGGGAAGCGAGGCAGGGTGAGGCGGGCCGGGCCAAGGCGGGCCGAGGTGGGGATGAAGTAGATTGGAGAGAGGCGGGGCGGGGTTTCTGCTTGCCCAGTCACATATTGAAGCAGCGGCAATGCGCAGGGACTGGAGGGGTAAAGTAGCTGTCATTCTATCGCCGCCCTTCCGCATCGCTGACGGCAGCTTCAATGGAGGCAACTGTGATTTTTTTTTTTTTATTATTAAATTCATGCTGGTCTCTGCCCCAAGCCCGCCCCCGCCTGTAGCCCCGCCCTAGGCACGTGCCTAGGTTTGCCGTGGGGCAAATACGGCCCTGCATGCATGGTGTTTTGAATCAAACATCTGATCTTTAAATCGTATTGCATAACCCAATCATAATATCCTGTTGCAGGGTGGGGTAGTAGGAAAAGGAAGTCTCTATCATGGCTGGTGAAGGCTGGGAGGCAGGATTTTATATCAGCCTTCTTAAATTGCATGAATGTTGTATGCCACCACAGTGTCAATGTCTGACTGAGCCTTGACAGGAAGACCCTTCAGGGCCTGAGGCCAGTGACTAAGTCATAGCAATGGTCTGCAGCTCCTACTGAGCAAGGGACCTCCTGATATTATGTCAAGAGCCAGTCAAAATTGATAATCTACCGTGGTAGACAATACAATGGACACAACCCTTGGGGTCTACTTCATGGAGGCGCCCTTAACCAGGAGATCATCCAGGCAAGATAGCACTGGAATACTCAGAATCCCCATCGCCATGGCTGGTACCTTAGTGAAACTCCTGAGGGACCATGACTAGACTGAAAGAGAGCTACGAACTGGTAGTGGAGTTCAACTTCTGGGCCTCCTGAAAATTGGAAAATGCAGGTAGACCTCCTTAATGTCTAGAGAGGCTGGGAAATCAGGGAGACCAGAAGCATTCTCAGGGATTCCCTTCTGAATTTTTGCTTGCACATGTAGGGAGGTGCTTGATACCACAGAGTTGCAATTGGAGTCGCCTGTTGGAGACCATAGAGTAAGAGGGCTTGTTGCAGGTGACTCTCTCTCTCTCTAGCTGCTGATTACTCACTTCTTGCCCCTGCAAGTTGGGGTTTGCAGCCCCTGACTGGAGGTATCAAAGACTTTATATAGGAGAGACTGCCTGTTTGCAGGAGGACTGATCTGCCAGGAGCTGTGCTGTTGCATCTTGCATATACACATACCTCCCAAGTGTCCCTGATTTGGAGGAACTGTCCCTCTTTTGAGTCCATGTCCCCCTGTCCCTCATTGTTCTCATTTGTCCCTCTTTGAGGTGTAACATGTAGATTTGCATCAATAAATGATTAATTTGCCTAGTTAAAGTGTTTAAATAGTTTTAACTTACACCCTGTCTCCTATACATCCCTCAATGAGGGGGTGTTGTCTAATTTAAGAAATGTCCCTATTTCCCACCCTGAAAAGTTGGTCGGTATGTATACAGCCTCAAAGTGGAGCCTGAATCACTTTCTAGACTGCTACACTATTCACCTGCATGTCCAGCTGCCAGGGCCACGTGGGAGATCTTCTGTCGCTGCTCCCTAACTTCTCCATTGACTCCTGCATGTCGAGGAAGAGACAAAATTGTAGAGTGCCAGTGAAATAAAATACCCACAATGCTTCAGGTAAACCGGGCTGTACTTTTAAAATATGCATGCATAGTGTTTTGAATCATCTGATCTTTAAATCGTATCACATAACCCAATCACAATTGGGTGGAGTAGTAGGAAAAGGAAGTCTCTATTATGGCTGGTGAAGGCTGGGAAGCAGGATTTTAGATCAGCCTTCTTAAAGTGGACTTTATCCTGATTTTGACTATCCTGGGTCTTGGTCCACTTCGGTGGGGCACCCCCGATCGGGGTGCCCCGCTGTGTGAAACCCCCCCGAACAACTCACCTCTCCCAGCGCCGACGGACAAGCCGCGGACAAGCGGCTCCTCCGCCGCCGCCCCCCGTGCGTCCCTCTTGACGCGCGCGTGCCCGCGCCGGCCATTCACAGACGGCCGGCGCGCGCGCGCGCACGTCTAGATAAGGTTAGGAGTTTGGGGTGTTTGGGGGGGTTTCACCCCGCGGGACATCCCGATCTCGGATGTCCCGCGGGGAGGGAGGTGATCGGCCCGGGAATCTTATAGATTCCCGGGCCGATCACCCGTGGGTGTTGGTCCACTTTAAATTGCATGCTTGTTGTATGCCACCACAGTGGCATTGTCTGACTGAACCCTGACAGGAAGACTCTTCAGGGCCTGAAGCCAGTGACTAAGCCATAGCATAGTCTGCAGCTCCTACTGAGCAAGGGATCTCCTGAAATGGGTCAAGAGCCAGTCAAAATTGATAATCTACCTGAAAACTTCCGTGGTAGTACACAACCCTTTGGGTCTACTTCATGGAGGGGGGCCTTAACCAGGAGATCATCCAGGTAAGATAGCACTGGAATACTCAGAATCCCCATTGCCATGGCTGGTACCTTAGTGAAACTCCTGAGGGACCATGGCTTGACTGAATGAGAGCTACGAACTGGTAGTGAAGTTCAACTTCTGGGCCTCCTGAAAAATGGAAAATGCAGGTAGACCTCCTTAATGTCTAGAGAGGCTGGGAAACCAGGGAGACCAGAAGCATTCCCAGGGATTCCCTCCTGAATTTTTGCTTGCACATGTAGGGAGGTGCTCACTACCACAGGGAGGGTTTGTTGCAGGTGACTATTTCTCTATAGCTGCTGATTACACACTTCCTGCCCCTGCAAATTGGGGTTTGCAGCCCCTGACTGGAGGTATTAAATAATATATATAGGAGAGACTGTCTGTTTGCAGGAGGAGGACTGAGCACACGGCTTGTTGCCAGGAGCTGTGTTGTTGCAACTTGCATATACACATACCTCCCAAGTGTCCCTAAATTGGGGGGACTGTCCCTCTTTTGAGTCTATGCCCCCCCGTCCCTCATTGTTCTCATTCGTCCCTCTTTGAGGTGTAACATGCAGAAATGCATCAATAAATGATTAATTTGCCTATTTAAAGTGCAGAGGAGTAGCTAGGCTTTACGGCACCCGGGGCAAAGATTCAAAATGGCGCCCCCGATCTGTTCTCAGACCCCCCTTTGGCACCCCCCTGACCTGCTGCACCCGGGGCAAGTGCCCCCCCCCTAGCTATGCACCTGTTAAAGTGTTTCAATTGTTTTAACTTACACCCTATCTCCTATCCATCCCTCAATGAGGGGGCATGGCCTAATTTAAGAAATGTCCCTCTTTCCCACCCTGAAAAGTAGGTTTGTATGTATACAGTGGAGCCTGAATCACTTCCCAGACTGCTACACTATTCACCTGCATGTCCAGCTGCCGATGTCACGTGGGGGATCTTCTGTCGCTGCTCCCTATCTTCTCCATTGACTCCTGCATGTTGAGAAAGACACAAAATTGTAGAGGACCAGTGAAATAAAATACCCACAATGCTTTAGGAATACCGGGCTGTACTTTTTAAAACATGCATGCATAGTGTTTTGAATCATTTGATCTTTAAGTCGTATCACATAACCCAATCACAATATCTTGTTGCAGGGTGGGGTAGTAGGAAAAGAAAGGCAAGTCTCTATCATGGCTGGTGAAGGCTGGGAGGCAGGATTTTAGATCAGCCTTCACCAGGGTTCTGACTGAACCCTGACAGGAAGACCCTTCAGGGCCTGAGGCCAGTGACTAAGCCATAGCAATAGTCTGCAGCTTCTACTGAGCAAGGGATCTCCTCAAATAGGTTAAGAACCAGTCAAAATTGATAATCTAACTGAAAGTTTCTGTGGTAGACAATACAATGGACACAATCCTATGGGTCTACTTCATGGAGGGGCCTTTAACCAGGAGATCATCCAGGTAAGATAGCACTGGAATACTCTGAATCACCATTGCCATGGCCGGGACTTTAGTGGAACTCCTGAGGGTCATGGCTTGACTGAAAAAGTGCTACAAACTGGTAGTGGAGTTCCCTTATCACTATGTGGAAAAACCTCTTTAAAATTGGAAAATGCAGGTAGACAACCTTAAACCGAACCTTCGCCATCAATTAATGAAAAGCCCAAAACTGTAAAAACTATCCCCCAGCATTTCAATTTAATATATTTTAAGTTTTTAGTCACTTTTTATTCCTTCCCCTGTTGGGATTCAATTTGGCACAGTCAGAAGACACTTCCTGTTTGCAGGCAGCCTGAGACTCCATCTTGGATGTTTAAAGGTTCAGAAAATGCAGTAGATGCAGGTAGGATGATTTTTAATGTGGGCAATCTATAAGTACAGGGTGGGGAAAACATATAAGATATGCTCTTACTCAGGGTGAAGGTCCGGATTAATGTGGGCAATCTGTATGTACAGGGTGGGGGAAACATATAAGATTTGCTCTTACTAGAGAGGCTAGGAACTCAGGGAGTCCAGAAGCATTTTCAGGGATTCCCTTCTGAATATTGTAGGGAAGGTCTCAGTAACACAAAGTTGCAATTGGAACAGAGTCGCCTGTTGGAGACCATGGAGTGAGAGGGTTTATTGCAGGTGACTCTCTCTCTAGCTGTTGATTACACACTTCCTGCCCCTGCAAGTTGGGGTTTGCAGCCCCTGACTGGAGATATCGAAGACTAGATATATAGGAGAGACTGCTTGTATGCAGGAGGCAGGAGCTGTTCTGTTGCAACTTGCATACACTACATACCTCATAAGTGTGGCTGACTTGGAGGGACTGTCCCTCTTTTAAGTCCATGTCCCCCTGTCCCTTGTTGTTCTCATTTGTCCTACTTTAAAGTAGACCAACACCCAGGATTTTGACTATCCTGGGTTTTGGTCCACTTTGGTGGGGCACCCCGATCGGGGGTGCCCCGCTGTGTGAAACCCCCCAGAAAGCCCCGAGAACTAACCTCACCCCACTCCCATGTGACCGCTGCAGCCAATCCTCGCCGCCGGACAAGCGAGAGGCAGCGCCGGACAAGCAGAGCGCGGGAGCGCGTCCTGCTAGAGGGGAGGCTGCGGCAGCGGACGCGCATGCGCAGCTGGAATGTGGAAAAGGTAGGATTGTGGGCTTCCTGGGGGCTTTAACCCCGCGGGACATCCCGATTTTGGATGCCCCGCGGGGAGGGATCTGATCGGCCCGGGAATCTTATAGATTCCCGGGCCGATCCCCCCTGGGTGTTGGTCCACTTTAAGGTGTAACATGCAGATCTGCTTTAAAAAAATGACTCATTCGCCTATTCAAAGTGTTTATATTGTAACTGTTACATCCTATCTCCTATCCACATGCCTCCCAACTGTCCCGATTTTCCCGGGATTGTCCCGATTTGCGCAAAGAATCCCGCGGTCCCGGAACGTTAACAAATGTCCCGGGACGCCCTTCTCCGTGGCAGTGTGCCCAGGGCCGCAACGACGCCGGCGCGAAGATACTAGCTTCCTGGCGTGTGGGGTGAGAGAGTGGGGGCGGGCGCACGGGGGGTGGGTGGGCGATATGCTGGGTTGGGGATAAAAAAAGTACGCATGCAGGGGTGAAGGCAGCCGACATTGCTGGAGCTGGAGGGCGTGGCGGGGTGTGGCCGGGGTGTGATGGGGGTGTGGCCGGGGGTGTGGCCGGGGCGTGACGGGGGGTGTTCGGGGGCATGGCTTGTCCCGCCTTTCACATTTTTAGAAGTTGGGAGGTATGTATCCATCCATCGACGAGGGGGTGCGGCCACGTGTGCGCTGACTGGACTGGGAAGAGGTGAGTTCTGGGGGGTGACCCAGGGGCAAGGACCAATTCCACCATAGTGAAAATCCTGGATTTTGGCTCACATTACAAACAAAATGAGGGCTCATGCAGCTGCAGGCCTGCAAACAGGAAGTGCTGCTGGGCCATTCACAAATGCCTGGTGCAGGCACGCGCCCTGCTAGAGGGGTAACGGGGATGCGGCTCGCGCATGCGCCGTTGGACCAGAAGAGAAGGTAAGTGTACGGGGCGACCTGGGGGGTTTCACACAGTGGGGCTTCCCAATTTTGGATAGGAATCGATCGGCCTAGGAATCTATAAGATCACCTAGGGTTTTGGTCCTCTTTAAGGGCTCATCACATGCAGTTTAACCATTTGCCAATCACATCATTAGTAATAACGATGCCATTATTTGCTTGCTAATCTACAGACATGTTAAAACTTAGCAGCACAGAGCAAATGCGAGGCCGGCCTCCTCTACAGACAACAACATTAACGTCTCGTTTATCTAAAGAAGTCATCGTGTATCACACAGCCTATCAACTGACGAGATAAATACACTGCTGTCTGGCATATAAAGGATTGTCTGAAAGCAAAAACCTATGCTCATACCTCCCAACTTTTCAGGGAGGGAAAGAGGGACAATTGTTAAATTAGGCCACGCCCCCCATTGAGGGATGGATAGGAGATAGGGTGCAACAGTTACAACAATAGAAACACTTTGAATAGGCAAATGAATCATTTATCGATGCAGATCTGCATGTTACACCTCAAAGAGGGACAAATAAGAACAAGGGACAGGGGGACATTGAGTCAAAAGAGGGACAAATCAGGGACACTTGGGAACTTTTTTTTTTATCATGACCTGGATGTCTACTCTGCTTCCCTAAAAAAAAAGAGACCTACCCTGAGAATAAGCCCTAGCATGATTTTACAGGATTTTTGAAGATGCTTTAAAGCGGAACATTAGTAAAAATATAACCCCCCGCCCTGCTACACTATCCTGGTGCTGAGGCAGGTCAGGGGGGTTACAAAGAAAGGTAAGGTTTTTTTCATCTTTGTAACCCCCCCATCTTGCAACAGCGCCAAGGTAGGGTGGCATATCGGGGGGGGGGGGGGGGGTTGCTAATGTTCTTCTTTAGACTGGACCTTCACCCTGAATAAGAGCCTATCTTATGTTTCCCCCGCCCTGTACATACAGATTGCTCACATTAATCCAAACCATCACCCTGAATAAGAGCCTATCTTATATGTTTCCCCCATCCTGTACATACAGATTGCTCACATTAATCCAGACCATCACCCTGAATAAGAGCCTATCTTATATGTTTCCCCCATCCTGTACATACAGATTGCCCACATTAATCCGGACCTTCACCCTGAATAAAAGCCTATCTTATATGTTTCCCTCACCCTGTACATACAGATTGCCCACATTAATCCGGACCTTCACCCTGAATAAGAGCCTATCTTATATGTTTCACCCACCCTGTACATACAGATTGCCCACATTAAAAATCATCCTACCTGCATCTACTGCATTTTCTGAGCCTTTAAACATCTAGGATGGTGGCCCATGGAGTCTCAGGCTGCCTGCAAACAGGAAGTGTCTTCTGACTGTGCCGCTCTGCATTCTGAGATTGCCGTCCTTTTCCTGACCCCAGCTGTGGTCTGTCTATAACCCACCCCCTGTACTTTATCCGGCTCTCCTCTCCTCAGTATGTGACGCTTCTGAGGCAAGATGGCAGCGCCCGTATTTTAGAGTCCTGAACAGAGTTGCAGCCCAGTAGGGGAAAGAATAAAAAGTAAGTGATTGAAAATGTTAGATATAATAATTTTAGATGCTGGGGAATAGTTTTGTAAGGGTTTGGGCTTTTCATTTATTAATGCTGAAGGTCCGCTTTAAAGCAGTAGAACTATAACCCCCCCCCCCCCCCCCCCTCTGCCGCCCTATCCTGGCTGAGCCAATTCAACCAATCAGCGCGCTTGCTTTCGCTTGGCTCCCTTCCCTGGATGGCTAAGCAAGCCTCCTAGCTGTCACATGCCTGCGCTGCTCATTCCCAAAGGCTGGACGCGAGTGCGCGCACGGCTAGAGGTGAGCTGGAATACCCCTGCGCGCCCGTGCAAGGCATTTGGGAATGGCTGGCATGGGCACGCTCCCTGTTAGAAGGAAGTGGGGGATGCAGCCATCAGCGCGCTCGGAGCCGCTGCTCTTAGGCGCCCCATAGGACCGGGAAGAGGTGAGTTGGTGTCGGCGTCCTGGGGGGTTTCACGCAGCAGGACACCTCCGATAGGGTTACCCCGGGGGAAAGGACCAATACCCAGGATAATCAAAATCCTGGGTTTTGGTCCACTTTAAAGTCTGCTTGGTGCAGTGCTTGCGCAGACCAGGGATGGCACCAGGGGCCTGCACATGCACTGTGGGATCGCCAGACCAAGGTAATTATCAGATGAATTGGGGGGGGGGGGGTTCCCAAAATTGGGAAGCCCCTAGGAAATAGAACAAAATCTGGTGGGGGGGGGGGGGGGCTCCTGAGTTTTGGTCTGCATTGAAGTATACCAAAACTCCCACTGCTCCCTACATTCAGGGACTGGGTGAGAGTTATTTGGGATGCCCCGCTGTGAGAAACCGGCTGACCTTTAGATACTCAGCTTAGCGACAGCGACAACTACTGCACTCCTGTGGTTGACATACCTCCCAAGCGTCCCTGATTTGGAGGGACTGTCCCTATTTGGAGGCCGGTGCCCCCTGTCCCTCGTTGTTCTCCTTTGTCCCTCTTTGAGGTGTAACATGCAGATCTGCAGCAATAAATTGTTCATTTGCCCAAAGTGTTTATATTGTTGTGTTACAACGTATCTACTATCCATCAATCAATGAGGGGGTGTGGCTTAATTTATATATTGTCCCGATTTGGGAGGTATAGGTTGATGCGTGCACCCTCGGCATGGAGGTAACCCTTGGCAATCCACTCATTCAGAATACATTAACATGCACCCAAATCTCTTCTGATTGGACGACAGCCCGTAGTGTGAGGTAAACAAATCGGGGTTTCACAAGCAGGGGCTTCCCAAATTGGACTAAAACCCACGAGGATTGCAGTTATGGTGTGTCCGTCCCAGTCTGGTAAAACTTACAGGACTCCCAAGATTGAGCCCCATAGCATACTACCTGTCAAAACCAATGCCGATCGGCCCGGGAAGCTATAAGAATCCACAAGCAGGGGCATCCCAAATCGGACCAAAACCCATGAGGATTGCAGTTATGGTGTGCTTCACAGGCATAATCTGGAGCTGGGTTGGACGCTGACAGCCAGGGCATGCTGAGACTTGTGGTGCCACTTATGTCGGCATAAGTTGGCTGCTCTAACCTATCACCTTGGCTCCTTTAACTATGTATTTTACATTTAAAGCAGAACACATCTGTCCCTGATTTAGAGGGACTGTCCCTATGTGAGTCCATGTCCCTGTGTCCCTCATTCTTCATCTCTGTCCCTCTTTGAGGTGTAACATGCAGATCTGCATCAATAAATGATTCATTTGCCTATTCAAAGTGTTTCTATTGTTGTAACTGTTACAACCTATTTGTCAACTGATGAGGGGGTGTGGCCTAATATAACAGTAACTGTTACATCCTATCTATGAACTGATGAGGGGGTGTGGCCTAATAGTAACTGTTACATCCTATCTATGAACTGATGAGGGGGTGTGGCCTAATAGTAACTGTTACATCCTATCTATGAACTGATGAGGGGGTGTGGCCTAATAGTAACTGTTACATCCTATCTATGAACTGATGAGGGGGTGTGGCCTAATATAACAGTAACTGTTACATCCTATCTATGAACTGATGAGGGGGTGTGGCCTAATATAACAGTAACTGTTACATTATATCTATGAACTGATAAGGGGGTGTGGCCTAATATAACAGTAACTGTTACATCCGATCTATGAACTGATGAGGGGGTGTGGCCTAATAGAACAGTAATTGTTACATCCTATCTATGAACTGATGAGGGGGTGTGGCCTAATTTACCAATTGTCCCTCTTTCCCACTCTGAAAAGTTGGAAGGTATAGGTCCGCCTTAATGACATGGGGAGTTACTGGCCTCACCTCTCCTAGCATTTCCTACACAGAGTCCAGGCCGCAGGGAGGCGCTACTAGCACCCACTCAGTTCCCCCCTCGCTGCCAACCCGTTGCCGTAGCAACACACAAACCGAGCCTTCCCAGCTAGATCGCAGTACGACCCCCTCAACCAATCAGCTGCTTCGTCGCGTCTTCAGCTCGCTCTACTGAGCGCTCTGATTGGCTGATCGTTCCAAGTTCCGTATGAGGCCCGCAGGTTGCTGGGCGGGGCGTTATAAAGGCGGGAACTTTGACGGACAGCGGCTGTTCGGTGGTGAGGGAAGCCTTGGTGAGGAGAATTCGCCTTATGTATTATAAGCTTCGGCTGGAGTTCGTGTGAGGCAGGGCTAGAACCAATGGAATGTTCTTGTTTTGCTAATTTGTGTGCTGTTTGTTCTGAGGTCCCAAAGCACCCATGGGTGTCATTAGGATTAACTAGAAACACAGTGGGTGCTGTCTGTGCTGGTGACACCCATGGCTTCTCCTGTATTTAAAGTGGACCAAAACTCAGGATTTTGACTATACTGGGTTTTGGTCCTTTCCCTGACCGGGGGTCCCCACTGCGTGAAACCCCCCAACTGACCTCTTCCAAGTCCTACAGCGCATGCGCAGCCACGCGTTCAATCAGCGCGCTCATGTTGTCTAAGGAGAGCGGCTCAGAGCGCGTTGGCGCCCACATCCCTCGCTACCCTCTAACAGGGAGCGCGGCTGCGCCTGCCATTCACAAATGCCTGCTAGAGGGATAGCGGGGATGCGGCTCGCACATGCGCCGTCGGACCGCGAAAGAAGGTAAGTGTATGGGCTGACCTGATGACCCGGGGGGAGGGAATCGATCGGCCTGGGAATCTTATAGATTCCCATGCCGATTGGTGTGAGTTTTGGTCCACTTTAAGGTGTTTACCACTAAGTGTGGTTGCTCTGCAGCTCTCGACAACAGAAGATGTGGGCGTGCTGGGACTGTTGCCACCCTAAAGTAACCCTGGGGCATCCTGATTTGGGATACCCCTCTTTGTGAAGCTCCCCGCAGCTGCTCACATCATAGCCGACCTTTGGGGATGTGCAAGCTGTGCGGTTGAACAGGGCGCCATCCTGATCTCTCTGTAGAGGGGCGCCAGGTGACCCGTTTGTGAATGGCCGGCGCAGGCGCGCTCCCTGTTAGAGGGAAGCGCGAGACGCGGCCTCCAGCGCTCAGAGCCCCTGAGCTGCTATGCGCGTCCAAGCGACCTTGGACGCGCATACCACAGCGGCTCTGAGCGCTGTGATTGGCTGGAGCGGTCACGTGGGAGCGTGGTGAGGTGAGTGTTTCTGGACTTTCGGGGGGGTTTCAGACAGCGGGGTGCCCCACTGAAGTGGACCAAAACCCAGGATAGTCAAAATCCTGGGTTTCAGTCCACTTTAATCTCTTTACCTTCTTGTCACCTACCTTCCCTTTTTTTTAAATATTTTTTTTTCCTCACCTCACTCGTTTCCTCTTTTTCCACATTCCCTTATTGTCTCTCTTGTTCAAATCTTTTCTTCTTTTACACTTTCCCGCCATCTCTCTTTTCTACATTCCTCCCATCTCTCCTTCTCTTGTAACCTTTTATTCCCCTCTTTTTTTAGCACCTTGACTGTATCCTCCTTTTTTTTCCTATTCACTTGTCTCTCTTGTTCATATCTTCTCTTCTTTTACACTTTCTCCTCCATCTCTTTTTTTTTTTTTCATTTCTCTCTATCGCCTACCTTCTATTTTCCTCTTTTTTTCACCTCGCCCATATTCTCTATTTTTCATTATTGCCTTATTTTGTCTTTTGTTCATATCTCTACTCCTTGTTTATTTACACTTAGCCTCCATCTTTTTTCTACATACCTTTCATTTATCTCTTGTTTTTCTACATTCCTTCCATCTCTTGTCACCTACTTATTTTCTTTCTTTTTGTCACTTTGCCTGTATACTCTTTTTTTTTTTCCACATTCACTTCTCTCTCCCTTGTTCATATCTCCTCTTCTTTTAAACTTTCCCTCCATCTTTTGTTCTACATTCCCTTCATCATTTTGATACCTGTCCTGTGCTTGCTGGTAGATCTGGTAGAGAACCCAACGCCATTTTGTTTGTAAAGTCATAAAAGCAGCCTTAAAGCGGAACAAAATCCACCCGGTTCGGCCCTGGAATTTAATCCCCCCCTCCCCCCGGAGCAGCCGTATCCACTCACCTCTTCCTGGTTCCAACAGCTCATGCGCTGGACCTCGTCCAATGAGAGCCATCTGCAGTGACTACATCATTCTTCAAACTGCTTTTATTGTTGTCAAGGGGAAGCGTGCACTGCTGCATCCCCAGTGTCATGCGCGCGCTCTCTCGTCCCAGCTATTAAAGTAACAGAGCCGTTTGCTAAATTGCATAGTCCCAGTAGATGCCTTTCATTGGGCAAGAGTCCGCAATTGTCGGAACCAGGAATAGGTGAGTCAAAAGCAGCGTTCTGGGGGGTTTCACAGAGCAGGGTATTCCAATTCGGGATTCCCCAGGGGCATGAAACAAAACCTGGGAAAGCCAAATTCCCGGGTTTTGTTCCGATTTAATCTTTTTTTTTTTTACTTTCATTTCTCTCTATCGTCTACCTTCTATTTTCCTCTTTTTTCACCTCACCCATATTCTCTATTTTTCATTATTACCTTATTTTGTCTCTTGTTCATATCTTTACTCCTTGTTTATTTACACTTACCCTCTATCTCTTTTCTACATACCTTCCATTTATCTCTTGTTTTTCTACAGTCCTTCCATCTCTTGTCACCTACTTATTTTCTTTCTTTTTGTCACTTTGCCTGTATACTCTTTTTTTTCCACATTCACTTCTCTCTCCCTTGTTCATATCTCCTCTTCTTTTAAACTTTCCCTCCATCTTTGGTTCTACATTCCTTTCATCTCTCTTGTCACGGTCCACCTCTTCCGTGGGCATCCCCTATTTTTTTCTGTTATTCCTTCTATTCTTTCTGTCATTTCTACTTTTTTTTCGGTCAGTCCTTCTATTCTTCTTCTTTATTTTTATTTTTTTTCCCCTTCCATTTTTTTTCTTTTATTCCTTCTCTCTCTCCTATTTTTTTCTGTTATTCCTTTTATTCTTTGTTTGTCATTCATTCTGTGCTTTTGTTCTTTACATATTCTAAGTATGTCACACACCCCGCTTCAGATATTAAATCATTAGACATGGGTTATACTCACCGCTAGGTGGCACTGTTGCAGAGAAGTCCAGAAAACAACAAGCCCCTCCCGGTCTATACATACCTGGTACCTCCCAACAATTCCCCAGTGTTCTTCTCTGCAAGGTGGCGACAAGACAGAAGAAAGAAGTCTCCTGCTTGCAGGTAGCCGGGGTATCACCCCGGCCCCCCCCCCTTATGGTCTATTTCTGCCCGGTGCCTCTTGTTGTTATCCCCTGATTTAAGTGGTAGCCTCTCAGCTTAGGCTGTCGGCCGGGCAAAGCGTAGACTGCACTTAAGGTGCCTAGGAGATTAGCTCCTCCGCTCGACCCCATATTAGGGGGCAATGCGGTTTTCCGGTTTGGTGATCCGGATGCGGGATGCCCCAGCCCTTAGGTCATTGCTGGCCCCCTTTTCCCCTTCTTTGCCTTCTCCCCCCCTTTTGGCTTCTCCCTGCGTTGTGGGGCTTGTATGAGTACTGTGTGTGTATGGTGGACTGTGTGTTGGTGCTTGTGGCAGGGACGGGTGCTACGGCCCGTCCGTCTGCCCTGTCACTTTTTTGATTGGGGGCTCCCTGAGCCCCCGGACTACCTTTTGTTTTGTGAGGGCGGGTCGGGCGGCGTGTGTGCCGCCGGCCCGCCGCTCGTTTCTTTTCTGAGGGCAGGCGCCATTTTCTGGCGCCCGCCTCTCAGCTGGATCTCCAGGGCTGGCGGTGGGCGGGGCCGGGCGGCGCGCCTGGCTGTTAGGGCGCCGAGGGTCGTTCTCGGCGCCCGCTGGCTTTAGACTGGAGGCGGGCAGGACCGGGCGGCTTGTGTGCCGCCGGCCCGCCTCGCGGCTTATGCGAGCGCCATTCTGGTGGCGCCCGCTGTTCGGCGGCTCTGACTAGGTGGGTGGGCGGGGCGGCGTCTTGCGCGGCCCGTGCCGTGTCTGGCTGTTTCAGGGAGGGGCGGGGCCACAGCGTCTCCCGCGCTCTGCTGGGCCCGCCCCCTCTCCTCTCTCCTTCACTCATCTCTGGCCGCCATATCGCGCTGCTTTGGTTGCTTAGGTAGGACGTTATATAGCGTTTTGTCTGGGCAGGGGGGCCTTACTGTTTTCTGGCCCCCTTCCTCGCTGGGAGGTTGCGGCAGGGTCCCTTAGCATGGCTCTGGGCAAGTTGGCTGGGAGTCTTACTGGGCTCCCCTGGCTCACACTTCTATTGAAGTATGCATATATATATATAAAATATATATATATATATATATGTGTATTTAGTCCTTGTTATGCTGCCCCATTGGGGTTCCTGCCTGACCCGCTTTGGTGTCTATGTACTGTACTATATGTATGTTCACCAGTTGTTATGGTTGTATATGGTGTGACTGTTGTCTCTTGTTTTTCAGATCCTGGGATCCCATCCTACAGGGCTCTCCCGGTCTTAAATACCTGGCTAGTTGGGGTTGGCCGTTATCTTTTGTTAATTCCCCATTTCAGGGCTTTACATATATATATAAAAAATACTAGAGGGGCATCCCGGGTCGCTTACTGCGTAAATCCCTGGGTTACTGCGAATACCATAAATTCACCATATGGAGGCTACCAAAGATACCGGAAATGGTCCTTCGGGGGCAGTCCAGGCTCTGTGGGGGATGTGGGACTCCGCTCCCAGGGGATGATGTCATATGTATTCCATGTGCACAGCGGAACATTGAGCGCCAGTCCGGCACCCCGGTGCCTGGTCCTTCATCGGCCCCGCCATCTCCCTCCCCCCCTCGCCTTTTCCGGACCCCGTGTGACGTTGTCATTGGGGGCGATTCGCAGTCCGAGGTATGCGCTCGTTTGGCCAGCCTCGAGAAGATGTTTTCCGCTGTGGTCGCTCAGAAGGCTCCGGCTAAGCGGAAACACTTGTCTCCGCCTCCGCCGGACTCAGACGATGAGGTTGTCGAGGCTCTGGATTGGTCAGATCGTCCCCTTGAGGAGGGTGAGCTGACTGAGGATTTAGATGATCCTGAGGTTCAGCAGCTGCTGGGTGCTGAGGGCGACCAGGACACGGGGTCTGTCCCCGACACGCCTTCTATTCTGGCCCAAATGTTTGAGGTTTTGGATTTGGACCCTCCTGAAGCGGCTCCTCGGCCGAAGGGTCAGGAGGTTTTTGGGGTGACCAAGCCGCACTTGGAGTTTCCCAGTCAACAGCATTTTGAGGATGTCCTTAAGGAATGGGAGCAACCTACGCGTCTCGTTGGGGTGCTGTCTAGCTGGGATAGGAAGTATCCCTTTCCGGCAGACGTGGTTAAGCGTTGGTCTGTCCCTCCCGAGGTTGATGCTCCGGTCTTGGGACTGTCTAATACGGTGGTTGTACATTCTCCTGACACGACTTCTCTCAAGGACGGCGAGGATCGCCGGATTGATCAGCTGGCCCGTCATGGTTTTGTCTGTGCGGGTTCGGTTTTGAGGCCTGTTTGTGCTTCGGCACTTTTATTGTTGGCAGTTAGGTCTATTGTCAGGGATTTATGTGGGGGTCTTGATCCTTCTTGTGATGAGTTTATTGCCCTTAAGCGTTGCGAGTCCTTCATTTCATTTATCCTTGCCGCTCAGGATGTTGCCATGTTGATGTGTGGCAGGGCTACGGCTCTGTTGGTTGCTATTCGCCGCTCAGTGTGGTTGAGGCAGTGGACTGCTGATTTTAATTCCAAGAGATCGCTCACGGCTCTTCCCTTTTTGGGTTTGAGACTTTTCGGTGAAAAGCTGGATTCTGTTGCCAGGGGAGGTAAGTTACCTCAGCGCAAGAAATTTCGTCGCTCCTTTCGGGGGGCGGCCCCCTTCAATCCTTCCTTTCGGGGAGCCAGAGCCGGCAGGGGTGCGGGCTTCTCGGCCTCCAGGGGTGCCAGCTGGAATAGGGGTAAAGGCCGTGGCCGTCCCGTTCACGTCTGGGGCGCAAAGCCCAAACCAGCTGCCAAGCCCGCTCAGCAATGAGGGGGCGCCCTCACCCTTACGGGTGGGGGGGCGGCTGCGACTCTTCTCCCGGGTATGGGACCAGGAGGTCTCGGACAGGTGGATCCGGGAGGTGGTGTCGGCCGGTTACAAGCTGGAGTTCGAGTCCCGCCCTCCTCCAAGGTTTTTCAGGTCTCGTGTCCCTTCAGATCCTTTGGCCGCGCAGGGGCTCCTGGCGGCAGTAAGGAATCTTCTGGAATTGGCAGTCATCTGCCCGGTCCCTCCTTCGGAGGTGGGGCGCGGGTATTATTCCAATCTCTTCACTGTACCCAAAAAGGATGGGTCGTTCCGTCCCATCCTGGATTTGAAGTTTCTCAATCTGTTTGTTCGTCCCCGGAAGTTTCGCATGGAAACTCTGCGGTCTGCGATCAATTCGCTTCGGCAGGGGGACTTTATGACGTCCATAGACATCAAGGATGCATACCTTCACATTCCGATTTTTCCGGCTCACCAGAGGTTTCTTCGCTTTGTGGTGGAGGATCGGCATTTCCAGTTTGTAGCTCTTCCATTCGGCCTCACCTCGGCTCCGAGAGTGTTCACCAAGGTGTTGGCGGGCGTGATGGCCCTGCTCAGAGCTCAGGGGATTCGCATTGCGCCTTATCTGGACGATCTTCTCATCATGGCTCCTTCCTTCAGTCAAGCGGAAGGGGACACCAGCATGGTGGTGTCCACGCTGGAGAGGTTCGGCTGGGTGATCAACTACCCCAAGTCCTCGCTGGTTCCGGCCAGGGTGGTGACCTTTCTGGGGATGTCCTTGGACTCTTGCCAGCACAGAGTTTTTCTCCCTCAGGCCAAGGTTCTTTTGATTCAGGAATTGGTTCAGCGTCTTCTTTCCAATCCTCGCCCGTCCATCCGTCTAGGGATGAGACTGGTGGGGTTGATGGTAGCTTCTTTCAAGGCAGTTCCCTTCGCGCAGTTTCACACGCGGACGCTTCAGCTGTTGGTGTCTTGGGACCGGCGACCGCGGTTGTTGGATCGGTCCTTCCGGATGTCCCCTCGGGTTCGTCAGTCTCTACTGTGGTGGATGGTCTCGGACAATCTCCTGAAGGGCAGGTCATTTCTGACCCCGCCTTGGGAAACTGTCACCACGGACGCCAGTTTGTCAGGATGGGGAGGTTTCTGGAAGGATCTTCGGTTCCGGGGGCGGTGGGGTCCTCAGGAAGCCCACTTGCCCATCAATGTTCTGGAGTTGAGAGCCATCAGGTTGGTTCTGTCTCACTTGACGCAGCATTTACAGGGCCTGCCGGTTCAGGTTCGATCGGACAATCGGACGGCGGTTGCTTACATCAATCACCAAGGAGGGACTCGCAGTCTGGGTGCTCTCAGAGAGGTGTCTCTGATCCTAGTTTGGGCAGAGACTCATGTCCCATGCATCTCGGCAGTGTACATTCCAGGAGTGGAAAACACAGAGGCGGACTTTCTGAGCCGGTGTTCGTCCCGCCGGGGGGAATGGTCTCTCCACCACCAGGTGTTTCGGTCGCTTTGTCTCCGGTGGGGGACGCCGGAGGTGGATCTGTTTGCCTCTCGTCACAATCACAAGCTTCCGACATTCGTGTCGCTTTCTCAGGATCCTTTGGCTCTGGCGGCGGATGCCATGGCCCTGAGCTGGAGGGACCTGGGGTTTCTTTATCTGTTTCCTCCGATCCTCATGCTAGGCAGGGTGCTGCGAAAGTTGGTTCTGGAAGGAGTTCCCGCCATTCTCGTGGCTCCAAGGTGGCCAAGGCGGGTGTGGTTCGCAGACATCGTTCGTCTGGCAGTGGATCAGTTCGATCTGCCTCTTCGGCCGGATCTTCTCACTCAGGGTCAACTGTGTTACCCCAGTTTACAAACGCTGGCTTTGACGGCTTGGCTGCTGAAACCTCCATTTTAAAGGAGGAGGGTCTTTCGGATTCGGTCATTCGGACTCTTATTAGTGCCAGGAAGAGATCCTCTTCTTCCATCTATTATAGGGCTTGGAGATCTTATATTGATTGGTGTGAGGCTAGATCTGTGCCCTGTCGGGTCTTTTCTATTTCTAGGATTTTGGAATTTCTTCAATCAGGGCTGGACTGGTCTTCAGCTGAGTACTTTGAAGGGGCAGGTTTCTGCTTTGTCTATCTTTTCAGAGGTCATTTGCACTCCATCCTTTGGTCAAGACTTTTTTCCAGGGGGTTTCGCATCTGCGGCCTCCTAGGAAGCCTTTGCTCCCTGTTTGGGATTTGAATTTGGTTCTCTCTGCTCTTCAGGCTCCTCCTTTTGAGCCTTTGCAGGATATTGCTCTGTCTACTCTGACTCAGAAGGTTGCTTTTCTGGTGGCCATCACTTCGGTTCGGCGTGTTTCGGAGTTGGCAGCCTTGTCGATTCAGGCTCCTTATTTTGAGAAACATCAGGACAAAGTGGTTTTTCGCTTCAAACCAGACTTTCTTCCTAAGGTGGTCTCGGCTTTTCATCTTAACCAGGACGTTGTTCTTCCTTCCTTGTGTCCTAAGCCTAGGAATGACAAGGAGCGCGCTTTGCATTGTTTGGATGTGGTACGTTGTGTTAAGCGCTATTTGCGTACTACATCTCCTTTTCGTAAGACTGATGCTTTTTTCGTGGTGCCCTGTGGGCCTAGGAAGGGCTTGGCTCCGGCTAAGTCCTCCATTAGCAAGTGGATTCGTCAGGCGGTTGTTGGGGCCTATTCTGCCAAAGGGAAGATTCCCCCTTTTCGTGTTACTGCTCATTCTACTCGTGCGGTTGGAGCGTCCTGGGCTTTTCAGCACCAGGCTTCTGTTGATCAAGTTTGTAAGGCTGCTACTTGGTCTTCGGTTCACACTTTTTCTAAGTTTTATAAGGTTGATGTGCGGGCCTCAGCGGATGCTGTTTTTGGCCGCAAGGTTCTGCAGGCTGCAGTGGTTTGAGTTTCTGCATTATTGCCTGGTTGGATACCCGCCCTTTTTGGACACTGCTGTTGGATGTCCCATGTCTAATGATTTAATATCTGAAGCGGGGTGTGTGACATACTTAGAATAATACCATTTTGTGAATACTCACCTGTAAAATGGGTATTATAAGTATGTCACACACCCCGCTTCACCCGCCCTTTTTGGTATCCTGGTTCTTTATATGGTGAAGTTTTTTATTTACAGTTAAGGGTTACCATTGTTTTTTTCCTGGTACCTTGTCTGTACTGCTGTTTGAACACTGGGGAATTGTTGGGAGGTACCAGGTATGTATAGACCGGGAGGGGCTTGTTGTTTTCTGGACTTCTCTGCAACAGTGCCACCTAGCGATGAGTATAACCCATGTCTAATGATTTAATATCTGAAGCGGGGTGTGTGACATACTTATAATACCCATTTTACAGGTGAGTATTCACAAAATGGTATTTTATTGTTTTCATTCCCTTTCCCCCTTTCTTTCTTCTTTAAAGAAAAACATCGGGGGAGTTTAAAACCTCACCCGTCTTCCATTGACCGCTGCCATTGACATTCATGTTTGAAAATCAGAGGCGTTGTTTTGTTTTTTTCTAGTAACAAGGGTTGAATTTGAGCCACGATGGATCAAGCAACCACAAGTTCGCCATCGGTTAGTGATCCCCAGAAATATTTTGGATCCCCCGATGCCCAAAATAATTTTCCTGGTAAACAAGTGAGTGGCATTTACATTTTTGAATATTTTGAATATCGCTCTCATCAAGTGTACTTTGTCACCAAATGTCATACTATGATACCACATTAATGGTGTGCACAAACCATTTTAACTGCCTTCCTGGGTAGTCACCACTGATTTAAAGAGGAACATTGTAGGTCTAGGGAGTTAAGAACTCTCTAAACCTGGCTCGCCTGGCCCTCCTGCCCCTCTGGTTGAGTATTTGATTACTAAAAACGTACCTCTCCGGTCACATCGTGCTCGGCAACCCTCCGCCCCCTCTTGAACTTGCGTAGAGCAGCGCCATCTTGGAAGCCTTTGGCTACCTGACAGACACTGTGCCTCCCCTCAGATCTCTCGCATGAGCCATGTCATTGCATGGGCTGCAGTGACACTGGGCACAAATGCATGCAAGATTAGAGGAGCAGCGTGCTGGATTTGAACAGTGGCCGGCGAAGGGGCGAGTATGCTCCATCACTTAGGGACGGCTAAGGTGGGGAGGGGGTGGAAATGGGCCAGAAATTCAGCAGGATGTTGTTGTTGTTTAGGATAACGCTGACATCCAAAATGCAGTGGGGGGGAGAGTATCTGAGAGGAACATCAAAAAGGTCTGATGTTCCTCTTTAAAGTGCACAGACAGACTTGCTTAGCCAATCGACATGCTCGATTTCACTCGGCTCCCTTTGTCTCTGCTGCCCCTTAGAGTGTAATTCACTTGTGTATAGTCACTCACATGTTGTTTATTCACTGGTGTGACATTGCAGTAGAAAGTGAGGGTGAACCTTCTTCTGAGGATTCTCTTAAAGCGGACCTTCACTCTGAATAAGAGCCTATCTCATATGTTTCCCACACCCTGTACATACAGATTGCTCACATTAAAAATCATCCTACCTGCATCTACTGCATGTTATGAGCCTTTAAACATCCAAGATGGCGGCTCATGTAACATCAGGCAGCCTGCAAACAGGAAGTGCCTTCTGACTGTGCTGCTCTGCATTCTGAGACTGCTGACCTTTACCTGACCCCAGCTCTGCTCTGTCTGAGCAAAGTACAGCTATAACCCGCCCCCCTGTACCTTATCCCACTCTCCTCAGTAAGTGTGATGCTTCTGAGTCAAGATGGCGGCGCCCGTATCCTAAATTCCTGAACAGAGTTGCAGCCCAGTAGGGGAAAGAATAATAAGTTAGTGACTAAAAACGTAAAATATATTAATTTTAGATGCTGGGGAACCATTTTTTAAGAGTTTGGGCTTTTCATTAAATCACGCTGAAGGTCCGGTTTAATGATGGTAAACCATTAAAAGGGGGCAGCTCGAGTCCGTCCGGAGTTTCCAAACCTAATTAAGAGTGGAAATGCCCAGAAAATAAACTTTTCATGTTGGGTTCCATCAAACGCAAGTTTCCATTTAGGAGACTGACCTGGGTTAAGTTCCCAAAATTAGATCCCCTCTTGGTCATGTCTCTAGATCTGCAGACTTTGAGGACATGGGTGCGATCCCATAGATTGCAGAACTGAGGGCATCCTAAAAAGGGCCTGGGACGCAGTTTCTTTTACGTTCAGACCTACTGTGTTATTAGAAGCATGGCTCAAAAAACTCAAGGGTGTGATACCCCTAGGGAGAGTATCCTAGAAACATATATTGCACATATATTTACATGTGGTTAGGATTTTTTGTGCCGGCACAAAAAGGATGGGTTATGACTATTCTAGGATAATTAATATTATTCACCCATAGGGCAGTTATTTAAGAGGCCCTTAGGGGCCATACACATTGATATAGATACATTTGGCCATACTGGTTGTTTTTAAATTTGTCTTGTGGTGTATGTATTTTAATTCTTTTGTTTTTTTTGTACTAATAAAATCATTAATATATACTGTTGTTTGTAGTGGTGCTTCCTTTGGGAGATTGGTGTGTTCTTTGCACGCCCACTCCAAATTATTGTGGATTTCATTCTTAGCAGCAGATACCACCTGTTAGGCTGTTGTGTACCACTTATCGGGAACCTTGATCTAGTTATTCTAAGTATGTCACACACCCCGCTTCAAGATATCCATAACACGTGGGGGGTAATACCGACCTGAAGAGGGCGTTCTGCAGAGATGATAGGAAAAAGAAAGCCCCTCCCGGTCCATAAATACCTGGGACCTCCCACTCATTACCCAGTCTTCTATCTCTGCAGTCGGCGAGCAAGTCAGAAGATGATGCCTCCTCCTTGCACAGGGGGAATTGAGGTAGCCGGGACCTTCCCGGCCTGCTTTTGATTTCTATTTCCGCCCAGATCCCTCTTTTTTTTTTTTTATTACTATACATGCCTCCCAGCCTTGGCTGAGGTCTGGGCGAGGGTAGAACAGCACATTAGGTGCTCAGGAGCTATGCTCTTCCGTGAGACCCTGTACCAAAGGGTAGGCGGTTTTCCGGGCTGGTGACCCCGGTTTGGGATGCCCTGTCCCTTGGCCCTTTACACCAGGTAGTGTCCCCCTCTGCGGATGCCCTTCTCCTTGTGGGGGGGGGGTGGGGGGGGGGTGTTGAGGGGCTTTATTATGTGTAGGTAGTGCTTTCACTGTATTTTGCTGGCTGAGGAGATCCCTCTCCTCAGCCTGGTACTTGGAGGCGGGGCCGGGCGCGGACTCGATACGCCGCGGCCCGCCTGTGTGATTGCTTTACATGTACCTGCGCCGCGGTCGCCGCCATTACCGTGGCGCCGGTACCCTGTCACTTTGCGGCGCGCGGGTGAGGAGTTTTTCTCCTCACATGCCGGAGTAGGGGGGCGGGGTCGGAGCGTCGCCGCGGCCCGCCCCCCTCCTTTCTATCGGTCTGTTCACCGGCGCCGCAGCCGCCGCATACCGCTGCGGCGCCGGTCCTTGTGCGTTTAGTGTCGTGAGGGGATATCTCCCCTCACGCTTGTGTTAGAGGGGGCGGGACGGGGCTTTCGGCGGGACGCCGAAGCCCGCCCCCGTTCGGCAGGCGCCGCCGCGGAGCCTGGCCGTGACATGGAGGGGGGGGCGGGGCCATGGACAATCGCGCTCTCTGCGCTGGCCACGCCCCCCTTCTCCTCTCTCCCTCCGTGCTGCTGCTGGCTCCTGTGAGACGGACGCCATCTTGGAAGAAGGAAGCACCGTGAGTGGCCCTGTGGGCCCCATATCTTTTTTATTCTTTGTGTCCTTTTCAATGTGCTGATAGCCTTTTCTGTTGTGTCTTTCAGGTAGACCTACGTTAGGTTTAGGGGGTTTCTCCCGGTCCTAGGGTCCCTGGGTTACCTTTACCTATTTCAAATCCTCCCACTTGGGACATTAAAGGGGCATCCCGGGTTGCTTATACGCGTAATTCCCTTGGTCATAGCGACCATATGGAGGCATCCCCTGATACTGGGCTCGGGATCCCCTCGGGGCAATTCCGGAAGTGTATGTTGTGTGGGGTATCCATTACTGGGGATGATGTACTTCTGTGTATACCTTGTGCACAGCAAACTATTACGCGGCAGTCCGAACCCCAGGCGTCTGGGTCAGCACCGCCGGTCGCTTCCTCTCCTCCTCCCAGCTTGATACGCACCCCGTGTGACGTTGTCATGGGTAGGGAGCTACAATCTGAGATGTGCGCCAGATTGGCCAACCTTGAAAAATTAATTTCCAGCTCGGCCGCCCGTAAGGCTCCGGCTAAGAGAAAGCACTTGTCGCCGGCTCTGCCGGCGGATGATTTTGACGATGTTAATAATTTGGACTATTCTGATTATTCCCCGCTAGAGGAAGGGGAGGTTTATGAGGACTCTGATAATTCAGACGATGAGCAGTTTGTTGGCGCTGATGCTGAGCTGGGGCACTTGGGGAGATCCTCGGATACTCCTAACGCTCTGGCTCAGATGTTTGAGGTTTTGGCTATTTCTCCTCCTGAGGAGGCTCCACAGCAGAAGGGTGAGTTTTTTTAGGAATCCAGGCCGCGCTTGGAATTTCCTAATCAAAGACACTTTGACAAAATTATTGCTAAGGAATGGGACAGGCCGGCTCGGCTCCCTGGTATTCCTCAGGGGTGGGATAAGAAATATCCCTTCCCTTCGGATACGGTTAAGCGTTGGGCATCCCCCCCCCCGAGGTGGATGCACCGGTTTTGGGGTTGTCCAACACTTCTGTTTTAAATAATCCTGATTGTTCCACCCTCCAAAGATGGAGAGGATAAACGCATTGACCAGATGGCTTGTCATGGTTTTGCTAGCGTTGGGTCAGCCATGCGGCCCGTTTGCGCTTCGGCGCTGATGGTGGTGGCCGCCAGGTCCGTGGTCAGGGACCTGTTGACTTCTTCCGGGCTTCGTCCTGGTAGTGACGAGTTCCTTGGCCTTAAATGGTGTGAGTTGTTTTTGTCTTTTGTATTAGCCGCCTTGGATGACACTTTGATGATGTGTGGTAGGACGTCGGCTCTGCTGGTGACTATTCGGCGGTCGGTGTGGTTGCGCCAGTGGGCGGCCGATTTTATGTCCAAAAAGTCGCTGACGGCTCTACCTTTTGTTGGATTACGGCTCTTTGGAGAGAAATTGGATTCTGTCACCAAGGGTGGTAGGTTACCTCAACGCAAGAAACAACGCCGTCCCTTTCGGGGCGCCTTCCTTTACCCCCTCCTTTCGTGGGGCCAGATCTGGCAGGGGATTTGCCTTCCCCTCTTCCAGAGGAGATTCCGGGAACAGGGGCAGAGGACGTGCCCGTCCAGGATACAGTTGGGGCTCTAAGCCCAAACCTGCTGCTAAGCCAGCTCAGCAATGAGGGGGCGCCCTCACCCATGCGGGTGGGGGGACGGCTGCGACACTTCTCCCAGGTCTGGGATCAGGAGGTCTCGGACAGATGGATCCGGGAAGGGGCGCCTTCCTTTACCCCCTCCTTTCGTGGGGCCAGATCTGGCAGGGGATTTGCCTTCCCCTCTTCCAGAGGAGATTCCGGGAACAGGGGCAGAGGACGTGCCCGTCCAGGATACAGTTGGGGCTCTAAGCCCAAACCTGCTGCTAAGCCAGCTCAGCAATGAGGGGGCGCCCTCACCCATGCGGGTGGGGGGACGGCTGCGACACTTCTCCCAGGTCTGGGATCAGGAGGTCTCGGACAGATGGATCCGGGAAGTGGTGTCTTCCGGTTACAAGCTGGAGTTCGAGCTCCGCCCCCCTTCCAGATTTTTCAGGTCTCGGGTGCCTTCGGAACCTCTGGCCGCACAGGGGCTCCTGGTGGCAGTAGAGAGTCTTCTGGACATGGCTGTCATTTGCCCAGTGCCCTCCTCAGACCAGGGCAGGGGTTTTTATTCCAATCTGTTCACGGTACCCAAGAAGGACGGATCGGTCCGACCCATTTTGGATCTGAAGTTTCTCAACGGGTTCATCCGGCCGCGGAAATTCCGCATGGAAACGCTGCGTTCGGCTATCCACTCTCTTCGTCAGGGAGACTTTCTGACGTCCATAGACATCAAGGACGCTTACCTACACGTTCCGATTTTTCCAGCACACCAGAGGTTTCTCAGGTTCGTGGTGGAGGATCGGCATTTTCAGTTTGTGGCACTCCCTTTCGGTCTCACCTCGGCTCCTCGGGTGTTCACCAAGGTGCTGGCGGGGGTGATGGCTCTACTCAGGGTTCAGGGTATCCGCATTGTGCCCTATTTGGACGATCTTCTGATTATGGCTTCTTCCTTCAACCAAGCGGAGTTGGACACCAGAACGGTGGTATCCACTCTGGAGAGGTTTGGTTGGGTGATCAACTACCCCAAGTCCTCTCTCTCTCGTCCAGGGTAGTGACCTTTCTGGGAATGTCTCTGGACACTTCGCAGGCCAGGGTGTTTCTGCCCCAGGCCAAGATTCTTTTGATTCAGGAGTTGGTTCGGCTTCTCTTGTCGGCCCCTCGTCCGGCCATCCGGCTAGGGATGAGGCTGGTGGGGTTGATGGTGGCCTCATTCGAGGCAGTTCCCTTTGCGCAGTTTCACACAAGGACGCTCCAGCTTCATCTGTTGAAGGTTTGGGACAAGTCTCCTCTATCGTTGGATCAGTCCTTCCAGATGACCCCCCGAGTCCGTTGATCCCTGCAATGGTGGCTGGGGTCTGTCAATCTGTTGAAGGGCAGATCTTTTCTGGCGCCGTGTTGGGAGACAGTCACCACGGATGCCAGTCTGTCAGGTTGGGGGGGTGTTTGGAAGGACCTTCAGTTTCAGGGTCTGTGGGGCCCGCAGGAGGCTCACGAGCCCATCAATGTTCTGGAGTTGAGAGCCATCAGGTTGGTTCTGTTTCGCTTGACTCATCAGTTGCAGGGCCTGCCAGTTCAGGTTCGGTCGGACAACCGGAAGGCGGTTGCTTACATCAATCACCAGGGAGGGACTCGCAGCAGGAGTGCCCTCAGGGAAGTATCTTTGATTCTGGACTGGGCGGAGAGCCACGTCCCGTGTATCTCAGCAGTCTACATTCCGGGAGTGGAGAACACGGAGGCGGACTCTCTGAGCAGGTCCTCCTCTCGCCAGGGGGAGTGGTCTCTCAGTCCCCAGGTGTTTTGTTCGATTTGCCTCAGGTGGGGGTTCCCGGCCGTGGACCTCTTTGCCTCTCGTCACAATCACAAACTTCCGGTATTTGTGTCTCTCTCGCAGGATCCACTGGCTCTGGCGGTGGATGCCATGTCTCTGAACTGGAGGGATCTGGGGTTTCTTTACCTGTTCCCTCCGTTTCCAATGGTAGCCAGAGTGGTGCGCAAGCTGGCCCTGGAGGGCGCGTCGGCGATTCTGGTGGCACCAAGGTGGCCAAGGCAGGTTTGGTTCGCAGACCTGGTAAGA
Source organism: Gastrophryne carolinensis (assembly GCA_027917425.1). Lineage (NCBI taxonomy): Eukaryota > Metazoa > Chordata > Amphibia > Anura > Microhylidae > Gastrophryne > Gastrophryne carolinensis. The sequence continues at coordinate 607,839,663 of CM051235.1, forward strand.
CTGGCAGAGGATCAGTTCGTTCTGCCTCTACTGCCGGACCTGCTCAACCAGGGTCGGCTACGCTATCCCAATTTACCATCGCTGGCTTTGACGGCGTGGCTGCTGAAACCTCCATCTTGAAGGAGGAAGGTCTTTCTGATGCGGTGATTCAGACTCTTATTAGCGCCAGGAAGCGGTCTTCCTCTACTGTTTACTATAGGACCTGGAGGTCCTATATTGACTGGTGTGAAGGTAGGTCTTTCCCGTGTCGGGAGTTTTCTATTTCCAGGATTCTGGAGTTTCTTCAACATGGTCTGGATCTGGGGCTCCAGCTTAGTACCTTTGAAGGGGCAGGTTTCTGCCCTGGCGGTGTTCTTTCAAAGGTCCTTTGCACTTCATCCCTTGGTCAAGACTTTTTTCCAAGGGGTCACGCATGTTCGACCTCCTAGGAAGCCCTTGGTTCCAGTTTGGGATTTGAACCTGGTTCTTTCTGCTCTTCAGGGTCCCCCGTTTGAGCCCTTGAATGAGATTGCTTTGTCTTCACTTACTCAAAAGGTGGCGTTTTTGGTGGCTATCACTTCGGTTAGGCGTGTTTCTGAGTTGGCAGCTTTGTCCATTAAAGCTCCGTACTTCGAAAGGCATCAGGACAAGGTTGTCTTTCGTTTCAAGCCGGATTTTCTTCCTAAGGTGGTTTCTGCCTTTCATCTGAATCAGGACATTGTTCTGCCCTCTCTATGTCCTAATCCTAGCAACGACAAGGAAAGGGCTCTGCATTCCTTGGATGTAGTTCGCGTTGTAAAATACTATCTGGTGGTTACGTCTTCCTTTCGTAAGACTGATGCTTTTTTTGTGGTGCCCTCTGGGCCTAGGAAAGGTTTGGCACCTGCCAAGTCTTCCATTAGTAAATGGATTCGTCAGGCCATCATTGGGGCCTATTCTGCTAAGGGGAGGAGTCCCCCTTTTCGTGTTACTGCTCATTCTACTCGTGCGGTTCGAGCGTCCTGGGCTTTTCAGCACCAGGCCTCGGTTGAGCAAGTTTGTAAGGCCGCTACTTGGTCCTCTGTTCACACTTTTTCCAAGTTTTACAAGGTTGATGTTCGGGCCTCAGCGGATGCTGTTTTTGGCCGCAAAGTTCTGCAAGCTGTTGTGGTTTAAGTTGTGCCTTGTTGCCTTGTTTTGGATCCCCGCCCTTTTATGGACACTGCTATTGGATGTCCCACGTGTTATGGATATCTTGAAGCGGGGTGTGTGACATACTTAGAATAATACCATTTTGTGAGATACTCACCTGTAAAATGGGTATTATAAGTATGTCACACACCCCGCTTCACCCGCCCTTCTTGTATTCTGGATCCTTTATATTGTGAACTTTGCGTTGCTTTGGTTTATATTTGCCTCTTCCTGGTCCCTTACCTTACTGCTTCTTTATACTGGGTAATGAGTGGGAGGTCCCAGGTATTTATGGACCGGGAGGGGCTTTCTTTTTCCTATCATCTCTGCAGAACGCCCTCTTCAGGTCGGTATTACCCCCCATGTGTTATGGATATCTTGAAGGGGGGTGTGTGACATACTTATAATACCCATTTTACAGGTGAGTATCTCACAAAATGGTATTATTCGCACGTCTTTACTTTGCTGGGTACTGCTATTTTGGAGGTTGTCTCCGAGACATTGATACCAGTCCTATGCTTGCTGGTAGATCTGGTAGAGAACCCAACGCCATTTTGTTTGTAAAGTCATGAAAGCAGCCTTAAAGCGGAACAAAATCCACCCGGTTCGGCCCTGGAATCTAATCCCCCCCTCCCCCCGGAGCAGCCTTATCCACTCACCTCTTCCTGGTTCCAACAGCTCATGCACTGGACCTCGTCCAATGAGAGCCATCTGCAGTGACTACATCATTCTTCAAACTGCTTTTATTGTTGTCAAGGGGAAGCGTGCACTGCTGCATCCCCAGTGTCATGCGCGCTCTCTCGTCCCAGCTATTACAGTAAATGAGAGCCGCTTGCTAAATTGCATAGTCCCAGTAAATGCCTTTCATTGGGCAAGAGTCCGCAATTGCACGGACCAGGAATAGGTGAGTCAAAAGCAGCGTTCTGGGAGGTTTCACAGAGCAGGGTATTCCAATTCGGGATTCCCCAGGGGCACGAAACAAAACCTGGGAAAGCCAAATTCCCGGGTTTTGTTCCGATTTAATGTCATACATATTTCTCACCGACAATTCCAGTTACAACGCAACACGCACTACATCATCATTAAATCCTACACGACATGTTGTTTATGATCTTTTACCCTTTCAATAGTTATTAAAATTCTTTTGCAATAACAGTTTTTCAGCAGATGGTTAACATTGTGTTTTTCTTAGTCAATGTTTTTAAGCTATTATGTGCCTAGGGGCCTTGTCATATCTTTTCCTGGGGTCCAAAAAAAAACGAGAAAGTGAGATGACTGCTTCAGCGTGTGAAATTTAGCGCTCAGCTGACTCACCGAGGAAAATCTTGGTATCAAGAAATAAAACAAGTACATAGATGCCGGGACATTATAAAGATACCAAAGGAGTTTGTCAACTTTGGTCACCATTTATCTGAGACCATTTTATCTGCTCTTGGAATTCAACTCAAATTATTATACGGCTATAAGGAGAAATAAAAAGAAAAAACACATTTGGGTCAATTTAGCGGTCCATTGCTCATCTACTGTTCTTCCAAAATAGGCCAAAAGAGCGATTTTAATCCAGACCAACAGTCAACCAGACTAGTACAACAAACAGTGCTCATATACATCCCCCCCCCCCCCCCCCAGGACAATTTAAATTGCTGCACATAAAAATTCATTTGCTTTTTTCTAACTCATGTTGTAGTAAATTTTAAAAACAATATGGCAGCTCATGCATTTGCAGGCCATCTGCAAACAGGAAGTGCTGCTGGGCTTCCTGTTACTGTGTATTATCAATTGGCTGAGATGAGATGCTGGTAGAGGAAGCCTCGAAATGGCTGCTATCTTTCTTTTCCAACTGCCAGGCTGTTGGTCCGGTCATAGCCCAGCATCTATAGAGTAGGGTTAAAGTGGACCAAAACCCACATTTTTAACTTGCATCCCCTGAATTGCTCCCCCCATGAGGAGCACCTTTTGCTAATTTTCATTACTCCTGCTTAATTTTAATCCCAGATAGTGGTGTCTGTTTTAACTGTAAAGCTCCACCACCTCTATTCATTGGCACTGTTGTGTGTGGCAATTATGTCATTACCTCACCTATGCAATGGCTGATCACCTGTCATCTTACAGAGAGGGAAAGCAAAAAAAAAAATCAGTGTTCCAGGACATTTTGAAAAGCGGAAATATCAATTTCTAGTTCTACAGAAGTATTAGTTTGGGGTAACCTCTACACCCCCTGCCAAAAAGCCCAACAGAGACTCACTATTGCACTCAAACAATCAATTTATAAATCCATTTTATTGTAGCATATTGTTTAAAACCAATTTAAAAACAATTTTACTGAACCATATGCATGGTAAGCCACCAGGGGGCGCACTCCCTCATTAACAATACAATCTCATATACATATAAGTAATTTCAAAGTGATTCTGTGCTAATCTATCAATAAATTCATATATATATATACAACTATTCTAAAACTTAATATACAATTCACAATTAATATCCTCACCTTAATAAAGTGCCAGTGCTTCCATCACAAATAGTCCCTTGTGCAAAATATTTAAGCCCATTCACAGAGAGCAAGGGCACACAGACAACACACAACAAACAAGTGCTTACTGTTAGTATGGTGACAGGCAGGCCCCCCTCAGGCGCAGACCAACGCGTTTCGAGCCCCCTATGGGCTCTTGCTCACGGTCAGTATGTGTGTGGGGACAGAGGGCCACAGCCCTCCTTAAATACATACCCTCCCGACCACTCCCACGCCTGGCCCCAGCTGAATGTGGTGATTGCATACTCCGGCCGGAAGTACACAAATCACCACAACTACACACACTGGTACTGGCCCCATCCCCCACGCTGATAGGTGGGAGGTGGATGGTAATGGGCCAGATACAGTTCTACAGAAGAGCGTATTGACAAGGCCACGTGCATCTCACAAATTGGGTGGATTTTGGTCCGCTTTAATAGCATGATGAACTTGGTGCTTCAATGTAATGTGATAATTAAAAACCCTTGGTATGAGTTTTCAAAAAAAAATACGTGAATCAAGTCAGTGGAGCAATTGCTTATACTGGACCTTCTCCCAGAAAAAGAGCCTACCCCCCCCCCCCCCCCGTACATACAGATTGCCTACTTGAACCTAGTGCGTTTTCTGAGCCGTTATACATTCAAGATGGCGGCCCCTGGAGTCTCAGGCTGCCTGCAGAAAGGAAGTGTCTTCTGACTGTGCCGCTTTGCATTATGGGATTGCTATCCTTTTCCTAACCCCAGCTCTTTTCTGTCAGCTATAACCCGCCCCTCTGGGCTTGCCCCGCTCCCTTCTTGGCATGTGCTGCTGGGAAGGATCAAGGAGTAGCAAGATGGTGGTGCCCATATCCTGGAGTCCTGAACAGAGTTACATCCCAGAGGGAAAAGAATAATAAGTGACTACAAATTTCAAATATATTAATTTAAAAATACTATTCACCAGCATCTAAGAGTTTGGGGGTTTCATTAAAGTGGATCAACAGCCTTTTTTTTTTTTTTTTTTTTTTTACTTTTAAACTTTAAAAAAAAACAAAAAAAGGTCATTAATAAGCATACAAACGCTGCATGATTATTAGTCACTTACCTAACCTGCCCACCGTCCCCTGGACATCTCGCTCCCGCACCGCCATCTTGCTACACCCAGGAGTGAAGCCTTTGACCCCTCCAGGGAGCCACCCTCTTGGAGAGAGCGCCCAGCTTTTCATACATCGGGAGCAGCAGCGGGAGTCTTGGGAGCGGGCGAGGACATGGAGCGACGCAAGTCCCACAGGTAAGCCGCTGCTATGGTTGGCCGGTGACTCGCATCATTGGCCAGTAGTCTGCAGCTGTTGATTCATGGAGCAGCGGATTCCGCAACCTCTTGCGGTAGTAGCTGCACAGCTGAAAGGAGTCAGCTGTTTGGCTGCAGGGATATCCAGACCTGCGTTGGAAAGGTGAGTAAGTGCTTTGGGCTTTTTTTTGTTTTTACCTGTTGGTCCACTTTAGATGATGCTGAATGTCCGGTATGAAGCTGGCCAGCAGTCAAAAAACGCTTTATTTTTCTCTAACTGTAACTGTCTTAAAGTGGACCAACACCCAGGATTTTCACTATCCTGGGTTTTGGTCCACTTCCGTGGGGTACCCCGATCGGGGGTGAAACCCCTCAGAACGCCCGATAAAACTCACCTCACCCCGCTCCTACGGCACATGCGCGGGCACTCGTCCAATCAGCGTGCTCTGAGCCGCAGCGTCCAAGCGGCGTCCAACGACAGCGGCTCCGAGCAGGCTGGCGCCGCATCTTGCGCTTCCCTCTAACAGAGAGAGGGCCCTGCTAGAGAGAAGTGTGAGATGTGGCCCTGCATGCTCTGTTGGACCGGGAGTAAGGTAAGGTTAGAGGGCGTCCTGGGGGGTTTCACACAACGGGGCATCCCGCAGGGAGGGGTCGGATTGGCCTGGGAATCTTATAGATTCTGGGGCCCTTCAAGGAGGGTGTTGGTCCACTTTAGCTGTAACTGTAGAGGAATCCCAGACTGGGTTTCCAAAGGGGAAAGATCCTTAGGTTAAGCCAAAATCGGGCATTAAGCGCTTTATGATGGAAGACTGGAAGTATCTGCGCACTTCAGTGAAGCATGTCTGCTGTTGGATGAGCTTTACACGTGTGTAGCTATTAACTGTCCCCCCCAACAGACGCAGCTCTGATAGGTAAAAGTCAGTATTCCTCTAATGCCAGGCTTAATGATGGTGTGAAAGGGTAGGTAAGAATAGTTTAGTCTTCCTGTGACCAGGACCCACCCTGGCACATAGTGGCAAGGGAGAGTGTAGGTCCAATTTAAAGGGCAGTCCAGGCAAGTTGACAAAAACAAACCTCCCTTACCTTGTCTGGTTGCATTGCTAACGGGTTCATAGCTGAGAGCACTATCCTGACTGGCTTCAGGCATGATGGTCCACTGTTATGTGATCATGTGATATACCTTGTGCTGCCACTAATGGCGGGCACCTGCTTCACTTTGAAAGGCAGCAGGGGCACGCACTGTGGACGTTTGAGCTGACAACGCTATGAGTGGACTCTCTGGGGTCGAATAAAGGCTGCCACATTAGTAGCCTTTATTTAAAGGAGCAGTATCGCAAATTTTTCTTGGTGACTTATATTTAAATATTACTTTGAATGTAGGTAAGTGTTGGAGTAAGAATTACAAATGTAGAAAAAAATGTCTGTGTTGTGCAGCTGGAGACTAATAGCTCATGTTTATGTCCACAGAGGGGGAAACAATGTAACAAAGTATCAGCTGTTCAGTGCTGGCAGCCGTCCAGCATAAGATAACAACATTGCCTGGCCAGAACTCGTACATCTAAAACGGAGAGAAAAGCTCTAGAAGTCATTTAGCTGATTAGTAAATTAAATGTCTTTGAACCAGAGAGTCATTGGTTCAAATCTCAGACTCGCCAGTTTTTCTTTTTTTTTTGGGGGGGGGGGGGTTACTTTATTTCAGAATTGGATTTTGGGGTTTACATCCTGTTTTTTTTGCTCTAAACATTTTTTATTTTGACAGTTTTCCCTTCATGTTGGCTCTGCTGCAGAATCTTTCAGTTTACCATTTTCTCTCTTTTCTCAACACATTTTTCCATATGATCTTTCTTTCAGCTTTGTGTGTTTTGAGCAAAGCCCAACCCAGGATTTTCACTATCTGGAGTTTTGATTTGTGCCCCTGGGGGCATCCCGACTTGGGATGCCCTGATATGTGAAATCCCCAAGTTCGCCTGTGAAAACGTACCTTTCCCTGTCCCACAGCGCATGCGCGGGCTCTCATCCAATCAGCTCTGTTTGCACGCAGATGGGGAGCCTGAGCGGTAACCTTCCTGGCCGCCCGGCCTGTCTAAATGACTATCTGCGTGAGTGCACCAGAAAAATGTGGGGATCTTTGGTTATCCAGGGGTCGTTTCACACAGTGGGCATCCTGATTTAGAATGCCCAAGGGGGAAGGTCAATGGCCGGGTCTTATAGACTTCAGGGTCGGCCACTCAGGGTTTTGTTCCACTTTAATACCTTTAGATTTTCCTGCACAGTTATTCAAAGAAGAATTTCAGTCATTTTCAGTCAGTTTAGTTTATTTTGTATAGATTTTACACATTTGAGTCACCTGGTCTCATAACAAAAGCAGCACCTCACACACACACAGCCGTTACCACTGATTACAGTGTCAGCCTCTGAGGTAAAGTGTTGCTAGGAGACCAGTGGGCTAAATGAAGCAGCTCACTAAATACAACCCAGCAGATCCCCCTATTCAGCAAATGGACTGAGCCATTGTAATTATACAATTTAAAAGAGAGGCAGATATTTTTTCCTTTTTCTATCGCCAGATTATTTATACACATGTTAGAAGCTATTGTGTGGCTATTTAATTATTTATCTTTTTTAATGCAAATTTCGTGATACTGCTCCTTTAAGTTGACTGGATTGTCCCTTTTTAAAGTGGACCAAAACCCAGGATTTGGGCTATCCTGGGTTTTGTTCCTTGCCCCTGGGGCACTCCAATTGGGGATTCCCCGCTGTGTGAAACTCAACAGGTCTTCCGAACTCCCCTCCGCAGTCCTATGGCGCATGTGGGGCCTCTGATCTCAATCATCGTGCTCGGATCCTCTTCTGTCCTCTTTGTCTAAGCCTACTCTAAGGGAGTGGACCCGAGCGTGCCGGTGACCCATCCCCCGCTACCCTCTTAACAGGAAGCATGCCCCTGCGCCAGCCATTCACAAATGCCTGACGCGGGTACGCACCCTGCTAGAGGGATAGCTGGGATGCGGCCGCTGCTTGCACATGTGTCACTAGACTGGGAAGGTGAGTTTTTGGGCGACCTGGGGGATTTCACACAGTGAGGCATCCTGACTCTGCATGCCCCGTGGAAGGGAGTCTAGCGGCCGTGGAATCTTATAGATTCCAGGGCCATGGGTTTTGGTCCTCCTTTAACAAGATGTCAAATGCCCTTATTAAAGTGGACCAAAACTCAGGATTTTGACTATTCTGGGTTTAGTCCTTGCCCCTCCCCCCCGGCATCCGATTGGGGGTGCCCCACTATGTGAAATCCCCCAGGTTGTCCAACCTGACTTGCCCTTCCACGGTCCTATGGCTCCTACGTGGCCTCTAGTCCAATCAGCACGCTCAGATCTGCTCCTGCCTCTTCGTCTAAGAGCTTGTCTAAGGGAGCGTATCCGAGCGCGCTGGCAGCCACATCCCCCCACTATCCTCTAACAGGGAGCGGGCCTGCACCGGACATTCACAAATGCCTGGCACGGGCACGCTCCCTGCCAAACAGATGGCGGGGATGCAGCCACTGTGTGCGCATGCGCCGTTGGGCCTCAGAGGAAAGTGATTTTCTGGGTGACCAGGGGGGTTTCACATAGGGAGAAGGTAATAAAGCAGACCTGGAATCTCTTAGATTCCAGGGCTGTCAGACTGTGGGTTTTGGTCCACTTTAAACATGGTCTACAAATATTTTTTTATTTTTGTTACAGCCCATGAGTTCCACCCTTAGAGAGCGACTCAGGAAAATGAGAAGATCCTTTAATACACCATGCACAGTAGCCAAACGTCTAAAAATTGATTGTGAAGAAAGTGAGATTCCTTCAGGTTTAATCACCCGCGACCCCTCTCCGCCGCGGCCTCCTACTGAAGGCAGTGTGAGCACCGTACCCGTTACTACTGCTGCTTCGTCAGTGGGTGACGGCTTTGCAGAACGTCCAACTTCAGAGGAAGTTACCGAACCAGTCACCCCAGGTTCTGTTAGCCGACAAGATTTACTTCAACAGAAAAGAAAGTTACTAAAACAAGTGGAAGACAAGGAGGAGGTTTTACGGAGACTGAAACTGGTTAAACTGTACAGATCTAAGGTAACAAGTTACATTGTTGAAATGATGATCATCTGCTAAATCTTCAAACCTTGGCCCCATTTTTATTACTATAGATTGAAGTTGACCAATCGCCAGGACTTTCACTATCCCGGTGATCGGTCCGGACTCTTGTCCAATCAGCTATGTATCCAATACATATTAAAGAGGACCCTCTGGCGAGGGTGTTGGTGGCTGCTGATAAATGACAGGCTGGGGGGCACCCAGAATGCTGGAGCCCCCCGCACATAACCCCGCAGGGCGCCTATATTCCTAACCTTAAAGGAGCACATTACACAATTTTGTGATAATTAAAAACCCAATTAAACACGTTTGCTAATGAGAGGAGGGGTCACTTATACACCTGAACTGAAATAAACTCTCACCAAGCTAGTGGTTTTCTTCTCCTGGTAGGAAGAAAATCCAGGGGTGACAGGTTTAGTGTATCAGGGGTGACAGAACCTGTCACCCGATTCCCTCTTCGTTCTATTATTAAAAATAAAAATATGCCTGGCTGAGTATTTCTTGATGCCGGGTGTATAAGTGACCTCCTCCCGCCATCCAGCATATTTACATGGATATTTATAATTGGGCAATTTTTTTCACGATGGTGCTCCTTTAACCTCGCTCCCCCACTGGGAATCCAGCGCTGTAATTGGCTGCCCAGTTCTCATGTGGGCAATGACGTTCTGACCGGCGAATCTCCTGGCTACGTGAGTGCCTGGCAGCCAGTTGCAGTGCTAGATTCTCGTCAGGGGGACCAAGGATAAGGTAAAGTTTATGGGCGTCCTGAGGGGTTATGTGCTTATAGCAGCGACGCAGGCGGCCACCAACACCCTCGACGCAGAGAGTGTTGGTCAGCTTGGAATCAGAGCTCCGGCATAGAGAAAGGGGAGTGACTTTATCCCCCGTCTTCCTGGGGTCTGCAGTACACACTTCCCTCCCCAGCCTGCTTGGCTGGGTGTCAGCGCATGCATCAGCTTTATGATGCCAGGAATGCAGCTGTGCATCGTGGGACTGCCACAAAGGTACATTTTTGTGGACAAATGGGGTTTCACACAGCTGGGCATCCCAAGTGGGGAAGCCTGGCATCTTGCTGCGGAGGGATGTGACAGCCAGCCAGTCAGATAGGCTGAGATGGGGAGATGCAGACCGCAGGGAGATCGGGGATGCAGCCACTTCCCTTTCTCTAAGTCTGAGCTCTGATTCCAAACAGAACTATATGGCCTACCTTAAAAAGGAACATTGGGGGAGGTTAAAACCTCCCCCAAACCTCAATAGACTGCCCCCCCACCCCAGTTTCACAATTGGGGAGTGTTTACTCTCCTCGCCAGGGGGATCCATATTCTGGGTCCCTCAAGTTCCTGACAACCTCCTGACATCATCAAGTACTGCGCATGGCCCCTGATCTCGCTTCTGCGCAATGCCCATGAATGGGGTACAATGGAGCTGCCCGAAATCCTGTGAGACTTTGTAGAGCGACGAATTCGAAGTGTGATATTGAAGAGCACAGCTAAAGCCCTTCTTGTCAGTTAGCAACGTCTAAACGGCAGTGGGTAGGGGATCGGGCCCTGAAGGAGCCAGACATCTAAAAGGTAAGTAGTGGCTGATTGGGAGGGAAGAAACTGCCCCCTTTTATTTTAGGTCCGATGATCCTCTTTAATATGTATTTTCATACATCGCTGATTGGACAAGAACCCGCGCATGCATCGTGGGAACGCCGGAAATGTGATGCCTCAGGAAATCGGACCAATCACCAGAATAGTGAAAATCCTGGGGTAGGGAATTGGCCAGGCCCTGAAGACTTATAGACTCCAGGGCCAGGATAAGGTTTTGACATTGGTATGAGAAGTTACCTTGTGTACGGAGGTGCCCATTGTTCTCAAAATGAGCCTTCTGTACACAGGCAACACGTAACCACTGCCCCAGCTTCTCATACCGGCGCTGCGAGAGAAAACAGTGGCATGGGGGTTGCTAGCAGCAGCAGAAAGAGGATGTCTCCCTGTAAAAATGTCCCCACACAAATTAGTTGCACAGTCAAAAAGATTCAAATCAATTTTATTAAATGCCATGTAAAACATACACAAATCACAAAGGACAAAGGAGGTGTATCGCGAAATTATGGAATATTAAAAATCCATATTAACACATGTGAGTAGAGCCGGCTTATCTAGCCAAACTTAATAAAAGTCCTGCCAAGCTTGTGGTTTTCTTTTCCTGGTAGGAATAAAATCCAGGGGTGCCAGGTGTGTATCAGGGGGAGCAGAACCTGTACCCCTTTCTTTTTATTAAGTGCACAGCTTTTGGTTTGATTGAGCCACATTATGTGCACATGTATTCCTCTCCACACAGGAAATGTCCTTAAAAAAATACAATTCTGTGAAACTCACCTGTAGAATTGTTTTTGAATATATCCAGTCCAGGCCGTCCCAGAAGTGATGACATGTGGGCAGTCCGCCACCAGGTGGCGCAGTTACTGCAAGATACAGAGCTGTAACTCCTCCCGGCCCCCTATAAAATGAGCTGTCTCAATAGAATTCCCAGTGATCACAAAGTAAAAAAAAGAGACAGGCCAGGAGGCCAAGAAACCATGTTAAATCACATAGCTTCAGCATGTACTCTCTCCAACAAAAGACTAAGGACAACGGTCCAATATAAAAAGTAATCACCATAACAGGCAACAAGAGATAATGAAACCAAGGGCGGGGTGGGACGAGCTGGACTGGATATATTCAAAAACAATACTACAGGTGAGTTTTACAAAATTTTATTTTTCACTATATCCAGTCCAGGTCGTCCCAGAAGTGATGACATGTGGGACATCCAAAAGCGGTGTTCATTAGGGCGGGATCCCCAGTGCGGAACAGCATGTAGTTCATTTCACTACTGCCTGAAGCACCTTTCGTGTCAGCTGAGGCCCTAACATCAACCTTGTAAAACTTTGTAAAGGTATGAACAGAAGACCAGGTAGCAGCCTCACAAACTTGTTCAACAGAGGCCTGGTGCTGGAAAGCCCAGGAGGACCAATAGCTGTAGTAGAATGAGCTGTAATACGAAATGGGGGAACATTCCCCTTGGCAGAAAATGCTTGCACCACCGCCTGTCTGAGTGGACTTGGCCGGAGGCAAACCCTTTCTGGAACCCTCAGTGAGAACAAAGAGCGAATCCGATTTCCTGAAGGATTCAGTTGCAACCAGGTAGTAGTTAATGGCTCTGACCACATCCAAGGCATGGAGGGTCCTTTCCTTATAATTATGCGGTTCTGGACACAGGGAAGGCAAAACAACTTCCTCTTTAAGATGAAAGGGAGAAACTACCTTAGGAAAAAAATCAGGTTTAAAGCAAAACACCACCTTATCCTTATGCTGTTCAAAGTAAGGAGGCTTCATACAAAGCGCGGCCAGTTCTGACACGCGACACACCTAGGTGATAGCTACCAAAAAGACCACCTTTAGGGTCAAAATAGACAAAGCTGCATCGCACAAAGGCTCAAAAGGAGGGCCCTGGAGAGCAGAAAGCGCCAATTAAAATCCCACACCAGTAATTCAGGCTGTATTACCAGTTATTACCAGCTGTAGGCCCAAGTCCAAGCCGTGTTGTAAATATTCCAAAATCCTAGAAATAGAGAATGTGCGACAAGGGAAACTCTTGGATTCACACCAAGCAATGTAGGCATGCCAAACTCTGTAGTAAATCATGGAAGAAGACTTCTTCCGCGCCTGAATCATGGTCTGAACTACCGAGGCCGACAGCCCCTTGTCCGTCAGGATTGAGGTTTCAATAGCCAGGCCGTCAAAGCCAGTGTCTGTAAATTGGGGTGCCGCAGCAACCCCTGAGTTAGAAGCCCTGGGTCGTCGGGCATGATGAAGCGATCGACAGACATCTGGACTACGTCCACGAACCAACTCTGCCTCGGCCAGCGAGGAGCCACCAGTATGATTGGTACCCCCTCCTGGGCTATCTTGCGCAGCACTCGGCCCAGGAGCGGAAACGGAGGAAATTCATAAAGGAGCCTGAACTCCGTCCACGGAATTGCCAGAGCGTCTGTGGCGAAGGCCAGAGGATCTCTTGACAGGGAGACGAACCTTGGGAGCTTGTGATTGTGTCTGGACGCAAACAGATCCACCTCCGATTTACCCCAGCGAAGACGCAGAGCGTGAAAGATCTTGTTGCTAAGAGACCATTCCCCCAGACGAGAGCCCCCCCTGCTCAGGGAGTCTGCCTCCTGGTTCTCTACCCCAGGGATGTAAACCGCCGAGATGCAGGGAACATTCTTCTCCTCCCAAGACAGGATCTGGGTCACCTCCTGGAGGGCTTGCTTGCTTTGAGTCCCGCCCTGGTGATTGATGTAGGCAACAGCCGCTGATTGTCCGAGTGGACCTGGATCGCACGACCCCTTAGATGGGGAGTCAAATGAAGAAGCACCAACCGGATCACTCTCAGCTCCAGGAGATTGATGGGCAAGAGGGCCTCCTGCAGCCCCCACTGGCCCTGGAACTTCAGCGTTTGCCAAAAACCTCCCCGGTCAGACTGGCGTCCGTGGTGACAATCTCCCAACGGGGAGTCAGAAAGGACTTGCCCACCAACAGATTTCTGGAGTCCAACCACCACAAAAGAGACTGCCTGGCCAGGGGGGACAGCGACAATTCCTGTTTCAGAGACTCCTGCGTCCGGTCCCAACCGTTCAATTGAAGAGGTCTCATGTGGAACTGAGCAAAAGGGCACTGCCTCGAAGCATGAGACCATTAGGCCCACCAGTTTCATCCCCAGATGGATCGATGGCCACTGACAAGACAGTAAGGCCTGCACCTGCGCCTGGAAGCCCGCCACCTTCTGCTGGGGCAGGAATACCTTGACCTGAGAGGAGTCTGTCATGCCCAGAAAGTCACCAATGAGGGAGTGATAATTACCCATCCGACATCCTCGAGTGGATAACACCGTCCGGGTGTCGCTCTCGGCCTGCTGAAGGGACTGAGCCACAATCAGCAAATCGTCCAGATAAGTAAGAACACGAATGCCCTGGTTCCTCAGGATAGCCATGATGCCCGCCAGCACCTTGGTGAACACACGGGGGGCTGAAGCTATCCCGAATGGTAGTGCCACAAACTGGTAATGCTGATCCTCCAGTGCAAACCTCAGGAACTTCTGATATCCCTGAAAAATCGGGATGTGCAGATAAGCATCCTTGATGTCCACCGTGGTCATGAAGTCAGCGGGCCGAAGCGAGCTCACCGCAGACCGTAAGGTCTCCATGCCGAAATGTCTGACTCTGACAAACTTGTTTAGACCCTTCAGATCCAAGATAGGTCTCTGCGTTCTGTCCTTCTTGCGCACCTTGAACAGATTGGAGTAGAACCCTCAACCTTGTTCCTGGCGAGGCACAGGACAAATCACACCTGATAGCAGAAGGTGTGGAACGGCCATTCTTAGGCCCTGCGCCGTCAATGGGTTCTGGGAAATCCGCAAAAAGATATCTTGAGGGCGGCCAAACTGCCAGCTCTAATTTGTACCTGGAGGAAACCACCTCCTGAATCCACCGATCAGAGACTTGCTGTCTCCAGATGTGAGCAAATAGCAGACGCCGTCCCACCACCCGGATGCCTGAGAGGGCTTGGCAGGGGGTTTGGATTTAGCTCCCCAGGAGGGATTGGGTCGGCCGCAAGACCTACCTCATCCCCAGGAATCTCTGTGGCCACCTGAAAATGAAGAGTCTCTTCCTCCTCGAAAGGAGCGATAAGCAGATAAACCCCGAAAGGGCCATGTAGGATTCCGTCGCTGAGGGAGTCTTCCATCCTTGGCCAGAAGGTCCAGATGATCCCCGAATAACCTGAGCCCCGGGAAGGGGATACTAGTGAGCGACTTCTTGGCCGCATCCCTGACGTCAAGCCGGACACTATCGTCCATAGCCGAGACTACAAAAGCTATAAAATCCACACAGGCTTTGAGGTCTTTATACTCCTCCACCTGCTTGCGAGACTTGGCAATATCAACAAGGGATCTCGCCTTCTTCCTGATGGCCAAAGAGACAATGGCCGCGGCACAGACAGGGCGAAGCCCAGCACCCACAAAGGTAAACGCATGACAAGCCAGCTGATCCAGCTCCTCACGGAAAGGATACGGCCTGTCCAGGCCCTTAGGCACCGATGGCAATTTATTAGGTCTTTCCCATTCCTTAAACACCATATTGGAAAAGTGGGCCTGCTCCAGGAAGACAAGCCTCTGTCTCTCAGGCCGGAATAAATCGCCCTGCTTCCTCTTAGCCGCTTTAGGAGGGACAATATGCAAGGTCTCAAACACTGAAGACAGCAACTTCTCTGTGTAGTCAGGGAGCCCTTTTTTTTTATATATATATATATATATATATATATATATATATATATTCTCATTCGAGGAGGAACCAGGCTCGTTGTCATAGCCAAATGACTGATCCCCCTGAGGAAACGGAGTCCTTAAACAACTCTCCCTCCTCCATGGAGTCCCGACCTCCTAAAAGATCATCATCATCGTCGAAATCCAAGTAACCCGGCTCGATGTGCCGCTTCTTACTCATGGCCTTCCCAGTAGCCGTGCAAGATAACTGTCTCTCCAGGCTGGCCACCCGGTATGCCAAATTGGCTTGGGACCCCCTGCTGGCTTCCCCCTCGCTTAGGGCTGAATGCAGTAATGGGGGAGTTGGCGAGGCCGCAGGCAAAGGAGGGCTAGGGCCAGGGATGCCTGCCCTATCATGCTCCAAAGTACGCTCCTGGCGCAGCTGACACAAACCCCCAGAGGGCTGGTACCGCACATGGAGCAGAGCTTCACCCGCCCAGATGGGACCCCTAGCTCACTATTCTCTGAAGCCTCCATTATGGTGAAAAAATATAGGTTACAAGGCACTAACGGCCCAAACCTAATTTGAGATCCCCATTTTAGTCCCTCCTTTTGTGATCCCTCTTGAGAGAGGGCGCGGGGAGAGAGGCGGGGGGTGTAGCAGACCGGGAGGAACCACAACCCACAGCTGACAAAGGGGAGCCCACCTAGAAACAGAAGAAGCCATGAGCGAATGCACCATAATAAGACCAAAGAAAAAAGAAGAGGGACTCACGGACCGACCAGCGCGTTGAGTGATCCTGATGACTATAAACGGCAGGAGAGGCAGGCGGGCAAAGAGACGGCCGGCGGGCCCTAATGCTAGCAAGAGGAGCAGCATGACAAGAAAATGGCGCCGGGAGCCGGTAAGTGAACCTTGAGGGGCGGGCCGCGCAGCCGTGACGCAAAACGTGTCATCACGTGGCCCCGCCTCCCCGCTGCAGGCGTGAACGAGAGCGCCCTCGCCACCTAAAATGGCGCCGAAGTCGAGGAGGAGGGAGGGCGGCCCACAGAGGCCCCCCCCCGACGAGGAGTGCAGCGCGCCCCGCACAACAAACAAGGCCTCAGAAAAACCAGCCCACCGAGCGCTGCCCCCCCCCCCCCCCACAGCGCTGCCAAGATGGAGGGGAGAGAAGAAGGAGCCGAGGGAGGCAAGTATGCCAGTGAAGTCAGAAAGTGAAAAAAGACACACACACAATAAATAATAAAGCTTGTGGGCAAGAGGAGGGCATAACCCTGGGAAACAGGTGGTTCCTCCCCCCGAAAAAGGCTCACCTATACCATCGCTTATGGCCGGCTACCCTTTAGGGAGGGTCTGCGGCCCAGAGCCTAGCTTTGCCAACGCCTGACCCCGGCGTTCTCCCTACCTTCACCTGTCCCGTCAGCCGAGGCTGGGAGGCATAAGTGGGTCCACGGGAACAGAGGTAATAGGGGTGCAGCAGCAGACAGGCTTAAAATGCCCCACTCAGCTGCAGTATCCAGAGAGAGTATCCAAGACGATCCTAGCAGCGGCTACTGCAAGATGAACTCTGGGAATTCTATTGAGACAGCTCATTTTATAGGGGGCCGGGAGGAGTTACAGCTCTGGATCTTGCAGTAACTGCAACAGACTACCCACATGTCATCACTTCTGGGACGACCTGGACTGGATATAGTGAAAAAAGGTCAACTCCCCTTCGCAGCGTGGATGGAGGTCCCTATTTTGACATCAGCAGGATGTCTGAGGATAGGCAGGGCTACCCACTGACTTCCTCAAGCCCGCCTCTCAAACCTGATTGGTCGCGGCAGCTATATAGAGAGCCAGACAGCAGGAAAGTGAGTGAGGGGGTTATTTAAGAACGGCTAGCGCCAGGTAATTCTACTTAGCGGCACATTGCGCCTGGTGAACGCCGGGCGCTGTAGGCAAAACCACATTTAGGAAAGTGAATCTGGTGAGCGAGTGTAACAGCGCAATGTAGTGTCCAAAGTATTACCAGAGATGGCTAAGAGGCCGATTCATTAATAGCGGCAGGTAGTGACAGATGAGCGCCAGTAGCGTTATTTTCACAGCGCCCGCTAGTATTCGCTGTGCTTGGCCGTTGTTCGGCTGTTGACAGCGACTCAGTCGGTGTGCAGTAATGTTGAATACGGGGTTAGGAGTCGCTGTTTGACAGGTTCCGCGCTGTATGGGAGCGCATGACAGCGAATGGCCATAGCGACCGGCTCCCACCATATTCATTAACAAATCACGCTCAAAAAATTCTCGCGCTGTGAAATGCATGTTTAAACCCCAGAGCGCTGGCGGCGATGTGTTAAAAGTAGTTTTTTAACCCCCAAACAACCATATTTTTGGAAAAAATAAAAGTTTTTACAAACATTTTGTAATATGAATACAATAATATCAGACCTGTAATATCAATTCTGCACAAATTTTTTTTTTTTTTTTTACCTTAAAAAAAATATCTAACATTGCAGAAGTGGTCACAGAATTTTTGACATTTAAAAAAAAAAAAAAAAACATTAATAGCAATTAATTCTGAATATTTAAAGATTGTTCCATTGAAATGCATTGGAGAGCGCCAGGTAGCGAGAGGTCATACCTGTCGCTGTTCAAGGTCGCACGCTGGCGCTGTGGGGTGAGGCTGGAATAATGATGAATGAGTCGCTATCTGGCGCTCTGTCAGTCGCTAAGCAGGATTGGCTTGATAAATGTGTGATTGCGGAGGGGAGCCGGCGTTCTCGTGGCGGTGAGCGTCATTACCGTTCGCTCACCATTCGCTACCCCTCGTTAAATAAGGCCCTAAGTGTACAGTGCCAGCACTCTAGGTTCAGGAGCGCCGATGCTGTGTGTGTAGTTTTTTGTTGAAGGTGTGGACCGAGTGTCGGGCACACTGAGCTGGCGCTACCTATCGCTCACTGCAGCATTGTCATCTTGTTAGATGTAGCGTAATCTTGGGCACTTTGACCTTAGGACATCACCTAGTGTTCTCCATTGGCTCTGCAGTGAATCAGGGAGAGCGCTTCTACAGAGCCCACCACACATCAAATTCATCAATGCCGGCCAAGGACATTACAGCGACCAATACGCTAGGTTACAGCGCCCGTCAACCGCTTACAGCGTCTACTAGTGGTTGCTCTAAGCGATACGTGGCGCTAGTAGTGAATCGGCCTCCATGTAGCTCTGCCTGATCTCAGGAATCCCTTGTCGGTACACCAAAGCCTCCCCACAAAAAAAGTTTTGTGTTCTGGTTTGACTTTTTTTTTTTTTTTTTTTTTACCCTAGAATAATCTGACGGAACTGCAGACCTTAATACAAAAATGGAGGAAAAGCAGCCAACTTTTGCTCTTTGAACTCCAAACTGCTTTAACCACTGAAAATACAAAGGTTAGCCTTACGCAGCTCATAGAAAGCTGCGGCCTGGATGAGAAATTGTTGCATTACAACAGAACTGAAGAGGACTTTGAAGAACCGTGAAAGGCCTGGGAATATGGGTAGAAAATGGCTGAAGGGTTGTTGGATGACTTTGCCTTTTGTAGCTGTTTTTTTACAAAGGTGTTTTTCTTTTCTGTTTATAAACATAACATATGTTAAAGGGTCCAATGTAGGATCACATGTAAGTTATTACTGGAGATTAGCCGGATCTTTGCATTTAAAATTCAGCTACTGGATGTTAAAGGGGAAGTCCGAGAATTTTTTTTTTAACCCCTCTCCCTGTGCTAAGCCTGATTTGGGAAAGACCACAAAAAGAGAAAAAAATATTGGAATTCATGAAAATGGGCACACCAGCAAAGGTATAAGGAAAATAGTATTACCGTATATACTCGAGTATAGGTCGACCCGAATATAAGCCGAGGCACCTAATTTTACCACAAAAAACTGGAAAAGTTATTGACTCGAGTATAAGCCTAGGGTGGGAAATGCAGCAGCTACCGGTAAACAGGGGAACATGGACTCAAAAGAGGGACAGCCCCTCCAAATCAGGAAAACTTGGGAGGTATGCAATAACAGTACACAGAGCTGTGGCAGCGCTATCACTAAAGAAGCTTTACCTGCTGCCGTTTTAACATAAAAATCCCGCCCTCGCCTGTAGGGGCAGAGGAGCACACAGCCAGCATTGGTGTGCATCCTTCTCCCCTTTCCTGTCTCCCATTCGTTGCGTCCCTGGGCGTTCCAACCTCTTTGCTGAGTGAAGGTTGGGGACAAAAAGCGCAGACAAGCAGCTTCCAGGGAGCGCTGCTCACCACCCGGGTAATGCTAAGAGCAGACTTGCTCTTAGTGGACGACGGCCCCGCCCCCTGCTCGCAGATTGACAGCAGCGATGTCGGCTGCCTTCACTCCTACACGCCAGCTGTAAGTTTTTTCATCCCTCCCCCCGCACGCCAGGAAGTCTCTTTGCGCCCGCAGGCACCAGGAACTATTAATTCAGAAGACACCAGCACACACACACCTACCTGATGAGGGGGACACAAGAGAACCACATGCCCCGCACTGCTCCAGCATCTTCACTGCCGACGGCGAGGGGCTGCGCAGGGGGGCAGGCACGGGTGCGCGGCCGCGCGCGCACCTTAGCTCCTCCTACCTTTTCTCCTCCATTTCACTGACTCGAGTATAAGCCGAGGCGGATTTTTTCAGCCCAAAAAGTGGCTTATACTTGAGTATATACGGTATTTATTGGTGGCATATAAAATTAAAAACATACAAAGGACAAGACAGGGGAGAATAAAAACACATGGTCTCCTGATGATATTATTGTAAATAGTAGCACAGTTAGCAAAAAGTTCCCTTGATGCCAAACTATGTCCCTGTTGTACCAAGGAATCAATCTCTAATTGATAATAATCAATATATGAAGTACATAATTAATAATTGATAATACAGAGCAAGGGCGGTAAACCGTTATATATATATGTATAGAAATTATTATAAGACTGAGATGGTGAATACCCAAAAAATCCTCAGAACTAGTGCTAACAATAATAAAAAACGAAATAATTAATTATCCAAACTATTAACAAATCAATACCATAGTTAAATCAAAACTAAATATACCAAGTGAAAGAAGCCTCATGCAGAAAAAAGTGCTGCAGACAGTAATGAACACAGCTCTGTCTGCAGAATATATGAAAAGAATCTACATTAACATTATAATGAAACATATCTGTAAAGACATACAATGCTGAAAACCTCAGTGATACAATTGTAACAAGCAGGCTCGCCGAACGGAGCCCAGCTCGTAGAAAAAATCTTATCCAAGTGTTACAAAGTGCAGTGTAATTCTATATGAACCTAGTGCTAAACAAGGGATAAATGAATACCGCCCAAACGTGGAGTATACACAGGAGACCCAGCTACCCCGCGCGCTCCGCCGTCGTTCTCACGGCTTCTGATAGGGAAAAAGAACATAAAAAAACGAATGGGTGGGGGTTAACACACTGCACTGGGAGCTGAAGCTTGGAACTTTGAGTGACAGGTCAGTCGCCCAATGCTGTGCAGCGCCGTGACTGTACTGTTCTGTCACTCCTATCTGGCGTTGGGAGGATTGCTGCAGTCAGGTGATATGTTTTTTATTATTTTAATGTGTAAATCAGGCTTAGCATGTGGGGGGGAGGGTGATGGCGTTTTAGAAAAAGCTTGGGCTCTTTAAATTTTCCTTTACATTTGGGTTATGAACGGAGGAACTGGAATTCTTTCGGATAAGCAAGGGCAGAGCAGAAAGTTTTTTTTTTTCAAGAAACAAGTTATTGATTTCTATGTCTTAATGTTACTTAGGCGATTTATGCTGAAAATGTTTATTTGTTAAAATGAACCAAAACTGTCTCTAGAGTCTGTAAAACTAAGGCTGGCCAATTCCCTGCCAAACACAATATTTAAAGAATGCTTCAAAATTATATAGTTGCAAGAAAAGTGAGTACATTTATTTACACACAAAAGATATCTTTGGAATAACGTGCAGACAGCACGTGGGGTGAGGAAGCAGATACAATACTAGTCATAATATTTACAATATGTACAATATATGGTGTAGCAAATCCCGGAATTTACATTAGTTTGGTTGCATCTGATATAGCGGAGTAAAGAGATACCAGGAATTTGCTGCCACAATAGGTTTCAAAAAGCCAAGATGAAGATTACTTTCAAGGAAGAAATAGAGATGGGTAGTTATACCTTAAGGAGATTATGAGGCACTCCTTGTATGCAGGTATTGTCCCAATCTCGGGATCTTTGCTGTGGAATACAACTTCAAGAGGTCCTAGAAATGCTGCCCAGGACACGTGTTTCGGTTCCCAATTAAACCTTTCTCAAAGTGGTGTGCAGATGCGTACTGTCCAGATGCAAGATGGAGGAGCGAAGTCCCTGCCCCCAGGGCGTCCTGGTTTTTGTAGGTTGGCATGATGTGTGAAACCCTCAGTTTGCTGACCTTACTAGTGATCCCGAGGTGGGCAGCTGGCCGCTCCGACGCCAGGCCTATCTGGATGATTGGCATGAGTCTGCCTAGCCTGAGCGGAGGGGCGTGGCTAGCTTTGATTGTTCTCGGAGCCGTACATTAATAGGCACAATTAAGAAAGAGGATTTGTGAAGAGCTACTCTGTGCCATGGGAATGCCGGAGAGATAAGCAAGCAGAGCAAAGGAAAGTTTCATACATTGGAGTATCCCAAATCGTGTCATTTTCCAGCTCTAGCCTCTGGTGGGGGTCACTTAAAGCAACAAGGTGAACTGGGGCTTCACACAGGAGCATTTCAGTTGGTTCAAGGACCAAAACCTTGGCTAGTTAAAGGCACGGTGGACTTTCACTACCGACCTCAGATCAGGTTTGCTAGAGGGGCATGAGGCTCCCCTGGATCTGGGTTTTTCTTTTCTGAATTCTGGTTTGCCTTGTGGAATACGCATGAGTCGTCCATAGAGATTAATAGGCGCTTTGTACACTGCACATACCCACTTACAGACTGGAACGAGCGCTGCACCCAGCTTTAGTTACCGGTACTGCAGGGGAGTCTTGTGCCTGTCTGACACCCTTGATCTGAGGTCTGTGGGGAAAGTCCACAAAACAAAAATGGACTTTCGATTTTAATTACTTTCACGATTTATGGAATTACTTACTTATAAAAATAATTTCAGAGTAAGTAAATATCTACATTTTGACAGTTTTACAATCCTCCCTGGTCTCCTAAAGTGGACCAAAAGTTTTGGCATCCAACCTTGAAGTCTAAAATACTCCTGGATCAGGCTATTCCCTGTTTCCGGGCCCTTCAAATTTGGGATGACCTGCTGTGTGAAATTCCCCCAGGATTGCTGTAAAATGTATGCTTTCTATATATTCTATATAAATTTCTATATAAATAGAAAAATAAAAATGTAGAAATGTAGCTATGTGGGTATATGAATATACTGATATATATGTATATCCACATTAGTTTCGGAGGAGGGGGGGTCCTGTAAGGGGGTAGGGGGTTTAGGTGGGGGTTTGGTGGGTAGGAGGGGCGGGTGGGGGAGGATTGAGCATGCCTTAACTTAAGCTGTATCGGCTATAGATAAACTTGATATATTTAATACTTCACAAACTATGATGCAAGTATACTCTAAACACCATACAGTACCATTGTGACGATGGAACGCTTTGGTGAGGTGGAGCACCCTATTGCTGATTGTTTGTAAAAAAATAAAAAAATAAATGTATGCTTTCTGCAATCCCATGACCAGCCCCACCAGCCAGCCGTAGCCAGGGGGAAATTATCTGAAGGGATACCGGGCTTTGTGTGCGCACACATCATTCTATACTGGTTGTTCATAGGCACAGCATAAGATGCTGAATGAATGAGAGCATGTACTAGGCGAACTGGTGGTCTCACACAGTAGGGGCATCCCAGATCTGGATAACTGCAAACGGTGGCACATGTGGTGTATGCAGGTTCAACGAGGCTAAAAGCAATTGTTGCTTCCACTACCTACTTCTGACATGGCTTCAATATCTTTACCAGATGCTGTTTTGTTTGGGGACTGGGAGTTTTACATGTCATTTTACATGTATAATGTACATACAGTGTAATTGGGGGATGTAAAAATAAAAGCTCCTCAGACACTGTTGTGCTTTCTTAAAATACAGGATGCCTCAGAGCACATTCATGTCCTTTGCTGTCCTTTTGGTTTTGACACCAGTATTACCACAGCTGTTCTGTGAAGGCCTCAGGTTTTTAGAGGACATTAGTGCCCAAACATATTCATGAAAACCAAGGTACACAGCAGACAGCTCAGGGATAAAGTTGCGATGAGGTGTATTGCAGGGTTAGGCTATGAAAAAAAATAGTCCATCATGTGCAATCCATCATCTGTAAATGGAAGGAGTATGGCCCAAGTGCAAACCTGCCAAGACATGGCTGGCCACTGTCTGACAGCCCAGACGAAAAGAGCACTTTATTTTTTTGTTTAATTCTAGAAGCAGACAGGAGGTGCAGAGACCCACATCTCAAGTGAGATAATCTTACCACAGGCCCACCATTACTGCATATAATGAGGAGGAACTACTGAAAAACCAACAAAAGTTTTTGGTTGCAAAAAAGCTCCATATTAATTTCCTAAAAACAGAGTGGTGCACTCAACGGAAGGTTGAGGGCTGTTACAATTCAGGTACATATATGGGTAAAGTGCTCAATTGCAACAAAATATAAAATAGATTACAGAGAGAAAAATGATAGTACATTGAGCCACTAGGAGTCACTAGTATTTCCTGTGAAAAGCAAAATGATACAATGGAAAAACAAGCTTATACATGAACCTTCATGTCCCCCAGTAATGACCATTCCCCCAGCGCTATACAAGTAAGGAATATACAAAGCAATGTGTAGCGATAACCCTTATCGCCGGAGGGCTTCACCGCCCGAGACGTCCTTTTCCCAATCGTAAGAGGTGCTGCTGGAATTCCAGAGTCGTCCGTGAGGAACCAGGAACAGCCCTTACAAGGGCTAGTGAATTGTAATATAGCGTTTCCCCCAATAAGAGACAGAACTCAGTATTGAGGGTGAAGGTGAAGTGTACTTTATTAGTGCCACACTGTGCCTTATATGCAAGGCTCCATGCAAGGGGACCTCCCCCGTGGACCTCATGACAAATACACAGACCAATGGGAGCAGGGCACACAATCCCTCAACTCTGCCGGTGACGCAATCAGCAAAACAATAGACGTCTGTAATACACTCAATCAGAACAATGCCATTGTCTGTGACGTAATCAATCAATACAATGGCCGTCAGAACAATGAATAACGTAATCAATCAACACAATGGCAGTCTGTACATGCTTAAGAAAAGGAAAGTAATGAACCTGTGTAAAGTCCAAAAGACAGAGCGTCTGTCACACAATGCAACAGTACAAAAGCATTGAATAGAAAATACGCTTACAAGTGATATGTGCGGAGAACTTTGAGCCCCTTGGGTGTTGAGTCACACCCTTCCTCTGGGGGAATATAAATGCTGTTGGTTACTTAGCCAACCACCTGGAAGCGTAACTTGCCAACCACTGTGGACGGCGACGCACAGGGCGTCATTCGGTCTGGCTGTGAGGGAACAAAGCCTACAGGGTAGAAGGAATCCCTGCTCTAAGCACTGTATGGGCAGCACTGTGTTAGCCAGGGCCTCGGAGGAAAGAGATTTAGGGATACTGATTACTGATAGCTGCAAGATGAGTGGACAGTGTAGCCAGGCAGTGGGAAAAGCAAGCAGGATGCTCGGCTGCATAGCTCAAGGCATCACCAGTAGGAAGAGGGAGGTTGTGATGCCGCTGTATAGAGCCCTGGTAAGGCCACAGCTAGAATACTGTGTGCAGTTCTGGAGACCTTACCTGCAAAAAGACATTCAAATAGCACGTGTCCAAAGGCCGCCAACAAAAATGGTAGAAGGACTTAACTAGAAGAACTTAAAACTTATCAGGAGAGACTTAAGAACTTAATTTGTACAGTATGGAGGAAAGAAGGGAGAGGGGGGACATGATGGAGACCTTTTATATATGTGAAAAAATTCAATATGGTTCAGGAGGGAAGTGTTTTTAAGAAAAAACTTATTGATAGAACAAGGGGGCCCAACCTGAAGCTAGTCGGAGGGAAGATCAGGAGCAATGTTAGAAAATATTATTTTACAGAAAGAGTAGTAGATGCTTGGAACACACTTCCAGCAAAGGTAGTTGAAAAACCGTCAGTCAGTGAATTTAAACATGTCTGGGATAATCTTCCATCTATCCTAAGATTAGGAGAACATACAGTATATACATAAGGGCAGACTAGATGGAGCGTATGGTCTCCTGCTATCAACCTTCTATCTTTCTTCTATGTTACAGCTTATTGCGCACAGGACACTATTCATCAATTACTCCACTAATCTAAAGCCGTTTTTGAAAGCAAGTCATAAGATGTCCCATGTGCAGTTTGCAGTCTCAAGCTATGTAGAGGACACAGCAAGCATGTGCAAGGTTCTCTGTTCAGATGAGCCCAACGTTCAGCTTTTTGACCTGAATGGCAAATTTCATGTGTGGAGAAAAGCGAACAACACACATCCCCCTGATCACACCATCCCCACCGTGACATGTGGTGGTGGCAGCATCATACTATGGGGAGGCTTTTCATTAAACCGGACCACCAGCCTGGCAGAGTTGGAAAAGAA
The DNA here is from genome assembly GCA_027917425.1 of Gastrophryne carolinensis. Lineage (NCBI taxonomy): Eukaryota > Metazoa > Chordata > Amphibia > Anura > Microhylidae > Gastrophryne > Gastrophryne carolinensis. Next base: position 607,865,659 of record CM051235.1, read on the forward strand.
AGGTAGCTGCCACTCTGGAGCTTTGCCCTTCCCAACTGACCTAACTGACAATACACAGTAACAGGAAACCCAGCAGCACTTCCTGTTTGCAGGTGGCCTGCAAATGTATGAGCTGCCATCTTGTTTATAAAATTGACCCCAGCAGGAGTTAGAAAAAAGTAAATTATTATTCTAAGCATACAGCACATCCTGCTCCAGAATAGTAAAAACATGTGGGTAATCCTCCACCTCAGGCGCCGTGCACTGCAGACATGTAGAAAGCAAGCTCCTCCCGGCCCTACATATACCGAAGGACCTCCCACAAATCCCCCCGCAGTGCTGAACTGCGAAGACATGAAGTATCACGCTCTCGCAGGCGAGCGGGGCTTACAGCCCAAGGCCCTGCGGGACTATTTCCACCCGTCCTCTTCAGAAGAATATGCCTCCCAGCCTGGGCTGCGCGGGTCGGGTGAAGGTAGGCAGCACCGGGTGTGCTGAACGGAGCCACGCTCCACCGCAATCCCCCTCCATAGGGTAGGCGGTCAGGCCGTTGGTGAGCCTCTAGTGGATGCCCCTCCCTCAATCTTGCCCGTGCCCCTCACAGACTTAGTCCATGGACGCTGTCCGCTTCTCCCTCGCTTCCTCCCGTAACTCGGGGGAAAAGAAGGGGGGGGGGTGTGGCAGCCCTAGTGTTAAGTATCACGTTAAGACCTTTGGCTTTAATTTTATTGGTGTCAGTGTCGCGCTTTGCTATACAGTGCGAGCCGTTTGTCTTTCATTAAAGTGGACCAACACCCAGGATTTTGACTATCCTGGGTCTTGGTCCACTTCGGTGGGGCACCCCCGATTGGGGTGCCCCGCTGTGTGAAACCCCCCCCGATCACCCTAAAAACTCACCGCTCCCAGCGCCGACGGACAAGGGATTTGACAGCCGCGGACAAGCGGCTCTGCCGCCGCCGCCTCCCGCGCGTCCCTCTCGACGCGCCCGCGCCGGCCATTCACAGACGGGGTTTTGGGGGGGTTTCACCCCGCGGGACATCCCGATCTCGGATGTCCCGTGGGGAGGGAGGTGATCGGCCCGGGAATCTTATAGATTCCCGGGCCGATCACTCGAGGGTGGTCCACTTTAACAACTCCCTAGACGGCAGCATCATTCCAGCGTGTCAGCATCTTATGCATACGCCTTATATCCAAACGTTCTACTTCTTTCTGTTGGTTAGAGCTTCGCGCTCTTTGGGGGAGGCGGAGACTTGGCATGACGCGCTCCGCGTCACAGCCTGGCCTGGCCCACCCCTCGAGGTTCGTTTGGCGCCATTTTGACTACGCGCCCGTGCGTGGTGCGGTTCGCCTCCTCCCTTGGTCATGTAAGTGCCGGGGCGGCATGGTTTTGTGTCTATCAGGCTGCACATGGCACTGACTCCACCCCTCTTGTCCCATTATGTCTTTCAGACGCCAGGACTTCGGTGGCTTCTCCCGGCCTAACATATATTACAGCGGGTCCACATAACAAATTCTCCCACATTACTAGCGGGTCTTGGGGCATCCAGGGTTGCCTATTGCATAAATCCCTGCGGGCATACTGCTTGATAATCACCATATGGAGGCATTTCAGAATTATGTAACCGGGGTCCCTCCGGGACATGACCGGCTGTGTGCAGTGTGTGGTTAGCCCCAGGCTGAGGCTGACAGGGCACGGGTCTGCGGACAGTGTGCAGAACAGGCAGGTTTGCCAATGGCGGCACCTCCCTTCAATACTCCCGTCTCCCCGGACCTAAATATCACTCATGACGAGTCCCACTCCAGCGGGGATGACCTGCAATCCGTGCCGCGCCCGTTGCCTACGGCGGAGCAGGTGCTTTCTGGATTGGCGGAGCGTATGGGCCCTGGTAAAAAGCGGTCCCTGACGCCTCCTGGCTCCCCGGTTCCTAACGATACCGATGACTCTGCTGATATGCAGGACCTTGACCCTTCTGATGAAGGTGAGCTATTCTCAGATTCGGGCTCCTCGAACGGGATGCCCGGGGGCTGTGATGATTCTGAGCCCAGTTCTTGGGGCCTGTGTGACACAGATGAAATTCTTATTAAGATTTTTGAGGTTTTGTCAATCTCCCCCCTGGGGAGACCCCCAAGCCTAAGAAGGAGAGTTTCCATACAGCGCCGCTGCGCTTGGAGTTCCTAGAACAGGAACATTTCCAGAATCTTATATCCCAAGAATGGGAATCGCCTTGTAAGCTTAAAGGGGTCCCAGGGGTCTGGGATTGGAAGTACCCTTTCCCTCCTGATGTGGTTAATTTGTGGTTAATTTGTGGTCAGCACCTCTGGTGGTGGACGCACCGGTTATAGGGGTCACAAACCCCCCTTTCATGACGGCTCCTTCGGGATGCTGAGGACCGGCGCATTGACAGATTGGCTTCCCACACCTTCTCGTGTGCTGGGACGGCTCTGCGCCCGGTCTGTGCCGCGGCCATCACTGCGGTGGCCGCCAGGACTCTGGTCAGAAAAGTACTAGATCACCGCCCTGAGGACCTCCCCACATCAGACTGTGATGCGTTTGTGAAGTTTATTCTATCAGCACTGGACGACACCATTAAGATGTGTGCAAGAACCTCTGCCCTTGTGGTAGCTATTCGCCGCCTGGTCTGGCTGCGACAGTGGGGTGCTGACGAGGCTACGAAAAAAGGCTCTCACTTGCCTTCCCTTCAGAGGACGGCGGTTATTTGGGGCCCGTTTGGACCTTTTTGGTAAAAAGGGTAAAGCACCCTTGCGCAGAAGGCCGCTCCGGCCCCCCCGAGGCAGGGTCACCCCCTCCACCTCCCTACGTTAGCGTCAAACGCGAACCTGAGGTGTGCTTCCAACTGTTCCGTGTGGATTTCCACCATGGGGTGGGCAGGCAGCGCCCTGGGCCCTCTGGCAGGACTAAGTCCAAATCTGCCAAGACCTCCCAAGCATGAAGGGGCGCCCTTGCCCTTCTGGGCGAGGGTACTGCTGCAGCAGCTGTCTCCCATCTAGGAATGTACCTTCTCCTTCCGGTGGTTCCAGGAGGTAGTTCCCCTGGACACAGGATAGCCTTTGCTGGGCGGTCCCTCTCAGTGGTTGTCAGGGTGCTTCTAGCCCCTGCTTTTCCCTCAGGAATTGGTGCAGGCCGTACTGGGCCTACAGGTTGCCCTTAACAGTATGGGGCTATGGCCTCTATATTAACCCTCCTCCTTCCCTCAACAGTATGAGGCAGTCTGGGCCACGCTGGCCTATGGTAGGCCTGGCAATCCTACTCTCACAGGTAGTCCCTATAGGACACCTCTGTCTTGGGACACAGGCGCCCTGTGCAAGGGGGGCTTCCGGCCTCCTGTGAAGTACTAGATCTTCTTAGTTCCCCTTGTGTCTGCTGGACACCAAGACCATTACTAGTCGGTGTTGCAGGACCAACCCTGCGGATTGAGGCATTATTTGGGGCCTCTCTTTCGTTCACAGGCTACTCGCCATGGCACGAATGGGGGTGATGTCTCGAACATGCCTGGGGGGGGCGTCTGCGTTAGGACCTACCGGGTCGTCTTTCCTTACTCCCCAGTCTCTACATCAGGCCGAGTGGATGGGTCGGCTAGAGGTGTCCCCTGGGAGTTACTGGATGGTTGCTCAGTCACCTCAATCCCTCATGGTCCCTTGTCCGCTATCCCCATTCCTGGGATTTGGTTCAGGCTTGAGCCTTCTTCTCTGGCAATAAGGGGGGACTCCTGGTTACGGGGGCTCCGCCCCCCTTTACTGGCATCTTACTTTCACCAGGCGGGATGGCAGCTGGTGGGCCCGTTGGTGGCATATCAAGAGGATGTCCCTTATATACCGAGCCCTTGGGCTCTTCGGCACAGTAGGTTATTGAGCTTACATGGGGTTCCAGCACCCTGGGGCTTGGTCTGTGCTCATTCCCCCTTGGTAAGGTGGTTCCTCTGAGCTGATCATATTCACGGGCCCCGTCAGGGGGCACCCCCTTCCTTACTTGCATCTTCCAGTGAATGGTCACCTTGGGTACCAAGTCTCGCAGGTTGGCGGGGGAGGGGAATTTCTTCCACAATCCCCCGTGGTTCCTAGGTAGGGTCCCCTAGAGGGTCCATCTTACCTGCTGGTTTTGTTGAAATGGTGTGCCTTCCGTTGACTCTATATGGCTGGACTTCTCCTCTTTTAGGATCTGTCTGTCTATTGGGGACTCCTGGTCTGTTGGATGACAATGGCCTGTTATATTATTGGTCGAGAGATTGAGGCAGGATGCTCCCTCTGGAGGGTTCCTGATCCTGCCTTGGGCGGGGGTCTACGTCCTCTGCTTCTCAGAGGTATTCGCTCCAATGGATGCTCTTTACAGGTTATGCTATCCTGGTGTCGCTCTGGGAGCCTACTAGCGTGGCTCTGTTGGGTCTCCCTTATAACACAGGGGCTCCGCCCTCGTTTTTACTGTCCCAGAATATTCTGACTCTGGTCATGGGGGCTGAGTTATCTTAGGCATATACTTGCTATTTTATATGCCTTCTCTTCATCACCCTACTTGTGGGGTTCTGCGCACGGTCGGCCTGATAGAGAGACCCGTGAGATGGATGGCCTGGGTGGCCTTGTGAGCTGTAGTTCGCAGATGCCTCTGCTGAAGTCTGCTGACCTGTTCGCTCTCTCAGGAGTGCGGTTCTGCCCTTGTCAGGCCCCTTCCTTTATCGTCCCAATATAAGGTCTCTTGTCTGGGGATTGACAGCTGATTCATTCACCCCTTGGAGACGGGCCTTATCTTCTGGGTGACTCTGTATAAGGGGGTGCTGGGAGCAAGCTTCCCCAGCTTCCCCTTCCTCCGTCTATTGGGGTTTTTGTGGTAACCCATATTGATTGGCATGAGTCTTGGTCTCTTCTCTGTTAGACGTTCTCGGTTCCCAGGGTTTTTAGAGTCATTACAGCATAAGTTTGGGGTTGGCCCCCCATCTGGGGACTCTGAAGGTGCAGGTTCTGTCCTGGCTGTTTTCCTGCAGGAGTCTGATTCTGTCGCCCTTGTGAGGAATTCTTTTGGGGATTGCTTAGCTGCATCTCCAAAGTAGTTCCATGGTCCCTGTGGGGATCAATTTCATTGTTTACCCTGCGGTTTTTTCCTGGGGACTTTTGCTGGATGCTGTCTAAGCAGCTTTGTAGTCCAGGTCGCTTCTCTGGGGGCTCCTGACTCCGTCAGACGTGTGCCTGAGACGGTGGATCTGGTTACTTAACCTTGGCTCGATATATATATATATACAGATATATATGGCTACAGGCACCCCATGCCGTGGGGGTGTTCCTTCTTACGCCGGACCTCCGGTCCAAGTGGTCTGTAGGATCATTGTTTTAGTCCTTTGGTCTATCTATGGACTTTATTCTTAATACTAATAGGAGGGGCTACATTCCCTCTACAGGTGTTGCAATTTTCCCCATGAGGGTTTCCATGGCCCTTAGGGGGACTGATGCTCTTGGAGTCTGCGGGCGCCTCTTTATGTATGCGCCTGATATCTCCTTCCAGCGCCACTGCGCCCTTTGGATTAATCCTTCTTAGATGTCTCCTGATCCTGAGTAAAGCCATTGGCTTCGTGTTAGTTAGGGGTCAGTATTCCCGCCTTGGTCGGGTGACCTGTTCTATATCCCTTAGGGGGTGTTACGAGTTTTCCACGAGCCTTTTTTGCCTGTGGGCTGGTTGGGTCGTTACACCGACCTATATTCCTCTTTAGGGGAAAGAATCTTCCCTTTTTCTGTTTATTCCGTTATATTGGTGCTTGGGTACCACTGGCCCTTCAGCACCAGGGTTTTTTTCTGTTGAATAAGTTGCTAGACTTATGGCCTGTCTCTGTTCACACCTTCAAGGTCTTGTTATGAGATTGACGTTAGAGCCTCTGCTCATGTCATGCCTGTTGCAAGTTTTGCAGGTGACAGCGCCTTTACTGTCCGCTGTGCCTTGTTTTTCCTGGGGATCCCACCCTGTTTACGGACACTGCTATTGGATGTCCCACATGTTATTACTATTCTGGAGCAGGACATGCTGTATGCTTAGAATAATACAACTCTGTGAAGTACTCACCTGTAGAGTTGATATTATATGCATACAGCACGTCCTGCTCCACCCCACCCTGGTTCACTTGTTCTGGATCCCCTGTATGGTGATTGTTATCAATTGATATTATTACCAGTTTTCGGGGTGGTTTGTTCCTCCCGGCTTCTCTTCTCACTGCTTTTCAATGCTGGGGATTTGTGGGAGGTCCTTCGGTATATGTAGGGCCGGGAGGAACTTGTTTTCTACATGTCTGCAGTGGCGGAGGATTACCCACATGTTATTACTATTCTGGAGCAGGACGTGCTGTATGCGTATAATATCAACTCTACAGGTGAGTACTTCACAGAGTTGTATATTCTAAGTATGTCACACACCCCACTTCAAACATTAATTCTTACACTTGGGGTTATACCACCAGCAGGTGGTGACGTTGCAGAGAAGTCATGAAAAACGAGCCCCTCCTGGTCTATACATACCTGGTACCTCCCACTCATTCCCCAGTGTTTCTTCTCTGCAAGATGGCGACAAGACAGAAGAAAGAAGTCTCCTGCTTGCAGGTAGCCGGGGTTACACCCCGCCCCCCCCCCCCCCGTGGTCTATTTCTGCCCGGCTTTTTGTTAATAGCCCCTGGATAAGATATGTAGCCTCCCAGCTTAGGCTGTCGGCCGGGCAAAGTGTAGACGGCACTTAAGGTGCCTAGGAGATTAGCTCCTCCGCTAGACCCCATATTATGGGCAATGCGGTTATCCGGCCTGGTGATCCGGATTTGGGATGCCCTGCCCTGATGTCCCTGTTAGGTGTCCTCCCCGTTTGTCCCTTCTCCCTGCACTCGATAGGTGGGGGGAGGGGTGTGTGTGTGTGTGTGTGTGTGCCTGGGTTATGTTTGCTACTGTGCTTCACCATTTGTGGCGGGGCCGGGCGGCGTGGGTGATCTGCCGCCGGCCCGCCAGTTGTTTGCTACTGGCAGGGGGTGGGGTCGGGCGGCATGGTTGCCGCCGGCCTGCTGGCCTGCTGTCCATGTTTTTCTGCGGGCGCCATGTGTGGGGCGCCCGCTACTGTCCTGCTCCGGGGGTGGGGGGCGGGGCCGGGCGGCGTTTGCGTGCCGCCGGCCTGCCTGGTTGTGCGGGCGCCTTGTCGGGCGCCCACGGTTCTCCCCGGGGTCTGTGGCGGTGAGGGACCGGGCGGCGCGCTCTTGGCGTCGGCTCGCCGGTCCGGCGGTGCGGGCGCCTGTGCACCCTGCAGGGCTCTCCCGGTCTTAGATAACTGGCTAGTTGGGGTTGTTGTTTGCCTTCCCCTCATTAGTCATTGTACATTTCCCCGTTTCAGGGCTTTAATATAATAAAATTAAAAAAGGGGCATCCCGGGTCGCTTATTGCGTAATTCCCTGGGTTATTGCAAAACCATAAATTCACCATATGGAGGCTACCAAAGATACCGGAAACGGCCCTTGGGTCAGTTCAGGCTGTGTGGGATGATGTTATTGTATGCATTCTATATGCCCAGCAGAACATTGAGCGCCTGTCCGGCACTCCGGTGTCTGGCTCTTCGCCGCCTGTACCATCTCCTTCTCCTCCTCGCATGTTCCGGACCCCGTGTGACGTAGTCATGGGTGGGGATTCGCAATCTGAGGTATGTTCACGTCTGGCTAGCCTCGAGAAAATGTTTTCCGTTATGGTTGCTCAGAAGGCTCCGGCTAAGCGGAAACACTTGTCTCCGCCGGACTCAGATGCGGAAGTTGTTGAGGCATTGGATTGGTCAGATTGCCCCCTGGCTGAAGAGGGGGAGCTTATCGAGGTTGTGGAGATCCTGAGGTCCAGCAGCTCCTTTGTGCTGAGGGTGACCAGGCCATGGGGTCGGCTTCGGACACCCCTTCCATTTTGGCTCAAACGTTTGAGGTTTTGGATTTGGATCCCCCCGAGGCGGTCCCTCTGCCAGAGGGTGAGCTGTTTGAGGTTACCAAGCCGCTTTTGGTATTTCTTAGTCAGCAACAATTTGAGTATATTGTTCTTAAGGAATGGGAGCAACCTACGCGTCTCGTTGGTGTGCTGCCTAGTTGGGATAGGAAGTTTCCTTTTCCGGCGGACTTGCTGAAGCGTTGGTCTGTTTCTCCAGAGGTTGCAGCTCCTGTGCTGGGGCTATCTAAGGTTGCGGTTGTGCTTTCAACTGGACTCGACTAATCTTAAGGACGGCGAGGATCGCCGGGTTGATCAGCTGGCCCGCCATGGTTTTATTTGTGCGATTTTCGGCTCTGAGACCTGTTTTGTGCTTCGGCACTCCTATTGTTGGCGGTCAGGTCTATTGTCAGAGATTTATGTGTGGATCTCGATCCTATTTGTGATGACTTTCTTGCCCTCAAGCGTTGTGAGTCATTCATTCCGTTTATGCTCACTGCTCAGGATGATGCCATGTTGATGTGTGGCAGGGCTACGGCCCTGTTGGTGGCTATCCGGCAGTCGGTGTTGTTGCGGCAATGGACGGCTGACTTTAGTTCTAGAGGGTCGCTTATGGTGCTTCCTTTTCTGGGTTTGCGTCTTTTTGGCGAGAAATTAGATTCCGTTGCCAAGGGCGGTATGTTGCCTCAGCGCAAGAGGTTTCGTCGTTCCTTTCGAGGGGCGGGCTCTTTCAATCCTTCGTTTCGGGGAGCCAGAGCTGGTAGTGGCGCAAGCTCCTCGGGCTCCAGGGGTGCTAGCTGGAACAGGGGCAGAGGCCGTGGCTGTCCCGTCCACGCCTGGGGCGTCAGCTCAGCAATGAGGGGGGCGCCCTCACCCTTGCGGGTGGGGGGACGGTTGCGACACTTCTCACAGGTGGATCCGGGAGGTGGTGTCGGCCGGTTACTAGCTGGAGTTCGAGTCCCGTCCTTCTCCAAGGTTTTTCAGGTCGTTTTTTCCTTCAGATCCTTTGGCCGCGCAGGGTCTCCTGGCGTCGGTGAGGAATCTTCTGGAATTGACGCTCATCTGCTCGGCTCCTCCTTCGGAGGTGGGTCACGGATATTGTTCCAATCTCTTCACAGTGCTCAAGAAGGACGGGTCGGTTCGTCCCATCCTGGATCTGAAGTTTCTCAATGTGTTTATTCGTCCTCGGAACTTTCGTATGGAAACTCTGCGTTCTGCCGTCAACTCTCTGCGGCAGGGGGATTTCATGACGTCCATAGGCTTCAAGGATGCCTATCTTCACATTCCTATCTTTCCTCCTCACCAAAGGTTTCTTCGCTTGGTGGTGGGGGATCGGCATTTTCAGTTTGTGGCTCTTCCATTCGGTCTTTCTTTGGCGCCAAGAGTATTCACCAAGGTGTTGGCGGGCGTGATGGCCCTTCTCAGAGATCAGGGATTTCGCATTGTGCCTTATCTGGACGATCTCCTTTTCATGGCCCCTTTCTGCAGTCTAGCGGAAATGGACACCCGGACGGTGGTTGTGACCTTGGAGAGGGTCGGCTGGGTGATCAACTATCCCAAGTCCTCTCTCGTTCCGGCCAGGGTGGTGAACTTTCTGGGGATGTCCTTGGACGCGTGCCAGCACAGAGTGTTTCTCCCTCCGGCCAAGGTTCCTTTTGCTCAGTTTCTCACGAGGGCGCTTCAGCTTCATCTGTTGGCGTCTTGGGATCGGAGACCGCGGTCGTTGGATCGGTCCTTACGGATGCCCTTACGGAGTCCGTCAGTCTCTTCAGTGGTGGATGGTCTCGGACAACTTTTTAAGGGGCAGATCTTTCATGACGCCTCTTTGGGAGACTGTTACCACGGATGCCAGTCTGTCAGGATGGGGGGGTTTCTGGGAGGATCTTCGGTTCCGGGGCGGTGGGGTCCTCAGGAGGCCCACTTGCCCATAAACATTCTGGAGTTGAGAGCCATCAGGTTGGTTCTGTCTCACTTGACACAGCATCTACAGGGCTTGCCGATTCAGGTTTGGTAGGACAATCGGACGGTGGTTGCTTGCATCAATCACCATGGAGGGACTCGCAGTCTGGGTGCCTTCAGAGAGGTGTCTCTCTGGGCGGAGGCTCATGTCCCTTGCTTCTCGGCAGTGTACATTCCGGGAGTGGAAAATACGGAGGCGGACTTTCTGAACAGGTGCTCTTCCTGCCGGGGGGAATGGTCTCTCCATCCCCAGGTTTTTCGGTCTCTTTGTCTCCAGTGGGGGACGCCGGTGGTGGATCTGTTTGTCTCTCGTCACAATTACAAGCTTCCAACATTCGTGTCGCTCTCTCAGGATTCTCTGGCTCTGGCGGTGGATGCCATGTCCCTGAGCTGGGGGGACCTGGGGTTCCTTTATCTGTTTCCTCCGGTTCCCATGTGTGTTGCGAAAGCTGGCCCTGGAAGGGGTTCCCGCCATTCTCGTGGCTCCAAGGTGGCCAAGGCGGGTGTGGTTCGCAGACATCGTTCGTCTGGTGGTGGACCAGTTCGATCTGCCTCTTTGGGCGGATCTTCTCACTCATGGCCAGCTGCGTTACCTCAATTTACCAACGCTGGCTTTAACGTTTTGGTTGCTGAAACCTCCATCTTAAGGGAGGAAGGTCTTTCGGATTCTGTTATTCAGACTCTTATTAGTGCCAGGAAGAGGTCCTCTTCTACTATCTACTATAGGACATGGAGGTCTTATATTGATTGGTGTGAGTCTAGATCCTTGCCCTGCCGGGTTTTCTCTGTTTCTAAGATTTTGGAATTTTTTCAATCTGGGCTGGACTCTGGTCTTCAGCTGAGTACCTTGATGGGGCAGTTTCTGCCTTCTCTGTCCTTTTTTCTAAAGTATTTTGCGCTTCATCCTTTGGTCAAGACTTTTTTCCAGGGAGTTTCGCATCTAAGGCCTCCTAGGAAGCTATTGCTCTCCGTTTGGGGATTTGAATTTGGTTCTCTCTGCTCTTCAGGCTCCTCCTTTTGAGCCTTTGCCGGATATTGATCTTTCTATTCTGACTCAGAAGGTTGCCTTTTTTGGTGGCCATCACTTCGGTTCGGCGCATTTCGGACATGGCAGCCTTGTTGATTCTGGTCCCTCACTTTGAGAGACATCAGGACAAGTGGTTTTCCGCTTCAAACCGGATTTTCTTCCTAAGGTGGTCTCTGCTTTTCATCTTAACCAGGACATTGTTCTTCCGTCCTTGTGTCCTAAGCCTAGGAATGACAAGGAGAGGGTTTTGCATTGTTTGGATGTGGTACGTTGTGTTATGTACTATTTGCTTACTACATCTCCTTTTCGTAAGACGGATTCCTTTTTTGTGGTGCCCTGCGGGCCTAGGAAGGGTTTGGCTCCGGCTAAGTCTTCCATTAGCAAATGGCTTCGTCAGGCTGTTTTTGGGGCCTATTCTGTCAAGGGGAAGGTTCCCCCTTTTTTGTATCAATGTTCATTCTATTCGTGCTGTTGGAGCGTCTTGGGCTTTTCAGCGCCAGGCTTCTGTTGAACAAGTTTGTAGGGCTGTTACTTGGTTGTCTGTTCACACTTTTTCCAAGTTTTTCCAAGGTTGATGTGCGGGCTTCAGCGGATGCTGTTTTTGGCCGCAAGGTTCTGCAAGCTGCAGTGGTTTGAGTTTTGCATTATGGCCTTGTTGGATACCCGCCCTTTCTGGACACTGCTTTTGGATGTCCCAAGTGTAAGAATTAATGTTTGAAGTGGGGTGTGTGACATACTTAGAATAATACCATTTTGTGAATACTCACCTGTAAAATGGGTATTATAACACACCCCACTTCACCCGCCCTTTTTTGTATCCTGGATTCTTTATAGGGTGAAGTTTCATTTACAGTTTGAGGGTTACCAATGGGTTTTTTTCCTGGTACCTTGTCTTTACTGCTGTTTTGAATACTGGGGAATGAGTGGGAGGTACCAGGTATGTATAGACCAGGAGGGGCTCGTTTTTCATGACTTCTCTGCAACGTCGCCACCTGCTGGTGGTATAACCCCAAGTGTAAGAATTAATGTTTGAAGTGGGGTGTGTGACATACTTATAATACCCATTTTACAGGTGAGTATTCACAAAATGGTATTTTTGTATGTGCTGCAATCTAAATTGCCCTGGGTAGGTATGCATATGAGCATTGTTGTGTTCATCTGGTTTAAACCGGACCTTCAGCATGATTTAATGAAGCCCAAACCCTTAAAAAACTATTCCACAGCATCTAAAATTAATATATTATATGTTTTTAGACACTTATTTTTCTTTCCCCCACCGGGCTGCAACTCTGTCCAGGACTCTTGGTTACGGGCGCCGCCATCTTGACTCAGAAGCATCACATACTGAGGAGAGGAGAGCGGGATAAAGTGCAGGGGGAGGGGTTATAGCTGTGCTTTGCTCAGACAGAGCAGAGCTGGGGTCAGGGAAAGGATAGCAATCCCAGAATGCAGAGCAACACAGTCAGAAGACACTTCCTGTATGCAGGCTGCCTGATGATCCATGAGCCGCCATCTTGGATGTTTAAAGGCTCATAACATGCAGTAAATGCAGGTAGGATGATTTTTAATGTGAGCAATCTGTATGTACAGGGTGTGGGAAACATATAAGATATGCTCTTATTCGGAGTGAAGGTCCGCTTTACCCCAGAACAATTCAAGGAAATAAAAACGCTCAAGGTGTACAAACAAGTTCTATAAAGAAACCAAGAAAAACAGAGAACGAACTATACAGAAACATATATAAAAATGTGATTTCAATGCCCTTATATTGTGTTATACAGTATATATAAATATATATACAGCTATATATGCATATTTTTTATATAATAGGACTGTTCAGTTATGCGGTCATCTTAACTTCATGTAGTATTTCAAATGAAAACAGCTTTGTTTTAATTTAAAATGTCCATTTCAGGAATGTGGGAATTATGTGACAGATTCACATATTTTCTCTTCTGCCCAGAGCAAATAGTTTCCCCCCTTTTGCTTTAAGACCTATTTTTAAAAGAAAATATCAAGTTTAAACCCGAGCTTTGCATTTTATCTTCAGGCAAATACTTCCAAATGTGTAATCGCATTTTTCTTCGATTTCAACAAGTAATATTTTACATTCTTCTAATCCCTGGCTTAAATACAGCTAATTTCTGTATAAAGCTGACCGGAAATACAGTATGTATTGCACAAGGTGTGAATAGAGCAACGCTGCTGGGATTTCTTTTTGTGGTGTTAAGCGATTGTGGGGGGTTATTTCGTATTTTTAGTCTTGAGCCTGATTTTTGGAGGAAACGACCAGGTTGTCATAGAGAATGTTTCCCAAACTACCGGAGCCTAACCCAGCACTAAACAGAAAGGGATATGTTTATTTAAACTAAACCTTTATCATCATTTAAAACGGACCAAAACCCACTGATCCATTCATTGCCACACAACAGTGGCAATGAATGGAAGAGGCGGAGCTTTACAGCTAAAAGGCATTATCTGGGATTAGATTGAAGTAAGGGCTGTGGAAACTGGCAAAAGGTGCTCTTCATGGGGGGAGCAATACAAGGGATGCTAGTTAAAAATGCGGGTTTTGGTTTGCTTTAATAAAAAGCCCAAACCCTTAAAACACTATTCCCCAGCATCTAAAATGATTCTTTCACCCTCTGGGCTGCAACTCTGTTCAGGACTCTAGGATACAGGCGCCGCCATGTTGCCTCAGAAGCATCACACATTGAGAAGAGGAGAGGGGGGCGAAAGTACAGGGGGGGGAGTTATAGCTGTGCTTTGCACAGACAGAGCAGGGCTGAGGTCGGGAAATGGACAGCAATCCCAGAATGCAGAGAAGCACAGTCAGAAGATACTTCCTGTTTGCAAACAACCTGAGACTCCATGAGCCGCCATCTTGGACGTTTAAAGGTTCATAAAATGCAGTAGATGCAGGTAGGATGATTTTTTAATGTGAGCAATCTGTATGTACAGGGTGTGGGAAACATATAATAAAAAAATAAATAAATAAAAAAAAAATATATATATATATAATTTCAGGGTTAAGGCTCGGTTTAATCCCTGCAGTGTTTATAGTGGAGGGTGGTTAACACTTGACTGAACAATTAATATCAAAGAGTGTTCTGCAGTTTAGCAGTATTTTGATTTCCTTTAGTGTCAAAAGGCCACGGTCTTCAGAAGGACCACGTGGTTGGAACTGTGTGTTGGAATAGGCCTGATTAAGCAGACTAGAACTTTCACCCCAAGACTTGTAAACTTACATGCAACCTATACCTGTTAGGAGACCCAGCCAAAAGACCTTGTACACCAAACTTGACCTGCAGTAGAACCTGTTTTACCACCATATCATAACATAGTCAGTAGCCAGGCTTGGAAGAGACCAGTGTTAGGCCATATAGAGGGATTAACCATTTTGGTTCCAGCCTACCTAGAGATTTTGTCACCCTCTGTTGCCAGACCAATGTCAACTATTTAACTGTTTTGGGTTGCACAGGGTTTCCCTAAAAAAAGCCACATTTTCCTACAACAATATGCAAACAAGAAAAAACAAGTTAAATCTGAAACAGCAAGGTCTTCCGAACAGAACAATACCCAACATTCATAGCTACTTTCAAGGGTAGGGTTGCCAAACACCCCAAAGTGAAGCGTGTGAACTGGTATAGGGGTCTCTTGGATCCCTTACCACTTCACACCACACACACACACAGAAAGAAAAGTATTTAATTTTTCCAAGTATACAGCACGTCCTGTTTCACTAAATTATTTACGCTTGGGATATCCCGCCACAAGGTGGCGCAGTGGACTGCAGAAAGACTTGTGGCATCTCCCGGCCCTATAAAAGGACAGGGGAACTTTTCTCTGATTCTGATTCCTGTGAGGAGCAGCAGGAGATTTATGGTGGTGCTGGGTCTCCTTTTGGAGAAGACCCATGGTCTCCTGAGGATACTGACAGGCTGTTGGCTCACATTTTTGAAGTACTGTGTATTACACCTCCTGTCCCGGCTAAAAGGCAGCAGGGTGAGCTTTTTCACCCTGTTAAACAACGCTTGCAGTTCCCTGAGCAGATCCACTTCAATAATTTGGTGCTCAAGGAGTGGGAACGTCCTAGCAGATTGCCCACGGTGCCCAAGAGTTGGGACAGGAGGTATCCCTTCCCTGCTGATGTGGTTAAGCGCTGGTCGTGTCCCCCCGAGGTGGATGCTCCTTTGCTTGGGTTGTCCAATACCTCGGTCATGCATTCCCCTGGCACTTCTACTCTGAGGGATGGTGAAGACCGGCGTGTTGATCAGCTGGCCTGTCACGCATTTGCTTGTGCAGGGACTGCGCTGCGCCCTGTGTGCGCTTCTGCCATCCCGGCTCTTGCTATTAAAGCACTACTCAAGTGCCTTCTGGATAATGCCTCGGATGCCAATAGGGGGGAGGAGTATAGATCCCTCCTGCTTTGCTATGAATCTGTGGCATTTATTCTTTCTGCTATGGATGATGCGGTCAGGATGTGTGGTAGGACTTCTGCCCTTTTGGTGGCTATACGCCGCTCTTTTTGGCTGCCTCAGTGGGCGGCTGATAATGCTGCTAAGAAGGCTCTCACTGGATTCCCTTTTACTGGGCTACAGCTCTTTGGGGAGCGTCTGGATCTGTTTGCCAAGGGTGGTAGGCTGCCTCAACGCAGGAGGCAGCCGCGGCCCTTTCGGGAGGCTGGTTTTTCCCTCCCCTCCTTCCGTGCTCCCAGGTCCGGACGGGGTGCACCATTTGCGGGGGCACGTAGAGACCCTTGGGGCCGGGGTAGAGGCCGTGGTTGCCCCTGTCTCTCATGGGGTCCCAAGTCCAAATCTTCCCCCAAGCCCCCTCAGGCATGAGGAGGCGCCCTCACCCATTCGGGTGGGGGGACGGTTGCGGCTCTTTGCTCACGTCTGGAGACTGCGCGTCTCAGACCGGTGGATTCAGGAGGTGGTGTCCTCTGGGTACAAGATAGAGTTTGCAGCCTGGCCGCCCCCAAGATTTATCAGATCCCGGATGGTTCAAAGCCCCCTGTCAGCTTAGGGCTTGCGGTCCAAAGTCTTTTGGATTTGGGTGTCATCTGTCCTGTGCCTTCTCAGGAAAGGGGCAGAGGCTTCTACTCCAATCTGTTCACGGTTCCCTAAAAGGATGGGTCCCTGAGGCCCATCCTGGATTTGAAGCGCCTCAACAAATATGTCAGGTTCAGGCATTTTCACATGGAGACTCTGCGCTCGGCGGTCAGTACCTTGCGCCCAGGCGATTTCATGACTTCTGTGGACATCAAAGATGATTACCTTCATGTTCCAATCTTTCCAGGTCATCAGAGATTTCTCAGGTTCGCTCTGGAGGATCAGCACTATCAATTTGTGGCCCTACCGTTCGTTCTTACCTCAGCTCCTCGGGTCTTCTCAAGGTGCTGGCGGGGGTGATGGCTCTGTTGAGATCTCAGAGCATTCGCATCCTTCCTTATCTGGACGACATTCTGATTGCGTCTCAGTCCTTCCATCAAGCCGAGCTGGAAACCGAGTCCTTCGGTTGGGTGATTAACTATCCCAAGTCTTCTCTGTCTCTGTCCTTGGTGAGGTCCTTTCTGGGCATGACTCTGGATACATCTCAGGTTAAGGTTTTTCTGCCTCAGCAGAAGGTGGAGAGCCTGCAGACGCTGGCACGGTCTCTACTTTCTTGCCCTCACCTTTCCATTTGGCAGGGGATGCAGCTGGTGGGCCTGATGGTGTCATGCTTCGAGGCGGTTCCCTATGCTCAGTTTCACATGAGAACTCTTCAGTTGCACCTCTTGTCAGTTTGGGATCGGGACCCTGTGTCCCTGGATCAGATATTTGTTCTGTCCCCTCTGGTCAGTCAGTCCCACTCGTGGTGGCTGGACTCAAGGAATCTCCTACTCCTACACCCCGTGCTGGGAGACTGTCACCACAGATGCCAGTCTGACAGGTTGGGGGGGTTTTTGGAAGTCTCTGAAGTTCCAGGGTCAGTGGGGCCCTCAGGAGGCCCATGCTCCCATAAACATTCTGGAACTGCGGGCGTTAAGGTTGGTTCTTTTCCAGTTGACTCCGCACCTTCGGGGTCGGGCTGTTCAGATCCGCTCGGACAACCAGACGGCGGGCCCTCAAGGAAGTATCGGCAGTTTACATCCCGGGAGTGGAGAACCTGGAGGCAGACTCTCTAAGCAGGGGGATGTCTCGGCTGGGGGAGTGGTCCCTTAGCGGCAGGGTGTTTCACTCTCTGTGCCACCGCTTCTGTTGAACAAGTTTGTAAGGCCGCAACTTGGTCTTCTGTTCATACTTTTTCTAAGTTTTACAAGGTTGATGTTAGGGCCTCAGCTGATGCTGCTTTTGGCTGCAAAGTTCTTCAGGCGGCAGTGGTTTAAACTGCCCACTGTTGCTCTTGGGGATCCCACCCTACTTTACGGACACTGCTTTTGGACGTCCCAAGCGTAAAGAATTTAGTGAAACAGGACGTGCTGTATACTTGGAAAAATACAATTCTGTGAGTAATTGATTTTGTAGTATACAGCACGTCCTGTTTTACCCCTCCCTTGTTATCATTTTTCTTGGGTTACCTCTGTATGGCGATTTGTTCAAATGTTTGGTTGGGGTTCCTTCATTTTTATTCTCCCGGCTTCTTGTCTAGCTGCTTTTAAACACTGGGAATTTGTGGGAAGTTCCTGTCCTTTTATAGGGCCGGGAGATGCCACAAGTCTTTCTGCAGTCCACTGCGCCACCTTGGCGGGATATCCCAAGCGTAAAGAATTTAGTGAAACAGGACGTGCTGTATACTACAAAATCAGTTCTACAGAGTACTCACAGAATTGTATTTTTTAACACCTCTGATCCCCGAGCACTGTCCCTTGCCAATCACTCTGGCTTCTGCTTTCCTGCTGCTGCTGGAAGCATTTTTATACTTGCTGACAAGACATAAAGGGTTCATTAGAAAAAAAAATTGAGTCCCCCCTCTTGAGGGGTGGGGGGTTGGACCGCAGTTTTTTTAACTCTTAAAAATAAAAAAATATGTTGTGGGGTCCCCCCTTCCCAGCATATCCAGCCCAGGCACCATCAATTTGGGGCTTGTAGACCTGGGCACGAAGGCCAGCCTTGGTGGCCCCAAAGGCTACAAGCCCCCACAGCCTTTGTGGGTCGTGGGCTCTTCTGCTCCCCCCCAGGCCTTTGGGAAGCTGGTAATGGGGGGGGCTGATTTAATGGCAAGTCACCCGCTTGCCGCAGGTGATGTGCCATCCCCCCAAGCTTTGTGAACTAGTATACTCTCGGACTCCTTACCAGTTCACAAAGGGTTAAATGTAAAAAAAACACCATACACTGCAGAGCGATATGACATTTATTAAACTTTTTATTTCACTTTTATTTTTCATCTCGATCCTTTGTGTGAATGGAATGACTTAAAACCAGTTGCACTTGTTGTATCTGTGATCATGAAGTAGTTTGAGAGAATTGTGTTGAAATACATGAAGATTACAGGCAGCATAATGGACCCTATGCAACTTGCATACAGGGAAAACAGGTCATCGGAAGACGCTGTTAATATGACCCTTCTCTTTATGCATGAGCATCTGGATAATCGGGACTCTTACCTCAGAATTCTCTTTTTCGCATTTTTGTTCAGAGCCATAAATACGAAACTTCTATAGGAAAAGATGACATTCTCGACAGCATTTGCAACTGCATAGGAAGCTTCAAGACCGATTCTGTTCAGTGTCAGACATACTTACACTGGTGCCCCTCAAAGCTGTGTTCTGTCACCTCTCCTGTTCTCTATCTACAGCAACAATTGCACCTTCTTGGCTAACTCTGTGAAGATCATAAAGTTTGCCGATGATACAACCAGTATGGGAGTCAGGAAAGATCATGAGGAAGCCTACCAAGGAGTAGTGGGAGATCTAGTCAATCTGGTGATAAACTTGGCAAAAACTGTAGCAATGACACTGGACTTCAGAAGAAACCCAGCGCCTATTTCACTCCTATCAATAGGGTTGAAATAAAAAAAACTAAAGAAACAAAGTTCCTAGGGATGGTCTTTTACGTTAACCTTGAATGGTAAAAGAACACCTTGCCAGTACTGAGGAAAGCCCATCAGAGGCTGTTCTTCCGTAGGAATGTCAAGGCTGTTCTGTCAAAAAAAAATCTTTTTCCCTATATCCAGTCCAGGTTGTCCCAGTGATGACATGTGGGTATTCCGCCCCCAGGGGGCGCTCGACTGCAAGATCAAAAGATGTAGCTCCTCCTGGCCCCCTATAAAGGCAGGTGTCCCTCTATGATTCTCCAGTTGTTCATCTTGCAGTCTTGGCTGCAGAAGATCCTTTGGAACTCTCTGTCGAATATTGGCAGCAGAGCGGGGCCTCCTAGCCCGTTGGCCGCTGCGGGCCCTATTTCCACTGATCCGCTTGACCCACTGCTGCCTCCCAGCCGCTGGCTGCTATGGGATCGTGACGGTAGGGTGAACGCCGGGGTCAGTCGTTCGGCAGAGCTTTGCTCTGGGCCGCAGACCCTGTCCTAAAGGGTAGCCGGCCCCAGGCTTATGGTGAGCCTGAAGGGGGGGGGGGGAGCCACTAGTTAGGGCTCTAGGAAAGTCTACCCTCCCTGCCCAAAAGCTTTATTGGTGTTTTTGACACTTGTGTTACTGTGCTTTTTCTCACTATGGCTCCTCGCTGACTCAGCTGGGCCTTGGAGCATGACAGCCTTACCTCCCTTGCTCCCTAGTCGGGTTGCCGTACCAGCGTTCCCTGCTGCTGCGGCGCTGCCCGTGACGGGGGGGAGACGGCGCTGTGTGTAGAGGCGATGGCTCCGAGACCGGAGCTCTACTCCCGCTGTGGAGCCGTGCTGCTCTGTGTGGGTCGCGGCCCTTCGCGGACATGCTTTAATAGCCGTTTTAGGCCATACGGCAGAGGGATGGCGGTGGGCGGGCGCGTTTTTTCGCGCCGCCAGAGGTCTTCATGGTGCGGCCCGCCCCTCGAGGGATGCTTTGGAAGGTCTGCTCTGCGTGTGTGTGCTGGGGCCTGCTCTCTGGTTGTTGGTCTTCTGCTGCTGCTGGGGATTCCGCCATCGGAGGTTTCTACGGCTCCAAGGACTGTCCCTCTGTCGGTGGAAAGCTACAAAAATAATGGAGGGTGCACCGCACACAATCAAAAATAGGTGCTGACCATAGGGGGGAAAAATAGGACAAATGAAAGCTACAAATAAGAGATCCTAGACTGATCTCCAATCCCCCACTGAAAAAGGCCGCACACTGAATACAATTTTTTAAAAAACTCAATCAATTTAATAGATATTAATTAAATTCATACAAAAATTGGTACAAAAGTAAGGGCACTGACATAGACATTTACAAATTTGAAAAACACAAAAAACACAAGATGGGGGTGATCCCAAACAATGGTGACTATTTTAAAACTAATCTAAGACGCTGAGTTATAAATACAGACAATATAAAGCATGTGGTATAAAAATACAAAAAATGGGCCCAGATAAAAACCAATGATAATGGGTGAGAAAATCTAAATCAAAACAAACAGCTCATCAATTGATTGGAATGTATACAATAATATAGTGGACAAAAAGTGCTGAGTGCAAAGAAGAACTATTTAAAGTTTACAAATATAACAACCCATATAATGTGTGCAACTAGTGATGCAGCCTGTACTATACATGCATGACAGGCCGCTATGCAGTGTGTGAACGAAGTTAGAGCTATATGTGAGCTGTGAAAGTATGTGATGTGGGCTTGAACTAAGCCCAGCTGGGCCCTATGAATAATCAACACCAAACAGCAAAGTATTATGATCTTAGCCACACATGCGTAATAGATAAACAATAACAGTAATAGATAAACAATAACAGTAATTACATCACCAAGTCACCGGGGATCCCCCGCAGCAGCCGCCACCGACGCGTTGCGTGTCCGTTTGACACTTCGCCAGGGTGTACCGGCTGTCAGAATACCCCCTCCTTAAATACCCCGAATGTTAAAAGGCTGGCCAATGCGGCGCGGCCACGTCACCGGCCGCACACGTGCCCCGCCCGGCCAATGAACAAGGCCGTAAGGGCAACGCGTCAGACGCCACGTGACCAGCGTCGTCATCGGTCGCGTATCAGGAAGCGCTCACCGTGGCCGCGCCGCTAGGCGCGCGGCGGGCCGGGCGCACTCCCCTGCAGTAGGAGGCGCCCGCCCGCCGCGCCCCCGGCGGCGCGCACCACGCGCGAGCACTCCCCGTCCACCCAGCGCCAGGGCAAAGACCTGGAGCGGAACTGTGGTAGGTGAGTATTCGGGGAGGGGGGGAGAAGCAAGAAAGAAGAATCATATAGACATAGACACATAATAATTGAAAGTGCCGTGTTCAAAATAAACATATCATAAAGTCTACAAGTACTAAGCTAATATATAAACTATATAATACTATACAACATCAATAAGGTAAATATTGAAGGCTATCAATATGCTGCCCCTCTGGCTCCCTGAGTTAATCAAGGTGAATAAAATATATGGGTAAGGTGGAACCTAAGACGCTTCCTTAGGTGCTGTTACATTAAATTCAAATTGTGATGTCAAAATCATACATCACAGCTTAACCTGGATTAGGCAGGATGCTGTGTGATGCGCCCTGATAGTATACCAAGGCACATGACACACCCCGAATGGGGCCCACCCATTCAGGCAAAGGCATTTGTATTTTTACACCACATGCTTTATATTGTCTGTATTTATAACTCAGCGTCTTAGATTAGTTTTAAAATAGTCACCATTGTTTGGGATCACCCCCATCTTGTGTTGTTTGTGTTTTTTAAATTTGTAAATGTCTATGTCAGTGCCCTTACTTTTGTACCAATTTCTTTATGAATTTAATTAATATCTATTAAATTGATTGTCCCTCTGTCGGTGTCACGAGTCCCTCTTTTTGAATGACTTGTTTTTATTATGCCAAATTGTTTTGCTGATTCTGATGGGCCCTTCTCCCCTCTCTTGTATAGGTCGTGGGCTTTGTGGTTGAGGGTTGTGGTTCCTCCCGGTCCCCCTTATATAGGTTTGGGCCGTTAGTGTCTTGTAACCTTACCAATTGACCATTTTTAATCACCATAATGGAGGCTTCTGGGGATAGTGAGCTGGGGGCCCCATTTGGGCAGGAAAAGCTCTGCCCCTTGTGCAGTAGGAATCCTCTGGGCGGATTCAGCACTGTTTGTACCACTTGCGCCAGGGGCATCATTTTGGACCATGACCGGGCGGGCGTCCCTGTCCCTAGCCCTTCACTGCCTGTGACCTCTTTGGACCCTCCGCTGCTGTACCCAGCCCCCAGCGAGGGGGGAGCCAGCAGGGGGTCCCATGCTGATTTGGCGCATAGGCTGGCCAATCTCGAGAGACAGATTTCGTGGACGGCTCCCAAGAAGGCCACGAGTAAGAAACGGCATCTCAAGCCCGTTTACTCAGATAATGACGATCTCTTTCATGATCTGGGATCTGTGGAGGAAGGTGAGTTGCCAGTTGATTCCCATTC
Source organism: Gastrophryne carolinensis (assembly GCA_027917425.1). Classification (NCBI taxonomy): domain Eukaryota; kingdom Metazoa; phylum Chordata; class Amphibia; order Anura; family Microhylidae; genus Gastrophryne; species Gastrophryne carolinensis. The sequence continues at coordinate 607,888,050 of CM051235.1, forward strand.
CACGGTGGATTGTTCTGCTGGCGATGACAGTTTGTCTGGTTCTTCCTCGGATGAGGATGCGTGGCTCCCTGATGATACGGAGAAGTTGCTTACCTCAGTGTTTGAGACACTACACATTGTTCCTCCCAGAGCGGCTAAGAGGAAGCAAGGTGATTTGTTTAGGCCCGAAAGACAAAGGCGGGTCTTTCCGGAGCAGGCCTATTTTCCTATTGCATGGCACGGCCTGCTTCAAGAAGTCCTTACGTATGGGATATTCCGCCACAAGGTGGCGCAGTGTACTGCAGAGGAGTTGTGGCTCCTCCCGGCCCCATATAAAAACAGGAATCACTATAGACCTCCCCAGTGTTTTCCTCTGCAGTGATACTGTGAAGATAGAAGATGGCTCTTATAATGCGCAGGTGAGCGGGGCAACCAAGCCTGTGGCCCTGCATGTCTATTTCCACCCGTTTCCGGAGACCCTCTGTGCCTCCCAGCCTCGGCTGACGGATCGGGTGAGGGTAGAGGAGCACTAGGGTCAGGTGCTCCCCCTTACTGGCTTCTGGGGACATCCCTTGGGGGGCATCCCGGGTGGCTTTTTATTAGCCATTACCATGTGCTGGCCTATTGCGCCTGTGTTAATCACCACATGGAGGCTTCTGGGGATAGCGTGCTCGGGGGTCCTTCGGGGCAATCCCGGCTGTGTGCAATGTGCGGGGTATCCTTTTTGAGTAACAGTGCCGCGGTGTGCGTGCCATGCGCCCAAGGTATCATTGCAGCCCAGGCTCGGCTGCCCACTTCTCTTCCCAGTTCTGCGCCACCTTTGGCATCGCCTACCCCTCCGCGCCTGCATTCAACCCCCAGGGGGTCACAATCTAGCAGGGGATCACAATCTGATCTGGCACTCCGTGTGGCCAGGATTGAAAGGCAGCTTGCCAGGCCTGTTCCAAGGAAGGCCTCTGGCAAGAAGCGGCACCTGGCTCCCACGCCCTCCCTCTTTCCTGAGGAGTATGAGGGAATTGATGCTTTTGGTGGTCGTTACTCCCTAAAGGAGGGGGAGCTTTACCAGGACTCTGACTCCTCTGGGGACCAGCAGGAGGGTTAGGACAGTAACCCTGGGTCTGCGTCCGGGGAGGCATCATGGTTCCCTGAGGACAATGATAGTCTGTTGAGGAGGCACCCTCACCCATCCGGGTGGGGGGACAGCTTCGGCTCTTTGCACACATCTGGAGGCTCCGCGTCTCAGACCGGTGGATTCAGGAGGTGGTGTCCTCCGTTTACAAGATAGAGTTTGCAGCCTGGCTGCCCCCAAGATTCCTCAGATCCCGGATGTCTCAAAACCCTCTGTCAGCTCAGGGTTTGCGCCTTGCGGTGCAACGTCTGTTGGAGTCAGGAGTCGTTTGCCTGGTGCCTTCCCAGGAACGGGGTCAGGGGTTCTACTCCAATCTTTTCACGGTTCCCAAGAAGGACGGGTCTCTGAGGCCCATCCTGGACTTGAAGGGTCTCAACAAGTTTGTCAGGTTCAAGCACTTTCGCGTGGAGACCCTACGCTTGCTGTCAGTACCCTTCGCCCGGGCGACCTCATGACCACCGTGGACATCAAGGATGCCTATCTTCATGTGCCTATCTTTCCAGGTCATCAGAGATTCCTGAGGTTCGCTCTAGAGGATCAGCATTACCAGTTTGTGGCTTTACTGTTCGGTATTACCTCGGCGCTTCGGGTGTTCACCAAGGTGCTGGCGGGCGTGATGGCTCTGCTGCGGAATCAGGGCATTCGCATCCTCCCTTACCTGGACGACATTCTGATTGTGGCTCAGTCTTTTCATCAGGCCGAGCAGGACACCCAGGTGGTGACTTCCACTCTAGAGTCTTTCGGCTGGGTGATCAACTTTCCCAAGTCTTCACTGTCTCCATCTTTGGTGAGGTCCTTTCTGGGCATGACTCTGGATACCTCGTAGGTCAAGGTGTTCCTGCCTCAGCAGAAAGTGGAGGGCCTTCAGAAGCAGGCACGGGCTCTGCTCTTGTGTCCCCATCCCTCCATCCGGCAGGGGATGCAGTTAGTGGGCCTGATAGTGTCCTGCTTCAAAGCGATCCCCTTTGCTCAGTTTCACCTGAGACCTCTTCAGTTGCACCTCTTGTCAGTTTGTGATCGGGACCCTGTGTCCCTGGACCAGGAATTTGTTCTGTCCCCACTGGCCAGACAGTCCCTCTCGTGGTGGCTGGACTCAAGGAACCTTCTAGTGGGCAGGACCTTTCTGCCTCCGTGCTGGGAGACTGTCACCACAGATGCCAGTCTGACTGGTTGGGGGGCTTTTGAAGTTCCAGGGTCGGTGGGGCCACCAGGAGGCCCATGCTCCCATCAATGTCCTGGAACTGAGGGCGATCAGGTTGTTTCTTCTCAGCTGACCACACACCTTCGGGGTCAGGCTGTTCAGATCCGCTCGGACAGCCAGACGGCGGTTGCCTACATCAATGATCAGGGAGGGACTCGGAGCAAGCGAGCCTTCAAGGTAGTGTCCCTGATACTGTCTTGGGCAGAAGAGAATGTCCCTTGCATCTCGGCGGTCTACATTCCGGGGGTGGAGAACCAGGAGGCAGACTTCCTGAGCAGGGGGATGTCTCCGCTGGGGGAATGGTCCCTCAGCAACGAGGTATTTCACTCCCTGTGTAACCGCTGGGGTCAGCAGGATGTGGACCTGTTTGCGTCCCGCCACAATCACAAGATAGCCCAGGAGGGGGTACCAGCCATCCTGGTGGCCCCCTGTTGGCCAAGGAGGGTGTGGTTCGCAGACGTTGTGCAGTTGGCAGGGAGTCATGCCCAGGGATTCAGATCTTCTCATTTAAGGACAGCTGCGCCATCCCAATTTACAAACGCTGGCTTTAATGGCTTGGCTGCTGAAACCTCCATCTTGATGGATAAGGGGTTACCGGCCTCTGTTGTTGATACTATGATTTGGGCTAGGAAGAAGTCCTCGTCCTTTATCTACTACAGGGTCTGGCATGCTTACATAGCCTGGTGTGAGTCCAAGTCGCTTCCTTGTAGGGTGTTTTCTATCCCCAGGATTCTGGAATTTTTGCATGGTTTGGATTCGGGCCTTCAACTTAGTACCCTCAAGGCACAGGTGTCAGCTCTGGCAATTTTTTTCCAAAGATCCTTTGCCAATCACCGGTTGGTTAAGACTTTTTTCCAGGGAGTTACTCATGTGCGTCACGTAAGCCTATGTTACCGGTTTGGGACTTGAATCTGGTGTTGTCTCCTCTGCAGGGTCCTCCCTTTGAGCCTATCCGTGGGGCTGCGTTGCCCATTCTGACTCTTAAAGTGGCCTTTTTGTTGGCCATTACTTCGGTCAGGCGAGTTTCTGAGCTCTTTTTGTTCCTCCTGCTGGACCTAGGAAGGGTTTGCCTCCGGCTAAATCCACTATCAGCAAGTGGATCCATCAGGCGGTGGAGCAGGCCTATTCTGCTAAGGGGAAGGTTCCTCCTTTTAGGTTTACTGCTCATTCCACTCCTGCTATTGGTGCTTCTTGGGCTTTTCAGCACCAAGCTTCTGTTGAACAAGTTCGTAAGGCTGCAACTTGGTCTTCTGTTCATACCTTTTCCAAGTTTTACAAGGTTGATGTTAAGGCTTCTGCTGATGCTGCCTTTGGTTGCAAAGTATTTCAGGCGGTGGTGGTTTGAACTGGTGATTGTTCCAAGTTAGTTGGGGTTTTTACCTTTATTACCTCCCGGCTTCTTGTATAACTGCTTGTCAACACTGGAGAGGTCTATGGTGATTCCTGTTTTTATATGGGGCCGGGAGGAGCCACAACTCTTCTGCAGTACACTGCGCCACCTTGTGGCGGAAAATCCCATACGTAAGGACTTCTTGAAGCAGGCTCTGCCATGCAAAGTAAAAGCAACTACAGGTGAGTACTCAAAGAATTGTCTTTTTTCTAATATGATTTTCAAGGAATGGGAAAGGCCTAACAAGCTACCGTCGGTGCCTAAGAACCTGGATAGGCGGTATCCCTTCCCTGTGGAGCTAGTTCGGCTATGGTCTCGCCCTCCCAAAGTGGATTCCCCTGTGTCGGGGTTGTCCAACACTACTGTTATGCCATCACCTGATACCGCTTCCTTATGTGACCCGGCTGACAAGCGCAAGGATCAGCTGGTCTGCCATGCGTTCACCTTTGCTGGTGCCCTTTTTCGCCCTGTGTGTGCCGCAGCGATTGTCTCTCTAGCCATCAGAAAGAGGGTGAGACATCTTGTGGATAGAGCTAAGGCTCGCAATCGGGCGGAGGAGTATAAGGAACTCAATGCCTGCAGGGAATTCATTGGTTTTGTTGTCTCTGCCATGGACGATGGGGTCCGGCTTGGTGCCAGGATTTTGGCCCTGCTTGTTGCCCTCCGCCGCTTGCTCTGGCTGCGACAATGGTCGGCTGATGCAGTGGCCAATAAGTCGCTTACGAGTATCCCCTTTGTGGGGCACAGGCTGTTTGGGAAGCGCCTGGACCTTTTGGTCAAGGATGGTAGACTCCCTCAGAGACGGAAGCCTGTTCGGTCCTTACGGAATCCCTCTGCCTATCATTCCTTTCGAGGAGGAAGAGGCTCTTCATTTTCAGGTGGCCGCAGAGATACCTAGGGTAGAGGTAGGTCCTGCGACCGACCCAATCCCTCCTGGAGAGCCAAATCCAAGCCCCCTGCCAAGTCCCCTCAGGCATGAGGGGGCGCCCTCACCCATCCGGGTGGGGGGACGGCTTCTGCTGTTTGCTCAGGTCTGGAGGCGGCACGTCTCAGATCGGTGGATTCAGGAGGTAGTGTCCTCCGGTTACAAGATAGAGCTGGCAGTCAGGCCGCCCACAAAATTTCTCCGGTCTCGGATATCCCAAAACCCTTTGAAGGCACAGGGCTTGAGAATGGCCGTGCAACACCTCCTGCAGTTAGGTGTGATTTGCCCTGTACCTCGTCAGGAACAGGGTCAAGGTTTTTGTCATGCTTCAAGGCAGTGCCCTTCGCCCAATTTCACATGAGACCTCTTCAACTGAACCTGTTGACCGGCTGGGACCGGATGCAGGAGTCTCTGGAACAGGGATTTTCACTGTCCCCCCTGGCCAGGCAGTCCCTCTTGTGATGGTTAGACTCCAGGAACCTGTTGGCAGGCAAGTCCTTTCTGACTCCACAATGGGAGATAGTTACCACGGATGCCAGTCTGACCATGTCCGGCCACCCCGTAAGTCAGTATTACCGGTGTGTGGGACTTGAATTTAGTACTGTCTGCTCTTCAGGGTCCTCCCTTCAAACCTCTGTGCGATGCTGCATTGCCTATTTTGACTCTCAAGGTGGCCTTTTTGGTAGCGATCACCTCGGTGCATCGTGTATCAGAGCTGGCCGCGCTTTGTATGAAGCCTCCCTATTTTGAGCGGCATAAGGATAAGGTGGTTTTTCACTTTAAACCTGTTTTTTTTGCCTACGGTCGTTTCTCCATTTCACCTTAATGAAGATGTTGTCTTACCTTCTTTGTGTCCAGCACCGACTAATTCTAAGGAAAGGACCCTCCATGCCTTGGATGTGGTCAGAGCCATTAAGTATTACCTGGTTGCGACTGAGTCCTTCAGGAAATCGGATTTGCTCTTTGTCCTAACAGAGGGCTCTAGGAAAGGTTTGCCACCAGCCAAGTCCACTCTCAGTAGGTGGATCAGACAGGCGGTGGTGCAAGCATATTCTGCCAAGGGGAAGGAACCCCCTTTTCGAATCACAGCTCCTTGGGCTCTTCAACACCAGGCATCGGTTTGTCTTTGACCGAAAGGCGGTAGTGAAATGAACTACATGCTGTTCCGCACTGGGGATCCCGCCCTATATGGACACTGCTTTTGGATGTCCCACATGTCATCACTGGGACGACCTGGACTGGATATAGGGAAAAAGACAATTCTGTGAAACTCACCTGTAGAATTGTTTTTGAGTATATCCAGTCCTGGTCGTCCCACCCCGCCCTTGTTCATTATCTCTTCTTTGCCTGGATTTGAGTCCTTAAGTTTTGTTTAGAGAGAGTACAAGCTGAAGCTATCTGAAGTAACATGGTTTCTTGGCCTCCCGGCCTGTCTCCTCTCTTACTGCTTTTCAACCACTGGGGAATGATAGAGGGACACCTGCCTTTATAGGGGGCCGGGAGGAGTGGCAGCTTTGGATCTTGCAGTTGAGTGCCCCCTGGGGGCGGGATACCCACATGTCATCACTGGGACGACCTGGACTGGATATACTCAAAAACAATTCTACAGGTGAGTTTCACGGAATTGTATTTTTCTCTTTGTCTTAACAGAGGTCACTAGGAAGGGTTTGCCACTAGCCAAGTCCACTCTCAATAGGTGGATCAGGCAGGCGGTGGTGCAAGCATATTCTGCCAAGGGGAAGGAACCCCCTTTTCAGATCACAGCTCATTCTACCAGAGCTATTGGTGCCTCTTGGGCTTTTCAGCACCAGGCATCGGTTGAACAAGTTTGTAAGGCCGCCACTTGGTCTTCAGTTCATACTTTTTCAAAGTTTTACAGGGTTGATGTTAGGGCCTCAGCTGACGCGGTTTTTAGCCGAAAGGTGCTTCAGGCGGTAGGGGAATGAACTACATGCTGTTCCGCACTGGGGATTCCGCCAAAATGGACACGGCTTTTGGATGTCCCACATGTCTCATCACTGGGACGACCTGGACTGGATATAGGGAAAAATAAAATTCTGTGAAACTCACTTGTAGAATTGTTTTTGATTATATCCAGTCCAGGTCGTAACACCCCGCCTGTTTGTTCATTATCTCTTGTTTGCCTGTTATGGTGATTACCATTTTTTATTCATTGGGCTTGTATCCTTAAGTCTTGTTAGAGAGAGTACAAACTGAAGCTATGTGAAGTAACATGGTTTCTTGGCCTCCCGGCCTGTCCTCTTTTTTGTTTACTGCTTTTTAAGCACTGGAGAATCATAGAGGGACACCTGCCTTTATAGGGGGCCGAGAGGAGCTACAGCTTTTGATCTTGCAGTCAAACGCCCCCTGGGGGCAGAATACCCGCATGTCATCACTGGGACGACCTGCACTGGATATAATCAAAAATAATTCTACAGGTGAGTTTCACAGAATTGTATTATTACTCTTCATTAATCCGGACAATCAGCCCTGCACAGTGGAAAAAAAAAATCACCAAAACTCACTTGCCACATGCATGAAACTGAATCATTGCAAACGATATATATATATATATATATATATATACCCCTATTGAGACAACCAGAATATTAGATGCAAAGATAGTGTATTTATATAAAAAATTCATAGATTTACAGGAAAAAGACATACGATGATGACAGTTTTATGCCACTAGGTGGCAGGGTCCCCCATTGGATTATAAATGACTATAAAATAACATCCAGCTCATAAAAACATATGCAGATAACAAAGGATGAGCTTATGAGCAAGATCAGTCAATTTTAACAAGAATATAGTCATTTAGGCCCACATTAGCCTTCATACACTTATTTAAGCATCATAGGTTAGCAGCAATCAATAGTACAACAAACGATCTAAAGTGCGCAAGTGCAGACATCTTTAGCAATCAAAGGGGTCGAGCATCATGCATTGTTCTGGCCTGACGTCACCATGCGTGTGCAGTGAGTCCCGACCCACCAACCAAACCACGTTGTGGGTGCATGTGGCCTCCCTGCTCACGCCCATAGGCATATACTCACGGAATGACAGCGTTTCAATTGCAGAACACTGGTGGCGCTGTAATAAGTTTATATGTGGCATTTCCAAGATCAACGCTCTTTGCTCAGTCTATAGAAGCTCTTTCACAATTCATGGAGACCACAGCACACATCCTATGAACAAATAGAAAATATATATACAAGTTAAAAACAGAGAATTAGCTCAAAACGCTCCTTAGTACATTAGCCTACAGGGAAGATCCCTAAGCTGGCCACCTCAAGAGGAGCTAAACCTTGCTCCCACCTTATTTACAGCACCAAACCCAGGAGTCACTCCACAATGAAACGCACCTCTACAACAAGCAACTCGGAGTCTATTATCAATCACTATGCGTGACTATCAACCACTTTAATTGATATATTAGTAATTTATTCCTACTGCATATTTACTTATAGCAACCCAGTACACTCTAGTCTGTATGGGGGCCCTCACAAACACTTGGTCCCACACATTTTGATTCTATACTTTTGCCTATTAAGATTTACCTATAACGGATGCTAGATGTATATATTGTCACCAAGGCGTGGTCAGACCTCCAGGCTGATGAAGAGGTGCGGTGTTCAATAAAAACAAGAGAAGTCACATTCCTCATTAAGCTCCTTGGGGATCAAAGTACTGAATTTAAATATCCAGTATGCTTCCCATTGGAGGAGTTTCCTCTGTATGGAGCCTCCTCTTTAAGGAGGTTACAGTTCTTCAATCACCACACAACTTATTTGTGACACTTGATGGCCTCGCACTATGTCTCTGCTTTTGTGACAAAATTGCACTGAGCACAATGGCCACATAGATGCATACCTGACAGGGGTTTCAACTTAACCAGTCACTACCTGTGTTTCTAGTTTCTACTGATTCTACCAGTGGTCCTCCTTTATAGCCTCAGCCAGAGTATTATCTGCCAATAATACATTCCATTGCTTTCTCACTATTTTCTGGACCTTTTTTGACATTTTGGAATACGTTAGCGCCAGTGGAATGCGCTCAGACTTCGTTCTAGGATTGAACTTAAGCAGTGATTTCCTTAATAACTTACCCGCACCTTCCTGTAATTTGCAGCAATTCCTGTTTGTCATACTCCTGTGCCATAAAGTCTGTGACCATCTTATCTGACCTCAATTTTTACAGTTCCCATGATCCTGTAATTCTGTGTGTACGTATAAATTGATTATTATGGACACTTTGAATCATGGGTTTCAGGTGGATACTATTTGCCTCAAGGTATGTATTCCTATCAGTGCTTTTCTTATTTAGATCTGTAGTGATCTGCCCCTTACCAGCTTCACCACAACATCCAAAAAGTGGATCTCTGTTTCACTACATTTTCATTGTGAATTTAATCGTTGGATGAGCTGTGTTAAGAGAGTTAAAAAAAATGTTCCAGCTCATTTTCCAAACCTATTCAGATAAGGAGCACATCTCTAAATCTGAGCCATAATAGGACATGTACCTGGAATTGTTCGTAGACATAGGTGTCCTCATGACTGAGTACATGAGTAAATCGTCATAATTCGGAGCCATGTTAGATCCCATTGCTGTGCCCCTAAGTTGGAAGAAGAACTTGTTATTAAGCATGAAATAGTTTTGATAGAGTATAATATGCATAGGCTGAAGTATGAAGGACTGAAAAGATAAATTCAAGGAGCATTATAAATTCACCTTTACTACCTCAGGTGAAATAGATGTATATAGACTTGACATGTCCATTGTACCAATATAAATTGAGTGGGTAATGGTCCTAGGAAGTTCAATTTATTAAGAAAATCAGTGGTGTCAAGGAGGCATTAACAACACATGAGGTTGTAAAATCTTCTCAACAAGAACAGCCAAGGGCAGGAATACCGAATCGGTTCCAGCTACGACTGGTCTACCTAGGGGGGTTATTCAGACCCTTATGAATTTTGGGCAAACAATAGAATAAGGGAGTAAGTGGATGTTCAGTTACCAGAAAATCTTTAAGCTGTTTATCAATGATGCCCTGGTCACGTGCATCAGAGATCAATGCATCTACTTGTTCCTTAATTCTTACTTTAGGGTCACTGGGTCCTAATATAGACCTCTTGATCATTAAGTTGGCGCATGACCTCCCCAAGATAAACACTGGTGTTCACAACTACTATTGCTCCACCTTTTTCTGCAGGTTTGATAGTCAGTGGGTCGTCTTCAATTTCTGCCATTGTCTTTTACTAAAATTACACCCATCCTACTCTAATCCTTCCAATCCAGTTTCTTAATATCCCTCTCAACCATCTGAATAAATGTCTCCACCGAATGTGAAGTAGTGGGGGGGCTCCATCTGCTCTTTTTCTTGCATATATTCAAATCAAACCCTCCCCCATTAGTGCTCGAGGGGCGCTCTGGGGCATTTAAAGAAAAGAATGCTCATGTTCTTAGAGTGCGTAAGAATTTCTGTAATTCAATATCAGTTTCAAAGTCATCCCTGTATGTAGGGACAAACCCCAGCCTCTTTTCTAATACATGCGTTCCCATGCTGGTGAGGGTACGAGAGGATAACTTTACTATTAGTGACGGTTGTATTTCCGACTGTGTATGTGGTATCTGTTTTGGGTTGCTGGAGGCCTGCTTGATCCCTGACTGCCTCTCCACATGCTTTTTTTCGAGTAGTTGTCTGCTTTTGTCATGCCCCTAAAAAGGGAGGATTTGGAGAAGAAGAGGAGGAGGAACTAGAGTCAGAGTCAGGAGCAAATGTCCTATTTATGCTATTAGTTTGTCTACAGAACCAAATTTCTCGTCATGTATAAACTCTGTCCTACTGATAATCTAACACGTCTCGTTATACTTATTTAAAGCGCACCAAAACCCACTGAACTTGCGAAATATATTTGGCCAAAGCCCCTGTTGATACTCTCTTCTTGAAGTGTAGAGCTATAAAAGGATATTTCTGCTTTTCGAATCATCCTGGAACACTTTTTTTTGGCTGCCCCTCTCAGGAAGATGGCAAGTGATCAGTCATTGCATAGGTATGGCAATGACATTATTGCCACACACAACAGCTGGCGCCATTAACTGGGATTAGCGTTTAGCAGTGAAAATTGGCAAAAGGTTCTCTTCATAGGGGGAGCAATTCAGTGGATGTAAGTTATAAAAGTGGGGTTTGGTCTACTTTAATTTGTATTGGAGAGTGTCATGTCTATATTTATCCAGAGTAACTTTACATGATTCAAAGAATGAATCCCATTCTGCTGTGGATAAATTATCCTCTAGTTTTTTCTTTAACTTTTAAATGCTCAGATCATTAGCTTTAAAGTGGACCAACACCCACTGCTGATCGGCCCGGGAATCTATAAGATTCCCGGACCGATCTGCTCCCTGTCCGCAGGGGGTGCCCCGCTGTGTGAAACCCCCCAGGACCCCCAAAAATCCTACCTTTTCCTCGTTCCAACGACGCATGCGCGGGCCGCCGCCGCCTCTCGCGCTTCCCTATAGTAGGGTGCACAGCCGCGAATGGCCTGTGAATGGCCGGCGCGGGTGTGCTCCCTGTTAGAGGGAAGCTCGAGAGTCGGCGGCGGGCGCGCTCTTCTTGTCCGGTCCATATTCCAGCTTGTCCGTCCGCGCTGATTGGTGGAGCGCTCGCGCATGCGCCGTGGGAGCGGAGTGAGGTGAGTTTTTTTGGGCTTTCTGGGGGGTTTCACACAGTGGGGCACCCCCGATCGGGGTGCCCCGCGGAAGTGGACCAACACCCAGGATAGTGAAAATCCTGGGTGTTGGTCCACTTCAAGGGTAAGTCCACTTTCGAATACATTTTTGAAGGTGTATATATTTGCGTGGCAAAATTATGTCTTAAAGATGCTGAGCTGATCTGATCATTTAAAATTTTTTATAATGTTAGTAAATATGTGTTTTATGGAAGCGGTTTTCATCTGTTGCTTTAGGCAATGTCCACAAATTGCAGACTCGATGTACATTTCCATTAGCAACAGATGGCAGATGGTTGCACAGAACACTGCTGCTGGACATGTGTAAGGTTGAGTGAGCTCCCTCACCTCAGCAGCAGCCATAGCAGCAGTGTTCTGTGTGTACAAGTCTCACTTCTCTCTTCTTTGTGTATGTTGTCAATAGCAACCAAATGAAAACTGTTTCCAGAAAACACACATTAGATAACATAGGAAAAATTAAAAAAACGCTATATCAGCTCAGCACCTTGAGCACATCCTTTTTGGCACAAAAAAATATACACGTTCAAAAACTCCATTGGAAGTGGACTTACCCTTCAAGTTCGGTTTGGATACTTTTAACTGTTAATGTCATTAGATCCAGGCTGCATTTCTTTAAAATACGCCGCTAGTCATTTTGAAAAAAAGTAGGTCTCAGTGCAATACGTAGGCCTCTCGGTATTCTTTTAGTTTTTAAAGCGGACCAAAACATACTGAACATCGGTGTGGCAATGACATCATTGCCACACACAACAGTGCCGATGAATGGAGGAGGCGGAGCTTTACACCTAAAACAGGCGCCATTATCTGGGATTAGAGTGAAGTAGGAGCAGTGAAAATTGGCAAAAGGTGCTCTTCATGGGGGGAGCAATTCAGGGGATGCTAGTTAAAAATTTGGGTTTTGGTCCGCTTTAACCCTTCTAGTGCCAGCTACGTGACTCTCACGTAGCTGCCTCTCCAACCGTTAAGTGCCAGCTACGTGAGAGTCACGTAGCTGACTTTAGAGGCCTATAAAAAAAAAAGTAAAAAACATACAGACTTACCTTACCCCTCATTTGAAAGGGCCTCTGTACAAAAATCCGCTGTTAGATTTCCGCCCCAGGCCTCTGATCTTCAGGAGGGGGCCCGTAATAGCCCCCCCCCCCCCCCTGCCGGCGCCGACATCTGTAAAAAAAAAAAAAAACAGTAAATGACATTTACTCACCTCGCAGCGCGATGGCTCTCCCCGGGTCTTCCCTTCACCAGGGGGGGCTCCGATCCCCCCCCCGGGCTTTCCACGCTGCTTGTGAGGGCCCAAAAACGGGCCCTCACCATCCTCTTTGGCCGGCGCTTGCCCCGCCCCTAGTCCCGCCCATAGCCCCACCCACTTGATGACGTCGTCCAACTCCTCGGATTACCGGCACCCGGGCTCCGATCTGTCAGTTGTCAGCAGCGATCGGAGCAGGGAGGGTGGCAGGCAGGGTGGCTCTGATCTCCCTGCCTGCCACCCTCCCTGCTCCGATCACTACCGACAACTGTCATCTGCAGCGGCGGGGGACACTGGATGGGAGGTAAGTATAAGTAAAAAAAAGAATAATAAAATATTTGTCTGGTGTCTTTTTTTTTAACTTAACCCTTTGTGAACTGGTAAGGGGTCCGTGAGACCCCTTATACCAGTTCACAAGGCTCTGGGTATGGCAGGTCACCTGCGGCAAGCGGGTGACTTGCCATAACCCCCAGCCCCCCATTACCTGCCTCCCCAACAGCCAGGGGGGGGGCAGAAGGGCCCGGGCCACGTGGCTATGTGGGCTAGTAGCCTGCAGGGCCAGAGGCCACCAACGCTGGCCCCTGCGCCCTGTTCTACAAGCCCCCATAGCTGGTCCGGGTCGGTAATGCTGAGTAAGGGGGACCCTATGTCATTTTTTGGGGGGGATTTTAAGGGTTTTTAACCCTTAGAATTCCAAAAAAGAAATGAGGTCCCCCCCCCCCCCCCCTGGGAGGGGGAACCCTATGTCATTTTTTTTTTTTATTAACCCCTTACAACTATGCAATCATATTGCATAGTTGTATTCTATCTGAAATCTCCTAAACTGCTGTTTCAGGAAAGGGGGTATACCTATACATATGTGGTACCACTGTAACCGGGAGAAATAGGGCTTTCACACGCAATAATATTTTATTAACAAACTTACATTTTTTTATTACAAAAAAAACACTACAAATTTTTAACTTAACCCTTTGTGAACTGGTAAGGGGTCCGTGAGACCCCTTATACCAGTTCACAAGGCTCTGGGTATGGCAGGTCACCTGCGGCAAGCGGGTGACTTGCCATAACCCCCAGCCCCCCATTACCTGCCTCCCCAACAGCCAGGGGGGGGGCAGAAGGGCCCGGGCCACGTGGCTATGTGGGCTAGTAGCCTGCAGGGCCAGAGGCCACCAACGCTGGCCCCTGCGCCCTGTTCTACAAGCCCCCATAGCTGGTCCGGGTCGGTAATGCTGAGTAAGGGGGACCCTATGTCATTTTTTGGGGGGGATTTTAAGGGTTTTTAACCCTTAGAATTCCAAAAAAGAAATGAGGTCCCCCCCCCCCCCCCCCCTGGGAGGGGGAACCCTATGTCATTTTTTTTTTTTATTAACCCCTTACAACTATGCAATCATATTGCATAGTTGTATTCTATCTGAAATCTCCTAAACTGCTGTTTCAGGAAAGGGGGTATACCTATACATATGTGGTACCACTGTAACCGGGAGAAATAGGGCTTTCACACGCAATAATATTTTATTAACAAACTTACATTTTTTTATTACAAAAAAAACACTACAAATTGTAAACAATAGGTTTTTTTCATTTTTTTGCACATATTTCACCCAAAAGTATTGAGAATACACTAAAAAAAGGCCAAACAAGACATTTTTATGTTGAAGCCCAGACTCTGCTGAAAAAAACAATATATAATTTTCATGGAAATCCCTGGAAATCCCTTCAAAAATCAAGGTGCACACGTGTAGCGCAAAAACGTGAAAAGTCGTCGGGCAACAGAGTGTGACAAAAAATCTAGGTAGGCCGGCACTCAAAGGGTTAAAGTGTATCAAAAGTGGAGTTGATACTTAACACTTCTAGTTGCTAATTCAAACTTTTTCCTATAATCAGTTAGATCAGTCAGAAAAGGGCTATCAGTATAAAAATTATTAAAGTGCAACTTTACTCAGAAAGGAAGTATATGTAGTCACCTTCCATCCTCAGCCCTGTGCCCCAAAACAGCCTGTGTTTCTTTTTTTATCTCCGCCTTTGCCCAATATCCATAAAAAACAACAGGAAGTAGTATTATGGTGAATAGCTGCCATATGCTAATAGTTCAGTTACAACCAAACTGTCACATTAAGGCAGTTAGCTTGAAGTGCTTCTCGTTGCTGATCTGGGTGTACTCTAACTGATTGCATCATCACTGGGGCCGGTGCTGCTCAGCCAGGCAGCAATATGGCCGACTGCATCCAGTTTGTGTTGTTATGAATATTAAGCAAAGGCTGAGGAAAAAAAGAAGCACAGGCTATTTTTTGGCACTGGGCTGGGGATAGAAGGTGACTACATATACTTCCCTCTAAGTATACAAGTAGGTACATTTTAATGTATCTATCCCCCCTTGCTTCTGAGTTAAATAATTGATCTCATTAAAAGACATATTATGTCTTATGATATAGATTATAGAAATAAAGGGTGCAAAGAGGTAACCTATAGGCATAAAATACAATATCACATTAATATTAATAGGAACCAATGCCCACCTAAAGCTTTTGAAAGATCGGGTTCTAGTTGTCCCAGGGGTGTATGTCCACAACCCCAAACAAATATTATAGGATTTTGACTATCCAGGGTTTTGGTCCTTGTCCCCAGGGCCCCCGATCGTGGATGCCCCACTTTGCGAATCCCCCAGGTCACCTGAACTAACTCACATCTTCCTGTTCCTATGGCGCATGCGCGGCCACTCGTCTAATCAGTAAGCTGGTGGCTACACTCTAACAAGTAACGAGCCCGCGCCAGCCATTCCCAAATGCCTGATGCAGGCACGCGCCCTGCTAAAGGGATAGCAGGGTTGCGGCCGCTGCTTGCGCATGTGCCGTTGGACCGGGAAAGAAGGTGATTTTTTGGGCGACTTGAGGGGTTTCACACAGCGGGGCATCCGGAATTTGGGCCAATCTCTGTGGGTTTTGGTCCACTTTAAGGGCTCCAAAGACAAGCGGGGAAGACCGACAGCTTCTATAGACTGAGCAAAGAGCGCTGAGCTTGGAAATGCCAGTATAGACTTATTACAGCGGTGTCATTAGTGTTCTGCAATTAAAAGGCTGTTTTTCCTGGAGTATACGCCTATGTGCATTAGCAGGGAGGCCCCGTGCACCCACAACTTTGCTCTCTGGCTGGGACGGCCATGGTGTGGTTGGCGGGCCTGGAACCCCTGCGCGCGCACAGTGACGTCATCTTTTGCTTGGTCCCTTTGAGGAAATCGCCCGAAACGTTGAGGTATGTTTGCTAAAAATGTTTGCACTTATGCACTTTAGAGTGTTGTTGGCACTATTGATTGCTGCTAACCTATGCTACTAAGATAAGTGTATGAAGGCTAAAGTGGACCTACCGTGTTTCCCCCCGAAATGAAGCCCTACCCCGAAAAAAAGCTCTAGTAGGAATTTTCATCATTTTCAACAATATTTTAAAATTTAAGCCCTACCCCGAAAATGAGCCCTATTAAGAAGGCTGCTGTTACTGCTCCCTCCCTTACTGCTGAAGGCGCCGCCCCCATCCCTCTGCTGAAGGCGCCGCCCCCATCCCTCTGCTGAAGGCGCCGCCCCTGTTCCTCTGCTGAAGCCACCGGTCCCCTCAGTGTTCCTTCCCCTCAACTGTGTCGGCATCTCGCTGCTTGTCACAGGCCATGCTGCTGCCACCGCCGCCCCTGCTGATCCATTACCTCAATCACTGGGGAATGATGCTGCAGCCGCTCCCATCCCCTCTTTTTACTGACAGCCTGATTTGCAGGCCATGATGCTGCTGCTCCCATCCCGACGCCGGCTCACCAACACAAAACACAAAACAAGTAAGACAGCCCACAAAAATAAGCCCTAGCGCCTTTTTCAGAACAAAATATATATAAGACCTGTCTTATTTTCAGGACCATTATTGTTAAAATCTACTGTTCTTGCTCAGCCTTTGTTATCTGCATATGTTTATATGGACTGGATGTTATTGTTCATAGTCATTTATGATCCAGTGGAGGTTACTGACACCTTGTGGCACATAACTGTACAGCACTGTGTCTTGATGGATTTTCCCAGTAATTCTATGAATTTTTGATAGAAATACTAGGGATGTGAATTGGCAAGAATCTGGCGATGCAATACGTATCTGGATACGCGTATGCCTATACGATATATCCCGATTCTGTCTCAAAGACGATATATTGCGATTTTTTTAGATTCAATTTTATTTTTAATTTAAAAAAATAACATAGAGTCCCCTTCCCGAGGGGGGAGGGCATTTTTGGGGGGAATTTAAGGTTTAAAACCCCTTAAATATCCCCCCAAAAATGGCGTGAGGTCGTCCTTACCCAGCATAACCATCCCGGGACCAGCTATAGAACAGGGCACAAGGGCCAGCTTCGGTGGCCCCTGGCCCTGCAGGCTACAAGCCAGCATAGCCTAATAGCCACGAACTCTTCGCCCCCCCCCCCCCTGGGCTTTGGGGAGGCAGGTAATGGGGGGGCTCGGGGTTAATGGCAAGTCACCCGCTAGCCGCAGGTGACTTGCCAGACCCAGAGCCTTGTGAACTGGTATAGGGGTCTCATAGATCCCTTACCAGTTCACAAAGGGTTAACAGTAAATAAAACACCACACATAGAAAACATGTCTTTATTGAAAAAAAAAAAATATATATATATCTATATATATATATATATATATATATTTTTTTTTTTTTTATTCACCTCCGGTTGTCAGCTCCTGTGCCCCTCGGCGATCCGATGACAGATGCTGTGACCGCTGGAGGGGGGGAGGCAGGGGATCAGAGGATATCCTGCCTCTCTCCTCCTCTCGTCGGCAATCATAGCATCTGACAGCTGACCCGCAAGGAGCCGGGATGAATCCTGCAGTGGTGACGTCATCCGCCCCGCTCCCGAAGAAAGAATCGATTCTGATATCACCTAAAGAAATATTGCGATACTTGACAGAATTTTTTCGGACACGCTAATAAATACACTATCTTTGCATCTAATATTCTGGTATATTGGTTGTCTCAATAGGTGTATATATAGTTTGCCATGTTTGGGGTAGTAGGCATACATCACTGGGACTACTAGAGCCCAATCTGTTAAAAGCTTTAGGTGTGCATTGGTTTCTATTAATAATAATGTGAAAATGAATCATGTCAGCACTCACATTTGCTCCTGCATCCACTCAAAGTTGAAACACCACAATATAAATTGTATTGCAATAATATTACACAGAAAAGAGCAATGATACGTGCTGTACAGAAAAGTCACCTCTAGGTGGTGCAGACCTCATATAGTTCAACAGCGATACATAACTGCAGACAGCTTGGTGCAGAAAGTACATGGCTGATGTGCTCAAAATATATAAGACAGTATACTGGTCATCCATCCTAGTATGGACATATAGATAAATAAATGAGTTAGAATAGAGATACAACATAGGGGTCGATTCACAGCCTCTTTTACCTCCACTTACACATGAAAAAGCATGTGTATGTGTAATGTTTATATCAATGCTTGAGTTTCTCGTGCGTTTTTTTCTTTGTGTTAGCGTTTTCGTGGTTGCCAAAGCCTTTTCGTTAGCGCCTCTAATGTGTAATTGCTTCATATGTTTTTAGCATTCATTTGTAAAAGCAGTGATTAGTGGGGGCTTGTGTATGATACAGAGCCCTGATTACACCTGTGAGACAGGCTAATAAAACTGGATCTTTCTGCCTCCACTTACGGGCTCTTTTTCTTGTTGAGTTTGTGCTTTTATGGTGTGCTGGTAAACAGAATAGAGTCCTGCGACGATGCGGTGGCGTGACCCATGGCAAGCGTTTTCAGCATCCAGCGTTTCTGCCTGGTTGCGGCTTTTGTGATTGCGTTTTTTTGCCTGCCATTTTCACTTATGAGAAGGAAAATTGCTGTATTGGAGCGGTGCCGGCTCCACTTTAACACAGGCACTGGGAGTATGCCACCTTTTGTAAATATTTTTGTAAATATTTATTTTAAAAAAGTACCAGTTTTTTATGTTCTTTTATTTAAAAATGTCTTAATAAAAAAAACATTAACAATAAAATAAAAAAAATAAAAAAATAAAAAAACATTAACAATAAACAAACAATAACAATTTCAAAAAACATTATGAATAAATAATAACAAAAAACATAATGACTAAAAAAATTACAGAATTAAAAATTAAATAACGTTGAGTTGTATTTAATTTAATATTATAAACAATCAGAGTAATGTTTACATTGTAGGAAGAAGTAAAGAAGAATGCATGGCAAGCATAAATGGGTTAAGGTATGCTTTAGGAAGAAGTAAAGGAGAATGCATGGCATGCTAAGTTTTTGGAACAGAAGAGACTTGGCACAGCAATAAGTAAGTAATGGGCTAGCAGGACCAGGGTATAGGAAACAGTTAAAAAAAGAGATTTGCATATGTGTACAAGCCAAAAAAACAAACAGCGTATGTGTATAAATTTCACCTAAACGAAAATATTACGGAATTTAGGGGCTAAATAAAGGGTAAAAACAGGCCTTTTTCAATGGGAATGAGGAGGATCTCATTGGACACTGAAACATTTGTGGCAGGGTACCTGAAAAAACTATACGAAGTGAGCGTTTCACTGCAACGTATATGGGAGCGTCATCTGTGAAATATACATTGAGAGCCGTACTCACAGCGTTCTCGATGGCTTACACAGCTACAGAAACATTATGAGACGCTCCCGATGGAGGCTCTGAAACATGTGAACGCTCCGATACTGAACAAAATCTATGTGTAATGTTCACACTTAGGAACAGAAACAAGAACATAGAAGGCTCTGAATCAACCTTATAGTCATTTAGCATAGACAGTAGCAAATAGCCTAAACAGCCAAAGAAAGCTCAAAGCAATTCAGAGAAGCATAGTAGCAGATGGCTGCAGTTCATAGCCAACGTTTCGAATGAGCAATTCACCCTTCCTCAAGGGGATATCAGGATGAGGCAGAGGGGCCTGGGGTTATCCAACATTACCCACAACGCATAGCGGCAGGAAACCCATCCACACTGCCTCTTTTTAGGCTACCTGCAGCTCCATAGGGTGCCATGGGGAGAGGGGGATTGACCACAGCAGGACTTACGAAAAGTTAAATGAATTTTTGTACAGCAGTGTGAATGGCCTGGGGAGGGTAGCAAATGAGCACTGAATCTTGTACGGGTGTGTTATAGGATCTTTGCAATGCTTTTCCTTCTGGTTTGAGGGAACGTCCAAGAAAGTGTAGACTCCAAAGAACTATCAATACAGCTGAAAAAAAGGGAGAAGTCTTACTGCCGGCCTCTCCATGGTTAGCGGTTTTGCCCTTGACCTACGTAATTTCCGGCGTGGTGTTCGGCGAACCAGTTTGTTGTCCCGGTGAGAGAGGGTGTATCTATACACATCCCGACTGGGACCCAGGGCAGATTGGCTGATGGACGGTTTGTTGTCAACTTTATTAGGTGAACCTTATCAGGTGAGTTTTTATTCACTTATACATTGATTAATTGTAATCTAGGCGGACCAGGGGGTGTGGCATTAATTGCGTCTGTGTTTAAATATGGTTTATGAGAACGAGGCAATATGCCATGAGTAAGGGCTGAATGCCCGAAACGCATAGGCAACAGCCCTGTTCTCTTATGCTTTTATGCTGCTTTTGTGGAATATGGATGGAATTTTAAGAATTTTCTAAATTAACATGGATCAGGAATCCTTTTAAAGATGGACACTGGCTGGCCTCATGTTACTCTGAGAAGTCTTACTGTCCCTGCAGGAACTACCCACACTTAGAACTAAGACAAGGGTGGGAATGATACCCTCCTACCCAGGGCATGTCCATTCTACCATCTGGATGACTGTTTTAAAAGTAACAGCATGCAGGACTTCTAGATCTAGAAATGGATTCTTCCGTTCTGTTTATTCACTTCTCCCTGAACAAGAGTATGGCTTCCAGTAGGAAATTCTGTGTTAACCTGCTTCATTTTTACGTAGTGTATTTCATTCCTTGTTCATCCTTGATGTACTGGGTGGACCCATAGAAAGTGATACAAAATGTTAATCTAATGGAAGCTTGTGGGTGTATCACAGATGCTGTGACCACAGCAACTGTACAATTTTGTCCTCATGACACTATGGATAAGTTCCCTGTCTCTGTTGGCCGACCAGGCTGCAAGTCAAGATCCATCCTTTTATATCACAGACACACTGTGACGTTAAAGTGGACCAAAACCCACAGAGATCGGCCCGGGAATCTATAAGATTCCAGGGCCACTTGATCCATCCAAAATGGGGATACCCCACTGTGTGAAACCCCCAGGTTGCTCTGAAACTCACCTATTCCCCTGGTCCAACAGCGCATGCGCGAGCAGGGGGCGTATCCCCGCTATTGTTTTAGCAGGGCGTGTGCCCACACCAAGCATTTGTGAATGGCCGGCGTGGGCACACTTCCTGTTAGAGGTATTATGGGGATGCGGCTGCCAGCGTGCTCGGATCCGCTAAATGAACGAGAGGCACGCATGCGCCGTAAGACTGGGGTGAGGTAAGTTTGTTCGGGGAACCTGGGGGGGGTTCACACAGCAGGACATCCCCAGTCGTGGTGCCTCAGGGGCAAAGACCAAAACCCAGGACAGTCAAAATCCTGGGTTTTGGTCCACTTTTAAGCAATTCTTGAAGTATTAAAAATCCACATAAACACATGAGAGGAGGGGGTCACTTATACATCCCAATTGAATAAAACACCCGCCAAGCTGATGGTTTTCTTCTCCTGGTAGAAATAAAATCCAGGGGTGCTAGGTTTGCGTTTACCAGAGGGGACAGAGCCTGCCCCCCCCCCCCCCCCCCCCATTTCCTCTTCCTTCCGTTAAAATAAAAAACATGCCTGGCTGGATATATTTCTGTTCTGAAATATAATCTAAGGGCCAAGATGACAGCAGATCTGCATAGAATCCATCCCGTCAGGTTCCTGTGTTCCTTGGATTTCTGCATTCTTGATCCTGCCATCTACAGTACAAGGGGAGAGACATGAGCCCTGACTGCTGCTGAGGTGCATCACCTCCTGAGGAAGGACAGCGTAACGCTAATCCAAGCCCGCCTGGCAGGGCAGAAAATGGACCTACGCTGAAAAAGCATACAGGAGTTGGTATAGCATTGCTAACGATACTCAAGAAACCCTCTCTCGACCCCTCTGCCCTCTCCAGCTACCGCCCTATCTCGCTACTCCCTTTCTCCTCCAAACGTCTTGAACAACATGTCCACTCAGAACTGTCACAATACTTATCCACCAACAACTTATTTGACCCCTTACAATCAGGATTCCGCCGTTACCACTCCACTGAAACTGCCCTCACCAAAGTCACCAATGATCTGCTCACTGCCAAAAGCAAAGGTCACTACTCCATCCTCATCCTTCTTGACCTCCCCTCAGCCTTTGATACTGTCGACCACTCTCTGCTTCTTGATATTCTCTCCTCTCTTGGAGTTCAAGCTCTTGCACTCTCTTGGCTCACCTCTTACCTCTCTGACAGATCATTCAGTGTATTCTATTCTAACACAGTCTCATCCTCACGTTCCCTTTCTGTCGGTGTGCCGTAAGGTAGTATCCTAGGCCCCCTACTTTTCTCAGTCTACACCCATGGCCTTGGCAAACTTATAACTTCACTGGGCTTTCAATACCACTTCTATGCGGATGACACTCAGATATATCTCTCAGGCCCCAATCTCTCCTCTCTCCTATCTCGCCTCCCCAACTGCCTCTCAGCTATTTCTTCATTCATGTCATCTCGCTACCTCAAGCTAAACATGGACAAGACAGAACTGGTCATTTTCCCACCATCTAACTCCCCTCCCCTCTCTAACACGTCTGTTTCTGTCAACAATTACACAATAACAGCAACTCCCCAAGCTCGGTGCCTGGGAGTCATTCTGGACTCTGCCCTCTCTTTCAAACCACATATTCACTCCCTGGCCACCTCCTGTCGCCTCCAACTTAAAAACATCTCACGCATCTAAAATGCTAGTGCATGCCCTGGTCATATCCTGACTGGATTACTGCAACATCCTTCTTTGTGGCTTACCAACTAACAGACTGGCACCCCTCCAATCTATCCTGAACTCTGCTGCTCGCCTCATCCATCTCTCCTCTCGCTCCTCCAGCTCTGCGCCTCTCTGCCAATCCCTGCACTGGCTGCCAGTCCCACAGCAAATCTTGTTCAAAACTTTCACTCTCGCATACAAGGCTCTCTCCAACCAGGCCCCTCCCTACATCTCATCTCTAATCCAACAGTATCAACCTAGACGCAGTCTTCGCTCTTCTGCCGACCTTCTCCTGTCCTCCACCCTGGTCACCTCCTCTCACGCCCGCCTCCAGGACTTCTCACGTGCAACTTCAATCTTCTGGAATGCCCTCCCGCACCCAATCCGCCACTCCACAACCCTCAAAACAAGCATATAATCTGGCCTAACCAATCTTCTAAAGGGCACATGACACAAAGCTCAATACTGACTGTTTGTGATCCTTCCCCCTCGTCTTCACCCCTCATCCTTTAGACTGTAAGCTCGCAAGGGCAGCGCTCTCTCCCCTATTGTATCTTGTATTCAGAATATCCATTGTCAACTCTGTAAAACTGCATTTGAAATATTTGAAATTGTATATGTATCGTATGTTTCTACCCTGTCTGTAATTACTACTTTGTAAAGTGCTACGGAAGATGATGGCGCTATATAAATAAACAATAATAATAATAATAACTATGAGGCTGATTCATTAATAGCGGCAGGTAGCGACAGATGAGCGTCTGTAGCAGGCATTTTCTGAGCGCCCGCTTTGCTCAGCCGTGGGTCGCTACTTCATAGCGACTCAGTCGCTGTTCAGTAATGTTGAATACATTGTGAGGAGTCGCTATTTGACCAGTACAGCGCTGTATGGGAGCGCATGTTAGCGACTGCTCATAGCGATGACTCACACCATATTCAGCAAAAAAACAGCCTCACAAATCTCTGGCGCTGAAAAATGCTTCTCTGAAGCCCAGAGCGCAGGAGGCGGTGTGTTTAAAGTCTGTTTTTCAGCATCTATCCACTAGTAACAAAGCGAAAACATATGGAATTACATTGTAACCACATTGTAACATGAACACTTTAATGGCAGACCTGTAATGTCATTTCTGAAGAAATTTTTAAAAAATCATAAAAATGTGAAAAAGCAGCTTATTCAATGCCAGAAGAGGTCACAGAATTATTTGTGATTTTTTGGCAAAAAACAAAAAAACAAAAACCCGGTTTAAAGAGAAGAAAAGGTTCGTCCATTGAAATGTATTGGAGAGCGACAGGTAGCGAGAGGTCATACCTGGCGCTGTGCAAGGCTGAACGCCGGCGCTGTTCGCTGAGGCTGTGAAAATGATGAATCAGACGCTACATGGCGCTATTCCAGTCGCTAAACAGATTCTGCTTGATAAATGTGGAATTGCGTGCCGTGTCCGGCGTTCACCAGTCGCTACCTCTCATTAACCAGCCACTACCTGACGCTATCCCTTCTTAAATAAGGGCCTATAGCTTATCATGTGAAATAAAATGAAAAACAAAGGCTCTTTCTGAAAGTAATTACAGACAAGCTGTGCCCCTAAAGCTGGTCCCTCGGTAAATCCAGGACGTAACTTTTAAGAGGGACAACAGCCTCCCTGTAGTCTAAAAGGAACACCTAAAACGAGTGGAACACCAAGGAGAGTAAACATTCCGGGGTAGGTGTTCCTCCGTGTTGAGCAGTAAATACTGAATTTCCACTCTACGCGACCAGGGAAATAATGATGTGGACTTATTAATGGGGAAGGCGGGAATCGTTTGGGGCAATTTTTGAGAGGATATAGAAAACAGAAGGTTTGTCCAGCATGTCCATAAAAAATCTTTGGCTTTATTGAAGACTCTTTTGGAGCTTTGTGATTAGGTTCTGACTATGGATACCCTCTCTGCGTGATTTATGCTATTTTAAAAGAGTCTTCAATAAAGTCAAAGATTTTTTATGATGTAACCAAATAAGCACAGAGCAAAAACAGTTCAGTGTTTCAACTAATACGCAGCTCCTCGGTATGATCCAAAAGAGAGAGCCTCTTTTGGATCATACCGAGGAGCTGCGTATTAGTTGAAACACTGAACTGTTTTTGCTCTGTGCTTATTTGGTTACATTCTATTGAGGACTGGTGGGATAAGTGGTCCAGCACGTTTGAGCATTTTTAAAGACATAAAGTTATCTTCATATGTAATTGAACCATCATTATTGAGATTAAGCGCGGTGTTTTCCTGTATTTGATTTTAAAGATTTTTTATGGACATGCTGGACAAACCTTCTGTTTTCTATATCTACTAACGTTTGTGGAGGACTGCCAGGATCTCCCTAGTCCGTGCAGATAATAGGTTGGTGAGCTGGCTAAAACTGCTGCTTTTAAATTTTTGAGAGGAACCAAGAGGTAAGGCTAGTATCAAGGACAGCTTTACTTGCATTTTCATGCTAATTATTTAGTCAAGCAAATGTGAACCAGACCTTCAGCATCATTTAATAAAAAGCCCAAACCCTTAAAGTGGACCAACACCCTCCACTGATCGGCCTGGGAATCTATAAGATTCCCGGACCGATCAGCTCCCTGACTGCGGGGCACCCCGATCCCCCCAGAAACCCCTAAATCCCTACCTGCTCCTCGATCCAGCGGCGCCCGCCGCCGCCTCCCGTGCGTCCCTCTAGCAGGACGCACACCCGCTCCGGGCGTTTGTGAATGTCCGGCGCTGGCGCACGCCCTGTAAGAGTGACGCGCGGGAGGCGGCAGCGGACGCACTCTCTTGTCCGTCGCTGCCTCCCGCTTTTCCGCCGGCGGGGATTGACTGCAGCGGTCACGTGGGAGCGGGGAGAGGTGAGTTTTTGGGGCTTTCTGGGGGGTTTCACACAGCGGTGCCCCACCGAAGTGGACCAAAACCCAGGATAGTCAAAATCCTGGGTGTTTGTCCACTTTAAAAAACTATTCCCTAGCACCTAACATTAATATATTTTAAGTTTTTAGCCACTTATTATTCTTTCCCCCACTGGGCTGCCGTCATCTTGCCTCAGAAGTATCACATGCTGAGGAGAGAAGGAAGTGCAGGAGGCGGGTTATAGCTGTGCTTTGCACAGACAGAGCAGAGCTGGGGTCAGAAAAAGGAAAGTAATCCCAGAATGCAAAGCAGCATAGTCAGAAGACACTTCCTGTGTGCAAGCAGCTTGAGACTCCATGTGCCACCATCCTGGATGTTTGATTTTTACTTTGTTCCCAATGGGGATCAGTCAACTCTTACATGCTAATTCTCCTTCCTGGGGGAGTTTAGGTCCTGTACATATTTATGACTAGGAAGTCTTTAACAGGGGGAAATAAAGGGGAACTCCGGACTTGTATCTGTGGGTTTTTCACATTTAAACTGGATCATTCCTTTACAAGTCCCACTTCAGCAGCTTCTACTTTCAAGCCAAGTTTTTTTCTACATATCTTTGAAACTTTGGGCTCAGGCAGAGATCATCGGCATAGTCCCGATGGAGATAATGTTGGACCAGGTTGATGTGTGCTTGGACAGGGACCCTGGCTGAGCAGCCCCACCCCCAGTGATGATGCAATCAGTTAGACTCAGTGGCGGACTGGGGCCCAAAATCAGCCCAGGATGTTACCAGCACCTGGCTTGCCCATGACCAGCCAGTGGCATCTCTGCTGCTTCCTGGTCAGTCAACCAATGTGCTCCAAGGCTGAGGCTATATCATTAGGGTGAGGACATGGGCTGGGGTTGCTGGGTGAGGGGATAGAGTGGGGATGGCGATGGAGGCTGGGATTGGATGGGAGTGTTAGTAAAGGTAACAGCCCAGACTGCACCAAAGCAATGCGGCCCACCGGACATTTGCCCAGCTTTCCCTATGGCCAGTCCGCCCCTGGTTAGAGCACACCCAGCTCAGCAATGGGGAGCAGTTCAACCTAACTGCTATTATGTGACAGCTTGATTGTAACTGAATTAATTAGCATATGGCTGTCATTCATCATAATACCATACCTACCAACTTTTCAGGGTGGGAAAGAGGGACATTTGTTAAATTAGGCCACACCCCCTCATTGAGGGATGGATAGGAGATATGATGTAATAGTTACAACAATATAAACACTTTAAGTAGGCTAATTAATCATTTATTGATGCAGATCTGCATGTTACACCTCAAAGAGGGACAAATGAGAACAACGAGGGACAGGGGGATTTGGACTCAAAAGAAGAACAGTTCCTAAAAATCAGGGACACTTGGGAGGTATGTAATACTGCTTCCTGTTGTTTTTCCTGGGGTTGTTATGCATATTGGGCAGAGGCAAAGAAAAGAAACACAGGCTGATCACACTGCTGGGTTATGCTTTGATTTTTGGTAGCCATTACGATGGTCCTGCAATGGCAAGTAAATTGCTGCCCATAGTAGCCTATGGGCCTATTCCCCTGGGTGATCATGATATCACAGTGATCTAAAAAAGCCTGCAGCTATTATTAAGAATTTGCTATTCCAGTTCATTAAATGGGACTCACAATTGCTAATCGCTGCCCGATTGCTGTGTGAACGCTACTGCAACAAAACGCCCTCAGTGTGAACCCAGTCTACTGTAGATCTTGAAAAAAGGGGGTGGGAGCAGCTCAATCACTATTATTTATACAAAATGATTATTATTATTCGGGGCCTGGGAACTAATTTACCGCCCAGTTTAACCCTCTCATCATCTAAATATCAAGCAACAAACATGTCTAGCTGTGTGGAAAGACAGAGATTTGGTTGCACATATCTGCAGATACATGTGGAAGCCACACTGCCCCGGCAAGGCACTCTGTGTTTAGTGTGGTCCCTACTCTTAATTTTGAGTCCCCAAAGTTGGGACATGCAATGCAGACAAATATTTGAGAGCTACTCACCTGGGAAGCTGCCAGCCTCCCTTTAGAACACTTCACAGGGAGAAATCCATATTGACTGAATTCCTCCTTGCTTGTGCTCATGGCAATTCAAATGTAGATCTTGTTGGGGGGGGGGGGTTACCTGTTATACAACTTACTACAGCAATCAGAACTTGGGCAATAAGTTGCTAAAAACTTTTAGGACTTCTGAGCGAGTTCTGAATATAAAAAAACTAACACTCTGCTGCCATCCAGTGGCTTCATTTAGTTATAACCAACATATTCTAGTCTTGCTCCCAATAATGTTGTAGTCTCTGCATATGAAAGTGGACTAAAACCCACCCTGAAATCTATGAGACTCCATGGCAGGCATACTCGCTCCCCCCTGGGTAAACTCACCTTCTCTTCGATCCAACGGTGCATGTCCGAGCGGCGCTGCTCCCTGCTATACCTTTAGCAGGGCACGCACCCACGGCATGCATTTCTGGACGGCCGGTGCAGGCACGCTCCCTTCTAGAGGGTAGCGGGAATGCGGCCACCAGCAAACTTGGGTTCATTCGTCAGGACATGGCTAGGCTTGGCTGGAGTCGAGTCTTTGACGATTCTTAGACGAGTGGACGGGAGCGGATCCGAGGGCAGTGATTGGAAAGGAGACCACGCATGCGCCATAGGACCAGGGAGAGGTTAGGTCGGGCAACCTGGGGGTGTTTCACACAGCGAGGCATCCCTGAGTCAAAATCATGGGTTTTGGTCCACTCTAATAAACAGTATACAAAGCTGAATGAAAGGAGAACAGCAAGCAACCCTGTGGCTGCTTCTTCCCAAATGTACGTACCATAAATCTGCCATTTAGATAGGCCTGCTTTATGTGCATGCATTAGCCGGGAAATGCCATCCTTGGCTGCACCTGTGCTATGGGATTGCCAAAAAAGTACCTATGCATGTTGGGTATTGTTCTGTTCAGAGGACCTTTCACTTTCAGATTTAGCTTGCTTTTTCTTGTTTGTTTTTTGATATTTTAGGAAAATATTTTTTTTTCAGGAAACCTACTGCAACTAAAGTATTCTTTGAGGGATTACTTCCAGATATATGCGCCCACTACAACAAGCTGGGTACACCTAAAAAGCCTACCATGCATACTTTCAGGGAATATATGGTTTGTGGGTGGTATTTAAAATGTAAGGGCTGTTTTGGTTGAAAAAGCGCATGGTTCCCACTTTGTCTGCAGAGCTGAAATTTACCCTTACACACATGCTTTATTTGGGGTGTTTTGTAATGATTTTTCTTGTTTGCATATTGTCTTTTTAGGAAGATGTGGCTTTGATTCTGCTTCTTTTTTTCTTTTTTAGGGTAACCCTGTGCATCCAAAGAATGAATTTCTGGATTTCTTCCATAAAGATGCACCTACTACAACAAACTGGGTACACCTAGACAGCTTAGGGTGCATACTTTCAGGGAATATATAGTTAGTGGGGGGTATTTTAAACATAAACAGATGTTTTTCTTAAAAAAACTGTAAGGTGCGCATAGTTGTATTTTTCTGAAAATCTTCTAAAGCACTCTTTTAGTTTGGGAGAGTCTCCTGGGCAGGAAAGGGTGTCTACCAATACATATGTGGTACAGGTGTAACTGGGAGAAATTGGGCTTTTACATGCAATATGGTTTTATTGAAAAACTTACATTTTTTATTACAAAAAACAAACACATTGTAAAAAATTTATTTTTTTATATTTTTTGCACATATTTCACTCACCAATATTGAGAATATACTAAAGAAATGACAAACAAGCCATCACAATTGATGCTTCTTTTTTCATTGATTTCCACTTTTCAAGTAAACACAAATCTGCTAAATAAAATGGAGGAGCAACAAACCAGACTCACCACTCTAAAGCTGTCTTGTGTAGTATTGCAGACATTCCCTGCTGGCCTCCTCCCAGCTCAGCCAGCGTCAATCTTATTTTGCCTTCCAGCTCCTGAGTTCCAGCTCAGCTCACTGGAATCTGCAATGAATCATTACCTGACACTCTGGCCTTCCCCTCTGCTGCGTTTGCTCTGTAACCATTATCAGGGGAAGCAACAAGCGCTACTGCTAGCAGAAGTCCGTGTCTACATCGGCTGATCCACAACCAGGTATGTGACAGTGTGTAACATGACAGATGTGCTGATCCCTTTTCTGAGACAAATCACTCTCAGTTTTGTGTGGGGTGCTTATAGCAAAATCCCAAGTTGCATTAGGGTCGATTGAGTACAATTCACTGCACAGTACAATGCACAGAAAAAATAAAGAGAAAAAAAAAGTGACCCTATTGTGCTGAGAAACAATATCAAACACTGCAGCCATGCTGATCCTTACATCAATGCAGCCAGCATTATCTCCTTGGCTGGTTGGGCTGATCATAAGGAAGCTCCCAGATCACCTGCCGTGTGTCTGTGTGCCAGCAAAGGCTCTCCCTCATTCCCCCACTCATACTCATTTGTAAGCAGGGCTCTCAGATGTAATCCAAGATGGCCGCTCCCATGTGGCTATTCCACCACATCTGCATGGGGTTAAGCTCTCTCAAACAGCATAGCCACTGATTGTAAAATTGTAACTGATTGTAAAAGGAGGGCTTTAGGGGGGCGAATGACTAAACTTAATTTTCTTGACCATAGGTCTGCTTTAAGTATGAACACAGCATAGGAAACTAGCAGACAAAAGCTACAGCCTGACTTTCTTTTTCTTAGCAGTGCTTGGTTACACAAGGTTGTGACGCTGCACCCTCCCCTTGTTATACAATAACAATTTGATAACAATAATTACATTTGATAGGTTTTGTAACGTATTCGCTTTGTGAAGCTACATGAAAAACCTGCAAGGACTCATTCCTTATCAGCATTACTCAAAGTGTTACGCAATGCACACAAAAGATAACAACTAAAGGCAAACACTAAATGGATACTGTATGTATGTGCTGGAGATTTGCACAAGCAGACAATGAGACTGGAAACTTCCTGCAACGATATGGTGCCGGCTTATGCTAGAAAGCTGACCTGCACGGGTAGGAAACACTGCTGTGGCTCAGCCATGTCTCAATACTGCTGCTGTGCCACAATATGGGCCTCAGGCAAACGGGACACTCAAATTCCCAGCCAGAGCCGGCCTTAGGGTCACCCTGTGTAAGATCTCAGGATGGTGCCCCCTAGAGACACGCACACACACAGAATGGAGAGCGAGTAACGGAGGAAACATGGAAAAGAGGGAGAGAGAAAGAGAAAAAAAAAGAGGGAGAAGGAAAGAGAACGAGAGAAAGACAGACAGAGAGAAAGATGTACAAATCAAGAAAGACTGAACGATGGAATGAGAAAAAAAAGATAGAAAGAAAGGAGGAAAGCGATAGAGAAAGAAATAAAAAGATAGAAAGGAGGAAAAAAAGAAAGCAAGAGAAAGAAAAAGAGTAAGAAAGAAAATGAGAGAGAGAGAGAGAGAAAAGAAACAAAGAGACA
This sequence comes from Gastrophryne carolinensis, assembly GCA_027917425.1. Lineage (NCBI taxonomy): Eukaryota > Metazoa > Chordata > Amphibia > Anura > Microhylidae > Gastrophryne > Gastrophryne carolinensis. The sequence continues at coordinate 607,919,063 of CM051235.1, forward strand.
AAAAGAGAGAAAAAGCAAGAACAAAAAATATGGAGGGAACGTTAAAAAAGGCACAAGAGGTGAAAAAGCTGAAGTGCAAAAAAGTAAGGAGACAGATCGGGGTTTTTTGGAAAAAAAAAAACAAAGGCCTGCTGTTGCAGTTAAACCGGACCTTCAGCATAATTTAATAAAAAGCCCAAACCCTTAAAAAAATTCCAAAATGTATATATTTTATATTTTTAGTCACTTTGGTGGGCAGAATCTATGTACAGGATGGGGGAAACGTATAAGATATTCTCTTATTCAGGGTGAAGGTCCAGTTTAAGTTTCGGGGGGCCCTACAGACAGAGAGGTTAGGATGGCACCTCCTGCCCTCACACATCCCAAAGGCCAATGGACCCCTAACAGAGCCCAATGCTTCAGGCCTGGGAGCTTGATCTAGTGACATCTGCTGGCAGCAGCTTTGACCTGGTGACTTTGTGTTTCTTTACCTCGTTTGTGGCACCTTTTCTTGTGATTATGTGACTATGTGATTGTTTATTATTCGGTGAAGTGCTTCACTCCTTGCATTGAATTTTGCCTAAACTTCATGAATTTTTCATAGCACCATATTGGGTTTTATTAGATTGGATTTATTAGGGTTAGATTGGATTTATTAGGGTTGGATAATTTGGGGTGATAGTTTAGTGATCCGGATCATAGTAAGGTTTATTTATTTGGGTTTTGATTGGAAAAACACTGCTATAAAACTTACTTCAGCTCTGCGATCCCTTCCAGACAGCGATGGCGTCATGTTGGAAGGGTCCCCCGCCGGGGCCACAGAAAGATGGCCACCACTTTCCCATATGTGAGAACACTCCTAGTGCCAGCGCTTTGCTATGACCAGGGGCCGCTGGGGACCAGGGCTCAGCTGACTTACAGCAGCTTCCTGCTCCTGCACCCTTAGGTGAAGTGAGTGAAGCCCATCAACCAGCTTTTCCATGTTCAGGCTGACACACAGACTTTGCGGTTCGGGTTCGCTCATCACTATGCATCACAGCTAGTGGACCTAGTGGATTGGACTTTTTTTATAGCAAGCTTCAACTCCACAAAAAAACTCCAATCTTTGTCAGATATTCCAGAGGAAGTCATGGCCTAGTGGTAAGGAAGTGACCCTGTGACCGGTGGCCATGGGACATGACTGAAGTGCCCATGAGCAAGGCACCTAAGCCCCCAACTGCTCTCTGGGCACCATGATTAGGGCAGCCAACTTCCCCGGGCATTTGGACACTCACTGGCTGTGTTTGACTAAAAGGATGGGTTAAATGTGGAATAAAAATCCCTATTTGTGCAGAAGCATACATATGCTCAAATCCCCCCACCAAAAAGATCCCAAATTTTCGAATGACCAGTTGCTAAACCACATTTTAATAACAAAATGGAAGTTGTTCCAGTTTAAAGTAGCACAGAACACATCTGATAATCCAATCATGAAAATCACTTAGACCAGACCAGACCAACACAACAAACAGTGCTCATATGCATCCCTCCCCGGGGAAATTTATATTGCTGTACATAAAAATGTATTTCCCTTTTTCTAACTTCTGCTGGGTTAACAAGATGGCGGTTAATGGACTTGCAGGCCACCTGCAAACAGGAAGTGCTGCTGGGCTTCCTCTTACTGTGCATGGAAGCTCCAAAATTGCCACTACCTTTCTTTTCCAGTTTAAATATACAAGAGAAGGGCTAATTATACACGCTGCATCAATAAATAAATCTTGCGCATCCCTAACCCGAGAAGTAAGTACGTTTTGGATGGTTTCGCCATCTTGTCTTCTCTCCTTTCACAGCAACAGATCTGGCAATTTCCCTGAACTCCCAGATTGAGTGGCAGTACCAGCGATTGCCAGGTTGCATTATGGTCCAGCTGGGTCCCTTTTCATTGTGTATGAAATGCTCGCCCCCGAAGTCACAACTTGATGATTTAGGAGCCTGAGAATAGAATTCGAAAATGGGTTTACAGTATGCCAGGGGATGCAAAAATAGGGATTAATTTTTCTACTCCTATGGAGAGAACTATTATATGGGAGATAAATTGGTTTTGTACCACGGGTGATGTTTGGTCCTCTTTAACATTCAACAAAGACATATATTTACTGAAAGTACGACTCACTGGAATACATCAATTTATTTACATAAGACACGTCAGTTGACCTATAACCTCCAATATACAGCAATGGGTGCACAACAAGTGCTCTGTGTGTACAACCCTCCTGGCTTTCTGAGATTTGAAAACTGGACATCGCAGCAGGCCCAATTAATTATTAATTAATTAATTATTATTAATATTTAGTATTGTTATTAATTATTTATTTTATTTATTTTCTAATACTATTTCTATACTAATGTCACTAATACAGTGCATGAGAGCTTAGATGTCACACGTTTTAGAAGGGGAATAACCATAATCATTAATTGATTCTGATCTATACATTTAACCTGAAAGGGGGACAAAAAGGGACAGGGGACTAAATAGAAGCAGATGGGAGGTATGAGTGTATGAAGATTAATCACAATTGAGACAATATCTGTGTGTTTATCACACACTGTCACTTGCTGAAAAATGAATAGCACATATTGTTCATCTGAAATAAATATTTTATGTACCCATTGCCTTCATCTACTTATGACACAACCATCCATTACTAACTGCATAGAGGTTATTAGGAGGCATTGCACTGCCTCTGCAAGGCTTCCTCTCCGTAGACTAAACTAGAAGAACATAACCACCCCCGGAATCTAAAAGATCCCAGGGCTGGCCACTGGCTTTCACCTGGGGTATCCCAAATTGGAATGCCAGGCTGTGAAACCCCCCAGGGTCCTGGTAATTACTTACCAAACTCGGTCAAATGGCAAATGCGTGGGCTCTAGTCCATTAAGACCCATCTGCATAGAGGTTTTAAGGATACAGGCGAGTCTTTACTTTCAGGGTGGTCACGAAACAGAAGAAATTCAAATTTGTGCCGATTTGATTTTTCCCTGACTTTCAGACTCCAACTCCGGTTCCAGGAGTTCAGTTCGCTCATCTCTACTTATGATCCTCAGATTTTACCTTATGTAGTTAAAGTGGACCAAAACCCAGGCTTTTGACTATCCTGGGTTTTGGTCTTTGCCCCCTGGACACTCCCATTGGGGGGTGCCCCGCTGTGTGAAACCCCCAGGTCGCCCGATCTCACTTACCTTTCTCCGGTCCAATTGAGCATGCACAGCCCTCTCGTCCAATCAGCAAGCTTGGATTTGCTCTAGCCCCTTCGTCCAGGAGCTCGTCTAATGCGAGCGAACACAAGCGTGCTGGTGGCCACATCCCCGTTACGCTGCTACCCCTGCAAAAGGGATAGCGGGAAAGCAGCCACTGCTCGTGCATGCACCGTTAGACCATGAGCAAAGATGAGTTTTCGGGCGACCTGGGGGGTTTCGCACAGCGCGCCATCACGAATCTGGATGGGGGGAGCGATTATGCTTGCTCTGGAGTCTCATAGACTCCAGGGTGGGTTTTGGTCCACCTTTTGATTGGAATTTTTTCTATTTATTTATGTAGCACTTTGCACCTTATATCACATATTACTTTGGATGCCATGCTGTCTATGGTTACATCTGTTGCAGCAGGTAGGCATGTACTGGGTGCCTCCATTTAATTTTATCTTCATGTATTTTGTTGTATGTTATGTAGAAATAAATTGTTGTTCTTTATGAAAAATTCATCTGCATCTGTCCTGAGCAGAATAATTCCACGTCTGCATCTGTCCTAGGCAAAATAATTCTGCATCTGTCCTGGGCAAAATAATTCTGCATCTGTCCTGGGCAAAATAATTCTGCATCTGTCCTGGGCACAAAAAATCTGCATTGGTCCTGGGCAAAATAATTCCGCATCTGCATCTGTCCTGGACAAAATAGTTCTGCATCTGTCCTGGGCAAAACAATTCTGCATCTATCCTGGGCAAAACAATTCTGCATCTGTCCTGGGCAAAATAATTCTGCATCTGTCCTGGGCAAAATAATTCTGCATCTGTCCTGGGCAAAATAATTCTGCATCTGTCCTGGGCAAAATAATTCTGTGTCTATCCTGGGCAAAATAATTCTGCATCTGTCCTGGGCAAAATAATTCTGCATCTGTCCTGGGCAAAATAATTCTGCATCTGTCCTGGGCAAAATAATTCTGCATCTGTCCTGGGCAAAATAATTCCTCATCTGTCCTGGGCAAAAAAAAAATCTGCATTTGTCCTGGGCAAAATAATTCTGCATCTGCATCTGTCCTGGGAAAAATAATTCCTCATCTCGCCTGGGCAAAAAAAATCTGCATTGGTCCTGGGCAAAATAATTCTGCATCTGCATCTGTCCTGGCCAAAATAATTCCTCATCTCGCCTGGGCAAAAAAAATCTGCATTGGTCCTGGGCAAAATAATTCTGCATCTGTCCTGGGCAAAATAATTCTGCATCTGTCCTGGACAAAATAATTCTGCATCTGTCCTGGGCAAAACAATTCTGCATCTGTCCTGGGCAAAATAATTCTGCATCTGTCCTGGGCAAAATAATTCTGCATCTGTCCTGGGCAAAATAATTCTGCATCTGTCCTGGGCAAAATAATTCTGCATCTGTCCTGGGCAAAATAATTCTGCATCTGTCCTGGGGAAAATAATTCTGCATCTGTCCTGGGCAAAATAATTCTGCATCTGTCCTGGGCAAAATAATTCTGCATCTGTCCTGGGCAAAATAATTCTGCATCTGTCCTGGGCAAAATAATTCTGCATCTGTCCGGGGCAAAATAATTCTGCATCTGTCCGGGGCAAAATAATTCTGCATCTGTCCTGGGCAAAATAATTCTGCATCTGTCCTGGGCAAAATAATTCTGCATCTGTCCGGGGCAAAATAATTCTGCATCTGTCCTGGGCAAAATAATTCTGCATCTGTCCTGGGCAGAATAATTCTGCATCTGTCCTGGGCAGAATAATTCTGCATCTGTCCTGGGCAAAATAATTCTGCATCTATCCTGGAAAAAATAATTTTGCATCTGCATCTGTCCTGGGGAAAATAATTCTGCATCTATCCTGGGCAAACTAATTCTGCATCTGTCATGTGGCTATCATTGGCAATATAATTCTGCATCTGCATTTTTCCTGGGTAAAATAATTATGTGGATGAATCTTTCTGGGAAAAGTAGTTCTGTGGCTGTCCATGGCAACATTTTTCAGTCCCAGTCTGCATCTGTCCTTGGCACAATCATTATGTGTCTGTAACCATACATTTGAATGGTCCTGTTTGCATTTTTGTTTTGTGTTTGTATTACCCGGCCCTTTGAAGGCGACTAGAATGCTGATGTGGCCATTGGTGAAAATGAGTTTGACATCCCTGCTCTACATAGTTAGTGATGGGTGGTATGTGTCATCAGTAGATACAGGCAATGGGTACAAAAAATATTTATTTTATATTTATTTTAATGTGCTATTCATTCTTCAGCGTAGTGACACAGTGTGTGATCAGCACACAGATATTGATTAATGTTCAAGGAAAATACATACACCCAAACCTCCCATCTGCCTCTTTTTTAACTCATGTCCTCCTGGCCCTTATTTCCCACTTTCAAGCTAAATGTATAGATCAGTAGCAAAAAATGTGTTATTTACCTTCTAAAAAGTGTGACATCTACTGTATGTACTGTAGTCGTACAGTAGAAAATACTATAGTCCATGTAGGGCATACAATGAAAATATTAGAATGATAATAAAAAGGTAAAAATGCCTTAGTTTAAGAAGCACTATTGCGAAAAATGGCCCAATGATAAAAATCCATATAAATATGACGGAGGGTGGGGGGAGGGGTCACTTATACACCCGGCATCAAGAAATATCCAGCCAGGCTTGCTTTTATTTTTTTAATGGAAGGAAAAGTACATCCAGGGTGACAGGCTCTGTCACCCCTGATAGACTAAACCTGTCTCCCCTGGATTTTATTACTACCAGGGGAAGAAAACCACAAGCTTGGCAGGAGTTTTATTCAGTTCAGGTGTATAAGCGACCCTTCCTCTCATTAGCCAATGTGTTTATATGGATTTTTAATATTACATAATTTCATAATAGTGCTCCTTTAAATGCTCTGATTTCCTACGTGTGGGGAATCATTATTATTATTATTATTATTGTTTATTTATATAGCGCCATCAACTTCCGTAGCGCTTTACAATCATCACCTATTTCAAAGACAACCCATAGCATTCATAGTCTGTGGGCTATGCAGGCTGGTAGTCTTGCTCCACCAGCCCCTATAGCTGGGGTTCGGGTTTTACAGGATGGGGGGGGGATACCACACCATTTAACCCTTAAAACGGACCTTCAGCATCATTTAATGAAAAGCCCAAATCCTTAAAAAACTATTTCCCAAGATCTAAAATTAATATATTTAACGTTTTTAATTGCTTAATTTTTATTCTTTCCCCCACTGGGCTGCAACTCTGTTCAGCACTCTAGGATACAGGCGCCGCCATCTTGCCTCAGAAGCATCACATACTGAGGAGAGGGGTCAAAAGTGCAGGGGGCGGGGTTATAGCTGTGATTTGCATAGACAGAGTAGAGCTGGGGTCAGGAAAAGTTCAGCAATCCCACAATGCAGAGCAGCACAGTCAGAAGACACTTCCTGTTTGCAAGCAGCCTGCGACTCCATGGGCTGCCATCTTGGATGTTTAAAGTCTTAGAAAAAGCACTAGGTGCAGGTAGGATAATTTTTAATGTGGGCAATCTGTATGTACAGTGTGAGGGAAACATATAAGATATGCTCGTAATTAGGGTAAAGGTCCAGTTTAAAGGGACTCTGTAGGCATAAACTGTCGTTCAGCAGCTCACCTCATCATAGTTGCCCTCTCACTTCCTGTCAGAATGCAGCTTCTCCTGAAAGTATAGACAAGGCAAAGAGTAGTGGCACGCTCCCTGAATTCCTTTGCCATAGACCACCAATAATAGGGCTAAGCCAGTGGTCTAAAGCTCTGCCTCATCAAACTGTGGACACTGGGAGAGCAGAAGAACAGCCAGGGTGCAGACCCCGCCGATTATGTTGATTATTATGCAGAATCACAGATCCAAGGACCACGCCCAAATATTTCAAAAGGTAAATCATAAGGTGAAACTGTAAACCTTGATATATGGACCATTTATTCTTCAATTTAAAAATGGAGAACAGTTTAGGACAGCGCCAAACTTATCCCTTTAAAAAAAGGCATGGGGTTCCCTCTCCTGGAGAGTGGGAACCCTATGTCAGCGTGGTGTTCCCCCATTCAGTAAAGCCATACCGAGCACCAGCTATTGGGGCTGGTAGACCTTGGCTAACATAGGCCACAGTCTCTTCTTCATCCCCCTGGGCTTTGGGGATGCAGGCAATGGGGCGTGGGTTAGCGGCAAGTCACCCACTTGCTGGCAGGTGACTTGCCAACTCCTCCTGCCCTGTGAACTGGTATAAGGGTCTCAAGGACTCCATTTATCAATTCACAAATATTTAAATGTAAAAAATGTCACACAGTGAAAAAAAAATATTTTATTAATTTTATTATTAAAATTATTTTATTTTTTCCCCCATACTTTCCCCATACTTACCTCCAATCCATTGCTGATGTCCAGCACCGTCCCTTAGGGGCTTTTCTACTTCACCCAACCTGATCTGTTGATATATATAATTCACTCAAACACAATTTGCTCCATAAATAAAAAGCTGCTACAAAAGGTGATGAAAACTATTTATGTGCATTGTTTGCGTGTTTCATTCACTTTAAACTGGAAACACCCATTTTTCTTCCAATCCATTCCAGACCCTCCTTACACTTGGGATTACCTCCTTGCCCTGTCGGCTTCCTGCATAGCCTTATTCCCACGGATCCCCCAGACCCAATTATGTCTCGTACAGCTTTGGCTGTTTTGGGGTTCGTGAAGGTAAGGTGGAAGCGCTGGGGTCTTGGGGCGCTTACAGAGTTTATGCTCTGGGCTGCAGGCTTTTTGAAAAGCAAGTCAGCCGCAGGTTTTTCTATGGTGTACCTGCTGAGGAACATGTTATTTTTATCCAACCCATCCTTCTTCCAACATGTGTTAGGTTAATTTAAAGTATAAAGAAAAAAAAAAAAAAAAAAGACTTTTTGTCTTTAAATTTTAAAATTCACGCCTTCTCCTTTAAGGGGCATGGTTTGATGTCACACGGGGCCGAGCCAAATGCGGAAGCACGAGGCGGCTTCCCCGGCTTCAGTGTTGCTCTCTCCGGCTGGAGGGAGGTTGGTGTCCGCACTCTCCGCGGAAACCCTGCAGGCATACCTCGTCTGGGCAGAAGGTAGGTGTTAGCAGTCCCCGGAGGCCGGTGTGGTGCGCCCGCTGTCCTCCCTGGGGGCCCCGGTGCTTAATGGTGCTTAGTGGTGCTCATTGGGCCACTGTGTGTTCGGTCCTGGGGGGTCACTGGTGATCCGGGTGACCCCAATTGGCGACTATGGGGCGCATGCTCCCGTGTGGGTCCCAATAGAGTTTTTCTTGTCTAGGCTATTGTGTGAGAAGGGTTGCTGGGGTAAGTGGACGTCGATTGTATTATATTGTTTTGTATTGTACTGTTCTAATGACATTTTTTTAATAGGGTTTTTCTCCTGTTTATTTTTAGATTGGAAGAAGGATAAAAGAGGTTGTGGTTCCTCCCAGTCCCTTTGGGATTGGCATAGGCTTAGGACTATAGGTCTTTTTTGCAAAAAATTAAAAAAATAAAAAAATAAAAACACCATGAGGGAGGCATCAGGGGATAGTGATTCTGGCATCCCACTTGAGCAGCACTCTGCCCCTTATGTAATCAGGTTTCCCTGGGTAGTTTCAGCATTGTATGTTTCGCTTGCGACATAAGAATTGGTTTAGACCATAATAGATCGGTTGCCCCTGTCTCTAGCCCAGCAATTGCTTTGGGGAGTGCCATAGCTCAGCCTGCTCTAATATCCCCTAGAGAAGGGGAAGGCAGCGAGGCACAGGCAGATATGGCACACAAGTTGGATAACTTAGAGAGACAGTTATGATATGATTAAGCTTTGGTATTTTCCACTTGAAGTGGATTCTCCAGTATCAGGCTTGTCCAATACTTCTATCATGCCGTCTGCTACTAATGCATCCTTAAGAGATCCCACAGAGAGACAAATGGATCAGTTGGCCCGCCATGCTTTTGCTATGGTAGATTTGTTTCTTCGCCCGGTTTGTGCCACAGCTATTGTGTCCTTGGCTTCGAGGAAGAAGGGGAAGAAGCTTTTGGCCAGGGCTAAGTCTCGCAGACATACTCAGGAGTCCAAGGATTTTAGAGCTTGTTTGGACTTTAACGCCTTTGCTATCACTGCTTTGGATGATGCAGTCAGGTTAGGTGCCAGGACCTCTGCCCTTCTGGTTGCCTTACGCCGCTCCTTATGGCTAAGCCAATGGTCGGCAGATACTGCCGCTAAAAAGTCTCTTACAGATTTACTTTTTTTAGGGAGCAGACTCTTTGGGGAGCGGCTTGACCTTATGTTCAAGGATGGCAAGCTGCCTCAGAGAAAAAGGTCGGCTCGGCCTTTTCAGAGGCCTGCATCATATCGGCCCTTTCGGAGTGGTAGAGGCTCCTTCTTTTCATGTTCCCGTTGGGATTTTTGGGGCAGAGGCAGGGCCCGCAACAGGGCGGGGGGTACTTGGAGAAGCAGGCCTAAGCCTCCAGCCAAGCCCTCCCAGACATGAAGGGGCGCCCTCACCCGGGCGGGTGGGGGGACAGCTCTTGCAATTTGCTCCTATCTGGAGACGCCACGTGGTGGATCTTTGGATCCAAGAGGTGGTGTCATCAGGCTTCAAGATCGAGTTTGCAGCCAGACCACCCGCAAGGTTCCTTTGGTCAGGGGCATCCCGGAACCAGTCAGATGCCCCGAGAGCCGCTGTTCGGCATCTTCTTCAAAAAGGGGTAGTTTGCCAGGTACCCTTTCGGGAGGAAGGTCAGGGGTTTTACTCCAACCTGTTCACAATTCTCAAGAAGGATGGTTCGGTGCGTCCTATTTTAGACTTAAAGGGTCTCAACAAGTTTATCCGGGTGAAACATTTCCGCATGGAGACTTTGAAGTCAGCGGTAATATCGATTCAGCCCGGGGGTCTTATGACCACAATAGACATAAGGGACGCGTATCTTCATATCTCTATTTTTCCAGGTCATCAGAGATTCCTAAGGTTTGCCTTGGAGGGGCAACATTTCCAGTTTGTGGCACTACCGTTCGGCATATCCTCGGCTCCAAGGCTATTCACCAAGGTCTTGGCATTTCTCATGGCCTTTCTAAGAAGCCAGGGGATATGCATAATCTCATACTTGGACAATCTCTTGATTTCTGCCGGGTCCCTTCAGGAGATCTAGAAGGACACGCAGACGGTTCTATCGACCCTAGAAGAGTTCAGCTGGGTGATCAATTATCCGAAGGAATTTTTTGGGGATATCTCTGGACGCTGTCCAGGTCAAAGTTTTTCTGCCCGAGCAGAAGGCTCGGTTAATTCAGAGCCAGATAGAGTCCTTACTGGCCTGTCAACAGCCGACCATCCGGTTAGGGATGAAACTGGTAGGACTCATGGTGGCCTGCTTCGAGGCCGTGCCTTTTGCCCAGTTTCACATGAGGCCTCTTCAGTTAGATCTGTTGTCAAGCTGGGATCGAGCCCCGCAGTCACTGGATCAGGCCCTTGTTCTTACTCCCTCAGCCAGGCAATCTCTCCTGTGGTGGTTGGACCCTCTACACCTATCAATAGATAGGTCCTTTCTGACACCTCAGTGGCAAATTGTTTCCACGGATGCCAGTCTTACAGGCTGGGGGGCATCTGGCAGACCCAGAAGATCCAGGGACAGTGGGGTCCGAAGGAGAATCAGCTTCCCATATATATTTTGGAGTTAAGAGCAATCTGGCTAGTGCTTCAGTATCTGACCCCCAGTTTAAAGGGACAGGCTGTCCAAGTCCAGTCAGACAATCGGACAGCAGTAGCCTATATCAACCATCAGGGGGGTACTCAGAGCAGGAGTGCTCTAAGGGAAGTAAGCCGGATTCTGGTTTGGGCAGAGGAGAATGTTCCCTGTACCTCGGCAGTTTACATCCCGGGGATAGAGAACCAGGAGGCAGACGCATTGAGCAGGGGGTCGCTGCGTCTGGGAGAATGGTCCCTCAGTCAGTTTTCTCAAGCCCTTGGCACTAAGGAAGATAGCTCAGGAGGGGGTTCCAACCATTCTGGTGGCTCCTCGCTGGCCAAGGAGAAGCTGGTTTTCAGACATAGTAAGGGTGTCAATAGATCATTGGCGCCTGCCAGACGATCCAGACCTTCTCACACAGGGGGCACTTCGGCATCCGAATTTACAGATGCTGGCTTTGGCGGCCTGGCTATTGAGACCTCGATCTTAGCAGAGAGAGGTTTATCGGCTAAGGTTATTCATACCATGGTTCAGGCCCGGAAAAAGACATCTGCCAAGATTTAGTACAGGGTCTGGCGAGCGTTTATTTCCTGGTGTGAGTCTAGGAAATTTTCATGCAGAAAATATTTGGTTTCTAGAATTTTAGAATTTCTGCAGAATGGTTTAGAAATGGGCCTACAATTAAGCACCCTAAAGGGGCATGTATCGGCCTTATCTATTTTTTTCCAGAAATCTATCGCTAGTAATAGACTCGTTAGAACTTTTTTTCAGGGAGTCACTTATGTCCGACCACCGCGCAAGCCTTTTTTACCAGTGTGGGACTTAAATCTGGTACTATCTGCTCTCCAAGGTGCTCCCTTCGAGCCTATGATTGACGCTCCATTGAGCATTTTGACACTGATATTTTTGGTGGCAATCACTTCTGTGCGGCAAGTTTCTGAATTAGCCGCCTTATGTATGAAGTCGCCTTATTTTGAGTTACACAGAGACAAGGTAGTTTTTCGGTTTAAGCCTAATTTTTTACCTAAGGTCGTCTCTCCTTTTCACCTTAATGAGGAGGTAATTCTACCTTCTTTATGCTCAGTTCCGGCTAATGCTAAGGAAGGGGCGCTTCATTCTTTGGATGTAGTCGGAGCCATAAGATATTACTTGGCAGCTACGGAATCCTTCCGGAAGTCGGATTTTCTTTTTGTTATATCGGAAGGGCCGAGAAAGGGGCTTCCCGCCAGCTAAATCCACTGTCAGTAAGTGGATTAGGCAGGCAGTTGAAACTCGGCCAAGGGGAAGGAACCCCCTTTTCGGGTCACGGCCCATTCTACTAGGGCTATTGGTGCTTCCTGGGCTTTTCAGCATCAGGCCTCGGTGGAGCAGGTTTGTAAAGCTGCCACCTGGTCTTCGATTTATACATTTACCAAATTTTACAAGGTAGGGCCTCAGCTGATGCTGTGGTTGGTCGAAAGATTCTTCAGGCGGTAGTGAAATAAACTACCTGCTGTTCCGCGCTGGGGATCCCGCCCTTAGATGGCACTGCTTTTGGAGATCCCAAATGTAAGGAGGGTCTGGAATGGATCGGAAGAAAAAACACAATTCTGTGAGTACTCACCTGTAGAATTGTTTTTTCTGGGGATCCATTCCAGACCCTCCGGCCCACCCATTTTGTTTTGGGTTATGATCTATCTTTTGATGCTTTTTTGATGTTGTTTAGTCCATTTATTATTTCGTTGGTATAAAAAAAAAAAAAAAAAAAAAGAAAGAAAGAAAGAAAGAAAGAGAAAAAAAAATAATAAGAAAAGAGAAGAGATTATATTTTTGAGAGAATTTCAAGCGGAGTTCGGTGTGAGAGTAACATTGTCTCCTATAAGGGGGCCTCCCGGCCTGCCTTTGATTTATGTTTTACTGCTTTTTAAGTACTAGTCTTGATTGGGAGGCAGCTGCTGCTTATGGGGCCAGGAGGGGCCACGCCTTTTTTTGTCTTGCAGTCACATCCTATCAGGCAAGGAGGTAATCCCAAGTGTAAGGAGGGTCTGGAATGGATCCCCAGAAAAAACAATTCTACAGGTGAGTACTCACAGAATTGTGTTTTTTTGAAAAATGGGTGTTGTTCCGAGAGCAGGGAGGCATCCCAATCGGGTCGGAAACTTGGCTGACCTGCACCCATGTGACTGTGCCAGCCAATATCGATTCAGCCCGGGGGTCTTATGACCACAATAGACATAAGGGACGCGTATCTTCATATCTCTATTTTTCCAGGTCATCAGAGATTCCTAAGGTTTGCCTTGGAGGGGCAACATTTCCAGTTTGTGGCACTACCGTTCGGCATATCCTCGGCTCCAAGGCTATTCACCAAGGTCTTGGCATTTCTCATGGCCTTTCTGAGAAGCCAGGGGATATGCATAATCTCATACTTGGACAATCTCTTGATTTCTGCCGGGTCCCTTCAGGAGATCTAGAAGGACACGCAGACGGTTCTATCGACCCTAGAAGAGTTCAGCTGGGTGATCAATTATCCGAAGGAATTTTTTGGGGATATCTCTGGACGCTGTCCAGGTCAAAGTTTTTCTGCCCGAGCAGAAGGCTCGGTTAATTCAGAGCCAGATAGAGTCCTTACTGGCCTGTCAACAGCCGACCATCCGGTTAGGGATGAAACTGGTAGGACTCATGGTGGCCTGCTTCGAGGCCGTGCCTTTTGCCCAGTTTCACATGAGGCCTCTTCAGTTAGATCTGTTGTCAAGCTGGGATCGAGCCCCGCAGTCACTGGATCAGGCCCTTGTTCTTACTCCCTCAGCCAGGCAATCTCTCCTGTGGTGGTTGGACCCTCTACACCTATCAATAGATAGGTCCTTTCTGACACCTCAGTGGCAAATTGTTTCCACGGATGCCAGTCTTACAGGCTGGGGGGCATCTGGCAGACCCAGAAGATCCAGGGACAGTGGGGTCCGAAGGAGAATCAGCTTCCCATATATATTTTGGAGTTAAGAGCAATCTGGCTAGTGCTTCAGTATCTGACCCCCAGTTTAAAGGGACAGGCTGTCCAAGTCCAGTCAGACAATCGGACAGCAGTAGCCTATATCAACCATCAGGGGGGTACTCAGAGCAGGAGTGCTCTAAGGGAAGTAAGCCGGATTCTGGTTTGGGCAGAGGAGAATGTTCCCTGTACCTCGGCAGTTTACATCCCGGGGATAGAGAACCAGGAGGCAGACGCATTGAGCAGGGGGTCGCTGCGTCTGGGAGAATGGTCCCTCAGTCAGTTTTCTCAAGCCCTTGGCACTAAGGAAGATAGCTCAGGAGGGGGTTCCAACCATTCTGGTGGCTCCTCGCTGGCCAAGGAGAAGCTGGTTTTCAGACATAGTAAGGGTGTCAATAGATCATTGGCGCCTGCCAGACGATCCAGACCTTCTCACACAGGGGGCACTTCGGCATCCGAATTTACAGATGCTGGCTTTGGCGGCCTGGCTATTGAGACCTCGATCTTAGCAGAGAGAGGTTTATCGGCTAAGGTTATTCATACCATGGTTCAGGCCCGGAAAAAGACATCTGCCAAGATTTAGTACAGGGTCTGGCGAGCGTTTATTTCCTGGTGTGAGTCTAGGAAATTTTCATGCAGAAAATATTTGGTTTCTAGAATTTTAGAATTTCTGCAGAATGGTTTAGAAATGGGCCTACAATTAAGCACCCTAAAGGGGCATGTATCGGCCTTATCTATTTTTTCCAGAAATCTATCGCTAGTAATAGACTCGTTAGAACTTTTTTTCAGGGAGTCACTTATGTCCGACCACCGCGCAAGCCTTTTTTACCAGTGTGGGACTTAAATCTGGTACTATCTGCTCTCCAAGGTGCTCCCTTCGAGCCTATGATTGACGCTCCATTGAGCATTTTGACACTGATATTTTTGGTGGCAATCACTTCTGTGCGGCAAGTTTCTGAATTAGCCGCCTTATGTATGAAGTCGCCTTATTTTGAGTTACACAGAGACAAGGTAGTTTTTCGGTTTAAGCCTAATTTTTTACCTAAGGTCGTCTCTCCTTTTCACCTTAATGAGGAGGTAATTCTACCTTCTTTATGCTCAGTTCCGGCTAATGCTAAGGAAGGGGCGCTTCATTCTTTGGATGTAGTCGGAGCCATAAGATATTACTTGGCAGCTACGGAATCCTTCCGGAAGTCGGATTTTCTTTTTGTTATATCGGAAGGGCCGAGAAAGGGGCTTCCCGCCAGCTAAATCCACTGTCAGTAAGTGGATTAGGCAGGCAGTTGAAACTCGGCCAAGGGGAAGGAACCCCCTTTTCGGGTCACGGCCCATTCTACTAGGGCTATTGGTGCTTCCTGGGCTTTTCAGCATCAGGCCTCGGTGGAGCAGGTTTGTAAAGCTGCCACCTGGTCTTCGATTTATACATTTACCAAATTTTACAAGGTAGGGCCTCAGCTGATGCTGTGGTTGGTCGAAAGATTCTTCAGGCGGTAGTGAAATAAACTACCTGCTGTTCCGCGCTGGGGATCCCGCCCTTAGATGGCACTGCTTTTGGAGATCCCAAATGTAAGGAGGGTCTGGAATGGATCGGAAGAAAAAACACAATTCTGTGAGTACTCACCTGTAGAATTGTTTTTTCTGGGGATCCATTCCAGACCCTCCGGCCCACCCATTTTGTTTTGGGTTATGATCTATCTTTTGATGCTTTTTTGATGTTGTTTAGTCCATTTATTATTTCGTTGGTATAAAAAAAAAAAAAAAAAAAAAAAGAAAGAAAGAAAGAGAAAAAAAAATAATAAGAAAAGAGAAGAGATTATATTTTTGAGAGAATTTCAAGCGGAGTTCGGTGTGAGAGTAACATTGTCTCCTATAAGGGGGCCTCCCGGCCTGCCTTTGATTTATGTTTTACTGCTTTTTAAGTACTAGTCTTGATTGGGAGGCAGCTGCTGCTTATGGGGCCAGGAGGGGCCACGCCT
Source organism: Gastrophryne carolinensis (assembly GCA_027917425.1). Taxonomy (NCBI): domain Eukaryota; kingdom Metazoa; phylum Chordata; class Amphibia; order Anura; family Microhylidae; genus Gastrophryne; species Gastrophryne carolinensis. The sequence goes on from CM051235.1 coordinate 607,934,912, forward strand.
TTTTTTGTCTTGCAGTCACATCCTATCAGGCAAGGAGGTAATCCCAAGTGTAAGGAGGGTCTGGAATGGATCCCCAGAAAAAACAATTCTACAGGTGAGTACTCACAGAATTGTGTTTTTTTGAAAAATGGGTGTTGTTCCGAGAGCAGGGAGGCATCCCAATCGGGTCGGAAACTTGGCTGACCTGCACCCATGTGACTGTGCCAGCCAATCAGAGCGCTGAGGAGAGAGGTAAGATGTCTCCTGCGCAGGGGGGTACCACAACTCCCTGCGCTCACAACACCCCTTTAAAAAAAATGGGTGTTCCTGTTTAAATGGCTGTTTTGTGTGCTTTTACCAGGTTTTTTCAGTGAGTGACGCACCACCCAGGTGGTCTTTGATATGACTAGAAAATGGAAATTGATACCTGATAAAAGAAGGTTGGAAACCCCGGGTCCAGAAACTACCCGAGCCCAGGGAAACGTGCAAGACCAGAAAAGAATCACACTGATGGCTTAGCTGATTTTATGCAACGGTTGGTTAAAACCAATAGGTCCAAAATAAATGCTGCCCCTTTGGTTTGCATTGCATTGACCTTTGCATTGCATTGACCTTTAAAGTGGAACAGCGAGCACGCTCTTGCCCAGGTCTGCGCTATGGAAGTGGAAGGTGAGTGTATGGGGCGACCTGGGAGGGATCCCTTTTCCGGATGCCGCCGCACGGAGGAACAACACATGGGAAAGTGAAAATGTTGTGTGTTGTTCCTCTTTAAAGTGGACCAAAACCCAGGATTTTCACTATCCTGGGTTTTGGTCTCTTCCCCAAGGGCATCCCGATAGGCTCCAAAAGGGGGTTGGAGGCCAATCAGCCCTTCTTAGTTTCGGCCATGGAATTTATAGACCCCTGATCTGCGACTCTCCAACACAAAGGGGCCCACTTAGACCATGTCACCCAAGGGCCCACATAAACCTGGAGCCAGCCCTGATGCCCTCCCACCATAATTTGGACCCCAAATACATAGGTCTTCTAAGACTGCTTCCATTGGTGGCCAGTCTCGGACCCACTTGATTGCCAGCAGCCAATTGCTATGGTCCCGCCAGAGAAAGGCAATTTGCCGCCAGTGGTAATTTGAGTCCAGATTCCATAAGAGCAGTGTGGAAGAAGTGAGTACTTGGGTCTGGGTTCGCAGGCTTGCGAGTGGGCAAACACATCCCTAAACACAAGCAGCGGTGATATTACCATTTTAAATCGATTGCTTTAATTGCCTGGATCCACACTGATGCAATCAATCAATTTGGCATTTGTTCCGTTGGTCTAAAAGGGGTTTAATCACAGGAACAGAAGTAAACACAACCAGTCTCTAAGTCTTATCCTGTCATGCAACCAGTCATTTATTTATTTTTTCTAGTGAAGAAGGGAGGGGGAGTGAGTGAGGGGAGTATATGGGCCGAACGGATAAATAGCTGGGAAGGTCTCCAGTCATGCACAAACTGACACGCCGCTGTGTTCCATCACCAACAAACCCTTTCACTCTGCATTCCTATCATCCACAACCTTTATACACTTTACAGGGTTTGCCAAGATGGCCGGATCTCAGAAAAGTCTGTGTAAAGGTAGGTAGGCAATTTGTAGCAGAGAAACCAACTTATCTGTAATAAAATGTTTGTCCTTTCATACTCTCACTGTACAGAACAGCAACTGTGATGCTACTTGCACTAGATAGCTGAGCTGTGGTCCTGGCAAAAACAGGTAATGCAGGCGTCAGCACTGGGCATACCCGGGGGGGTGCTGGGGCCTCTGCACCTTCCGAGGGCCAACCTCATTCCCTCTACCCTGGGCAGCACCCTATGCAAGACGCAGGGCCGTGCATTAACCAGGACTGTCAGCCAGGGGCAGATTAGCCTTTAGAAGAGCCTTTCTTTCTTTCAGTCCTTCTATTCTTTCCTACTTTCCTCCTATTCTTTATTTTTTTTCTTTCCATCTATTTTTTGTATCTTTCTTTCATCTGTTCCTTCTTGCATTCCTTTCCTTCTTTGTTTTTCTTTCTTTCTGTCTTTCTTTTTTTCTTTCTTCTTTCTTTCTATTATTTTTTTTCTGTCCTTCCTTTTCTTTATTTATTCTACCAGTCCTTCTATTCTTTCTTACTAGTTTTTCATCCTATTATAGGAAAGGTGAGTATGCCCTTTTTGTCGTTTTGGAAAGCTTTTCTGTGATAGCTTTTCTGCGCTCTCCCACCTTTCCTTATTAACTGTTACTGATAAGGAATTTAAGGACCTGTGCCCAGGAAGTCTTTGAAGAATTTAGTTTATTTTGTTAAAGGATGTTTGTAGGAATGCAAGGGATGAGGCAAAGGGGGAATCATGATATAAATTAGAACATTGGTTGTCACACTTCTCGTTATAGAAAACTATTCACAACCAACTCTAATTTCACCCTTAATGTGGACCAAAACCCAGGATTTTGACCCCCTGATCGGGGGAGCCCGCTGTGTGAAACCTTCAAATCGCTGAAGCCAACTCACCTCTTCCCGGTCCTACGGTGCATGCGCGGCCGCTCGTCCAATCAGCTCGCTCACAGTTTTGGATGCCCTGGGGAGAGGGAATCGATTTACGTGGGCTTTGGTCCACTTTAAAGTCCCGGTCCAGGCACACCCATGGAAAGCATCTAAAAATAGCTGTTTACGGAGGTAATTTACGAAATGATTCGTTGGCATCCACCAGGCATCTGCCGGGTATATGCCGGGTTTACAACAGTTTCTGCATTTACCAGGGCCGGCCGCGCTGCCTTTTTGTTCCGCTTTAATTGTATTCAGATTCCTAAACCCTGTATATCCTACATCTACCATTGAGATTGTCTCTGTGGTCAATAGAGCACATCTGTAAAAAGTGCACTTTAGGTGAAAAATAAAATAGATGTGTCTTTTTTTTATTTACAAGTAGTGCTGAATAAACCTCACTAAGACCTAGGTAGAGAATGAAAGGGAAGCTCTCCAGCCAGGTTGTGGCCAGTATATGGCATTCTCCTGTTACTCCTGGATACAATAGCTTCGGACACCCTTGGATCACTTACCAATTCATCAAACAGTTAAAAAATTAAAAAAAAAAAAAAAAAAAAAATTACTAAAAAAAATGAACTCACCTTGGCCTCTTCGCCTGTCCTCTACTGAGCAGCATCCTCTCTGCAGGTCCACCGGGTCGGGGGCTCCCTCCTGCTCTGGTGGGCTGTTATCTACTTGATGCTGGGGAGCCACTATTACAGTTGCTCCCAGCATGTGTAGTAAGAGGGGCAGGCCCCCTTACTCCTTCCTTGGCTTCCCACCAAGCTAATGCTAGCCCTGCCAGGGCAAGGAAGGATAACATAGGGCCGCTGTGGAACTTGCTTGTCAGCAGTTGTGATGGGCTGCACCTGATTGGAACCGAGGTGTTTTACAAACAACACTAATCCTTGAGAATCATCATTGATATGGATATTTATCATTGTAGGCAGCAAAATGCCGGGGCCTGTGCCAGAGGGAATTATTCGTGTTTACAGTATGAGATTCTGCCCATTTGCACATAGAGCAAGACTCATCCTGGCCGCCAAGAGAATCAAGTAAGTAATTTCTATCAACAACCTTTGGTTATTGCAAGTTCAGAAGAATTTACCTGTTGTGGGCTCTCTCACCCGCAATTGGCTGTTGGTGGTCACAAGTTTCCTTCAGCAGCGGGTTTCCTGGAAAATCCTAGACTATATGAACAAATGTGTGGTCAGATTTACCGCAGGAGCATTGGGCAGGTGAGAAATTCTCAGTCTGGTGGCAGAGAAAGTAGCGTGGGGGGGCTCTCATTTGATAAGATGAGGGATCCTCTGGTGCACCTCTGGTCCACCTCTGGTCCTTAGTCAGGCCAGAAAACCCCTGGTTTGTGGTGATATTTTCTCTCCTGGTAAGGCCTTCTACGAATGTATTTCGACCTTATGGGTTTATTTGACTGCTTATGCTGCTGGCTCAACAGTGGCCTGGTTAAAAAAAAATGTTTTTTTCACGTCCTCTGGCAGTTTTGAGATATCAAGGCTACTGGATGACACGTGCCAGCCGGTCGGCTGCATCCCCTGCTTCCCAGTGGATTGTGTGCTGCTGCACCCAACCGGTGTCCAGGCTGAACGTGCACAGCTGCAGGGAAGTTGGATATGTGGCCACCGTTGAACACAGTGATTCATGGGAGCTGCAGGTAAAGGTGAGTTTACTGGCAACCCCGGGGGTTTCACACAGCAGGGCATCCCGATATAGGATACCCCGGGGGCAATCTAGCAGCTGGTACTGGAGTCTTTTAGATTCCATGGTCAGCCCAGTTGGGTTTTAGGCTGCTTTAATGTGCAGGGGACCAGTATCCACCCCCCTGAACCTGGTAATAGTAATGGCGGAAGCCAACTTATACCCAACCCCCACCCCGCTCAGACCACTCAACCTGGTCATTCATTTGTAGGTTGCCAGATTTCTCCTCCCCCTAAAAAACCTAAACTAAATGGTACCTTATACAATGTAAGGAGGTTCCAGAGGAAATAAATGTTTATGATCTCAAATATTAATAAAGTATTAATAAATTACTAATATTACTGATATATAGGTAACTTGGATGAATGTGGAAGCTGTTGATGTGTACCTTCCGTTTATTATGATTCTGGGGACTGATTCACTGTAAATAATACACATATAATATATACAGTTCCATAGAATATAAAGATTTACTTCTGTTAATTAAATTAGTCTTCGGATCTCATGGAAGCAGTTCACATGGATTTTCAAACCATTTCACTTGAACCATCTGTTGTGTATAGGCTGAAGGATTGTATTGCAGGGCCTCTTTGTAACAAAAGGTTCAAAACAACGAACTATCGTTCCTCATACAATAGTTTGCCCTGTGTATCCATGTGCTGCAAGCAAGGGACCGATACAGAGCACCAATGGATTACATAAAATAGAGGCAGGGGATGGCCTCTCTGCTGGGCCCCCTTTTGCCCTTTCCCTATAGCAGCTGCCTTCACAGAATTTATTGGTAAAGACCTACTAATATATAAGTTTACATTTATGATCATGGAAAGACTCAATACAAAGCAACCATGCAGGTAACTCAAAACATGCTTGACTTGTCTTATTTTAATAGGCATGAGGTGGTAAACATTAATTTGAAGGACAAGCCAGACTGGTACTTTAAGAAGAATCCCAGTGGGGCAGTACCAGCCATCGAGACCCCTGATGGGAAGATCGTCTATGAATCAGCAGTTGTTTGTGAATACCTGGATGAAGTCTTCCCGGGAGTTCGGCTGATGCCATCAGACCCCTATGAGAAAGCCCAAGGAAGGATGCTACTGGAACAGTATTCTGGGGTGTGTGTGATTTTGTGCATGGTGCTAATAACATCTGTAACTTAAAGAGGAACATCGGGAGAGGTTAAAACCTCCCGCAAACCTCACCGATCTGTCCCTCTGGTTTTTCCTTTGGGCACTATTTGCTCACCTCGCCGGGGGATACATCTTCTGGGTCCCTCGGATTCCTAGCCACCTCCCAATGCCATCTTGCATCCCATCAGGCACTGCACTCAGCCCCCGATCTCGTGCCTGAGCAGTGCCCATGAATGAGATGCAATGGAGCCACCCAAAATCTTGTGAGATTTCGCTGATCGGGGCAGGACTTCGAAGAGCATAGCTAAAGCTAAGCCAGCGCAGGGGGCAGAGGATCAGGCCTTAAAGACGCCGAATGTTGCGTGCCTACGCTGGCCATTCACAAATGCCTGGCTCAGGCGCGAGCCTTGCTAAAGGAATAGTGGGGATGCGGCCGCTGCTCACGCATACACCATTGGACCAGGAATAAATTGAGTTTTCGGGCGATCTGGAGGGTTTCACACAGCAGGGCACCCCCAATCGGTGCCCCGGGGGAGTAAGTATGTCTGCCCTGGAGTCTCAGAGACTTCAGGGTAAGTTTTGGTGCGAATAAAGTAATTTGGGAAAGGAAACCATTCATGGGTAACTCATCCCCTCTCTACCCCTCAAAGAATAACCTTAGATGGCAAAACGATGTAGAAACAATCATCTTGATCTTGTACCTGTAACTTGGCCTTGAAACTGGTGCTGTTATTTTTTTTGCCCCCAAACATAGAATGATGGTGTCAAAATGTGTTTTTTTAAACGGGTTTGAAGGTAACAAGTTGGTACAAAATTCTAGTCTATAACATGATGACTCTACAACATACTGTATGCTGTGGAGCGTACATAGGTTTCTAAGGGCCCCATAGCAAATTTCAGAGGGGTGGAGACCTAAACCCCAGCAGTAAATTACCTGCAGTGAAGCACAGGCATTGCAGTCTTGATTTGTGAGTAGACCAATCTTGATTTGTGAGTAGACCAGGTTATTCCCTGGTGAGCCCCTGAACTGAGTGGCCCTTTGGGAGCCTCTATCTTCAAAAAGGGTGGTGCACGATGTGATAGCAGATACTGTGCTGGCATAGGATATTAGGTAATGCTGGATGTAGTTGTTCTATTGCAGGAGAGCACAGGTCGTGCCCTCACACCAGGGCCGGATTAAGTCTGGTGGAGGCCCCTGGCCACTTTGGTGGAGTCCCCAGATACAGTATTTTTTCCCTTTAAAATAATAGTCCAGCCAAGTAATAGATTGGTGGTTGTCTGGCACCCGCCTACTTACTGGAATGTCAGATCGAGTCCCTTGTGCCACCCTTTTGCGGGTGCGTGCTGCTCGGGAACTCCTGCTTTGCCATTCTGGGTGGGGGGTAGTGTAGTCACCCGGCTGGTCCAGCAGAAAACAGTTCCGTGCATTGAGCTGCCAGCGGCTGTGCTTGTAGCGTTGCTGACGGCAGCTTTGCTGCTCTAGACTCTACATTCTGCCCTGTGGTGGCTTTGGCTGCCCAGACGCAGGGGCCCCCACTGTCGCTGATAGCTTTCTTGCTGGCCACACGACCCGTCAGGCCAAAGACTAAAAAGCCTCCTGGACCATAACCCAAAGGTCGGTAGAGGCCCCCTTTGCAGGGCATATGGTGAAGCTCCTGGGCACGCGCCCCTTGTGTCCCCCTCATAATCCAACCCTCACACACAATACAGTTCGGTGTAATATCTTTGTGCATGAGTCCTAAAAATAATTCAGTAATATTTTCATGTTACGGTAAAGTCTGTTCTCCTGGTTGGCCCTGGACACCCCAGTCTGACACTGTCAGAGACTGTGGTCTGGCCGGAGATCTAGGTAATTTTGGTGCGCTTTGGGATCGGGGTTGATTGGGCCCAGTGAGGCCTGTTTTTTTCTGGGGTGCTTGTTTCCCGAGTGCCATATGAAAAGAGTGCAGAGGGAAAACAATATGCTGCTCCTTGTAGACAGTTCTTTATTTGTCAAATGTATTTTAGTACCAAAAAGAAGCGCCCTTTTGACTATTTTAACTATCCCGGGTTTTATTCTGTGCCCAGGGGCATCATGATTTGGGATGCCTCACTGTGTTAACCCCCCCCTGTTTGCCTGTAACAGCTTACCTTCCTCCCAGTCCAACTCATGTGCAGGCTCTTGTCCGGTCAGAACTGTGCTGTGTGCAGGGGCGGACTGGCCATAGGGAGACCCCGGACAATGCCCGCACTGATTTGGGGCCAGTTGGGCTGCTGCTTTTAACACCCACATTCAATCCCTGCCCCCTTAGTCAACTGAGATTCTGGGGATTTTATTTTAAAGTAGACTAAATCCTACCCTGGAGTCTGAGACTCCAGGGCAGGCATACTCTCTCCTTCCGGGCCATCCATATTCAGGATGCCCCTTGTGTCAAATTCCCCAGGTTGCCCGAAAACTCTGGTTAAACAGCGCATGCGCGATCAGCAGCCGCATCCCCGCTATCCCTTTAGTCGGGCGTGTTCCCGCGACAAGCATTTGTGAATGGCCAGAGGGTCAAAATCCCTGTTAGAGGATAGCAGGGGATGCAGCCGCAGGCGCCCTCGGATCTTCTCACATTAGACGTTCCTGGACAAAGGGACAGAAGCGAATCAGAGCATGCGCCGTAGGACCCGGGAAGGGTAAGTGAGATTGGGCGACCTGGGGAGTTTCACACAGCGGGGCATCCCCGATCAGGGTGCTCCAGGGGCAAGAACCAAAACCCAAGATTGTCAAAATCCTGGGTTTTGGTCCACTTTAAACAGTTTGATTGTTTGCTCTTTTTTTTCCAGTCCAGGTCTTGTCTTACCGCATGTGTTTCATTTTTCAGGTCATTTCTGAGTTTTATAAGATTATCTTTTCAATGGCAAATAATGAAGATGTGGATAAGTCTTACGATCAGCTGGAGGAGAAGTTAAGGACACTAGAAGAGGTAAGTGTACAGCCTTTGCTTCGGTGCCGCCCTCCCAATATTAGTCCCATGTGGCATCACCTATAATTGACTTCTTGCTCAGCCTTTGAAGGCACCAAACACTGTCCAACACCCTTCGGGGACATGATTGATGGTGCCTATGTTTTATCTTCCTGTCTGTTTTTTCTTCTCAGCTCTTGATCAAGAAGAACACTCTATACTTTGGTGGAGATGCGGTGGCTATGGTTGATTACTTAATGTGGCCTTGGTTTGAGAGATTTCCTGCTTTCGGCCTAACAACGTAAGAAAAGGCTCTATTCACTGTGTTTGTGATCTGACCAAATTTTTGTCCTATAAGACGCACCTAGGATTTGGAGGAGGAAAATAAGGAAAAAAAAAAAATTCTAAAGCAAATGTTGTGCTAAAACCCCCCATTACAGGCAGTGTGGCATTCTTCCCTCCCATTCCCATAGGCAGTGTGGCATTCCCCTATCCCAATCTCATAGACAGTGTGGCATCTCCCCCTCTCATTCCCATAGGCAGTGTGGCATTCACCCCATCCCATTTCCCATAGGCAGTGTGGCATTCCCTCTCCCATTCCCATAGGCAGTGTGGCATTCCCCCCTCCCATTTCCCATAGGCAGTGTGGCATTCCCCCCTCCCATTCCCCATAGGCAGTGTTGCATTCCCCCCTCCCATTCCCCATATAGGCAGTGTGGCATTTCCCCCCCATCCCTATATTCAGAATAGGATGCCCCACTGTGTGTATGCCCTTAGGTCACTCACCTTCCTGTTGCTTCCACGACGCAGGCAAGAACAAGCACGCTGATTGGCTTGCCCGTTCAACCAATCAGCGCACTCACTTTCACTCGTTTCCCTTCTGTGCCACTGATGGCTAAGCCACCCATTGAGAAAAGCTATGCACGGGTGCACGCATGGCTAGAGGTGAGCCGGGATGCGGCCACAGCACAGAGGGCGGTGAGTGAAATGGGTCTTCTTGGGGGTTTTACACAGCGGGGCATCCTAATTGAGGATAACCCAAGGAGTGGAACTCCGATGACCCTGGAGTCTTACAGACTCCGATGTTCCTCTTTAAAGTATGCAGTACCTTATTTTTGAGAACCTGGCAACGGAGTTCTCCTTTCCATTGGGGATTTTGTGAGGACTCATTCAAGTAGAATTGACAATGCCCTTTGAGGCGACAGGTCTCATAGCCGGGCAGACAATGCCATATCATTGTAATTTTTAGAATAGCAGCAGAGTAGTAGTAAAATATTATTAATAGTTTTTTTTAGCCTGTTGCTGCACTGCTAATGTTTTAGTAAATTAGTTTCTTGCAGTGCAGCAACATGCGCCATTGTAAAAAAGAAATAAACAAATATATAAGCTGTGTTTTGCACTACTCTACACTACAATTTGCACCAATGTGGCATTGTCTTGCAGAAGTGCTTGATAAATCAGGCCCATTATCTTTCCCTCCTGCTGAGACTATAGCAAACAAGATGAGGTATTCTGAAAAGCCTGTCAGCTCCCTGCTGAGAGTAACACTGTGTTACATTGTTATTGCAGAGGAGCATCCAAAATTGGGACCCCCCCAGGTCGCCCATACAGTTACCTTCTCTTCTGGTCCAACGGGGCATGCGTAAGCCTAGCGTCGCATCCCCCGCATGCTCCCTGTTAGAGGGTAGCAGGGGATGCGGCCGTCAGCACGCTCGGAGCCGCTCGCCATAGACGAAGGCTTAGAAAAAGGGACGTCAGCAGATCAGAGCGCACTGATTGGATGAGCGGCCATGCATGCAACATAGGACCGGGAAGAGGTGAGTTTGTTTTGGCGACTTGGGGGGTTTAACACAGCAGGGGGCCCCCGATCGGGGTGCCCCGGGGGCCAGAATCAAAACCCATGATAGTCAAAATCCTTTGTTTTGGTCCACTTTAAACTGATTTGCAGTGAAGTCAAAAGTAATATATATATATATATATATATATATATATATATATATATATATATGAAAATAGGGTTCCCACACACCCCTGAATCCTGCCAAGAGATACAAATACAATTGTCTTAAATACATTTAAGACAACATCACATGTACACTATAGACACCGGGGGGGCGCCAGCGATCCATCCAAAAGTTCATAGTATTACAACCCAGTGCTCAGTCTAAAAAAAGACCACAATAGGTACTACTCCTACACTCAACCAATTAAAATCTATTATATACAATAATGTGCAAAATGTGCAAATAGCAATCCTATATATAAATAATAAAGTGCTTACGTTCAGAATCTATTTTATATATTGGGCGGGCATATTGACGGGGGGGGGAGGCCCAGTTGGTCTGTATTTCTATTTTATTATTTGTTGTATGTCTCTTTGTTCACCCTGGCTGGTCCTTATATTATAATCATGTTATAAAATGTTATGTTATAAAATAGATTCTGAACGTAAGCACTTTATTATTTATATATAGGATTGCCATTTGCACATTTTGCACATTATTGTATATAATAGGTTTTGATTGGTTGAGTGTAGGAGTAGTACCTATTGTGGTCTTTTTTTAGACTGAGCACTGGGTTGTAATACTATGAACTTTTGGATGGATCACGGGCGCCCCCCCCGGTGTCTATAGTGTAAATGTGATGTTGTCTTAAATGTATTTTTATCATGTGTTTTTGTGGCAACATGTAATTTTTCAATAAAATACTTGTATATTAATACATGTGTGGGTGGTGCCACCATTTGTTTACTCTTGGCAGGATTCAGGGGTGTGTGGGAACCCTATATTCTTGTATGTTTCACATTTTTCTTGCCAAGAATAGTGAGCACACCATGTTATATTATCTTGTTATTCCTTTTTACAAAAGAAACAGGTCCGCCATTTACTTTTTAAAATATATATATATATTAAAAATATAATAATATATAAAGCGCTCTCCTCCCTCCCCTGTCTACCTCCTTGGTGAGGAAATCACTTCCTCATTCAGCTTTCCATCCCCACCCCACTGATCTGGTCCATCAACCAACTTTCAGTGGACCTAGAACAGAAACACCCCCCACTCTCTCCCCAGACGTCCTGATTGACTGCCTCTCTCTACAGCTATGAAACCCCACCCTCATCCCTTCTCTCTGGTCCCACTGTGGGCTGGCAGGCTGGAGACGCTCTTAGCCTGCAGCATCTATCGTCCCTTTTTTTTTAATAAACACACTAACCATATAAAAATGCACATACAGTACATACAATAGTTCGCATTAGGTTTTTGAGCACTTTTTTATTCATGGAGCAAATCAGGTTTGGGTAAAGTATAGAAGTCTTAAAGGAGCCACAGCACTCAACCCTGTTAGCTTGCAGACACACCTATAATCTGTCTCTAAATCTGGTTAAAAACAGAGGACTCGGTCCACACACCTCTGCAGAAGTAGCTGAAGCTGCAGCACCAAGCGCCAAGGTGCCTCTGTGGGGTGCAGTCCTAACTCTAATCTCTGAGAGCCCCATTTGGGACATACAATGCAATAGATAAATTGGGAGCAGGCTTACCTGAGGTTGCCCTATAACCTCAAGTGCAGCCCATGGGGTGGAAGGGTCGAAGACCTCGCAGTACAGACTAGACCCCACACCCCATGTGCTTGCACAAATTCAAAACAAACAAAGGAGGTGTGGCAGCCGCTCAGACCATTTTATAACTAACCTGGGAGATGCACGTTAGCAGGGCAATTAGGATACATAAGTCTTAAAGGGGCCACAGCACTGTTAAAGTGGACCAAAAAAAAACAGGATTTTGACTATCCTAGGTTTTGATCCTTTCCCCTGAGGCACCCCGATCGGGGGTGCCCCACTGCGTGAAACCCCCCAGATCGCCGCAGTCAGCTCACTTCTTTCTGGTTTCAATGGCGCATGCGTGGCCGCTGACGTTACGTTGTCTAAGCTTTTTCTAAGGCCAGCGGCTCCGAGCACGCTGGCGGCTTCATCCCCCGCTTCCCTCTAACAGGGAGCGCGCCCGCACCGACCATTCACAAGTGCCTGGCGCGGGCACGCCCCCTGCTACAGGGATAGCAGGGATGCAGCCGCTGCTTGCGCATGTGCCGTTGGACCTGGAAGCAAGGTAAGGTTTTGGATGCCCCTCGGGGGGGAGGGAATCGATCGGCCCGGATAAATCGTATAGATTCTCAGGCAGATCAGTGTGAGTTTTGGTCCACATTAACCAGGTTCAGAGACAGTTTGTCTGCAAGCTAACAGGGTTGACAGCTGTGTCCCCCTTAAGACTTGTGTATCCTAATTGCCCTGCTCACGTGCACCTCCCAGGTTAGTTATAACTTGTTCTGACCGATTGCCACCTCTCCTTTGTTTCCAAAGTATAGACGGCCGCAGATCAGTTCTGGGTGCAGGTCAGTCTGTGGCGTGGCTGGGAATCACATGATAGGATTCTGAGCACCGCTAGTGGTACAGGGCTATGAATGGCTCTCATGGTCAAGATGTATAATTCCAGGTTGGCTCTAAGACATGATGTCCACCGGTGTTTCCCGATCACATCATTTGTCCTTTCTTTTTGCTGGCAGGTCGTTCTCCAAGTTTCCACACGTCAGTGCTTGGAATGACCGCATGATGCAGGACCCAGCCGTCCAGGCAACCTTTACTAAGCCGGATGCCCATAAATCCTTTTTTGAACTCTATTCTCAGGGCAGTCTGGAAGCTGTTGATTTTGGTCTTCATTAAGTCTGTTAGCGGAGACCAATCTGACGCTCAGTATTTTTCTTTTATGTGAATCATCTAAAATAATAAAGTCTCATTCATACGATGTGATTGTTTTCTTGACAATACTGGTAATCTAACCAGTATGAATGACCCAATTAGTGACGCTGTCGGTGCAAAATAAAAATTGGAATCAAAAGTCAACTTGTTCCTTTTTTTTGCTTTCAATGTTTTTATTGAGCTTATAGTAATAACAATAAAATGTCAAAATGTGCAAATGATCATATTCTGCTAGAATAAGTGGTTAGCAATTCCAACACAAGGATATTATTGTTTTTTTTTTTTAAAATAGCTCGAGGTCCCCCCCTCGAGGCAACCAGCCCGGGCATCAGACATAAGGGCTTGTAACCCAAGGCTGAAAGGCTGTACCGCGCGGCCCCTGGCCCCGCAAGTTATTGGCGCCACCGCGCTTACAGCCTTGTCACTGTGTGTGATCTGCATCTATATTGCTGGGTTAATGCAATTTACATTTATGACAGTAGATGGCGCTGTTACATATATCTAGGTGTATGTACTCTGCATCTATATTGCTGGGTTAATGCAGTTTACATGTATGACAGTAGATGGCGCTGTTACATATATCTATGTGTATGTGATCTGCATCAATTTTGCTGGGTTAATGCAATTACATTTCTGACAGTAGATGGCGCTGTTACATATATATATATATATATATATATATATATATATATATATATATATATATGTATGTGATCTGCATCTATATTGCTGGGTTAATGCAATTTACATTTATGACAGTAGATGGCGCTGTTACATATATATATATATATATATATATATATATATATATATATATATGTATGTGATCTGCATCTATATTGCTGGGTTAATGCAATTTACATTTATGACAGTAGATGACGCTGTTACATATATCTATGTGTATGTGATCTGCATCTATATTGCTGGGTTAATGCAATTTACATTTATGACAGTAGATGGCGCTGTTACATATATCTATGTGTATGTCATCTGCATTTATATTGCTGGGTTAATGCAGTTTACATTTATGACAGTAGATGACGCTGTTACATATATCTATGTGTATGTGATCTGCATCTATTTTGCTGGGTTAATGCAATTTACATTTATGACAGTAGATGACGCTGTTACATATATCTATGTGTATGTGATCTGCATCTATATTGCTGGGTTAATGCAATTTACATTTATGACAGTAGATGACGCTGTTACATATATCTATGTGTATGTGATCTGCATCTATATTGCTGGGTTAATGCAATTTACATTTATGACAGTAGATGGCGCTGTTACATATATCTATGTGTATGTGATCTGCATCTATTTTGCTGGGTTAATGCAATTTACATTTATGACAGTAGATGACGCTGTTACATATATCTATGTGTATGTGATCTGCATCTATTTTGCTGGGTTAATGCAATTTACATTTATGACAGTAGATGGCGCTGTTACATATATCTATGTAGGGCAATTTAGATTGCTGCATATAAAAATTCATTTACCTTTTTCTAACTCCTACTGTTGTAAATTTTAGAAACAAAATGGCAGCTCAAGCATTTGCAGGCTGCCAGCAAACAGGAAGTGCTGCTGGGCTTCCTGTTGCTGTGCATTGCCAGTTATGTCAGTTAAATTCAGGCAGCAGCATGGCTGAGATGCTGGGAGAGGAAGATCCAAAATGGCCGCTACCTTTCTTTTCCAACTGTGCCAGGCTGTTGGTCCGGTTTAAATCTTATTTTGGCTCTTATCTTCCTTCTAGCATTATCTTCAACAGGCTCTAATTGTTCCCAGTATAGGATTGCAAGGAGGGAGGGGGACCTAAACAGCTAAAGCTATCCTGTATCCTGGGAAAAACGAAAATTAAAATCACTGTAACAGGAATACCAAGCAGCATTGACGGCAGAAAACATCCAAACTGTAATGTACCCAGGGCGGGGGAGCAAAATAGAGAGTTTTTGGGGGGGTTTTGGTCTGCTTTAAGGAGCAGAAGTGGCCTCAATGGAGGTGAGCAGGTGTCTTGCTATTGCAATAGAAGTCTATGGATGCGACTGAGCTTATTTGCTGCCAGATAACATTCATTGCAATGAGACATAAGACTTTATATGTTCCTTAATGCATACCTCCAAGTGTCCCTGATTTGGAGGGTCTGTCCCTCTTTTAAGTACTTGTCCCCCTGTCCCTCATTGTTCTCATTTGTCCCTCTTTGAGGTGTAACGTGCAGATCTACATCAATTAATTATTAATTTGCCTATTCAAAGTGTTTCTATTGTAACTGTTATACCCTACCTCCGATCCATCCCTCAGTGAGGGGGTGTGGCCTAATTTAGCAAATGTCCCTCTTTACCAGCTTGAAAAGTTGGAAGGTAGGCAATATCTGCCCCTACAATACTAAAGTACCATCACATACCCACCCCTGCCCCACAATCTGTTCCCGCTATGCTATATCATCGGCTGATAAATGCGCTCCTTGGGGGCGGGGCTGGTGGGGGATGGTCATTGCGTGTGAGTTCCCAGGATGCCCCTGTACACAGCCTCATGAAGGAATGGTGAGTATAAAGTGACCTATGACATGAATGAGTCAGTGCAGCGTGCTTCTTGTCTCAGTCATACGATGTAGTAATAATAATTCCTGCACCATTGCTGTATTGCACATTAATCTCATTACAATCTCAATGACACTTGGAATCAATGGGAGATTTCAACATCTTATCCCTACAGGCTTAAAGCAGACCTTCACCCTGAATAAGAGCCTATCTTGTATGTTTCCTATACTTACAGATTGCCAACATTAATCCAGACCTTCACCCTGAATAAGAGCCTATCTTGTATGTTTCCCCCACCCTGTACATACAGATTGCCCACATTAAACATCATCCTACCTGCACCTAGTGGGTTTTCTGAGCCTTTATGTTTGATCTTATTTTATTAATTTTTAGAACACAATACAATACAGAAATAAAAAAATTACGAGACACAAAACAAAATATAATACAATGCACATGTCATAGCTAACCCCCCAGAGAGTTACATCAACCTCCTGTATCACTGGATGGCGCGCCTCTCCCCCATCCTAACCTCCCCCTCCTCATCCGTCCCCCCATCCCTGTAGCAACCGTCATGTTGCAGGGCGGCCTACTCCTCCGCCCCCAACCAGGAAGGTGAGAAAGGACGCCCCCAGCTCGAAACACCCAGCAAGCGAAGTATGACATATAGGCGAGCCCCGCACTAAATGCATTAAATCAGTACACCTCCCAGAGTCTATTGATGCTTGAGACCTTCCGTCCCCCCGGCGCTCGGCCTGAAAGATAACCAAACTCACGACACGAAGGACACCGACATATACACAACAGCACCCACCAACACTGAAACACTAGGACCCGGAAAATGGGGGAGGGGGAGGAAGGGACAGGGCAACCGAACACAAGGGAGCGGGAGAAACCCCCCAAGTGTAGGGATCCTGCTCCTATCAGGCCTTATCCCATTCTCCATACCCTACTCTCTTCCGCAGCGCCATCTACTGCAGTTCCAGTATCTTTTTTTGGCCAGCATTATGAGTCTTAGAACATTATCCAGGCAACCCATGTCTGCATAAACTTCTCGTTCTCCCCCTTCAGATCCGCCGTTAGCTCCTCCATCCTCACGATGTTATTAAGTTCATCATACCATTCAAGCGCTGAGGGAGTCGTTACACTCTTCCGGTGCCTAGGGATCCCCATTCTCACGGCTGTCAAGAAGTGCCTTAAGGCTCCTTTCTTCCCAGCCTCCCTACTGTCGGGGAGCATAGACAGCAATGTTATCTCGGGAGTATTTGGAGTCTTAATGCTGAACGCCTCCTCATATAGTAGGAGCCTCTCCCACGGCCCGTTTATACTGGGGCACTCCCACCAGACATGCAGCAGCGTCCCCCCTTGCCCTGTTGCACCTCCAACACGTGTCCGGGGCTGTGGGGAAGATCTGGTGGACACGGACTGGACTTCTGTACCATCTGGAAATTAGCTTGAAGTTTTTCTCCTGAGCCTTACAGGGTTTCGTCATTTTGTGAGTAAGATAGAACGCCTTCTCCCAGTCTTCCTCCTCAAAAGTCTTCCCAATCTCCTTCTCCCACTCTGCTACAAAATCCAGCTTCCTAAACTCCTTCTCTTCCATCATGATACCGTATAGAAGTGAGATAACCCCTTTAGGCCTCAATTTCGGTCGCGAGGACGCCTCCCAGCTTAGGAATCTTGAGACTCCCAGGCCGGGTGGGAACGCCGGTTTGCCAAACAAAGGCGTCGCAATTTTGAGATTCCGGAGGCAATCCTCCCAAGTCTGGAGGAGCTGGGCCGTCAGGAAAGGCACCCCTTCTTTAGTAAGTAATTTCGGGTCCACCCAGGGAAGAGAAGTCAGACTCACGGCCTGCATATCCTGTTCAATTGTGACCCATTGCTTAGGTCCCTCCCCCTGGTACCAATCCACTATCCTTATCAGTGCTGCTGCTCTATGGTAATTCTCAATGTCCGGCAGCCCTGCCCCCCCGCCTTCGGCCTACCTAGTTTACGGAGACTTAGTCTCGGTTGTCTGCCCCCCCCCAGATAAACCTTATGATCTCTGATCTCAGCTGCCTGAAAAAACGTTTGTTACCGTGAATGCCTGGAAGACATACAACAGTTTAGGCAATATATCCATCGTAACAACATTAATCCTCCCCAGCCAAGAGATACATTTCCTCCCATACTCCTCCTGGTCCGCCCTTCTTCTCGCCAGTAGGGGGTCGTAATTCAGTCTAAATAGTGAGATGGGATCAGCAGGACTCCCAGGTAGCTCCTCCTCACACCACTTAAAGGAGAAATTCCCTCTCAGCCTCTGAACCAATGACTGATCCTCTACGCTGATATTCAGTATTTTCGACTTGGCCATGTTGACTTTAAAGTTGCTGACTCTACTGAATCTCTGAAACTCCTGGATGGTTGAGGGTAAGGACCTATGAGGCGTTTTCCGAGCCTTTAAACATCCAAGATGGCGGCTCATGGAGTTTCAGGCTGTCTGCAGACAGGAAGTGTCTTCTGATAACACTCTGCATCATGGGGTTGCTGTCCTTTTCTTGACCCCAGCTATAACCCACCCCGCTCCTCTCTTCCCCTTAGTATGGGATTCTTCTGAGGCAAGATGGCGGTGCCCGTATCCTAGAGTCCTGAACAGAGTTGCAGCCCAGTGGGAGAAAGAATAATAAGTAAGCAAGTAAAAACCAAATAACATAATTAGATGCTGGGGAATATTTTTTAAGGATTTGGGCTTTTCATTAAATGATGCTTAAAGTAGCTTGAAACCCACGCGCCAATGGCCCTAAAATCTATAAGATTCCAGGGCTGCTGAAATCCCTCCTCCTGGGGCATCCAGAATTGGGATGCCCCTCTGTGTGAAACCCTCTGGTTGCCCAGAAACTCACCTTCTTTCCCGATCCAACGGCGCATTCGCAAGCTGCGGCGCATCCCCGCTATTCCTTTAACAGGGTGTGCCCCCAGCGCCAGGCATTTGTGAATGGCTGTCGCGGGCACGCTTCCTGTTAGAGGGTAGCGGGGGATGCAGCCACCAGCGCGCTTGGAGCTATTAGACAGAGGGACGTGAGCGGATGCTGAGCGTGCTGATTGGACGAGAGGCTGGGCATGTGCCGTAGGACCGGGGAAGGGTGAGTGAGATCGAGCGACCTGCGGGGTTTCACATGGCAGGACATCCCCGATCAGGGATCAACCATGTCGCTCTGTGTGATGGCGCCAACCAAAGGCCGGCCCTGGTACATCTGTACGCAAAACATTTAAAGGGAAACTGCCTTTTTGTCAGGTTTTCGTAATGTAGAATAATCCTGTGTGTTAGGACTGTGCCCCCAGACCTGTGATTTACTTATCCGCATGCTGCCTCCAAATTTCCTTGATTCCTGTGGCTATGGCTTGCTAAAGTGGGAGGGGCTTTCCTGGCCTTGAGTAAAAACTACCGACTACAAGTCCCAGAATCCTTACATTGTAAGCGCATCATCAGCTTTGTCAAAAGCAGTAATGATCTCTCCAGGTGAGACTACTGACCGTTACCCTTTAGCTACTGGAACACAAGACTGTGATCACATGGGGTTAAAGTGAACCATCACCCAGGATTTTGACTATCCTGGGTTTTGGTCCACCCCGATCGGGGGTGTCCCGCTGTGTGAAACCCCCCAGAAAGCCCCAAAAACTCACCTCTCCCCGCTCCCACGTGACCGCTGCAGCCAATCCCCACCGACGGACAAGCGGGAGGCAGCGACGGACAAGAGAGCGCGCCCGCCGCCGCCTCCCGCGCGTCACTCTTACAGGGCATTCACAAACGGCCGGCGCGGGTGCGCGTCCTGCTAGAGGGACGCGCGGGAGGCGGCGGCGGCGGGCGCCGGGCACCGCTGGATCGAGGAGCAGGTAGGGATTTCGGGGTTTCCGATCGGGGTGCCCCGCAGTCAGGGAGCTGATCGGTCCGGGAATCTTATAGATTCCCGGGCTGATCATGGGAGGGTGTTGGTCCACTTTAAAATTGTAAGCTCAGAAGTGTAGAGTGCCACCTCTACTTCAGCCAATCAGATGATTAGCAAGCCCGAGTCAGGAAGTCTCTGCCAGGTGCACCAAACACATAAACTGATAAGGTAAATACATTGTTGCTAGAGAAAATGTTTTGTTTTATAACACAAAGTTGCAAAACTTATGGAAAAGAAAAAAAATAACAGATACGTTCAGCACCTTAAAGGGTAATTCCACTTTCGATGGCCTTTTTAAGAGTTTCCATTATTGTGTGGCAAAAGGATGTCTTCAATGTACTAAGCTTATCTATTATTTTTTTACTTGTTTGCAACTCTGTTATACAATAAAACCCTTTTCTGAAGCAAAAATATGTTTACCTTATCTATGTACACCAAAGTGGTGATTTCGAGTAAATATCCTAGACTTCCTCACTGTAGCTTGCTAATCATCTGATTGGCTAAGGCATGGGGAACTGATTTAACCCATTCTGCTGAAATTCAACTTCTTCAGTTCTTTGGAAGGATCACAGTCTTGTGTTCCAGTAGCAAAAGGGCTAATGGCAGGGTTCTCTGCTGGAGAGGTAGTTAGGCTGCTTACACTTGGCCAAAGCTGCTAAAGAGTTCACTTGTTACATTGGAAGAATTGCAGGACTTGTATGCTGCATGAAATGGATGGACATACTTTATAGAGCTGCTACAGCATCTACAGCACGCTGCAGGAAATGGAGGAGAGACACGTGGGACTGGCTTCAGATGTGCTCATTGCTGCCCTATTATTGCTATTACCTGGACTGTCCCTTTAATTGAATCACTGACGGTTCTTATCATACGTGCAAGCAGCGGTTTGGATCAGCCAGTACACAGTTACATATGCAAATCAATTTATACTGATCCATACCTCCCAAGTGTCCCTGATTTGGAGGGACTGTCCCTCTTTTGAGTCCATGTCCCCCTGTCCCTCGTTGTTCTCATTTGTCCCTCTTTGAGGCGTAACACGCAGATCTGCAGCAATAAATGATTCATTTGCCTATTGTTGTAACTGTTACATCCTATTTCCTATCCATTAATCAATGAGGGGGTGTGGCTTCAATCCCTGGATAGTTCAGTGGATTTCCAGTTGGCTGAGGGATCGGTATCAGAGCGTTGTTGTAAATGGCGTGCAATCTGAACAAAGGCGAGTTACAAGTGGTGTGCCGCAAGGCTCTGTCCTGGGCCCCATTCTTTTTAATATATTTGTAAGTGACATAGGAGAAGGCTTGGTAGGAAAAGTTTGTCTGTTTGCTGATGATACAAAGGTTAGTAATAGGGGGGATATTCCTGGGGGTGTCTGCAACATGGAAAATGATTTAGCTTTACTGGATAGATGGTCAAAACTGTGGAAACTAGAGTTTAATGTCTCTAAATGTAAAATCCTGCACTTGGGTAGAAGGAATCCCTGCTCTGAGTACCGTATGGGCAGCACTGTGTTATCCAGGACCTCGGAGGAGAGAGATTTAGGGGTACTGATTACTGATAGCTGCAAGATGAGTGGACAGTGTAGCCAGGCAGTGGGAAAAGCAAGCAGGATGCTCGGCTGCATAGCTCGAGGCATCACCAGTAGGAAGAGGGAGGTTGTGATGCCGCTGTATAGAGCCCTGGTAAGGCCACAGCTAGAATACTGTGTGCAGTTCTGGAGACCTTACCTGCAAAAAGACATTATTCAAATAGAACGTGTCCAAAGGCCGGCAACAAAAATGGTGGAAGGACTTAAACTTAAAACTTATCAGGAGATACTTAAAGAACTTAATTTGTACAGTCTGGAGGAAAGAAGGGAGAGGGGGGACATGATTGAGACCTTTATATATGTGAAAGGATTGAATAGGGCTCAGGAGGGAAGTGTTTTTAAGAAGAAGTTTAATGATAGAACAAGGGGGCACAACCTGAAGCTAGTCGGAGGGAAGATCAGGAGCAATGTTAGAAAATATTATTTTACAGAAAGAGTAGTAGATGCTTGGAACAAACTTCCAGCAGAGGTAGCTGAAAAATCAACAGTCACTGAATTTAAACATGCCTGGGATAAGCACACATCTGTCCTAAGATAAAGAGAACATACAGTATACACATAAGGGCAGAATAGATGGACCGTATGGTCTCCTTCTGCTGTCACCCTTCTATGTTTCATTTACATATTGTCCCTCTTTCCCACCCTGAAAAGTTGTCAGGTATACTTATCTACAAAGATTACTTATACATGCAAATTATAATTCCATCTGTTATATAATACAATAGTGAAGTGTAACTGGCTGACCTATCTATTAGCCAATAGCCACAGTGATGGCAATGGCGGAAGATAAATGCTGGTCATGCGCCTATAATTGCGCAGGTCACGGTGCTGCAGTAAAAACGCACAATAATCCTGCCATCCAATATAATGATTGTGTCACCTCCTCTCATACACTGATAACAGCAGAGGAGGCATTCCAAGGCTCTGTGTTGTGTTAAAGTGGCTCAAAACCAACGCCGAACAACCCGGAAATCTATAAGATCCCTGTGCCGATCGATTCCCTCCCCTGGGGCAACCAAAATCAGGATGCCCCGCTGTGTGAAACCCCCAGGTCGCCCCATTCACTTACCCCGTTTCCCAGTCCCACGGTGCGTCTAAGAGCAGCGGCCGCATCCCACTACCCCTCTAGCAGGGTGCGTTCCCGTGCCAGGCATTTGTGAATGGCCGGTGCAGGCACGCTCCCTGTTAAAGGGTAATGGGCAATGCAGCCAACAGCGCGCTCGGATCCACTCACCTTAGACGATCTCTTGGATAAAGGGGCGGGAGCGGATCCGAGCGCGCTGACTGCCTGAGAGGCTGCATATGCGCCGTAGGACTGAGGAAGGGTGAGTGAGATTGGGCAACCTGGGGGTTTCACACAGCGGGGTATCCCAGTTTGGAGTGCCCTGGGGGCAAAGAATAAAACCCAGTGTCAGGGAACCGGGGCGTCACGAGGTCCGACTACAACCAGGGACCTCCTTGCACACCGATCGCGTTCCCAGAAACCCTTTGTCCGATCCCTCTCCTATCAGGGATACCCGGCTCACAGCCCTCGGACACACCGATTCTTGGTTTAAGGCAAAGCAGACCGCTCAAATGAAATATACGTTTTAATGCTAATAAGCACACTAGGCAGAGTTAACAAGCATTTAACTATGAAGTAATATGAAATGTTACAGGTGATAAACACGATATGCTATTCTTGAGATGGTTACAGAACAGAGTGAGTTACACAGAGAAACAATAAGCATAAGCTACCTTGGCATGCAGTCGTGATGAGAGAAGCTCCCACAAGGGGGTGTGTCAAGAGCTTATGATGATGGTTATGGTGATGGACACCCCTGGGTACGCCGGCTGCATAACCCCCTTCCCGTTGAGTGACCCCAGCCTGGTTTTTGACCACCCTATTTATGCTGCCAGGCTCTCCACCTCCCCTCCCCATTGTGGGAGGGGATGTTACCTCCCATTTTTTAGAGTGGGCTTTTGCCCTAAAACCCTTTAGAGGCTATAACTCGGAGCAGGGGGGGTTGCCTGGCCTTGTAAGCGGTACCAAACTATCGGGCTGGACGCCACGTTTGTGATAAGTCCTGGAATCGGGTTTCTATTTTGTCCAGAACCTTAGTTCTCCGTTTACAAGCTTTTGCTGTGTTTTTATGACCGCAATTTACTACGCCCTGATGCGGTTTTGGGAGCCGGTTCTGA
Organism: Gastrophryne carolinensis; assembly: GCA_027917425.1. NCBI lineage: Eukaryota > Metazoa > Chordata > Amphibia > Anura > Microhylidae > Gastrophryne > Gastrophryne carolinensis. The sequence goes on from CM051235.1 coordinate 607,958,183, forward strand.
TTCTGTAACCGGTTTGGCGCTAGGATACAGGGATGCCGAGATATGATCCAAATTCTATCGGTGCTGGGAATCTGCTTATGACAAACTCACAGCAGGAGGTCCACTGAGCTTCCAGACTGCCCGGCAGCTTCGCAGCCCAAGGTGTGACACGACCAGCAGGCGGTCTGTGAGCTGAGCTGTTCACACATACATGCTAATTATTCCTTCCTGAAGGGAGATACGGACTTGTGCATTTATAATAAAGGGAATCTCTAGCTCTTGATATGTGGGGTTTCTTAAAGGGGAATGCCGACATCAGCGATAAGGTGCAATATAATATTTGACCTATTCCTCACACCCAGTATAGTCAAAATCCTGGGTTTTGATCCACTTTGAAGTGGAACAAAACCCAACGGGGCTGGCCCTGGAATCTAAACAACTCCAAGACCGGCTGCTGGCCTTCCCCCTGGGGCATCCAAAACAGGTGTGCCCCTCCGGGATACCAGAAAATTCACCTCTTCCAGTGGCTCCCCCTGTGCTGATAACTATGCGGGACGAGAGCCGCCACATCTCGAGCGTCTTTGGGCTGTGCGCGCACTCCTGCCCTTTCACTCATGATTCCTGTAAACAGAGCCATTTGCTAAACATTAAATAAGCATGGCTTGGACAAAAGGCCGTACATGCTGGGTAATCTGGGGGGGGGGGGGTTACACAGCAGGGGCATCCCGAATTATTTAAGACTTGAGGGTTTACCAGTGGCAGCAGTAACTAGCAGATCCGCTTTGTCTTACCCTTCCTCCCGCACTTCGTAAGGCTGGGAACTGCACTGCTGGGTTGAGGCCTGTGGTCATGTCCTGGGTGCGGTTGTCTATCATTGAAAACAATGAGGGCCTCCACGGAGGCTCCTGGTTTACGGAACCCATTGTTTTCAATGGGAGCCAGCCGTGCTCATGTCATGCCCACAGGCCAACCTCAACCCAGCAGCTCAGCTCCAGGCTCCACAAACCGGCAATAAGGTAAGCACTGCTAGCTACTGCTGCCGCTGCCCGACCCTGGTGTATTGTATACACAGAAGTGGAGAGGAACTTCGAGTCAAAAGACTCCAGGGACGTCCAAGTTCCTGTCCTTGGGGCTTCCTGAATTGGGATGCCCCACAGTGTGAAACACCCAGATCCACTCATCTTCTCCCGAGCCTTCGTCAAGTCTCCCCCCACATACCTCTAGCCTTGCGTGGCCTTTCTGAATGAGCTGCACAGGCACGTCTCGGCTGCAAAGTGAGCGGGGGATGCGGCTGGTGGTGCACTCGTCTAGCCGTTCAGGATGCCCCACTATGTGTCTTCCCTCAGGTCGCCTGATCAACTCACCTTGCAGTTGCCTCCACGTGCAGGCTCGAGCTGAAAGCGAGTGCAATGCTCAGCCAATCAGGGCACTCGCTCTCAGCTCGAGCCTGCGCTGTGGGAGTGACTACAAGGTGAGTTGATTAAGCGACCAATATGGGATGCCGTGTTTTTTTTTTTTATTAAATTGTGTATAAAATCTCTATTGCTCCCGATTACAACGGAACCACATATGTGTCGGTGGACACCCTTTCCTGCCCTTCTATGCACACTATCAAGGGTTAAACCCTTTTTTTTTTTAAACAAAGTGGAATCCCCCCTCAGCAGCAAAAGCAGCCCTGGCACCGGCTATGGGGACTGGTAGACCAGGGTGCAGCCTGTTCTGCACCCCCCTAGGCTTTGGGGATGCAGGTCATGGGGCGGGGGGTTATGGCAAGTCACCTGTTCACCGCAGGGGACTTTCCAGCCCTCCCTGTCCTGTGAACTGGTTTAGGGGTCTCAAGGACCAGTTCACAAAGGGTTAAATGTAAAAAAAAAACAGGCACATATGAAAAAAAAAGTGGACTTTGACTATCCTGGGTTTTGGTCATTACCCCGGGGTCCCCCCGATCGAGGATGCCCCACTGTGCGAAACCCCCCAGGTCAGACTCTCGGATCTGCTCCTTCCAGCATGTGCAGGCCGCTGTAGGCTGTACCGTTAGCAGATTGCACTTGTGAATGGCTGGTGCAAGCAAAAACTCACAATGTACAAACTTACATATGCGGCAAGAGGGGCACCCCGATAAATTTATGAAGGTCTGGGACCCCTGGTTGCAGTGCCATGACACAGCAACCGAGGGCAATTAAAAAAGGATGGGGTGACTCGGGTCATTGGGGAGGGGTCCTGGGATTGCAGAGAGAGATAAGAGAGAGTGGAGCATACAGTAAATGATGTGGCATGGCGTGCCAGGAGGTAACCATACATCCTAGGCGTAGGCGCTGGTCCTTCCTTAGCAATTTGTCTCCGTGTAAGGTATAATCACGTGCTCCTGAGTCCGGTGTGTGTGAGTGAATGGTGTTGTGTTGTTAATAGAGTTGCCATTGTGAATAAGTGGTGTCTGCGGCACCGTAAGCTGAAACGCAACTGGGAATGGTTTTTGTATGTGTTCCGGTTTACATAAATACATTTTTTTTTTTTTTTAAATGAGGAGCCGTTAGTGACGCCGAAGTGGGCCAAGTGACAGCAAGCAGGATGCTCAGCCAATCAGCTTGCTCGCTTTAAAGTGGACCAACACCCAGGATTTTCACTGTCCTGGGTGTTGATCCACTTCAGCGGGGCATCCGAGATCAGGATGCCCCCCTGTGTGAAACCCCCCCAAAAGCCCCAAAAAACTTACCTTTTCGGCTACAGACAAGCCGCCGCCTCCCGCGCGTCCCTCCTACAGGGCGCGCGCCCGCGCCGGCCATTCACGAACTCTAGCAGTGCGCGCGGGAGGCGGCGGCGGCTGATCCGTCGCCGATAAGGTAAGGTTTTTTGGGGCCTTTGGGGGGGGGGGTTTCACCCCGAGGGAGGTGAGGGAGGTGATCGGCCCGGGAATCTTATAGATTCCCAGGCCGATCACCCCTGGGTGTTGGTCCACTTTAAGCACAAGCCTGCGCTGTCGGAGTGGCTGGAAGGTGAATTGATCCAGCGATCTGGGGGGTTTCACACAGTGGGTCACCCGGAAGCAAGGACCAACCCGTATAGACTTTAACACCAATTTATAGACACACCACTGTGTGACATTTTTGTTTGCAGGCTACTTTTAAAAAATTGTAAAAGTTTTTACATCTACATAACAGATGATGGTGCTCTATAAATAAACAACAATAATAATAATAATATAATGATACAAATAAAACCTATTTTACTATAGTAAAGCATCAATACATTTTATACTGAGTTTTTGTCTGAGCTAGACTTTTGTTGATGCATTGGTTACACAGCACACTGACTTTTCTGGTTTGAATTTGCGAGAAAGTGCGAGATATATATATATACATACCTACCAACTTTTCTGGATGGGAAAGAGGGACATTTGTTAAATTAGGCCACGCCCCCTCATTGATTGAAGAATAGGAGATACATTGTAACAGTTAAAACAATATAAACACTTAAAATAGGCAAATGAATCATTAACTGATGCAGATCTGCATGTTACACCTCAGAGAAGGATAGAGAAGAACAACGAGGGACAGGAGGATATGGACTCCCCCTTCGATTGGAAAAAAAAGAAATTTAATCTTCAGAGGCGACAATCATTTTTTACCATAAGAACTATAAATCTGTGGAATAGCCTCCCACAGAAGCTTGTTACAGCATCAACCGCTGACAGCTTCAAAAAAGGATTAGATGCTTTTTTAGAAGAAAATAACATTAACAGTTACTATTAGCGGTTATCAGTAAAAAAAATAAAATAAATAGCTTCCCCTATAAAATAAAATAAAAAATAACTTCTCCTACCCCAACACCCTTGGTTGAACTTGATGGACATATGTCATTTTTCAACCGTATTAACTATGTAACTATGTAAGGGACAGTCCCTCCAAATCAGGGACACTTGGGAGGTATGTATACACACACACACACATATATACAAGAACATTCCACTTTCATTTGCGCAGCTTCATAAGCAGATAAGAAGTAAAGATGGATAACAATGTGTCATAAGGACACTGTTTCTATAGAATGAGCTTCTGCAGCTGTGTCTTTCGGTTGCGCAGTCGCACTGCTACATGCCAAGTCAGTAACTGACTTCTATGGTGTTACGTAATCATGGCTTCTTCCGTGGTGGCCAAGCAGGGCGGAGAGGAATAAGGAGGGAGGGGACCATTCCTGGAGAGTCAGGCTGGAGAGACGCTGCACAGCTCTTCCCCCAACAATCCCTATAAAATCTCTCTATTCCCATCCAGGATCTCCAGAACCCGGGAGGACAGCTGGCCAACATGAGCTCTCAGAAGTGTTTGGGGAAAGGTAAGTGCGGGGAGTCATTCTGCTGCTAGAAAGCGGTGACTGTCAGCTTATACCGACACCACTCAGTGTTCAGCAGCTTGAAGCAATCAGTGTTTGGTGCTGGTATAAACCAGTGTGACTGAACCTGCTGCACCCTCCCTGCTATTGCCTGATATACATGTATAACAGGTCAGGTCAGCTTGGCTTTTAATGCTTTAAAGAGGACATAAAGCCTCCTGGCTGATCTGTGCCAGGAAAGGTTGTGGCCTATGAGAACCCCAACTATGCTTGGTGTCGCCCTTGGTAAATCTGGGTAGGTGCCGGGGCCCACTAAAGAAGTTCCCACTTCTTTTATTATTCAGTGCCCAGGGTTGGCATAAAAATGGCGTTCAGAGCATTGCAGTTAAGTGTTATATTTTCCAGGCTCGTGCATTTTTAGGTATAGGGGTGAGCTCTACTCGCTCTGTGTATTCCAGAAGGCTGGGGGTCCGCACACTATGTCATGAGGAGACAGGGGCAGACTGGGGCTAAAAAACGGCCCAGGGATTTTTGAGGCACATCGGCCCTGCTGTACTTTTCCTGGCCCAGTATAGTTTTTTAATGTCACATTATATTCACCTTATTTTTCGTTCCACAGCACGCACCCAGGGTTTAGAGGACAAAAATAAGAAACAAAATATTCTGAACCAAATGGTGTTCTAAATTCCCCCCATTACAGAAAGTGCGCAGAATCCGTCCATTACAGGCAGTGAGCGGCATCCCTCATTACAACCATTAAGTAGCATCCCTCAGTACACTGGCTGCAAGCTGTACTGAGGGATGCCCCCACTGGCTGCAAGCTGTACTGAGGGATGCCCCCACTGGCTGCAAGCTGTACTGAGGGATGCCCCCACTGGCTGCAAGCTGTACTGAGGGATGCCCCCACTGGCTGCAAGCTGTACTGAGGGATGCCCCCACTGGCTGCAAGCTGTACTGAGGGATGCCCCCACTGGCTGCAAGCTGTACTGAGGGATGCCCCCACTGGCTGCAAGCTGTACTGAGGGATGCCCCCACTGGCTGCAAGCTGTACTGAGGGATGCCCCCACTGGCTGCAAGCTGTACTGAGGGATGCCCCCACTGGCTGCAAGCTGTACCGAGGGATGCCCCCACTGGCTGCAAGCTGTACCGAGGGATGCCCCCACTGGCTGCAAGCTGTACTGAGGGATGCCCCCACTGGCTGCAAGCTGTACTGAGGGATGCCCCCACTGGCTGCAAGCTGTACTGAGGGATGCCCCCACTGGCTGCAAGCTGTACTGAGGGATGCCCCCACTGGCTGTAAGCTGTACTGAGGGATGCCCCCACTGGCTGTAAGCTGCACTGAGGGATGCCCCCACTGGCTGCAAGCTGCACCGAGGGATGCCCCCACTGGCTGCAAGCTGCACCGAGGGATGCCCCCACTGGCTGCAAGCTGCACCGAGGGATGCCCCCACTGGCTGCAAGCTGCACCGAGGGATGCCCCCACTGGCTGCAAGCTGCACCGAGGGATGCCCCCACTGGCTGCAAGCTGCACCGAGGGATGCCCCCACTGGCTGCAAGCTGCACTGAGGGATGCCCCCACTGGCTGTTTGTTTGCTGTACTGAGGGATGCCCCCACTGGCTGTTTGTTTGCTGTACTGAGGGATGCCCCCACTGGCTGTTTGTTTGCTGTACTGAGGGATGCCCCCACTGGCTGTTTGTTTGCTGTACTGAGGGATGCCCCCACTGGCTGCAAGCTGTACTGAGGGATGCCCCCACTGGCTGTTCTGAGGGATGCCCTTCAGCTATTTTCCAGTGCCCAGGGTTGGCATAGCTGAGGTTCAGAGCATGGCAGGGAAGTTTAATACTTACCTAGTGCCTGAATTTTTGGGTATACGTTACTGCTCACTCACCGTGTATTTTAGTAGGCTTGGGAGGATTCACACACTATGCTTTAGAGGCACACTTCTTCCTATTTGGCATATTAGTGGGGGTAAAGGGGGTGCAGAGTTGGCATACTAGTGAGGTTAAAGTTCAGAGCATGGCTGGAAATTGTAATACCATGCTCCTGCATTTTTGGGTAAGCGTCACACTTTCCAGCCATGCTCTGAACTTTAACCCCACTAGTATGCCGACCCTGCACCCCTTTACCCCCACTAATATGTCAAACCTGGTCACTTAAATATATGAGAAGTGGGCTCCTCAGGGCATAGTGTGAGGACCCCCAGCCCCCTGGAATACACAGCAAGTGAGTAGAATCCGCACCATACCCAAAAATTCAAGAGCATGGTAAGTATGGGGTGGGTTCTACTCACTTGCTGTGTATTCCAGGGGGCTGAGGGTCCACATACTATGCCCTGAGGAGCCCACTTCTCATATATAGAAGTGTTTGGGGAAAGGTAAGTGCGGGGAGTCATTCTGCTGCCAGAAAGCGGTGACTTAGCTTATACTGTGACACCACTCAGTGTTCAGCAGCTTGAAGCAATCAGTGTTTGGTGCTGGTATAAACCAGTGTGATTGTGAACCTGCTGCACCCTTCCTGCTATTGCCTGATATACATGTGTAACAAAGGTCAGCTTGACTTTAAATGCTTTAAAGTGGACATAAAGCCTCCTGTCTGATCTGTGCCAGGAAAGGTTGTGGTCTATGAGAACCCCAACTATGCTTGGTGTCGCCTCTGGTAAACCTGGGTAGGTGCCGGGGCCCACTAAAGAAGTTCCCACTTCTTTTATTATTCAGTGCCCTTGTGACTGGAGTTCAGAGCATGGCAGGGAAGTGTTATACTTACCAGGCTCCTGCATTTTTGGGTATGGGGGTGAGCTGTACTATTGTGTATTCCTGAGGGGAGGGGTCCACACACCATGTCTTCAGGAGCCCACCTCTCATATTTTTCAGTGGCCAGGTTTGGCATATTCGTGGGGCCAATGGAGGTGCAGAGTCGGCATGTAAGTAGGGAAGTGTGGCTGGGAAGTTTTATACCAGGTTTCTTTTAAGGGGGCTTCACTCACTAAGTCCACTATAGAGCACTTCAGCTATTTTCCAGTGCCCAGGGTTGGCATACTAGTGTGGCTGAGGTTCAGAGCATGGCAGGGAATTTTAATACTTACAAGTGCCTGCATTTTTGGGTATAAGTTTCTGCTCACTCACTGTGTATTCCAGTAGACTTGGGAGGATCTACACACTATGCTTTGGGGGCATATTTCTTCCCGGGGTTGGCATATTAGTGGGGATAAAGGGGGTGCAGGGTCGGCATACTAGTGAGGTTAAAGTTCAGAGCATGGCTGGAAAGTGTGATACCCAAAAATGCAGGATCATGGTAAGTATCACACTTTCCAACCATGCTCTGAACTTTAACCCCACTAGTATGCCAACTCTGCACCCCCTTTACCTCCACTAATATGCCAATCCTGGTCACTTAAATATATGAGAAGTGGGCTCCTCAAGGAGTAGTGTGTGGACCCCCAGCCCCCTGGAATACACAGCAAGTGAGTAGAATCCACCCCATACCCAAATATGCAGGCGCATGGTAAGTATCACACTTTCCAGCCATGCTCTGAACTTTAACCCCACTAGTATGCCAACTCTGCACCCCCTTTACCTCCACTAATATGCCAATCCTGGTCACTTAAATATATGAGAAGTGGGCTCCTCAAGGAGTAGTGTGTGGACCCCCAGCCCCCTGGAATACACAGCAAGTGAGTAGAATCCACCCCATACCCAAATATGCAGGCGCATGGTAAGTATCACACTTTCCAGCCATGCTCTGAACTTTAACCCCACTAGTATGCCAACTCTGCACCCCCTTTACCTCCACTAATATGCCAACCCTGGTCACTGAAAAATACGAGAAGTGGGCTCTTCAGGGCGTAGTGTGTGGACCCCCAGCCCCCTGGAATACACAGCAAGTGAGTAGAATCACTCCATACCCAAATATTCAGGAGCATGGTAAGTATGGGGTGGTTTCTACTCACTTTCTGTGTATTGCAGGGGCTGAGGGTGCGTACACTACGCCTCCTTCCTGGCTCCCGTGCCGATGTAAGTTTCAGTGGCTGCATATCTGGGCTATGCTGCTGCCCCCTGCCACTCAGATAGGCTGGGGACGGGAGCGTGCCTGTATCTTTGGATGCAGCCACTCCTGATTGCCATGTACAGAGCCATTTGCCAAACATTAATATGTAAGGCAAACCACTGATTGGACAAGAGCCCATACATGTGCCGTAAGACCAGGGAAAGGTGACTTTTTATGGGATATCTAAGGGGTTTCACATAGTGGGGTATCCCGAGTTGTGAGTTTTGTTCCACTTTAAAGTTTCCTCTTTTTGCCATGATCAGACCCAGGGATGTATTTGGGGCATCCCCCAGCCAGGATGTCCTCTGCCTCAGGGTCCATTTTCCCTATTCCAAATGTCCCAGTCTACACACGGTGCATTTTCCGTGTTCAGATGCGCTTTGAGTATGGTGATGTCCTTGGCTGGCGTGACTCACTGCTATGAATGGGGCATGTACAGCTGGGCAGCCATGGGGGCAGGGGAGCCGAGACTCTAGTATGGGGCCCAAGGGGCTGAGCTGAGAGAGGGTGCTATCCAAGTGTCCATAATGGTCACCCTGACCTGAGACCCGCAGGCTGCCACACTATTACTGCTGACATTGATGATGAATGAGTGTCCCCCCCCCCCCCCCCATAGTCTGGTTTGCCTTGGGGCCCAATTCAAACTAGGTGTTAAGCCATCACACAGAGAGAGGAGACTGAGCCCCTAAAGTTTTTGTTACCTATATCTGAATTTTGACGTAAGCCTGGTTACCTTGGGGCCAGAGGCTCAATTTAAACTAGGGGCCAAGCCATTACACATTGGTTTTGAGGGGGGCCCAGACACTGCTGCTCTATGGGGCCTGAAGCCCCCCATGGCTGCCATGCAGAAGAGCGCATAGGATGCTAAAGCAATGGCTGCCCTGATATTCTCAGGGACTGTCCCTTGGGATATTGGACAGTTGGGAGCTAATAAGATGATAGATATTAATATATATTTTTATTGTTTTAGGCAGCGCGCCTCCAGGCCCTGTCCCCGAAGGTTTGATTCGTCATTACAGTATGAGATTCTGCCCCTTTGCCCAGAGATCGAGGATGGTCCTAGCCGCCAAGGGAATCCAGTAAGTACTGTTAAATATATTCTTGTTGTCCCCCTTTCCTCCTATTGTGCATGAGGGCAGTTTAATCACATTAACCTATTAGTATGCATGTTGGGTCGCACATGGAAATGATTAACTCATAGGAACCCTGGCAGGGCTGGCTCCAGGGTTTTGTGGGCCCCTCGGCGATAGAGTCTGAGTGGGCCCCTTGTGACAAACAGAGTCATTTGACTAACATTAAATATGCACGGCAAATGACTCTGATTGGATGAGAGCCCACACATGCGCCATAGAACCAGGGAAGGGTGAGTTTTTACAGACGAAATAAAACCAAAGTTAAAATCCTGGGTTTTGTTCCTCTTTAAAGAGGAACAGCCGCCTCTGTGGCCAGCCATGGAGTCTAAAAGACAGGGCTGGCTGATTATCCCACCCTGGGGCAGTAAAACTTCTCGCCATGCGTGCCAGCATTTAACGCTATGCAGAACTTCTATCGGGCAGGCTGATTCATCACTAACGCCAGGTAGCGACAGACGAGCGTCTGTAGAAGGCATTTCAGAGCGCCCGCTAGTAGTCGCCGTGGTTCGCTAGTTCAGAGCGCCTCAGTCGCTGTGCAGCATTGATGAATACATTGTGGGAAGTCGCTATATGAGCAGTACATCGCTGTATAGGAGCGAATGGTAGCGACTGGTCAGTGCGACCGACTCGCACCATATTCATCGAAAAAACTGCCTCACACACCACCGGCGCTCAAAAAATGCTTCACTGTAGCCCAGAGCGCCGGAGGCTGTGTGATTAAAGGCTGTTTTTTAACATGTATCCACCAGTAACAAAGCGAAAACATATAGAATTACATTGTTCTAACATTGTGACATGAACACATTAATTCAAAAAAAAAAATTATAAAAACCCCCTGTTTAAAGAGAAGTAAAAGAACGTCCATTGAAATGTATGGGAGAGCGACAGGTAGCAAGAAGGCGTGGCGCTCTGAAAGTTTGAACACCGGCGCTGTACACTGGGGCTGGGATAATGATGAATCGGACGCTACATGGCGTTATCCCAGTCGCTCAACAGAATCGGCTTCATAAATGTGTAATTACGTGCCGTGTCCGGTGTTCATCTGCCGCTTACAACGCACTACCTGGCGCTATCCCTTCATGAATAAGGCCCTAAGTTTGTCTGTATGCCTTTTCTTTTGTCTTTCTCTTCTTCCTTCCCACTCTCTTTGTTCTTTCTTTTATTCCATCCATTTTCCTACATTCTTACCTTCCTCTTGTCTTTTTTTCCTTTCCATCCATCACAACTACTTTCTCTTTCCTCCTTCCATCTATTCCTTCCTCCCCATCTTTCGTTCCTTCTTTTCTCCCTTCCTTCCTTCATTCTCTTCCATTCCATCTACCGTGCTTATCTTTCCTTCCTTCTTTTATTTTCTCTTTCCTTTCACCCTTCCTCCCTTCCTTTCCTCCCCCTTCTTTTCACCCTTCCTTCCATCACTCTTTATTTCCTGTCTATTCTCCTCCCTCTTTCTTTCTTACCATCTTTCGCTTGCGCTCTTTTCCTCACTTTTTTTTTTTTTTCCTTCCTCCTTTTCCATCTCTTTATTTTTGTTCTATCCTTTCTGCCTACCTTCTCTTTATTGCTGCTTTGTACTGCAGCCCCAAAACTGCTGCTGCATAGGGGTTCCGTAGCAACCAGGCCCCCTTGGTTGCTGAACAGGGGACCCCATAGTAGCCTGGCCCCCATTGCCACATAACAGTGGTGGGCCCACAGCAGTCTGCTATAGGGCCCCTCCTTCAAGGTAGCCGCAGTGTCTGGCAGCCCATTATTCCAAAGCCACAGGTGCCAGGCTGCTATGGGGCCCCCCTATGCAGAAGCCACAGGAGGCCCCATAGCAGCCTGGCCCCATGGCTGCTGCACTGGAAGGAGAGGCCATATTGTAGGTTGCTGTGGGCCCCACTGTTACATAGCCACAGGGGCCAGACTGTTATGGGGCAACCTGTGGAGCAGCCATAGGGCTACTGCTTAGGGGGGCAAAGCAACCTGCCCCCTGTGGCTATGTAACAGCTGGGCCCACAGCAACCTGCAATATGGCTTCCCTTTCCAGTGCCTGGCTGTGCCCCCGCTCCCCCGGAAACCGCACTACATACCTGTTTGCAGGGGTTGCAGGAGCCCGGGACACTGGGACTATTTATTTTCGCCGCACTAGCGCAGCTCCTGCCTCCCCCCCCCCCCCCCCAATGAGGGCCTGCGGGTAGAGTGAGGAGAAGACTGCCCGCCCCCTCACATCACCCCAGGGCCACCCAGAGCCGCCTCGCCATTGGACAGGCCGTCAGACGAAGCGTTAAAATGTATATCTAGCAGGGGGAGTCCCCAAAGGGCCCCTACCCTGGGCTCCCTAGTACCAAATATTTTTGTGGGTTTTTACTACTAGGTATGAAGACGTGAACATTAATTTAAAGAACAAGCCAGACTGGTTCTTTGAGAAGAATCCTCTGGGTCTGGTGCCTGTCATTGAGACCTCCGATGGGAAGATCATCTACGAATCAGCAGTTGTTTGTGAATACCTGGATGAAGTGTTTCCTGGAGTTAAGCTGACCCCATCAGACCCCTACGAGAAAGCCAAGCAGAAGATGCTCCAGGAACAATTCTCTGCAGTATGTATGGTGATAACTTTTTTTTGTGGGTAAAATAAAATGCACGTCTCCAAATCTGACCCTCCACAGAAATCTTGTGTATAAAGCTTCTAATGCAGAATGAATGCTATGTGCACAACCTCGTAGTTGGGAGGGGGTTGTTGATGGTGGGTTTTTTCCTTACCCTGTCATGTCCTGCCTAGCTCTCTCAATGTAACAGGGAGTCCAATTGGCCTCTACCTAAACCCTCTCTTTGAACTGTAACACTGTGCAGGCAAGTAAAGTATTTTTCATCGTGTGTGTGCAAGCAAGTTAAGTTATTGCAAATTCATGTATTGCATTGCTTGTGCACACACAAGTAAAGAAGTAGCTATAATATCAACCGGCTATGTGAATACATAAATGACTCCGCGGGAAAGGAAACTTGATTAAAAAGTCTCTTGCAATAATTCACCAGCAGTGTTTTTCATAAAAACTTCGTGTGACACCACCACCAACATCACATTGCACGTACCAGATTCACAGTTAAAACGGGCTTATCAACAAAAGTCGGCTCCAATCACAGCTATAATTCCAAATAATCGTCTTCCAACAATATATGGGTTATAGGGGAGGCACTATCCACATCAATATCCTCTATTACTTCAAGAACCAACGACTCGGCAATTCCAAATGTTGAATGGGGGGGAAAGATTTAAAAACCACACATAGCGTAACACTGTTTAGAAATGGGCAATTTAAAAACTTTATTGTGCTTACCCCTCCACAAATTTATACACGCATTCAGTCAATTAGGGCTGTCTGTCTCCTCCTCTGCTCGTCTTTAAATCATCAGGCAGGAAGAGATTGGATGCTCAAAGATATCAGGATTTGGAATGGAGGGCGAGATCAATAGAATCAGACACCAATCTAATGAAAAGAAGAATAGAAAGAGAGGAGGAAGAAAGCATAATAAAAAAACACAGAATGAATTAGGTGAGGGCATCTTTAATCTAAGTGAGAAAGCCCTTAGTATGGAAGAGGTTAAGGTTCTTGATAAAGGTTTGAAATTTGCTCCGCCAACAAATATAGACCCATTTAGAGTTTTTATAGATTGTAATCTATTTTTTAGAAAACTGAACATAAAAAGGTTTTTTCTGAACAACAAGGAAACAGTAATTGATAAAGTGGACAAGTCCCATTGTCCCATGTGAAATTCCCCCCCCAATAGTAAGTCCAATGGTATTAGGAAAATAGATAAGAGTATTTATGACCGGCTTAAAGTCCCTACAAGAAGATGAGAGCCGGCTCATTAAACAAGCTGATAACGGGGGTGGGATTGTAATAGGGCGGGGTTTTCCACGACGTCACTACGCTACACCTGACTGCTTTCTACAGCGGTGCCTTTGACTTGTATCGCCCACGGCCGGGGCGGCAAGTTGTTTATTGATTTCTTTCCTGCCTGATGATTTCAAGACGAGCAGAGGAGGAGACAGACGGCCCTAATTGACTGAATGCGTGTATAAATTTGTGGAGGGGTAAGCACAATAAAGTTTTTAAATTGCCCATTTCTAAACAGTGTTATGCTATGTGTGGTTTTTAAATCTTTCCCCCCCATTCAACATTTGGAATTGCCGAGTCGTTGGTTCTTGAAGTAATAGAGGATATTGATGTGGATAGTGCCTCCCCTATAACCCATATATTGTTGGAAGACGATTATTTGGAATTATAGCTGTGATTGGAGCCGACTTTTGTTGATGATAAGCCCGTTTTAACTGTGAATCTGGTACGTGCAATGTGATGTTGGTGGTGGTGTCACACGAAGTTTTTATGAAAAACACTGCTGGTGAATTATTGCAAGAGACTTTTTAATCAAGTTTCCTTTCCCGCGGAGTCATTTATGTATTCACATAGCCGGTTGATATTATAGCTTGAAGCTGGACTGACACAGCTTTTTTAGACTCCCCGCGCTGGATACTAGTTGTTTTATATTGTGAATATTTTGACAGCAATTTTCTATTAAACCTATTTTGCAATTCGTGAGCGCGGCTCTTTAGGGAACTATTTTATTAGTTTCCTAACAACAAAAGAAGTAGCTATGTCTGCACAAACTTTTAAACTTAGTAATGTTAGGGACGGGGTACAAATTGGACGGCCTTGACGTGGCTACCTCGCTTTTACATTCATTGCAATCTATGTTAACTAACAGTCCATGTTCTTAACAAGTGTTAGCTAGGTTTTTCAATAGTATGAGTGTGCAGAGGGTTAACTTTCTTTTTTTCTTAGTGTGTGTGGTCACACCCCTCTAGCGCCTCTTGACAGCTATATATTGACTGGATGAGCACATCCTACCTTCCTTTTTGCTGCCTGGCACAGGAAGAATGTGGAGGCTATCAGACTCACACAAACTCTATCACAACTGAATAAAAGCAGAGCAAACCTGTCCGGGCTGGCCAGTCTAATAGTCCAGGGTTGGCTGACTGCCTCTCTGGGCATTTGTTTTGGGATGACCCAAGGAAACTAACCTTTCCAATGGATCCACTGCACATTCACAGCCTGTCACCACATCCCCAGTATCTCTGGGCTGGGGTTAGAGGTGGGAGGGAGCCTGGGGATCTGGCTAGCAGGCTTGTCATGTAACCTGGCTAACTTTGAGATCCACAATTTTTTTTTTTTTTTTTTTTCTTTTTTAATTACAATCCCCATTAATATATACCCATCACTGCTGTCATCCCCTTACCTGTACTCTCATGAGTTTATTTAACTTGTCAAATCGCACTCCCTTTCTACACACACCCGCAAAACCCGCTCTGCCACTTTAAAATCATCTCCTCGCCCTTTCTCTGCTCCTACTTGCTGCTGGCAGCATTTAACCTAACCCAAGACCATCTCCTTTCTCCTCTATGCCCTTCACCTCATCAGACAAACCAGCACCGCTGCATTAAACATGCAAATGCACCTAACCTAGCCAACCTCAAAACTCCCTCCCCACATACTCCTGCCGCTGTCACATGCACACTGTGGAAAGCACATTCAGTGTGCAACAAACTTGCATACATCCATGACCTATTTACTACCACCTTCTTCACCTTGATGACCTTAGCTGAAATGTGGCTTTCCCTCTGACACAGCCTCACTCACTGCCCTGTCATATTGTGGATTACAAAATCAAGCAACAAGCAGGATGGTTGTGTTGGCATCTTTCTATCAGAACACGGCTCATTTAACCCAACCCATGTCCTGCCCTTCCTATCCGTCTTCCCTTCTTTTGAATTTTTCTGTGTCCATCTTCTCCCTTTTACTTATTGCAATCATCTACTTTCTTCCTGGACCACTTTTCCATCTGGCTGCTCTACTTCCTATGCACTGACATCCAGCTGTAATCATGGGTGACCTCAACTTTAACTATAGCTACAGGTACGCTCAGTATTAAGCAATGGTTTTCTTTTTTTGGTCTAACACTGCAAAATTGGAACAGCATTCTTGAGTTGCTGAACGACTGTGGAGGAAATCCAAAACCATGGAGATCTTTTGTTATACAAAAAGCCCTTCAGGAACTCGGAACTGCCTTTTTCATTTTGTAAACAGGAAACGGCTATTTAACACCGTCAATTCTCTACTCCTCCCACCTTTTCCATCCTCACAAATAACAGCAGAGCCCCACTCATCAACTCCTTTCACTCAGCTAACTGTACAAGCACTCTCCTCTTGTCTCTAAGGCCCACCTGACCACCTGCTTCCTTGATCTCATTCCATCACACCATTCATCTTTCATTCCAGTCTGCTCTCCACTGGACCCCTCTGCCCTCCCCAGTTACCGCCCTTTTTCATTCAAACTTCTTGAACAGCATGTCCACTGAGAACTGGCACACTGTCTACAAATTCCCTCTTAGTTTTCCTCCAGTCTGGTCCCGCTCAAGTCATTCCACTGAAACCGCCATTACCAAAGTCAGTAGTGATCTGCTAACTGCCAAATCCAAAGGAGGCCACTACTCTGAAAACTTACATCTGGTTGCTGAATCACTCCCAAGGTGGTCCATGAAAATGAATGGCAGGTTTCTCTACTAAATTGTAGTAGAGTTTTCTCACCTGGTGCTGAATTGACCCTTTAGTGTATCCCACTCAAACGCCATTTCCTCTCCTCATCTCCTGCCCTACTTTATTTTTTAATATACACTTATGGTCTTGGCCAACTAATAACCTCACTGGGCTTCCAATATCCCTTTTTATGCAAAAGACACTCAGATATATCTCTCTTCCCTCCACTCTTGCCATCTCTTCCTTTATATCATCTCTCTTCCTTTAAACTGAACATGAACAAAACGGAACTGGTCATGTTCCCACCATCTAACTCCCCTACCCTCTCTAACACCACAAACACTGTAAATCCTACAATAACTGCAACTCGGGTCATTCAGGACCACCTCCACCTCCTGTCATCTCCAGCTTAAAAACATCTCCTGCATCCAGCATTTCCTCTCGCCTGATGCCACTAAAATGTTAGTGCACGCCCTGGTCATATCCTGACTGGACTACTACAACAACCTCCTTGACGTTTCACTGGCGTTACTCTAATCTATTATGAACTCTGCCGATCACCTCATTCACCTCTACTCTCTTCTGTCTGTTGCTTCTGTCTGTCAATCACTCAACTGGTTACCGGTTTCCCAGAGAGTTAAATTCAAACCTCTAACACTAATCTTGGTCACCTTCTTGCACTCCTGCCTTCAAGATTTCTCTAATTCTTTAGATTGCACTCCCCCACTCATTCCGCCACATTTCAATGCTCCAAGCCTTTAAAACTGCTCTCAAAAGCCCAACTCTTAAGACAAGCATATACCCAGCCGTAAAATGGAACAAAACCCTGGATTTTGACTATCCTGGGTTTTGGTCCTTTCCCCCGGGGAACCGCGATAGGGGGTACCCCACTGTGTGAAACCCCCCAGATCGCCTGAACAAACTCACCTCTACCTGGTTCTATGGCGCATGCGCGGCCGCTGGTCCAATCAGCACTCTCGGAGCCGCTGACGGCACGCCATTAAGATGACGCCTAAGTCCAGCGAATCCCCCGCTTCCCTCTAACAGGGAGCATGCCCGCGCTGGCCATTCACAAATGGCTGGCGTGGGCACGGTCACTGCTAGAGGGATAGTGGGGATGCAGCCTGCACATGCGCCCATTGGAGCGGGAACAAAAGTGATTGAGTGGGGCTACCTGGGGGGTTCTTATAGATTCCCGGGCCAATCGAGGTGGGTTTTGAGCCACTTTAAGCAACTCCCTTAAACCTTCACATGCCACCAACGTCAAGCTCTAGCACTTGTGATTATTCCCCCCCCCCCCCCATCCTTTAGACTGTTCGCTCACAATTGCAGGGCTCTCTTTTTCTATTGTCTTCTGTTATCACAACACTTACAAGAACAGAACATGTTGCTATATAATTAAGCAATTATTATGATAGATTAATTTCCGCCCTTGTTGTGAGGGCCTTCAAATGGCCAACTCCTCAAATGTTTGATAGATGTTCCAGTTACTTTAGCAAAGGTAAGCTCCAACTTCCAAAATTGGCTGTACAGTCAAGGTTCAGCAGTACCAGGCTAATGTACCCACTTACTCTTCGCAGCTCTAACTGGCACAATAAATACACTAGTACCTTAGTCCATGTCAGACTGGGATGCCTGGAGCCCACCAGTAGAACTGTCTCTGGGGGCCCATTTAGTATAGCAAGTATTACAGGCTTACATTCAGGGCCCATTCACAGAAACATTATGCCAAATAGTATTGTCTCTGTATGTGAACTTGGCATAGCACAAATAAGCTATACATAGTTCAGGTTTGGCGATGAAGGCCCTCAAAGGGGCACCTAGGACCAGGGGCCCATTTGGCTTTTTCCTGGTAACCTTTTTGGCCCAGTCTGAGTCTGCCTTTAGTGATGACACCTGGGCCTTCAGCTTCCTTCACAGGTCCTCTGTAGTTGCTGTCTGGCCTAATCCTTGCTCCTGTATTCTTGCTGTTCCTGGCTACTCACTCCTGCACACGACAAGTAATAGAGCCAGAGAAGAACTAACTCTCAATCTGGTTCTAACCCAAGTCTAATTTAAATAACTGCTGACCCCTCCCATTTGCAAACATTGGTTCAACATCCATACAGGAGGCACATGACCACTCTATGTGCAGAAACTTTCTACAGCTCTCTGGGTGACTAGGCACAACCTTGCTAATTAACTGGCACAGTAAATGGTTATGATAGTCCATTATTGCTGCCTACCCCCTGGGTATGAACTTCACTAGAGACTAACAATCCTCCTAAGGCAGGGGTGGACTGGCCATAGGGAGGTCCTGTAGGGCCGCACCACTTTAGGGCCAGTTTGGCTGCTGCATATTGCACCCCAAAACAATTACTGCTTTCCCCTAGCCTCTCTCAAATAACCCCTGCGCCTGACCCCAATGTACCATGCTACACAAGAAACCCCAGCCCATGTTTTGCCTATGTAATGGCCTCAAAATGATGGCTGTGGAAGTGCCATAACCACCCATTGCCACATTATCTGCTCCTACATTACTAAAGCTTCAGTACCATTAAGATGGCCATATCCACCTTAGCCTACTACCTGTCCTTATAGACCTATAGTCTTAGACACTTGTGCTTAGCGGGAATGCCATGAGCTGGCCGGGCCAGTCAAATCCCAGACCGATTGTTGGCCCTAGTCCCTCTAGCACTGCTAAAACTAGGGCCCCAATAACTCCTAGCTGCAACATTAAAGTCCCTTTCCAAGCATAAACACAAAAACATATATACTCTTCTGTTGCCCCTTACCAATGTGGTGCTTTTGAAACTTACTGATCACAACCCCTCCACCATCCCTTGGCAGTCACATTTCTCCACCTCCTTCATTCCAGAACCACGCCCACTCCATTCATTGCAATGCAAGGGGTTGTGTCGGCCTGCATTCACATGCCCACTTTATTGCAATTGAGTGTTCCTGATTGGAGACGCAGAATGGTAACCTAAAGGGACCTACACCCCCAGAGGGAACCACTCCTGGAGAGCTCTAGAAAAGTTCTGCACCTGGAGTGGCCACGTACCTCCTATGCGAATGTTTGAAACAATGTTTTTAGCAGGAAGTGGATTAGAGATTCTTTAAGTTGGGAGTTTTGTTGTCCCTTTTAACGTATATGCTTTTGCAAGGTTTGGCTACAAGCACATACCCCAGATCTTAACCCTGAGGTAATGGTGCACATTAAAGTCATACTAAAGGTGAGCGCCCTATTGTTGTCCCATTGTTTCAGGCTACATGTTTCACTGTCCCAAAATTCAATCTGTTTTCTAAAAGTCCCTGTAGTTCCTAAGTTATTTGTAAAAGTATTAAAGCATTGAAGATGCAAAGAAACAGTGGATGTGGCAACAGCGATGTGATGTGAGCACACTGTGTGCTTTACATATATCATAGTGAAAAAGTGCATTGTTGTGCCTCTAGTTATTACTGCCAGCACATAGTGTGACTAGAAATAGAAGGTGAGAGATGCTTCAGGCTAAGAGCGTCTCCAGTCTGCCTGCACATAGTGGGGCCAGAGAGGAGGGAGGATGGGGTTTCATAGCTGCAGAGAGAGGCAGCCAATCAGGATGTCTGGGGAAGGAGTGGGGGGTGTTTCAGTTCTCGGTCCACTGAAGGTTGATTGAAAGACCAGGTCAGCGGGGTGGAGACTGAAATCTGAAGGAGGAAGAGATTTCACTGCACTGGAGCATACCTCTCAAGTGTCCCATTTTCTGTGGGACAACCCTGCTTTGGGACCCTTGTCCCATTCTCCAGCTAGGCCCTAGTGTCTCCCGCAATGTTAAGAGTACGGCGGCGGTCGGGACCTCCAGGTGGCGCTATAGTAGGTGTAGGGAAGTGCGGAGGGGGTGGTGCAGAGGCAGGTTGGACGGAGTCAATGAGTTGCCAGAGTGGTGAGGAGAAGCTGAGCGGCCGGCCGTGTAAAGTCCCCGTCGGGGCCGGATGCTAAGCTGCCATCATTGTAGTGTGAAGTTCTTGTTGGTGGGTGGCGAGGAGAGGCTGAGTTGCCATATGAAGTCCTCGTCGGCGAGCGGGGAGTTGCCCGGGTGGCGTGGAGAGACTGTGCTGCCATGTGATGAGAGATGATTGTGGGGGGGCTTGCCTGTGTGTGTGTGGGGGGGGGGGGGACTTGGCTATGTACGTGAGTGTGTGGGAGGGCTGTATTATGTAATTCTTAGGTGGTGTTACACTTTGGGTGTTGCTGGGGCATGGTTTAATGTTAAAAATTTTCTGTGCGTGCCCCTCTTTCCTGTTTTCGAAAGTTAGGAGGTATGTGTAAGATAAGCTACTGATATTTATTTAACTTTTGACTTGCCGATCACTCTAAAATTTATGTCTTGGGTAAGCCAAACCTTCATCTAGAATTATGGACTCTGGTATGTCTCCTCCAAACCCCATTCCTCTTCTGCCTTGTATGTAGGCCTACCGATGATTATTGTATGCCCACACTCGGGATTCATTGGAAAGAACCCTGTTCTTCGGGTGTGCATGACCTACGTGTAACCTACCTAAACAAGAGCTAAATAATATTCTTTCATTTCATAGGTTTCTACTGCCTTTTACAAGATTCGAACAGCTAGTGATGAAGATGCGCCTGAATTGTGGGCACAATTCTTTGAGAAGCTGAAAAAAATAGATGAGGTAACTGGAGGCCAAAATAAGAGTATTGTGTTGGTTGACTTCTATATTTGAGGCTGGAAGCTCCCACCCAGTTGGACTCATGAAAATGGGCATCCTGATTTTGGTGGTCCAGCCATGCAATTTCCATTAGAAAGCTGGAAACGGCAGGCCAACCTGGTCCATGATCCAGTGTTGTGTATGTTCCTTGTGATTATTGGTCAACGGGGATCTCAATTTTCATGATGAACACATGTCTGGAAAGTGGATTGTAGTCTGCCCAGTTTTGAGACTTTCCAAGTGGTGGGGTGTTAAATGGGCCTATTTTAATTTTGGCTTTAGGCTGAATTAAAAATGCATGAGGATGTGCTACACATGGAATTTTGGGCTACAGAAACCTTTCCAACATTCTGGATCCCAGAATGGTTGTAATGGTTTCTGGCTGGTTACTGTGGATGGTTAGCTCCCTGAAATTATTAGACCCATAATTATTTAAATGTATATTCATAGATCTTGAGATGGGGGTCTGTTGGGCATAAGTCCAAATACAATTATTAGACCGGTAAGCACTCCCCACATAAAATTCACACATAGTTGAAATTGAGGATCTGTTGGATGTAGGTTAATAAGGTGGGGGGGGGGGGGGGGGGGTGAGATTTCACAGGAAGATGTAAGGTGAACCCATGAACAGGGGGCCATGGTAAAGGTTGTACCAACACCTGGTATACACAATACTTCTGGAATATTCTTGGTTGAGAGGACTGCTTCCAGAAGCCCATATTGTTTTGCCCACCACCTTTTCTTCCTAATGGACACCCTGTCTCCATTGACTATACAGGAAGTAAAGCAAGACATATCCTACAGAGTAACAACCAGTATATTTTAAATACATCTTAGTTTGTTTACTTACAAAATATAGGATCCATTGTGGTTAATTTTGTCGCTCTGCTTTGTCCTCAGGGCTTGGCTAAGAAGAACACTCCATACTTCGGTGGAAACTCTGTGGCCATGATTGATTATCTGCTCTGGCCTTGGTTTGAGAGGTTCAATGCCTTTTGTCCTGCAAAGTAAGAGAATAGTTGTAGTCGCTCAAGAACTCTAGGCCCAGGGGTGGACTGGCCATAGGGAGACTAGGGAAAATGCCCAATAGACCGCACTGCTTTGGGGCAGTCTGGGCTGCTACTTTTCTAACACTGCCATCCAATCCCAGCCCCACATCCCCTTCACCACTCTATCCCCTCACCCAAGCAACCCCAACCCATGTCCTCCCCTAATGATATAGCCTCAGTCCTGGAGCACATTGGGTGACTGGCCAGGTAGCAGCAGAGATGTCACTGGCTGGCCATGGGCAGGCCAGGTGCTGGTAAAATCCCAGGCTGATTTTTGACCCCAGTCCACCACTGTCTATAGCTATAACTATAAGGGGACCTGTAATAGAACTGATATGATCCTTCCTTGCGATGTCTGAGCAGCATCAGGGGATTATTTGGAGACGATGAAAGACCGTCCTCTTGTTAGCTGGTTTGACCCTCTTTGCGTTGAAAATCCCTGGAATCCATGTTTAAAGGGAGAGCCCACTTTCTTGGACTTTGCTACAGACCCCAGAGCTTGCTTGCATCTGATTCTAGAGAGGTGATCACTCTAGGAGCTCCAGTATTTGTAGCCTCATGTCCTGGCTGCCCGAAGGTTTAAGGCAGTCTATAAAGTTTTGCTGAGCCTCTCATAGAGGATAATGTGCACCTTATCCTAGCCTAACACATGCTCCCCTACAGCCTGAAATGTAGAAGTGCTGATTCCATATGGCTTTTCGGTAGCAAATACTGTGGGGCATCCCAAATTTCCTTTAAAGTGACCCAAAATCGGGGGTTTACACTATCCTGAGTTTTGGTTCCCCTGGGGTAATCCGATGTGGGATGTAAAACACAGCTGGTTTTCTTACCTTGCCTGATTTTTTTTATTTTTTATTTATTTATTTTTTTTACTTGTCCAACGAACCCAGAGCTCAGATGTGGCTCGCCTCCAATCAGCTTCTTCAGCCACGCATTTTAATGTGCGAATGGAGAAGCTAAATGGAATCCCAGCTGCACACAAAAGCAGCGTGCAGCATCCCTTGGCTGTGCATGGCCACAGCTGGAGTAAGGTGCGAGTGATGCAGCCGCTGGTCGTGCATGTGCTGTGGGCTCGTTGGACAGAAGAGAAAACCAGGAGAACGGCTGTGTTTCACACTGAGATTTCAGGGCAGGCTGATCCTCTCCAGGGGATCTGCTGGCCCTGGATCCTCAGACTCCAGAGCCAGTTTTGGTCCGCTTTAAGATTTGTCAATGCCTAGTTGTCTTGCTTCAGTGCACCATCCAGGTTAGTTATAAACTGGCTGAGCAGATGCTGCATTATCAGTGGATTTAGTGGTCTATCAAAATCAACTTTGCTGCACCAATGAAACATTGTTTTCTACCTTTTTTTTAAATTTTTTTTAATATTTATTTATTTTTAAGTTTGCGTATTCACAACTTAGTTTTCCACCATTTTGCAGCACATTGGAGAAGACTCCTCAGCTGAAAGCGTGGTATGACCTCATGATGCAGGATGCCGCCGTGAAGGCCACTTATACTAAGCCAGAGGTTTTTGTAGGCTTCTACAAAGAATATTTTGCTAACAATCCAGAAGCCTGCGATTATGGACTCGAATAAACCTCCCGAATGTCATCTTTTCTACCCTGATGGTCCTTCTCTCTGTATTTCCTATAAAGCACTGAGTGCCTCCTGCTGTCATTTTGGTACATTGATTTACAAACTAAACTCCAGGTCCTGATGGTTGGAAATGCATCTTTGTCCGGTTATTCTTGCTCATTAAGTCATACTATAGTCACAAAACACTATACTCTCCTTTAACCCCTCGCAGGCTAGTCCGGTGCTGACAAACCAATACCAGCCCCCTGCGCTGTCTCTGCCGCATCGACTCCACAATGTTGTGCACTAGACTATGGCCTGCCCTGCACCATCATCACAGGAACTATGGCACACCCCCCTCCATTCACTGCAATGGAGAGGGCGTGCCATAGTTCTGTGACCATGGCGCGGAGCAGGCCATAGTCTACAGCACAGCAGTGCCTATGTGGCACAGGAGGAGGGAGCAGTGCTCGCCTGGAATGGGGTGATCTGGTAAGCTGGTCAGCACTGAATAGCCTGTGGGGGATGAAATGTGAGTATAGTGTTTTGTGACTGAAGTATGACTTAACTAAGTGTTCTGTGTTATGCCACTAAGCAGTGTTGTCAGTGTCAACTTAAACGACACAAATGAAGGCATTGAAATATTCCTCAAACATGAATGCTGGAAAAACTCCTGAAATGGATTTTATTTTTTTTCCCCACTTAGACCCCGTATCTTCACCATCTTAAAGTGGACCAAAACCCAGGATTTTGACTATCCTGGGATTTGTTCTTTGCACCCTGATTGGGGATGCCCCGCTGTGTGAAACCCCCCGATCTCACTTTCACTTCCTTGGTCCTACGGCGCATGAGCAGCCTCTTGTTCCGGTCAGCGGGCTCTACTCTGCTCACACGCTTTCGTCCTAGTGCTCATCTAAGGCGAGAGGATCCAAGCACGCTGGCGGCCTCACCCCCCCCACTATCCTTTAACAGGGAGTGTGCCCGCATCGGCCATTCACAAATGCCTGGCGTGGGCACTCGTCCTGCTAAAGGGATTCGGCTGCTGCTTGCGCATGCGCTCACCAAATCTGAATCTTAGACTCCAGCGTGGGTTTTGGTCCACTTTAATATTAGCCAAGGTGTCATCATTTAGTGCTGATATTATGCACTAATCTGATTAGAGATACATTTTGATTTCCTCGTGGATTAAGAAGAGATTATATATATATATATATATATATATATATATATATATATATATATATATATATAATGTGTATTCTTGGACTTATAAGTTCCGAGTCTGTGGATGTTCCTCCTACACAAATACTATACTGTACAAAGAAAGACCGCACTCAATATATAATAATCAATGAACTAGTGTGCAACACTAGAGGTGGGCAAAAAATCCCCTAAGGGTCAAGAACACAAGTAAACGGGGGTCCCACAACACCCCAGAAATACCAACCTCATAAACTAAGTGGCACCACTACACCAAATTCATGAAAAAATCCACAATTTTATTGTTACAAATTTATGCACACAAAGACAAACCAATTAAAATCATTTTAATTTTTTTGTCTTTGTGTGCATAAATTTGTAACAATAAAATTGTGGAATTTTTCATGAATTTGGTGTAGTGATGCCACTTAGTTTATGAGGTTGTTATTTCTGGGGTGTTGTGGGACCCCCGGTTACTTGTGCTCCTACACAAATAAGCGATGGAGGGACAGGGACTTCATGGAGTGATATCTCCCTCAAGACCAGAAATTGTTAAACCGAACCTTCAGCATCATTTAATGAAAAGCCCAAACCCCTAAACTATTCCCCTGGATCTAAAATTAATGTATTTTATGTTTTTAGTCGCTTATTATTCCCCCCACTGGCCTGAAACTCTGTTCAGGAGGAGGGGGGGGGGGGGAGTACAGAGGGCTGTATAGCTGTGCTTTGCACAGACAAAGCAGAGCTGGGGACAGGAAAAGGACAGCAATCCCACAATATGACTCCATCTTGGATGTTTAAAGGCTTAGAAAATGCAGTAGATGCAGGTAGGATGATTTTTAATGAGGGTAATCTGTATGTACAGGGTGAGGGAAACATAAAAGATATGCTCTTATTCAGGGTGAAGGTCTGGTTTAAGTATTGACCTAACACTTCTGCATACTTGGGGTATGTAGTTAGTGGTTTTGCATTTTTGATTTGCGTTATTAGGGTTCTATTCCATAATTTCTGGCGGTGTTGTGTTGGCCCATTTCAACACGATTGTCTTCTTTGTTTCCCATGTCGGTAATGAGCCCAGTCGTCTTATATCTGCCATCAGGTTACTTGGTAAGAGATTCAGCAGGGTCCATGTTGGGTTAGCTGTATCTTCTGTCTAATCAGATCCCATAGAATCTCTGTGGTAGCGTGCCTTAGCACTTTAGTGTATACACATTCCCTCCATAGATGTATTAGTGTCTGCTTATGCCACCAGTAGGTGTATGTTGGGAATCTGGCATTATAATTAGGGATGAGCGAATCGATCCGGACGAACCTGGATTCGATCCGAATTTCAGGAAAAATTCGATTCGGATCGAATCCGAATTTCCCCGTGATTCGATCGCTCGAAGTTTTCCTTTAACATCCATTCATTTACATTTACAGGCATTCTAAGATGGCGGACGGGACATGTCTGGACATCTATCCCGCGCCAGTGCAAGCTGGGGCAGTCACATGCAGCCTATCAGCAGCCAGCAAGCCCGGTGACGTCACAGCGCTATTTAAGTCGGCCATCTTGCTTTTCCTTCCTCATTTCTCTATTGCATTCGTGAGAGACAGAACGTTGTAATGAGAGAGAGAGGCAGTTAGACAGGCAGGGACAGGCAGGGACAGGCAGGAGACAGACAGGAGACAGACAGGAGACAGACAGAAAGTCAGCGAAAAAACAGGGAAAGGTAGGAAAAATCGGAGGCTGTCACAGGGAGATTTTTTTTTTTTTTTCATCCAGCCTGAGTGTTACTAGCTGGCTGACAGGCTTTGTTAGCGTTTTCAGGCTGCTTATACTAACTAACTGTGCATATATACTGAACTGATCTTAAGTCTCCTGTGAGGCATCCCATTCTGTGACTACACCAGCCTCTATTTAAGACCATATAACCATTTGCACTTATTCTAATTGAAATTAGGCCTGATAAAGACACTTTTGCTGGGCATAGCACTACTGGACCCTGCCAGGTGCACTTCTTTTTTGGGGCATCCCATTCTGTGACTACAGCAGCCTCTGTTTAAGACCATATAACCATTTGCACTTATTATAATTGAAATTAGGCCTGATAAAGACACTTTTGCTGGGCATAGCACTACTGGACCCTGCCAGGTGTACTTACTGCTGGTTTTTAGGGCATCCCATTCTGTGACTACAGCAGCCTCTGTTTAAGACCATATAACCATTTGCACTTATTATAATTGAAATTAGGCCTGATAAAGACACTTTTGCTGGGCATAGCACTACTGGACCCTGCCAGGTGTACTTACTGCTGGTTTTTAGGGCATCCCATTCTGTGACTACAGCAGCCTCTGTTTAAGACCATATAACCATTTGCACTTATTATAATTGAAATTAGGCCTGATAAAGACACTTTTGCTGGGCATAGCACTACTGGACCCTGCCAGGTGCACTTCTTTTTTGGGGCATCCCATTCTGTGACTACAGCAGCCTCTGTTTAAGACCATATAACCATTTGCACTTATTATAATTGAAATTAGGCCTGATAAAGACACTTTTGCTGGGCATAGCACTACTGGACCTTGCCAGGTGTACTTACTGCTGGTTTTTAGGGCATCCCATTCTGTGACTACAGCAGCCTCTGTTTAAGACCATATAACCATTTGCACTTATTATAATTGAAATTAGGCCTGATAAAGACACTTTTGCTGGGCATAGCACTACTGGACCCTGCCAGGTGTACTTACTGCTGGTTTTTAGGGCATCCCATTCTGTGACTACAGCAGCCTCTGTTTAAGACCATATAACCATTTGCACTTATTATAATTGAAATTAGGCCTGATAAAGACACTTTTGCTGGGCATAGCACTACTGGACCCTGCCAGGTGTACTTACTGCTGGTTTTTAGGGCATCCCATTCTGTGACTACAGCAGCCTCTGTTTAAGACCATATAACCATTTGCACTTATTATAATTGAAATTAGGCCTGATAAAGACACTTTTGCTGGGCATAGCACTACTGGACCCTGCCAGGTGCACTTACTGCTGGTTTTTATGGCATCCCATTCTGTGACTACAGCAGCCTCTGTTTAAGACCATATAACCATTTGCACTTATTATAATTGAAATTAGGCCTGATAAAGACACTTTTGCTGGGCATAGCACTACTGGACCCTGCCAGGTGCACTTCTTTTTTGGGGCATCCCATTCTGTGACTACAGCAGCCTCTGTTTAAGACCATATAACCATTTGCACTTATTATAATTGAAATTAGGCCTGATAAAGACACTTTTGCTGGGCATAGCACTACTGGACCCTGCCAGGTGTACTTACTGCTGGTTTTTAGGGCATCCCATTCTGTGACTACAGCAGCCTCTGTTTAAGACCATATAACCATTTGCACTTATTATAATTGAAATTAGGCCTGATAAAGACACTTTTGCTGGGCATAGCACTACTGGACCCTGCCAGGTGTACTTACTGCTGGTTTTTAGGGCATCCCATTCTGTGACTACAGCAGCCTCTGTTTAAGACCATATAACCATTTGCACTTATTATAATTGAAATTAGGCCTGATAAAGACACTTTTGCTGGGCATAGCACTACTGGACCCTGCCAGGTGCACTTCTTTTTTGGGGCATCCCATTCTGTGACTACAGCAGCCTCTGTTTAAGACCATATAACCATTTGCACTTATTATAATTGAAATTAGGCCTGATAAAGACACTTTTGCTGGGCATAGCACTACTGGACCCTGCCAGGTGTACTTACTGCTGGTTTTTAGGGCATCCGATTCTGTGACTACAGCAGCCTCTGTTTAAGACCATATAACCATTTGCACTTATTATAATTGAAATTAGGCCTGATAAAGACACTTTTGCTGGGCATAGCACTACTGGACCCTGCCAGGTGTACTTACTGCTGGTTTTTAGGGCATCCCATTCTGTGACTACAGCAGCCTCTGTTTAAGACCATATAACCATTTGCACTTATTATAATTGAAATTAGGCCTGATAAAGACACTTTTGCTGGGCATAGCACTACTGGACCCTGCCAGGTGCACTTCTTTTTTGGGGCATCCCATTCTGTGACTACAGCAGCCTCTGTTTAAGACCATATAACCATTTGCACTTATTATAATTGAAATTAGGCCTGATAAAGACACTTTTGCTGGGCATAGCACTACTGGACCCTGCCAGGTGTACTTACTGCTGGTTTTTAGGGCATCCCATTCTGTGACTACAGCAGCCTCTGTTTAAGACCATATAACCATTTGCACTTATTATAATTGAAATTAGGCCTGATAAAGACACTTTTGCTGGGCATAGCACTACTGGACCCTGCCAGGTGTACTTACTGCTGGTTTTTAGGGCATCCCATTCTGTGACTACAGCAGCCTCTGTTTAAGACCATATAACCATTTGCACTTATTATAATTGAAATTAGGCCTGATAAAGACACTTTTGCTGGGCATAGCACTACTGGACCCTGCCAGGTGCACTTCTTTTTTGGGGCATCCCATTCTGTGACTACAGCAGCCTCTGTTTAAGACCATATAACCATTTGCACTTATTATAATTGAAATTAGGCCTGATAAAGACACTTTTGCTGGGCATAGCACTACTGGACCCTGCCAGGTGTACTTACTGCTGGTTTTTAGGGCATCCCATTCTGTGACTACAGCAGCCTCTGTTTAAGACCATATAACCATTTGCACTTATTCTAATTGAAATTAGGCCTGATAAAGACACTTTTGCTGGGCATAGCACTACTGGACCCTGCCAGGTGCACTTCTTTTTTGGGGCATGCCATTCTGTGACTACAGCAGCCTCTGTTTAAGACCATATAACCATTTGCACTTATTATAATTGAAATTAGGCCTGATAAAGACACTTTTGCTGGGCATAGCACTACTGGACCCTGCCAGGTGTACTTACTGATGGTTTTTAGGGCATCCCATTCTGTGACTACAGCAGCCTCTGTTTAAGACCATATAACCATTTGCACTTATTATAATTGAAATTAGGCCTGATAAAGACACTTTTGCTGGGCATAGCACTACTGGACCCTGCCAGGTGTACTTACTGCTGGTTTTTAGGGCATCCCATTCTGTGACTACAGCAGCCTCTGTTTAAGACCATATAACCATTTGCACTTATTATAATTGAAATTAGGCCTGATAAAGACACTTTTGCTGGGCATAGCACTACTGGACCCTGCCAGGTGCACTTCTTTTTTGGGGCATCCCATTCTGTGACTACAGCAGCCTCTGTTTAAGACCATATAACCATTTGCACTTATTATAATTGAAATTAGGCCTGATAAAGACACTTTTGCTGGGCATAGCACTACTGGACCCTGCCAGGTGTACTTACTGCTGGTTTTTAGGGCATCCCATTCTGTGACTACAGCAGCCTCTGTTTAAGACCATATAACCATTTGCACTTATTATAATTGAAATTAGGCCTGATAAAGACACTTTTGCTGGGCATAGCACTACTGGACCCTGCCAGGTGCACTTCTTTTTTGGGGAATCCCATTCTGTGACTACAGCAGCCTCTGTTTAAGACCATATAACCATTTGCACTTATTATAATTGAAATTAGGCCTGATAAAGACACTTTTGCTGGGCATAGCACTACTGGACCCTGCCAGGTGTACTTACTGCTGGTTTTTAGGGCATCCCATTCTGTGACTACAGCAGCCTCTGTTTAAGACCATATAACCATTTGCACTTATTATAATTGAAATTAGGCCTGATAAAGACACTTTTGCTGGGCATAGCACTACTGGACCCTGCCAGGTGCACTTCTTTTTTGGGGCATCCCATTCTGTGACTACAGCAGCCTCTGTTTAAGACCATATAACCATTTGCACTTATTATAATTGAAATTAGGCCTGATAAAGACACTTTTGCTGGGCATAGCACTACTGGTCCCTGCCAGGTGCACTCCTGTTGTGGCATCCCATTCTGTGACTACACCAGCCTCTATTTAAGAACATAACCATTTGCACTTATTCTAATTGAAATTAGGCCTGATAAAGACACTTTTGCTGTGCATATTCTTACTGCTGCCTGCCAGGTGCACTCCTGTTGGGGCATCCCATTCTGTGACTACACCAGCCTCTTTTTAAGACCATATAACCATTTGCACCTATTTTATTTGAAATTAGGCCTGATAAAGACACTTTTGCTGTGCATGCTACTACTGGTCCCAGGTGCACTCCTGTTGTGGCATCCCATTCTGTGACTACACCAGCCTCTATTTAAGACCATATAACCATTTGCACTTATTCTAATTGAAATTAGGCCTAATAAAGACACTTTTGCTGTGCATAGTAGTACTGCTCACAGGTGCATTGCTGGCTGTTGGGGCATCCCATTCTGTAACATAGCATACCCCTCTTTATTAAGCCAACCCCAGTGTCTCTTTAAAGTAATATTTGGGCTCCTGCTGCTGCTGCTGCCAACTCCAGGGTGTGATTCATCCAATTTTTGGGCTCCTGAAGCCAACTCCAGTGTATATTTGGGCTCCTGCTGCTGCTGCTGCTGCCAACTCCAGGGTGTGATTCATCCAATTTTTGGGCTCCTGAAGCCAACTCCAGTGTCTCTTTAAAGTAATATTTGGGCTCCTGCTGCTGCTTGCAACTCCAGGGTGTGAATCATCCAATTTTTGGGCTCCTGAAGCCAACCCCAGGGTCTCTTTAAAGTAATGTTTGGGCTCCTGCTGCTGCTGCCAACTCCAGGGTGTGAATCATCCAATTTTTGAGCTCCTGAAGCCAACTCCAGGGTCTCTTTAAAGTAATGTTTGGGCTCCTGCTGCTGCTGCTGCCAACTTCTGCCAACTCCAGGGTGTGATTCATCCAATTTTTGGGCTCCTGAAGCCAACCCCAGTGTCTCTTTAAAGTAATATTTGGGCTCCTGCTGCTGTTGCTGCCAACTCCAGGGTGTGATTCATCCAATTTTTGGGCTCCTGAAGCCAACCCCAGGGTCTCTTTAAAGTAATATTTGGGCTCCTGCTGCTGCTGCTGTCAACTCCTGCCAACTCCAGGGTGTGATTCATCCAATTGTTGGGCTCCTGAAGCCAACCCCAGGGTCTCTTTGAAGTAATGTTTGGGCTCCTGCTGCTGCTGCTGCCAACTTCTGCCAACTCCAGGGTGTGATTCATCCAATTTTTGGGCTCCTGAAGCCAACTCCAGTGTATATTTGGGCTCCTGCTGCTGCTGCTGCCAACTCTAGGGTGTGAATCATCCAATTTTTGGGCTCCTGAAGCCAACCCCAGTGTCTCTTTAAAGTAATATTTGGGCTCCTGCTGCTGCCAACTCCAGGGCGCGATTCATCCAATTTTTGGCCTCCTGAAGCCAATCCCAGTGTCTCTTTAAAGTAATATTTGGGCTCCTGCTGCTGCTGCTGCCAACTCCAGGGTGTGATTCATCCAATTTTTGGGCTCCTGAAGCCAACTCCAGTGTATATTTGGGCTCCTGCTGCTGCTGCTGCCAACTCCAGGGTGTGAATCATCCAATTTTTGGGCTCCTGAAGCCAACTCCAGTGTATATTTGGGCTCCTGCTGCTGCTGCTGCCAACTCCAGGGTGTGAATCATCCAATTTTTGGGCTCCTGAAGCCAACCCCAGGGTCTCTTTAAAGTAATGTTTGGGCTCCTGCTGCTGCTGCTGTCAACTCCTGCCAACTCCAGGGCGTGATTCATCCAATTTTTGGCCTCCTGAAGCCAACCCCAGTGTCTCTTTAAAGTAATATTTGGGCTCCTGCTGCTGCTGCTGCCAACTCCAGGGTGTGATTCATCCAATTTTTGGGCTCCTGAAGCCAACTCCAGGGTCTCTTTAAAGTAATATTTGGGCTCCTGCTGCTGCTGCTGTCAACTCCTGCCAACTCCAGGGTGTGATTCATCCAATTGTTGGGCTCCTGAAGCCAACCCCAGGGTCTCTTTGAAGTAATGTTTGGGCTCCTGCTGCTGCTGCTGCCAACTTCTGCCAACTCCAGGGTGTGATTCATCCAATTTTTGGGCTCCTGAAGCCAACTCCAGTGTATATTTGGGCTCCTGCTGCTGCTGCTGCCAACTCCAGGGTGTGAATCATCCAATTTTTGGGCTCCTGAAGCCAACCCCAGTGTCTCTTTAAAGTAATATTTGGGCTCCTGCTGCTGCCAACTCCAGGGTGTGATTCATCCAATTTTTGGGCTCCTGAAGCCAACTCCAGTGTCTCTATAAAGTAATCTTTGGGCTCCTGCTGCTGCCAACTCCAGAGTGTGATTCATCCAATTTTTGGGCTCCTGAAGCCAACTCCAGTGTCTCTTTAAAGTAATATTTGGGCTCCTGCTGCTGCAAACTCCAGGGCGTGATTCATCCAATTTTTGGCCTCCTGAAGCCAACCCCAGTGTCTCTGTAAAGTAATATTTGGGCTCCTGCTGCTGCTGCTGCCAACTCCAGGGTGTGATTCATCCAATTTTTGGGCTCCTGATTTCAACTCCAGTGTATATTTGGGCTCCTGCTGCTGCTGCTGCCAACTCCAGGGTGTGAATCATCCAATTTTTGGGCTCCTGAAGCCAACCCCAGTGTCTCTTTAAAGTAATATTTGGGCTCCTGCTGCTGGCAACTCCAGGGTGTGATTCATCCAATTTTTGGGCTCCTGAAGCCAACCCCAGTGTCTCTTTAAAGTAATGTTTGGGCTCCTGCTGCTGCTGCCAACTCCAGGGTGTGATTCATCCAATTTTTGGGCTCCTGCTGCTGCCAACTCCAGTGTCTCTTTAAAGCAATGTTTGGGCTCCTGCCCCTCATAGTGATGCCACTTCAACTCTCTGCAATTGTGCCGCTCTGCGATTCTATTAGCGATGCCTCTGATCTGCATGTGATATTTCTTCAAAGTATTATTTAACTAACCCAGCACGCATCCTGTGCGTGTTACAGCAAGGCAGAATGGTTTACAACCCTATTGAGGCTCTAGGAGGCTCAGAAATAGCCGTTTTTAATAGCGATTCGTCGCGAATTTATTCGGGTCGAAACTATTTTTGTCGGAAAATTCGGCGAATCAGTCGAATCGAATTTTTCAAAAGTTCGCTCATCTCTAGTTGCGAATTTATTCGGGTCGAAACGATTTTTGTCGGAAAATTCAGCGAATCAGTCGAATCGAATTTTTCAAAAGTTCGCTCATCTCTAATTATAATCTGATGTGTAATAATACCTTGAGATATATTAAAGACAGAAGATTTTTAAAGGTGGTGATTGGATAACCTTGATTGTAATAAAGATGCTTCTCCAATCAGCTTCTTCCAGTTTTTAAATCACTCTCCCATTTTTGGTACATATATTCCAACTGTTACGCACCGGGTTGAACGTGCGAAGAAGTGGACCCGCGGGATCTGCAGAACTGTTTGGCAGATACCGCGTCAGGGGAGCGGAGTCTAAGGAGCCACTGGTTTTCACCAGAGCCCACCGCAAGGCGGGATGGTCTTGTGCGGCAGGTGACTCCCAGGTCGCTACCCCCCAACAGCGGCACAGTTCCACAAACTGCTGAGGTGACGTGCAGTAGAGACGAACAGTGGTCGAAGGAGAAGGCCGAGGTCAGGACTGGCAGCGCGGGTTCAATAGCGGAGAAACAAGCCGAGGTCGGGACGGGCAGCACAGGTTCAAAGGTCAATGGGAGAGCCGAGGTCATACACGAGGAATCAAGCAATACAGCGACTGTCATTCACGGAAGAACACCGAAGATCCGGCACAGGAAGGAAGGCAGGGTTCAATTTATGGGAAGAGCCGAAAAGGGATTGGATGGCAGACACCAATAATCAGGACCTTGGCCCTTTAAATCTGTGAAGGTTGACGCGCGCGCCCCCTAGTGGCCGGGGACGTGCGCGCACGGAAGGCGGAACTGCAGCAGTAGGAGGAAGCCGGCGGCCATGCCGGTCAGAGGAGGAGGCGCGGGGACCAGGTAAGGGGAAAACGCAGCCTGGGGGGCCAGCAGCGGACGCCCAGATGGCGGTAGAGCGGGGAGCGCTGCAGGAAGGGGACGCAGCGCTCGCCCGAGGAGAGGCACGGAGGGGGGCGCTGCGCGGGGAAGACGCAGCGCTCGCCCTAACAGTACCCCCCCCCTTAGGTCTCCCCCTCTTTTTGGGACCGAGGAAGTTTGAAATAAGGCTCCGATCGAGGATATTCTCCTCAGGCTCCCAGGACCTCTCTTCTGGACCGCAATTCTCCCAATCCACTAGAAAGTATCATCTCCCTCTGGATGTTTTGGAAGCCAGAATCTCTCTCACCGAGAAGGCATCTTCGGTACCCGCGACCGGAAGTGGCTCCAACGTTTTAGAAGAGAATCGATTAGTCGTCAGAGGTTTTAATAATGAAACATGAAAAGAGTTGGGAATACGTAAGGAGGCTGGTAGATGAAGTTTGTAACAGACCGGATTAATTTGTTGCTTGATCCTGTACGGCCCTAAATAGCGAGGACCCAATTTATAACTGGGTATCTTGAAACGAATGTACTTGGCTGAAAGCCAAACTTTATCTCCAGGAAAGAAAACAGGAGCGATTCTCCTTCTTTTATTAGCGCTGTTCTTCATGCGGGTAGAGGCTAGAACAAGAGAATGTCGTGTTTCACGCCAGATAGAGGAAAAAAACTGTGTTAAGTCATCCACGGCGGGTACCCCCGACTGTGTGGGTAAGGGTAGAGGAGGCAAAGGTTGGCGGCCATAAACAATGAAAAATGGAGATTTCTTTGTGGCTTCAGAATCTTTGAAATTATAAGAGAACTCCGCCCATGGCAAGAGATCGACCCAGTCGTCTTGTCGGGCCGAAATGAAGTGACGTAGATATTGTCCTAGAACCTGATTGACCCTCTCCACTTGGCCGTTGGACTGGGGGTGGTAAGCCGAGGAAAAATCTAATTTCACTTTTAACTGAGTACAGAGAGCCCTCCAGAATTTTGAAACAAACTGAACTCCCCTGTCGGAGACAATGTGGGAAGGAAGTCCATGGAGCCGAAAAATATGCTTAAAAAAGTTTTTAGCCAACAGAGGAGCGGATGGGAGTCCTGGTAGCGGAACGAAGTGCGCCATTTTTGAAAAACGATCCACAACAACCCAGATCACTGTTTTGCCTTGAGATGGAGGAAGATCCGTGATAAAGTCCATAGCGATGTGTGACCAAGGGATTTCAGGAATAGGAAGAGGATGAAGAAGGCCCGCCGGTCTTAGGCGAGGGGTTTTATTACGTGCACAGGTGGTACAAGCTTGCACGAATTCTGCCACATCCTTCTCAATGGAGGGCCACCAATAATATCTGGCAATAATTGCGTTAGACTTCTTGATACCAGCATGCCCGGCAATACGGGAAGCATGACCCCATTTTAATATTTGGAGGCGTCGACGAACCGGGACAAAGGTTTTCCCAGGCGGAGCCTGCATTAGGGAGGCAGGAGCAGAATGAATCAGATGATCAGGGGATATAATGAATTGAGGAGCAGTATCCACGTCAGTGAAGTCCGAGGAGCGAGACAGAGCATCTGCCCTGATGTTCTTAGAGGCAGGCCGAAAGTGAATGCGGAAATTAAACCGCGCGAAGAATAGTGACCAACGAGCTTGGCGAGGATTCAAGCGCTGAGCAGTTTGTAGATACAAAAGGTTCTTATGGTCGGTAAAAATAGATATGGGGTGAAGCGACCCTTCTAGAAGATGTCTCCACTCTTCAAGAGCTAATTTGATAGCCAGGAGTTCACGATCTCCAATAGAATAATTTCGCTCCGCGGAAGAAAAGGTCCTAGAAAAGAACCCACAAGTATGATTTTTCCCTGATGGAGAACTCTGTGTGAGTACAGCTCCTGCTCCAATGGAAGAAGCGTCAACCTCCAGAGAAAAGGGACGAGAAGGGTCTGGTCTGGAGAGCACCGGGGCCATAGAGAATGTCTTTTTCAATGTTAAAAAGGCTGCCTCCGCCTGTGGAGGCCATGACTTGGGGTTGGCTCCCTTTTTGGTGAGAGCCACAATGGGGGCCACGATAGTGGAAAAATGGGGTATGAATTGACGGTAATAGTTGGCGAAGCCCAGAAATCGTTGAATGGAACGCAGACCAACTGGCCGAGGCCAGTCTAATACCGCTCTCAATTTGCTAGGGTCCATTTGTAGTCCTTGGGCTGAAACAGTATAACCCAAAAAAGGCAGAGCGGTCTGGTGAAAGAGACACTTTTCTAATTTGGCATAAAGACGATGCTGCCGAAGGCGGGATAGTACCAGACGAACGTGCCGGTGATGCTCTTCGAGGGAAGAGGAGAAGATGAGGATATCATCTAAATAGACCACGACACAGGAGTACAACAAGTCCCGGAAGATGTCATTGACGAATTCTTGAAATACGGCAGGAGCATTGCAAAGCCCGAAGGGCATCACCAAATACTCGAAATGACCGTCACGGGTATTAAAGGCAGTCTTCCATTCGTCTCCCTTGCGGATGCGGATCAGATTGTAGGCTCCTCGAAGATCTAGTTTGGAAAAGATCCTGGAGCCACGAAGACGGTCGAAGAGTTCTGGAATTAAAGGTAAGGGGTATCGGTTCTTTACCGTGATCTTGTTAAGACCCCGATAGTCAATACAGGGTCGGAGAGAACCGTCTCTTTTCTGTACAAAAAAAAAGCCTGCCCCGGCGGGAGAAGAGGATTTCCGGATGAAGCCCCTCTGCAGATTTTCTTGTATGTAAGTAGCCATTGCTTGAGTTTCGGGGACGGACAGTGGGTAGATACGGCCACGAGGAGGAGTGGTTCCAGGCAGGAGATCGATCGGGCAATCATAAGGGCGATGTGGCGGAAGGATCTCAGCTTGCTTCTTACAGAAGACGTCAGCGTAGGCCCGGTAAACTTCGGGTAGGCCCGGTAGAGATGTGGTAGGATGATCGGTTCGAACTGGTAAGGCTTTCAAGCAATTCTTTAGGCAGGTTGTACCCCACGCCTTGATGTCCCCTGTGGCCCAGTCTAGGGTAGGATTATGGAGTTGAAGCCAAGGAAGACCCAATAGGATTGGGGAAGTACAATGGGGTAACACAAAGAGTTCCAAGTATTCCTGGTGAAAGAGGCCAATCTTAAGGAGCAAAGGCTTGGTACGGTACTGCACCATACAATTCAGTCTATCTCCATTAACTGAGGCGATAAATAACGGTTTGGCCAAGCGGTTAACTGCTATGTCGTGTTTCTTGATCAGGGAGGCCTCTATGAAATTGCCCGCCGAACCAGAATCCAGGAAGACCGGCAAATTAAGCACAGAGGCAGATGAGAGACAAAGCTGTGCAGGTACGGTAAATCTTGGAGAGGAAGCACACACACCCAGAGACGCCTCTCCCAACGAGTCTAGGTGCGCCCGTTTCCCAGTCGAGAAGGACGAACGGGGCAATCTCTTAGAAAATGATCAGGACTGGCGCAATACAGACAGAGATTTTCATTCCTCCTGCGAGACCTCTCTACGGGGGTTAGGCGAGAGCGGCCGACTTGCATGGCTTCCACCTCTGGAGATGATGGTACTGACAAAGGTTTCTGAAAGGTAGGAGCCAAACGAAACATCCTCCTGTCGCGTTGAGAATCTCTCTCCAGGCGAAGTTCTTCACGCCTCTCAGCAAAGCGTATGTCAATGCGGGTGACGAGATGTATGAGTTCAGAAAGGGAGTCGGGAATCTCTCGGGCCGCTAGAACATCCTTGATCTTGCTAGAGAGACCTTTCTTAAAACAAGCGCAGAGAGCCTCATTATTCCATGCTAACTCGGAGGCCAAAGTACGGAATCGAATGGCATATTCACCAACAGAAAGATCGCCTTGCGTTAAATTCAATAGGGCGGACTCGGCAGATGAGGCTCGAGCGGGTTCTTCAAAAACCTGACGGAACTCAGTAACAAAGGCCTGGACGGTGAAGGTGAGAGGATCATTACGGTCCCACAAAGGAGTGGCCCAAGCCAGGGCTTTTCCGGAGAGCAGACTAATGATGAAGGCCACTTTAGAGCGTTCGGTGGGGAATTGATCGAACAATAATTCCAGGTGCATAGAGCACTGGGCTAGAAAGCCTCTGCACAACTTCGCGTCCCCCTCATATTTTGCTGGCAAGGAGAGGCGGATTCTGGATGAGGAAGCTGCTGGAGACTGCGGTGGCGGCACCGGTGGCGGTGGAGAAGGCGACTGCTGCTGGGTCAAGAGTTGCTGCATCATAGCGGTAAGCTGATTAATCTGCCGGGACTGCAAAGCCACCAGCGCTGGGAGTTCGGAAGTCTCCGGCAAGGGCACCTCAGCGGGATCCATGGCCGGATCTTACTGTTACGCACCGGGTTGAACGTGCGAAGAAGTGGACCCGCGGGATCTGCAGAACTGTTTGGCAGATACCGCGTCAGGGGAGCGGAGTCTAAGGAGCCACTGGTTTTCACCAGAGCC
Organism: Gastrophryne carolinensis; assembly: GCA_027917425.1. Taxonomy (NCBI): domain Eukaryota; kingdom Metazoa; phylum Chordata; class Amphibia; order Anura; family Microhylidae; genus Gastrophryne; species Gastrophryne carolinensis. The sequence continues at coordinate 607,997,120 of CM051235.1, forward strand.
CACCGCAAGGCGGGATGGTCTTGTGCGGCAGGTGACTCCCAGGTCGCTACCCCCCAACAGCGGCACAGTTCCACAAACTGCTGAGGTGACGTGCAGTAGAGACGAACAGTGGTCGAAGGAGAAGGCCGAGGTCAGGACTGGCAGCGCGGGTTCAATAGCGGAGAAACAAGCCGAGGTCGGGACGGGCAGCACAGGTTCAAAGGTCAATGGGAGAGCCGAGGTCATACACGAGGAATCAAGCAATACAGCGACTGTCATTCACGGAAGAACACCGAAGATCCGGCACAGGAAGGAAGGCAGGGTTCAATTTATGGGAAGAGCCGAAAAGGGATTGGATGGCAGACACCAATAATCAGGACCTTGGCCCTTTAAATCTGTGAAGGTTGACGCGCGCGCCCCCTAGTGGCCGGGGACGTGCGCGCACGGAAGGCGGAACTGCAGCAGTAGGAGGAAGCCGGCGGCCATGCCGGTCAGAGGAGGAGGCGCGGGGACCAGGTAAGGGGAAAACGCAGCCTGGGGGGCCAGCAGCGGACGCCCAGATGGCGGTAGAGCGGGGAGCGCTGCAGGAAGGGGACGCAGCGCTCGCCCGAGGAGAGGCACGGAGGGGGGCGCTGCGCGGGGAAGACGCAGCGCTCGCCCTAACACCAACGTTATTTGAAGTGATATTCTTAGCTGATCATAGTAAAAGGATATTGTTAGTTATGGCTCATGTGTTCAAGAACATTTCCTGGAGAGCTGTTGGTTTAAATGGTTATGAAGGTAGGAATAAAGTTTTAATATAGCTTACTATCTGACTGTAAACTAGTGTAAGTTTATCGATTTATCTGTTAGCTGAACAAGAAAAAAGGAAGGAACGCACCAACAATTTTCAATTAGCAATTATACACAGGTGTGCTATCTGTCCAGAGTTAAAACAGACTAACCTGTTGACTATATGAAGCAAAAATTGGGGGTAACACGTTACCCCCCCAAAACCCTGCTTGTACAGAAGCACCACTACAAAATCATCCAAATATAATCAATTTTATTATTTATATATCTACATTTATTTACAACAATAAAGACACTCTTTAAAACCCATTAAAAAACATATACACAACAAATACTGAGGAGGAGAGGGAAGACAAGGAGGGGGGGGGGGGAGAGAACCGAGCAATCCCCCCAACACCGCTGCTCTAACAATATATCAAACAGAGCCCGCAAAAATAATAACCCATGGGCTCTCCTACATCATTCTCACAGATACAGGTCTGCTAACCAGTAACATGAATCCTAAAGGGCCGTTAATAAAAATCCTGCCACTACAAGTGATACAATTATAATATAAGTGCAAAAACCGAAATTGTGCTTATCCAAAAGTACATACTCTATCATTTAAATAATCTCAAAAAATACCCACAATCCATCAATATACATATAACCCCAAAACATTATATATGAAAAGAGTGAGCACTCTTATCTAAAACTAATAACATCCAAAATGAGCAGCAGTGTGAACCTAAATGAGAACCCCCCAGATGAGGAGTGAGCCAATCATAAATAAGATATAGCAAGGCAATACATGTATGCAAGCAAGCACTCCCATATAGAGAGCAGACTTACATGGACGAGACCCCCCCCCCCAGGCTACCCCGACTCCTCACCACCAACGCGTTTCGTGACGTCGCCGCGTCACTTTCTCAAGGTGTGTTATCTGTTAGCTGCATGTTTAATACTGGTGGTCATATATGTATTACTCTGGTGTGATTTGCATGTTGATATTACATTAATATTTTGTTTCTTTTTCTGTGAGGGAATTCATGGTTTGTAGATAAAGAATGCAACATATCTGGGAAAGGGAATAATGTTTTGTCTCTCATAATTGCCAGCAGAGTAGATCATATTGTGCTTACAATCGGGTTGACAGAGCTTTTGCATTTTATGAGAGTTTTACGATCACAGGAAAAGATTTTATCCGGTGTTATTGAGTAGAGCTCGATGGATGGCCAGTTGTGGGGTGTGTTTTATTTTTTTTTTTCCAATTTAGTGTTATCCATCCATCGAGTCTTTTGAACTGGGATGCTGTATCGTATTGCTTAAGGTCTGGGGCACCCATACCTTCACGGTTAAAAGGTCTGATAAGCTTCTTGTATGCTATTCGGTGGTGGCCATTGTTCCAGTGCAAAGCAGATAGCTGTCTAGATATTTGTGTAAGGAGTCGGTGCGGGATCCTTATTGGGATATTCTTCTTTTCCTTTTCCCCTCAGCAAGTACTCCAACTTTTAGCGGTTGACACCTTGATGATCCATCATCAATTTCATATTTCAATGCCTTCTAATTTTATGTTGGAGCTTAGAACTGCTTCTTGATCGGGGAAAGGCAAATTTATAACCTGACCACCTATTATTATTATTAATAAGTCTAGTTAGTTAAAAGGGGTTCCACCAGGGTTTATATCTCTTCCCTCATTGTATTGCTGCTATGCAGATTGTCCTTTCTAACAGTTGTCTATCTTTGGAGTTATGCGTTACCCTTAATTCGGAATTGAGCACTTCATAAAAGAGATGTTTCCATCTATCAAAGCTCGGTGAATTTTGGTCCGCCCAGCTTATAGCCATCTGTCTTCGAGTCGTTGCCAGCACTATCAATTCCACTAAGCTATAATCAACATTTGTTAGTACATCTAAGGGACATGTGGCTGGCTGATGTTGGACTTTGGTCGTCTGAATTCTATTTATGTAATCTAATACTTTCACCCAGAGAGCCTTGATTGCCCTATATTCCTGCCAAATGTATAGTAAGGTTGTTTCACCCGCGGTAAACCTCCAACACCTTGTGTACTTCATCCTGCTATTGTAATCTGACGTTAAATATGACCTACAAAATACATTTAAAATTGAATATTGCTAATTTATCAGAGTTAAAAGATGCTTGTGTCTTGCCTACCTGTTCCCATTGTGCTTTTATTTTATTGGGATATTCTGTGTTAAATACAAATAGTGTGGCAAGAAAAACATAATAGAATAGCTGCAATGCACAGATTTTTCCACTTCATAATAATGTCCTTTAATAGTTTCTCTAATGGGCTTAAATGTAATTTCAACAATTGGCCTAAAGATTTAGGTATATTGATTCCTAGATAATTCAGGTGCGAATTTTCACAGAGTAGGTTATGGGTTTGCTTTAATGTGTTGCGCTCATTGTTGGAGAACGTAAAGGGCAGGACTACTGATTTGATAATTTTGTTTAAAATTCGCTTGTATTCCAAATTTCTCAATTATTTGCAGTGCCCCGGGAAATGATTGTATTGGGTCCAGTATTAAGAGGATGAGGTCTGCATATGCAAAATATTTTATCTCATTGCTCCCCACTATAATTCCTTTAACGCATCTAAGGCTAATAGGATAAGCAACATCTCAAGGTGTAAATTGAAAAGAATTAGGGAAGGGTGCAACCTTGTTGAGTTCCATTGGACAATTTTTTGGGGGCTGTTAGTGTTCCACTTATATAAAAACCAGGAAGCTAAAATAAATAAGGACATTATTTTACTGATTATAGTTGGGCCTATTCTTATGTTCTAGACATTCCGCAAAAGGTCCATGAAACTCGATCAAAGATCTTTTTGGTGTCCATGGCCACCACCACTGCTTTTATTTGATATTTATTAATGTGATTTACTGCTGCTATTGCAGTTTATATGTTTTGGTATACTCCTCTGTGGCACAAATCAAACTTGGTATTGTGATATTATGAGAGGGGAGAAATCTTGAAAAAAATTAATTCTCATTCCATCTATTATTAAATCTTGACTAATTCTTGCTTTATCGAGGATCTCTTCTTTAATTGTGCAGTCTGCTACTCTACATAAAACATCTTGGGTATTTAAAGTTCCGTTTGTCCGAATGCGGCCTGCTCTATGGCATCGATCTATTTAACTTCTTTATCCTAGTGAAGAATTGAATGAATTTTTTTTTTTAATTTATCATTTTTATATAACAGCATCTGCTTATGTAGCTCCTGCTACAATGTATTAACTACAAACAGGGTAAAACATAAAGGAACAAAGGAAAGCTGGGTATAGGTCAACCCCAGACTATTTAGACCTCCATGTGTGACCACGCCATTAACAAAAATTGATTCAGCGGTATAAAAGGTAAATACTAAATTTTTTATTTATGCTCATTAGCATTCGGTGAAGGGGAAAAGAGGCAATTAGATAATTCCTCCCCCTTCCCAGATAAAAGTCAAATATCTCCGAACATTTCAGAAACAAATATTGTGAAAGTTCATACAGTGTGTATAAAACATTGATCAAGTCCTCACAGACATATGGACTTAGCCAATGAAGTACAGCAGGGGACAGATTTCATAGTATGACATAAATATAACAATATCATCTAACAATTGTCATATTGGTGGGTAGTCCAATTTGGGTAGACGAGGTGGACTAGTTTCGCCCTCCCAGGGGCTTCCTCTGCACCTCAATTCTTTAAATATTTTTCATGTGCACCTTAACTATAGTGCTCCTATGTTTTCATCTAGGTCCTACAAACAGAGAGACAGCAAGAGGGACAACAGAGAACAAAAGAAAAAAAGACAACATCCAACAATTACAATTTAGTTACAAAAATCCAAATGGTCTGTTTGGCTAAAGTTTCTATAGTTGTATCTAGGTACCTGCGGGTCCCATATGATCACTAAGGGCTGGTAGTATATCAGTAGGCTCAGGAACAAAATACGGTCCTGATATCCTCTTCAGCAACAAAAATGTCAAGTAGTGTACACCAAACACCTGGTCAGCAAAATATGTTAAATTACTAGAGGTATCACTATTTACTCAGATGTTCATCCACTTGTAAGGAAATGAAGACATTGCACTTACTAAAGGTTCAGTAGCTGTGTAGCAAAGGGGGACAGAGTCGGTGCCTCCATGGTTCAGCGAGTGGAGTGGCTGGAACGTGTCGGAAGCGGGTTGCCGCTTCCGACACGTTCCCCTCACAGCCCGGATGTGAAGGAGACTTCTGGCGCGCCTTTTAGATTGCCGGCTGCGTCAGCATCACCCTAGAAACACGTGACTCTTCCGGGGCAGACGACCCGCGCCCGACGTCACCGCCAGACCCGGAAGTGCCACTGTCTCTATGCTGGAGGGTGTGGGGCCGGAGAGGGAGGAGAGAGAGGGCCGTAGCGAGCGGAGGGCGCCCCGCCCCCCGGCCGACACCATCATGCCAGGACTGGATATGTGTCGGCAAGGGCAACGGCACGTCCCCCCACCCTGCCGCACCGAGGGATTCCTCGGGCAGGTGGAGGCGCGCCGCACCCCGCACAGTGCCCGCCTGTTCAGGACCCCACACAGGCGCGGGACCCCGGACTATCAGCGAGCTGCCCAGGTGTCAGGCGGAGGGCACCGGCGCCCCCCCTCCCCCGGACTCACCCAAAACCCGCCGCCCCCACCGGCCTGCGGGAACCATCAGGGGAAGCGGTCCCACCACCGACGGGGACCCGCTACCCACAACCCCCGTGTCACATCCGTTCCCCGTACCGGTCAGCCAAGATGGATGGTCAAATTCTCTAGGTTTGTACGAGTACAATCTCATAATGTAAAATAATTAAACCGGTAACCAGGGATACTGATCCTGTAAGTGCTAGAGTAATTTGACTCATTGATTTTTAAATTTCTAGATTACAGAAGAAAAATAAAGGGAAACTTGTTAATAAATGGAATTACATTGCTGTTAAGAAACTGTCACACTGGTACTACACAACAACTAAATAATCTAACATTAATCAAGAAAGATAAATATCATTAGCGTCCCAAAACAGCAACAATATTGTTGCTAGGTAAACAGCAGTGATATAAACAAACAAAACAAACAACAAACAGACAATCAAACAAACCAAAATTGTTAAATTATATTATGAAATAATATAAAATAATAATAGAAAATAATAATAATAATAATGATGATAAAAAAAAAAACACCCCTACTAGTTGGTGCCTCCTATAGTTTGTCCCTAAGATTTTTCGCCCTTCTAAAGATAAATTGTGGTTGAGTCGGTAGAATCTCCCTAAGGTTCTGGTCATTCATTAATACATGCCAATGGTGTTGGAAAATATTTTTGAGTGTATGATGATGTGCCGAATACGTAAGAGTAACGGCCAATGGTCGTTTCTTTGCTTGTAACTTAGGTTTATACAAAATTTCAGTTCTGGGCCTCGCCAGGGCTTTTTTGTACGCAGTTGATAATGTTTTTTTCCTGTATCCTCTGTCATGCAGTCTGGACCTTATCCCATCACAGTCATTAGTGCAATTCCTACGTGCCCGGAGATATTCTCCATATGGAATGCTCCGCAGTAAATGTTGAGGGTGAAAACTTGTGGCTCTTAAGATTGTATTAGCGGCTGAGGTCTTCCTAAAAAAGTCTGAATGTAGTTGTCCCTGTGCATCTATAAGGACTGTCAGGTCCAAAAAATTGATCTTATGTTCACTGATTTCATGGGTGAATCTAAGATTTAATTTATTGTGATTTAGGATTTGAATAAATTCCTCAAGTAATTGTCTAGAGCCAGTCCACAGCACAAAGATGTCATCGATGTACCTGTGCCACGTAAGGACGTGGCACAGGTACATCGTGAGGTTGTCCTCACCCCACAACTCCCTCTCCCAACGGCCAAGGTACAGGTTGGCATAAGATGGGGCACACGTAGTCCCCATCGCCGTACCCTGTACCTGATGGTAGAGTTGGCCGTCGAAGAGAAAGAAGTTGTGGGTGAGGACAAATTTTAGCAATTTGAGAATAAAGAGATTGAGATTGCATAAATTTACATCCAATTCATTGAGGAAGTATTGAATTGCCAGCAATCCCTGATCATGGGGAATGCTGGAATAAAGGGCCTCCACGTCTAGACCCACCAAGAGAGTCCCCGGGGGCACAGTCAGTCCATCGAGGATGCGGAGTAAATGGCCAGTATCCTTCAAAAACGAAGGGAGCTGGTGCACCAACGGTTGAAGATGATGGTCGATGAACCGACTGGCCCGATCCGTTAGAGACCCCATGCCCGACACAATGGGTCTGCCTGGAGGTGCAGACACCGATTTATGAACCTTAGGTAAGGCATAAAAGGTGGCAACATGGGGCCTCCAAGTATGTAAAGGTCGGGCATGGGGCCTCCAAGTATGCTCCAGTCTGTCCATCGATCACTCGGTGTGACACCGCATCCTCGATGAGCGAGTGATAAACCCCCGAGGCCTCCCCAAGGCTAGACGCGGAGGCCCGCACATAACAATCCTTGTTATCTAAGATTTTCCTACACATCTGCACATATTGTTCATTGTCCATCACAACAATGTTTCCCCCTTTGTCTGCGGGTTTTATTGTCACTTTCCCATATGCCTCCAAATCCTTAAGCGCTTTCTGGTGTTCTATGGAGAGATTCGAGTTTTTCTTGAAAGCAAGCTTTTCAACCTCGGTTGTAACCAAGTTAACAAAAGTTTCCAGATGTGCATTGGAGCTTAGGGGGGGATAGAATGTTGAAGGTTTCTTAAACCTTGGTTGTTTAAGGTTTATCATTGGTGAAACCCCTGTTGCTTCTATGCCTAGTTCAATCATATCTGTCTCTAAGTCTATCAAGTTCGGTTGCGAGGCTGTCTCACCCAGTATATCTTTGTGAGAAAAGAGTTGTTTGCATAAAATTTTTCGAGCAAATAAATGGAGGTCTTTGATGACCTCAAAGGTATCCGTTTGTTGAGTCGGGCAAAAATTCAAGCCCAGGGACAGCACTTGTTGCTGATGTTTTGTCAGTGCAAGGTTGGATAGATTAATAATATTAAGAGGACATTCATTTTTCTCAGGGTCCACGACTGGGGGTTCCGTCTGTTTTTTTGCACCTATCGTTGGATTAATGTTCATGATTCCTGGCTTTATCTGTTTGTTCTGCCTCCTTCTGCAATTCCTGTTCTGATTGCGGCGTCGTCTAAAAAATCCTGTCTATTGTCATATCTGGCTTCTTCAAGGGTTCTCTGTTCTAAATTCCCACCCTGTGTTCTTTTGATCATTGATCTAGTCACAACCTCCCCCCGGCGGGACAGATGCTCCCATCCTAGAGGGCTCCTATCTGATCTATTGCCACCCTCCCAACATATACCCTCTCTGAGGGTCCCTTGGTTTCCTATTGGATCTCTCTCTCGATGACGAGGAGTCAGAGGATGAAAATTGTCTAGGAAAGAATTCCCTCCGGGTTTGTCTGACCTCTGTGCCTGGCCAGATATATGCTTTGAGTTGTTTATAAGCTATTGTGTCACGTTGGAATTTGTGTTCCTTGGTCTCAATGATCTCCTTGTTTATTTTCTCTATTACCATTTTGATGTTAGTGTCCCTTTTAACAAAATACTCATCCTTATTAAAAGTCTCTAATTCTTTACCTAGTTTCTTAATTTGATCATCTAACACTGTCAATTGTTTGCTGTGTTGATCGATCAATAGTCCCATGAGTGTTATTGAACACTCCTGAAGGGCATTCTCCCATTTTTGTTTAAATTCATCGGTGATCGAACCGATCTGAGGATATAGTTTAAGTCTCAAACCCCTTGGTACTATCTTTTTCTCCTTATATTCTCTGAGGTATTGGATATCCCACCAAACTTTAGATTTCTTAAGTAAGGAGGAATATAAGGCATTGAATGTGACATTGATATTTTCTTGATGTTCTATTTGCGTTTTATTCTGAATACGGCATTTTGTGAGGTCTGAGATCATAAGATCCCATTTGTCCTGACAAAGGTCCGTCATCTTACCAAACTAATGAATAGAGACTTTTGCACCCAATTGTACCCCACCAGAAGGGGAAAGAAAAAGAAAAAAGAAGAAAGAAGAAAGAAAAAAAACAAAAAAAAAAACCCCACTCCCACTTGCTGTCATCAATCAGTACATCTATCCCTTACAAAATTGGGGGGTTCACAATCACTGGGGATATTGGTCCCCAAACCTATATGGGTTCTAACCCAAAGACCACTATTATGAACACCTGAGGAATGGTAATACAGACTGAAAAAAACTTCTCAGTCAATCTCAGTATTACACACATTTGTGACCCGCTCCTTTAAATCTCATTTTGTGATATTGGCTGGTACACATATAAATTTCAAATAGGAACAAAAGAAAGCTGGGTATAGGTCAACCCCAGACTATTTAGACCTCCATGTGTGACCACGCCATTAACAAAAAACAAATTGATTCAGCGGTATAAAAGGTAAATACTAAATTTTTTATTTATGCTCATTAGCATTCGGTGAAGGGGAAAAGAGGCAATTAGATAATTCCTCCCCCTTCCCAGATAAAAGTCAAATATCTCCGAACATTTCAGAAACAAATATTGTGAAAGCTCATACAGTGTGTATAAAACATTGATCAAGTCCTCACAGACATATGGACTTAGCCAATGAAGTACAGCAGGGGACAGATTTCATAGTATGACATAAATATAACAATACCATCTAACAATTGTCATATTGGTGGGTAGTCCAATTTGGGTAGACGAGGTGGACTAGTTTCGCCCTCCCAGGGGCTTCCTCTGCACCTCAATTCTTTAAATATTTTTCATGTGCACCTTAACTATAGTGCTCCTATGTTTTCATCTAAGTCCTACAAACAGAGAGACAGCAAGAGGGACAACAGAGAACAAAAGAAAAAAAGACAACATCCAACAATTACAATTTAGGTACAAAAATCCAAATGGTCTGTTTGGCTAAAGTTTCTATAGTTGTATCTAGGTACCTGCGGGTCCCATATGATCACTAAGGGCTGGTAGTATATCAGTAGGCTCAGGAACAAAATACGGTCCTGATATCCTCTTCAGCAACAAAAATGTCAAGTAGTGTACACCAAACACCTGGTCAGCAAAATATGTTAAATTACTAGAGGTATCACTATTTACTCAGATGTTCATCCACTTGTAAGGAAATGAAGACATTGCACTTACTAAAGGTTCAGTAGCTGTGTAGCAAAGGGGGACAGAGTCGGTGCCTCCATGGTTCAGCGAGTGGAGTGGCTGTTGGGAGGCTAATGTGGCACCGTCCGGGTCGCCGCTTCCGACACGTTCCCCTCACAGCCCGGATGTGAAGGAGACTTCTGGCGCGCCTTTTAGATTGCCGGCTGCGTCAGCATCACCCTAGAAACACGTGACACTTCCGGGGCAGACGGCCCACGCCCGACGTCACCGCCAGACCCGGAAGTGCCACTGTCTCTATGCTGGAGGGTGTGGGGCCGGAGAGGGAGGAGAGAGAGGGCCGTAGCGAGCGGAGGGCGCCCCGCCCCCCGGCCGACACCATCATGCCAGGACTGGATATGTGGTGGCAAGGGCAACGGCACGTCCCCCCACCCTGCCGCACCGAGGGATTCCTCGGGCAGGTGGAGGTGCACCGCACCCCGCACAGTGCCCGCCCGTTCAGGACCCCATATAAAGGCCCTTATTTAACAAGGGATAGGGCCAGGTAGCGAATGGTGAGCGAACGGTAATGACGCTCACCGCCACGAGAACGCCGGCTCCCCTCCGCAATCACACATTTATCAAGCCGATCCTGCTTAGCGACTGACAGAGCGCCAGATAGCGAATCATTCATCATTATTCCAGCCTCACCCCACAGCGCCAGCGAGCGATCTTGAACAGCGACAGGTATGACCTCTCGCTACCTGGCGCTCTCCAATGCATTTCAATGGAGCAATCTTTAAATATTCTTAATTAATTGCTATTAATGTTTTTTTTTTTTTTTTTTAAATGGCAAAAATTCTGTGACCACTTCTGCAATGTTAGATATATTTTTGAAGGTAAAAAAAAAAAAAAAAAAAATTTGTGCAGAATTGATATTACAGGTCTGATATTAATGTATTCATATTACAAAATGTTTGTAAAAACATGTTTGTTTTTTTTTCCAAAAATATGGTTGTTTGGGGGTTAAAAAAATACTTTTAACCCATCGCCGCCAGCGCTCTGGGGTTTAAACAAGCATTTTACAGCGCAAGAATTTTTTGAGCGTGATTTGTTAATGAATATGCTGGGAGCCGTTCGCTATGGCCATTCGCTGTCATGCGCTCCCATACAGCGCGGAACCTGTCAAACAGCGACTCCTAACCCCGTATTCAACATTACCGCACACCGACTGAGTCGCTGTCAACAGCCGAACAACGGCCAAGCACAGCGAATACTAGCTGTGAAAATAACGCTACTGGCGCTCATCTGTCGCTACCTGGCGCTATTAATGAATCGGCCTCATAGTTTTTGATAATTGCAGACCCAATGCAGCAACAAAATAGGTCTGATTCTGCACAAGGTGAGAAAACTCTACTACATTTTAAGAGAGAAAACTGCCACTTACCATATTTTTCGACTTATAAGACACACTAATTTTTCCCCAAAAAATTGGCCGAATGTAAAAAAAAAACCCCAAAAAGTAAAAAGATATACTTACATCAGCCTCACACCGTGGTCCCTGGGTTGCCAGTCGATGAAAGGGCGGCAGGCAGGGTAACTGGGCCAGTGGGTGCCCCGGGTGCGTGATCCGGCCCGTGAAGAAGCAGCAGCAGTGCCAGGTGTGGCCAGAGCGGGGACTGTGGGTGGAGTTCAATTACCCTGCCTGTCGCTCTTTCATTGGCTTGCATCCTGGGGGCCGCAGTGTGAGGCAGAAATGTCTTCTGATATTGCTTTAGAATATTTGGGACATTTGACTCTCGGTGGAGGAGCTTGTTCATGGTCTGTTACAGGGTACAGCGACTGCTAGTAGACACTGTAAGCGGGTATCGGGCGCTGTAACCTAGCGTTGCGGTCGCTGTAGTAACCTGGCCGGCATTGATGAATGTGATGTGTATTGGGCGCTCTAACAACAGTAGAATGCTGCAGCGAGCGAAAGGTATCGCCAGCTCAGCGCGTCTACACCATATTTAACAAAAAACACACACACACACACACACAGTGTTGACGCTCTAAAGCTGGGTGCTGTAGCATAGAGCACCAGACGCTGTGTGATCAAAGTCTGTTTTTGAACACATATCCACCAGTAACAAAGCGAAAACACCTAGAATTTCATTGTTTTATCACTGTGACATTAATACTTTAGTACCTGTACATACAGTTCTGCATAAAAATAAAAAAAATTATAAAAGTGTTTGCTGGGCAGGAGAGGCCACACATTGATTTGAGCAAAAAAATACATTTTTATTGCACAAAACGTTATTTAAACAACAAATGAAACCTCATTGAAATGTATGGCAGAGCGACACTGAGCAAAAGCCAATACTTGGTGCTGCTAAGCCTAGAGCGTCGGCGCTATACGCTGAGCCGCCTGTAATAATACATGTGACGCTACATGGTGCTGTTAGAGGCGCTCACCAGATTAGCTTTCTTAAATGTGTTTTTGCGTACACCCCTGGCGTTACCAGACGCTGCCTGCCGCTACGAGGCGCTAACGGGCGCTATCCCTTCTTAAATAACCCCCTCAATACTTTATGAAGGTTCTCAGGTGCCAACCAAAGGCCTGCTTGCTGCCACTGATTCTCTCCTCTCCAGACTTGCTTCTTTGACTCCCCAGCTACAAAACGCTAGCTCACTGTGGGGTTCTCCCCACCTCTACCCCCTTTAACTTCCATCACACATGGCTCACATGTTGGTATGTGGATTTGCATCAATTGGCTTCTGATATTAGGGGCTGCAGGTGAGTGGTCACCCCTTTGAGACCAGGTTAAGGTAAGCTTATGCCCAAGCCACTGTAGCACACGTATACCTGAGGGGTTTAGCTACTCTGGGTTCTTTGTTATAGGCTTGGGGGACCTCCCAACATGGGTTTGCATCCAATAACTCCAATAAGACCGACTGTATAAAAGGGTACTTACTTTATTAGCATGACTTCAGGTACACTTGAATGTTCACAGCAGGTCTTGCAGTCATAATCCAACATTTGTTCCATTAGCAGTTTCCATAGCACAGCACTACATCCAGGTGAACTCTTACAGGTGGTGGTCACACATTCTTGTCCCTTAGCAGAATACTGAGGCCTTAAAGGAGCAGTATCGCGAAATTTGCGTTAAAAAAGATAAATAATTAAATAGCCACACAATAGCTTCTAACATGTGTATAAATAATCTGGCGATAGAAAAAGGAAAAAATATATGCCTTTCTTTTAAATTGTATAATGACAATGGTTCAGTCCATTTGCTGAATAGGGGGATCTGCTGGGTTGTATTTAGTGAGCTGCTTCATTTATCCCACTGGTCTCCTAGCAACACTTTACCTCAGAGACTGACACTGTAATCAGTGGTAACGGCTGTGTGTGTGTGAGGTGCTGCTTTTGTTATGAGACCAGGTGACTCAAATGTGTAAAATCTATACAAAATAAACTAAACTGACTGAAAATAACTGAAATTCTTCTTTGAATAACTGTGCAGGAAAATCTAAAGGTATTAAAGTGGAACAAAACCCTGAGTGGCCGACCCTGAAGTCTATAAGACCCGGCCATTGACCTTCCCCCGTGGGCATTCTAAATCAGGATGCCCCACTGTGTGAAACAACCCCTGGATAACCACAGATCCCCCCATTTTTCTGGCGCGCTCACGCAGATAGTCATTTAGACAGGCCGGGCGGCCAGGAAGGTTACTGCTCAGGCTCCCCATCTGCGTGCAAACAGAGCTGATTGGATGAGAGCCCGCGCATGCGCTGTGGGACAGGGAAAGGTACGTTTTCACAGGCGAACTTGGGGATTTCACATATCAGGGCATCCCAAGTCAGGATGCCCCTAGGGGCACAAAACAAAACTCCAGATAGTGAAAATCCTGGGTTGGGCTTTGCTTAAAACACACAAAGCTGAAAGAAAGATCATATGGAAAAATGAAAAATAAGAATATGAAAGAGAAAATGGTAAACTGAAAGATTCTGCAGCAGAGCCAACATGAAGGGAAAGCTGTCAAAATCAGCAAAATGACTTCTAGAGCTTTTCTCTCTGTTTTAGATATATGAGTTCTGGCCAGGCAATGTTGCAATGTTGTTATCTTATGCTGGACGGCTGCCAGCACTGAACAGCTGATACATTGTTTCACCCCTCTCCTCAGCATGGAACAGGCCAGAGTGTCGGGTCCCGACACTCAGCAGACATAAACATGAGCTATTAGTCTCCAGCTGCTCAACACACACATCATTTTTTTCTAAATTTGTAATTCTTACTCCAATACTTACCTACATTCAAAGTACCATTTAAATATAAGTCACCAAGAAAAATTCGCGATACTGCTCCTTTAACTTCCCCCCGTCAGCAGCTTGGGCTGAAAGGTTCACCTTTCCTGTGGTCGCTTGTTAGGTATGAATGTGGCTCCTCTGCTCTCTCCTTCTCCAGTGACTGCTCCCAGTAGAACATGCTGGTACCTTCCTCATTCTCTGTTACTACAAAATTAATCCTAACCCTAAGAAGAGTCTCCTCATCCTCCCTATATAGATTCCCATATGTTCTATAACTTAGGGGGTTCCCATTATACCTTCTGTTATTCAATACAATGTTACTCTTCTCAACCAATGGCAACACATCTTAATGCTGCTAATGACATCTGTTAATTCTCTATTTATTGAATTATCCTGTTAACTGAGAGAGCTCCAGAGTCATAACTCATTCCTTATCCAACAGTGCCATCATGTGGTGATGTCGTGCAACTGCAGGACAGATATGAACTACCACCATAAAGAACTCTGAAAGTAATTGTTGACCACTTTTCACAAATTTTTGCTAATGCCCAAGAGAGGGTTACTAACAAATGCAGGTTCGTATATTGCTTAAAAATGATCAGAGCATAACAATAAGGATGTTCAATTATCATAAAAAACATATAACATTAATATATAATATACTTATTAGCATAAAAACAAGGTAGCAAAGGTAAAAATAATAATATATAGGATATACAATGGAAAAGCAACTTACATCACCACTAGGTAAACTTTCTAGATGGACTCAAAGAGAAACACCACCACTTCCACATGGGAAAAGGGGGGAATTCATCATCATTTGTCTGACCATCAGCTGTATGATCTGGTGTACAATGAAAGATAACACAGCACTCCTGTGTGTGGGATAACCACATGTACACTGTTTCCATTATTATTATTATTATTATTATTGGTTATTTATATAGCGCCATCAACTTCCGTAGCGCTTTACATGGTATGATTACAGACAGGGTAAAACATATAGTACAGAGAACAATACGAAATTAGATGCCACAGGTTAAAACCAAGTGTTGTGAGCACAGGAGACAATAGGGAGGAGTGCCCTGCCCTTGCGAGCTTACAGGCTAAAGGATGGGGGTGGAGACAAAGGGGGCGGGGTCACAAGTGGTGGAGCTTGAGTAGGGCTGCATGTGCCATTGAAGGTTATAGGAGTTGCTTACGCCAGGTCATATTCTTGTCTGAAGAAGTGAGTTTTGAGGGCGCTTTTAAAGGCTTGGAGTGATGGAGAGTGGCGGATCGGGCGGGGGAGTGCATTCCAGAGAAGTGGGGAGGCACGGGAGAAGTCTTGAAGGCGGGAGTGCGAGGAAGTAACCAAGGAAGAAGACAGGAGAATGTCAGAGGCAGAGCGGAGGTTGTGGTTGGGATGGTAATGCTGGATCAGAGATGAAATGTAGGAAGGGGCCTGGTTAGAGAGAGCTTTGTAGGTTAGCGTTTGAACTGAACTCTATGGGGGACAGGTAACCAGTGGAGGGATTGAAAGAGGGGAGTAGCACTGGAGAAGCGAGAGGAGAGATGGATGGATGTGTCCATCACAGGTACACGATGCCTGCTCCCGAGTGAACGCTGCTCATTTCTGACCTTTTTACTGTACCCAGAATTCTGGATGAAGCCACTGATTTTGCTGATTCATGCAGCTTTTCAAAGAAGCTAATAACCAACCCTCAGTAATAATAATAATAATAATGCAGAGAATGGCCAGTTCTTTAATAACTGTGTTAAATTACGGTAACTTACAATATAGACTTTATAAGATGAACACCCACTAAATTGTGATTCTACAGAGATTTAAGAGACCGAATATAGTTAATCGTTAAACCTTAATCAAATAAGCTAACAATGGATAGACCTCAAGCATCAGGGTTAGCACACATGATTAAACAGACACAGACATGCCCTTAAAGGGAAACACAGTCTATTAAATACATAATAATAAATTACAGGCAAGCTCCCCCCCCCCCATGGCCAAGCCCCTCATCTCACAAGGTCAAGCCCATCACCACAAACAGCCAAGCCCCCCACACACAGCTAAGGGAAACACCACTCGATAAATACATAATAATAATTTACAGACAAGCGCCCTCCCCGTGGCCAATCCTGGGTTTTGGTCCTTTCCCCCTGTGTGAAACCCCCCAGATTGGCAAGCCCAACTCACCTCTTCCCGGTCCTTCGGAGTGCGCGTGGCCACTCGTCCAATCAGCACGCTCGGAGCCGCTGATGTCTAAGCCTCTGTCTAAAGCCAGCGGCTCCGAGCGCACTGGCGGCTGCATCCCCTGTTTCCCTCTGATAGGAAGCATGCCCACTTCGGCCGTTCACAAATGCCTGGTGCTGGCACAGGCCCTGCTAGAGTGATAGCGAGGATGCGTCCACGGCTCACGCATGTGCCGTTTGACCGGGAAACAGGGTAAGTGTATGGAGTGACCCGGGGGGGTTTCACACAGCAGGGCATCCCGATTTTGGTTGCCCCGGGGGGAGGGAATTGATTGGCCCGGGAATCTTATAGATTCCCCGGGCGATCACCATGGGTTTTGGTCCACTTTAAGGACAGGAAGGATAATGAAAGAGTGAAAAGACAGATGGCACTTGCAAAATTAGATGTTCTACTAGGTGAAAGTGCAATGTAGGATAGAATAGGAGCAAAGATTATACAGCAGACCAGTAAAGCTGAAGGAGAAGAAGCCCAGTGGCAGCCCTAAACACTACCTAGAGTGTGTAAGTAGTGGGGGGGAAATCCAGCGGCCTTTTCAACAGCTATATAAGGTGATGCCTTAAAGTGAACGTCTAATCAAAAAATCAAAGTTTAGTTAATTGCTCCCCTAAACCCACTCTCTCGCAATCAGTGATGTAAACTATTTGAGAGGGCTTAACTCCATTTAGATGTTGTGGAATAGCAGGCAGATTCTATGCTAATGAACTGCATGGGAACGGCCATCTTGCCACAATTTTGACAACCCTGCTTCTATAAAAAAACTGTCCTACAGTCAAAATTACCCTAAGTCTCCTTGAAATAATGCTTTGTCTCTGGCAAGAAGTAAAAAAAAACAACATCAGCTGTAATGACTCAGCACTGCTCAGAAACATTGTGTCAACATTGAAAACAACTCTGCTGCAGCCCATTGCCTTACATTGATACATAGTTACATCCTCTTTAGCAGCTGGTGATCAGTGTGTGAGTGTGTGTAACATGACAGACATGCTGATCCCCTTTTCTGAGGTTAATATCTCTCAGTTTGGTGTGGGCTGCTTATAACAAAATCCCAAGCTTCAGACAGCCTGCATTGTGTGGAGAAACAATATCACACAGGCGCAATGCAACCATGCTACAGCAATGCAGCCAGCTAGAGAAGTTCTGTGTGGAAACAGACACAGTCTCTCCCTGGCCGGTTGTGCTATTCCTGAGGAAGTCTCCAGCTCATCTGCAGTGTGTCTGTGTGCTAGAAAAGGTTCTACCCAACCACCCCATTCAAACAGGGCTCTCAGATGTAATCCAAGATGGTCGCTCCAATGTAATTCTAAGAGCATAGTTATTCCACAACAATTGCATGGGGTTAAGCCCTCCCAAACAGCATACACCACTGATTGTCAAAGGGGGGCTTGAAGGGAAGGGCTAAACTTTATTTTCTTGACTGAAGGTCCGCTTCAATATTGAGTCTGGCTGGTGAATCTGTTGATGAAGTGTATTGTGTCATCTGCTCTGCTGATGTGCTGAAGTGGAAACCTGAAGAAAGAGTCAGAGTGTCATCTGTGGAAGCCAGCGTAGTAAGTGCACAGTTACCCCACACTACACACCGACCTGAGTCACCCTACCCTAGGTCCAAGAACTCCTCTCGCTTCTCACACACTCTATGTCACTGGCCCCGCAGAGGGGCCTTACACTTAGTCCTCTTCATCAGTAGAGATGAGCCGGAGTGGGTACAATCCAGTTCAGAAGTCCTCCAGCCGTATAGTACCCAGTAACCGGCATTGGCTACTCCCAAACAGATTAGTACCCTTTTGTGCTTTTTAGTTGGGTAGTCAATAGCTTTAAAGTTTTTGGTTCGGCCTGTCGTTGCGGGAAGGCAGTGAAATCCCATGGGTCAGGAGGTCCGGCCAGCAGGGGGTGAATCACTTCCCATTAGTAAACATTGGGGCCGAGAAACTACGTTATGGTTACAGCACTCAAACCCAGCAAGGGAACTTGGTTTATGCCTTCCAGGGCTGCAGGAACCTCGCTGTTTGGTGATTGGTGGATAGTAGCTGCTTTCACCATGGCAGGGGCAGACCGGCAATAGGGACAATGCCAGGTGGGCCCCATTGCTTTGGGGTCAGTTGGGCTGCTGCTTTTAACACCCTCATTCAATCTCTGTCCCCTTAGTCTCCCTCTCAACCCCCTGTACCCAGCCCCAGTGTATCACTCCCAAGTGTCCCTGATTTGAGGAGCTGTCTTTCATTTGAATCCATCTCCCCCCCCCCCCATCCCTCGTTGTTCTTATTTGTCCCTCTT
This sequence comes from Gastrophryne carolinensis, assembly GCA_027917425.1. Classification (NCBI taxonomy): domain Eukaryota; kingdom Metazoa; phylum Chordata; class Amphibia; order Anura; family Microhylidae; genus Gastrophryne; species Gastrophryne carolinensis. The sequence goes on from CM051235.1 coordinate 608,015,836, forward strand.
TGAGGTGTAACATGCAGATATGCTGCAATAAATTATTCATTTGCCTATTTAAAGTGTTTCTATTGGTATAACTGTTACATCCTATCTCCTATCCATCACTCAATGAGGGGGTGTGGCCTAATTTGACAAATGTCCCTTTTTCCCACCCTGAAAAGATGATAGGTATGCACTAATGCTATAGCCCCGGTATCATCCTTGGGGGGCCTCAGCAGGGATGTCTCGGGCCGGCTAGTAGTTGTTAAAATTCAGGGCAGATTTTTGGCCCCAGGTCGTCACTGGCATGAGCCCTGCTAAAGGGATAGCGTAAATGCAGCCGCTGCTCGTGCATGCGCCATAGGACCGGGAACAAAGGTGAGTTTTTGGGCGACCTGGGGGGTTTCACACAGCAGGGCACCCCTGATTGGGGTGAGCAAGACCAGGGGGAGCAAGTGTCAGGGTCCACTCACCCGTTCCTCGGTCCAGCGGCGTCCGCATAGCGCGGCCGCCCGCTGCGCGGCTTCCCGCCCGACAGCCACGGCGAGCGGCGGCTTCTGCAGCCGTGCGCGCGCCTCCCCGTCCTCAGGCCGGCGGTCCCGGCTTACTTACACGTGCTCGCGCGCGCGAGCACGTTCTGTTTATGCCCTCCGGCGGCGCTGCTCCCAGCGCGGCCGCCGGAGGAAGAATTAATTAAAGGGGCAGGTGGGGTAGGGGCAGTGCTGGGTTGCTGAAGGGCCAATGAGCCCTAGGTTCAGTGGGGCTTACGCCCCCCTCCTGTTTTGCACTCCCTGTTCTCCCAATCAAATACCAGTTCATAGTTGCACCAATCACACACTCACCTCCCATCATATCTGTCCCTATAAAGGGTTCACTCTGTCAGTTGTTCAGTGCCTGTGATAGCGCCTTGTACCTTGCTTTGACTCGTGTTATTCATTGATCTGATCACCGTTGCCGACCCCTGCCTGAACCGACTATTCTGATCTCCGTTGCCGACCTTTGCTTGAACCGACCAATCTCGATCTGATCTCTGTTGCCGACCTCTGCCTTGTACCTGGACCTCGAGCTGTCTCACCCCTCTGTACCGCTGCGAACTCTGACCCCCCGTGTTAACCTCTGGCCTGTCTCTGGACTTCCGCTACACTCGCTCTAGCCATTGGTTCTTCAGACCTCTATACCTGTAAGCTCTCATCCTTTGAGCCATTGAAGTCCTGGGGGCAACCGATCCCGGGCAGGCGTATTCTGCGTCCCGGCAAGCGGGGGCTCCTACAGGTGAAGCTGGCTGCGGAGATTGGGGGTTGAGGGCTTACCTAGAGGGCTGGAGTTACCGGAGCGTGACATTATCACAGGCCGCAACATGGATGACCTGGTACAGCAGGTGCAAGCTATGGCCACAGCGATCAACCAACTCGCTCAAAGGGTGGCCACCCAGGAGTCTCGTCAAGTGCCGACTTCCTCTGTACCACCTCATTTCTCTGAACCGAAGATTCCTCTGCCTGAAAAATTTTTTGGAGAGCGAACGGGGAGGCCCATTCATCAATAGCGCCAGGTAGCGACAGATGAGCGACTGTAGCGTGATTTTTTCAGCGCCAGCCAGTATTCGCTGTGCTTGGCCGGCATTAGCTTGATGACAGCGACTCAGTCGGTGTGCGGTAATGTTGAATACGGGCTGGGGGGTCGCTGTTTCACAGGTCCAGCGTTGTATGTGAGCGCCTGACAACGAATGGCCAGAGCGAACGGCTAGCTTCATATTCATCAAAAAATGACGCTCCGAATGTGCTGTCGCTGTCCATTCCTTGTTTAAACCCCAGAGCGCTGGCGGCGATCTGTATTAACTAGTTTTTAACCCCTAAACAACCATATTTTTTGAATGTAACATTATACATGTTTTTAGAATCATTTTGTTATATGAATACATTAATCTCAGACCTGTTAGATCAATTCTGCACATTTTTTTTTTTTTTTTACTTAAAAATAAATCCTAACATTGCAGAAGTGTTCTCCGATTTTTTGACATTAAAAAAATTTTAAAAAAAATTATTACCAATTAATCATGAATTATTATAGATTGCTCCATTGAAATGCATTGGACATCGCCAGGGAGCGACAGCTCATACCTGGCGCTGTGAGGGAATTTGCAGCGGCGCTGTTCGGTCCAGGCGGCTTCATGATGAATGCCGCGCTAGCCGTCGCTCTCGCCGGCGCTAGCCTCATTTTGCTTGATAAATGCATTGTGACCGCCGCCGGGCGTACTTGAGTCGGTAGTCGCCGTTAGCTGCCGCTACCTGGCGCTCGTCAGACACTACCTGGCGCTATCGCTTGATGAATAAGGGCCTAAGTTTTCTAACTTCAAGAATTCATGTGAACTGTATTTCAAGCTGAGGCCTGTCTCCTCTGGCACTGAGACCCAACGAGTAGGCTTAGTAATTTCTCTACTTCAAGGAGACCCGCAGTCCTGGGCCTTTAGTTTGCCGAGTCATGATATTGCCTTACAATCTGTAACTGCATTTTTCAACGCTATGAGCATCCTATACGCTGACCCTGATTCACAGTCTACAGCAGAGAATAGGCTTCGGGCCTTAAAACAAGGGCGAAATTCGGATGAAGATTATAGTACTGAATTCCGCCGCTGGGCTATCGAAGCTAGATGGAACGATCCCGCTCTGTGTAGTCAGTTCAGGGTGGGGCTGTCGGAAAGCATCAAGGATGCTTTAGTCAATTTTCCTCCGCCAGTGGATCTAGATCAATTGATGCAGGTCTCCATTAAAATAGACCGACGCCTTAGAGAAAGGGCCAGAGAGAGAGAGAGTCAGGGCTCCCACGTCTTTCAGGCCAGTCCAAGGTCATAGGTCTCCGGTTCCCCGTGGTGAGAGTACCTCATCATCTCCCCAGGAAGAACCTATGCAATTAGGGAGAACCCGCTTATCCCAAGAAGAGAAACAGCGTAGGCGATCCGAGGGGTTATGCCTGTATTGCGGGAATGCTGGTCATTTTGCAGGGTCCTGTCCCAACAAGGGGAGACCGGCGGAAAACTTCCGCACCCAGACCAGGTAGAGAGTACTGATCTGGGTGAGTCAGTTTGCAACTCTCGCCAAAATAAAATGTTAGTGCCTATTGACCTGTCTTGGGGTTCTTCCAAGCAAACAGTTTCCGCCTTTATCGACAGCGGTGCGGCGGGAAACTTTCTGGACAGGAGTATGATCTCCCTTTTAGGTATCCCTTTAGTTCCTCTTGAAAGATCCCTACAAGTTTTGGCTATCAATGGGAAGGCCATCCAGGGGGGACCTATAAACACCAAGACCCCACCTCTTCGGTTAATTGTTGGCTCTTCCCACTCTCACTTCTTAGAATTTTTCATCTTCGACTGTCCAGAAACTCCGGTGGTTTTGGGATACCCCTGGTTACAACTCCACAACCCGGTGTTAGATTGGCGGGTTGGAGAGTTGATCAAGTGTAGTGACCATTGTAAAAATCACTGCTTTACTACAGGCCTTAGAAGTGTGCAAGTTTTACCTCAGGGATTACCTCAGCCATACGCAGACTGGCTTGATGTCTTCTCTGAACGTTCTGCGGATACCCTTCCTCCACATCGGTCTTATGACTGCCCTATTGACTTGCTTCCGGGCACGATTCCCCCGAGGGGAAAAATCTATAATCTTACTCTGCCCGAAGAGCAAGCAATGAGGGAGTACATCACCGAAAATGTAAGGAAGGGATTTATTCGCCCCTCTACCTCACCTGCCGGGCTGGATTCTTTTTTGTAGAGAAAAAAGATGGCGGCCTGAGACCATGCATTGATTATCGAGCCTTGAATAAGATCACTGTTAAGAACCGATACCCCTTGCCCTTGATCGGGGATCTGTTCAATCAAGTCACAGGGTCCCAAATTTTTTCCAAGTTGGATTTAAGAGGGGCATACAATCTGATTCGCATCCGACAGGGGGATGAGTGGAAAACTGCATTTAATGTGAAAGACGGCCATTACGAGTACCTGGTCATGCCTTTTGGTCTTTGTAATGCGCCAGCCGTCTTTCAAGATTTTGTTAACGATATATTCAGAGAGTATCTCGGTAGATTTGTGGTCATATACTTAGACGATATTCTCATTTTTTCTAATTCCTTGTTGGAGCACAGACGTCATGTTAAGTTGGTACTACAAAAATTAAGAGAGAACAACTTATTTGCTAAACTTTCTAAATGCGTGTTTGAAGTCACCACAGTTCCTTTCTTAGGGTATATTATTACCAACCAGGGTTTAGAGATGGACGCGGGGAAAGTTTCGGCGGTTCAGGATTGGGTTCAACCCAAGACCTTAAAAGAATTGCAGCGTTTTCTAGGTTTTGCTAATTTTTATCGCCGATTCATCAAAGGCTTTTCTCATGTTGTTGCACCTCTTACCAACCTTACCCGCAAGGGGGCCTTTACTGCTAACTGGTCTCCCTCTGTCTGTGAGGCCTTCCTGACCTTGAAACGGGCCTTCACTTCGGCACCAGTGTTAATTCACCCAGATATTCGTAAGGCCTTCATTGTTGAAGTGGACGCTTCTGAGCTGGGAGTGGGTGCAGTTTTGTCGCAATATTCTGGTAACCCTGAGCGTCTTCATCCATGCGCTTATTTTTCACGTAAATTCAGTACCGCGGAGCAAAATTATGATGTCGGTAATAGGGAACTATTAGCTATTAAACTGGCTTTTGATGAATGGCGACACTGGCTGGAGGGTTCATTACATCCTATAACTGTGTATACCGATCACAAAAATCTTGAATACATTGGGTCTGCCAAGAGATTGAACTCTCGTCAGGCACGTTGGGCATTATTCTTCTCGCGTTTTAATTTTATTATTACTTTCAAGCCGGGTGTAAAAAATACTAAAGCGGATGCTCTATCTCGCATGTTCGGTGAATGTAAGGATCGGGGTGATACTGGTGACCCGATTCTACCTATGGGTTGTGTGGTCGGGGCATTACTTCCTGATCTCTCTAACACCTTGGCGCTGTTTCAAGACCAGTCTCCTAGTGATGTTCCCTTGGGATGCCAGTTTGTACCGCCACATTTGCGTTCAGATGTAATTCGCGAATTTCACGATGCTAAAACTGCTGGTCACGTGGGTAACCGAAAAACCTTTATGCTTGCCCGTCGCCATGTATGGTGGCCAACCATGAGATGCGATATTACTGCCTTTATCGACGCTTGTGCTGTTTGTGCTCGAAGTAAAGGGGTTCACAAGGCTCCCAGTGGCGGTTTGGTTCCTCTTGAAATCCCTGCTGAACCTTGGACTCATATTTCTATGGATTTTATTGTAGATTTGCCTTTATCACACGGGAATACTGTTATTTGGGTGGTCGTAGATCGTTTCAGTAAGATGGCACACTTCATTCCTTTGGCTAAGCTTCCTTCTGCACCAGAGCTTTCTCGACTATTTACTTCACACATTTTTCGTATTCATGGTATTCCGTCCAATATAGTCTCTGATCGGGGCGTCCAATTTACTTCCCGTTTTTGGAAACATTTCTGTTCGCGGCTGGGTATACAGATCTCTCTTTCGTCTGCCTACCATCCCCAGTCCAATGGGCAGACGGAAAGAACTAATCAAACTTTGGAACAGTACTTAAGGTGTTATGTCTCTGATGCCCAAGAACAATGGGCAGAATTTATTGATTTCGCCGAATTTGCTTACAATAATGCGCCTAGTGAGAGTACCAAGATATCGCCTTTTTATTGTAACTTAGGGAAAAATCCTAGAGCTTCTTCCCTTTCAGGGTCACCTTCCAACTTGCCGGCGTTGGAGGAGTGGCTTCAAGAACGGAAGAATATCTGGACACATGTTCAGGAAATTCTTAAAACCACTAGTTTAAGATATAAGAAATTTGCTGATCGTCGTAGATCACGGGAACCTACTCTTCAAGTAGGCGATCTAGTTTGGGTCTCCACTAAAAATATTGCGCTCCGTCAACCTTCTAGCAAATTGGGTCCAAAATTCATTGGCCCTTTTCCGATAATCAAGAAGTTGAATAATGTGTCGTTTAAAGTTCAACTACCGCCGACTATGAAAATACCTAACTCTTTCCATGTTTCGTTGTTAAAACCAGCTAAGAACACTCCTCTTGCTGGTCCTTCGCCGATTCTCATTGATAATGAGCCAGAATATGAAGTGAATAAGATCTTAGATTCACGTAGGATTCGCAATTCCTTACAGTATTTGGTTGACTGGGTTGGCTACGGTCCGGAGGAAAGATGCTGGGTGGCAGCAAGAGATGTTCACGCCAAGGCTCTTGTAAAGAAGTTCCATCGTGACAATCCGGGGAAACCTGGTGAGGGTCCGGAGGCCCCTCATGAGAGGGGGGGTAATGTCAGGGTCCACTCACCCGTTCCTCGGTCCAGCGGCGTCCCCATAGCGCGGCCGCCCGCTGCGCGGCTTCCCGCCCGACAGCCACGGCGAGCGGCGGCTTCTGCAGCCGTGCGCGCGCCTCCCCGTCCTCAGGCCGGCGGTCCCGGCTTCCTCACACGTGCTCGCACGCGCGCGTGAGCACGTTCTGTTTATTAATTAAAGGGGCAGGTGGGGTAGGGGCAGTGCTGGGTTGCTGAAGGGCCAATGAGCCCTAGGTTCAGTGGGGCTTACGCCCCCCTCCTGTTTTGCACTCCCTGTTCTCCCAATCAAATACCAGTTCATAGTTGCACCAATCACACACTCACCTCCCATCATATCTGTCCCTATAAAGGGTTCACTCTGTCAGTTGTTCAGTGCCTGTGATAGCGCCTTGTACCTTGCTTTGACTCGTGTTATTCATTGATCTGATCACCGTTGCCGACCCCTGCCTGAACCGACTATTCTGATCTCCGTTGCCGACCTCTGCTTGAACCGACCAATCTCGATCTGATCTCTGTTGCCGACCTCTGCCTTGTACCTGGACCTCGAGCTGTCTCACCCCTCTGTACCGCTGCGAACTCTGACCCCCCGTGTTAACCTCTGGCCTGTCTCTGGACTTCCGCTACACTCGCTCTAGCCATTGGTTCTTCAGACCTCTATACCTGTAAGCTCTCATCCTTTGAGCCATTGAAGTCCTGGGGGCAACCGATCCCGGGCAGGCGTATTCTGCGTCCCGGCAAGCGGGGGCTCCTACAGGTGAAGCTGGCTGCGGAGATTGGGGGTTGAGGGCTTACCTAGAGGGCTGGAGTTACCGGAGCGTGACAGCAAGTATGCCTGTCCTGGAGTCTCATAAACTCCAGGGCGGGTTTTGGTCCTCTTTAAACTCTACGGCTCAGGACGTGAAGCTGCACTATTCAAGACGCTGGGAGGAGAGGCTGGGTGGCTCTGTTCGTTCGGATGACTTAAGTCTTATTTCACAAGCGATGGCCAGCAGCACTTATAATATTAATGCACTGGAAAATAATTGCAAAGTTATGCTGCATTGGCATCTCTCCCCAGATACAATCCACCGTCCTAGCCCTGTCACTCATAGATAACAGCATGGGAAGGGTGGACATGGTTTGCAGGCCAAATCTGGGGACGCTCCATGCCACATTTAGCCCACGGGTCAGACTATGACACGTGTGTATTCGTCAAGATGGCGCCGGGAGTTAGACTGGATTGACCCCTCCCACCATTGTGTAGCCATTGTGTAGCACCTAAAACCCTTTAGGGGTTATAACTTTGAACAGGGGGGTCGTATGGTTCTGAATACCGCACCACAAGATTGGGCTAGATGCCGGGCATCCGATGAGTCCAAAGATGGGGTCACTAAATTCCTCTAGGCTCTAGGTTCCCCTTGATGCAGGGCCTGGAGAAACCTACCTCTACGTGCGGTTTTGTGGGCCCGTTCTGGTTCTGTACCTGGCTTGGTGCTGGGACACATAGTGGCCCAGCTATGGTTCGATTTGTGTTGGTGCCGCTGGTCTGCAGCTCTCGTCCTTAATGTGAAGGATCTCACAGCCTTCAGCCTTCAGACCCATCGGGGCCTTCCTAGGCTGGAGGTGTAAGAGAATCAGCAGGGAGTCTGTGATCTGCGCTCGGCTCAACTCAAAAATGCTAATTCTCCTTCCTGGGGGAGATTAGGTCCTGTGCATATTTATGACTAGAAAGCCTTAACAGGGGGAAATAAAGGGTGACATTTGCTAGGGACAGAGAATCTTAAAGGGGAAGCCGAGCATCAGCGATAAAATGAAATGTAATATTTGCCCTATTCCTCACAGGCCTGTTGATGGCCTATTGGCAATTGGTATATTTATACATATATATATATATATATATATATATATATATATATATATATATATGAAATTGAGTGTTTATTATTATTTTTGTTATTTAAACACAGGATATTGATAAAGCCGGAAGGCGAAACATGTCTACCCAGTCCCTCACAGAGAGGAAGAAAGCATGAGTTATCACCTCTGAGATGGAATGCCGTAGAGCTAAGAGAGCTAAGGTCAGAATTTACAAAAAAAGCACAGAGCTATAAGTGAATAAGTTTGAGTCCTCTTTAAAGTCCTTCCAATTCTTTTTCTAAATCCACCAAGTGTGTCAACAATCCATTTGTGCAATACCACCACCGATATTATACGAAGCAATTTAAGCTAACAAAATTTATCACGTGTTCATCTAAGTTCGTGGTTTACCTTATCTGGTGTACCTGTAACCTGTTATATGTCGGTCCCACAACTAGAGAGCTGAAAATTAGGATAAGGGAACACCTTTATAACATTAAAAAAGGTTTTGAGGGTCACAGCTTATCAGAGCACTTTAGGTCCATGCACAATTGTGATCCTTCCAGTATGTCTTTCATAGCTCTAGATAAAGTAGAGACGCACTGGCGGGGTTCCAATATGACACGGGAGGTGTCCAGGAAAGAGAGTTCATGGATATATAAATTGGACACCCTAAGTCCTAAAGGGTTAAACATAGAGTTTGACCTTAACTGTTTCATTGACTCTTCCTAACAGTTAAGGGAGGTGAGCTCTTGATTATGTAGCTTGTATATCAGTAAAGGTCTGCTTTAACATTGTAGTTCAGTGTATTTCTAACTATTTTATTAGCCTTTTATCCATTGTATCTGTGTATTATTTTATATTTTTTATATAGTATAAATGCTGCTAATTTGTCAAGTGGCTGGGTAGTCCTCATATTGTATGGGGCGTATCCCTATATTTTTTGTTTCTATAGTATGTATTTATTAGAATAATTACATGTCTTGTACAGCCAACTGACCTTGTTGAATTGCTAGTTCCTATTCCCTTTGTTTTTAGAATAGTAGTAATGTTCCCCTTTTATTATATGGTTGGCGCATACATTTAACTTTGCATGGCGCTATTTTAATGCTGCATGGTGTTTACATTTAATTTTGCATTTTCATTTTTTAATATATGGTTGGCGCACACATCTAATTTTACATGGCGCTATACCGTGATTTCACGCTCATTAAGATTGAGCAGTAAGATTTATAGTAAGGATCTTGTTAGGACAACGTTGCTATAGTGATGGGATGCCATATGCTGAGCCTGTTCCTCCATTGGCTGAATGGCACTGGAGAGGCTGTGCGTTCCTGATTGGTGAGGTCGGTCAATACGTGCTGAGCCGGTAAATGCTGGAGGGAGATATGGCCCGGTTGCTATAGGAATGGGACGCTATGTTACGCGTCCGTCCCCTTATTGGTTGAATGGCAACAGACGCACTTTGACTGACTAAGCGGGATAACACACGCTTAGCCTGTGATAGGTGGAGAGGGGGAATGATATTCACCCCCGCCTTCACTGATTGGCTAAATGGCATTAGCGACGCCTTCCCTTTGACCGGCCGGAGGTAGTAACATACGCTCGGCTGGTGATTGGTGGAGAGGGAGGATGACGCGCTCCCCCTGCCTCGCCTTCCGGATATTTAAATGCTGCTCACCGCCGCGCCGGATTACCTAATGAAAGTCGCGCTGAGCGACGAAACGCGTTGGGAGCCGGCAGTCTACACATTGGAATTCAGCAGCGTGAGTTGGCCTTGAGCCATGATATGATATGCAAGTTTTAAACTTTTTGGATTGTGAGTATTTTATTGGCTTGATTAAAAGGAATTTATAGTTGGCAGTATTGCGCTATGGATTTTTTATTTCCCTTTGCATGAACATGCTATGGAGATTCGGTTGGCCATTTTATATTGTACTGAGAAATTGTACCCCATGTGGTGGAGCTGATTGGAGAAGTTGTCTTCGTGATTGTTGAAACTGCTGTTTGATTTAATCATTTCTGGTAAGAGTATAATATCGGTGGTGGTATTGCACAAATGGATTGTTGACACACTTGGTGGATTCAGAAAAAGAATTGGAAGGACTTTAAAGAGGACTCAAACTAATTCACTTATAGCTCTGTGCTTTTTTTGTATATTTTTGGAATGTTGGTGAGAATTATTGGTGAGATTTAAGTAATTGCACGTGTAGCTAGTTATATGATTATTGTTTTTTTTCACAAAAATTTTTTGAGTTTAATTAGTTCACAGCGCGGTATTTATTATTTTATATTTATATGTTAAGGTCAGAATTTGTTTGATTTTTATGGCAGTTGTGTACAGGATACAAAGTCTCTTTGATGGGGTTGTACTTTGTTTTGTAGTTGCCTTTGTAAATGGTGATCACGAGTGATGGGTGTGGAGTAAGAGCAAAGCCATGAATAGAGGAGGAGACACAGATTTTTATTTTTTTTGGTCTTCCCGGAACAGTTCAGTGAGACGCACGTACTGCAGAGCTCTGTCAGCAATCTCTAGGCTTCCACGGACAGCATGAGCGCCTCTGCCAGAAGTCTGGGGAAAGGTAAGTAGGGCATCGTCTGTTGTTACAAAGTGTTCAGCAACCTTTAATCCTTGGCAGCTCCATATATTCTCTTCTGGTGTCTTGAACCACCACGTGGGGAGAGCCTCAGCTCCCCACAACAACACAAACAGGACCACCGCACCACTTCTTAGTCTCACTGTTACAAATCCTTTATTAAAGTTTCATAATGAGCATATACATACAATTAAAACCATTTAAAACATATAGTACAAAACACCATGACTGTTGTTAGGCACTGTGCAAAACATAAATATATACCTGGATTCTGACAATCAATAAAGTGCAATGTGCTTGTCCCAAAGACTACTAAACTGTGCTAATAATTAATGTGCAACAACGCTAAATATAACTGATATAATCAATGGCCCCTACGGGGACCCACAAAGTGCAGGGTGCTAACTATATATGCTAATGAAAAGAATCTAATTAGAATAAACAAAGTCCATCAATTTTGTTAAAGTGAAGAAAAACCCAGAGGGGATAACCATGACTAACAATCATATAATCAAATTGAGTATATAAGAAAATATCTGTTACCAGGATAATGCACAGTGCCCGCCTCCCACGCGTTCCGAGACGACGGCAACAAAGCGTCTCTTCCTCAGGGCAAGATGTAGTTAAGGATTTTTAACAGTGAGACGGGGAGGCCGATTCATCAATAGCGCCAGGTAGCGACAGATGAGCGACTGTAGCGTGATTTTTTCAGCGCCAGCCAGTATTCGCTGTGCTTGGCCGGCGTTAGCTTGATGACAGCGACTCAGTCGGTGTGCGGTAATGTTGAATACGGGCTGGGGGGTCGCTGTTTCACAGGTCCAGCGTTGTATGTGAGCGCCTGACAACGAATGGCCAGAGCGAACGGCTAGCTTCATATTCATCAACAAATCACGCTCCGAATGTGCTGTCGCTGTCCATTCCTTGTTTAAACCCCAGAGCGCTGGCGGCGATGTGTATTAACTAGTTTTTAACCCCTAAACAACCATATTTTTTGAATGTAACATTATACATGTTTTTAGAATCATTTTGTAATATGAATACATTAATCTCAGACCTGTTAGATCAATTCTGCACATATTTTTTTTTTTTTTTTTACTTAAAAATAAATCCTAACATTGCAGAAGTGTTCTCCGATTTTTTGACATTAAAAAAAAAAAAAAAAAATTAATACCAATTAATTATGAATAATTATAGATTGCTCCATTGAAATGCATTGGACATCGCCAGGGAGCGACAGCTCATACCTGGCGCTGTGAGGGAATTTGCAGCAGCGCTGTTCGGTCCAGGCGGCTTCATGATGAATGCCGCGCTAGCCGTCGCTCTCGCCGGCGCTAGCCTCATTTTGCTTGATAAATGCGTCATTGTGACCGCCGCCGGGCGTACTTGAGTCGGTAGTCGCCGTTAGCTGCCGCTACCTGGCGCTCGTCAGACACTACCTGGCGCTATCGCTTGATGAATAAGGGCATAAGAAATGGTGCGGTGGTCCTGTTTGTGTTGTAGAGCTGATGCTCTCCCCATGTGGTGGTTCATTTTGTACGGTTACTTCATGGGATCACTGCACACTCGATTATATTGGGTGTTCAAATTTTGGTTGGTGCAGCGGCAATTGTGTGTCTCTTCTGGTGTCTTGTTTACATGTGCTGTGCAAATGGCTTATTTTAAAGAGGAACAAGACATGGAATTTTAAAGAGGAACCAAAAATAAAAAGGATCCGATTCCCCCCCCCACCCTCATTGGATCCTGCTTACCTTTTAAATGTCGCCGCTACCTGCTGAGGTGACATCCGGCTGCTTAAGGGCCCGACCGCTGCCCCCAGCGCAGGCTTAGCCGTCTGTTAGTAGCCGCTCAGAGGAGTCTTACAGCATTTTGGGCGTCCCTATTGCATCCCATTCATGGGCACTGCGCAGGCACAATATTGGGGGACACACATAGTGCCTGATGGGATACAAGATGCCCCTGCCCGTCAGAAGGTCACCCAGAAACTGAGCGACCTAGAAGATGGATCCCTTGGTGAGGTGAGTAAAAATGCCCCATGGTAAAACCAGATGGGTGGGAGCAGATCGGTGAGGCTTAGGGGAGGTTTTAAGTGGAAGTGCCCGGGGGCAAGGACCAAAAACCAGGAATTTGATTATCCTGGGTTTTGGTTCTTGCCTCCAGGGCCCCTCGATCACCGAAACAAACTCACCTCTTCCCAGTCCTACGGAGTACGCATGGCCGCTTGTCCAATCAGTGGTCTGGGATCTGCTGACGTCAGCGTGCCCTCTGGCGTGCCCACGCCAGCCATTCACAAATGCCTGGTGCGGGCATGCGTCCTGCTAGAGGGATAGTGGGGATGCAGCCGTGGCTTTCGCATTCGTCGTTGGACCAAAAAGAAGGTAAGTAAGTGTATGGGCCTGGGGTGGAGCATCGGGACATCTCGATTTTGGATGCCCAGAGGGAGGGAATCAATTGGCTCGGGAATCTTATAGATTCCTGGGTCAATCGCCGTGGGTTTTGGTCCACTTTAAGTCCAGTCTCCCCCCTTTGATGAGGGACATGTGTAACAAGATGATCCCCCGGCCTCAGGCTGAAAAAGTGATGGGGGTTAGGAGACAGAGAGAGCTACTGGGGGTTGGGTACCTCTCTGACATAAAGGGTTAGTGGGGTAAAGGTACTACCCACCTCCTTCTGCTATTGGTCCCTGAAGACTCAGGGGTGCTCGAGTTACAGTAGTTGGGCATGGGAATAGAGCCCTTTAAGAGTGGACAAGATGTAGGGTGCAGCCTGTACAGTGGACCTGGAAAAGAGCCCTGTTAGGGCAGGCTTAAGGAATCTCCCTTCTGGTGCTGGACTGGCTGGTGGAGGTGACCGACCGACTTCGTGGGATGCCAACGAAGGGGGATGGGCCTGGGATTGGCCAGAGAGATACGCCGAACTGGGTGGGCCAATGAGTGCCCGAAGAAGTACCCCGTCAGAGGTGAGCCTGTAAATTGCCGGAGGATGTCCAAAGCCCCCTGTAGCTGGAGAGGGGAGGAAGAGGCATGCTAGTCTAGAGGTAAGTAGGAGATGCCCCCGGAGCACTACTAGCTAGGATCCCTTGGATGACTTCGGATGTTAGGGTGCCCACTTCAATACAGGTGGGTTGTCTGAGGCCGGGGTCACATCCATGATGAAGACTGCTGGAGGTGAGGCCTAGTATGGACCAAGCCATATTGTGGGGCCCCTGTGTAGTGCCAGCGTAGAGTTGTGTGCTTCAGTAAAGAAAGGGGCAACCCACGAAACAAATCTTTGAGTCCTTCTGCTTCTGTCCTAAGAAAGAACTACAGCCTCCCCGTGATGCCACCCGGAACATCTGCCTCAGCCAGGGCTGGCTCCAGGTTTGTGGGGGACCTTGGGCAAGAGAGTCTTGGGGGTCCCCTTTCAGCTCCACTGACACAAAGGGGTCATCTTCTGCTGCTGATCGCCCTCCAGTCCATGTCAGCTGTCACCTGGTTCTCGCCACCTTCTGAGCTTCCATCTTTTGCCACCTTCTCCATTGTTGCTGATCATCCCCTGTTGCTGAGGCGAGCCATGAGCAGGTCTGCACACGGCACCCGGCATCCGGTGGTTCGGGTAAAATAATACCATGGTCAAATGTGAGCTTGAGTGGGCCCCTGAAGATGACAGATGCCCTGGCAATTGCCTAGGTGTGCCCTGTGCTGGCGCCGGCCCTGGCCTCAGCCCTGAGTGAGTAACCAGCCTTGCACTTTTCGGTAACAGCGTATCCCTTAGCACATGCATATTGCCCGATTGTGCTACACATGAAACAATGGACACTGGAGGGTTGCCCAAGGGCCCAACTGATGCAGCGAATTTGAGGCACAGAGCAGTACACAAAAGCGTGGTAACACACAATATAAAAAGGGGCCCTTCCCATTAAAAACATAGTGTATTACATTTTACATTGCGCTCCCTCAGAAATCTATGGGGCTGACGTTGAATTGTTAAAGGGTCCATAGCAATACAGAAATGCACAAAGAAGTGGGCCCTGACATTGAGGTTGTACGGGGCCCTGTAATTTTTTTTTTCATCATTTTAGGTAGCGCCCCTCCAGGCCCTGTACCCAAAGGTGTGATCCGCCATTACAGTATGAGATACTGCCCGTATGCTCAGCGAACAAGATTGGTGCTCATTGCCAAATGCATCAAGTGAGTATTTTTGTTAACAGCAGAGAATCATTTACATGATGTCGTGTACCTTCAAGTTTACAATGATTCAAGACTCTAGGACTGGCCGTCTCCCTCTTTGTGCATTTGGGATGCCAGAACGCCCGCAAACTTGCCATTGCCGGCGATCCCATGATGCATGGCCTGTACTCACGTCCAGCTGAGGACGCGTACCTGCGGAAGGCATTTCTGAATGGAGGAGCGCACATTTGCACACGCTCTATTCATGCCTATCAGAGATGCAAAGTAAAAACTGAATGGACTGCGGGCAGGGCCGGATTAAGTGTGGTGGAGGCCCCTGGGCACAAAATCTGGTGGAGGCCCCACATACAACATTTTATTTTCCTTTAAAATAATAGTCCAGCCACTGATTGGTGGTTGTCTGAGACCCGCCTACTTACTGGATCATCAGATCAGGACCCTTGTGCCCCCCTTGTGCGGGTGCGTGCTGCTCGGGAACTCCTGCTTTGCCATTCTGGGTGGGAGGTAGTGTAGTCACCCGGCTGGTCCAGCAGAAAACAGTTCCCTGCATTGAGCTGCCAGCGGCTGTGCTTGGTGGCTTATGTGCAGTGACAGCTCTGCACCCATCACTGTATCATTGCTGATGGCGGCTTTGCTGCTCTAGACTCTGCTTCCTGCCCTGTTTGGCTGCAGGTTTGCAAAAACAAAGGCTTGCAGGTTTGCAAAAACAAAGGCTACTGCCGATAGCTTTGTTGCCGGCCCCGCGACCCGTCAGACCAAAGACTGAAAAGCCTCCTTGTCCAAACCATAACCCAAAGGTTGGTGGAGGCCCCCTTTGCAGGGCAAGTGGTGGAGGCCCCGGGGCTCGAGCCCCTTGCGCCCCCCTCATATTCCAGCCCTAACTGCGGGTAGGTCATTGGCTGGCAGCCCATGCAGGCGGTCCAGGAACGCAGGAAAGGTGAGTTTATGGTTGGTCACCCCCCAGGAGGGAAAAAAACTGTGATAGTGTTAATCCTCATTTTTTTCTTCTTTGATCACACGTTGACTTGTCAATATGATTTGGAATTGTGCTAGAGTGCCACTATACATACATCCCGGTTTATGTGGTCCCTGTGACAG
This sequence comes from Gastrophryne carolinensis, assembly GCA_027917425.1. Lineage (NCBI taxonomy): Eukaryota > Metazoa > Chordata > Amphibia > Anura > Microhylidae > Gastrophryne > Gastrophryne carolinensis. The sequence continues at coordinate 608,031,875 of CM051235.1, forward strand.
CATGGTCTCAGTGGGCCCCTTTGCGGTGGAGAGTTGCAGGTCAGGGGTCTATAAATTCCATGGTAAAAAAACTACTGCTTGAGTATTGAGGAAGAGGGATGGATAAAACAGGAAGGGCAGAAATGGATGGATGGAGAGATGACTGGGAGCAAGACGGGTGGATGGGCAAAATGAAAAGGACAGGAATGGCTGGGTAGAGCTGGTGGGGGGGGGGGGAAGATGGGCAGAGCTGGAAGAAAGATGGATAGACTGGCAGAGAGGTAGATGGGGCAAAGCTGGGAGGACAGGGATGGAAAGGCATAGAGCTGAGGGGATGGGGCAGGGCTGTGGGGCAGAGCGGAGGGGACAGAGATGAATGGGGCAGTACTGGGGGGGGGGAGGCTGTGGGGCAGAGCGGAGGGGACAGAGATGAATGGGGCAGTACTGGGGGGGGAGGGCTGTGGGGCAGAGCGGAGGGGACAGAGATGAATGGGGCAGTACGGGGGGGGGGGAGGGCTGTGGGGCAGAGCGGAGGGGACAGAGATGAATGGGGCAGTACTGGGGGGGGAGGGCTGTGGGGCAGAGCGGAGGGGACAGAGATGAATGGGGCAGTACTGGGGGGGGCAGGGATGGATGGGGCAGAGCGGAGGGGACAGAGATGAATGGGGCAGTACTGGGGGGGCAGGGATGGATGGGGCAGAACTGGGGGGATAAGGATGGATGGGGCAAGGCTGAGGGGTCAGGGATGGATGGGGCAGAACTGGGGGGATAAGGATGGATGGGGCAAAGCTGAGGGGTCAGGGATGGATGGGGCAGGGTGATGACACATCTCTGGGGGCGGGGCTTGCAGGGAGATTCAGCTCTACAGGGCAGTGCTGGTCAACATACAAGCCGGTGCATCGCTGAGCAGAGGTTAATGGGCGGGGCAATTGCACCACCAATGAAAGCGAGTGCAGCCCAGCCCCGTTACGGGGTTAGTGACGACCTGCTTCACTAGAGGGGGGGCCTGATGCAATGTTAGTGGCAAAAAAAGTTCTTTAACCACATTGTGCCAGCTGCCAGTGGGGGCCCTCGGCAGCTGACCGGACTTGCCGGGTGCTGGCGCCGGCCCTGGTGTGGACTAATTGTAGCACTAGGAAAGGCTTACAGACAGTTTGTTTATCTGAAGGCTGTTTTGGGAGTGTTGCATGTTACTATCTTCTTCTGTTCATTTTAGTTCAAGGTTTGATCATTTTGCTACAAAGTTTTTGAAGGAAATTTGGCGGCACGTGACCGGCGATGTTGGAATGTCCCCATTTAGTTCTTTGTGTGCTGCTCATAGTTTTGGGTGCAGAAAAGGTTGTCCCCTTGATTAGTTGGGTTGTAGTTCACCTGCGAAGGGAAGTTGTGCAGGCAGATATTACCGCTGTATCTGCACTGCTGAGGTTGGAAGAGGTGGACGGGTCAGGACTTGTTTTAGATAAGTATAACTTGTATGTGACAATATATTACTGCTAATGACATAAAGGGGGGGGATCCTCGGCTCTGTGTGCACTCCACCCAGTGTTGGGCTGTGCGTGGCTCGTAGTCCCTATCAATAATTGGCTGGCGCTGAAGGCGCTAATGTGCGACTATTGTGAAAGGTTACAGGACTTGTTCAAACGTGCACGCGTCACAAAAGCAGTTTCTGATCGGTTTGGCGGCGCTGGAGAGACACGCAATGGAAAGATCACTGAGATGTAGATTATATGGTATATATATGGTATGTATTACATGCAGGGCTGGCTCCAGGTTTATGTGGCCCTTGGGCGGCGTGGTCTCAGTGGGCTCCTATGTGGTGAAGAGTTTCGTCACATCACCGAGGGACGTCCCAAATCTGGATGCCCCCTAAGGATTATGCTATTTGGACCAAAACTCTAGTTTTGGTCTACTTTGAAGCGCACCAAACCCCTTTAAACCCCTTTAAACCTGACATTGGAGTCTAAACAAATCTAGATACTACTGATTTTGGATGTGTGTGACCCCTTTGTTCACTACTTTCCTGGAACTGGTAAATGCGCTGTGGGATCGCCAGTTTGAGTGAACGGCCAAACCAGGGGGTTCTTTCACAAACAGGGACATCCCAAACTGAGATGCCCCTGTAAAGCGGACCAAAAGGGGTGGAATTGCTTGCATAGTGGGTATGCCAGCGATCCCAGGGGGTATCACACAGTAGGGTATCACAGATTGGGAGTCTCCAGGGATAGGAAATTAGCTGGGGCGGGCAACTTAAAAGCAGAACAAAACCCAGCACTTCCTCCCCTGGAATCCAAATCAAGATGCCCCGTTGTGTGGAGCCCGAGGAGCTGAGGTGGTGCCCTCCCAGTTTGCCGCGGGTCAAGCGCCGTTGCACACCCCAAAAGCCGGCCCTGCCAGTGAGCCCCCCGGAGGGTGGGGACCCCTGCCAGCTGCCCCATCTTGGCAGAGCTGTCACTGCACATAAGCCACCAAGCATAGCCGCTGGCAGCTCAATGCAGGGAACTGCTGGACCAGCCGGGCAACTACACTACCCCCCACCCAGAATGGCAAAGCAGGAGATCCCGAGCAGCACGCACCCGCTCAAGGGGGGCACAAGGGACTCCATCTGACGTTCCAGTAATTAGGCGGGTGCCTAACAACAACCAATCAGTTACCACCAGATTTTGTGCCCAGGGGAACTCCACCACACTTGATCCCGCCCTGGTTGCAGCAACAAATAACTTTATAACACCTGTGCAATAACAAAAAAAACAACTTCAAACATGATTTTCTTGGGGATGCCGCACACATCCTGTAAAGGGGGGTGCCACTCATTGCCTGTAATGAGGGATTCTGCACACTGCCTGTAATGGGGTGATTAGGAAGGGGATTTTAGCATACCATTTGGTTCAGGTGAGTTTTACAGGGTGAAAAATAGGGTAGATAAACTAACTAGGTAAAATCACCATTAAAGTGGACCAAAACCCAGGATTTTGACTATCCTGGGCTTTGGTCCTTTCCCCCGGGGTGCGGGGTGCCCCATTGTGTGAAACCCCTCAGGTCGCCCAATCTCAGTCATCCTTACTCTCTCCTACGGCGCAGCCTCTCGTCCAGTTAGTGCGCTCGGATCTGCTCCCAGTGCACTGGTGGCCGCAACCCCGCTACCCTGGGAGCGTGCCTGCGCCGGCCATTCACAAATGCCTGGCGTGAACATGCAGCCTGCTAAAGGGATAGCAGGGATGAGGGTGCTGATCGCGCATGTGCCGTTGGATCGAGAAAGAACGTGAGTTTTCGGATGACCAGGGGGGGTTGACACAGCGGGGTATCCCCAATCTGGTAGGGCGACTCAGGTTGGTGTGGCATGTGTGGGGTGGAGGTGCACTTACTGATTCAGTCGTCGCTGGTCTCCAATCATGACACTCCTTGTAACAAACAACAGGGCCTTTATTTGAGGGCTTCCATCAATCACAAAAGCATAATCCAGTACAGGCAATGTTCCTTAGCGGTTACAGCAAACAGTCTCTACAGCTTCCAGTGACCAAAACCTGGTTCCTTCCATCACTGTTGCTTGGCTCCTCCACTACATTAACACTTCTTCCCCTCTTCACTAGAACCTAGAAGAACTAAGAACACTCAAGAAGGGTTGGATTCTCCCTTATATAACCCCTGAAATGTTGCCTTTAGCAACTATGTAGCTAGGCTCAACCAATGGCAGGGCAGATAATGTTGCCAATGCCACCTGGCTGAGTCTCTATTCACTTACTCTAATGGGTACACTAGACTAATCAATATTATCTACTCCTATTCCTTAGGCAATACTGCCATCATGTGGATTCATGACGCAATGGTACCCAAGTAACCACTTTAACTACTATTATTAAAGTTCCTATTACTATCAGGGCCTGTGACCAAACTAGTAATTAATGTGTGTGTGTGTGTGTGTGTGTGTGTGTGTGTGTGTGTGTGTGTGTGTATATATATATATAGACCTTGGCTGACCCCTCTGCTCTGTATAACCCCCCCTCCTGCTTGCCATAACCCCCCCCCCCCACAGGGTTGGCTGGAATAACTTTCTCCCCTCATAAAACTCTGCAGCATAAATAAAGTGTTATTGGAATCACCCAGCCATAGAAAGCAGAGACACGGTCCATATCCTGCCCCCATGGAATGTCCTCCATCCCTCCTCCCTTTGGAATCCCAGGACAGATCGGGATATCATATGGAACTTTCAGGTACCCAAAGATGGAGAATCCCATATGCACTAATCAGACAGTGGGTGACCGCTGGTTAAAGGGAATAAGGTAAGCCTCAGAATGGGCAGAGAGACACTCTAATCTTACCATCAAGAGTGACACATGCTCCCTTTTAAAATATATGCAGAAGACCAGAAGCGTGTGAGGACTGACAGACAACTGATTCGATTGAACCACAGCCCAGACAGATTCCTAAGTATTTTGCCATTTTTATAACTCTTGCTATTTATCTTATTTACTGTATTTTATCACCATTCATCGTTTTTCTTGTTGTTTTTTCTGTTTTTATGTTTGTTTAAATAAATTCTAAAAATACTGTAAAGGGTCACTGATGCTCTGAATTAAGGATCTAAAAACCTCACGCTATTTCTGAAGAGCCTGGCTACCTTACTTGCCTAGGACGCTCGATCGAAGTGGTTGTGGGTCGTTCGATCCGTTCGATCTGATTGAGTTGTGTGCGGCTTATATAGAGGTGAATACTGTTTGTGTTTTGGTGGCAGTGGTTTATAGTCAGGCATGTTGCCAGTTGAACAATTACGGTGACACACGTGAGGTACGATTGGTCGGTTTGATCAGATGAACAATCAAGGGGTCTGATCAACCCGTGCAATCGTCACAGGGCCTACCCCACTGACAGGGCTCTAATCTTTCCTAACTGTAGTGTTGACCTACTCGTCTTAATTGTATAGATTAAAGTCTCTGTCCAGGCAAAAACAATACACTATAGATACTCACCTATAGTCCCACGCAGCTGATTCGACTTATACCGGTAGTTTGCAATTGACCACCGTTGCCAACCTCGTCTCTGGCTGCATGGAACCGAGCATCCGCCCTGGTGACTCACCGTATCTGCTCCATTCACTATAATAGCAGCCCTTGGCATGTCTTCTCAATTGAAATGAATGGAGCGGGTGACCAGGGGCCATGGTCGCGAGAAGGGATGGCGCAGTCTGGAGGTGAGCTTCAAATGAGCAGAATAGGGTCATACAGCCACACGGGGCTATTGGTGAGTATCTATCTTTTAGTTTAACACCTGAAAAGTGGTGGCCTTCCAGATAGATACAGGATGTGTGGATTAAAAGAAAAAAATATTGTCGTTGCGTCACAAATATTTGTTGTTTTATGCGTCTCTCTTTTAACAGGTATGAAGACGTGAACATTAATTTAAAGAACAAGCCAGACTGGTTCTTTGAGAAGAATCCTCTGGGTCTGGTGCCTGTCATTGAGACCTCCGATGGGAAGATCATCTACGAATCAGCAGTTGTTTGTGAATACCTGGATGAAGTGTTTCCTGGAGTTAAGCTGATCCCATCAGACCCCTATGAGAAAGCCAAGCAGAAGATGTTCCTGGAACAATTCTCTGCAGTATGTATGACGCCGGCTTTGTGGCTTCTGAGATGTAGATCAGAAGGAACAAACAGTGGCAGAACAAACAGTGGCGTTACTAAATATGATGGGTGCCTGGTGAGAACATTTATTGGGGCCCCATTTAATGGTCGCACTAGGCCCCCGTCACATTTCACGGCCCATACAGTAAACCTTTTTCTGTTTTTAAAGAGGACCAAAAGCCACCCTGGAGTCCCATTGACTCCAGGGCAGGCATAATCCTTCCCCCTGTGGCACCCCGATTGGGGGTGGCCCACTGTGTGAAACCCCCAGGTTGTTTGAAAACTCGTCTTCTTTCCCGGTCCAACCCCGCTATCCCTTTTGCAGGGCGCATGTCCGCGCCAGACATTTGTGAATGTCCGGCGCTGGCACGCTCCCTGTAAGAGGGTAGCGGGTGATGCGGCCGCCAGCACGCTTGGACCTGCTTAGACGAGCTCCTGGATGAAGGGGCTTGAATGGATTAGAGCACGCTGATTGGATGAGTGGCCGCGCATGCGTCATAGGACCGGGAAGAGGTGAGTTCGCTCGGGTGACCTGGGGTGTTTCACACAGCGGGGCACCCCAATTTGGGATGCTCCCAGAGCAGGGAAAAAAACCCAGGATAGTCCAAAGTAGCGGAGACAAGGACTAAAAGCCAGGATAGTAACATTCATGGGGCCAGTCCGGTGGCACCCCCTCAATTTATGCCCCTGGGAGCAGCAAATCCAAGGTTAAGGTAATACCATTTATTGGCTAACTCAATAAGATTGAAAATGCAAGCTTTCGAAGCTGTTCAAGCTTCTTCTTCAGGCATAATACAGATCTGTAACTTAGACACACATTTATACAGAAACTACAAAGGAGTGACAATTGTTTTTACACTGACACAGATGAAAAATAGCTAAGTCGTAAAATCGTATACTGTGAGATAAGAATCAGGGGGATTATAACAATTAATGGTGGGCTGATGAGAATGAGATGGGGAGAGAAAGTGTGTGAAATTTTTATTGCTCTCACACCACACACTTTCTCTCCCCCTTTTATTATTATTATATTCTTATCAGCCCACCATTAATTGTTATAATCTCCTTGATTCTTATCTTGCAGTATACGATTTTACGACTTTTTCATTTGTGTCAGTGTAAAAACAATTGTCACTCCTTTGTAGTTGTTGTATGTAGTTTCTGTATAAGGCCCTTATTTAACAAGGGATAGCGACAGGTAGCGCCTGGTGAGCGACCGGTAATGACGGGCACCGCCACGAGAACGCCGGCTCCCCACCACAATCACACATTTATCAAGCCAATCCTGCTTAGCGACTGAGATAGCGCCATATAGCGACTCATTCATCATTATTCCAGCCTCAGCCCACAGCGCCAGCGTCCGACCTTGAACAGCGACAGGTATGACCTCTCGCTACCTGGCGCTCTCCAATGCATTTCAATGGAACATACTTTAAATATTCATAATTGATTCATATCAATGTTTTTTTTTTTTTTTAACGTGAAAAATTCTGTGACCACTTCTGCCATGTTAGATTTTTTTTTTTTAAGGGTAAAAAAAAAAAAAAAATAACTTTGTGCAGAATTGATATTACAGGTCTGATATTAATGTATTCATATTACAAAATGTTTTTAAAAACTTGTTTTTTTTGGTTTCCAAAAATATGGTTGTTTGGGGGTTAAAAAACGACTTTTAACACATCGCCGCCAGCGCTCTGGGGTTTAAATATGCATTTTACCGAGCGAGAATTTTTTGAGCGTGATTTGTTAATGAATATGGTGGGAGCCGGTCGCTAGGGCCAGTCGCTATCATGCGCTCCCATACAGCGCGGAACCTGTCAAATAGCAACTCCTCACCCAATATTCAACATTACTGCACACCGACTGAGTCGCTGTCAACAACCGAACAGTGGCCAAGCACAGCAACTACTAGTGGGCGCTGTGAAAATGCTGCTACAGTCGCTCAACTGTCGCTACCTGCCGCTATTAATGAATCGGCCTCTAAATGTGTGTCTAAGAGGCTGATTTATTAATAGCGCCAGGTAGCGACAGTTGAGCGACTGTAGCGGTATTTTCACAGCGCCCGCTAGTAGTCGCTGTGCTTGCCCGTTGTTCGGTTGTTGATAGCGACTCAGTCGGTGTGCAGTAATGTTGAATACAAGGTGATGAGTCGCTATTTGACAGGTTCCGCGCTGTATGGGAGCGCATGATAGCAAATGGCCATAGCGACCGGCTCCCACCATATTCATTAACAAATCACGCTCCAAAAATTCTCGCGCTGTGAAATGCATGTTTAAACCCCAGAGCGCTGGCGGCGATGGGTTAAAAGTAGTTTTTTAACCCCCAACCATATTCTGGGAAACAAAAAAAAACAAGTTTATAAAAACATTTTGGAATATGAATACATTAATATCAGATCTGTAATATCAATTCTGCACATTTTTTTTTATTTTTTTCTTACCTTCTTCTTACCTATCTAACATGGCAGAAGTGGTAACAGAAATTTTCACATTAAAAAAAAAAAAATATTAACAATTAATTATTAATATTTAAAGATTGTTCCATTGAAATGCATTGGAGAGCGCCAGGTGGCGAGAGGTCATACCTGTCGCTGTTCAAGGTCGCTCGCTGGCGCTGTGGGGTGAGGCTGGAATAATGATGAATGAGTCGCTATATGGCGCTATCTCAGTCGCTAAGCAGGATCGGCTTGATAAATGTGTGATTGTGGTGGGGAGCCGGTGTTCTTGTGGCGGTGACCGTCATTACCAGTCGCTACCTGGCGCTATCCCTTGTTAAATAAGGGCCTAAGTTACAGATCTGTATTATGCCTGAAGAAGAAGCTTGAACAGCTTCGAAAGCTTGCATTCTCAATCTTATTGAGTTAGCCAATAAATGGTATTACCTTAACCTTGGATTTCCTGCTTACATCGATGGCTAACACGGTACAACAACTTACTGCCCCTGGGAGCAAAACACTTGCGGTATGGCGCTCAAATCTGAAAGATTTCAGTGCCGCAGCTGGCCTGCTCCTGGGGCATCTCAGATCAGGATATCACCTTCTTCTAGGCTTTCTCGCCAATATAAACATCCGGCGGCCACATCACTGCACCTTCAGGCTCTAAATACAGCCCTTTGCTGAGCATTACATGTGAGTGCATGAGTGAGAATTCTCACCTGGCTTTAAATCAGCCCCAAGGTAGACAATTAAATTCAATGGCAGTTTTCTTTCCTAAAATAAGGAGTGAGAATTCTCACCTGGCTCTGAATCGACCCCTTAATGTCCAAATACAGACTCACAAATAGTAATAATAATGATTTTGCCCTTTATTTTACAGGCGGCGGCCGTCTTTTATAAGATTCAGAACTTAATGCAGGAAGCGACAGATGAAATGTGGGCGCAGTTCTTCGAGAAGCTAAATAAAATAGATGAGGTAATGAGATGGACAAGAAAAGGTGTAATGTCTTCAGATTAAAGCGGAACAAAACCCACTGTGGCCGGCCCTGGAATCTAAAAGACTCCAGAGCTGGCTGCTGGCCTTTCCCCCGGAGGCATCCTGAATTGGGATGAATTAGGTGAGTTGGTTTTGGCGAACTGGGGGGGGGGGGGTTTGGATGGGTTTTGGTCCACTTTAAACCAGACCAACACCTGTTTTTTCTTTAAAGCGGTCCTTCACCCTGAATAAGAGTCTATCTTATATGTTTCCCACACCCTGTACATACAGATTGCTCACATTAAAAATCATCCTACCTGCATCTACTGCATGTTATGAGCCTTTAATCATCCAAGATGGCGGCTCATGGGACATCAGGCAGCCTGCAAACAGGAAGTGTCTTCTGACTGTGCTGCTCTGCATTCTGGGATTGCTGACCTTTTCCTGACCCCAGCTCTGCTCTGTCCGCTAAAATATATTATTTTTATATGCTGGGGTTTTTTAAGGGTTTGGGCTTTTCAATAAATCATGGTGAAGGTCCAATTTAACGGGTGTTGGTCCCACAGTCAGCTAATGGAAAAAAACTCGGGGGGGTGCATCTAGAATGCTGGAGTCCCCCCCTGCACATATCTCCTCAGACCCCCCCTAATCCTCACCTCTCACCTTCACTACGAGCCAGTCCCGTTATTGGCTGTGGACGGTCATGGGGGCAGGTCGTTCCAGTGGCCGGTGCTGAGGACGCGACCATGGCCCATGTGACCGTCTGATGGCCAATCGTGGGACTCCTTCCCGGCCCGAGAATCAGGATGCCCCACTGTGTGAATCCCCCAAGGTTAACCATAAACTCACCTTATTTCCCGGTCCATCGGTGCATGCGTGAGCAGGGGCCACATCCCCGCTATCCCTCTAGCAGGACGCATGCCTGCACCAGGCATTTGTAAATGCCCGACGTGCTCCCTGTTAGAGGCTAGCAGGGGATGCGGCCGCCAGAGCACTCAGATCCGCTCGTATTAGGCAAGCACCTGGACGAAGCGGATCCGAGCGTGATGATTGGATGAGCGGCCGCTCATCGTAGGACCGGGTAAGGGTCAAATCGGGCGACCTGGGGGGGTTTCACACAGCGGGGCATACCCGATCGGGGTGCCTCGGGGCAAGAACCAAAACCCAGGATATTCAAAATCCTGGGTTTTGGTCCACTTTAAACCAGAGCAACGCCCTGACGCTGCGTGAAACCCCCTGGCAGTGCCACAGAACTCACTCGCTTCCTGGCTCCCTTGGCGATTTAAAAGTCTGGAGGCCACATTACAGTATCTTTGAGCTGTGATTTCAGATAGGCTGAGGGGGGAGCGCCCACGCTGCTGGGGATGTGGACGTTTGTGCTCCTGATGGCCAAGCTCTGCATGTAAACAGAGCCTTTTGCTGAGCATTGCATATGCACGGCAAACGTCTCTGATTGGATGAGAACCCGCGCATGTGCTGTAGGACCGGGAAGATAAGAGATTTATAGGGTGATCTGGGGGGTTTAACACAGCAGGGCATCACAATTCAGGATGCCCCTGGGACATGGAACATAGTCAAAATCCTGGGGTTTGTTCCATTCTAAATAACGGTATGTATGTATGAGAGGCTTCAGTATCTGCTTTGCTTCTGTAACCTGGATGGACTCATTTAAAGTGGACCAAAATCCAGGACTTTTACTATCCTGGGTTTTGATCCTTGCCCCCGGGGCACCGCGATCGGGGGTGCCCCGCTGTGTGAACCCCCCCAGTTCGACAAAACCAACCAAAAAAGTGCACAAGCATTCCGGAAAACATAACTTATACTATATAATTTTGGGGTTTGGGTCTGTTTCTCTGGGGCATCCCAGGCCAGGGGCGTAGCTAGGGGAGGCAGGCAGGACACCTGCCCCGGGTGCAGGTCAGGAGGGTGCCAAAGAGGAGCCTGAGCACAAATGCATACCTAAAAACTTTTCAGGGTGGGAAAGAGGGACATTTGTTAAATTTGGCCACGCCCCCTTAAATAAGCAAATGAATCATTTATTGATGCCGATCTGCATGTTACACCTCAAAGAGGGACAAATGAGAACAACAAGGGACAGGGGGGCATGGACTCTACAGAGGAAAATTCCTGCCACTTGGGAGGTATGCATATATGCCCCCCTTCCCAAATAAAGTTTGGGATGCCCCCCCGTGTGAAACCCCCAGTATCGCCTGAAAAACACCCCACGGCACACATGCAGCCTCTGGTGCAATTAGCACTGTTTTGAGACAGAGCCAGTTATATGGAAACAGAAATCGGAAGGGCCGCATCTCCCTGCGGTCTGCTGCACGCTCCCATCTGGGAGGGAAGTGGCTGGCTCTGGCGTCTTTAAAGCAGAAGAAAACCCACTAGTGGCCAGCCAGGAATGTAACAGATTCCAGGGCCTGCTGATGCCTTTTCTGGGGCATCCCAAATTAGGAGGTCCCTCAGTGTGAAACCCCCTCAGTTTGCCCACTATAGCTGACACTTCCACGCTCCAACGGCTTTTAGCAAAGCCTTTGACACTGTACCACATAAGGAGCTCATAGATAAGTTATTGAAGGTAGGACTCAATCCCTGGATAGTTCAGTGGATTTCCAGTTGGCTGAGGGATCGGTATCAGAGAGTTGTTGTAAATGGTGTGCAATCTGAACAAAGGCGAGTTACAAGTGGTGTGCCGCAAGGCTCTGTCCTGGGCCCCATTCTTTTTAATATATTTGTAAGTGACATAGGAGAAGGCTTGGTAGGAAAAGTTTGCCTGTTTGCTGATGATACAAAGGTTAGTAATAGGGTGGATATTCCTGCAGGTGTCTGCAACATGGAAAATGATTTAGCTTTACTGGATAGAAGTTCAAAACTGTGGAGACTAGAGTTTAATGTCTCTAAATGTAAAATCCTGCCCTTGGGTAGAAGGAATCCCTGCTCTGAGCCCCGTATGGGCAGCACTGTGTTATCCAGGACCTCGGAGGAAAGAGATTTAGGAATACTGATTACTGATAGCTGCAAGATGAGTGCACAGTGTAGCCAGGCAGTGGGAAAAGCAAGCAGGATGCTCGGCTGCATAGCTCGAGGCTTCACCAGTAGGAAGAGGAAAGTTGTGATGCTGCTGTATAGAACCCTGGTGAGGCCACAGCTAGAATACTGTGTGCAGTTATGGAGACCTTCCCTGCAAAAAGACATTATTCAAATAGAACGTGTCCAAAGGCAGGAAACGAAAATGGTGGAAGGACTTAAACTTAAAACTTATCAGGAGAGACTTAAAGTGGACCAACACCCAGGATTCTGACTATCCTGGGTATTGGTCCACTTCCCCGGGGCACCCCGATCGGGGGTGCCCCGCTGTGTGAAACCCCTCAGAAAGCCTCCAAAACTCACCTCTCCCCGCTCCCACGTTGCCGCGGCGTCCAATCGGCGCCGACGGACAAGCTGATTGACAGCGACGGACAAGCAGCTTGCCCGTCGGCGCCTCCCGCGCGTCACTCTTGACGTGTGCGCGCCGGCCATTCAGAGACGGGCGGCGCGGGCGTGCGCACGTCTAGAGGAGCGCGAGTGAGGCGGCGGCGGCGGAAGCAGCGGCTGGAGAGGTAAGGTTTTTCGGGGGTTTTGGGGGGTTTACACCCCGCGGGACATCCCGATCTCGGATGTCCCGCGGTGTGTGAGGTGATCAGCCCGGGAATCTTATAGATTCCCGGGCCGATCACCTCAGGGTGTTGGTCCACTTTAAAGAACTTAATCTGTACAGTCTGGAGGAAAGAAGGGAGAGAGGGGACATGATTGAGACCTTTATATATGTGAAAGGATTCAATATGGTTCAGGAGGGAAGTGTTTTTAAGAAGAAACTTAATGATAGAACAAGGGGCACACAACCTGACGCTAGTCAGAGGGAAGATCAGGAGCAATGTTAGAAAATATTATTTTACAGAAAGAGTAGTAGATGCTTGTGCAATGTCCCAGTACAGCATTTGCAATACTGTTCTATATGTGTCCCCTCGACATTCGGCTGTTCCTGTGACTTTGGGGGTCTGATATATTGCGTAGCTAATATATGGTTGATAATATGTCTTTGCTAATATGGTATAATATATCTGTGTTCATACAGTGTATATATATATATATATATATATATATATATATATATATATATCCTGTTCCTGTATAATAACCTTTTATATCCTGTTTTCATGTAATAACATGTTTCATATGCAAATTTTTGTAGTTTGCATTTAGAGAGTTAATGTATTCACAGTGTGCAGTTCCAGAAACTTCATAACTTCCTAGTACTGTAACTAAGGGTTGCTAGGGAAGGGTCACGTGACAAGTGGTGAGCCTATCAGGACTGCTGAGCACCTAAGCCTGCCCTCTCCTCCATTTTCTAGTTGTATAGTTCTGATCTCTGAAGAGAGAAGATCTGTGCTAATGGCTTCTGGCTTGTCTCACGTGGCTAGTGTGGAGAAAGAGGCCAGATACAGCACCTGTACGGAGGACTAATGCTTATCAAGTCTGCTAATAAATCTACAGCATTATCTCTCATATTCCAGGTCGCAGAGCCTGTCTTCAATTCATCTCTAATCTCCAAGGTCGCAGAACCTATCTTCAATCTTGCAAGTAAGCTATTCAGCCTAAATGGCACTATAAGTCTCAGCAAGTCCTGTAGTCTCCCACACCACAGGATCGCTCCTGAGCTCCTGATCTGTATTGTCACTGTACTCATCTAGACTGCCAGTAAAAGTTCAGTTGATCCTGACCTGGCCTCTGCCTGTTATTGCTACCCAACACCTAACAAGGTAGGGTAGGGTAACCGGTGCCATCAAACCCTCCTGGCATTATGACACGGGGCCCTCCTGCCATCTGGGTCTACGGACTTTAACATCTGTCCGGAACCTAGGCTTCGACCTGCCACTCCAAAAGTCGGTGACCCACAGCTGCCTCCTAGCTTCCCTAACCTGGTCACCACATAGCTTTTGATTTGGCATCACAAACAGGATTCGAAGTGTGTGCCTGTATGCCCACAAGTCACTGTGTATTATCAAGTCCTTCCCCAGTTATCGGACTAAGTCGATATTTGCACGGAAAAATTCGCAATTCGCTGTATGGGACTTTTCTATACAATTGCGGGGAAGGTGAAGTAAGGGCCGCCATTGTGATCACTAAAACGGTTAAAGAGTACCTGAAGGGGTTAATTCCTGGTGCAGATTTCCCATGCGCGAGTGGTCGCAGCCCCGCCCAGCCAAATGCCAGCGGTAACTCCTCTCCCCCTTCAGCGCCAGCCGGAACTAAAGATCGCGTTAAGAAAAAAGACGGCACCGTCTAATACTGCGTGGATTACAGAAGATTGAACGATGTCACCCACAAGGACGCGTATCCACTCCCTCGAATAGAGGAATCACTCACGGCTTTAGGATCAGCAGCCTATTTCTCCACTCTGGACCTTACCAGTGGGTACTGGCAAGTGTCAGTGGCTCCAGAAGATAGAGAGAAGACCGCCTTTGTGACCCCGATGGGACTATTTTAGTTCAAGAGCATGCCCTTCGTCCTCTGTAATGCACCGGCCACCTTCCAGCGCCTGATGGAACGCTGTTTGGGTCATCTTAATTTCCAGAGTGTCCTTCTCTACCTTGATGATGTTATTGTCTACTCTCAATCCTATCAGGAACATTTGACCCACCTCTCTGTGGTATTCCAGGTACTTATACGACACGGCCTCAAGATCAAACCGTCAAAGTGTCACCTTTTGAAGCCTCAAGTGCATTATCTGGGACATGTCGTCAGTGCGGAAGGCATTCAACCTGATCCAGCAAAAGTGGAGATAGTGAAGAATTGGCCCGCTCTGCGCACAGTCAAGGATGTCCGGAGCTTCCTAGGGTTTGCTGGGTACTACCGGCGGTTCGTACCTCATTTCGCCCAAATGGCTGAACCTCTCACATCCCTTCTCAGAGGGACAGCTAAAGAAAACTACAATGGAAGGCTCCCCGTGGATTGGGGTGAAGAACAAGAAGTGGCCTTCCAGGCCCTGAAACACCTTCTAACAGAGCCTCCCATACTAGGTTATCCAGATTACTCCCAACCTTTCCGCTTGTACACAGATGCCAGTTTTGAGGGACTTGGTGGCATCCTGTCGCAGGTCCAAGAAGGAAAAGAGCGTGTTATCGCCTACGCTAGCCGAAACCTGCAAGGAGCGGAGAGGAATGATGCCAATTATAGCTCTTTTAAGTTGGAGCTCCTGGCCCTTGTCTGGGCTGTGACTGAGAAGTTCAAAGATTACCTGGCTGCTACGCCCTTCATTGTCTATACAGATAACAACCCTTTGGCTCACTTGAACACAGCAAAGTTGGGTGCTCTGGAACAGCGCTGGGCCTCCAGACTGGCGAACTATGACTTCTTTATCAAGTATCACAGTGGAAAGTCTAATGTGAATGCGGATGTGCTGTCCCGGTTGGCGCCTGGTGAAGCTCCACCTGTTTTGGATGAATGGGAGGATGTGGAGATGCCTCCATTCTACCAACGGTTCGTGGCTCAAAATGTTGCGACCACCCTCAAAGAGGGCGATCCTTGGGTCCAGAAGATCCGGGAAGACCTCTATACTTGGAGGACCCTACAAGAGGAGAGCCGAGTAATGGGGAAGCTGTTGGATTACCTACTCAGGCGAAGAGTGACAACCCATCTACGTCAAAACCAGAGTGACTATGGGTTGAAGCGGTTGTGGCATCAGCGGAACCGGTTGTTTGTTCACAAAGGCCTGTTGTACAGAATTTCCCTGGATCCAGTCTCAGGCGAAATAATTCATCAGATTCTGATTCCTCGAAGAGATGCTGCAATGGTCCTCAATGCTTATCACGATCAGTCGGGACACTTTGGTGTTCACAAGACAGAAGCCACTATCCGCCAGAGATTCTATTGGATCGGAATGAGAAGTGATATTGAGAAGTGATGTGGTGAATGTGCCGTATGTAATGTCACCAAGAACAACCGGCGAGATATCCGAGCCCCCCTTCATTCCCTTCAGACCGAGAGACCGAATCAAATGGTTGCCTTGGACCATGTCAAGCTGGTTCCTACCCGATCAGGGTATTCGTATGCTCTTACTATGGTGGATCATCACTCCAAGTGGGTCGTGGTGGTGCCAGTGAAGGATTTGACTGCCAAAACCACCGCACAGCTGTTCTATTCCCACTGGGTCCAAATTCTCGGATGTCCAGAGATCATCCTCACTGATAGAGGGGCTGCCTTTAAAGCTCACCTGTTCCAGGAGTTGTGCCATTTCCACGACTGTAAGAAAATGAGGACAACTGCCTATCATCCCCAGGGAAATGGGCTCTGTGAGAAGATCAATCAAGTCTTTCTCCAAATGTTAAGGGCGGCAGCAGTCTCCAGACACAAAGGTTGGCCCAAACTTCTACCAGAACTGCTAGAGGTGTACAACAACAGAGTACACTGTTCTACAGGGTATACACCCTTCTATCTGATGATGGGCCGACATGGACAGCTGCCCAAGGACCGGATCTTTGGACTACAATCTCCAATCAATAATTCCCCTCAAGTGCCTCTGGAGTGGGTCTCAGACCATCAACGGAGAATTCAGGAGGCCAAAGAGATTGTCGGCAAAAAGATGGGGGAAGCTCAAGCCAGACAACAACAAGAATACAACCGGAAGGGGACTGCCCAACCTATTCAAGTTGGTGATCAGATTTGGATGAGGAAATTTCCGAGGACACACAAGTTAGACTCCTTGTGGGAGACCGAGCCTTATGAAGTAATTGAGGTGCCCTATCCAAACACTGCTGTCTATAAAGTCTGGAAACCAGGATTTGAACCCCGGGTGGTTCATCGAAATCGCCTGAAACTCTGCCAGAAAGAGGATCTGCCTGTAGTTTCCACTGTTCCTGTTGCTCCTCTAGTGACTAACAGACCAACCCGGGAATATATACCTGGAGAAGGCATCCATCCCTCTATGGACATTCCAATGTTTCCTCCTGGTCAAGTGACCTTCTTAGGATTGGTCCCAAATACTGCAGTTCTACAGCCTTCTCTGGTGACCCCTCCTACTCAAGCACTCTCACCAACTGCTCCTGAGTACATCCCTGTACCATGTTCACCTGCCTTGCCGGAGCCAGAAAATCCTCCAATTCACAATGAGGAACCTCCTGCCATGGTTCCTGAAGTAGCACCTGAAGTGCCGTCATCACAGGAAGGAGTAAGAGTTCCTGAAACTGAAAATGTCTCTGAAGCTGGAGACTCTCTGGGAGCTCCTGAGGTGGTGTTGCGTAGGCCTCAACAGTCCACACAAGGCCAATTACCTATTCTTATCAGGATGTACAACTTTGCTACTGGCATCCTCAATACAATGCCTTTATACCAGTCAACACCCCAACCTTACCTGTTACTAGCATCCTGAGCGGTGCATCACATAATATCAATTAATACTACTTCACATCTGAAATAAGTACTACACCTAGTGTGCATACAAACCAAAAATTTCCTAGCACACTTCCTCAATACTTACAAATGCAATATAATATTTCACAAAGTATGATATGAAATGTGTATATATAATTACAGTGTATTTTCCTAAAATTGTTACTGTGTCCTGCACAGGATGCCCCCTGGCCAGCGGGTACTCCTGCCTTAACTTTGCACTTTATACTCTCACCAAAAAGTAAAAGGGTGATATAGATGTCTCTTGTATAAATAAAAATATATTACCTAAATAAATACACTACAAACGTAAATACAAAGCTCATGTAAAAATGTCATGGTAGTATATACTGTACATATCCAATACTATCCTGTTCTTAATACTTAAAATATCCTACTAAAAATATTACGCTCTAGGATAAATGGTTGATTCTAAGTGGTCCTAGGTAGCAAAAGCGTTGGACAGAGAGACTCCGGCAATCCAACCTCAGCAACTAAGTGAGATACCTTAGTCATATAAAAATAGTCTTGTGATAATAAGGAGACTATAATACTTACCATCTATATTCAATCCTGTTCATAAGGATAATTCTGTTCGTAAGGATATTATTCTAAATAAGATCTTGCTCATATAAATCCTGTTCATAAAAGCAATCCTGTTAATCCTGGTTATAAAAGTATTATTCCATATAAAGTTCTTCTCAAATACTTTAATAATTTCCCATAATGTCCTGTTTGTAAACTGCTACAGGAAATCATATACAATATCCCGTTCATAATACTCATATAAACTAATATAATGTAATTAAGCCATATCCTGTTTGTCTAAACACTAATGGCCTAAAACCTAATGGTAATACTACAGTGTTAAATAATATACCTAGAGTATTCTATTTGTCTGGTTTACAAGTTAGCAATAACAAATCCTGTTTTGCCTGGATATAATGGATATTTGCATATTAATGCCCCAGGTTTGTTTGGACGACTCCTACAGCCACAAGTCCACCCTCATGCCTCCAGGACATACGTCGAGGACGACGTTTGCAACACTGTTCTATATGTGTCCCCTCGACATTCGGCTGTCCCTGTGACTTTGGGGTCTGATATATTGCGTAGCTAATATATGGTTGATAATATGTCTTTGCTAATATGGTATAATATATCTGTGTTCATACAGTGTATATATATATATATATATATATATATATATATATATCTCCTGTTCCTGTATAATAACCTTTTATATCCTGTATGTAATAACATGTTTCATATGCGAATTTATGTAGTTTGCACTCAAAGAGTTAATGTATTCACAGTGTGCAGTTACAGAAACTTCATAACTTCCTAGTACTGTAATTAAGGGTTGCTAGGGAAGGGTCATGTGACAAGTGGTGAGCCTATCAGGACTGCTGAGCACCTAAGCCGGCCTTCTCCTCCATTTTCTGGGGAGAATAGTTCTGATCTCTGCAGAGAGATCTGTGCTAGTGGCTTCTGGCTTGTCTCACGTGGCTAGTATGGAGAAAGAGTCCAGATACAGCACCTGTACGGAGGACTAATGCTTATCAAGTCTGCTGATAAATCTACAGCATCATCTCTCATATTCCAGGTTGCAGAGCCTGTCTTCAATTCATCTCTAATCTCCAAGGTCGCAGAATCTATCTTCAATCTTGCAAGTAAGCTATTCAGCCTCACGGCACTATAAGTCTCAGCAAGTCCTGTAGTCTCCCACACCACAGGATCGCTCCTGATCTGTACTGTCACTGTACCATCTAGACTGCCAGTAAAAGTTCAGTTGATCCTGACCTGGCCTCTGCCTGTTATTGCTACCCAACACCTAGCAAGGGATCTCCTGGGACCCCCGGTTGGTAGGGTAACCTGTGCCACCAAACCCTCCTGGCGTTACGACACGGGGCCCTCCTACCATCTGGGTCTATGGACTTTAACATCTGTCCGGAACCTAGGCTTCGGCCGGCCACCCCAAAAGCCGATGACCCACAGCTGCCGCCTAGCTTCCCTAACCTGGTCACCACACTTGGAATAAACTTCCAGCAGAGGTAGTTGAAAAATCAACAGTCACTGAATTTAAACATGCCTGGGATAAGCCTCCATCTTAAAGAGAACATACAGTATATACATAAGGGCAGACTAGTTGGACCACATGGTCTCCTTCTGCCGTCACCCTTCTATGGTTCTATGTTTCTATGCATGCGCAGGCTCTCGTCCAGTGAGATCCGCCTGCTATGACTACGTCATTCCGCAGATGTCTCTCATTATTTTGAATTCAAAACAACGATTGCCGCCAGCTGAATGACGCAGTCACGACAGGAAGCTCTCATTGGACAAGAACTTGCGCATGAGCTATTGAAAAGTTGAAAGGGGAGTTGTAGTGGGGGCTTTACATTGAGGGGCATCCCAATTCGGGGGAAATTAAATTCACGTGTTTTGTCCTGCTTTAAGACTCCAGGGCCGGGATTACAGGGTTTCGTTCCACTTTAATAATGGGCCATCTGTGGGGTTTCACACAGTGGGGCATTCCAAATTGGGACCAGAATAGTGAGAATCCTGTGTTGTGTTCATCACACTGTCTCTTCAGCTGAATACGGTTCAGTCAAATTTTTTAATAAAACTCTTGTGTTTCTTGTCCTCAGGTGTTGGCCAAGAAGAACACTCCATACTTCGGTGGGAATTCGGTGGCCATGATTGATTACATGATCTGGCCCTGGTTCGAGAGGTTCATGACCTTTGGTGCTGCAGAGTAAGAGGAATCTTTTACAGTAGTTCTAAAGCTTTGTATAGGCAAAAAGAAAATAACAGACTCTACTTACCTGACCACCTGCAGACCATGCGCGTGGGAGTGCATATGGGAGTGCGTGCTTGTGCGTGGGAGTGCGTGCATGCGTATGGAAGTGCATGCGGTAGTGCAGGTTGGAGTGCGTGCATGCACATGGGAAAGCATGTGGGAGTGTGTGCATGCACGTGGGAGTGCGTGCATGTGCATCTAGGAGTGCACGTTGGCAGTGTGCGCATGCACATGGTAGTGTATGCATGGGCCTTTGGAGTGCGCACATGGACCCTTGAGAGTGCCCGCATGTTAGTGTTGGAGTGCCGCAAGTTTGGGAGTGTGCACATGTGCTTTGGGAGTGTGTGCATGCAATTCGGGGTGCATGCATACATGTTTGGGAGTACACGCAATGGCGAAATGCGGCTATCTGAATATGGGGGTGCTGGTCTAGGCTCCAATGTCGCCTAGCAACAGGGGGAGGGGGATAAGCACTGCCAGGGTGTCTGAAGCAAGTTCTGGGGATCTTACAGACCCCGCTCACTATTTTGATTATTATGCCTCATCACAGATCCACTTTTTTCAGAATAGAAATCATAAGGTGAAATTGTAAACCTTGATATCTCGGCCATTTCTTCTTCAATTTAAAAACGGAAAACAGTTTAGGACAGCGCCAAATGTACTTTTGTCTGCTGTATCCCTTTAACTTGCTATGCTTCAACATTCTGGTGGAATCTGATCTGAGCAGAGAAGCTGCTGGAACGAGGAAGTGGGTGAGTATTTCAGCCCATTCCTGGGCTTTTTTTGTAGTTTGGTCAGTAATGGGTGCAGGGCCGCATAGTGACATCCCGATTCCTGGAGCCCCCCGTGCAATACCCCAAAATCCATACCTGTACCTCAATCCTCGGCTGAAATTCGGCGGCTAGCGGTCATGTGTATCGTCTTTCTTGTCTGCCGGTCAAGGTGGATCTGTCAACAGATCCTCTAACAGAGGTAGCAGATCTCACAGTGCCAAATATTGGGATGGGAGTTTAAAAATCACGTTGCATTATCTGTCCCTTGTGCTGTATAACAAACAAGACATTCTGAAAAGCTTGCCTGCTCCCTGGTGAGAGTTACATTGTACCACATAGTTACAGCCAAAAAGCAGTTGATGTATCATCACTGTTTATCTCTCTGTTTATTTCTAATCAGCTGCAATACACTGTAAAGCAGTCATGAGCCTGCTATTGAAATGTAAATAGCTCACAGATATCTCACAGCTTTCTGTTATGTGTACATTGCGCTGCTGTGATAGAGAGAACACAGAGAAGATTGTCTCTTCTGTGTAATATTTGAGTTCTGCCAGCTCAATCACACTGGTACATATTCCAGCACCTCTATTCATGGAATAACTACTTAGTGTGAATATCGGATTAGCTTAGTCTTGGAAATCTTGTAAGTTGGAAATGCCTCATTTTGTTTTTCTCCTCTGTAGCATGTTGGAGAAGACAGCACACCTCAAGGTTTGGCAGAACCTCATGATGCAGGACCCGGCTGTGAAGGCCACATACACTAAGCCAGAAGTCCTTAAGGCATTTTTCAAAGACTACGCGGCAAACAGTTTGGAAGCATGTGATTATGGGCTTGAATAAAACCATAAAGGGAGTCAGTCGTGTGCCTTATTACAACGATGGTCAGGTCTCGTGTATTATATCTAATTAATTTATGGTCACAATTTCATACCTTGAATTATAAATAGATCTCAGATTTTGGTTGACGAAAACATGACTTTTGTTTTTAATCATCTCTTTAGTTAATTCACAATTTATGTTACAGATATAATGCGGAAATAAAGCTCACACAGAGTGATTCTCCCTGTTTATGTGGGACTTTTTTCAAGGGGGGTATTATTGGGACCATTCGCGTCACGTCGCATCATGTCACCCTTAAACTCTGCCACCACCAGTGGGCCCTTCTTTGTCTCTGACCACTGCATTGCCAACTGAACAAAATATATGCAGGCATGAATATAGCTTTGCAGAATCTTTATTGAATACTAATAATAATGAGCACTTAATTGAATAATATGCAATAGGTCTTAATTGGATAACAAGCAATGGGTGATTTAAAGTATACTTTTGAATTAAATGAAATCAAATGTTAAATACTCCAGTACTCCACAATAAGTTCTGACACAAACCAATATTTCAATACTCTGCCATGACCTATAATACAATTCCAATATAATCAGAAATTGAGAACTCACTTCTCCACAGAGAAACATCACCACCGAGCTGACAATCGACATCCTGTCCAGTAGGAACTACAGCAAAGCGGCCTCCCATCAGACGCCTGTCTCCCCCGGGACGTCGCTATTAGACTCCAGGGCTATTAGACTCCAGGGCCACCGGGATGCCCCGGTGTGTAAACCCCCCCAGGTTACTCAGTAAACTCACCTTCTCCCTGATCCAGAGGTGCATGCGCAAGCAGCAGCGGCCGCCTGCTATACCCTTTGTAGGGAGCCCGTGCCAGGCATTTCTGAATGGCTGGCATGCACCCTGATAGCACCCGGGTAGCGAGGATGCTGCCGGCTCCAATTAGATACCTAAGCTAGGCTCGACCCTCAGCTGATTTTTTGGGAGCGGAGTCCAGCACACTGATTGGATGAGAGGCAGCACGTGCTCCACAGAACTAGGGGAAGGTGGGTTTTCTAGGTAATCTGGGGTTGGGAGTTCACACAGCGGGATATTCCAAATCTGGGTGCCCCGGGGGCAAGGATCAAAACCTGGGAGTCAAAATTTAAAAGATTTTTTGCCTCTCCCTGGGGCATCCTGAAGTGGAATGATCCAATGTGTAAAAAAAACCCTGGATCGGCCAAGGAAACCACCTTTCCAATGCACCTGCTGCACATTTATGGCCTGCTGCTGCATACCTGGCTTCTCTGGGCTGAGATCAGCCAATCAGCATTCTCACATTTACCAGGAGGGCATGGCTAAGGTGGTGAAAAATTTAGAGGGATGTATTCCTTCAGGTACTTGGGTTTGTCCACATTAAATTACTGGGCAATAATATGTCAGTGTGTATCAGCACATTATTTAATGAGGAACTAAATTTTGGATTTTCACTATCCCAGGTTTTGTTCCTCCTGCGTCTGTATCGTCTGAAAATGCAGCTTCCTTTTGTTCCCACGCTGCATAGCGTAGATGCAGCTGCAGTCCAGGGAATGCTGTGTGGGATCGCCGGCGAATGTATCAGGCAACCCCCGGGGATACACACAGCGGGGAATCCTAATTTGGGATGTCTCATGAAGAGGGAGACCGCCGGTCCTAGATTTTAGGTAGGTGGATGCTCTTCTTTAAAAAGTTCATTATATAGATCTGAGTTTACTGTTTGACCCCTTGGCAAAGCCATTGTATATTAGAGAGACATTGATAATGAAGTTTTCACACTTTAGCATTAGACAACAGTCATCTTTTCCACAAAAGTCACTTAAAGGATTTGCTCTAACCTAATTTCAGGCGATTGTCAGACTACTGTATTTTTCGCCCTATAAGAGGCACCTAGGATTTGGAGTTGGAAAATAAGAAAAAAAAATATTCTAAACCAAATGTTGTGCATTACAGGCAGTGTGGCATTCCCCCATTCCATTACTCATAGGAAATGTGGCATCCCCCCCTCCTATTCCCCATTGGCAGTGTGGCATTCCCCCATCCATTCTCCATATAGGTAGTGTGCCATTCCCCTCTCCCATTCCCCATATAGGCAGTGTGGCATTCCCCCTCCCATTCCCCATATAGGCAGTGTGGCATTCCCCCCTCCCATTCCCCATATAGGCAGTGTGGCATTCCCCCTCCCATTCCCCATATAGCCAGTGTGGCATCCCCCCTCCCATTCCCCATATAGGCAGTGTGGCATTCCCCCTCCCATTCCCCATATAGGCAGTGTGGCATTCCCCCCTCCCATTCCCCATATAGACAGTGTGGCATTCCCCCCTCCCATCCCCCATATAGGCAGTGTGGCATTCCCCCCTCCCATTCCCCATATAGGCAGTGTGGCATTCCCCCCTCCCATTCCCCATATAGGCAGTGTAGCATTCCCCCCTCCCATTCCCCGTATAAGCAGTGTGGCATTCCCCCTCCCATTCCCCATATAGGCAGTGTGGCATCCCCCCTCCCATTCCCCATATAGGCAGTGTGGCATCCCCCCTCCCATTCCCCATATAGACAGTGTGGCATTCCCCCCTCCCATTCTCCATATAGGCAGTGTGGCATTCCCCCCTCCCATTCCCTGTATAAGCAATGTGGCATCCTCCCTCCCTTTCCCCATATAGGCAGTGTGGCATTCCCCCCTCCCATTCCCCATATAGGCAGTGTGGCATTCCCCCCTCCCATTCCCCATATAGGCAGTGTGACATCCCCCCTCCCATTCCCCATATAGGCAGTGTGGCATTCCACTCTCCCATTCCCCATATAGGCAGTGTGACATCCCCCCTCCCATTCCCCATATAGGCAGTGTGGCACTCCCCCCTCCAATTCCCCATATAGGCAGTGTGGCATTCCCCCCTCCCATTCTCCATATAGGCAGTGTGGCATTCCCCCCTCCCATTCCCCATATAGGCAGTGTGGCATTCCCCCTCCCATTCCCCATATAGGCAGTGTGGCATTCCCCTCCCATTCCCCATATAGACAGTGTGGCACTCCCCCCTCCCATTCCCCATATAGGCAGTGTGGCATCCCCCCTCCCATTCCCCATATAGGCAGTGTGGCATTCCCCCCTCCCATTCCCCATATAGGCAGTGTGGCCTTCCCCCTCCCATTCCCCATATAGGCAGTGTGGCCTTCCCCCTCCCATTCCCCATAAAGGCAGTGTGGCCTTCCCCCTCCCATTCCCCATATAGGCAGTGTGGCACTCCCCCCTGCCATTCCCCATATAGGCAGTGTGGCATCCCCCCTCTCATTCCCCATAAAGGCAGTGTGGCCTTCCCCCTCCCATTCCCCATATAGGCAGTGTGGCACTCCCCCCTGCCATTCCCCATATAGGCAATGTGGCCTTCCCCCTCCCATTCCCCATATAGGCAGTGTGGCCTTCCCCCTCCCATTCCCCTATATAGGCAGTGTGGCCTTCCCCCTCCCATTCCCCTATATAGGCAGTGTGGCATTCCCCCTCCCATTCCCCATATAGGCAATGTGGCCTTCCCCCTCCCATTCCCCATATAGGCAGTGTGGCACTCCCCCCTGCCATTCCCCATATAGGCAATGCGGCCTTCCCCCTCACATTCCCCATATAGGCAGTGTGGCCTTCCCCCTCCCATTCCCCTATATAGGCAGTGTGGCCTTCCCCCTCCCATTCCCCTATATAGGCAGTGTGGCATTCCCCCTCCCATTCCCCATATAGGCAATGTGGCCTTCCCCCTCCCATTCCCCATATAGGCAGTGTGGCCTTCCCCCCTCCCATTCCCCATATAGGCAATGTGGCATTCCCCCCTCCCATCCCCCATATAGGCAGTGTGGCATTCCCCCCTCCCATTCCCCATATAGGCAGTGTGGCATTCCCCCCTCCCATTCCCCATATAGGCAGTGTAGCATTCCCCCCTCCCATTCCCCGTATAAGCAGTGTGGCATTCCCCCTCCCATTCCCCATATAGGCAGTGTGGCATCCCCCCTCCCATTCCCCATATAGGCAGTGTGGCATCCCCCCTCCCATTCCCCATATAGACAGTGTGGCATTCCCCCCTCCCATTCTCCATATAGGCAGTGTGGCATTCCCCCCTCCCATTCCCCGTATAAGCAATGTGGCATCCCCCCTCCCTTTCCCCATATAGGCAGTGTGGCATTCCCCCCTCCCATTCCCCATATAGGCAGTGTGGCATTCCCCCCTCCCATTCCCCATATAGGCAGTGTGGCATTCCACTCTCCCATTCCCCATATAGGCAGTGTGACATCCCCCCTCCCATTCCCCATATAGGCAGTGTGGCACTCCCCCCTCCAATTCCCCATATAGGCAGTGTGGCATTCCCCCCTCCCATTCTCCATATAGGCAGTGTGGCATCCCCCCTCCCATTCCCCATATAGACAGTGTGGCATTCCCCCCTCCCATTCTCCATATAGGCAGTGTGGCATTCCCCCCTCCCATTCCCCGTATAAGCAATGTGGCATCCCCCCTCCCTTTCCCCATATAGGCAGTGTGGCATTCCCCCCTCCCATTCCCCATATAGGCAGTGTGGCATTCCCCCCTCCCATTCCCCATATAGGCAGTGTGGCATTCCCCCCTCCCATTCCCCATATAGGCAGTGTGGCATTCCCCCTCCCATTCCCCATATAGGCAGTGTGGCATTCCCCTCCCATTCCCCATATAGACAGTGTGGCACTCCCCCCTCCCATTCCCCATATAGGCAGTGTGGCATCCCCCCTCCCATTCCCCATATAGGCAGTGTGGCATTCCCCCCTCCCATTCCCCATATAGGCAGTGTGGCCTTCCCCCTCCCATTCCCCATATAGGCAGTGTGGCCTTCCCCCTCCCATTCCCCATATAGGCAGTGTGGCATTCCCCCTCCCATTCCCCATATAGGCAGTGTGGCATTCCCCTCCCATTCCCCATATAGACAGTGTGGCACTCCCCCCTCCCATTCCCCATATAGGCAGTGTGGCATCCCCCCTCCCATTCCCCATATAGGCAGTGTGGCATTCCCCCCTCCCATTCCCCATATAGGCAGTGTGGCCTTCCCCCTCCCATTCCCCATATAGGCAGTGTGGCCTTCCCCCTCCCATTCCCCATATAGGCAGTGTGGCACTCCCCCCTGCCATTCCCCATATAGGCAATGTGGCCTTCCCCCTCCCATTCCCCATATAGGCAGTGTGGCCTTCCCCCTCCCATTCCCCTATATAGGCAGTGTGGCCTTCCCCCTCCCATTCCCCTATATAGGCAGTGTGGCATTCCCCCTCCCATTCCCCATATAGGCAATGTGGCCTTCCCCCTCCCATTCCCCATATAGGCAGTGTGGCACTCCCCCCTGCCATTCCCCATATAGGCAATGCGGCCTTCCCCCTCCCATTCCCCATATAGGCAGTGTGGCCTTCCCCCTCCCATTCCCCTATATAGGCAGTGTGGCCTTCCCCCTCCCATTCCCCTATATAGGCAGTGTGGCATTCCCCCTCCCATTCCCCATATAGGCAATGTGGCCTTCCCCCTCCCATTCCCCATATAGGCAGTGTGGCACTCCCCCCTCCAATTCCCCATATAGGCAGTGTGGCATTCCCCCCTCCCATTCTCCATATAGGCAGTGTGGCATTCCCCCCTCCCATTCCCCATATAGGCAGTGTGGCATTCCCCCTCCCATTCCCCATATAGGCAGTGTGGCATTCCCCTCCCATTCCCCATATAGACAGTGTGGCACTCCCCCCTCCCATTCCCCATATAGGCAGTGTGGCATCCCCCCTCCCATTCCCCATATAGGCAGTGTGGCATTCCCCCCTCCCATTCCCCATATAGGCAGTGTGGCCTTCCCCCTCCCATTCCCCATATAGGCAGTGTGGCCTTCCCCCTCCCATTCCCCATATAGGCAGTGTGGCCTTCCCCCTCCCATTCCCCATATAGGCAGTGTGGCACTCCCCCCTGCCATTCCCCATATAGGCAATGTGGCCTTCCCCCTCCCATTCCCCATATAGGCAGTGTGGCCTTCCCCCTCCCATTCCCCTATATAGGCAGTGTGGCCTTCCCCCTCCCATTCCCCTATATAGGCAGTGTGGCATTCCCCCTCCCATTCCCCATATAGGCAATGTGGCCTTCCCCCTCCCATTCCCCATATAGGCAGTGTGGCCTTCCCCCTCCCATTCCCCTATATAGGCAGTGTGGCCTTCCCCCTCCCATTCCCCTATATAGGCAGTGTGGCACTCCCCCCTGCCATTCCCCATATAGGCAATGCGGCCTTCCCCCTCCCATTCCCCATATAGGCAGTGTGGCCTTCCCCCTCCCATTCCCCTATATAGGCAGTGTGGCATTACCCCTCCCATTCCCCATATAGGCAGTGTGGCCTTCCCCCTCCCATTCCCCTATATAGGCAGTGTGGCATTCCCCCTCCCATTCCCCATATAGGCAGTGTGGCACTCCCCCCTGCCATTCCCCATATAGGCAATGTGGCCTTCCCCCTCCCATTCCCCATATAGGCAGTGTGGCCTTCCCCCCTCCCATTCCCCATATAGGCAATGTGGCATTCCCCCCTCCCATCCCCCATATAGGCAGTGTGGCATTCCCCCCTCCCATTCCCCATATAGGCAGTGTGGCATTCCCCCTCCCATTCCCCATATAGGCAGTGTAGCATTCCCCCCTCCCATTCCCCATATAGGCAGTGTAGCATTCCCCCCTCCCATTCCCCGTATAAGCAGTGTGGCATTCCCCCTCCCATTCCCCATATAGGCAGTGTGGCATTCCCCCTCCCATTCCCCATATAGGCAGTGTGGCATTCCCCCCTCCCATTCCCCATATAGGCAGTGTGGCATTCCCCCTCCCATTCCCCATATAGGCAGTGTGGCATTCCCCCCTCCCATTCCCCATATAGGCAGTGTAGCATTCCCCCCTCCCATTCCCCGTATAAGCAGTGTGGCATTCCCCCTCCCATTCCCCATATAGGCAGTGTGGCATCCCCCCTCCCATTCCCCATATAGGCAGTGTGGCATCCCCCCTCCCATTCCCCATATAGGCAGTGTGGCATTCCCCCCTCCCATTCTCCATATAGGCAGTGTGGCATTCCCCCCTCCCATTCCCCGTATAAGCAATGTGGCATCCCCCCTCGCTTTCCCCATATAGGCAGTGTGGCATTCCCCCCTCCCATTCCCCATATAGGCAGTGTGGCATTCCCCCCTCCCATTCCCCATATAGGCAGTGTGACATCCCCCCTCCCATTCCCCATATAGGCAGTGTGGCATTCCACTCTCCCATTCCCCATATAGGCAGTGTGACATCCCCCCTCCCATTCCCCATATAGGCAGTGTGGCACTCCCCCCTCCAATTCCCCATATAGGCAGTGTGGCATTCCCCCCTCCCATTCTCCATATAGGCAGTGTGGCATTCCCCCCTCCCATTCCCCATATAGGCAGTGTGGCACTCCCCCCTCCAATTCCCCATATAGGCAGTGTGGCATTCCCCCCTCCCATTCTCCATATAGGCAGTGTGGCATTCCCCCCTCCCATTCCCCATATAGGCAGTGTGGCATTCCCCCTCC
Organism: Gastrophryne carolinensis; assembly: GCA_027917425.1. Taxonomy (NCBI): domain Eukaryota; kingdom Metazoa; phylum Chordata; class Amphibia; order Anura; family Microhylidae; genus Gastrophryne; species Gastrophryne carolinensis. The sequence goes on from CM051235.1 coordinate 608,061,289, forward strand.
CATTCCCCATATAGGCAGTGTGGCATTCCCCTCCCATTCCCCATATAGGCAGTGTGGCATTCCCCCCTCCCATTCCCCATATAGGCAGTGTGGCACTCCCCCTCCCATTCCCCATATAGGCAGTGTGGCATCCCCCCTCCCATTCCCCATATAGGCAGTGTGACATTCCCCCCTCCCATTCCCCATATAGGCAGTGTGGCCTTCCCCCTCCCATTCCCCATATAGGCAGTGTGGCCTTCCCCCTCCCATTCCCCATATAGGCAGTGTGGCACTCCCCCCTGCCATTCCCCATATAGGCAATGTGGCCTTCCCCCTCCCATTCCCCATATAGGCAGTGTGGCCTTCCCCCTCCCATTCCCCTATATAGGCAGTGTGGCCTTCCCCCTCCCATTCCCCTATATAGGCAGTGTGGCATTCCCCCTCCCATTCCCCATATAGGCAATGTGGCCTTCCCCCTCCCATTCCCCATATAGGCAGTGTGGCACTCCCCCCTGCCATTCCCCATATAGGCAATGCGGCCTTCCCCCTCCCATTCCCCATATAGGCAGTGTGGCCTTCCCCCCTCCCATTCCCCATATAGACAGTGTGGCATCCCCCCCTCCCATTCCCCTATATAGGCAGTGTGGCATTCCCCCCTCCTATTCCCCATATAGGCAGTGTGGCATTCCCCCCTCCTATTCCCCATATAGGCAGTGTGGCATTCCCCCTCCCATTCCCCATATAGGCAGTGTGGCATTCCCCCCTCCTATTCCCCATATAGGCAGTGTGGCATTCCCCCTCCCATTTCCCATATAGGCAGTGTGGCATTCTCCCCTCCTATTCCCCATATAGGCAGTGTGGCATTCCCCCTCCCATTCCCCATACAGGCAGTGTGGCATTCCCCCTCTCATTCCCCATATAGGCAGTGTGTCCTTCCCCCCTCCCATTCCCCATATAGGCAGTGTGGCATTCCCCCTCCCATTCCCCATATAGGCAGTGTGTCCTTCCCCCCTCCCATTCCCCATATAGGCAGTGTGGCATTCTCCCTCCCATTCCCCATATAGGCAGTGTGGCATCCCCCCTCTCATTCCCCATACAGGCAGTGTGGCACTTCCCCCTCCCATTCCCCATATAGGCAGTGTGGCATTCCCCCTCCCATTCCCCATATAGGCAATGTGGCCTTCCCCCTCCCATTCCCCATATAGGCAGTGTGGCCTTCCCCCCTCCCATTCCCCATATAGACAGTGTGGCATCCCCCCCTCCCATTCCCCTATATAGGCAGTGTGGCATTCCCCCCTCCTATTCCCCATATAGGCAGTGTGGCATTCCCCCCTCCTATTCCCCATATAGGCAGTGTGGCATTCCCCCTCCCATTCCCCATATAGGCAGTGTGGCATTCCCCCCTCCTATTCCCCATATAGGCAGTGTGGCATTCCCCTCTCCCATTCCCCATATAGGCAGTGTGGCATTCTCCCCTCCTATTCCCCATATAGGCAGTGTGGCATTCCCCCTCCCATTCCCCATATAGGAAGTGTGGCACTTCCTCCTCCCATTCCCCATATAGGCAGTGTGGCCTTCCCCCCTCCCATTCCCCATATAGGCAGTGTGGCATCCCCCCTCTCATTCCCCATACAGGCAGTGTGGCACTTCCCCCTCCCATTCCCCATATAGGCAGTGTGGCATTCCCCCTCCCATTCCCCTATATAGGCAGTGTGGCATTCCCCCTCCCATTCCCCATATAGGCAATGTGGCCTTCCCCCTCCCATTCCCCATATAGGCAGTGTGGCATTCCCCCCTCCCATTCCCCATATAGGCAGTGTGACATTCCCCCTCCCATTCCCCATATAGGCAGTGTGGCATCCCCCCTCATCCCCTATTCACTGTGGCATTCCCATAAGCAATGTGGGAGAATCACCCCAACCCCCCCCCCCCAGAAAAAAAGATTAGTGAAGTATCGACTTGTGCTGACCCACTGCTAAGTGTTGCTGCGGAACTACAGTCATTTTTTACTATAGTTCCGCTTTAAAGGAGCACTATCGCGAAAAAATGGCCCAATGATAAAAATCCATATAAATATACCGGATGGCGGGAGGAGGGCTGACTTATACACGCAGCATCAGGAAATATCCAGCCAGGCTTGTTTTTTTATTTTAATGGAAGGAAAAGGACAGTGTGGCATCCCCCCTCTCATTCCCCATACAGGCAGTGTGGCATCCCCCCTCTCATTCCCCATACAGGCAGTGTGGCACTTCCCCCTCCCATTCCCCATATAGGCAGTGTGGCATCCCCCCTCCCATTCCCCATATAGGCAGTGTGGCATTCCCCCTCCCATTCCCCATATAGGCAGTGTGGCACTTCCCCCTCCCATTCCCCATATAGGCAGTGTGGCATCCCCCCTCCCATTCCCCATATAGGCAGTGTGGCACTTCCTCCTCCCATTCCCCATACAGGCAGTGTGGCATTCCCCCTCCCATTCCCCATATAGGCAGTGTGGCATTCCCTCCTCCCATTCCCCATATAGGCAGTGTGGCATCCCCCCTCCCATTCCCCATATAGGCAGTGTGGCCTTCCCCCTCTCATTCCCCATACAGGCAGTGTGGCACTTCCCCCTCCCATTCCCCATATAGGCAGTGTGGCATTCCCACCTCCCATTCCCCATATAGGCAGTGTGGCCTTCCCCCTCCCATTCCCCATATAGGCAGTGTGGCACTTCCTCCTCCCATTCCCCATACAGGCAGTGTGGCATTCCCCCTCCCATTCCCCATATAGGCAGTGTGGCATTCCCTCCTCCCATTCCCCATATAGGCAGTGTGGCATCCCCCCTCCCATTCCCCATATAGGCAGTGTGGCATCCCCCCTTCCATTCCCCATACAGGCAGTGTGGCCTTCCCTCCTCCCATTCCCCATATAGGCAGTGTGGCACTTCCTCCTCCCATTCCCCATATAGGCAGTGTGGCATTCCCTCCTCCCATTCCCCATATAGGCAGTGTGGCATCCCCCCTCCCATTCCCCATATAGGCAGTGTGGCATTCCCTCCTCCCATTCCCCATATAGGCAGTGTGGCATCCCCCCTCCCATTCCCCATATAGGCAGTGTGGCCTTCCCCCTCCCATTCCCCATATAGGCAGTGTGGCACTTCCTCCTCCCATTCCCCATACAGGCAGTGTGGCATTCCCCCTCCCATTCCCCATTTACCCATTTTTTACTATAGTTCCGCTTTAAAGGAGCACTATCGCGAAAAAATGGCCCAATGATAAAAATCCATATAAATATACCGGATGGCGGGAGGAGGGCTGACTTATACATGCAGCATCAGGAAATATACAGCCAGGCTTGTTTTTTTATTTTAATGGAAGGAAAAGGACATCCGGGGTGACAGGCTCTGTCACCCCTCATAGACTAAACCTGTAACCCCTGGATTTTATTTCTACCAGGGGAACAAAACCACAAGCTTGATGGGAGTTTTATTTGGTTCGGGTGTATAAGTGACCCCTCCTCTCATTAGTCGACATGTTTGTATGGATTTTTGATATTACACAATTTCTGTTTCTAGTTGTACACTGTTCATGTAAACTGCAAAAACTGTACCATGGCGCCATCTAGTGGTCTGTATTTGTATGACTTGCTTATCAGGCACAAGCTTTGGGTAATTTTTCTGTGATTATTGTTGGGATACCTGTCTGCATGAAGTTAAAAAATCAGGGATAATGCTCACATCATAAATACACGATATGGTCCATTTTCTTTATTTGTATGTGTGAATTATCCGGCCATTCCACATTCCAGCATTCTCACATTTGCATAAAGCTTATTTTTGCTTTTCCAAATCTCTCTTTAATTCTCCATTTCCCACAACCCTCCATCTTTTTCTATTTCCCACATCCCTCCATCTTTCTCTATTTCCCACATCCCTCCATCTTTTTCTATTTCCCACATCCCTCCATCTTTCTCTATTTCCCACATCCCTCCATCTTTCTCTATTTCCCACATCCCTCCATTTTTCTCTATTTCCCACATCCCTCCATCTTTCTCTATTTCCCACATCCCTCCATTTTCCCTAATTCCCACATCCCTCCATCTTTCTCTATTTCCACATCCCTCAATCTTTTTCTATTTCCCACATCCCTCCATCTTTTTCTATTTCCCACATCCCTCCATCTTTTTCTATTTCCCACATCCCTCCATCTTTTTCTATTCCCCACATCCCTCCATCTTTTTCTATTCCCTACATCCCTCCATCTTTCTCTATTTCCTACATTCCTCCATATTTCTCTATTTCTCACATCCCTCCATCTTTCTCTATTCCCACATCCCTCCATTTTTCTCTATTTCCCACATCCCTCCATCTTTTTCTATTCCCCACATCCCTCCATCTTTCTCTATTCTCACATCCCTCCATCTTTTTCTATTTCCTACATCCCTCCATTTTCCTCTATTTCCTACATCCCTCCATTTTCTCTATTCCCCACATCCCTCCATCTTTCTCTATTCCCACATCCCTCCACCTTTCTCTATTTCCTACAGCCCTCCATCTTTCTCTATTTCCCACATCCCTCCAACTTTCTCTATTTTCCACATCCCTCCATCTTTCTCTATTTCCCACATCCCTCCATCTTTCTCTATTTCCCACATCCCTCCATCTTTCTCTATTTCCCACATCCCTCCATCTTTCTCTATTTCCCACATCCCTCCATCTTTCTCTATTTCCCACATCCCTCCATCTTTCAGTAAGTAGAACTAGGCCCTGAAGAATTTAACAGGAACAAATTGGTAAAACTCTTAGATGTGCATATGTGATGCACTGATGAGGGCGGTTCAATGCGCTTCAGTACGCTGGAAAAATGTTTTTTGTTTTGTTTTGGACAACAGCAGCAGGTGTGTAACTATGGAGAGACTGACCTTTGTGAAGATAAATTTAGGCATGGATCAGCCAAGTTTCCACCCACCAATGGCTGATGCATCAGAGTAGATTGATCATGGTGCCACACCAACACTTAAGAAATATGGATAGTGCAAAACAGATTTAAGGCACTGCTCTCCAGTTACAGACATTCCTCTGCATCAGACCACAAGTAATTATTGAAGGAAATGCTTTATGTAAAGCTTAACTTTTAATAATATTCCTAGGATAACATATATGTGCCCAAAATTTGTATATGTTCTCTTCATGCTGCTGCAAACTCCAGGGTGTGTCTTTCAAGCAATATATGGGCTGCCCATGCTGCTGCCAACTCCAGGGTGCCTTTCAGGCAATATATGGGCTCCTCATGCTGCTGCCAACTCCGGGATTTGTCTTTCAGGCAATATATGAGCTCCTCATGCTGCTGCCAACTCCAGGGTGTGTCTTTCGGGCAATACAAGGGCTCCTCATGCTGCTGCCAACTCCAGGGTGTGTCTTTCAGGCAATATATGGGGTCCTCATGCTGCTGCCAACTCCAGGGTGTGTCTTTCAGGCAATATATGGGCTCCTCATGATGCTGCCAACTCCAGTGTGTCTTTCAGGCAATATATGGGTTTCTCATGCTGCTGCCAACTCAAGAGTGTGTCTTTCACGCAATATATGGGCTCCTCATGCTGCTGCCAACTCCAGGATGTGTTTTTCAGGCAATATATGGGCTCCTCATGCTGCTGCCATCTCCAGGGTGTGTCTTTCTGACAATATATGGGCTACTCATGATGCTGCCAACTCCAGGGTGTGTCTTTCTGGCAATATATGGGCTCCTCATGATGCTGCCAACTCCAGTGTGTCTTTCAGGCAATATGTGGGCTCCTCATGCTGATGCCAACTCCAGGGTGTCTTTCAGGCAATATATGGGGTCCCCATGCTGCTGCCAACTCCAGGATGTGTCTTTCAGGCAATATATGGGCTTCTCATGCTGCTGCTAACTCCAGGATGTGTCTTTCAGGCAATATATGGGCTCCTCATGCTGCCGACAACTCCAGGGTGTGTCTTTCAGGCAATATATTGGCTCCTCATGCTGCTGCCAACTCCAGGGTGGGTCTTTCTGGCATTATATGGGCTCCTCATGATGCTGCCAACTCCAGTGTGTCTTTCAGTCAATATATGGGCTCCTCATGCTGATGCCAACTCCGGGGTATCTCTCACGCAATATATGGGCTCCCCATGCTGCTGCCAACTCCAGGATGTGTCTTTCAGGCAATATATGGGCTCCTCATGCTGCTGCCAACTCCAGGGTGTCTTTCAGGCAATATATGGGCTCCCCATGCTGCTGCCAACTCCAGGATATGTCTTTCAGGCAATATATGGGCTCCTCATGCTGCTGCCAACTCCAGGATATGTCTTTCAGGCAATATATGGGCTCCTCATGCTGCTGCCAACTCCAGGATGTGTCTTTCAGACAATATATGGGCTCCCCATGCTACTGCCAACTCCAGGGTGTGTTTTTCAGGCAATATATGGGCTCCTCATGCTGATGCCACCTCAAGGCTCTGTAATTGTGCTGCTCTGATCTGCATGTCATACTTCTTTACAGTATTATTTCACTAACCCAGCACGCATCCTATGCATGTTACAGCAAGGCAAAATGTTCTACAACCCTATTGAGGCTCTCGGTAGGCCAGAAATAGCTGTTTTTAATAGCGTTTCACCGTGAATAAATTCAAACTGAAGCAAAGTTTTCTGAACTGAAGCAAATCACATTTTTCAACAATTCGCTCATCTCTAGTAATAGCCTATGTACTCAAACCTCCCAAGTGTCCCTGATTTGGAGGGACTGTCCCTCGTTGGTCTCATTTGTCCCTCTTTGAGGTGTAAGATCTGTAGCAATAAATGATTTATTTGCCTATTCAAAGTGTTTCTATTGTTGTAACTTTTACATTCTATCTCCTATCCATCCCTCAATGAAGGGGCGTGGCCTACTTTAACAAATGTCCTTCTTTCCAACACTGAAAAGTTGGTAGATATGTACGTAATGCCTACTTTGTACAGCTCCACAGATTAGGAACGTGCTATATACATAAGCAATAATTATAAAAATTCAATCTCCAAGCTCTACTTACCAACTCTTATCCAAGCTCTACTTACCAACCCTTCTCCAAATTCTACTTACCCACCCTTCTCCAAGCTCTACTTACCCACCCTTCTCCAAGCTCTACTTACCCACCCTTCTCCAAGCTCTACTTTCTCACCCTTCTTCAAGCTCTACTTACTCACCCTTCTCCAAGCTCTACTTTCCCACCCTTCTTTAAGCTCTACTTACCCACCCTTCTCCATGCTCTACTTACCCACCCTTCTCCAAGCTCTACTTTCCCACCCTTATCCAAGCTCTACTTACCAACCCTTGTCTAAACTCTACTTACCCACCCTTCTCCAAGCTCTACTTACCCATTCTTATCCAAGCTCTACTTACCAACCCTTCTCCAAGCTCTACTTACCCACCCTTCTCCAAGCTCTACTTCCCCACCCTTCTTCAAGCTCTACTTTCCCAACCCTCTCCAAGCTCTACTCACCCACCCTTCTCCAAGCTCTACTTACCTAACCTTCTCCAAGCTTTACTAACCCACCCATCTCCAAGCTCTACTTTCCCACCCTTCTCCAATCTCTACTAACCCACCCTTCTCCAAGCTCTACTTACCCACCCTTTTCCAAGCTCTACTTACCCACCCTTTTCCAAGCTCTACTTACCCACTCCTTTCCAAGCTCACTCACCTCACTCCAAATTCTACTCAACCACCCAGCCACACTGATCTACCTCATTATGTCCCACTCAAGTTTAGACTCTAGGGCTGCTACAAAAGGTTTTGGTCTACTTTTATGCCTCCTATTGTGGACTTTAATGATCGTACAAATGACTGTAGAGGCATCACAAGCTTAGATGCCCTGTGGGACAAGTGTAAGAAAAAGACATAAATTCAATTTTGACTTTTAACATTGGAGCCAAGGCTTGTTTGTGGAGTTTCAGTCTTTATTCATTACATTCAATGGGAGAAGAGCTTTCTGAAGCCTGTAAGTTACAGAAGCAAGTTGCCCTAGTGAGAGACCCAGGTTAGCCTAGGTAGTGGGCTGAAGGAGATCAAAGATTGCCTCAACTTTGCCTCAATGTAGGACATTTGGTCAGTTTAGCTCAGTGACCCAAACACATGTTTTAGTTTCCCTTTAAAGAGGAACAAAACCCACCAGCGGCCGGCCAGGAATGTGTGAAACTCCCCCAGGGCCCCGGTAAAGACTTACCTTTTCCCACTCCAGTGATGCATGTGTGGGCTCTCGTCCAATCAGAACCATTTACCTTTCGGCAAAGGTCTCTGATTGAAATCGATAAGGAGCGCGCGCTTCTGCATCCCCCGGTGTGTGTTTACTTCCTTTCGGCAAAAATCTCCAGTATCCCCAGTTTCGTGCGCCACCCCAAGCCTATCTGAATGGTTGGGGCAGGTGCACGAAACCGGGGATACTGGAGATGTGGCACAGTGTGCATCTCCCATCGATTTCAATTAGAGCCCTATGCCAAATGGAAGTAAACACAGCAAAGGGTTCCTATTGGACGAGAGCCCACATATGTGCCGCTGAAGCGGTGAAAGGTGAGTTTTAGTGGTCGAACTGGGGGGTTTCACATAGCAGGCAATCACAATTTGCGATGCCTCGGGGTACGGAACAAAACCTGGGAAAGTCAGATTCCAGGGTTTTGTTCTGCTTTAAAATATTACATGTGAATATTTCATAGGAACCGTTTGCTGCCGGAACATTTTATGCAGGAAGCATGGAAGAGCAAGCTATTACGTGTATGACCTTTCTTTACTCTGTAATCTTTGTAAAGTGGTGTCTTTTTTTAAGGTACCGTACATTCAAGATGGCTAAGAGTTGTTTTCAAAAAGGAAAATCAAAATGATACATCTGTAAAATGTCCCACACGCTTTTAAACTTTAAACCCAGTCTGGAATAAAAAAATTGGCACTTCTGTGTTTATTGGCATTATTAATTTTGGCGCGCGGGATGGCAGTGAAGGCCTCTCGTCAGTGAATCGTCTGCAGTTAAACCATTCCAGGAGGAACGGACCCATTATCCAAAAATGGCTTATCGATTCTTCATGCACAATTAGTCTGAGTTCACCCCAAAGCGCTGTGATGTGACTTAAGATTTTCTTGGAAATAACAATTGCAACAGTGAATTGTTAGCAAATACGATTGGCAGTTAGTAGACTGTATTTTTTCACTTCATAAGATGCACTATCCCCTCAAAAGTGGTGGTGGTGGAGGAGATGTTGGTGCATCTTATGGAGCGAATGTGAGGCTTGGAAAAGAAAAGTTTGCTCACCTTCCCAGCACTCCTGCACGCTTGATTGTCCTCCAGCATGACCTTCCCAGCACTCCTGCACGCTTGATTGTCCTCCAGCATGACCTGTGGTCTCTGTGGCTTATGTATGGAACCAGGGCTGGAGGAGGGCATGCACACAGAGCTGGGAAACTGTCTGTGCAGCCACCAGTGTGGCACTGGCATTGCTGGATCCTGGCCGAGGTATTGTGTTTAGGTTCTGCCACACTGGCTGTTATAGGGGGATTGGGCATGGATCCTGCACACTGTCTGTTATGGGGTGATTGAGGGGTTCTGTGCACTGCCTGTTATGGGGTGATTGTGGGTGAGCTGCACACTGTCTGTTATGGGGTGATTGGGGAGGATTCTGCACACTGCCTGTTATGGGGTGATTGGGGGGATTCTGCACACTATTTGTTATTGGGTGATTGGGGGGTTCAACACATTGCCTGTTATGGGGTGATTTTGGGTGAGCTGCGCACTGCCTGTTATGGGGTGATTGGGGGGAGTCTACATACTGTCTTTTTCGGGTTGATTGGGGGGATTCTGCACACTGCCTGTTATGGGGTGATTGGGGGGATTCTGCACACTGTTTGTTATTGGGTGACTGGGGGGTTCTGCACACTGCCTGTTATGGGGTGGTTGTGGGTGAGCTGCGCACTGCCTGTTATGTAGTGATTGGGGGGGAAGTCTACACACTGTCTGTTATGGGGTTATTGGGGGGGGATTCTGCACACTGCCTGTTATGGGGTGATTGGGGGGGATTCTGCACACTGTCTGTTATAGGGCAATTTGGGGGATTCTGCACACTGCCTGTTATGGGGTGATTGGGGGGATTTTGTCCTCTGCCTGTTATGGAGGGGAGGTCTCTGCACACTGCTTGTTATGAGGGGAAATCTTGGGTCTGCACACTGCCTGTTATGGGGTGATTGGGGGGATTCTGCACACTGTTTGTTATTGGGTGACTGGGGGGTTCTGTACACTGCCTGTTATGGGGTGGTTGTGGGTGAGCTGCGCACTGCCTGTTATGTAGTGATTGGGGGGGAAGTCTACACACTGTCTGTTATTGGGTGATTGGGGGGGATTCTGCACACTGCCTGTTATGGGGTGATTGGGGGAGATTCTGCACACTGTCTGTTATAGGGCAATTTGGGGGGATTCTGCACACTGCCTGTTATGGGGTGATTGGGGGGGGGGGATTCTGTCCTCTGCCTGTTATGGAGGGGAAGTCTCTGCACACTGCCTGTTATGAGGGGAAATCTTGTTATGGGTTGATTGGGGGGGATTCTGCATGCTGCTTTTTATGGGGCGATTGGGGGGGGGGGCAAAAGAACCCGTTATTAATGTCTTGGGGCTATTTTAGCATACCCCTTGGTTCAAAATATTTATCCTCCTCTAAACCCTAGGTGCATCTTATTCATGTAATGTGGCTGAAGGTTTAAGCATGTTGTTTTTCCTGAACACATCACACTGCATCATCTTCCACATTATAAAATTCTTGGTGCTTTTAAGACCTTGATTATAAAAAATACCATTTTGTGAAATACTCACCTGTAAAATGGGTATTGTAAGTATGTCACACACCCCGCTTCAGATAACCATAACACGTGGGTAATACCAACCTGAAGAGGCGTTCCTGCAGAGATGATAGTAAAAAGAAAGCCCCTCCCTGATCCATAAATACCTGGGACCTCCCACTCATTACCCAGTATACAGAAGCAGTAAGATAGGGACCAGGAAGAGGCAAATATAAAAACAACAAAGTTCACAATATAAAGGATCCCAAATACAAAAAGGGCGGGTGAAGCGGGGTGTGTGACATACTTACAATACCCATTTTACAGGTGAGTATTTCACAAAATGGTATTATTCTAAGTATGTCACACACCCCGCTTCAGATAACCATAACACGTGGGACATCCAACAGCAGTGTCCATAAAAGGGCGGGGATCCAAAACAAGTCAACAATGCACAACTTAAACCACAACAGCTTGCAGAACTGTACGGCCAAAAGCAGCGTCCGCTGAGGCCCGAACATCAACCTTGTAAAACTTGGAAAAAGTGTGAACAGAAGACCAAGTAGCGGCCTTACAAACTTGCTCAACAGAAGCCTGGTGCTGAAAGGCCCAGGACGCTCCAACAGCACGAGTAGAATGAGCAGTAACACGAAAAGGGGGACTCCTCCCCTTGGCAGAATAGGCCCCAATGATGGCCTGACGAATCCATTTACTAATGGAAGATTTGGCAGGAGCCAAACCTTTTCTAGGCCCGCAGGGCACCACAAAAAAGGCATCAGTCTTACGAAAGGAAGACGTAACCACCAGATAATATTTCACAGCGCGAACCACATCCAAGGAGTGTAGCGCCCTCTCCTTGTCGCTACTAGGATTGGGACATAGAGAGGGCAGAACAATATCTTGATTCAGATGGAAAGCCGAAACCACCTTAGGAAGAAAATCAGGCTTAAACCGAAAGACAACCTTGTCCTGATGCCTTTCGAAATACGGAGCTTTAATGGATAAAGCTGCCAACTCAGAAACACGCCTAACTGAAGTGATAGCCACCAAAAAGGCCACCTTTTGAGTAAGTGAAGACAAAGGCGCCTCATTCAAGGGCTCAAACGGAGGGCCCTGAAGAGCAGAAAGTACCAAGTTCAAATCCCAAACTGGAACAAAAGGCTTCCTAGGAGGCCGTACATGCATAACTCCTTGGAAAAAGGTCTTGACTAAGGGATGAAGTGCAAAGGACCTTTGAAAGAACACTGCTAGAGCAGAAACCTGCCCCTTCAAGGTACTGATCTGGAGCCCCAGCTCCAAACCATGTTGAAGAAACTCCAAAATTCTAGGGACGGAGAACTCCCGGCAAGAGAAGGACCTACCTTCACACCAATCAATATAGGACCTCCAGGCCCTATAATAAACAGTAGAGGAAGAGCGCTTCCTGGCGCTGATAAGAGTCTGGATCACCGCATCAGAAAGGCCCTCCTCCTTCAAGATTGCGGTTTCAGCAGCCAAGCCGTCAAAGCCAGCGATTGTAAATTTGGATGACATAGCCGACCCTGTGTTAGCAGGTCCGGCCTCAGAGGCAGGGCGAACTGATCTTTTGCCAGCCTTACCAGATCTGCGAACCAAACGCGCCTTGGCCACCTTGGAGCCACCAGGATCGCTGACACTCCTTCCAACGCCAGTTTGCGCACCACCCTGGCTAGCATCGGGAACGGAGGGAACAGGTAAAGCAGTCCCAGATCCCTCCAATCCAGAGACATGGCATCCACCGCCAGAGCCAGAGGGTCCTGTGAGAGAGACACAAAGACTGGAAGCTTGTGATTGTGACGAGAGGCAAAGAGATCCACTGCCGGGAACCCCCACCTGAGACAGATCGAGTGAAACACCTTGGGACTGAGAGACCACTCCCCCTGACGAGAGGAGGCCCTGCTCAGCAAGTCCGCCTCCGTGTTCTCCACTCCCGGAATGTAAACTGCTGAGATGCACGGGACGTTGGTCTCCGCCCACTCCAGAATCAAAGACACTTCCCTGAGGACACTCCTGCTGCGAGTCCCTCCCTGGTGATTGATATAAGCAACCGCCGTCCTGTTGTCCGACCGGACCTGAACTGGCAATCCTCTCAGCTGACAAGTCAAGCGGAGCAGAACCAGCCTGATGGCTCTCAACTCCAGAATATTGATGGGCTCGTGAGCCTCCTGCGGACTCCACAGACCCTGAAACTGAAAGTCCTTCCAAACACCCCCCCAGCCAGAGAGACTGGCATCCGTGGTCACCGTTTCCCAACGGGGGGCCAGGAAGGATCTGCCCTTCGACAGATTGACCGACCCCAACCACCATAGTAGGGAACGACGAACTCGGGGAGTCAACCGGAATGATTTGTCCAGAGATGACTGCGACCTGTCCCAAACCTTCAGCAGAAGAAGCTGAAGCGTCCTCGTATGGAACTGTGCAAAAGGGACCGCCTCGAATGAGGCCACCATTAACCCCACCAGCCTCATCCCCAGCCGGATGGACGGATGAGGGGCCAACAAGAGAAGCTGAACCAGCTCTTGAATCAAAAGAATCTTGTCCTGGGGCAGGAACACCCTGGCCTGCGAGGTGTCCAGAGACATCCCCAGAAACAGCGCAATTCTGGATGGACGAAGAGAAGACTTGGGGCGGTTGATCACCCAACCGAACCTCTCCAGAGTGGACACCACCACTCCCGTGTCCAACTCCGCCTGGTTGAACGAAGAGGCCATGATCAGTAAATCGTCCAGATAGGGCACAATTCGAATGCCCCGCACTCTGAGCAGAGCCATCACCCCCGCAAGCACCTTGGTGAAGACCCGGGGGGCCGAGGTGAGACCGAAGGGCAGAGCCACAAACTGAAAATGCCGATTCTCCACCACAAACCTGAGAAACCTCTGGTGTGCTGGAAAAATCGGGACATGTAGATACGCGTCCTTGATGTCTATGGACGTCAGAAAATCTCCCTGACGAAGAGAATGAATGGCCGAGCGCAGCGTTTCCATGCGGAATTTGCGCGGCCGAATAAATTTGTTGAGAAACTTCAGATCCAAGATAGGACGGACTGACCCGTCCTTCTTGGGGACCGTGAACAGATTGGAATAGAAGCCCCGGCCCTGCTCCGCGGGGGGCACTGGGCAAATGACCGCCATGTCCAAAAGATTCTTTACTGCCACCAGGAGCCCCTGCACCGCCAGAGGCTCCGAAGGCATCCGAGACCTGAAGAACCTGGAGGGGGGGCGGAGCTCGAACTCTAGCTTGTAACCGGAAGACACCACTTCCCGTATCCATCTGTCCGAGACTTCTTGATCCCAGACTTGGGAGAAGTGTCTCAGCCGTCCCCCCACCCGCAAGGGTGAGGGCGCCCCCTCATTGCTGTGCCGGCTTAATAGCCGGCTTGGGCTTAGAACCCCAATGGTATCCGGAACGGGCACGACCTCTGCCCCTGTTCCCGGAATCTCCTCTGGAAGATTGGAACGCAGATCCTCTGCCAGATCTGGCCCCACGAAAGTAAGTTGTAAAGGTAGGCGCCCCCCGAAAGGAACGGCGCTGCTTCTTACGTTGAGGCAATCTGCCACCTTTAGTGACGGAATCCAATGTTTCACCAAAGAGCCTCAATCCGACAAAGGGTAAAGCCGTCAGAGACTTTTTTGACATAAAGTCTGCCGCCCACTGGCGCAGCCAGACCGACCGCCGAATAGTCACCAACAAGGCCGAGGTCCTACTACACATCATTAAGGTGTCATCCAAGGCGGTTAAAACAAAGGACAAAAACAACTCACACCGTTTGAGACTAATGAATTCAGAACTACCGGGGCGAAGCCCAGAAGATGTCAACAAGTCCCTGACCACGGACCTGGCAGCCAACACCATAAGCTCAGAAGCGCACACAGGCCGTATGGCTGACCCAACGCTAATAAAGCCATGACAAGCCATCTGGTCAATGCGTTTATCCTCCCCATCTTTAAGGGTGGAGCAATCAGGTCTATTTAAAACCGAGGAATTAGACAACCCCAGAACCGGGGCATCGACCTCGGGAGGGGAAGCCCAGCGCTTAACCACCTCCGAAGGGAAAGGGTATTTCTTGTCCCACCCCTGAGGAATACCAGGGAGCCTAGCGGGCCTGTCCCATTCCTTATCAATGATCTTATGAAAATGCCGTTGTGAAGGAAACTCCAAGCGTGGCCTGGATTCCTCAAACAACTCACCCTCCTGCTGAGACTCCGCCTCGGGAGGGGAAATCTTCAGAACCTCCAACATCAGCGCCAGGGCGTGAGGAGAATCCGAGGATCTCCCTAACTCACTAAGCTCCTCATCAGCGCCCGCGGACAGTTCATTATCCGACACCTCTGAGCCCTCAGAAACCTCACCTTCTTCTAGCCCAGAATAATCAGACCAATCCAAATTATTAAACTCGTCCAGGTCATCAGCCGGCAAGGCCGGGGACAAATGCTTCCTCTTGGCCGGGGCCTTACGGGCGGCCGAACTGGAAACAATTTTCTCAAGGTTGGCCAATCTGGCGCACATCTCAGCTTGCAGGTCCCTGCCCATGACAACGTCACACGGAGCGCGTGTCAGGGTGGGAGGCTGAGAAGACTCGGCCGGCGGTGCTGACCCAGACGCCTGGGCTCCCGACTGCCGCGCAATAGTTTGCTGTGCACAAGGTATACAAAGCAATACATCATCCCCAGTAATGGATGCGCCACACAATATGCACTTTTTGGGATGCCCCGAAGGGGTCCCAGCCCCAGTATCCGGGGATGCCTCCATAGGTGAACTTTTAATAGTCTCCAAGACCCAGGGAATTACGCTAATAAGCAACCCGGGATGCCCCTTTGGTGTCCCGAGTGGGAGGATTTACTAGCAAACAATGACCCCAGGGATCTAGGACCGGGAGAGAACCCCCTAAATTACTAAAGAGGATCCACCCGATAATCCACCGCCTAGAAAAGAAAGAAACAGAGGGGACCTAGTAAATGTAAGGCTAGGACACTATAAGGAAAAGACTGTAAACCATAAATAAATAAATGAGGCCCCAGGGCCACTCACGGATCCTTGATAACGCGGAAAATGGCGCCTCACACACCGCAAGGAAGCAGACCACAGGGCGAAGGAGGGGGCGTGGCAGCGCGGGCCGCAGGAAGACAAGGCACCGCCTGCCGCCGCCCACAAGAAGGAGCCTAAGCTCCGCAACGGCGCCTCCACTACGGCCAGCAACAGCGGGGGGCGGAGCCGCGGCGACGCGCGAAGGCCCGGCCCCGCCCTCCCCCCCCGACGCGGACGGGAAATGCGAAAACATAGACCGGCGCCGCCGTCTGCCGCGGCGCCGGTCAACGTGACAAGCCAGGCGGGTGTGACCGCCGCTACCGGCGGAGCACCCGACCTGTATCAAGCCAGCACACAGACAGCGGGCCGCCGGCCGCGGCAGCCGCCGCAGCCCGGCCCCACCCCCAAGACAAGGGCATGAGGAAAAAGCTCCCCTCATGAAGGCACAAACCGTCCCCTCAGAGAGCCAGCACCGCGGCCGTAATGGCGGCCGCGATGCTGCGCAAAGTACAGTGAAGGCACCCGCAAACAAGTAAACACACACACACACACACAATGAAAATAAAAGCACCAGGGAGAAAGTACCCATAGGAGGAGACCCCCCCCCAACCCCCACTGTATAACCAGGGAAGACTAAGGGGACCCCCCAGGGACCAGCACTAAGGGACGGGGCATCCCATACCGGGATCACCAACCCGGCGTCACCGCCTACCCTCTTATTTAGGGTCTCACGGGGGAGCTCTGCTCCTAGGCACCATGGGTGCCAGTATACCCTCGCTCGGGCCCGCAGCCAAAACTGAGGAGGCATGCATATTAAGACAAACAGATAAGAAGAAAGCCCGAGCGGAAATAATCCAAATAAGGGGCCGGGAGTTACCCCGGCTACCTGAAATCCCCCTATGCAAGGAGGAGACATCATCTTCTGACTTGCTCGCCGTCTTGCAGAGATGGAACACTGGGTAATGAGTGGGAGGTCCCAGGTATTTATGGATCAGGGAGGGGCTTTCTTTTTACTATCATCTCTGCAGGAACGCCTCTTCAGGCTGGTATTACCCACGTGTTATGGTTATCTGAAGCGGGGTGTGTGACATACTTAGAATACATTTTTTAACTTTGAAACTGGTATATAATGTAAATAATGTATAACATTTTTAAAATGTGTTGGTGCCCAGCGCTCTTGTGCATGGCACCTGTAAAGAAAAAACAAAGGCAGGACAACATCTGCTTGAACATATGTCTCCCCGTTCTCCCTGTCAAATGCCCCACTTGCTCATTACTTACTGCATCCCTGTTGTTTCCCATTTAGGGAGTCACCCTCTGCCCTGGCGCCATTACTTCATCAGGTTCTTTAAGGAAATTAAAACATATTTCATAACTAGGCACGTGTGTGATGTTAGGCCTGCTCCTGGAGGCATCAGCATGTGTTTTGGTTAACCCATCTGACTCATGCGAGGGTCCTGCCTCAGGTGGCCCCATTGCTGCCATTTCTCCTGGGTCTGATTAGTCTGTAGGGACAGAGTAGCACAACACACCAGCAGTTAGCAGACATGTCATTGGGAGTCCTTGCCTTGCGGTTGGGGTTGGTTGTCTGTTGTCCTACCTGAGTTGACTGGCTCTGGCTGTGACTCTAAGCCCAACACCTGGGCCTTCTCCTCTTCGGATTAAATCTGGGGCTGCTGTGTGGGATTCTGAGGATGGAGGATGAGGATGTTGGCAGTCTTCTAGGCTAACGTCTTACATGCACGCCATGTCTTTGCCGAGGACCCTTCATCTCCGGATGGGCTTTACCATCTGCCAGAACTCCGACTCTAGAAGAGTAGAGCAATTCTGTAACATAGCTTGGCCATAAACAAACACTAATGTTTCCCTTTATCCACAGAGGCAACACCAATCCTGGAGGATATACAGGAGTCCCAGGTGCAGCAGATCCAGCAGCTCAGCCCCCCGTCCCAGCTATCACCAAAAAAGGACACCCACACCCAGTACTATCCCCCGGAGATGCACACCACCTCACACCTCCAACCCACTGGGCCATGGCCAGGATTTCACCTCCACCTCAAACGGAGCTGTGAGGCCAGAGCCGGAGCCGTGAGCGCTGCCAGCGGGAAGGAGACAGCTTTGGTAGGTAACTATGCCCAGGGCAGGTACATACTACAGAGATGGTGCAGGCAGCATGTGCTGGGCCCCCTTGTTCCACGGGCCTGGGGGGCATGTGCCTGCACTGCCCCTATGGTATGTATGCCTCTGGGCATGGGAGTGGATCAATCAAGATTTGGGGTTGTGCAACCAATGGCACCAGGGAACATTTCATGGGTAGAGGGAAGAATGGATTCAGTAAAATTCCAGCAACATTCTGAAAGCAAACAGAACACCAACTGTAAAAAAGCTGAAGTTAAAAACAGTATGGCTTCTACAAATGGATAATGATCCTGAACACACCTTAAAATACACAATAGACTACAGCAAAAGGTGCAAGCTGAAGGTTTTACCATGGCCCTCACTGCCTCCTGATCTGAACACCATTGAAAATCCTAGAGACTACAAATTAGCAGCGCAGGCAAGTCCAACCATGAATATCACGGGACTGGAAACCTTTTGCAAGGAAAAATGGATGAAAATCCTTTAAACAAGAATTCAAAGACACTTTTTGTTGCATTTTCCTTTTTTTTTTACAATCTAAAAGATAAAAAATCCAAAAATGTTTTTTGCTTAAAACATATAAGGACCTTGTCATCTTTAACTTTATGCCTTTTGGAGATCATTTCATCTCCAACTCGCTTAGAAGAAAACTCCATTTTTGCGTTTTGCCTTATTGTTTTCCAGTTCTGGGATGTAAAATAAACATGTGTGTTAGGACTGTGCAGCCATGCCTATGATTTACTCATCACAGTTAAACACATTGGGTCGATTCAGAGCCAGTTGAGAATTCTCACTCCTTTTTTAGTAGAGAACTCTACCATTGACTTTCATTGTCTACTTTGGGGCTGATTCAGAGCCAGGTGAAAATGTACACCCAGTAGACAATGAAAGTCAATGGCAATTTTCTCTATTGAAAAAGGAGTGACAATTATCATCTGGCTCTGACTCAACCCCATTGTTCCTAGGTAAAAGAAAGAAAAAGTGAAAGGGGACAAACCCGGGAATTTAACTTTCCCTTGTTTTGTTCCGTCCCCCTCAGTTGAGCTCACGTGATTCCTCACATGGGCCAGTTGAGCTCACGTGATTCCTCACATGGGCCAGTTGAGCTCACGTGATTCCTCACATGGGCCAGTTGAACTCACGTGATTCCTCACATGGGCCAGTTGAGCTCACGTGATTCCTCACATGGGTCAGTTGAGCTCACGTGATTCCTCACATGGGCCAGTTGAGCTCACGTGATTCCTCACATGGGCCATTTGAGCTCACGTGATTCCACACATGGGTCAGTTGAGCTCACGTGATTCCTCACATGGGCCAGTTGAGCTCACGTGATTCCTCACATGGGCCAGTTGAGCTCACGTGATTCCTCACATGGGCCAGTTGAGCTCACGTGATTCCTCACGTGGGCCAGTTGAGCTCACGTGATTCCTCACGTGGGCCAGTTGAGCTCACGTGATTCCTCACTTGGGCCAGTTGGGCTCACGTGATTCCTCACATGGGCCAGTTGAGCTCACGTGATTCCTCACATGGGCCAGTTGAGCTCACGTGATTCCTCACATGGGCCAGTTGAGCTCACGTGATTCCTCACATGGGCCAGTTGAGCTCACGTGATTCCTCACATGGCCCAGTTGAGCTCACGTGATTCCTCACATGGCCCAGTTGAGCTCACGTGATTCCTCACATGGGCCAGTTGAGCTCACGTGATTCCTCACATGGGCCAGTTGAGCTCACGTGATTCCTTACATGGGCCAGTTGAGCTCGCGTGATTCCTCACATGGCCCAGTTGAGCTCACGTGATTCCTCACATGGCCCAGTTGAGCTCACGTGATTCCTCACATGGGCCAGTTGAGCTCACGTGATTCCTCACATGGGCCATTTTTGTTTATTGACCATAGTTCCACTGTACTATATAGCAGTGGGACAGAGCAGCTGATTGCCCCGCTGCGCATCGCTGCCATTAAAACAAGAAACCAGGTGCCCAGATACTCACCGCTTCTGGGCTTCTTCTGCGGCAGCTGTGGTGCTGCCTATCAACTTTCAGGATGCTCCTAACGTGACTGAAAGCAGCCTATCATTGTAATCAGTGGCTGAGCCTATCAGCACTGGCCACCGCTGGCCCTGGAGGCTGATAGGCTGTGCCGTGGCGGGTGCACACGAGGCCCGAAAACGGTAAGTATCTAGATGCCCGGTTTCTTGTTTTAACTGCGGCGATGCGCTGCCCCTCTGCTATATAATACAGCAGAACTATGGTAATTTTTGAGCATAGTTCCGCTTTAATCATACTTTGCAAATTATCTAAACTTTAAAAAAAAATAGAAAACATTTTTTTATACAAGTAATAAAAATATGAAACCTCTGTTCTAAACAGACAAGGAGAAAACATTCTGTTTCCCCTTTCAGCAAGATATCTTTTTCCCAAGGCCATGTGATAAAGATGACATGAATAATTAGTTTCTTTACCATATCCCCCCTTTAGATGCTACTGGCCATAAGGAAGCCATTAAAGCTGCCCCGTCTCTTCTTCCAGATAACTCTCCACAATGGGGTAAAAAAAAAAAAAAAAACGACACTGTAAATTAATTTATACATCAAAGTCGAATGACATTGCAGAATGTATGAAATGCTAATGTAAGCTGAGCGCAACCTCTCGAAGCCGGCTAATTGCCCCCATCACTGGATTAGATCGTAGTGCTGAGTGCGACAGGCGGGTGATTCAAACAACAGATAGCATCGTGCATTGCCGTGTGTGCGTCAAGTCGATAAGGTAATTTCATTGAGGCACAAAAGTCAGTGCGATTTCACTTTTCTGGCACATTTACAAATTTATTAGCCTACTGCGATGAATATACCATCAAAGACGCACATCAAAAGCTATTTATTAAACTTGGTGATGAAAACATTTTTTTTTCCGCATCTGTGATCTGACGGTGGGGGCGAAAAAAAAGGAGTCACGAGTTAGCTGATCAGCGCAAGGTTAAATGGAAATTTTCTGGGTCAAAATATCTGATCGTCCTTGAAAGGGTTTAATTACACGCTATCTTCGTAACAAACGGAATCCAAAAAATGTATTAAGTGTAAATGGTCAATTTAGATTCAGACGTTTCTTATATTCGGTGACCTAGTTTTTTTTTTTTTTTTATTTCATTTGAAATGGCCTTTTTCATGGCAGCAATTTTATGCATTCTCCATTTTACTGTTTTACATGTCAGCATGAAATTAGAGGCAATACATGTACGTTGATATCTTTTGTAGAACTTTTTTTCAAATGCAACTGGGTTATGATGTTACTTTCCTAAATAGAACTACTTGGCTAGTTACAGTGTTGCTGCATCTTGGGATTTTGAGGGACCAGATGGAGGTTTTGGTCCTTTGTGTCTAAATTTAAATACTATTTCCAAAGTAAAATTTTCAAATTTAGTTCAGGTAACATGTGACCAAAGAAAAAGTGAGCGGGGTCTCTAGAAATATCAATCTGCACACACACAGTAAAGAGCACAATGCCTTCGTGCAGAAACACAGAGAAACAGGCAACAATGAGATTGGTAGATGCAAAGGTCAGCCCAAAAAACTGAGCTCAGCAGAGCAAAGGCTAATCGTGTGTACCAGGGCCAGACTTAGGCTAAATGTTGTGTTGGACCTCTAGTGGCGGAGGTTTGAGAAGCGAAAGGGGGTTCTTCGGACCTAGGGTACCCAGTGATACTTTGTAGTGAGATGTGGAGGTGCACTTTATCGCACTGCAGAGATGACTCAATTAAAGTAAAGGTAAAGGTGATCTTTATTCCATACAACTTTAGCTTCAATATCTAATAGCCTTACAACTTTAGTTTTAGATGCCATCTTGAAGAAGACACATCCCTTGAGGCTTCACCACTCTAGAGCAGGGTGTAACGATTGCACGGGTTGATCAGACATCTTGATCGTTCATGTGATCAAACCGGGCAATCACAAAATGCTGCCACCAGAACAGAAACAATGTTCGCCACTATCTAAACCACACAGAACACAATCAGATCGAACAAAATGATCGACCCACAACCACTTCCAGGCAGGGGGCAATTGAGCGTCCTAGGCAAGTAAGGTAGCCACACTCTTCAGAACTAGCGTGAGATTTTTAGCTTCTTAATTCAGAGCATCAGTGACCCTCTGCTGTTTTTACAGAATTTATAAAAAAAAAAACTGAAAAACAACGAGAAAAAAGGTGCAAGGTGATAAAACAGGATTAACTATATAACAAGGTACAAATAAATAGAAAGCAATACAAAACAAAAGGGGGAAAATACTTAGGAGTCTCTCTGGGCTATGGTTCCATCAAATCAAATGTCTGTCAGTCCTCACACATCTCTCAATTACCAATGGTTCCTGGTCTCACAGCCTGTATCACAGCCTGTTCTGAATATTCCAATCTCATTTCTGTTATATGATATCGTCTGAACACATTCCATGGGAGGGGGTGCCACAAGCAGGAGAGGAACTTTGGGATCTATTGATGTGATTTGTTTATTTGGCTTTCCAACTATGCTGGATGTTTATTACTCAAAACCACTAGTAGGAGTAGGAGTAGGAGTAGGAGTAGGAGAGGACACATTTAAGGGGTTATCACTATTGACCCGGCATGTATATCTGTGAGGGTGAGATGAAGGTGAAACCCAAGTGGGAGGGGGGACAAGAAATTAGTGGTTTACACCAAGCAGGCATGTTAGCCAAGGTATATATATATATTTATTAGGCAAAACAGACAAACACTACATGATTAAAATTCACATTAAAAACATATAACACACCATAAACACTATCTGCCTCAAGGAGGTGCTGAAGCTACTGCTGCCAATACACCTATTATAAAGTAATACATGTGAGATCTAACCCATAAACAAAACCACATTCTATAAAATGCATAAGCCCAAAAAGTGCATCCTATATTATATGAAAAGAGGTACATGTCAGAAAAGCTGAAAATGTATCTTACAAAATCACTGCCTTGAGAAATTGACAAGCTTTTCATCACAAAACGCGTTGGCTGTTCTGGGGGGGGGGGGGGGGCACATAGAGTCTGCAGGGTCCACAGTGATTTTGAAAGATAAATTGCACTTTAAATAGAATGCACTTTTTGGGGCACTTTATAGATGACTGCAGTGCATCCCCTCAATAACCAGGGTTGTTATGCGGCCATGTGGCAGTGGTGGATCTGTGGGTGATTGGCAGGGTGTCAAATGAATGGCCAGGACCCGGTCCTCCTCCCTGTCTCTTTCTCCCTTCTTCCACTCGCCCAGGCACTGAGCAAGCGCCAGCTTGAGAATGCCACTTGCTTGCTCTTCATTCGTCACAGTCCTGGACTTTGACAGGCGTCTGCTGCCACCACCTATACACGGGGGGGGGGGGGGGGGTCAGTTACTGTCTTTCCTAAGCCCTGCTGGTCACAAATAGTTTTCACTCCTGGGGCAGAGGCGTTTGAGAGGCTATAGGCAAATGACCTGGCCCCTCCTGGCCAGGTCTCCACATCCAAGGGGCAACACCAGGATTTGGCAGCATCCATGCCACAGCTGTCACATAAGCTAGGGGCCTAGCTATGGGGGGAGCAGGGGGGGGCATGTGCCCCTGGTGCAGCAGGTCAGGGGGGTTCTAAAGGGGGGCCTGAGCACAAGTGGGGGCGCCATTTTGGAGTTTTGCCCTAGGTGGCAGAAAGCCTAGCAACTCCTCTGTACAAGCCCCCGACTCTGCCCCTACACAAGGCTCCTGGGCTTGGCCACCATAAGGGCCCCTGACCCACCCCCTCCTGCAGCCACCATCAGGGCGCCTGGCCTAATCGGAGAAGTCCTGGCTGAATCTGAGAAGTCTGGCCAGAAGTAGTGTTTATGGAAGAACTGTAGGCAAAAAAAGTTTTCACCAGGAAACATAGGAACAGTGGTGCCGAAAAATCAGCAGCTGCTCAGGACTGATTAGTTAAAATGTAATATATCTGGCCATAATCGAAGGCAGATTATTGGCCAAATTGCTGTAAAGCGCTACAACAATCAGCGCATGTAACAGTGACGCATGGTGGAGGTTAGCCAGCAGAATTGGAGCTGTTTTGAAGGCATGTGTGATGTGACCCCTCAGTCGCTTCAAAGTCTGTTCAGTCAAACGTGTCAGGCTATTGTTTTTTGAAAGTCTGTTGGGACAAAATTGGGAAATTTATTTAGCTAATCCATTTTTTATTACTTTAATAAAAAAGTGCCCCGCGGGCTACCAGTCTGGTACACTAGGCATGTACTTGCTCCTATGTCCCTTCGGCACAAGTCCAGGGCACAATGGCAAAATCCTAAGCTCGTTATTATTGGTCACACCAAATGTTGATTTGATTAAAGAATTAAATTTGCATTTGGTTAGATACAAATACTACTAGCTAATAACCCTTCTGTTCGCAAAAAATGGCGAGGAGGGGTCACCTATACACCCGGCATCAAGAAATATCCAACCAGGCTTGTTTTTCTTTCTTTTAATTGAAGGAAAAGGACATCTCGGGTGACAGGCTCTGTCACCCCTGATAGACTAAACCTGTCACCCCTGGATTTTATTCCTACCATGAGAGAATATACCACAAGCTTGGCGGGAGTTTTATTCAGTTCAGGTGTATAAGTGACCCCTCCTCTCATTAGCCAACGTGCTTATATGTATTTTCAATACTAAACAATTTAGCAAAAGTGCTCTTTTAATTTGCAGGCACATTTACACAGTATACATTCACTCTATGGGGTATATTCATCAAGGGATTGCGGCAGGTAGCGCCTCGTAGCGGCAGGCAGCGTCTGGTGAACGTCGGGTGTTGTAGGCAAAACCACATTTATGAAGGCGATTCTGGTGAGCGACTCTAACAGCGCCATGTAGCGTCCGATGTATTATTACAGGTGGCTCAGCGTATAGCGCCAGCGCTCTAGCTTCCAGAGCGCCAGGTATTACCTTTCACTGCCTGTCGCTCTCCCATACATTTCAATGGAGGTTCCTTTTCTTCTGTTTAAACAGGGTTTTTGTGTTTTTTTTCTCAAATAATTGTGTGACCTCTCCTGGCCTAGAAAAAGTTATTTTTGAAAACTTTTTATATTTTTTATATTTTTATACAGAATTGTCATTCCATTGCTTTAGAGCGCCGACGCTGTGTGTGTGTCGTTTTTTGTAGTGATGTATGGTGTGGAGCACCGAGCGCCAGACGTATTGAGCTGACGCTACCTCTCGCTCCCTGCATCGCTGTACTGGTGTTAGAGTGCCCAACATACATCACATTCATCAATGCTGGCCAGGTTGCTACTGCGACTGAGGTGCTCTGTTACAGCACCCAATAGCCGATGACAGCGTATCCTAGCGGTCACCCCTATCTATATATATATATATATACACACACACACACACACACACACACACACACACACCCACACACACACACACACTTTGGACTTGAAAGTGTTAGGAAACATGGCCAGGTCTTGATCGTTGTGCTGAGGAGTCGCTGTGTTTTAGATGCGTTAGGTCTTAGCCTGCCATCTGGATGTTTGCCGGCGGGCATCACATGTAACACTTCTGCTGTATCATCAGAGATTATTAGAGCTGATGCTGATGCTGATGTCTCAAGGATCATTCTGGGAGGAATGTGTCTCATAAACATAAAATGATTTTTAATGGTCAGGATGAAAGGTGAGCATACTGTAGCTGTCACCATACAATATTGTACATTATTTCCCCCTAACCTGGTTCTGTTTCAATATTTTTATTTTATTTGACATTAATACAGGCATTATCAAACTTTATGATTGAAGTAACCCTCCTGCGCAGGGGATATTTAGACCCGGTATACATTCTGCATCTTATAAACAGTATTATATATCTTGACTCATATCATTATTCAGCAGCAAGATACAGGAAATAAAGAGTTGTATTATATATATATATATATATATATATTATTATTAATATATATATATATATATATATATATATATATAAGTGCATGCCAGGCCACTCCCTAACCTGGTTCATTTGATGTCTACACTGGAGGAGCATGTCTAGGCTACATCACTGAAGGCTCATCCCATGCATTAAATTCATAACCGCTCCACAGTAATCTGTGGGTAATCTGTAGGCAATAGCCTCATGATCAGATGGGGCAGAGCATCTGAAAGTGGAGTTGTTTGGGTCAAAAGGACTAGTTTAAGATCAAAACATGAAGGGGGAGCAACCCCAAGATGTCTCTGCATTGTGAACAGGGCCAGATTATAAAGGGGGCGCAAGGGGTGCGCGCCCCAGTGCCTCCACCACTTGCCCTGCAAAGGGGTCCTCCACCAACCTTTGGGTTATGATCTGGTCCAGGAGGCTTTTCAGGCATTGGTCTGATGAGCCGCAGGGCAAGCAACAAAGATATTGGAGGCAGTAAACCTCCCCCCCGCACCATTTTTTTGTTTTTGCAATTCTACAGCCAAAGACACCACAGGGCGGGACGGAGAGTCTAGAGCAGCAAAGCCACCGCCAGCAACACTACAGTGATGGGTGCAGAGCTGTCAGTGCACATAAGCCACCAAGCACAGCCGCTGGCAGCTCAATGCAGGGAACTGTTTCCTGCTGGACCAGCCGGGCGACTACACCCAGAACCCCCCACCCAGAATGGCAAAGCAGGAGTTCCCGAGCAGCCCGCACCCGCACAAGGGGGGCACAAGGGACTCGATCTGATGTTCCAGTAAGTAGGCGGGTGCCAGACAACCTCCAATCAGTTACTTGCCTGGACTATTATTTTATACTGTATCTGGGGCCTCCACCAGAATTTGTGGCCAGGGGCCTCCATCACACTTGACCCGTTCGAGGCCCTTCATTTAAGACGAGGGGATCCTAGCGCGCTGACAGCCACAACCCCCGCTACCCTCTAACAATGAGCATGCCCACGCCATCCATTCACAAATGCCTAGCGCGGGCACGCATCCTGCTAGAGGGATAGCCGGGATGCAGCCGCTGCTCACACATGCATCATTGGACTGGGAAAGAAAGTGAGTTTATGGGCAAATTGGGGGGTTTCACACAGCGGGGCATCATGATTTTCGATGCCCCAGGGGGAGGGAATCTTATAGGTTCCTGGGCCAATCTCTGTGGGTTTTGGTCCACTTTAAGGATCAGCAGACAAAAACATACACTAGAAAATATATATGCAAAGTCTATATATAATACTCCGCGGGACAAGTAAACGGGTTCAATTAATTTTCACCACCAGTGCAAACATAGAAACATAGAGGGGTGACAGGAGACCATACGGTCCATCTAGTCTCCCCTTATGTGTATACTGTATGTTCTCTTTATCTTAGGATAGATGGAGGCAGGGGCAGACTGGGGATAAAAAACGGCCCGGGACTTTTTGGGGCACACCGGCCCTGCTGTACTGTTTCTGGCCCAGTATAGTATCTTAATGTCACATTATATATAAACCTTATTTTTCATTCCATAACACGCGCCCAGGGTTTAGAGGACAAAAATTAGAAAGAAAATATTCTGAACCAAATAGTGTGCTAAAATCCCCCCATTACAGACAGTGTGCAGAATGACCCCATTACAGGCAGTCATTGGTATCCCTCATTACAAGTGAGTGAGGGGCATCCCACAGGCATGTTGCCGCATCTCCCATTACAGGCAGTGATGGGAATCCCTGATTACAGCCAGTGAGTAGCATCCCTCATTAAAGCAAGTGAAGAGCATCCAACAGAGGCATGTTGCGGCATCTCCTATTACAGCCAGCAGGGGCATCCCTCTGTACAGACACTGGGGGCATCCCTCTGTACAGACACTGGGGGCATCCCTCAGTACAGACACTGCCAGCATCCCTCTGTACAAACACTACCGGCATCCCTCTGTACAGACACTGGGGCCATCCCTCTGTACAGACACTGGGGGCATCCCTCTGTACAGACACTGCCGGCATCCCTCTGTACAGACACTGCCGGCATCCCTCTGTACAGACACTGCCGGCATCCCTCTGTACAGACACTGCCGGCATCCCTCTGTACAGACACTGCCGGCATCCCTCTGTACAGACACTGCCGGCATCCCTCTGTACAGACACTGCCGGCATCCCTCTGTACAGACACTGCCGGCATCCCTCTGTACAGACACTGCCGGCATCCCTCTGTACAGACACTGCCGGCATCCCTCTGTACAGACACTGGGGGCATCCCTCTGTACAGACACTGCCGGCATCCCTCTGTACAGACACTGGGGGCATCCCTCTGTACAGACACTGCCGGCATCCCTCTGTACAGACAATGCGAGCATCCCTCAGTACAGACACTGGGGGCATCCCTCAGTACAGACACTGCCGGCATCCCTCTGTACAGGCATGGGGGCATCCCTCTGTACAGACACTGCCAGCATCCCTCTGTACAAACACTACCGGCATCCCTCTGTACAGACACTGGGGCCATCCCTCTGTACAGACACTGGGGCCATCCCTCTGTACAGACACTGCCGGCATCCCTCTGTACAGACACTGCCGGCATCCCTCTGTACAGACACTGCCGGCATCCCTCTGTACAGACACTGGGGGCATCCCTCTGTACAGACACTGGGGGCATCCCTCTGTACAGACACTGCCAGCATCCCTCTGTACAGACACTGCCAGCATCCCTCTGTACAGACACTGGGGGCATTCCTCTGTACAGACACTGGGGGCATCCCTCTGTACAGACACTGGGGGCATCCCTCTGTACAGACACTGGGGGCATCCCTCTGTACAGCCAGCAGGGGCATCCCTCTGTACATACACTGGGAGCATCCCTCTGTACAGACACTGGGAGCATCCCTCTGTACAGACACTGCCGGCATCCCTCTGTACAGACACTGGGGGCATCCCTCTGTACAGACACTGGGGGCATCCCTCTGTACAGACACTGGGGGCATCCCTCTGTACAGACACTGGGGGCATCCCTCTGTACAGACACTGGGGGCATCCCTCTGTACAGACACTGGGGGCATCCCTCTGTACAGACACTGGGGGCATCCCTCTGTACAGACACTGGGGGCATCCCTCTGTACAGCCAGCAGGGGCATCCCTCTGTACAGACACTGGGGGCATTCCTCTGTACAGACACTGGGGGCATCCCTCTGTACAGACACTGGGAGCATCCCTCTGTACAGACACTGCCGGCATCCCTCTGTACAGACACTGGGGGCATCCCTCTGTACAGACACTGGGGGCATCCCTCTGTACAGACACTGGGAGCATCCCTCTGTACAGACACTGGGGGCATCCCTCTGTACAGACACTGGGGGCATCCCTCTGTACAGACACTGGGGGCATCCCTCTGTACAGACACTGGGGGCATCCCTCTGTACAGACACTGGGGGCATCCCTCTGTACAGACACTGGGAGCATCCCTCTGTACAGACACTGGGGGCATCCCTCTGTACAGACACTGGGAGCATCCCTCTGTACAGACACTGGGGGCATCCCTCTGTACAGACACTGGGGGCATCCCTCTGTACAGACACTGGGGGCATCCCTCTGTACAGACACTGGGGGCATCCCTCTGTACAGACACTGGGGGCATCCCTCTGTACAGACACTGGGGGCATCCCTCTGTACAGACACTGGGGGCATCCCTCTGTACAGACACTGGGGGCATCCCTCTGTACAGACACTGGGGGCATTCCTCTGTACAGACACTGGGGGCATCCCTCTGTACAGACACTGGGGTCATCCCTCTGTACAGCCAGCAGGGGCATCCCTCTGTACAGACACTGGGAGCATCCCTCTGTACAGACACTGGGGGCATCCCTCTGTACAGACACTGGGGGCATCCCTCTGTACAGACACTGGGGGCATCCCTCTGTACAGACACTGGGGGCATCCCTCTGTACAGACACTGGGGGTATCCCTCTGTACAGGCACTGGGGGCATCCCTCAGTACAGACACTGGGGGCATCCCTCTGTACAGACACTGGGGGCATCCCTCTGTACAGACACTGGGGGCATCCCTCAGTACAGACACACACACACACACACACACACACACACACACACACACACACACACAGAAATTGAGAAAGAGAGAGACACCCACACAGAGGCACACACACAGAAAGAGAGACCACACACAGAATAAGATACACACACACACACAAAACGAGAGTGCCACACACACACCCCCACTCAACCTCAGGCGGGCACACTGGTCTCGATGTAGGGCGCACCCTCCCAATCGCCGACTGTCTCTCACCCCTGCATACCCTTCCAGCCTGGTCCCTCTGGAGCCCAATGCCGCCGATTTCCCGCTCACCTCAGGCTGCCCGTTTGCCATCTTCACTTCAGCAACGAAAAGGCAACGCCCCTGGACGCTGCCCCCAGTCACAGCACTGCCTGCCAGGTACAGCCGCCATGCTGTCGCATGGTCCGCTGCCATTCCCCTCCTAATGCCGCGTCCTCCGCGGCTATTCCTCCCCACATTTCAAGCCACACCGCCGCAATTATCTTAATTCAGGCTGTTGCACGCTGGCCGGTGAGCGTGCTTTTGCCCGGTATGCCCTATGGCCAGCCCGCCCCTGGATGGAGGCTTATCCCAGGCATTTTTATATTCACTGACTGTCAATTTTTTAACTACCTCTGCTTGGAGTTTGTTCCAAGCATCTACTACTCTCAAAAAATAATATTTTCTAACATTGCTCCTGATCTTCCCCCCGACTAGCTTTAGGTTGGGCCCCTTGTTCTATCATTAAGTTTCTTCTTAAAAACACTTCCCTCCTGAACCTTATTCAGTCCTTTCACATATATAAAGGTCTCAATCATGTCCCCTCTCTCCCTTCTTTCCTCCAGACTGTACAGAATAAGTTCTTTAAATCTCTCCTGATAAGTTTTAAGTTTAAGTCCTTCCACCATTTTTGTTTCCGGCCTTTGGACACGTTCTATTTGAATAATGTCTTTTTGCAGGTGAGGTCTCCAGAACTGCACACAGTATTCTAGCTGTGGCCTCACCAGGGCTCTATACAGCGGCATCACAGCCTCCCTCTTCCTACTGGTGATGCCTCGAGCTATGCAGCCGAGCATCCTGCTTGCTTTTCCCACTGCCTGGCTACACTGCCCAATCATCTTGCAGCTATCAGTAATCAGTATCCCTAAATCTCTCTCCTCCGAGGTCCTGGCTAACACCACGCTGCCCATATCTTGGTGCAATATTTCCATCACCCAGTAATGTAACGTACCAGATCCCTTCAATAGGCTGTTATATAACCAGATCAGTTTGGTTCCACCAGCAATAGTGTGATGCTGTTAAAAACTGGGAAACATGGCCAGCCTGGCCTTATAGAATGCTGCTAACCAAATAAACATAAAAAACAGCTTATAGTCCACTCATAACCAGACGAAGGAAAGGCTGGGCTACGCCTTACGCCCTCCATATGCTACCGCATAAACGGTCACTATTCTCCTCCTATGACCTCACTGTAAAACCTCGGGGACACCCGTCTTCTTAGTTTACAACCCCCAATCTCCGCAGCTAGCTTCACCTTTAGCCAAGCCCCCGTTTGCCGAGATGCTTTAAACGCCTCGCCGGACACGGTTGCCCCCAGGACTTATTAGCTCAAAGGATGTAAACTCACGGAGGTGAAGACGGATGACCCGAAGGTAAGACTGGGCGTAATCGGGTAGCCGAGGTAAATACAGATTACAGTCCTGGGAACTCCGAGGGAAAATACATGCAAGGTCAAAGGTCACACCAAGGGAACTTCACGGGTCCAGGGATGAGACAGGTACGTAGTCGTAATACAGGCTGAAGTCGGTACGGGTGGCAGTCAGGATAGTCAGGCTAGCAAGGTCGGCAACAGGTAAACAACACGGGAGTCTCAGGATATATAGCACTCAGCTAAACGCTATCACGGGCGACGACTAATTGACCTGGGAACAATTTATAGGACATGGGTGCAGGGGATAGGACGGGAAGAACAGAGCCCATTGGTTCATTAATAATCTGTGGGCTGACTAATTTAAACTTTTAGGGCGTTGCACCCACAGTAACCTTTGGAGTCACTGGCATTTTAAATTAACCTCTGGCGACTGTGCTGATTGCAGTGCCGCCGGAGGGCATAATACAGCGTGCCTGCACGAGCTGAGGAACAAGGGAAGCAGTAAGAGGATGAGGCAGGTACGCTCAGCGCCACTCGATCCCGGTGCTGCTCGAGCTGGCCTCCGGCGTGGATGTGGCTTCCGGGCGGAAGGAGCCCCGACCAGCCACCCAAGGACGCTGTGGGCTGAAGGTAACCGCGCCGTGACAATCAAGACCTCATTGTCACTTACAATGATTTCAACTTACTCCTTGATGTATGGCGGTCCTGCTGGTGGCAGAGCATGAGAGACACAGAGCGTCCCTAGTGGCAGAACAAGGGAGGGAGTGGCGCTAGACAGCGGGGCGGCAGGTTAGATTAAAAAATAATTTAAAGCCACATTTTTAACTAGCATCCTCTGAATTGCTTCCCCATGAAGAGCACCATTTTCCAATTTTCACTGCTCCTGCTTCACTCAAATCCCAAATAACGGCGCCTGTTTTAGCTTTAAAGCTCCGCCTCCTCCATTCATCGCCACTGTTGTGTGTGGCAATGACATCAATGCCACACCTATGCAATGACTGATCACTTGCCAATTTACAGAGCGGGACAGGAACAAAAAAAATGTTCCAGAGGGAATCAAAAAGCTAAAATAGCCATTACTAGTTCTATACACTAAGAAGGGAATATCAGCAGGGGTTTAGGACAAATGTATTTTACAAGTTCAGTGGGCTTTGGTGCGCTTTAAGTATTTCAGGGAAACATTTGAATTCTGAATTCGGACAAATCAGTTCACTCATCACTATCTGCTAGCTATACACCTGTTACACAGCCCATCAGCTACAGGTGCAGAATGTTGTTTACAAAAAAAGTTTTATTTCTGATGATTCTGCCTCTTTGCCTTGTCCTGTACAATGTAACAAGCAGAAGGGCATCTGGCTGTTACATTGTAACAGGCTGGCCAGTGTCCCTGTGCTGTTACATTGAATCACCAGGCTGAAACCGGACCCTCACCCTGAATAAGAGTCTATCTTATATGTTTCCCACACCCTGTACATACAGATTGCTCACATTAATCCGGACCTTCACCCTGAATAAGAGCCTATCTTATATGTTTCCCACACCCTGTACATACAGATTGCTCACATTAATCCGGACCTTCACCCTGAATAAGAGCCTATCTTATATGTTTCCCACACCCTGTACATACAGATTGCCCACATTAATCCGGACCTTCATCCTGAATAAGAGCCTATCTTATATGTTTCCCCCGCCCTGTACATACAGATTGCTCACATTAATCCGGACCCTCACCCTGAATAAGGGCCTATCTTATATGTTTCCCACACCCTGTACATACAGATTGCCCACATTAAACCGGACCTTCATCCTGAATAAGAGCCTATCTTATTTGTTTCCCACACCCTGTACATACAGATTGCCCACATTAATCCGGACCTTCATCCTGAATAAGAGCCTATCTTATATGTTTCCCCCGCCCTGTACATACAGATTGCTCACATTAATCCGGACCCTCACCCTGAATAAGAGCCTATCTTATATGTTTCCCACACCCTGTACATACAGATTGCTCACATTAATCCGGACCTTCACCCTGAATAAGAGCCTATCTTATATGTTTCCCACACCCTGTACATACAGATTGCTCACATTAATCCGGACCTTCACCCTGAATAAGAGCCTATCTTATATGTTTCCCACACCCTGTACATACAGATTGCCCACATTAATCCGGACCTTCATCCTGAATAAGAGCCTATCTTATATGTTTCCCCCGCCCTGTACATACAGATTGCTCACATTAATCCGGACCCTCACCCTGAATAAGGGCCTATCTTATATGTTTCCCACACCCTGTACATACAGATTGCTCACATTAATCCGGACCTTCACCCTGAATAAGAGCCTATCTTATTTGTTTCCCACACCCTGTACATACAGATTGCCCACATTAATCCGGACCTTCATCCTGAATAAGAGCCTATCTTATATGTTTCCCCCGCCCTGTACATACAGATTGCTCACATTAATCTGGACCCTCACCCTGAATAAGAGCCTATCTTATATGTTTCCCACACCCTGTACATACAGATTGCCCACATTAAACCGGACCTTCATCCTGAATAAGAGCCTATCTTATATGTTTCCCCCACCCTGTACATACAGATTGCTCACATTAATCCGGACCCTCACCCTGAATAAGAGCCTATCTTATATGTTTCCCACACCCTGTACATACAGATTGCCCACATTAAACCGGACCTTCATCCTGAATAAGAGCCTATCTTATATGTTTCCCCCACCCTGTACATACAGATTGCTCACATTAATCCGGACCCTCACCCTGAATAAGAGCCTATCTTATATGTTTCCCACATCCTGTACATACAGATTGCCCACATTAAAAATCATCCTACCTGCATCTATTGCATTTTCTGAGACTTTAAACATCCAAGATGGCGGCCCATGGAGGTGAAGGCTGCCTGCAAACAGGAAGTGTCTTCTGACTGTGTCGCTCTGCATTCTGGGATTGCTGACATTTTTCTGACCCCAGCCCTGCTCCCCTGCACTTTTGAACCCTCTCCTCTCCTCAGTATGTGATGCTACTGAACCAAGATGGCGGCGCCCGTATCCTAGAGTCCTGAACAGAGTTGCAGGCCCGTGGGGGAAAGAATAAAATGTAAGTGGCTAAAAATGTTAAATATTTTAATTTTAGATGCTGGGGAATAGTTTTTTAAGGGTTTGGGCTTTTCATTAAATGATGCTGAAGGTCCGCTTTAAGTGTGGGCCCAAGTTCTATCACCAGCTCATAACTAGTAAGGGAAGTAATTTAGCTGTTACTTGTACGTAATTCAACTATTTCAAATTTGCTCCTTTGTTTGTAAGCAAAAGTGATTCACCACCCAATAAAAATAACATACTGGGCATTACTTATGCATGGCAAACAGCTCTGATTGAATGAAAGCTCACATGTGCCGTAGGACCACTGAAAGGTGAGTTTTATGGGCAGGTCACGGAACAAAAACAGGGATAATCAAAATTGCAGGTTATGTTCTGCTTTAAAGTGGACCAACACCCAGGATTTTGACTATCCTGGGTTTTGGTCCACTTCGGCGGGGCACCCAATAAACTCACCTCTCCCCGCTCCCACGTGACTGCCCGGTCCAATCCCCGCCAACGTCCAGGCGGGGAACAGGAACGTCCAAGCGGCTTCTGCCGCCGCCGCCTCCCTCGCGTCACTTTCGGCACGCGCGCGCGCCCGTGCCGGCCATTCACAGATGGCCGGCGCGGGGGCGCGCACGCCTAGAGGGACGCGAGGGAGGCGGCGGCGGCGGAAGATAAGGTAGGTGATTTGGGGTGTTTGGGGGGGTTTCACCCCGTGGGACATCCCGATCTCGGATGTCCCGCGGGGTGGGAGGTGATCGGCCCGGGAATCTTATAGATTTCCGGGCCGATCACCTCTCGGTGTTGGTCCACTTTAAGTACTGCCCACCTTCAGACCCATTCCATTTGAATAATGTAATATTTAATGTAATATAATGTCCATTCCTTCTGCCAGCTGTTGATGCCTTGAGCTATGCAGCTGAGCATCCTGCTTGATTTCCCTACTGCCTGCCTACATTGTCCTCTCATTTCTAGATTTCCGCAATCAGTATTACAAAGAGGCCGATTCATTAATAGCGCCAGGTAGCGACAGTTGAGCGACTGTAGCGGTATTTTCACAGCGCCCGCTAGTAGTCGCTGTGCTTGGCCGTTGTTCGGTTGTTGATAGCGACTCAGTCGGTGTGCAGTAATGTTGAATACAAGGTGACGAGTCGCTATTTGACAGGTTCCGCGATGTATGGGAGCGCATGATAGCGACTGGTCAGAGCGACCGGCTCCCACCATATTCATCAAAAAATCAGGCTCAAAAACTTCAAGCGCTGTGAAATGCATGTTTAAACCCCAGAGCGCTGGAGGCGATGTGTTAAAAGTAGTTTTTTAACCCCCAAACCAGCATATTTTTGGAAACCAAAAAAAAAAAAAATTTTAAAGAATTTAGTAATATGAATACATTAATATAAGACCTGTAATATCAATTCTGCACAATTTTTTTTTTCTTACCTTAAAAAAAATTATCTAACATGGCAGAAGTGGTCCCGGAATTTTTCACAATAAAAAAAAAAAAAAAAAAAAATTAATAACAATTAATTATGAATATTTAAAGATTGTTCCATTGAAATGCATTGGAGAGCGCCAGGGAGCGAGAGGTCATACCTGTCGCTGTTCAAGGTCGGACGCTGGCGCTGTGGGCTGAGGCTGGAATAATGATGAATGAGTGGCTATATGGCGCTATCTCAGTCGCTAAGCAGGATCGGCTTGATAAATGTGTGATTTGTGGTGGGGAGCCGGCGTTCTCGTGGCGGTGCCCGTCATTACCGGTCGCTCACCAGTCGCTACCTGTCGCTATTCCTTCATAAATAAGGGCCTAAATCTCTTTCTTCCGAAGTGATGGCTTCTAAGGGAGACCTCTGACCTGCAAAGTTCAGGTTTGTACCGAACTTTGCGGGTTGGGGTTCCCAAAACGAACACAGATTTCAGCCAGAAATCTGTGATCGAGTTTGTCCCAAACATGTAAAGCTGGTTGATGGGCTGCTCACCCCAGCTTACCTATGCAGAGTGAGTAGCAGGAAGCAGCTGTAACTTACCTGAGCCCCGCGATCCAGTCCCTGGTCAGCAGACAGCATTCCAGCTGTCAAATGCGCTACGGCCGGGGCTACAGAAAGATGGCTGCCACTCTCAGGAATAAGGACACTGACTGGTGTTACTAGGAGTGTCCTCATTCCATCTATCTGTGGCCAACCACCATCCAACGTCCGGGGCTCAAGTTACAGCCTGCTGCACACTCTGCCCCTCCCACCCGCCATCTTTTTTATTTTTACAGCTCCAATTCTGCCTCTGAAGGGCCCCTTAGCAGGCACCCTCCCACCTCCGCCTTGGTGGATAAGGCATGGGGGGACAGAATGCCCCCCAGAGGCAAAATGTCAATAGGGACTGGGTCCCTGAACCAAACTTTTATTCCAAGTTCATCTGAATTTGCCGCCCCCGAACTTTGGGGGGGGGGGGGGGTTCTCCCAACACTACAGATAAATAAATATGGAATTCCTTCAAAGCGTGAGTGCACCATGGCAATAAATAACTTAGTGATACTGCAGTGTCGCCCTTTGCCGGACCATAGCAGCCCAGCATAACATCGGTGAATCAGGTCCTATATTTCCAGTAGTTGGTTGTAGAATTTTATATTTTACCCCAGCACTGCAACAGACTGGCTCATACATTGTAATGGAAAGTGGTGACCATTTAAAGTGGACCAAAATCCAGGATTTTGACTATCCTGGATTTTGGTCCTTTCCCCCGGGGCACCCCGATCAGGGATGCCCGCTGTGTGAAACCCCCCAGATCGCCAATGCCAACTCACCTAGCCCCGGTCCTACGACACATGCGCGTCCGCTCGTCCAATCAGCGGGTTGGGATCCGCTAAGGTCATGTTGTCTAAGCCTTCACCTAAGACCAGCGGCTTTGAGCGTGCTGACGGCCAAATCCCCCGCTTCCCTCTAACAGGGAGTGTGCCCGTGCCGGACATTCACAAATTCCGGGCGTGGTCTTGGGCCCTGCTAGAGGGATAGTGGGGATGCAGCTGCGGGTCGTGCATGCACTTTTGTATTGGGAAAGAATGTGAGTTTATGGGCGACCTGGGGGGTTTTACACAGCTGGTCATCCCGATTCTGGATGCCCCGGGAGGAGGGAATCAATCGGCCCGGAAATCTTGTAGAATTTTTTATTATAGCCCAACTGCAAAAGAATGGCTCATAGATTGTAATGGGAAGTGGCTTCACCGGTCAGGTGACCATTTAATTGCACGAGAGCTTGGAAGTTCGAAAATGACCATTTGCTTCTGTTTATTGCAACTTTATTACTGTGGGAAGCATGTAGACATCCAATATACCCAGGGGCAATAATTTACTGGAAGTATGAAGAACTTGATGGAAAACTTGATGGAACGCTGTTTTTGTGCTCACCTTCTTGGCTATGCTTTGATGGCTTAAACCAAGAGACCTCGTCCTATACCTGAGCTAAACAAAACGTCTCAAAATGAATCCGCTTATATAGAAAATAAATCCCTAAAAGTACCGTGTTATTGAAGATGCCGGAATGTTGATGAGGGATTCTTGACTTCCAGGTGGTAATGTTGTTTTTCGAAACTAGAACTCTACATGAAAGTGGGGATGGAATGCGCCAGTCTCTTAGCGGTAGATTGTCTCAGATTACTGCTTCATCAAGAGGACCCCGCTGTCTAATACGCGGCTTTAATTTGATATCTTCATATAGTTCATCCGTAGCGAGGTCTTCAGGCCGAATTTAAGACACTTTGCTGATCAGAACCAGGTGGCCAGATTCTCGGGATGTTTAAATAGTCCAGAGAATATCACAGTTGATATAACAGAAAAACAAAGAATAGGGTTTAGATGGGAAATGTTGGCCGTCTAGATTTGAGGTCACATAGAAATGCAGAAGCGCCAAGTTATCCGGTTTTCCAGAGAGTCACTCGCTTTTGACCCGCGCCCTTAACCTCTCAGCAGCTCATTTCACCTTGCAACGGGACTAGCTGCCTCCCATATCGGTGCTCAGGGCCGGCTCCAGGTTTGTGGGGGACCCGTGGGCAAGAGAGTCTTAGTGGGCCCCAAAGTAGTATGTCACATGATGTCAACTTTCAGCTCCGCTGCCACAAATGAGTCATCTTCTGCTGCTGAGCGTCCTCTAGGCCTATAGCCACCAATTGCCCCCCAGTACTTATTGCCTTCCCTATAGCCACCATTCGCCCTCCAGTCCCTATTGCCTTCCCTAAAGCCACCAATCACCCTCCAGTCCCTATTGCCTTCCCTATAGCCACCAATCACCCTCCAGTCCCTATTGCCTTCCCTATAGCCACCAATCACCCTCCAGTCCTTATTGCCTTCCCTATAGCCACCAATCACCCTCCAGTCCTTCTTGCCTTCCCTATAGCCACCAATCACCCTCCAGTCCTTATTGCCTTCCCTATAGCTACCAATCACCATCCTGCCCTTATTGCCTTCCCTATAGCCACCAATCACGCTCCAGTCCTTATTGCCTTCACTATAGCCACCAATCGCCCTCCAGTCCTTATTGCCTTCCCTATAGCCACCAATCACCCTCCAGTCCTTATTGCCTTCCCTATAGCCACCAATCACCATCCAGTCCTTATTGCCTTCCCTATAGTCACCAATCGTTCTCCAGTCCTTATTGCCTTCCCTATAGCCACCAATCGCCCTCCAGTCCTTTTTGCCTTCCCTATAGCCACCAATCGCCCTCCAGTCCTTATTGCCTTCCCTATAGCCACCAATCGCCCTCCAGTCCTTATTGCCTTCCCTATAGCCACCAATCATCCTCTAGTCTTTATTGCCTTCCCTATAGCCACCAATCGTCCTCTAGTCCTTATTGCCTTCCCTATAGCCACCAATCACCCTCCAGTCCTTATTGCCTTCCCTATAGCCACCAATCACCCTCCAGTCCTTATTGCCTTCACTATAGCCACCAATCCCCCTCCAGTCCTTCTTGCCTTCCCTATAGCCACCAATAACCCTCCAGTCCTTATTGCCTTCCCTATAGCTACCAATCACCATCCTGTCCTTATTGCCTTCCCTATAGCCACCAATCACGCTCCAGTCCTTATTGCCTTCACTATAGCCACCAATCGCCCTCCAGTCCTTATTGCCTTCCCTATAGCCACCAATCACCCTCCAGTCCTTATTGCCTTCCCTATAGCCACCAATCACCATCCAGTCCTTATTGCCTTCCCTATAGTCACCAATCGTTCTCCAGTCCTTATTGCCTTCCCTATAGCCACCAATCGCCCTCCAGTCCTTATTGCCTTCCCTATAGCCACCAATCATCCTCTAGTCTTTATTGCCTTCCCTATAGCCACCAATCGTCCTCTAGTCCTTATTGCCTTCCCTATAGCCACCAATCGCCCTCCAGTCCTTATTGCCTTCCCTATAGCCACCAATCGCCCTCCAGTCCTTATTGCCTTCCCTATAGCCACCAATCATCCTCTAGTCCTTATTGCCTTCCCTGTAGCCACCAATCGCCCTCCAGTCCTTATTGCCTTCCCTAGAGCCACCAATCACCCTCCAGTCCTTATTGCCTTCCCTATAGCCACCAATCGCCCTCCAGTCCTTATTGCCTTCCCTAGAGCCACCAATCACCCTCCAGTCCTTATTGTCTTCCCTATAGCCACCAATCACCCTCCAGTCCTTATTGTCTTCCCTACAGCCACCAATCGCCCTCCAGTCTTTATTGCCTTTCCTATAGCCACCAATCACCCTCTAGTCCTTATTGCCTTCCCTATAGCCACCAATCGCCCTCCAGTCCTTATTGCCTTCCCTATAGCCACCAATCACCCTCTAGTCCTTGTTACATTCTCCACTGAAATCAAGCACCCCACTGCTCTTACTCCTTGCTCCACCGCCACTAAATTCTCTATCACTGCTGTCAGTTGTCACCTGGTTCTCACTGGCCTTAGACAAATGCTTAGATGACGTGACGTCAGCGGCTCAGAGCGTGCTGGTTGGACGAGCGGCCACGCATGCTCCATAGGACCGGGAAGAGAGTTGGCATGGGGGGTTTCACACAGCGTGGCATCTCAGATCGGGGTGCCCCGGGCGGAAGGACCAAAACCCAGGATAGTCAAAATCCTGGGTTTTGATCCACTTTAATGGCACATGACCAGAAAAGAGTATTATATGTACTGATACAGAAATCAGCTGTAGGTCACGTGTAGCCATCCGTGTAGCATTATGTAATTGTATAAACTTGTAAAAGGCTTTGTTATTGATTAAATATCAATCAGATGGGTTCAGGAGCCTTATAGTATTGCCTTTTGTCCCCAGATCAATGCTAAAGCATTACGCTTTAGCATTGATCTGTATCCTAAACAAAGCCAGGAGACTGTTGAACCCAGTTTTTGTTGCTTTTGTCTTGGTGTTACCCGTCTTGGCTAGCTCTGTAATCAATGTTTTTTTTTCAGTCATTATTATTGAATTTTTTTTGCAAAGAAAATATGTCACGCAATACAATGTATTGTAGTCAAAGGCAGGAAGATTGCCAAAATTCTGTTTATAATAACTCATCACAACTGGCAAGTCAAAAGAAAACAGTAACAATAAAAAAATCTATTGAGCATGAATCTCAAAATTGAAAATTGAGATAAAACAAATACCACATATGAGAGAAAATGGAAATCAGAAAAAAGTAAAAAAAAATGAAAAAAAGGGGATCAAAAAGATGGGGAGAGGAGAAACGAAAGAAATGAAGTCCAACTCAAGCTCTACCACTTGTGATGCCAACCCTTTGTCCCCACCCTCATCCTTTAGACTGTAAGCTCTCAAGGGCAGGGCTCCCTTTCCTATTGTCTCCTGTGCTCACAACACTTGCAGGCTGATTCATTAATAGCGCCAGGTAGCGACAGATGAGCGTCAGTAGCGTTATTTTCACAGCGCCCGCTAGTATTCGCTGTGTTTGGTCGTTGTTCGGCTGTTGAGAGCCACTCAGTCGGTGTGCGGTAATGTTGAAAACGGGGTTAGGAGTCGCTTTTTGACAGGTTCCGCGCTGTATGGGAGCGCATGACAGCGAACGGCCATAGCAAACGGCTCCCAGCATATTCATTAACAAATCACGCTCCAAAAATTCTCGCGCTGTGAAATGCTTGTTTAAACCCCAGAGCGCTGGCGGCGATGGGTTAAAAGTAGTTTTTTAACCCCCAAACAACCATATTTTTAGGAAAAAAAAAACATGTTTTTCAAAACATTTTGTAATATGAATACATTAATATCAGACCTGTAATATCAATTCTGCACAATTTTTTTTTTTTTTAAGCTTAAAAAAAATATCTAACATTGCAGAAGTGGTCACAGAATTTTTGACATTAAAAAAAAAAAAAAAAATTAATAGCAATTAATTATGAATATTTAAAGATTGCTCCATTGAAATGCATTGGAGAGCGCCAGGTAGCGAGAGGTCATACCTGTCACTGTTCAAGGTCGGACCCTGGCGCTGTGGGGTGAGGCTGGAATAATGATGAATGGTTCGCTATCTGGCGCTCTGTCAGTCGCTAAGCAGGATCGGTTTGATAAATGTGTGATTGCGGAGGGGAGCCGGCGTTCTCGTGGCGGTGAGCGCCATTACCGTTCGCTCACCATTCGCTACCTGGCGCTATCCCTTGTTAAATAAGGGCCTTGGTGGCTGATTCACTACTAGCGCTAGGTATCGACAGATGAGCGTCTGTACAGCTCATAAGCTGTTGTCTTCAAAGTCCCACGCCGAACTCGCAGCTCCACAAAGTCTCGCAGGAGGTTAGGCAGCTCCATTGCATCCCATTCATGGACATCTGCCGATGAGCTAGTAGACGCTGTAAGCGGGTATTGGGCGCTGTAACATAGTGCCTCAGTCACTGTAGTGACCTGGCCGGCATTGATGAATGTGATGTATGTTGGGCGCTCTAACACCAATGCAGCGCTGCAGCCAGCGAAAGTTAGCGCCAGCTCAATGCGTCCGGCACTCGGTGCTCCACACCATATTTAACAAAACACTACACACAGCGTCGGCACTCTATATCTGGTCACTATGTGAGCCGTGTACCGGTGTGGGCTCCCCAGGATACAGCGAAGCCTCGTGCGGGAAAAGCGACACTGAACCTGCGTTTGTAAATCGAACTTTTACTACAAAGGAGAACCAAACCCACTTCAAAAAGACTAATGGGAGGAACAATAAAACTTAAGTACACACACTCAGCTTGGGCTGAGAACCCCTGTGCTACACAGCCAGATGTCCCTGATTGGATGTTACAGGAAGCCCTGGTAATTCACCTACTAGTGGGTGCACTAGAACGTCCCACATTACCCGTTAAACTGGACCAACACCCAGGATTTTCACTATCCAGGGTGTTGGTCCACTTCAGCGGGGCATCCGAGATCAGGATGCCCCGCTGTGTGAAACCCCCCCAAAAGCCCCAAAAAACATACTTTTTCGGTGACGGACAAGCGACAGACAAGCCGCCGCCGCCTCCCGCGTGTCCCTCTTACAGGGCGCGCGCACTGCTAGAGAGGCGTGCGGGAGGCGGCGGCGGCTGATCCGTCGCCGATAAGGTAAGGTTTTTTGGGGCTTTTGGGGGGGTTTCACCCCGCGGGACATCCCGATCTCGGATGCCCCGTGGTGAGGGAGGTGATCGGCCCGGGAATCTTATAGATTCCCGGGCCGATCACCCCTGGGTGTTGGTCCACTTTAATACCCTATGGCTGGAACAAATGTTTGGTGTGGGTGCTCATTGAGGGGTCATCAGCGCTACAGCACAGCAGCTTACAATCCTATACCCTTAAAATGCAAGAGAAACAACTCCCCTCCCCAGCACTAGCCCAGAACCCAAAAGAACAATGTTGCTCCCAAATGCGCGAGTGTTCCACTGACCGAGGATGTAAATGTGGCGCAGTTGTCAGTTCTCACAGGCAAAATGTTCCGTTCAGTTCAGAAATCCAGGCAGCAAAACAGGGAAAAGGAAAACTCTTTGGGCCTATGTAAATCCTATCTAACTAACTAATAGGCCTAGTCTCAGTCTGTACAGTTAAGCATGCATGCTGTATGGTTACTGACCAGTGGTGTTTCAGGCCGGGCCGCAGCAAGTCTCTCTCACATCCATAAAGAACAGCAGGCTGGCTCCACAGCTCTTGGTAGCTGAACTCGAGAGATCCTCTGCTCCTGGAAAGGATCCGGATTCCGTCCCTCGATATACCACGTCTGATCTCCGCACGGCACGCAGGACTCCCTCACACAGCCTTCTGC
The DNA here is from genome assembly GCA_027917425.1 of Gastrophryne carolinensis. Lineage (NCBI taxonomy): Eukaryota > Metazoa > Chordata > Amphibia > Anura > Microhylidae > Gastrophryne > Gastrophryne carolinensis. The sequence continues at coordinate 608,105,182 of CM051235.1, forward strand.
TGTCTTTCAAGATGGAGGTCGCTTCACTTCCTTGTTCTTGTTCCACACACACCAGCAGAGTCATTTGCTCCCTGAGTGTAACTCAGCATGGGGGAAACAGCGGCCCCTTGTGGCAAAACAGCAGCACAACAGTCTCCAAATAATGACATTGGCTTTACCCTCTTACAGCTATAGCATAGAGAGCCAGACACTGTGTGATTAAAGTCTGTTTCTGAACACATATCCACCAGTAACAAAGCGAAAACACATGGAATGACATTGTTGTAATATTGTGACATTAACACTTTAGTGCCAGACCTGTAATGACAATTCTGCATAAAAATAAATAGTCAAAAAAGTTTCTAAAAGAGTTTATTTGCAGGCAGGAGACATCACACAATGATTGGAGCAAAAAAAAAAAAAAATTAAACACGCTATTTATACACAAGCAAATGAACGGCCATTGAAATGTATGGGAGAGCGACACTGAGTGACAGGTACTACATGGCGCTCCTGAACCTAGAGCGCCAGCGCTATACACTGAGCCGCCTGTAATAATACATGTGACGCTACATGGTGCTGTTAGAGTCGCTCACCAGAATCGCCTTCATAAATGTGGTTTTGTGTACAGCGCCCGGCATTCACCAGACGCTACCTGCCGCTACGAGGCGATACCTGCCGCTATCCCTTCTTAAATAACTCCCTTGATTTAAACCTCGCAGTATCTAGTTTGTATTGCTCCCTGTACTATATGTTTGACCTTGTCTGTAATCACACCTTGTAAAGTGCTATGGAAGATGATGGTGCTACATAAATAAACATTATTATTATTATTAATAATAATAATAATAATAATAATAATAATAAAGAACTAAAAAGTATTAAAAAAAAAAAAGGTATCCAACCCTCCTGTCTCGATAAGACATACTGATGTAAGTAGATAACGATAGTGAAAACCATGGTTGTTCCACTTTAAAGAGGATTAAAACTCAGTGTGGCTGTCCCTGGAATAAAAAAGACTCCAGGCAGGCCGCTAGCTTGTCTCCTGGACTCCGCTGTTCGAAACCCCTGGGGTCGCCGGTAAACCCACCTTTCACGGTGGATCCTGCGGCGCTGTGTTCGCCGGCAGCAACACCCTCGGCTTCCCTGCAGCTGTGTGCGCTCCCGCTCCCAGCCATTCAGATAGGCTTGGAAACCTGGATGTGGCGAGTCTGCTGGGAACAGCATCCGGCAGCCTTGAGATGAGCCAATCGGCGATCACCAAGCTGTCGGGGGCCGTGGCTTCGGCAGTGGAAAAATCATTCTTTTTAAAAAACGGGCCACTGTGGAGCTGGCAGCATCGGCCGTGGTAATCGAACGGGAAGGGGGGCCTGGTAAATCAAAAAATTTATTTTGATGTGTTTTACGGGACTATCCGGGCAAAAAGTACAAATACTCACCTATAGTCCAGCGTGTTTGATTGGTCCAATCCCAGGAATTTGAAACTTACCTTCACCAGAGATACAGACTGCGCCATCCCCATTCATGGCCAAGGTCTGTAATCACCTGGCTACTCGCATCAAACATGGACATGCCTGCTCTGTTCATTTCCATGGAGGGGCATGCTGAGGACTTGCATTCCCCCTTCATTGTATTGAATAGAGCGGACTCACACAGTCGCTGTGTCTGGCGTGAGGGAGTGGCCACTTGGCTTCTGGGTGGCAGGGACAAGACTACAAGTAGAGTTCCCCCGAGGAAGCAAGTGGGGTGAAACACATCAGAAACCCACATCAACATGGCGGAATGGGAATGTGCCCTTTTTAGGGTTTATTCACAACAAAGCAAGAAACTGTGTGATTCAGTTGTTCTTGGGAAGGCTAATTTATGTCTATGTAGCAGCGTTTAGAGCATCCGCAAGAGGTCGCTGCAAGTGGGTGTTTGGCGCTGTGACCTAGCTTAGCTCCCAGACAAGTGACACTGTGATCCTGTCCAGCATTGATAAATGTGATGTCTGTAGGGGGCGCTGTAGAAGCTTCTCCCTGACTCACTGCAGAGCCAATGAAGAGCGCTAGGCTGTGTCCCGAGGTCATAGCGCCCAAGGTGATGCTACATCTAACAACAGGACAATGCTGCAGCGAGCGATAGGTAGCGCCAATTAAGTGCGCCTGACACTCTGCGCTGAAGGCCATATTTAAGAATAAACTACAAACAACCAGCTAAAACTGGGCTCTCTAGTGATGAGCGCCAGAAGATATGTGATAATAGTCTGTTTTCCCTATATCCAGTCCAGGTTGTCCCAGTGATGACATGTGGGTATTCCGCTCCCAGGGGGCGCTCGACTGCAAGATCAAAAGATGTTGCTCCTCCCGGCCCCCTATAAAGGCAGGTGTCCCTCTATGATTCCTCAGTGTTCATCTTGCAGTCTTGACTGCAGAAGATCGTTAGATAATCTCTCTCACCGCTGCTGCGGGCCCTATTTTCCACTGATCCCGTCAGACCCACTCCTGCCTCCCAGCCGCTGGCTGCTACGGGATTGTGACGGCAGGATGAACGCCGGGGTTAGGCGTTCTGCAGAGCTAGGCTCTGGGCCGCAGACGCTGTTTAAAGGGTAGCTGGCCATAGGCTTATGGTGAGCCTACCGGGGGGGGGGGGGGGGGGAAACCACTAGCTAAGGCTAAAGGATTGCCTGTATGTCCCTCCCTGCCCACAAGCTTTATTGTATGTGTGCTGTGTTTTGACTTGCACTTGCTCCTTGCTGGCTCAGCAGGGTCCTGGAGCTTTTTCATGCTCACCTCCCTCGCTCCCTCGTGGTTCTTCATGGACCTTGTGGAGTCTTTTCCCTCCATCTTGACTCTGTCACATACGTTGTGACGGGGGGGGCTGGGGTCCCCGCTCGCGCAGTGCTGCTGGGTGGCATGTCGGGCGGCGTGCGGGATACGCGTGCCGCGCGGAGCCTTTGCCGCGGGAGCTGCATGGTGTTGTGCTCTGGCTGTCTCTGCTCCGCCGCTGCTGCCTGGGACCCCATCTTCCGAGGCCACTGTCGGTGTTGTGAGTCCCTCTTTTGAATGATCATGTTGATTATTATTATGCATCTTGCATTTTGAGGAGTCTGATGGGCATCTCCCCTTTTCTATTTCCATAGGCTTATGGTGAGCCTAATGGGGGGGGGTGGAAACCACTAGCCACTGTCGGTGTCGTGAGTCCCTCTTTTGAATGATCATGTTGATTATTATGTATCTCGCATTTTGAGGAGTCTGATGGGCATCTCCCCTTTTCTGTCTTTGCATAGGTCGTGGGCTGAGTGATTGAGGTTTGTGGTTCCTCCCGGTCTCCCATTTTTTTTAGAGGGATCATATAGGTTTGAGCATCTTGTAACCGTTCAATTGACAATTATTAATCACCATAATGGAGGCATCGGGGGATAGTAAACTGGGGGCCCCATCTGGGCAGGAAAAGCTCTGCCCCTTGTGCAGTAGGAATCCTCTGGGCGGATTCAGCACTGTTTGTACCACTTGCTCCAGGGGCATAATTTTGGACCATGACCAGGCGGGCGTCCCCACCCCTAGCCCTTCTCTGCCTGCGGCCTCTCCGGACCCCCCTCTGCTGTACTCAGCCCTCAGTGAGGGGGAAGGCAGCAGGGGGTCCCATGCTGATTTGGCGCATAGGCTGGCCAATCTCGAGAGACAGAACTCGCGGACAACTCCTAAGAACGCCACGAGTAAGAAACGGCACCTCAAGCCATTTTACTCGAATAATGACGATCTGTTTGATGATCTGGGCTCTGTGGAGGAAGGTGAGTTGCCAGATGATTCCCGTTCCACTGTGGATTATTCTGTTGGCGATGACAGTTTGTCTGGTTCTTCCTCGGACGACGATGCGTGGCTCCCTGATGATACGGAGAAGTTGCTTACCTCAGAGTTTGAGACACTACACATTGTTCCTCCCAGAGCGGAAAAGAGGAAGCAAGGTGATTTGTTTAGGCCCGAAAGACAGAGGCGGGTCTTTCCGGAGCAGGCCCATTTTTCTAATATGATTTTCAAGGAGTGAGAAAGGCCTAACAAACTACCGTTGGTGCCTAATGGACTGGATAGGCGGTATCCCTTCCCTGAGGAGTTGGTTCTGCTGTGGTCTCGTCCTCGCGCGGTAGATTCCCCTGTTCCAGGGTTGTCCAACACTACTATTATGCCATGTCCTTCCCTACGTGACCCGGCTGACAAGTGCATGGATCAGCTGGTCTGCCATGCCTTCACCTTTGCTGGCGCCTTGTTTCGTCCAGTGTGTGCTGCGGCGATTGTATCTCTGGCCATCAGAAAGAAGGTGAGACATCTTGTCACGCTCCCGGAACCACAATTTACCACTTGGACAACTCCAGCTCTCTTGGTAAGGACCTCAACCCCCAATCTCCGCAGCCAGCTTCACCTATAGGAGCCCCCGCTTGCCGAGACGCAGAACACGCCTGCTCGGGATCGGTTGCCCCCAGGACTTTATGGCTCAAAGGATGAGGTCTTACGGTACAGAGAACTGGAGAGCCCGCGGCTGGAAGTGGAATCGGGTAGCCGGTATGTGAGCGTAAGGTGGAAGTCCAACAGACAGGCAAGGGTCGGCAACAGGGGTGGAGATCGAGGATGGTCAAAGGCAAGCAAGGGTCGGCAACAGGAGTGGAGATCGAGGATGGTCAAACAAGCGAGGGTCGGCAACAGGAATGGAGATCGAGGATGGTCAAACAAGCGAGGGTCGGCAACAGGAGAGGAGATCGAGGATGGTCAAACAAGCGAGGGTCGGCAACAGGAATGGAGATCGAGGATGGTCAAACAAGCGAGGGTCGGCAACAGGAATCAGGATCAATATCAGGGATAAACAATTACTAGGGTCTAGGCGCTATAACAGGCAATGACCAACTGGCTGAAGAGGGGTTATATAGGAAGCAGGTATGATTGGGCCAGGGAAGAGAGCCTGATGATTGGTGCAACTAGAATCTTAAATTTAATTGGATAACACAGGGCGTACCGCCCAGGAGTCTGAAAAGGCTGATAGGAACATACAGATAGCGTCAGAAATCAGAAGGAGATTGGCCAGTAATAATATGAACACCCCCCTAACCCACAGCTGCACCTAATTAACGCTCTCAGCACGGCCGCCGGAGGGTATAAGTGAAGCGTGCTCGCGCGCCCGCGCGAGCACGAGACCTAGAGCCGGGGCCGCCGGCCGACGCAGGCAGAGGCGCGTGCACGCCGGACGGAAGAGAGGCCGCCGCCTGCCGCGGCCGCCACACAGAGAGCCGTGCGGCGGGACGGGGAGCGCCGCAGGAACGGGACGCAGGTAAGTGGATACTGACATTACCCCCCCCCCTCACCAGGGGCCTCCGGACCCTCACCCGGCTTCCCCGGATTGTCACGGTGGAATTTCCGTACAAGAGCCCTGGCATGGACATCACAAGAAGAAACCCAGCACCTCTCCTCAGGACCGTAACCAACCCAATCAATTAAATATTGTAACGTATTGCGAACCTTACGCGAATCCAGAATCTTGTTCACTTCATACTCTTGCACATTATCCACTAAAACATGAGGCAGACCAGCAGGAGAAGAGTTTTTAGCTGGTTTCAACAGTGATACATGAAACGAGTTGGAAATTTTCATAGTAGGAGGGAGCTGAACTTTGAAGGTCACGTTATTAAGTTTCCTGACAATGGGGTACGGACCGATAAATTTAGGACCCAGTTTATAAGAAGGCTGACGGAGAGCAATATTCCTAGTGGAAACCCAAACAAGGTCTGCACACTGAAGGATAGGTTCCTGAGACCTGCGACGATCAGCAAACTTTTTATATTTAACGCGCATAGTTTCTAAATTTTCCTTGACGCGTGCCCAAACCTCTTTCCGTTTCTGAAGCCACTCTTCTAAGACCGGAAAATCAGAAGGTGCTGCAGAAATAGAAGAAGCTCTAGGATGCTTTCCATAATTACAAAAGAACGGGGATATTTTGGTACTGTCACTTGGCGCATTATTATACGCGAACTCGGCAAAGTCAATAAATTCCGACCACTGCTCCTGAGTGTCAGAGATGTAACATCTTAAATATTGTTCTAAGCTTTGATTTGTTCTTTTAGTCTGCCCATTAGACTGGGGATGATACGCGGAGGACAAAGAAACCTGAATCCCCAAACGTGAACTAAAATTTTTCCAAAATCGTGATATAAATTGCACACCCCGATCGGAAACAATATTTAATGGAATACCATGAAGACGAAAAATATGCGAGATGAACAGGCGCGAAAGTTCAGGAGCCGAGGGTAGCTTGGGTAAAGCAATAAAATGAGCCATCTTACTGAATCTATCGACGACTACCCAAACCACAGTGTTCCCATGCGAAAGAGGTAAATCAACAATAAAGTCCATTGAGATGTGAGACCATGGTTCTTTAGGGATCTCAAGCGGAATCAGATACCCACTAGGCCTTGTGTACCCCTTTACTTCGTGCACAAACAGGACATGCGTCGATAAGGGTAGTGATATCACGTCTCATAGAAGGCCACCATACGTGGCGCCGAGCTAAAATAAAAGTCTTACGAACTCCCAGATGCCCAGCAGTCTTTGCGTCGTGGAATTCGCGAATAACATCAGAACGCAAATGCGGCGGTACAAATTGACATCCTATAGGTGCGTTTACAGGCGATTCATCTTGGAACTGCGCCAAAACATTAGAGAGATCAGGGAGCAAGGCCCCGACTACACAACCTGCAGGTAAGATAGGCTCACCAGTATCCCCCCGATCCTTACACTCACCAAACATGCGCGACAGAGCATCGGCCTTAGTATTTTTCACGCCCGGCTTAAAGGTAATAATAAAATTGAAACGTGAAAAAAACAATGCCCAACGGGCCTGTCGAGAATTTAACCTCTTGGCGGCGCCTATATACTCGAGATTTTTGTGATCGGTATATACAGTGATAGGATGTAAGGAACCCTCCAACCAATGACGCCATTCATCAAATGCCAGTTTAATAGCTAATAGTTCCCTATTGCCGACATCATAATTTTGTTCTGCGGTATTAAATTTCCGGGAAAAATAGGCACATGGATGCATACGTTCAGGAGATCCGGAAAATTGCGATAAAACAGCTCCAAGATTATCAGCGGACCGCTCAGAAAAGACATCTGCCCAATCTATATAAGGCAGAGGCAGTTCTTGGGGCGAAATCTGCACACTCCTAAGGATAGTGGAGAAGCAATGTGATCTGCAGAAATTACTCCACTTAACCAGATCACCCGACTGCCAATTAAATACGGGGTTATGGAGCTTTAGCCATGGGTATCCCAAAACTACTGGTGTTTCCGGACAATCAAACACCAGGAATTCTATATGTTCAGTATGAGATGAGCCGGCCACCAATCTGAGAGGAGGGGTCTTGTGACAGACCGGCCCTCCCAGGATAGCCTTCCCATTTATGGCCAAAACCTGAAGAGACTTTTCAAGGGGTACCAGTGGAACCCCTAGGATGGAGATTATGCTCCGATCCAGGAAGTTACCTGCAGCTCCACTATCGACAAAAGCAGATACTGCCTGTTTGGAAAGACCCCAGAAAAGCTCCGTAGGGATTAACATTTTATCATGATGAGAGTAATGCTTCAACCCACCTAGATCAGTACCCTCTTCCTGATCTAGGCGAGAAAGTTTCCCGCCGGATACCCCTTATTCGGACAGGACCTGGCAAAATGACCCGGGGACCCACAATAGAGGCAAAGACCCAAAGACCGTCTCCGTTGTTTCTCATCCTGAGAAAGACGGGCTCTGCCAACCTGCATTGGCTCCTCTTGAGAGGAGGAGGAGGTGTTCACCCCACCAGGGGTTGAAGGGTTGGGAGTTTGTGGAGGTCTAAAGGGAGTGGTAACCCTAACCCTTTCTCTGGCTCTCTCCCTAAGACGTCTATCGATCCTGATGGAGACCTGCATAAGTTGATCCAAATCTTTTGGAGTGGGGAAATTGACCAAGGCATCTTTAATATTTTCAGAGAGCCCCATACGGAATTGGCTACATAGGGCTGGATCATTCCAAGTAGACTCCACCGCCCAGCGCCGGAATTCGGCGCTGTAGTCCTCGGCGGAATTCCGACCCTGCTTCAGGGCCCGAAGCCTGTTTTCCGCCGTGGACTGACGATCTGGATCCGCATACAGCACTCCCATAGCTGAGAAAAAGGAAGTAACGGAGTGTAAGGCAGGATCTTCAGGAAGCAAGCTGAAAGCCCATGACTGGGGATCTCCTTGCAACAGAGAGATAATTAAACCCACCCGTTGGGTTCCAGTGCCAGAAGATAAAGGCCGCAGCCTGAAATAAAGTTCACATGAATTCTTGAAGTTCGAAAAACCGGTCCGGTCTCCAAAGAACTTTTCGGGTAAAGGAACCTTAGGTTCAGGAATATGAGGTGGTACAGCGGGTGTTGAAATCTGGCGGGTTTCTTGATTGGCCACTCTCTGGGCAAGTTGGTTGATAGCGGTGGCCATCGCCTGAACTTGCTGTACCAGGTCTTCCATATTAATAAATGGGCCTGTTATAATGTCACGCTCCCGGAACCACAATTTACCACTTGGACAACTCCAGCTCTCTTCGTAAGGACCTCAACCCCCAATCTCCGCAGCCAGCTTCACCTATAGGAGCCCCCGCTTGCCGAGACGCAGAACACGCCTGCTCGGGATCGGTTGCCCCCAGGACTTTATGGCTCAAAGGATGAGGTCTTACGGTACAGAGAACTGGAGAGCCCGCGGCTGGAAGTGGAATCGGGTAGCCGGTATGTGAGCGTAAGGTGGAAGTCCAACAGACAGGCAAGGGTCGGCAACAGGGGTGGAGATCGAGGATGGTCAAAGGCAAGCAAGGGTCGGCAACAGGAGTGGAGATCGAGGATGGTCAAACAAGCGAGGGTCGGCAACAGGAATGGAGATCGAGGATGGTCAAACAAGCGAGGGTCGGCAACAGGAGAGGAGATCGAGGATGGTCAAACAAGCGAGGGTCGGCAACAGGAATGGAGATCGAGGATGGTCAAACAAGCGAGGGTCGGCAACAGGAATCAGGATCAATATCAGGGATAAACAATTACTAGGGTCTAGGCGCTATAACAGGCAATGACCAACTGGCTGAAGAGGGGTTATATAGGAAGCAGGCATGATTGGGCCAGGGAAGAGAGCCTGATGATTGGTGCAACTAGAATCTTAAATTTAATTGGATAACACAGGGCGTACCGCCCAGGAGTCTGAAAAGGCTGATAGGAACATACAGATAGCGTCAGAAATCAGAAGGAGATTGGCCAGTAATAATATGAACACCCCCCTAACCCACAGCTGCACCTAATTAACTCTCCTCCGGCGGCCGTGCTGAGAGCAGCGCCGCCGGAGGGTATAAGTGAAGCGTGCTCGCGCGCCCGCGCGAGCACGAGACCTAGAGCCGGGGCCGCCGGCCGACGCAGGCAGAGGCACGTGCACGCCGGGCGGAAGAGAGGCCGCCGCCTGCCGCGGCCGCCGCACAGAGAGCCGTGCGGCGGGACGGGGAGCGCCGCAGGAACGGGACGCAGGTAAGTGGATACTGACACATCTTGTGGATAGAACTAAGGCTCGCAAGCAGGCAGAGGAGTATAAAGAACTCAAGGCTTGCTTGAACTTCATTGGTTTTGTTGCATCTGCCATGGACGATGAAGTCCGGCTTGGTGCCAGGATTTCGGCCGTGCTTGCTGCCCTCCGCCGCTCGCTCTGGTTGCGGCAATGGTCGGCTGATGCCGCAGCCAAGAAGTCGCTTACGAGTATACCCTTTGTGGGACACAGACTGTTTGGAGAGCGACTGGACCTTTTGGTCAAGAATGGTAAACTCCCACAGAGACGGAAGCCTGCTCGGTCCTTTTGGTCCTATCGTTCCTTCCGAGGAGAAAGAGGCTCTTCATTCTCAGGCGGCTGCAGAGATACCTGGGGTAGAGGTAGGTCTTGCGGCCGATCCAATCCCGCCTGGGGAGCCAAGTCCAAGCCCCCTGCCAAGTCCCCTCCAGGCATGAAGGGGCGCCCTCACCCATCCGGGTGGGGGGACGGCTTCTACTCTTTGCTCAGATTTGGAGATGGCACGTCTTGGATTGGTGGATTCAGGAGGTGGTGTCCTCCGGTTACAAGATAGAGCTGGCAGTCAGGCCGCCCACAAGATTTTTTCGGTCTCGGATTTCCCAAGACCCTTTGAAGGCACAGGGTTTGAGAACGGCCATGCAACACCTCCTGCGGTCAGGTGTGATTTGCCCCGTGCCTCAGGAACAGGGTCAAGGGTTTTACTCCAACCTGTTCACGGTTCCCAAGAAGGACGGAACGTTAAGACCTATCCTGGACCTGAAGGGTCTCAACAGGTTTGTCAGAGTCAGACATTTCCGCATGGAAACCTTATGGTCGGCGGTGAGCTTGCTTCGACCTGGCGACTTCTTGACCACGGTGGACATCAGGGATGCTTATTTGCACATCCCGATTTTCCTGGGACATCAGAAGTTCCTGAGGTTTGCTCTGGAGGATCAGCATTACCAGTTTGTGGCTCTGCCATTCGGAATATCCTCAGCGTCCCGCGTCTTCACCAAGGTGCTGGCGGGCATCATGGCTATCCTGAGGAACCAGGGCATTCGTGTGCTGCCTTATCTGGACGACTTGTTGATTGCGGCCCAGTCCCTTCAGCAGGCCGAGAGTGATACTCGGAGGGTGTTGTCAACCCTGGAATCCTTTGGTTGGATAATCAATTACCCTAAGTCTTTTATCACTCCCTCAACAGTAAGATCCTTCCTGGGGATGACAATAGACGCCGCTCAGGTCAAGGTCTTTCTGACACAGCAGAAGGTTTTGGGTCTCCAGACGCAGGTGCAGGCCTAACTGTCTTGTCACCGGCCATCGATCCGTCTGGGGATGAGATTGGTGGGCCTAATGGTGTCATGCTTCGAGACAGTGCCTTTTGCCCAATTTCACATGAGATCTCTTCAATTGAACCTGTTGACCGACTGGGACCGGATGCAGGAGTCGCTGGAACAGGAATTTTCACTGTCCCCCCTGGCCAGGCAGTCCCTCTTGTGGTGGTTGGACTCCAGGAACCTGTTGGTCGGCAAGTCCTTCCTGACTCCCCATTGGGAGATAGTTACCACGGATGCCAGTCTGACCGGCTTGGGAGGCGTCTGGCAGACGCAGCAGATTCAGGGTCAGTGGGGTCCGCAGGAGAACCGTTTACCCATAAACCTTTTGGAGCTGCGAGCGATCCGGTTGGTTCTTCTCCGCTTGACTCACCATTTAAGGGGTCGTGCGATCCAGGTTCGCTCGGACAATCAGACGGCTGTCGCCTACATCAATCACCAGAGCGGGACTCAGAGCAAGCGAGCCCTCAAGGAGGTGACCCAGATTCTGACTTGGGCAGAGGAGAATGTTCCCTGCATCTCGGCGGTCTACATCCCCAGGGTAGAAAACCAGGAGGCAGACTTCCTGAGCAGGAGCGTCTTCCTGGGGGAATGGTCTCTCAGCAGCAAGACCTTTCACGCTCTGTGTCTCCGCTGGGGTCAGACGGATGTGGACCTGTTTGCATCCAGACACAATCACAAGCTTCCAAGGTTCGTCCCCCTCTCAAGATCCTCTGACCATTGCCACAGACGCTCTGGCGATTCCCTTGATGGAGTTCAAGTTTCTTTATGCATTCCCTCCGTTTCCACTTCTGGGCAGATTGCTGCGCAAGATAGCCCAGGAAGGGGTTCCAACCATCCTGGTGGCTCCTCGCTGGCCGAGAAGGAGTTGGTTTGCGGACATAGTTCAGATGTCAGTAGATCGCTACATCATGTCCGACGACCCAGGACTTCTCACACAGGGGTTGCTGCGGCACCCCAATTTAGGGACGCTGGCTTTGACGGCCTGGCTATTGAAACCTCAATCCTGATGGACAAGGGGCTATCTCCCAGGGTTGTGCAGACAATGATTCAGGCATGGAATAATTCTTCCTCCATGATATACTACAAAGTTTGGCACGCTTAAATTGCTTGGTGCGAGGCCAAGAGCCTCCCTTGCCACAGATTTTCTATTTCTAGGATTCTGGAGTTTTTGCAACACGGCATAGACTTGGGTCGCCAGCTGAGCACCCTCAAGGGTCAGGTCTCGTCTTTAGCCATTTTTTTCCAGAGATCCATTGCCAACCATAGCCTGATCAAGACCAGGGAGTCACCCATGTCTGGTCAAAGCAAGTCAGTATTACCAGTGTGGGACTTGAATTTAGTACTATCTGCTCTCCAGGGTCCTCCCTTCAAACCATTGTGCGATGCTGCATTGCCTATTTTGACTCTCAAAGTGGTCTTTTTGGTAGCGATCACCTCGGTGTGTCGCTTTTTCAGAGCTGGCCGCGCTTTGTATGAAGCCTCCCTATTTTGCGTGGCATAAGGATAAGGTGGTTTTTTGCTTTAAACCTGATTTTTTGCCTAAGGTCGTTTTTCCCTTTCACCTTAATGAGGAGGTTGTCTTGCCTTCCTTGTGTCCGGCACCGACTACTTCTAAGGAAAGGACCCTCCATGCCTTGGATGTGGTCAGAGCCATTAAGTATTACCTGGTTGCGACTGAGTCCTTCAGGAAGTCGGATATTCTCTTTGTCCTAAAAGAGGGCTCTAGGAAAGGTTTGCCACCAAGTCCACTCTCAGTAAGTGGATCAGACAGGCGGTGGTGCAAGCATATTCTGCCAGGGGGAAGGAACCCCCTTTTCGTATTACAGCTCATTCTACCAGAGCTATTGGTGCCTCTTGGGCATTTCAAGACCAGGCATCGGTTGAATAAGTTTGTAAGGCTGCGACTTGGTCTTCAGTTCATACTTTTACAAAGTTTTACAAGGTTGATGTTAGGGCCTCAGCTGACGCTGTTTTTGGCCGAAAGGTGCTTCAGGCGGTAGTGAAATGAACTACATGCTGTTCCGCACTGGGGATCCCGCCCAAATGGACACTGCTTTTGGATGTCCCATGTCATCACTGGGACGTCCTGGACTGGATATAGGGAAAAATACAATTCTGTGAAACTCACCTGTAGAATTGTTTTTGAGTATATGCAGTCCAGGTCGTCCCACCCCGCCCTTTTGTTCATTATCTCTTGTTTCCCTGTTATGGTGATGGGACCATTTTTTATTCATTGGACTTGTATCTTAAGTCTTGTTAGAGAGAGTACAAGCTGAAGCTATGTGAAGTAACATGGTTTCTTGGCCTCCCGGCCTGTCCTCTTTTTGTTTGCTGCTTTTTAACCACTGGAGAATCATAGAGGGACACCTGCCTTTACAGGGGGCCGGGAGGAGCAACATCTTTTGATCTTGCAGTCGAGCGCCCCCTCGGGGCGGAATACCCACATGTCATCACTGGGACGACCTGGACTGGATATACTCAAAAACAATTCTACAGGTGAGTTTCACAGAATTGTATTTTCTCAACACATAAACAGCAGCACCAGAGCGAAAACATATGGAATGACATTGTTTCTACACCGTGACAATGACACTGCAATGTCCGACCTGCACATACAATTCTGCATAAAAAAAAAATTTACAATAAAAGTGTTTGGTTGCCGGGCAGGAGAGGCCACACTATGATTATAACTAGAGATGAGCGAGTAGTATTCGACCGAGCCGGTATTCGATCGAATACTACGCTGTTCGTCATACTCGATTTCGATCGAGTACAGCGGCGATGGCGCACTCACAATTCGTTTCCCCTCCCACCTTCCCTGGCGCGTTTTTTACACCAATCACCATGCAGGGGGGGTGGGACAGGTCCTGGGAGGACGCTGGCATCGCGAGAACGGCGTCTAGACGCATTGGCTGGAAAAACCATGTGACCTTGAATCTACAAAACTCAGCACTTCCTCTTCGTCAGCATTAGCAGCTTGAACTTAGTGAGGGACAGACGCTCACAGCAGGGAAAGACAGGCTGTCGCTGGCAGGGCCCCAGAAGCTCGGAATCTCGCATTTACCACCATCTATACCAGCTACCAGAAGACAAGAGAGTCATTAAGAGCCCTTATTAGGGCTACTATGCTGAACGGTATATGGCTCATATGTAGGCAGGCAGGGCCCCAGAAGCTCAGAATCTCGCATTTACCACCATATATACCAGCTACCAGAAGACAAGAGAGTCATTAAGAGCCCTTATTAGGGCTACTACGCTGAACAGTATATAGCTCATATCCTATGTAGGCAGGCAGGGCCCCAGAAGCTCAGAATCTCGCATTTACCACCATATATACCAGCTACCAGAAGACAAGAGAGTCATTAAGAGCCCTTATTAGGGCTACTACGCTGAACAGTATATAGCTCATATCCTATGTAGGCAGGCAGGGCCCCAGAAGCTCAGAATCTCGCATTTACCACCATATATACCAGCTACCAGAAGACAAGAGAGTCATTAAGAGCCCTTATTAGGGCTACTACGCTGAACAGTATATAGCTCATATGTAGGCAGGCAGGGCCCCAGAAGCTCAGAATCTCGCATTTACCACCATATATACCAGCTACCAGAAGACAAGAGAGTCATTAAGAGCCCTTATTAGGGCTACTACGCTGAACAGTATATAGCTCATATGTAGGCAGGCAGGGCCCCAGAAGCTCAGAATCTCGCATTTACCACCATATATACCAGCTACCAGAAGACAAGAGAGTCATTAAGAGCCCTTATTAGGGCTACTACGCTGAACAGTATATAGCTCATATCCTATGTAGGCAGGCAGGGCCCCAGAAGCTCAGAATCTCGCATTTACCACCATATATACCAGCTACCAGAAGACAAGAGAGTCATTAAGAGCCCTTATTAGGGCTACTACGCTGAACAGTATATAGCTCATATCCTATGTAGGCAGGCAGGGCCCCAGAAGCTCAGAATCTCGCATTTACCACCATATATACCAGCTACCAGAAGACAAGAGAGTCCTTAATCCCTTATTAGTGCTGCTATGCTGAACAGTATATAGCTCATATCCTATGTAGGCAGGCAGGGCCCCAGAAGCTCAGAATCTCGCATTTACCACCATATATACCAGCTACCAGAAGACAAGAGAGTCCTTAATCCCTTATTAGTGCTGCTATGCTGAACAGTATATAGCTCATATCATATGTAGGCAGGCAGGGCCCCAGAAGCTCAGAATCTCGCATTTACCACCATATATACCAGCTACCAGAAGACAAGAGAGTCCTTAATCCCTTATTAGTGCTGCTATGCTGAACAGTATATAGCTCATATCATATGTAGGCAGGCAGGGCCCCAGAAGCTCAGAATCTCGCATTTACCACCATATATACCAGCTACCAGAAGACAAGAGAGTCCTTAATCCCTTATTAGTGCTGCTATGTTGAACAGTATATAGCTCATATCCTATGTAGGCAGGCAGGGCCCCAGAAGCTCAGAATCTCGCATTTACCACCATATATACCAGCTACCAGAAGACAAGAGAGTCATTAAGAGCCCTTATTAGGGCTACTACGCTGAACAGTATATAGCTCATATCCTATGTAGGCAGGCAGGGCCCCAGAAGCTCAGAATCTCGCATTTACCACCATATATACCAGCTACCAGAAGACAAGAGAGTCATTAAGAGCCCTTATTAGGGCTACTACGCTGAACAGTATATAGCTCATATCCTATGTAGGCAGGCAAGGCCCCAGAAGCTCAGAATCTCGCATTTACCACCATATATACCAGCTACCAGAAGACAAGAGAGTCCTTAATCCCTTATTAGTGCTGCTATGCTGAACAGTATATAGCTCATATCCTATGTAGGCAGGCAGGGCCCCAGAAGCTCAGAATCTCGCATTTACCACCATATATACCAGCTACCAGAAGACAAGAGAGTCCTTAATCCCTTATTAGTGCTGCTATGCTGAACAGTATATAGCTCATATCATATGTAGGCAGGCAGGGCCCCAGAAGCTCAGAATCTCGCATTTACCACCATATATACCAGCTACCAGAAGACAAGAGAGTCCTTAATCCCTTATTAGTGCTGCTATGCTGAACAGTATATAGCTCATATCCTATGTAGGCAGGCAGGGCCCCAGAAGCTCAGAATCTCGCATTTACCACCATATATACCAGCTACCAGAAGACAAGAGAGTCCTTAATCCCTTATTAGTGCTGCTATGTTGAACAGTATATAGCTCATATCCTATGTAGGCAGGCAGGGCCCCAGAAGCTCAGAATCTCGCATTTACCACCATATATACCAGCTACCAGAAGACAAGAGAGTCATTAAGAGCCCTTATTAGGGCTACTACGCTGAACAGTATATAGCTCATATGTAGGCAGGCAGGGCCCCAGAAGCTCAGAATATCGCTTTTACCACCATATATACCAGCTACCAGAAGACAAGAGAGTCATTGAGAGTCCTTATTAGGGCTACTATGCTGAACAGTATATAGCTCATTCTAGCTATATACACACTGCACACAACGGCTGCTTTAGTGAGGGGTAGCTGCTGCTGCTGGAATAGGGACAGAAAGACTTCAGTGGTGTATTACCACCTATATACAAAACTATATACACTCTGCTCAAAACGGCTGCTTTAGTGAGGGGTAGCTGCTGATGCTGGAATAGGGACAGAAAGACTTCAGTGGTGTATTAGCACCTATATACAAAACTATATTTTGCACTACTGTTTTGTGTCCTCTGTGCCAACAAATTACTGTTTTATACACGGTGCATATAGGCACCATTTCACCTTCTGGCAGTATACGGCTGTATAGCCAGGTGTTCTTCTTAAAAATATTTTTACATTTGGCACTACTGTTTTGTGTCCTCTTTACCAACAAAACCTTGTTATATACCCGGTGCGTATAGGCACCATTTCACCTTCTGGCAGTATACGGCTGTATAGCCAGGTGTTTTTCTTAAAAATATTTTTATATTTGGCACTACTGTTTTGTGTCCTCTTTACCAACAAAACCTTGTTATATACCCGGTGCGTATAGGCACCATTTCACCTTCTGGCAGTATACGGCTGTATAGCCAGGTGTTTTTCTTAAAAATATTTTTATATTTGGCACTACTGTTTTGTGTCCTCTTTACCAACAAAACCTTGTTATATACCCGGTGCGTATAGGCACCATTTCACCTTCTGGCAGTATAAGGCTGTATAGCCAGGTGTTTTTCTTAAAAATATTTTTATATTTGGCACTACTGTTTTGTGTCCTCTTTACCAACAAAACCTTGTTATATACCCGGTGCGTATAGGCACCATTTCACCTTCTGGCAGTATACGGCTGTATAGCCAGGTGTTTTTCTTAAAAATATTTTTATATTTGGCACTACTGTTTTGTGTCCTCTTTACCAACAAAACCTTGTTATATACCCGGTGCGTATAGGCACCATTTCACATTCTGGCAGTATACGGCTGTATAGCCAGGTGTTCTTCTTAAAAATATATTTATATTTGGCACTACTGTTTTGTGTCCTCTGTGCCAACAAAACACTGTTTTATACACGGTGCGTATAGGCACCATTTCACCTTCTGGCAGTATACGGCTGTATAGCCAGGTGTTCTTCTTAAAAATATTTTTATATTTGGCATAACGCGTGGCCAAAAAAGTAAAACGTCTGAAATGCGGAGGGCTAGCGCAAAGGGACGTGGACGAGGACGGGGGCGCGGAAATGCTGGTGGGGGCACAAACCGCGTTGAAGCCAGTGGGGATACAATGCGTGCTGGTGAGGGGCAGCCAGCATTACGCTCATCCAGCTTCCCTGCCTTTATGGGACAGTTATGCGGGGGGCGGGGTACACCTCTGTTAAGGCCTGAGCAGCGTGAACAGGTGGTGCAATGGATGGCCGATAACGCTTCCAGTCACTTGTCCACCACCCAGTCATCCACACAGTCTCACTCTGACCCTCCTTCCTCCCAACCTGGCCAACAGAGTCAGCCCACCCTTGACCCCTCCCAGGACCTCTTTTCGGGTCCTTTTCCAGATGTGCTGCAAGAATCCCAGGAGCTAGCAGAGGAATTTGTTTGTAGTGATGCCCAAACACTTGAGTATCCGCCATCTGCTAGTGATGTGGACCCGGAAACCAGCATCTGCTATCATGAGCGATGATGATGAGACGCAGTTGCCATCAAGGGAGGCTGTTGGAATGTCCAGTGGGCAGGAGGAGGAGCAGAGAGAGGAAGTGGAAGAGGAGGTGGTGGACGACGAAATGACCGACCCCACTTGGACAGGGGTGATGTCCAGCGGGGAAAGCAGTGGAGATGCGGTCTGCGCATCACCGAATAAGGCAGCAAGAGGCAGAGGACAGTCCAGAGGCAGAGGACAGTCCAGACAGAGAAGGCAGGCCACAGCCAGCAGGGCCGAAGCTCTTCCCGGCAGCAGGCAGTCGCGCGAAGCTCCCCCATCGAGGCCTCGTACTTCTGTGGTGTGGAGATTTTTTAATGTTTGCGCGGATGACAAACTGAGCGCGGTTTGCGCAATCTGCCACTCAAAACTGAGTAGGGGCTCTGAGAAGAGCAATCTGACCACCTCAGGCATGCGCCGTCACTTGGAAGTCAAGCACTGGGCTGAGTGGGAGAGAGCAAACGCAATACAACCTGCTACCGGTCTTGCTGCCACTGCCTCTTCCCCTTTGTTGTGTGCTGCCACTGCGGTCCAGACCTCCAGCCAGGACACCTCCACATCTGCCTCTGCCTCGGCTACTTTGGGGCCTTCTCCTTCAGCCCCCCCTTCCCCCGCATCTTCGTCTGCACCTTCCATCTCCTCGTCCCATCAACTGTCCATCTCGCAGGCGTTCAACCGCAGGCGGAAGTACGCCTCCAGTCACCCCCAAGCCCAAGCCTTAACCTGCCTCATCTCCAAACTGCTGGCCCTGGAGATGTTGCCGTTTAGGCTTGTGGAGACGCAGGCCTTCCGCGACCTGATGGCGGCTGCCGCACCTCGCTATTCCGTCCCTAGCCGCCACTATTTTTCCCGGTGTGGCGTCCCCGCCCTGCACCAGCACGTGTCGCGTAACATCAGGCGGGCCCTGAGGTACGCAGTCAGCGCAAAGGTCCACTTGACCACCAACTCGTGGACAAGCGCTTGCGGCCAAGGACGCTACATCTCTTTGACGGCACACTGGGTGAATGTTGTGGAAGCGGGGACGGGGTCGCAAACAGGGACGGCCTACATACCACCCCCGCCCAAGATTGCCAGCACGGGTTCTGATAGACCCCCCTCCTCTTCCTCCTCCTCCTCCTCCTCCTCTGCCTTAACATCGCCCTCAGCCCCTAGCTGGAAGCGTTGCAGCACTGGCGCGGGGAGACGTCAGCAGGCGGTGCTTAAGCTCATCAGCTTGGGCGACAGGAAGCACAGCGCCGCAGAGGTGAGGCACGCCATATTGCAGCAGACAGAGATGTGGCTGTCGCCGCTGCAGCTAGGACCAGGCATGGTCGTGTGCGATAACGGCCGTAACCTGGTGGCGGCTCTGGAGCTTGCAGAACTCAATCACGTACCATGCCTGGCCCACGTTTTTAATTTGGTAGTACAAAAGTTTCTAAAGACTTACCCCAACCTGGCAGAGCTACTGGTCAAAGTGCGGCGCTTGTGCGCTCACTTTCGGAAGTCAACTGTAGCTGCTGCTAGCTTAAAAAAAATCCAGCAACGCCTCCATTTGCCTCAACATCGGCTGTTGTGCGACCTGCCCACTCGCTGGAATTCCACCTATTGCATGTTGGCCAGGGTGTGTGAGCAGCAGAGAGCATTGATGGAGTACCAGATGATGCATCCACGTGTGCATCCAACTCAGCTCCCTCAGTTTGCCAACCACGAGTGGCCATGGATGGCAGACATATGCGATGTATTGCGTATCTTTGAGGAGTCCACTAAGAAGGTCAGCAGCGAGGACGCTATAGTGAGCGTAACCATCCCGCTCCTATGCGTCCTTAAAGAATCGCTCATCGCAATAAGGGAGAACGCATTGCACACAGAGGAGACGGGGGTAGGAGGAGACGCAACGCAGGTAGACAGTCAGACCACACTTTTGTCTGCTGCTCGGTGGCAGTTGCAGGAGGAGGAGGATGAGGAGGAGGAGGACAACGTGGAGGTGGCTGTGGAAGAGGATGCTGGCGGCGAGGGTAGCAGTCAGGCTGTGTGCGTCCCATTGATTCAGCGCGGATGGGGCGGAGAGGAGGAGGAAGAGGAGGAAATGGAAAATGATCCTTCTGGTGGGGGCAGTGAGGTCATGCCTACTCAGAGTCTGGCACACATGGCTGACTTCATGCTGGGCTGCTTTTCCCGGGACATACGTGTTGTCCGGATATTGGAGAACAAACTATACTGGGTCTTCGCACTCCTGGACCCCCGGTATAAAGATAACTTCTCCTCTTTTATTCCGGTAGAGGAGAGGACGAATCGATTACTGGAATACCAGAGGGAACTCTTGCAGAACATGATGCAGATTTTCCCACCCAGCATCGCTGGCGGCAGAGAGGAGAGTGTCTCCCAGAGTCTGACAACATCGATCAGGCCCACAGCCACCAGGGGAACACTCTCCAAGGTGTGGGACACGTTCATGTCACCCCCTCGTGCAACTTCCATCACTGCGGGGCCCGCTATCAGCAGGAGGGACAAGTATCGGCGGATGTTGCGGGACTACCTGGCAGACCACACCCCTGTCCTCCCCGATCCCTCGGCGACCTACACTTACTGGGTCTCCAAGTTGGACACGTGGCTGGAACTGTCCCTGTACGCCTTGGAGGTGCTTGCCTGCCGTGCCGCCAGCGTGCTATCAGAAAGGGTGTTCAGCGCAGCCGGGGGCATTATAACCGATAAGCGCAGCCGCCTGTCAACCGACAGTGCCGACAGGCTGACGCTAATCAAAATGAACAGCAAGTGGATTGACCCGGACTTTGCTTGTACAACAGTGGAAAGCAGCCAAGAGTGAAGTGCCATCTGTATGAAGTGCCATTTCCTCCTCCTCCTCCTCCTCCTCCTTAACCGCCGTAGAATTGCTGTATTACTAAAAAAAAATTATGGCTCACCTCTTGGGCTTAATACAATCAATTTTTAAGAGGTCTCAGCTCTTGGGCCTCCACACAATTTTTAAAAGGTCTCAGCTCTTGGGCCTCCACACAATTTTTAAAAGGTCTCAGCTCTTGGGCCTCCACACAATTTTTAAAAGGTCTCAGCTCTTGGGCCTCCACACAATTTTTAAAAGGTCTCAGCTCTTGGGCCTCCACACAATTTTTAAAAGGTCTCAGCTCTTGGGCCTCCACACAATTTTTAAGAGGTCTCAGCTCTTGGGCCTCCACACAATTTTTAAAAGGTCTCAGCTCTTGGGCCTCCACACAATTTTTAAAAGGTCTCAGCTCTTGGGCCTCCACACAATTTTTAAGAGGTCTCAGCTCTTGGGACTCCACACAATTTTTAAAAGGTCTCAGCTCTTGGGCCTCCACACAATTTTTAAAAGGTCTCAGCTCTTGGGCCTCCACACAATTTTTAAAAGGTCTCAGCTCTTGGGCCTCCACACAATTTTTAAAAGGTCTCAGCTCTTGGGCCTCCACACAATTTTTAAAAGGTCTCAGCTCTTGGGACTCCACACAATTTTTAAAAGGTCTCAGCTCTTGGGACTCCACACAATGTTTGAGAGGTCTCAGCTCTTGGGCCTCCACACAATTTTTAAGAGGTCTCAGCTCGTGGGACTCCACACAATGTTTGAGAGGTCTCAGCTCTTGGGCCTCCACACAATTTTTAAAAGGTCTCAGCTCTTGGGCCTCCACACAATTTTTAAAAGGTCTCAGCTCTTGGGCCTCCACACAATTTTTAAGAGGTCTCAGCTCTTGGGCCTCCACACAATTTTTAAGAGGTCTCAGCTCTTGGGACTCCACACAATGTTTGAGAGGTCTCAGCTCTTGGGCCTCCACACAATTTTTAAAAGGTCTCAGCTCTTGGGCCTCCACACAATTTTTAAAAGGTCTCAGCTCTTGGGCCTCCACACAATTTTTAAAAGGTCTCAGCTCTTGGGCCTCCACACAATTTTTAAGAGGTCTCAGCTCTAAGCTTCCCTTACTGCTGGGGTGACACACTGTAACAAACCTCCTCCTTTAAGCTTCCCTTACTGCTGGGGTGACACAATGTAACAAACCTCCTCCTTTAAGCTTCCCTGACTGCTGGGGTGACACACTGTAACAAACCTCCTCCTGTAAGCTTCCCTGACTGCTGGGGTGACACACTGTAACAAACCTCCTCCTGTAAGCTTCCCTTACTGCTGGGGTAACACACTGTAACAAACCTCCTCCTTTAAGCTTCCCTTACTGCTGGGGTGACACAATGACACAAGAGGACATGTCTGACCACATCTCACACACACACACACACACAATGACAATTAGGGGTGGGGTCTATTTATTTTCCCCCTTGCCTATGTCATCTGTGGTTGTCATTAGGCAACGTGATTTTAAGGGGTGCAGAATTTTGTTCTTCTTTTTTGTACAGTTTGGCTTGGGGTCCATGGCAATGTAGAGGAAAGAAGGTTTCCTTGTCTTGTCTCACTTTACGTAGAAGTTATATTGTGTTTGGAGTGTATTGTTGAGTGGCTGTGATAGTGGCGTAATAGTGCGACTTGGGCGCGTTATATGCACCCAGACATGCTTCCCCTGCTGTCCCAGTTGCATTCCAGCAGTGTTGGCATCATTTTCTGATGTTTCAGGGTGGACTTGGTGACCTCCAAGTGGTCGAATTGAGATTTCCAAGTGGCGAGCATTTTTTTCCCATAGACTATAATGGGATTCGATATTCGGTCGAGTAGTCGAGTAACGCGGTCTATTCGAAATGAAATTCGAAATTTCGAATATTTCACTACTCGCTCATCTCTAATTATAACCAAAAATGTAGAACATTACTTTAGGAAAACGCTATTTATACGCAACCAAATAAAACACTATTGAAATGTATGGGAGAGCAATACTGAGCGACAGGTACTACATGGCGCTGCTGATAATAGAGCGCCGGCGCTATACACTGAGCCACCGCTAGTGATACATGTGACGCTACATGACGCTATTAGAGGCGCTCACCAGATTCACTTTCATATATATGGTTTTCACATATTGCGCCTGGGGGTTCCCCTGACTCTATAGCCTCGATTCAGAGAGACACAAAAAAACTTCAGTTTTCGTGCCGATCTGTTTTTTTTGTGAAATGTTTCCGTTCTCGTACGAGCGATTCTATGCATGCATTGAAAACCTTGTGTAAAGTTTCCGTCCGTTCGTACGGCAGATTACGAATTACGAGGATGTCATTTTCCAGCGTGACTTTTCCGTTTCATTTCCACGTTACAACGTAGGCTTTCGTTTTTGCCCTTTTCCCATCGTATCCTCCAACGAATCCTTTACGTTTCCCGATAGATTCTGTTTCCATTTTACAAAAAATAATCATCCGGACGGAATCCTTACGATCTTTCACCTGCGCACTACAAACTTAACTCATTAAAGTGCTCGCCTACATATTTGCCACCCTCACTTCTACTACAATGTTTAGCTAAATCACTTAGCACTGTCCTCCATCTTCCCTTTTGGAACCTTAAAGCTCACCCAAACCACTTAGCACTATCCTCCATCTTCCCTTTTGGACCCTTAAAGCTCACCCAAACCACTTAGCACTGTCCTCCATCTTCCCTTTTGGAACCTTAAAGCTCACCCAAACCACTTCTCGGTCATGTGAATATTCATCTTTAAATATTTCTGGGCCCATTAGTTTTGTGTTAATGTATTTTGTAAATGAAATGACACTGTAACATTTTTTTTGGGATGCCATCATAAAATATAAAATGTATCAAAATTTAGAAAATTTTACATTTTTACAACTATTAAAAACAAAATACATAGCAATGGCAGGCCACAGAACATTATTCTTCAACTGTGGTCCCCAACGAGTTGCGCAGCTCCTGCATCTCGCCCACCAACTGAAGGACCCTGACACTCAGTTGTGCCACTCTGGCACGTGTGGTCCCTGTTAAAAAAGGTAAATTAAAATATTGGTATAACCTTGTTGTCATACTGCAGTGCCCCCCCCCCCCCCCCCCCCCCGTATGGTCCAAACACCTAAATCTGGACTTCAAAAGCCAGAGGGCCCTCGCCACCACGGCCCGGGTTTTGCATAGTGCCCGATTAGAGAACCCCTGGCCCGCATTCTGCAGGCAAAGAACGGGCATCAGGAGCAAGGGCGAGTGGCACATCTTGCAGTTCCTGCAACCAAATATAAAATAATTACACAAAGCAAAGGTAACCAACTAAAACAATAACTCCTACAACAAATTAAGATTCAAGTTCAACAATCCAAATATCATTCACAAAGGACATAAGTCTAAAAAAATATAGCAATGATATGGATGTGTGGAAAAATAAATGTTTACATGCTAAGGACTAATTTAGGTCAGCATTAAAATGCATCTATAAGGCATACATGAAATGTATTGATTCAGGTATGCATTTCTATACAATTTATGGCCTTGACCATGCTGATACATGCAATGCCTCAGTGCTAAAGGCGCGCAGGCTCCTCCACATAGCCGCAAAACATGTTCAACAATAGCAATCCGAGCCCTCAAAGGTCTCGTAAGTGGATCGGAAATGAAACGGATTTATAGGGTGGAGATCCGTCGGAAATCAGCTCTCTGAATCAGACAGAAACCATCCCAGCAACGGAAGTTTTCTGAAGGAACGGAAAATTTCCGATTTTGTTTGGAAATGTTCTGATTTGCTTCCGTTCATTGAAAGCGCATATACACATTCTCCCGAACGTTCGTGCGAGTAGAAAATGGACGAAAAAAAGCAAAAAAAAGACAAACACCCAACAAAACTTTCACAGACAGCTACAGAAGTCCGGACGAATGTGTCTCTGAATATAGGCTTATGAGGTGCTACCTGGCGTTATCGTTTCTTAAATAACCCCCATAATCCCCCCAGGTATATTATATGGATAAGTAAAAACAAATGATTGTGTAGGAGCTGGTCTGGTTATTGCAATGTTATCACTGACTTACCTTACTCTCATTCCAGTCCCAGTGGTGGTGTGGCAGTTAGAGGTATCTTTAAAGAGGAACAACACACCTGATTTTTACTTTTCATGGTGTTGTTCCTCTCAGTGCGGCCATCCCAAATTGGGATGCCCCTCTGTGTGTATGCCCCTAAGGCACTCACCTTCCTCTCACTCCCACGTGCAGACTCGGGTGAGAACGAGCACCCTGATTGGCTGAGTGGCTCGTTCAACCAATCAGCGTGCTCGCTTTTAATCTGTTCCCTTTGGCTCCGCTGATGGTTAAGCAGCCGAGCGACGCCGGAGGGAGCTAAGTACGTTGTCGGCTGCATCCCTCACTCACCTAATAGCCGCCGCATGCCCACACCGCCCATTCAGAAAGGCGGGGCGTGGGTGTACACAAAACTAGAGGTGAGCTTGGATACGGCACAGACGGCGCATACGGTGTGGGCTCCGGGACAAGGTGAGTGAAACGGGGCTTCTAGGGGGTTTACACAGCGGGACATCCCAATTCAGGATGCCCCAAGGAGTGGAACTTCTTTTAGACTCCAGGGCCTCCGATGTTCCTCTTTAATGCAAGAAAAAGAGGAACCGATGAGGGACAACAGAGATGCCGGACCAGTGGGAGGACACCAGAGATGCCGAACCAGTGGGAGGACACCAGAGATGCCGGACCAGTGGGAGGACACCAGAGATGCCGGACCAGTAGGAGGACACCAGAGATGCCGGAGCAGTGGGAGGACACCAGAGATGCCGGACCAGTGGGAGGACACCAGAGATGCCGGACCAGTGGGACGACACCAGCGATGCCGGAGCAGTGGGAGGACACCAGAGATGCCGGAGCAGTGGGAGGACACCAGAGATGCCGGAGCAGTGGGAGGACACCAGAGATGCCGGAGCAGTGGGAGGACACCAGAGATGCCGGAGCAGTGGGAGGACACCAGAGATGCCGGAGCAGTGGGAGGACACCAGAGATGCCGGAGCAGTGGGAGGACACCAGAGATGCCGGAGCAGTGGGAGGACACCAGAGATGCCGGAGCAGTGGGAGGACACCAGAGATGCCGGACCAGTAGGAGGACACCAGAGATGCCGGAGCAGTGGGAGGACACCAGAGATGCCGGACCAGTGGGAGGACACCAGAGATGCCGGACCAGTGGGAGGACACCAGAGATGCCGGACCAGTGGGAGGACACCAGAGATGCCGGACCAGTGGGAGGACACCAGAGATGCCGGACCAGTGGGAGGACACCAGAGATGCCGGACCAGTGGGAGGACACCAGAGATGGCGGACCAGTGGGAGGACACCAGAGATGCCGGACCAGTGGGAGGACACCAAAGATGCCGGACCAGTGGGAGGACACCAAAGATGCCGGACCAGTGGGAGGACACCAGAGATGCCGGACCAGTGGGAGGACACCAGAGATGCCGGACCAGTGGGAGGACACCAAAGATGCCGGACCAGTGGGAGGACACCAGAGATGCCGGACCAGTAGGAGGACACCAGAGATGCCGGACCAGTGGGAGGACACCAGAGATGCCGGACCAGTGGGAGGACACCAAAGATGCCGGACCAGTAGGAGAACACCAGAGATGCCGGACCAGTGGGAGGACACCAGAGATGCCGGACCAGTGGGAGGACACCAGCGATGCCGGACCAGTGGGAGGACACCAGCGATGCCGGACCAGTGGGAGGACACCAGAGATGCCGGACCAGTGGGAGGACACCAGCGATGCCGGACCAGTGGGAGGACACCAGCGATGCCGGACCAGTAGGAGGACACCAGAGATGCCGGATCAGTGGGAGGACACCAGAGATGCCGGACCAGTCGGAGGACACCAGAGATGCCGGACCAGTGGGAGGACACCAGAGATGCCGGACCAGTGGGAGGACACCACCAGACACTGGATGAAGATGGCGGAGGTAAGTATAGTGTAATGTTTAGAATAATTAAATGCTTTTTGCATGAGGTGTATTTATTTTTTTTACTACCTTGAACTAGTAACTAGCAAGGCAAACCAAGCCCGTGCATGCTCCATAGGACCAGGAAAAGGTCAGTGTTTATGGGCAATCTGGGGCAGTTTCACATACCGAATTGGGATGCCTCCGCTGCAAGAAACAAAACGCGTGATATTGAAAATTCCGGGTTTTGTTCTGCTTTAAACTAAAGTAAGGACAGCCATAGTAAACATAGATAACCCTTTCAGCTGAGCCCTCAGGAATTTTCTATTAAATTTAGATAAAGTGCTATTTCAGGCAAAGCCAATTATGTTGGGCAATGTTTGGCACCGTCCTAAACTTTTTTCCATTTTCAAATTAAAAAAAGAATTAGCTGAGATATCAAGGATTACGGGGATTATTGGGATGCCCGCACACATTCTGTAATTGGCTTGCCCCTCACTGCCTGTAATTTGGGATGCCCCTCACTGCCTGTAATTTGGGATGCCCCTCACTGCCTGTAATTTGGGATGCCCCTCACTGCCTGTAATTTGGGATGCCCCTCATTGCCTGTAATTTGGGATGCCCCTCATTGCCTGTAATTTGGGATGCCCCTCACTGCCTGTAATGTGGGATACAGCTCACTACCTGTAATGTGGGATGCCCCTCACTGCCTGTAATTTGGGATGCCCCTCACTGCCTGTAATTTGGGATGCCCCTCATTGCCTGTAATTTGGGATGCCCCTCACTGTCTTTAATGTGGGATACTGCTTACTGATATTTTTTTCTCCTCGAAATCCTGGGTGCATCTTATAGGGCGAAAAATACGGTAATTGCTTTTACCTTAAGTATGTAAAAAAAAGAAATACACCACGCTTCCTCTAATAAAGTACATAATGGCCTCGAATCATTCTGGCAGCGATTTGTTTGAGCTCCAGGTAGGAATAACTTTCTGGGCATTTACACATAGATGAGAGAGATTGAGAAAAGCATTGTGAATAAGATTCAGCAAATATCCGGGCCACGCATATCATCAGGCTGCATTAGCGGGATTCATTAGAATATATCACTTTAATTTGAATTTAAATTTAGAAATGACTTCCTAAATCTTTAATTGATCTCATCACCCCTCTCTCTAAAAGTAGGATTTTAGGAAAAGGAGCTAAAAAGGGAAGAAGGAGTCTGCTGTCAACTTTACAAAAGCGTTACTGGGGTCGATTCAGCACCATTTGCTTGATTTAGCCAATGCTGCTTAAAAGTTGTGCTGGGCTTCCTGTTACTGGGCATTGTCAGTTATGGGGGAGGCTGATTCATGACTAGCGCCAGGTATCGGCAGATGAGCGTCTGTACAGAGGCGCTAAGAGCGACCGCTAGCATACGCTGTGATCGGCTATCGGGCGCTGTAACAGTGCGCCTCAGTCACTGTAGTAACCTGGCCGGCATTGATGAATGAGATGTATGTTGGGCGTTCTAGCACCAGTACAGCGTTGCAGGGAGTGAAAGGTAGCGCCAGCGCATTGTGACCGACTTTCAGAGATTCACACCATATTCAACAAAAAAAACACACACACAGCGTGATTAAAGTCTGTTTTTGACCACCTGTAACAAAGCGAACACACATGTAACATATCCACCTGTAACAAAGCGAACACACATGTAACATATCCACCTGTAACAAAGCGAACACACATGTAACATATCCACCTGTAACAAAGCGAACACACATGTAACATATCCACCTGTAACAAAGCAAACACACATGTAACATAACCACCTGTAACAAAGCGAACACACATGTAACATAACCACCTGTAACAAAGCGAACACACATGTAACATATCCACCTGTAACAAAGCGAACACACATGTAACATATCCACCTGTAACAAAGCGAACACACATGTAACATATCCACCTGTAACAAAGCGAAAACACATGTAACATATCCACCTGTAACAAAGCGAAAACACATGTAACATATCCACCTGTAACAAAGCGAAAACACATGTAACATATCCACCTGTAACAAAGCGAACACACATGTAACATATCCACCTGTAACAAAGCGAACACACATGTAACATATCCACCTGTAACAAAGCGAAAACACATGTAACATATCCACCTGTAACAAAGCGAACACACATGTAACATATCCACCTGTAACAAAGCGAATACACATGTAACATATCCACCTGTAACAAAGCGAACACACATGTAACATAACCACCTGTAACAAAGCGAAAACACATGTAACATATCCACCTGTAACAAAGCGAAAACACATGTAACATATCCACCTGTAACAAAGCGAAAACATATGTAACATATCCACCTGTAACAAAGCGAACACACATGTAACATATCCACCTGTAACAAAGCGAACACACATGTAACATATCCACCTGTAACAAAGCGAAAACACATGTAACATATCCACCTGTAACAAAGCGAACACACATGTAACATATCCACCTGTAACAAAGCGAACACACATGTAACATATCCACCTGTAACAAAGCGAAAACACATGTAACATAACCACCTGTAACAAAGCGAAAACACATGTAACATAACCACCTGTAACAAAGCGAAAACACATGTAACATATCCACCTGTAACAAAGCGAACACACATGTAACATATCCACCTGTAACAAAGCGAACACACATGTAACATATCCACCTGTAACAAAGCGAACACACATGTAACATATCCACCTGTAACAAAGCAAAAACATATGTAACATATCCACCTGTAACAAAGCGAAAACACATGTAACATATCCACCTGTAACAAAGTGAACACACATGTAACATAACCACCTGTAACAAAGCGAACACACATGTAACATATCCACCTGTAACAAAGCGAACACACATGTAACATATCCACCTGTAACAAAGCGAACACACATGTAACATATCCACCTGTAACAAAGCGAAAACACATGTAACATATCCACCTGTAACAAAGCGAACACACATGTAACATATCCACCTGTAACAAAGCGAAAACACATGTAACATATCCACCTGTAACAAAGTGAACACACATGTAACATATCCACCTGTAACAAAGCGAACACACATGTAACATATCCACCTGTAACAAAGCGAAAACACATGTAACATATCCACCTGTAACAAAGCGAAAACACATGTAACATATCCACCTGTAACAAAGCGAACACACATGTAACATATCCACCTGTAACAAAGTGAACACACATGTAACATATCCACCTGTAACAAAGCGAAAACACATGTAACATATCCACCTGTAACAAAGTGAACACACATGTAACATATCCACCTGTAACAAAGCGAAAACACATGTAACATATCCACCTGTAACAAAGTGAACACACATGTAACATATCCACCTGTAACAAAGCGAAAACACATGTAACATATCCACCTGTAACAAAGCGAACACACATGTAACATATCCACCTGTAACAAAGCGAAAACACATGTAACATATCCACCTGTAACAAAGCGAACACACATGTAACATATCCACCTGTAACAAAGTGAACACACATGTAACATAACCACCTGTAACAAAGCGAACACACATGTAACATATGCACCTGTAACAAAGTGAACACACATGTAACATATCCACCTGTAACAAAGCGAAAACACATGTAACATATCCACCTGTAACAAAGCGAACACACATGTAACATATCCACCTGTAACAAAGCGAAAACACATGTAACATATCCACCTGTAACAAAGCGAACACACATGTAACATATCCACCTGTAACAAAGCGAACACACATGTAACATATCCACCTGTAACAAAGCGAAAACACATGTAACATATCCACCTGTAACAAAGCGAACACACATGTAACATATCCACCTGTAACAAAGCGAACACACATGTAACATATCCACCTGTAACAAAGCGAACACACATGTAACATATCCACCTGTAACAAAGTGAACACACATGTAACATATCCACCTGTAACAAAGCGAACACACATGTAACATATCCACCTGTAACAAAGCGAACACACATGTAACATATCCACCTGTAACAAAGCGAACACACATGTAACATATCCACCTGTAACAAAGCGAACACACATGTAACATATCCACCTGTAACAAAGCGAACACACATGTAACATAAGCACCTGTAACAAAGCGAACACACATGTAACATATCCACCTGTAACAAAGCGAACACACATGTAACATATCCACCTGTAACAAAGCGAACACACATGTAACATATCCACCTGTAACAAAGCGAACACGCATGTAACATATCCACCTGTAACAAAGCGAACACACATGTAACATAACCACCTGTAACAAAGCGAACACACATGTAACATATCCACCTGTAACAAAGCGAACACACATGTAACATATCCACCTGTAACAAAGCGAACACACATGTAACATATCCACCTGTAACAAAGTGAACACACATGTAACATATCCACCTGTAACAAAGCGAACACACATGTAACATATCCACCTGTAACAAAGCGAACACACATGTAACATATCCACCTGTAACAAAGCGAACACACATGTAACATATCCACCTGTAACAAAGCGAACACACATGTAACATATCCACCTGTAGCAAAGTGAACACACATGTAACATATCCACCTGTAACAAAGCGAACACACATGTAACATATCCACCTGTAACAAAGCGAAAACACATGTAACATATCCACCTGTAACAAAGCGAACACACATGTAACATATCCACCTGTAACAAAGCGAAAACACATGTAACATATCCACCTGTAACAAAGCGAACACACATGTAACATATCCACCTGTAACAAAGCGAAAACACATGTAACATATCCACCTGTAACAAAGCGAACACACATGTAACATATCCACCTGTCACAAAGCGAACACACATGTAACATAACCACCTGTAACAAAGCGAACACACATGTAACATATCCACCTGTAACAAAGTGAACACACATGTAACATATCCACCTGTAACAAAGCGAACACATGTAACATATCCACCTGTAACAAAGCGAAAACACATGTAACATATCCACCTGTAACAAAGCGAACACACATGTAACATATCCACCTGTAACAAAGTGAACACACATGTAACATAACCACCTGTAACAAAGCGAACACACATGTAACATAACCACCTGTAACAAAGCGAACACACATGTAACATATCCACCTGTAACAAAGTGAACACACATGTAACATATCCACCTGTAACAAAGCGAACACATGTAACATATCCACCTGTAACAAAGCGAAAACACATGTAACATATCCACCTGTAACAAAGCGAACACACATGTAACATATCCACCTGTAACAAAGCGAACACACATGTAACATATCCACCTGTAACAAAGCGAACACACATGTAACATATCCACCTGTAACAAAGCGAACACACATGTAACATATCCACCTGTAACAAAGCGAACACACATGTAACATATCCACCTGTAACAAAGTGAACACACATGTAACATAACCACCTGTAACAAAGCGAACACACATGTAACATAACCACCTGTAACAAAGCGAACACACATGTAACATATCCACCTGTAACAAAGCGAACACACATGTAACATATCCACCTGTAACAAAGCGAACACACATGTAACATATCCACCTGTAACAAAGCGAACACACATGTAACATATCCACCTGTAACAAAGCGAACACACATGTAACATATCCACCTGTAACAAAGCGAAAACACATGTAACATATCCACCTGTAACAAAGCGAACACACATGTAACATATCCACCTGTAACAAAGCGAAAACACATGTAACATATCCACCTGTAACAAAGCGAACACACATGTAACATATCCACCTGTAACAAAGCGAACACACATGTAACATATCCACCTGTAACAAAGCGAAAACACATGTAACATATCCACCTGTAACAAAGCGAACACACATGTAACATATCCACCTGTAACAAAGCGAACACACGTGTAACATATCCACCTGTAACAAAGCGAACACACATGTAACATATCCACCTGTAACAAAGCGAAAACACATGTAACATATCCACCTGTAACAAAGCGAACACACATGTAACATATCCACCTGTAACAAAGCGAACACACATGTAACATATCCACCTGTAACAAAGCGAAAACACATGTAACATATCCACCTGTAACAAAGCGAACACACATGTAACATATCCACCTGTAACAAAGCGAACACACATGTAACATAACCACCTGTAACAAAGCGAACACACATGTAACATAACCACCTGTAACAAAGCGAACACACATGTAACATATCCACCTGTAACAAAGCGAACACACATGTAACATATCCACCTGTAACAAAGCGAACACACATGTAACATATCCACCTGTAACAAAGCGAAAACACATGTAACATATCCACCTGTAACAAAGCGAACACACATGTAACATATCCACCTGTAACAAAGCGAACACACATGTAACATAACCACCTGTAACAAAGCGAACACACATGTAACATATCCACCTGTAACAAAGCGAAAACACATGTAACATATCCACCTGTAACAAAGCGAACACACATGTAACATATCCACCTGTAACAAAGCGAACACACATGTAACATATCCACCTGTAACAAAGCGAACACACATGTAACATATCCACCTGTAACAAAGCGAACACACATGTAACATATCCACCTGTACCAAAGTGAACACACATGTAACATATCCACCTGTCACAAAGCGAACACACATGTAACATATCCACCTGTAACAAAGCGAACACACATGTAACATATCCACCTGTAACAAAGCGAACACACATGTAACATATCCACCTGTAACAAAGCGAAAACACATGTAACATATCCACCTGTAACAAAGCGAACACACATGTAACATATCCACCTGTAACAAAGCGAACACACATGTAACATATCCACCTGTAACAAAGCGAACACACATGTAACATATCCACCTGTAACAAAGTGAACACACATGTAACATAACCACCTGTAACAAAGCGAACACACATGTAACATATCCACCTGTAACAAAGTGAACACACATGTAACATATCCACCTGTAACAAAGCGAACACACATGTAACATATCCACCTGTAACAAAGTGAACACACATGTAACATATCCACCTGTAACAAAGCGAACACACATGTAACATATCCACCTGTAACAAAGCGAACACACATGTAACATATCCACCTGTAACAAAGCGAAAACACATGTAACATATCCACCTGTAACAAAGCGAAAACACATGTAACATATCCACCTGTAACAAAGTGAACACACATGTAACATAACCACCTGTAACAAAGCGAACACACATGTAACATATCCACCTGTAACAAAGTGAACACACATGTAACATATCCACCTGTAACAAAGCGAACACACATGTAACATATCCACCTGTAACAAAGCGAAAACACATGTAACATATCCACCTGTAACAAAGTGAACACACATGTAACATAACCACCTGTAACAAAGCGAACACACATGTAACATATCCACCTGTAACAAAGCGAACACACATGTAACATATCCACCTGTAACAAAGCGAACACACATGTAACATATCCACCTGTAACAAAGCGAACACACATGTAACATATCCACCTGTAACAAAGTGAACACACATGTAACATATCCACCTGTAACAAAGCGAACACACATGTAACATATCCACCTGTAACAAAGCGAACACACATGTAACATATCCACCTGTAACAAAGCGAAAACACATGTAACATATCCACCTGTAACAAAGCGAACACACATGTAACATATCCACCTGTAACAAAGTGAACACACATGTAACATAACCACCTGTAACAAAGCGAACACACATGTAACATAACCACCTGTAACAAAGCGAACACACATGTAACATATCCACCTGTAACAAAGCGAAAACACATGTAACATATCCACCTGTAACAAAGTGAACACACATGTTAACATATCCACCTGTAACAAAGCGAACACACATGTAACATATCCACCTGTCACAAAGCGAACACACATGTAACATATCCACCTGTAACAAAGCGAACACACATGTAACATATCCACCTGTAACAAAGCGAAAACACATGTAACATATCCACCTGTAACAAAGCGAAAACACATGTAACATATCCACCTGTAACAAAGCGATCACACATGTAACATATCCACCTGTAACAAAGCGAACACACATGTAGCATATCCACCTGTCACAAAGCGAACACACATGTAACATATCCACCTGTAACAAAGTGAACACACATGTAACATATCCACCTGTAACAAAGCGAAAACACATGTAACATATCCACCTGTAACAAAGCGAAAACACATGTAACATATCCACCTGTAACAAAGCGAACACACATGTAACATATCCACCTGTAACAAAGTGAACACACATGTAACATAACCACCTGTAACAAAGCGAACACACATGTAACATAACCACCTGTAACAAAGCGAACACACATGTAACATATCCACCTGTAACAAAGCGAACACACATGTAACATATCCACCTGTAACAAAGCGAACACACATGTAACATATCCACCTGTAACAAAGCGAAAACACATGTAACATATCCACCTGTAACAAAGCGAACACACGTGTAACATATCCACCTGTAACAAAGCGAAAACACATGTAACATATCCACCTGTAACAAAGCGAACACACATGTAACATATCCACCTGTAACAAAGCGAACACACATGTAACATATCCACCTGTAACAAAGCGAACACACATGTAACATATCCACCTGTAACAAAGCGAACACACATGTAACATATCCACCTGTAACAAAGCGAACACACATGTAACATATCCACCTGTAACAAAGCGAACACACATGTAACATATCCACCTGTAACAAAGCGAACACACATGTAACATATCCACCTGTAACAAAGCGAACACACATGTAACATATCCACCTGTAACAAAGCGAACACACATGTAACATAACCACCTGTAACAAAGCGAACACACATGTAACATATCCACCTGTAACAAAGCGAACACACATGTAACATATCCACCTGTAACAAAGCGAACACACATGTAACATATCCACCTGTAACAAAGCGAACACACATGTAACATATCCACCTGTAACAAAGCGAAAACACATGTAACATATCCACCTGTAACAAAGCGAACACACATGTAACATATCCACCTGTAACAAAGCGAACACACGTGTAACATATCCACCTGTAACAAAGCGAACACACATGTAACATATCCACCTGTAACAAAGCGAAAACACATGTAACATATCCACCTGTAACAAAGCGAACACACATGTAACATATCCACCTGTAACAAAGCGAACACACATGTAACATATCCACCTGTAACAAAGCGAAAACACATGTAACATATCCACCTGTAACAAAGCGAACACACATGTAACATATCCACCTGTAACAAAGCGAACACACATGTAACATAACCACCTGTAACAAAGCGAACACACATGTAACATATCCACCTGTAACAAAGCGAACACACATGTAACATATCCACCTGTAACAAAGCGAACACACATGTAACATATCCACCTGTAACAAAGCGAAAACACATGTAACATATCCACCTGTAACAAAGCGAACACACATGTAACATATCCACCTGTAACAAAGCGAACACACATGTAACATAACCACCTGTAACAAAGCGAACACACATGTAACATATCCACCTGTAACAAAGCGAAAACACATGTAACATATCCACCTGTAACAAAGCGAACACACATGTAACATATCCACCTGTAACAAAGCGAACACACATGTAACATATCCACCTGTAACAAAGCGAACACACATGTAACATATCCACCTGTAACAAAGCGAACACACATGTAACATATCCACCTGTAACAAAGCGAAAACACATGTAACATATCCACCTGTAACAAAGCGAACACACATGTAACATATCCACCTGTAACAAAGCGAACACACATGTAACATATCCACCTGTAACAAAGCGAACACACATGTAACATAACCACCTGTAACAAAGTGAACACACATGTAACATAACCACCTGTAACAAAGCGAACACACATGTAACATATCCACCTGTAACAAAGCGAACACACATGTAACATATCCACCTGTAACAAAGCGAACACATGTAACATAACCACCTGTAACAAAGCGAACACACATGTAACATAACCACCTGTAACAAAGCGAAAACACATGTAACATATCCACCTGTAACAAAGCGAACACACATGTAACATATCCACCTGTAACAAAGCGAAAACACATGTAACATATCCACCTGTAACAAAGCGAACACACATGTAACATATCCACCTGTAACAAAGCGAACACACATGTAACATATCCACCTGTAACAAAGCGAACACACATGTAACATATCCACCTGTAACAAAGTGAACACACATGTAACATAACCACCTGTAACAAAGCGAACACACATGTAACATATCCACCTGTAACAAAGCGAACACACATGTAACATATCCACCTGTAACAAAGTGAACACACATGTAACATAACCACCTGTAACAAAGCGAACACACATGTAACATATCCACCTGTAACAAAGTGAACACACATGTAACATATCCACCTGTAACAAAGCGAACACACATGTAACATATCCACCTGTAACAAAGCGAACACACATGTAACATATCCACCTGTAACAAAGCGAAAACACATGTAACATATCCACCTGTAACAAAGCGAAAACACATGTAACATATCCACCTGTAACAAAGTGAACACACATGTAACATAACCACCTGTAACAAAGCGAAAACACATGTAACATATCCACCTGTAACAAAGCGAACACACATGTAACATATCCACCTGTAACAAAGCGAACACACATGTAACATATCCACCTGTAACAAAGTGAACACACATGTAACATATCCACCTGTAGCAAAGTGAACACACATGTAACATATCCACCTGTAACAAAGTGAACACACATGTAACATATCCACCTGTAACAAAGCGAACACACATGTAACATATCCACCTGTAACAAAGCGAACACACATGTAACATATCCACCTGTAACAAAGCGAAAACACATGTAACATATCCACCTGTAACAAAGTGAACACACATGTAACATAACCACCTGTAACAAAGCGAACACACATGTAACATATCCACCTGTAACAAAGCGAAAACACATGTAACATATCCACCTGTAACAAAGCGAACACACATGTAACATATCCACCTGTAACAAAGCGAACACACATGTAACATATCCACCTGTAACAAAGCGAACACACATGTAACATATCCACCTGTAACAAAGCGAACACACATGTAACATATCCACCTGTAACAAAGCGAACACACATGTAACATATCCACCTGTAACAAAGTGAACACACATGTAACATATCCACCTGTAACAAAGCGAACACACATGTAACATATCCACCTGTAACAAAGCGAAAACACATGTAACATATCCACCTGTAACAAAGTGAACACACATGTAACATATCCACCTGTAACAAAGCGAAAACACATGTAACATATCCACCTATAACAAAGCGAACACACATGTAACATATCCACCTGTAACAAAGCGAAAACACATGTAACATATCCACCTGTAACAAAGCGAACACACATGTAACATATCCACCTGTAACAAAGTGAACACACATGTAACATAACCACCTGTAACAAAGCGAACACACATGTAACATAACCACCTGTAACAAAGCGAACACACATGTAACATATCCACCTGTAACAAAGCGAAAACACATGTAACATATCCACCTGTAACAAAGCGAAAACACATGTTAACATATCCACCTGTAACAAAGCGAACACACATGTAACATATCCACCTGTCACAAAGCGAACACACATGTAACATATCCACCTGTAACAAAGCGAACACACATGTAACATATCCACCTGTAACAAAGCGAACACACATGTAACATATCCACCTGTAACAAAGCGAAAACACATGTAACATATCCACCTGTAACAAAGCGAACACACATGTAACATATCCACCTGTAACAAAGCGAACACACATGTAACATATCCACCTGTAACAAAGCGAAAACACATGTAACATATCCACCTGTAACAAAGCGAACACACATGTAACATATCCACCTGTAACAAAGCGAAAACACATGTAACATATCCACCTGTAACAAAGCGAAAACACATGTAACATATCCACCTGTAACAAAGCGATCACACATGTAACATATCCACCTGTAACAAAGCGAACACACATGTAGCATATCCACCTGTCACAAAGCGAACACACATGTAACATATCCACCTGTAACAAAGTGAACACACATGTAACATATCCACCTGTAACAA
This sequence comes from Gastrophryne carolinensis, assembly GCA_027917425.1. Classification (NCBI taxonomy): domain Eukaryota; kingdom Metazoa; phylum Chordata; class Amphibia; order Anura; family Microhylidae; genus Gastrophryne; species Gastrophryne carolinensis. The sequence continues at coordinate 608,144,482 of CM051235.1, forward strand.
AGCGAAAACACATGTAACATATCCACCTGTAACAAAGCGAACACACATGTAACATATCCACCTGTAACAAAGTGAACACACATGTAACATAACCACCTGTAACAAAGCGAACACACATGTAACATAACCACCTGTAACAAAGCGAACACACATGTAACATATCCACCTGTAACAAAGCGAACACACATGTAACATATCCACCTGTAACAAAGCGAAAACACATGTAACATATCCACCTGTAACAAAGCGAACACACGTGTAACATATCCACCTGTAACAAAGCGAAAACACATGTAACATATCCACCTGTAACAAAGCGAACACACATGTAACATATCCACCTGTAACAAAGCGAACACACATGTAACATATCCACCTGTAACAAAGCGAACACACATGTAACATATCCACCTGTAACAAAGCGAAAACACATGTAACATATCCACCTGTAACAAAGCGAACACACATGTAACATATCCACCTGTAACAAAGCGAACACACATGTAACATATCCACCTGTAACAAAGCGAAAACACATGTAACATATCCACCTGTCACAAAGCGAAAACACATGTAACATATCCACCTGTAACAAAGCGAAAACACATGTAACATATCCACCTGTAACAAAGCGAACACACATGTAACATATCCACCTGTAACAAAGCGAACACACATGTAACATATCCACCTGTAACAAAGCGAAAACACATGTAACATATCCACCTGTAACAAAGCGAAAACACATGTAACATATCCACCTGTAACAAAGCGAACACACATGTAACATATCCACCTGTAACAAAGCGAACACACATGTAACATAACCACCTGTAACAAAGCAAACACACATGTAACATATCCACCTGTAACAAAGCGAACACACATGTAACATATCCACCTGTAACAAAGCGAAAACACATGTAACATATCCACCTGTAACAAAGCGAACACACATGTAACATATCCACCTGTAACAAAGCGAACACACATGTAACATATCCACCTGTAACAAAGCGAACACACATGTAACATATCCACCTGTAACAAAGCGAAAACACATGTAACATATCCACCTGTAACAAAGCGAACACACATGTAACATATCCACCTGTAACAAAGCGAACACACATGTAACATATCCACTTGTAACAAAGCGAAAACACATGTAACATATCCACCTGTAACAAAGCGAAAACACATGTAACATATCCACCTGTAACAAAGCGAAAACACATGTAACATATCCACCTGTAACAAAGCGAAAACACATGTAACATATCCACCTGTAACAAAGCGAAAACACATGTAACATATCCACCTGTAACAAAGCGAACACACATGTAACATATCCACCTGTAACAAAGCGAACACACATGTAACATATCCACCTGTAACAAAGCGAACACACATGTAACATATCCACCTGTAACAAAGCGAAAACACATGTAACATATCCACCTGTAACAAAGCGAAAACACATGTAACATATCCACCTGTAACAAAGCGAACACACATGTAACATATCCACTTGTAACAAAGCGAAAACACATGTAACATATCCACCTGTAACAAAGCGAACACACATGTAACATATCCACCTGTAACAAAGCGAACACACATGTAACATATCCACCTGTAACAAAGCGAAAACACATGTAACATATCCACCTGTAACAAAGCGAACACACATGTAACATATCCACCTGTAACAAAGCGAAAACACATGTAACATATCCACCTGTAACAAAGCGAACACACATGTAACATATCCACCTGTAACAAAGCGAACACACATGTAACATATCCACCTGTAACAAAGCGAACACACATGTAACATATCCACCTGTAACAAAGCGAACACACATGTAACATATCCACTTGTAACAAAGCGAACACACATGTAACATATCCACCTGTAACAAAGCGAACACACATGTAACATATCCACCTGTAACAAAGCGAACACACATGTAACATATCCACCTGTAACAAAGCGAACACACATGTAACATATCCACTTGTAACAAAGCGAAAACACATGTAACATATCCACCTGTAACAAAGCGAAAACACATGTAACATATCCACCTGTAACAAAGCGAAAACACATGTAACATATCCACCTGTAACAAAGCGAAAACACATGTAACATATCCACCTGTAACAAAGCGAACACACATGTAACATATCCACCTGTAACAAAGCGAACACACATGTAACATATCCACCTGTAACAAAGCGAACACACATGTAACATATCCACCTGTAACAAAGCGAACACACATGTAACATATCCACCTGTAACAAAGCGAACACACATGTAACATATCCACCTGTAACAAAGCGAAAACACATGTAACATATCCACCTGTAACAAAGCGAAAACACATGTAACATATCCACCTGTAACAAAGCGAACACACATGTAACATATCCACCTGTAACAAAGCGAAAACACATGTAACATATCCACCTGTAACAAAGCGAACACACATGTAACATATCCACCTGTAACAAAGCGAACACACATGTAACATATCCACCTGTAACAAAGCGAACACACATGTAACATATCCACCTGTAACAAAGCGAACACACATGTAACATATCCACCTGTAACAAAGCGAAAACACATGTAACATATCCACCTGTAACAAAGCGAACACATGTAACATATCCACCTGTAACAAAGCGAACACACATGTAACATATCCACCTGTAACAAAGCGAAAACACATGTAACATATCCACCTGTAACAAAGCGAACACACATGTAACATATCCACCTGTAACAAAGCGAACACACATGTAACATATCCACCTGTAACAAAGCGAACACACATGTAACATATCCACCTGTAACAAAGCGAACACACATGTAACATATCCACCTGTAACAAAGCGAACACACATGTAACATATCCACCTGTAACAAAGTGAAAACACATGTAACATATCCACCTGTAACAAAGCGAACACACATGTAACATAACCACCTGTAACAAAGCGAAAACATATGTAACATATCCACCTGTAACAAAGCGAACACACATGTAACATAACCACCTGTAACAAAGCGAAAACATATGTAACATATCCACCTGTAACAAAGTGAAAACACATGTAACATATCCACCTGTAACAAAGCGAACACACATGTAACATAACCACCTGTAACAAAGCGAAAACATATGTAACATATCCACCTGTAACAAAGTGAAAACACATGTAACATATCCACCTGTAACAAAGCGAACACACATGTAACATATCCACCTGTAACAAAGCGAACACACATGTAACATATCCACCTGTAACAAAGTGAAAACACATGTAACATATCCACCTGTAACAAAGCGAACACACATGTAACATAACCACCTGTAACAAAGCGAAAACATATGTAACATATCCACCTGTAACAAAGCGAACACACATGTAACATAACCACCTGTAACAAAGCGAAAACACATGTAACATATCCACCTGTAACAAAGCGAACACACATGTAACATAACCACCTGTAACAAAGCGAACACACATGTAACATATCCACCTGTCACAAAGCGAACACACATGTAATGACATTGTTGTAACATTGTAACATTAATACTTTAATGCCAGACCTGTAATGATAATTCTGCATATAAATATAAAAAATTAAAAATGTTTTCAAAAATGACTTTTTCGAGGCCAGGAGAGGTGACAAAATTATTTGAGAGAAAAAAAAAATATTAAAAGCCAAAAAACCCTGTTTAAACAGAAGTAAAGGAACGTCCATTGAAATGTATGGGAGAACGACAGGTCTTACCTGGCGCTCTGGAAGCTAGAGCGCCGGCGCTATACACTGAGCCGTCTGTATTGATGAATCGGATGCTACATGGCGCTGTTAGAGTCGCTCACCAGAATTGCTTTCATAAATGTGGATTTGTGTACAGCACCCGGCGTTCATCCCTTGATGAATAAGAGGCCGATTCATTAACAGCGGCAGGTAGCGACAGTTGAGCGACTGTAGCGGCATTTTCAGAGCGCCCGCTAGTAGTCGCTGTGCTTGGCCGTTGTTCGGTAGTTGATAGCGACTCAGTCGGTTTGCCGTAATGTTGAATATTGGGTGAGGAGTCGCTATTTGACAGGTTCCGCGCTGTATGGGAGCGCATGATAGCGACTGGCCCTAGCGACCGGCTCCCACCATATTCACTAACAAATCACGCTCAAAAAATTCTCGCGCTGTGAAATGCATGTTTAAACCCCAGAGCGCTGGCGGCGATGGGTTAAAAGTAGTTTTTTAACCCCCAAACAACCATATTTTTGGAAACCAAAAAAAAACAAGTTTTTTAAATAATTTAGTAATATGAATACATTAATATCAGACCTGTAATATCAATTCTGTACAATTTTTTTATTTTTTTTACCTTAAAAAATTATTTAAAATGGCAGAAGTGGTCACAGAATTTTTCACATTAAAAAAAAAAAAAAAAAAAAAAAAAAAAATTAATAACAATTAATTATTAATATTTAAAGATTGTTCCATTGAAATGCATTGGAGAGCGCCAGGTAGCGAGAGGTCATACCTGTCGCTGTTCAAGGTCGGACGCTGGCGCTGTGGGCTGAGGCTGGAATAATGATGAATGAGTCGCTATATGTCGCTATCTCAGTCGCTAAGCAGGATCGGCTTGATAAATGTGTGATTGTGGTGGGGAGCCGGCGTTCTCGTGGCGGGGCCCGTCATTACCGGCCGCTCACCAGTCGCTACCTGTCGCTATTCCTTCATAAATAAGGGCCTTAACCCCTCAGTTGAATCCAGGAAGCAGCATGGCTGAGATGCTGGGAGAGGAAGCTCCAAAATGGCCACTACCTTTCCTTTCTTTCTTTCTTTCTTTCTTTCTTTCTTTCTTTCTTTCTTTCTTTCTTTCTTTCTTTCTTTCTTTCCCATTCTGTTAGTCCGGTTTAGGAGAATGGAGTAAAAAGAGAAGAGGAAAGATTGTTAAAGTGGACCAACACCCAGGATTTTGACTATCCTGGGTTTTGGTCCACTTCAGGGGGGCACCCCGATCGCTGTGTGAAACCCCTCAGAAAGCCCCCAAAACTCACCTCACCACGCTCCCACGTGGCCGCGCTGACCAATCACCGCCGACGGACAAGCGAGTGACAGCGGCGGACAACACAGCGCGTCCGCCGCCGCCTCCCGCGCGCCCCTCTGACAGTGCGCACGCCCGAGCCGGCCATTCACAAACGGCCGGCGCGGGCGCGCACACGTCTAGAGGGGCGCACGGGAGGCGGCGGCAGTAAGTTTTTTGGGGGGGTCCCTGGGGGAAGTAAGTTTTTGGGGGGTTTTGGGGGGGGGGTCCCTCACCGCGGGACATCCCGATCTCGGATGTCCCGCGGTGAGGGAGGTGATCGGCCCGGGAATCTTATAGATCCCCCCTGGGTGTTGGTCCACTTTAAGATGTTTTTGATGGAAATAGATTTTGATGTCATTAAGTGGGACCTGCAAACTCAACACGTCGCCATTTTCAGGCCTTTAAAAACGATAACATGTATTGACACTCGGCTATGCACAATCATTTGGAACAGTGCATTCTGCCAAAACAGAAATGTAACCCTCTGCACACTCATACTATTGAAAAAGCATGGACTGATAATCACACCTACCAACTTTTCAGGTTGGGAAAGAGGGACAGTTGATAAATTAGGCCACACCCCCTCATCGAGAGATGGATAGGAGATACATTGTAACAGTTAAAATAATAGAATCCCTTTGAATAGGCAAATTAATCATTTATTGATGCAGATCTACATGTTACATCTCAAAGAGTGAACAAGGGACAGGGGGACATGGACTTAAAAGAGGGACAGTCCCTCCAAATCAGGAACACTTGCGAGGTATGGATAGTTAAACCAGGCCTTCAGCATCATGTCATAAAAAAACCCTTAAAAAACTATTCCCCAGCATCTAAAATTAATATATTTTACATTTTTTGTCACTTTTTATTCTTTCCCCTGCTGGGCTGCAACTCTGTTCAGGACTCTAGGATACGGGCGCCGCCATCTTGCCTCAGAACATCACATATGAGGAGAGGAGGAGGGGGGGTGCAGGGGGCGGGTTTATAGCTGTGCTTTGCACAGACAGAGCAGAGCTGGGGTCAGTAAAAGGACAGCAATCCCAGAATGCAGAGCGGCACAGTCAGAAGACACTTCCTGTTTGAAGGCAGTCTGAGACTCCATCGGCCACCATATTGGATGTTTAAAGGCTCATAACATACAATAGATGCAGGTAGGATGATTTTTAATGTGAGTAATCTGTATGTACAGGGTGTGGGAAACATATAAGATAGGCTCTTATTCAGGGTGAGGGTCCGGATTAATGTGAGCAATCTGTATGTACAGGGTGGGGGAAACATATAAGATAGGCTCTTATTCAGGGTGAGGGTCCGGATTAATGTGAGCAATCTGTATGTACAGGGTGGGGGAAACATATAAGATAGGCTCTTATTCAGGGTGAGGGTCCGGATTAATGTGAGCAATCTGTATGTACAGGGTGGGGGAAACATATAAGATAGACTCTTATTCAGGGTGAAGGTCCGGATTAATGTGAGCAATCTGTATGTACAGGGTGGGGGAAACATATAAGATAGGCTCTTATTCAGGGTGAGGGTCCGGATTAATGTGAGCAATCTGTATGTACAGGGTGGGGGAAACATATAAGATAGACTCTTATTCAGGGTGAAGGTCCGGATTAATGTGAGCAATCTGTATGTACAGGGTGGGGGAAACATATAAGATAGACTCTTATTCAGGGTGAGGGTCCGGATTAATGTGAGCAATCTGTACGTACATGCTGGGGGAAACATATAAGAAAGGCTCTTATTCAGGGTGAGGGTCCGGATTAATGTGAGCAATCTGTATGTACAGGGTGTGGGAAACATATAAAATAAGCTCTTATTCAGGGTGAGGGTCCGCTTTAACATAGAGGCCGATTCATTATCAGCGGCAGGTAGCGACAGTTGAGCGACTGTAGCGGCATTTTCAGAGCGCCCGCTAGTAGCCGCTGTGCTTGGCCGTTGTTCGGTAGTTGATAGTGACTCAGTCGGTTTGCCGTAATGTTGAATATTGGGTGAGGAGTCGCTATTTGACAGGTTCTGCGCTGTATGGGAGCGCATGATAGCGACTGGTCAGAGCGACCGGCTCCCACCATATTCATTAACAAATCACGCTCAAAAAATTCTCGCGCTGTGAAACCCCAGAGCGCTGGCGGCGATGGGTTAAAAGTAGTTTTTTAACCCCCAAACAACCATATTTTTGGAAACCAAAAAAAACAAGTTTTTTAAATAATTTAGTAATATGAATACATTAATATCAGACCTGTAATATCAATTCTGCACAATTTTTTTTTTTAACTTAAAAAAATTATTTAAAATGGCAGAAGTGGTCACAGAATTTTTCACATTTTAAAAAAAAAAACATTAATAACAATGAATTATGAATATTTAAAGATTGTTCCATTGAAATGCATTGGAGAGCGCCAGGTAGCGAGAGGTCATACCTGTCGCTGTTCAAGGTCGGACGCTGGCGCTGTGGGCTGAGGCTGGAATAATGATGAATGAGTCGCTATATGGCGCTATCTCAGTCGCTAAGCAGGATTGGCTTGATAAATGTGTGATTGTGGTGGGGAGCCGGCGTTCTCGTGGCGGGGCCCGTCATTACCGGCCGCTCACCAGTCGCTACCTGTTGCTATCCCTTGTTAAATAAGGGCCATAGATTGCAATGATTGTAAAAGCGAGGCAGCTGCAACAAGGCCGTCCAATGTATGTCCCGTCCCTAATGATGCTAAGAGGCCGATTCATTAATAGCGCCAGGTAGCGACAGATGAGCGACAGTAGCGTTATTTTCACAGCGCATGCTAGTATTCGCTGTGCTTGGCCGTTGTTCGGTTGTTGACAGCGACTCAGTCGGTGTGCAGTAATGTTGAATACGGGGTTAGGAGTTGCTGTTTGACAGGTTCCGCGCTGTATGGGAGCGCATGACAGCGAATGGCCATAGCGAACGGCTCCCAGCATATTCATTAACAAATCACGCTCAAAAAATTATCGCGCTGTGAAATGCTTGTTTAAACCCCAGAGCGCTGGCGGCGATGGGTTAAAAGTAGTTTTTTAACCCCCAAACAACCATATTTTTTGGAAAAAAAAAACATGTTTTTCAAAACATTTTGTAATATGAAGACATTAATATCAGACCTGTAATATCAATTCTGCACAAAAAAAAACATTAATAGCAATTAATTATGAATATTTAAAGATTGCTCCATTGAAATGCATTGGAGAGCGCCAGGTAGCGAGAGGTCATACCTGTCGCTGTTCAAGGTCGCTCGCTGGCGCTGTGGGGTGAGGCTGGAATAATGATGAATGAGTCGCTATCTGGCGCTCTGTCAGTCGCTAAGCAGGATCGGCTTGATAAATGTGTGATTGCGGAGGGGAGCCGGCGTTCTCGTGGCGGTGAGCGTCATTACCGTTCGCTCACCATTCGCTACCTGGCGCTATCCCTTGTTAAATAAGGGCCTTAGCATACAAGAGTCTGTGCAGACATTGCTGCTCTGTACTTGTGTGTGCACAAGCAATGCAATACATGAACCAGCCTGTCTAAAAGTCCAATAACTTAAAGTGGACCAACACCCACCGCTGATCGGCCCTGGGAATCTATAAGATTCCCGGGCCGATCAGCTCCCTCCCCGCGGGGCATCCGAAATCGGGATGCCCCGCTGTGTGAAACCCCCCCCAGACACCCACAAACCTTACCTTCTCCCTGTTCCAACGGCGCCACCGTCGCCTCTCACGCATCCCTCTAGCAGGGCGCGCACCCGCGCCGGCTGTTTGCGAATGCCCGGCGGGGGCGCACTCCCTGTAAGAGGGACGCGCAAGAGGCGGTGGCGGCCTCAGCTTGTCCGTTGGCGGTGAGGTGAGCTTTTTTGGGCTTTCTGGGGGGTCGGTCGATCGGGGTGCCCCGCGGAAGTGGACCAACACCCAGGATAGTGAAAATCCTGGGTGTTGGTCCACTTTAAAGGGACTCTGTAGGCAAAGCGTATAAACTATGATTCAGCAGCTCACCTCATCATGGCTGCGCTCTCCCTTCCGGTCAGAACACAGCTGCTTCTGAAAGTAGAAACAAAAAAGTAGTGACACACCCCCTGAATTCCATTGCCATAGACCACCAATCATAGGCCTAAGTTGGTGGTCTAAAGCTCTGCATCATCAGACTGTGGACACTGGGAGTGAGGGAGAACAGCCAGGGTGATGAGAATGCCTGTCTTACAAACCCCACCCATTATGCTGATCATTATGCAGAGCCAAGATGCTTCAGAAGAGAAATCATAAGGAGAAACTGTAAACCCCTATATCTCAAACATTTCTTCTTCAATTTAAAAACAGAAAACAGTTTAGGACAGTGGCAAATGTAACCTGACATAATGGTCTAACAATTAATTACCTTTGCCTTCTGTATCCCCTTAAAGTGGACCAAAAGTTAGGAATTTGACTATACTGGGTTTTGGTCCTTACCCCCAATCAGAGGTGCCCCGCTGTGTAAAACCCCGCAGGTCGCCGAAAAAAAAACTCACCTCTTCGCGGACCTACGGCGCATGCGCTCGTCCAATAAGCGTGCTTGGATTCTATTCCACCCCTTCCTCTAAGCCATTGTCTAAGGCCCTTATTTAACAAGGGATAGCGCCAGGTAGCGAATGGTGAGCGAACGGTAATGACGGTCACCGCCACGAGAACGCCGGCTCCCCTCCGCAATCACACATTTATCAAGCCGATCCTGCTTAGCGACTGACAGAGCGCCAGATAGCGAATCATTCATCATTATTCCAGCCTCACCCCACAGCGCCAGCGAGCGACCTTGAACAGCGACAGGTATGACCTCTCGCTACCTGGCGCTCTCCAATGCATTTCAATGGAGCAATCTTTAAATATTCTTAATTAATTGCTATTAATGTTTTTTTTTAAATGTTATAAATTCTGTGACCACTTCTGCAATGTTAGATTTTTTTTTTTTAAGGCAAAAAAAATAAATAAATAAATTTGTGCAGAATTGATATTACAGGTCTGATATTAATGTCTTCATATTACAAAATGTTTTGAAAAACATGTTTTTTATTTTTTCAAAAAATATGGTTGTTTGGGGGTTAAAAAACTACTTTTAACCCATCGCCGCCAGCGCTCTGGGGTTTAAACAAGCATTTCACAGCGCGAGAATTTTTGGAGCGTGATTTGTTAATGAATATGCTGGGAGCCGTTCGCTATGGCCGTTCGCTGTCATGCGCTCCCATACAGCGCGGAACCTGTCAAACAGCGACTCCTAACCCCGTATTCAACATTACCGCACACCGACTGAGTCGCTGTCAACAGCCGAACAACAGCCAAGCACAGCGAATACTAGCGGGCGCTGTGAAAATAACGCTACTGGCGCTCATCTGTCGCTACCTGGCGCTATTAATGAATCGGCCTTCCCGGCGTTTAACTGACAAAAGATATGGACGGCACCAAATAGTAAATACACAGGTGCCCTGCTGTGGTATAACCCAAAAATTATAGGGTGATACAAATACAAGAGGGGTGCCCCAACTCCACTAAGAGAGGGATAAAACCAGAGACTGACAATGGCACGCTATTATATATAGTTCATGATAAGCTTATTTAATGGTCCAAATCACATACTAAGACATATTAAAAAGGTTTACTTTAAAAAACATATAAAAAATACATAAACATAAAAAAACAAATAAACATATAAAAAACACATATGCACACTGCCATCAAAAAATAGAGGCAAGGGGGGGGGAGTTTATCTTAATGTATGCCAGTGGGGGACTCTAAAATCTATGAAATAATTAATATATACTGTATATATACATAAATACAAGAAAGTGTCAGGTGCTTTCAAAGTGCATCAAAATCAAGTATAATTGGGCTAAGCCGTGTAAATAACACTAAAAATATGAGGTAGGTACAAATCACAAAATCAAATACACCACTCAGTAACTTACTCATCCATAAAGTGCTAAGTGCATGCCACCACGGGAACCCCCAAACAAAGGCCCTGCAACGCGTTTCGTGACGTCACGTCACTTCCTCAGGCAGAGTACGCCATTGTCTAAGGCGAGTTGATCCGAGCGCCCTGATGGACACATCCCCGGCTACCCTCTAACAGGGAACGTGCCCGCGCCGGCCATTCACAAATGCCTGACACGGGCAGGCGCCCTGCTAGAGGGATAGTGGGAATGCAGTCACGGCTTGTGCATGCGCCGTTGGACTGGAAAAGAAGGTAAGTGTATGGGGCGACCTGGGGGGTTTCACACAGCGGGGCATCCCGGTTTTGGATGCACCGGGGAAAGGAATCGATCAGCCTGAGAATCCTATAGATTCCCGGGCCAATCGCTGTGGGTTTTGGTCCACTTTAACTCGCTTGCACACACGCACAGTGAAAAAGGCTTCACCTGCCTGCACAGGGCTACAGTTCAGTGTGGGGGGGGGTAGGTTTCGGAACAATGCATACTGAGGGGTTTATTCATCAAGGGATAGCGGCAGGTAGCGCCTCGTAGAGGCAGGGAGCATCTGGTGAACGCCGGGCGCTGTACGCAAACCACATTTATAAAGGCGATTCTGGTGAGCGTCTCTAACAGCGCCATGTAGCGTCCAATGTATTATTACAGGCGACTCAGCGTATAGCGCCGGCCTAGCTTCCAGAGTGCCAGGTATTACCTGTTGCTACCTGTCGCTCTCCCATACATTTCAATGGCCGTTCCTTTTCTTCTGTTTAAACAGGGTTTTTTGTTTTTAATATTTTTTTTCTCTTAAATAATTGTGTGACCTCTCCTGGCCTAGAAAGAATCATTTTTGAAAACTTTTTGGATTTTTTATATTTTTATGCAGAATTGTCATTACAGGTCTGGTATTAAAGTGTCATTGTCCTTTAGCCTGTAAGCTCGCAAGGGCAGGGCCCTCCTCCCTATTGTCTCCTGTGCTCACAACACTTGGTTTTAACCTGTGGCATCTAATTTTGTATTCTCTGTACTATATGTTTTACCCTGTCTGTATTCATACCGTGTAAAGCGCTACGGAAGTTGATGGCGCTATATAAATAAATAATAATAATAATAATAATAATAATTGTCACAGTGTTACAACAATGTCATTCCATGGGTTTTTTTCGCTTTGTTACTGATTGATATGTGATCAAAAACAGACTTTAATCACACAGCGTCTGGCGCTCAATGCTACATCGCCCAGATCCAGAGCGCCGACGTTCTGTGGATTTTTGTTGAATATGGTGTGAGTCGCTGAGAGTCGGTCGCATTGAGCTGGCGCTACCTATAGCTCCCTGCAACGCTGTACTGGTGTTAGAACGCCCAACACACATCACATTCATCAATGCCGGCCAGGTTACTACAGTGACTGAGGCGCTCTGTTACAGCGCCCCATAGCCGATCACAGCATATACTAGCGGTCGCTCTAAGTGGCTCTATCCAAACGCTCATCTGGCGCTAGTAATGACTCAGCCTGCCCGTCTTATTAGCTGCGAATAAAATTACTATTTCTTCAATGAAAGGTGATTTAACGGGCGATAACGTAATAATTATCCCGAGTGTCATTTCATCCAGCACTAAGCATAAGCAGAGGAAAATATTGTATGCATAATAATTTGGAACGGGCGTAACGCTGCCAGTCGGTACATTTGACATTATCGCAGGAGAGCTTTGAGATCCTGACGACTCCATAACATTTAGAATGTCCTTCTGTCCCGTCTGTATGACGTCTCCATGAATAACGGTGAGAGAAAACCCACCTGTGACTATTGTGGTTATGTTTACACGTGACCCCCCTCCCCGCGTTCTGATGACACGTGTAAATGTTAGGTGCTTTGTATGTCACACACAGGATGACCATGGTTTTAAAATAAAGGACAGACTAAACTTCCTAGAGAACAAATCTGTTTAATAAGAGGCTGATTCATCACTAACGCCAGGTAGCGACAGATGAGCATCTGTAGCAGGCATTTTCAGAGCGCCCGCTAGTAGTCGCAGTGCTCGGCCGTGAGTCGCTAGTTTATAGAGACTCAGGCCCTTATTTAACAAGGGACAGGTAGCGACTGGTGAGCGGCCGGTAATGACGGGCCCCGCCACGAGAACGCCGTCTCCCCACCACAATCACACATTTATCAAGCCGATCCTGCTTAGCGACTGAGATAGCGCCAGATAGCGACTCATTCATCATTATTCCAGCCTCAGCCCACAGCGCCAGCGTCCGACCTTGAACAGCGACAGGTATGACCTCTCGCTACCTGGCGCTCTCCAATGCATTTCAATGGAACAATCTTTAAATATTCATAATTAATTATTAATTTTTTTTTTTTTTTAAATGTGAAAAATTCTGTGACCACTTCTGCCATTTTAGATAATTTTTTTAAGGTAAAAAAATAAAAAAATAAAAATGTACAGAATTGATATTACAGGTCTGATATTAATGTATTCATATTACTAAATTATTTTAAAAACTAGTTTTTTTTGTTTTTCAAAAATATGGTTGTTTGGGGATTAAAAAACTACTTTTAACCCATCGCCGCCAGCGCTCTGGGGTTTAAACATGCATTTTACAGCGCAATAATTTTTTGAGCGTGATTTGTTAATGAATATGGTGGAAGCCGGTCGCTCTGACCAGTCGCTATCATGCGCTCCCATACAGCGCGGAACCTGTCAAATAGCGACTCCTCACCCAATATTCAACATTACGGCAAATCGACTGAGTCGCTATCAACTACCGAACAACGGCCAAGCACAGCGACTACTAGCGGGCGCTCTGAAAATGCCGCTACAGTCGCTCAACTGTCGCTACCTGCCGCTGTTAATGAATCGGCCTCCCCGTCGCTGTTCAGTAATGTTGAATACATTGTGAGGAGTCGCTATTTGACCAGTACAGCGCTGTATGGGAGCGCATGTTAGCAACTGCTCATAGCGACCGACTCACACCATATTCAGCAAAAAAACAGCCTCACAAATCTCTGGCGCTGAAAAATAGTTGTTTGAAGCCCAGAGCGCAGGAGGCGGTGTGTTTAAAGTCTGTTTTTCAGCATCTATCAACTAGTAACAAAGCGAAAACATATGGAATTACATTGTAACAACATTGTAACATGAACACTTTAACGCCAGACCTGTAATGTCATTTATGAGGAAAATTTTGAAAAAAATGCTTATTCAATGCCAGAAAAGGTCACAGAATTATTTGTGATTTTTTTGTAAAAAAAAAAACAAAATCCCCATTTAAAGAGAAGAAAAGTATCGTCCATTGAAATGTATGGGAGAGCGACAGGTAGCGAGAGGTCATACCTGGCGCTGTTCGCTGAGGCTGTGAAAATGATGAATCAGACGCTACATGGCGCTATTCCAGTCGCTAAACAGATTCTGCTTGATAAATGTGTAATTGCGTGCCGTGTCTGGCGTTGACCAGTCGCTATCTGTCGCTACCTCTCATTTACCAGGCGCTACCTGACGCTATACCTTCTTAAATAAGGGCCTAAGAATGGATCAATTTCTCCCTGTTTACCTTAGCACTCACTTGGCATTAGAGAGAAAAATCCTCTTTCTATATTAAAGTGGACCAAAACCGGGAAAGAAGGTGAGTGTAGCAGGGGATGCGGAAGTCAGCGCAGGCTGATGAAGGCTTAGAAGCTGATTCAGCCTCGTCAGGTATCAGCTGATGAGCGTCTGTATAGCGTTGCTTAGAACGACCGCTAGTAGACGCTGTAAGCTGTATCGGGCGCTGTAACAGAGCGTCTCAGTCGCTGTAGCAACCTGGCCGGCATTGATGAATGTGATGTATGCTGACCGCTCTAACACCAGTACAGCGCTGCAGGGAGCGAGGAGTAGCGGCAGCCCAGTGTGACCAGCACTCAGTGCTCCACACCATACTTATCAAAAAAGGACACACACACAGCGTCGGTGCTCTAAAGCTGGGCGCTATAGCATAGAGCGCAAGCAAAGAGTTCTAGCTCCAAGGTTAAAACGTAGCTTTTACTGGAGTCATTTAAAAACGTGTTAAATCCAAACATGCAATCCATAAATTGTGTCAGCCAAGATATAGAATCGCCACGGTTTACCGGTACTCTAGGTGGCTTCACAGCCTCTCCTCCCCCTTATAAGTGTAATCGTGTCTTAGGATTATTGTATGATTAAGGGCTTTTTATAGCCCGAAACGCGTCACGTGGTGCACATAGAGGAAGTGGGTGCGGCGATTCTATATCTTGACTGACACAATTTATGGATTGCATGTTTGGATTTAAAACGTTTTTAAATGACGCCAGTAAAAGCTACGTTTTAACCTTGGAGCTGGACACTCTTTGCTTGCACTCATTGGAAACAATTCAAGAGGTTTCATGGTCCGTGCTGGAAAGGTTTTTTGAAAGGTGAGCTGGTTACTTTGTAACTGTTTTGGATTCTTTAGCTATAGCATAGAGCGCCAGACGCTGTGTGATTAAAGTCTGTTTTTGAACACATATCCACCAGTAACAAAGTGAAAACACATGGAATGACATTGTTATAACATTGTGACAATAACACCTTAGTGTCAGACCTGTAATGACAATTCTGCATAAAAATATAAAAAGTCAAAAAAGTTTCTAAAAGTGATTGTCTGCAGCCAGGAGACGTCACACAATGATTGGAGCCAAAAAAAAAATAAATGTACGGTAATTGCCAGACACATGTACATACATATTCAGTTAGCAGTGCTAAACATGGCGTGCATCTATACTATACTTACTGTACATTTATTGATTGAAACTTTCCTTAACTTACCATAACCTGATTAGCAGCCTTATTACTCCACTCCTCAGGACCCGTGTAGAAACCCCTCATAGACTTACATGGTAAAACTTTTACCTTATTATAGTCATATATGTTAGTACATAATAATGCTATATCATATAGTTCTTTTACCCTGATGTGGTCCAAGATCCCGGAGACTGTATCAAAATCTACGAATCTGAATGTTCCTATTGTATCCTTTTTTTGAATAGCCTAGCTCTATTGTTATAGTGGACCAACACCCGGGATTTCGACTATCCTGGGTTTTGGTCCACTTCAGTGGGGCGCCTCGATCGTGTGAAACCCTCCAGAAAGCCCCGAAAACTCACCTCTCCCCGCTCCCACATGACCGCTGCTGCCAATCCCCGCCGACGGACAAGCGGGAGGCAGCGATGGACAAGAGAGCGCGCCTGCCGCCGCCTCCCGCGCGTCACTGTTACAGGGCGTGCACCCGCGCCGGCCATTCACAAACGGCAGGCACGGGTGCGCGTCCTGCTAGAGGGACGCGCGGGAGGCGGCGGTGGGCGCAGCTGGATTGAGGAGCAGGTAGGGATTTAAGGGTTTCTGGGGGGTTTCACACAGCGGGGCACCCCCGATCGGGGTACCCCGCAGTCCCCCTTATCGGTCCGGGAATCTTATAGATTCCTGGGCCGATCACGGGAGGGTGTTGGTCCACTTTAATCATTATAGTGGAACAACACCCATGGGGTGAGATCCCTCCCCGCGGGGCATCCTGATTTCGGTGAAACCCCCCAGGACGCCCAGAAACCTTACCTTATCTCTGTTCCAACGGCGCATGCACGGGCCACATCTCGTGCTACCTTCTAGCAGGGCGCGCTACTACTCAACTACAGGTGAAGCTCCAGGGCTAGCCCACCATTGTGTCCTCATATATCAAGCTGCACACCATTACTTCATGTAATAAATCAATTTATTAATCAAATAATTCATCCAATAATTCACATACAAAAACACACATCAAAAATTAAAAAACATATAATTAAAACCCCAAGTGGGGAGGAACTCCAGGGCTAAAATAATCTGCAGTCACTCACATACAATATCAGAGCAACTCTTTAAATTTAGTTGAAGTAATTCTAAAATTCATTGAAATCAACCAATATATAGCCTCTGACGTTTGTAGGACAGGATGTGAAGTGCCTGTGCAATCTAAAATCTATAGTAAATAATATAGTGAATACAACTCCATATTGAGTTGCAATATAAACATGTGCAAAACTACAAATAACCAACTAAAGTGCCTTCAAAGGTGCATAAAGTGCCTAAGTGCTAACATGCATTAATTAATCTAAATAGTGCCTCTCTTTGTCTCCAGAAACGTCAGGGATACACATCAGGAATCCATTATATCAGCAATTATCTAATGATCACAGTATCACATAGCAGCCCAATTCCTCCCCACTTACCTCCTCACCTACGCGCTGCGTGGAACAGGTCCACTTCTCCTGGGTGTTCTAGCAGGGCGCGCACTCGCGCTGGCCGTTTGTGAATGGCCGGCGCGGGCGTGCTCTCTGTTAGAAGGAAGCGCGAGACGCGGCCTCCAGCGCGCTCAGAGCTGCTGTGGTTGTCCGTCGCTTGTCCGTACATACCACAGCGGCTCTGAGCGCTCTGATTGGACGAGCGCTTGCGTAGCAGCGGGGTGAGGTGAGTTATTTAGGGCGATCGGGGGGGTTTCACGCAGCGATCGGGGTGCCCCACGGAAGTGGACCAAAACCCAGGATAGTGAAACTCCTGGGTGTTGGTCCACTTTAACCTGTGATATTCATATATAAAATTCTTTTAATTGTAAAGTATTCTTGAGTGTGGTGTGCATATATCCGCCAAAACGAACAAATCTGTTCAATCGAGGTGCAAGGTGGGGAGTCACCTCGGATATTGATTGTACCCTGATAAGTTTTTCCTCATTACAAATTCTGGTGGAGGCCCCAGATACAGTATAAAATAATAGTCCAGCCAAGTAACTGATTGGTGGTTGTCTGGCACCCGCCTACTTACTGGAAGGTCAGATCGAGTCCCTTGTGCCCCCCTTGTGCGGGTGCGTGCTGCTCGGGAACTCCTGCTTTGCCATCCTGGGTGGGGGGTAGTGTAGTCACCCGGCTGGTTCCCTGCATTGAGCTGCCAGCGGCTGTGCTTGGTGGCTTATGTGCAGTGACAGCTCTGCACCCATCACTGTAGCGTTGCTGGCGGCGGCTTTGCTGCTCTAGACTCTCCATCCTGCCCTGTGGTGGCTTTGGCTGTAGTTTTGCAAAAACAATAAAAGGCTTGCCCGGACGTGTCCCTACTGCTGCTGATAGCTTTGATGCCTGGCCCTGCAGCCCGTCAGACCAAAGACTGAAAAGCCTCCTGGACCAGACCATAACCCAAAGCTTGGTGGAGGCCCCTTTGCAGGGCAAGTGGTGGAAGCCCCTCTCGCCCACCTCATAATATGGCCCTGGTGGCAGGCTGGCAGCCATTGGTAAAGGCTAATATACCGGCGACCCCGGGGGTTCCACACAGTGGGGTATCCTGTTATAGGACGCCCAGCATAGCGGCAAGCCCTGGAGTCTTTTACATGCCAGGGCATGCACAGAATTTGCATCCGCTTTTAAGTTCATGTATATTGCTAAATAAGATGTGAAGGAGACGCAGATATACTGGAACCAGTTATACAGAAGCGGTAACAAATCTGCTGCCCCAAGATCCAAGTGTGGATAGTAAATATCACCCTCAAGCCACCTGCTAGGCCACTCCGGTGGGACAGTGGAGGAGGGTGTGAGGAGCGAGGCGGGTTCTTGGACCTTGGGTTGGTGACACTACAATAGTTGACCCTACCCCCCAAGTGTCCTGATTTGCACGGGACATTCACGGGTTGACCCCACATGTCCCGCGCCTTTAAAAAATGTCCTGCGATGCCCACCCTGTGGTTTTGGTGATGACACTGAAGTGGTAGTTTGTCACATGATGTCGCGCTTCTGCTCCTCTGCCACAAATCTGCTGCTGATTGCCCTCCAGTCCTTATGGCCTTCCCTATAGCCACCAATCGCCCTCCAGTCCTTACTGCCTTCCCTATAGCCACCAATCACCTTCCAGTCCTTATTGCCTTCCCTATAGCCACCAATCGCCCTCCAGTCCTCATTGCCTTCCCTATAGCCACCAATCACCCTCCAGTCCTTATTGCCTTCCCTATAGCCACCAATCACCCTCCAGTCCTTATTGCCTTTCCTATAGCCACCAATCACCCTCCAGTCCTTATTGCCTTCCCTATAGCCACCAATCACCTTCCAGTCCTTATTGCCTTCCCTATAGCCACCAATCACCCTCCAGTCCTCATTGCCTTCCCTATAGCCACCAATCACCCTCCAGTCCTTATTGCCTTCCCTATAGCCACCAATCACCCTCCAGTCCTTATTGCCTTCCCTATAGCCACCAATCACCCTCCAGTCCTTATTGCCTTCCCTATAGCCACCAATCGCCCTCCAGTCCTTATTGCCTTCCCTATAGCATCAATCACCCTCCAGTCCTTATTGCCTTCCCTATAGCCACCAATCACCTTCCAGTCCTTATTGCCTTCCCTATAGCCACCAATCACCCTCCAGTCCTTATTGCCTTCCCTATAGCCACCAATCACCCTCCAGTCCTTATTGCCTTCCCTATAGCCACCAATCACCCTCCAGTCCTTATTGCCTTCCCTATAGCCACCAATCGCCCTCCAGTCCTTATTGCCTTCCCTATAGCCACCAATCACCCTCCAGTCCTTATTGCCTTCCCTATAGCCACCAATCACCCTCCAGTCCTTATTGCCTTCCCTATAGCCACCAATCACCCTCCAGTCCTTATTGCCTTCCCTATAGCCACCAATCACCCTCCAGTCCTTATTGCCTTCACTATAGCCACCAATCGTCCTCTAGTCCTTACTGCCTTCCCTATAGCCACCAATCGTTCTCTAGTCCTTATTGCCTTCCCTATAGCCACCAATCACCCTCCAATCCTTATTGCCTTCCCTATAGCATCAATCACCCTCCAGTCCTTATTGCCTTCCCTATAGCCACCAATCACCTTCCAGTCCTTATTGCCTTTCCTATAGCCACCATTCGCCCTCCCGTCCTTATTGCCTTCCCTATAGTCACCAATCACCCTCCAGTCCTTATTGCCGTCCCTATAGCCACCAATCACCCTCCAGTCCTTATTGCCTTCCCTATAGCCACCAATCATCCACCAGTCCTTATTGCCTTCCCTATAGCCACCAATCACCCTCCATTCCTTATTGCCTTCCCTATAGCCACCAATCACCCTCCCATCCTTATTGATTTCCCTATAGCCATCAATCACCCTCCCATCCTCCATTGCCTTCCCTATAGCCACCAATCATCCTCCAGTCCTTATTGCCTTCCCTATAGCCACCAATCATCCTCCAGTCCTTATTGCCTTCCCTATAGCCACCAATCGTCCTCCAGTCCTTATTGCCTTCCCTATAGCCACCAATCATCCACCAGTCCTTATTGCCTTCCCTATAGCCACCAATCACCCTCCATTCCTTATTGCCTTCCCTATAGCCACCAATCACCCTCCAGTCCTTATTGCCTTCCCTATAAAACACCAGTCGCCCTTCAGCCATTACTGCTTGCTCCGGTGCCATTAAAGACTCCATCATTGCCGTCAGTTGTCACCTGGTTCCTGCCCCCTTCTGAGCTTCCATCAACTGCCCTCCATTCCATGCCACTGTAAAATAATACCATGGCCAAGTGTGAGCCTGAGTGGGCGCCTGAAGATGCCCGGGGCCCTGGCAATAGCCCAGGTTTGCCCTGTGCTGGCGCCGGCCCTGGCTGGAACAACAACTCTGCAGGATAGCAGCATAAAACCAGTATCATGGTGCCTGTGGAACTAGATGTGACAGAGCCTTACTGTACATATTTTTAATGAATATCAAACAATAAGATAAATAGAAAGAACAGACGAATACCGTAGTTGTATTTCTGCCTATGGCATGGCAAGACAATTTCCTTGATAATTTTATTTATTTTTTACCCCAGTATGAGTACTGTTCCTTTCCTATCGGCTTATATTATTTGAAATTCTTTTATCATCCTGCCGGGGCTTTGTAGGTTGTAATAAATAATTATTTATATATGTTTCAGATAGAGCACCAGCAAATCAGCAGGTACCTTTGATGGCACTCTAAGGATATAGGAGGCAATGGCGGCGGCACAGGACTTTGATGTATTGCCTGGCGAACATGTGTGATACTCTGTGCAGCTTCTTTGTAATCTTCGGTGGCTCTAAATTATATAAATAAATATATAAATAAATATATATATATGATTTTAGAATATCTCAATTAGAGCCCTGATCAGCACTAATAAAGCCACAGTCAGAATGTACACACACTAAGGTTCAGATTTATTAAAGCTACATCAGGCTGCTCTGGCACAGGTTGGCACAGCCCAGCACAGCAGACACAGTAATATCACTAAGGGGGTTATTTAAGAAAGGATAGCGCCAGGTAGCGCCTCGTAGCGGCAGGTAGCGCCTGGTGAACACCGGGCGCTGTATGAGAAACCACGTTTAAGAAAGCTAATCTAGTGATCCTCTAATCTAGTGAACGTCTAACAGCGTCAAGTAGCGTCACATGTATTACTAGAAGCGGCTCATCGTATAGCACCTGTGCTCTAGGTTCAAGAGCGCCACGTATTACCTTTCGTTCAGTGTGGCTCTCCCATACATTAAGAGGCCGATTCATTAATAGCGGCAGGTAGCGACAGTTGAGCGACTGTAGCGGCATTTTCAGAGCGCCCGCTAGTAGCTGTGCTTGGCTGTTGTTCGGTAGTTGATAGCGACTCAGTCGGTTTGCCGTAATGTTGAATATTGGGTGAGGAGTCGCTATTTGACAGGTTCCGCGCTGTATGGGAGCGCATGATAGCGAATGGCCCTAGCGACCGGCTCCCACCATATTCATTAAAAAATCACGCTCAAAAAATTCTCGCGCTGTGAAATGCTTGTTTAAACCCCAGAGCGCTGGCGGCGATGGGTTAAAAGTAGTTTTTTAACCCCCAAACAACCATATTTTTGGAAACCAAAAAAAAACAAGTTTTTTAAATAATTTAGTAATATGAATACATTAATATCAGACCTGTAATATCAATTCTGTACAATTTTTTTTTTAATTTTTTTCCCTTAAAAAAATTATGTAAAATGGCAGAAGTGGTCACAGAATTTTTCACATTTAAAAAAACACAAAAAAAACATTAATAACAATTAATTATTAATATTTAAAGATTGTTCCATTGAAATGCATTGGAGAGCGCCAGGTAGCGAGAGGTCATACCTGTCGCTGTTCAAGGTCGGACGCTGGCGCTGTGGGCTGAGGCTGGAATAATGATGAATGAGTCGCTATATGGCGCTATCTCAGTCGCTAAGCAGGATTGGCTTGATAAATGTGGTGGGGAGCCGGCGTTCTCGTGTCGGGGCCCGTCATTACCGGCCGCTCACCAGTCGCTACCTGTCGCTATTCCTTCATAAATAAGGGACTTAGGCCCTTATTCATCAAGCGATAGCGCTAGGTAGTGTCTGACGAGCGCCAGGTCCCGCCAGCTAACGGCGGCTACCGACTCAAGTATGCCCAGCGTTGGCCACAATGACGCATTTATCAAGCTAAATGAGGCTAGCACCGGCGAGAGCGACAGCTAGCGCGGGATTCATCATGTAGCCGACTGCAACGAACAGCGCCGCTGCTAATCCCATCACAGCGCCAGGTATGACCTGTCGCTCCCTGGCGTTGTCCAATGCATTTCAATGGAGCAATCTTTAATTAATCATAATTAATTGCTATTAATGTTTTTTTTTTTTTTTTTTAATGTCAAAAATTCTGTGACCACTTCGGCAATGTTAGATATTTTTTTTTTGGTAATAAAAAAAAAAAAAAAAAAAATTGTGCAGAATTGATATTACAGGTCTGATATTAATGTATTCATATTACAAAATGTTTAGAAAAACTTGTATAATTTTACAATCAAAAAATATGGTTGTTTGGGGGTTAAAAACTACTTTACACACATCGCCGCCAGCGCTCTGGGGTTTAAACAAGGAATTCACAGCGCGAAAAAATTCGGAGCGTGATTTGTTAATGAATCTGCAGCAAGCCGTTCGCTATGGCCATTCGTTGTCAGGCGCACCCATACAACGCTGAACCTGTGAAACAGCGACCCCTAACCCCGTATTCAACATTACCGCACACAGACTGAGTCGCTGTCAACAAGCAAACCCCGGCCAAGCACAGCGAATACTAGCTGGCGCTGTGAAAATCACGCTACTGGCGCTCATCTGTCGCTACCTGGCGCTATTAATGAATCGGCCTCCCCGTCTAATATCCCTAATGCTATTCCCATTTTTAATTAAAAAAAAAATAGAAAAAAGAAAAAAAAAAACATTGGGGATCCAACAGGCGATGTGTGCCTCAATTCCCTTTTTTTGAGCGCCTCTTGGAGCGCATGGTATCTTTTTCATAAGTTTTGTTAGCTCGTGGCACTCTCGGCTTGCGTTAGGTGTCGCTAGCGCATAGGCTTATATAAGCCGTGCACTGCAATCACTGCCTGGCCGGGAACACTACAGCTGACAGCTCCGCCGGCCAGAAGCCAACGCTGTTGTGCGCACCAATAATGATGAATAAGCCTCCACATCTCCCCGTGCTGCCACACAATTATGATCACATTCCGCAGAGCAGCTATTCACAGGGGTAGCTAAGGGGGTTATTCATCAAGGGATATCGCCAGGTAGCGCCTTGTAGCGGCAGGCAGCGTCTGGTAAACGCCGGGTTCTGTAGGCAAAACCACATTTATGAAAGCGAATCTAGTGAGCGACTCTAACAGCGCCATGTAGCGTCCGATGTAGTGGTACAGGTGGCTCAGCATATAGCGCCGGAGCTCTAGCTTCCAGAGCGCCATGTATTACCTGTTGCTCTCCCATACATTTCAATGGACGATCCTTTTCTTCTGTTTAAGTTTTTTATTATTATTATTATTTTTTTTTTTTTCTCTCAAATCATTGTGTGACCTTTCCTGGCCTAGAAAGAGTAATTTTTGAAAACTTTTTATATTTTTTTATATTTTTATGCAGAATTGTCATTACAGGTCTGGCATTAAAGTGTTAATGTCACAGTGTTACAACAATGTCATTCCATGTGTTGTCGCTTTGTTACTGGTGGATATGTGATCAAAAACAGACTTTAATCACACAGCGTCTGGTGCTCTATGCTATAGCGACGAGATTTAGAGCGCCAACGCTGTGTGTGTGTAGTTTTTTGATAAATATGGTGTGGAGCGCCACACTGAGCTGGCGCTACCTCTAGCTCCCTGCAGTGCTGTACTGGTGTTAGAGCGCCCAACATACATCTAGGCCCTTATTTAAGAAGGGATAGCGTCAGGTAGCGCCTGGTTAATGAGAGGTAGCGACTGATAGCGACTGGTCAACGCTGGACACGGCACGCAATTACACATTTATCAAGCAGAATCTGTTGAGTGACTGGGATAGCGCCATGTAGCGTCTGATTCATCATTTTCACAGCCTCAGCGAACAGCGCCAGCGTTCAGCCTTGCACAGCGCCAGGTATGACCTCTCGCTACCTGTCGCTCTCTAATACATTTCAATGGACGAACCTTTTCTTCTCTTTAAACGGGGTTTTTGTTTATTTTTTCCCCCCAAAAATCACAAATAATTCTGTGACCTCTTATGCCATTGAAAAAGCATTTTTTTCATAATTTTTTGATTTTTTAAAATATTTCTTCAGAAATGACATTACAGGTCTGCCATTAAAGTGTTCATGTTACAATGTTTTTACAATGTAATTCCATATGTTTTCGCTTTGTTACTAGTGGATAGATGCTGGAAAACAGACTTTAATCACACCGCCTCCTGCGCTCTGGGCTTCAGACAAGCATTTTTCAGCGCCAGAGATTTGTGAGGCTGTTTTTTTGCTGAATATGGTGTGAGTCGGTCGCTATGAGCAGTCGCTAACATGCGCTCCCATACAGCGCTGTACTGGTCAAATAGCGACTCCTCACAATGTATTCAACATTACTGAACAGCGACCGTGTCGCTATAAAGAAGCGACTCACGGCCAAGCACTGCGACTACTAGCGGGCGCTCTGAAAATGTCTGCTACAGACGCTCATCTGTCGCTACCTGGCGTTAGTGATGAATCAGCCTGCCCGTCATCATCATCAATGCGGGCCAGGTTACTACAGAGACTGAGATGCTGTATTTATCAAGTCAAAAATCCAGAGCACCTGTATTAGTTTCAGGTAGTGTCCCATCTATCATCAGCACCAGTGATGGGATGAGAGCCCGCACTGAGTTCCCTGCAGCGCCAGATAGGACCAGGAGCTCCCCCTGCATTGTGTGGCCTTATCCCATACATTGCAATGGGCTTGAATGGTTATAATTATTTAGGCATTTTATAATATTTTTTTTGTGCTGGTGCATGTGCCATGGGATCCCTGGGCTGTTTGGGATTGTTTTGTGTTGCATTTCAAACTTGCAATTCCGGCCTTGAGAAAGAAAAAAATGTAAAATGGGGATTACAACAGACGTTTTATGAGCACCTCTGTGAGCGCTATGTATTTTTTTCTTAAACTTTTTCAACTTGTGGGGCTCCTGGCCGGTGTTGGGTGTCGCTTGCGCATAGGCATATACAAGACACAGAAGCAGATAGCGCCGCAGGATGAAGCCAGCATCTCTGGCGAGCGGCTCAAGTGCAGCCCGCACCTTTTATAATATGGCCCTTATTTAACAAGGGATAGCGACAGGTAGCGACTGGTGAGCGGCCGGTAATGACGGGCTCCGCCACGAGAACGCCGGCTCCCCACCACAATCACACATTTATCAAGCCAATCCTGCTTAGCGACTGAGATAGCGCCAGATAGCCACTCATTCATCATATTCCAGCCTCAGCCCACAGCGCCAGCGTCCGACCTTGAACAGCGACAGGTATGACCTCTCGCTACCTGGCGCTCTCCAATGCATTTCAATGGGACAATCTTTAAATATTCATAATTAATTGTTATTAATTTATTTATTTTTTTTAAATGTGAAAAATTCTGTGACCACTTCTGCCATTTAAAATAATTTTTTTAAGGTAAAAAAAAAAAAAAAAGCAAAAAAATGGTCAGAATTTATATTACAGGTCTGATATTAATGTATTCATATTACAAAATTGTTTAAAAAAACTTGTTTTTTTTGGTTTCAAAAAATATAGATGTTTGGGGGTTAAAAAACGACTTTTAACCCATCGCCGCCAGCGCTCTGGGGTTTAAACATGCATTTTACAGCGCGAGAATTTTTTTGAGCGTGATTTGTTAATGAATATGGTGGGAGCCGGTCGCTAGGGCCAGTCGCTATCATGCGCTCCCATACAGCGCGGAACCTGTCAAATAGCGACACCTCACCCAATATTCAACATTACGGCAAACCGACTGAGTCGCTATCAACTACCGAATAACGGCCAAGCACAGCGACTACTAGCGGGCGCTCTGAAAATGCCGCTACAGTCGCTCAACTGTCGCTACCTGTCGCTGTTAATGAATCGGCCTCTAAATTATCCTCCAAATGTGGCTCCATCATGTATCATACAGTCACACCTTTCCAATTTTAGTTGATCTTTCTATTATTAGACAACCAGAGAGTAAAATAGCAGAGATAAATTAGACGTTTTAGCCATCGGTAGACTGAGGCGAAATAACAGGTCGGATATTGGCAGGCTGATTCACTACTAGCACCAGGTATCGGCAGATGAGCATCTGTACAGCGGCGCTTACAGCGACTGCTTGTAGACACTGTAAGCGGGTATCGGGCACTGTAACAGAGCGCCTCAGTCGCTGTAGTAACCTGAATGTGACGTATGTTGGGTGCTCTAACACCAGTACAGCGTTGCAGGGAGCGAAATGTAGCGCCAGCTCAGCTCTACAGGTGAGTACTCACAGAATTGCTTTTTTCTTTATTGCATGGCACGGCCCACTTCGGTATTCATAACAGTTGGGACATCCAAAAGCAGTATCCAAAAGTAGGGTGGGATCCCCAATGAGTAACAGCCAGTAGTTCAAGTCACTACCGCCTGAAGCACCTTGCGGCCAAAAGCAGCATCTGCTGAGGCCTTAACATCAACCTTGTAAAACGTGGAAAAATTATGAACAGAAGACCAAGTAGCGGCCTTGCAAACTTGTTCAACAGAAGCCTGGTGCTGAAAAGCCCAAGTAGCACGAGTAGAATGAGCAGTAATTCTAAAGGGAGGTTCCTTTCCCTTAGCAGAATAGGCTTGAACCACCGCCTGACGGATCCACTTGCTGATAGTGGATTTAGCTGGAGGCAAACCCTTCCTAGGTCCAGAAGTGAGAACAAAAAGAGCATCAGATTTCCTGAAAGGCTCAGTAGCGACCTAATAAAACTTCAGAGCCCTGACCACATCCAGAGAATGCAGAGTCCGCTCCTTGGAATTAGCAGGATTAGGACACAATGAAGGCAAAACAATGTCCTGATTGAGATGAAAAGCAGACACAACCTTTGGCAAAGAATCCGGCTTAAGCCGAAACACCACCTTATCCTGATGCCTCTCAAAATAAGGAGGTTTGATGGAAAGCGCCGCCAGCTCAGAAACTCGCCTTACAGAAGTGATAGCCACCAGAAAGGCTACCTTAAGAGTCAGAATGGGCAAAGCAGCCCAACGGATAGACTCAAAGGGAGGACCCTGCAGAGCAGACAACACCAGATTCAAGTCCCAGACTGGTAGCATAGGCTTACGTGGCGGACGCACATGAGTAACACCCTGGAATAAAGTTTTAACCAACCGGTGGTTGGCAAAGGATCTTTGGAAAAAAATTGCCAGAGCTGAAACCTGGCTCTTGAGGGTACTTAGTTGAAGGCCAGTATCCAAACCATGTTGCAAAAAATCCAGAATCCTGGGAATGGAAAAAAACAGACAGGGAAGAGACTTGGACTCACACCAGGCAATGTAAGCATGCCAGATCCTGTAATAGATAAAGGACGAGGACTTCTTCCTAGCCCGAATCATGGTATCAACAACAGAAGCAGGCAATCCCTTCTCTGTCAAGATGTAGGTTTCAGCAGCCAAGCCGTTAAAGCCAGCGTTTGTAAACTGGGATGGCATAGCTGTCCCTGAGTGAGAAGATCTGGATCCCTGGGCAAGACGTACTGGTCTACTGCCAACTGCACGACATCTGCGAACCACACCCTTCTTGGCCAACAGGGGGCCACCAGGATGGCTGACACCCCCTCCTGGGCAATCTTGCGCATGACCCTGCCCAGTAGAGGGAACGAAGGGAACACATAGGGAAGCTGAACTCCAAGGCATTGCCAGTGCATCCGTGGCGAAGGCCAGAGGATCCTGTGAAAGGGAGACAAACCTGGGAAGTTTGTGATTGTGGCGGGACGCAAACAGGTCCACATCCGGCTGACCCCAGCGGTGACACAGGGAGAGAAACACCTGGTAGTTGAGGGACCATTCCCCCAGACGAGACGTCCCCCTGCTCACGGAGTCCACCCCCTGGAATGTAGGTGACATTCTGTTCCGCTCAAGGCAGTATCAGAGACACTTCCTTGAAGGCTCGCTTGCTCCGAGTCCCTCCCTGATGGTGGATGTAGGCAACCACCGTCTGGTTGTCTGAGCGGATCTGAACAGCCCGGCCCTGAAGGTGAGTGGTTAGGAAAGAAAGAACCAAGAACCTCAGTTCCAGGACGTTGATGGAAGCATGGGCCTCTTGTGGGCCCCACCCTGGGACTTCAGGGATTTCCAGAAGCCTCCCCAACCGGTCAGACTGGCATCTGTGGTGACCGTCTCTCAGCACGGGGGCAGGAAGGTCCTGCCCACCAGAAGGTTCCTTGAGTCCAGCCACCACGAGAGGGACTGTCTGGCCAGAGGAGACAGAGCAAATTCCTGATCCAGGGACACAGGGTCCCGATCCCAAACTGACAAGAGGTGCAACTGAAGAGGTCTCATGTGAAACTGAGCAAAGGGGACTGCCTCGAAGCAGGACACCATCACGCCCACCAACTGCATCCCCTGACGAATGGAGGGATGAGGACACGATAGCAGAGCCCGTGCCTGCATCTGAAGACCCCCCACCTTCTGCTGAGGAAGGAACACCTTGACCTTAGAGGTATCCAGAGTCATGCCCAGAAAGGACCTCACCAAGGACGGGGACAGAGAAGACTTGAGATCTGGGTTGATCACCCAGCCAAAGGATTCTAGAGTGGATGTCACCATCTGAGTGTCCTGCTTGGCCTGAGGAAAGGACTTGGCCACAATCAGGATTTTGTCCAGGTAAGGAATGATGCGTATGCCCTGGTTCCTTAGCAGAGCCTTCATCCCCGCCAGTACCTTGGTGAACACCCGAGGCGTCAAGGTGATACCAAAGGGTAGAGCCACAAACTGGTAATGCTGATCCTGCAGCTCGATCCCTTAGAAATCACGGCCCCAAGAATCTCTGCGGCCACTAGAGAGAAGGGAGCCACGGCCAGGCGCAATCCAGCCCCCACACAGGTAAAGGAATGGCAGGCCGACTGATCCATGCGCCGGTCCTCACTGTCCCTTAGAGTGGTAGTGTCAGGTGAAGGCATGACCGAAGTATTGGACAAGCCTCGCACGGGAGCGTCCACTTCAGGGGGAAATGACCACCTCTTAACAAGATCAGCAGGAAAGGGATACTTCTTATCCAGACCCTTGGGCACAGCGAGCAGCCTGTTAGGACGTTCCCATTCTTTAAGCACCATAGTGGTAAAATGTCCCTGCTCAGGGAACTCCAGACGCTGTTTACTAGGACGAAACAGCTCACCCTGTTTCCTTTTAGCCTCCACAGGGGCTAAAATGTGAGACAGCAAATTATCAGTGTCCTCAGGATACCATGAATCCTCCCCAGATTCAGGGTCACTATCACAACCCTCCTACTGGTCCCCAGAGGAGTCAGAGTCCTGGAGCAGTTCCCCTTCCTCTAGGGAATAACGTCCAGTAGTGACATCAAATTCCTCATACTCCTCTGTATAGCGTGAGGGAGTGGAAGTCAGGTGCCGCTTCTTGCCAGAGGCCTTCCTAGGAATAGGCCCAGCAAGCTGCTTCTCAATGTTGGCCACACGAAGTGCCAGATCAAACTGTGACCCCCTGCTAGCATCCCCCTCACTGGGAGCCAATTGCAGCAGTGGGGGGGTAGGTGATGCCGAAGGGGGCTGGGAAGCGATGCAGGCAAACCTAGCTGGAGCTTGAGCGCACAGCACGCACACCGTGAAAGGCTACCTTACGAGTCAGAATGGCCAAAGCAGCCCAACGGATAGGCTCAAAGGGAGGACCCTGTGGAGTAACCCCCTGGGGATAGCCTATGGAGTACACTTGTCACGGTGTATGGCTCGAGGGTTTGGTGGCTAGTAGTCTTGACCCCAGGGCTAGTTAACCAATGCAGTTCCCGCTGTATCCTAGTCAAGGCACCCACTACAGAAAGCAATGCCAGGGTTCGGATAAACAACGTTGCTTTTATTGCTGGAACAAGAGTCAAAATAAATGTCCTTTCCTCTGGATGCAACCAGGGTAACTTTAGTAAGTTTAAACAGCTTTAGTGATTGCTGATGCAGGGTGAGAGAGTCTATGCTGAAGCCTTAGGGCTGTAGAGATGCTGGGAGTAGTAGTACTATCAAGGGATGACATTAGAAGAATTTTAAAAGAGTTTACAGACCTGATCCTGTAGTCTGAGGCTTTAGCTGGAAGGACACGTCTGAGAGATGGCTGGATTTGGAGAAGACGCTGCCATGTGCTCTGAGGATCAGGCAATGACGCAGTGGAGCTGACTTGGAAGTCAGTGTAGCTATGGTGGACCGGGGTGACCCTCTAACTTCTAGTTCCACCAGACAATGGGCGCAGACTATAAGAAGATTGTCCCACTGGAGTAGGTAACTGACGTGGGGGGATTCCTCCAGCTCGCAGGGGGTCTGGATAAGGAGACAGGGCCTCAGGCCTAACAGGGTGGCCGAGGTGAAGAAAACAGGGGAGCAGAGATGCTCACTCCTCTGGTGCTAACAGCAGACTCCCCTAGGTACAGGACTTCCTGCCTGACCATGCAAGGATGGTAGGAGGAGCTGGCTTCCTCTGTCCTGCCATTGGTCGGTATGGTCAGGTGACAGAGGAGTCATAGACTTCACTTTGCATCAGCTAATTGACAGTTGGAGGAACCAATAAATAACATACAGTATGTGGCATAGGCCTGACATGTAATACACTTATGTGACCACTGGGGGGAAACCTTTATACTTAAAACTTACGAATGCATGGCAAATGTGCATTAAGCACTGTGGTGCAATTATGACAAACCTTCAGCTGTAAGGCAGCTGTTGCAGCATTCAGTGCTGGCCACTGCACCTGCAGAGCAGACAACACCAGATTCAAGTCCCAGACTGGTAGCATAGGCTTACGAGGTGGACACACATGAGTAACACCCTGGAAAAAAGTTTTAACCAACCTGTGGTTGGCAAAGGATCTTTGGAAAAAAAATTGCCAGAGCTGAAACCTGGCTCTTGAGGGTAATTAGTTGAAGGTCAGAATCCAAACCATGTTGCAAAAATTCCAGAATCCTGGGAATGGAAAAAAACATCTTCTCAATGTTGGCCACACGAAGTGCCAGATCAGACTGTGACCCCCTGCTAGCATCCCCCTCACTGGGGGCCAATTGCAGCAGTGGGGGGGTAGGTGATGCCGAAGGGGGCGCAGAGCTGGGAAGCGATGCAGGCAAACCAAGCTGGAGCTTGAGCGCACAGCATGCACACCGTGAAATCATGGCTGATAGGGGATACCCTGCACATGGAACACAGCCGGGATTGCCCCGAAGGACCCCCGAGCGCGCTATCCCCAGAAGCCTCCATATGGTGATTAACACAGGCGCAATAGGCCAGCGCTGGGTAAAGGCTAATACAAAAGCCACCCGGGATGCCATCCCACGGGATACCCCCCAATCAGCAAAAGGGGGGGGATGAGGGGTAGGAAGGAGTAGAGCCGGGAGAAACCACAACCCACTGGTATCCCGCCTGAAAGACATAAGTAAAAACGACACATGAGCATCCCGCAGCACATGCCCCATGAAAACCCCCAAGGGGGACTCACGGACCAAGGACACCGCAGGGTCACCAAGGCACAGAACGCTAGATGAAGCGACACACTGGAGGAAACAGCGCTGCAGCCCAGAAGGGAGAAATCCAGAAGCGCAGCTAATCCAAAATGGCGCCGGCAGAGGTACCTCGAGGGGCGGGCCAAAGTGGGACGCGTCATCCCCTGGCCCCACCCCCCCCGAAGAGCGCGAAAACGGCGCCCACGCGACCCCGCCGGCGCCATGACAAAGCAAAAACGCCACAGGTTATAGCACCCACAGCCGCGGAGCGCAGTACAAAGCGGTGCGGTGGGCAAAAAAAACAACAAAAAAACACACTGTAAACGACCAAAACACCACAAGTAATACCACTCGCCTCTGCCACCCACCCCCCCCCCCGAACAAAGTCAGAGAGGGGGGGGAGAGAGAGAGACGGGAAGGCAGCGGTGAGTAACCAGGCCAGAAGGGGGGGCGGGTCCCCCGAAGGGAAAGAAGGGGACACAGTCCACAAAACACTCACCCCCTCAGAAGCCAGGACAGGAACTCCGCATCCCTAGTAGGTTCACCATAAAGCCTATGGCCGGCTACCCTTTGTGTTACAGGGTCTGCGGCTTGGAGTAGCGCTCCAGGAGCACTTGACCCTAGTGCTCTTCTACCTTCACCCGATCTGTCAGCCGAGGCTGGGAGGCAGTGAGAGTCCAGAAACGTGTGGAAATAGACTTGCAGGGCCGCAGGCTTGGTTTCCCCCGCTCACCTGTGCAAGAGAGAGAGCCATCTTCTAACTTCGCAGTTCCACTGCAGAGGAAACACTGGGAACTCTATGGTTGATCCCGTTCTTATAGGGAGCCGGGAGGTGCCACAGCTTTCTGCAGTACCACTGCACCACCTTGTGGAATAACCCAACTGTTATGAATATCAAAGCAGGCCGTGCCATGCAATAAAGAAAAACCCTGTTTAAACAGAAGAAAAGGAACGTCCATTGAAATGTATGGGAGAGCGACAGGTAGCGACAGGTAATACTAGACAACAGACCTGTAATAATACATGTGATGCTACATTGTGCTGTTAAGAGTCGCTCACCAGATTCGCTTTCATAAATGTGGTTTTGCGTACAGCGCCCACCAGACGCTGCCTGCCGCTATGAGGCGCTACCTGGCGCTATCCCTTGATGAATAAACCCCTTCTGATTCCGGCAAGCCCAAACCAGCCTACGAGCTGCAAAGCTCCCGTCCCCAGGGTATTCGCGACCCTATTGAGTGCATTGAGGCTATAGAACTGCAGGGGCAGATAATGCGTAGGGGTGGAAATGATATTGAAGCTTGAGTAATGTTGGGCCGGATAATGTGGGAGGCAGGGAGCTAAGGAGTTAGGGAGCAGGGTGTTAGAATGGGATTGAGTGAATTGAGGGTCTGGGTGAGGTGCTGGCTCCAAAGCACCGGGAATTCTGCCTGTGTTCCCTTATGGCCATTCCGCCCCTATTGTGTGTGATGCCATGTGAGTATGATTTGACAAATATGGCGGGTGAATGAGCAACATTGCATCTATCCTTTTTAGCGTGGTATGGTGGTGCTCAGGACCTGATCACGTGTGGCCCCTGGGCACAAAATCTGGTGGAGGCCCCAGATACAGTATTTTTTTCCTTTATAATAATAATCCAGCCAAGTCACTGATTGGTGGTTGTCTGGCAGCCGCCTACTTACTGGAACATCAGATCGAGTCCCTTGTGCCCCCGTTGTGCGGGTGCGTGCTGCTCGGGAACTCCTGCTTTGCCATTCTGGGTGGGGGGTAGTGTAGTCGCCCGGCTGGTTCCCTGCATTGAGCTGCCAGCGGCTGTGCTTGGTGGCTTATGTGCAGTGACAGCTCTGCACCCATCACTGTAGCGTTGCCGGCGGCGGCTTTGCTGCTCTAGACTCTCCGTCCTGCCCTGTGGCGGCTTTGGCTGCCCAGGCGCGCGGGGGGGGGGGGGTTACTGCCGCTGATAGCTCTGTTGCAGGCCTTGCAGCTCGTCAGACCAAAGGTTGGTAGAGGCCCCCTTTGCAGGGCAAGTGATGGAGGCCCCACAGCTTGCCCCCCTTGTGTCCTCCTCATAATCCGGCCCTGGGGTGGTGCTACATCAAGGACAAGTTTAGAAAAAACTGCAGAGTAGATAATAGCTACACAAATAATAGGAGATGCAGCAGGTCCAGGTCATCCCTTCTTTAGGCGTTTGCCTTCAGGATGCAGATACTGTAACTGACCCCGTCAATATAAACCTCCGGCAGCTATAACCCTATGGTCATTAAGGAATTGGATAACATGCAGTCTGACAAACGAATAGAAAACCACAGCCAAGACTTTGTAAGATAGTTCAATGTATATTAAAGCAAGACATTTTACTATTAAAGTGGATCAAAACACACAGGATTTTCTCTATCCTGGGTGTTGGTCCACTTCCGCGGGGGAACCCCAATAGGGGGTGTGAAACCCCCCAGAAAGCCCTAAAATCTTACCTTTGTAGGCGACGGACAAGCGACGGATAAGCCGCCGCCGCCACCTCCCGCGCGTCCCTCTTACAGGGCGCGCGCCCGCGCCGGCCGTTCACAAATGGCCGGCGCAGGAGTGCGCCCTGCTACAGGGACGTGCGGGAGGCGGCGGCTTATCCGTCGCCTAAAAGGTAAAATGTTAGGGGTTTTCTGGGGGGTTTCACCCCTCAGGACATCCCGATTTCGGATGCCCCGCGGGGAGGGAGCTGATCGGCCCAGGAATCTTATAGATTCCCGGGCTGATCAGAAGTGGGTGTTGGTCCACTTTAAAAAACAACCACCACTCAATAGCTTTTAAATGCTAAAAAATGTTTATAAAAAAAAAATGCTAACCCTTTAAAATGTAAGTAAATTAGGCAGTGGTGGTGGGGTGGGGGTGGCGCTCAAAAAGTGATTTGTGCCGCTTTACTATGTTAGTTCAATTTGAATGAAAGGACCTGTATCAGGAAATTCCATTTCAAACACTAATTTTAAAATATTATAATTAAATATTATAAGAAAAATGTTTGGAAGAAATGCCTACCCCAAAAAATGTAATTAAATTAGGCAGGGGCGGACTGGCAATAGGGAGATTCTGGACAATGCCCGATGGGCCGCACTGCTTTGGGGCCAGTTGGGCTGCTGCTTTTAACACTTACATTCAATCCCTGCCCCCTTAGTCTCCCTCTCAGCCCCACTGCACCCACAAGCCAAGGAACCCCAGCCCCTAATTCTATAGCCTCAGCATCATGTTTGGGGGGGCCACAGCAGGGATGTGTCGGGCCACCAGGGGTAAAATCCAGGGCTGATTTTTGGCCCCAGTCCGCCACTGGGTAGGGGTGATGGAGGGACATGGTTAAGATTTTGTAAAAATTGTTAAAGAGGAACTTCGGAGTCTAAAAGACTCCAGTGCCTCCCGAGTTTGAGTCCTTTTCGGGATGCCCCATTGTGTGAAACCCACATAAACCCTGGAAACACTCACCCTCTCCCAGAGCCCTGGCCGCGTCTGTGCGTTCTGGTCGCATCCCTGCTCACCTGTAGCGGCTCTATGTGGCTGCCGGTGCTGCTAGGCCCCCTTCGCCACCGCTCGGCTGCTTAGCCGTTTAAGCAGTGCTGAAGGGAGCCGAGTGACAGTGAGCGAGCAGCTTAGCCAATCAGCGCACTCGCTCTAACTCGAGTCTGTGCCGTGAGAGCAGAAGGTAGGTAAGTGAAACTGGGCAACTGGGGGGGTACACACAGCGGGGCATCCCAATTTGGGATGCCGCCGCAGAGGGGAACAAAACAAGTGTGGCAGGAGCACCGAGAAATCACCACGACAATAATATAAATGCCAAAAGATACATAATTTTATTTGGAGTAATCCGACCACAACAACATATAACAAGACATATTAAAAACACTGCGCCTCCCCTAATACCTCCAGTGCTGCCAATTATAAAACAGACATAAATTAGTGGGAAGCTCCCTAATCTTTGGCGTACAGGGACTAGGTAACTACTAATTAATTGTGCCGGCACAAGAATCTATAATCTGTTCTGGGAAAACTACCTACCTACAATGGCTATCAATCCTAGAGTGACAGTGCTTAATTGACAAAGGCCCTTATTTAACAAGGGATAGCGACAGGTAGCGCCTGGTGAGCGACCGGTAATGACGGGCACCGCCACGAGAACGCCGGCTCCCCACCACAATCACACATTTATCAAGCCAATCCTGCTTAGCGACTGAGATAGCGCCATATAGCGACTCATTCATCATTATTCCAGCCTCAGCCCACAGCGCCAGCGTCCGACCTTGAACAGCGACAGGTATGACCTCTCGCTACCTGGGGCTCTCCAATGCATTTCAATGGAACAATCTTTTAAATATTCGGGATTAATTCATATTAATGTTTTTTTTTTTTTTTTAAATGTGAAAAATTCTGTGACCACTTCTGCCATGTTACATTTTTTTTTAAGCTAAAAAAAAAAACAAAACTTTGTGCAGAATTGATATTACAGGTCTGATATTAATGTATTAATATTACAAAATTCTTTGTAAAACTTGTTTTTTTTTGTTCCCAAAAATATGGTTGTTTGGGGGTTAAAAAAATACTTTTAACCCATCGCCGCCAGCGCTCTGGGGTTTAAACATGCATTTCACAGCGCGAGAATTTTTTGAGCGTGATTTGTTAATGAATATGGTGGGAACCGGTCGCTATGGCCAGTCGTTATCATGCGCTCCCATACAGCGCGGAACCTGTCAAATAGCGACTCCTCACCCAATATTCAACATTACGGCAAACCGACCGAGTCGCTATCAACTACCGAACAACGGCCAAGCACAGCGACTACTAGCGGGCGCTCTGAAAATGCCTCTACAGTCGCTCAACTGTCGCTACCTGCCGCTGTTAATGAATCGGCCTCTAAATTATCCTCCAAATGTGGCTCCATCATGTATCATACAGTCATACCTCTCCTGTTTTAGTTGATCTTTCTATTATTAGACAACCAGAGAGTAAAATAGCAGAGATAAATTAGACGTTTTAGCCATCGGTAGACTAAGGCGAAATAACAGGTCGGATATTGGCAGGCTGATTCACTACTAGCACCAGGTATCAGCAGATGAGCGTCTGTACAGCGGCGCTTACAGCGACTGCTTGTAGACACTGTAAGCGGGTATCGGGCGCTGTAACAGAGCACCTCAGTCGCTGTAGTAACCTGAATGTGATGTATGTTAGGTGCTCTAACACCAGTACAGCATTGCAGGGAGCGAAATGTAGCGCCAGCTCAGTGCGACCGACTCTCAGCGGCTCACACCATATTCAATAAAAAAACAGACACACACAGCGTCGGGGCTCTAAAGCTGGGCGTTACAGCATAGAGCGCCAGACGCTGTGCGATTAAAGTCTGTTTTTGAACACATATCCACCAATAACAAAGCAAAAACACATGGAATGACATTGTTTTAACACTGTGACAATAACACTTTAGTGCCAGACCTGTAATGACAATTCTGCATAAAAATATAAAAAGTCTAAAAAGTTTTCAAAAATGACTTTTTCTAGGCCAGGAGACGTCACACAATGATTTGAGAGAGAAAAATAAAAATTAAAAACAAAAAAACCCGTTTAAACAGAAGAAAAGAAACGTCCACTGAAATGTATGGGAGAGCATCAGGTAGCGACAGGTAATACTAGACAACAGACCTGTAATAATACATGTGATGCTACATTGTGCTGTTAAGAGTCGCTCACCAGATTCGCTTTCATAAATGTGGTTTTGCGTACAGCGCCCACCAGACGCTGCCTGCCGCTATGAGGCGCTACCTGGCGCTATCCCTTGATGAATAAACCCCTTACTGATTCCGGCAAGCCCAAACCAGCCTACGAGCTGCAAAGCTCCCGTCCCCAGGGTATTCGTGACCCTATTGAGTGCATTGAGGCTATAGAACTGCAGGGGCAGATAATGCGTAGGGGTGGAAATGATACTGAAGCTTGAGTAATGTTGGGCCGGATAATGTGGGAGGCAGGGAGCTAAGGAGTTAGGGAGCAGGGTGTTAGAATGGGATTGAGTGAATTGAGGGTCTGGGTGAGGTGCTGGCTCCAAAGCACCGGGAATTCTGCCTGTGTTCCCTTATGGCCATTCCGCCCCTATTGTGTGTGATGCCATGTGAGTATGATTTGACAAATATGGCGGGTGAATGAGCAACATTGCGTCTATCCTTCTTAGCTTGGTATGGTGGTGCTCAGGACCGGATCATGTGTGACCCCTGGGCACAAAATCTGGTGGAGGCCCCAGATACAGTATTGGGAGGCTGATTTATTAATAGCGCCAGGTAGCGACAGTTGAGCGACTGTAGCGGTATTTTCACAGCGCCCGCTAGTAGTCGCTGTGCTTGGCCGTTGTTCGGTTGTTGATAGCGACTCAGTCGGTGTGCGGTAATGTTGAATACAAGGTGATGATTCGCTATTTGACAGGTTCCGCGCTGTATGGGAGCGCATGATAGCGAATGGCCATAGCGAACGGTTCCCACCATATTCATTAACAAATCACGCTCAAAAAATTCTCGCGCTGTGAAATGCTTGTTTAAACCCCAGAGCGCTGGCGGCGATGGGTTAAAAGTAGTTTTTTAACCCCCAAACAACCATATTTTTGGAAACAAAAAAAAACAAGTTTTTAAAAACATTCTGTAATATGAATACATTAATATCGGACCTGTAATATCAATTCTGCACAATTTTTTTTTTTTTTTTTTTTTTTACCATAAAAAAAAAAAATCTAACATTGCAGAATTGGTCACAGAATTTTTGACATTTAAAAAAAAACAAAAAACATTAATAACAATTAATTAGGAATATTTAAAGATTGCTCCATTGAAATGCATTGGAGAGCGCCAGGTAGCGAGAGGTCATACCTGTCGCTGTTCAAGGTCGCTCGCTGGCGCTGTGGGGTGAGGCTGGAATAATGATGAATGATTCGCTATCTGGCGCTCTCTCAGTCGCTAAGCAGGATCGGCTTGATAAATGTGTGATTGTGGTGGGGAGCCGGCGTTCTCGTGGCGGTGCCCGTCATTACCGTTCGGTCACCAGTCGCTACCTGGCGCTATCCCTTGTCAAATAAGGGCCTTAGTTTCCTTTATAATAATAGTCCAGCCAAGTAAGTGATTGGTGGTTGTCTGGCACCCGCCTACTTACTGGAACGTCAGATCGAGTCCCTTGTGCCCCCCTTGTGCGGGTGCGTGCTGCTCGGGAACTCCTGCTTTGCCATTCTGGGTGGGGGGTAGTGTAGTCGCCCGGCTGGTTCTCTGCATTGAGCTGCCAGCGGCTGTGCTTGGTGGCTTATGTGCAGTGACAGCTCTGCACCCATCACTGTAGCGTTGCTGGCGGCGGCTTTGCTGCTCTAGACTCTCCGTCCTGCCCTGTGGTGGCTTTGGCTGCCCAGGCGCGCGCGCGGGGGGATGGTTTCTGCCGCCGATTGCTTTGTTGCAGGCCTCGCAGCTCGTCAGACCAAAGACTCAAAAGCCTCTTGGACCAGACCATAACCCAAAGGTTGGTAGAGGCCCCCTTTGCAGGGCAAGTGATGGAGGCCCCACAGCTTGCCCCCCTTGTGTCCTCCTCATAATCCGGCCCTGGGGTGGTGCTACATCAAGGACGAGTTGCAGAGTAGATAATAGCTACACATCATTAGAGAAGCAGTTGAAAGGAAGAGACATATCTCCTGCTAGGAAAATAATAGGAGATGCAGCAGGTCCAGGTCATCCCTTCTTTAG
The DNA here is from genome assembly GCA_027917425.1 of Gastrophryne carolinensis. NCBI lineage: Eukaryota > Metazoa > Chordata > Amphibia > Anura > Microhylidae > Gastrophryne > Gastrophryne carolinensis. Next base: position 608,184,210 of record CM051235.1, read on the forward strand.
GCGTTTCCCCTCAGGATGCAGATACTGTACATGACGCCGTCAACAGAAACCTCCGGCAGCTATAACCCTATGGTCATTAAGGAATTGGATAACATGCAGTCTGACAAACGAATAGAAAACCACAGCCAAGACTTTGTAAGATAGTTCAATGTATATTAAAGCAAGACATTTTACTATTAAAGTGGATCAAAACACACAGGATTTTCTCTATCCTGGGTGTTGGTCCACTTCCGCGGGGCACCCCAATAGGGGGTGTGAAACCCCCCAGAAAGCCCTAAAATCTTACCTTTGTAGGCGACGGACAAGCGACGGATAAGCCGCTGCCGCCACCTCCCGCACGTCCCATTCACAAATGGCCGGCGCAGGAGGCGGCGGCTTATCCGTCGCCTAAAAGGTAAAATGTTAGGGGTTTTCTGGGGGGTTTCACCCCGCAGGACATCCCGATCTCGGATGTCCCGCGGGGAGGGAGCTGATTGGCCCAGGAATCTTATAGATTCCCGGGCTGATCAGGAGTGGGTGTTGGTCCACTTTAAAAAACAACCACCACTCAATAGCTTTTAAATGCTAAAAAAAAAAAAATGCTAACCCTTTAAAATGTAAGTAAATTAGGCAGTGGTGGCGGGGTGGGGATGGCGCTCAAAAAGTGATTTTTGCCGCTTTAATATGTTAGTTCAATTTAAATGAAAGGACCTGTATCAGGAAATTTCATTTCAAAAACTAATTTTAAAATATTATAATTAAATATTATAAGAAAAATGTTTGGAAGAAATGCCTACCCCTGAAAATGTAATTAAATTAGGCAGGGGCGGACTGGCAATAGGGAGATTCTGGACAATGCCCGATGGGCCGCACTGCTTTGGGGCCAGTTGGGCTGCTGCTTTTAACACCCACATTCAATCCCTGCCCCCTTAGTCTCCCTCTCAGCCCCACTGCACCCACAAGCCAAGGAACCCCAGCCCCTAATTCTATAGCCTCAGCATCATGTTTGGGGGGCCACAGCAGGGATGTGTCGGGCCACCAGGGGTAAAATCCAGGGCTGATTTTTGGCCCCAGTCCGCCACTGGGTAGGGGTGATGGAGGGACATGGTTAAGATTTTGTAAAAATGGTTAAAGAGGAACTTCGGAGTCTAAAAGACTCCCGTGCCTCCCGAGTTTGAGTCTTTTTCGGGATGCCCCATTGTGTGAAACCCACATAAACCCTGGAAACACTCACCCTCTCCCAGAGCCCTGGCCGCGTCTGTGCGTTCTGGTCGCATCCCTGCTCACCTCTAGCGGCTCTATGTGGCTGCCGGTGCTGCTAGGCCCCCTTCGCCACCGCTCGGCTGCTTAGCCGTTTAAGCAGTGCTGAAGGGAGCCGAGTGACAGTGAGCGAGCAGCTTAGCCAATCAGCGCACTCGCTCTAACTCGAGTCTGTGCCGTGAGAGCAGAAGGTAGGTAAGTGAAACTGGGCAACTGGGGGGGGTACACACAGCGGTGCTGTCAGGAACCGATTACCTGATCCCCGTTCCAGCGACGTCTCCAGGCGGCCAGCTGCAGCTGTCACTGTGCGGCGGCCGCGCCGAGCGGCGTCGGCTCGAGCAGCGTCGGCTCGAGCGGCGCCCAGCTCAGCCACGCCCCCCGCTTCCTCCTCCAGGAGACGTGCTCGTGCGCGGCCGCGAGCACGTGTCTGTTATGCCCTCCGGCGGCGCTGTGCGGCGCGCACCCGCCGGAGGATCGATTAAAGGGTTAATGAATCCTAGGGGATTGAGGGCTTCGCCCTCTTCTGCTCTGCAGCCAATTACCCTTGGAATCCTATGTGCTCCAATCAGTACACTGCTTCCCTCAGACCTGTTCCTATAAAGGCAATTCCCTCTCAGTTGTGAATTGCCTGTGATAGCGCTCAGAACCCTGTGTTACCTACTCCTGTGAAGTCTAGCCTGTTGCCGATTTGATTGTACGACCATTCTCGATCCTGAATCCTTGTTGCCGACCTCTGCCTGAATTGACGCCTCTCGATCCTGAATCCTTGTTGCCGACCTTTGCCTGAACTGACGCTTCTAGATCCTGATCCCCAGTTGCTGACCTCTGCCTGAACCCCGACTACGTCTTGCCTGACCCCTGGTGCCGCTACGATCTCTGCCTTCCCGTTATCGACCTATTGCCTGTCTCTGGACTCCCGTCACTCACGCTCTTGCTATTGGTTCTCCAGTCCTCCCACATATAAGCTTACATCCTTTGAGCCATTAAGTCCTGGGGGCAACCGATCCCGGGTAGGCGTATCTTGCGTCCCGGCAAGCGGGGGCTCCTACAGGTGAAGCTGGCTGTGGAGATTGGGGGTTGTGAGCTTATTAAGAGGGCTGGAGTTACCCCGAGCGTGACATTATCACAGGCCCAAAAATGGATGACCTGGTACAGCAGGTGCAAGCTATGGCCACAGCGATCAACCAACTCGCTCAAAGAGTGGCCACTCAGGAATCTCGTCAAGTGCCAACTTCCTCTGTACCACCTCATTTCTCCGAACCTAAGATTCCACTGCCTGAGAAATTTTTTGGAGAACGAGCAAAATTTTCCAATTTCAAGAATGCCTGCGAACTATATTTTAAGTTAAGACCTATCTCCTCTGGCACAGAGGTCCAACGAGTAGGCCTAGTCATTTCCTTGCTTCAAGGAGACCCACAGTCCTGGGCCTTTAGTTTACCGTCCCATGACATTGCTCTACAATCAGTGACTGCCTTCTTCAATGCTATGGGCGTTTTATATGCCGATCCAGATATACAGTCTACCGCAGAGAATAGGCTTCGGGCCTTAAAACAAGGACGGAATTCGGCTGAAGACTACTGTGCTGAATTCCGCCGCTGGGCTATCGAAGCTAGGTGGAACGATCCAGCTTTGTGTAGTCAGTTCAGGGTGGGACTGTCGGATAGCATCAAGGATGCCTTAGTCAATTTTCCCCCGCCAGCGGACCTAGATCAATTAATGCAGGTCTCCATTAAAATAGACCGACGTCTTAGAGAAAGGGCCAGGGAGAGAGTCGGGGCTCCCACGTCCTTTAGACCAGTCCAGAGTCATAGATCCCCGGTTCCCCGTGGAGAAAATACCTCATCATCTTCCCAGGAAGAACCTATGCAATTAGGGAGAACCCGCTTATCCCAAGAGGAGAAACAGCGTAGGCGATCAGAGGGGTTATGCCTGTATTGCGGGAATTCTGGTCATTTTGCAGGGTCCTGTCCCAACAAGGGGAAACCGGCGGAAAACTTCCGCACCCAGACCAGGTAGAGAGTACTGATCTGGGTGAGTCAGTTTGTAACTCTCGCCAGAATAAGATGCTTGTACCTATTGATTTGTTTTGGGGGTCCTCTAAGCAGACAGTTTCCGCCTTCATAGACAGTGGTGCGGCTGGAAACTTTTTGGACAGGAGCATGATCTCCACCTTAGGGATCCCTGTAGTTCCTCTTGAAAGATCCCTACAAGTTTTAGCTATCAATGGAAAGGCAATCCAGGGAGGTCCTATAAATACCAAGACCCCACCTCTCAGACTAATTGTCGGCTCTTCTCACTCTGAATTCTTAGAATTCTTTATTTTTGATTGTCCGGAAACTCCGGTGGTTTTGGGATACCCCTGGTTGCAACTCCATAACCCGGTGTTAGATTGGTGGGCTGGGGAGTTGGTCAAGTGGAGTGACCACTGTAAAGGTCACTGTTTTAATACAGGCCTCAGAAGCGTTCAAGTCTTACCACAGGAATTACCTCAGCCATACGCTGATTGGATCGATGTATTCTCTGAACGCTCTGCTGATACTCTTCCTCCACATCGGTCCTATGACTGCCCCATTGACTTGCTGCCTGGCACAATTCCCCCGAGGGGAAAGATTTATAACCTTACCCTGCCCGAGGAGCAAGCAATGAGGGAGTATATTACCGAAAATCTTAGGAAAGGATTTATCCGTCCCTCTACCTCGCCTGCTGGGGCCGGGTTCTTTTTTGTAGAGAAAAAAGATGGTGGCTTGAGACCGTGCATAGATTATCGAGCCTTGAATAAGATCACTGTAAAAAACCGATACCCCTTACCCTTGATTGGGGATCTGTTCAATCAAGTCACAGGAGCTCGAATTTTCTCCAAATTGGATTTGAGAGGGGCTTACAATCTGATTCGCATCCGACAGGGGGACGAGTGGAAAACTGCATTTAATGTGAAGGATGGGCACTATGAGTACCTGGTCATGCCCTTCGGTCTTTGTAATGCGCCAGCCGTTTTCCAAGATTTTGTTAATGATATATTCAGGGAATATCTCGGTAGATTTGTAGTCATCTACTTGGATGATATTCTCATTTTTTCTAATTCTTTACCGGAGCACAGACACCATGTTAAGTTGGTGCTACAAAAATTAAGAGAGAACAACTTATTTGCTAAACTGTCTAAGTGTGTGTTTGAAGTCACTACAGTTCCCTTCCTAGGGTATGTTATTACCAACCAGGGTTTGGAGATGGACGCGGGGAAGGTTTCAGCAGTTCAGGATTGGGTCCAACCCAAAACTTTAAAGGAATTGCAACGTTTTCTAGGTTTTGCAAATTTTTATCGGCGTTTCATAAAAGGCTTTTCCCATGTTGTTGCACCCCTTACCAACCTTACCCGCAAGGGGGCTTTTACTGCTAACTGGTCCCCCTCTGCCTGTGAGGCCTTTCTAACCTTGAAACGGGCCTTTACTTCGGCACCTGTCTTAGTGCATCCAGATATTCATAAAGCTTTTATTATTGAAGTGGATGCTTCTGAGCTGGGAGTGGGTGCAGTTTTGTCACAATATTCTGGTAACCCTGAGCGTCTCCATCCATGCGCTTATTTTTCGCGTAAATTCAGTACCGCGGAACAAAATTATGATGTTGGCAATAGGGAACTATTAGCTATTAAACTGGCATTTGAAGAATGGCGACACTGGTTGGAGGGTTCATTACATCCTATAACTGTGTATACCGATCATAAAAATCTCGAATACATAGGTTCTGCCAAGAGGCTGAACTCTCGTCAGGCACGTTGGGCATTATTCTTCTCGCGCTTCAATTTTATTATTACTTTCAAGCCGGGTGTAAAAAATACTAAAGCTGATGCTCTATCTCGCATGTTCGGTGAATGTAAGGATCGGGGTGATTCTGGTGAACCAATTTTACCCACAGGTTGTGTGGTGGGGGCGTTACTTCCTGATCTCTCCAATACCTTGGCGCCGTTTCAAGATGAATCTCCTTGGGGTGCCAGTTTGTTCCGCCGCACCTGCGTTCGGATGTAATTCGCGAATTTCACGATGCCAAAACTGCTGGTCATTTGAGTAACCGTAAGACGTTTATGCTTGCCCGTCGTCATGTATGGTGGCCTACCATGAGACGCGATATCACTGCCTTTATCGACGCTTGTGCTATTTGTGCTCGAAGTAAAGGAGTTCACAAGGCTCCTAGTGGCAGTTTGGTTCCTCTTGAAATTCCTGCTGAGCCATGGACCCATATTTCTATGGATTTTATTGTAGATTTGCCTCTCTCACATGGTAATACTGTCATTTGGGTGGTCGTAGATCGTTTCAGTAAGATGGCACATTTCGTTCCTTTGGCCAAACTTCCTTCTGCACCTGAGCTTTCGCGGCTGTTTACTTCGCATATTTTTCGTATTCATGGTATTCTGTCCAATATAGTCTCTGATCGGGGTGTTCAATTTACTTCCCGTTTTTGGAAACACTTCTGTTCGCGGTTGGGAATACAGATCTCTCTTTCTTCTGCCTACCATCCCCAGACTAATGGGCAGACGGAAAGAACTAATCAAACTTTGGAACAATACTTAAGGTGTTATGTTTCTGATGCCCAAGAACAATGGGCAGAATTTATTGATTTCGTCGAGTTTGCTTACAATAACGCGCCTAGTGAGAGTACCAAGGTATCTCCTTTTTATTGTAACTTAGGGAAAAATCCTAGAGCTTCTTCCCTTTCAGGGTCACCTTCCAATCTGCCGGCGTTGGAGGAGTGGCTTCAAGAACGGAAGAATATCTGGATACATGTTCAGGAGATTCTTAAGACCACTGGTTTGAGGTATAAGAAATTTGCCGACCGCCGCAGATCACAGGAACCTACTCTTCGAGTAGGCGATCTAGTTTGGGTCTCCACTAAAAATATTGCGCTCCGTCAGCCATCTAGCAAATTAGGTCCAAAATTTATTGGTCCTTTTCCAATCGTCAAGAAGTTGAATAATGTGTCTTTTAAAGTTCAACTCCCCCCAACTATGAAAATACCTAATTCCTTTCACGTTTCACTGTTAAAACCGGCGAAGAATGCTCCTCTTGCTGGTCCTGCACCAATTCTTCTTAATAATGAGCCCGAGTATGAAGTGAATAAGATCTTGGATTCACGTAAAGTGCGTAATTCTTTACAGTATTTGGTGGATTGGGTTGGCTATGGTCCGGAGGAAAGATGCTGGGTGGCAGCGAGGAATGTTCATGCCAAGGCTCTTGTAAGAAGGTTCCATCGTGACAATCCAGGGAAACCGGGTGAGGGTCCGGAGGCCCCTCGTGAAGGGGGGGGTAGTGTCAGGAACCGCTTACCTGATCCCCGTTCCAGCGACGTCTCCAGGCGGCCAGCTGCAGCTGTCACTGTGCGGCGGCCGCGCCGAGCGGCGTCGGCTCGAGCAGCGTCGGCTCGAGCGGCGCCCAGCTCAGCCACGCCCCCCGCTTCCTCCTCCAGGAGACGTGCTCGCGCGCGGCCGCGAGCACGTGTCTGTTATGCCCTCCGGCGGCGCTGTGCGGCGCGCACCCGCCGGAGGATCAATTAAAGGGTTAATGAATCCTAGGGGATTGAGGGCTTCGCCCTCTTCTGCTCTGCAGCCAATTACCCTTGGAATCCTATGTGCTCCAATCAGTACACTGCTTCCCTCAGACCTGTTCCTATAAAGGCAATTCCCTCTCAGTTGTGAATTGCCTGTGATAGCGCTCAGAACCCTGTGTTACCTACTCCTGTGAAGTCTAGCCTGTTGCCGATTTGATTGTACGACCATTCTCGATCCTGAATCCTTGTTGCCGACCTCTGCCTGAATTGACGCCTCTCGATCCTGAATCCTTGTTGCCGACCTTTGCCTGAACTGACGCTTCTAGATCCTGATCCCCAGTTGCTGACCTCTGCCTGAACCCCGACTACGTCTTGCCTGACCCCTGGTGCCGCTACGATCTCTGCCTTCCCGTTATCGACCTATTGCCTGTCTCTGGACTCCCGTCACTCACGCTCTTGCTATTGGTTCTCCAGTCCTCCCACATATAAGCTTACATCCTTTGAGCCATTAAGTCCTGGGGGCAACCGATCCCGGGTAGGCGTATCCTGCGTCCCGGCAAGCGGGGGCTCCTACAGGTGAAGCTGGCTGTGGAGATTGGGGGTTGTGAGCTTATTAAGAGGGCTGGAGTTACCCCGAGCGTGACAGGTGCATCCCAATTTGGGATGCCGCCGCAGAGGGGAACAAAACAAGTGTGGCAGGAGCACCGAGAAATCACCACGACAATAATATAAATGCCAAAAGATACATAATTTTATTTGGAGTAATCCGACCACAACAACATATAACAAGACATATTAAAAACACTGCGCCTCCCCTAATACCTCCAGTGCTGCCAATTATAAAACAGACATAAATTAGTGGGAAGCTCCCTAATCTTTGGCGTACAGGGACTAGGTAACTACTAATTAATTGTGCCGGCACAAGAATCTATAATCTGTTCTGGGAAAACTACCTACAATGGCTATCAATCCTAGAGTGACAGTGCTTAATTGACAAAGGCCCTTATTTAACAAGGGATAGCGACAGGTAGCGCCTGATGAGCGACCGGTAATGACGGGCACCGACACGAGAACGCCGGCTCCCCACCACAATCACACATTTATCAAGCCAATCCTGCTTAGCGACTGAGATAGCGCCATATAGCGACTCATTCATCATTATTCCAGCCTCAGCCCACAGCGCCAGCGTCCGACCTTGAACAGCGACAGGTATGACCTCTCGCTACCTGGGGCTCTCCAATGCATTTCAATGGAACAATCTTTTAAATATTCGGGATTAATTCATATTAATGTTTTTTTTTTTTTTTTAAATGTGAAAAATTCTGTGACCACTTCTGCCATGTTACATTTTTTTTTAAGCTAAAAAAAAAAAAAAAAACTTTGTGCAGAATTGATATTACAGGTCTGATATTAATGTATTAATATTACAAAATTCTTTGTAAAACTTGCTTTTTTTTGTTCCCAAAAATATGGTTGTTTGGGGGTTAAAAAACTACTTTTAACCCATCGCCGCCAGCGCTCTGGGGTTTAAACATGCATTTCACAGCGCTAGAATTTTTTGAGCGTGATTTGTTAATGAATATGATGGGAGCCGGTCACTATGGCCAGTCGTTATCATGCGCTCCCATACAGCGCGGAACCTGTAAAATAGCGACTCCTCACCCAATATTCAACATTACTGCACAGCGACTGAGTCGCTATCAACAACCGAACAACGGCCAAGCACAGCGACTACTAGCGGGCGCTGTGAAAATACTGCTACAGTCGCTCAACTGTCGCTACCTGCCGCTATTAATGAATCGGCCTCAAAGTGTGCTGAAAAATACATCCAAAAAATACATAAAGAGGTAATTGATAATATATACATGTGAATAAAAGTGACATGGTTCAATAGGTAAAACAATAACAATTAATGAACATAATAAACATGTAGAAAACGTGCAATATACTCTGGGCAATTTCTAATAAGAAGATTAAGAAAACCTATTGGGCCCTTATTTATCACGGGCTAGCGCCAGGTAGTGTCTGACGAGCGCCAGGTACCGCCAGCTATCGGCGGCTACCGACTCAAGTACGCCCGGCGGCGGTCACAATGACGCATTTATCAAGCTAAATGAGGCTAGCGCCGGCGAGAGCGACGGCTAGCGCGGGATTCATCATGAAGCCGCCTGGAACGAACAGCGCCGCTGCTAATCCCATCACAGCGACAGGTATGAGCTGTCGCTCCCTGGCGTTGTCCAATGCATTTCAATGGAGCAATCTTTAATTAATCATAATTAATTGGTATTATTATTTTTTTTTTTTTGTTAATGTCAAAAATTATGAGACCACTTCTGCAATGTTAGGTTTTTTTTTTAAAGTAAAAAAAAAAAAAAAAAAAATTTGTGCAGAATTGATCTTACAGGTCTGATATTAATGTATTCATATTACAAAATGATTCAAAAAACATGTATAATGTTAAAATCAAAAAATATGGTTGTTTAGGGGTTAAAAACTAGTTAACACCCATCGCCGCCAGCGCACTGGGGTTTAAACAAGGAATGGACAGCGCCAGCAAATTCGGAGCGTGATTTGTTAATGAATATGAAGCTAGCCGTTCGCTCTGGCCATTCGTTGTCAGGCGCTCACATACAACGCTGAACCTGTGAAACAGCGACCCCTAAGCCCATATTCAACATTACCACACACCGACTGAGTCGCTGTCATCAAGCAAACGCCGGCCAAGCACAGCGAATACTGGCTGGCGCTGTAAAAATCACGCTACAGTCGGTCATCTGTCGCTACCTGGCGCTATTAATGAATTGGCCTCCCCGTCATGGACACCTAAGAGTGCAAAAATCTCCAACTTAAGAACCCATATCAACAAAAAAAAAAATATACACAAAGAAAAATAATCAATTAATAATAATTATTGATAGCCATTGTAGGTAGGTAGTTTTCCCAGAACAGATTATAGATTCTTGTGCCGGCACAATTAATTAGTAGTTACCTAGTCCCTGTACGCCAAAGATTAGGGAGCTTCCCAGTAATTTATGTCTGTTTTATAATTGGCAGCACTGGAGGTATTAGGGGAGGCGCAGTGTTTTTAATATGTCTTGTTATATGTTGTTGTGGTCGGATTACTCCAAATAAAATTATGTATCTTTTGGCATTTATATTATTGTCGTTGTGATTTCTCGGTGCTCCTGCCACTAGGGGGAAGAGGGATTTTTTTATTCCCCAGAACTCTGTAGATTTGTTTGGCTATGGTTGTTTAAGTGCAGTGTAGCACATTTGGATTATATGCGGTGCACCCCCGTCTTGTAATTATAGCAGAGGGGAACAACACACAGGAAAGTTAGATTCATGTGTGTAGTTCCTCTTTAAAGCTGCAAAAAATCAGTGCAGCGCTGTTCTGGAGCCTAAAAGACTCCAGGGCCAACTGCTAACCTGCCACCAGGGTGTCCAAAATCAGGATGCCCTGCTGTGTGAACCCCCCCCCCCCAGGGACACTGGTAAACGAACCTCTCCCGTGCCCCGCCATTTACATAAGCTGGGGGCAGTAGCGATTCCGAGTCTACAGGGAAGCCAGTGATGTGGTGCGTGGCCTGGGTCACATCGGCCGGCATACTTAAGATCAGCCAATCATCGATTTCAAAAATGCCAGGTAGGTGTGGTCTAAGCAGTGGAAAAAAACATTAAAAAAACAGGCCACCACTGGTACTCGGGTGGGGGCGTGTGGGTGCCCAAAATGAGTTTTATGCTGCTTTAATGCGCTCAATTAACTTTAAATGTCCTGTAACATGGAATTTCATTATTAAAAGAACTACTTTTAAAATAGCCACTCAATGGCTTTTGAAAATGTTATAGGAGGACGTTTAGTAAAAAGAAAAATGGATGTAAAAGGGGGGTAGCAAGGGCTATTGTCATGCACAAAATGGGGTAGAGAAATTAAATAAATACACAAATAAACTTTAAATAAATAAATAAAAATATAACAAAATAGGGTAGAGACAGTACTAATATCATGTATCCTTTATTAAAAAACACAATAAGAACCCCTCATATAACCCTATAACAGGTTGTGTGAATAAATCCCCCCATCACCCCACAGCAGACTGTGTGATAGAGCCCTTCATCACCCTCCATACCAGACTGTGTTACAGAACAACCTCATCACCCCATAGAATACAGTTGCAGAATAACCCCCATCATCCCATAGCAGACTATGTTGCAGAACAACCCCCATCATCCCATACTAGACTGTGACAGAGCCCTCCATCATCTTCTATACCAGACTGTGTTACAGAACCATCCCCATCATCCCATAGTAGACGGGGAGGCCGATTCATTAATAGCGCCAGGTAGCGACAGATGAGCGACTGTAGCGTGATTTTTTCAGCGCCAGCCAGTATTCGCTGTGCTTGGCCGGCATTAGCTTGATGACAGCGACTCAGTCGGTGTGCGGTAATGTTGAATACGGGCTGGGGGGTCGCTGTTTCACAGGTCCAGCGTTGTATGTGAGCGCCTGACAACGAATGGCCAGAGCGAACGGCTAGCTTCATATTCATCAACAAATCACGCTCCGAATGTGCTGTCGCTGTCCATTCCTTGTTTAAACCCCAGAGCGCTGGCGGCGATGTGTATTAACTAGTTTTTAACCCCTAAACAACCATATTTTTTGAATGTAACATTATACATGTTTTTAGAATCATTTTGTAATATGAATACATTAATCTCAGACCTGTTAGATCAATTCTGCACATATTTTTTTTTTTTTTTGACTTAAAAATAAATCCTAACATTGCAGAAGTGTTCTCTGATTTTTTGACATTAAAAAAATAAAAAAAAAATAATACCAATTAATTATGAATAATTATAGATTGCTCCATTGAAATGCATTGGACATCGCCAGGGAGCGACAGCTCATACCTGGCGCTGTGAGGGAATTTGCAGCGGCGCTGTTCGGTCCAGGCGGCTTCATGATGAATGCCGCGCTAGCTGTCGCTCTCGCCGGCGCTAGCCTCATTTTGCTTGATAAATGCGTCATTGTGACCGCCGCCGGGCGTACTTGAGTCGGTAGTCGCCGTTAGCTGCCGCTACCTGGCGCTCGTCAGACACTACCTGGCGCTATCGCTTGATGAATAAGGGCCTATGTTGCACTACAACCCCCATCATCCCATAGCAGATTGTGTTGCAGAACAACCCCCATCATCCCATAGTAGACTGTGACAGAGCCCCTCATCATTTTCCATAGAAGACTGTGTTGCAGAACAACCCCCATCATCCCGTAGCAAATTGTTGCAGAACAACCCCCATCATCCCATAGCACACCATGTTGCAGTACAACCCCCATAATCCCATAGCAGATTGTGTTGCAGAACAACCCCCATCATCCCAGAGTAGACTGTGACAGAGCCCTCCATCATCTTCTATACCAGACTGTGTTACAGAACAGCCCCCATCATCCCATAGCAGACTATGAGGCCGATTCAGTAATAGCGCCAGGTAGCGACAGATGAGCGCCAGTAGCGTGATTTTCACAGCGCCCGCTAGTATTCGCTGTGCTTGGCCGTTGTTCGGTTGTTGACAGCGACTCAGTCGGTGTGCAGTAATGTTGAATACGGGGTTAGGAGTCGCTGTTTGACAGGTTCTGCGCTGTATGCGAGAGCGAGAGGTCATACCTGGCGCTGTGATGGGATTAGCAGCGGCGCTGTTCGTTGCAGTCCGCTACATGATGAATCCCGCGCTAGCTGACGCTCTCGCCGGCGCTAGCCTCATTTAGCGTGATAAATGCGTGATTGTGTCCGCCGCCTGGCGTTCTGGAGTCGGTAGCCGCCGATAGCTGGCGCTACCTGGCGCTAGTGAGACACTACCTGGCACTATCCCTTGATAAATAAGGCCCTATGTTGCAGAACAACCCCCATCATCCCATAGCAGACTATGTTGCAGTACAACCCCCATCATCCCATAGCAGACTATGTTGCAGAACAACCCCCATCATCCCATAGCAGACTATGTTGCAGAACAACCCCCATAATCCCATAGCAGATTGTGTTGCAGAACCACCCCCATCATCCCATAGCAGATTGTGTTGCAGAACAACCCCCATCATCCCAGAGTAGACTGTGACAGAGCCCTCCGTCATCTTCTATACCAGATTGTTACAGAACAACCCCCATCCTCCCATAGAAGACAGTGACAGAGCCCCCCACCATTCTTTGTAGCAGACATAGCAGTGTGCACCTGCCCGCTTGCTGGCCAGGCTGGGAGCTCTCCTCCCAGCTTGTGGCCATCCCCCGTCACACCCCAGCCCCACCTACTTACCTTACTGATTGTTTGGGGGTGGGATGCGGGCGGAGCAGGGGTGAGGGTAGTGAGATGGTCAGCCTGGTGGCCGACCTGATGGCTGCAGGGAGGGCTCAGCAGCCGATCAATCAGCTTCAGTGTTCAGCCAAACACCCTCGACACAGACTTCTGACTATGAGCTATATGTGTTATATTTTTGTTAACTAATGTCTGCAGTGTATCTCCTGAGTCTCAAAAAAATTAAACATGACTAGTTTCAACTGTACTTGATTGGCAGAAAGAAATCTTGGATATAATTTCTGAACCTGAACATTAATGTGCCACTGTCATCGTTATTTTATATAGAAACTTTCTAGCGCTGTAAAAAAAAACGACTCCTGTACCTGCTGTGATCATCCCGTAACACACTGCTAAGATTGACTTGCTTGTTCTAAATGTCCTGGAAAACCTGCCACAGGTCCTTTGAAAATGTTGAATGTTCAGCTCGAAGTTGTCCTTGCAAGATATCCCATACTAATGATGGTAGGACGAGGGCTCTGTGGGGGTTGTACCACCTGTAGTGCAGTCCCTCTACTTATTTTTGTTACAGCTACTTCTCCAACATTTTTTGACTTATTATAATGCTGAAGATTGAAGTTAGGACCAGGCCTCTCTAGGCCTCTAGACCCCCCTCTAGGAAAAAAAAACTATGCGAAACTGTCTAAAATCACAGTGATGATATATGGTAGGGAGCCTCCATAGTGCCATACTATTGCCTAAAGCTAATTAAGTTCCTGTAAAATTCTAGGCAAACATATTTTAAAAAAAACAATATTTTTCTGGATTGATGGAAGCCAGCTAGTTCCAGAACTTAGGCCCTTATTTATGAAGGAACAGGTAGCGACCGGTGAGCGACCGGTAATGACGGGCCCCGCCACGAGAACGCCGGCTCCCCACCACAATCACACATTTATCAAGCCAATCCTGCTTAGCGACTGAGATAGCGCCATATAGCGACTCATTCATCATTATTCCAGCCTCACCCCACAGAGCCAGCGAGCGACCTTGAACAGCGACAGGTATGACCTCTCGCTACCTGGCGCTCTCCAATGCATTTCAATGGAGCAATCTTTAAATATTCATAATTAATTGTTATTAATGTTTTTTTTTTTTTTTAATGTGAAAAATTCTGTGACCACTTCTGCCGTGTTAGATATTTTTTTAAGGTAAAAAAAAAAAAAAAATTTGTGCAGAATTGATATTACAGGTCTGATATTAATGTATTCATATTACAAAATTATTTAAAAAACTAGTTTTTTTTGGTTTCCAAAAATATGGTTGTTTGGGGGTTAAAAAACTACTTTTAACCCATCGCCGCCAGCGCTCTGGGGTTTAAGCATGCATTTCACAGCGAGATAATTTTTTGAGTGTGATTTGTTAATGAATATGGTGGGAGCCGGTCGCTATGGCCAGTCGCTATCATGCGCTCCCATACAGCGCGGAACCTGTCAAATAGCGACTCCTCACCCAATATTCAACATTACTGCACACCGACTGAGTCGCTGTCAACAAACGAACAACGGCCAAGCACAGCGACTACTAGCGGGTGCTGTGAAAATACTGCTACAGTCGCTCAACTGTCGCTACCTGCCGCTATTAATGAATCGGCCTCCCCATTTAAGACTAGCGCCACGTATTGCCATGTGAGCGTCTATGTAGCGGCGCTTAGAAAGTCCACAAGTGGTCGCTGCAAGCGGGTGTCTGGCGCTATAACCTAGCATAGCGGGCGGACAAGTGGCGCTGTACTTTCCTGTCCAGCATTGATAAATGTGATGTCTGTAGGGGGCGCTGTAGAAGCTTCTCCCTGATTCACTGCATAGCCAATGGACAACGCTAGGTGGTGTCCCGAAGTCAAATCGCCCAAAACTACACTACATCTTACAGCAGGACAAGCTGCAGCGAGCGATAGTTAGCGCCAGTTAAGTGCATCCGGCACTCGGCGCTAATGCCCATATTTAAGAAAAAACTACACACAACCAGCACAGGCGCTATAAAACTGGGCGCTCTAGCATCCAGCACATACAGCTATATGAAAAAAGTCTGTTTCTCATCACATATCCACCAGCATCAGAGCAAAAACATATGGAATTACATTGTTTTATCACTGTGACAATGACACTGCAATGGCCGACCTGCACATATAATTCTGCATAAAAGAAAGATCACAATAAAAGTGTTTGTTTGGTTGCTGGGGCAGGAGAGGCCACACAATGATCGTTTTAGGAAAAACGCTATTTATACACAACCAGATAAAACACCATTGAAATTTATGGGAGAGCGTCATTGAGCGACAGGTGCTACATGGCTCTGCTGAGCCTAAGGTGCTGGCGCTTTACACTGAGCAACTGCTAGTGATACATGTGAGAGTGTGGATTTTTTTCTTAATAATATAGTATATAATTACCGTATTTTTCGCCCTATAAGACGCACTTATTTTCCCCCAAAAGTGGGGGGAAAATGCCAGTGCGCCTTATCGGGCGAATGTAAAAAAAAATGAAAAAATTAAACTCACCCGTTCCCGGCACTCCCGCGTTGCCTGCCGCACTGCAGGAAGCCAGAAGAAGACAGAAGAGCGGTGGGCTCTGTCCCCGTCCCCGCCACTGCTATTGCTGAGGCAGTGATAGCAGCGGCAGGGACGGAGGCAGCGCCTGCTCCAGTTGCTGCCTCTTCCGGCAAGGGCAGGAGTGAACAGCCGGGTCCATGCAGCAGGTGGGTGTGGCCTGCATCGCGTAGGCGCAGGTCCCGGCTGTTCACTTCTGTCCTTGCCGGAAGAGGCAGCAGAGAAGTTGCGGAGGAGAGGAAGGAGCGGCTGTCCCTGTCCCCGCCGCTCCTTCTTACTGGCCAGGCCGCACAGACACCCGGCTCCATAGAACGGGTGGGCGTGGCCTGCGCTGCGATGCGCACCGCGCGGCGTAGGCCACACCCACCCGTTTCACGGGGCCGGGTGTCTGCGCGGCCCGGCCAGTAAGGAGCAGCTGCGGGGATGCGCCTCCATCTTCAACGCGGGAGCGCCATGAACATGTGAGTTTATTTTTGTTTTCTTTGTTATTGTGTGCCTATGGTGAACGGGGGGAGGGTGCCACACTGCTTCTATGGGGAATAGGAGGGGGGGTGCCACACTGCCTATATCGGGAATAGGAGGGGGGTGCCACATTGCCTATATGGGGAATAGGAGGGGGGTGCCACATTGCCTATATAGGTAATAGGAGGGGGGTGCCACACTGGCTATATGGGTAATAGGAGGGGGATGCCACATTGCCTATATAGGGAATTGGAGGGGGGGTGCCACATTGCCTATATGGGTAATAGGAGGGGGATGCCACATTGCCTATATAGGGAATAGGAGGGGGGTGCCACATTGCCTATATAGGGAATAGGAGGGGGGTGCCACATTGCCTATATGGGTAATAGGAGGGGGATGCCACATTGCCTATATGGAGAATAGAAGGGGGGTGCCACATTGCCTATATGGGGAATGGGAGGGGGTGCCACATTGCCTATATGGGGAACGGGAGGGGGGTGCCACATTGCCTATATGGGGAATAGAAGGGGGGTGCCACATTGCCTATATGGGGAATAGAAGGGGGGTGCCACATTGCCTATATGGGGAATAGAAGGGGGTTCCACATTGCCTATATGGGGAATAGGAGGGGGGGTGCCACATTGCCTATATGGGGAATAGGAGGATGTGCCACATTGCCTATATGGGGAATAGGAGGGGGTGCCACATTGCCTATATGGGGAATAGGAGGGGGGTGCCACATTGCCTATATGGGGAATAGGAGGGGGGTGCCACATTGCCTATATGGGGAATAGGAGGGGGGTGCCACATTGCCTATATGGGGAATAGGAGGGGGTGCCACATTGCCTATATGGGGAATAGGAGGGGGGTGCCACATTGCCTATATGGGGAACAGAAGGGGGTGTCACATTGTCTATATTGTGAATGGGAGGGGGTGCCACATTGCCTATATGGGGAATGGGAGGGGGTGCCACATTGCCTATATGGGGAATGGGATGGGGGGAATTCCACTCTGCCTATGGGAAGGGGGAATGACACACTGGCTATTGGGAATGGGAGGGGGATTACTGTAATTGGAGGATACTGCACTTTGCCTGTTATTTGGTTAAAAATATTATTTTTCTTATTTTCCTCCCCAAAATCCTAGGTGCGTCTTATAAGCTGGTGCGTCTTATAGGGCGAACAATTCAATTGCACCGGCAGTTTATATGTATGGCTTGTATCATGCGTAGTTGATAGATTAGGGATTAGGTCCAGATCGAGGTAGATAGTACTGGATGCTTTTGGTATATTTGTTTTTGAAATGTGCTTTATTCTCTATCCTAAGTCTGAACCTTTAACCCATCCGATATCAACAGATGAGCAAACTTCCTAAGAATTTGATTCAGATGATTTGTTGAATTTCCCTAAGAAATCTAAGTTTGTCGAATTTTTAGAATTGCTAAGAAAAACCTCACCTTGTTCCCCATATCCTCCAGTGGCCGTGTGTGTCCTAAGGCTCTGTGCAAAGGGGGGGGGGGGAAGGACACAGACCCTTCACCCATCACTGGACTCCCACCAGCTGACAGGCAAGCTGGCAGGACGGAGGATCTGTGTCCACGACCTGGCTGCAGAGCGGCATGGGTTACCCACCCCAAGGATTACAAGGGAAGAGATTAGTGTCTGTCATTTACCTGCATGCCAGCTCCCACAATCTCTCTGGTCTGGCAGCTGGCTACAGGCGGCAGCTGTCATGTCCTACAACGTGTGTTTTATTTTACCTGGGGTAACTGCTCAATATAGTGTTTATTTACATAGACTCAGCAGTGTGCCTTTAATTGCTTTTGTCCCTTCCTGGCCTCCTTAGTCTAGCTGTGATGCAAGCAGCTCCTCCCTCTTTCTTTTCTCGTCCAGCCATTTGCTAGTTTTACATCCAAGCAGTGCAAACCTGATGCTTCCTTCTGTAGTCTGCAGTCTTTTTACCTGTTGCTGTTATGTGTTACATTACACGTTTCCTGCTGTATTGAACGTACATTTCAAGATTCCTGCTATAAGAAGTGTTTGCTGCAAGATTCTGTACTGAAATAAAGCTTTTGAAACTTATGCTACGTGACTCAGGACAAGGCGAGTAAGCTATCTTCCAAGCCTTATGGAGTAAGAACACATCCGTCACAGACACACACAGACAAGCTGTCTGCAGGATCCACATTACTGCCATCTGATGAGTCTGAATAGGTGCTGTACTCCCACTCTCCTCCTGCTGTTCTATACACCGCACAGTGATGGAGAAAAGGGAGCTTATCCAGCCTGCAGGCCAAGGACAGAGGCCAGGCACCCACTCAGAAGCGAGCTAGATTCCAGTACTACTAAGACACCTCTCACCCACCGCCAGACCAGAGTGTCAGGGAACCATCATGCAGGTAAGTGATTGACAGTGAGTTTGTCTGAAGAATTTCAAGAAGAATTAGATCGGTATGAATCACAAGAAATTCAGATTCGTGTCAAATTCAAATTATCCACTAGTTTGCGCCAATATGCATCCATACGTCCAACATTTCGGGGTTTTGATACCCCTTCATCAGGGACATACAAGAACAAAGCCAGATTAACACATTCCATTACTACTTGACCTCTAAAGGTCACCAAAATCCCGTCTGACGACCTTTATTTAATATTTTAATGGTGTCATGTTGTCCCTGCTCAGTTCTCTGAACGGCCTACCCTAACTACATACAGCAGCAACATACGTATTTTTTATACTTATTATTTGTTAAAAAATGTGTTCTTAAATGAAATTTGACTTTTATGCGCTTTGTTATAAATGCATTCCCCTCGATTCAAAGAGCAAAAGTTAATTGATTTCGGATCGAGAATCGTAAGTTTGGGTGGGTGTTAGTCATTTTTTCCTGTTTTTTTGGCCATTTCCGACTCGCACGAGCCTACGTACGAATGCGTATATGCTCTTACGCTCATCGGAAGTTCGTTCCTAAATTGTAGGATCAAAACGTAAAACTTAGGATCAAATCCTAAAACTTAGGATCAAAACGTAAAACTTAGGATAATCGGATGTGTTTCCGTGTGATTCAGAGAACAGTTTTCCAACCTCTAAATCCGTTTTAAAAGAAAGCCACTGGCGACACCTTTTAGCAGTCGGATTGCTGTTCTTGAACAGGTTTTTTGGCTATGTGGAGGAGTCTGCGCGTCTTGAGCTCCAATGAACTGCATGTATCAGCATGGCCGAGGCCATAAATTGTATGGCAATGCATACCTGATTCATGTATGCCTTATAAAAGCATTTTAATGTGGACCTTAATTAGTCCTTTGCATGTAAACCTTTATTTTGCAATACATCCATATATTTGCGTTAATTAAAGAAACTTATGTCCTTTGTTATTTATTTTTAAATTGATGTACTAGAATAATATTTTTAGTTTGAATTTATTGGTGTAGTTGTTTACCTTTGCTTTGTTTAATTATTTAAGCACATCTTTGGTCAGATGCATCACACTTACTGAGGAGAGGAGAGCGGGATAAAGTGCAGGATGTGGGTTACTGCTGTATTTTGCACAGACACAGCAGAGCTGGGGGCATGGAAAGGTCAGAACTCAAAGAATGCAGAGCAACACAGTCACAAGGCCCTTTCTGTTTGCAGGCTGCCCGATAATACCTGACCTGCCATCTTGGCTGTTTCTAGGCTCATAACATGCAGAAGTTGCTGGGTGTTTTTTTATATTTGAGAGCAATCTGTATGTAGAGGGTGTGGGTAACCACACAAAAAATTTAAAGTTGTACCATTTGAAGCCAAAATATTAAAATTAAATCCACAAGTAAAAAATGCAAGTTAACTAAAAATTAAACAAAGTAAGATTTACTTATGCAAATGCATTCATTAATGGTTGGTTACTACAAAATGAATGAAATAAAGAAAAATAAAAGACCAAATATTTAGAATGCACTTTAATGAGGTAAGTTTGTAGTGCGCAGGCGCAAGATCAGAAGGATTTACGTCCAGACAAAAAAGGAAAAAGGGCAAAACCAATGTTGCAACCTGAGAAATGAAACGGAAAATTCAGGATGGAAACTGACATAGGTCTGATTCCCGAACTGCCATACGAACGGACGTACATTTTAGGATAGAAACGTATTTGCTTATAGAATCACTTGCAAGTTCATACGAACGCACAAGCGTACGGGAAAAATAGGATGATCGGCACCAAAATCAAAGCTGTTACATGTTTCTTTGAATCGACCCCATTATCTATCTATCTATCTATCTATCTATCTATCTATCTATCTATCTATTCCATATCTGTCTATCTATCTATCTATCTATCTATCTACCCATCTATTCCATATCTGTCTATCTATCTATCTATCTATCTATCTATCTATCTATCTATCTATCAATACATACCATATTTTTCACACTATAAGGCACAAATGACCATAAGACCCACCTAGAGGTTAGAGGAGGGTAGTGGCAGAATCCCCCCATCACCCCATAACAGGCAGCATACAGAATCCCCCCCATGAACCTTTAACAATCAGCATGCTGATTCCCCCCCATTACCCCATAACAGGCAGTGTGCAGAATCCCCCCAGTCACCACATAACAGACATTTGCGGAATCCCCTCAATTGCTTCATAACAAGCAGTGTGCAGAATCCCCCCAAACACCCTATAATAAGCAGTGTGCATGAATCCCCCCAGTCGCCCTAATAACAAACAGTGTAGCAGTATACCTTGCAATCTTCTATAACAGGCAGTGTAGCAGAATCCCCCCGCCCAATCACTCTATAACAAGCAGTGTGGCAGAACCCCTGCAATCCCCTATAACAAGCAGTGTGCAGAATCCACAACCCCATCACCGAGTTGAGACAGGACAGGAGGTTACGAAAAAAACTCCTTACCTCGCTCAGAAACCAGGATCCATCGATGCCAGCGGTGATATAAGAAAAACCCTGGAAAACTCTTAAAGCGGACCTTCACTCTGTATAAGAGTCTATCTTATATGTTTCCCACACCCTGTACATACAGATTGTCCACATTAAAAATCATCCTACCTGCATCTACTACATGTTATGAGCCTTTAAACATCCAAGATGGCGGCTTATGGAAGCCCCTATAAGTGCCTCCTGACTGTGCTGCTCTGCATTCTGGGACTGCTGACCTTTACCTGACCCCAGCTCTGCTCTGTCTGAGCAAAGCACAGCTATAACCCGCCCCCCTGTACCTTATCCCACTCTCCTCAGTAAGTGTGATGCTTCTGAGTCAAGATGGCGGCGCCCGTATCCTAAATTCCTGAACAGAGTTGCAGCCCAGTGGGGGAAAGAATAATAAGTTAGTGACTAAAAACGTAAAATATATTAATTTTAGATGCTGGGGAACCGTTTTTTAAGAGTTCGGGCTTTTCATTAAATCACGCTGAAGGTCCGGTTTAAGCAGCACAGATCCACTAAACAATAGTGATGGGGAGGCCGATTCATCAATAGCGCCAGGTAGCGACAGATGAGCGACTGTAGCGTGATTTTTTCAGCGCCAGCCAGTATTCGCTGTGCTTGGCCGGCATTAGCTTGATGACAGCGACTCAGTCGGTGTGCAGTAATGTTGAATACGGGCTGGGGGGTCGCTGTTTCACAGGTCCAGCGTTGTATGTGAGCGCCTGACAACGAATGGCCAGAGCGAACGGCTAGCTTCATATTCATCAAAAAATCACGCTCCGAATGTGCTGTCGCTGTCCATTCCTTGTTTAAACCCCAGAGCGCTGGCGGCGATCTGTATTAACTAGTTTTTAACCCCTAAGCAACCATATTTTTTGAATGTAACATTATACATGTTTTTAGAATCATTTTGTAATATGAATACATTAATCTCAGACCTGTTAGATCAATTCTGCACATATTTTTTTTTTTTTTTTTACTTAAAAATAAATCCTAACATTGCAGAAGTGTTCTCCGATTTTTTGACATTAAAAAAATTAAAAAAAAAATAATTACCAATTAATCATGAATAATTATAGATTGCTCCATTGAAATGCATTGGACATCGCCAGGGAGCGACAGCTCATACCTGGCGCTGTGAGGGAATTTGCAGCGGCGCTGTTCGGTCCAGGCGGCTTCATGATGAATGCCGCGCTAGCCGTCGCTCTCGCCGGCGCTAGCCTCATTTTGCTTGATAAATGCGTCATTGTGACCGCCGCCGGGCGTACTTGAGTCGGTAGTCGCCGTTAGCTGCCGCTACCTGGCGCTCGTCGGACACTACCTGTCGCTATCGCTTGATGAATAAGGGCCATAGTTTCCACCCTATCGCCCCCCCCCCCTCCAATCAACCTGAGGTCCAGCAGGGCATCACCTACATTATGCAAACCCTCCGTCACCATTCAGAGCTCAGCAGAGACTCTGGATATTGGAGATAATAGTAATGGTGTAAGCTCTTCAGGTCCTCTGGGTGTTGCTTTTAATGGCTGTGGACAGATTTGTAGAAGGTTAAAAGGTGATTCATCACAGAGCCTATTAACAGCTGCACACTGGTCCCCTCAGGCATCCAGGTCCATCAGATCAGTGATCTAGGCAAGGGATGACTGATTCCAGGATTTGCTTTATCCGCTTGTCCAAAGGCTTCCAATTTAAAGAACATGGAAAGGGGCAGCTAGAAAAATGGAAAGTCGATGAGATATATCAAGAACTATCTGTACTCCTGACAGCTTGATCATCCGGAGCAGAGATTGAGTACACATCCCAGTGAATCCCAATTACTCTCTACCTTTCTCCCACCTTTTCCCTCCCTACAACTCACTTGGGAACTTCCATTATCCACCCCCACCAGTGCAAGGATGGAGTCGCATTGAGAAACAAACTGCTATCCACCTTACAGTGGACCAAAACCCAGGATAGTCAATACTTTTGACTATCCTGGGTTTTGGTCCTTTCCCTGGAGGCATCCCGATTGGGGGTGTCCCGCTGTGTGAAACCCCCCAGATTGCCCCAGCCAACTCACCTCTTCCCGGTCCCACAGCGCGTCTAAGAGCAGTGGCTCTGACGGCCGCATCCTCAGCTTCCCTCTAACAGGGAGCGCGCCCGTGCCAGATCATTTGTGAGTGGCCGGGGCAGGCACGTTCCCTGTTAGAGGGAAGCGGAGTATGCGGCCATCAGAGACACGCCGTGGGACCAGGAAGTGGTGAGTGAAATCGGGCGATCTAGGGGGTTTCACACAGCGGGGCACCCCCGATTGGGGTGCCCTGGGGTAAGGGCCAAAACCCAGGATAGTCAAAATCCTGGGTTTTGGTCCACTTTAATGGGCACACTTGACCTGTCCTCCAGTGGACATCCAACCCTTCCCCTCACAGCTTAAAGTGGACCAACACCCAGGATTTTGACTATCCTGGGTGTTGGTCCACTTAGGTGTCCCTGCTGTGTGAACCCCCCCCCCGATCGCCGCAAAAACTCACCTCTCCCCGCTCCCACGTGACCTCGTCCGGCCAATGACAGCGCTCAGAGCCGCTCTGGTATGCGCGTCCAAAGCCGCTTGGACGCGCATACCAGAGCGCTGTCATTGGCTGCGTCTCTCGCTTCCCTCTAACAGGGAGCGCGCCTGCGCCGGCCATTCACAAAACGGCCGGCGCGGGAGCGCGCCCTGCTAGAGGGAAGCGAGAGACGCGGCCGCGTCTCGCGCATGCGCCGTTGGATCGCCGGTAAGGTAAGGATTGCGGGCCTCCTGGGGGGTTCCTCCCCGCGGGACATCGCGATTTCGGATGCCCCGCGGGGAGGGATCTGATCGGTCCGGGAATCTTATAGATTCCCGGGCCGATCCCCCCTGGGTGTTGGTCCACTTTAACCCCACATACTGGGAGATCATTTGAACCCAACCTGGATGCTCATCAGAATTTGACTTACTGATCTTATCCTTGGAATCCTCCCATTACTTTAATAGTGAGGCTACATTGGTGCGGCGTGGCTTCTGCATTTCCCAGATACCATGGAGATATTGAGAATGAGATTGCTGTAGGAAGATTGGTGGGTATTTTGCATTAATCTCAGCAGGTGCTGAACCCACTCCCCACACCTAGGGGAGCATCCCGGAAGCGCCCCTTTTTTCTAACCAGCGCAGCACGCCCACTGCCTCTTCCAGGACCAAACATTCAAGGTATTTATATGTGTACTATGCCGCAGTGCCGCCAGCCTTGTAAAAGTTGATAAGGGCAACGAAACGCGTCGGCGGCGGCAGGCGGCATCTATATTCTTGACATCGATTGATCTGGCCAGATCTTACTATGTGGGGAGTTGGTGAGAGCCACCCTCTGTTTTTATAAGTGTTTCAAGTTTTATTTTCATGTGAGTGCATTGATATCCTTTATTAAATAGTGCGTGCTATACAGTATTACACTAGGTGTGTGTTTTCTGTTTCATGTTGCACTCACTGGCGTGGCATTTTATTTGGAATCTGCCTGGAGGGCCCCTGTACTGAGTGGAGGAGTGGAACATTTGTGCCATTTGGATCTGAAGGGACAAGGATCTTTATAATTGCGGATGTGAAAGAAATCATATTCAAGCAGATTTGTGGAAGAAGTGCTTGCACATGCACTTTGGGACAACCTATTGGTAATCTAGGAAGCTCTGTGTATATATTGAACACTCCCCACACCTGCTGAACCATGACAGTGCGCTTCACCTCTTACTCCTGAGATGTGTCTTTGAACTTGTGGCTCCTGCGCCTCCTCCCTGTTACTTCTCTCACTTGTTACGTGGAGGCTGATTCACTACTAACGCCAGGTATCGTCAGATAAGCGCCTGTATAGCGGCTCTTAGATCGACCGCTAGTAGACGCTGTAAGCGGGTATCAGGCGCTGTAACAGAGCGCCTCAGTCGCTGTAGTAACCTGGCCAGCATTGATGAATGGGATGTATGTTGGGCGCTCTAACACCAGTACAGTGCTACAAGGAGCGAGAGGTACCGCCAGCTCAGTGCGACCGGCACTCTAAAGATGGGCGCTGTAGCATAGAGCGCCAGACGCTGTATGATTAAAGTCTGTTTTTGAACACATATCCACCAGTAACAAAGCGAAAACACATGGAATTACATTCTTGTAACACTGTGACAATAACACTTTAGTGCCAGACCTGTAATGACAATTCCGCATAAAAATATAAAAAGTCAAAAAAGTTTCTAAAAGTGTTTGTTTGCAGCCAGGAGACGTCACACAATGATTGGAGCAAAAAATAAAAAAAAAATTAAAAAATGTCAAACACGCCGTTTATACACAAGCAAATGAAGCTCCAGTGAAATGTATGGGAGAGCGACACTGAGCCAAAGGTAATACCTGGCGCTCTGGAAGCTAGAGCGCCGGCGCTATACACTGAGCCGTCTGTAATAATACATGTGGCGCTACATGGCGCTGTTAGAGGCGCTCACCAGATTTGCTTTCATATTTGTGGTTTTGTCTACAGCGCCCAGCGTTCACCAGACGCTGCCTGCCGCTACGAGGCGCTACCTGGCGCTATACCTTCTTAAATAACCCCCATAGTGATTTTCTGGCTGCTCATTTACTTTAAGCTTCCCCTAATGCAAACAGTGGCCATGGTGCACTCAATAATGTCACAAAAATAATCAGCATAGGCCCTAGGAAGAGTGGGGGGGGGGGGTCCAGACCTCCTTGTGCTCCCCTGCAGGTAATGGCTACCTGGGTAGGAGGCTCCTTCAGTATATCAGGTAGACCCCCTCGTCTCTCACCACTATAACCCGCGGTATAGACTTTATTTAGCTATTGTATCTCCACTCTTTTTTGGACTTGGGCCCCTTAATCAGCTTCCTGGGTCCTATAGGCTCTGAATGTCTTTTCTTACTCTATTCCCAGGTTCCTCTATTCTGGAGATGCCGGTATGTTGAAGATAGCCCCCTACTCATTGTATTTAGCCTCCCTGCTGCAACAAATTTCTAATATATATATATATATATATATATATATATATATATATATATATATACATATATATAAACAGTCCACCCCTGTACAGGGTGAATAAGTCTGAATGAATAAGAAGCTTTCACAGACGTGTTAGGATACAAGTTGTCATATATCCTTATAAGACCCAGGGCACTTTAGTCATGTCTTGTAGAGTCATGTAGAGATAGAGAAGGAAGACATTGAAATTTTGATTGTGAACCAAGACTTGAATGTCCTGTACAACCCTATTCTTGGATATATATATATATATATATATATATATATATATATATATCCTGGTTGAAGGGTTTGTAGCAATTAGAGAAGAGCAAATGATCCTGGGGGGCAGGGTACTCGCTTGCTGTTCCCTTGGTGTCTAGCGGTAATTGGTGCAGAATAGCCGCAGGTGAGGAGCTCCACATGGCGCCTGCTTGCGGCATCCACCTATACTTGCCCCGAGTGTCAGGGTCACAGGAGAGCTTCCCTTGCCAGTAATAATGCTGCCTGCTTAAAGAATAACCCCAGACTTACCTGGATTACAGGGTATGTTGCTGATTTCAATACTCCAACAGAGAAGCACTCTTCATCATTATGATGAAGAGTGAATAAATCAGTATCATGACTATGCAAGTGCTACACAATAATAATAAGAGACTGCATAGGCGCAGCTAAGCACTAGACATTTTTAAAGCACCATAAGGCTCCACCCTGAATTCGTATGACCTATATGCCTTTTTTCTTTTTCTTTGCAAAGGCAAACATTTTTTTTCTTATTATTTCTTTTTTTTTTTCTTATTTTTTTCTTTTCTTTTTTTTTTCTTTTCTTTTTTTTTTCTTATTTTTTTCTTTTCTTTTTTTTTTCTTTTCTTTTTTCTTGTCTTATTTTTTCTATTTCTTTGCACAGGCAAAGCTAAGTACTAGATATGTTTAAAGCCCCTTATGGCTCCACCCTGAATTCATGTGACCTATACGGCCCAATTATCAGGATCCCTCATTTTCTATAATCATTTCCAGTGTATCATTTCCAATCTGCTTAACAAGGGTCCCTTTTCCACCCCACCCATATCGCTTTCCTGCTCTCAAGTGTCCTATATATTATCCAAGACTGGCTTGCATCCATATATACTGTGGAATCCATTGAACCCGTCATATAATCCTGGAGTTCACCTGTATATTTTTAAAGTGGACCAAAACTCAGGATATTGACTATCCTGGGTTTTGGTTCTTACCCCCGATTGGGGGTGCCCCACTGTGTGAAACCTCCTAGGTTGCCATAACAAACTCACCTCTTCCCAGTCCTACGAAGCATGGGGGGCTGTTTGTCCAATCAGCGCGCTCGGATTCGCTGGAGCCCCTTCCTCCAGGAGCTTGTCTGATACGAGTCTAATTAGAGCTGTCTAATACCCTCTAACAGGAAGCGTGCCTGCGCCGGCGGCAGGGATAGCGGGGATGCAGCTGCTGCGCACACATGTGCCATTGGTCCAGGAAAGAAGGTGAGTTTTCGGGAGATCTGGGGGGTTTCACAGTGGGGAACCCCCGATAGGAGTGCCCCGTGGGGAGTCCAAGTGTGAATGCCCTGGAATCTCATAGACTCCAGTGTGAGTTTTGGTCCTCTTTAAGGACAACTATCATTAAACACGTGTAATTATTAACATGGAACTTCAGCCCATAACAAGCAGTGTGCAGAATCCCCCCAATTATCCCATAACAGGTAGTGTGCAGAATCCTCCCCAATTATCCTATAACAGGCAGTGTGCAGAATCCCCCCAATAACAGGTAGTGTGCAGAATCCTCCCCAATTATCCTATAACAGGTAGTGTGCAGAATCCCCCCAATCACCCCATAACAGGTAGTGTGCAGAATCCCCCCAATTATCCCATAACAGGCAGTGCACAGAATCCCCTCAATCACCCCATAACAGGTAGTGTGCAGAATCCCCCCAATTATCCCATAACAGTCAGTGTGCAGAATCCCCCCAATCACCCCATAACAGGCAGTGTGCAGAATCCCTCCAATCACCCCATAACAGGTAGTATAGATAATCCCCCCCAATCGCCCCATAACAGGAAGTTTGCAGAAACCCCCCAATTACCCCATAACAGGCAGTGTGCAGACTCCCCTCAATCAACCCATAACAGTCAGTGTGTATAATCCCTCCAATCACCCCATAACAGGCAGTGTGCAGAATCTCCCCAATTATCCCATAACAGGCAGTGTGCAGAATCCCCCCAATTAGTCCATAACAGGCAGTGTGCAGAATCCCCCCAATCACCCCATAACAGTCAGTGTGCAGAATCACCCCATAACGGGCAGTATTCAGAATCCCCCAATCACCCCATAACAGTCAGTGTGCAGAATCCCCCCAATCACCCTATAACAGTCAGTGTGCAGAATCCCCCCAATCACCCTATAACAGTCAGTGTGCAGAATCCCCCCAATCACCCTATAACAGTCAGTGTGCAGAATCCCCCAATCACCTCATAACAGTCAATGTGCAGAATCCCCCCAATTATCCCATAATGGGCAGTATTCAGAATCCCCCCAATCACCCCATAACAGTCAGTGTGCAGAATCCCCCCAATTACCCCATAACAGTCAGTGTGCAGAATCCCCCCAATCACCCTATAACAGTCAGTGTGCAGAATCCCCCCAATTATCCCATAATGGGCAGTATTCAGAATCCCCCCAATCACCCCATAACGGGCATTATTCAGAATCCCCCCAATCACCCCGCCAGGACAGGGAGGGCGGGTTTAACCTCACCCTGGTTACAGTGATGCATTGCCCAGGCCTCGCACAGTGTGGGGAAAGCTGCTCTGTGCAGCAACATATAGATGAGACCAGTGTCAGAACCGGGTGAGGTCGGGATTTTTTGGGGGGTTTTAATCCCCCACCTTCTCCACTCACCTTACTGGCGTCCTGCGACACTGTGCCTTGCATTGCCCTTCAGTCCTGGGTGGCGTTGGGTACAGAGACAGGGCTGCAGGAGGACCATCACATTCTGGAGGTGGATCAATGGCACAGGAGCGCTGTGGAGGTGAGTGCATTCTTCTTTTTCACGCCTCACATTCGCTCCATAAGATGCACAGACATTGAGCCACATTTCTGGCTGCCGTTCACTTTAAAGCAAAATGGGAACAGGGGATGAATGGATTCTTTTTTGGTGACCAAATCTAGAATTCGGGTTTAGGTGCGCATTAAGGACATATATCAAAGGTGTGTTTCCCCAGAGATATTTCATATTTATAACTGGGAGATGTTCACTACCTCTGAAAGTTGATATAAGCTGAGTGTTAACAATGAACTTCTGTTATACATAAAATCTTAACACAGCTAATGCTTACAGTAAAAATCTAAAAGTGATTATATAAAGGAAAGTCGCCGCCGCGGCCCCGGAGTACACGATCTGCCCGGGGCCTCTGAGGTTCCTCAGCTCGTCCGTATCGATCATTGGTTGAACTTGAGTTCCTGTTTTAGGTCGCTTTAGGCCATGGTGTTAAAATGGACCAACACCCAGGGGTGATCAGCCTGAGAATCTATAAGATTCCCGGGCCGATCAAATCGCTCCCCGCGGGGCATCCGAAATCGTGATGTCCCGCTGCGTGAAACCCCGCAGGACGCTCAGAAACCTTACCTTATCCCCGTTCCAACGGTGCATGCGGGCCACGGCTCATCTAGCGCTTCTCTCTAGCAGGGCGCCCGTTTGTGATTGGCCGGCACGGGCGCGCTCCCTGTTAGAGGGAGGCGCGAGATGCGGCCTCCAGCGCGCTCAGAGCTGCTGTGGCTGTCCGTCGCTTGTCCGTGCATACCACAGTGGCTCTGAGCGTTCTGATTGGACGAGCGCTCGCGTAGGAGCGGAGTGAGGTGAGTTTTTTAGGGCGATCGGGGGGGGGGGGGTTCACGCAGCGATCGGTGTGCCCCGCGGAAGTGGACCAAAACCCAGGATAGTGAAAATCCTGGGTGTTGGTCCACTTTAATGACGGATGGAGTCCTTATTGTACGTTTGGAATACTTTATTGTAGTTAAAAAGCTGCAACAATACATAAAATGAATCATAAATGATGCTGTGGCTGTGAAGGCAGGAAAGTAAGTGACTTACTTTCCTGGCCTTCAGAGCCACAGCATCATTTATACTTTGGATATACCAACAACGAGAGGAACTGCATTGAAACAATTCAATGTGGCAAATTCCACATAGGACCCAACGGACTTGTTTCTAAACACCTTTTTGGACATATAAAAGAAGGGATAGCGTCAGGTAGCGCCATGTAAATGAGAGGTAGCGACAGGTGAACGCCGGACACGGCACGCAATTACACATTTATCAAGCAGAATCTGTTGAGTGACTGGGATAACGCCATGTAGCGTCCGATTCATCATTATCCCAGCCTCAGCGAACAGCACCGGCGTTCAGCCTTGCACAGCACCACGTATGACCTCTCGCTACCCGTCGCTCTCCCATACATTTCAATGAACAATTACCTCTCTTAAAACAGGTTTTTATTTTTTTTTTAATCTCAAATAATGTTGTGACCTCTTCTGGCATAGAAAAAAACATTTTTACAAAATGTTTTCATGTTTTATATATTTCTGCAGAAATGACATTACAGGTCTGCCATTCATTTGTTCATGTTACAATGTTATTACAATGTAATTCCATATGTTTTCGCTATGTTACTAGTGGATAGATGCTGAAAAACACACTTTAAAAAAAACAGCCTCCGGTGCATTTTTCAGTGCCGGAGTTTTGTGAGGATGTTTTTTTTTAATGAATATGTTGTGAGTTGGTCGCACTGACCAGTCGCTAACATGCGTTCCCATACATAGAAACATAGAAGGTTGACGGCAGAAGGAGGCCATACGGTCCATCTAATCTGCCCAAATGTGTATACTGTATGTTCTCTGTATCTTATGTGTATACTGTATGTTCTCTTTATCTTATGTGTATACTGTATGTTCTCTGTATCTTATGTGTATACTGTATGTTCTCTGTATCTTATGTGTCTACTGTATGTTCTCTTTATCTTATGTGTATACTGTATGTTCTCTTTATCTTATGTGTATACTGTATGTTCTCTTTATCTAATGTATATACTGTATGTTCTCTGTATCTTATGTGTATACTGTATGTTCTCTGTATCTTATGTGTATACTGTATGTTCTCTGTATCTTATGTGTATACTGTATGTTCTCTGTATCTAATGTATATACTGTATGTTCTCTGTATCTTATGTGTCTACTGTATGTTCTCTTTATCTTATGTGTATACTGTATGTTCTCTTTATCTTATGTGTATACTGTATGTTCTCTGTATCTTATGTGTATACTGTATGTTCTCTTTATCTTATGTGTATACTGTATGTTCTCTGTATCTAATGTATATACTGTATGTTCTCTGTATCTTATGTGTATACTGTATGTTCTCTGTATCTAATGTATATACTGTATGTTCTCTGTATCTTATGTGTATACTGTATGTTCTCTGTATCTAATGTATATACTGTATGTTCTCTGTATCTTATGTGTATACTGTATGTTCTCTGTATCTTATGTGTATACTGTATGTTCTCTATATCTTATGTATATACTGTATGTTCTCTGTATCTTATGTATATACTGTATGTTCTCTATATCTTATGTATATACTGTATGTTCTCTGTATCTTATGTATATACTGTATGTTCTCTGTATCTTATGTGTATACTGTATGTTCTCTTTATCTTATGTGTATACTGTATGTTCTCTTTATCTTATGTGTATACTGTATGTTCTCTTTATCTTATGTGTATACTGTATGTACTCTTTATCTTAGGATAGATGTGTGCTTATCCCAGGCAGGTTTAAATTCAGTGACTGTTGATTTTTCAACTACCTCTGCTGGAAGTTTGTTCCAAGCATCTACTGCTCTTTCTGTAAAATAATATTTTCTAACATTGCTCCTGATCTTCCCTCTGACTAGCTTCAGGTTGGGCCCCTTGTTCTATCATTAAGTTTCTTCTTAAAAACACTTCCCTCCTGAACCTTATTCAATCCTTTCACATATTTAAAGGTCTCAATCATGTCCCCCCTCTCCCTTCTTTCCTTCATACAGCGCTGTACTGGTCAAATAGCGACTCCCCACAATGTATTCATCATTACTGCACAGCGACTGAGTCGCTATGAACTAGCGACCCACGGCCGAGCACAGCGACTACTAGCGGGCGCTCTGAAAATGCCTGCTACAGACGCTTATCTGTCGCTACCTGGCGTTAGTGATGAATCAGCCTGCCCGTGTACCTAATGGAATCATCACAATCCACTCACCTTTCCAAAGCCGGATTCATAGTCCCACCCTCATCCCCTTTCTTGGACTCAATCAAGTGCGACTAATTTTATGTATTGTTGCAGCTTTTTAACTACAATAAAGTATTCCAAACGTAGAATAAGGACTCCATCCGTCATTAACACCATGGCCTAAAGCCACCTAAAACAGGAACTTAAATGCAACCAATTATCAATACGGACGAGCTGAGGAACCTCAGAGGCCCCGGGCAGATTGTGTACTCCGGGGCCGCGGCGGCGACTTTCCTTTATATACTCTAAGAATATTGGTGGAATCATTTTTAGATTTTTACTGTAAACATTAGCTGTGTTAAGATTTCATTGTTAACACTCCGCTTATATCAACTTTCAGAGGTAGTGTAGAGGTAGACAGCTCCCAGTTATAAATATAAAATATCTCTGGGGAAACACACCTTTGATATATGTCCTTAATGCGCAACTAAACCTGAATTCTAGATTTGGTAACCAAAAAAGAATCCATTCATCCCCTGAATTTTCAAATACTGGTAAGGCATGATCCCTCACCATTAAGTGCAGCATTACGGGGAGGCCGATTCATTAACAGCGGCAGGTAGCGACAGTTGAGTGACTGTAGAGGCATTTTCAGAGCGCCCGCTAGTAGTCGCTGTGCTTGGCCGTTGTTCGGTAGTTGATAGCGACTCAGTCGGTTTGCCGTAATGTTGAATATTGGGTGAGGAATCGCTATTTGACAGGTTCCGCGCTGTATGGGAGCGCATGATAGCGACTGGCCCTAGCGACCGGCTCCCACCATATTCATTAACAAATCACGCTCAAAAAATCCTTGCGCTGTGAAATGCTTGTTTAAACCCCAGAGCGCTGGAGGCGATGTGTTAAAAGTAGTTTTTTAACCCCCAAACAACCATATTTTTGGAAACCAAAAAAAAACAAGTTTTTAAAATAATTTAGTCATATGAACACATTAATATCAGACCTGTAATATCAATTCTGCACAATTTTTTTTAGTTATTTTTTTTCCCTTAAAAAAATTATCTAAAATGGCAGAAGTGGTCACATAATTTTTCACATTAAAAAAAAAATTAATAACACTTAATTATTAATATTTAAAGATTGTTCCATTGAAATGCATTGGAGAGCGCCAGGTAGCGAGAGGTCATACCTGTCGCTGTTCAAGGTCGGACGCTGGCGCTGTGGGCTGAGGCTGGAATAATGATGAATGAGTCGCTATATGGCGCTATCTCAGTCGCTAAGCAGGATTGGCTTGATAAATGTGTGATTGTGGTGGGGAGCCGGCGTTCTCGTGGCGGGGACCGTCATTACCGGCCGCTCACCAGTCGCTACCTGTCGCTATTCCTTCATAAATAAGGGCCTAAGATTCCAGCGCTCTCCATCACCCTTCCATTTACAAAATGGGAACAGTAATACATGTCATCAGTGACAGCGGAATAACTTCTCAGCCCATGTCCCCTCCAGGGGTCCTATGAGATATTCCCAGGCTATTGATAAATATATACCAGTGGCTAATATTTCATTTTACAAGTCGAATTCTGTATAGAAACGTTGCTTGTATTTTGTATCTTCTTTCTCCTTATCGCTGCCGGCCATGTATAATGTCTCCATTGGAATGTTATTGCATCCTTTGATATGGAGCCGTATTATGGGATGTCGCTGGTTGGTAGGACTCTGCATATCATTTAGATTGTAGATGTCCTTGCTTGGTGAATTAGAAGAATGTTTCAGAAAATAACTATGAAAAAAAAAAGATTCATTTCTATTGCTGCTTATGAAGTTTACAGCCAGTCTCTCTCTTTTGGCGCTGTTGATAAGAAAACTGGGGGCAGACTGACCCTAGGCAGACCCGAGAGAATTCCTGGTGGGGCTTTTGGGCTGGCTGAGCTGCTGCTTTTACCCTCATTCAGTCTCTGGTTCCCTTTTCTCTCACTGAGGCCATTAGCAGCCGTTTCCACTGTAAGCCTTCAGCATAGAAGACCTAATCCATCTTCTGCCCCCCAGTTTTTAGCCTCAGCATCATGGCTGTGGGATGGATGTTGTATTGGTTGTTGTTAAGTTCACCAATGAACTCTTCACATAGTCTGGGGGGGGGGGCCCTGCCACAATAGGAGGATGTCATCTATGTACCTGTACCAGCCCAAAATATGGGACTGGTACAGGTGCAATGGCTCTCCCCAGACGATCTCCCGCTCCCACCAACCCAAGAAGAGTTTGGCTTCAGAAGGCACAAACCTCGCACCCATGGCTACCCCACGTATTTGTCTATAGCAGCGGTTCTCAACCTGTGGGTCGGGACCCCAGCGGGGGTCGAAAGACCAAAACACAGGGGTTGCCTAAAGCCATCGGAAAATACATATTTCCGATTGCTTTAGCTGCTGAGAAGTCGCGCTACCGTCTGCAGCAACGCTATTCAGATGGAACGCACGCCGTTATGGATGCGCGTTCCAAACTGAATGCCTGCGCACATGCGCAGACGTGATTGCATCATCCGTCCGGGGCCTAAGGGGCGGGGGGAACGCTCCACAGTCCATAGCAGCACATTACATGTGTCCGGCGCTTGCTGACGTCATCAGTGGGCGGACGCAGCAAGCGCCGGAGGACAGAAGCCTAGGAGGCGGAGAGGCAAGAGAGCCTGCTGGTGTAAAAAAGGTTAATAATGTAAAAACTGTGTACACACCATACACACAATAAGTGTAAGGTGCTTTGTGTGTAATCATTACACAGTACACAAAGCAGCTTACACTTACACAAAGCACCAGACATTTACACAGTGTGAACTACATCTGTCTTATACTATAAGAGACCACTATAAGATGTAGTTCACATCTGTTCCCCAATGTATAATTATCTCCCATATCTCCCACTATTTTCTCATATTCTGAATGAGGAAACTGCTGATTTCAGCAGTAGACGGTATTGAATCCGCCTCCTACTGATTTCATTTTGAGTGTGATAGATTTTGTGGAAGAGAGCTCCCGAGAATCTCGAGTTACCACACAATCCGCTGCAGCCTCCTATTCATTTCAATAAGAGGCGGAGAAATGACAGTTTCCAACACATGCTATGCCATGCTGAAATGTTATTTATTGGAATTAGTAATAAATATTTCTCAACATATAATTATATATTGTTTTTGCGATTAATCACTATGTTTGATTTGTAGCAATGAGAATACATAATGCATATCAGGTATTTACATTCCGAACCATAACTGTAGCAAAATTACAGTTTTGAAGTAGCCACCAAAATTATTTTTGGTTTGGGGTCACCGCAACACGAGGAAATGTATTGCGGGGTCACGGCATTAGAAAGGTTGAGAACCACTGGCCTATAGTGTTTGCCATTGAACACGAACACATTGTGGGTTAAAACAAAGTGCAGCAACTCCACAATGAACTGATGTAAAGGCTTTTTGTCAATGGATTCCATGTCCAAGAAGTATTGGACTGTTTGGATCGTCATTTGGTGCGTGATATTGGTATAAAGCGATTCCACATCGCATGTGACAAGTACAGTCAGGGCTGTATTTACCATTAGGCAAACCTAGGCCTGTGCCTAGGGTGGCCACCTGCAAAGGGGGTGCAGCTATAGTAAAAAAATAAAAATTGTTGACACTTTAAAGCCTCCCTACAAATGCTCCCCCACATTGTGTGTGTGTGTGTGTGTGTGTGTGTGTGTGTGTGTGTGTGTGTGTGTGTATGTATATAAAGGGGGGGGGGAGGGCACAACGGGTCGGCAGCCTGATCCTCTCCCCTTTATTGCAGTGCCATGTGACTCCTGTGTGTCAGTAATCTATAATACAGGTGCATGCTCCTCTGCATTTTGCAACTTAAAGTGGACCAAAACCCAGGATTTTGACTATCCTGGTTTTTGGTAATTTCACCCAGGGCACCCGGATCGGGGGTGCCCCACTGTGAGACACTCCCCCGATGCCAACGCACCTCTTCCTGGTCCTACGGCGCATGGGCGGCCGCTCATCCAATCAGAGCGCTCGGAGCTGACGTCACGTTGTCTAAGCCTTCGTCAAAGGCCAGCAGCTCCGAGCGTGCTGGCCGCCGCATCCCCCGCTTCCCTCTAACAGGGAGCGTTGCCGTGCCGGCCATTCACAGATGCCTGGTGCGGGCACGCGCCCTGCTAGAGGGATAGCAGAGATGCGGCCGCGGTTTGCGCATGCTCCGTTGGACTAGGAAATAAGGTAAGTGTATGAGTGACCTGGGGGGTTTCACACAGCAGGGCATCCTGATTTGCCCTGCGCAATATTATTTAACAAAAAGGGGGCGCCAGCACTTGAAGTGCCTAGGGCAGCATGAAAACCAAATACGGCCCTGAGTACAGTGGCCTTGAACAAAATGTGCCCGGTTTGGGATATCCGTGGTGTCCCCGACATATGAGTCTAAAGTGGTCACATGTGGATGTAGCACACTATCTATAAATGTGCATGCGAATTCCGTCAGGCTGCCCATACCTGAAACAATCGATCTTCCAGGAAGTCTGGTCAGATTCTTATGTACCTTAGGCAAGTGGGGGTTCTCGGACAGTCAATCTTCAAATAATCAAAAAGCACTTGGTTAATGACTCCAGCATCGTAAGCTTGTTTCAAGATTCTGGGTTTTGGTCCACTTTAAAAAACTATTCTCCAGCATCTCGATATTAATATATTTAGCATTTTTTTACTTGCATTTACATTTAATTACTGACTTTTTATTCTTTCCCCCACCGGGCTGCAACTCTGTTCAGGACTCTATGATATGGGTGCCGCCATCTTGCTTCAGAAGCATCACATACTGAGGAGAGGAGAGGGGGCTAATGTGCAGGGGGCGGGGTAATAGCTGTGCTTTGCACAGACAGAGCAGAAAAAGGGTCAGGAAAAGGTCAGCAATCCCAGAATGCAGAAGGACACAGAAGACACTTCCTGGCTGCCTGAATCTCCACAGGCCACCATCTTGGATGATAAAAGGTACATAAATGCAGTAGATGCAGGTAGGGTGATTTTTAATGTGGTCAATCTGTATGTACAGGATGGGGGGAAACATATAAGATAGACTCTTATTCAGGATGAAGGTCCAGTTTAAAAAAGGGGAGAACCTCTACTGTGACCTCCACCACTTGAGCCAGGTTAAAGGAGAGGCAAACCAGGGTTTCCACCTCAGCAGTCCCAGATTCAGTGTGGTGGAGGCCCGTGGGCACAAAATCTGGTGGAGGCCCCAGATACAGTATAAAATAATAGTCCAGCCAAGTAACTGATTGGTGGTTGTCTGGCACCTGCCCACTTACTGGAACATCAGATCGAGTCCCTTGTGCCAACCTTGTGCAGGTGCGTGCTGCTCGGGAACTCCTGCTTTGCCATTCTGGGTGGGGGGTGGTGTAGTCACCCGGCTGGTTCCCTGCATTGAGCTGCCAGCGGCTGTGCTTGGTGGCTTATGTGCAGTGACAGCTCTGCACCCATCACTGTAGCGTTGCTGGCGGCGGCTTTGCTGCTCTAGACTCTCCATCCTGCCCTGTAGTGGCTTAGGCTGCAGGTTTGCAAAAACAATAAAAGGCTTGTCCAGGCCCAGAGGGGCCCATCAGACCAAAGACTGAAAAGCCTTCTGGACTAGACCATAACCCAAAGGTTAGTGGAGGCCCCCTTGGCAGGGCAAGTGGTGGAAGCCCTGGGGTGTGCGCCCCTTGCACCCCCCTCATAATCCATCCCTGAGCCTTGCATAATCCATCCCCCCAACACTTGGATTGCTCTACAGTTACTTATGTGGGCCTGCACCACACTTTTTGCCAAGGAGACTCCACTTTACTCCACACTTACTCTAGTCAATTAGAACCTGCAGGCAGTTTGGATGATTGGTCCGCTCTCAGATAACTGATAATAAAAGTTAGTATGTAAGTTAGTTACTCATACCTCCCAACTTTTCAGTGCGGGAAAGAGGGGCATTCGTTTATTTAGGCCTCACCCCCTCATTGAGGGATGGATAGGAGATGGGGTGTAACAGTTACATCAATATAAACACTTTAAACAGGCAAATTAATAGTTTATTGCTGCAGATCTGCATGTTACACCTCAAAGAGGGACAAATGAGAACAACAAGGGACAGAGGGACATGGACTCAAAAGAGGGACAGTCCCTTCAAATTAGGGACACTTGGGAGGTATGGTATTGTACGGGTGCTAATAGCAAAAGATTGCAGGTAGTGAAAACTACTTCCATACAACACACATTTTTAATGAAAAGTATACATTCTAAGTATACAGCACGTCCTGTTCCAGAATATTCCTTACACATGGGTAATACATCCACAAGATGGCGCTGGACTGCAGAAAACAGCTTGTGGCTCCTCCCGGCCCTATGTAAGTCAGGGACCTCCCACAAATTCCCCAGTTCATTTCTGCAGTCTGCGCTGAGAAGATAGAAGACAGCTCTCTTGTGGCGCAGGTGAGCGGGGCTTATTGCCTGCGGCCCTGCAGGACTATTCCCACCCGTTCCTTAATATATAATGCCTCCCAGCCTCAGCTGATAAGGTTTCGGATGAAGGTAGGCTATTCACCATTCACTATGGTGCTGAGGAGCTAGGCTCCTACCGCAGTCCCTGCTCTAACAGGGTAGGCGGTTTAGGCTAATGGTGAGCCTTTTGGGATGCCCCCACTGCCTCATGAGTTTGGCCAGGTTATCCTGTGCAGTAAACCCT
This sequence comes from Gastrophryne carolinensis, assembly GCA_027917425.1. Classification (NCBI taxonomy): domain Eukaryota; kingdom Metazoa; phylum Chordata; class Amphibia; order Anura; family Microhylidae; genus Gastrophryne; species Gastrophryne carolinensis. The sequence goes on from CM051235.1 coordinate 608,223,240, forward strand.
ATTCCCATTCCCCCTCCACTTCCTCTCTTCATATTGGCCCCGGGCGCCATTTCCCGGGGTATTCCGTTATTATCCCCCCTCACTCTCCCTTCGGGAGATCTCGGGGGGGGGGGGGTGTGGGTTTGTCTGGTGTTTTGTGACTTTAGACATATGTGTGCCTGTTACTTTATTAAAACATGTCGCCGCGCGCTTGTACTACGCTCCGCGGCTGGCAGCCCCATTCACCTCAGAGCTGCCGGGCCGCTACTGGCCGGCCAGATCACGTGGGCACACTTCGCGCTCTTCGGGGGGGGCGGGCTCTGTGGATGATGCAATTTACCTCATATCTCCACGGCCCGCCCCTCGAGGTTGCGGACGCCATTTTGTCTTCTTCCTGTCGCTGCTGGCTCCTTGCGGTCTGTGAGTAACCCCGGTGGGGTGAATTTTTCTCTATTTGTTCTTATGCTTTATTCTTATGGGAATATATTGTTGTGTCTTTCAGGCGGAATAAAGCTTCAGTCCTGTGGTTTCTCCCGGCCCTCTCCCCTCATTATCTCCCACTTCCCTAGCGGTCTATTGGGGCATCCCGGGTAGCTCTTTAGCATTAACCCTTACTGGCCTACTGTGCTTTTTCAAATCACCATATGGAGGCTTCTGAGGATAATGGGCCTGGGGATCCTTCGGGACAAGCCCGACTATGTGTTGCGTGTGGGGTATCCCCAATCGGTGATGATGTCAGGGTATGTGTATCCTGCGCTCAGCAGGTACTTGCACTGCAGTCTAGGTTACCTGTTGCTGGGCCTGCGCCCCCTCGGGCTTCGCCTACCCCCCCACGCCTGCATCTGACCCCCTATGAGGAGCATACCAGCGGGAAGTCTCAGCCTGATTTGGCTGCACGGGTGGCCAGCATTGAGAGACATATTGCTGGGTCTGCATCGCGTAAGGCTTCTGCCAAGAAGCGGCATTTATCTCCTGCCGTTTCCCTATTTCCTGTGGAAACTGAGGAAGTTTTTGACACTACTGGTTATTCCCCCCTGGAGGAGGGGGAATTGTTCTCTGATTCAGAATCATCTGATGAGCAGCCTAGGGATTGTGATGGTACAGGGTCTCCCTTTGGGGAAGATCTATGGTCCTCAGATGACACTGACAGGCTCTTGGCTCATATTTTTGAAGTGCTCTGTATCTCCCCTCCTGCCGCGGCTCCGCAGCAGCAGGGTGAGCTCTTTCATTCGGTTAAACCACGTTTGGAATTCCCTGAGCAGTCGCACTTTAATAATCTGGTGCTCAAGGAATGGGAGCGGCCTAGCAAGCTGCCAGGGGTGCACAAAAGTTGGGATGCTGATGTGATTAAGCGTTGGTCATGTCCTCCTGAGGTGGACGCGCCCGTTCTGGGGCTGTCCAATACATCTATCATGCATTCCCCTGACACTACTACCCTGAGGGATGGTGAGGACCGGCGTATGGACCAACTGGCTTGCCATGCCTTTGCCTGTGTGGGGACCGTGCTACGCCCGGTTTGTGCCTCTGCAATTACAGCTATTGCTATTAAGGGTTTGCTTAAGAGCCTCTTAGAAGGGGCCTCTGATGACGCGGGAGGAGAGGAGTAAAGATCTCTCCTGCTTTGCTATGAATTTGTTGCATATGTCCTGTCTGCTATGGATGATGCCATTAGAATGTGTGGTAGAACTTCTGCCCTGTTGGTGGCTATATGCCGCTCTGTCTGGCTACATCAATGGGTAGCTGATAATGCTGCTAAGAAGGCTCTCACTGGTTTCCCTTTCAAGGGCCTGCGTCTTTTTGGTTACGGTAGGTTACCTCAACGTAGGAGGCCGTCTCGGTCCTTTCCGGGGATGGGTGCCCTTCTCCCATCCTTCCGTGGTTCCAGACCTGGTCGAGGAGGCTCCTTTACTGGGGCCCACGGAGATCACTGGGGAAGGGGCAGAGGATGTGGCCGTCCTGGCCTCTCCTGGGGTCCCAAGCCAAAATCCTTACCCAAGCCCCCTCAGGCATGAAGGGGTGCCCTCACCCATCCGGGTGGGGGGACGGCTCCGGCTCTTTGCTCACGTCTGGAGGCTTCACGTCTCAGACCGGTGGATTCAGGAGGTAGTGTCCTCCGGCTACAAGATAGAGTTTGAAGCCTGGCCGCCCCCAAGATTCATCACATCCCGGATGGCTCAGAACCCCCTGTCAGCTCAGGGTCCGTGCCATGCTGTCCAAAACCTTCTGGAGTTGGGGGTTATCTGCCAGGTGCCTTTGAGGGAAAGGGGCAGAGGCTACTATTCCAATCTTTTCACCGTCCCCAAAAAAGACGGTTCCATCAGACCTATCCTAGATTTAAAGTGCCTCAACAATTTGTCAGATTCAAACACTTTTGCATGGAGACTGCGCTCTGCTGTCAATTCACTACGTCCAGGGGACTTCTTGACCTCTGTAGACATCAAGGACGCTTACCTTCATGTACCAGTCTTTCCAGGTCATCAGAGATTCCTCAGGTTCGCTCTGGAGGATCAGCACTACCAATTTGTGGCTCTGCCTTTCGGTATCACCTCGGCCCCCAGGGTATTCACCAAGGTACTGGCGGGCGTACTGGCTCTGCTGAGATCTCAGGGCATTCGCATCCTTCCTTACTTAGACGACATTCTCATCATGTCTCAATCTCTCCAGCAAGCCAAGTTGGATACTCAGCGGGTGGTGTCCACACTGGAGTCTTTCGGCTGGGTGATCAACCACCCCAAGTCTTTCCTGTCACCGTCAATGGTGAGGTCCTTTCTGGGCATGACTCTGGATACGTCTCAGGTCAAGATTTTTCTGCCTCAGCAGAAGGTGGAGAGTCTTCAGGCCCAAGCCAGGTTCCTTATGTCCTGCCCTCATCCCTTTATCCGGCAGGGGATGCAGCTGGTGGGCCTGATGGTGTCTTGCTTCGAGGCGGTTCCATGCCCTCAGTTTGTCTCACATGAGACCTCTTCAACTTCACCTCTTATCAGTTTGGGATCGGGACCCTCGGTCCCTGGATCAGGTGTTGGTTCTGTCCCCTCTGGCCAGACGGTCTCTCTCGTGGTGGCTGGACTCAAGAATCCTGTTGGTGGGCAGATCCTTTCTGGCCCGTGCTGGGAGACAGTCACCACAGATGCCAGTCTGACAGGTTGGGGGGACTTCTGGAAATCCCTGAAATTCCAGGGTCATTGGGGCCCTCAGGAGGCCCACACCCTTATCAACATTCTGGAATTGAGGACGATAAGGTTGGTTCTCGCCCAATTGACTCCACACCTTCGGGGACGGGCGGTTCAGGTCCACTCGGACAACCAGATGGCGATTTCCTACATCAATCATCAGGAAGGGACCCGGAGCACGAGGGCCCTCAAGGAAGTCTCCCTGATACTGTCTTGGGCGGAGGAGAATGTTCCCTGCATCTCAGCTGTGTACATCCCGGGGGTGAAGAATCTTGAGGCAGACTCCCTCAGCAGGGGGACCTCTCATCTGGGAGAATGGTCCCTCAGCAGCAGGGTGTTTCACCACTGCCACCACTGGGGTCAGCCAGATGTGGATCTGTTTGCGTCCCGTCACAATCACAAGCTTCCAGTCTTTGTCTCTCTGTCCCAGGACCCTCTGGCCTTGGCCATGGATGCACTAGCATTCTGGTGGCCCCCCGTTGGCCAAGAAGGGTGTGGTTCGCAGACGTAGTGCAGTTGGCAGTAGATCAGTATGTTCTGCCCAAGGATCCACAACTGCTCACTCAGGGGCAGCTACGTCATCCCAATTTACAAATGCTGGCTTTGACGGCCTGGCTGCTGAAACCTCCATCTTGATGGGGAAGGGGCTGCCTGCTTCTGTTGTTAATACCATGATTCAGGCTAGGAATAAGTCCTCCTCATCCATCTGCTATAGGGTCTGGCATGCTTACAATGACTGCTGTGAGTCTAAGTCGCTTTCCTGTAGGGCGTTTTCTGTCCCTAGGATTCTGAAATTCCTGCAACACGGTTTGGATTTGGGTCTTCAGCTTAGTACCCTCAAAGGTCATGTTTCTGCTCTGGCCATTTTCTTCCAAAGATCCTTTGCTCACCATCGTATGGTCAAGACTTTCTTCCAAGGGGTTTCTCACGTGCGTCCTCCACGTAAGCCTATGTTACCAGTATGGGACTTGAACTTGGTATTATCTGCCTTGCAGGGGTCTCCCTTTGAGCCTCTGCGTGAGGCCCCTTTGTCCATTTTGACTCTTAAAGTAGTCTTTTTGGTGGCTATCACTTCTGTTAGGCGTGTTTCTGAGTTGGTGACGCTTTCCATCAAACCCCCTTACTTTGAGAGACACCAGGAAAACTCACCTCTCCCCGCTCCCAGCGCCGACGGACAAGGGATTTGACAGCCGCGGACAAGCGGCTCCTCCGCCGCCGCCTCCCGCGCCTCCCTCTTGACGCGCGCGTGCCCGCACCGGCCATTCACAGATGGCCGGCGCGGGCGCGCGCGCATGCCTAGAGGGGCGCGAGGGAGGCGGCGGCCGCCGCCAAAACTAAGGTAAGGGGGTTTGGGGGTTTTGGGGGGGGGGGGTTTCACCCCGCGGGACATCTCGATCTCGGATGTCCCGCGGGGAGGGAGGTGAGCGGCCGAGGGTGATGGTCCACTTTAAGCCAGATTTTCTGCCTAAGGTTGTGTCTGCCTTTCATCTCAATCAGGACATTGTTTTGCCTTCTCTATGCCCTAATCCTAGTAACCCTAAGGAACCGGTTTTACACTCTCTGGATGTGGTCAGGACTCTGAAGTTCTATTTGGTGGCTACTGAATCTTTCAGGAAGACTGATGCTTGTGCTTCCATCTGGGCCTAGGAAGGGTCTGGCTCCAGCTAAGTCCACTATCAGCAAATGGATTCGCCAGACTGTGATTCAGGCCTATTCTGCTAAGGGGAAGAATCCTCCCTTCCGCCCTAACTGCTCATTCCACTCGTGCTATTGGTGCCTCTTGGGCTTTTCAGCACCAGGCTTCTGTTGAACAAGTTTGCAAGGCCGCTACTTGGTCTTCTGTTCATACTTTTTCTAAGTTTTACAAGGTTGATGTTAAGGCCTCAGCTGATGCTGCTTTTGGTCGCAAAGTTCTGCAGGCGGCAGTGGTTTAAACTGCCCGCTGTTACTTTTTGGAGATCCCACCCTACCTTACGGACAATGCTATTGGATGTCCCAAGGGTAAGGAATATTCTGGAACAGGACGTGCTGTATACTTAGAATAATACAATTCTGTGATTACTCACCTGTAGAATTGGTATTTTACGTATACAGCACGTCCTGCTCCACCCCACCCTTGTTATCATTATTCTTAGTTACCTCTGTATGGTGATTGTTCATATGTTCATTGTTGAATTCTGGTTTTGTTCTCCCGACCTTTTGTTAACTGCTTGTCACTACTGGGGATTTTGTGGGAGGTCCCTGACTTATATAGGGCTGGGAGAGGCCACAAGCTGTTTTTCTGCAGTTCAGCGCCATCTTGTGGATGTATTACCCATGGGTAAGGAATATTTTGGAACAGGACGTACTGTATATGTATAATACCAATTCTACAGGTGAGTAATCACAGAATTGTATTTTACACCACCAGACCTATAGCAATAATAGATATAATTAGACATTAGTAGACTGTAACATACCTCCCAACTTTTGAGGGTTGGAAAGAGAGACAATTATTAAATTAGGCCACGCCCCCTCAGTGAGAGATGAAAAGGCAAATGAATCATTTATTGATGCAGATCTGCATGTTAAACCTCAAAGAGGGACAAATGAGAACAACAAGGGACAGGGGGACAGTCCCTCCAAATCAGGGACATCTGAAAGGTATACAGTAGATATAGAGACAGGAGACACTGTGGTGAAAGTTGGTGTAATTAAAACTACTAAAGATTTGCCCAATATTCATAAACACACCAACAGGAAGCAGTGTGATGTCATACGCTTAGTTCAGTTACAACTAAACCGTCGCATAATGGCAGTTAGGTTGAAGTGCTCCTCAATGAGACAATTATTAAATTAAGCCACGCCTCCTCATTGAGAGATGAATAGACACTTAGGGGGTATGAATGCTGGAAGGTGCATTGGCCATGTAGTGCACATTCTGTCCATGCCATAGTTTCTGTATATCATACAGCTGGAAACTCCGGGCGGTCATGCATGGACCCCCACCCTCCAGCTGGCAGAACATCTGGGATCCTGATATATTTGGCTGCACCTTATAACCTACACCGAGATGTCCTTGAGTGCTAAACCCCCCGAGGATGTCTACATACTATATATATGTATATGTGTGTGTCTGTGTATATGTGTATCAGATCACACAGATAAGGAGTCCCACACTCCTTAATCCATCCTCTATGTAAATGGCACCACTCGAAATATAAATTTAATTGTATACTTCTTTATTGCTCAAAAGATATTATGTACATATATACACACAAATTAAAATGTTGATTAAAATACATATATACACAACACCCCTTACACAAAAGGGGGGGACTAGGGGAAGAACGGAGGAGGGGGGAAAAAAGAAGGGGCGGCACTATATAGGCCACCCAGATGTCATAAGCTAGAGGCCACAAATAAACTAATAATACGCCAATCTACTGCTTACTTCCTAATAAACCCGTCTGTCAGTGCCTATAAATATATAAATCAATTACTCAATATCACTTACTAACAAATTAATCTAAGGTGCAACAATCTATCTATAAAGTGCTACGTGCAACGTGCAAAACCATTACAACAATCTTCTTATAAGGACAGCCGCGGGATGGAAAAAGCAGACACATGTATAACAATATTAACTCACATCAGAACTGTGGCCAGCCAGCCTGCCCCCTCCTCTCATACGCTGACGCGTTGCGTGACGTCGCGCGTCACTTCTCCAGGGCGAGTTCAGCATGGAAGTGCCCTAACCCCCTCTACTCCTTTTGTACTCACCACTACCAGTTCCCGCTCCTATCACCGATCAGCTGTAAGGCGAAGGCGACGCGCCCCAGCCGGAAACGCGTCACCCAAGCCCGCCCACGTGACGAGCGCCGGCCGGACATGCGTCACCGGGCTGTGCGTTCCAGCCACCCGGAAGTGGCTGGAAACAACACAAGTAACCATCGAGAGGCTGAATGTGTATATTTGTATCAGCATACTTATCTTCAATGAAATTGATTACATTTGATTGAACACCATGGGGAGGTTATGAAGCATATTATTGGAACCTTATTTAATTTTAAAGTGGAGAAAAATCCATGGAGATCTTCCCAGGTATCTATAAGATTTCAGGGCCACTTGATTCCCTCCGCCATGGGGCACCCAAAATCGGGTTGCCCTTTTGTTTGATACCCCCCAGGACGCCGAGAGTTCTTGAGTGCTAAACACCCCAAGGTTGTCTAGATACTGTATGTATGTGTATGTGTGTGTCTGTGTATATGTGTATCAGCATACTTATCTTCAATGGAACACCATCAATCCTTTTTTTTTTATCTCAATCTTTCACATGCTCAAGAATCCAACAATTGTGGCACCAATAACCACAAAAATACAATTCAAGTCAGCACCACCAACCCAAAGGAAAATTACAGATTAATAATCTACATAATATTTACAAATTTATTCATATTAAAAATGACTAATTTAATCTAAGAATCATTCTTCCCGCAGGGACATCAAAGTACATAAGTGAAACATATCCAAAGATAAAAAATGCCAAACACATACCGATATTGTGTAATTAATACAATTGATCCAAGATATATAACAAAAAGTGCTAGTGCATATCTAAATTGCCTGAATAAGGTGCAAATATTGGTCCAGAAATCCAAAAAGAGAAACTCTTTAAAGTGCACAAAAGAGAGAAAGACATGGAATAAAATCACCATTTAGTGTTGGTCCATGATGTCCCTACTGTACTCCTGGTATCCTTTCCCCACGCGTTCCGTGATACTAACTCACTTTCCCAAGGTGCCAGCTTTTCTCAATCTTTCACATGCTTAAACTGGACCAAAACCCAGCTGGATCGGCCCGGGAATCCATAAGATTCCTGGCCCGATCGGGGGTGTCCCGCTGTGTGAAACCCCCCAGGTCACCCTGTTCACTTACCTTACTTCCCGGTCCCATGGCGCATGCGCAGGCCGCATCCTCGCTATCCCTCTAGCAGGGCGAATGCCCGCACCAGGCACTTGTGAATGGGCACGCTCCCTGTTAGAGGGAAGCGGGGAATGTGGGCGGCAGCGCGCTCGGAGCCGGTGGTTTTAGATACCGTCTTAGATGGCGTGATGTCAGCGACTAAAGTTATTGCTGGGCTGCCCCCATCCAGCACAGTAACATCATTAAACCGGACCTTCACCATGATTTATTGAAAAGCCCAAACCCTTAAATTATTCCCCAGCATCAAAAATTATATATTTTACGTTTTTAGTCACTTATTATTCTTTCCCCCACTGGGCTGCAACTCTGCTCAGTACTTTAGGATACGGGCGCCGCCATCTTGACTCAGAAGCATCACACTTACTGAGGAGATGAGAGTGGGATAATGTACAGGGAGGCGAGTTATAGCTTTGCTTTGCGCAGAGCTGGGGTCAGGAAGGGGTCAGCAATCCCAGAATGCAGAGCAGCATAGTCAGAAGGCACTTCCTGTTTGCAGGCTGCCATCTTGGATGTTTAAAGGCTCATAACATGCAGTAGATGCAGGTAGGATGATTTTTAATGTGGGCAATCTGTATGTACAGGGTGTGGGAACCATATAAGATAGAGTCTTATTCAGAGTGAAGGTCCGCTTTAAAGTGGACCAAAACCCACTGAGATCGGGCCAGGAATCTATAAGATCCCCGGGCTGATTGATTCCCTCCCCCTGGGGCATCCAAAATCGGGATGCCCCGCTGTGTGAAACCCCCCAGGTCGCCCATAAACTCACCTTCTTACCCGGTCCAACAGCACATTCGCAAGCAGCGACCGCATCCCCACTATCCCTCTAGCAGGCATTTGTGAATGGGCGGCACGGGCATGGACACACTCACCGTTAGAGGGAAGCAGGGGATGCGGCCGTCAGCACGCTCGGAGCCGCTGGACTTAGACGCCGCCTTAGATGGTGTGATGTCAGCGGCTCCGAGCATGCTGATTGGACGAGCGGCCGCACATGCGCCATAGGACCGGGAAGTGGTGAGTTTCTTCAGAAGATCTGGGAGGTTTCATGCAGCGCCCCCCCCCCCCCCCCTCCAGATCGTGGTGCCCCGGGAGAAAGGACCAAACCCCAGGATCAGGGCCGGCTCCAGGTTTATGCAGGCCCTTGGGCTATAGAGTCTCGGTGGGCCCCTTGCCGGTGTGATGTGATACTCCATATATGGCGATAAAAGTTGCATGTATGAATAAAAAATATTTTTTACAAATGGAAAGAACAAAAGCATAGAATGAATGACAGGAACAAAGAAAGAACAAAAGGAATGACAGAAAAAAAACAGGAAAGACAAGAGAGAGGAGGAAAGAAAGGAGTGACAGAAAAAAAAATGATAGAAGGAAAGAAGAAAGAAAGAGAAAAAAGGAATAGCAGAACAAACAGATGAAAGAAAGAAACAAAAATAGCTGGAAGAAAGAATGAATGAAAAAGAATAGAAAGAAAGAAACCAAAAATAGAAGGACTGACAGAAAGAAAGTCTCTCCCAATGGCCAATCTGCCCCTGGCTGACAGTCCTTAGTCCTGCATAGGGGCTGCTCAAGGTATAGGGGATGAAGTGGTCCCGGGTATGCCTAGTGCTGACGCCTGCCCTGCCCAGGATAGTCAAAATCCTGAGTTTTGGTCCACTTTAAAGGTAAAGTCCGAGCACGCTGATTGGACGAGCGGCCGCGCATGCGGACTGGGAAGAGGTGAGTTTCTTCAGGCGATCTGGGGGGATTTCACGCAGCGGGGCACGCTCGATTGCGGAAAGGACCAAAACCTAGGATAGTCCACATCCTGGGTTTTAGTCCACCTTAAGGGGAAAGTCGGCACTCAATGTCATTTTATTTTTGTGTGGAAGCAGTTCTTACTACCTCTAATCTGTTGCTAACGGCAACTGTACACAATGAGGAAGTGAGGCCTGTACACACAGAATGCTGTTGCTATGGTCACTGCTGAGGTGAGAGAGCTTGGAAACTCTTCTGTGTGTGGGTGAGTGGGCGGGGCCAGCCATGAGAGAGAGGCTGGTGACCTCATTCCTGCAGGCTATAAAAGGCACAGCACAGCTCTGAGAGACCAGAGTCCGTGAGGTGGGTCAGAGGGAGCACTTCTGTGTTTGTATGTGTTTCTGAGCCCACATAAATTTATAGGGCCACAGTGAAGTTTTTGGTTTAAATTAACATTCTCCTTATTTACCTCACTGCTGAACTGTGTGAGGGGTGTAAAGACTTAGCGCCGTATTTATGAATGGATAGCGTCAGGTAGTGCCTTGTTAATGAGAGGTAGCGATAGGTGAACGCCGGACACGGCACGCAATTACACATTTATCAAGCAGAATCTGTTGATCGACTGGGATAACGCCATGTAGCGTCCGATTCATCATTATCCCAGCCTGAGTACAGCGCCGGCGTTCAGCCTTGCAGAGCGCCACGTATTACCTCTCGCTACCTGTCGCTCTCCCATACATTTCAATGGACGATACTTATTCCAAGTATGTCTCACACCCTGCTTTGGATAGATTAATTACACGTGGGTTATGGTCCAGTAGAGGGCGAACTTCTGCAGAGATGACTAGAAAAAGAAGCCCCTCCCGGTTCATAAATACCTGGGACCTCCCACACATTCTCCAGTATTCTCTGCAGGAGTCGGCGAGCAAGTCAGAAGATGGCTGTCTCTTCCTTGCAGGTACGCCGGGTTCACACCCGGCCATCTTTGTCCCTATTTCTGCCCGGACTTAGTTCATTTTAAACCCCTATGCCTCCCAGCCTAGGCTGCAGGTCCGGGTGAGGGTAGGGTACACCTTAACGGGTGTACTTATAGGAGCCTTGCTCCTCTGTGAGATCCCATAACAGGGGGTAGGCGGCTACCAGGTTGGTGACCCTGGTTTGGGATGCCCTGTCCGTTTCCCCACTCTCTACTATTGTAGTTGGGGACCTTCCCCTTCCATTACTCCCTTTCCCGCAATGGGGGGGCTGTGTCCTTTCACTCATGATCCTTCACCTTTTTGTTTCTGTGTGATTGTGTGGGTGTGTTGTGCTTGCACTGTACTGATGCGCCTGTTTGGGAGCCGCAGCGCGCCTGGAGCCGACTGCTCCGCGCTCGGTGGGGAGAGCTTCTTCCCCTCCTGTCTGTCCAGGGAGGGGGCGGGGCCGGGCGCTCGGCACGCTGGTGGCGGCACGCCCCCTCTCTCACTCTCTCTCTCTCTCTGGCGCCCTTTGCGGTGCTCTGCATTGGCCGGGAACCGCGATGATGGGGAAGGGGCGGGGCCAGCCGCAGCGTGCGATCTGCGCTGGCCCTTCTTCTTCTTCCTCTGCTGTCTGCACATTTTGGTCGGAGAGGCGCCATTACAGCGTTGTGAGTGCCCTGCGGGGCTTCTTGTTGTTTTCATATACTTGTTTAAGTTATATGCGCCTTTTTTGTCTAGCGCGGCGGCTGCCATTAATAACGCATGTATCTGTTGCACATTTGTTTTTAAATCATATATTGACATTTTCTGCATGTATGATTGCTGTGGAGAGTGTGCCTTGCTTACAGGGTTCCCCTCTCTTTTTATGTCTTTCAGGAGGACCCTGCTTAGTTAAAAGGGGGGGGGGGGGGGGTTCTCCCGGTCCTAGGGTCCCTTGGCTAAATTTGGGGCATAAATATTATTATTATTAAAATCCTCCCACTAACGGACTTAAGGGGCATCCCGGGTAGCTTCTAGTGTAATTCCCTCTGGTCATTGCGACTACCATAAAATTCACCATATGGAGGCTTCCCAGGATACCGGGCTCGGGCTCCCTTCGGGGCAATCCCAGCAGTGTGTGGGTTGTGGGGCGTCCCTTACGGGGGATAATGTGCTGGATTGCATACCATGTGCACAGCAGGCCATAACGCGGCAGTCGGGGTCCCAGGCGTCTGGGTCAGCGCCGCCGGTCTCATCACCTACTCCACCACTCCTGATCCGCACTCCTAGTGACACTGTCATTAGTGGGGAGTCGCAATCTGATGTATGTGCTAGATTGGCCAACATCGAAAAATTGATTTCTAGCTCTGCGGCCAGAAAGGCCCCGGCTAAGAGAAGACATTTGTCGCCTGCCGCGCCGGTTCTGGATTTTGATGATTATGATTCCCTTGACTGGTCTGATTATTCCCCACTTGAGGAAGGGGAACTGTTTGCGGAATCTGATGGCTCTGAGGATCAGCAGTTTTTGGACGCTGATGCTGGGCAGGAGCATGGGGATGCCGTGGATACCCCCAAGATCCTGGCCCTTTTATTTGAGGTGCTGGCTATTTCTCCTCCGGCGGAGTCCCCTCCGCAGAAGGGGGAATTTTTTGGGACCTCTAAGCCTAGTTTGGAGTTCCCAAATCAGAAGCATTTCAAAAATCTGATTCTTTAGGAATGGGAAAGACCTAGCCAGCTTCCCGGTGTTCCTCAGGGATGGGATAGGAAGTATCCCTTTTCGGTGGACGTGGTGAAGCGCAGGTCGTCCCCTCCCGAGGTCGATGCGCCCATTCTGGGATTGTCCAACACATTTGTTGTGCACGCTCCAGACGCCACCTCGATTAAGGATGGTAAGGACCAACGTATTGATCAGATGGCTTGCCATGCCTTTGCTAGCATGGGTTCAGCCTTGCGGCCTGTTTGTGCTTCTGCGCTCACGGCTGTGGCTACCAGGTCTGTGGTTAGGGGCCTGTTGAGTGGTTCCCAGCTTAACCCGGCCAGCGATGAATTTGCAGCGCTTTGGCGGTGTAATTTGTTCATGTCCTTTGTCTTATCTGCCTTGGGTGACACAATGTATGTGTAGCAGAACTTCGGCGTTGCTGGTGGCTATTTGCAATCGGTCTGGTTGCGCCAGTGGCCGGCTGACATTGCGGCTAAGAAGTCACTTACAGGGCTACCCTTCCTGGGTATGCGGCAGTTTGGAGATAATTGGATTGTATGTGGTTCGTTGTGTGAAGTACTATTTGGTGGCTACTTCTTCCTTTCGTAAGACGGACGCCTTGTTCGTGGTGCCCTCCGGGCCCAGGAAGGGTTTGGCGCCTGCCAAGTCTACCATTAGTAAATGGATATGTCAGGCCATTGTTGGGGCCTATACTGCCAAGGGGAGGAGTCCCCCTTTTCAGATCACTGCTCATTCTACTTGTGCTGTTGGGGCTTCTTGGGGTTTTCAGCACCAGGCCTCTGTTGAACAAGTTTGTAAGGCTGCTACTTGGTCTTCTGTTCATATAAGTTTTATAAGGTTGATGTGCGGGCCTCAGCGGAGGCTGTTTTTGGCCGCAAGGTTCTGCAAGCTGCAGTGGTTTAATTTGTGCATTATTGCCTGTTGGGATCCCCGCCCTTTTTTTTTGGACACTGCTATTGGATGTCCCACGTGTAATTAATCTATCCGAAGCAGGGTGTGAGACATACTTAGAATAATACCATTTTGTGATTACTCACCTGTAAAATGGGTATTATAAGTATGTCTCACACCCTGCTTCGTCCCACCCTGAGTTGTATCTTGGATCCTCTATATGGTAAGAAAAAAATTCTCATGGATTTTATTGGCTCTTCCTGGTCTCCTTACTGCTCTCTTATACTGGGGAATGTGTGGGAGATCCCAGGTATTTATGGACTGGGAGGGGCTTCATTTTCTAATCATCTCTGCAGAAGTTCGCCCTCTACTGGACCATAACCCACGTGTAATTAATCATTCCGAAGCAGGGTGTGAGACATACTTATAATTTGTGAGTAATCACAAAATGGTATTTTCTTCTCTTTGAACGGGGGTTTTTTTTTTTTTTTTTTGTAAATAATGTTGTGACCTCTTCTAGCATTGAAAAAGCTGTTTTTTCACAAATTTTTAATTTTTTATATATTTCTGCAGAAATGACATCACAGGTCTGCCATTAAAGTGTTCATGTTACAATGTTGTTACAATGTAATTCCATATGTTTTCGCTTTGTTACTGGTGGATACATGTTCAAAAACAGCCTTTAATCACACCGCCTCCTGCGCTCTGGGCTTCAAACAACAATTTTTCAGCGCTAGAGATTTGTGAAGCTGTTTTTTTTCCTGAATATGGTGTGAGTCGGTCGCTAACATGCGCTCCCATACAGCGCTGTACTGGACAAATAGCGACTCCTCACAATGTATTCACCATTACCATTACTGAACAGCGACTGAGTCGCTAGAAAGTAGCGACCCACGGCCGAGCACAGCGACTACTAGCGGGCGCTCTGAAAATGCCTGCTACAGACGCTCATCTGTCGCTACCTGGCGCTAATGATGAATCAGCCTGCCTGTCAGCAAAAACAGGACATTTTCCACCAAGATCGTTTGGTCTAAGGATAATTGAACTTTTCTCTCACTATTTACAGCATAGTTACAAATTTAGAGCATCATCTACCTGAAGTTTATTATATAGAGTTAATCTTTTAAATAGATTGTGTGTGTATTGATAGATTGTTTTCATTACACAGAGCATACAGTGTGTTTTAAAGTTATCCAAATAGCCATATATGATAAAGTGACCTAGACACAAGTTTATCCTTTGAGATACTCCCCCCCCCCCAATATTCTTCAAGTAGAAATTGTAGTGTCTAGATTCTTCTACAGTCATTTATTGGCTTAGTCCAGTGGCTATATACACCAACTATTGTGTTCACTGCTTTGCCTAATATTCAACCGTTAAATTCTAAATTGGTTCTTATTTATCTGGTGTGGTGTGTTTTATTCCGTTATTCAGACAAGCTCATTAACACTTCCACATGCCCGGCAGCAGTGTTCTGTGTGTACAGGGCTCACGTCTCTCTTTTTGCAGATCTTGGTGTATTGCATACCTTCCAACTTTTCAGGGTGGGAAAGAGGGACATTTGTTAAATTAGGCCACGCCCCCTCATTGATAGATCGATAGGAGATAGGGTGTAACAGTTACAGCAATATAAACACTTCGAATAGGCAAATGGATTATTTATTGATGCAGATCTGCATGTTACACCTCAAAGAGGGACAAATGAGAACAACGAGGGACAGGGGGACATGGGCTCAAAAGAGGGACAGTCCCTCCAAATCAGGGACACTTGGGAGGTATGGTATTGTACAGACTTGGTGTATGGGTGCTAATAGCAAAAGATTGCAGGTAGTGAAAACTACTTCCATACAACCCACATATTTAATGAAAAGTATATTTACACCACCAGACCTATAGCAATAATACATAATAGGGTGCAGCATGGAGGGGTAGACATTAGACATTAGTAGACTGTAGCATACCTCCCAACTTTTCAGGGTGGGAAAGAGGGACAATTATTAAATTAAGCCACGCCCCCTCATTGAGAGATGACTAGGCAAAAAAACATTTATTAGGGTGTAACAGTTACAGCAATATAAACTCTTTGAATAGGCAAATGGATTATTTATTGCTGCAGATCTGCATGTTACACCTCAAAGAGGGACAAATGAGAACAACAAGGGACAGGGGGACACAGACTCCAAAAGAGGGACAGTCCCTCCAAATCAGGGAAATTTGAAAGGTATACAGGAGATATAATGACAGGAGACACTGTGGTGAAAGTTGGTGTGATTACAACAGCTAAAGCTTGTGCCCAATATTCATAAACACACCAACAGGAAGCAGTGTGATGTCTAAGTGGCAGCCATATGCTTAGTTCAGTTACAACTAAACTGTCGCATAATGGCAGTTAGGTTGAAGTGCTCCCCAATGCTGAGCCAGGGAGAAATATTTCCGACTGCAACCAGTTAATGCTGTTATGAATATTGAGCAAAGGTTTTAGTAAAAAACAAACAAAAAAAAGGAACGGAAACACAGGCTATTTTGGGGCACTGGGCTGGGGATGGAAGATGACTCTTTAAAGTGGACCAACATCCAGGATTTTGACTATCCTGGGTTTTGGTCCACTTCCCTGGGGCACCAGATTGCCCAGTTCAACTCACCTCGCTCCTACGGCGCATGTGCGGCCGCTCGTCCAATCAGCGCGCTTGGAGCCGCTGAGCTATGGACGTCTAAGCGGCGTCTTACCTCAGTGTCTCTGAGCACGCTGGCGGACGCATCTCGCGCTTCCCTCTAACAGGGTACGTGTCCGCGCCCTGCTAGAGAGAGGCTCGAGATGCAGCCGCGGCCCGCGCACGCGCCATTGGACCGGGACTCAGGTACGTGTCCGCGCCCTGCTAGAGAGAGGCTCGAGATGCGTCCGCGGCCCGCGCCATTGGACCGGGACTCAGGTACGTGTCCGCTCCCTGCTAGAGAGAGGCTCGAGATGCAGCCGCGGCCTGCGCACGCGCCATTGGACCGGGACTCAGGTACGTGTCCGCGCCCTGCTAGAGAGAGGCTCGAGATGCAGCCGCGGCCCGCGCACGCGCCATTGGACCGGGACTCAGGTACGTGTCCGCGCCCTGCTAGAGAGAGGCTCGAGATGCGTCCGCGGCCCGCGCCATTGGACCGGGACTCAGGTACGTGTCCGCGCCCTGCTAGAGAGAGGCTCGAGATGCAGCCGCGGCCCGCGCACGCGCCATTGGACCGGGACTCAGGTACGTGTCCGCGCCCTTCTAGAGAGAGGCTCGAGATGCAGCCGCGGCCTGCGCACGCGCCATTGGACCGGGACTCAGGTACGTGTCCGCGCCCTGCTAGAGAGAGGCTCGAGATGCAGCTGCGGCCCGCGCACGCGCCATTGGACCGGGACTCAGGTACGTGTCCGCGCCCTGCTAGAGAGAGGCTCGAGATGCAGCCGCGGCCCGCGCACGCGCCATTGGACCGGGACTCAGGTACGTGTCCGCGCCCTGCTAGAGAGAGGCTCGAGATGCGTCCGCGGCCCGCGCCATTGGACCGGGACTCAGGTACGTGTCCGCTCCCTGCTAGAGAGAGGCTCGAGATGCAGCCGCGGCCTGCGCACGCGCCATTGGACCGGGACTCAGGTACGTGTCCGCGCCCTGCTAGAGAGAGGCTCGAGATGCAGCCGCGGCCCGCGCACGCGCCATTGGACCGGGACTCAGGTACGTGTCCGCGCCCTGCTAGAGAGAGGCTCGAGATGCGTCCGCGGCCCGCGCCATTGGACCGGGACTCAGGTACGTGTCCGCTCCCTGCTAGAGAGAGGCTTGAGATGCAGCCGCGGCCCACGCATGCGCCATTGGACTGGGATTCAGGTACGTGTCCGCGCCCTGCTAGAGAGAGGCTCGAGATGCGTCCGCGGCCCGCGCCATTGGACCGGGACTCAGGTACGTGTCCGCTCCCTGCTAGAGAGAGGCTCGAGATGCAGCCGCGGCCCACGCATGCGCCATTGGACTGGGACTCAGGTACGTGTCCACGCCCTGCTAGAGAGAGGCTCGAGATGCGTCCGCGGCCCGCGCCATTGGACCGGGACTCAGGTACGTGTCCGCTCCCTGCTAGAGAGAGGCTCGAGATGCAGCCGCGGCCCACGCATGCGCCATTGGACTGGGATTCAGGTACGTGTCCGCGCCCTGCTAGAGAGAGGCTCGAGATGCGTCCGCGGCCCGCGCCATTGGACCGGGACTCAGGTACGTGTCCGCGCTCTGCTAGAGAGAGGCTCGAGATGCAGCCGCGGCCCGCGCACGCGCCATTGGACCGGGACTCAGGTACGTGTCCGCACCCTGCTAGAGAGAGGCTCGAGATGCAGCCGCGGCCCGCGCATGCGCCATTGGACCGGGACTCAGGTACGTGTCCGCGCCCTGCTAGAGAGAGGCTCGAGATGCAGCCGCGGCCCGCGCATGCGCCATTGGACCGGGACTCAGGTACGTGTCCGCGCCCTGCTAGAGAGAGGCTCGAGATACAGCCGCGGCACGCGCCATTGGACCGGGACTCAGGTACGTGTCCGCGCCCTGCTAGAGAGAGGCTCGAGATGCAGCCACGGCCCGCGCACGCGCCATTGGACCGGGACTCAGGTACGTGTCCGCGCCCTGCTAGAGAGAGGCTCGAGATGCAGCCGCGGCCCGCGCACGCGCCATTTGACCGGGACTCAGGTACGTGTCCGCGCTCTGCTAGAGAAAAGCGCGACATGCAGCCACGGCCCGCGCATGCGCCATTGGACTGGGATTCAGGTATGTGTCCGCGCCCTGCTAGAGAGAGGCTCGAGATGCAGCCGCGGCCCGCGCATGCGCCATTGCACCGGGACTCAGGTACGTGTCCGCGCCCTGCTAGAGAGAGGCTCGAGATGCAGCCGCGGCCCGCGCATGCGCCATTGGACCGGGACTCAGGTACGTGTCCGCGCCCTGCTAGAGAGAGGCTCGAGATGCAGCTGCGGCCCGCGCATGCGCCGTTGGACTGGGATTCAGGTAAGTGCAGCGGGCGCACTGGGGGGTTTCACACAGCGGGATATCCCAATTTTGGATGCCCCGTGGGGAGGGATTGGATCCCCCTGGGTGTTGGTCCACTTTATAAACTTCCTTTCTGGGTATAGGATCACAAGATGGGCAGTTAAAGAGAAACATCGGGGGAGGTTAAAACCTTTCCCAAACCTCACCAAGCTGCTGCCACACCCCCCTCCGGTTTTACCTTTGGACACTATTTACTCACCTCCCCGGAGTATCCATCTTCTGGGTCCCTCGGATTCTGGGCAACCTCCCGACGGGCGACACCATCTTGTGCGCGGCACCTGATCTCATCCCGGTTTCGGTCTACTTTGAAGCGGAACAAAACCCAGTGCGGCCAGCCCTGTAAAGGTTTCCAGGACTGGCGGCTGGCCTACCCATGTGGCATCTCAGAGTGGGATGTCCCTGCAGTGTAAAACCCCTCAGGTCGCCGGTATTCACTCACCTTTCCCTGATCCAACAGCACATGCGCAGGCTCTCATCCAATCAGCGCTTCATGCTGTGCATACTAATGCCATTGTTTTTAGACGGGCAGGCTGATTCATTACTAGCGGCAGGTAGCGACAGATCAGCGTCTGTAGAGCAGATTTCAGAGCGACCGCTAGTAGTCGCTGTGCTCGGCCATGGATCGTTGTTTCAGAGCGCCTCAGTCGCTGGCCGGCATTGATGAATATGATGTGTGAGTCGCAGTACTACGCTGTATTGGAGCGAACGGTAGCGCCAGCTCAGTGCGACAGACTCACAACACATTCATCACAAAATCAGCCTCAAACAGTTCCGGCGCTCAAAATCGGGTCAATGTAGCCCACGGTGCCAGAGGCTGTTTGATTAAAGTCTGATTTTGAACATGTATCCACCAGTAACAAGGCGAAAACATATGGAATTACATTGTTATAACATTGTAACATGAACACTTTAATACCAGACATGTAAGGACAATTCTGCATAAAAATATTATTAATCCAAAAAGTTTTCAAAAATGTCAGTTTCTTGCCCAAGATTCATGTCAGAAAGATTTGTGATTTTTTTTAGGGAAAAAAAAAATAAGCTCAGGAAAGGGATTTAAGGATCGTCCATAGAAATGTATGGGAGAGCGCCAGGTAGCGACAGGTAATACCTGGCACTCTGCAAGGCTAAACGCCGGCGCTGTACGCTGAGCCTGGGATAATGATGAATCGGACGCTACATGGCGTTGTTCTAGTCGCTCACCAGATTCGGCTTCATAAATGTGTAATTGCGTGCACCTGATGCTACCTGCCGCTGTACAGGCCCTACCTGGCGCTATCCCTTCATGAATAAGGCCCTAAGTGTCGGCATAGGGAGCGATGGCTGCTGCATCCCCCGGTTTCCCTATGAAGTGCGTGTGCTTCCGTGCCCAGTCTATCTGAATTGCTGGGAGCGGGAGCGGCTTTGCTCCTGGGATGCCGCCTGCAATCACAGCGATTGACCGGTGTTAAGGTAAGATGGGTAAGTGGGTTCACACAGTGGGGCATCGCGAATTGGGGGGGGGGGGCCTAAGCACAAATAGTGCCTAGGGTGTGAATCCCGTGGGTTGTCACAAAACATTATCCCGTTATTATTCTTGGAGGTGAGCATCACTGTGTAGAAAAAGAGGGGCGAGCCCTCCGACCGGCGCACCCAGGCTAATATAGCTTAAATTGGACCAAAACCCAGGATTTTGACCTTCCTGGGTTTGGGTCCTTGCCCCTGGGGAACCCTGATCAGGATGCCCCGCTGTGAGACACCCTCCAGGTCGCCCGAACAAACTCACCTCTTCTCGGTCCTTACGACACATGTGCAGCCGCTTGTCCAATGAGCGCGCTCGCGCAGCTTCGTGAGCTCGTCTTCGGGAGCTTGTCTAATACGAGCGGATCTGAGCGCACTGGCGGCCGCATCCCCTGCTACCCTCTAACAGGTACCATGCCCACACCAGCCATTCACATGTCTGCTCGAATGATAGCAGGCGACCTGGTGGGTTTCCCACAGCGGGGCATCCCAATTCTGGATGCCCTGGGGGAAGGGAATCATTTCGCCCGGGAATCTTATAGATTCCTAGGCTGATCTCCGTGGGTTTTGGTCCACTGTAATGATGTTACTGTACCAAGCTATGCGGGCCTGTGCTGGATGGGTGCAGCCCAGTATAGATTTAGTAAATCAGGGCACCATACCTACCAACTTTTCAGGGTGGGAAAGAGGGACAATTGTTAAATGAAGCCACGCCCCCTCATTAGGGAATGGATAGCAGATAGGATGTAACAATATAAACACTTTGAAAAGGCAAATGAATCATTTATTGATGCAGATCTGCACGTTACACCTCAAGGAGGGACAAATGAGAACAATGAGAGACAGGGGACTTCTAAGAGGGACAGTCCCTCCAAATCAGGGACACTTGGGAGGTATGGAGCATTCATTTGAAAGCATAATAAATGTTGGATGGAGCGTTGCAATCAGTACAGAGGTAAATTGGCATGTCTAGTAATTTGTGGCTATAGAATGTTTTATTGAGCCGGCCTCCCGGGGTGGATGGATAATCACTAGTGACTGGGAAAGGCCGGAGTGTCTTTGTAACTAAAATGTAATAATAGAAATTGACTGCTTTCACGCTAATGTGAAAAAACTATGAATTGACTGGATCACCACCCGGCAAATGAATGAGATTTAGAACTAACTGACATAAGACTAACCCCATTTCTTTGTTACCATTTCTTTTGCGGACTTATAGTCAGTAGTTTTATAGGCCAGGAAAGCCACTCCCACTTTATTGAAACAGAGCCACAGGAATATAAGCAGGCGTGTAACTTGAGGGGGTGCAGGGGGGTTAGACTTCACCGGGGCCCAGAACGTCAGGGGGCCCCATCATTGATCCTCCACCTTATTTTTCATATTTGGGCTCACTTGGCATCATTTAGATAAAGGAAGCTCCATTTGTCTCTTCTTTTTTAGTTGTTAGTTTTCTAGCCACATCCAGTAACGAAAACTGGGTTTCTAGCCACACCCAGCAGCACCTTTGAGATCGCTGATTGGCCGACTGGCCGTGTCCCCAGTTCTCTGCTCTTAGAGGAGCCACAGCACTCAACCCTGTTAGCCAAACTAAAATCTGTCTCTAAATCTGGTTAAAAACAGAGGCCTCAGTCCACACACATCTGCAGAAGTCTGCTGAAGCTGCACCACTAAGCTGGTCAGCAAGCTAACAGGGTTGAGTGCTGTGGCTCCTTTAAGACTTTTGTATCCTAATTGCCCTGCTGACGTGCACCTCCCAGGTTAGTTATAAAATGGTCTGAGCGGCTGCCACCCCTCCTTTGTTTCTTTTGAATTTGTGCAAGCAC
Source organism: Gastrophryne carolinensis (assembly GCA_027917425.1). NCBI lineage: Eukaryota > Metazoa > Chordata > Amphibia > Anura > Microhylidae > Gastrophryne > Gastrophryne carolinensis. The sequence continues at coordinate 608,244,993 of CM051235.1, forward strand.
ATGGGGTGTGGGGTCTAGGCTGTATTGCAATGTCTTCGACCCTTCCACCCCATGGGCTGCACTCAAGGTTATAGGGCAACCTCAGGTAAGCCTGCTCCCAATTTATCTATTGCATTGTATGTCCCAAATGGGGCTCTCAGAGATTAGAGTTAGGACTGCACCTCACAGAGGCACCTTGGCGCTTGGTGCCGCAGCTTCAGCTACTTCTGCAGATGTGTGTGGACCAAGACCTCTGTTTTTAACCAGATTTATAGGCAGATTTTAGGTTGATTTGCAAGCTAACAGGGTCGAGTGCTGTGGCTCCTTTAAGACTTGTGTATTCTAATTGCCCTGCTCACGTGAACCTCCCAGGGTAGTTATAAAATGGTGCCATCCCTCCTTTGTTCCTAGTTCCTTGCTTGAGCACGCTCCCATGTCCAACCATTCAGAAAGGCTGGGGATGGGAGCGTGCACGACCGCAGGGAAGCCAGGGATGCTTCTGGGGAATCACAGCATCTCGGGACCCACCGGAAAGGGTAGGTTTACTGGCAAACCGGGGGAGTCGCACAGCGGGATGCCCCGGGGGCAGGAGTCTTTTAGATTCCAGGTCCTTGCCAAGCTGGTTTTCACCCGCTTTAAAGCTTAGAGAAGACTCTTCTCCATTATCCAGCTACAGGAAGCTTTTTTTCATGCAGAAAAATGAATATAAAATGCTATAAGGTCAAAGAATGAACATGATTCTCTCTATTTTTATTTTAACAACCTCAAGTAGTTTGCTGTGGGCATTGCCATTGGGGAACTCGCAGCAATGGCCAAGAAGGTGCAGCGATTCCATCTACTAGGTTATTTGTGTTTCACGCCTGAATAATTCAATACGTTGTGACCTGTGCTCTTCATACATCTGCAAACGCCTGACTTGTTCACTTTAACACCCATCACTTTCACAGGACATCATGGGTGGCAGAGCGCCAGTTGGCCGGATGACGGTGGGCACCAGCTGAAATCTGGTCTCTGGTTTTGAAATTGATTTCCCGGTATTGCTGACACTTTCTAGTTTTCGCAATAGCATCAGATCCCTATTGTATTGAACTACACAAGGCTGAGGTGCACCTTTAGTAAGGCCATCCCTGTTGTTGCCATATTATTTAGGGAAAGCTCTACGCTTTGCGGCCTACAATCACATTTGCTCCTGTTAGTAGGGTTAATCTTATTTGTAGGCTTCAAGCACACCTTATTTGCTTTCTAGAACAACTGAAATATGCTTTTAGGGTGCAAAAAAATATATCCAAGGTACCTCCCCACTCAGTACCTAAAATTAGAATACAGTATTTTAATAAACGGCGGATATATGCACACCAAACTCAAAGATTTGTTTGCAAATAAAAAGGTATTTATATAGAAATAAATCACATATCTTTACATATCTGTAGGCTATACATTAAAGGATACAATGTGGACATTTGGGTAAGTAGCCATATCTCACATCTCCAGGATCGTGGACCACCTCAGGAAGAACAAAATATTGTAGCATTAACATATAGAATTTAATATAGCTGTAAATACAGGTAAAATATTACTCAAGAGTCTAATGAGGGGTTATTCCACAGGTCCTGAGGAACAGGCTTCTTTGTTGACTGACCAAGGCAGCCTTGAGAAAGGGACCAGAGGTCCCGAAACGTGGGCTACCTATTGGGCGATCATTGTCTCTATTATCTGGTAATGGCACATTTTCATATATGACGGACGTCATGATTAACATTGCTTGCTTTGGTATCTATATGATAGTGCTTATTCTGTTATCCTTGGTATGATGTATAATACTATATGAGCAAACTGACCAGGAATAGAAAGATATTGTACACTGTGTTTACCTATGCTGATTGTTCTCCTTAACCCACTATCCCCTGGTCAGTCAACAAAGAAGCCTGTTCCTCAGGACCTGTGGAATAACCCCTCATTAGACTCTTGGGTAATATTTTACCTGTATTTACAGCTATATTAAATTCTATATGTTAATGCTACAATACACATTTTGTTCTTCATGAGGTGGTCCACGATCCTGGAGATGTGAGATATGGCTACTTACCCAAATGTCCACATTGTATCCTTTACTGTATAGCCTACAGATATGTAAATATATGTGCTTTATTTCTATATAAATACCTTTTTATTTGCAAACAAATCTTTGAGTTTGGTGTGCATATATCCGCCGTTTATTAAAAAACTCCTGTTAGTAGGGCCAAGGGTGCAGCAATACTGATTTCATGTTGTACAGTTAAAGAAATGGACTGTCTACATTGCAGGCCAACACAGGCCAATGATACTGGCCTGCTCGAGAGCCACATATTATTTAGTAAACCTCTCTGTTTCACCGGCTACAATTACATGTAAGCTTTTTAACAAATGGTTCAGCGTTCCCAGCGGCATAATGGCATAAAATCTTCTTTTATTGGTTAACTTTAAAATCTATGGCATACAATGTGTCCCCAAGAGCCCAAAGGTGATCTGTTTTGGGGGGTCTTCCCCTTAATCTTACAAGTTTGCTTACATGTTTGCTCGTTTTTATGGGGCCAAGGGTGCCATAATTCTGATTACATATTGTACAGTCAAGGAAATGGAATACCTTCAGAGGCCCCTTGGGGAATTTAAAAACATAAAAAATAGCGGGGTAAAGGCAACAGGTAAAAATATATGCTTCAGTAGCATTTTCCTAAAAATATACACTTCACGATTGCTTCCTTGGGCAAATGCGGCCCAACGCCAGCAGCCAAAGCCCTCTTTTAAAACATAGAAAGTAGTGGGGTCAAGGCAATGGGATTCCTTCAGGACAGTAAGAAGTCCTGTGAAACCAGCCTAGTGACTAGTGTTGAGTGAACCCATAGATGTTTAGGTTAAGCTAATTCAGAAAATTGTTCGAACAAACTTTAAACAATATTTGGTTCAGGTGCCCGAAATTGACCCAAACCTCATTGAATCATTGAGGACTCGAACTTGGTGACCCAAAAATTACCCACAAATACATATGAGGGGCACCTAGTGGTTGGGTGCAAAAAAGATTCAAAATTCCCGCCTGACGTCATAGTTCTGTATGCTCATCAGTGTATGTCAGAGGAATAAAATATTAATGTAAAATAAAAAAGTTACTACCTATACCCGTCGGGACTCCAAATCCGAGGAGTCCTATCACCGCCAGCTGCCGCTCGCTAAAACCGCGAACGGCGGTTTCCCCGTCTGCCAGAGGGCTGAGGAACGCCGTCAGCCAGGTAGCAAAGTCTGCCCGGTGACTGATGACGTGGCTGTAGCGCGTGTGACAGACGGGCGCACCCAGGAGCCGCAGACCCCAGGTTTGGGTTAGCTGCGGCTTCCTGGGGAGCGCTACACGGACCTGGCGGCGCTCGCTGGTGGCGGTGTGAGCCGGAAGAGGCTCAAGGGTACATAAATAAACTATAGAAAAACATTTAAACACATGCAGAGTAATATGTGTGGTATCGAAAAAAGGGGGGACTGCGGACCAGCAAGGGGAGGGAATCGGAGAGGGATTATAAGACTGAACAAAGGGACCTAGAGCAAATATTGGTTACAGAGACAAAGGAGCAAAAAGAGGGACCGAGAGATCAGGCAGACAAAGTGGGGGAAAGATAAGACAAGAGGGACAAAGAAGCTAAGCAGAGAAAGTTGAGGGGAGAAGAGGGATAAGGATCGGCAAGGAGTGACAAAGGGGGGCATGAACATAATAAGACTAAGGGAAGCAAAGAGAGAGGTACACTATTTTTATTTATAGCCCTAAAAATAGTCTTGGTCCCCTATATGGGTGCCACTATGAACTGCCTATGCCGCATATTGTTATTGGTTTTTTAACTTTGTATAAGTGTTTTATATGTGATTATTGTTGTACAAATGTGTATCAAGTCTTTTATAAAATAACAATTGATTGTAAACTTGTGGCTGGTGCCTGTGGCAGGTGGCCACACTTAAAGGCATTTCAGCAAATGTGTGTTATATCTGTTTAATAAAATTAGTTATGAACGATTAACACTTAATGAACATTTGTAATACTGGATAAAACAGGCGTGGTTAGTCTCAAAGGTGTTTCTTCTCCTATATGGGGGTGAGCCTAGCCCCCAACCAAACTTTTTCACTATCATAACACCTTGAGACTATACCAGCCGACTGGGTAACTTTATATATCTCAGTTAGTTGAGGTGTGGTCTCCACACAGGAGGAAGGGGAACTACCCGATCAGGGGGCTTCTAGTCGCCTCCTTCCTGTGAGTTCTCTTGTGGTAAGTAGCACGTAAATCCAAAGGAGGTGTTGAGGCCTCGAGGTTGGACGTTGTCAAGTTTATGAATCCAATAGGTCTCCCTTCAGAGTAAGCGTGGTCTTTCCACATGTTCTATGACCATGCCATGGAGCTCATGGGTCTGATGATTATGTCTCACGAAATGTACTGCCACGGGTTTGTCATAGTCCAAGGTCTCTCCGTTCTTGTGTTTATTAATACTAGTGCGTACATCACTGCGGTGTTGCTGGAACCTTTTCTTAAAAGGACCAATAGTCTTTCAACATACAGAAGGCCACAAGGGCACACAGAAATCGGCGAGACAGGAGAAAACACCGCGGATTTTGAATCGCCCTCCAGTGTGGGGATGGGTGAACTCGGGACCAAGGATCAGGGAATTGCATACGTTGCACATGTACGGGTGGCAAGCTGCACGGGTCTTTTTAGGTACTTCTCGACAGGATCAGCAGTAACCAAGGAGTCCCTCAGGTTTCTATTTCGCTGATAGACCTTCAATAGGTGTTTTTTTTATTGCTGGACACATCGTGTTGTCAGAAGCCAGTATGCATGTGTGTTTATTTGTGATATGCTCAATGGTTGGGGCTGCTTGATAAAACGTTAACATGAACGGAACCCGTTCCTCTTTTTGTTTCTCTTTCCTCTGCACGTCTTTGGGCTTGAGTGAGTACAGGTTTGGGATACCCCCGAATCAGGAATTTGTTAAACATCTCTTGCAGTTGATGTTTGCAAGTTATTGGGTTGGAATTGATCCGAAGCACCCTTAAAAATTGGGAAATGGGGAGGCTGTTGACCAATGGCTTAGGATGTGAGCTGTCGTATCTTAATAGTGTGTTCCTGTCGGTGGGTTTGGTGTAAAGGCCCGTGGTTATTAGTCCATCAGAGTCCTTGTCGATAGCTACGTCCAGAAAGGTCACATGTGTTGTCGATACCTCTGGGTTAAAAGTGATGGTCGGAAAGATTGAGTTAATGTATTCCATAAACTTGTCAAAGTCTTGTCTGTCCCCATGCCATACGGTGACCACATCATCGATATAACGACCCCATTACTTTACATGGTCCGTATACAGGGGTGATGGGTAAATATATCTTTCTTCAAGAAAGCCAACGAATAAATTAGCAAAAGCCGGGGCTATGGCACTACCCATAGCTGTGCCAAGGATCTGTTTATAAAATACATTTTCGAACCTAAAGTAGTTATTATGTAGCACAATTTCAAGACCAGTGGTAAGGTATTTCTGCGGGTTCCCGCGAGAGAAAGTGTTTCACGGCCTTCACTCCTTGTTCGTTTGGTATATTTGTGTATAAGGAGGAGATGTCCATGGTGGTAGTGGTTGGGTGAGGAGCCGGGGGAGGGGGCCACCTGTCAAGGTCAAGAATCAGACCAGGACTGTGGCAGTGGGTAGGTGGTGGCGGTGACAGAGGGGTGTACTATATATATATATATATATATATATATATATATATATATATTATATATATATATATATATATACAGACAATATATATGGCAATGTGGCATGTTTGTAATGTGTCGCACCTTAATGAAGTGGCTGTGGAGCCATGATATGCAGGGGGCTGTCTCAGTGATCCCTTTGGATGCCACCGACAGACCCTTTTTCTTTCCTGGTGATGTCATTTTTGATTATCATTGTTCTTTTGTACCCCTCTTTTGGGTCATTGCACTGCACACTGCTACATAGCGCTGTTGACACTTTGTCACTTTAGATTAGCACTTTTAATTAGTTTTATATTTATTGTTTTACAGTGCAAACATGTTTTTGAATTCTTTTTAGCTACTTTTTGCATGCACTACGGGTCTGATAGTGTGCATGAACATGCTTTTACTTTAAAGAGTATATGTCTCAGTTGTTTGTCATGTGATTTATACATACATTATATCTCATACATAGTACTTGCGTTGGAGATTTTATTAGCAGTGCAGCCTGGATGTTGTCAATTATTGTTGGTTTGCTGGAACCAACCAGAAAAGATATACGGTATAATGTGGCAGGCGCATGGCCTTATGTAACGTTATGATCAGTTAAAGCTATCTTTTACTGCATTGTTTTCAGTCCTCAATAAGCAATGTGTGCTCTTTAATTATGACATTAAAGGAATCTAACGTGTATAAGGCAAATTAAATCGTCATCGATAATGAAGGGCTAAACCCTCTTCAGAAGGGAGGGGATGTCCCGGTGGGTATTTGCATTCTAACCCCTGATATGTAACCCACTATAATGGGGCAAGCTTTTCAGACAAATTTTAACCCTTAAATAAAGGTAAGCTTGATATGTTTGGGTAAGGAGGACATCCCTTAAATAAAGGTAAGCTTGATATGTTTGGGTAAGGAGGACATCTCTTAGGCCCTTATTTAAGAAGGGATAGCGTCAGGTAGCGCCTGGTTAATGAGAGGTAGCGACTGATAGCGACTGGTGAACGCCGGACACGGCACGCAATTACACATTTATCAAGCAGAATCTGTTGAGCGACTGGAATAGCGCCATGTAGCGTCTGATTCATCATTTTTACAGCCTCAGCGAACAGCGCCAGCGTTCAGCCTTGCACAGCGCCAGGTATGACCTCTCGCTACCTGGCACTCTCCCATACATTTCAATGGACGATCCTTTTCTTCTCTTTAAACGGGTTTTTTTTTTTTTTTTTTCAAAAAATCACAAATAATTATTTGACCTCTTCTGGCATTGAAATAGCATTTTTTAAATATTTCCTCAAAAATGACATTACAGGTCTGCCATTAAAGTGTTCATGTTACAATGTTGCTACAATGTAATTCCATATGTTGTCGCTTTGTTACTAGTGGATAGATGCTGAAAAACAGACTTTAATCACACCGCCTCCTGCGCTCTGGGCATCAGGCAACTATTTTTCAGCGCCAGAGATTTGTGAAGCTGTTTTTTTCCTGAATATGTTGTGAGTCGGTCGCTATGAGCAGTCGCTACCATGCGCTCCCATACAGCGCTGTAGTGGTCAAATAGCGACTCCTCACAATGTATTCACCATTACTGAACAGCGACTGAGTCGCTATAAAGTAGCGACTCATGGCCGAGCACTGCGACTACTAGCGGGCGCTCTGAAAATGCCTGCTACAGACGCTCATCTGTCGCTACCTGCCGCTAATGATGAATCAGCCTGTTATTGTCTATAGATAAACTAAAGTGTTAACCCACTATAATGCGGTAAGATTGTGGTCTTATGTAAAGTTAAGATAAGGGAACAATGCAGATGAATTTTAACCCTTTATATAAAGACACACTTGACTTGTTTTGGCACAGAGGATATCTGTTATTGTCAACTGATAAACTATATGAGTCTTAAAGTGGATCAAAAAAAAATTTTCTGGCCGTGCCCCCCCCCCCCCCCCCCCCAAAGGGCCTCCAGGGGCAGAATCAGACCAGGACAGTAGCAGTGGGCAGGCTGTGGGGGTGACAGAGGGGTGTCCTCTTACATAATGCAGAGTTTGCAGCAGATAGGAAGAAACTGTACACGTATCTGAGCCGGCAATCACAGGGGGCATTGATGGCAGGGGCTACAATAAGATGGCCTCCCCCATGAGTGAGGACACTGGCAGATGGCACTCGCCACCGCCACTATGGGCTAAAAGCTAGTTGACAGGCTTTACTGAACAACAAACCCCGAATGCCAAACCCAAACACAGACTTCCTGCTAAAGTCTGTGTTTGGATTCCGGGACCCTCCCGGATAGGCCCGGGAATCTATAAGATTCCCGGGCCGATCCGAACCCCCCCGCGGGGCATCCAAAATCAGGATGCCCCGCAGTGTGAACTCCCCAGGACGCCCAGGAACCTTACCTTGATCCCGATCCAACGGGCCACGGATCCAACGGGCCGAATCTCGCGCTTCTCTCTAGCAGGGCGCCCTCCCTGTTACAGGGAAGCACGAGATGCGGCCGCCAGCGTGCTCGGAGCTGCTGTGGTTGTACGTCGCTTGGACGCACATACCACAGCGGCTCCGAGCGCCCTGATTGGTCGAGCGGCCGCGCATGCGCCGTAGGAGCGGGGTGAGGTGAGTTTTTACGAGCAGTCGGGGGGCTTTCACATAGCGTGGTGGACCAAGACCCAGTATAGTCAAAATCCTGGGTGTTGGTCCACTTTAAACCTAACTGGTCTGTCCAGGGAAAAAAAAAAAAAGATTTTATTTTACCGCAGTAGCTTCTCCCACTGGCTTGTTTGAGATTACAGATTGTCTGATCTCGATTCTGCCGCCTGATGTGTATTGCCCATACTCCCTGGCCTCCCTCTAGTCTAAAGCAAGCTGAGCCAATCTGAATAGCTGGGCGCTAAAGTACGACTCAGCTAAAAGGAAGCCATGAATGTGGGCAGGTGCACTGAAACCACTCTAGGAGCATGGGAAAGGTAAGTTTCACACAGCCAGGCTTTTTGGATTTCACGGTCAGCTGACGCGTGTTTTTATCTGCTTTTTCACTAATTATAATATATATATAAATAAATACTTATTAAAAAAAAATATATATATATATATATATATATATATATATATATATATATATATTTGTGATGTGCCACACCTTGATTAATGGCTGGGGAGCCATGATATGCAGGGGAGCTGTCTCAGTTATCCCTGTGGATGCCATCAACAGACCATTTTTCTTTCCTGGTGTTTTTGATGATGATTTTCGCCCTCTTTTGGGTCATTGCACTGTACACTGCTACATACCGGTGACACTTTATCGCTTTAGATTAGCACTTAGAAAGAGGCACTTTGATTAGTTTTATATTTATTGTTTTACAGTGCAATTATTTAACATATTTTCATTTCTTTTTAGCTACTTTTTGCATGCATTATGAGTCTGATAGTGTGCATGAACATGCTTGTACTTTAAAGAGTATGTCTCAGTTGTTTGTCATGTGATTTATACATACATTATGGGCCTTATTTATCACGGGCTAGCGCCAGGTAGTGTCTGACGAGCGCCAGGTACCGCCAGCTATCGGCGGCTACCGACTCAAGTACGCCCGGCGGCAGTCACAATGACGCATTTATCAAGCTAAATGAGGCTAGCGCCGGCAAGAGCGACGGCTAGCGCGGGATTCATCATGAAGCCGCCTGGAACGAACAGCGCCGCTGCAAATTCCTTCACAGCGCCAGGTATGACCTGTCGCTCCCTGGCATTGTCCAATGCATTTCAATGGCGCAATGTTTAATTAATCATAATTAATTGGTATTATTTTTTTTTTTTTTTTATGTCAAAAATTCTGTGGCCACTTCTGCAATGTTCGGTTTTTTTTTAAAGTAAAAAAAAATAAAAAAAAAATTTGTGCAGAAATGATCTTACAGGTCTGATATTAATATATTCATATTACAAAATGATTCCAAAAACATGTATAACGTTACAATCAAAAAATATGGTTGTTTAGGGGTTAAAAACTAGTTAACACACATCGCCGCCAGCGCACTGGGGTTTAAACAAGGAATGGACAGCGCCAGCAAATTCGGAGCGTCATTTTTTAATGAATATGAAGCTAGCCGTTCGCTCTGGCCATTCGTTGTCAGGCGCTCACATACAACGCTGAACCTGTGAAACAGCGACCCCTAAGCCCGTATTCAACATTACCGCACACCGACTCAGTCGCTGTCATCAAGCAAACGCCGGCCAAGCACAGCGAATACTGGCTGGCGCTGTAAAAATCACGCTACAGTCGCTCATCTGTCGCTACCTGGCGCTATAAATGAATCGGCCTCCCCATCTCATACTTGCTTTGGAGATTTTATTAGCAGTGCAGCCTGGATGTTGTCAATTATTGTTGGTTTGCTGGAACCAACCATAGAGGATATACTGTATAATGTGGCAGGCGTGTTGCCTCATGTAAAGTTTTGATCAGTTAAAGCTATCTTTTACTGTACTGTTTGCCGTCCTCAATAAGCAATGATAAGCAATGTGTGCTCTTTAATTATGACATTAAAGGAATCTAATGTATATAAGGCAAATTAAATCCTCATCGATTATGAAGGGCTAACTCCTCTTCAGAAGGGAGGGGATGTCCCAGTGGGTATTTGCGTTCTAACCCCTGATATGTAACTGACTATAGCTTTTCAGACATTTTAAATACTGCCCAAAGGGGGATGTGGCAGCAGATCGGTGAAGTTTGGGGGGGGGGGGTTTAACCGCCCCCGATGTTCCTTATGTAAATAAAGGCAAGCTTGATTTGTTTGGGTAAGGAGGACATCTCTTATCGTCTATAGATTAACTAAGGGGATTATTTAAGAAGGGATAGCGCCAGGCAGTGCCTCGTAGCGGCAGGCAGCGTCTGGCAAACACGGGGCGTTGTACGCAAAACCACATTTATGAAAGTGAATATGGTGAGCGCCTCTAACAGCGCCATGTAGCAACCGATGTATTATTACAGGCGGCTCAGTGTATAGCGCCGGCGCTCTAGCTCCCAGAGCGCCAGGTATTACCTTTCGCTCAGTGTCGCTCTCCCATACATTTCAATGGGGCTTCATTAGTTGTGTATAAACAGCGTGTTTGACAATTTTTCTGGTTAGTTTTTTGCTCCAATCATTGTGTGACGTCTCCTGGCTGCAAACAAACACTTTAAAAACTTTTTTGACTTTTTATATTTTTATGTAGAATTGTCATTACAGGTCTGGCACTAAAGTGTTAATGTCACAGTGTTAAAACAATGTCATTTCATGTGCTTTCGCTTTGTTACTGGTGGATATGTGTTCAGAAACAGATTTTAATCACACAGCGTCTGGCACTCTATGCTACAGCGCCCAGCTTTAGAGCGCTGACGCTGTGTGTGTGTATTTTTTTATGGAGTCGGTCACACTGAGCTGGCGCTACCTCTTGCTCCCTGCAGTGTTGTACTGGTGTTAGAGCACCCAACATACATCACATTCATCAATGCCGGCCAGGTTACTACAGTGCCCCGATACCTGCTTACAGCATCTACTAGCGGTCGCTCTAAACGCCGCTATACAGACGCTCATCTGCTGATACCTGACGTTAGTAATGAATCAGCCTCTAAAGTGTTAACCCACTATAATGGTAAGATTGTGGCCTTATGTTAAGATAAAAAAAAAACGCACGTTTGGTTTGTTTTGGCAGAGGATATCTGTTATTGTCAATAGATAAACTTTATAATATATAAGTCTTAAAGTGAATCAAAAACCATTTTTCTGGCCGTGCGGCCCCCCTCCACCCGCCCTCCCTGTCCGAGTACCTTGAGAGATGCTGATGGCTCAGCAGTGGCTTGGTTTTCAAATAAAACGGGGAGGCCGATTCATTAATAGCGAAATGTAGCGACAGTTGAGCGACTGTAGCAGTATTTTCACAGCGCCCGCTAGTAGTCGCTGTGCTTGGCCGTTGTTCGGTTGTTGATAGCGGCTGAGTCGGTGTGCAGTAATGTTGAATACGGGGTGACGAGTGGCTATTTGACAGGTTCCGCGATGTATGGGTGCGCATGATAGCGACTGGCCATAGCGACCGGCTTCCACCATATTCATCAAAAAATTCAAGCGCTGTGAAATGCTTGTTTAAACCCCAGAGCGCTGGCGGCGATGTGTTAAAAGTAGTTTTTTAACCCCCAAACCACCATATTTTTGGAAACAAAAAAAAAAAAAAAAATTTTGAAAGAATTTAGTAATATAAATACAATAATATCAGACCTGTAATATCAATTCTGCACAATTTTTTTTTTTTTTTTTTTTTACCTTAAAAAATTATCTAACATGGCAGAAGTCGTCACAGAATTTTTCACATTAAAAAAAAAAAAAACAATAACAATGAATTATTAATATTTAAAGATTGTTCCATTGAAATGCATTGGAGAGCGCCAGGTAGCGAGAGGTCATACCTGTCGCTGTTCAAGGTCGGACGCTGGCGCTGTGGGCTGAGGCTGGAATAATGATGAATGAGTGGCTATCTGGCGCTATCTCAGTCGCTAAGCAGGATTGGCTTGATAAATGTGTGATTGTGGTGGGGAGCCGGCGTTCTCGTGGCGGGGCCCGTCACTACCGGCTGCTCACCAGTCGCTACCTGTCGCTATTCCTTCATAAATAAGGGGCTGTGTCTTTCCAACTCCAAAGCCAAGTCTAGATGCAGCGGGCTGCCGGCATCCCCTTTCTGTTTGGACACTCCCACCCCATTCCTTTTGGATGGACTGGGTACAGGAGCATGCACCGCTACAGGGAAGCCGGGGATGCGGCGATCATAGTGTCGCGGGAGCGGCCAATAAAAGTGAGTTTACCGGCAACCACAGGGGTTACACACAGCTGCTATGGGATGCCCCGGGGGCAGGCTGGTGGCCAGGACTGGAATCTTTTAGCTTTAAAGAGGAGCAACCACCCTCCTCAAGTCTAAGGGGCAGTGGTCTCCCTCTTTGTGATCCCCCCGTATCGCCCAATTTACTGACCTATTTCCAGACCTATACCCTCACTGAATCTCTGCGCCACGGCCGCATCCCAGGCATACCTCTATCTAGGGTACGTACCTGCCCCAGGCCTATCTGAATGGCTTGCGGCAGAAGAAAATCTGAATTGATCGAGCGCTGCTGATTGGCTGAGCAGTCTAAGTGGTGTCCAATATGAAGAGAGTTTTTCACCAAGGAAGACGGGGAGGCCGATTCATTAATAGCGGCAGGTAGCGACAGTTGAGCGACTGTACCAGTATTTTCACAGCGCCCGCTAGTAGTCGCTGTGCTTGCCCATTGTTCGGTTGTTGATAGTGACTCAGTCGGTTTGCCGTAATGTTGAATACGGGGTGACGAGTCGCTATTTGACAGGTTCCGCGATGTATGGGAGCGCATGACAGCGACTGGTCAGAGCGACCGGCTCCCACCATATTCATCAAAAAATCACGCTCAAAAAATTCAAGCGCTGTGAAATGCTTGTTTAAACCCCAGAGCGCTGGCGGCGATGGGTTAAAAGTAGTTTTTTAACCCCCAAAACCACCTTATTTTTGAAAACCAAAAAAAAAAAAAAATTTTAAGAATTTTGTAATATGAATACAATAATATCAGACCTGTAATATCAATTCTGCACAATTTTTTTTTTTTTTTACCTTAAAAAAATCATCTAAAATGGCAGAAGTGGTCACAGAATTTTTCACATAAAAAAAAAAAAAAAAAACAATTAATAACAATTAATTATGAATATTTAAAGATTGTTCCATTGAAATGCATTGGAGAGCGCCAGGTAGCGAGAGGTCATACCTGTCGCTGTTCAAGGTCGGACGCTGGCGCTGTGGGCTGAGGCTGGAATAATGATGAATGAGTGGCTATATGGCGCTATCTCAGTCGCTAAGCAGGATTGGCTTGATAAATGTGTGATTGTGGTGGGGAGCCGGCGTTCTCGTGGCGAGGCCCGTCATTACCGGTCGCTCACCAGTCGCTACCTGGCGCTATTCCTTCATAACTAAGGGCCCAAATCCCTGGAAAGTAAAGTTCTTGGGTTTTGTTACTTTATAATGTAAACGCGAAGGAAACTTTAGATTATTTTAACCCTTAAAGAGGCAAATTTGATTTGTTCTGCTAAGTATGATATATGTCTACATCTAAACTATATACTGTGAGGTATGTTGGTCTCACCCAAGCAAGAAGCGGGTTTCTATAGCGCGAAGCGCAGGTGGAAGCACCCCCCTTTGTCCTGTCTGTCCTCACCATTGATTGCATGCTGTACAGTAATATAGCTGAGTATCTCTTTTTTGTATATATTTGTATATATTTTGTTTATCTTTGTGTCTCATATGCTTCATTTTGTTGGTCGCATGTTGCGTATCACTAGTAGATATATTTTGTCATTTTAAATGGGTCTGTTGAATGGATTTGCACATATTATATAAAATACGATTAATGATGTTTTGCACAATGCACATTTCTTGTATTGTTCTAGATATTTCCACTAAGGTCTTATAATATAATTGGATACATAAAAAAATTTCCGTAAATAGGTTTATATATAGGGAGATTTTTGTGGTGATAGGTTGGACACCTTTACAGTAATTTTGTTGATTTAGGTAATTTTTTGTGCCGGCACAAAGGGTATTAGTTGTATGTATATGTTCTTTTAATGAGCTTAGGTTACCTCAACTATAGCAGCAATCTAGTACTTTACGGATGACATTTTTTCTGAGGACGGACTATGGCCCTTATTTATGAAGGAATAGCGACAGGTAGCGACTGGTGAGTGGCCGGTAATGACGGGCCCCGCCACGAGAACGCCGGCTCCCCACCACAATCACACATTTATCAAGCCGATCCTGCTTAGCGACTGAGGCCCTTGTTTAACAAGGGATAGCGCCAGGTAGCGAATGGTGAGCGGCCGGTAATGACGGGCCCCGCCACGAGAACGCCGGCTCCCCACCACAATCACACATTTATCAAGCCGATCCTGCTTAGCGACTGAGATAGCGCCATATAGCGACTCATTCATCATTATTCCAGCCTCAGCCCACAGCGCCAGTGTCCGACCTTGAACAGCGCCAGGTATGACCTCTCGCTACCTGGCGCTCTCCAATGCATTTCAATGGAACAATCTTTAAATATTCATAATTAATTGTTATTGTTTTTTTTTTTTTTTTTTTTTTAAATGTGAAAAATTCTGTGACCACTTCTGGTCAGTTAATTTTTTTAAGGTAAAAAAAAAAAAAAATAAAAAAAAATGTGCAGAATTGATATTGCAGGTCTGATATTATTGTATTCATATTACTAAATTCTTTCCACATTTTTTTTTTTCCAAAAATATGGTGGTTTGGGGGTTAAAAAACTACTTTTAACACATCGCCGCCAGCGCTCTGGGGTTTAAACATGCATTTCACAGCGCGAGAATTTTTTGAGCGTGATTTTTGATGAATGTGGTGGGAGCCGGTCACTCTGACCAGTCGCTATCATGCGCACCCATACATCGCGGAACCTGTCAAATAGCGACTCGTCACCCCGTATTCAACATTACTGCACACCGACTCGCTATCAACAACCGAACAGCGGCCAAGCACAGCGACGACTAGCGGGCGCTGTGAAAATACCGCTACAGTCGCTCAACTGTCGCTACATGTCGCTATTAATGAATCGGCCTCTATTTCTCTTCATAATGAACATTTATTTCAATATTATGGGACTACTAGAGGGGGGATGTTTTTAGGTGTCTTTATTCTTGGTTTTAAATGTCTTGTCTCTTGATGTTAAAATAATAAAAATTCTTCATAGATTGTTTATTGGTTGTGCTCCGTTTTGTGAGTGGTCCCTGGTGTATCAATTGACCCTAGGTTCCACTCTGCTCTGTATATACTGTAAGGGGTAGCTCACTTGGCACAGAGGATATCTGATATTGTCTACAGATAAACTATATAAGAGGAACATTGGAGGTCTAAAAGACCCCCTGGCCATTCGAGTTCCACTCCTTGGAGCATCCTGAATTGGGATGCCCCACTGTGTAAAACCCCCCTGAAGCCCCGTTTCACTCACCTTGTTCCGGAGCCCTCGCGCTTTTGCGACGTGGCTCACCTCTAGCCGAGCGCACACCCACGCCCGGCCTTTCTGAATGGACAGCGCGGGCATGTGGTGAGTGGGGTATGCGGCTAGCAGAGCACCCAGCACCCTTTGCTGCCGCTAGGCTGCTTAGCCGTCCATGCGTCTAAGGGCCTTATTCATGAAGCTCTAGCGCCAGGTAGTGCCTGTACAGCGGCAGGTAGCGGCAGGTGAACGCCGGACACGGCACGCAATTACACATTTATGAAGCGGAATCTGGTGAGCGACTAGAACGCCATGTAGCGTCCGATTCATCATTATTAGGGATGAGCGAACCGGTTTGGACGAACCGGAATTCGCTCCGAATTTCAGGGAAAATTCGATTCGGCACAAACCCGAATTGTTTTGGTTTCGTGCCGATCGAATTTTCCCTTAAATAATAAAAAAAAAATGCCGGCATGGTGGGAGCGTGGAGGCCGGCACCGCTCTCAGGCGCCCTCTGATGACGCGTCCTCTGATGACGCGTCCTCTGATGACATCTGAGAGCGGCGCCGGCCTCCACGCTCCGACCATGCAGGTAAGTGTTTGCTTTTTAAAAAAATGCCGGCATGGTGGGAGCGGGCACGCCGGCTGCGCTGTCAGCGGCCCGGCTTCCGCCGCCCGCCGACAGCGTAGCTGGCCTGCCCGCTCCCATCATGCCGGCATTTTTTTTTTCAGATGAGCGATTCGTGAAAGTTCGATTCGGGCGAACCCGAATTTCTTGGGGAAATTCGGCGAATCGCCCGAATCAAACTTTCAAGAAGTTCGCTCATCTCTAATCATTATCCCAGCCTCAGCGTACAGCGCCGGCGTTCATCCTTGCAGAGCGCCACGGCTACCTGGCGCTCTCCCATACATTTCTATGGACGATCCTTAAATCCCTTTCCTGATCCCATTTTTTTTTTTCCCTAAAAAAAAAAAAAAAAACCTGACGTATCCTGGGCAAGAAAATGACATTTTTGAAAACTTTTTGTATTAATAATATTTTTAATATTTTTATGCAGAATTGTCCTTACAGGTCTGGTATTAAAGTGTTCATGTTACAATGTTACAATGTTATAACAATAACACATACAGCGTAGTATAGCGACTCACATATCATATTCATCAATGTCGGACAGTGACTGAGGCGCTCTGAGACAATGATCCATGGCCGAGCACAACGACTACTAGCGGGCGCTCTGAAATCCGTGCTAAAGACGCTCATCTGTCGCTACCCGGCGTTAGTAAGTAGTTGTCAGCTTCGGAGCCGAGTGAAAGCGATCGAGCTGATTGGTTGAACTGGCCACTCAGCCAATCAGCGCGTTCATTCTCATCCGAGTCTGCATCGAGGGAGCGACAGGAAGGTGAGTAACCTAGGGGAATACACACAGCGGGGCACTGAAAGAAACAACACCCCGAAAAGTGAAAATCGGGTGCGTTGTTCCTCTATAACACACTATAATGTCTCAAAATTGTGGCCTTATGGAAAGTTATAGTGAAGAGAACACTGCAGATGAATCTTATTTCTTGAATAAACACAAGCTTGATTTATTTTGACGATAGTTATTGTCTATAGACAAACTATCTAACTCACTATAGTGGGGTGAACTTTTCACCTACATTAAGGCCCTTATTTATGAAGGAATAGCGACAGGTAGCGACTGGTGAGCGGCCGGTAATGACGGGCCCCGCCACGAGAACGCCGGCTCCCCACCACAATCACACATTTATCAAGCCGATCCTGCTTAGCGACTGAGATAGCGCCATATAGCCACTCATTCATCATTATTCCAGCCTCAGCCCACAGCGCCAGCGTCCGACCTTGAACAGCGACAGATATGACCTCTCGCTACCTGGCGCTCTCCAATGCATTTCAATGGAGCAATCTTTAAATATTCATAATTAATTGTTATTAATGTTTTGGTTTTTTTTTAAATGTGAAAAATTCTGTGACCACTTCTGCCATTTTAGAAAAAAATTGTACAGAATTGATATTACAGGTCTGATATTAATGTATTCATATTACTAAATTATTTAAAATACTTTTTTTTTTGGTTTCCAAAAATATGGTTGTTTGGGGGTTAAAAAACTACTTTTAACACATCGCCGCCAGCGCTCTGGGGTTTAAACATGCATTTCACAGCGCTTGAATTTTTTGAGCGTGATTTTTTGATGAATATGGTGGAAGCCGGTCGCTCTGACCAGTCGCTATCATGCGCACCCATACAGCGCGGAACCTGTCAAATAGCGACTCGTAACCTTGTATTCAACATTACGCCACACCGACTGAGTCGCTGTCAGCAACCGAACAAGGGCCAAGCACAGCGACTACTAGCGGGCGCTGTGAAAATACCGCTACAGTCGCTCAACTGTCGCTACATGTCGCTATTAATAAATCAGCCTCCCCATTAACTAATCCAGGAATCCCGTGGCCCAACTGCAGATTCACATACAATGCCATCGACACCCTTATGAGGCCGCAGGCATTGCTACTGATCACTATGATCATCAGAGAAAATAAGCACTTAGCACCCTAAGATGTAACCGTCCCCCATCACACATGTGAGTCTTTCCTGGCTGATGAAGCAATCGGGCAGACATTAGCCATGGGGCAATAAAGGTTAATAGCTCCATAAATGGCCACATTAAGTGCTACAATCATGTAGCAGGCCATGCTTGCAACAGTAGATCTTTCATCCAACACCCAGCTTTCTTATATCACTCCGGGTGTGCCAGCATCGATCATTTCTCTGGGCTTTTATCCTAGAGCTATACAGGATGTATTATCCATGTCTATACCTTGATAAAGTGGCCTGTGAGCGGGGGGCCACGAAAAGCGTTGGGGGGATCGCTATTTGACCTGGGCATTCCTGGGAGACACTCAGAGCTATACACTCAGGTGATGTGTATGTTTTCAAATTGGTTGTTGTATTTGATATTTGAGTTTGTTCTTCTTCTTTTCTCTTGCCACATGTTATATTTGCACAGATTAGCACTAATGCACTTTATGGATTTATTGTAATATTAGCACTGAAATATGATATTTTTAGGATTGGGTATGGGTAAAACTGGGATGCCCCTGGGAATGTGCGGTCTAGTCTTATATGTTTTTTAATTGTTTGTTATGTGATTCTTGTGGGTAATTATCAATAAATACTTTATGAATTCATTATATATATTTAGTTAATTTATTGATTACCGTGGAGGGGGTGCGGTGGTTTGGAGCTATTCTGGGTGAACTGCTGGATTCATCATTACAATACTATTATCCATGTTTAATTGCCATGGTCGCATTGTATAGGTCGTATCCTTTGCTTTGCTTGCAGCGAGGCCATAACATGAGCCAAACAACATTCATTATCATTACCAGATCGATTGTGACCTTATGTAGAATTGTAGTGAATGGAACACTTTAGATAAAATTTACCCTTAAATAAAGGAATTAGCGCCAGGTAGCGCCTCGTAGCATCAGGAAGAGTCTGGTGAACGCCGGCCGATGTATGCAAAACCACATTTTGGAAAGTGAATACAGGCGGCTCAGCATATAGCATATAGCGCCCGCGCTCTAGCATCAAGCAATAGCGCCAGGTAGTGTCTGACGAGCGCCAGGTAGCGGCAGCTAACGGCGCCTACCGACTGAAGTACGCCCGGCGGCGGTCACAATGACGCATTTATCAAGCAAAATGAGGCTAGCGCCGGCGAGAGCGACGGCTAGCGCGGCATTCATCATGAAGCCGGCTGGACCGAACAGCGCCGCTGCAAATTCCTTCACAGCGACACGTATTACCTGGCGCTACCTGCCGCTCTCCCATACATTTCAATGGCAGACGCTGCAATGATTGTTTTTAGTGGTTTTGGGGTTTTTTGCTTTTGGACAAAATTCAACACATGTTTATATTGATATGTTTTATGAATCTAGCTGGTTATTTATCTTTTTTTTTTTTTTTTTTTTTTTTCACAATGTAATGTTGTGAGTGACATGGGAATTGCATCTCCTCCACCCAAACTCATTGGCCTCAAAAGCGCTGGTTTTCCACACAAACGGGGCTTGTAAAGCTATTTTGTAGCCTGTCAGGTTGGGCGGTCACGTTCGCTCTTCGAAATTGTCAGCGCCCAAGCTATTCGGCAGCCCTGTCCTTGATGAATCTGTGTTGGTCAGTGTTTGTGCAGTCGCTGTTTTAATTCGCTATGTGGCGGCGCGAGCGTCGCTGTGCCTCGCTGCGCTGCGTTGTGCGGCGCTGTGCTGTTCATACATGTGCCCTTCTGCCATTTGCAAGGAATTCACTTCCCGCGACCCCAGTCGTTGTTAATGAATACACTGTAGTTGTGAGCGTGCCTGGCCACATATTGCAGGATTAACATTCAGTCGTACCAGCTCATAACAACCCGTTATGCATTCTCATGTGTGCCACATTTTCAGGTAGTTGTCTAGTTTGATTGTGTGATGACTTTGTGAAGGAATAAGATTTGTATATTTAAGCACAACGGTGTATGCTTTAGAAGGACCTATGCATTACAGTATGTAGAACCCCCTGCTAAATCAAGCTAATAATTTGTTGCGCCGTGGGCCCTAGCTTGTTTTGGAGCGTCATTTTAATGTTTTTCCGCCACTTAGCTTGCACATAGCTGATATTAGCTTGTCCCTGCTGCGCGCATGTTTTTTTTTTCAATTTGGAAGCCCAGTTGCTTGCGTCATATCCGGTTCCGGGATCCTCCTTTGCGTTTCAACGCCACCTTAAGGTAAAACTGTCTTGCGCTTATGCCAATAGCTTGTTTTTGAGCGTCATTTTAATGGTTTTCCGCCACTTAGCTTGCACATAGCTGATATTAGCTTGTCCCTGCTGCGCGCATGTTTTTTTTTTCAATTTGGAAGCCCAGTTGCTTGCGTCATATCCGGTTCCGGGATCCTCCTTTGCGTTTCAACGCCACCTTAAGGTAAAACTGTCTTGCGCTTATGCCAATAGCTTGTATTTCAGCGTCATTTTAATGTTTTTCCGCCACTTAGCTTGCACATAGCTGATATTAGCTTGTTGCTGGGGCGCGGTGCGTATTTTTGTTTTGTTTTGTTTTTTATGTCTCATGTCGCTAGCGTCATTTCCGGTTCCTGTTTCCTCCTTAGCGTTTCCAATATGGCTCCCAAACGGCGAGTAATGCGCCTCCCCAGCTCCTCCTCAGATTCCGGCCCCACCACCCCTCCCCCACATCCCCCACCTACCTCACCTTCCCCAAATACCACCCCTCCCACCCATTCCCCTCCTGGGCCCCAAAAACAAAGGCGCACCCGGGTGGATAGCCGGGTCAATGGCCAGGTTGTGAAAGTGAGTATTTTAGTTATGTATTTTTAGCTTAAAAATGTATAAACACACAGGGTGGATAGGGGCTGAATTTTTATTGTTTTTAGTCCAAAATTTAACACTCCACATGGGGCATCCCCATTGTGGATGTCCTGCTTGGATGGCCCCCCCCCCCCCTGGAGGGCCCCAAAAATTACCTCTGGCCCGTCCCATCTGTGCATGCGTGAGTTGCGGATGCCTATTGCGCTTACCTCTAGCAGGGTGTACCCCTGCGCCATACATATTTTCATTTGGTGTGCAGGCGCACTCCCTGTTAGAGTCAAACGCCACATGCGTACTTTGCCGTGCAGACGCAGCTGAGCTGGTATGCACCTCCCAAGGCCCTTGGATGCGCATACCACACCGGCGTGGACCGCTGTGTTTGGCTTGCGGAGTGACGTGGGAGTGTCCTCAGCGGTGTATTTGGGCCCTTCAAAGGGGGTTGCAGACAGTGGGCCACCCACAGTAGTTGTGGCCCAAAAAAGTGCACACAAACCCAGACTAATGTAAATCCTGGGTGTGGTTCCACTTTGATCTTGTCTCTGTATAACTGTTTATGACATTGTTCTGAGGTCATGTTTTGATTTTTATTTTTTATTTTTTTTTCTTTTTTCCTAGGACTTCTGCCTGGCCGAATACGACTATGCCCGAGGAGCAAAAAAACGCCTTGCCATGGAGGTGAAGGCCACTGTGTCCCGGCGCTTCAAGACCGACCTGACCATCCGGGCGATCCAACAGAAATGGTCAGATTTTAAGCGCCGGGACCCAGAAGGCGTGTACCGCCTATATGATGCCTACGCATCAGGTAAGTTAAAGCTTATGTTCTTTTTTGCCTTTGTGCAGAATCATCTGCTAAGCTGTGTCCTTTTTTGCTCTTTATATTAATTATTTGCTTTCACCCCCTCCACACAGATAAGCGTCCTCCCCTGGGGAAACGTGGGAAGGGATTCCTCCCCCGAACCAGGCAGGCGGACTCGGGGGAGTCATCGGGGGAGGGTCCCTCCCGCGGGTCCTATTTAGAGGACCCAGGGGAGGAAGGGGATGACGCCCCAGAGGAGTGTGCTGCTGGGGGGCAGGCTGGATCAAGCCTCAGCTCCTCACACTCTGAGGCTGAGGACTCTCACCAGGCAAGGGGCCACTCTCAAGCAGGGAGTGAGAGGGAGGAGGGTGGCCCTTTGCCTGGTGGATCTTCTGAGCAGAGTGTGAGGAGCCGAGGCTCCCCGCCTCCTCCTCAGAGCCCTCCCTGGGCTTCAAGTGGCGCTTCATCCCCTGGTGAGTTTACATGTTTTAATTGTTAGTCTGTGCCAGGTTTCATCTGACCATTTGTGCTTAGCCCTTGCAATTCCTCTGTAATTTGCAGGGCATCATATAGGCGGCACCTCCATGGATTTTTGGCGTCAAATCCTCCTCGGGCATAGTCGTGGTAAGTGTATGTTTTAAGCTAGTTCATTTTGGACTTTATGTCATTCCTTAAAGTGGACCCACAAACATTGCTGATATTGCTTGGATTATGGCGCCTTGCCTGCCAAATCACATCCCTCACCCAGGGCCCCCCCCCCAACCAAACACCACAAACTACTTCCCTCTTTGGGGGTGGCAGAAGCCATTGTCCCTGCCTCCTGTGTGGCACTCGAGATGTGTGTGCGCCTGCGCTCTGTTTCATACTGGCATGCGTGTGCGCACACACTGGCGGAGTGATGTGCGGAAGGCAGGGGCGGTGGCGGACTAAAATTGTGTTGCTCTGCCAAAGTAGACTACTACACTGAATAATCACAATCCTGTGTCTTGGTACACTTTTAACAGACACGTTTCCTGGTCCATTGTCTAAGCTGGTTTGCTAATGTACATTAACATCACAAACCACACTACAGTGCTAGCCAACTGGAAACCACCCCTATGTTTCTGGCCACACCATGATGTGTGCTAGCAAAAGTTACTTTACGTGAAGTAGTTAGGGCAAACACATGTTGCACACTGGTAACATTATCCATTAAATTGTTAATGAGTCATTTACATTGCAATGTAAAGGTTAGTGCCAGATTTGCAAAATGGATACATGTGGCAACCATAAACACTTCACATTAACTAATGGGCCAGGAATATAGCAAATATCTTTTAACATGTATGTAAAGAAGTGTTTGTTTTTGGAGCTAAGACTCAATAACCAGATTGATGTCCAAACTTCGGGTGTCATAGCTCCACTAAATGTTGTTTTGTATTTTCTTTTTTTATGGACAGATGTTGCTACGCAGACGGAGGCAGAATTCCTCCTCCCCACACCAGCTCCAGGGACGGCCAGCAGCATGGGCCACCGCCACAGCTGCGATGGTGAGTACATCCAAATTAATATGGGTAAATACTTTGTAAACATTTCTCTTCTAGTTACATTTGTAGAAATGTGCAATTGACCAATGTGTGAATATCACACACATCTAGGTTAAATGTGTTTGGTCAATAATCCAACATGCCAGTCACCATCCTTGATAGTTGCCTCACATTCTTGTTACGGACACATACGGACTATTTGTGGCGTATAGACAACCAAATGGGGCTGATTAGGTGTTTACCAATAACATTATAGGGCAAACTTCCATCTTCCTTAGGCACTGATGTTTGGCTTGGACTAAAGACATAAATGTCCTTACTTGGCCATAAACATTATTACCTTTGCAAGAGTGAAGCTGGCCCAACACCAAGGCTGTTTAATGTGCATTAAACATTTAATTTGCCAACAACTAACAACTAACACCCCGCGGAATATACGATAAGTGCAGGTACCACGGGTCCACCCCACCAAGCAAACCCCTAATTATGGGAACTTATCTTCCGCTGCCTCCTGCGCAACACTCCAGACGTGCATTTTTCCCCCCTGGGCCTCTGTGAATGGCCGCCGGGTCCCCATGAGCAGCCAGAGAGTGACATGCGTGAAGAGGGGGTGGAAGAGGAGTGTACATTCCTGTTCCCTGCATAGACGTTAGCGTGCCTTCTTTGTGGCAAGCACGTTGGAGCATGGAGAGGTGAGTGGCTATGGATTACTGTGTGTATCCACACATCAGGGGAAATACAGATCTGTGAGAAACAACAAAGTGGGCCAAAACCCAGGATAAACTATATTGTGGGTGTTGGTCCACTTTAAGAGTAAAGGTATGTGGTCCTAACATGTTTTCAAGTCAATATTAAAACTTTATTTTAAAATGTTAGGGGCACATTGTTCACCAATGTTAATGTGAGTGTTAGCAAGTTAGAAACACTGACATTACATTGCTACATCTGTGTATGTTGAGTTCCCAATCAAATTCTAATATATTATTTTTTATCACATCTCTACAGCTTGTATACGCCAGCATCGCAGACTGTGGCGGGCCTTCCGACAGATGAAAGGGATGCTGCTGGCCATGAAGAGGCGTCGGAGACGTTAGGGTGGGGGGGATGGCTGCCCTGGCCCTGTTTTCTTGGCTTTGTTGGCCTATGTTGGCCGTGTTGGGCCAATGTCTATAAATACATTTATATTTACCAAGAACTGTGTTGTTCCTTGACCAGCATAGGTTTAGATTTCAAAAAACCATTATGTCTAAAATTAGGCAGCCATTTTGAGCCAGTACATGTTTACACCATAGTAAGCAATGTTAACTAATGTGGCACATAAATGGTGGCATAATATTAGAGATGATTGAGCAAATCAGCCATGACTGTGTATTTAGCTTTCACATGTATGGATAAACACAAATTAGAGGTGGGTTTCAAAAATTTATTTACATAAATCATAAGAAAAAGGTTTACAAATTAATATTCTTGGCTGGGTGGCCGGGGAGGTTGGGAGTCATTGCTAGGGGCGGTGTTGGGGGACAACAGTGCAGTAAAAAATATAGACTGCTGTTGTATGAGCTGTTGTAGCAACAACAAAGTTTGGTCCTGCCGCTGTATTGCCTCTGCCTGGCGCTGTATTGCTTCTTCCTGGCGCTGTACAGATTGCTCGATAACATTTGCAAGGCGACCAAGGTCCTGGTTCTGTTGTAGGTTTTGCCTTAACTGGTCCACCTGGCGCTGCAGGCCCTCATTTTGTTGCTGACACATCAGCACCTGATTTTCCAACGCCGCAATGCGCTCATTAGTTCCATCACGCGGCTGTTGGCGACTGTAGTCCTCCAGCATCCGGACCCCTAGTTGGTAGAAATCGGCACTGGTTGGTGCCACACCTCCTCTTGCTGTGGTTGGAGGCTAAACAAATAGTAAACCACATTTTAGTCAAACGGAACAAATGCAGTTATGCCCCTCCCAAAAGTTACCATAAACACTCACTAGACAACTTACCCTTGTCTGAGCCTCTGAAGCTTGGCCACATGGGACTTGGGAAGAGGTCCCAGCTTGGGGTTCTGGTTCCGCCTCCTGCCAAAACAACAATGAAAGGAAATGTTACATGTTGCTTCTTCCACTACCCACGAATATGCCAATGGGTTTCGAGGTCGTCTACATCAGCCATGTTACCTGCGTGTCCTCCGGCCCAGGTAGGCTCGAGGTCTCGCTGCCAGAGAGTCGCAATTCAACATCCGAGATGTCGGGCAAGTTGGCATATGCTAAACAGGAAAATCAGGTTAGTAGGTCTGTGGGCCAAACTCTAATGTAACCTGGTTAGGCTAGCGAGGCCATACCTCTAAAAAGTTTAAAAATACACACTAGACCAAAGGTCTCTGTTAAACTCAGATTGTTAACATGTATGTTACAGGACTAAGACGCACTAATTTCTGCAAATCTCATCATAAACATTGCTTAAATTAAACATACCCGCAATATCCCAGATGTCTGGAGTGGGGTCCTCACTCGAGCTTGGACCTTGAAAATACATGTGGACACACAAGTTGCCAGAAGCAAGTGGCACAACATTAGAGCCAAAATACAGACTAGAGCAAGGCAAAACCACTTACCCTCATCTCTGGCAGCTGGAACTTGAGGGGCCCTTTCTGGACAGCCACTTCCGATATTCGGGTCAACTAAAAAAAAAAAAAAATGTGTCTAAATAATCAGCAAACTACTACAGGGAATGTGTGGCTAAAAATATGTCCGCAAAGATACATTGCTATCACTCAAATAACTAAGAGACTGACCCTGGGGAGGCAACCAGCACTCCCAAGAGGCATCTTCAAGTTTACCAAGCAAACATGTAGCTTAGTAGACTAACCAAATTGAACCAGTGTAACCTAAACAGCAGAAAGGATACATTATGTATTGCTCTACACACCAACAGGGTCCTGTTGACCGGCAACATCGGAAGTGGGGTCCAAAGATGAACCAGTCACTTGGCCTACCAAGAAAAAAGACAAATGAGACACATGCACTTGAGTCAAAGTGGATCAAGCAAGGTGAACACATGCACTTACCGACATCCAAAGAGTAGGTGGGATCCGGAGGAGATGCTGGGGCCAAGGGCATGGGAGCTAGGCCAAAATAAAACCAACATTGAGCCATAGCTAATGTGCGTAGCAAAAAAAAACATGCATTAAGGTGTGTGAGCAGCTCTTTCACTAATATTGACTAATCAAGCCAAGTGTGGCTCACACATTGATATGCCGATATATGGCTACACATCTCTGGCATCCTACATATCTACACATGTTAGGGCCTTGTTAGTTACTGGCTGTGAGTGTTACAGTGGGCGTGCAATTAGGCCGCACGCACATATTATTAATAGTCAACAGGGCAAACCTTTATTGCTTGAGCTGCTCCCACACCCATTTGTTTAGAAAAAAACCAGCAAACAAATTATGGGTAAATACCTTCAATGGCAGACTGGGGTAGCCTTGAGGTTGCTGGAAGGGCAGGAGCTTGGGTGTCCGGAGCCACATCCCGGACAGCAGCATGTGCACCTATGCATAAAGCAACAGACAGAAAAGTTACAAATGTTTGAGCTATAATGTAATACTTCACAGGTCCTACAGTTAGTTGGTCAAAATGTAAAAATGCTAATCACAGACATTAACATTAGGTTATTGTAAAAGCCAGAAAATATGTACCTTCAGCCCAACCGGTGGTGTCATCCCCAGGATCCACACCCTGCAGCCGAGCCAGTGGGATTTTGGCCTTCAGCATCTCCTCATACGGCCTGTAGGTACTCTTTGGAGCCTGGATGAACCCACTGTCCACATCAAGATCGTGATTCATCTTTTTCATAAGGGCCCCTCGCAAAGTGTAGAAGCGTTTCCTGCAGGATGGGCCACTACGTGGGTGTTGAGCTGTGCTACTAAGCTCCACACCAATGGCATCCCACAGTTTGCTTCTTTCTTGTTTGCCTAGGGACTTGCTTTGGGAGCCAAATATCAGCTCCCATTTCGCAAGTGTCAGGCGCACAAGATGATTATTCTCAGCCAAATTAAATTCAGGCTCCCTCTTGGCACCTGGGCGCTTAGCCTGGGGTGCTGCCCCACCTTCAGGCTGTGCCCTTTTCCGTAAGGGAGGTCTGCGCACAGCACCCACCAAACTCCTACTCGGGCCTGCTGTGGCCGGCAGATGTCCTGTATTTGGCTCCATCCTGTAGCTGCACACACACACAAATCAACACCCCACAAGCACGCATGCACACTACAGAATGGCATCGCAATCTCTTAGGCTTGGGCAGGTTTTATGTGCTCTAACAGCCAATCCAAAAGCAGCCCACTTAATTGATTCACACATACAGCCCAGTTCCTTCTAGGCACACCTCCACTGCACTGACAGAAGCATGTGTGTTAGCCAATTAACTCATTACAGACCTCATTAAACAAACAACACACACCCAAATCCAACAATGGACTGATGTATCTGCAACCCTTGTGACATGTGCTTAGCCTAACGGCTATTTAAAAAAACAACAGCTTCACTTTCATTGGTCCCCACCTGATTTTTGGCCCATGTCCGTTAATGCACGCACGTTACGGCTCAAGTACGCTAGTAGCGCTACTAGCGTGCGCGTGCGCACTCTGTTTTACGCACACCTGGGTCGGCTAATTGGCGCCCGGAAATAGCAGAGCGCCGCAAAAGGCGGCAAAGCGGACCTGTCACTTTTGAAAATGAAGTATAAAAGGAAGGAATGAACTAGGTTCTGCTATTCTTACACTGTGGCAAAGGCTGTGGTGTGGTGCTGTGCTCGCTTCCCTTAGCTCATTTGAGCCTCTGTCTGGTTTCTGTCCTCACTCTCTGTGGCTTGTTGGGTGATTTCTGACATCAGTGCTGTTTCTTTAGGAGCTTGGTTTGGGTGGCATCTGCAAATATTGTGTAGCATACAGCAAGTGAGGCTTGATTTTGGGGCCTTTTGTGGGCTGTGCAGCAACTCCCCTCTTGGTTGTGCTTAACTTAGAAAGCTGGTTTTCAGCAGGCTGGTGGTTTGGACCACTATAGTTCTGGTTTTGTGGTGAGCTGCATTGTAGCGGGTGTGTGTGTAGTGTGATTGTTTGTGTGTGTGTTGTGTGTTAGTGTTTTTTTTTGTTTATTTTTGTTTTTGTATATATCTTTAGTGTGTGTGATGGATAAGAGGGTGATGTATGGTGTCTGGGTGGATGGATGTATGTGTATGCTGAAAGAGCAGGAGGAAAGGGAGCGGGGTGTTGTGAGGCTTAGGGCACCCCGCTCCTTTGCAATCCGCCTTTCAGTATGGGACTTAAGTGACGAGCAGATCAGGAGCCGCTTCCGTCTGAATCGTGCTGCACTACAGTCCCTATATGATCAGATTAAGACCAAAATCGAGCCATCCACCAAACGCACTCACTCCATTCCAGGCATAGTACGCCTGTGTGCCACTCTTAATGTGTTGGCACGAGGGACCTTCCAGGCAACCTCAGCCCTCCTCAGCGGGATAAGCCAGGCTACTATGAGCCGCATCCTAATCCAGGTAGTTCTGGCAATTTGTGATTTAATCCCAATTTACATCAAGTTTCCTGAGGATGAGGAAGAGGTTGCCAAAATAAAACATGCTTTCTATCTGATGGGAGGGATCCCGAATGTGCTAGGGTGCGTTGATGGTACACATATCCCTTTCCGCCCTCCCCGTGCACAGGAGCTGTCCTACAGAAACAGGAAGCAGTTCCATTCATTTAATATCATGGTGGTCTGTGACCATGAGATGAAGCTGCGGGCGGTGAGATCGGGGTTCCCCGGCTCATGCCACGATTCTTACGTCTTGCAGCGGACAGTCCTGTGCCGGAAGTTTGATAACAACGAAATGCCAGCTGGCTGGCTACTGGGTAATAAATTAACCATGTCTATGTATTTTGCTAATATGTGGCCTAGTAAGGCATTTTTAAACAAACTACCACCCAAAAACATGTACTAGTACTAATTGCTGTCTCTCTCCTTGTGTTTTTTCTACAGCGGACAAGGGATATGGGCAGAGAACGTGGGTCATGACTCCGGTCAGGAACCCACGGACCTCTGCCCATGAACGCTACAATGCAGCGCATCGCAAGACCAGATGCATTGTGGAAAGAACCATCGGCCTGCTGAAAGCACGCTTTCTCTGTTTGGCACGGCCAGGAGGAGAGATGCTCTACAGCCCACAGAAGGTTTCCAAAATCATCCTTGCCTGCTGTGTGTTACACAATATCTGTATATGTCACCGAATCCAAGCCCCCGAGGAGACAGCACTGGTGCCAGAAATCCCCAACCTGCCCGCAGATAGAAGTGAGGACACCCAGACTGGCGATGAGCTAAGGGAAAGGCTGATCACTTCTTATTTTGCGGTAAGCTAACTACCCTTCACTCTAATGCAAGTACTGCACTCCTGTTTAAATGTCTTTGACCTCCCATCCAAAAGAGCAAACAAACGCACTAAGGGGGGGTGTAAGATGACCCAAACCACTCTAAGGGGGGTGTAAGATGACCCAAACCACTCTAAGGGGGGTTTAAGATGACCCAAACCACTGTAAGGGGGGGTGTAAGATGACCCAAACCACTCTAAGGGGGGTGTAAGATGACCCAAACCACTCTAAGGGGGGTTTAAGATGACCCAAACCACTCTAAGGGGGGGTGTAAGATGACCCAAACCACTCTAAGGGGGGGTGTAAGATGACCCAAACCACTCTAAGGGGGGTTTAAGATGACCCAAACCACTGTAAGGGGGGGTGTAAGATGACCCAAACCACTCTAAGGGGGGTGTAAGATGACCCAAACCACTCTAAGGGGGGGTGTAAGATGACCCAAACCACTCTAAGGGGGGTTTAAGATGACCCAAACCACTCTAAGGGGGGTGTAAGATGACCCAAACCACTGTAAGGGGGGGTGTAAGATGACCCAAACCACTCTAAGGGGGGTTTAAGATGACCCAAACCACTCTAAGGGGGGTGTAAGATGACCCAAACCACTGTAAGGGGGGGTGTAAGATGACCAAAACCACTCTAAGGGGGGTGTAAGATGACCCAAACCACTGTAAGGGGGGGTGTAAGATGACCCAAACCACTCTAAGGGGGGTGTAAGATGACCCAAACCACTCTAAGGGGGGGTGTAAGATGACCCAAACCACTCTAAGGGGGGTTTAAGATGACCCAAACCACTCTAAGGGGGGTGTAAGACGCCAATGTTGGTTATCAAGTTATGCATTTTTTTAAAAGAAAACACAAAATAACTATAAAGATATATACTAACTGCACTTTTCTTAATTTTTCAGGCACAAAGAGATGCACCATGATCTCGACATTCCTTTTACAAACCTTTCCTGGACTTTACTTTTCTTTTGCATTTCTGCAGGACTTTTCTTTTTCTATTTCATTTATGTTTTATAATTAATATTTTGTTAGAGAAAAAATTAAAAAAAATATAGATATATACATGTGGCTATGTGTTTAATTCTGTTGTAAGTTTCCTTTTCATTCTAATTCCTATTTTCATTTTCCTTTTCTTTCTCTGTTCTGTTTTTATTTTCCTTTTCTTTCTCTGTTCTGTTTTTATTTTCCTTTTCTTTCTCTGTTCTGTTTTTATTTTCCTTTTCTTTCTCTGTCCTGTTTTTATTTTCCTTTTCTTTCTCTGTCCTGTTTTTATTTTCCTTTTCTTTCTCTGTTCTGTTTTTATTTTCCTTTTCTTTCTCTGTCCTGTTTTTATTTTCCTTTTCTTTCTCTGTCCTGTTTTTATTTTCCTTTTCTTTCTCTGTTCTGTTTTTATTTTCCTTTTCTTTCTCTGTTCTGTTTTTATTTTCCTTTTCTTTCTCTGTTCTGTTTTTATTTTCCTTTTCTTTCTCTGTTCTGTTTTTATTTTCCTTTTCTTTCTCTGTTCTGTTTTTATTTTCCTTTTCTTTCTCTGTCCTGTTTTTATTTTCCTTTTCTTTCTCTGTTCTGTTTTTATTTTCCTTTTCTTTCTCTGTCCTGTTTTTATTTTCCTTTTCTTTCTCTGTCCTGTTTTTATTTTCCTTTTCTTTCTCTGTTCTGTTTTTATTTTCCTTTTCTTTCTCTGTTCTGTTTTTATTTTCCTTTTCTTTCTCTGTTCTGTTTTTATTTTCCTTTTCTTTCTCTGTTCTGTTTTTATTTTCCTTTTCTTTCTCTGTTCTGTTTTTATTTTCCTTTTCTTTCTCTGTCCTGTTTTTATTTTCCTTTTCTTTCTCTGTCCTGTTTTTATTTTCCTTTTCTTTCTCTGTTCTGTTTTTATTTTCCTTTTCTTTCTCTGTTCTGTTTTTATTTTCCTTTTCTTTCTCTGTTCTGTTTTTATTTTCCTTTTCTTTCTCATTGGTGATTTAATTGTATTTCCTTTTTAGGTAACAAATAAAAATTAAAAAAATTGTGGCTATGTGTTTAATTATGTTTTATTTTCCATTTATATTCGAAGATCTGGTAGAATTTAATTTCCTTTTACACAAAATAAAAAAATTATTACATTTCTAAACAAATGTGGCAATGTGTTTTATTCAGAAGGTACTGGATGGCCAGGACACAGCAAAGCTAACAGGCGCTGTGTAGAATAGCGTGATCACACTGACTGACAGCGCCAACAAAGCAGAGGGCCAACATCATATTCAGCAATGTAGGCGTTGTTCGCAACAACGCCAGGTAGCGACTGAGGAGGCCTGCTATAGCGAATCGCTAACGCCCGCGGCTGACGCTAGCGGCGCTCATAGCGCCATACTTCAGTCGCTCATCTGTCGCTACCTGGCGCTATTGATGAATCGGCCTCTAGGTTCCAGAGCGCCAGGTATTACCTTTCGCTCAGTGTCGCTCTCCCATACATTTCAATGGGCTTGCATTAGTTGTGTATAAACAGCGTGTTTGGCAATTTAATGTAATTTTTGCTCCAATCATTGTGTGACGTCTCCTGGCTGCAAACAAACACTTTTAGGAACTTTTTTGACTTTGAATATTTTTATGCAGAATTGTCATTACAGGTCTGGCACTAAAGTGTTAATGTCACAGTGTTACAACAATGTCATTCCATGTGCTTTCACTTTGTTACTGGTGGATATGTGTTCAAAAACAGACTTTAATCGCACAGCGTCTGGGGCTCTATGCTACTGTGCCCAGCTTTAGAGCGCCGACGCTGTGTGTGTGTCTAGTGTTTTGTAAAATATGGTGTGAAAAGCCGAGTGCCGGGCGCACTGAGCTGGCGCTACCTGTCGCAGGCTTCAGCGCTGTACTGGTGTTACAGCGGCCAACACACATCACATTCATCTATGCCGGCCAGGTTACTAGAGTGACCGAGGCAGCGCCTACCAGCGGTTGCTCTAAGCGCCGCTATACAGATGCTCCTCTGCCGATACGGGGAGGCCGATTCATTAATAGCGCCAGGTAGCGACAGATGAGCGCCAGTAGCGTTATTTTCACAGCGCACGCTAGTATTCGCTGTGCTTGGCCGTTGTTCGGCTGTTGACAGCGACTCAGTCGGTGTGCGATAATGTTGAATACGGGGTTAGGAGTCGCTGTTTGACAGGTTCCGCGCTGTATGGGAGCGCATGACAGCGAATGGCCATAGCGAACGGCTCCCAGCATATTCATTAACAAATCACGCTCCAAAAATTCTCGCGCTGTGAAATGCTTGTTTAAACCCCAGAGCACTGGCGGCGATGGGTTAAAAGTAGTTTTTTAACCCCCAAACAACCATATTTTTGGGAAAAAAAAAAACATGTTTTTACAAACATTTTGTAATATGAATACATTAATATCAGACCTGTAATATCAATTCTGCACAAATGTTTTTTTTTTTTTTTACCTTAAAAAAAATATCTAACATTGCAGAAGTGGTCACAGAATTTTTGCCATTTAAAAAAAAAAAAAAAAAAAAAAACATTAATAGCAATTAATTATGAATATTTAAAGATTGCTCCATTGAAATGCATTGGAGAGCGCCAGGTAGCGAGAGGTCATACCTGTCGCTGTTCAAGGTCGCTCGCTGGCGCTGTGGGCTGAGGCTGGAATAATGATGAATGAGTCGCTATATGGCGCTCTGTCAGTCGCTAAGCAGGATTGGCTTGATAAATGTGTGATTGCGGAGGGGAACCGGCGTTCTTGTGGCGGTGAGCGTCATTACCGTTCGCTCACCATTCGCTACCTGGCGCTATCCCTTGTTAAATAAGGGCCTTGGTGTTAGTAATGAATCAGCCTCTGAGACAGCTCACCTGCATATCATGGCTTCCCAGCCATAAATCAAGGTGTGGCACATTACAAGCATGATATATATACATATATATATATATATATATATATATATATCCTCCACGTTTAATGGCCATGGTCGCATTG
This sequence comes from Gastrophryne carolinensis, assembly GCA_027917425.1. Lineage (NCBI taxonomy): Eukaryota > Metazoa > Chordata > Amphibia > Anura > Microhylidae > Gastrophryne > Gastrophryne carolinensis. The sequence goes on from CM051235.1 coordinate 608,278,770, forward strand.
TATAGGTCGTATCCTTTGCTTTGGTCACAGCGAGGCCATAACATGATCCAAACACACTGAACAACATTCATTATCATTACCAGATGGATAGAAGGGCGCCGGCCCTTTTAGGGCTGGCAGCCCCATGACTGGCCTGCGCTTCCTGTTGGAAGCTGACCAGCCTTGGGATTGGGGGAAGAGATCGGGGGAAGTGACCTCAGGGGAGGGGGGGGGGGAGTATATAGGGGCAGGCCCCCCCCTCCTCTTCCTCTTTGGCCCCTGATCTCTTCGCTGGAACGTGCTTTCCGACCCGCCCGCCCTTTATTGGGGGCTGATGGAATGGTCGATTGGTCACAGCAGTAGCTGGTTGGTTTTGGGGCGGTTTGGTCGGGACAGGTTGTATTATGTTGTATGTATGTACATATATATATATATATATATATATATATATATATATATATCTATATATGTTTATTTTAAAAAAAAAATAAAAAAAAATAAAAAAAAATCATATTTACACTTTAATATATATGTAAAAAAAAAAAAAAAAAAAATAAAAAAACATATTATTTACATTTTAATATGTATAAAAAAAAAAAAAAAAAAAGAGGATTTTTATATATTTATTGACATTTGTTCAGTTAACAGGGTACAAGTAGTGGTTTTTATGTATAATTTGTGGGGAATTTATCGGGCATATGTGTCAATGCGTTTGTATCGGGGGATTGTTGTAAATTATTCTTACTGTTATTTATTTGTCACAGCTTTGGCGGTCTCCTCTGCTCGGTTCGGGTCTGAGATGGCACGGAAAGTGGGGGTAGGCTACAAGGAAGCGGCTGTTTCGGCGGAAACGGGCCAGGAGGACAGGTGACTGAGTTTAAGGGGAAGGGAGGGACAAAGGGAAGGGGTTAAGGTGGATTTTGGCAGTTAGCCCCGTTGAGCTACCAGGCCTAGGAGGGATGCGGCCAGGCTCACGAATTGGCTTCTGTTTTAGATTCCGGGAGGTTGGTGAGCCTTCGGGCCGCCTCCCCTCCCCTTCTGTTGGTAGGTAGGGTGTGTTGGAATCTCAGACCTGGATCGGGGAGATCGGGAGTGCATCGTTAATTGTTATTTGTTATTGTTTTATGTTGAGGCTGTGGCCGATTAAAATTCCATCAATTTCCGAAGAAGTGGTTGTCTGGCTCCTTTATTTTGGGAGTGTGGGTGGGTTGGTGTTAGCTGAAGACGTATGGAACGCTAGCACAGTCATGTGACCTTATGTAAGATTCTAGTGAAGGGAACACTTTAGATACATTTTACCCTTAAATAAAGAAACGCTTTGTTTTGGGAACTAGGAGATATTAACATCTATATCTAAACTATAGTGTAACAAATTCCTAGTTTGTACATGACGATAATTAACTGAATCGGAACTGATTAATATGCTACAGAAAAAGCGATAAATCTGACGTGCAATTTACAGGGACACATAGAGGGAATAAGAGGCTGAGGATTGACATGTTGTTTTGTCTGATGCTTTTCTGGTTACACCACCTGCTGTTATATATTTATTTGGCCTTTATGATTTTCTGGCTCTCTTTTGTGTTGTCTGTGTGGTGTTCTCTGTCCTTACATGGGTGCCTGGAATCCCTCTTCTGTCTTCCTTATGAAGTATCCATCTCATCATCATCATCTCATCAGCACCTCCAGCCCCTGTCCTGCTATTGGGGATAAGGTCTTACATTTGCTATAGTGGGCACTAGGCCTTTTGTTTTCCTGTGTTCCAGTCCTCCGGTGTTCAGTGTTAGTCTTGCTGCTGTGCTGTTTGTGCCGTGTTATCTGTCTGCACCCCTCCACAGAGTATCCAACCAAAAAGGGGGCTGTCTGTCCCCAGCCTGTGTCTCTGCTCACCTGTCCCCAGCCAGGGACTCTGCTCGCCTGTCCCCAGCCTGTGACTCTGCTCTCCTGTCCCCAGCCTGTGACTCTGCTCACCTGTCCCCAGCCTGTGACTCTGCTCACCTGTCCCCAGCCTCTGATTCTGCTCGCCTGTCCCCAGCCTGTGACTCTGCTCGCCTGTCCCCAGCATGTGACTCTGCTCACCTGTCCCCAGCCTGTGACTCTGCTCACCTGTCCCCAGCCTGTGACTCTGCTCGCCTGTCCCCAGCCTGTGACTCTGCTCGCCTGTCCCCAGCCTGTGACTCTGCTTGTCTGTCCCCAGCCTGTGACTCTGCTCACCTGTCCCCAGCCTGTGACTCTGCTCGCCTGTCCCCAGCCTGTGACTCTGCTCACCTGTCCCCAGCCTGTGACTCTGCTCGCCTGTCCCCAGCCTGTGACTCTGCTAGCCTGTTCCCAGCCTGTGACTCTGCTCGTCTGTCCCCAGCCTGTGACTCTGCTCACCTGTCCCCAGCCTGTGACTCTGCTCACCTGTCCCCAGCCTGTGACTCTGCTCGCCTGTCCCCAGCCTGTGACTCTGCTCACCTGTCCCCAGCCTGTGACTCTGCTCACCTGTCCCCAGCCTGTGACTCTGCTCACCTGTCCCCAGGCTGTGACTCTGCTCACCTGTCCCCAGCCTGTGACTCTGCTCGCCTGTCCCCAGCATGTGACTCTGCTCACCTGTCCCCAGCCTCTGATTCTGCTCGCCTGTCCCCAGCCTGTGACTCTGCTCGCCTGTCCCCAGGCTGTGACTCTGCTCACCTGTCCCCAGCCTGTGACTCTGCTCTCCTGTCCCCAGCCTGTGACTCTGCTCGCCTGTCCCCAGCCTGTGACTCTGCTCACCTGCTCCCAGCCTGTGACTCTGCTCGCCTGTCCCCAGGCTGTGACTCTGCTCACCTGTCCCCAGCCTGTGACTCTGCTCGCCTGTCCCCAGGCTGTGACTCTGCTCACCTGTCCCCAGCCTGTGACTCTGCTCTCCTGTCCCCAGCCTGTGACTCTGCTCGCCTGTCCCCAGCCTGTGACTCTGCTCGCCTGTCCCCAGCCTGTGACTCTGCTCGCCTGTCCCCAGCCTGTGACTCTGCTCGCCTGTCCCCAGGCTGTGATTCTGCTCACCTGTCCCCAGCCTGTGACTCTGCTCTCCTGTCCCCAGGCTGTGACTCTGCTCGCCTGTCCCCAGCCTGTGACTCTGCTCGCCTGTCCCCAGCCTGTGACTCTGCTCTCCTGTCCCCAGGCTGTGACTCTGCTCACCTGTCCCCAGCCTGTGACTCTGCTCGCCTGTCCCCAGGCTGTGACTCTGCTCGCCTGTCCCCAGCCTCTGATTCTGCTCGCCTGTCCCCAGGCTGTGACTCTGCTCACCTGTCCCCAGCCTGTGACTCTGCTCTCCTGTCCCCAGCCTGTGACTCTGCTCGCTTGTCCCCAGCCTGTGACTCTGCTCGCCTGTCCCCAGCCTCTGATTCTGCTCGCCTGTCCCCAGCCTGTGACTCTGCTCTCCTGTCCCCAGCCTGTGACTCTGCTCGCCTGTCCCCAGCCTGTGACTCTGCTCACCTGTCCCCAGCCTGTGACTCTGCTCTCCTGTCCCCAGGCTGTGACTCTGCTCACCTGTCCCCAGCCTGTGACTCTGCTCGCCTGTCCCCAGGCTGTGACTCTGCTCGCCTGTCCCCAGCCTCTGATTCTGCTCGCCTGTCCCCAGCCTGTGACTCTGCTCGCCTGTCCCCAGGCTGTGACTCTGCTCACCTGTCCCCAGCCTGTGACTCTGCTCTCCTGTCCCCAGCCTGTGACTCTGCTCTCCTGTCCCCAGCCTGTGACTCTGCTCGCCTGTCCCCAGCCTCTGATTCTGCTCGCCTGTCCCCAGCCTGTGACTCTGCTCTCCTGTCCCCAGCCTGTGACTCTGCTCGCCTGTCCCCAGCCTGTGACTCTGCTCACCTGTCCCCAGCCTGTGACTCTGCTCTCCTGTCCCCAGGCTGTGACTCTGCTCACCTGTCCCCAGCCTGTGACTCTGCTCGCCTGTCCCTAGGCTGTGACTCTGCTCACCTGTCCCCAGCCTGTGACTCTGCTCTCCTGTCCCCAGCCTGTGACTCTGCTCGCCTGTCCCCAGCCTGTGACTCTGCTCGCCTGTCCCCAGCCTGTGACTCTGCTCGCCTGTTCCCAGCCTGTGACTCTGCCCGCCTGTCCCCAGCCTGTGACTCTGCTCGCCTGTCCCCAGCCTGTGACTCTGCTCGCCTGTCCCCAGCCTGTGACTCTGCTCGCCTGTCCCCAGGCTGTGATTCTGCTCACCTGTCCCCAGCCTGTGACTCTGCTCTCCTGTCCCCAGCCTGTGACTCTGCTCGCCTGTCCCCAGCCTGTGACTCTGCTCGCCTGTCCCCAGCCTGTGACTCTGCTCACCTGTCCCCAGCCTGTGACTCTGCTCTCCTGTCCCCAGGCTGTGACTCTGCTCGCCTGTCCCCAGCCTCTGATTCTGCTCGCCTGTCCCCAGCCTGTGACTCTGCTCTCCTGTCCCCAGCCTGTGACTCTGCTCGCCTGTCCCCAGCCTGTGACTCTGCTCACCTGTCCCCAGCCTGTGACTCTGCTCTCCTGTCCCCAGGCTGTGACTCTGCTCACCTGTCCCCAGCCTGTGACTCTGCTCGCCTGTCCCCAGGCTGTGACTCTGCTCACCTGTCCCCAGCCTGTGACTCTGCTCTCCTGTCCCCAGCCTGTGACTCTGCTCGCCTGTCCCCAGCCTGTGACTCTGCTCGCCTGTCCCCAGCCTGTGACTCTGCTCGCCTGTTCCCAGCCTGTGACTCTGCCCGCCTGTCCCCAGCCTGTGACTCTGCTCGCCTGTCCCCAGCCTGTGACTCTGCTCGCCTGTCCCCAGCCTGTGACTCTGCTCGCCTGTCCCCAGGCTGTGATTCTGCTCACCTGTCCCCAGCCTGTGACTCTGCTCTCCTGTCCCCAGCCTGTGACTCTGCTCGCCTGTCCCCAGCCTGTGACTCTGCTCGCCTGTCCCCAGCCTGTGACTCTGCTCGCCTGTCCCCAGCCTGTGACTCTGCTCTCCTGTCCCCAGGCTGTGACTCTGCTCGCCTGTCCCCAGCCTGTGACACTGCTCGCCTGTCCCCAGCCTGTGACTCTGCTCACCTGTCCCCAGCCTGTGACTCTGATCACCTGTCCCCAGCCTGTGACTCTGATCACCTGTCCCCAGCCTGTGACTCTGATCGCCTGTCCCCAGCCTGTGACTCTGCTCGCCTGTCCCCAGCCTGTGACTCTGCTCGCCTGTCCCCAGCCTGTGACTCTGCTCACCTGTCCCCAGCCTGTGACTCTGCTCTCCTGTCCCCAGCCTGTGACTCTGCTCGCCTATCCCCAGCCTGTGACTCTGCTCGCCTGTCCCCAGCCTGTGACACTGCTCGCCTGTCCCCAGCCTCTGATTCTGCTCGCCTGTCCCCAGCCTGTGACTCTGCTCTCCTGTTCCCAGCCTGTGACTCTCCTCACCTGTCCCCAGCCTGTGACTCTGCTCTCCTGTCCCCAGCCTGTGACTCTGCTCGCCTGTCCCCAGGCTGTGATTCTGCTCACCTGTCCCCAGCCTGTGACTCTGCTCTCCTGTCCCCAGGCTGTGACTCTGCTCGCCTGTCCCCAGCCTGTGACTCTGCTCGCCTGTCCCCAGCCTGGGACTCTGCTCACCTGTCCCCAGCCTGTGACTCTGCTCTCCTGTCCCCAGGCTGTGACTCTGCTAACCTGTCCCCAGGCTGTGACTCTGCTCGCCTGTCCCCAGGCTGTGACTCTGCTCTCCTGTCCCCAGCCTGTGACTCTGCTCGCCTGTCCCCAGCCTGTGACTCTGCTCGCCTGTCCCCAGCCTGTGACTCTGCTCGCCTGTTCCCAGCCTGTGACTCTGCTCGCCTGTCCCCAGCCTGTGACTCTGCCCGCCTGTCCCCAGCCTGTGACTCTGCTCGCCTGTCCCCAGCCTGTGACTCTGCTCACCTGTCCCCAGCCTGTGACTCTGCTGGCCTGTCCCCAGCCTGTGACTCTGCTCGCCTGTCCCCAGCCTGTGACTCTGCTCGCCTGTCCCCAGCCTGTGACTCTGCTCGCCTGTCCCCAGCCTGTGACTCTGCTCGCCTGTCCCCAGCCTGTGACACTGCTCGCCTGTCCCCAGCCTGTGACTCTGCTCGCCTGTCCCCAGCCTGTGACTCTGCTCACCTGTCCCCAGCCTGTGACTCTGATCACCTGTCCCCAGCCTGTGACTCTGATCACCTGTCCCCAGCCTGTGACTCTGATCACCTGTCCCCAGCCTGTGACTCTGCTCGCCTGTCCCCAGCCTGTGACTCTGCTCGCCTGTCCCCAGCCTGTGACTCTGCTCACCTGTCCCCAGCCTGTGACTCTGCTCTCCTGTCCCCAGCCTGTGACTCTGCTCGCCTATCCCCAGCCTGTGACTCTGCTCGCCTGTCCCCAGCCTGTGACACTGCTCGCCTGTCCCCAGCCTGTGACTCTGCTCGCCTGTCCCCAGCCTGTGACTCTGCTCGCCTGTTCCCAGCCTGTGACTCTGCTCGCCTGTCCCCAGCCAGTGACTCTGCTCGCCTGTCCCCAGCCTGTGACTCTGCTTGTCTGTCCCCAGCCTGTGACTCTGCTCGCCTGTCCCCAGCCTGTGACTCTGCTCGCCTGTCCCCAGCCTGTGACTCTGCTCGCCTGTTCCCAGCCTGTGACTCTGCTCGCCTGTCCCCAGCCAGTGACTCTGCTCGCCTGTCCCCAGCCTCTGATTCTGCTCGCCTGTCCCCAGCCTGTGACTCTGCTCTCCTGTCCCCAGCCTGTGACTCTGCTTGTCTGTCCCCAGCCTGTGACTCTGCTCGCCTGTCCCCAGCCTGTGACTCTGCTCGCCTGTCCCCAGCCTGTGACTCTGCTCGCCTGTCCCCAGCCTCTGATTCTGCTCGCCTGTCCCCAGCCTGTGACTCTGCTCGCCTGTCCCCAGCCTCTGATTCTGCTCGCCTGTCCCCAGCCTGTGACTCTGGTCACCTGTCCCCAGCCTGTGACTCTGCTTGTCTGTCCCCAGCCTGTGACTCTGCTCGCCTGTCCCCAGCCTGTGACTCTGCTCGCCTGTCCCCAGCCTCTGATTCTGCTCGCCTGTCCCCAGCCTGTGACTCTGGTCACCTGTCCCCAGCCTGTGACTCTGCTTGTCTGTCCCCAGCCTGTGACTCTGCTCGCCTGTCCCCAGCCTGTGACTCTGCTCGCCTGTCCCCAGCCAGTGACTCTGCTTGTCTGTCCCCAGCCTGTGACTCTGCTCGCCTGTCCCCAGCCTGTGACTCTGCTCGCCTGTCCCCAGCCTGTGACTCTGCTCGCCTGTCCCCAGCCTGTGACTCTGCTCGCCTGTCCCCAGCATGTGACTCTGCTCGCCTGTCCCCAGCCTGTGACTCTGCTCGCCTGTTCCCAGCCTGTGACTCTGCTCGCCTGTCCCCAGCCTCTGATTCTGCTCGCCTGTCCCCAGCCTGTGACTCTGGTCACCTGTCCCCAGCCTGTGACTCTGCTTGTCTGTCCCCAGCCTGTGACTCTGCTCGCCTGTCCCCAGCCTCTGATTCTGCTCGCCTGTCCCCAGCCTGTGACTCTGGTCACCTGTCCCCAGCCTGTGACTCTGCTTGTCTGTCCCCAGCCTGTGACTCTGCTCGCCTGTCCCCAGCCTGTGACTCTGCTCGCCTGTCCCCAGCCAGTGACTCTGCTTGTCTGTCCCCAGCCTGTGACTCTGCTCGCCTGTCCCCAGCCTGTGACTCTGCTCGCCTGTCCCCAGCCTGTGACTCTGCTCGCCTGTCCCCAGCCTGTGACTCTGCTCGCCTGTCCCCAGCCTGTGACTCTGCTCGCCTGTCCCCAGCCTGTGACTCTGCTCGCCTGTCCCCAGCCTGTGACTCTGCTCGCCTGTCCCCAGCCTCTGATTCCCAAAGTGCATGCTCACACGTTTCTAAAGTGCATGCGTGCACTCCCATTTTTTCTTCTTTTATTCCTTCTTTCTTTCATTCTTTCTTTCCATCCTTTTCTACTCGCCCCCTTTTCCTACTCATATTTCCTTCCTCCCTTTCCTCTTTTTTTCTTCCCTTCTTTCCCACTTTCTTTGTCTTTCTTTCTTTTCTTCCTTATTGCCTTTATTAGTTTCCTATTGATGTTGTTATTTCCTTGCCTTCCTTTATTCATCCTTTTATTTTTTTCTTTCCTTCATATTTTCTTTCTTTACTTTATCTACCTTTCTTTTCTTCTTTCCTCACTTCCTTCTCTCTTTCTTTGTTTCTTTCTATCCTTTCTTCTTTCTTCCTTGCCTTCCTATGTTCCCGCTTGATTCCTTTCTTCCTTCCTCCCTCCCTTTTCACCTTGTCTTTCTCTCTCTTTTTTTCGCTTCTCTTTTTCTTTCCTTCCTACCCTATCCCCTCGATTCAAAGAGCAAAAGTTAATTGATTTCGTATCGAGAATCGTAAGTTTGGGTGGGTGTTAGTCATTTTTTCCTGTTTTTTTGGCCATTTCCGACTCGCACGAGCCTACGTACGAATGCGTATATGCTCTTACGATCAGCGGAAGTTCGTTCCTAAATTTTAGGATCAAAACGTAAAACTTAGGATCAAATCCTAAAACTTACGATCAAAACGTAAAACTTAGGTTAATTGGATGTGTTTAGGTGTGATTCAGAGAACAGTTTTCAAACCTCTAAACGCGTTTTAAAAGAAAGCCACAGCCGACACCTTTTAGCAGTCGGATTGCTGTTCTTGAACAGGTTTTTTGGCTATGTGGAGGAGTCTGCGCGTCTTGTGCTCCAATGAACTGCATGTATCAGCATGGCCGAGGCCATAAATTGTATGGCAATGCATACCTGATTCATGTATGCCTTATAAAAGCATTTTAATGTGGACCTTAATTAGTCCTTTGCATGTAAACCTTTATTTTGCAATATATTTGCGTTAATTAAAGAAACTTATGTCCTTTGTTATTTATTTTAAAATTGAGGTACTAGAATAATATTTTTAGATTGCATTTATTGGTGTAGTTGTTTACCTTTGCTTTGTTTAATTATTTAAGCACATCTTTGGTCAGATGCATCACACTTACTGAGGAGAGGAGAGCGGGATAAAGTGCAGGATGTGGGTTACTGCTGTATTTTGCACAGACACAGCAGAGCTGGGGGCATGGAAAGGTCAGAAATCAAAGAATCCAGAGCAACACAGTCACAAGGCCCTTTCTGTTTGCAGGCTGCCCGATAATACCTGAGCCGCCATCTTGGCTGTTTCTAGGCTCATAACATGCAGAAGTTGCTGGGTGTTTTTTAATATTTGTGAGCAATCTGTATGTAGAGGGTGTGGGTAACCACACTAAAAATTTAAAGTTGTACCATTTGAAGCATAAATATTAAAATTAAATCCACAAGTAAAAAATGCAAGTTAACTAAAAATTAAACAAAGTAAGATTTACTTATGCAAATGCATTCATTAATGGTTGGTTACTACAAAATGAATGAAATAAAGAAAAATAAAAGACCAAATATTTAGAATGCACTTTAATGAGGTAAGTTTGTAGTGCGGAGCCGCAAGATCAGAAGGATTTACGTCCAGACAAAAAAGGCAAAAGGGCAAAACCAATGTTGCAACCTGAGAAATGAAACGGAAAATTCAGGATGGAAACTGACATAGGTCTGATTCCCGAACTGCCATACGAACGGACGTATATTTTAGGATAGAAACGTATTTGCTTATTGAATCACTCGCAAGTTCATACGAACGCACGAGCGGACGTGAAAAATAGGATGATCGTGACCCAAATCCAAGCTGTTACATGTTTCTTTGAATCAACCCATATATCTTTTTGCTATACATAATTTAAAGAGGACCAACACTCTCCGCAGCAAGGGTGTTGCTGACTGCTGGGGCCACTGCTAAAATGACAGGATGTGGGGGAGCATCCAGAATACTGGAGCCCCCCTCCCCGCACATAACCCCCCCCCCCCCAGATGTATGTAAACCTTACCTTAACCTCACTCCCCTGCCGGGAATCCAGGGTCGCCATTGGCTGCATTTGGCACCTGGAACGTTACAGCTCATGTGACTGCTGGGAGGCAAATCAGGGCGCTGGATTTCCATCGGGGGGAGCAAGGTTAAGGTAAGGTTAACAAGGATTTGGGGGAGTTATGTGCGGGGGGGGGGCTCCAGCATTGCGGGAATGCCCCCCAGGCTTTCATTTTAGCGGCTGCCCCAGTGGCAACCAACACCCTGCTGAAAGACTCCAGTGCCAGCTGACTATATACCCGGGGGAATCCATATTTGGGATGCCCTGTTGTGTGAAGCCAACTTATTGCCGAATTAACTCACCTCTCTGATGGGTTTATGGCACATTCACGCACATGCATTTTGGGAGTGTGAGCATGTACTTTGGGGGTGCACACATGCATTTTGGGAGTGTGAGCATGTACTTTGGGGGTACACATGCATTTTGAGAGTGTGAGCATGCACTTTGGGGGTGCACATGAATTTGGGAGTGTGAGCATGTACTTTGGGGGTGCACACATGCATTTTGGGAGTATGAGCATGTACTTTGGGGGTGCGCACATGCATTTTGGGAGTATGAGCATGTACTTTGGGGGTGCACACATGCATTTTGGGAGTGTGAGCATGTACTTTGGGGGTGCACACATGCATTTTGGGAGTGTGAGCATGTACTTTGGGGGTGCACACATGCATTTTGGGAGTGTGAGCATGCACTTTGGGGGTGCACACATGCATTTTGGGAGTGTGAGCATGTACTTTGGAGGTGCACACATGCATTTTGGGAGTGTGAGCATGTACTTTGGGGGTGCACATGCATTTTGGGAGTGTGAGCATGTACTTTGGGGGTGCGCACACATGCATTTTGGGAGTATGAGCATGTACTTTGGGGGTGCACACATGCATTTTGGGAGTATGAGCATGTACTTTGGGGGTGCACACATGCATTTTGGGAGTGTGAGCATGTACTTTGGGGGTGCACACATGCATTTTGGGAGTGTGAGCATGTACTTTGGGGGTGCGCACATGCATTTTGGGAGTGTGAGCATGTACTTTGGGGGTGCACACATGCATTTTGGGAGTGTGAGCATGTACTTTGGGGGTACACATGCATTTTGAGAGTGTGAGCATGCACTTTGGGGGTGCACATGAATTTGGGAGTGTGAGCATGTACTTTGGGGGTGCACACATGCATTTTGGGAGTATGAGCATGTACTTTGGGGGTGCGCACATGCATTTTGGGAGTATGAGCATGTACTTTGGGGGTGCACACATGCATTTTGGGAGTGTGAGCATGTACTTTGGGGGTGCACACATGCATTTTGGGAGTGTGAGCATGGACTTTGGGGGTGCACACATGCATTTTGGGAGTGTGAGCATGTACTTTGGGGGTGCGCACATGCATTTTGGGAGTATGAGCATGTACTTTGGGGGTACACATGCATTTTGGGAGTGTGAGCATGTACTTTGGGGGTACACATGCATTTTGGGAGTGTGAGCATGTACTTTGGGGGTGCGCACATGCATTTTGGGAGTGTGAGCATGTACTTTGGGGGTGCACACATGCATTTTGGGAGTGTGAGCATGTACTTTGGGGGCGCTCACATGCATTTTGGGAGTGTGAGCATGTACTTTGGGGGTGCACACATGCATTTTGGGAGTATGAGCATGTACTTTGGGGGTGCACACATGCATTTTGGGAGTGTGAGCATGTACTTTGGGGGTGCGCACATGCATTTTGGGAGTATGAGCATGTACTTTGGGGGTGCACACATGTATTTTGGGAGTGTGAGCATGTACTTTGGGGGTGCACACATGCATTTTGGGAGTGTGAGCATGTACTTTGGGGGTGCGCACATGCATTTTGGGAGTATGAGCATGTACTTTGGGGGTGCTCACATGCATTTTGGGAGTATGAGCATGTACTTTGGGGGTGCTCACATGCATTTTGGGAGTATGAGCATGTACTTTGGGGGTGCTCACATGTATTTTGGGAGTATGAGCATGTACTTTGGGGGTGCACACATGCATTTTGGGAGTGTGAGCATGTACTTTGGGGGTGCGCACATGCATTTTGGGAGTATGAGCATGTACTTTGGGGGTGCTCACATGCATTTTGGGAGTATGAGCATGTACTTTGGGGGTGCTCACATGCATTTTGGGAGTATGAGCATGTACTTTGGGGGTGCTCACATGCATTTTGGGAGTATGAGCATGTACTTTGGGGGTGCTCACATGTATTTTGGGAGTATGAGCATGTACTTTGGGGGTGCACACATGCATTTTGGGAGTGTGAGCATGTACTTTGGGGGTGCACACATGCATTTTGGGAGTATGAGCATGTACTTTGGGGGTGCACACATGCATTTTGGGAGTGTGAGCATGTACTTTGGGGGTGCACACATGCATTTTGGGAGTGTGAGCATGTACTTTGGGGGTGCTCACATGCATTTTGGGAGTATGAGCATGTACTTTGGGGGTGCACACATGCATTTTGGGAGTGTGAGCATGTACTTTGGGGGTGCACACATGCATTTTGGGAGTGTGAGCATGTACTTTGGGGGTGCACACATGCATTTTGGGAGTGTGAGCATGTACTTTGGGGGTGCACACATGCATTTTGGGAGTGTGAGCATGTACTTTGGGGGTGCTCACATGCATTTTGGGAGTGTGAGCATGTACTTTGGGGGTGCACACATGCATTTTGGGAGTGTGAGCATGTACTTTGGGGGTGCACACATGCATTTTGGGAGTGTGAGCATGTACTTTGGGGGTGCTCACATGCATTTTGGGAGTGTGAGCATGTACTTTGGGGGTGCACACATGCATTTTGGGAGTGTGAGCATGTACTTTGGGGGTGCACACATGCATTTTGGGAGTGTGAGCATGTACTTTGGGGGTGCTCACATGCATTTTGGGAGTGTGAGCATGTACTTTGGGGGTGCACACATGCATTTTGGGAGTGTGAGCATGTACTTTGGGGGTGCGCACATGCATTTTGGGAGTGTGAGCATGTACTTTGGGGGTGCACACATGCATTTTGGGAGTGTGAGCATGTACTTTGGGGGTGCTCACATGCATTTTGGGAGTGTGAGCATGTACTTTGGGGGTGCTCACATGCATTTTGGGAGTATGAGCATGTACTTTGGGGGTGCACACATGCATTTTGGGAGTGTGAGCATGTACTTTGGGGGTGCACACATGCATTTTGGGAGTGTGAGCATGTACTTTGGGGGTGCGCACATGCATTTTGGGAGTATGAGCATGTACTTTGGGGGTGCACACATGCATTTTGGGAGTGTGAGCATGTACTTTGGGGGTGCTCACATGCATTTTGGGAGTATGAGCATGTACTTTGGGGGTGCACACATGCATTTTGGGAGTGTGAGCATGTACTTTGGGGGTGCACACATGCATTTTGGGAGTATGAGCATGTACTTTGGGGGTGCACACATGCATTTTGGGAGTGTGAGCATGTACTTTGGGGGTGCTCACATGCATTTTGGGAGTATGAGCATGTACTTTGGGGGCGCACATGCATTTTGGGAGTGTGAGCATGTACTTTGGAGGTGCACACATGCATTTTGGGAGTATGAGCATGTACTTTGGGGGTGCACACATGCATTTTGGGAGTGTGAGCATGTACTTTGGGGGTGCTCACATGCATTTTGGGAGTATGAGCATGTACTTTGGGGGTGCACACATGCATTTTGGGAGTGTGAGCATGTACTTTGGGGGTGCACACATGCATTTTGGGAGTGTGAGCATGTACTTTGGGGGTGCTCACATGCATTTTGGGAGTATGAGCATGTACTTTGGGGGTGCACACATGCATTTTGGGAGTGTGAGCATGTACTTTGGGGGTGCTCACATGCATTTTGGGAGTATGAGCATGTACTTTGGGGGTGCACACATGCATTTTGGGAGTGTGAGCATGTACTTTGGGGGTGCTCACATGCATTTTGGGAGTGTGAGCATGCACTTTGGGGGTGCGCACATGTATTTTGGGAGTGTGATCATGTACTTTGGGGGTGCACACATGCATTTTGGGAGTATGAGCATGTACTTTGGGGGTGCACACATGCATTTTGGGAGTGTGAGCATGTACTTTGGGGGTGCACACATGCATTTTGGGAGTATGAGCATGTACTTTGGGGGTGCACACATGCATTTTGGGAGTATGAGCATGTACTTTGGGGGTGCACACATGCATTTTGGGAGTGTGAGCATGTACTTTGGGGGTGCACACATGCATTTTGGGAGTGTGAGCATGTACTTTGGGGGTGCACACATGCATTTTGGGAGTGTGAGCATGTACTTTGGGGGTGCTCACATGCATTTTGGGAGTGTGAGCATGTACTTTGGGGGTGCTCACATGCATTTTGGGAGTGTGAGCATGTACTTTGGGGGTGCACACATGCATTTTGGGAGTGTGAGCATGTACTTTGGGGGTGCACACATGCATTTTGGGGGTGTGAGCATGTACTTTGGGGGTGCACATGCATTTTGGGAGTGTGAGCATGTACTTTGGGGGTGCACATGCATTTTGGGAGTGTGAGCATGCACTTTGGGGGTGCGCACATGTATTTTGGGAGTGTGAGCATGTACTTTGGGGGTGCACACATGCATCTTGGGAGTGTGAGCATGTACTTTGGGGGTGCACATGCATTTTGGGAGTGTGAGCATGCACTTTGGGGGTGCGCACATGTATTTTGGGAGTGTGAGCATGCACTTTGGGGGTGCACACATGCATTTTGGGAGTGTGAGCATGTACTTTGGGGGTGCTCACATGCATTTTGGGAGTGTGAGCATGGACTTTGGGGTGCTGACATGCATTTTGGGAGTGTGAGCATGTACTTTGGGGGTGCACATGCATTTTGGGAGTGTGAGCATGCACTTTGGGGGTGCGCACATGTATTTTGGGAGTGTGAGCATGCACTTTGGGGGTGCGCACATGTATTTTGGGAGTGTGAGCATGCACTTTGGGGGTGCACACATGTATTTTGGGAGTGTGAGCATGTACTTTGGGGGTGCACATGCATTTTGGGAGTGTGAGCATGTACTTTGGGGGTGCACACATGCATTTTGGGAGTGTAAGCATGTACTTTGGGGGTGCACACATGCATTTTGGGAGTGTGAGCATGTACTTTGGGGGTGCACATGCATTTTGGGAGTGTGAGCATGCACTTTGGGGGTGCACATGTATTTTGGGAGTGTGAGCATGCACTTTGGGGGTGCACATGCATTTTGGGAGTGTGAGCATGCACTTTGGGGGTGCACATGTATTTTGGGAGTGTGAGCATGTACTTTGGGGGTGCACATGCATTTTGGGAGTGTGAGCATGCACTTTGGGGGTGCACATGCATTTTGGGAGTGTGAGCATGCACTTTGGGGGTGCACATGTATTTTGGGAGTGTGAGCATGTACTTTGGGGGTGCACATGCATTTTGGGAGTGTGAGCATGCACTTTGGGGGTGCACATGCATTTTGGGAGTGTGAGCATGCACTTTGGGGGTGCACATGCATTTTGGGAGTGTGAGCATGCACTTTGGGGGTGCACATGCATTTTGGGAGTGTGAGCATGCACTTTGGGGGTGCACATGTATTTTGGGAGTGTGAGCATGTACTTTGGGGGTGCTCACATGCATTTTGGGAGTGTGAGCATGCACTTTGGGGATGCACACATGCATTTTGGGAGTGTGAGCATGTACTTTGGGGGTGCACACATGCATTTTGGGAGTGTGAGCATGTACTTTGGGGGTGCACACATGCATTTTGGGAGTGTGAGCATGTACTTTGGGGATGCACACATGCATTTTGGGAGTGTGAGCATGTACTTTGGGGGTGCTCACATGCATTTTGGGAGTGTGAGCATGTACTTTGGGGGTGCACACATGCATTTTGGGAGTGTGAGCATGTACTTTGGGGGTGCACACATGCATTTTGGGAGTATGAGCATGTACTTTGGGGGCGCACACATGCATTTTGGGAGTGTGAGCATGTACTTTGGGGGTGCACACATGCATTTTGGGAGTGTGAGCATGTACTTTGGGGGTGCACACATGCATTTTGGGAGTGTGAGCATGTACTTTGGGGGTGCACACATGCATTTTGGGAGTGTGAGCATGCACTTTGGGGGTGCACATGCATTTTGGGAGTGTGAGCATGCACTTTGGGGGTGCACATGCATTTTGGGAGTGTGAGCATGCACTTTGGGGGTGCACATGTATTTTGGGAGTGTGAGCATGTACTTTGGGGGTGCACACATGCATTTTGGGAGTGTGAGCATGTACTTTGGGGGTGCTCACATGCATTTTGGGAGTGTGAGCATGTACTTTGGGGATGCACACATGCATTTTGGGAGTGTGAGCATGTACTTTGGGGGTGCTCACATGCATTTTGGGAGTGTGAGCATGTACTTTGGGGGTGCACACATGCATTTTGGGAGTGTGAGCATGTACTTTGGGGGTGCACACATGCATTTTGGGAGTATGAGCATGTACTTTGGGGGCGCACACATGCATTTTGGGAGTGTGAGCATGTACTTTGGGGGTGCACACATGCATTTTGGGAGTGTGAGCATGTACTTTGGGGGTGCACACATGCATTTTGGGAGTGTGAGCATGTACTTTGGGGGTGCACACATGCATTTTGGGAGTGTGAGCATGTACTTTGGGGGTGCGCACATGTATTTTGGGAGTGTGAGCATGTACTTTGGGGGTGCACACATGCATTTTGGGAGTGTGAGCATGTACTTTGGGGGTGCACACATGCATTTTGGGAGTGTGAGCATGTACTTTAGGGGTACACATGCATTTTGGGAGTATGAGCATGTACTTTGGGGGTGCGCACATGTATTTTGGGAGTGTGAGCATGTACTTTGGGGGTGCACACATGCATTTTGGGAGTGTGAGCATGTACTTTGGGGGTGCGCACATGCATTTTGGGAGTGTGAGCATGTACTTTGGGGGTGCGCACATGTATTTTGGGATTGTGAGCATGTACTTTGGGGGTGCACACATGCATTTTGGGAGTGTGAGCATGTACTTTGGGGGTGCGCACATGTATTTTGGGAGTGTGAGCATGTACTTTGGGGGTGCGCACATGTATTTTGGGAGTGTGAGCATGTACTTTGGGGTGCACACATGCATTTTGGGAGTGTGAGCATGTACTTTGGGGTGCACACATGCATTTTGGGAGTGTGAGCATGTACTTTGGGGTGCACACATGCATTTTGGGAGTGTGAGCATGTACTTTGGGGTGCTCACATGCATTTTGAGAGTGTGAGCATGTACTTTGGGGGTGCACACATGCATTTTGGGAGTGTGAGCATGTACTTTGGGGGTGCACACATGCATTTTGGAGGTGTGAGCATGCACTTTGGGGGTGCACACATGCATTTTGGGAGTGTGAGCATGTACTTTGGGGGTGCACACATGCATTTTGGGAGTGTGAGCATGTACTTTGGGGGTGCACACATGCATTTTGGGAGTGTGAGCATGTACTTTGGGGGTGCACATGCATTTTGGGAGTGTGAGCATGTACTTTGGGGGTGCACATGCATTTTGGGAGTGTGAGCATGTACTTTGGGGGTGCACATGCATTTTGGGAGTGTGAGCATGTACTTTGGGGGTGCGCACATGCATTTTGGGAGTGTGAGCATGCACTTTGGGGGTGCGCACATGTATTTTGGGAGTGTGAGCATGTACTTTGGGGGTGCACACATGCATTTTGGGAGTGTGAGCATGTACTTTGGGGGTGCACACATGCATTTTGGGAGTGTGAGCATGTACTTTGGGGGTGCACATGCATTTTGGGAGTGTGAGCATGTACTTTGGGGGTGCACATGCATTTTGGGAGTGTGAGCATGTACTTTGGGGGTGCGCACATGCATTTTGGGAGTGTGAGCATGTACTTTGGGGGTGCACACATGCATTTTGGGAGTGTGAGCATGCACTTTGGAGGTGCACACATGCATTTTGGGAGTGTGAGCATGTACTTTGGGGGTGCACACATGCATTTTGGGAGTGTGAGCATGTACTTTGGGGGTGCACACATGCATTTTGGGAGTATGAGCATGTACTTTGGGGGTGCACACATGCATTTTGGGAGTATGAGCATGTACTTTGGGGGTGCACACATGCATTTTGGGAGTGTGAGAATGTACTTTGGGGGTGCACACATGCATTTTGGGAGTGTGAGCATGTACTTTGGGGGTGCACACATGCATTTTGGGAGTGTGAGAATGTACTTTGGGGGTGCACACATGCATTTTGGGAGTGTGAGCATGTACTTTGGGGGTGCTCACATGCATTTTGGGAGTGTGAGCATGTACTTTGGGGGTGCACACATGCATTTTGGGAGTGTGAACATGTACTTTGGGGGTGCACACATGCATTTTGGGAGTGTGAGCATGTACTTTGGGGGTGCTCACATGCATTTTGGGAGTGTGAGAATGTACTTTGGGGGTGCTGACATGCATTTTGGGAGTGTGAGCATGTACTTTGGGGGTGCACACATGCATTTTGGGAGTGTGAGAATGTACTTTGGGGGTGCTGACATGCATTTTGGGAGTGTGAGCATGTACTTTGGGGGTGCACACATGCATTTTGGGAGTGTGAGAATGTACTTTGGGGGTGCACACATGCATTTTGGGAGTGTGAGCATGTACTTTGGGGGTGCTCACATGCATTTTGGGAGTGTGAGCATGTACTTTGGGGGTGCACACATGCATTTTGGGAGTGTGAACATGTACTTTGGGGGTGCACACATGCATTTTGGGAGTGTGAGCATGTACTTTGGGGGTGCACACATGCATTTTGGGAGTGTGAGCATGTACTTTGGGGGTGCTCACATGCATTTTGGGAGTGTGAGCATGTACTTTGGGGGTGCTCACATGCATTTTGGGAGTGTGAGCATGTACTTTGGGGGTGCACACATGCATTTTGGGAGTGTGAGCATGTACTTTGGGGGTGCACATGCATTTTGGGAGTGTGAGCATGTACTTTGGGGGTGCACACATGCATTTTGGGAGTGTGAGCATGTACTTTGGGGGTGCTCACATGCATTTTGGGAGTGTGAGCATGTACTTTGGGGGTGCACATGCATTTTGGGAGTGTGAGCATGTACTTTGGGGGTGCACACATGCATTTTGGGAGTGTGAGCATGCACTTTGGGGGTGCTCACATGCATTTGGGGAGTGTGAGCATGTACTTTGGGGGTGCACATGTATTTTGGGAGTGTGAGCATGCACTTTGGGGGTGCACACATGCATTTTGGGAGTGTGAGCATGTACTTTGGGGATGCACACATGCATTTTGGGAGTGTGAGCATGTACTTTGGGGGTGCACACATGCATTTTGGGAGTGTGAGCATGTACTTTGGGGGTGCACACATGCATTTTGGGAGTGTGAGCATGTACTTTGGGGGTGCACACATGCATTTTGGGAGTGTGAGCATGCACTTTGGGGGTGCTCACATGCATTTGGGGAGTGTGAGCATGTACTTTGGGGGTGCACATGTATTTTGGGAGTGTGAGCATGTACTTTGGGGGTGCACACATGCATTTTGGGAGTGTGAGCATGTACTTTGGGGGTGCACACATGCATTTTGGGAGTGTGAGCATGTACTTTGGGGGTGCGCACATGCATTTTGGGAGTGTGAGCATGTACTTTGGGGGTGCACACATGCATTTTGGGAGTTTGAGCATGCACTTTGGGGGTGCTCACATGCATTTTGGGAGTTTGAGCATGCACTTTGGGGGTGCACACATGCATTTTGGGAGTTTGAGCATGCACTTTGGGGGTGCACACATGTATTTTGGGAGTGTGAGCATGTACTTTGGGGGTGCACATGCATTTTGGGAGTGTGAGCATGTACTTTGGGGGTGCACACATGCATTTTCGGAGTGTGAGCATGTACTTTGGGGTGCACACATGCATTTTGGGAGTGTGAGCATGTACTTTGGGGTGCTCACATGCATTTTGGGAGTGTGAGCATGTACTTTGGGGGTGCACACATGCATTTTGGGAGTGTGAGCATGTACTTTGGGGTGCTCACATGCATTTTGGGAGTGTGAGCATGTACTTTGGGGGTGCACATGCATTTTGGGAGTGTGAGCATGTACTTTGGGGGTGCACACATGCATTTTCGGAGTGTGAGCATGTACTTTGGGGTGCACACATGCATTTTGGGAGTGTGAGCATGTACTTTGGGGTGCTCACATGCATTTTGGGAGTGTGAGCATGTACTTTGGGGGTGCACACATGCATTTTGGGAGTGTGAGCATGTACTTTGGGGGTGCACACATGCATTTTGGGAGTGTGAGCATGTACTTTGGGGGTGCACATGCATTTTGGGAGTGTGAGCATGTACTTTGGGGGTGCGCACATGCATTTTGGGAGTGTGAGCATGTACTTTGGGGGTGCACACATGCATTTTGGGAGTGTGAGCATGTACTTTGGGGATGCACACATGCATTTTGGGAGTGTGAGCATGTACTTTGGGGGTGCTCACATGCATTTTGGGAGTGTGAGCATGTACTTTGGGGGTGCACACATGCATTTTGGGAGTGTGAGCATGTACTTTGGGGGTGCACACATGCATTTTGGGAGTGTGAGCATGTACTTTGGGGGTGCACACATGCATTTTGGGAGTGTGAGCATGTACTTTGGGGGTGCACACATGCATTTTGGGAGTGTGAGCATGTACTTTGGGGGTGCGCACATGTATTTTGGGAGTGTGAGCATGTACTTTGGGGGTGCACACATGCATTTTGGGAGTGTGAGCATGTACTTTGGGGGTGCACACATGCATTTTGGGAGTGTGAGCATGTATTTTGGGGGTGCGCACATGTATTTTGGGAGTGTGAGCATGTATTTTGGGGGTGCGCACATGTATTTTGGGAGTGTGAGCATGTACTTTGGGGTGCACACATGCATTTTGGGAGTGTGAGCATGTACTTTGGGGTGCACACATGCATTTTGGGAGTGTGAGCATGTACTTTGGGGTGCTCACATGCATTTTGAGAGTGTGAGCATGTACTTTGGGGGTGCACACATGCATTTTGGGAGTGTGAGCATGCACTTTGGGGGTGCGCACATGTATTTTGGGAGTGTGAGCATGTACTTTGGGGGTGCACACATGCATTTTGGGAGTGTGAGCATGTACTTTGGGGGTGCACACATGCATTTTGGGAGTGTGAGCATGTACTTTGGGGGTGCACATGCATTTTGGGAGTGTGAGCATGTACTTTGGGGGTGCGCACATGCATTTTGGGAGTGTGAGCATGTACTTTGGGGGTGCACACATGCATTTTGGGAGTGTGAGCATGTACTTTGGGGGTGCACATGCATTTTGGGAGTGTGAGCATGTACTTTGGGGGTGCACATGCATTTTGGGAGTGTGAGCATGTACTTTGGGGGTGCGCACATGCATTTTGGGAGTGTGAGCATGTACTTTGGGGGTGCACATGCATTTTGGGAGTGTGAGCATGCACTTTGGAGGTGCACACATGCATTTTGGGAGTGTGAGCATGTACTTTGGGGGTGCACACATGCATTTTGGGAGTGTGAGCATGTACTTTGGGGGTGCACACATGCATTTTGGGAGTATGAGCATGTACTTTGGGGGTGCACACATGCATTTTGGGAGTATGAGCATGTACTTTGGGGGTGCACACATGCATTTTGGGAGTGTGAGCATGCACTTTGGAGGTGCACACATGCATTTTGGGAGTGTGAGCATGTACTTTGGGGGTGCACACATGCATTTTGGGAGTGTGAGCATGTACTTTGGGGGTGCACACATGCATTTTCGGAGTATGAGCATGTACTTTGGGGGTGCACACATGCATTTTGGGAGTATGAGCATGTACTTTGGGGGTGCACACATGCATTTTGGGAGTGTGAGAATGTACTTTGGGGGTGCACACATGCATTTTGGGAGTGTGAGCATGTACTTTGGGGGTGCTCACATGCATTTTGGGAGTGTGAGCATGTACTTTGGGGGTGCACACATGCATTTTGGGAGTGTGAACATGTACTTTGGGGGTGCACACATGCATTTTGGGAGTGTGAGCATGTACTTTGGGGGTGCTCACATGTATTTTGGGAGTGTGAGCATGTACTTTGGGGGTGCACACATGCATTTTGGGAGTGTGAGCATGTACTTTGGGGGTGCACATGCATTTTGGGAGTGTGAGCATGTACTTTGGGGGTGCACACATGCATTTTGGGAGTGTGAGCATGTACTTTGGGGGTGCTCACATGCATTTTGGGAGTGTGAGCATGTACTTTGGGGGTGCACATGCATTTTGGGAGTGTGAGCATGTACTTTGGGGGTGCACACATGCATTTTGGGAGTGTGAGCATGCACTTTGGGGGTGCTCACATGCATTTGGGGAGTGTGAGCATGTACTTTGGGGGTGCACATGTATTTTGGGAGTGTGAGCATGCACTTTGGGGGTGCACACATGCATTTTGGGAGTATGAGCATGTACTTTGGAGGTGCGCACATGTATTTTGGGAGTGTGAGCATGTACTTTGGGGGTGCGCACATGTATTTTGGGAGTGTGAGCATGTACTTTGGGGGTGCGCACATGTATTTTGGGAGTGTGAGCATGTACTTTGGGGGTGCACACATGCATTTTGGGAGTGTGAGCATGTACTTTGGGGGTGCACACATGCATTTTGGGAGTGTGAGCATGTACTTTGGGGGTGCACACATGCATTTTGGGAGTGTGAGCATGCACTTTGGGGGTGCACACATGCATTTTGGGAGTGTGAGCATGTACTTTGGGGGTGCACACATGCATTTGGGGAGTGTGAGCATGTACTTTGGGGGTGCACATGTATTTTGGGAGTGTGAGCATGCACTTTGGGGGTGCGCACATGCATTTTGGGAGTGTGAGCATGTACTTTGGGGGTGCACACATGCATTTTGGGAGTTTGAGCATGCACTTTGGGGGTGCACACATGCATTTTGGGAGTGTGAGCATGTACTTTGGGGGTGCACACATGCATTTTGGGAGTGTGAGCATGCACTTTGGGGGTGCACACATGCATTTTGGGAGTGTGAGCATGTACTTTGGGGGTGCACACATGCATTTGGGGAGTGTGAGCATGTACTTTGGGGGTGCACATGTATTTTGGGAGTGTGAGCATGCACTTTGGGGGTGCGCACATGCATTTTGGGAGTGTGAGCATGTACTTTGGGGGTGCACACATGCATTTTGGGAGTGTGAGCATGTACTTTGGGGTGCTCACATGCATTTTCGGAGTGTGAGCATGTACTTTGGGGTGCACACATGCATTTTGGGAGTGTGAGCATGTACTTTGGGGGTGCACACATGCATTTTCGGAGTGTGAGCATGTACTTTGGGGTGCACACATGCATTTTGGGAGTGTGAGCATGTACTTTGGGGTGCTCACATGCATTTTGGGAGTGTGAGCATGTACTTTGGGGGTGCACATGTATTTTGGGAGTGTGAGCATGTACTTTGGGGGTGCACACATGCATTTTGATAGTGTGAGCATGTACTTTGGGGGTGCACACATGCATTTTGGGAGTGTGAGCATGTACTTTGGGGTGCTCACATGCATTTTGGGAGTGTGAGCATGTACTTTGGGGGTGCACACATGCATTTTGGGAGTGTGAGCATGTACTTTGGGGTGCTCACATGCATTTTGGGAGTGTGAGCATGTACTTTGGGGGTGCACACATGCATTTTGGGAGTGTGAGCATGCACTTTGGGGGTGCGCACATGCATTTTGGGAGTGTGAGCATGCACTTTGGGGGTGCACACATGCATTTTGGGAGTGTGAGCATGCACTTTGGGGGCGCACACATGCATTTTGGGAGTGTGAGCATGCACTTTGGGGGCGCACACATGCATTTTGGGAGTGTGAGCATGTACTTTGGGGGTGCACACATGCATTTTGGGAGTGTGAGCATGTACTTTGGGGGTGCTCACATGCATTTTGGGAGTATGAGCATGTACTTTGGGGGTGCACATGCATTTTGGGAGTGTGAGCATGTACTTTGGGGGTGCTCACATGCATTTTGGGAGTGTGAGCATGCACTTTGGGGGCGCACACATGCATTTTGGGAGTGTGAGCATGCACTTTGGGGGCGCACACATGCATTTTGGGAGTGTGAGCATGTACTTTGGGGGTGCTCACATGCATTTTGGGAGTGTGAGCATGCACTTTGGGGGCGCACACATGCATTTTGGGAGTGTGAGCATGCACTTTGGGGGCGCACACATGCATTTTGGGAGTGTGAGCATGTACTTTGGGGGTGCACACATGCATTTTGGGAGTGTGAGCATGTACTTTGGGGGTGCTCACATGCATTTTGGGAGTATGAGCATGTACTTTGGGGGTGCACATGCATTTTGGGAGTGTGAGCATGTACTTTGGGGGTGCTCACATGCATTTTGGGAGTGTGAGCATGTACTTTGGGGGTGCTCACATGCATTTTGGGAGTGTGAGCATGTACTTTGGGGGTGCTCACATGCATTTTGGGAGTATGAGCATGTACTTTGGGGGTGCACACATGCATTTTGGGAGTATGAGCTTGTACTTTGGGGATGCACACATGCATTTTGGGAGTGTGAGCATGGACTTTGGGGGTGCACACATGCATTTTGGGAGTATGAGCATGTACTTTGGGGGTGCACACATGCATTTTGGGAGTATGAGCATGTACTTTGGGGGTGCACACATGCATTTTGGGAGTATGAGCATGTACTTTGGGGGTGCTCACATGCATTTTGGGAGTATGAGCATGTACTTTGGGGGTGCACACATGCATTTTGGGAGTATGAGCATGTACTTTGGGGGTGCACACATGCATTTTGGGAGTGTGAGCATGTACTTTGGGGGTGCTCACATGCATTTTGGGAGTATGAGCATGTACTTTGGGGGTGCACACATGCATTTTGGGAGTGTGAGCATGTACTTTGGGGGTGCACACATGCATTTTGGGAGTATGAGCATGTACTTTGGGGGTGCACACATGCATTTTGGGAGTATGAGCATGTACTTTGGGGGTGCACACATGCATTTTGGGAGTGTGAGCATGTACTTTGGGGGTGCTCACATGCATTTTGGGAGTGTGAGCATGTACTTTGGGGGTGCACACATGCATTTTGGGAGTATGAGCATGTACTTTGGGGGTGCACACATGCATTTTGGGAGTATGAGCATGTACTTTGGGGGTGCACACATGCATTTTGGGAGTGTGAGCATGTACTTTGGGGGTGCTCACATGCATTTTGGGAGTGTGAGCATGTACTTTGGGGGTGCACACATGCATTTTGGGAGTGTGAGCATGTACTTTGGGGGTGCTCACATGCATTTTGGGAGTGTGAGCATGTACTTTGGGGGTGCTCACATGCATTTTGGGAGTGTGAGCATGTACTTTGGGGGTGCACATGCATTTTGGGAGTGTGAGCATGCACTTTGGGGGTGCGCACATGTATTTTGGGAGTGTGATCATGTACTTTGGGGGTGCACACATGCATTTTGGGAGTATGAGCATGTACTTTGGGGGTGCACACATGCATTTTGGGAGTGTGAGC
The DNA here is from genome assembly GCA_027917425.1 of Gastrophryne carolinensis. Taxonomy (NCBI): domain Eukaryota; kingdom Metazoa; phylum Chordata; class Amphibia; order Anura; family Microhylidae; genus Gastrophryne; species Gastrophryne carolinensis. The sequence goes on from CM051235.1 coordinate 608,304,210, forward strand.
ATGTACTTTGGGGGTGCACACATGCATTTTGGGAGTGTGAGCATGTACTTTGGGGGCGCACACATGCATTTTGGGAGTGTGAGCATGTACTTTGGGGGTGCTCACATGCATTTTGGGAGTGTGAGCATGTACTTTGGGGGTGCACACATGCATTTTGGGAGTGTGAACATGTACTTTGGGGGTGCGCATGCATTTTGGGAGTGTGAGCATGTACTTTGGGGGTGCACACATGCATTTTGGGAGTGTGAGCATGTACTTTGGGGGTGCGCATGCATTTTGGGAGTGTGAGCATGTACTTTGGGGGTGCGCACATGCATTTTGGGAGTGTGAGCATGTACTTTGGGGGTGCACATGCATTTTGGGAGTGTGAGCATGCACTTTGGGGGTGCGCACATGTATTTTGGGAGTGTGATCATGTACTTTGGGGGTGCACACATGCATTTTGGGAGTATGAGCATGTACTTTGGGGGTGCACACATGCATTTTGGGAGTGTGAGCATGTACTTTGGGGGTGCGCACATGCATTTTGGGAGTGTGAGCATGTACTTTGGGGGTGCACATGCATTTTGGGAGTGTGAGCATGCACTTTGGGGGTGCGCACATGTATTTTGGGAGTGTGATCATGTACTTTGGGGGTGCACACATGCATTTTGGGAGTATGAGCATGTACTTTGGGGGTGCACACATGCATTTTGGGAGTGTGAGCATGTACTTTGGGGGCGCACACATGCATTTTGGGAGTGTGAGCATGTACTTTGGGGGTGCACACATGCATTTTGGGAGTGTGAACATGTACTTTGGGGGTGCGCATGCATTTTGGGAGTGTGAGCATGTACTTTGGGGGTGCACACATGCATTTTGGGAGTGTGAGCATGTACTTTAGGGGTGCACACATGCATTTTGGGAGTGTGAGCATGTACTTTGGGGGTGCTCACATGCATTTTGGGAGTGTGAGCATGCACTTTGGGGGTGCGCACATGTATTTTGGGAGTGTGAGCATGTACTTTGGGGGTGCACACATGCATTTTGGGAGTGTGAGCATGTACTTTGGGGGTGCACACATGCATTTTGGGAGTGTGAGCATGTACTTTGGGGGTGCACACATGCATTTTGGGAGTGTGAGCATGTACTTTGGGGGTGCACACATGCATTTTGGGAGTGTGAGCATGTACTTTGGGGGTGCACACATGCATTTTGGGAGTGTGAGCATGTACTTTGGGGGTGCACACATGCATTTTGGGAGTGTGAGCATGTACTTTGGGGGTGCACACATGCATTTTGGGAGTGTGAGCATGTACTTTGGGGGTGCACACATGCATTTTGGGAGTGTGAGCATGTACTTTGGGGGTGCACACATGCATTTTGGGAGTGTGAGCATGTACTTTGGGGGTGCACACATGCATCTTGGGAGTGTGAGCATGTACTTTGGGGGTGCTCACATGCATTTTGGGAGTGTGAGCATGTACTTTGGGGGTGCACACATGCATTTTGGGAGTGTGAGCATGTACTTTGGGGGTGCACACATGCATTTTGGGAGTGTGAGCATGTACTTTGGGGGTGCACACATGCATTTTGGGAGTGTGAGCATGTACTTTGGGGGTGCACACATGCATTTTGGGAGTATGAGCATGTACTTTGGGGGTGCACACATGCATTTTGGGAGTGTGAGCATGTACTTTGGGGGTGCGCACATGCATTTTGGGAGTGTGAGCATGTACTTTGGGGGTGCACACATGCATTTTGGGAGTGTGAGCATGCACTTTGGGGGTGCGCACATGTATTTTGGGAGTGTGAGCATGCACTTTGGGGGTGCGCACATGTATTTTGGGAGTGTGAGCATGTACTTTGGGGATGCACACATGCATTTTGGGAGTGTGAGCATGTACTTTGGGGGCGCACACATGCATTTTGGGAGTGTGAGCATGTACTTTGGGGATGCACACATGCATTTTGGGAGTGTGAGCATGTAATTTGGGGGTGCGCACATGCATTTTGGGAGTGTGAGCATGTACTTTGGGGATGTACACATGCATTTTGGGAGTGTGAGCATGTACTTTGGGGGTGCACATGCATTTTGGGAGTGTGAGCATGTACTTTGGGGGTGCACACATGCATTTTGGGAGTGTGAGCATGTAATTTGGGGGTGCTCACATGCATTTTGGGAGTGTGAGCATGTACTTTAGGGGTACACATGCATTTTGGGAGTGTGAGCATGTACTTTGGGGGTGCTCACATGCATTTTGGGAGTGTGAGCATGCACTTTGGGGGTGCGCACATGTATTTTGGGAGTGTGAGCATGTACTTTGGGGGTGCACACATGCATTTTGGGAGTGTGAGCATGTACTTTGGGGGTGCACACATGCATTTTGGGAGTGTGAGCATGTACTTTGGGGGTGCTCACATGCATTTTGGGAGTGTGAGCATGTACTTTGGGGGTGCACATGCATTTTGGGAGTGTGAGCATGTACTTTGGGGGTGCACACATGCATCTTGGGAGTGTGAGCATGCACTTTGGGGGTGCACACATGCATCTTGGGAGTGTGAGCATGTACTTTGGGGGTGCACACATGCATTTTGGGGGTGTGAGCATGTACTTTTGGGGTGCACACATGCATCTTGGGAGTGTGAGCATGCACTTTGGGGGTGCACACATGCATCTTGGGAGTGTGAGCATGTACTTTGGGGGTGCACACATGCATTTTGGGGGTGTGAGCATGTACTTTTGGGGTGCACACATGCATTTTGGGAGTGTGAGCATGCACTTTGGGGGTGCACACATGCATCTTGGGAGTGTGAGCATGTACTTTGGGGGTGCACACATGCATTTTGGGAGTGTGAGCATGTACTTTGGGGGTGCACATGCATTTTGGGAGTGTGAGCATGCACTTTGGGGGTGCGCACATGTATTTTGGGAGTGTGAGCATGTACTTTGGGGGTGCACACATGCATCTTGGGAGTGTGAGCATGCACTTTGGGGGTGCACACATGCATTTTGGGAGTGTGAGCATGTACTTTGGGGGTGCACATGCATTTTGGGAGTGTGAGCATGTACTTTGGGGGTGCACACATGCATTTTGGGAGTGTGAGCATGTACTTTGGGGGTGCACATGCATTTTGGGAGTGTGAGCATGTACTTTGGGGGTGCACACATGCATTTTCGGAGTGTGAGCATGTACTTTGGGGTGCACACATGCATTTTGGGAGTGTGAGCATGTACTTTGGGGTGCTCACATGCATTTTGGGAGTGTGAGCATGTACTTTGGGGGTGCGCACATGCATTTTGGGAGTGTGAGCATGTACTTTGGGGGTGCACACATGCATTTTGGGAGTGTGAGCATGTACTTTGGGGGTGCACACATGCATTTTGGGAGTGTGAGCATGTACTTTGGGGGTGCACACATGCATTTTGGGAGTGTGAGCATGTACTTTGGGGGTGCACATGCATTTTGGGAGTGTGAGCATGTACTTTGGGGGTGCGCACATGCATTTTGGGAGTGTGAGCATGTACTTTGGGGGTGCACATGCATTTTGGGAGTGTGAGCATGTACTTTGGGGGTGCTCACATGCATTTTGGGAGTGTGAGCATGTACTTTGGGGTGCTCACATGCATTTTGGGAGTGTGAGCATGCACTTTGGGGGTGCACACATGCATTTTGGGAGTGTGAGCATGTACTTTGGGGGTGCACACATGCATTTTGGGAGTGTGAGCATGTACTTTGGGGGTGCACATGCATTTTGGGAGTGTGAGCATGTACTTTGGGGGTGCGCACATGCATTTTGGGAGTGTGAGCATGTACTTTGGGGGTGCACACATGCATTTTGGGAGTGTGAGCATGTACTTTGGGGGTGCACATGCATTTTGGGAGTGTGAGCATGTACTTTGGGGGTGCACATGCATTTTGGGAGTGTGAGCATGTACTTTGGGGGTGCGCACATGCATTTTGGGAGTGTGAGCATGTACTTTGGGGGTGCACATGCATTTTGGGAGTGTGAGCATGCACTTTGGAGGTGCACACATGCATTTTGGGAGTGTGAGCATGTACTTTGGGGGTGCACACATGCATTTTGGGAGTGTGAGCATGTACTTTGGGGGTGCACACATGCATTTTGGGAGTATGAGCATGTACTTTGGGGGTGCACACATGCATTTTGGGAGTATGAGCATGTACTTTGGGGGTGCACACATGCATTTTGGGAGTGTGAGCATGCACTTTGGAGGTGCACACATGCATTTTGGGAGTGTGAGCATGTACTTTGGGGGTGCACACATGCATTTTGGGAGTGTGAGCATGTACTTTGGGGGTGCACACATGCATTTTCGGAGTATGAGCATGTACTTTGGGGGTGCACACATGCATTTTGGGAGTATGAGCATGTACTTTGGGGGTGCACACATGCATTTTGGGAGTGTGAGAATGTACTTTGGGGGTGCACACATGCATTTTGGGAGTGTGAGCATGTACTTTGGGGGTGCTCACATGCATTTTGGGAGTGTGAGCATGTACTTTGGGGGTGCACACATGCATTTTGGGAGTGTGAACATGTACTTTGGGGGTGCACACATGCATTTTGGGAGTGTGAGCATGTACTTTGGGGGTGCTCACATGCATTTTGGGAGTGTGAGCATGTACTTTGGGGGTGCACACATGCATTTTGGGAGTGTGAGCATGTACTTTGGGGGTGCACATGCATTTTGGGAGTGTGAGCATGTACTTTGGGGGTGCACACATGCATTTTGGGAGTGTGAGCATGTACTTTGGGGGTGCTCACATGCATTTTGGGAGTGTGAGCATGTACTTTGGGGGTGCACATGCATTTTGGGAGTGTGAGCATGTACTTTGGGGGTGCACACATGCATTTTGGGAGTGTGAGCATGCACTTTGGGGGTGCTCACATGCATTTGGGGAGTGTGAGCATGTACTTTGGGGGTGCACATGTATTTTGGGAGTGTGAGCATGCACTTTGGGGGTGCGCACATGTATTTTGGGAGTGTGAGCATGTACTTTGGGGGTGCGCACATGTATTTTGGGAGTGTGAGCATGTACTTTGGGGGTGCGCACATGTATTTTGGGAGTGTGAGCATGTACTTTGGGGGTGCACACATGCATTTTGGGAGTGTGAGCATGTACTTTGGGGGTGCACACATGCATTTTGGGAGTGTGAGCATGTACTTTGGGGGTGCACACATGCATTTTGGGAGTGTGAGCATGCACTTTGGGGGTGCACACATGCATTTTGGGAGTGTGAGCATGTACTTTGGGGGTGCACACATGCATTTGGGGAGTGTGAGCATGTACTTTGGGGGTGCACATGTATTTTGGGAGTGTGAGCATGCACTTTGGGGGTGCACACATGCATTTTGGGAGTGTGAGCATGTACTTTGGGGGTGCTCACATGCATTTTGGGAGTGTGAGCATGTACTTTGGGGGTGCGCACATGCATTTTGGGAGTGTGAGCATGTACTTTGGGGGTGCACACATGCATTTTGGGAGTGTGAGCATGTACTTTGGGGGTGCACACATGCATTTTGGGAGTGTGAGCATGTACTTTGGGGGTGCACACATGCATTTTGGGAGTGTGAGCATGTACTTTGGGGGTGCACACATGCATTTTGGGAGTGTGAGCATGTACTTTGGGGGTGCACACATGCATTTTGGGAGTGTGAGCATGCACTTTGGGGGTGCGCACATGCATTTTGGGAGTGTGAGCATGTACTTTGGGGGTGCACACATGCATTTTGGGAGTTTGAGCATGCACTTTGGGGGTGCACACATGCATTTTGGGAGTTTGAGCATGCACTTTGGGGGTGCACACATGCATTTTGGGAGTGTGAGCATGTACTTTGGGGTGCACACATGCATTTTGGGAGTGTGAGCATGTACTTTGGGGTGCTCACATGCATTTTCGGAGTGTGAGCATGTACTTTGGGGTGCACACATGCATTTTGGGAGTGTGAGCATGTACTTTGGGGGTGCACACATGCATTTTCGGAGTGTGAGCATGTACTTTGGGGTGCACACATGCATTTTGGGAGTGTGAGCATGTACTTTGGGGTGCTCACATGCATTTTGGGAGTGTGAGCATGTACTTTGGGGGTGCACATGTATTTTGGGAGTGTGAGCATGTACTTTGGGGGTGCACACATGCATTTTGATAGTGTGAGCATGTACTTTGGGGGTGCACACATGCATTTTGGGAGTGTGAGCATGTACTTTGGGGTGCTCACATGCATTTTGGGAGTGTGAGCATGTACTTTGGGGGTGCACACATGCATTTTGGGAGTGTGAGCATGTACTTTGGGGTGCTCACATGCATTTTGGGAGTGTGAGCATGTACTTTGGGGGTGCACACATGCATTTTGGGAGTGTGAGCATGCACTTTGGGGGTGCGCACATGCATTTTGGGAGTGTGAGCATGCACTTTGGGGGTGCACACATGCATTTTGGGAGTGTGAGCATGCACTTTGGGGGCGCACACATGCATTTTGGGAGTGTGAGCATGCACTTTGGGGGCGCACACATGCATTTTGGGAGTGTGAGCATGCACTTTGGGGGCGCACACATGCATTTTGGGAGTGTGAGCATGCACTTTGGGGGCGCACACATGCATTTTGGGAGTGTGAGCATGTACTTTGGGGGTGCACACATGCATTTTGGGAGTGTGAGCATGTACTTTGGGGGTGCTCACATGCATTTTGGGAGTATGAGCATGTACTTTGGGGGTGCACATGCATTTTGGGAGTGTGAGCATGTACTTTGGGGGTGCACACATGCATTTTGGGAGTATGAGCATGTACTTTGGGGGTGCACACATGCATTTTGGGAGTATGAGCATGTACTTTGGGGGTGCACACATGCATTTTGGGAGTATGAGCATGTACTTTGGGGGTGCTCACATGCATTTTGGGAGTATGAGCATGTACTTTGGGGGTGCACACATGCATTTTGGGAGTATGAGCATGTACTTTGGGGGTGCACACATGCATTTTGGGAGTGTGAGCATGTACTTTGGGGGTGCTCACATGCATTTTGGGAGTATGAGCATGTACTTTGGGGGTGCACACATGCATTTTGGGAGTGTGAGCATGTACTTTGGGGGTGCACACATGCATTTTGGGAGTGTGAGCATGTACTTTGGGGGCGCACACATGCATTTTGGGAGTGTGAGCATGTACTTTGGGGGTGCTCACATGCATTTTGGGAGTGTGAGCATGTACTTTGGGGGTGCACACATGCATTTTGGGAGTGTGAACATGTACTTTGGGGGTGCGCATGCATTTTGGGAGTGTGAGCATGTACTTTGGGGGTGCACACATGCATTTTGGGAGTGTGAGCATGTACTTTGGGGGTGCACACATGCATTTTGGGAGTGTGAGCATGTACTTTGGGGGTGCACACATGCATTTTGGGAGTGTGAGCATGTACTTTGGGGGTGCACACATGCATTTTGGGAGTGTGAGCATGTACTTTGGGGGTGCACACATGCATTTTGGGAGTGTGAGCATGTACTTTGGGGGTGCACACATGCATTTTGGGAGTGTGAGCATGTACTTTGGGGGTGCACACATGCATCTTGGGAGTGTGAGCATGTACTTTGGGGGTGCTCACATGCATTTTGGGAGTGTGAGCATGTACTTTGGGGGTGCACACATGCATTTTGGGAGTGTGAGCATGTACTTTGGGGGTGCACACATGCATTTTGGGAGTGTGAGCATGTACTTTGGGGGTGCACACATGCATTTTGGGAGTGTGAGCATGTACTTTGGGGGTGCACACATGCATTTTGGGAGTATGAGCATGTACTTTGGGGGTGCACACATGCATTTTGGGAGTGTGAGCATGTACTTTGGGGGTGCGCACATGCATTTTGGGAGTGTGAGCATGCACTTTGGGGGTGCGCACATGTATTTTGGGAGTGTGAGCATGCACTTTGGGGGTGCACATGCATTTTGGGAGTGTGAGCATGTACTTTGGGGGCGCACACATGCATTTTGGGAGTGTGAGCATGTACTTTGGGGGTGCACACATGCATTTTGGGAGTGTGAGCATGTACTTTGGGGGTGCACACATGCATTTTGGGAGTGTGAGCATGTACTTTGGGGGCGCACACATGTATTTTGGGAGTGTGAGCATGCACTTTGGGGGTGCACATGCATTTTGGGAGTGTGAGCATGTACTTTGGGGGCGCACACATGCATTTTGGGAGTGTGAGCATGTACTTTGGGGGTGCACACATGCATTTTGGGAGTGTGAGCATGTACTTTGGGGGCGCACACATGCATTTTGGGAGTGTGAGCATGTACTTTGGGGATGCACACATGCATTTTGGGAGTGTGAGCATGTAATTTGGGTGCGCACATGCATTTTGGGAGTGTGAGCATGTACTTTGGGGGTGCACATGCATTTTGGGAGTGTGAGCATGTACTTTGGGGATGCACACATGCATTTTGGGAGTGTGAGCATGTAATTTGGGGGTGCGCACATGCATTTTGGGAGTGTGAGCATGTACTTTGGGGATGTACACATGCATTTTGGGAGTGTGAGCATGTACTTTGGGGGTGCACATGCATTTTGGGAGTGTGAGCATGTACTTTGGGGGTGCACACATGCATTTTGGGAGTGTGAGCATGTAATTTGGGGGTGCTCACATGCATTTTGGGAGTGTGAGCATGTACTTTAGGGGTACACATGCATTTTGGGAGTGTGAGCATGTACTTTGGGGGTGCTCACATGCATTTTGGGAGTGTGAGCATGCACTTTGGGGGTGCGCACATGTATTTTGGGAGTGTGAGCATGTACTTTGGGGGTGCACACATGCATTTTGGGAGTGTGAGCATGTACTTTGGGGGTGCACACATGCATTTTGGGAGTGTGAGCATGTACTTTGGGGGTGCTCACATGCATTTTGGGAGTGTGAGCATGTACTTTGGGGGTGCACATGCATTTTGGGAGTGTGAGCATGTACTTTGGGGGTGCACACATGCATTTTGGGAGTGTGAGCATGTACTTTGGGGGTGCACACATGCATCTTGGGAGTGTGAGCATGCACTTTGGGGGTGCACACATGCATCTTGGGAGTGTGAGCATGTACTTTGGGGGTGCACACATGCATTTTGGGGGTGTGAGCATGTACTTTTGGGGTGCACACATGCATCTTGGGAGTGTGAGCATGCACTTTGGGGGTGCACACATGCATCTTGGGAGTGTGAGCATGTACTTTGGGGGTGCACACATGCATTTTGGGGGTGTGAGCATGTACTTTTGGGGTGCACACATGCATTTTGGGAGTGTGAGCATGCACTTTGGGGGTGCACACATGCATCTTGGGAGTGTGAGCATGTACTTTGGGGGTGCACACATGCATTTTGGGAGTGTGAGCATGTACTTTGGGGGTGCACATGCATTTTGGGAGTGTGAGCATGCACTTTGGGGGTGCGCACATGTATTTTGGGAGTGTGAGCATGTACTTTGGGGGTGCACACATGCATCTTGGGAGTGTGAGCATGCACTTTGGGGGTGCACACATGCATTTTGGGAGTGTGAGCATGTACTTTGGGGGTGCACATGCATTTTGGGAGTGTGAGCATGTACTTTGGGGGTGCACACATGCATTTTGGGAGTGTGAGCATGTACTTTGGGGGTGCACACATGCATTTTGGGAGTGTGAGCATGTACTTTGGGGGTGCACATGCATTTTGGGAGTGTGAGCATGCACTTTGGGGGTGCACATGTATTTTGGGAGTGTGAGCATGTACTTTGGGGGTGCGCACATGCATTTTGGGAGTGTGAGCATGTACTTTGGGGGTGCTCACATGCATTTTGGGAGTGTGAGCATGTACTTTGGGGGTGCACATGCATTTTGGGAGTGTGAGCATGTACTTTGGGGGTGCACACATGCATTTTGGGAGTGTGAGCATGTACTTTGGGGGTGCACACATGCATTTTGGGAGTGTGAGCATGTACTTTGGGGGTGCACATGCATTTTGGGAGTGTGAGCATGCACTTTGGGGGTGCACATGTATTTTGGGAGTGTGAGCATGTACTTTGGGGGTGCACATGTATTTTGGGAGTGTGAGCATGTACTTTGGGGGCGCACACATGCATTTTGGGAGTGTGAGCATGTACTTTGGGGGTGCACACATGCATTTTGGGAGTATGAGCATGTACTTTGGGGGCGCACACATGCATTTTGGGAGTGTGAGCATGTACTTTGGGGGTGCACACATGCATTTTGGGAGTGTGAGCATGTACTTTGGGGGTGCACACATGCATTTTGGGAGTGTGAGCATGTACTTTGGGGGTGCGCACATGTATTTTGGGAGTGTGAGCATGTACTTTGGGGGTGCACACATGCATTTTGGGAGTGTGAGCATGTACTTTGGGGGTGCGCACATGCATTTTGGGAGTGTGAGCATGTATTTTGGGGGTGCGCACATGTATTTTGGGAGTGTGAGCATGTACTTTGGGGGCGCTCACATGCATTTTGAGAGTGTGAGCATGTACTTTGGGGGTGCACACATGCATTTTGGGAGTGTGAGCATGTACTTTGGGGGTGCACACATGCATTTTGGGAGTGTGAGCATGCACTTTGGGGGTGCGCACATGCATTTTGGGAGTGTGAGCATGGACTTTGGGGGTGCACATGCATTTTGGGAGTGTGAGCATGTACTTTGGGGGTGCACACATGCATTTTGGGAGTGTGAGCATGCACTTTGGGGGTGCACATGTATTTTGGGAGTGTGAGCATGTACTTTGGGGGTGCTCACATGCATTTTGGGAGTGTGAGCATGTACTTTGGGGGTGCGCACATGCATTTTGGGAGTGTGAGCATGTACTTTGGGGGTGCACACATGCATTTTGGGAGTGTGAGCATGTACTTTGGGGGCGCACACATGCATTTTGGGAGTGTGAGCATGTACTTTGGGGGTGCTCACATGCATTTTGGGAGTGTGAGCATGTACTTTGGGGGTGCACACATGCATTTTGGGAGTGTGAACATGTACTTTGGGGGTGCGCATGCATTTTGGGAGTGTGAGCATGTACTTTGGGGGTGCACACATGCATTTTGGGAGTGTGAGCATGTACTTTGGGGGTGCACACATGCATTTTGGGAGTGTGAGCATGTACTTTGGGGGTGCACACATGCATTTTGGGAGTGTGAGCATGTACTTTGGGGGTGCACACATGCATTTTGGGAGTGTGAGCATGTACTTTGGGGGTGCACACATGCATTTTGGGAGTGTGAGCATGTACTTTGGGGGTGCACACATGCATTTTGGGAGTGTGAGCATGTACTTTGGGGGTGCACACATGCATCTTGGGAGTGTGAGCATGTACTTTGGGGGTGCTCACATGCATTTTGGGAGTGTGAGCATGTACTTTGGGGGTGCACACATGCATTTTGGGAGTGTGAGCATGTACTTTGGGGGTGCACACATGCATTTTGGGAGTGTGAGCATGTACTTTGGGGGTGCACACATGCATTTTGGGAGTGTGAGCATGTACTTTGGGGGTGCACACATGCATTTTGGGAGTATGAGCATGTACTTTGGGGGTGCACACATGCATTTTGGGAGTGTGAGCATGTACTTTGGGGGTGCGCACATGCATTTTGGGAGTGTGAGCATGCACTTTGGGGGTGCGCACATGTATTTTGGGAGTGTGAGCATGCACTTTGGGGGTGCACATGCATTTTGGGAGTGTGAGCATGTACTTTGGGGGCGCACACATGCATTTTGGGAGTGTGAGCATGTACTTTGGGGGTGCACACATGCATTTTGGGAGTGTGAGCATGTACTTTGGGGGCGCACACATGCATTTTGGGAGTGTGAGCATGTACTTTGGGGATGCACACATGCATTTTGGGAGTGTGAGCATGTAATTTGGGGGTGCGCACATGCATTTTGGGAGTGTGAGCATGTACTTTGGGGGTGCACATGCATTTTGGGAGTGTGAGCATGTACTTTGGGGATGCACACATGCATTTTGGGAGTGTGAGCATGTAATTTGGGGGTGCGCACATGCATTTTGGGAGTGTGAGCATGTACTTTGGGGATGTACACATGCATTTTGGGAGTGTGAGCATGTACTTTGGGGGTGCACATGCATTTTGGGAGTGTGAGCATGTACTTTGGGGGTGCACACATGCATTTTGGGAGTGTGAGCATGTAATTTGGGGGTGCTCACATGCATTTTGGGAGTGTGAGCATGTACTTTAGGGGTACACATGCATTTTGGGAGTGTGAGCATGTACTTTGGGGGTGCTCACATGCATTTTGGGAGTGTGAGCATGCACTTTGGGGGTGCGCACATGTATTTTGGGAGTGTGAGCATGTACTTTGGGGGTGCACACATGCATTTTGGGAGTGTGAGCATGTACTTTGGGGGTGCACACATGCATTTTGGGAGTGTGAGCATGTACTTTGGGGGTGCTCACATGCATTTTGGGAGTGTGAGCATGTACTTTGGGGGTGCACATGCATTTTGGGAGTGTGAGCATGTACTTTGGGGGTGCACACATGCATTTTGGGAGTGTGAGCATGTACTTTGGGGGTGCACACATGCATCTTGGGAGTGTGAGCATGCACTTTGGGGGTGCACACATGCATCTTGGGAGTGTGAGCATGTACTTTGGGGGTGCACACATGCATTTTGGGGGTGTGAGCATGTACTTTTGGGGTGCACACATGCATCTTGGGAGTGTGAGCATGCACTTTGGGGGTGCACACATGCATCTTGGGAGTGTGAGCATGTACTTTGGGGGTGCACACATGCATTTTGGGGGTGTGAGCATGTACTTTTGGGGTGCACACATGCATTTTGGGAGTGTGAGCATGCACTTTGGGGGTGCACACATGCATCTTGGGAGTGTGAGCATGTACTTTGGGGGTGCACACATGCATTTTGGGAGTGTGAGCATGTACTTTGGGGGTGCACATGCATTTTGGGAGTGTGAGCATGCACTTTGGGGGTGCGCACATGTATTTTGGGAGTGTGAGCATGTACTTTGGGGGTGCACACATGCATCTTGGGAGTGTGAGCATGCACTTTGGGGGTGCACACATGCATTTTGGGAGTGTGAGCATGTACTTTGGGGGTGCACATGCATTTTGGGAGTGTGAGCATGTACTTTGGGGGTGCACACATGCATTTTGGGAGTGTGAGCATGTACTTTGGGGGTGCACACATGCATTTTGGGAGTGTGAGCATGTACTTTGGGGGTGCACATGCATTTTGGGAGTGTGAGCATGCACTTTGGGGGTGCACATGTATTTTGGGAGTGTGAGCATGTACTTTGGGGGTGCGCACATGCATTTTGGGAGTGTGAGCATGTACTTTGGGGGTGCTCACATGCATTTTGGGAGTGTGAGCATGTACTTTGGGGGTGCACATGCATTTTGGGAGTGTGAGCATGTACTTTGGGGGTGCACACATGCATTTTGGGAGTGTGAGCATGTACTTTGGGGGTGCACACATGCATTTTGGGAGTGTGAGCATGTACTTTGGGGGTGCACATGCATTTTGGGAGTGTGAGCATGCACTTTGGGGGTGCACATGTATTTTGGGAGTGTGAGCATGTACTTTGGGGGCGCACACATGCATTTTGGGAGTGTGAGCATGTACTTTGGGGGTGCACACATGCATTTTGGGAGTGTGAGCATGTACTTTGGGGGTGCACATGCATTTTGGGAGTGTGAGCATGCACTTTGGGGGTGCACATGTATTTTGGGAGTGTGAGCATGTACTTTGGGGGCGCACACATGCATTTTGGGAGTGTGAGCATGTACTTTGGGGGTGCACACATGCATTTTGGGAGTATGAGCATGTACTTTGGGGGCGCACACATGCATTTTGGGAGTGTGAGCATGTACTTTGGGGGTGCACACATGCATTTTGGGAGTGTGAGCATGTACTTTGGGGGTGCACACATGCATTTTGGGAGTGTGAGCATGTACTTTGGGGGTGCGCACATGTATTTTGGGAGTGTGAGCATGTACTTTGGGGGTGCACACATGCATTTTGGGAGTGTGAGCATGTACTTTGGGGGTGCGCACATGCATTTTGGGAGTGTGAGCATGTATTTTGGGGGTGCGCACATGTATTTTGGGAGTGTGAGCATGTACTTTGGGGGCGCTCACATGCATTTTGAGAGTGTGAGCATGTACTTTGGGGGTGCACACATGCATTTTGGGAGTGTGAGCATGTACTTTGGGGGTGCACACATGCATTTTGGGAGTGTGAGCATGCACTTTGGGGGTGCGCACATGCATTTTGGGAGTGTGAGCATGGACTTTGGGGGTGCACATGCATTTTGGGAGTGTGAGCATGTACTTTGGGGGTGCACACATGCATTTTGGGAGTGTGAGCATGCACTTTGGGGGTGCACATGTATTTTGGGAGTGTGAGCATGTACTTTGGGGGTGCTCACATGCATTTTGGGAGTGTGAGCATGTACTTTGGGGGTGCGCACATGCATTTTGGGAGTGTGAGCATGCACTTTGGGGGTGCACATGTATTTTGGGAGTGTGAGCATGTACTTTGGGGGTGCACATGTATTTTGGGAGTGTGAGCATGTACTTTGGGGGTGCACACATGCATTTTGGGAGTGTGAGCATGTACTTTGGGGGTGCACACATGCATTTTGGGAGTGTGAGCATGTACTTTGGGGGTGCACACATGCATTTTGGGAGTATGAGCATGCACTTTGGAGGTGCACACATGCATTTTGGGAGTGTGAGCATGTACTTTGGGGGTGCACACATGCATTTTGGGAGTATGAGCATGTACTTTGGGGGCGCACACATGCATTTTGGGAGTGTGAGCATGTACTTTGGGGGTGCACACATGCATTTTGGGAGTGTGAGCATGTACTTTGGGGGTGCACACATGCATTTTGGGAGTGTGAGCATGTACTTTGGGGGTGCACACATGCATTTTGGGAGTGTGAGCATGTACTTTGGGGGTGCGCACATGTATTTTGGGAGTGTGAGCATGTACTTTGGGGGTGCACACATGCATTTTGGGAGTGTGAGCATGTACTTTGGGGGTGCACACA
Organism: Gastrophryne carolinensis; assembly: GCA_027917425.1. Taxonomy (NCBI): domain Eukaryota; kingdom Metazoa; phylum Chordata; class Amphibia; order Anura; family Microhylidae; genus Gastrophryne; species Gastrophryne carolinensis. Next base: position 608,319,264 of record CM051235.1, read on the forward strand.
TGCATTTTGGGAGTGTGAGCATGTACTTTGGGGGTGCACACATGCATTTTGGGAGTGTGAGCATGTACTTTGGGGGTGCACACATGCATTTTGGGAGTATGAGCATGCACTTTGGAGGTGCACACATGCATTTTGGGAGTATGAGCATGTACTTTGGGGGTGCACACATGCATTTTGGGAGTATGAGCATGTACTTTGGGGGTGCACACATGCATTTTGGGAGTGTGAGCATGTACTTTGGGGGTGCACACATGCATTTTGGGAGTATGAGCATGCACTTTGGAGGTGCACACATGCATTTTGGGAGTGTGAGCATGTACTTTGGGGGTGCACACATGCATTTTGGGAGTATGAGCATGTACTTTGGGGGTGCACACATGCATTTTGGGAGTATGAGCATGTACTTTGGGGGTGCACACATGCATTTTGGGAGTGTGAGAATGTACTTTGGGGGTGCACACATGCATTTTGGGAGTGTGAGCATGTACTTTGGGGGTGCTCACATGCATTTTGGGAGTGTGAGCATGTACTTTGGGGGTGCACACATGCATTTTGGGAGTGTGAACATGTACTTTGGGGGTGCACACATGCATTTTGGAGGTGTGAGCATGTACTTTGGGGGTGCACACATGCATTTTGGGAGTGTGAGCATGTACTTTGGGGGTGCGCACATGCATTTTGGAGGTGTGAGCATGTACTTTGGGGGTGCACACATGCATTTTGGGAGTATGAGCATGTACTTTGGGGGTGCACACATGCATTTTGGAGGTGTGAGCATGTACTTTGGGGGTGCACACATGCATTTTGGGAGTGTGAGCATGTACTTTGGGGGTGCGCACATGTATTTTGGGAGTGTGAGCATGTACTTTGGGGGTGCACACATGCATTTTGGGAGTGTGAGCATGTACTTTGGGGGTGCACACATGCATTTTGGGAGTGTGAGCATGTACTTTGGGGGTGCACACATGCATTTTGGGAGTGTGAGCATGTACTTTGGGGGTGCACACATGCATTTTGGGAGTGTGAGCATGTACTTTGGGGGTGCACACATGCATTTTGGGAGTGTGAGCATGCACTTTGGGGGTGCACATGTATTTTGGGAGTGTGAGCATGTACTTTGGGGGTGCGCACATGTATTTTGGGAGTGTGAGCATGTACTTTGGGGGTGCACACATGCATTTTGGGAGTGTGAGCATGTACTTTGGGGGTGCACACATGCATTTTGGGAGTGTGAGCATGTACTTTGGGGGTGCGCACATGCATTTTGGGAGTGTGAGCATGTACTTTGGGGGTGCACACATGCATTTTGGGAGTGTGAGCATGTACTTTGGGGGTGCACACATGCATTTTGGGAGTGTGAGCATGTACTTTGGGGGTGCACACATGCATTTTGGGAGTGTGAGCATGTACTTTGGGTGTGCACACATGCATTTTGGGAGTGTGAGCATGTACTTTGGGGGTGCACACATGCATTTTGGGAGTGTGAGCATGTACTTTGGGGGTGCTCACATGCATTTTGGGAGTGTGAGCATGTACTTTGGGGGTGCTCACATGCATTTTGGGAGTGTGAGCATGTACTTTGGGGGTGCGCACATGCATTTTGGGAGTGTGATCATGCACTTTGGGGGTGCACACATGCATTTTGGGAGTGTGAGCATGTACTTTGGGGGTGCACATGCATTTTGGGAGTGTGAGCATGTACTTTGGGGGTGCACACATGCATTTTGGGAGTGTGAGCATGTACTTTGGGGGTGCACACATGCATTTTGGGAGTGTGAGCATGCACTTTGGGGGTGCACATGTATTTTGGGAGTGTGAGCATGTACTTTGGGGGTGCACACATGCATTTTGGGAGTGTGAGCATGCACTTTGGGGGTGCACACATGCATTTTGGGAGTGTGAGCATGTACTTTGGGGGTGCACACATGCATTTTGGGAGTTTGAGCATGCACTTTGGGGGTGCTCACATGCATTTTGGGAGTGTGAGCATGCACTTTGGGGGTGCTCACATGCATTTTGGGAGTGTGAGCATGTACTTTGGTAATGCGCACATGCATTTTGGGAGTGTGAGCATGTACTTTGGGGGTGCGCACATGCATTTTGGGAGTGTGAGCATGTACTTTGGGGGTGCGCACATGCATTTTGGGAGTGTGAGCATGTACTTTGGGGGTGCGCACATGCATTTTGGGAGTGTGAGCATGTACTTTGGGTGTGCACACATGCATTTTGGGAGTGTGAGCATGTACTTTGGGGGTGCACACATGCATTTTGGGAGTGTGAGCATGTACTTTGGGGGTGCACACATGCATTTTGGGAGTGTGAGCATGTACTTTGGGGGTGCTCACATGCATTTTGGGAGTTTGAGCATGCACTTTGGGGGTGCACACATGCATTTTGGGAGTTTGAGCATGCACTTTGGGGGTGCTCACATGCATTTTGGGAGTTTGAGCATGCACTTTGGGGGTGCACACATGCATTTTGGGAGTTTGAGCATGTACTTTGGGGGTGCGCACATGTATTTTGGGAGTGTGAGCATGTACTTTGGGGGTGCACATGCATTTTGGGAGTGTGAGCATGTACTTTGGGGGTGCACACATGCATTTTCGGAGTGTGAGCATGTACTTTGGGGGTGCACATGCATTTTGGGAGTGTGAGCATGTACTTTGGGGTGCTCACATGCATTTTGGGAGTGTGAGCATGTACTTTGGGGGTGCACATGCATTTTGGGAGTGTGAGCATGTACTTTGGGGTGCTCACATGCATTTTGGGAGTGTGAGCATGTACTTTGGGGGTGCACATGCATTTTGGGAGTGTGAGCATGTACTTTGGGGTGCTCACATGCATTTTGGGAGTGTGAGCATGTACTTTGGGGGTGCACATGTATTTTGGGAGTGTGAGCATGTACTTTGGGGGTGCACACATGCATTTTGATAGTGTGAGCATGTACTTTGGGGGTGCACACATGTATTTTGGGAGTGTGAGCATGTACTTTGGGGGTGCACACATGTATTTTGGGAGTGTGAGCATGTACTTTGGGGGTGCACACATGCATTTTGATAGTGTGAGCATGTACTTTGGGGGTGCACACATGTATTTTGGGAGTGTGAGCATGTACTTTGGGGGTGCACACATGTATTTTGGGAGTGTGAGCATGTACTTTGGGGGCGCACACATGCATTTTGGGAGTGTGAGCATGCACTTTGGGGGCGCACACATGCATTTTGGGAGTGTGAGCATGTACTTTGGGGGTGCGCACATGCATTTTGGGAGTGTGAGCATGTACTTTGGGGGTGCGCACATGCATTTTGGGAGTATGAGCTTGTACTTTGGGGATGCACACATGCATTTTGGGAGTGTGAGCATGGACTTTGGGGGTGCACACATGCATTTTGGGAGTATGAGCATGTACTTTGGGGGTGCACACATGCATTTTGGGAGTATGAGCATGTACTTTGGGGGTGCACACATGCATTTTGGGAGTGTGAGCATGTACTATGGGGGTGCTCACATGCATTTTGGGAGTGTGAGCATGTACTTTGGGGGTGCTCACATGCATTTTGGGAGTATGAGCATGTACTTTGGGGGTGCACACATGCATTTTGGGAGTATGAGCATGTACTTTGGGGGTGCACACATGCATTTTGGGAGTGTGAGCATGTACTATGGGGGTGCACACATGCATTTTGGGAGTGTGAGCATGTACTTTGGGGGTGCACACATGCATTTTGGGAGTATGAGCATGTACTTTGGGGGTGCACACATGCATTTTGGGAGTATGAGCATGTACTTTGGGGGTGCACACATGCATTTTGGGAGTATGAGCATGTACTTTGGGGGTGCACACATGCATTTTGGGAGTATGAGCATGTACTTTGGGGGTGCACACATGCATTTTGGGAGTGTAAGCATGTACTTTGGGGGTGCTCACATGCATTTTGGGAGTGTGAGCATGTACTTTGGGGGTGCACACATGCATTTTGGGAGTGTGAACATGTACTTTGGGGGTGCACATGCATTTTGGGAGTGTGATCATGTACTTTGGGGGTGCGCACATGTATTTTGGGAGTGTGAGCATGTACTTTGGGGGTGCACACATGCATTTTGGAAGTGTGAGCATGTACTTTGGGGGTGCACACATGCATTTTGGGAGTGTGAGCATGTACTTTGGGGGTGCACATGCATTTTGGGAGTGTGAGCATGTACTTTGGGGGTGCACACATGCATTTTGGGAGTGTGAGCATGTACTTTGGGGGTGCTCACATGCATTTTGGGAGTGTGAGCATGTACTTTGGGGGTGCACACATGCATTTTGGGAGTGTGAGCATGCACTTTGGGGGTGCGCACATGTATTTTGGGAGTGTGAGCATGCACTTTGGGGGTGCGCACATGTATTTTGGGAGTGTGAGCATGTACTTTGGGGATGCACACATGCATTTTGGGAGTGTGAGCATGTACTTTGGGGGCGCACACATGCATTTTGGGAGTGTGAGCATGTAATTTGGGGGTGCGCACATGCATTTTGGGAGTGTGAGCATGTACTTTGGGGATGCACACATGCATTTTGGGAGTGTGAGCATGTACTTTAGGGGTACACATGCATTTTGGGAGTGTGAGCATGTACTTTGGGGGTGCTCACATGCATTTTGGGAGTGTGAGCATGCACTTTGGGGGTGCGCACATGTATTTTGGGAGTGTGAGCATGTACTTTGGGGGTGCACACATGCATTTTGGGAGTGTGAGCATGTACTTTGGGGGTGCACACATGCATTTTGGGAGTGTGAGCATGTACTTTGGGGGTGCTCACATGCATTTTGGGAGTGTGAGCATGTACTTTGGGGGTGCACATGCATTTTGGGAGTGTGAGCATGTACTTTGGGGGTGCACACATGCATCTTGGGAGTGTGAGCATGCACTTTGGGGGTGCACACATACATTTTGGGAGTGTGAGCATGTACTTTGGGGGTGCACACATGCATTTTGGGAGTATGAGCATGTACTTTGGGGGTGCGCACATGCATTTTGGGAGTGTGAGCATGTACTTTGGGGGTGCACACATGCATTTTGGGGGTGTGAGCATGTACTTTGGGGGTGCACATGCATTTTGGGAGTGTGAGCATGTACTTTGGGGGTGCACATGCATTTTGGGAGTGTGAGCATGCACTTTGGGGGTGCACATGTATTTTGGGAGTGTGAGCATGTACTTTGGGGGTGCACACATGCATCTTGGGAGTGTGAGCATGCACTTTGGGGGTGCACACATGCATTTTGGGAGTGTGAGCATGTACTTTGGGGGTGCACACATGCATCTTGGGAGTGTGAGCATGTACTTTGGGGGTGCACACATGCATTTTGGGAGTGTGAGCATGCACTTTGGGGTGCTGACATGCATTTTGGGAGTGTGAGCATGTACTTTGGGGGTGCACACATGCATTTTGGGAGTGTGAGCATGTACTTTGGGGGTGCACACATGCATCTTGGGAGTGTGAGCATGTACTTTGGGGGTGCACACATGCATTTTGGGAGTGTGAGCATGCACTTTGGGGGTGCACATGCATTTTGGGAGTGTGAGCATGTACTTTGGGGGTGCACACATGCATTTTGGGAGTGTGAGCATGTACTTTGGGGGTGCGCACATGCATTTTGGGAGTGTGAGCATGTACTTTGGGGGTGCGCACATGTATTTTGGGAGTGTGAGCATGTACTTTGGGGGTGCACACATGCATTTTGGGAGTGTGAGCATGTACTTTGGGGGTGCGCACATGCATTTTGGGAGTGTGAGCATGTATTTTGGGGGTGCGCACATGTATTTTGGGAGTGTGAGCATGTACTTTGGGGGCAGCTCACATGCATTTTGAGAGTGTGAACATGTACTTTGGGGGTGCACACATGTATTTTGGGAGTGTGAGCATGTACTTTGGGGGCGCGCACATGCATTTTGGGAGTGTGAGCATGTACTTTGGGGGTGCACACATGCATTTTGGGAGTGTGAGCATGCACTTTGGGGGTGCGCACATGCATTTTGGGAGTGTGAGCATGGACTTTGGGGGTGCACATGCATTTTGGGAGTGTGAACATGTACTTTGGGGGTGCACACATGCATTTTGGGAGTGTGAGCATGTACTTTGGGGGTGCACACATGCATTTTGGAGGTGTGAGCATGCACTTTGGGGGTGCACACATGCATTTTGGGAGTGTGAGCATGTACTTTGGGGGTGCACATGCATTTTGGGAGTGTGAGCATGTACTTTGGGGGTGCACATGCATTTTGGGAGTGTGAGCATGTACTTTGGGGGTGCGCACATGCATTTTGGGAGTGTGAGCATGTACTTTGGGGGTGCGCACATGCATTTTGGGAGTGTGAGCATGTACTTTGGGGGTGCGCACATGTATTTTGGGAGTGTGAGCATGTACTTTGGGGGTGCGCACATGCATTTTGGGAGTGTGAGCATGTACTTTGGGGGTGCGCACATGCATTTTGGGAGTGTGAGCATGTACTTTGGGGGTGCGCACATGCATTTTGGGAGTGTGAGCATGCGCTTTGGGGGTGCGCACATGTATTTTGGGAGTGTGAGCATGTACTTTGGGGGTGCACATGCATTTTGGGAGTGTGAGCATGTACTTTGGGGGTGCGCACATGCATTTTGGGAGTGTGAGCATGTACTTTGGGGGTGCGCACATGTATTTTGGGAGTGTGAGCATGTACTTTGGGGGTGCGCACATGCATTTTGGGAGTGTGAGCATGTACTTTGGGGGTGCTCACATGTATTTTGGGAGTGTGAGCATGTACTTTGGGGGTGCACATGCATTTTGGGAGTGTGAGCATGTACTTTGGGGGTGCACACATGCATTTTGGGAGTATGAGCATGTACTTTGGGGGTGCGCACATGCATTTTGGGAGTGTGAGCATGTACTTTGGGGGTGCACACATGCATTTTGGGAGTGTGAGCATGTACTTTGGGGGTGCACACATGCATTTTGGGAGTGTGAGCATGTACTTTGGGGGTGCACACATGCATTTTGGGAGTGTGAGCATGTACTTTGGGGGTGCACACATGCATTTTGGGAGTATGAGCATGTACTTTGGGGGTGCACACATGCATTTTGGGAGTGTGAGCATGTACTTTGGGGGTGCACACATGCATTTTGGGAGTATGAGCATGTACTTTGGGGGTGCGCACATGCATTTTGGGAGTGTGAGCATGTACTTTGGGGGTGCTCACATGCATTTTGGGAGTGTGAGCATGCACTTTCGGGGTGCACACATGCATTTTGGGAGTATGAGCATGTACTTTGGGGGTGCACACATGCATTTTGGGAGTGTGAGCATGTACTTTGGGGGTGCACACATGCATTTTGGGAGTATGAGCATGTACTTTGGGGGTGCACACATGCATTTTGGGAGTGTGAGCATGTACTTTGGGGGTGCACACATGCATTTTGGGAGTGTGAGCATGTACTTTGGGGGTGCACACATGCATTTTGGGAGTATGAGCATGTACTTTGGGGGTGCACACATGCATTTTGGGAGTGTGAGCATGTACTTTGGGGGTGCGCACATGTATTTTGGGAGTATGAGCATGTACTTTGGGGGTGCGCACATGCATTTTGGGAGTGTGAGCATGTACTTTGGGGGTGCTCACATGCATTTTGGGAGTGTGAGCATGCACTTTGGGGGTGCACACATGCATTTTGGGAGTATGAGCATGTACTTTGGGGGTGCACACATGCATTTTGGGAGTGTGAGCATGCACTTTGGGGGTGCACACATGCATTTTGGGAGTATGAGCATGCACTTTGGGGGTGCTCACATGCATTTTGGGAGTGTGAGCATGCACTTTGGGGGTGCACACATGCATTTTGGGAGTGTGAGCATGCACTTTGGGGGTGCTCACATGCATTTTGGGAGTGTGAGCATGTACTTTGGGGGTGCACACATGCATTTTGGGAGTTTGAGCATGCACTTTGGGGGTGCACACATGCATTTTGGGAGTGTGAGCATGTACTTTGGGGGTGCACACATGCATTTTGGGAGTGTGAGCATGTACTTTGGGGGTGCACACATGCATTTTGGGAGTATGAGCATGTACTTTGGGGGTGCTCACATGCATTTTGGGAGTGTGAGCATGCACTTTGGGGGTGCACACATGCATTTTGGGAGTTTGAGCATGCACTTTGGGGGTGCTCACATGCATTTTGGGAGTGTGAGCATGCACTTTGGGGTGCACACATGCATTTTGGGAGTGTGAGCATGTACTTTGGTAATGCGCACATGCATTTTGGGAGTGTGAGCATGCACTTTGGGGTGCACACATGCATTTTGGGAGTGTGAGCATGTACTTTGGGGGTGCGCACATGCATTTTGGGAGTATGAGCATGCACTTTGGGGTGCACACATGCATTTTGGGAGTGTGAGCATGTACTTTGGTAATGCGCACATGCATTTTGGGAGTGTGAGCATGCACTTTGGGGTGCACACATGCATTTTGGGAGTGTGAGCATGCACTTTGGGGTGCACACATGCATTTTGGGAGTTTGAGCATGCACTTTGGGGGTGCTCACATGCATTTTGGGAGTGTGAGCATGCACTTTGGGGTGCACACATGCATTTTGGGAGTGTGAGCATGTACTTTGGTAATGCGCACATGCATTTTGGGAGTGTGAGCATGCACTTTGGGGTGCACACATGCATTTTGGGAGTGTGAGCATGTACTTTGGGGGTGCACACATGCATTTTGGGAGTATGAGCATGCACTTTGGGGTGCACACATGCATTTTGGGAGTGTGAGCATGTACTTTGGTAATGCGCACATGCATTTTGGGAGTGTGAGCATGCACTTTGGGGTGCACACATGCATTTTGGGAGTGTGAGCATGCACTTTGGGGTGCACACATGCATTTTGGGAGTGTGAGCATGTACTTTGGGGGTGCTCACATGCATTTTGGGAGTGTGAGCATGCACTTTGGGGGTGCTCACATGCATTTTGGGAGTGTGAGCATGCACTTTGGGGTGCACACATGCATTTTGGGAGTGTGAGCATGTACTTTGGGGGTGCACACATGCATTTTGGGAGTGTGAGCATGCACTTTGGGGGTGCACACATGCATTTTGGGAGTGTGAGCATGTACTTTGGGGGTGCACACATGCATTTTGGGAGTGTGAGCATGTACTTTGGGGGTGCGCACATGCATTTTGGGAGTGTGAGCATGTACTTTGGGGGTGCACACATGCATTTTGGGAGTGTGAGCATGCACTTTGGGGGTGCGCACATGCATTTTGGGAGTGTGAGCATGCACTTTGGGGGTGCACACATGCATTTTGGGAGTGTGAGCATGTACTTTGGTAATGCGCACATGCATTTTGGGAGTGTGAGCATGTACTTTGGTAATGCGCACATGCATTTTGGGAGTGTGAGCATGTACTTTGGGGGTGCACATGCATTTTGGGAGTATGAGCATGTACTTTGGGGGTGCTCACATGCATTTTGGGAGTGTGAGCATGTACTTTGGGGGTGCACATGCATTTTGGGAGTATGAGCATGTACTTTGGGGGTGCACACATGCATTTTGGGAGTGTGAGCATGTACTTTGGGGGTGCACACATGCATTTTGGGAGTGTGAGCATGCACTTTGGGGGTGCACACATGCATTTTGGGAGTGTGAGCATGTACTTTGGGGGTGCACACATGCATTTTGGGAGTGTGAGCATGTACTTTGGAGGTGCACACATGCATTTTGGGAGTGTGAGCATGTACTTTAGGGGTACACATGCATTTTGGGAGTGTGAGCATGTACTTTGGGGGTGCGCACATGCATTTTGGGAGTGTGAGCATGTACTTTGGGGGTGCGCACATGCATTTTGGGAGTGTGAGCATGTACTTTGGGGGTGCACACATGCATTTTGGGAGTTTGAGCATGCACTTTGGGGGTGCACATGCATTTTGGGAGTTTGAGCATGTACTTTGGGGGTGCTCACATGCATTTTGGGAGTTTGAGCATGTACTTTGGGGGTGCGCACATGTATTTTGGGAGTGTGAGCATGTACTTTGGGGGTGCACATGCATTTTGGGAGTGTGAGCATGTACTTTGGGAGTGCACACATGCATTTTCGGAGTGTGAGCATGTACTTTGGGGGTGCGCACATGCATTTTGGGAGTGTGAGCATGTACTTTGGGGGTGCGCACATGCATTTTGGGAGTGTGAGCATGTACTTTGGGGGTGCGCACATGCATTTTGGGAGTGTGAGCATGTACTTTGGGGGTGCACATGCATTTTGGGAGTGTGAGCATGTACTTTGGGGGTGCACACATGCATTTTGGGAGTGTGAGCATGTACTTTGGGGGTGCACACATGCATTTTGGGAGTGTGAGCATGTACTTTGGGGGTGCACACATGCATTTTGGGAGTGTGAGCATGCACTTTGGGGGTGCGCACATGCATTTTGGGAGTGTGAGCATGCACTTTGGGGGTGCACACATGCATTTTGGGAGTGTGAGCATGTACTTTGGTAATGCGCACATGCATTTTGGGAGTGTGAGCATGTACTTTGGTAATGCGCACATGCATTTTGGGAGTGTGAGCATGTACTTTGGGGGTGCACATGCATTTTGGGAGTATGAGCATGTACTTTGGGGGTGCTCACATGCATTTTGGGAGTGTGAGCATGTACTTTGGGGGTGCACATGCATTTTGGGAGTATGAGCATGTACTTTGGGGGTGCACACATGCATTTTGGGAGTGTGAGCATGTACTTTGGGGGTGCACACATGCATTTTGGGAGTGTGAGCATGCACTTTGGGGGTGCACACATGCATTTTGGGAGTGTGAGCATGTACTTTGGGGGTGCACACATGCATTTTGGGAGTGTGAGCATGTACTTTGGAGGTGCACACATGCATTTTGGGAGTGTGAGCATGTACTTTAGGGGTACACATGCATTTTGGGAGTGTGAGCATGTACTTTGGGGGTGCGCACATGCATTTTGGGAGTGTGAGCATGTACTTTGGGGGTGCACACATGCATTTTGGGAGTGTGAGCATGCACTTTGGGGGTGCGCACATGCATTTTGGGAGTGTGAGCATGTACTTTGGGGGTGCACACATGCATTTTGGGAGTTTGAGCATGCACTTTGGGGGTGCACATGCATTTTGGGAGTTTGAGCATGTACTTTGGGGGTGCTCACATGCATTTTGGGAGTTTGAGCATGTACTTTGGGGGTGCGCACATGTATTTTGGGAGTGTGAGCATGTACTTTGGGGGTGCACATGCATTTTGGGAGTGTGAGCATGTACTTTGGGAGTGCACACATGCATTTTCGGAGTGTGAGCATGTACTTTGGGGGTGCACATGCATTTTGGGAGTGTGAGCATGTACTTTGGGGGTGCACATGCATTTTGGGAGTGTGAGCATGTACTTTGGGGGTGCACACATGCATTTTGGGAGTGTGAGCATGTACTTTGGGGGTGCACACATGCATTTTGGGAGTGTGAGCATGTACTTTGGGGGTGCACACATGCATTTTGGGAGTGTGAGCATGCACTTTGGGGGTGCTCACATGCATTTTGGGAGTGTGAGCATGTACTTTGGGGGCGCTCACATGCATTTTGGGAGTGTGAGCATGTACTTTGGGGGTGCACACATGCATTTTGGGAGTGTGAGCATGTACTTTGGGGGCGCTCACATGCATTTTGGGAGTGTGAGCATGCACTTTGGGGGTGCACATGTATTTTGGGAGTGTGAGCATGTACTTTGGGGGTGCACACATGCATTTTGGAAGTGTGAGCAAGTAATTTGGGGGTGCGCATGTATTTTGGGAGTGTGAGCATGTACTTTGGTAATGCGCACATGCATTTTGGGAGTGTGAGCATGTACTTTGGGGGTGCACATGCATTTTGGGAGTGTGAGCACGCACTTTGGGGGTCTGCACATGCACAACCAGGGTGTCTCATGCACATTCTGGAAATCTTACAGACCCCGCCCATTATTCTGATTATTATGCAGCATCACAGAACCACGCTCACTTTTTTTCAAAGGTGAAGTCATAAGGTGAAACTGTAAACCCCAATATCTCGGCCATTTCTTCCTCAATTTAAAAACAGAAAACAGTTTAGGACAGAGACAAACGTAGCCCAACACAATAGTGTAACAATTACCTCTGTAGGACTTTAAGCCATCTTCCAGCTTTGTGATTGGATGTGTAAATATTGACTTGTATCCCAGCTTTGCGCATCTGAGCATTTGGGATAATGAAGAGACCTAAAGAGATGATTTGCATAGTTCTCACTCGATCTGTATATTATTCTGTGGAAATACTTAGGCCCTTATTTATGAAGGAATAGCGCCAGGTAGCGACTGGTGAGCGGCCGGTAATGACGGGCCCCGCCACGAGAACGCCGGCTCCCCACCACAATCACACATTTATCAAGCCAATCCTGCTTAGCGACTGAGATAGCGCCATATAGCGACTCATTCATCATTATTCCAGCCTCAGCCCACAGCGCCAGCGTCCGACCTTGAACAGCGACAGGTATGACCTCTCGCTACCTGGCGCTCTCCAATGCATTTCAATGGAACATCTTTAAATATTAATTTAATGCCCAAATTTGGCTTTGCACGGGAGGGGGAGGTGGCGGCTGGGGGTTACAAAAAGTTGGGGGTCCCCCTTTAAATGTTTTTATAGATGTTTTGCTAGTCATCCAGCTGGCGTTTTCCATTTAGAAAGAATGAAACTAGAATCTCAGACAATATTGGCCTCGATTCAATAAAGGTAGAAAAAAATTCTCATGGTAGTAAAAGATTGAATTCATGAGAAAAAACCCTGAGAATGTCCCTGTTACTGAATCACCAGCTGGGAAAACAATGAAAGTCAATGGCACTTTTTTACTCCTAAGAAAAGTAGAGAACTGTTTCCTCCTTTCTACACTGTAGTAAAAGCTGCCATTGACTTTCATTGTCTTTATCTGGTGATTCAGTAACAGTGACATTCTCAGGCTTTTTTCTCATGAATTGAATCTTTTACTACCATGAGAATTTTTTTCTACCTTTATTGAATGGAGGCCAATAACTATTGCTGGGTGTAGCTTCAGAGGACGGGGATTGGGGATCCACCCAGCAATATTCCAGTGCAAGTCATTCTGAATTGAGAAAACCAGTCACAGGACTAGCAAAACTTCAGGACGGGAAACAATCCACCTTATGGATAGTCCTGTGTTAGGATTAAACCAGAACAAAACCCAGAATCTTGACTTTCCTGGGGGCATCCCCCAGTTCTCCCAGTTAAACTCACCTCTCCTCGCTCCAACGGCGCATGGGCGGGCGCTCAGCCAATGAGAGACGTTTGTTATGTTTACGATAATAATGACAATAATGGGGAGCGGCGCGCTGCCGCATCACTGGTTATACGTGCGCTCCCGTGCCAGCCTATGTGAATAGCTGGGGCAAGAGCACGCGCCGCTGGACCGGGAAGGAAGGTAAATGAATGGGGCGACCTGGGGGGTCCCAGGCCGATCAAGTCGGGTTTTGGTCCACTTTAAATAGAAATGAGTGGACCCGAACTGCACTGTTCAGGTCCAGGTTCAAAAAGAGATAATGGCAAATTATGAGTTCATATCAAGGCAATAGACAATAGCAGACAGTTTACCTAAGAAGTGGATGGCACCTGAAACCCTCAACGCTTCTTCCTCCTGACGAAGGTGTTTTACCGAAACGTTGAGGGTTTCAGGTGCCATCCACTTTTTAGGTAAACTGCCTGCTATTGTCTAATGTATTTTTTGTATCTGTTGTATCATGTGAGTTTCCTCTTGCACTTTACTAACTGGGGCAGCCTACAGGGTTGGCCCAAGACATTGTGCTGCCTGGGTCCAAGAGTGAAATGCTGCCCCCCCCCCCCCCCCCCAAATAAAAAAAAAACGATGAGAGGTGATTTTTACTAGGCAAACTGTGAGTTTTTCACATAGCGCAGAATCTCAATTCGGGTTTTGTTCCACTTTAAGTGAACCAAAACCCAGGATTTTCACTATCCTGGGCTTTGATACTTAGGAACAACCAGATTTGTGATGCCCCACTCTATAAAAACCCCCAAATCTCCCCACTGTCATGGCTGGGGGGGGGGGGGTCATGAGGGGGCATTAAGGTGCCAGCACCTTTATTTCACCTTTTTTCTTTACTATATTACAGTAACCACATACTATGGCACCTCCCCTTGCAAGTGGCTGCCCTAGGCACATGCCTAGGTTTGTCTAATGGTAAATACAGCCATGCAGGTGATGAACTGGTAGCTTTCATCCCATAAATTGAACAGATTAGTGATAGCACAGTTTAGTTTTGGAGCCATGCATGGGACCCAGTTGAACCTACAGCTGTTACAAGCAGGTACATTAGACCCAAACTTCTTGGCCTCTGCCACTTGGCTGGATATCCAGCATTCCACAGCATTGGACACGGTCTCCCAGCTTGATGAATAGAGGAACATGGGACAAGCAAGCCCTATTCTGAAACACTGCACCTCTCCATTAAAGAAGGCCACCAACCAGTACTGTCCTTCTCCCAGGTGTTATTCCATCTTAATTTGGGATGCCCAGTGTGTGGACCCCCCACCACTTTCAGCAATCCCACAGAGCATGCAGACAGGCAATGAGCACGCTCAGCGCAACATTCAGCACAAAGCTAGCTAAGGGGGGGGGGGGGCACTGGCCACACCCCCTCCCCACCCAATGCACGCCTCAGATGAAGTTAAAGCAGGGATGTGGCCGTAGCCGACACATTCACTGTTGGATTGCCAGCTATGCAAGTACTGCAGGGGCTACACACAGCAGCACATCACAAATCAGAGTCAGCCCTGGAGTCTTTTAGCCATTGGTGTTAAATGGCCAATAAGGGGGTAGCCCTGTAACTAGACAAGCTCAACCCCAACTGTTCCAATTACACTCTATACAGGTGACCAGCAAACATGGCCGCCCAGGATGCACAGTCACCGTAACCAAGCAGCCACCCACGAGCAGGTGTACAGCTCTGCCACCGGTATCTATTAATCTGGCACCTGGACAGTACAGACTATAACGGGCAACCGGTGCCCACGGCCCTTGGCAGGCTGGAAGCCACCAGGCACCGGGCTGTAACGTGAAGACCGCCCACCTAGCGCTATGAACGCCAGATAAGTTGCCTTCCAGAAGCAACCGAACTGAAGGTATAGTGAACGTGCGGCAGCCTCTCCCGCTTACCTATCACAGTGTGAAGCAGCCGCCGATGTGCACTATGCCTCTCTCCAGACCCGACTAGCGTTCTGCCTCCAGCAGTCCCCGTCAAATAGCGACGCCTCCCCCTGCAGTGGCTCAGCCAACCAGCGTGGCTATTGGTGGAAGCCGCGCCTCCCCCAGCAGTGCGCGCACTCTCCTGCCGCTCGCCTCTGCCCCCATTTTATTGCATCCCACAATGCCGCGAGTGCGGCGCTTCTCTCGGCTCTGCCTCACACACGCAGTACAGAAAAGTTCGTGAATGACCCGCTAAGGAGAGTGGTGTTCATTCCTTCTACGCTACGCGTTTGCCTCCGCAGTCACGGTGTTCCTGCCCGCTGCTGCTGCCCACCTCCGCCGCCAAATATGTTCCCGTCGCTGCCAGCAAAGTGCCGCCCCCCTTAAAGTGCCGCCTGGGACCATGGACCCACCAGGACCCATGGTAAGGCCGGCCCTGGCAGCCTAGAAAACTCGTGCAGTGTCATAAATAGTCCCATATTGTTTCTTCTTCCCCTTGCTCCCTTTGCTATAAAGTGCAGCACTGAAACAGATCTCGGAATAAAGTTATATTATATTTCTATTATATTATGTGATTCTTGGCATTGCACTTTACTGGTTGGGGCAGCCTAAGAAAATGTGTGCGGTGATCTAGACAGTCCCATGTCGCTTCTTCTTCCTCGTGTTCCCCTTCCTATAAAGTGCAGCACAGTCAAAGAGCTTGGATGGATATATATTTTTCTATCGCATTTGTATGATGTGAGTTTCCTCTTGTCATTCACTTGCGCTTCACTAGCTGGGGCAGCCTAGGAAACTTGTGCGGTGACTTAAATAGTCCCATCTTGCTACCCGTTCCAGGTGCTCCATTTGCTATAAAGTGCAGCACTGTCAGAAAGCTTGGATTAATATATATTTTTTTCTTTTGTAGTTGTATCATGTGAGGCCCTTATTTATGAAGGAATAGCGACAGGTAGCGACTGGTGAGCGGCCGGTAATGACGGGCCCCGCCACGAGAATGCCGGCTCCCCACCACAATCACACATTTATCAAGCCAATCCTGCTTAGCGACTGAGATAGCGCCATATAGCGACTCATTCTTCATTATTCCAGCCTCAGCCCACAGCGCCAGCGTCCGACCTTGAACAGCGACAGGTATGACCTCTCGCTACCTGGCGCTCTCCAATGCATTTCAATGGAACAATCTTTAAATATTCATAATTAATTATTAATTTTTTTTTTTTTTTTTTAACTGTGAAAAATTATGTGACCACTTCTGCCATTTTAGATAATTTTTTTAAGGGAAAAAAAAAAAAAATTGTACATAATTGATATTACAGGTCTGATATTAATGTATTCATATTACTAAATTATTTTAAAAACTTGTTTTTTTTGGTTTACAAAAATATGGTTGTTTGGGGGTTAAAAGCTACTTTTAACCCATCGCCGCCAGCGCTCTGGGGTTTAAACATGCATTTTACAGCGCGAGAATTTTTTGAGCGTGATTTTTTAATGAATATGGTTGGAGCCGGTCGCTAGGGCCAGTCGCTATCATGCGCTCCCATACAGCGTGGAACCTGTCAAATAGCGACTCCTCACCCAATATTCAACATTACGGCAAACCGACTGAGTCGCTATCAACTACCGAACAACGGCCAAGCACAGCGACTACTAGCGGGCGCTCTGAAAATGCCGCTACAGTCGCTCAACTGTCGCTACCTGCCGCTATTAATGAATCGGCCTCCCAGTCTACTGCTTTCATTCTCTTGTGCTTTACTGGATGGGGCAGCTTAGGCAAATGTGTGGTGATCTAATCAGTCCGCTTCTTCTTCATGGTGTTCCTTTTTCTATAAAGTGTAGCACAGTCAGAGAGCTTGAATGAATATATATATATTTTTTTTTTGTATCATGTGAGTCTACTCCTTTCATTCACTTGTGCTTTACTAGCTGGGCCAGCCTAGGAAATTTGTGTGGTGTCATAAATAGTCCCATTTTGTTTAACCTTCCCTGTGCTCCCTTTGCTATAAATACAGCACTAAGCGAGGTCTCAATTTTATATATTTTTTTCTTTCTTCGTTATGTTGTGCGAGTCTACTCTTAACATTCACTTGCGCCTCACTAGTTGGGGCAGCCTAGAAAACTACCGAGGTGTTCTAAATAGTCTCATCTTGTTTCTCCTTCTTGGTGCTCCGTTTGCTATAAAGTACAGCGCTGCCAGAGAGCTTGGATTAATGTATTTATTTCTTTTACAGTTGTATCACCTGAGTCTCCTCTTGTCATTCGCTTGTGCTTTCCTATCTAGAGCAGCTTAGGAAACTTGTGCGGTGTCACAAATAGTCACATCTTGCTTATCCTTCCCGGTACTCCCTTTGTTATAAAGTGCAGCGCTGTCAGAGCGCTCAAATAAATATCTAATTTTATTTCGCAATTGTATCATGTGAGTCTACTGCTGTCATTCACTTTCACTTTGATAGCTGGGACAGACTAGGAAATGAGTGCTGTATCATAAATAGTCTCATCTTGCTACTCCTTCTTTGTGCTCCCTTTGCTATAAAGTGCAGCACTGTTAGCGAGCTCAGATTAATGTATTTTTTTCTTTTGCAGTTGTATCAGGTGAGTCTCCTCTTGTCATTTGCTTGCGCTTTACTAGTTGGAGCAGCTTAGAAAACTTGTGCTGTGTCATAAATAGTCCCATCTTGCTTATCCTCCCCGGTGCTCACTTTGCTATAAAGTGCTGCACTGTCAGAGCACTCGAATAAATATATATTTTTATTTCCCAGTTGTATCATGTGAGTCTACTGTTTTCATTCACTTGCACTTTGCTAGCTGGAGCAGCCTAAGAAATTAGTGCTGTATTATAAATAGTCCCATCTTGTTTCTCCTTCTTGGTGCTCCCTTTGCTATAAAGTACAGCGCTGCCAGAAAACTTGGATTAATGTATTTTTTTCTTTTGCAGTTGTATCACGTGAGTCTCCTCTTGTTATTTGCTTGCGCTTTACTAGCTGGAGCAGCTTAGGAAATTTTTACGGTGTCACAAATAGTCACATCTTGCTTATCCTTCCCGGTACTCCCTTTGTTATAAAGTGCAGCACTGTCAGAGCGCTCGAATAAATATCTAATTTTATTTCGCAATTGTATCATGTGAGTCTACTGCTGTCATTCACTTTCACTTTGATAGCTGGGACAGACTAGGAATTTAGTGCTGTATCATAAATAGTCTCATCTTACTACGGTTCTCCCTTTGCTATAATGTGCAGCACTACCAGAGAGCTCCGATTAATGTATTTATTTCTTTTACAGTTGTATCACCTGAGTCTCCCCTTGTCATTTGCTTGTGCTTTCCTATCTAGAGCAGCTTAGGGAAACTTGTGCGGTGTCACAAACAGTCCCATCTTGCTTCTCCTTCCTTGTGCTCCCTTTGCTATAAAGTGCAGCGCTGCCAGAGCTCGGATTAATGTATTATTCTAAGTATACAGTACGTCCTGCTCCAGATAGATTACTTACACTTGGGTTATCCTCCGCCAGATGGCGCTGCACTGCAGAGACATGCAAAACAGGCTCCTCCCGGCCCCTCAAATACCCAGGGACCTCCCACAAATCCCCAGATTTCTCTGCAGTGCCTACTGCGAAGACATGAAATTATCACTCTGTCGCAGGTGAGCGGGGCTATTAGCCTGCGGCCCTGTTGGACTATTCCCACCCGTCCTTTGTGTGATGTGCCTCCCAGCCTGGGCTGCGCTGGTCGGGTGAAGGTAGGCAGCACCATGTGTGCTTACGGAGCAACGCTCCACCGCAGTCCCCCACCAAAGGGTAGGCGGTATAGGCTGATGGTGAGCCTTTATGGGATGCCCCTCCCGCATTATTGTCCCATGCCCCGGTAGCGGTGGGCCCTGTACAAAGGGCCGCTATCCTCCCTCATTCTCCCCGTAGCCTTCGGGAGGAAAAGAAGGGGTGGGGGGGGTGTGTGGTTGAGCGTGTACCGTGATTCGTGTATATCGCCTGTTGGTATGTGT
This sequence comes from Gastrophryne carolinensis, assembly GCA_027917425.1. Lineage (NCBI taxonomy): Eukaryota > Metazoa > Chordata > Amphibia > Anura > Microhylidae > Gastrophryne > Gastrophryne carolinensis. The sequence continues at coordinate 608,338,498 of CM051235.1, forward strand.
GTTGGGACTAGTATATGTGTGTCAACGCAGCTGAATTGCTTTTTACCATTGCGAATGCCGCCTTCATTGGATGCCCCGCGGCGGCGGCATTGCCTCAGACGCTCCTGCGTCCTCATTGGCTGCTTGGCTGTGGACTTCGCGCTCTTCGGGGGGCGGGGCCTGGCTTGGCGCGCCCTGCGTCACGGCCCGCTCTGGCCCGCCCTTCGAGGTTCTTTTGCCGCCTTTCCCTGTACAGTCGCGCACGCGCGTGTGTAACGGTCCCCCCTCCCGCGGTCTGTAAGTGCCCTTGCGGGCGACTTTAATACTCATTATTTTCTTGTATGACTCTGACGCCCCTTCTTCTCATTGTGTCTTTCAGACCGGTGAATCCAGTGGCTTCTCCCGGCCCGGTGTATTTGTAGTTGGGCCTAGTATAAGTACTCCCACTTCCCTAGCGGGTCATTGGGGCATCCAGGGTTGCTTTATAGCGTCAATCCCTATTGGCAAATTGTGCCTAATAATCACCATATGGAGGCATCCCAGGATATTGGGACCGGGGTTCCTTCGGGACAAGCCCGGCTGTGTGTAGCTTGTGGGGTCTCACCTATCATCGGTGACAATGCGCGGGTCTGTGTTCCTTGCGCACAGCAGGAGCTAACGTTGCAACCCGCCCCTCCTGTGGCTGCACCTCGTCTCACTTCACCTACTCCCCCAAGCTTGAGTCTCACCCCCATTGAATTACATACAAGCGGGGATTCTAAACCTGATGTGTCTGCTAGACTGGCCAGTGTTGAAAGATTGATCGCGTAAGGCCTCCGCTAAAAGCGTCACTTAACTCCTGATGCCACTCCGTCTCCTATGGAATCTGCGGAGTTGTTGCATCTGTATGGCTACGCCCCATCAGACGCAGGGGAGCTGTTTTATGACTCAGGGTCATCTGATGAGAGACTAAGGGGTCATGACGATTCTGGCTCTGACCCCTGGACCCCGGATGATACTGACAGACTGCTGGTCGAAATATTTGAGGTTTTGTCTATCTCTCCCCCGGTTGCGGCTCCCAGGCAAAGGGGGGAGCTTTTCCATACTGCTAAAGCTCGTCTGGAATTTCCTGAGCAAACCCATTTCAATAACCTTGTGCTTAAGGAGTGGGAACGTCCCAGTAGACTTCCCGGTATACCTAAGAGTTGGGACAGAAAGTATCCCTTTCCTGCCAACATGGTCAAGTGCTGGTCATCGCCCCCCGAGGTCGATGCTCCTATTCTAGGGCTATCTAACACCTCTATTGCACTCCCCTGACACTACTACGCTGCAGGACGCTGAGGACCGGCGCATTGACCAATTAGCGTGCCATGCCTTTGGGTTTGTGGGGGCGGCGCTGCGCCCGGTTTGCGCCTCGGCCATCACGTCTGTGGCGCTCAGGACCCTGATCAGAAGTGTACTTGATGGGTCTGATGAAGGGCAACCTGATACATGTAATGCACTGTCTAACTGATATGTTTGTGAACTTTATCCTATCTGCCTTGGATGATGCCATGAGGATGTGTGCCAGATCTTCGGCCTTGGCGGTAGCTATACGCCGCGCGGTCTGGCTGCGCCAGTGGGCTGCTGACAACGCTGCTAAGAGGGCCCTTACTGGGCTTCCATTTAAGGGGCTACGCCTGTTTGGAGATCGCCTAGACCTTTTTGCTAAAGGAGGTAAGTTACCCCAGTGCAGGCGGCAGTCTCGGCCCTTTCGGGGCCAGGGGCCCCCTTCATTCCCCTACCGCGGTGCTAAGCAGGGCAAAGGGGTGTCCTTCGCGGGGGCTCGTACAGATTCCTGGCGCAGGAACAGTGGAAGACGCCCCCGGCGCCTCCTGGGGCTCTAAACCAAAACCCTCTCCCAAGCCTCCCCAGGCATGATGGGGCGCCCTCGCCCATCGGGGTGGGGGGACGACTACAACACTTTGCGCATGTCTGGAGGCATCACGTCTCAGACAGGTGGAATCAGGAGGTAGTGTCCTCTTGTTACAAGATAGAGTCTGCTGTGCGCCCCCCCCCCCAAGATTCGTCAAGTCCAGGATCCCCCAGGACTCTGCCTCAGCTCAGGTCTTGATGCAGGCCGTGCAAGGCCTTCTGGATATGGGGGTCATTTGCAGTGAGAAAGAGGCAAGGGGTTCTATTCCAACCTTTTCACAGTGCCCAAAAAAGATGGGTCAGTCAGGCCCATTCTGGATTTAAAGATCCTCAACAAATTTGTCAGAAACAAGCGTTTTTGCATGGAAACTCTGCGCTCGGCCATTGGCTCCCTGCGCCCAGGGGATCTCATGACGTCGGTGGACATCAAAGATGCTTACCTTCACATCCCTGTGTTCCCTGGACACCAAAGGTTTCTCAGATTCGCGTTGGAAGATCAGCATTACCAATTTGTGGCCCTGCCCTTTGGTCTCACATCAGCTCCCAGAGTTTTCACCAAAGTGCTGGCAGGGGTGATGTCTCTGGTGCGGTCAAGGGGCATACGCGTGCTGCCCTACCTGGACGACATACTCATCACCTCTCGGTCTCTGCAACAGGCAGAGTTGGACACTCAGCTGGTGGTGTCCACCCTGGAGTCCTTCGGCTGGGTGATCAATCACCCCAAGTCCTCTCTGTCCCCTTCCTCGGTGACCCCATTCCTGGGAATGATTCTGGATACGATTCAGTCAAGGATATTCCTTTCTCAGCAGAAGGTGGAAGCTCTAACTGCGCAGGTGAGGTTCCTGCTATCGTGCCCCCAGCCCTCCCTCAGGCAGGGAATGCAGCTGGTGGGCCTGATGGTGGCGAGCTTCGAGGCGGTGCCCTTTGCTCAGTTCCATTTGAGGCCTCTTCAACTTCACCTTCTGTCAGTATGGGACAAGGATCCAACGTCCTTGGACGGGGTCTGTGTGCTTCCCCCCTCGGTCCGACGGTCCCTTTCCTGGTGGCTGGACCACAGGAACTTGATGGGAGGCAGATCCTTCCTGGCCCCCTTCTGGGAGACAGTCACCACGGATGCCAATCTGTCAGGATGGGGGGGATTCTGGAAGTTCCTGCGGTTCCAGGGGAGGTGGGGCCCTCAGGAGGCCCACTTACCCATCAACATTCTGGAACTGCGGGCAATCAGGTTGGTATTGGAGCAGTTGACCAATCACCTGAGAGGTCTGAGGTGCGCTCAGACAACAGGACGGCGGTTGCCTACATCAACCATCAGGGAGGGACCCGGAGCAGGAGGGCCCTCCAGAAGGTATCGCGGACTCTGACATGGGCAGAGGCCAATGTTCAATGCATTTCGGCTGTGTACATCCCGGGGGCAGATAATCTACTGGCAGACTCTCTGAGCAGGAGGACCTCTCGTCAGGGAGAGTGGTCCCTCTGCGACAGAGTATTCCAGTCCCTGTGTCACCGTTGGGGTCTACCAGATGTGGATCTGTTCGCGTCCCGTCACAACCACAAGCTCCAGGCTTTTGTCTCCCTGTCTCAGGATCCTCTGGCCTTGGCCACAGATGCTCTGTCCATGTCATGGCAGGAATTTCGGCTCCCGTATGTCTTTCCTCCATTCCCCCTGCTGGGCAGGGTACTGCGCAAGATTGCTCTGGAAGGGGTGCCAGCAATTCTGGTGGCCCCCAGATGGCCAAGAAGAGTGTGGTTCGCAGACGTGGTGCAGATGGCAGTAGACCAGTACGTCCTGCCAGCAGTACTAGATCTGCTCACTCAGGGCTCACTACGCCATCCCAATTTACAAACTCTGGCTTTGACGGCCTGGCTGCTGAAACCTCCATCTTGATGGAGAAAGGATTGTCTGCCTCGGTGGTGGATACCATGGTGCAGGCTAGGAAGAAAACTTCTTCTGCCATCTATTATAGGGTATGGCGTACCTACATTGATTGGTGTGAATCTAGGTCTCTCCCCTGTAGGGAGTTCTTAGTCCCTAGGGTCCTGGAGTTTTTACAGCATGGTTTGGAGTTGGGTCTAAAACTCAGTACTCAGTAACTCAGAAGGGTCAGGTTAGTGCCCTGTCTGTCTTCTTTCAGAAGTCTTGGTTAAGACCTTCTTTCAGGGCGTCACTCATGTGCGTCCCCTCACGTAAACCTATGGTCCCTGTTTGGGACTTGAACTTGCTTTTGTCTGCCTTGCAGGGTGCTCCCTTTGAGCCTATTCAGTATGCTGCTCTGGCTGTACTTACCCTCAAGGTTGTCTTTCTGGTAACTATTACTTTGGTCAGGCGTGTGTCTGAGCTGACGGCTCTGTCTATCCAGCCCCCGTACTATGAGAGACACCAGGATAAGGTGGTGTTCCGCTTTAAGCCGGATTTCCTGCCTAAGGTGGTGTCTGCTTTTCATTTGAACCAGGATATTGTTCTTCCTTCCTTGTGTCCTAGCGTTCCTTAGCAACGCTAAGGAGAGGGTTTTGCATTCATTGGATGTGGTCAGGTGTCTGAAGTATTAACTGGTGGTCACTGCACCTTTCAGGAAGACTGATGCTCTTTTTGTGGTCTCTTCTGGTCCTAGGAAGGGTCTGGCTCCTGCCAAGTCTACTATTAGCAAATGGATCCGTCAGGCTGTGATTCAGGCCTATTCTGCTAAGGGGAAGTGTCCTCCCTTCCGCCTTACTGCTCATTCTACTCGTGCTATTGGTGCCTCTTGGGCTTTTCAGCACCAGGCTTCTGTTGAACAAGTTTGCAAGGCCGCTACTTGGTCTTCTGTTCATACCTTTTCAAAGTTTTACAAGGTTGACGTTAGGGCCTCAGCTGATGCTGTTTTTGGCCGCAAGGTTTTACAGGCGGCAGTGGTTTAAACTGCCTGCTGTTTCCTTTTTTATTGGGGATCCCACCCTATTTTATGGACACTGCTATTGGATGTCCCAAGTGTAAGTAATCTATCTGGAGCAGGACGTACTGTATACTTAGAATAATACAATTCTGTGAAATGCTCACCTGTAGAATTGGTATTATAAGTATACAGTACGTCCTGCTCCACCCCACCCTGTTGTTGCATTATTCTGGTTCCCCTGTATGGTGATTATCATTATTGTTATAGTTACCAGTTTTTGTTTTGGGTGCTTAAATTCTCCCGGTTTCTTGTTCACTGCTTTTCAATGCTGGGGTTTTGTGGGAGGTCCCTGGGTATTTGAGGGGCCGGGAGGAGCCTGCTTTGCATGTCTCTGCAGTGCAGCGCCATCTGGCGGAGGATAACCCAAGTGTAAGTAATCTATCTGGAGCAGGATGTACTGTATACTTATAATACCAATTCTACAGGTGAGCATTTCACAGAATTGTATTTTTTTCTTCCTCTGTTATATCATGTGAGTCTCCTCTTGTCATTCGCTTGTGCTTTACTATCTAGAGCAGCTTAGGAAACTTGTGTGGTGTCACAAATAGTCCCATCTTGCTTCTCCTTCCTGGTGCTCCCTTTGCTATAAAGTGCAGCGCTGCCAGAGCTCGGATTAATGTATCTTTTCTCCCTCTGTTATATCATATGAGTCTCCTCTTGTCATTCGCTTGTGCTTTACAAGCTGGGGCAGCCTAGGAAACTCACGCAGTGTCAATTAATCCCCTCCCTCCTTTGAAGAAGCCAGGGTTCCTTAACTCTTTTTTTCCGGCACGCTGTCAGGGAGGGCTCCTGCGCTCTGCTACATAACAAGCGATGTCTAGCAATGTGTTCGGCACTGCTGCCGTTGCCGTCAGCTAGAGAGTGACAGCCTACTAGCGGCGGCTTCGAAAAAACCAGAGCGCAAGGCAGGCAGGGATCAATGGCACATGCACTTGTGCACAGAGAAGAGTCCATCAGGCTCACATTTACAGGGAGCCCATTGATCCAGTTCGCCACATACCTGTCTGCGCGTATCTGACAATCGGCGTAACCGAAATGCGGACACTTTTGCCAAGACAGTGGAAGATGTGTTTCAGCTGAAGCCTCTCTTGTGCCAAGATTTTTTTTTTTGTGGCCGACTTTCTCCAGAACTTTGCGCGTGAAGATGCCGTCCAATGACTCTCTGCTGGCGAGCCCGGAGACGTCTACGGAGTGGAGCCCATTCCGGGGTCCGCTGAGCTCCATCGAGCCGTGGAACTTCCGGGTGTTGGCCGCGCTCATGTTCTTCATCACCATTATTTCTGTGGTCGAAAACTTCATCGTGATTGTGGTCACCGCCAAGTTCAAGCAGCTGAGGCAGCCGTTAAATTACATCATCGTCAACCTGTCCGTGGCCGACTTCTTGGTGTCCGTGGTTGGCGGCAGCATCAGCATCGCAGCCAACAGCAGAGGCTACTTTTACTTTGGAGCTTGGGCGTGCGTGGTCGAAGGGTTCGCCGTCACTTTTTTTGGTAAGACTTCGTCTTTATTTAATCACCGATGCATGATAAGTGTCAAAGACCAGGGCCTGCTGGATTCCCTCCCCCCGGGCATCCAGAATTGGCATGCCCTGCTGTGTGAAGCCCCCTAGTCACCAAAGAAACTCACCTTTTTTTCTAACGGCGCGAGCTGCGGCTGCATCCCCTCTAACCCTTTAGCAGGGCCAGGCATTTGTGAATGGCTGGAGCGGGCACGCTCCCTGTTAGAGGGTAGTGGGGGATGGCGATTGAATGACAGGGCTTCACATGCGCTGGATTCCCTCCCCCCAGGGCATCCAGAATCGCTGTGTAAAAACCCCCCAGGTCACCCAAAAATTCACCTTCTTTCCCGGTCCAACGGCGCTAAATGTAATCACCGATGCATGATGACGCATGATAAGTGTTAAAACGGACCAGGGGCGCTGGATTCCCTCCCCCCCGGTGCATCCCAAATCGGGATGCCCCGCTGTGTGAAACCCTCCAGGTCATCCCGGAAACTCACCTTCTTTCCCAGTCCATCAGCACATGCGCGAGCTGCGGCTGGATCTCCGCTAACCCTTTAGCAGGGCGCGTGCCCATGCCAGGCATTTGTGAATGGCTAGTGAAGGCATGCTCCCTGTTAGAGGGTAGCGGGGGGTGCTGATTGAATGAGAGGGCTGCACATGCTCTGGATTCCCTCCTCCCAGGGCATCCAGAATCGGGATCTGCGTAAAATAAAACCCCAGGTCGCTCGAGAATTCACCTTCTTTCCCGGTCCAACGGCGCTTAATTTAATCACAGATACATGATAAGTGTTAAAGCGGACTCCTCAGGTCGCCCGGAAACTCACTTTCAGTTCGGGTTTGCCGTCAATTTTTTTTGTAAGATTTCGGCTTTAATTTTATCACTGATGCTAGATAAGTGTCAAAGGATTCCCTCCCCCCGGGGCATCCAGAATCGAGATGCCCCGCTGTGTGAAACCCCCCAGGTCACCCCGGAAACTCACCTTCTTTCCCAACAGCGTATCCCCGCTAACCCTTTAGCAGGGCGTGTGCCCGTGCCAGGCATTTGTGAATGGCCGGCAAAGGCACGCTCCCTGTTAGAGGGAAGCAGGGGATGCTGATTGAAAGAGAGGGCTGCACATGTGCTGGATTCCCTCCCCTGGGGCATCCCGAATCAATGTCCCGCTGTGTGAAACCCCCCAGGTCGCCCAGAAACTCACCTTCTTTCCCAGTCCTACGAGTTGTGTCATCCCGTGCCAGGCATTTGTGAATGGCCAGCGCAGGCACGCTCGCTGTTAAATGGTAGCGGGGGATGCGGCCGCCAGCACACTCGGATCTGCTCACATTAGACAAGCTACTAGAGAAAGGGACAGGAGCGGATCCGAGCATCCCGATTGGATGAGAGGGCTGCACATGCGCAGTAGGAGTGGGGAAGGGTAAGTGAGATCGGGCGGCCCTGATCGGGGTGCCCAGGAATCAGGGACCAAAACCCAGGATACTAAAAATCCTGGGTTTTGGTCCACTTTAATGCAGACCTAAACCCCTCACCGACCAGCCTGAACCAGGGAGGAACCCTAATCCTCCCCTTCCTGCCACCATTAAAGAGGAACATCGGAATCCCTGGAGTCTCCAGGGCCATCCGAGTTCTACTCCTTGGGGATCCTGAATTGGGATGCCTGGCTGTGTATAACACCCCAGAAGCCGTGTTTCACTCACCTTGTCCCAAAGCTCTCACCATGTCTCTGCGCCGCACCTGTATCCCAGCTCGCCTCCTCTCTGACTGGGCAATGTGGGCACGTGGCGGCCAGGAGGTGAGTGGGGGATGCGGCCAGTGGCTGCTTTGCGGGAGCAACAGGAAGGTGAGTGACTTAGGAGAAAAGTGAAAATCAGGTTTGTTGTTTCTCTTTAAAGTGGACCAAAACCCAAAACTTTTAATATCCTAGGTTTTGGTCCCTGCTCCCTGCCGATCAGGGCCGCCCGATCTCACTCACCCTTCCCCACTCCTACTGCGCATGTGAAGCCCTCTCATCCAATCGAGATGCTCGGATCCGCTCCTGTCCCTTTCTCTAGTAGCTTGTCTATCCTGGGTTTTGGTCCTTGCTGCCGGAGCACCCCGATTGGGGGTGCCCCGATGTGTGAAACCCCCCAGGTCACCTCTTCATGGTCCTACGACGCATGCGCAGCCACTCGTCCAATCAGCACCCTCGGATCCGCTCGAGTCCCTTCCCCCCAGGCACTGGTCTAATATGAGCGGCCGCATCCCCTGCTACCTTCTAACGAGCCATTCACAAATGCCTGACGCGGGCACGCGCCCTGCTGAAGGGATAGCGGGGATGCGGCTGCAGCTCACCCATGCGCTGTTGGACCAGGAAAGAAGGTGAGTTTCCAGGTGACCTGGGGGATTTCATGCAGCGGGGCATCCCGATTCTGGATGTCACGGGGGGGGGGGGGATTTCAGGGTCGATGGGGTATGGGTCTTCGTCCTCTTTAAGTTCCGTAATAAAAGATGTTAGAATGCTAAAACTCATGATGGAAGTTGTATCCCTCACACTGCACCTTGGGCTGTACAATATAACAAGCAGGACAGTGTCCCACTGTTACATTGTAAATTAAACTCACTCCCAATTTGGGATACCCCCATAGAGAAGTGTTTCAGCCGAATCTTTTAGGCTTCCACAGTGTGAAACTCACAAAGTCCTGGGCTCCTGTGGTGGTTATATTCAGGTGATTTCCACACTGCAGGGCATGCCCCGTAGGGAAGGGTTTCAGCCGGACCTGGAGTCTTTTTTTATGCCAGGTTTGGTTTTGGTTCACTTTAATATTTTCTGCTGTAGTTCTATCTGACACATATAATCCCAGGATCCCACAGCAGTGATAGTTGGTAATCAACAAAGCGCTCTGCATTGCATCCGGGATGCCCCACAGTGTGGAATCCACAAAGTCCCAGGACGCCACAGAGCGCTCTGCCAATTGCTGAATATGACCACCATGGAATCCCAGGACTAGAAACATAGAAGGTTGACGGCAGAAGGAGACCATACGGTCCATCTAGTCTGCCCTTATGTGTATACTGTATGTTCTCTTTATCTTAGGATAGATGTGTGCTTATCCCAGGCAGGTTTAAATTCAGTGACTGTTGTTTTTTCAACTACCTCTGCTGGAAGTTTGTTCCAAGCATCTACTACTCTTTCTGTAAAATAATATTTTCTAACATTGCTCCTGATCTTCCCCCCGACTAGCTTCAGGTTGTGCCCCTTGTTCTATCATTAAGTTTCTTCTTAAAAACACTTCCCTCCTGAACCTTATTCAATCCTTTCACATATATAAAGATCTCAATCATGTCCCCTCTCCCTTCTTTCCTCCAGACTGTACAAATTAAGTTCTTTAAGTCTCTCCTGATAAGTTTTAAGTTTAAGTCCTTCCACCATTTTTGTTGCCGGCCTTTGGACATGTTCTATTTGAATAATGTATTTTTGCAGGTTAGGTCTCCAGAACTGCACACAGTATTCTAGCTGTGGCCTCACCAGGGCTCTATACAGCGGCATCACAACCTCCCTCTTCCTACTGGTGATGCCTTGAGCTATGCAGCCGAGCATCCTGCTTGCTTTTCCCACTGCCTGGCTACACTGTCCACTCATCTTGCAGCTATCAGTAATCAGTATCCCTAAATCTCTCTCCTCCGAGGTCCTGGATAACACAGTGCTGCCCATACGGGGCTCAGAGCCGGGATTCCTTCTACCCAAGTGCAGGATTTTACATTTAGAGACATTAAACTCTAGTTTACACAGTTTTGACCATCTATCCAGTAAAGCTAAATCATTTTCCATGTTGCAGACACCTCCCGGAATATCCCCCCTATTACTAACCTTTGTATCATCAGCAAACAGACAAACTTTTCCTACCAAGCCTTCTCCTATGTCACTTACAAATATATTAAAAAGAATGGGGCCCAGGACAGAGCCTTGCGGCACACCACTTGTAACTCGCCTTTGTTCAGATTGCACACCATTTACAACAACGCTCTGATACCGATCCCTCAGCCAACTGGAAATCCACTGAACTATCCAGGGACTGAGTCCTACCTCCAATAACTTATCTATGAGCTCCTTATGTGGTACAGTGTCCAAGTCTTTGCTAAAATCCAGATAGGCGATATCCACAGCACCACCTTCATCTAACACTTTAGTGACATTGCCAAAGAAATCAATAAGATTGGTCTGATATGATCTGCCCTCAGTAAAGCCGGGCTGTTTTGGGTCCAATAGGTCATTAATTTTTAGATGGGAAATTATCTGTTTTTTTAAGAGTGTTTCCATTAATTTGACCACTATAGATGTTAAACTAACTGGCCTGTAATTACTGGCTTCTTCTCTACTCCCCTTCTTATGGATTGGTACGACATTGGCCATTCATTCCCGATTCAGGATACCCCCATAGAGAAGAGTTTCAGCTGGACCTAGAAACTTTAAGGCTCTAGGTCCAGTTTTGGTCCACTTTATCATTTTCCGATTTGCTTAATTCCAGACTCCCATGACAATCATATTCAGCAATCAGCATTTTACATTGCATCCCAATTTGGGATGCCCCACAGTGTGATAATCAAGGAGTCCTGGCATCCTGCGGTGGTGATACTGACTGCACAGACCAGCAATGCACACTGCTCTGCTGAATCCCAGGACTTGGTGAGTTTCACACTGCAGGGCATCCCAATTTGGGATCCCCCTTAAGAAAAGGTTTTAAGGTGGATCAGTTTCCCGGCCCAGCGGCGAATGCGCGAGCAGCGCGCCACCCATTATAATCAATGAGAGCTGTTTGCCGTCTTTCGTCTCTCATTGGACGAGAGCCTGCACATGTGCCGTTACACCTGGGAAAGGTAAAAGATTACCGGCGACCTCAGGGGTTTCACACAGTGGAGCATCCCCATTCGGGATGCCCCTGGGAAACATCAGCGATCAGCCCTGGAATCTTTTAGCTGAACAAAACCCACCAGCAGCTGGCCTGGAATCTAAAATCCCATCTGTGCGTCCTTGTTGCCTTGTAATTTATCAGAAGGCGCTCCACGAGATCTTTGCTGAATATGACCAAATCAGGATGCCCCCTAGGGAGTGTTTAAAGTGGACTAAAACCCAATATTTTGACTATCCTGGGCTTTGGTCCCTTCCCCCTGTGTGAAACCCCCCAGATCGCCGAAGCCAACTCACCTCTTCCGGGTCCTACAGCGCATGTGCGGCCGCTCGCCCAATCAGCGGCTGGTGGCCGAATCCCCACTTCCCTCAAACAGGGAGCGTGCCCGCGCCGGCCATTCACAAATGCGGGATAGCGGGGATGTGGCTGCGGCTCACACATGCGCTGTTGGACCAGTAAGCAAGGTAAGTGTATGGGGCGACCTGGGGGGTTTCACACAGATTTTGGATGCCCTGGGGGGAGAGAATCGATCTGCCCAGTAATCTTATAGATTCCCAGGCCAATCGGCGTGGGCTTTGGTCCACTTTAAGAATCTAGGTCAAGTTTTGGTCCACTTTAAGTATCTTTTAATAGTGAATCTTAAATGTGGAAGGAGCGGGTAGATTAGGGTTCCATGGACCAGGACTCTCACTGGCGCAAAGCTGTCAGAAATTATTTAATGGACAACTTATAAAAGTGGACCAAAACCTTGGATTTGCTCCCTACCTCTGGGGCATCTGGATTAGGGATGCCCCACTGTGTGAAACCATGTTGGTGGCCCAATATACATACCTCAGCGGACTTCCCGGTGCTGTTCCTTTAATTAAAAAACTATGACTACGTAGTAGGTGGGTTTAGGGCCGACGCCAGTACCCGGTAAACCCAATGTTTTGGGGGCCCAGGGCCAGTGGCGGGGCCTCTCTCATGCAGCAATCGTGTGTTTTCAATGCTTACCTTCCTCAATCCATCGCTGCTCCTGTGTGTGCCCGGTCTTGCTGGGCCCTGTGGTCCATAGCTTTGGTGTGGGGGGCGGGGCTGGGGCCCCCTGTGCAGCAGCCATGGGCCAGGATGCTATGGGGCCCCCTGTGCAGAAGCCATGGACCAGGGTGCTATGGGGCTCCCTGTGCAGAAGCCATGGACCAGGGTGCTATGGGGCCCCCTGTGCAGAAGCCATGGACCAGGGTGCTATGGGGCTCCCTGTGCAGAAGCCATGGGCCAGGATGCTATGGGGCTCCCTGTGCAGAAGCCATGGATGCTATGGGGCCCCCTGTGCAGCAGCCATGGGCCAGGATGCCATGGGGCTCCTTGTGCAGCAGCCATGGGCCAGGATGCTATGGGGCCCTAAGTGCAGCAGCCATGGGCCAGGATGCTATGGGGCCCCCTGTGCAGCAGTCATGGGCCAGGATGCTATGGGGCTCCCTGTGCAGAAGCCATGGATGCTATGGGGCCCCCTGTGCAGCAGCCATGGGCCAGGATGCCATGGGGCTCCTTGTGCAGCAGCCATGGGCCAGGATGCTATGGGGCCCTAAGTGCAGCAGCCATGGGCCAGGATGCTATGGGGCCCCCTGTGCAGCAGCCATGGGCCAGGATGCTATGGGGCTCCCTGTGCAGCAGTCATGGGCCAGGATGCTATGGGGCTCCCTGTGCAGCAGCCATGGGCCAGGATGCTATGGGGCCCCCTGTGCAGAAGCCATGGGCCAGGATGCTATGGGGCCCCGTGTGCAGAAGCCATGGGCCAGGATGCTATGGGGCCCCCTGTGCAGAAGCCATGGGCCAGGATGCTATGGGGCCCCCTGTGCAGAAGCCATGGGCCAGGATGCTATGGGGCCCCCTGTGCAGAAGCCATGGGCCAGGATGCTATGGGGCCCCCTGTGCAGAAGCCATGGGCCAGGATGCTATGGGGCCCCCTGTGCAGAAGCCATGGGCCAGGATGCTATGGGGCCCCCTGTGCAGAAGCCATGGGCCAGGATGCTATGGGGCCCCCTGTGCAGCAGCCATGGACCAGGATGCTATGGGGCTCCCTGTGCAGAAGCCATGGGCCAGGATGCTATGGGGCCCCCTGTGCAGCAGCCATGGGCCAGGATGCTATGGGGCCCCCTGTGCAGCAGCCATGGACCAGGATGCTATGGGGCTCCCTGTGCAGAAGCCATGGGCCAGGATGCTATGGGGCCCCCTGTGCAGCAGCCATGGGCCAGGATGCTATGGGGCCCCCTGTGCAGCAGCCATGGACCAGGATGCTATGGGGCTCCCTGTGCAGAAGCCATGGGCCAGGATGCTATGGGGCCCCCTGTGCAGCAGCCATGGGCCAGGATGCTATGGGGCCCCCTGTGCAGCAGCCATGGACCAGGATGCTATGGGGCTCCCTGTGCAGAAGCCATGGACCAGGATGCTATGGGGCTCCCTGTGCAGAAGCCATGGGCCAGGATGCTATGGGGCCCCCTGTGCAGCAGCCATGGGCCAGGATGCTATGGGGCCCCCTGTGCAGCAGCCATGGACCAGGATGCTATGGGGCTCCCTGTGCAGAAGCCAGGACCTGGACCCTCAGAGGCACAAAGATTTTATGTGGGTTTAGGTCTGCTTTAAAGCGAAGCCATAGTTAAAAATTATTATGGAGTACAGATAGGTTAGTAAGTTATGGATCTTGATGGCAAAAAAAGAGGCGTTGGTAGTTTAGGTCCGCTTTACTACTGTGTAGGTGGTTTATTGAGATATGGCGCTGGACCTTCAGTGACACAAAGATGATATGGGATTTAGTCCTGCTTTAAAGTGAACTAACAAAATGACAATGGAATACAGGTCGGTTAGTGAGTGGCGGACCTGACCCCCTCCAATGGTGCAAAGATGCTATGGGGGTTTAGGTCTGCTTTAAAGTGGCCCTGAAGTCTATAATACTCCAGATTTGAGATGCCCCGCTGTGTAAAGCCCCCAGGTGGCCCAGCTGATTTTGACGTGGTTAGCCGAGCTGATTGGACACAAGGCAATAGGACCGGGGAAAGGTGAACTGGACGACCTGGGGGGGGGGGGGGGGGGGTTTCACACAGCGGGGGCTCCATGATTCAGGGTGCCCCGGAGGCAAGGACCAAAACCCCTGAATAGTCAAAATCCTGGGTTTAGGTCCACTTTAAATTGGACATATAGTCAAAAATGACTGTGTGTTATCGAGTAACAGACCTGAACCCTCAATAGATGTTCTTAAACAATGGCCTCCAGGTCAGATCCTTAGCAAGCCTAAACCAGGCGTGGAATGCTGTAGGATGGGGGACAGGATATAGCTGCACACTGCGGCAAAGCATTGCTCCTCTTGGAAGGAGGTGAGACTGTTGCACATGTGTTCAGCCCATTCCTGCTCTACTAGAAAAAAGGTGAGTATTTCTCCAATGCAGGGTTCATTGATGGAGTCGGGGGGGGGGGGGGATAGGTCAGGCATACCTTCCAACTTTTCAGGGTGGAAAAGAGGGACAATTGTTAAATTATCCCCGTCATTGAGGGATAGATGAAGCCATTATTGAGGGATTTATGAAGCTACATCCCCTCATTGAGGGATGGATAGGAGATGTAACAGTTACAGCAATAGAAACACTATGAATAGGCATATTAATAATTTATTGATGCAGATCTGCATGTTACACCTCAAAGAGGGACAATGAGGGACAGGGGGGACATGGACTCAAAAGAGGGACAGTCCCTCCAAATCAGGGACACTTGGAAGGTATGGCTTAGGTGAGTATAGTATCCTTGTGCACTAGGAGCCTCCCTATCACAGTTTACATGGAGAGTCACCAAAAGCCAGGGCTTCTAATGGGGATAACCAATAAACCAAGGCAACCGGAGCTGCTGTATTTTCTTGAGGCCATTCGGCTGGTCACCCCACTGGCTTCTTCAGGTCACACTGAATCTAGTCTGTAACAAAGAAAAAACAGCAAGTCCGGTTGCCTTGGTTTATTCCTCCGGATATTGGAATACATGTTCCAGCCGAGTGATTGGTTCACAAGTCAGGAGAGAAAGCGATTACACACCCACTTCCCATTCATATCTCTTAAGTGTCACCACATTTGCCATTGTCTTAAAGTGGACCAAAACTATCCTGGGTTTTGGTCCTGTCTCCGATCCCCCCGCTGTGTGACACCCCCCAGATCGCCGCAGCCAACTCACCTCTTCCCGATCCCATGGTGTGTCTAAGAGCAGCAAGCTCTGACGGCCGCATCCCCCGCCTCCCTCTAGCAGTGCGCCAGCCCGCGCCAGGCACTTGTGAATGGTTGGCCTCCCTGTTAGAGGGAGGCGGAGGATGCGGCCGTCAGAGCCGCTGCTCCGGGAAGAGGTGAGTCCGTTCGGGTGTCCTGGGGGGGGGGGGGGGGGGTTTCAGACAGCCCGGGGAAAGGACCAAAAACTTTTTGACTATCCTGGGTTTTGGTCCACTTTAAAGCAGCCCTAAACCCTCCTTATTATAGCATGTCCCTGCCTGGTCCACAGGGGCACTAAACTAACCTCATCTACCTCCTTGTTGAAAGACCTTTTTTTTCCAGAACAGCTTCATCCAATGGGGACAGACCATAACTCCCAAGTGTCCCTGATTTGAAGGGACTGTCCCCCTTTTGGGTCCTTGTCCCCCTGTTCCTCATTGTTCCCATTTGTCCCTCTTTGTGGTGTAACATGCAGATCTGCAGCAATAAATGATTCATTTCCCTATTCCAAGTGGTTCTATTGTAACAGTTACATCCTATCTCCTATCCATCCCTCAATGAGGGGCGTGGCTTCATTTAAAGTGGACCTACAACCATGATTTTCACTATCCTGGGTTTTGGTCCACTTCCGCGGGGCACCCCCCGATCGCCCTAAAAAACTCCTCACCCCGCTCCTACGCGAGCGCTCGTCCAATCAGAGCGCTCAGAGCCGCTGTGGTATGTACGGACAAGCGACGGAGAACCACAGCGGCTCTGAGCGCGCTGGAGGCCGCATCTCGTGCTTCCCTCTAACAGGGAGCGCGCCCGTGCCGGCCAATCACAAACGGCGCCCTGCTAGAGAGAAGCGCGAGATGCGGCCGCGGCTCGCGCATGCGCCGTTGGAACGGGGATAAGGTAAGGTTTCTGGGCGTCCTGCGGGGTTTCACACAGCGGGGCATCCCGATTTCGGATGCCCCGCGGGGAGGAATCTGATCGGCCCCGGGATCTTATAGATTCCCGGGCTGATCCCCCCTGGGTGTTGGTCCACTTTAACAATTGTCCCTCTTTCCCAACCTGAAAAGTTGGAAGGTATGCAGAACACACATGCAGCAGCTGCAACTTCTCCAGAAGGAGGCGTGCGGCATTGCCATGTGCAACTATTTCCTGTCCCCCATACAAAGCTCCATGCCCTATTTCTGAGAATATTAAATTTAAACTTACATTTTTATTTTTTTAAAGAGGAACAACTCCCCCAATTTTCACCTTTCGGGGTGTCGTTCCTCTATGCAGCGGCATCCCGAATCAGGATGCCCCCGTGTGTGTATCCCACTCAGATCACCCCATTCACTCACCTTCCTGTCACTCCCACAGTGCAGACCCGGACGGGAACGAGCGCGCTGATTGGTTCAGCCAATCAGTGCGCTCCCTCTGGCTCCTGGGCAGCTAAACAGCTGAGCGGCGCTGAAGGGAAACCGCATTCTCCGCTCACTTTCTAACTTAGCGCCAGGTATCGGCAGATGAGCGTTTGTATAGAGCCACTTAGAGCGACCGCTAGTATATGCTGTGATCGGCTACTGGGTGCTGTAACAGAGCGCCTCAGTCACTGTAGTAACCTGGCCGGCATTGATGAATGTGATGTGTGTTGGGCGTTCTAACACCAGTACAGTGTTGCAGGGAGCTATAGGTAGCGCCAGCTCAGTGCGCCCACACTGTGTATTCAGAAAGGCCGAGGAGCAGCAACACGGCACAGGGACCAGGTGAGTGTAACGGGGCTTCTGGGGGCATCCCGAATCAGGATGCTCAACGGAGTGGAACTCAGATGGCTCTGGAGTCTTTTAGACATGTTTTACTTACCCGCCACTCTTCAAGCTCTACTCACCCATTACTCTCCCTACTCCTGTCACCCATCCCTCTCCCAGAGCAGGGGACCACCCAGATCACAAGAGTGGGGATAATGGTCAGCTCTGAAGTGTATTCCACATAAATATGTCAAACACACAGATCTTGTAATGCAATAGGCATAGCCTACCTCCCAACTTTTCAGGTTGGGAAAGAGGGACATTTGTTAAATTAGGCCACACCCCCTCATTGACATATCGATAGGATGTAACAGTTACAACAATAGAAACACTTTGAATAGGCAAATAATCCATGTATTGATGTTACACCTCAATGAGGGACAAGTGAAAACAATGAGGGACAGAGGCACACAAACTCAAGAGGGACAGTCCCTTCAAATCAGGGACACTTGGGTGGCATGGGCACAGTTCTTGCATTGAAAAAGGCATATGTCACAGTGGTGACTTAGGGGGTTATTTAAGAAGGGATAGCGTCAGGTAGCGCCTGGTTAATGGGAGGTAGCGACAGGTAGCGACTGGTCAACGCCGGACACGGCACGCAATTACACATTTATCAAGCAGAATCTGTTTAGCGACTGGGATAGCGCCATGTAGCCTCTGATTCATCATTTTCACAGCCTCTGCGAACAGCGCCGGCGTTCAGCCTTGCACAGCGCCAGGTATGACCTCTCGCTACCTGTCGCTCTCCCATACATTTCAATGGACGATCCTTTTCTTCTCTTTAAACTGTTTTTTTTTTTTCCCCAAAAATCTCAAATAATTCTGTGACCTCTTCTGACATTGAAAAAGCAGTTTTTTCACATTTTTTACATTTTTTAAATATTTCTTCAGAAATGACATTACAGCTCTGCCATTAAAGTGTTCATGTTACAATGTGGTTACAATGTAATTCCAAGTTTTCGCTTTGTTACTAGTGGATAGATGCTGGAAAACAGACTTTAAACACACAGCCTCCTGCGCTCTGGGTTTCAAACAAGCATTTTTCAGCGCCAGAGATTTGTGAGGCTGTTTTTTTTGCTGAATATGGTGTGAGTCAGTCACTATGAGCAGTCGCTAACATGCGCTCCCATACAGCGCTGTACTGGTCAAAAAGCGACTCCTCACAATGTATTCAACATTACTGAACAGCGACTGAGTCGCTATAAACTAGCGACTCACGGCCGAGCACAGTGACTACTAGCGGGCGCTCTGAAAATGCCTGCTACAGACGCTCATCTGTCGCTACCTGCCGCTAATGATGAATCAGCCTCCCCGTCATTGTGCCACAGGCAGCTCATATTCACGGGAGCAAGCTTTAAAGCGGACCTTCACTCTAAATAAGAGTCTATCTTATATGTTTCCCACACCCTGTACATACAGATTGCTCACATTAAAAATCATCCTACCTGCATCTACTGCATTTTATAAGCCTTTAAACATCCAAGATGGCGGCTTATGGAAGCTGCCATTTTTGCAGGCAGCCTGCAAACAGGAAGTGCCTGCAAACAGGAAGTGACTGTGCTGCTCTGCATTCTGGGACTGCTGACCTTTCCCTGACCCCAGCTCTGCTCTGTCTGAGCAAAGCACAGCTATAACCCGCCCCCCTGTACCTTATCCCACTCTCCTCTCCTCAGTAAGTGTGATGCTTCTGAGTCAAGATGGCGGCGCCCGTATCCTAAATTCCCGAACAGAGTTGCAGCCCAGTGGGGGAAAGTATAATAAATTAGTGACTAAACATGTAAAATATATTAATTTTAGATGCTGAGGAATTGTTTTTTAAGAGTTTGGGCTTTTCATTAAATCATGGTGAAGGTCCGGTTTAACTCCCAGGGAACAGATCTCAGCACACTTCCAAAGCACTCAGTTAAACCGGACCTTCACCATGATTTATTGAAAAGCCCAAACCCTTACAAAATGATTCCCCAGTATCTAAAGTTCATATATTTTAAGTGTTTAGTCACTTATTATTCTTTCCCCCACTGGCCTGCAACCCTGTCCAGGACTTTATGAGACTCAGAAGCATCACACATACTGAGGAGAGGAGAGCGGGGTAAAGTACAGGGGGCGGGTTATAGCTGTGCTTTGCTCAGACAGAGCAGAGCTGGGGTCAGGAAAAGGTCAGCAATCCCAGAATGCAGAGCAGCACAGTCAGAAGGCACTTCCTGTTTCCAGGCTGCCTGATGTTCCATGAGCCACCATCTTGGATGTTTAAAGGCTCATAACATGCAGTAGATGCGGGTAGGATGATTTTTAATGTGAGCAATCTGTATGTACAGGGTGTGGGAAACATATAAGATAGGCTCTTATTCAGGATGAAGTTCCGGATTAATGCGAGCAATCTGTATGTACAGGGTGTGGGAAACATATAAGATAGGCTCTTATTCAGGATGAAGATCCGGATTAATGTGAGCAATCTGTATGTACAGGGTGGGGGAAACATATAAGATAGACTCTTATTCAGGGTGAAGGTCCGGATTAATGTGAGCAATCTGTATGTACAGGGTGTGGGAAACATATAAGATAGGCTCTTATTCAGGGTGAAGATCCGGATTAATGTGGGCAATCTGTATGTACAGGGTGTGGGAAACATATCAGATAGGCTCTTATTCAGGGTGAAGGTCTGGATTAATGTGGGCAATCTGTATGTACAGGGTGGGGGAAACATATAATATAGGCTCTTATTCAGGGTGAAGGTCCGGATGAATGTGGGCAATCAGTATGTACAGGGTGGGGGAAACATATAAGATAGACTCTTATTCAGGATGAAGATCCGGATTAATGTGAGCAATCTGTATGTACAGGGTGTGGGAAACATATCAGATAGGCTCTTATTCAGGGTGAAGGTCTGGATTAATGTGGGCAATCTGTATGTACAGGGTGGGGGAAACATATAAGATAGGCTCTTATTCAGGGTGAAGGTCCGGATTAATGTGGGCAATCTGTATGTACAGGGTGGGGGAAACATATAAGATAGGCTGTTATTCAGGGTGAAGGTTCGGATTAATGTGAGCCACACACCCCGCTTCCCCTTTAATTCTTACGATCGGGGTACTCCACCGCCAGGTGGCGACGTTGCAGAGAGAAGTCTTGAAAACGAGCCCCTTCCGGCCTATATATACCTGGGACCTCCCACTTAACACCAGTGTTTTCTCTCTGCATGAGGCGACAAGACAGAAGAAAGAAGTCTCCTGCTTGCAGGTAGCCGGGGTCTTACCCCGGCACCCCCTTTGGGTCTATTTCTGCCCAGTTTTGATTGTTTGTTTACCTAGATGGTTAATGGAAGCCTCCCAGCCTAGGCTGCTCACTGGGCAACGGTAGATGGCACTATAGGTGCCTAGGAGCTTATCTCCTCCGCTCGTCCCCACACGTGGGGCAATGCGGCTATCCGGCATGGTGATCCGGATTTGGGATGCCCCTGTCCCGAGGTTCCACTTTGGCCATTTCTCTCCCGTTACGGTCCCTTCTCCCTTCACTATGGGGGGGGGTGGTTTTGGGGGGGTTCTTATACTGTGTGCATGTGTGTTTTAACGTTAGTGCTGATTAAAGAGTGCTGGCAGTCTCAGGCTCAGCGCCGCGGGTAGCGCTCATGCGGCCTGGACTGCTAGGGCTGTGATATGTGTGGCATGTTCCCCCCCCACTGACTCCGAGGGCGTCGGCGTGGCTTGAGATGGTTGTTTTGCAGCTCGGCCCCGCCACACTTCCTCCTTCTAATCAAGGAGTCAGGTGCGGGGGACTCGGCTGCAGGTTGCTGTCTGGCTGGCTGCTGCTCTTCGTACAGGTAAACGGTCCCCACCTTGTGTGTGGGGCCGTCCTTTTTACTTTCAGTTTGCTTCAGCATGTTTAAAAAAAGTGTATGTTGGCTGGCTTCAGTTTAACTCTTAAGCCACTCTGGGGCTTTGCTATTGTTATTTATTATGCCTTTCTCTGTATTGAATGACTATGCTGCATGCTGCCTTTTCTTCTGGGGGTCTGACTGTTGTCTCTTTCCCCCCACAGACCCTGGGATCCCCTCACTGCAGTGGCTCTTCCGGTTCTGTTTTACCTGGCTAGCCTTAGTACTCTAAATTGGGTTTTGTCCTAAGGTTTTTAAAAAAAAAAAAAACAAAACAAAAAAAAAATTTTTTTTGAAAAAAAAAAAAAAAACATTTGTAATCCTCCCTTTCCCGGGACATTAATTATAAAGGGGCATCCCGGGTGGCTTAGTGCGTAAAACCATGGGTTGTTGCGAATACCATAAATTCACCATATGGAGGCTTCCGACAATACCAGAAATGGCTCTTCGGGGCCATCCAGGCTGTGTGGGGGCTGTGGGGTTCCGCTCCCAGGCGATAATGTCATATTATGCCTTCCATGTGCAAAGCAAAACATTGCGCGCCAGTCTGTCACTCCGGCTTCTGGCTCCTCGCAACTTCCGTCATCTCCTACCCCCCCTCCATTATTCCGGTCCCCATGTGACATTGTCAAGGGTGGGGATTCGCAAGCCGAGGTGTGTGCACGATTGGCCAACCTCGAGAAAATAATTTCCGCCAAAGTAGCTCAGAAGGCTACAGCAAAGCGGAAACACCTTTCTCCAGCAGCACCTGCTTCGGAGGATGAGACGTGTGAAATAGTGGATGAGGAGGGGGAACTCCTTGAGGAGTCGGATGAGCCTGCAGATCAGCTAGGGATTGACGCTGCTGGCGATCAGGCTACGGGGGTGTCCTTTGACACCCCTTCCATTCTGGCTCAAATGTTTGGATCCGCCTGAGGCAGTCGCCCTGCCAAAGGGTGAGTTATTTGATGTTCCCCAGCCGCGTTTGGTTTTTCCCAGGCAACAACACTTTGTGAGGGTTGTCGTTAAGGAATGGGAACAACCCACGCGACTGGCTAGAAGGGGAGATAAAAGGGGGGATAAAACCTTTTTCCGATATACTGGTGACAGAAAGAAGAAAAACAATGCAGTCTCAAAAATTAGAAATAGGGAAAATAAATATATTGACGGAGATAAGGCTGTGGCTGACCATCAGAATAGCTACTTTTGTTCGGTATTTTCAGATAGTAGCAGGCATGGTCATAGCACAGCATCCAGCTGGGAGGGAACAGTTCCGGAGTTTCTGGAGGCTGATGTCTTAGCCGAGCTGGCACATCTAAAGGTAAGTAAGGCGATGGGTCCAGATGGAATCCACCCCAGAGTTCTAGGGGAACTTAGGTTTGTGATTGCAGCCCCTCTGACTGATTTACTTAACCATTCCCTTTCAACTGGTGAGGTTCCAGATGATTGGAGAATGGCCAATGTCGTACCAATCCATAAAAAGGGGAGTAGAGAAGAAGCCAGTAATTACAGGCCAGTTAGTTTAACATCTATAGTGGTCAAATTAATGGAAACACTCTTAAAAAAACAGATAATTTCACATCTAAAAATTAATGACCTATTGGACCCAAAACAGCACGGCTTTACTGAGGGCAGATCATGTCAGACCAATCTTATTGATTTCTTTGACAATGTCACTAAAGTGTTAGATGAAGGTGGTGCTGTGGATATCGCCTATCTGGATTTTAGCAAAGCCTTTGACACTGTACCACATAAGGAGCTCATAGATAAGTTATTGAAGGTAGGACTCAATCCCTGGATAGTTCAGTGGATTTCCAGTTGGCTGAGGAATCGGTATCAGAGCGTTGTTGTAAATGGTGTGCAATCTGAACAAAGGCGAGTTACAAGTGGTGTGCCGCAAGGCTCTGTCCTGGGCCCCATTCTTTTTAATATATTTGTAAGTGACATAGGAGAAGGCTTGGTAGGAAAAGTTTGTCTGTTTGCTGATGATACAAAGGTTAGTAATAGGATGGACACTCCTGGGGGTGTCTGCAACATGGAAAATGATTTAGCTTTACTGGATAGATGGTCAAAACTGTGGAAACTAGAGTTTAATGTCTCTAAATGTAAAATCATGCACTTGGGTAGAAGGAATCCCTGCTCTGAGCACCGTATGGGCAGCACTGCGTTAGCCAGGACCTCGGAGGAGAGAGATTTAGGGGTACTGATTACTGATAGCTGCAAGATGAGTGGACAGTGTAGCCAGGCAGTGGGAAAAGCAAGCAGGATGCTCGGCTGCATAGCTCGAGGCATCACCAGGGAGGTTGTGATGCCGCTGTATAGAGCCCTGGTGAGGCCACAGCTAGAATACTGTGTGCAGTAAGTGTTTTTAAGAAGAAGCTTAATGATAGAACAAGGGGGCACAACCTGAAGCGAGTCGGGGGGAAGATCAGGAGCAATGTTAGAAAATATTTTACAGAAAGAGTAGTAGATGCTTGGAACAAACTTCCAGCAGAGGTAGTTGAAAAATCAACTGTCACTGAATTTAAACATGCCTGGGATAAGCACACATCTATCCTAAGATAAAGAGTACATACAGTATACACATAAGGGCAGACTAGATGGACCGTATGGTCTCCTTCTGCCGTCAACCTTCTATGTTTCTATGAATTCCTCCTAGTTGGGATAAACGCTATCCCTTTCCGGAGGATTTGGTGAAGCTTTGGTCAGTTCCCCCTGACGTAGATACCCCTGTGTTAGGGCTGTCTAGCACGGCTGTGGTACAATCTTCTGAGACCACTGCCATTAAGGATAGTGAGGATCGTCGGATTGATCAATTTGCTCGCCATGGTTTTATCAGTGCCGGATCGACACTGCGGCCAGTGTGTGCTTCAGCGCTTCTTCTGTTAGGTCCATGATTAGGGATCTGTACGCAGGTCTTGATCCCGCTTGTGATGAGTTTTGTACTCTTAAACTTTGTCTTGACCGCTCAGGATGATGCTCTGGCAATGAGTAGCAGGGCAGCGGCTCTGCTGGTGGCAATTCGTCGGTCAGTGTGGCTGCGCCAGTGGACGGCGGACTTTGTCTCTAAAAAGGTGCTTACAGCGATCCCTTTTTTGGGTTTGCGCCTGTTTGGTGATAAAATAGATTCAGTGGCAAAAGGTGGTAAATTACCTCAACGCAAGAGGCCTCGTCGCCCCTTTCGGGGTGCGAGTGCCTTTAATCCTTCCTTTCGGGGAGTCAGAGCGGGTAGGGGGGCTTCCTTTCCCGCTACCAGAGGTACAGGTTGGACCCGGGGAGGGGCCGTGGCCGTCCCGGTCAGTCCTGGGGCGCCAAGCCCAAACCTGCTGGTAAGCCCGCTCAGCAATGAGGGGCTGCCCTCACCCGTGCGGGTGGGGGGACGATTGCGACACTTTTCCCTGGTCTGGGACCAGGAGGTTCCGGACAGATGGATCCAGGAGGTGGTGTCGTCCGGTTACAAACTGGAGTTCGAGTCTCGCCCTCCTTCACGGTTCTTTCGGTCTCGGGTGCCCACCGACCCTTTGGCCGCACAGGGGCTCCTGGCATCGGTAAGGAATCTTTTGTAAATAGCGGTCATCCGGCCGGTGCCGCGTTAGAGGTGGGCCTCGGTTTCTACTCCAATCTTTTCGCAGTCCCCAAAAAGGACAGGTCGGTTCGTCCCGTCCTGGACCTGAAATTGCTTAACAGGTTCATCTGTTTCCGGAAGTTTCGCATGGAAACTTTACGTTCGGCCATCTGTTCTCTTCGGCAGGGGGACTTCATGACGTCCATAGACATCAAGGATGCTTACCTTCATGTTCCCATATGCCGAGCTCATCAGCGTTTTCTTCGGTTCGTGATGAACGACCAGCATTTTCAATTCGTGGCACTTCCATTTGGCCTGACCTCGGCCCCAAGGGTGTTCACCAAGGTGCTGGCAGGGGTGATGGCCATCTTCAGATCTCGGGGCATTCGTGTCGTACCTTATTTGGACGACCTTCTCATCATGGCTCCGTCCCTCAATCAATCAGAGATAGACACCAGGATGGTGGTCTCCACGCTGGAAAGCTTCGGTTCGGTGATCAACTTTCCCAAGTCCTCCCTCGCTCCTGCCAGGGTGGTGTTCTTTCTGGGAATGCAGTTGGACTCTTGTCAACACAGGGTGTTTCTCCCTCAGTCCAAAATTTATCTGATTCAGGAGCTGGCTCGGGTCCTTCTTTCCAATCCTCGGCCGTCCATCCATCTGGGGATGAGGCTGGTAGGTTTGATGGTTGCCTGGTTCGAGGCAGTGCCTTTCGCTCAATTTCACACGAGGACGCTGCAGCTTCATCTGTTGGCGTCCTGGGACCGGCGACCACGGTCGTTGGATCGGCCCTTCCAGTTGTCCTCCCGGGTCCGGCAGTCCCTCCAGTGGTGGTTGGTCTCGACCAATCTCTCGAGGGGCAGGTCTTTCCTGACTCCTCTTTAGGAAATTGTCACCACGGACGCCAGTCTTTCGGGATGGGGGGGATTCTGGAAGGATCTTCAGTTCCAGGGGCAGTGGGGACCTCAAGAGGCCCACTTACCCATCAATATTCTGGAACTGAGAGCCATCCGTCTGGTTCTGGCTCTTCTGACTCAACATGTTCTGGGCCTTCCGGTCCAGGTCCGTTCAGACAATCGAACAGCGGTTGCTTACATCAATCATCAGGGAGGGACTCGCAGTCTGGGTACTCTCAGAGAGGTATCCCTGATCCTGACCTGGACGGAGGCCCATGTTCCTTGTCTCTCAGCGATTTACATCCCAGGGGTGGAGAACCAGGAAGCGGACCTGCTGAGCAGGGGCTCTTCCCGTCTGGGAGAATGGGCTCTCCATCCTCAGGTTTTTCGGTCACTGTGTCTCAGATGGGGGACACCGGAGGTGGACCTGTTTGCCTCTCGTCACAATTGCAGGCTCCCGAACTTTGTGTCGCTCTCCCTGGATCCTCTGGCTCTGGCAGTGGACGCCATGTCCCTGAGTTGGGGGGATCTGGGGTTTCTGTACCTGTTTCCCCCGATACCCATGCTGGGCAGGGTGGTAAGGAAGCTGGCTCTGGAAAAGGTGTCCGCCATTCTCGTGGCCCCAAGGTGGCCAAGGCGAGTATGGTTCGCAGACATCGTTCGGCTGGCAGTGGACCAGCTCGTTCTGCCTCTTCGGCCCGATCTGCTCACTCAGGGTCGGCTATGTTACCCCAATTTACCAACGCTGGGTTTGACGGCTTGGCTGTTGAAACCTCCATCTTGAAGGAGGAGGGTCTTTCTGACTCAGTCGTCAAGACTCTGATCAGTGCCCGGAAGAGGTCTTCTTCTATCATCTACTATAGGACTTGGAAAGCCTATATTGCTTGGTGTGAGATTAGATCTTTGCCTTGTAGGGTCTTTTCGGTTTCCAGGATTCTGGAGTTTTTGCAATCAGGGCTGGACTCTGGTCTTCAGCTGAGTACTTTGAAGGGGCAAGTTTCTGCCTTATCTATCTTTTATCAGAAGCGTTTTGCGCTTCATCCTTTAGTTAAAACTTTTTTCCAGGGGGTTACGCATGTGCGGCCTCCCAGGAAACCTTTACTCCCTGTTTGGGACTTGAATTTGGTTCTTTCCGCTCTTCAGGCTCCTCCCTTTGAGCCTTTGCAAGATGTTGCTTTGTCTACCCTGACTCAGAAGATTGTCTTCTTGGTAGCTATCACTTCAGTTCGGCGTGTCTCGGAGTTGGCGGCCTTGTCTATTCAGGCGCCCTACTTTGAGAGGCATCAGGATAAAGTGGTTTTTCGGTTCAAACCGGACTTTCTTCCTAAGGTTGTTTCTGCTTTTCATTTGAATCAGGATATTGTTCTTCCCTCCTTGTGTCCTAAGCCTAAGAATGACAAGGAGAGGATTTTGCATTGTTTGGATGTAGTACGCTGTGTTAAGTACTATTTGATTGTTACTTCTCCTTTTCGTAAAACTGATGCCTTTTTTGTTGTGCCCTGTGGGCCTAGGAAGGGTTTGGCGCCGCCCAAATCTTCCATTAGCAAATGGATACGTCAGGCCGTTATTGCGGCCTATTCTGCTAAGGGGAAAGTTCCCCCTTTCCGTATCACTGCTCATTCTACTCGCGCCGTTGGAGTGTCTTGGGCTTTTCAGCACCAAGCTTCTGTTGAACAAGTTTGTAAGGCCGCTACTTGGTCTTCTGTTCATACTTTTTCTAAGTTTTACAAGGTTGATGTGCGGGCCTCAGCGGATGCTGTGTTTGGCCGCAAAGTTCTGCAGACTGCAGTCATTTAAGTTATGCTTCACTTTGCCTTCGGATACCCATCCCTTGTGGACACTGCTTTTGGATGTCCCGATCGTAAGAATGGGGAAGCGGGGTGTGTGGCACACTGAGAATAATACCATTTTGTGAGTACTCACCTGAAAAATGGATATTGTCAGTGTGCCACACACCCCGCTTCACCCGCCCTTTTCGGTATCCCGGTTCCTTTATATGGTGAAGCTTTTTCTTTATTTTGAGGTTACCATTGGATTTCCTGGTACCTTGTCTTTCTGCTTTTTAAATCACTGGTGTTAAGTGGGAGGTCCCAGGTATATATAGGCCGGAAGGGGGCTCGTTTTCAAGACTTCTCTCTGCAACGTCGCCACCTGGCAGTGGAGTAACCCGATCGTAAGGGGAAGCGGGATGTGTGGCACACTGACAATATCCATTTTTCAGGTGAGTACTCACAAAATGGTATTATTCAAGGTGAAGGTTCGGATTAATGTGGGCAATCTGTATGTACAGGGTGGGGGAAACATATAAGATAGACTCTTATTCAGGGTGAAGGTCTGGATTAATGTGGGCAATCTGTATGTACAGGGTGGGGGAAACATATAAGATAGGCTCTAATTCAGGGTAAAGGTCCACTTTAATATCCAGTTAACTCTTTGTCCTCACTTCACAGCTCACAGTAAATTTCAGGCTAATAAACTTGCATCGCTTTGTAGAAAGGCAAGTACAGGCACGCTCAGTGACAGGGTTCAGTGACAGGGTTCAACAGACGCGAGCCCATCAGCATAGAACATATCAGAAGGTTGCAGCATAAGGGTTAGGCAGTATTGTGTTGCACAATTAACAGTAGGTCATTTTCCAGAAGGGGATTCGGAAGGGCCACCACCTCACTTTGAGCTGAGCTCCCCCTCGTACTGGAGATTGTCTATGGGGTATCTATGAGAAATTGCCAAACACCATCAGAGGGGACCTGTACTCCATAGGATCCGAGCCCACACTGGTCACCAACACAAGGGCTTCTCCCAACAGTCACTGCAGGGCCAGGGCCTCAGATACAGTAACTTCTACCTTGCGGACTGTCCGTCCCTTTGGATCCTCTCTACTCCTAAGGGGTGCAAAGGCAGGAACCCCCTACTCTCTGCATGGTCTCCCTGCACCTTAGTCTTCTCACTCCCTGTCTGCAACTCAGTGCGGCTCTGCTTCACTACAGCCGTGTCCTCCTACTCTGCTTCTCTACAGCTGTGTCCTCCTACTCTGCTTCTCTACAGCTGTGTCCTCCTACTCTGCTTCACTACAGCCGTGTCCTCCTACTCTGCTTCACTACAGCCGTGTCCTCCTACTCTGCTTCACTACAGCCGTGTCCTCCTACTCTGCTTCACTACAGCCGTGTCCTACTCTGCTTCACTACAGGCACGTCCACCTATTTAGCTTCACTACAGCCGTGTCCTCCTACTCTGTTTTACTATAGCCACATCATCCTACTCTGCTTCACTACAGCCACATCATCCTACTCTGCTTTACTACAGCCACATCCTCCTACTCTGCTTCACTACAGCCACGTCCACCTATTCTGCTTCACTACAGCCGCGTCCTCCTACTCTGCTTTACTACAGCCACATCCTCCTTCACTACAGCCACGTCCACCTATTCTGCTTCATTACAGCCATGTCCTCCTACTCTGCCTCACTACAGCCACATCCTCCTTCACTGCAGCCACGTCCACCTATTCTGCTTCACTACAGCCGCATCCTCCTACTCTGCTTCACTACAGCTGTGTCCTCCTACTCTGCTTTACTACAGCCGCGTCCTCCTACTCTGCTTCACTACAGCCGCATCCTCCTACTCTGCTTCACTACAGCCGTGTCCTCCTACTCTGCTTCACTACAGGCACTTCCACCTATTCTGCTTCACTACAGGCACGTCCACCTATTCTGCTTCACTACAGCCGCGTCCACAGATTCTGCTTCACTACAGCCGCGTCCTCCTACTCTGCTTTACTACAGCCACATGCTCCTACTCTGCTTCACTACAGGCACGTCCACCTATTCTGCTTCACTAAAGCCGCGTCCTCCTACTCTGCTTTACTACAGCCACGTCCACCTATTCTGCTTCACTACAGCCGCGTCCTCCTACTCTGCTTCACTACAGGCACGTCTTCCTACTTTGCTTCACTACAGGCACGTCCACGTATTCTGCTTCACTACAGCCGTGTCCTCCTACTCTGCTTTACTACAGCCACGTCTTCCTACTCTGCTTCACTACAGGCACGTCCACCTATTCTGCTTCACTACAGCCGCGTCCTCCTACTCTGCTTCACTACAGGCACGTCTTCCTACTCTGCTTCACTACAGGCTCGTCCTCCTATTCTGCTTAACTATAGCCGCGTCCTCCTATTCTGCTTCACTACAGCCGCGTCCTCCTACTCTGCTTAACTACAGGCACGTCCACCTACTCTGCTTCACTACAGGCACGTCCACCTATTCTGCTTCACTACAGCCGCGTCCACAGATTCTGCTTCACTAGAGCCGCGTCCTCCTACTCTGCTTTACTACAGCCACATGCTCCTACTCTGCTTCACTACAGGCACGTCCACCTATTCTGCTTCACTAAAGCCGCGTCCTCCTACTCTGCTTTACTACAGCCACGTCCACCTATTCTGCTTCACTACAGCCGCGTCCTCCTACTCTGCTTCACTACAGACACGTCTTCCTACTTTGCTTCACTACAGGCACGTCCACGTATTCTGCTTCACTACAGCCGTGTCCTCCTACTCTGCTTTACTACAGCCACGTCTTCCTACTCTGCTTCACTACAGGCACGTCCACCTATTCTGCTTCACTACAGCCGCGTCCTCCTACTCTGCTTCACTACAGGCACGTCTTCCTACTCTGCTTCACTACAGGCTCGTCCTCCTATTCTGCTTAACTATAGCCGCGTCCTCCTATTCTGCTTCACTACAGCCGCGTCCTCCTACTCTGCTTAACTACAGGCACGTCCACCTACTCTGCTTCACTACAGGCACGTCCACCTATTTTGCTTCACTACAGCCGCGTCCTCCTACTCTGCTTCACTACAGCCACATCCTCCTACTCTCCTTCAATACAGCCATGTCCTCCTAGTCTGCTTTACTATAGCCACATCCTCCTACTCACTTCCAACTGCACCTGAACCTTATCTCTGTAGTAGCCCCAGCAGTCGTGTTATGCAGGGCTTCACTAGTTTTCCCCCTCAACATGGTTATGGATGACCTCCCCCTCTGTCCCTCTGGCTTTGTCCCTTTGCCTCTTAACACCCCTGCTCTATATATTGTAGCCTGAGGATTTTCATCCAAAAAAGCTCCCAACCAATCTGACCAGTTTCCTGCTGTTCCCCAAATGTATCTTATGCCACTGGGCTCACACAGGTGGGAATCCTACACCAAGAGTCTAAGCGTCTGAATTAAATTCTCTTGTCATTTGTGGTCTTATACTTCCATCTAGTGACCAAAGTGGGAATAGCAACCCCATTTTCACATTAATGGATAATTCCCCAAAATAATACTCACCCACTGCTTTTTTGCACCCACCATCTGCTTTTATAGGCACTGCATCTGGGGGACAGATCAGAGGCAGTACTGTGCTCCACAGAGGATGCCAGCACATCACTCGGCAGGGCCACACATAGATGTCAGGAGCCTTGGAGTGACCAGGCCGGATAGAAGGACCACCACCCAGCTGCTGCCACCTGTCAGAGGGCCACATAAAAAGGCTTAGAGGGCCACATCCGGCCCCCAGGCCTTGAGCTGACATTTGTGTTTAAAGTGGACCAACACCCAGGATATTGACTATCCTGGGTTTTGTTCCACTTCGGTGGGGCACCACGATCGGGGGGTGCACCGATGTGTGAAACTACCCAGAACGCCCGGAAACACTCACCTCACCACGCTCCTACGTGGGCTCTCATCCAATCAGAGCGCTCCGAGCCACTGTGGTATGCACGTACAAGCGGCGTCCAACCACAGCGGCTTTGAGCACTGGAGGCCGCGTCTCACGCTTCCCTCTAACATGGAGCGCGCCCTGCTAGAGGGAAGCGCGAGACACGGCCACGGCCCGCGCATGCGCCGTTGAAACGGGGTTAAGGTAAGGTTTCTGGGCGTCCTGCGGGGTTTCACACAGCGGGACATCCCGATTTCGGATGCCCCGCGGGGAGGGATCTGATCGGCCTGGGAATCTTATAGATTCCCGGGCTGATCCCCCCTGGGTGTTGGTCCACTTTAACTGAGTTAAAAGCCAGAAAAAAGGTTGAATGTATGAGGCGTGAAAGGGCCCAATTTAATGTTTGCACCAGGGCCCTGTCACATTTAGTTACGCCACTGGCCTGTCCTAATTCTCCCAAAATTGACCCACCTAAAACATGACTGAAGGTCCACTCTTACCCTCTTTTGCTATCTGGTATCGCAGCAGCACCGAATCAGGATGCCTCCCTGCTGTGGCTGAGGTTGGGGGACCTCCAGTCATTTTTATTGGCTGTTGATAAGCCCAATCATGTTCCGAAGAGGGACACCTGCTGGTGACTGCTAGGAGGTGCACACCCATAAAGGAAACCAAACTGCAGCAGCCAGCGCTTTCTATAGGAGCAGGTGGCGCGCATATTGCTGTGGTTTTTGGTCCCTAGTCCGATGAAGCCCATTGGGAGAAGGTGAAAACTCTGCAGGGAGTGGAGGTAAGAGGAACTAAAACGTCTCTTGGACAAAGTTGTATTTACCATGAAATTGCTTTAAATTAATCCTTTAAATATTTAAAATCACTGAACGGGTGGCATCCTGCAGCAGTAAAAAAACAGGTGACTGGGCCAGGTCAGGTTGAGGTCTGCAAGAGCCGTAACCCAGGGCCAGCCCATGGTTAAAGTGGACCAAAACCTATGGAGATCTATAGGGCCAATCGATTCCCTCCCACCCAGGGGCATCCAAAATCGTGATGCTTTTCTGTGTTAAATCCCCCAGGTCATCCGAAAACTCAACTCCCTTTTTGGTCCAACGGCGCATGCGTGAGCCGCGGCCGCATCCCCACTATCCCTCTAGCAAGGCACGTGCCCACACCAGGCATTTGTGAATGGCCGGCGCTGGCATGCTCCCTGTTAGAGGGGAGTGGGGGGATGCGGCCGCCAGCGTGCTCAGATCCGCTCGTCTTAGACAAGCTAACTTGAGCGAGTCCGAGCGTGCCGATTGGACGAGCAGCCGTAGGAGCAGGAAGAGGTGAGTTTGTGCGGGTGAGCTGCGGGGTTTCACACAGCGGGCATCCCCGATCGGGGTGCGCTGGGGTCAAGGACCAAAACCCAGGATAGTCAAAATCCTGGGTTTTGGTCCACTTTAAGAGGCACCCCGTGCAATATTTCAGGGTAGTGCCCCCCCAGCATGCAAAAAAAGGAAGATAGGGTAGAACATACAGGACATAGACTATTACAAATGCAGTGTTACAGAGTTCACAATGAATATTCTGAATGCAAGATACAATAGGAGAGAGCCCGGCCCTTGCCAGCTTACAGTGTCACGGTTGGGGGGTGGAGACAAAGGGGGAGGGATCACAAACAGTCAGTACTGAGTTTTGTGGCATGTGCCCTTTAGAGAATTTCTTAAGGTGGACCAAAACCCAGTATTTTCACTATCCCAGTTTTGGTCTGTACTTTTGGTGTATCCCTGTTTGGGATACTCCGCTGTGTGCCCGATACATTTATGATCCAATGTTTCTGGCTGTGAGAGCGTTGTGTCGAAGAGTTGGATCTGATAACAGTCTCCCTTGGAAACTGCTGAAAAGGACAGGTTGATTTTGTTTATTTTTTGTTTTTAATGTGCCAAATTAATAAATGGAATCGCAGGTTATGGTCTGACATTTCTGGTTTGAGTAACTTCCAATTTTTATATGGTAGTGAAAGAGTCATCCCCTGAGGAAGCTGTGAGAGGCCTGCGATATGCATAGGGAGTAACCCTTGAACCTTGATTTTATAAATGTTTGTTTTTATATGTTTCATTTGTTTTTGTGTTTTTTTAATTTGTTTTTTTATTTATGTGTTTTTTATTTAAAGTTTGTTGTAGCCCTGGCATAAATATGGCTAATGCTTGTCCTCAAATGTTTATTTTTGTTTTTTAATTAATGTGCCAAATGAATAAATGAAATAAAAGTTGATGGTCCTACAATTCTAGTTTGAGTAACTTCACATTTACTATAGAAGTGAAAGTGACATCCCCTGAGAAAGGTGTGAGAGTGCTGCGATATGCGTAGGGATTACCCTTTGGAAACTGCAGCACAAGATTGGTGGATTTCATTTTTTTTATGTTTCCTTTTTATTTTGTCACCTGGATTTCAAATCCCTAACTTTAAGAAAATACATTTAGAATCCAATGTTTCTGGTTTGCCTGTGAGAGCGTTGCGTCGAAGAGTTGGATCTGATGACAGTCTCCTTTGGAAACTGCTGGTTGATTTTGTTTATTTTTTGGTTTTTAATGTGCCAAATTAATAAATGGAATAGCAGGTTATGGTCTGACATTTCTGGTTTGAGTAACTTCCAATTTCATATGGTAATGAAAGGGACCTTCCTGAGAAAGCTGAGAGAGGACTGCGATATGCGTAGGGAGAACCCCTTGAAAACTGTTGGACAAGATTGGTTGATTTTATAATCGTTTATGTTTTATATATGTTTCATTTGATTTTTTTGTGTTTTTTTTTAGTTTTTTTATTTATGTGTTTTTTATTTTAAGCTTGTTGTAGCTCAGGCTATGTAAGGGCAGACTAAATATGGCTAATGCTTGTCCTCCAAATTTTGAGGGTTATTTAAGAAACGCTAGCGGCAGGTAGAACCACGTAGCGTCGGGTGAACACTGGACGCTGTATGTGAAAACCACATTTAAGAAAGCGAATCTGGTGAGCGCCTCTAATAGCGCCATGTAGCCTCACATGTATCACTAGAGGTGGCTCAGGGTATAGTGCCGGTGCTCTAGGTTCAGCAGCGCCATGTAGTACCTGTCGCTCAGTAGCGCTCTCCCATACATTTCAATGGGGTATAATTTGGTTGTGTTTAAATAGCGTTTGGCTATAGTAAACTTTAACATTTTTGGGTCAAATCATTGTGTGACCTCTCCTGCCCGGCAACCAAACACTTTTATTAATTTTTTTTTATTATTATTTATTTATGCAGAATTGTATGTGCAGGTCGGCCATTGCAGTGTCATTGTCACAGTGTTAAAACAATGTCATTCCATATGTTTTCGCTCTGGTGTTGCTGTATATGTGTTGAGAAACAGACTTTTATCACATAGCGTCTGGCGCTCTATGCTACAGCGCCCAGCTTTAGAGTACCAGCGCTGCTTGTGTGTAGTTTTTTCTTAAATACGGGCTTCATCGCCGAGTGCCGGGCACACTTAACTGGCGCTACCTATCGCTCGCTGCTGCGTAGTCCTTTTGTTAGATGTAGTGTAGTCTTGGGCGCTATGACCTCGGGACACCACCTAGCATTCTCCATTGTGTCTGCAGTGAATCAGGGAGAAGCTTCTACAGCACCCCCTACAGACTTCACACTCATCAATGCTGGACAGGATAGTACAGCGCTCGCCCGCTAAGCTAGGTTACAGCGCTGACACTCACAGCATCTACTAGCAGTCGCTCTAAGCACCGCTAAACTAAGAGGCTGATTTATTAATAGAGCCAGGTAGCGACAGTTGAGCGGCTGTAGCGGTATTTTCACAGCGCCCGCTAGTAGTCGCTGTGCTTGGCCGTTGTTCGGTTGTTGATAGCGACTCAGTCGGTGTGCAGTAATGTTGAATACAAGGTGATGAGTCGCTATTTAACAGGTTCCACGCTGTATGGGAGCGCATGATAGCGAATGGCCATAGCGACCGGCTCCCACCATATTCATTAACAAATCACGCTCCAAAAATTCTTGCGCTGTGAAATGCATGTTTAAACCCCAGAGCGCTGGCGGCGATGGGTTAAAAGTAGTTTTTTAACTCCCAAACAACCATATTTTGGGAAACCAAAAAAAACAAGTTTATAAAAACATTTTGTAATATGAATACATTAATATCAGACCTGTAATATCAATTCTGCACAAATTTTTTTTTTATTTTTTTCTTACCTTAAAAAAAATATCTAACATTACAGAAGTGGTCACAGAAATTTTCACATAAAAAAAAAAAAAAAATTATTAACAATCAATTATTAATATTTAAAGATTGTTCCATTGAAATGCATTGGAGAGCGCCAGGTAGGGAGAGGTCATACCTGTCGCTGTTCAAGGTCGCTCGCTGGCGCTGTGGGCTGAGGCTGGAATAATGATGAATGAGTCGCTATCTGGCGCTAGCTCAGTCGCTAAGCAGGATCGGCTTGATAAATGTGTGATTGTGGTGGGGAGCCGGCGTTCTCGTGGCGGGGCCCGTCATTACCGTTCGCTCACCAGTCGCTACCTGGCGCTATCCCTTGTTAAATAAGGGCCTAACGCTCACAGGGTGATATGTGGCGCTAGTCTTAAATCAGCCTCTTTGTTTATTTCTGTTTTTTAATGTGCCAAATTAATAAATAAAATACAAGTTAATGGTCTGACAATTCTGGTTTGAATAACTTCACCTTTACTATATAAGAGAAAGAGACATCCCCTGAGAAAGCTGTGAGAGTGCTGCGATATGAGTAGGGAGCACCCTTTGAAAACAGTTCGACAGGATTGGTTGAATCTATACATTTTTATATGTTTAATTTGTTTTTTATGTTTTTTTTTTTTATATGATCAAGTGAGTTTAAATGTGTTTCTGGTCGCACTGTTGTAAGCGTGTCGTAGCTCGGGCTAACGCTTGTCCTCAAAATGCTTTTATTTTAGGAAGTTTAGAATTTCCGGCGATCTGGTGCTCAATTTTAGTTTTTCTTGACAGGCGGTTGCAGCCATTTACAATAGCTCCGAGTGAAATGTTCTATAGTAGACTCTTTAAAAATGACATCAATAATTTAAAGTGTTCAGCGAGGTTGACTTAGTAGAGGATCGCATCTGCATACACTTAGGCACCTGAGTGCTCCAACACACCCTCTTCATATTAACTACCGGCTGCTGTTTAAATAAACCAAAGGACCGGAAACTGGAAAAATCAGGCAGAGATGTGACCTGTTGTATTGGCATCGTGAGAACTAATATCAAGAGAGAGCACATCAAGTCTAGCTTTCTGGAAGCCCCTGGGGGCAAGGAGTCTGAAGTGATGCTGTCAGCTGTCTGTCACTCTGCGGTGAAATTTACAGATGGCGGCTTACGTTCCTCTCTGCGCATTTACTATTTATTTTTTGTTTTGGTCCCAATAGTTGTTGTGGACCTCACAATTAAATTCCAGATGTGTCATCTCAAATATTGAATTATATTATCGTCCCTTCCAAGTTACTATGGTATGGGAAGAGGTTCCCCTGAGAAAGCTGTCAGAGTTCTGAGATACGCATAGGGGGGGGACAGTTTGGGTTTCTCTCTATTTATTGGTCTCAATAGTTGCTGTGGACCTAACGATTAAATTCCAGATGCGTTATCTCAAATAATCAATTTTATTGACGCATCCTTCCACAAGTTACTGTGGTAGGGGAAGATGTTCCCCTGAGGAAGCTGTCAGAGTTCTGAGATACGCGTAGAGGGGACAATTTGAGTTACTTTCTATTTATTGGTCTCAATAGTTGCTGTGGACCTAACGATTAAATTCCAGATGCGTGATCTCAAATAATCAATTTTATTGACGCATCCTTCCACAAGTTACTGTGGTAGGGGAAGATGTTCCCCTGAGGAAGCTGTCAGAGTTCTGAGATACGCGTAGAGGGGACAATTTGGGTTACTTTCGATTTATTGGTCTCAATAGTTGCTGTGGACCTAACGATTAAATTCCAGATGCGTGATCTCAAATAATCAATTTTATTGATGCATCCTTTCAAGAGGCCGATTCATTAATAGCGGCAGGTAGCGACAGTTGAGCGACTGTAGCAGTATTTTCACAGCGCCCGCTAGTAGTCGCTGTGCTTGGCCATTGTTCGGTTGTTGATAGCGACTGAGTCGGTGTGCAGTAATGTTGAATACGGGGCGACGAGACGCTGTTTGACAGGTTCCGCGATGTATGGGTGCGCATGATAGCGACTGGTCAGAGCGACCGGCTCCCACCACATTCATCAAAAAATCACGCTCAAAAAATTCTCACGCTGTGAAATGCATGTTTAAACCCCAGAGCACTGGCGGCGATGGGTTAAAAGTAGTTTTTTAACCCCCAAACAACCATATTTTTGGAAACCAAAAAAAAAAAAAAAATTTGAAAGAATTTAGTAATATGAATACAATAATATCAGACCTGTAATATCAATTCTGCACAATTTTTTTTTTTTTTTTTTACCACAAAAAAATTAACTAACATGGCAGAAGTGGTCACAGAATTTTTCACATTAAAAAAAACAAAAAAACATTAATAACAATTAATTATTAATATTTAAAGATTGTTCCATTGAAATGCATTGGAGAGCGCCAGGTAGCGAGAGGTCATACCTGTCGCTGTTCAAGGTCGGAAGCTGGTGCTGTGGGCTGAGGCTGGAATAATGATGAATGAGTGGCTATCTGGCGCTATCTCAGTCGCTAAGCAGGATCGGCTTGATAAATGTGTGATTGTGGTGGGGAGCCGGCGTTCTCGTGGCGGGGCCCGTCATTACCGGTCGCTCACCAGTCTCTACCTGTCGCTATTCCTTCATAAATAAGGTAGGGGAAGATGTTCCCCTGAGGAAGCTGTCAGAGTTCTGAGATACGCGTAGAGGGGACAATATGAGTTACTTTCTATTTATTGGTCTCAATAGTTGCTGTGGACATCTTAATTGCATTTTCGATAAAAGAACTCCAAAAAACAGTTTTAATATGTCTTCCAAGTTACTAACGTTGGAAAAAGGATCACTTTGAGGAAGCTGTCAGAGCACTGCAATAGACCCTGGGGGTGGCTCAGGTTCCTCTGTGCACATTTTCTATTTATTTTTTGTTTGGGTCGCCATAGTTACTGTGGACCTAACAATTAAATTCCAGATGCGTTATCTCAAATAATCAATTTTATCAACGCATCCTTCCAAGTTACTGTGGTAGGGGAAGATGTTCCCCTGAGGAAGCTGTCAGACTTCTGAGGTATGCGTGTGGGGTTTCTCTCTTTTTATTGGTCTCAATAGTTGCTGTGGACTCCATAATTGCATTTTAGATAAAAGAACTCCAAAAAACTGTTTTAATATCATGTCTGCCAAGTTTCTATGGTCTGAAAAAGGAAGCTGTCAGAGCACTGCAATAGACCCCGGGGGAGGGGGGGGGTGAATCAGGTTCCTCTCTGCACATTTACTATTTCTTTTTGTTGGGGTCCAAGTTGTTGCTGTGGACCTAACAATTCCAGATGCATCATGTCAAATCATCAATTTAATTATCGCACCTTCCAAGTTACTGTGGTAGGAGAAGAGGTTCCCCTGAGGAAGCTGTCGGGATACTGAGATACGCGCAGGGCAGTTGAAGTTTCTCTCTATGCTTTGGTGTCAATAGCTGCTGTGGACATCATAATTACATTGCAATTACATTGCAGATGAATCAACTCAAACTAACAGTTTTAGTATAATTAATTCCAAGTTACTATGGTCAGAAAAAGGATTGCCCTAAGGAAGCGTGTACTGCGATAGAGGTGGGGGCAGTTCAGGTTCCTCTCTGTGCATTTTATATTTATTTTTTAGTTTTAGTCCCAATAGTTGTTGTGGACCTCGCAATTAAATTTCAGATGCATCATCTCAAATAATGAATTTTATTATCGTACATTCCAAGTTACTATAATAAGGCAAGAGTTCCCCTGAGGAAGCTGTCGGAGTACTGAGATATGCGTAGGGGGACCATTTCAGTTACTCAGTTTGGCCTCAATAGTTGTAAACAAATTAAAACTTCAGATGAATCTACTCAGAGGCTGATTCACTGCTAACGCCAGGTATTGCCAGATGAGCGTCTGTATAACGGCGCTTAGAGCGACCGCTAGTAGACGCTGTAAAGCGAGTATCGGGCACTGTAACAGAGCACCTCAGTAGCTGTAGTAACCTGGCCGGCATTGATGAATGTGATGTGTGTTGGGCGCTCTAACACCAGTACAGCGCTACAGCGAGCGAGAGGTAGCGCCAGCTCAGTGCGTCCAGCACAAAACACTTGACACACAGCGTTGGCGCTCTAAAGTCTGTTTTTGAACACATATCCACCAGTAACAAAGTGAAAACACGTGGAATGACATTGTTATAAACACTGTGACATTAGCACTTTATTGCCAGACCTGTAATGACAATTCTGCATAAAAATATAAAAAGTCAAAAAAGTTTCTAAAAGTGTTTGTCTGCAGCCAGGAGACGTCACACAATGATTGGAGCAAAATAAATAAATTGCCAAACACGCTGTTTATACACAACTAATGAAACTCCATTGAAATGTATGGGAGAGCGACACTGAGCGACAGGTACTACATGGCGCTGCTGAGCCTAGAGCACTGGCACTATGCGCTGAGCTGCCTGTAATAATACATGCGACGCTACATGGCGCTGTTAGAGGCGCTCACCAGATTCGCTTTCATAAATGTGTTTTCCCGTACAGCACCCGATGTTCATCAGACGCTGCCTGGCGCTACCTGGCGCTATCCCTTCTTACATAACCCCCTCAGTCAGTTTTATTATCATGTTATCATGCTTTAACCTGCAGCACAGCAGGTGGCGTCTGAGCAATCATAACCACAGCATATGACGGGGAGGCCGATTCATTAATAGCGGCAGGTAGCGACAGTTGAGCGACTGTAGCGGCATTTTCAGAGCGCCCGCTAGTAGTCGCTGTGCTTGGCCATTGTTCGGTAGTTGATAGCGACTCGGTTTGCCGTAATGTTGAATATTAGGTGAGGAGTCGCTATTTGACAGGTTCCGCGCTGTATGGGAGCGCATGATAGCGACTGGCCCTAGCGACCGGCTCCCACCATATTCATTAAAAAATCACGCTCAAAAAATTCTCGCGCTGTGAAATGCATGTTTAAACCCCAGAGCGCTGGCGGCGATGGGTTAAAAGTAGTTTTTTAACCCCCAAACAACCATATTTTTGGAAACCAAAAAAAAAAAAAATCAGACCTGTAATATCAATTCTGTACATTTTTTTTTTTTTTTAACCTTAAAAAAATTATCTAAAATGGCAGAAGTGGTCACAGAATTTTTCACATTTAAAAAAAAAAAAGAAAAATTAATTACAATTAATTATGAATATTTAAAGATTGTTCCATTGAAATGCATTGGAGAGCGCCAGGTAGCGAGAGGTCATACCTGTCGCTGTTCAAGGTCGGAAGCTGGCGCTGTGGGCTAAGGCTGGAATAATGATGAATGAGTCGCTATCTGGCGCTATCTCAGTCGCTAAGCAGGATCGGCTTGATAAATGTGTGATTGTGGTGGGGAGCCGGCGTTCTCGTGGCGGGGCCCGTCATTACCGGCCGCTCACCAGTCGCTACCTGTCGCTATTCCTTCATAAATAAGGGCCTAAGACGGGAAGCAAACACACACTGCACTGACCCATTCATTTCATAGTTAACATTAAACTCACCATTAATTTATGAGGCTGTGTGTGACCAGGAACAGTCAGATTTGTCAGTGTTTTTGTACCTGAATAACATTTGTAGTACAATCCCCCTAGTGGTTGTAATGTGAATTGCACCAATTTTTTTAGCAGGCTCATGACAGCAAATCTCATGACTGTCTGAGAGCAATCTAGATTTCCCAGTGTGCGTGCACATCAAACCTGAATGGTTTCCATTGGTCACCTGATTAACTGCCCTTTGGTGCCATAAACCATGAATGAGGAAGTGGTGACTTGAGTATAGTGCAGCTTTAAAGTGGACCAACACCCAGGATTTTGACTATCCTGGGTCTTGGTCCACTTCGGTGGGGCACCCCCGATCGGGCGCGCGCACGTCTAGAGGGGCGCGAGGGAGGCGGCGGCGGCCGGCCGCCGCTGAAGACAAGGTAAGGGGATTTGGGGTGTTTGGGGGGGTTTCACGCGGGGAGGGAGGTGATCGGCCCGGGAATCTTATAGATTCCCGGGCCGATCACCGGAGGGTGATGGTCCACTTTAAAGTGGACTTATCAGTCCCATTTGCGCATGCGCAGGCTCTCGTCCAATCAGCGCTGTATGTCATATACATATTAATGCACGCCATGCAGCTCTGTTTATAGACAAAGCAGGGCAAAGCAGAAGGGTAGAGGCCGCAATCCTGGTCCCACCGGGGTCTGCAGCGCACTCAGGCCCCCAGGAGATATTACCGCGATCAGCAGGATTTCACACAGCACTGTATCCCAAATATAGATGCCCCAAAGACAGATGATTGGCCCGCCATGGAGTCTTGAGTCCTGAATAGAATCAATTACAGATTGCCCCCCACTGGCCTCTGTCCCCCGTCTGCAGAGCACATCAGCTAGAAGAGTGCTGCTGTCTGTGCTGTAGGATCAAATCCCAAGGTGAGTATCGGGATGACTAGACCAGTGGGGTCTCATACAGCGAAGCATCCCAAATCAGAAAGCCCTGGCGAGGGGGGGCAATCTGCACCCTGGTCTTTTAGACTCCAGAGCTAGGTTACCAGGTTTTGGTCCTATTTATTACCCTATTGTTGCAGAGTGTGAGTGCTGGGTGCAGCAGAGTAAAATTCAGATAGACATTTGTGGTGTAACAGGAACTGGCTTTACTGGAACATGAGTGCAGTAAGAGACGGTCACCTTACATGGTGGATAACATAGACAGGAAAAAGTAGTCATAGAGATCACCTCAATTTACAAGAAAACACAACATGCAGCAGAGAATGTAAAACAGAGACTACAAACAGGTATACTGTATGTAACAGCACAATCTACAGTCAGGAAATTCAACTGCATTAACCTAGCAATATAGATGCAGATCACTAATACTAAGCTACATCTGTTGTATCTCCAACACCCCTTCTCAACAGCTGAGGCTTAGTGTGTTAAACCCATCCTCTTTATAAGCCTTGGGTTTTTTCAGCCGTCAGGGCCTTGGTAAGGATACCTGCTGTTATATCCTCAGTAGGACAATAAAGTAACTCAAGAAGTCTCTGCTCTTGAAAATCCCTCAGAAAGTGGAACATCACATCACATCAAAGCTAACTTTTTCCATCTTCGCAAGTGCAAGGCATGCTTGATTGTCCTCGCTGGTTCTCGCTGGTTCCAACTGTAATTGACCCAAGTCTGTTAACAGTTGTCTCAGCCATATAACTTCTTGGCTTGCCTGCGCTGCTGCAACGTACTCTGCTTCAGTAGATGAGTGTAGCAGTATATGCTTTCTGTTAGTCCAACTTACAGCACCTCCTGATAGAAGAAACAAGTAACCACTGCTAGATTTTCTGTCACTGGTGTCTCCGGCCCAGTCGGCGTCCGCATATCCTGTTAGGATGCTTTCATCGCTTGCTGGTATCTTGTAATGTAAAGTCACTTTGAGATATCGAATGACTTGCTTTATAGCATTCCAGTCCACCTGACTTGGCATTGAAACCTTT
The DNA here is from genome assembly GCA_027917425.1 of Gastrophryne carolinensis. NCBI lineage: Eukaryota > Metazoa > Chordata > Amphibia > Anura > Microhylidae > Gastrophryne > Gastrophryne carolinensis. Next base: position 608,381,318 of record CM051235.1, read on the forward strand.
CTGCATAGGATTCCAATAGCTGCTGCAATGTCAGGCCTTGTTGCAGTAGTAATGTACAGCAATTTCCCTATTGTTCTACTGTACTTAGTGTTAGCTGGTAGTGGCATATTTTGGCTGTTTATCTCCTTCAGGTAGTTGGTTTCCATAGGAGATTTTACTGGTTTGGCATTTTCCATTCCAAATGTTTCAATTGTGTCTTTTGTGCTTTTGGTTCATAAGAAAGTTGCCATCTTCCTCTCTCTCAATCTGAATGTTGAGGTAATTATTTATGTTTCCAAGATCTTTGGTCTCAAAGTGCTGATTCAGGGTTTGAAATATTTCTGCTTCATCCTCTTCTTGCTCAAAACAAATCAGGATAACATCCACATAAATGAGCACATAGATCCATCTGTTTGCCAATTTCTTTCTGTATAAGCAGGGGTCTGCTTTACTCTCCTGAAAGTGCTCATGTGTAAGCACTTCATTTATTTTCATATTCCATGCTCTGGGGGCTTGCTTTAGACCAGGAGTTCCCAACATTTATATAATATATATATATATATATATATATATATATATATATATATATATATATATTTCCCATTACCTTTTGTAGCTACTTATAAAGCAAATCAGGGTTGGGTAACCTTGGCAGATCAGGTCGGGATACAGACCAGTCTGCAACCGGGCAAAGTACCACCTGATAGGATCTCGAGTACTATCAGTGGTACTCAATGATGGTTAGGAAACCCTCTTTTAGAGTATCACAGAGTAATATATTAAATAAATAACATTTTCAGGCAAATAAAAAAAAGCTATACTCACCTTTTTTCCGACCCAGACCATCGCTCCTAGTCAGGGGCAGCAGTGCTCACCTGAAAGGCTGGATGCAGCCCATGTTTCATTATAGGTGATGTCATCAGAATCTCTAATGATGTCACTGCTGACAAAACATAGATCTAGTTTATTTTCTTGGATGTGTATGCTGTATTTTACCAGCAAGAGGTCATGCCCATAACAAGGAATTCAGCAAAATTCTTGGTCCACACCCACCCTTTGGATTCTCACTCACTGTAGTAAATAGTCCTGACTCATGGTGAGTGTATTATTTATATTATTATATTGGTAATGGTTTGGGCAGATTATCAGAAGCCTGAATAATAAATGCAGCAATTAAATGAAAGTTGGAAAGAAGAGATAAGTGACTTTTTCGTGTGATATACATTTACTTGCCATGAAAAAGTATCAATGCCACTTGAACCTGGCAATACACAACCAGAGGCATACATACTATAAAGGCAGTGCTGGCACATCCCCCCCCCCTGCGCCCATGGAACCAGGGGGCCCGACCCAAGCTACCTGCTCCCCTTCAGCATGTACTCCTCCACCCAGCTCATACTTACCTACCCAGCCAGGCGCTGGTTTTACCTATGGAGCAGTGCTTCCCTTGCTGCACACGTGCCCCCTCGTTGCCATGCCCATGCTGCACATGCACATCCTTCATTTCCACGTGGGCCACATGCCTCCTTCGCCGCACCTCCAGCAAATGCGTGCGTGGGACCTGGACAGTGAGTGTCTGTCCGGGGTGGGCCTGCTGATGGGAGCTGGGTACAATGGGGCTGAGAAGGAGACTAAGGAGCAGGGATTGAATGTGAGTGTTAAAAGCAGCAGCCCAACTGGCCCTAAGGCAGTGCGGCCCACCGGGCATTGTCCCGAGTCTCCCTGGTGGGCACTGTGGGTTTAGCAGAAAGGTGAGTTTTGCAGGTGATCCCAGGGCAGCCACCTAGATTTTGGATGTCCCGGGGGTAGAGAAGCAACCTAAAAAGATCTAAAAGACACCAGAGCCAGTGCAAAAGGGTTTTGGTCCACTTTAAGCTAATGTAACAGACTTATTTCATGAGTTTTTCTCCATGTAGATTTGTTCATATGGGAATTTCCTTTGTGTTCACTTCTTAATGGATTATTTTGTGATCTTTCACCTCCAGTTCCCCTTCATTATCTTCAAATTTAAATTGTCGTTGACCTTTAAATCGCCCCTTCACAAAGATTCGGAGGCTGCTGGACTACCATTCCTTTCCATCTTTAAAGTCATTAGAAATGCGCAGAATATTTTTCTAGATTTGCGCTGTATACAGTTGCATTTTTAATGTGCCAAAAAATCAATACGGCAAAGTTGGTTTTGAAGAATTTGAAGATCAGGTCAATAATTGATTGCAACGTCGTATTTTATATTTATGTTTTTCTTTTTTTTCCTTTTCTTTTTGTTCTCTCTCTTCTAAGGCATCGTGGCTCTGTGGTCTCTGTCCATTCTGGCATTTGAGAGGTACGTGGTGATCTGCAGGCCACTGGGGAACCTGCGCCTCCGGGGGAAGCACTCGGCCATCGGCATTCTCTTTGTCTGGGTCTTCTCCCTCGTATGGACCATCCCTCCCATCTTTGGATGGAGTAGCTACACGACCAGCAAAATCGGAACCACGTGTGAACCCAACTGGTGAGAAATGCCCGAATCCTATATAATGTTCTGCAGAATGCTGCTACGACTAATTATTTCCAAACGGGGGCGCTTATTTCCACAGCATGAAGACCAATGAGGTTGCTCTGTCCAATGATGCCGCTAAAATGTATCATTATTTGAAACCATTTCCCTTGGGGTGACGGCAGCACTCGTACCTATAGGCATGCGGTGATGAGGTTCCATGGGGTGAAGGCAGCACTCGTACCTATGGGCATGCAGTGATGAGGTTACATGGGGTGAAGGCAGCACTCGTCACTATAGGTATGCGATGAGGAGGTTGCATGGGGTGAAGGCAGCACTCATACCTATAGGCATGCCGCGATGAGGTTCCATGGGGTGAAGGCAGCACTCGTACCTATGGGCATGCAGTGATGAGGTTACATGGGGTGAAGGCAGCACTCGTCACTATAGGTATGCGATGAGGAGGTTGCATGGGGTGAAGGCAGCACTCGTACCTATAGGCATGCGGTGATGAGGTTGTATGGGGTGAAGGCAGCACTCGTACCTATAGGCATGCGATGAGGAGGTTGCATGGGGTGAAGGCAGCACTCGTACCTATAGGCATGCGGTGAGGAGGTTGCATGGGGTGAAGGCAGCACTCGTACCTATAGGCATGCGGTGATGAGGTTGCATGGGGTGAAGGCAGCACTCGTACCTATAGGCATGCAGTGATGAGGTTACATGGGGTGAAGGCAGCAGTCGTCACTATAGGTATGCGATGAGGAGGTTGCATGGGGTGAAGGCAGCACTCGTACCTATAGGCATGCGGTGATAAGGTTGCATGGGGTGAAGGCAGCACTCGTACCTATAGGCATGCAGTGATGAGGTTGTATGGGGTGAAGGCAGCACTCGTACCTATAGGCATGCGATGAGGAGGTTGCATGGGGTGAAGGCAGCACTCGTACCTATAGGCATGCGGTGATGAGGTTGTATGGGGTGAAGGCAGCACTCGTACCTATGGGCATGCGGTGATGAGGTTGCATGGGGTGAATGCAGCACAAGTACCTATAGGTATGCAATGAGGAGGTTGCATGGGGTGAAGGCAGCACTCGTACCTATAGGCATGCGGTGATGAGGTTGTATGGGGTGAAGGCAGCACTCGTACCTATAGGCATGCGATGAGGAGGTTGCATGGGGTGAAGGCAGCACTCGTACCTATAGGCATGCGGTGATGAGGTTGTATGGGGTGAAGGCAGCACTCGTACCTATAGGCATGCGGTGATGAGGTTACATGGGGTGAAGGCAGCACTCGTACCTATAGGCATGCGGTGATGAGGTTGCATGGGGTGAAGGCAGCACTCGTACCTATAGGTATGCGGTGATGAGGTTACATGGGGTGAAGGCAGCACTCGTACCTATAGGCATGCGATGAGGAGGTTGCATGGGGTGAAGGCAGCACTCGTACCTATAGGCATGCGGTGATGAGGTTGTATGGGGTGAAGGCAGCACTCGTACCTATAGGTATGCGGTGATGAGGTTCCATGGGGTGAAGGCAGCACTCGTACCTATAGGCATGCGATGAGGAGGTTGCATGGGGTGAAGGCAGCAATCGTACCTATAGGCATGCGATGAGGAGGTTGTATGGGGTGAAGGCAGCACTCGTACCTATAGGCATGCGGTGATGAGGTTGTATGGGGTGAAGGCAGCACTCGTACCTATAGGTATGCGATGAGGAGGTTGCATGGGGTGAAGGCAGCACTCGTACCTCTAGGCATGCGATGAGGAGGTTGCATGGGGTGAAGGCAGCACTCGTACCTATAGGTATGCGATGAGGAGGTTGCATGGGGTGAAGGCAGCACTCGTACCTCTAGGCATGCGATGAGGAGGTTGCATGGGGTGAAGGCAGCACTCGTACCTATAGGCATGCGATGAGGAGGTTGCATGGGGTGAAGGCAGCACTCGTACCTATAGGTATGCGATGAGGAGGTTGCATGGGGTGAAGGCAGCACTCGTCACTATAGGTATGCGATGAGGAGGTTGCATGGGGTGAAGGCAGCACTCGTACCTATAGGTATGCGATGAGGAGGTTGCATGGGGTGAAGGCAGCACTCGTACCTATAGGCATGCGGTGATGGGGTTGTATGGGGTGAAGGCAGCACTCGTACCTATAGGTATGCGATGAGGAGGTTGTATGGGGTGAAGGCAGCACTCGTACCTATAGGCATGCGGTGATGGGGTTGTATGGGGTGAAGGCAGCACTCGTACCTATAGGTATGCGATGAGGAGGTTGTATGGGGTGAAGGCAGCACTCGCACCTATAGGCATGCGGTGATGAGGTTGTATGGGGTGAAGGCAGCACTCGTACCTATAGGCATGCGGTGATGAGGTTGCATGGGGTGAAGGCAGCACTCGTACCTATAGGCATGCGGTGATGAGGTTGTATGGGGTGAAGGCAGCACTCGTACCTATAGGCATGCGATGAGGAGGTTGCATGGGGTGAAGGCAGCATTCGTACCTATAGGCATGCGGTGATGAGGTTGTATGGGGTGAAGGCAGCACTCGTACCTATAGGCATGCGGTGATGGGGTTGTATGGGGTGAAGGCAGCACTCGTACCTATAGGCATGCGGTGATGAGGTTGTATGGGGTGAAGGCAGCACTCGTACCTATAGGCATGCGGTGATGAGGTTACATGGGGTGACGGCAGCACTCGTACTTATAGGCATGCAGTGATGAGGTTGCATGGGGTGAAGGCAGCACTCGTACCTATAGGCATGCGGTGATGAGGTTGTATGGGGTGAAGGCAGCACTCGTACCTATAGGCATGCGATGATGAGGTTGTATGGGGTGAAGGCAGCACTCGTACCTATAGGCATGCGATGAGGAGGTTGCATGGGGTGAAGGCAGCATTCGTACCTATAGGCATGCGGTGATGAGGTTGTATGGGGTGAAGGCAGCACTCGTACCTATAGGCATGCGGTGATGGGGTTGTATGGGGTGAAGGCAGCACTCGTACCTATAGGCATGCGGTGATGAGGTTGTATGGGGTGAAGGCAGCACTCGTACCTATAGGCATGCGGTGATGGGGTTGTATGGGGTGAAGGCAGCACTCGTACCTATAGGTATGCGATGAGGAGGTTGTATGGGGTGAAGGCAGCACTCGCACCTATAGGCATGCGGTGATGAGGTTGTATGGGGTGAAGGCAGCACTCGTACCTATAGGCATGCGGTGATGAGGTTGCATGGGGTGAAGGCAGCACTCGTACCTATAGGCATGCGGTGATGAGGTTGTATGGGGTGAAGGCAGCACTCGTACCTATAGGCATGCGATGAGGAGGTTGCATGGGGTGAAGGCAGCATTCGTACCTATAGGCATGCGGTGATGAGGTTGTATGGGGTGAAGGCAGCACTCGTACCTATAGGCATGCGGTGATGGGGTTGTATGGGGTGAAGGCAGCACTCGTACCTATAGGCATGCGGTGATGAGGTTGTATGGGGTGAAGGCAGCACTCGTACCTATAGGCATGCGGTGATGAGGTTACATGGGGTGACGGCAGCACTCGTACTTATAGGCATGCAGTGATGAGGTTGCATGGGGTGAAGGCAGCACTCGTACCTATAGGCATGCGGTGATGAGGTTGTATGGGGTGAAGGCAGCACTCGTACCTATAGGCATGCGATGATGAGGTTGTATGGGGTGAAGGCAGCACTCGTACCTATAGGCATGCGATGAGGAGGTTGCATGGGGTGAAGGCAGCATTCGTACCTATAGGCATGCGGTGATGAGGTTGTATGGGGTGAAGGCAGCACTCGTACCTATAGGCATGCGGTGATGGGGTTGTATGGGGTGAAGGCAGCACTCGTACCTATAGGCATGCGGTGATGAGGTTGTATGGGGTGAAGGCAGCACTCATACCTATAGGCATGCGATGAGGAGGTTGCATGGGGTGAAGGCAGCACTCGTACCTATGGGCATGCGGTGATGAGGTCGCATGGGGTGAAGGCAGCACTCGTACCTATAGGCATGCTGTGAGGAGGTTGCATGGGGTGAAGGCAGCACTCGTACCTATGGGCATGCGGTGATGAGGTTACATGGGGTGAAGGCAGCATTCGTACCTATAGGCATGCGGTGATGAGGTTGTATGGGGTGAAGGCAGCACTCGTACTTATAGGCATGCAGTGATGAGGTTGCATGGGGTGAAGGCAGCACTCGTACCTATAGGCATGCGGTGATGAGGTTACATGGGGTGAAGGCAGCACTCGTACCTATAGGCATGCGGTGATGAGGTTGCATGGGGTGAAGGCAGCACTCGTACCTATAGGCATGCGGTGATGAGGTTGCATGGGGTGAAGGCAGCACTCGTACCTATGGGCATGCGGTGATGAGGTTACATGGGGTGAAGGCAGCACTCGTACCTATAGGTATGCGATGAGGAGGTTGCATGGGGTGAAGGCAGCACTCGTACCTATAGGTATGCGGTGATGAGGTTGCATGGGGTGAAGGCAGCAATCATACCTATAGGCATGCGGTGATGAGGTTGCATGGGGCGAAGGCAGCACTCGTACCTATAGGCATGCGGTGATGAGGTTGCATGGGGTGAAGGCAGCACACGTACCTATAGGCATGCGATGAGGAGGTTGCATGGGGTGAAGGCAGCACTCGTAGCTATAGGCATGTGATGAGGAGGTTGCATGGGGTGAAGGCAGCACTCGTACCTATAGGCATGCGGTGATGAGGTTGCATAGGGTGAAGGCAGCACTCGTACCTATAGGCATGCGGTGATGAGGTTGCATGGGGTGAAGGCAGCACTCGTAGCTATAGGCATGTGATGAGGAGGTTGCATGGGGTGAAGGCAGCACTCGTACCTATAGGCATGCGGTGATGAGGTTGCATGGGGTGAAGGCAGCACTCGTAGCTATAGGCATGTGATGAGGAGGTTGCATGGGGTGAAGGCAGCACTCGTACCTATGGGCATGCAGTGATGAGGTTACATGGGGTGAAGGCAGCACTCGTACCTATAGGCATGCGGTGATGAGGTTGCATGGGGTGAAGGCAGCACTCATCACTATAGGTATGCGATGAGGAGGTTGCATGGGGTGAAGGCAGCACTCGCACCTATAGGCATGCGGTGATGAGGTTACATGGGGTGAAGGCAGCACTCGTAGCTATAGGCATGTGATGAGGAGGTTGCATGGGGTGAAGGCAGCACTCGTACCTATGGGCATGCAGTGATGAGGTTACATGGGGTGAAGGCAGCACTCGTACCTATAGGCATGCGGTGATGAGGTTGCATGGGGTGAAGGCAGCACTCGTCACTATAGGTATGCGATGAGGAGGTTGCATGGGGTGAAAGCAGCACTCGTACCTATAGGCATGCGGTGATGAGGTTGCATGGGGTGAAGGCAGCACTCGTACCTATAGGCATGCGGTGATGAGGTTGCATGGGGTGAAGGCAGCACTCGTACCTATAGGCATGCGGTGATGAGGTTCCATGGGGTGAAGGCAGCACTCGTACATATAGGCATGCGGTGATAAAGTTGCATGGGGTGAAGGCAGCACTCGTACCTATAGGCATGCGGTGATGAGGTCGCATGGGGTGAAGGCAGCACTCGTACCTATAGGCATGCGGTGATGAGGTCGCATGGGGTGAAGGCAGCACTCATACCTATAGGCATGCGGTGATGAAGTTGCATGGGGTGAAGGCAGCACTCGCACCTATAGGCATGCGGTGATGAGGTTGCATGGGGTGAAGCTAGCACTCGCACCTATAGGCATGCGGTGATGAGGTTGCATGGGGTGAAGGCAGCACTCGTACCTATAGGCATGCGGTGATGAAGTTGCATGGGGTGAAGGCAGCACTCGTACCTATAGGCATGCGGTGATGAAGTTGCATGGGGTGAAGGCATGTAACACAATGCAGAGTGTGCATCACATAGAAAGCCACTGTACACTTACATGAGCCGGCTGCTGCAGAATCAGTGCTCAGCTCCATTCAGTTATGCAGGATGCCGTGACATCACAGCGGCTAGTAAGCTGATTGGTGCAGAACGGGCCACTGGCTCACCTATAGCTGGGGGCGTACCCAGGCCTGCCAATCGAAAAAATTGCCGGTAGCAGGGGATGCGGCCATCAGAGTGTTCGGATCCACTTGCCTTAGACGAAGGCTTAGATGCACTGACGTGAGCGGATCTGAGCGCACTGATTGGCCGTCTAAGCCAAAGAGCGCGCTGGTGGCCGCATCCCCGTTTCCCTCTAACAGGGAGCGTGCCGGCCATTCACAAATGCCTGTGAACGGGGCGACCTGGGGGGTTTCACACAGTGGGGCATCCCGATTTTGGATGTGCCGGAGGGAGGGAAATGATCGGCCCGGGAATCTTATAGATTCCTGGGCCGATCGCGCTGGGTTTTGGTCCACTTTAAGCACTACATTTTGCAATCTATTCATTTAATTTGAGAGCCTGTTGGAGGGAAGAAAGCGCCATCTAGTGGATAGTTCATGTAATGCACCATGTGTATTGGATTTTGTCTATCCTGGATTTTGGCGCTTGCCACAGGGCACCCCGATGTGAAAAGCATACCCTAAGCCAAGAAACCAAGAATAGTCGAGTGGAGCCAATTGTGCCAACAGCCGCATCCAGGGGCGTAGCTAGGGGGGAACTGGGGGGGGGGGGCACTTGCCCCGGGTGCAGCAGGTCAGGGGGTGCCAAAGGGGGGGCCTGAGCACAGGTGGGGACGCTATTTTGAATCTTCGCCCTGGGTGCCAGAAGGCCTAACTACTCCTCCGGCCACATCCCCCACTACTCACTAACAGGGAGCGTGGCCAGGCCAGCCATTCCCAAATGCCTTTCGTGGGTGCTCGCCCTGCTAAAGGGATAACAGACGGCCGCCACTGGTCGTGCATGTGCCATTGGATAGGGGAGAAGGTGAGTTTACTGGGAGACCTGGGTTTTTTTACACCGAATCTGGATGCCCCAGGGGGAGGGAGTGAGCATACCCTAGCATCTCATAGACTCCAGGGTGCGTTTTGGTCTACTTTAATGGCAAAGAATACTGACCCGATTCACCTAGAATGGATAACACAGATAAAGATAGCCTTAAAGTGGACTTACAGTCAAAAGATTACTTTAAAGTGGACCAAAACCCAGCTCGATCGGCCTGGGAATCTATAAGATTCCTGGGCCTATCGTTCCCCCCCCCCCCCCCCCCCCCGGCTGTGTGAAACCCCTCAGGTCGCTCCGTGCACTTACCTTGATTTCCGGTCCAATGACGCATGCGCAGCCCACATTCCCTCTAGCAGGGCCATTTGCGATTGGTCGCCGCAGACACGCTCCTTGTTAGAGGGAAGTCGGGGATGCGCCCGCCAGCGTGCTCTGAGCCACTGGCCTTAGACGCCATCTTAGATGGCGTGAAGTCAGTGGCTCTGAGCGCGCTGATTGGACGAACCGCCGCGCATGAACCGTAGGACCAGGAAGAGGTGAGTTTCTTTGGGCGACCTGGGGGGTTTCACAAAGCGGGGCATCCCCGATTGGGGGGATTTTGACAGGGGAACACCAACCGCCGATGGACGGATCGCAGGGCTTAGGTGAGTTGTACAGAAACCTGGGGCCCATCCACCGGCTTTTCCGGGTTCGCCGAACTCAAACACAGACTTCTGGCTGAAGTCTGTGTTCGGGTTTGGGAACCTGAACTTGCAAAGTTCGGTACGAACCCAAACTTTGTGGTTCGGGTGTGCCCAACACTAACCTTTGCCAATCTCACTATATCTCCAGCTGTCATGAAACTACAAGCCCATACATGGCCAGCAGGGGCCACAAAGCAAGAGTGAGAAAATCAGAAAGAGTAAGAGCATCTCCTGCCCACACCTCACCAAGTGTCACCGAACCCTAAGTCTAAAGAACCCCCCTCGCTCCTCACACCTCAGCTACTACATAAGCCCCAGACACGCCTCTCCTGTTGCCATGCTCTTCCGCTTCATTACAGTGCTTGGGCACCATAGAAATTCTATTTGGCTTATCCCACAGTTCCCACCCAGCCATCCATAAAGCATACCTCCCAAGTGTCCCTGATTTGGAGGGACTGTCCCTCTTTTGGGTCCATGTCCCCTGGTGCCTCTTTCTCGTTTGTCTTGTCTTTTTGAGGTGTAACATGCAGATCTGCATCAATTAATTAATAATTTGCCTATTCAGAGTGTTTATATAGTTTTAACTGTTACATCCTATCTCCTATCCATCCCCCAATAAGGGGGCGTGGCCAAATTTAACAAATGTTCCTCTTTCCTACCCTGAAAAGTTAGGAGGTATGATAAAGCACACTGGCACCACAAGTATATGAAGGTCTCTGGGGGAGGCCATTGCCATTATCTACATTACATGACCCCCCATCCACCCAATGATCGCAGAATCCTAGAGTCCTGTAAATGATTTAACGTCATGAATAATTCAACTTACAAATGCATTGAAGTATATAAGCATCAGAGACACTATATATCCTATATAACGCAAGTCTTATAATAGAAAACCAAAGCCTCCGTCTACACCGCGTTCCAAATTACTATGCCCGTGAGATTTTTCTCTGATTTTCCTAAATGCCGGACGAAATTACAATTTCCAGGCATCAGCTGTTAGAGTATAAATCACATTTTATTGAACAGGCCTCTCAATGGTAACAGGATTTTGTTCACATTGCTCCAGATGATTCTGCACAACAGAAGTGTCGCTACTTTTTATAGGTTGTAAAGAAGTGAAGATGGTCATTGGTTGAATGTGCAGTAGTAACCGGTCACATTTACTGACATCAAAACTGACATCTTAACATGTCAAGTGACGTGGTAACATCAGAGCCCTTCTTTATATCAAACCATTTGTTTCTTTATTTGTGTTCTCATATATGTTGGAGAAACTGAGCTTACAGCTTGTCTACATTTATGACAGTAGATGGCACCGTTACCAATGCCTACCTGAAGTCTCTATTGTCTCTGTTGTGTTGTTTTCCTGTATATCTCCTGTGATTTCCTGTACATCTCCATGTCCTGTATCTATCTGTGATCTCTGTGACTGATACTTCATTTTCCTGTCTGTGTTATGCACCATGTCAGGTGACATTCTCTTAATGCATTCATGTTCCAGTAAAGCCAGTTTCTGTTACATCACTAATGTGTATGTGGATTACCAACCCGCTGCACTCACACTCTGCAACAGGTTATGGACACAGTTACGGAATGAAGCCTGTATACAAGTAAGTCTGTTCTTATATATATAAGAAGGGAGAATGGCCAGCAGCTCAGAGCTTAAACTCTCAGTGGCCAAGCTGAATAATGACAGTTATCAGCTATGGAAGTTTAAAGTGAAAATGCTATAATCCAGAGCTGACTTGTGGGAAGTCATCACTACAGAGAGGACACAGGACAATAATCAGGACTGGGACAGGTAAAACAGACAGACAAGGTTACTAGTGGAAGACAGTCAGCTTCTTCACATACGCAGTGAGAATACAGCGAAAAGTTTGTTGGATGTACTGAAAAGACTGCATGAAAGATCCCGTTTAAACAGCGAATTGATTCTGCTGAAACTTTACAAAATGAGGCTTAGCAGAGAGCAGGACATACAAAACCATCTAAATGCCATGCTGGAAGTGATCGCAAAAACTCAGATCAGTTGGTGGGAATATAACAGACAGTAAAGCAACAGCCATTTTGTTGTGCAGCTTACCCGACATATACACTGCACTGATCAATGTGCTGGAGACAAGGCCTGAGACAGACCTGACACTGGCATTTGTAAAGGCCAGGCTTGCGCATGACTCCACAGTCAACAGAACCGCTCTTAAAGCTACATACACAAAGAAGAAAACCAGAGTGTGTTTAAGGTGCCGCAAACAGGGACACATAAAGAGAGAGTGTACTATATGAAAAGCAGAGCAAATAAGACAACGTCCCTCTTATACTAAACAGAAAGTCAAAGCCACAATCTATAACCCATGTGAAGGGAACTGAAATGTCACATTTAAAATACATTTCAAGGCTGGTGCATTGACTCGGGAGCAACCAGTCACATGACGTGATAGAAGCTTTTTCACAGAACTTGATATGAATAGGAAAGAGACTATTTACCTTGCAGATGGAAGTAAATACATACAGAGGGTTATGGGCATGGAACCCTTGTATGCCCCAGTGATGTGGGACACAATTTAGCCATACCAGTGAAGGATGTGCTTTATGTTCCTGATCTAGAAGGCGGACTCTTATCTGTGAAGCGTCTGGCAGCCAAAGGACTCACTGCAAAATTGCAAGTTGACAAGTGTTCTATCCTGGACAGCAAGCAGATCATAGTGAGAGCCAAGCTGGATGATCATCTGAATCACCTCAACACAGTGAAGAAAAAAGTGAGACTATGCACTATGCATACAAGAACTGCAAAAGAGAAATCTGACATGAATGTGACAGTATCCCCTTGTCCAGTTACTGTTAAAGCGGTCCTTCACTCTGAATAAGAGCATGTCTTATATGTTTCCCACACCCTGTACAAGCAGATTGCTCACATTAAAATTCCTCCTACCTGCATCTACTGCATGTTATGAGCCTTTAAACATCCAAGATGGCGGCTCATGGAACAACAGGCAGCCTGCAAACAGGAAGTGCCTTTTGACTGTGCTGCTCTGCATTCTGGGACTGCTGACTTTTTCCTGACCCCAGCTCTGCTCTGTCTGAGCAAAGCACAGCTACAACCCCACCTCCCTGTACTTTATCCCACCCTCCTCTCCTCAGTAAGTTATGCTTCTGATTCAAGATGGCGGCGCCCGTATCCTAAAGTCCTGAACAGAGTTGCAGCCCAGTGGGGGAAAGAATAATAAGTAAGTGACTAAAAACTTAAAATATATTAATTTTAGATGCTGTGGAATAGTTTTTTTAAGGGTTTGGTCTTTTCAGTAAATCATGGTGAAGGTCCGGTTTAAGTGTGAAAGTTGCATCAAATTCAAAGCCGCAAGAGCATCACTTTTTAAAGTCAGTCAGAATAGAGCTTTAAGACCACTTGACCTAGTTCGCAGTGATGTATGTGGTCCCCTAAATCCACCTACACCTGGAGGCAACAGGTACATAGTGACTTTCATAGATGACTATTCAGGATGCACAGTCACTTAGCGAATGCAGCACAAGAGTGTAGTTCTTGCCAAAGTACATGATAATGTAGTAAAAGCAAGTACCACATTTCAGAGGAAAACTTTCATACTTTGAAGTGATAATGGAGGTGAATTCACACAAAGTAAAGATTACTTAAAGCAGAATGGAATAGAGCATCAAAAGACAGTGCCATACACACCAGAGCAAATTGGGGTAGCGAAAGAAAAAAACAGAACCTTGACTGAAAATATCAGATGTATATTGACAGACTCTGGGATACCACAAAAGTACTGGGGTGGGGCAGCAATGACAGCCACATATTTGCCAAGTGTAAAACACCAAAGAGTTTTTGGATGCAAAGCATTCATCTACATTCCAGGAAAAACTCAGAAACAGAGCATTTGAAGAAGTCTTTGTTGGATACAATGACAATGTTAAGGGTTACAGAATCCTAAATCCCAAAACAGACAGGGTTACCATTAGCAACAGTGAGCACAGAACCTACCAGTACTGAAGAGCAGTTCAGACATAGGACCAAGATGCTTAACAAAAGAAAACAGAGGTAAACCACCTGCATGTCTCTCATGCAAGGCAAGCACTGCCAGTACTAATGATCCTGCAACTTGGGAAGACATATCTCAGCTTTCAGAAGGTGAAGCCAGTAAATGGATAAAGGCAGCAAAGGAAGAGATAAAATCCATGCATGACACCAAAACATGGACACCTACATAACTACCACCTAGAAGGAAAGCCAAAGGTTGTAAATGTACTATTAAAGTGAAGTACAATGCAGATGGCGCAGTGGAGCGATACAAAGCAAGACTCGTAGCCAAGGGATATTTTCGAAATTATGGAGAGGACTATGATAAGACTTTTGCTCCAGTAGTCAAACATTCTACAAAAAGAACTCTGTTGACATAAGCCCCCACAACGAAAAATGCAAGTGAAACACTTTTATGTGAAAACAGCATTTCTACATGGCGAGTTATCAGAAGACATCTACATGGAACAACCACCAGGGTTTCAAGGATGAACAAAGGCCAGACCTAGTATGAGAACTTCAGAGGAGTAAATACGGTCTAAAGCAAACCGCCAGAGCATGGAATATGAAAATAAATGAAGTGCTTACACATGAGGACTTTCAGAGGAGTAAAGCAGACCCCTGTTTATATACCAAATATTGTGTGTTTATTTATGTGAACAATATCCTGATTTGTTTTGAGGAAGAAGGGGATGAAGCAGAAGTACTGCAAACCCTGAATCAGCACTTCGAGACCAAGGAACTTCCCGAACAGGGACCTCTTGATTTATTTTATTGCCCTATTGAGGATATGACAGCAGATATTCTTACCAAGTTTCTGACCCACTGAAAGACACTGAAGGCTTACAAAGAAGATGGGTTTTACAGACTAAACCTCAGCTGTTGAGAAGGAGTGTTAGAGAAGCTGTGCAACAGCTTACAGCTTGTCTACATTTATGACAGTAGACAGTGCTGTTACCAATGCTTATCAGAAGTCTCTATTGTGCATTCTCTGTTGTGTTGTATTTCCTGAATATGGTGCTGTGATCTCTATGACTGATACTTCTTTTTTTTTCCCTGTGTTATGCCCTATGAAAGGTGACACTCTCTTGCTGCATTCATGTTCCAGTAAAGCCAGTTCCTGTTATACAACTCATGTCTATCTGGATTACGACTGCACCCAGCACTCACGCAACAGGGCTTTAATGCTTTATTGCGTTTTGCTACATCATTTTGGTCTTCTTCACTACAAAGGGGACCTACAATTACAATGCATATGAGTTTTAACATTAATATTAAACTCCTACTGCAGGCAAATAAAAAAACAAAAGGGTACTTGCCTTTTGCCCTCCGCTTCTGGTCACTGCAGGTCCGCCACTCCAGAACTCACCTGATCACTTTATCGGGGCCATCTCCTGCGCCGTTCAAGGCCTGAAACTGTATTCTCTGACCACGCTCCCGCCATCAGTCAAAGGGGGCGTCATCACGCCCCCTCCATTAACTACAATGGAGAGGGGGCTTGTAAGGCTTCATCCACTACCTCCATTGCAATGAATGGAGAGGGTGTGGCCACACCCCGGTGATTGATGGCAAGACGTGATGCCATCCCGATGGTCTGGCCAGGGAAGACGCCCGAGGCAGCGGCGGCAGCCCCGACAAAGCGATCAGGTGAGTTGTGGAGCACCGGACCTGCAGTGCAGTGACCAGCGGTGCAGGACGAAAGATAAGTATGAATTTAAAACACTGTCTCTATTTTTGCAGATGACACAAAGATATGTAGCACAGTGCAGTCTATTGAAGATGTTCACAAGCTTCAGGCTGACTTGGACACATTGAGTGTCTGGGTTCCACTTGGCAAATTAAGTTCAATGTGGAAAAATGTAAGGTCATGCACTTGGGGTCTAACAACCTGAAGGCCACATATGTCCTCGGGGAAGTAAAACTGGGAGAGTCACTTGTGGAGAAGGATCTGGGGGTACTGGTAGATCACAGGCTAAATAACAGCATGCAATGCCAAGCAGCTGCTTCCAAGGCCACCAAGATATTATCATGCATTAATAAAGGCCTGGAATCACGGGATAGAGATGTAATTTTGCCTCTTTACAAGGCACTGGCGCGCCCTCACCTGGAATATGCCGTCCAGTTCTGGGCGCCCATTCATAGAAACAACATTATGAACTATGGAAAGGGTGCTGAGGAGCCACCAAACCAAAGGGGAATGAAGGATCTTAGTTATGAGGAAAGATTACGAGAATTAAATCTGTTTAGTCTTGAGAGGAGACAGCTGAGGGGGGACATGATTAACTTGTATAAATATATAAATGGCCCATACAAAAAATATGGGGGAACACTATTTCAGGTAAAATCCTCTCTAAGGACAAGGGAGCACTGCCTTCGATTGGAAAAAAAGAAATTTAGTCTCCGGAGGCGACAATAGTTTTTTACCATAAGAACTATAAATCTATGGAATAGCCTCCCACAGAAGCTTGTTACAGCATCAACCGCTGACAGCTTCAAAAAAGGATTAGATGCTTATTTTGAAGAAAATAACATTAACAGTTACTATTAGCGGTTTTCAATAAAAAGTAAAAATAAAGACAAAAAATAAAATAAATAGCTTCCCCTGTAAAATAAAAATAACTTCCCCCCCCTACCCCAACACCCTTGGTTGAACTTGATGGGCATATGTATTTTTTCAACCATATTAACTATGTAACTATGTAACTATGTAACTAAGTAGTGTTTTCTTTTTTTTTTCCATTCTGCTTGAAACCTATGGCCTTAAAGTAGACCAAAACTGGCCCTGGAGCCTATGGGACTCCAGAGCAGGCTGATTCCCTCTCCGCTAGCCATCCCAAACTGGCATGCCCCACTCTGTGAAATCCCGTGGTTTGATTTTCTTTACTTTACCACGAACCTACGGCACATGTGCGGCCGACAGTGGTTGAAAGAATGCAAGCGATGCCATGTGCAGCCAATGTGTGCAGGTGGGATTCCATTCAGCTTCTTAAGCCCTACATTAATATGCGTGGCTGAAGAAGCTGATTGGACGAGAGGCAACGCATGCACAATTGGACCAAGGAGAGGTGAGTTTACTGGGTGAACTGTGGGGTTTCACACAGCGGGACAGCCCAAACTGAGGTGCCCCAGTGTGACACCATAGTGAAAATCCCGGGTTATGGTCGACTTTAATAATGTGGAACCTTATTCTAAAACTGGACCTTCAGCAACATTTAATTAAAAGCCCAAACCTTCAAAAAACTATTCCCCAGCATCTAAAATGTATATATTTTACGTTTTTAGTCGCTTACTTATTATTCTTTCCCCCACTCGGCTGCAACTCTGTTCAGGACTCTAGGATACGGGCGCCGCCATCTTGCCTCAGTAGCATCACATACTGAGGAGAGGGGGGCAAAAAGTGCAGGGGGTGGGGTTATAGCTGTGAGCAGAAATGGGGTCAGGAAAAGGACAGAAATCCCAGAATGCAGAGCGACACAAAAACATATAAGACTCTTATTCTGGTTGAAGGTCCGGTTTAAGTAGTTTTGCTTTAATTGGGCTCAGCTGGCAACCTCACAGGTGTTTGAGATCGAACCTGAGACACAATACCATCCATGAGTTTCATTGAAAAACAAAATATTACTTCTATATACAATCTGCGTAATCATTGGGATTGCAGTGTAGTGTTGTGTTAGTGTTAGTTGTGGCACAGTGGTTGCGGAACCGATCTTGTGACCGAAGGGAAACTCACTGCTTGTGGTTGTCTCACTGCATGGATGAGATACATGTACAGATCAAACTCCTATGTGTGTGCAAACATTTAATGGCCATATGCACACATTATTATTATTATTATTATTATTATTATTATTAATAATTACATTATGTTAGCCATTAATGCATGCATGCAAATCAAACCTAAATATCATTTATTGGCTAACTCAATGGAGTGAGCCAACAGTAGTCAAAGTGAACAGGAGAAAGTGGCATCCCACTAAGCTAATGCTGCCCCCCCCCCCCCCATTATACCCCAGAGGAGAAGTCTCTGTAGCATTCAGTTAGTTAGTTCAGCACCGCGGACAGCACTGAATCCGGGGCAACGTAACTTTTTTTTTTTTTTTACCCCTGCCCTGTCTTAACGCCAGGTGAGGGAAACCGCGCCGAGTGGTTAGAAAAAATAACTCGATGAAATTTTAAAAAGTTGTGTGCCAAAAATTATTGTGTGCCAAAATGATGTCATCAAGGTGCTGAGCTTATGTTATATTTTTTTTCTTTTCTATTTGTTTGCAACACTTTTCCCTAGCAACAATGTGTTTACTCAATGTATGTACTAATGTATATCAAGGTGATGTGTTTAAAGTGGACCAACACCCTCCAAAACAACATGTCTCTGATCACTTTAATATAAAAAGGAACTTACCTTTTGATGACTTTGGCAGCCTACTCTCCCTCGCAGCGCCTGTATTTTTCAAAAATCTCCGCCCGGAAGTCCCGCCCTCCAGCTCTTCCAGTTCATTTGCATGGTGTCCATCTCGCTTGTCCGTTCATTTGCATGTCTTGTCCGTCTTCGTCTTCTCATTACTCGCACAATTTCACTTTCTGTTCTTCTCAACATCATGGTGGGGGCGTGGCCTCTCTCCACTCTCGGGAGCGTGCACGGGGCCTCCCTAGCACTGGCCAGGTTGGTGAGCGGCAGAACCAGGGTGGCTGTGGGTGAGTGGCCCATGTGCGGGAGGGTGGTGGAGGGAGCGGCCGTCATGTGCGGGAGAGTGTCGGAGGTAGCTGCCGTCATGTGCGGGAGGGTGGCGGAGGTAGCTGCCGTCATGTGCGGGAGGGTGGCGGAGGTAGCGGCCGTCATATGCGGGAGGGTGGCGGAGGTAGCGGCCGTCATGTGCGGGAGGGTGGCGGAGGTAGCTGCCGTCATGTGCGGGAGGGTGGCGGAGGTAGCTGCCGTCATGTGCGGGAGGGTGGCGGAGGTAGCGGCCGTCATATGCGGGAGGGTGGCGGAGGTAGCGGCCGTCATGTGCGGGAGGGTGGCGGAGGTAGCGGCAGTCATGTGCGGGAGGGTGGCGGAGGTAGCGGCCGTCATGTGCGGGAGGGTGGCGGAGGTAGCGGCCGTCATGTGCGAGAGGGTGGCGGAGGTAGAGGCCGTCATGTGCGAGAGGGTGGCGGAGGTAGTGCATGCGCAGTAGCGCTGATTTAGGTCAGGTGAAGCGCCACTCGCTCCCGATTCAAACGGTGCTTCACCTGACCTAAATCAGCGCTACTGCGCATGCGCGAGATTTGCTTTAGGAAGAGGTCAAACGATCTCTTCCTTTTTGAAGCAAATCAAAGATGGCGGCCAGATATTCAAATGGAAGCGACGCAGCGATGGAGCATTATAGGTAAGTTATTTTTTCTTTAATATTTATAATGGGTCCATCTGCATATTTGCCATATTTTTAAAAAACATCAAAAAAAAAAAAAGGCCAGGGTGTTGGTCCACTTTAAATGAACAGATCAGAGGCTTTCTGACTGGCTTGCTAATCATCTGACTGGCTAAAGCAGAGATGACAGGTTTAACCCTATCAGATCTAATTCAGACTCTGCAGATGAGGGGATCACAATCTTGTCTATGAGAGTCTATGAGACTCCAGGGCTGGCTAATTCCCCACTCTGTAAAACCCCACCAGTTGCCCGATATGCCTATCGCATGGCTACGCACAGCCTATGGATGCAAGTGATGCAGCGTGCCGATCGTGCAAATTTCATTCAGCTTCTCCAGCTGCACATTAATATGCACGGCCAGAGAAGCTGATTGGAGAGCTGTGCCTGCGCCGTGGACTTGTTGAACAGGTAAGAAAATCAGGCGAATGGCAGGGGTTCACCCAGCGGGGCGTCCCAAACCAGGGAGATGGACCAAAACCTGGGATAGTGAATTCAGGGACTATCTTAGATAGTGAATTCAGGGACTATCTTAGATAGTGAATTCAGGGACTATCTTAGATAGTGAATTCAGGGACTGTCTTAGATAGTGAATTCAGGGACTATCTTATATAGTGAATTCAGGGACTGTCTTAGATAGTGAATTCAGGGACTGTCTTAGATAGTGAATTCAGGGACTGTCTTAGATAGTGAATTCAGGGACTGTCTTAGATAGTGAATTCAGGGACTGTCTTAGATAGTGAATTCAGGGACTATCTTAGATAGTGAATTCAGGGACTATCTTAGATAGTGAATTCAGGGACTGTCTTAGATAGTGAATTCAGGGACTGTCTTAGATAGTGAATTCAGGGACTGTCTTAGATAGTGAATTCAGGGACTGTCTTAGATAGTGAATTCAGGGACTGTCTTAGATAGTGAATTCAGGGACTGTCTTAGATAGTGAATTCAGGGACTGTCTTAGATAGTAAATTCAGGGACTGTCTTAGATAGTGAATTCAGGGACTATCTTAGATAGTGAATTCAGGGACTGTCTTAGATAGTGAATTCAGGGACTGTCTTAGATAGTGAATTCAGGGACTATCTTAGATAGTGAATTCAGGGACTATCTTAGATAGTGAATTCAGGGACTATCTTAGATAGTGAATTCAGGGACTGTCTTAGATAGTGAATTCAGGGACTATCTTAGTGAATTCAGGGACTATCTTAGAGAAGTAGCTAGGCTTTCTGGGACCGGAGACAAAGATTCAAAATGGCACACCCCCCCACCTGTGCTCAGGCCCCCCTTTAGCGCCGCCCTGGCAGACTGCACCTGGGGCACTGCCCCCCTGCTCCCCGTAGCTACGCCCCTGGACTATCCGGCCGGAGGTCTTCCAAAACATTGTCCCCGTTCACAAACCAAACAGCGGAGGACGATGAGATGCACCCACATGCTCAGGATGGGGGGGGGGGGGGGTAGGGTTTGGGTCTGCTTTAAAGAGGAAAAACACTTCGAGTCTTTACAATTTCCGGTTTTGTACTTCTCCAGCGGGACAGTGGGAAATGTGAAATCCTTTGAATTGACTCAATTACTGACCTCACTGGCAATCCTATGGTGCAGGTGCTAGCTCTCCTCCAATCAGCAGCCGGAACTCCATTGTTCCTCTTTAACTATTTATTGGTCGGAATCAGGATGAGTTTAGTAGGGCCGGGTCTGTTCAGGTGTTTATCTCAGAAAGTTGTTTATATTGGTGTAACTGTTACACCTTATCTCCTATCCATCCCTCAATGAGGAGACGTGGCCTAATTTACACATTGTCCCTCTTTCCCACCCTGAAAGTTGGAAGGTATGATATATATATATATATAGTGATGTTGCCATCCTCCATATTTGTCCTGTCGGCTTTTCTGCCCTTGTGTTAGATGCAGAGGTGAATGTTCATATGTCAGAGCGACAGGTGAGAGAACATCAGTGGTAGGAGACGCTGCCCGGACAGTGTAATGTAATGTAATGTATTGCAGGTGCTGTGCAGCCCGAGCTCAAAACATTTGGACTTTTGATAACAGTTTCAATTGAAAGCTTGTTGGGAGAACATCAGTCACAAATTTGGACTTCGATAAGCAGCTATGGAGGGCGCAATCACTGCGCGGCTGAGCGGCTAGCACAGCTTTTATCGGAAATGAGCTTCCCCGTGTACTACTAGAAATCACATGGGGTTTGGTGCATGCGCTTAGGGATGCTGGGCTGAATAAGGCCTCCAAAGTGGGCTCAGGGGTGAGTCCAGGGACAGGGCAAGGTACTCACACTTACACCTCCGCTCTCTGCATTCATTGCAGACCACTCCCCCACAAGATCAGATTTTTTGTTGTTGTAGTGGTATAAATATAAAGTAGATGGAGAAATGTGCTGGCTTACCTGTCTTGGCAACGTTCAGTGCAGCACTGGGTTTTATCAGCTTCCCAGCAGTGTCTGGATTTTGGGCTGGGGGATCCACCTGTTCCTGGTTCACAGCTGACAGGCATCTACTGTTCTATCAATGGTGGTCACACAAAGGTTCCCCAGACCGGCTAAGCCAGCAGAGCTAGTCTATGCTGGAGTGACGTTTACTGCAGTTTACAGCTTCGAAAAGTTATGACATTAGATGGTGCTGTGACCAATGCCTAACTGTAGAGTGTATGCATTTTACTACTGTGTATTTCCTGTGTTCAGTTGTTCTATGACTGGTACTTCCTTCTTTTTCCTGTGTTATCCAACATGTAAGGTGGCATTCATGTTCCAGTAAAGCCAGTTCATGTTACACCACTAATATCTATCTGGATTATGACTCCGCTGCACCCAGCACTCACACTCTGCACCAGGGCAATGGATCTATTTAACTCCTAAGAAAAGTAGTGAACTATTTCCTCCTTTTTACACTGTTGTAAAAACTGTTGTTGCCTTTCATTGTCTTCCTAGCTGGTAATTCAGCAACAGCGAAATTCTCAGGCTTTATTCTCATAAAGTGAATTATTTACTACCGTGAGAGTTGTTTTCAACTCTAAGGCCTCGATTTAATAACAGTTGAAAAAAATTCTCATGGTAGTAAAAAATTCAATTCATGAGAAAAAAGCCTGAGAATGTCACTGTTACTGAATCACCAGCAAAAAATACTGAAAAATGTAGAAAGTAAACAGTTCTCTACTAGGAGTAAAAAGTGCCATTGACTTTCATTGTCTTTTTATCTGGTGATTCAGTAACAGTGACATTCTCAGGCTTTTTTCTCATGAATTGAAGCACGAGATGCAACCGCGGCCCGTGCATGAGCCGTTGGACCGGGAGTCAGGTAAGGTTAGCGGGCGTCCTGGGGGGTTTCACACAGCGGGGCATCCCAGTTTTGGATGCCTCACGGGGAGGGATCGGATCGGCCTGGGAATCTTATAGATTCCCGTGCCGATTCAGCAGGGTGTTGGTCCACTGTAAGAGCAAACGTTTTGTAAATAGGTTAGCGTGGCATTGTAACAAAACAAATGCTGCAATTTAGATGTGTTAGCAATGCGTTTTTCAAAAGAAAACTATCCCTTGAACAATTAGCAAATGGTAAAGTATATGGCAACGCAAAAGCGATGCAAATGCAATGCAGGTACACTGCATTTTACACGCGATGAGCTTCCATTCCCATATTTCTATTGGCCTGCGCTGTCACAACGTTGCACTGAAAAAGGTGCCTGCAGCACTTTTTTAATGTGTCGCACAACGCAGCGCGGATGTGTGAACTATCCCATCTAGTATAATTTACAATGTTTCCTCTTTGTTGTAACTGCGTCGCAACACAGCGCAACAACGTAGAGGTGTACACAGAGCCTTACTGAATCACAGAACAGACCCCATAATCAAGGGACGCAGCTCGCCTCCCCACATAACAGCGCTATTCTCATCCTTACATCGGGCAATTCTGTCCCCAGGGCTGAGCAGTTATCCCCCTTTTGTCAGTCACAGAGAATGTCCGCACCCCCTCCATTCACTACAATGGTGGGGGCGTGCCAGCTTTTGCCATGCCCCCTCCATTGAAATGAATGGAGTGGGTGTGCACTTTTCTCCGAGTGATGTGAGGAAGCAACCACAGGCTACGTTCTAAAGCTCCAGTTGAGTTAAGTTTTAAACACTTGGTATAGGGTTGATCAGCTGCACAGGACTAATGATGCTTATTTCTAATTTCTAATGAAGCAAGACATTTAAAGGGATTGTCCAAGCTAAAGCAAAGAAGGAGCAGCTGTCCTCCCCTACACACGTAAGCATTGGTGTGTCCCAGTCTAGCAAGAGTGGGTGGAGACAGGTCCACCTCTTTATGCTAAAAAAAGGTGGTCATGAATAAATAAAATCCAGGGCTGGGCTATAGCTACCAGGATAAATTCACTGCATGGCAGGTCAGCGAATAATGATTTGTTTTTATGCTCACTGGGCAATCCCTTTAATGACCGCTCTAGCCAATGACTAAGCTCGCTGTTCTGCTCTGTTTGTATGCCAGGTATTCCGGAGAGTTGGAAGATCACAGCTACATTATAACCTTCCTCATAACGTGCTTTGTGCTGCCCTTGCTCCTTATCTTTGTATCGTATGGAAAACTAATGAGAAAATTGAGGAAGGTGAGTACATCAGGGCTTGTGTGTGAAGGCCGACCTTTATCCAGGTCATTGCAAATCTGTAGGAATAAATCAAGGCAACTGGACTTGCTGTCTTACTCTATGTTTCGCTAGTCATCTAACTGTAAACTGACTAGATGTCCCATTTGGGCGGGACCGTCCAGATTTCGGGGTGTTTGTCCCGCTGTCCCCATTAATCCACTGGGGACACCTAAAATGTCCCGCTATGAAACATCCTGCCCCGCTGTGTCCCTATCTGAGCAATTAGGGAGAGGAGGAGGGGAGAGCTGCAGAGGAGATGAGAGAGATGACGGTCAGCGCCAGTGACGTGCTGACATCACTAATTGCTAGAGTTACCCCGCAATGCATCTTATTGGCTGGCGGGGCAGGGTGGGGCGGGGCTAAGATACTCAACGATCTGCTGTGCGTGTGTATAGTGGTGTGTGTGCATGCATGTCTATGTGTGTGTGTGTATGCCTCCCAACTTTTCAGGGTGGGAAAGAGGGACAATAGTTAAATTAAGCCACGCCCCCTCATTGAGGCAAACATAGGAGATAGGATGTAACAGTTACAGCAATAGAAACACTTTGAATAGGCAAATGAATCATTTATTGCTGCAGATCTGCATGTTACCCCTCAAAGAGGGACAAATGAGAACAACGAGGGACAGGGGGACATGGACTCAAAAGAGGGACAGTCCCTCCAAATCAGGGACAGTTGGGAGGTATGGACGGGGTGACACAGCATGGAGCAACTCAGGGGCTCTGAGTGTGTGTGGGGGGACACTTTAAAGTGGACCAAAACCCAGCGAGAGATTCCCGGGCCGATCTCGCTGGGTTTTGGCATTCAAAATCGTGATGCCCCGCTGTGTGAAACCCCCCAGGTTGCCCCGTTCACTTACCTTGCTTCCCGGTCCTATGGTGCATGCGTGAGCCGCGGCTGCATCCCTGCTATCCCTCTTAGCAGGGCGCGTGCCCCCTCCAGACATTTGTGAATGGCCGGCGCGGGCACGCTCCCTGTTAGAGGGAAGCGGGGGATGCGGCCTCCAGCACACTTGGAGCCGCTGGCCTTAGACACTTGCTTAGTCGGCATGATGTCGGCGGCTCGGTGCTGATTGCACAAGCTGCCATAGGCCCGGGAAGAGGTGAGTTGCGATCACAGGGTGTGCTTCAACAAAAGGAGACGCAGCCAGTAAAAGTGCCCGAACCTGGAATCCGGCCCTGCCTATCAGTGCCCCCCTCATGTGCCAAATCAGGATGGTCTTGAAAAAAGAATCCAGCAAGTCCGGTTGCCTTGACTTATTACTATAATGTTGCTGAACTATGGCTGATCTGACACCCGTTCCTTTCTCCTGCAGGTATCAGATACTCAAGGCAGACTGGGCTCCACCAGAAAGCCAGAGAAAGAAGTCACGCGGATGGTGGTGATCATGATCGTGGCCTTCCTCATCTGCTGGACCCCCTACGCTGCCCTCTCCATCCTCGTCACAGCGTGGCCGAGCCTAGAGCTGGACCCCCGGCTGGCCGCCGTCCCAGCATTCTTTGCAAAAACAGCTTCCATGTACAATCCCATTATTTACGTCTACATGAACAAACAGGTACGGCTGCTTGTTAACCGGAAGCGGGGGAGGGCAACCTACTCGGTGGGGTCACCATGTGAAGGGGCCAGATGTCCAAAATACATACAACATGCTAAGCCTTTACAGGACCCACTACCAGGAGCGAACTGGCCATAGGGGAGACCCAGGACAATGCCCGGACTGCTTTGGGGCCGGTTGGGCTGCTGCTTTTAACACCACACATTCAATTCCTGCCCCCTTAATCTCCCTCTCAGCCCCCGATACCCAGCCCCACTGGACTTACAAGGCATGAAACCCCATCACCCAATGCTATAGCCTGACATCATGGTTGGGGGGCCTCAGCAGGGATGTGTCGGGCAGGCCAGGGGTTGGTAAAATCTAGGGCTGATTTTCTGCCCCACTCCGCCACTACCCACTACAGTGGATAGAGAAAGTGGCAGAGGATCGTAGGATGTAGCAGGGTAGTTGTAATGGTAGTTATCAGGGTTAACCAGCAGTAATTACGGTCAGCTTTAAATTGTATGTCACAGAGCCACTTATCCAAGGCAAAGTCACGGCGCACAGCTATGGTAGCCGAGGTTCCGCAGCATGGGGAGCTGACAAGATGCAGACAGACACTCAACAGCAAGCAGGATAGGTAAAAGCATCAGCTTGATTTCTTATTGCAGGGTCGTGAAAAGAAAGTTTAATGCTTTAACCCACATCACGGTCAGATACACAGCTCACAGGACACAGAAACTTGCATCGCTTGTAGAATGCAAACACAGGACATTTAAGTGGAAGGGTTAATTAGGCTTGTGTCCATCAGCCATAGAACACAGGTTCTCTTGCTTGTCAGCAAGTTTCAACATTGTACCTTCCAATCACATGTAGGACTTTTTCTGGAGGTGATTCGGGTGACCATCACCCCACTTTGAACTGAGCTACCCCTCATAGTGGAGACCGTCTATGGCAGCGATACTCAACTGATGGACCAAGGTCCGAATGTGGACCTCGGGGCCAGATTTCCGCACCCTCTGCCCTGACAGCCCTGCACTCTGTTGCTTCTGTGTTGCTGTGCTCAGAGCTGCCCCCTTGATCTGCGATGTAGTGCTTAGTCTCTCTGCCAGTGTCATGGCTCCCTGGCACCTAGCATTGCAATATGTAGTACTGCAGGGGCAGGAAGTGGCATTGCAAGGCACACACAATCTTTTTTTCTTGGTCTCTGTGCCCCATCCAATCCTTCCCCCCCCCCCCCGCCCCAGCTCAGCCCCATCCATGCCTGTCCCACCATCTCATGCCATCCCAGCTTTGCCCCATCCAATCCCCGGCCTTGCCAGTCCATTACTCTTTCTTCCAGCTCTGCCCATTCATTCCTTCTCCCAGCTCTCTCTCCATCCCTCTCTGATGTTCCTGTTCCATATATCCATCCATCTTCATTACAGCTTCTCTCCCATTCATTCCTCTCCCCCTATCTATCCATCCTTTTTACCAGACCTTATAGCCACTGGCATTTTGAGTCCTTGTCCACCCCTGTACACGGCCTGCACAGAAAGCAAGGGGGGGGGGGGTAATGCAGTGTGCCGTGGACCAGAGCTGTGGGTTCTGTGGGGCCCCCCAAAAAAAAACATTAAAAAAGCTCCTGTTTTACCCCAGTGTCCAATAGGATTTTTGGAGGCAAGGCAAGCAGCCTTGCAACTATCCACCCCCCATGACATCCCTCCGCCCGGACCTTCACCTCTCACCGGATGCCTTTAAATGGACTTTTACAAGAAGCGGTCTATGGGGTACATGGAATTTCCCAGAGGGGTCTTTGGGCTGCCAGCGAGTAAAATACGCGAGGACCCTCTACTCCATAGCATCCAAGCCGGAACCATTCCCCAACACAAGGGCCGGGGCCGGGGTCTCAGACAGGGGAAGTCACATCTTACCAGAGTCTCAGGCTCAGCGGCTCCTCCATTGTGGCCTCTTGGTCCCTTTGGATCCTCTCTACCCCTGAGGGGTGCCTCCTCTGTCACATACACACCAGGAACCCCCTGGGCTTCTTCTCGCCAGGACCCTCTTCTCTCCGTGTGGAATTCTCCGCACCTCAGTCTTCTCACTCTCTAAGCAACTCGGCACGGCTCTGCTTACTCTCACAGGCCCATTGTAGACGTTGGGTTTGGAGCAACGGGTGACTGTAGTTCCTCTTTAGGGTCACAGAAACTCAGGCTGAGTCACAGATTAGGTTAAAGCGGAACTGGGATGCCCTGCTGTGTGAAACTCAGATATTCGCCCGAAGGGCATGCACAGCCGGTGGGGGCATTACTCATATCTTCTTTCGGCTGCGTGCCTAGGATTTTCGTTGGGATTAAATCCAGAGGTGAGTACACAGGCATCCATTAGGGTTTCACAGCGTGGGGGCATCCCCGGGGGCAAGCCATAACCTGGCTTTTGAGTATTTTTTACTCTAGAGCCAGGTTACTAGAGTTTTGTTCCACTTTAAAGTTTTGATAAAGCCAAAAACTGTACAGAGAGAGCCTAACTGACAGCCTAGGTGTTCTACATCCCTAGCAATTGATTCCCAAGAAGAGAATAGTTGGGATGATCTCCCGTCTCTTGTTATAGAGACTGTGAAAAGCTGGCTCAGATTGCTCCAATCGTCTGTAAAGAAAGAGGGGGGGGGGCTCATTTAGTAGTTTAAACTACTGAGCAGCAATCTTTCACTTCAAAGTGGACCAAAACCCAGCGCGAATCTTAAAGATTCCTGGGCCGATCGATTCCCTCCCACCAGGGCATCCAAAATCGGGATGCCCCGCTGTGTAAAACCCCCCAGGTGGCCCCATACACTTACCTGGCTTCCCGGTCCAATAGCGCATGCTCGAGCCTCGGCCGCATCCCCGCTATCTCTCTAGCAGGCATTTATGAATGGCCGGCGCAGCCACGCTCCCTGTTGTAAGGAAAGCGGGGAATGCGGCCACCATCGTGCTCGGAGCCGCCGGCCGTAGGCGAAGGCTTAGACGATGTGACGTCAGTAGCACAGAGCGCGCCGATTGGAAGAGCGGCTGCACATGCGCCGTAGGGCTGGGAAGAGGTGAGTTGCCTAGGATAGTCAAAATCATGGGTTTTGATCCACTTTAAGGCCAGTGTTCTGTATGAACCTGAAGAAGTCCATTAAAACGACTGTCCCGCTGTGGCCCTCTTGCACCACACCGGTGTAGCAACAGACAGATTGTATTGACCAGCCCAATTCCCAGGGGCGTCATTGTGGAACGCTCCTCTGCGCATAGCTCAACACAAGAGAAACAGTTAATAATAACTGAAAACAAGATCTTTGAGATAAGATCAATAGTGTGATTTTACTTCTCCCCCGGCTATAGATTGTATACATGTTTATGGATGGTAATTAAACGCTGTATATACAAAGCGATTGAATGGCATTGTAATCATTCATCTTCCAATGCTGACTGGCTCCTGGATATGTTACATAAACCACCTACAATCTACTGCTCTGCATATCTGTTACCTGGGCACAGCGTCCCGGAAAATTAAAGGGATCGTCCAGGCTACAAGTGTAAAAGCAAATCATTGCTTGCTTACCTGCCATAGAGGATCCATCATGGTGTGCTGCCCGCTATCCCTCTCTAGCAGGGCGTGTGCCAACGCCAGGCATTTGTGAATGGCTGGTCCGGGCACGCTCCCTGTTAGAGGGAAGCAGGGGATGCGGCCGTCACCGCAGTCCTTAGACGAAGCTGATCGGGGTGCCCCGGTGGAGAGGACCAAACCCCAGGATATTCAAAATTCTGGATTTTGGTCCACTTTAAGGGTTTAACCCTTAAAATAAGTGTGTGGGGTTCCTCCCTTCTGGAGAGGGGGGCCTATGTTGTTTTCTTTTTCAAGCACTTAATTTTTTTTCTAAAAAAAAACGACATGGGGTCCCCCTCTCAAGCAGGAGAGAACCCCATGCGATTTTTTAAGGGTTCAACCATTACATTTAAAGTGGACCAAAACCCAGGATTGTGACTATCCTGTTTTTTTTGCTCTTTGCTCCCCAGGCACCCCGATCAGGGATGCCCCGCTGTGTGAAACCCCCCAGGTCGCCCGATCTCACTCACCCATCCCCTATGGCACATGCAGTCAGCATGCTTGGGTCCGTTCCAGCAAATTTGCCTAAGAGTGCACTGGCGGCTGCATCCCTGCAACCCTTTAACAGGGAGCATGCCCGTTGCCGGCCATTCACAAATGCCTGGTGAGGGCACGCACCCTGCAAAAGGGATAGCGGGAATGCGGCCTTTGTTTGCGCATGCCCCATTGGACCTGGAAAGAAGATGACCTGGGGGGTTTGTCACAGAGGGGCATCCTGAATCTGGATGCCCGGGGGGGGGGGGGAGAGGACGAGTATGTCTGCCCCGGAGTCTCATCAATTCCAGGGTGGGTTTGGGTCCCCTTTAAAAAAATGGCATGGTGTCCCCCTTATTCAGAGGAACCTGCCTGGGCACAGGCTATGGGGGCTGGTAGACCAAGGCTACTAGCCTGCAGAGCCCACTGGCCACGGGGTACGCGGAGCCTTAGCCTGGACAATCCTTTTTAAAAGGATCAACCATTTTTAAAACTTTAGGGTTGGTGGTCTCCCTCTTTGTGGGACATCCTAATTTGGGATGCCCCTTCGATCATTCGGTATACTTAACGTCACATGGTGTGGGGGATTTCACACGGCTAGGCATCCTCGGTGAGGAGGAACAAAACCTGGGAGTGTGAAAACCCTGGGTTTTGTTCCTCTTTAACATGCTTTTCTTAGTGCTGCAATTCAGTTATGCCAATTGGGTGAAGACTAATGGGCCTCCCTTAAACCAGACCTTCACCATAATTTATTGAAAAGCCCAAACCCTTAAAAAACAATTCCCCAGCATCTAAAATTAATATATTTTTAAGTTTTTAGTCACTTGCTTATTATTCTTTTCCCCACTGGGCTGCAACTATGTTCAGGACTTTAGGATATGGGCACCGCCATCTTGACTCAGAAGCATCACACATACTGAGGAGAGGAGAGCTGGATAAAGTACAGGGGGGCGGGTTATAGCTGTGCTTTGCTCAGACAGAGCAGAGCTGGGGTCAGGAGAAGGTCAGCAATCCCAGAAGGCAGAGCAGCACAGTCAGAAGACACTTCCTGTTTGCAGGCTGCCTGTTGATCCATGAGCCGCCATCTTGGATGTTTAAAGGCTCATAACATGCAGTAGATGCAGGTAGGACGATTTTTAATGTGGGCAATCTGTATGTACAGGGTGTGGGAAACATATAAGATAGACTCTTATTTAGAGTGAAGGACCGCTTTAAAGACCAACCAAACACCTTTGCTACTGTCACTGGAGTCTAAAAGCCTCCAGCCCATGCTGTCTTTAAATCGGCACAAAATCCTTCATATTGCCCATGTCCACATGGCAATTTTGAGATCGGCAATTGGCTGATCTCAAAACTGCTGGTGGACGTGACCCAGCCCGCTGCCCACATCCCTGGTTTCCATGTGGTCTGGGGCGTGCTCTCTGGGAAGCGTGTTACAGCTCAAGGGAAGTCAGGGATGCGGCCATATGCAACTACAGCATTGAGGGAGCTGTCAGGAAAGGTTAAATTATGGGCAAAGGAGGCTAGTGGGTTGACCTGGGGTCTTTTAGACCCCTGAATGTCCCGCATTAAGCCCACTGTTCTCTGAGAACCAGGAGAAGTCCATTATAACTACTGTGGGCCCGCCATTGGCCTTCTTACACTACCCTGGTTTAGCAACAGACGGATTGTATTGACCAGCCCAATTCCCAGGGGCGTCATTGTGGATTGCTCACCTGCTCTTAGCTCAGCACAAGAGAAACGCTTCATAAGCCAGGTCTTTGAGAGACGATCAATAGTTTGATTTCACTCCTCACCCGGATTTAGACGGCTATAGATTCTAGACACATACATTGATGGTTGGGTCCGCTTGTGGGTATGTCTCCTGGGCACAAGTACTTGTAACTACCCCCAGTAGTGAAACACCTCATAACCAGTGATTTGTGGGTCCATTTTGTATTTTGTATTATGGCACCACTTTATAGGCTTTTTCCAGGTGTACAGCACGGCTTGCTTCATTTCAATTCTTTACATGTGGGTAATCCGCCACAGGTGGCGCAATCGACTGCAGGAAGACTTGTGGCCCCTTCCGGCCCATAAAAGGGCCAGAATTACCCAGAAGACCCCGGTCTTCTCCTGCAGTCTGACTGCCAAGATGGTCTCTTTCTCTCTCTCTCCATGGACTTCGCAGATAAGCGGGGCATTACTAGCCCGTCGGCCACTGCAAGCCCTATTCCCACCTGCTTCCGGGACCCTTCTTGCCTCTCAGCCATGGCTGCGGATCAGGTGCAGGTAGGGGAACGCCGAGGGTCAGGCGTTCGGCAGAGCTACGCTCTGGGCCGCAGACTCTTCCTCAGAGTAAGCAGGCCATAGGCTATGGTGATCCTATAGGCGGGGGGAGGGGAGGAACCACCCTTTTCCCCTTTTCATTATGTGTCCCACATTCTTTATTCTTGTGCATTTTATGCTGTGTGTGTTTTTCTCACGTTTTTTACCTCACAATATACTTACCTTCCCCGCTCCTGCTCCTCTTGCCTCACATTCTGGCATCGGGGGGGGGCCCTTGAGGTGCTGCTTGGGCAGGCCGGCGCCACTCTCCTGACAGAGTTTCCTGAGGTAAAGTTCCCGTTTTTACCTCACGCCATCGCTCCTTGGTCTGCTGACAGGCTGCACAGGCTCTTCCCAGGCTCTTCAACTGGCTCCCTTTTGGTCCGTGAGTCCGGTCTTTTCTTGTTGGTACCTTTATTATTGTGTTTTATATTGGCTGTGCATGCGCTGTGGGATGCTTATCTTGTTCCCTTTTGTGTCTTTCAGAGTCCTAGATTGAGATTCTTGTGGTTCCTCCCGGTCCATACACCACCCCCCCCCCTCCACCCTTTCCTGCCCTGTGGGTTAGGGTGCTGAGAGTCAAATTGGGTTTTTTTCTGTACGGTTCTGGGCCGTCTTAGTGCCTTGAGACCCGTCTTTCTTATCATAATCACCATAATGGAGGCTTCTGAGAGTAGCGGGCTTGGGAACCCCCCAGGACTTGCTAAGCTTTGTCTTGTGTGTGGTACATGCCTGCTGAGTGGTCGCAACTTGGTTTGTGTGCCCTGCGCCCAGAGTGTTATTGCGGATCAGGATGGGGCGAGTGTTGCCGGCCCCAGTCCCATTGCATTGACGAGGAGGAGTGGCCCCAGGATGATACTGAGCAGCTGTTGTCGGCGGTACTTGATACATTGTTCCTTCTAAGGTGGCCAAGAAGAAACAGGGGGACCTTTTTCGCCTATGGTCCCATCCTCCGGAAGTGAATGCTCCTGTTCTGGGGCTCTCTAATACCTCCGTTATGCCGTCTCCTGAGACTTCCTCCTTGCGTGATCATGTTGACAGGCGCATGGATCAGCTAGCCTCTCACGCCTTCACTTCTTTGGGAACCGGTCTGCGCCCTTTCTGTGCTGCGGCCATTGTTTCCATGGCCATTAAGAAGAAGGTAAGGCGTCTCGCGGATATTGCCAAATCTCACAAGCGAGCGGAGGAGTATGGGGAGCTTTTGGCTTGTATGGACTTCCTTGCCTTTGTTATATCGGCCATGGATGACGCCGTCCGTTTTGGTGGTAGGGCTTCGGCTGTGATGGTCGCGCTGCGTCGCTCTATCTGGTTACGACAGTGGGCAGCGGAAGCTGTCGCTAAAAAAGCTCTCACAGGTATTCCCTTCCTGGGACTTCGGCTGTTCAGGGAATGGTTGGACCTCCTGGCTAAGCACGGGAGACTTCCTCAACGTCGGAAGCAGGTACGGCCTTTTCGGGGCTCTTCTTCCTTTCGTCCCTCTCGGGGAGGACGAGGATCTTCCTTTTCTGATGGCCGCAGAGACTCTTGGGGGCGAGGTAAAGCCCGAGGTCGTCTCGGCCTTGCCTGGGTATCCAAGCCTAAGCCCCCTTCCAAGGCCCCTCGGATACAAGATAGAGCTGGCAGCTTGGCCGCCCCCAAGATTCATTCGGTCCCGGATCTCCCAAAATCCTGTGACGGCGCAGGCCCTGAGGCTGGCCGTTCAACATCTTCTGTCATCAGGAGTGGTTTGACATGTGCCTCTTCAAGAACGGAGGTGGAGGTTCTACTCCAACCTGTTCACGGTGCCCAAGAAGGACGGTTCCCTGAGACCCATCCTGGATCTAAAGGGTCTCAACATATTTGTCAGGTTCAAACACTTCCGCATGGAGACCTTACGGTCAGTGGTGAGCTCTCTTCGGCCAGGCGATTTCATGACCACTGTGGACATCAAGGATGCCTATCTGCACGTTCCTGTCTTCCTGGGACACCAGAGGTTCCTGGGGTTCTCTCTGGGGGATCAACACTACCAGTTTGTGGCCTTGCCGTTCGGCATCACCTCAGCCCCCCGGGTGTTCACCAAGGTGCTGACGGGTGTCATGGCCCTTCTGAGGAGCCAGGGCATTCGCGTTCTTCCTTACTTGGATGACCTTTTGATTGCAGCTCCATCTTTGCATCAGGCAGAGAGGGATACTCGGATGGTAGTGTCCACCCTCGAGTCCTTCGGTTGGGTGATCAATTATCCCAAGTCTTCTCTCTCCTTCATCGGTAACATCCTTCCTGGGAATGACGCTGAATGCTTCTCAGGTCAAGGTGTTTCTTCCTCAGCAGAAGGTGGAGGGCCTTCAGATGCAGGCACGGCCCTTGTTGGCTTGCCCTCATCCCTCCATCCGTCTGGGGATGCAGTTGGTGGGTCTCATGGTGTCTTGCTTCGAAGCTGTGCCTTTCGCTCATTTCCACATGAGACCCCTTCAGTTGAATTTCTTGACTGTCTGGGATCGGAGTCAGGAGTCCTTGGAGCAGGAATTTGCTCTATCCCCTCTGGCCAGACAGTCCCTCTCGTGGTGGCTGGACTCGAGGAATCTTCTAGTGGGCAGGTCATTTTTGCCTTCGTGCTGGGAGATTGTCACCACAGACGCCAGTCTGACCGGTTGGGGAGGGGTTTGGCAATCGCTGAAGTTCCAGGGCCAGTGGGGCCCTCAAGAGGCCCATGTGCCTATCAATCTCTTGGAGTTGAGAGCGATCAGGTTGGTTCTCTTCCAGTTGACTCCCCACCGTCGGGGTTGTGCGGTCCAGGTCCGCTCGGACAATCAGACGCCGGTCGCCTACATCAATCATCAGGGAGGGACTTGGAGCAAACGAGCCCTCTAGGAAGTGTCCCTGATATTGTCTTGGACGGAGGAGACGGTTCCCTCCATCTCGGCGGTTTACATCCCCGGGGTGGAGAATCAAGGCAGATGGCAGATGCCCTGAGCAGAGGGACATCTCGCCTAGGGGAATGGTCTCTCAACAACAAGATCTTTCATGCCCTGTGTCGCAGCTGGTGTCAGCCGGACATGGACCTGTTTGCGTCCCGTCACAATCACAAGCTTCCGAGATTCGTATCCCTGTCAAGAGATCCTCTGGCCTTCGCCACGGACACGCTGGCATTTCCTTGGAAGGAGTTTTGACTCCTTTATGTCTTTCCTCCCTTCCCTCTTTTGGGTTGTGTGCTGCACAAGATAGCCCAGGAGGGGGTACCGACCATCCTAGTGGCCCCCTGCTGGCCGAGTAGGGTATGGTTTGCAGACGTCGTCCAGATGGCGGTGGATCAGTTCGTCCTGCCCGACGTTCCAGAGCTCCTCACTCAAGGACAGCTGCGCCACCCCAATATACAAACGCTGGCTTTGACAGCTGGTGCTGAAACCTCCATCCTCATGAATAAGGGTTTGCCGGCTTCGGTTGTCAGTACTATGATTCAGGTTGGAAAAAATCCTCTTCTATGATTTATTACAGGGTCTGGCACGCTTACATTGCCTGGTGTGAGTCTAAGGCCTTCCCTTGCCGCACCTTCTCCCTTTCCAGGATTCTGGAGTTTCTTCAACACGGTCTAGAATTGGGTCTACAACTGAGTACCCTCAAGGGACAAGTTTCTGCCTTGGCAATTTTTTTTCAAAGATCTTTCGCTAATCATAGGCTTGTCAAAACCTTTTTCCAGGGAGTCACTCATGTACGTCCACCGCGTAAGCCTCTGCTACCGGTGTGGGATTTGTACTTGGTGCTTTCTGCTCTTCAGGGTCCTCCCTTCGAGCCCCTGTGCGATGCTGCTCTTTCTATTCTGACTATTAAGGTGGCCTTTTTGGTTGCTATCACGTCGGTTCGTCGCGTCTCTTAGCTGGCGGCGCTTTCCATGAAACCTCCTTATTTTGAGCGGCATCAGGATAAGGTGGTGTTCCGTCTTAGGCTGGAATTCTTGCCCAAGGTTGTTTCTGCCTTGGGCAAGAATTCCGGCCTAAGCCCCTGCTAATTCTAAGGAACGGAACCTTCATTCTCTGGATGTGGTCAGGGCACTCAAGTATTATTTGGTCACCACTGAGTCATTTCGGAAGTCTGATTCTCTTTTTGTCCTTCCTTCCGGACCTAGGAAGGGCTTGCCTCCAGCCAAATCCACTATCAGTAAGTGGATTAGACAGGTGGTGGTGCAATCATACTCTGCTAAGGGGAAGGAACCCCCTTTCCATGTTACAGCTCACTCCACTAGGGCTATTGGTGTGTCTTGGGCCTTCCAGCACCAGGCTTCAGTTGAACAGGTTTGTAAGGCCGCTACTTGGTCTTCGGTTCATACTTTTTCCAAGTTTTACAAAGTTGATGTTAAGGCCTCAGCTCACGCTGTTTATGGCCGCATGGTGCTTCAGGCGTTAGTGGCTTGAACTGCCTGCCATTGCTCTCTGGGAATCCCACCCTTCTTTTTTGGACACTGCTGTTGGATGTCCCACATGTAAAGAATTGAAATGAAGCAAGCCGTGCTGTATACCTGGAAAAATACAATTCTGTGATTACTCACCTGTAGAATTGTTTTTACGGTGTACAGCACGGCTTGCTTCATCCCACCCTTGTTATCGTTGTTCTCTTTTGCCTTGTTATGGTGATTTTTGTTGAGAGAGTTTCCTTTTAGTGGGCTGTGTTTTACTAACATGGTCCTTGCCTCTCGGCTTCTTGCATTACTGCTTTCAAACACTGGGGTCTTCTGGGTAATTCTGGCCCTTTTATGGGCCGGGAGGGGCCACAAGTATTCCTGCAGTCGATTGCGCCACCTTGTGGCAGATTACCACTTGTAAAGAATTGAAATGAAGCAAGACGTGCTGTACACGGTAAAAACAATTCTACAGGTGAGTAATCACAGAATTGTATTTTTTTAATTGTGCTACATGATTTGTACTATTATTCTCTGCCATTTTTGGTTTGTAACAGGGCTGTTACTCATTATTGCCTTTTGTCTTTGTACATACCCTGTTTATTTAAGTAATGTCCATGTCTGTTTTGCTACCCCCTAGCTCCCTTCTCCTGATAACCCTACCTGACCAACTTTTTATTTCCTTGAGCACCACCCACCCCTCAGCTGCTCTTACTAAGCTGATGAAGGCACCTCACAAGTGATATTTCTTAGGTTAGCATGGCTGCATTCCTGGATTTATCAAGACCATTTAAGAATTAGGCCTGATCTGAGCCAAAAGTGACCAGAAGGAAACAGGCACCAGACTCTGCTTGTCTGAAGACAACCCATATATAATGCTCCTCTGCTATTTTACAGTCCTTCTTCCTCTCACTCTCAAATTCCTAAGCTCACAGTATCCCCCTGCTCCCGGTAAGTCTATCTGTGGGCCTAATTTATCAAACACTTCTGCCACACAATGCCATTTCAGTGCAAATAAGAGTAGTGCAAAATATTGTTTATACATTTTTCAACATGTTGCTGCACTGCTAATGTTTTAGTAAATGTGTTTCTTGTAGTGCAGCAACATGCAATTGTGTGAAAAAAAAATTATTATACTTTTTACTACTCTAATTTGCACCGATGTGGCAAGTGCTTGATAACTCCTTAACCTCTCCATCACTGCTCGTATCCCCTTACCTGTCCTTGCACAAGTTTATCTCACCGGTTAATTCACCCTTGCTTTCTCTATGCCACACATTCTCTCCCTTTCTTTGCTCCTACTTGCTGCTGGTGACATATCTTCAAACCTAGGTCCATCTCCTTCACCTCTTGCTCCTCTATGCCTCCCACCTCATCACAGACAAACCTTCACTGCGGTATCAAACCTGCAAATACACGGAACCTAGCTAACCTCAGAACAATCACCCCCTCCCCACATACTCCTGCTGCTGTCACCTGCGCACTGTGGAATGCACATTAAGGCCTCGATTCAATAAAAAAAATTCTCCTGATAGTAAAAGATTCAATTCATGAGAAAAAAGCCTGAGAATGTCACTGTTGCTGAATCACCAGCTAAGAAAACAATGAAAGTCAATGGCACAAAGTAGAGAACTGTTTACTCCTTTCTACACAGTATTAAAAGCTGCCATTGACTTTCATTGTCTTTTTATCTAGTGATTCAGTAACAGTGACATTCTCAGGCTTTTTTCTCACGAATTGAATTTTTTACTACCATGAGAATTTTTTTCTACCTTTATTGAATCGAGGCCTAAGTGTGCAACAAACTTGCATACATCCATGACCTGTTTACTACCAACCTCTTCACCTTCATGGGCTTCACTGATACCTGGCTCACTGCCATCTCATATGTGGCCTTACATTTTAACCAACACCCCAAGATCAAGCAAACAAGGTGGGGGTGTTGGCTTATTCAACCCCTGCCCTCCCTATCCTTCTCTGCTTTGGAAGTCCACTGTGTCTGTCTCTATTCTACCTATCACCTGGATATTGCCATCATCTATCGCCCTCCTGGACCTGCTACTCTCTTCCTGGACCACTTATTCACCTGGCTCCTCCAACCTATCCACTGACATCCAGCTATAATCATGGCTTATCATCCGGATATATTCAGTGACTTCAACATACCTGCTGACACTTAAACCAGACAATGCCCAAATCCTTAAAAAACTATTCCCCAGCATCTAAAATTAATATATTTTAAGTTTTTAGTTGCTTACTTATTTTCACTATATCCAGTCCAGGTAGTCCCAGAAGTGATGACAGTTGGGTAGTCCGCCACAAGGTGGCGCAGTTACTGCAAGATCCAGAGCTGTAACTCCTCCCGGCTCCCTATAAAAAGAGCTGTCTCCATAGAATTCCCAGAATTCATCTTGCAGTACTGCTGTAAGGATCGTCTTGGATACTCTCTCTGGATATGACAGCTGAGCGGGGCATTTTTAAGCCTGACGGCCACTGCAGCCCTATTGCCTCTGTCCCCGTTTGCCTCCCAGCCTCGGCTGACTGGACAGGTGAAGGTAGGGAGAACGCCAGGGTCAGGCGTTCACAGAGCTAGGCTCTGGCCCGCAGACCCTCCCTAAAGGGTAGCTGGCCATAGGCAATGGTGAGCCTATTTGGGGGAGTGTGTGCTTTGACTTCACTGGATGCTTACCTCCCTCGCTCCCTCAGCGTCTTCCCCTCTCCCCTCCATCTTGTCGGCGCAGCTGTGAGGGGGGGGGGTGGACCGAAGCGGCGCTGTCATTGTGAGGCTACGACCACTGTGCGGGGCGCGCTGCGCTCCGCTGCTGGGGGGTCCTCCCCTCTTCCCTCAAATGGGCGCCATTCTTCCAGGCTGATTGGCGCTCGCTTCGCGCCTGCAGCCGGGGGGGCAGGGCCTCGCAAGGACACGTTTTGCGTCATAGCTGAGCGACCCGCCCCTCGAGGTACTGATTCCGGCGCCATTTCCATGCTCTGCATGGTTTCGTCTTCAGCTCCAAGCCTCTGCCTGCGGATTCTGAGCTGTCCGTTTGTGAGTCCCCAGACGCCCTCCCTGCGGTCGGTCCGTGAGTCCCTCTTTTGAATTTGTATATATATTTCATGTGTGCATGCACTGTGGGATCTCATGACCTTTCCCATTGTGTCTTTTAGGTGGGATCCCCTTGTCAGCTGTGGGTTGTGGTTCCTCCCGGTCTCCTACACCCCCCCCCCCAGTTCCCGCATCTCTCACCGCACCCTCTCCCATAAGAGGGATCACGATAAGAGGGACTATTTGGGGGTCTTTACTAGGTTTGGGCCGTTAGTGCCTTGTAACCCGTATTTTTTATCACCATAATCACCATAATCACCATAATGGAAGCTTCTGGGGATAGTGAGCTAGGGGCCCAAACTGGGCGGCGAAGCTCTGCCCCATGTGCGGTACCTGCCCCCTGGGCGGACTCAGCACGGTTTGTGTCACTTGCGCTGGGAGCGTACATTTGGAACATGTTAGGGTGGGCGTATCTGCCCCTAGCCCTCTTTTGCCTGCGGCCTACCCAACCCCCCCACTACTGCATTCAGCCCTCAGTGAGGGTGAAGCCAGCAGGGGGTCCCAGGCCGATATGACACACCGGGTGGCCAGCCGGGAAAGACAGTTATCTCGCACGGCTACGAGGAAGGCCACGAGTAAGAAGCGGCACATCGAGCCGGATTACTTGGTTTTTGCTGACGATGATCTTTTTGGAGGTCGGGACTTCATGGAGGAGGGAGAGTTGTTTAAGGACTCCACTTCCTCAGGGGATCGGTCGGTTGGTTATGACAGCGAGCCTGGTTCCTCCTCTGACGAGGATATGTGGCTCCCTGACGACACGGAAGAATTGCTGTCTTCTGTGTTTGAGACTTTGCATTTTGTCCATCCTAAAGCGGCTAAGAGGAAGCGGGGGGATTTATTCCGGCCTGAATAAGTCTTGCACGGCTACGGGGAAGGCCACGAGTAAGAAGCGGCACATCGAGTCGGATTACTTGGTTTTTGCTGACGATGATGATCTTTTTGGAGGTCGGGACTCCATGGAGGAGGGAGAGTTGTTTAAGGACTCCGCTTCTTTAGGGGATCGGTCGGTTGGTTATGACAGCGAGCCTGGTTCCTACTCTGACGAGGATATGTGGCTCCCTGATGATGCGGAAGAATTGCTGTCTTCTGTGTTTGAGACTTTGCATATTGTCTCTCCTAAAGGGGCTAAGAGGAAGCAGGGGGATTTATTCTGGCCTGAGAGACAGAGGATTGTCTTCCCTGAGCAGGCCCACTTTTCCAATATGGTGTTTTAAGAGTCTGGACATGCGGTATCCCTTCTCTGAGGAGCTGATCCCCCTCTGGTCCCATCCCCCCGATGTGGATGCCCCTGTCTCGGGGTTATCCAACACTACGGTTATGCCGTCACCCGATACTGCTTCCTTGCGCGACCCTGCTGACAGGCGCATGGATCAGCTGGCTTGTCATGCGTTCACCTTGTGGGTGCTGAGCTTCACCATGTCTGTGCCACGGCCATTGTATCTTTGGCCATCAGGAAGAGAGTGAGACGTCTTGTTGATATTGCCAAATCTCGCAAGCGGGTGGAGGAGTATAAAGACCTCAAAGCCTGTGTGGATTTTATTGCTTTTGTTGTCTCGGCTATGGACGATAGCGTCCGGCTTAGCGCCAGGGCTTCGGCCCTGCTTGTTGCGCTTTGTCGCTCGCTCTGGCTGCGGCAGTGGCCGGCTGACGCTGCAGTCAAGCAGTCTCTCACTAGTATCCCCTTACTCTGGCTCAGGTTATTTGGGGAGTGTCTGGACCTTCTGGCCAAGGATGGAAGACTCCTTCAGCGACGGAAGCCTGCGTGGCCCTTTCGGGGTTCATCTGCCTATCGCTCCTTTCGAGGAGGAAGAGGCTCTTCTTTTTCAGGTGGGCGCAGAGATTCCTGGGGACGAAGTAGGTCTCGCAGCCGACCCCATCCCTCCTGGGGAGCTAAATCCAAACCCCCTGGGGGGGCGCCCTCACCCATCCGGGTGGGGGGACGGCTTCTGCTATTTGCTCACATCTGGAGACAGCATGTCTCGGATCGGTGGATTCAGGAGGTGGTTTCCTCCGGGTACAAAATTGAGCTGGCAGTTTGGCCGCCCTCAAGATTCCTTAGGTAGTGGATTTCCCGGAACGCATTGATGGCGCTGGATGGCCGTTCAGAGCCTTCTGCTATCAGGTGTGATTTGTCCCGTGCCTCGCCAGGAATGGGGTTGAGGGTTCTACTCCAATCTGTTCACGGTGCCCAAGAAGGACGGAACGCTGCGACCTATCCTGGATCTGAAGGGTCTCAACAGGTTTGTCAGAGTCAGACATTTCCACATGGAGACCTTGCGGTCCGTGGTGAGCTCGCTTCGGCCCGGCGACTTCATGTCCACGGTGGACATCAAGGATGCTTATCTGAACATCCCGATTTTTCAGGGACATCAGAAGTTCCTGAGGTTTGCGCTGGAGGATCAGCATTACCAGTTTGTGGCACTGCCGTTTGGGATAGCCTCAGCTCCTCGTGTGTTCACCAAGGTGCTGGCGGGCATCATGGCCTTCCTGAGGAGCCGGGGCATTCGTGTTCTTTCTTATCTGGACGATTTGCTGATTGCGGCACAGTCCCTCCAGCAGGCCGAGAGTGACAGCCGGATGGTGTTATCCACTCTCGAGGATTTCGGGTGGGTAATCAATTACCCCAAGTCTTCTATCACTCCTTCAATGGTGAGGCCCTTCCTGGGCATGACGTTGGACACTTCTCAGGTCAAGGTATTTCTGCCCTAGCAAAAGTTGGAGGGCCTCCAGACGCAGGTGCAGGCCCTACTGGCTTGTCAGCGGCCATCGATTCGTCTGGGGATGAAACTGGTGGGCCTCATGGTGTCCTGCTTTGTCCCTGGATCAGGATTTTTCACTGTTCCCCATGGTCAGACAGTACCTCTTGTGGTGGGCAAGTCCTTTCTGACTCCCCGGTGGGAGATAGTTACCATGGGGAGGTTTTTGGCAAACGCTGAAGTTCCAGGGTCAGTGGGGGCCACAGGAGGCCCACTTACCCATCAATCTCCTGGAAATGAGAGCGATTCGGTTGGTGCTTCTTCAATTGACTCCCCATCTAAGGGGTCGTGCGGTCCAGGTCCGCTCTGACAATCAGACGGCTGTCGCCTACATCAATCACCAGGACGGGACTCGGAGCAAGCAAGTCCTTCAGGAGGTGACCCAGATTCTGATTTGGGCGGAGGAGAATGTTCCCTGCATCTTGGCGGTTTACATCCCGGGGGTAGAAAACCAGGAGGCAGACTCCCTGAGCAGGGGGACCTCTCGTCTGGGGGAATGGTCTCTCAGCAACAAGATCTTTCACGCTCTGTGTCTCCGCTGGGGTCAGCCGGATGTGGACCTGTTTGCGTCCAGACACAATCACAAGCTTCCAAGGTTTGTCTCCCTGTCAAGAGATCCTCTGACCTTCGCCACAGACGCTCTGGCAATTCTGTGGACGGAGTTCAGGCTCCTTTATGTATTTCCTCCGTTTCCACTCCTGGGCCGAGTGCTGCGCAAGATAGCCCAGAAGGGGTACCAACCATCCTGGTGGCTCCTCGCTGGCCGAGATGAAGCTGGTTCGTGGACATAGTTCAGATGTCAGTCAATTGCTACATCATGCCCGACGACCCAGGGCTTCTCACACAGGGGTCGCTGCGGCACCCCAATTTACAGACGCTGGCTTTGACGGCCTGGCTATTGAAACCTCAATCCTAACGGAAAAGGGGCTGTCGGGCACAGTTGTTCAGACCATGATTCAGGCTCGGAAGAAGTCTTCTTCCATGATTTACTACAGAGCTTGGCATGCCTACATTTCTTGGTGTAAGTCCAAGTGTTTCCCTTCTCGCACTTTTTCTATTTCTAGTATTTTGGCATTTTTACAACACAGCTTAGACTTGGGTCTCCAGCTGAGCACCCTCAAGGGCCAGGTCTCGGCCTTGGCCATTTTTTTCCAAAGATCCTTTGCTAATCATAGACTGATCAGGACTTTTTTCCAAGGAGTTAACCATGTACGTCCACCGCATAAGCCTCTATTAACGGTGTGGGATTTGAATTTGGTGCTTTCGGCTCTCCAGGGTCCTCCCTTTGAGCCTTTGTGCGACGATGCGTTGTCTATCTTGACTCTAAAGGTGTTTATTTTGGTAGCTATAACCTTGGTGCGCCGTGTGTCAGAACTGGCCGCACTTTGTGTGAAGCCTCCTTATTTAAGGATAAGGTGGTTTTTCGCTTCAAACCTGATTTTTTGCCTAAGGTCGTTTCTCCCTTTCATCTTAATGAGGAAGTTGTTTT
Source organism: Gastrophryne carolinensis (assembly GCA_027917425.1). Taxonomy (NCBI): domain Eukaryota; kingdom Metazoa; phylum Chordata; class Amphibia; order Anura; family Microhylidae; genus Gastrophryne; species Gastrophryne carolinensis. The sequence goes on from CM051235.1 coordinate 608,425,088, forward strand.
GCCTTCCCTGTGTCTAGAACCGGCTAATTCTAAGGAAAGGACCCTCCATGCTTTGGATGTGGTCAGAGCCATTAAGTACTACCTGGTTGCGACTGAATCCTTCAGGAAGTCGGATTCTCTCTTTGTTCTCACTGCAGGTTCTAGGAAGGGTTTGCCTCCGGCCAAGTCCACTCTCAGTAAGTGGATTAGACAGGTGGTGGTGCAAGCATACTCTGCCAAGGGGAAGGATCCCCCTTTTCGTGTTACAGCTCATTCTACTAGAGCTATTGGTGCTTCCTGCGCTTTTCAGCACCAGGCTTCTGTCGAACAAGTTTGTAAGGCCGCTACTTGGTCTTCTATTCATACCTTTACTAAGTTTTACAAGGTTGATGTTAGAGCCTCAGCTGACGCTGCTTTTGGCCGAAAGGTGCTTCAGGCGCTAGTGAGATCCCGCCCTAAGTGGATACTGCTTTTGGATGTCCCAACTGTCATCACTCCTGGGACAACCTGGACTGGATATAGTGATAAATACAATTCTGTGAAACTCACCTGTAGAATTGTTTTTGAATATATCCAGTCCAGGTCGTCCCATCCCGCCCTTGGTTCATTATCTCCTTTTGCCTTTTATGGTGATTACCTTTTTTGTATTGGACTGTTGTCCTTAGTCTTTTGTTGGCGAGAGTACATGCTGAAGCTATGTGAGTTAACATGGTTTCTTGGCCTCCCGGCCTGTCTCATTATTACTTTTTGACATTCTGGGAATTCTATGGAGACAGCTCTTTTTATAGGGGGCTGGGAGGAGTTACAGCTCTGGATCTTGCAGTAACTGCGCTACCTGGTGGCGGACTACCCAACTGTCATCACTTCTGGGACGACCTGGACTGGATATATTCAAAAACAATTCTACAGGTGAGTTTCACAGAATTGTATTTTTTCTTTCCGCCACTGGGCTGCAACTCATTTATCAGCAACGCCAGCAGCAATAGTGCAGCAGTCTGCAGGTCTAAGGTCAGGGTGTTCACAGCTGGGCCCCATACTGAGGTTATGGCTCTCCTGCCCTGATGGCAGGATCAAACAACCAAAGATTGTATCATAGGACTTACTTGATAGAAATGAATTGAAGATGATAAAAGCAATATACAGTAACCATCCCGAGAATCTATATGACTCTAAGGCCTGGCAGATTCCCCATCCGGGCGGGCATCCCAAATTGGGATGGCCTGAGGTTTTATTTCACCAGGATCCCCGCATTCCTCCAGCTGCTGAACACTCCAGGCCGGAAAGGCGGCCACATCCAGCCTAAGGGGAGCACCCTAGTCACTCATTCAGATGCCTGGCTAGTGGAGGAGAGGTGCCCATGCGCAGAGGGATCACAGGCGATGTAAGAATACCAGCAGTGTTGGACTGGGGTGTCCGGGGCCCACCAATAGAACTAACTCTAGGGGCCCAACCCACATGCAAGAACCACTGTCTTATATTCAGGGTCCATGCACATTATGCCAGTCTGTATTGTCTGTGTGTGTGTGTGCACTTGGGATGCCACAAATAAGCGCTACATAAACTGACCAGATGTCCCACTTTAGGTGGTACAGTCCCAATTTGAGGCCCACGGTCCTTCTAAAAACTCTGGAAACACCTAAATGTCCCACCACATGCACAATGCTGGATGTCTGGGTAGTTCACAATTGCTCCGAATCTTTGGTTGAATGGTGGTAGTGGAAAGCATGGACTTCTGAGCATTGGCTCCATCACCAACATCAAAAACCTGACCCAAATAAATTTCCCCCACAGAATATCAAACTTCCCTATAGCAGCGCATAAAAGAGGACAGTAGGAGGCAGTCTTCCCTACTTTTTCACAGTGAGTAATCAAATTATTATTACATTATATTACTATACCCCACTTTGTTGGGCATCACTCACTCATCCCCTGAAAACCCTCATGCAGACCTCAAACGCACTGAAGAAGCCACCAGAGCGAAACGTGTATGCAAACCTACTTCACTTGCTACAAACGAGGGATCACAAGCCCACGATACTTGCTACAAACTGTAAACCAACTTTACTTGCTACAAACGAGGTATTACAAGCCCACCATACTTGCTACAAACTGTAAACCAACTTTACTTGCTACAAACGAGGTATTACAAGCCCACCATACTTGCTACAAACAAGGGACTCGGTGACAAGACCCCCAACCGAAAACCTTGCTACAAACGGGGTTTAAAATTTCCCACTTTCAGGACCCCAAAAAATAGTAAGTTTAGCTCTACATAGCTCAAGTTTTGGTGATGAAGGCCCCAAAGGGGCCCCTTATTCCAGGGTCCCACTGTAGGATTCCCTGGTAACCCTATGGGCCAGTCCAAGCCTGAATAAGGTGATCCAGTGGGGTTTCACACAGCAAGGGGCAGGGACCAATACTAAAACTGGCAGAATCTGGGTTTAGGTCTGCTTTAATGAGTTGCTCATTGCTCTTATGTATTCTTTTGCAGTTTAGAAGATGCCTCCTTCAGATGTTTCACTGCAGAGACCTGGAAGCCAAAGAGTCCAATAATGGGACCTCGGAGCGAGCGGCGCTGAACCGCACCGGCGGCGAGATGCAGACCATAGCAGCGCACATCACCTCCAACAGCACCCGAAAGACTGAGGAGGAGCAGAGCAGCGGCCATTCCTTCGCCCAGCTGCCCATTTCGGAAAACAAAGTGTGCCCAATGTGACTCGCTGGGGGCGTCTGTGACATCACAGGGGCGCGCACCTATACAATGCCGATATATGCACCTTCATCCTTACAAGGGAAGCCACCGCCATATTACATCACAATATAATAAGGAACTGATCTAACCACCACCATTTCTATGTACTCACTGGCTGCTCTGGGGCGGGTCCGGGTTCCACTTGCCCCACCCACAAACTGACCACATGTCTCACTTTGAGGCCCACTGTCCCTCCGAAACCTATGCTGACATGGAGAAGACTGTCCTCCCAAATGCAGAATGCTGGATGTCTGGGGGGTTCACAACTGCTCTGACTCTCCCCAACATCTTTTACGGACCAAATATTCCTAAAGCATGTAACCCGTAATTAGGTCACAAGCTAAACCACACCCCTACCAAGCACATCACCCACCAACTGGGTTAAAGTGGACCAAAACCCAGGATTTTGACCTGGGTTCTGGTCCTTGGCCCCTTTGCCCCACGATCGGGGATGCCCCGCTGTGTGAAACCCCCCAGGTTGCCCGAAGTCACCTCTTCCAGGTCCTGTGACATATGTGTGGCCGCTCGTCCAATCAGCGCTCTCGGATCCGCTCAAGCCCTTTACCCATATGAGCGGCTCTGAGCGCACTGACGGCCACATCCCCCGCTACCTTCTAACAGGGAGCGTGCTATTCACAAATGCCTGGCGCCGGGTACGCGCCCTGCTAGAGGGATAGCTGGGATGTGGCTGCAGCTCACACATGCGTTGTTGGACCGGGAAAGAAGGTGAGTTTATGAGCGACCTGGGGGGCTTCACACAATTTTGGATGCCCCGGAGGGAGGGAATCGATCGGCCCGGGAATCTTATAGATCTCCGTGTGTTTTGGTCCACTTTAAGCTGTCCCACTTTGAGAACTCCCAAAACATTTTCAGTTTAGACACCTATCATGCAAAAATACAAAAATGTTTGTAATCAAAATAAAGCCGAGAATAACTATAAAAAATAACGAATCCTCTGACTACAAACTATAGGGTTGATTCAGAGCCCCTCGCTCATTGTTTTTTTGGAGTTGTTGCTACCAAACCAAAAATCATGCAAAAATGAAAACGGTTCACACAAAAAGTCTTGCAGAAGAAAAGGCTCTGCTGAATTAGAGGAGGGGGAAAAATGAACGAGAATGGAAATTTTAATTCAAGAAATTAGCGAGCAAGCGGCTCTGAATCAACCCTTATAAGATTGAATTTCCATATTTTCAAGAGCCCTCGTCTGGACCATCATAGGCTTAAAGAGGAACAAAACACAAAATTTTCACTATCCTGAGTTTTGTTCCTCCTCCCAGGGGCATCCTGATTTTGGACACCCTGCTGTGTGAAACTTCTGTATTTAGCATGTAAACTAATTTCCAGCGATCTCACAGGCTCGGATTCCCACCAGACGCACTCCCGCGCCAACCATTCAGAATGGCCTGACCTCAGCTAAACCTATAATGGAAGGTCATATAAATGTGCACTGAAGTGTGTTTTCTAGTGTTGGGAGAACCCGAACCACAGTTCAGGATTGTAGCGAACTTTGCTAGTTCCAGTTCAGCCAGAAGTCAGCCATTTTTGTATCCCGAAGTTCAGGTCTTCTATTGATTCCACTCATTTCGGTACTGAACTTGCTGAACCTCTCACTATGCGCGGCCGCTCGTCCAATCGGTGCTCGGAGCCGCTGACGTCAAGTCGTCGGGGAGGCTGATTTATTAATAGCGCCAGGTAGCGACAGTTGAGCGACTGTAGCGGTATTTTCACAGCGCCCGCTAGTAGTCGCTGTGCTTGGCCGTTGTTCGGTTGTTGATAGTGACTCAGTCGGTGTGCAGTAATGTTGAATACAAGGTGATGAGTCGCTATTTGACAGGTTCCGCGCTGTATGGGAGCGCATGATAGCGAATGGCCATAGCGACCGGCTCCCACCCTATTCATTAACAAATATTCTCGCGCTGTAAAATGCTTGTTTAAACCCCAGAGCGCTGGCGGCGATGTGTTAAAAGTAGTTTTTTAATCCCCAAACAACCATATTTTGGGAAACCAAAAAAACAAGTTTATAAAAACATTTTGGAATATGAATACATTAATATCAGACCTGTAATATCAATTCTGCACAAATTTTTTTTTTAATTTTTTCTTACCTTAAAAAAAATATCTAACATTGCAGAAGTGGTAACAGAAATTTTCACATTTAAAAAAAAAAATTTATTAACAATTAATTATTAATATTTAAAGATTGTTCCATTGAAATGCATTGGAGAGCTCCAGGTAGCGAGAGGTCATACCTGGCGCTGTTCAAGGTTGCTCGCTGGCGCTGTGGGGTGAGGCTGGAATAATGATGAATGAGTCGCTATCTGGCGCTATCTCAGTCGCTAAGCAGGATCGGCTTGATAAATGTGTGATTGTGGTGGGGAGCCGGCGTTCTCGTGGCGGGGCCCGTCATTACCGTTCGCTCACCAGTCGCTACCTGGCGCTATCCCTTGTTAAATAAGGGCCTAAGCCAGCGGCTCTGAGCATGCTGGCGGCCGCATCCCCCGCTTCCCTTTAACAGAGAGCGTGCCCGCGCCGGCCATTCACAAATGCCTGACGTCCTGCTAGAGGGAGAGCGGAGATGTGGCCGCTGCTCGTGCATGCGCCGTTGGTCTGGGAAGCAAGGTAAGTGTATGGGGTGACCTGGGTGGGCTTCACACAGTGGGGCATCCTGATTATGGAATCGATCAGCCTGGGAATCTTATAGATAATAGATTAGCATAGGTTTTGGTCCACTTTAACCAGTCCCTGGCTGGCCTGGGACATCTCCGCTGAGGCCCCCCGAACCATAATACCGGAGCTGTAGCATTGGGTGCTGGGGTTCCCTGGCTTGTGGGGCTGAGAGGGAGACTAAGGGGCAGGGATTGAATGTGGGTGTTGGAAGCAGTAGCACAACTGACCCCAAAGCAGTGCGGCCCACCGGGCATTGTCACGCATCTTCCTATGGCCAGTCCACCCCGGACATCCCAAAGTTGTGAAGCGGACCAAAGCCCAGGGTTCGTTTGAATCTGCTTTAAAGTGAACTAAAACCCAATTCCCGGGCCGATCGTTTCCGGCCACCTGGTCATGCAAAATCGGGATGTCCCGCTGTGTGAAACCCCCCAGGTCACCCCATACACTTACCTTCCCGGTCCAACGGCGCATGTGCGAGACTCGGCCGCATCCCGCTATTCCTCTTGCAGGGCACGTGCCCGGCATTTGTGAATGGCCGACGCGGGCACGCTCCCTGTTAGAGGGAAGAGGAGAGTGCGTCTGTCAGCACGCTCGGAGCCGCTGGCCTTAGATGCCATCTTAGATGGCGTGACGTCAGCGGCTCCAAGCTCGATGATTGGACGAGCAGTCGCGCATGTGCTGTAGGACCGGGAAGGAGGTGAGTTAGACTGGGCAATCTGGGGGGTCTCACACAGATCGGGGTGCCCCCCGGGGAAAGGACCAAAACCAATTATAGTCAAAATCCTGGGTTTTGTTCCACTTTAAGCTCATTGCAACTAAAAAAACATCAGGGGAAAACACTGAATGTTTACAGAGACAGAGGGTCATACGTCTGCGGAGAGATAAGAGCTGGAGGTGAGTAATGTCTGCTGCTCGGGCTCTTGGATGGCGTTGTGAGGTTTCAGGATTAATGGATCCTTTCTGTCCCGGCACTCGCTGGCTCCGCGGGATTTATAAAGTGAAGCCAACAATGACGCCTCCCTGTCTGGCACAAGCTTTAACGTCATGGAGTCACCATGGTGTCAGCACCCCGGGCACAGGGGGCGCGGCACGTACTGAAAGTTTGTGAACCCTCCAGAAATACTCTCATACCCTAAAGAGGACTTACACTTGGGATTTTCACGGTTTCGGGATACTATTCCTCCGGGGGGATCTGGAATGCCCCACTGTGTGGTCCCATGGTGCATGCACCCCATTCGGTTTATTACTAAGCTAATCTGACTGGCTACTAAATTCAATGCCGTGTGTGCCGTTGGCCACGCCCCTGCATATACAGGCTGAATGAATGTATGTAGGAATAGGGGGCCGCACATGCAGCTTGGGATCGCCAGCAAGGTGAGTCTACCGGGAGATTTAGAGGGTTTCTCACAGATGGGCATCCCAAATTAGGAGTGCCAAGATATGGGGAAATCAGCCTAAATGACTCCAGGGAGGCCGATGTTCCTCTTTAAGTTTAACTGAGTAATTGCCAGGGCTGGACCAAGAGGGATTTTGTTCCACATTACAGTGGAACAAAATCCAACAGGGGCCAGAATGGAATCTAAAAGATTCCAGGGCCAGCCACTGGATTTTCTTCAAATTGGGACCCCCCAGTCACGTATAACAAACTCACCTTTTCACGCTCCAACTTCACATTCACGGGCTCTGGTCCAATGAGAGCCGTCTGCTGCCATTGCACTAGAGCCTGTGCATACACTGATGGGGTATGGAAAGGAGAGATTTTACAGGGGGGGTCATCCTTATTCGGGATGCCCCAGAGAAAAGCCAGCCGACAGCCCTGGAATCTTTTAGATCTTTTTAGGTTTTGTTCTGCTTTAAAGTGGACCAACACCCACCTCTGATCGGCCCGGGAATCTATAAGATTCCCGGGCTGATCAGCTCCCTGCCTGCGGGGCATCCCGATCTGGGGGGGGTCCCGCTGTGTGAAACCCCCCAGGACGCCCCCAAAACCTACCTGCTCCTCATTCCAAAGGCACATGCGCGGGCGGCCTCTCGCACATCCCTCTAGCAGGGCGCGCACCCTGTAAGAGGGACGCGCGAGAGGCGGCGGCGGACCTCGCTTGTCCGTCGGCGGTGATTGGTGGAGCGAGTCACGTGGGAGCGGGGTCAGGTGAGTTTTTGGGGCTTTCTGGGGGGTTTCACACAGTGGGGCACCCCCGATCGGGGCGGAAGTGGACCAACACCCAGGATTTTCACTATCCTGGGTGTTGGTCCACTTTAAGACTAATTCAGGATATTCATTTTAGATGCCTGGTTGGATTTTGTTCCACTTTAAATGGACCAAAACCCAGGATTTTGACTATCCTGAGTTTTGATCCTTTCCCCAGATTGCTGAAGTTAACTTACCTGTTCCCGATCCTTCGGCGCATGTGCGCCCGCTCGTCCAATCAGTGTGCTCTGAGCCGCTGACATCACGTCTTGGTCTAAGGCCAGCAGCTCTGAGTGCGGGGGATAGCGGGGATGCAACCGCGGCCGGGAAGCAAGGTAAGTGTATGGGGTGCACTGGGGGGGGTTTCACACAGCGGGGCATCTCTATTTTGGATGCCGCGGGGGGAGGGAATCGATGAGCTCGGGAATTTTATAGATTCCCTGGCCGATCTCGGTGGGTTTTGGTCCACTTTAAGCGTTCCATGGGTCTCTCCCCTAAGTTGTTTGTCTCACCTTTTCCCCCCATGCATCATCGTCCAGGCTTGTGCTGATGAGGGCCAACCGCTGGAATCATGCGACAACGGGCAGAAGTTGATGGGCCAAACATTGCACGCTCAGCAGTTATCTAAGTGCTTGCTTTGGCAAAGAGACATAAAACGATGACTGCACTTTCATTTACAGAGAAACATAGGGCCTTATTTAACAAGGGATAGCGCCAGGTAGCGACTGGTGAGCGAACGGTAATGACGGGCCCCGCCACGAGAACGCCGGCTCCCCACCACAATCACACATTTATCAAGCCAATCCTGCTTAGCGACTGACAGAGTGCCAGATAGCGACTCATTCATCATTATTCCAGCCTCACCCCACAGCGCCAGCGAGCGACCTTGAACAGCGACAGGTATGACCTCTCGCTACCTGGCGCTCTCCAATGCATTTCAATGGAACAATCTTTAAATATTAATAATTAATTGTTAAAAAAATAAAAAATTGTACAGAATTGATATTACAGGTCTGATATTAATGTATTCATAATACTAAATGTTTATAAAAACTTGTTTTTTTTTTTTCCCAAAAATATGGTTGTTTGGGGGTTAAAAAACTACTTGTAACCCATCGCCTCCAGCGTTCTGGGGTTTAAACATGCATTTCACAGCGCGAGAATTTTTTGAGCGTGATTTGATAATGAATATGGTGGGAGCCGTTCGCTATGGCCATTCGCTATCATGCGCTCCCATACAGCGTGGAACCAGTCAAACAGCGACTCCTAACCCCGTATTCAACATTACTGCACACCGACTGAGTCGCTGTCAACAACCGAACAACGGCCAAGCACAGCGACTACTAGCGGGCGCTCTGAAAATACTGCTACAGTTGCTCATCTGTCGCTACCTGGCGCTATTAATGAATCGGCCTCCCCGATGCGCTTAGGAAAAAGTATGTGAAAGTGTATAACGCATGTTCACCCGCATGACCCGCGCACAACTGCGTCACATGTTAGTAATGTCCTTTTCAGGTCTAAGTTTACATACCGACACCAAAGCTCACAGATACATTATTTTATACCGTGTTAAATGTTTGGATGTTAATCACCTATATAATGTATATGTGTCGTCCTATACGTGTGTCTGTATATGTCGCCTGCCAATAAATAGACGCTGTGCTATGTCCTGAGGCTGCGGGAGCTTCACCATGATAATAAATTATAATAAATGCTAATTTATGCAACGTTACATTTTTATGATCATTTCTCTAAAACAATGTGATACATGCGTCCTGCAGAATAACAGCAACATGAAGCAGGGAAACTAAGGCCCTTATTTAACAAGGAATAGCGCCAGGTAGCGAATGGTGAGCGGCCGGTAATGACGGGCCCCGCCACGAGAACGCCGGCTCCCCACCACAATCACACATTTATCAAGCCGATCCTGCTTAGCGACTGAGATAGCGCCATATAGCGACTCATTCATCATTATTCCAGCCTCAGCCCACAGCGCCAGCGTCCGACCTTGAACAGCGACAGGTATGACCTCTCGCTACCTGGCGCTCTCCAATGCATTTCAATGGAACAATCTTTAAATATTAATAATTAATTGTTATTAATGTTTTTTTTTTTTTTTTGTAAATGTGAAAAATTCTGTGACCACTTCTGCCATTTTAAATAATTTTTTAAGGTAAAAAAAAAAAAAAAATGTACAGAATTGATATTACAGGTCTGATATTAATGTATTCATATTACTAAATTATTTAAAAAACTTGTTTTTTTTGGTTTCCAAAAATATGGTTGTTTGGGGGTTAAAAAACTACTTTTAACCCATCGCCTCCAGCGCTCTGGGGTTTAAACATGCATTTCACAGCGCGAGAATTTTTTGAGCGTGATTTGTTGATGAATGTGGTGGGAGCCGGTCGCTCTGACCAGTCGCTATCATGCGCTCCCATACAGCGCGGAACCTGTCAAATAGCGACTCCTCACCCAATATTCAACATTACTGCACACCGACTGAGTCGCTATCAACAACCGAACAACGGCCAAGCACAGCGACTACTTGCGGGCGCTCTGAAAATGCTGCTACTGTCGCTCATCTGTCGCTACCTGGCGCTATTAATGAATTGGCCTCCCCACTGATCCAATCATTTAGAGGCACTGCATTAACATCATCTATGATTAGGGACTGTAACGGCGTCCGAAATGCGTTAGACCGCTGCTTCATTTTTTAATGCAGGATCCCAATAAATGTTATATTTTATGGAGTGCTGACCTTCCAGCGATTTTTTTCACTCCATTAACATACCTACCAACCTTTTAGGGTGGGATAGAGGGACAATTGTTATATTAGGCCACGCCCCCTCATTGATTGATGCATAGGAGATAGGATGTAACAGTCACAACAATAGAAACACTTTGAATAGGCAAATGAATCATTTATTGATGCGGATCTACATGTTACACCTCAAAGAGGGACAAATGAGAACAACGAGGGACAGGGGGACATGGACTCAAAAGAAGGACAGTCCCTCCAAATCAGGGACACTTGGGAGGTATGCAAATTCTTTACAATTAAATATAATGAAATATTTGATTTAGATTAAGATTTTAATTAAATCTCAATCTAAATTTGATTTAAAGAGAGGGACCTCGGTCCCTGAGCTGCCATGATTCCAATAGACTTGCCGATAGGGATTATGGATAGAGCGATGGTTCTCCTGTAACCCGATATACAGGAGCAGGCGCCAGCACTGAGCACGTGCCAGGGACCCGGCACCATGGGAGGGACTACCTCACTCCCTCTACCCCGGGCAGCCCCTATACAGGGTGCAGGGCCCTGTAATAACCAGGACTAAGGACTGTCATCCAGGGACTGATCGGCCATTGGGAGGGACTCTCTTTCTTTCTGCCAGTCCATCTGTCCTTTTTTCCCTCTAATCTTTTTCTTTCTTTCATTCCATCTCTTCTTTGTTTCTTTCCTGTTTCTCTTTCTTTCTTTCTTTTTTCCTTCTATTCTTTATTTATTTCCTTCTATTCTTTACCTCTCTTTCTTTCTTTCTTTGCATCTATTCTTTGTTTCTTTCCTGTTTGTTCTGGCATTTCTTTCTTTCTTATTTCCTTCTATTCTTTATTTATTTCCTTCTATTCTTTACCTCTCTTTCTTTCTTTGTATCTCTTCTTTGTTTCTTTTCTGTTTCTCTTTCTTTCTTTTTTCCTTCTATTCTTTATTTATTTCCTTCTATTCTTTACCTCTTTTTCTTTCTTTCTTTGCATCTATTCTTTGTTTCTTTCATCTGTTCTTTCAGCCATTCCCTGTCTTTTCTTCCTGTTTTCTTACATTATTACTGTCAGTTCTTCTATTCGTTCTTTCTTTTTCAGCCATTCCCCTTCTATTCTTCTTTCTTTTCTCTTTCTTTCAGTCTGTCATTCCTTTTCCTTCTTATTTTTCTGTTAGACCTTCTATCTATTCTTTCCTTCTCTCCTATCTTTCTCTGCTTTTGTTCATGCTTTCTTTGTTTCTTTCCATCTATACTTTCATTTTTGTCATTCCTTCTATTATTTTTTTTTCTTTCTATTCTTTGGCAGTATTCACCATGTATGGCGCATAATAGCACACTGCAAGGGGCCCACTGAGACTCTTATCGCCCAATGGCTCGCATAAACCTGGCGCCGGCCCCGAGCGTAACTATAGCACTGCACCGGGGCCCCATCATTGCTCCTTCACCTTATTTATCATATTTGTGCTCACTTGGCATCATTTAGAGAAAGGAAGCTCCATGTGTCTCTGCTGCTTCAGTCTTTAGTTTTCTAGCTGCATCCGGTTGAGTAAAAGTTAAGTTGAGTTAAAGCGGACCCTCACCCTGAATAAGAGCCTATCTTATATGTTTCCCACACCCTGTACATACAGATTGCCCACATTAATCCGGACCTTCACCCTGAATAAGAGCCTATCTTATATGTTTCCCACACCCTGTACATACAGATTGCCCACATTAATCCGGACCCTCACCCTGAATAAGAGCCTATCTTATATGTTTCCCACACCCTGTACATACAGATTGCTCACATTAATCCGGACCCTCACCCTGAATAAGAGCCTATCTTATATGTTTCCCACACCCTGTACATACAGATTGCTCACATTAATCCGGACCCTCACCCTGAATAAGAGCCTATCTTATATGTTTCCCACACCCTGTACATACAGATTGCTCACATTAAAAATCATCCTACCTGCATCTACTGCATGTTATGAGCCTTTAAACATCCAAGATGGCGGCTCATGGAGCATCAGGCAGCCTGCAAACAGGAAGTGCCTTCTGACTGTGCTGCTCTGCATTCTGGGACTGCTGACCTTTACCTGACCCCCTGTACCTTATCCCGCTCTCCTCTCCTCAGTAAGTGTGATGCTTCTGAGTCAAGATGGCAGCGCCCGTATCCTAAAGTCCTGAACAGAGTTGCAGCCCAGTGGGGGAAAGAATAAAAAGTAAGTGACTAAAAACGTAAAACATATGAATTTTAGATGCTGGGGAATAGTTTTTTAAGAGTTTGGGCTTTTCATTAAATCATGGTGAAGGTCTGGTTTAACATTCTTTTACTCTAAAAGGAAATCAAACAAAATCAAGAATTCAAAAAGATTATTGCCCTTATTCATCAAGCGATAGCGCCAGGTAGTGTCTGACGAGCGCCAGGTAGCGCCAGCTATCGGCGGCTACCGACTCAAGTACGCCCGGCGGCGGTCACAATGACGCATTTATCACGCTAAATGAGGCTAGCGCCGGCGAGAGCGTCAGCTAGCGCGGGATTCATCATGTAGCCGACTGCAACGAACAGCGCCGCTGCTAATCCCATCACAGCGCCAGGTATGACCTGTCGCTCCCTGGCGTGGTCCAATGCATTTCAATGGAGCAATCTTTAACTAATCATAATTAATTGGTATTAATGTTTTTTTTTTTTTTTTTTTTAATGTCAAAAATTCTGTGACCACTTCTGCAATATTAGGATTTTTTTTTAAGGTTAAAAAAAAAAAAAAAAATGATTTTGTGCAGAATTGATATTACAGGTCTGATATTCATGTATTCATATTACATAATGTTTATAAAAACTTGTATAATTTTACAATAAAAAAATATGGTTGTTTGGGGGTTAAAAACTATTTTAAATCCATCGCTGGCAGCGCTCTGGGGTTTATACAAGGAATTCACAGCGCGAAAAAATTCGGAGCGTGATTTGTTAATGAATCTGCAGCAAGCCGTTCGCTCTGGCCATTCGCTGTCAGGCGCACCCATACAACGCTGAACCTGTGAAACAGCGACCCCCCAGCCCGTATTCAACATTACCGCACACCGACTGAGTCGCTGTCAACAAGCAAACCCCGGCCAAGCACAGCGAATACTAGCTGGCGCTGTGAAAATCACGCTACTGGCGCTCATCTGTCGCTACCTGGCGCTATTAATGAATCGGCCTCTATGTTTATTGACATTAAAGCTAAACATCTAACTGGACATAAGTCAATATTAAACCTATTGGGAGACATAATAGAGAGCCTTCCTACATTGCCAGCAGAGGATAATGTAAGACAAGAAAACTAAAGGAGAGTTAGAGAGGTACGAGCAAGATGTGTTTTTAGCTTTAATGACAATAAACGGACAGGCTGATTCATCACTAACGCCAGGTAGCGACAGATGAGCGTCTGTAGCAGGCATTTTCAGAGCGCCCGCTAGTAGTCGCTGTGCTCGGCCGTGAGTCGCTAGTTCTTAGCGACTCAGTCGCTGTGCAGTAATGATGAATACATTGTGAGGAGTCGCTATTTGACCAGTACAGCGCTGTATGGGAGCGCATGTTAGCGACTGGTCAGTGCGACCGACTCACAACATATTCATAAAAAAAAACAGCCTCACACACCTCCAGCGCTAAAAAATACTTCTCTGAAGCCCAGAGCGCAGGAGGCTGTGTGTTTAAAGGCTGTTTTTGAGCATCTATCCACTAGTAACAAAGCGAAAACATATGTAACAACATTGTAACATGAACACTTTAATGCCAGACCTGTCATGTCATTTCTGCATAAACATAAAACATTTTTTGAAAAAACTGCATTTTCAATTCCAGAAGAGGTCACAACATTATTATAGATTTTTTTAAAAAACAAAACCCCATTTAAAGAGAAGAAAAGGTTCGTCCACTGAAATGTATGGGAGAGCGACAGGTAGCGAGAGGTCATACCTGGCGCTGTGCAAGGCTGAACGCCGGCGCTGTTCGCTGAGGCTGGGATAATGATGAATCAGACGCTACATGACGCTATCCCAGTCGCTAAACAGATTCTGCTTGATAAATGTGTAAATGCGTGCCGTGTCCGGCGTTCACCAGTCGCTACCTGGCGCTACCTCTCATTAACCAGCCACTGCCTGACGCTATCCTTTCTTAAATAACCCCCATAATCTTTTTGGATACTTTTTTTTATTTTTGATTTCTGTGGTAATTTCTAGGTATTTAAGTTCTGGGGTAAGTATGCCGTGTATGGTGTTACAGGGACCCATAGCTGCTGATATTGTATACTCTGGATTGTGTATATACACTGGTCCCCTCCAATGATCACTCACCGCTTCACCACTGACCCCCCCCCCCCCCGACAAATCAGACTTCCCTCCCTCCAAATTGTTATAATTCATTAGAGGGGACAGTATGCATTCTCCCAGGTTGTTGGGATGGCATCTGCTCATCTTTTCTAGATTCATAACTGAAGGGTGGCTCCAATGATTCACCCAAGCCTCCAAAAATTCTTCTTGCAAAGTCAAGCAGCAACATCCCCCACAGGACCTCTCACCCCATCTCCACCTGCTTGCTGCTCTTTAACTCTTTAAAGGAGCAGTATCGTGAAATTTGCATTAAAAAAGATAAATAATTAAATAGCCACACAATAGCTTCTAACATGTGTATAAATAATCTGGCGATAGAAAAAGGAAAAAATATCTGCCTTTCTTTTAAATGGTATAATGACAATGGCTCAGTCCATTTGCTGAATAGGGGGATCTGCTGGGCTGTATTTAGTGAGCTGCTTCATTTAGGCCACTGATCTCCTAGCAACACTTTGGGCCTTATTTATCACGGGCTAGCGCCAGGTAGTGTCTGACGAGCGCCAGGTAGCGGCAGCTAACGGCGACTACCGACTCAAGTACGCCCAGCGGTGGTCACAATGACGCATTTATCAAGCAAAATGAGGCTAGCGCCGGCGAGAGCGACGGCTAGCGCGGCATTCATCATGAAGCCGCCTGGACCGAACAGCGCCGCTGCAAATTCCTTCACAGCGCCAGGTATGAGCTGTCGCTCCCTGGCGATGTCCAATGCATTTCAATGGAGCAATCTATAATTAATCATAATTTATTGGTATTATTTTTTTGTTTTTGTTTTTAATGTCAAAAATTCGGAGACCACTTCTGCAATGTTAGGATTTATTTTTAAGTAAAAAAAAAATTTAAAAATAATTTGTGCAGAATTGATCTAACAGGTCTGATATTAATGTATTCATATTACAAAATGATTCTAAAAACATGTATAATGTTACATTCAAAAAATATGGTTGTTTAGGGGTTAAAAACTAGTTAATACCCATCGCCGCCAGCGCTCTGGGGTTTAAACAAGGAATGGACAGCGACAGCACATTCGGAGTGTGATTTGTTAATGAATATGAAGCTAGCCGTTCGCTCTGGCCATTCGTTGTCAGGCGCTCACATACAACGCTGAACCTGTGAAACAACGACCCCTAAGCCCGTATTCAACATTACCGCACACCGACTGAGTCGCTGTCATCAAGCTAACGCCGGCCAAGCACAGCGAATACTGGCTGGCGCTGAAAAAATCACGCTACAGTCGCTCATCTGGCGCTACCTGGCGCTATTAATGAATCGGCCTCCCCACCTCAGAGGCTGACACTGTAATCAGTGGTAACGGCTGTGTGTGTGTGAGGTGCTGCTTTTGTTATGAGACCAGGTGACTCAAATGTGTAAAATCTATACAAAATAAACTAAACTGACTGAAAACGACTGAAATTCTTCTTTGAATAACTGTGCAGGAAAATCTAAAGGTATTAAAGTGGAACAAAACCCTGAGTGGCCGCCCCTGAAGTCTATAAGACCCGGCCATTGACCTTGCCCTTGGGCATTCTAAATCAGGATGTCCCACTGTGTGAAACGACCCCTGGATAACCACAGATCCCCCCATTTTTCTGGCACGCTCACG
This sequence comes from Gastrophryne carolinensis, assembly GCA_027917425.1. Lineage (NCBI taxonomy): Eukaryota > Metazoa > Chordata > Amphibia > Anura > Microhylidae > Gastrophryne > Gastrophryne carolinensis. The sequence goes on from CM051235.1 coordinate 608,441,398, forward strand.
CAGATAGTCATTTAGACAGGCCGGGCGGCCAGGAAGGTTACTGCTCAGGCTCCCCATCTGCGTGCAAACAGAGCTGATTGGATGAGAGCCCGCGCATGCGCTGTGGGACAGGGAAAGGTACGTTTTCACAGGCGAACTTGGGGATTTCACATATCAGGGCATCCCAAGTCGGGATGCCCCAAGGGGCACAAAACAAAACTCCAGATAGTGAAAATCCTGGGTTGGGCTTTGCTCAAAACACACAAAGCTGAAAGAAAGATCATATGGAAAAATGAAAAATAAGAATATGAAAGAGAAAATGGTAAACTGAAAGATTCTGCCGCAGAGCCAACATGAAGGAAAACTGTCAAAATCAGCTAAATGACTTCTAGCGCTTTTCTCTCTGTTTTAGATATATAAGTTCTGGCCAGGCAATGTTGCAATATTGTTATCTTATGCTGGACGGCTGCCAGCACTGAACAGCTGAGACTTTGATACATTGTTTCACCCCTCTCCTCAGCGTGGAACAGGCCAGAGTGTCTGGGTCCCTACACTCAGCAGACATAAACATGAGCTATTAGTCTCCAGCTGCACAACACAGTCATCATTTTTTTCTAAATTTGTAATTCTTACTCCAACACTTACCTACATTCAAAGTACCATTTAAATATAAGTCACCAAGAAAAATTTGCGATACTGCTCCTTTAAATTGCTTCATGTAGATCCTAACATATGTTCATTTATGTATATAAATAAATTTGTCACTAAAACTAACCTTTATACTCAGGTGTGCATTTCATATTATATTGTTTATAGGGTTTCACACAGCGGACCATCCCCGATCGGGGAGCCCTGGGGTCAAGAACCAAAACCCAGGATAGTCAAAATCCTGGTTTGCGTCCACTTTAACACATCCGATATGCAGTAACAGGAGGAAAGGTCTCTCCTCTGATTAGTTACAGAAGTAGAAGCTGTTGAATAACATTGAAAGCGTCTGAATTCCCACATTTCATTTAGTCTGGTATCAGCCATTATGATGTCATCAAGATGAGTGGAGCTAATAAAAGGCATTTCCTATGGAAACTATATGGATAATACTTCCAGAATGAAATAAAGACAATCACTTTTCATCACCTAAAATGATTAGTAACTGAGCGTTTAGTTCACATAAAAGTTCTGTAGTGTATAATAGAAAATGCACAGCGTTATTTCCATATGATGCTCTGTTACATAATGGAGGGTCATTGATCAAATCAGAGAATTCAGGAATGTTCTTCAGGAAATATGAAGCTTGTTCCACACTAGGGAATGGAGCAAATGGAGCTCCACATGTAAGGCTTAGACCAGGGGTTCAAAACAGATGCTACTTCAGCTCTTGGTGGTACTTGACGAATAGTGTTGGGTGAACCCCCTATAAGTTAAGGTTTGGTCAAACTTTGTTTTTAACAGTTTTTGTTAAAGTGGACCAAAACCCAGGATTTTGACTGTCCTGAGTTTTGGTCCTTTCCCCCGGTCGGGGGTGCCCCACTGTGTGAAACCCCCCTAGATCACCGAGCACAACTCACCTCTTCCCAGTCCTACGGCGCATGTGCGGCCTCTCATCCAATCAGCGTGCTCGGTTCCACTGAACTTACGCCATCTCAGAAGGCATCTAAGTCCAGCGGCTTTTGAGCATTCTGATGGCCGCATCCCCCGCTTCCCTCTAACAGGGAGTGTGGCATTCACAATTGCTAGAGGGATAGCGGGGATGCAGCCGCGGGCTCACTCTTGTGCCGTTGAAGCGGGAACAAAGGTGAGTGAACGGGGTGACCTGGGGGTAGGGAATCGGGTAGCGACAGTTGAGCGACTGTAGCAGTATTTTCACAGCGCCCGCTAGTAGTCGCTGTGCTTGGCCATTGTTCGGTTGTTGATAGCGACTGAGTCGGTGTGCAGTAATGTTGAATACAAGGTTACGAGTCACTATTTGACAGGTTCCGCGATGTATGGGTGCGTATGATAGCGACTGGTCAGAGCGACCGGCTCCCACCATATTCATCAAAAAATCATGCTGAAAAAATTCTCGCGCTGTGAAATGCATGTTTAAACCCCAGAGCGCTGGAGGCGATGTGTTAAAAGTAGTTTTTTAACCCCCAAACCACCATATTTTTGGAAACCAAAAAAAAAAAAAAAATTTTAAGAATTTAGTAATATGAATACAATGATATCAGACCTGTAATATCAATTCTGCACAATTTTTTTTTTTTTTTTTACCTTAAAAAAATTATCTAACATGGCAGAAGTGGTCACAGAATTTTTCACATTAAAAAAAAAACAAAACACTAATAACAATGAATTATGAATATTTAAAGATTGTTCCATTGAAATGCATTGGAGAGCGCCAGGTAGCGAGAGGTCATACCTGTCGCTGTTCAAGGTCGGACGCTGGCGCTGTGGGCTGAGGCTGGAATAATGATGAATGAGTGGCTACCTGGCGCTATCTCAGTCGCTAAGCAGGATTGGCTTGATAAATGTGTGATTGTGGTGGGGAGCCGGCGTTCTCGTGGCGGGGCCCGTCATTACCGGCCGCTCACCAGTCGCTATTCCTTCATAAATAAGGGCCTAAGTCTATATGCTCCTAATGGCTGTGAGGCCCTTATCGCTATCTGTAAGCTAACAGGCCTCTAAGCTTTTGGGGCTGCTATGCTCTCATTCTGATCTATGAGCTTTCAGGTCCTTTTCTTCCTAAGGACTGCTAGGTCCTTATCCTTTCCTCTGTGCTCACATGCCTCTATGCTCCTGATCCTTGTGCTATCAGGTCCCTTTTGTCCCTTATTGCTGCTAGGTCCTTATCCTGATCCATGAGCTAACAGACCTCTATGCTCTCGGGGTTGCTAGGCGCTCATTCTGATCCTTGAGTTATCAGGTCCGGTGGCTCTGAAGGGCTGCTAGGCCCTTATCATAATCTGTAAGCTAACAGACCTCTATGCACTTGAGGCTACTAGACACTTATTCGGATCCATGAGCTATCAGGTTATTTTGTTCCTAATGGGTGCTAGTCCTTTATCTGAATCTGTATGCTAACAGGCATCTATGCTCTTGGAGCTGCTAGGCTCATATTCTGATCTATGAGCTATTAGGTGTTTATGCTCATAATGGCTGCCAGGCCCTTATCCTTATCTATAAGCTAACAAACATCTATGGTTTTGAGGCTGCTATGTTCTCATTTTGATCCATGAGCTATTGGTTATTTTCTTCCTAAGGGCTGCTAGGCCCTTATACTGATCTGTAAGCTATCATGCATCTACTGTAAGATCTTGGGGCTGCTAGGCCCTTATACTGATCTGTAAGCTACCATGCATCTACTGTAAGATCTTGGGGCTGCTAGGCCCTTATATTGATCTGTAAGCTACCATGCATCTACTGTAAGATCTTGGGGCTGCTAGGCCCTTATACTGATCTGTAAGCTATCATGCATCTACTGTAAGATCTTGGGGCTGCTAGGCCCTTATATTGATCTGTAAGCTATCATGCATCTACTGTAAGATTTTGGGGCTGCTAGGCCCTTATACTGATCTGTAAGCTATCATGCATCTACTGTAAGATCTTGGGGCTGCTAGGCCCTTATACTGATCTGTAAGCTACCATGCATCTACTGTAAGATCTTGGGGCTGCTAGGCCCTTATACTGATCTGTAAGCTATCATGCATCTACTGTAAGATCTTGGGGCTGCTAGGCCCTTATACTGATCTGTAAGCTATCATGCATCTACTGTAAGATCTTTGGGCTGCTAGGCCCTTATATTGATCTGTAAGCTATCATGCATCTACTGTAAGATCTTGGGGCTGCTAGGCCCTTATACTGATCTGTAAGCTATCATGCATCTACTGTAAGATCTTGGGGCTGCTAGGCCCTTATACTGATCTGTAAGCTACCATGCATCTACTGTAAGATCTTGGGGCTGCTAGGCCCTTATACTGATCTGTAAGCTACCATGCATCTACTGTAAGATCTTGGGGCTGCTAGGCCCTTATACTGACCTGTAAGCTATCATGCATCTACTGTAAGACCTTGGGGCTGCTAGGCCCTTATACTGATCTGTAAGCTATCATGCATCTACTGTAAGATCTTGGGGCTGCTAGGCCCTTATACTGATCTGTAAGCTATCATGTATCTACTGTAAGATCTTGGAGCTGCTAGGCCCTTATACTGATCTGTAAGCTATCATGCATCTACTGTAAGATCTTGGGGCTGCTAGGCCCTTATACTGATCTGTAAGCTACCATGCATCTACTGTAAGATCTTGGGGCTGCTAGGCCCTTATACTGATCTGTAAGCTATCATGCATCTACTGTAAGATCTTGGGGCTGCTAGGCCCTTATACTGACCTGTAAGCTATCATGCATCTACTGTAAGACCTTGGGGCTGCTAGGCCCTTATACTGATCTGTAAGCTATCATGCATCTACTGTAAGATCTTGGGGCTGCTAGGCCCTTATACTGATCTGTAAGCTATCATGCATCTACTGTAAGATCTTGGGGCTGCTAGGCCCTTATACTGATCTGTAAGCTATCATGCATCTACTGTAAGATCTTGGAGCTGCTAGGCCTTTATACTGATCTGTAAGCTACCATGCATCTACTGTAAGATCTTGGGGCTGCTAGGCCCTTATACTGACCTGTAAGCTATCATGCATCTACTGTAAGATCTTGGGGCTGCTAGGCCTTATACTGATCTGTAAGCTATCATGCATCTACTGTCAGATCTTGGGGCTGCTAGACCTTATACTGATCTGTAAGCTATCATGCATCTACTGTAAGATCTTGGGGCTGCTAGGCCCTTATACTGACCTGTAAGCTATCATGCATCTACTGTAAGGCCTTGGGGCTGCTAGGCCCTTATACTGATCTGTAAGCTATCATGCATCTACTGTAAGATCTTGGGGCTGCTAGGCCCTTATACTGATCTGTAAGCTATCATGTATCTACTGTAAGATCTTGGAGCTGCTAGGCCCTTATACTGATCTGTAAGCTATCATGCATCTACTGTCAGATCTTGGGGCTGCTAGACCTTATACTGATCTGTAAGCTATCATGCATCTACTGTAAGATCTTGGGGCTGCTAGGCCATTATACTGATCTGTAAGCTATCATGCATCTACTGTAAGATCTTGGGGCTGATAGGCCCTTATACTGATCTGTAAGCTATCATGCATCTACTGTAAGATCTTGGGGCTGCTAGGCCCTTATACTGATCTGTAAGCTATTATGCATCTACTGTAAGATCTTGGGGCTGCTAGGCCCTTATACTGATCTGTAAGCTATCATGCATCTACTGTAAGATCTTGGGGCTGCTAGGCCCTTATACTGATCTGTAAGCTATCATGCATCTACTGTAAGATCTTGGGGCTGCTAGGCCCTTATACTGATCTGAAAGCTATCATGCATCTGCTGTAAGATCTTGGGGCTGCTAGGCCCTTATACTGATCTGTAAGCTATCATGCATCTACTGTAAGATCTTGGGGCTGCTAGGCCTTTATACTGATCTGTAAGCTACCATGCATCTACTGTAAGATCTTGGGGCTGCTAGGCCCTTATACTGACCTGTAAGCTATCATGCATCTACTGTAAGATCTTGGGGCTGCTAGGCCTTATACTGATCTGTAAGCTATCATGCATCTACTGTCAGATCTTGGGGCTGCTAGACCTTATACTGATCTGTAAGCTATCATGCATCTACTGTAAGATCTTGTGGCTGCTAGGCCCTTATACTGACCTGTAAGCTATCATGCATCTACTGTAAGGCCTTGGGGCTGCTAGGCCCTTATACTGATCTGTAAGCTATCATGCATCTACTGTAAGATCTTGGGGCTGCTAGGCCCTTATACTGATCTGTAAGCTATCATGTATCTACTGTAAGATCTTGGAGCTGCTAGGCCCTTATACTGATCTGTAAGCTATCATGCATCTACTGTAATATCTTGGGGCTGCTAGGCCCTTATACTGATCTGTAAGCTACCATGCATCTACTGTAAGATCTTGGGGCTGCTAGGCCCTTATACTGATCTGTAAGCTATCATGCATCTACTGTAAGATCTTGGGGCTGCTAGGCCCTTATACTGATCTGTAAGCTATCATGCATCTACTGTAAGATCTTGGGGCTGCTAGGCCCTTATACTGATCTGTAAGCTATCATGCATCTACTGTAAGATCTTGGGGCTGCTAGGCCCTTATACTGATCTGTAAGCTATCATGCATCTACTGTAAGATCTTGGGGCTGCTAGGCCCTTATACTGATCTGAAAGCTATCATGCATCTGCTGTAAGATCTTGGGGCTGCTAGGCCCTTATACTGATCTGTAAGCTATCATGCATCTACTGTAAGATCTTGGGGCTGCTAGGCCCTTATACTGATCTGTAAGCTACCATGCATCTACTGTAAGATCTTGGGGCTGCTAGGCCCTTATACTGATCTGTAAGCTATTATGCATCTACTGTAAGATCTTGGGGCTGCTAGGCCCTTATACTGATCTGTAAGCTATTATGCATCTACTGTAAGATATTGGGGCTGCTAGGCCCTTATACTGATCTGTAAGCTATTATGCATCTACTGTAAGATCTTGGGGCTGCTAGGCTCTTATACTGATCTGTAAGCTATCATGCATCTACTGTAATATATTGGGGCTGCTAGGCCCTTATACTGATCTGAAAGCTATCATGCATCTACTGTAATATATTGGGGCTGCTAGGCCCTTATACTGATCTGTAAGCTATCATGCATCTACTGTAAGATCTTGGGGCTGCTAGGCCCTTATACTGATCTGTAAGCTATCATGCATCTACTGTAATATATTGGGGCTGCTATGCCCTTATACTGATCTGAAAGCTATCATGCATCTACTGTAATATATTGGGGCTGCTAGGCCCTTATACTGATCTGTAAGCTATCATGCATCTACTGTAAGATCTTGGGGCTGCTAGGCCCTTATACTGATCTGTAAGCTATCATGCATCTACTGTAATATATTGGGGCTGCTAGGCCCTTATACTGATCTGAAAGCTATCATGTATCTACTGTAATATCTTGGGGCTGCTAGGCCTTTATGCTGATCTGTGAGCTAACATGCATCTATGCTTTTGGGGCTGCTAGGCCTTTATCCGGATTAGTACAACATGCATCTATGCTCTTGGGGCTGCTAGGATCTTATTCTGATCCATGAGCTAGCAGGCCTCTATGCTCTTTGGGCTACTAGACTCTCATCTCTGCGCCTGTCAACCAGCAGAATTTCTACAGTGCTCCCAAAGACTGCTGGGATTTTTTTCTCTTTTTGTTTATGCCATAAAATGAGATTGATTATAATTTGCTTAGTACTAAACTAGATGGTATATCCTGTTAGTATCATCCTGGTAACGGTAGATGATCAGAGTGTCATTCTGTTTGCAGCTTGCCATCAGTTTGTCCAACCTTAATCTTGTTCATAAAGGATTATTGTCAGCCTGGATTAGACTGCTAATAGTTTCACGTGACATTTATTGCATTTTAAGTTCATAGCATAAATGCAGTACAGAGTATATATTTAGCATTCATGTAAAGGAATGTACAGAGCAAAAACAATTCTGCAACACGGCGAATAATATACAGTAAAACCTGGTTATCCCTCGTGGATAACTGTTTGCTTGTTCTGTGGTATTCCATTTGCATGTACTGGATTGGCTTTGCTGAAGAAGTAGCACTTGAATATGCGATGGAATATGCGTAATATTTGCTCTTCGCATTTCTGCCAGGAGAGCTTCCTCAGGAGATGAGTAGAAAGCTTGTGATATGCGCTATTGTCACGGACCGGGTGGAGCGGACTCGGGTGTGCATCCGTTTTAACTGTGGAACCGATGGCGGGTACCGTGTCAGGGGAGCGGAGTCTAAGAGGCCACCGGTATTCACCAGAGCCCACCACAAGGCAGGTTGGTCTTGTGCGGCGAGTGACCCCCAGGTCGCTACCCCCTAACAGCGGCCCAGTCCCACAGTCAGCCGAGGTTCAGTGAGGTACACAAGTGGCAGGCAAAAAGGCGTAGTAAGTACAGGCAGAGATCGGGGCTGGCAGCACAGGTTCGCGGTAAAGGTGAGTAGCCGAGGTCGGGGCAGGAAGCAAAGGTTCAGAGTCGGGAACAGGCAGAGGTCGGTACACGGGTGAGCAATCCAAGAATGTCTGACTTTCAACAAGCATGGAGAGACCAAGATCTGGCACTGAAGGAAAGGAAGTGCCTCTTTAAATAGGGGAAGTGGATGCAGGATTGGATGAGCCAGCACCAATCAGTGCTGTACAGGCTCTTTAAATCTCAGGAATCCAGTGCGCTCGCCCTCTAGTGGACAGAGACGTGCGTGCACCTGAGCATGTGAGGAGGAAGCATGGGGGGGGGAAGGGCGGCAGCTGGATGCAGCCATGAGTAAGTGCTGCAAGATGGATGACGGCTGCATGCAGCCATGGAGGTAAGTGACTTGCTGTGAGACGGGCGTGCAGCGCTCGCCCTAACAGCTATACTAGGTCAGTGAGGGAACCTGTTGTCTATAGCGGCGTAGGAAGTAAGAGGGTGAACCCCATAAAGTAGTCAGGTCTCATGTTCTCTATAGTCGAGCAATCATCGAAAAAGGGCATTCCCACGGTCCACTGGGGGCCAGCCTATGTAACTGCAGCCTACTACCTTGCATAACCTATGCAAGCCACTTTCTACTTAATCATAGCATTTTTAGGCAGCGGCTCTATTAGAGGGAAAATGATTTAAAATAAATATTTGCTGCACATCTAATATTTCTATTAGAGATTAATATTATAAATATTGCAAATAATAATAATCATATCAGGCCAACGACTAATAATCTGATACAAACCAATGGTCGCTGAGGCTCCTCATACATCCAGTAAAATGTCTAAAGAAGAAATATCTTCCCTCAAATACTTTGCACATCTATTGTATGAGAAACTATCCACCACACACACAGTAAGATGTATAAATGAAAACGGTTTAATTTACCAGCACAGTAAATAACCTTCACTAACCCAATATGTTCATGAAGCTTCCCCAGATAACCTTAGATATTACAGGTTGTTGTTACATGTCAAGTTATATGTTAGTTACAGTACAACAAATGTTATAATGGAGCGAGAGAGATACTTTATGGTTGAGGTTTCGTTTAAGTAGGGGGCCTGTAATCTACTGAACACTAGGGGGTGTGGCCAGCATTCCCAGCGTAGTAGGTGTGTCGAAAGGATCTGCCTACAACCTGCCTCTATGAGATTAGATAAATATTCTGTAGAGTAATATAACTCCCACAATATGCATGTTATCATGTTGTAGGAAATTCATGATCCCAATTAATTTATTAGTTAATTGACCATAAACACCAAATACATATCATACAGAGTATGATACTATGTGGATTATCAGTCTTTGGCCAAAACATGTATGCAATGTTTGATATCAAATGAAAGGTCTTATAATTCTGAACAAGACTCTCTCATTAATATAGTCATAACAGTCACATTTCAGGAGTTACACCGCTCTCTATAAATAACATCCAATGTCTACGTCTAATGTGTATTTGAATGTCTCGTTTGTTTCCAACCTAATTAGGAATTCAAGGATTCCTTTTCAAGGGTAAATGAGCTGCAGCCCAGAAAACACCTCAGCTATTGAGGCACCTTGCTGGCAACTAGGTGTGATTATAGTCTATTGTCACGGGGCATAGACAAATGGTAGAATCTCAGACTCACATACTATTTGAGTGTTAATCTGGCGGACATCTGTAATCATATCCTTTAACAGGCTCAAATCAAAGGTGGCTGGGGAATTGTAATGCCCCATAACCGGCCCCTTTTGACTACAGAGAACCTTAGGCTCCAACTACTGAGGCCACCCTCCTTGCTACAAACCTGATTTACTTGCTACAGACAGCAGAGGGTTCCCTTGCAACAACATGAACCTCCTAGCTACAATTACCGAGGGTTTCCTGACAACTTGCTACCTACTGAAGGGATCATGCATTACATAACTACTGCCTTCATTGCTATAGACAACGGGTCCCCTTAGTGACCTAGAGCAGCGCATATCACAAGCTTTCTACTCATCCCCTGACTAAGGTTACAGTTTTGTTGTATTTTCAAAATTAACTTTCATGCTTGGATTATTTTCCTGTTCCCTAATGGTTAATTTTTATTCTCATGTTTTCTTAATAACCCGCAAGGATTTTTAGGCAACATGAAAGGACTAAAAAGGGGGTTTAAGCTAAAAAGCTAATCCTCTTTTCCCTTTAAAATAAGCAAAGTTGGCAGCAACATGATAATGCTGGTTTGTAAAATACTCTGAACGGGCTTAGGAATGGCGCAGCTTTATTCCCGTGACTTCGGAAGAAATGCCTTTTATCTCGATCATGTGTCTCCATCACACAGCCATGATTTACTAATTTAGGGTTTGGATTTATAGCTCTTTTTACACAATAATATCTTTTGTTATACAGAGAAGAAACGTCTGGGGGAAGCAAAACCATTTAATAGCATAATGCCATTACTAATATAGGCAAGCCAATTAGTAGTTTTAAAATGAAACGCAATATAATTCTAATAAACCGCTACTGCTAGGGAATAAGAAAAGGGACTTACCTGTCCAAACAGCCTTTAATTTTTCACCTTCGACTCATTTACCCTGAATAAACTAGACCCAATGAGTGTTATGCAAGATCGCTCCTGCTGCTATCTATACTGTAATCAAGCCCGATTTGCTACAAAAGTACAAAACAGCCGCAAAAGGTGATTGAAACTATTTATGTACATTTTGAATATTTATTGCAGTTCAAATGGCAATTTTGTGTTTTTAACACAGTTTTAGATGACGGGTGACCTATATGTACCACCCAAGTGGTGCGATACAGCAATTAGAAATTAAAAAGTGGTACTTGATGAAAAATACCATTTTGTGAGATACTCACCTGTAAAATGGTTATTACAAGTATGTCACACCCCCCACTTCCCGATATTCATGACACTTGGGAACCCGGCCTGTAGAGGGCGATCTTGCAGAGATGACATGGAAAAAAGGAGCCCCTCCTGGTCCATAAGTACTGGGTTCCTCCCACTATTCCTCAGTCTTTTTAAACAGCAGTGAAGAACCAGGAAGAGCCAATTAAGCCAAATAAAGGATCCATTAGAACAAAAAGAGCCAATTTTATTCAATAATTGTAAAATTATTTGAAATAATAATACCAAATAAAGGATCCCTTAGAGCAAAAAGAGCCAATTATATTCAATAATTGTAAAATTATTTGAAATAATAATAAGAATCACCATATAAAGGATCCCTCGAACAAAAAAGGGCGGGGGAAGTGGGGGGTGTGACATACTCGTAATAACCATTTTACAAGTGAGTATCTCACAAAATGGTATTATTCCTAGTATGTCACACCCCCCACTTCCCGCTATTCATGACACTTGGGACATCCAATAGCAGTGTCTATAATGGGTGGGGATCCCAAAGGAATAATGCATAACTTAAATTACTGCAGCTTGCAGAACTTTGCGGCCAAAAACAGCATCCGCTGAGGCCCGCACATCAACCTTGTAAAACTTAGAAAAAGTGTGAACAGAGGACCAAGTCGCAGCCTTGCAGACTTGGTCAACAGAAGCTTGGTGCTGAAAAGCCCAAGAGGCTCCAATAGCATGAGTAGAATGAGCGGTGACACGAAAAGGGGAAACCTCCCATTCTTTAAGAATAATATTAAAAAAATGCTTTGGATCTGGGATTTCTAAACGAGGTTTAGAGGCTCCAAAGAATTCCCCTTTTTGAGGAGGGACTACTTCAGGAGGAGTAATAACCAAAACCTCAAATAACTGAGCAAGAGATTTTGGGGTATCCACAACACTTGCTTCACCCTGCTCAATCTCAGTACCAACAAATTGCTGTTCATCAGAAACATCTGATTCCTCATATAATTCTCCTTCTTCTAACTGAGAAGGATCAGACCAATCAAGCAATTCACAATTGTCTGACTCACTTGCCGGAGCGGCATGAGTCAAGTGCTTTCTTTTAGCTGAGGCCTTCTTAGGCACAGAGGTAGACATTAATCTTTCAAGATGAGCCAATCTGGCACATAAATCAGCATGCGACTCACCACCCATGACAATATCATTGGGGGTACGGACAAGACATGGCGGAGTAGGAGATGAGGCATTAGCCGCAGGCCATGAAGCCTGGGCCTCAGTTTGCTGCATAATAGTTAATTGTGCACAAGGGACGCAAAGAATTGCGTTATCCCCAACAAGGGATGCCCCACATCCAAAACATTGCCGAGTCTGTGCAGAGGGAATTGCATGTCCGCTATCCTGGGATGCCTCCATATGGTGTTTAGTATTATACTATAATTGATTATAGTCGCCAATTACATATGGGATTTACGCAATTGCTACCCGGGATGCCCCTTTAAATAGTCCCAAGTGGGAGGATTGAAACACAAATGGACCCCCAAATAAGGCTTAAGGGCTTTTTTTTTTTTTATATAAGGACCAGGAGAAACCCCTTTTTAAATAAGGAGTTTCCACCTACAGAGAAAACAAAAAAACTGTCACCAAATGCACACAATATAAATAAATGACAGAAAAAAAAAAAAACTCCCTTCAGCCAAACTGAAGGGTACTCACAGCCCATGCAATAAGCTCACATCATGAGGTAAGGCCACAGGGAAGCAGGAAACAGGAAGTCAAACAGAGCATACCAGGTGCTCTCTGAATAAAAGCATGCCTAAGCCCCGCCCATTTACAGGATTACATGGCCAAAAATGGAGGGAAAATTCAAATCTGAATACAGCCAGAAACAAAGAGCTTTAACCCTTTCAGTGCCAAGCACGTAGATACTACGTGCTTGCTTCCACTCCACTTAAGTGCCAAGCACATAGTATCTACGGGCTTGACTTTCCCTCCTGCTAGTAAAAAAAATAAAAGTCAAAAATACTCATCTGACCCCTCGTTGGATCCGGCCGGGTCTCCTCTTTAATTTGGTGCCATCCGATCCCCCGTGGGGGGTCGGATGGCTCCAGGAGAGCCCCCAGAATAGCCCCCCCCCCGTTTGGCAGCAGCAGCTGCTAACTGTAAAAAAGAAAAGAAAATAAAAATGACATTCACTTACCTGTGTGTGCGCTGGCTCCCGCTGTCCCTCCTCTTCACCTGGGGGGCCTCCGATCGCCCCCCAGGACTTACCGATCTTCAGGAGAGAGCCCGGAAGGCTCTCTCCTCTTCGATGGCGGCCGCCATCTTGCCGCTAAGCCCCGCCCCCTTGGGGGCGGGGCTATGACGCCATCCCGGTCCGTCGCAGCGTCAAGCCCCGCCCCTTTTGGGGGCGGGGCTATGACGTCATCCCAGCCCCGATCACCGATCACCGGCTTCAGCGTTCTCAGCTGTCAGATGCCGGTGATCGGCAACGGGGAAGGAGGTGGCAGGAGATCCTCTGATCTCCTGCCTCCCCCTTCTCTGATGCCGATCACCGGCATCTGTCAGCAGAGCGGCGCGGGACAAAGGAGCTTACAATCGGAGGTAAGTACAGTAAAAAAAAATTTTTTTTTTTTTTTAATAAAATACTTTTGTGTGGCGTTTTTTTTCATTTAACCCTTTGTGAACTGGTAAGGGGTCCATGAGACCCCTTATACCAGTTCACAAGGCTCTGGGTATGGCAAGTCACCTGCAGCTAGTGGGTGGCTTGCCATTAACCCCCAGCCCCCCATTACCTGCCTCCCCAACGGCCAGGGGGGGGGCAGAAGGGCCCGGGCCACTTAGTGGCTATGTGGGCTAGTAGCCTGCAGGGCCAGGGGCCACCAACGCTGGCCCCTGCGCCCTGTTCTACAAGCCCCCATAGCTGGCCCGGGTCGGTAATGCTGGGTAGGGGGGACCCTACGTCATTTTTTTTGGGGATTTTTAAGGGTTTTTAACCCTTAAAATTCCAAAAAAAAATGGGGTCTCCCCCCCTAGGAGGGGGAACCCTATGTCATTTTTTTTTTAATTAACCCTTTTGTTTTCTGTCATCCAGCAGCTATAAAAGGCTGAAAGAGTGCTCCACTATGGATGGGAGGTAAGTATTAAAAAAAAAAAATAATAAAATATTTTTTCTCTTTGTGTGTCTGTGTTTTATTTTTACATTTAACCCCTTGTGAACTGGTAAGGGGTCCATGAGACCCCTATACCAGTTCACAAGGCTGGGGGAGGTGGCAAGTCACCTGCGCTAGCCGGTGACTTGCCATTAACCCCCGGCACCCCCATTACCTGCCTCCCCAAAGCCCAGGGGGGGGGCAGAAGAGCCCGGGCCCACTGGCTATGCGGGCTTGTAGCCTGCAGGGCCAGGGGCCACAAAAGCTGGCCCCTGCGCCCCGTTCCTCCAAGCCCTACATAGCTGGTCCCGGGCTGGTTACTTTGGGTAAGGGGGGGCCCATGTCATTTTTTTTTATTTTTAAGGATTTTTAACCCTTAAAAATCCCCCCAAAAAATGGGCCCCCCCTCCCGGGAGGGGGGACCCTATGTCATTTTTTTTTCTCGATTTAACCCTTTGTAGTGTGGATGGTAGTTGTATTTTATTTGTAAATGTTAAAAATTACTTGTTTCAGTTAGGGGGGTCTCCTGGGCAGGAACGGGGGGCTACCGATAAATATGTGGTACCGTTTTAATCGGTAGAAATGGGGCTTTCACATGCAATATGGTTTTCTTTAATAAAATAAATTTTTTATGTAAAATAAAGGAGTCAATTTTCTAAAAAAAAATTTTATTTATTTATTTTTTTTACTTAATAATAAATAAAATTAATAATAAATAAAATTTACAAACAAGACATTTCATGTTAAAGCCTAAACTCTGCTGCAAAAAATATATATATAATTTTCCTGAAAATTCCAGCAAAAATGACACAAAACATGGCGCAAAACATGGCGCAAAATGGGGAAAAATGACCTGTCAACAGAGGGTGACAAAATCTCAAGTAAGCTGGCAATTAAAAGGGTTAATAGTACCTCTGCATGTTGGGTATTGTTCTGTTCGGAGGACCTTGCGCTTTCAGACTTAGCTTGTTTTTTCTTGTTTGCATATTTATATTTTAGTAAAAGGTGTTTTTTATTCTGCTTTTTTATACATTTTTTAGGGAAACTCTGCGCAACCAAAGAGTTCTTTGACTCTTTCCAACAAGCTGGGTACGCTTAGAAAGCTTAACGTGTGTACTTTCAGGGAATATATGGTTTATGGGGGATATTCCAAATGTAAAGGGTTGTTTTGGTTGAAAAATCGCAAGGTGCGCACTTTGTCTGCAGAGCTGAAATTTTCAAGAAAAATTACCGTTACGCACATGCTTTACTTTGGGGTGTTTGGCAACTCTTTCCTTGACAGAACCTATGCATGTTGGGTATCGTTCTCTTCGGGGGATGTTGCTTTTTCAGATCATACTTGTTTTTTCTTGTTTGTATATAGTTTTTTTAGGAAAATGTGGCTTTGATTCTGCTTTTTTATCCTTTTTTTAGGGAAACTCTTTGCAACCAAAGAATACATTGAGGGATTACTTCTAGAAAACTGTGGCCACATCAACAAGCCTGGTACAAACAGAAAGCCTGAGGTGCGTACTTCCAGAGAATATATAGTTTGTGGGGGGTATTTCAAATGTAAAGGGTTGTTTTTCTGGAAAAACTGCAAGGTGCGCATAGCGCATATCACAGTTGTATTTTTTCAGAAAATCCCCTAAAGCTCTGTTTCAGTTTGGGGGAGTCTCCTGGGCAGGAAAAGGTGTCTACCTATACATATGTGGTACCGCTGTAACCGGGAGAAATTGGGGTTTCACACGCAATAAGATTTTATTGACAAACTTACATTTTTTATTACAAAAAAACACTACAAATTGTAAAAAATTTATTTTTTGAAATTTTTTTGCACATATTTCGCCAAAAAATATTGAGAATACACCTAAAAAATGACAAACAAGACATTTCATGTTAAAGCTCAGACTCTGCTGAAAAAAACAATATATCATTTTCCTGGGAAATCCCTGGAAATCCCTTCAAAAATCACATTTGAACATGGGGAGTGCAAAATAGTGCAAAATGGTCTGGCAACAGAGTGTGACAAAAACTCCAGGTAGGCTGGCACTTAAAGGGTTAATAGGTAAGCAAAAATGCTGCCTAGACAGAGATAGGAAAATCTAAATAAAACATTTCCTGTTAAATAGTATAGTAAAACATACATAATAAAAATAAAAAATAAAGACTTATTTTATATGCAAGGTGACAAATAAGCCCAGATAACGCCCCCCTTCCCCCCTCCTTTTTACCCAGCAGGGTTAAAGGAGAACTAAGGGGAGAGGATAGAAATGCACCCATAAGGCACAAGGGGATTATAAAGGGACAGGGGCATCCCATGCCGGGAACACCAACCCGGAAGCCGCCTACCCACATTTGGGTCTCACGGAGGAGTAATACTCCTGTATACACCAGAAGGTGTATGTATCTACATTTGCCTGAACCACACAGCCAGGGCTGGGAGGCATACAATATAACCAAACAGGTTTAAAGAGTTTCAGACAGAAATAGAGAAAAAAAGGGGCCGGGAGCAAGCCCGGCTACCTGCAGCTTGAAGGAGAGTCATCTTCTGAATGCTTCGCCGACTGCAGAGACGAAGACTGAGGAATAGTGGGAGAAACCCAGTACTTATGGACCAGGAGGGGCTCCTTTTTTCCATGTCATCTCTGCAAGATCGCCCTCTACAGGCCGGGTTCCCAAGTGTCATGAATATCGGGAAGTGGGGGGTGTGACATACTAGGAATAAGGTTGGTAACCGCCTCCTGTTATCCTGTATGAAGGGAAGTTCGGCTTGAGTGGTCGGACTAAGGTGTACTTACCCTTTGGTCATACAGATCACAGTTTGTTATGTGAGATAATAATTAGAATAAGATGTGAAGTGATTATGTGGTATATATGATCATATGTTGTATGTCTATGCTGGTCACTGTATTTGCTTAGCTTTTTTCAATAAAAATCATTCAATTAGCAAAAGGTTGGTAACCTCTGATCTTGAGATGCATACCTCTCAGCCCTACTCTGCAGTGACAAACTGAGAGGGCTTAACTTCATGCAGATGTTATGGAATAGCAGGCAGACTCTATGCTTCATAAATGCATAGGAGCAGCCATCTTGCCACATATATGAGTCCAGCTTCTGAAAAACCCAATCCCACAGTCAAAATTGCCTCAGATATCAGCGCAAAACTCCTTTTTTTCTAGTAGAAAGCAATCAGCTGTGATGACCCATTGCTCTGCTGCACAGCTGAAAGAATTGTAGCACTTTAGAAGATACATATGTTTACACTGTCTGAATGGTGTGCAATAAATACAGATTCCGCAGTAAACAGTGATAAAGAAACATTGCTGCAGCTTTGCCCTTAAAGTGGTCCAAAACCCACGGTTTTGGTCCTTGCCCCTGGGGCACTCCAATCAGATGTGCCCTGCTGTGTGAAACCACCCAGGTCGCCCAAACAAACTCACCTCTTCTCGGCCCTATGACGCATGTGCGGCTGCTCGTCCAGGAGCTTGTCTCATGTGAGTGCATCCGAGCATGCTGGAGGTCGCATCCCCCGCTACCCTCTAACAGGGAGCGTGCCCGCGCGGACCATTCACAAATGCCTAGTGCAGGGCACACGCAGGGATGTGTTTTCAGGCGACCTGGGGGGTTTCACACAGCGATGCCACGGGGTAAGAGAGTATGCCTGCCCTGGAGTCTCTTTAAAGAGATTGGGGGAAGTTAAAACCTCCCCTATACTTCACTGGACTGCCCCCCCCCCATTTACACAATTGGGCAGTATTTACTCACCTCGCCAGGGGATCTATCCTCTGGGTCCCTTGGATTCCAGGTGACCTTCCGACGGGTGGCGCCATCTTGCATCCCATCAAGCGCTGTGCGCGGCCCCTGATCTTACGCCGTGCCCATGAAAGGAATGCAATTGAGCCACCCAAAATTCCTCGGTACTTTGCGGAGCTGCGAGATCGACGTGGGACATTGAAGAGCAATAGGCTCAAGCCGAGCTTGTCAGTTAGCAACAGGGTGAGTATTGGGATTGGGCCCTGAAGCAGCCGGATGTCGCCGCAATTAGGGGCCAATGTGTGTGGGGGGGAATTGGCCGATTTTTATTTTTGATCTAATGTTCCGCACAGAGTCCTAAAAAAACTGGAAGCAAGTGGAGTGGAAATGAAAACTGTCAGGTTCACAAACCATTGCAAAGAAAACAATATCATTAAGAATTTATGTTGTTGTCTATGGGAACTTTAGCAGGATAAGAGAATCGCATTTTCAAAGTTTTTCCTGCTGTTCATAGTTATTTTCATAGACATAAATTATGCTTTTCTTTCTGACAGAAGCCACAAATATTTGGGCTTATGACACTTCAGTTGTTATGCCATACAAGGTCCTTGCACGTTGTTATTAAAAAAAATTACTTAAGATGAAAAAAAGCTGTTAAATGAGTCGATTCGGCACAACAAATATAAATAAAAGGAATAAAAGTTCCAGTGAATAAAAGACAGATCGCGGGTTAAATGCCTGGCAATCAGCAGCAACGTTTTGTATAAAAGAAATAAATCACTGAAGGCAAAAGTTATATATTTATTTGCTTGTCACTGACGCGTGGGGTAGCAGAAGGATCTCACATAACCACCATGTTGGGCAAACCATATAATGCGGAGTTATAATAAGATGGGTCCCCAGCAGGTAACCGGGAATGATGTGCGTTGGTAAGCTCCCCGTGCTTCTCTTCAGAGGTTTCTCCTTCTACGGAAAAGAATATAAAAGACACATTTTATTATACAAGAGGCTTCCCAGCGACAACCACATGAACAGAACCGGCTCCTTAAAGCGGAACTTCAGTAAAAAAGGACCCCCTGCTCTGCTACGCCACATTGGCGCTGAGGCAGGACTTGGGGTTACAAAGAAAAGAAAACCCATACCTTAGCCAGGTGCCCGTGGTGCCCCTTCGGCACTCCAGATCCTGGGTGCCGCCATCTTGGCTGGGAGAAACAGAGCCGCATTCCGCACTCCATGCGCGCTCCCACTCTCTCAAGTAAATGGCCAGCGGGAGCATGTGCAGAGCCGGGGGATGCGGCTTTGCTTGTTTACATGCAGTGGCCGCAAGAGACTGGGAGGACGACGCGGGCACCTGGCTAAGTTATAGGGTTCCTTTCTTTGTAACTCCCCTTCCTGCCACAGCGCCAGGGTAGCGTGGCAGGGCAGGGGTGCCAGGGTAGCGTGGCAGGGCAGGGGTTTCCTTTTTAACTGAAGTTCCGCTTTAAAGTGGCCTGAAACCGATGGCGGGGAATCTATAAGATTCCCGGAATGATCCATTCCCTCCCCCCGGGGCAAAATCAGGATGCCCCACTGTGTGAAACCCCCCAGGTCGCCGGCTACACTTACCTTACTTCCCGGTCCAACGGCGCATGCGCGGGCCGTGGACGCATTCCCGCTATCCCTCTAACAGGGCGCATGCCCGCACCAGCCATTTGTGAATGGCCAGCGTGGACACGCTCCCTGTTAGAGGAAAGTGTGTGATGCGGCCGCCAGCATTGCTTTAGACGTCCATAGCTCGGCGGCTCAGAGTGCGCGGATTGGACAAGTGGCCGCGCATGCGCTGTAGGACCGGGGTGAGGTGAGTTGATGTGAGAGATCTGGGGGTTTCACATAGCGCGACCCCCCCCAATCGGGGTGCCGCGGGGGGGGGGGAAGGACCGAAACAGTCACAACTCATTTGGTAATGACAATAATTAGTAATCTGAATTTCCTTGGCCATCATCGAGTTAAATACCGGTGGAAATCCACATTAATTTTTTCTAAATTAACTAAAATCACCATGTAGATGACAAGTGATTACAGTGTGTGTAATCACTATATTAAGCCTAACATGGGTCTCTCCACATACTGGCTTGCGACTCTGCTTTGATACTCACCAAGTCTCATCCCCCATACAGCCACAAACATCTGCCCTTGTGCTGATGAGAGCCTAAAGCTCAAAACACGTGTCCACTAGTTGGATGTGTTTGGCTGTGTATATTTAAAGTGGGGGAAAACCCATGCCAATCGGCATCCAAAATTGGGATGCCCCGTGTGTGAAACCCCCCAGGTCGCCCCATTCCCTTACCTCGTTTCCCGGCCCCACGGCACGCCTAAGAGCTGCGGCCGCATCCCCGCTATCTAGCAGGGCCCGTGCCAGGCATTTGTTAGAGGTCCTGTTAGAGGTAAGCAGAGGACGTGGCCTTCTCTTTGACGGGCCGTGGGACAGGGAAGAGGTGAGCTGGTCTCGGCGTCCTGGGGGTAGGGCACCCCCTGATCGGGGTGCCCCTGGGGAAAAGACCAAAACCCAGGATTTTGACTATCACTTTAAAGCTAATCCTTGGCATTGCACCCTTAGTGTTCCTAAGGGCCTCAAATTGCTCAGAGCCATAAAGAGATTATTTGCATAGCTCCGCCTGCTGCAAGGACTGATGGGTAATGCTATTTTCCTTGTGTTGGGTACTGTGCAAACACTTTCCATTTTAGGAAAGCTCCTCTCTTCCTTTACCTTTGAGTAGAGGGTTTTTGGTCTCTTTAGCCCCATGATATTAAGCCTAGCATGTGTCTCTCCACATAGCGGCTTGTGACTCTGTGTGAACATACTAAAAGGATAGTCCAGGATTTTGGAAAAATAAGAAAGCAAGGAGCTCACATGTGCCTCTCCTCCATTGCCTGTAGAGCGCTGTAGATGTTGGAACAGGTCTCTAAAGTTTGCCCCGTCTTTCCTTTCCCTTTTTCCCAGGCCACGCTTTATCTTTGGTCGCATGTCTGCCACCGTCCCTCAGCGCTCCCAACGCGAGCAAGCCCAGCAAGTGTGAACAATGCGGCGTGTCGAGCTCGCTCACTCTAGAAGCGTTGGATAAAATGTGTGGTTGTGCATCATGGATGAAAAACAGGGGCAAATTTTGGAGAGCTGATACGGCCTATACAGCGAGCTGCAGGAAATGGAGGAGAGGCACATGGGACAGGCTTCAGGTAAGCTCCCTGCTGCCTTATTATTGATATTGCTTGGACTGTCCCTTTAAATCATGGGCTTGTGTCCAGCTCTTGAGTATGTGTGTATATAAAGAACAATTTTATGTTTCAATGGGTGGAGGTCCCGAGTGTCCAGTTACCAGATCACTACTGACACATTCACATTACACACATTCCACCGCTGATTAAACCCAGGGAAGGTAACGGCTGAATCAGAACCACCCAAGAAGGACAAAATGTAAATAGCTCATTAAAGATGGAGAAGAGAACCTCTGGTCCCAAAACAAAGCAAAGCTTCACCACGTCACATGCCGATTATTGATTTAAAAAATGACTGTATTTCTGCTTTATAAAACACACTTTCCTAATTTGTGGTGAACTTCAGAGAAGTGCATCACAGTTATGGGGTGCAGCAGGGAACAGGGCAAAGATGGGGGGGCAGGGCAGAATTGGGGGTGTAGTGGGAATGGGGCAGAGATGGGGAGCAGGGCAGAGTGAAACAAGGCAAAGATGGGGAGCAGGGCAGAGATATGTATGCAGAGCAGAACAGGGCTGAGATGGGGAGTAGGGAAGAGGTGGGGGTGTAGTGGGGAATAGGGCAGAAAGGGGGGTGTAGTGAACAGGCAAGGTAGGGGTGTAATGGGGAACAGGGGACAGATGGGGATGTAGTGAGGAACAGGGCAGAGATAGGGGGGCAGAATATGGTGCAGGGCAGGGATGGGGGTGTAGTGGGGAATGGGGCAGAGATGGGGAGCAGGGTAGATATGGCGGTGTAGTGGGGAACAGGGCAGAAATGGAGTGCAGAGTGGAACAGGGCAGAGATAGGGAACAGGGCAGAGATGGGGGTGTAGTGGGGAGCAGGGAAGAGATGGGGAGCAGGGCAGAGATGGGGGTGTAGTGGGGAGCAGGGAAGAGATGGGGAGCAGGGCAGAGATGGGGGTGTAGTGGGGAGCAGGGCAGAGATGGGGAGCAGGGTAGATATGGCGGTGTAGTGGGGAACAGGGCAGAAATGGAGTGCAGAGTGGAACAGGGCAGAGATAGGGAACAGGGCAGAGATGGGGGTGTAGTGGGGAGCAGGGAAGAGATGGGGAGCAGGGCAGAGATGGGGGTGTAGTGGGGAGCAGGGAAGAGATGGGGAGCAGGGCAGAGATGGGGGTGTAGTGGGGAGCAGGGCAGAGATGGGGGTATATTGGAGAACATGGTAGAGATGGAGGTGTAGTGGGGAACAGGGCAGAGATGGGGGTGTAGTGGGGAACAGGGCAGAGATGGGGGTGTAGTGGGGAACAGGGCAGAGATGGAGGTGTAGTGGGGAACAGGGCAGAGATGGGGGTATATTGGAGAACATGGTAGAGATGGAGGTGTAGTGGGGAACAGGGCAGAGATGCTGGTATAGTGGGGAACAGCGCACAGATAGGGATGTAGTGGGGAGCAGGGCAGAGTTGGGTGTGTAGTGGGGAACAGGGCAAGGATTGGGGTATAGTGCAGAGCAGGGCAGAGATGGGGGTGTATTTGGAATGGGGCAGAGATGGGGAGCAGGGCAGGGATTGGGGTATAGTGCAGAGCAGGGCAGAGATGGGGGTGTATTTGGAATGGGGCAGAGATGGGGAGCAGGGCAGGGATTGGGGTATAGTGGGGAGCAGGGCAGAGATGGGGGTGTAGTTGGAATGGGGCAGAGATGGGGAGCAGGGCAGGGATTGGGGTATAGTGCAGAGCAGGGCAAAGAAGGCAGTGTAGTGGGAAATGGCAGATATGTGGGTGTAGTGGGGAATGGCAGATATGTGGGTGTAGTGGGGAACAGGGCAGAGATGTGGGTGCAGTGGGGAACAGGGCAGAGATGTGGGTGAACCTGGGGTGTTTCACACAGCGGGGTATCGCGATTTTGGATGCCCCTATAAGATTCCTGGCCCGATCATGCTGGGTTTTGGTCCACTTTAGGAGGTATAAATACTTATATTTTATTACGCTATTGCTATATTTTCAAGGCACTGTACATTATGTGTGTGGTGCAGTGAAGCTTCACTTTGTATGATACGGGTCCTCTTGTCAGTGTCTGGTCGTTTATGTGCAGTTCATAATCTGCAAACATTTTATCTTAAAGTGCGTCCAGCACTTTGTATCTGTCACAAGAGAAGATTCATCTTGAAGTGGACCAGGATTTTCACTATCCCGAGTTTTGGCACTCTGGTTTGGGATGCCCCGCTGTGTGAAACATTTGAAAGCTGAATGGAATCCCAGCCGTACACATTGGCGGCACGTGGCATCACTTGCATCCTTCAGCTGTGCAAGGCCACACACCTCCATGTAGTTGCAACAGCCGTGGCCGCGTACAGCCAAATAGGATGTGAGTAATGGCGCCGCGTCTGCGCATGCGCCATGGGGCTCGTCGGAAAGGTAAGAATTACAGGCAAACAGCGAGGTTTCACACAGCGGGCCATCCCAGTTCAGGAGAGGGAATCTCTCTCAGACTCCAGGGCTGGTTTTGGTCCACTTTAAAGCAAAGCCATGACAGAGAGCAGTCACAGCTTTATTGTGAGTACAATCTTTGTTTAAAGTGGACCAACACCCAGGGGGTTGGTCCACTTCTGCGGGGCACCCCGATAGGCCCCGCTGTGTGAAACCCCCCAGAAAGCCCCTAAAATCTTACCTTTTAGGCGACAGACAAGCGACGGATAAGCCGCTGCCTCTCGCGCGTCTCTCCTACAGTACAGGGCGCGCGCACGCCCGCACCGGCCATTCACAAACAGCCGGCGCGGGTGCGCGCCCTGCTAGAGGGACGCGCGAGAGGCGGCGGCGGCTTATCCGTCGCCTAAAAGGTAAGATTTTAGGGGCTTTCTGGGGGGTTTCACACAGCGGGGCCTATCGGGGTGCCCCGCAGAAGTGGACCAACCCCCGGGGAGGGAGCTGATCTATAAGATTCCCGGGGCGATCAGGGGTGGGTGTTGGTCCACTTTAAGACAGGAAGGAACATTTCCTTTACCAGAGAGGAAACTTACCCTTCAAAGTCACCTCAGAGTCACCTTTGAGTTTCTGCAGGCTGCGTAAGGTCTGCCCAGTGGTTTTGCCAAGAGCCAAGAGATCTATAATACAAAACAAAACACACGTGTAACACATTACAGAACAAATGCAAACATCCAGGGGTTAAATAAAGGGCAGGCCACTAACGGCAGGACGCCAACATATGTTTGGTATAGAAATCTTTATTACAATGACCAGAACTTACCCTGGGGAAGATCAGAAAAATATTATTTCCACATCCTTGAGATATCCAGGACCTTAATGAAAAGCCTTAAAAAACTATTCCCCAGTTTTTAAAATTAATATATCTAACGTTTTTAGTCACTTTTTATTCTTTCCCCCACTGGCCTGCAACTCTGTTCAGGACTCTAGGATACGGGCACCACAATCTTGGCTCAGTAACTGCACATACTGAGAAGAGGAGAGTGCAGGGGGCGGGGTTATAGCGGTGCTTTACACAGACAGATGATGTGGCTGTAGAAGGCTGTTAAAATGGGGCCCCATCAAGGATATGTATGCCCCCCCGTTGAGCACCACTGTGCTAGCATATGGCGTGGCTGTAGACGGCGTTCAAATCGGACCTTCACCCTAAATAAGATCATATCTTATATGTTTCCCCACTCTACATACATATTGCCCACATTAAAAATCAACCTACCTGCATCTACTGCCTTTTCTGAGCCTTGAAACATCCAAGATGGCAGCTCATGGAGTCTCAGGCTGCCTGCAAACAGGAAGTGTCCTCATCAATGTGCAGCTCTGCATTCTGGGATTGCTGACCTTTTCCTGACCCCAGCTCTGCTCTGTCTGTGCAAAGCACAGCTAAAATGCCACCCCCTGCACTTTTGAGCCCTCTCCTCAGTATGTGATGCTACTGAGCCAAGATGGCGGCGCCCGTATCCTAGAGCCCTGAACAGATTTGCAGCCCAGTGGGGGGAAAGGATAAAATGTGTTAAAAACAGTAAATATATTAATTTTAGATGCTGGGGAATAGTTTTTTAAGAGTTTGGCCTTTTTATTAAATGATGCTGAAGGTCTGGTTTAAGTTATTGCACTTTTAGACAGGCTGGTTCATGAATTGCATTGCTTGCAAATAAAGAAGTAGCAATGTCTGCACAAACTCTTTTAGGCTTAGTAATGTTAGGGACGGGGTACAAATTAGATGGCCCTCACTTTTACATTCATTGCAATCTATGTTAACAGTCCATGTTTTTACGTGATAGTTAACTTTTTCAATATTATGAGTGTGCAGAGGTTACATTTGAGACAATAAAATCCCAGGCTGTCTCTTGGTCTGTGCCTTCTAATGGAATCGTACAATAGAACCCATCATCAGACACGCACAGAACGTCAGCTGTGAGATTTGATTAGAAACAAAAATATCTTTTGGGTTTCTCCCAATTTGATGGCCTATGACCAGCAGATACTTTGGAATTTTTTGTGATTCCTATTAATGGTAAATGAAAGCAGAATGTGTGGAGGTGGATCAGTTTTTACTTAGAAACTGTCAGGTATGAAAGTGATTGTCAAAAGTACTGACTTTTTTTTTAAACTAACTATTTGAAACCATAGTAGTTAAAAATACAACTCTGTGAAGTACTCACCTGTAGAGTTGGTATTATATGCATACAGCACGTCCTGCTCCAGACATATTCATAACGTGTGGGACATCCAATAGCAGTGTCCATAAGTAGGGTGGGATCCCCGTGAGAAAGGCACAGCCAATAGTAAAGCGCTGTCACCCTCAACCATGCTACCAAAGGAGAGTAATGCTCTAACCTCAACCTTTGAACCTTGTAAAGGGAGAACTGATCACAAGCAGCGGACTAGCCAGCTTGCTCGCCAGAACATAGTGCTAAAGGGCCCAAGCCAAGCACCAATAGTAAGAGAACGAAAAACAATAGGGAGGAAGAATCTTCCCTTAAAAGAATAGGCCAGAGTAACAGCCTAACCATGCTACTACAAAAGAGGGTAGCCATGGCAACCTCAAAACCTTCCCCAACAGGGAATACAAGTCCTGGTCGCAGACGGAACCAGCAGTAATGCTAACAACAATACTCAGCAGAAGCCGAAAGAGTACTCCAGGTCCGGAAGGTCAAACCAACCGAATAAGACCAGTCCAGAGGGCCCCTTGCCCATGGAAGCAATCAAATCCGGTACTTCAAAAAGGGGACACCGGTAGGCCCCAAAAGGTAAAATCACTATCAGGGACAAAGACAGTTCAGGCAGATCTCTAACCCCAGTAGAGGGGCACAGATCCCTTTATCTCATAGTAAACTAGACAATAGCCCAGAGACCAGAGGATCTGGGCCAAGGCAGAAGGAAAACAAAACATCGCCTGGATCCAACTTGGCGTAAGGCGGGCCCCCTCACCTCATGGTGTACAGCTACATAACAAAAGTATATATATATATATATATATATATATATATATATATATATATATATAAATATATATAATGACTAGGACCGCCAACAGAGCCATTCTTTATGGCACACTTCTGACTGGAGCAACCGCCCCAGAAGAGCAGGGCATCAGAATAAGTCATCACCCCAAAGGGGAACTAGGAATCCCCAAGGAATGCACCTGAGCAGTCCTGAAGAATGCGCAAACAAAAGATTGGATCAGGCTTTCTAATAGATGAACAGGGCAGGCCCCAACCATAGACCGAACCAAGTCGTGAGCCAATACCAAACGCTGCTGATAGGACCCTAATCCCAGGAACAGAGATCGTCCCACAAGGGAAGGAGCTTAGACTCAGCCAAAACAGTATGGGTACAACATAACCTAACATAGCGTGGCAGAAGGAAGAAAACGAAGAGGAAGAACTAAGTCCTGACCCTCCAAGGAACAAGACACCCCGAGGTCTGTCATCTCCAACATGGTAAGCCCAAAGGCCTGCCAACGCTAAAGTAGGCCTAAGGTAAATGTGAGTGAACATACAGTCCTACTGTTCTCAGCAGAATCCCCTGCAGACCACACCCCACTGGGCCACCCAGGCCCCTAGCATAAAGGTGCTGCTCGCCATCTGAGACTAGCGCAAGCCCCCCCCCCACGCCCGGTAGGGCAAGGGGATAACATTTTCCAAGCGAAATATCCAGCCAGAACCACTAACCCCAACCAGGGCAGACCAATCTGGCCAATAACAGGGGTAGAACCCTGCGATAGAGATGGAGTCCAACGGGACCCTGCCAGTGTGAGCTCAATGGCACAACAGAGAACCTCCCACAGGAGGGATACTACAGGAAGGACAAGGAATATTAATTCCCCCATAGAAGGAATCAGGGCTCCCCTGGAATAGAGCCAGGCCCAAGAATTCCACAGGGAACAAGGAACAAACCACTGTCCTACCATGGACAAAAAGTCCCCCAATTGGACAGGTACTAAGAAGGAGTAGTCCCCAAACTAGGACCCACTGAATGCTCATTGTGACAAAAAATCCACCTAGGTAAACAGATCCTTCGAGGTCCCTACCTAGGAACCACCTGGGATTTCAGAAGAATAAGCCCCCTTTGTCCTCCTGCCAGATTAGGTACCATGGTAACCATCACCTGGGAAAAACGAGAAGCCGCGGGAGTCCAAGGCCGTTGTCTATCCGGCCGGACAACCCTTCAACAATCTGGGCCAGCGTGGGCCGTCTAGGAGAGGTATCTATTTGTAACTCGCCACTTGTACAAGACTCAACAGGAGTGAGGTTTAGGGAAGGGGAAAGGGGAGAGAAGGAGCGAGGTACAACCGCAAGCGTCGCTCGCAATTCCAGCGTCTGTTCAGAACATGATGCGCAGACCCGTGCCCCGTCCGCCTCAGCATGGGGGAGACCACACGATATACACAACCGGTCCTGTCCCAAAGGGACCCCGGTAACACAATCCTGAGATGCCTCCATATGATGATTGTTTAAAGACAGGATGTCAATAGGGATTTATGCAATAAGCAACCCTGGATGCCCCAACTACCCGCTGATTAATGTGGGAGATTTTAGGAAGGCCCGCTCCTTATACGTATGAGTATAACTATGTATATATAAATATATGTATGTATATATATATATATATATATATATATATATATGAATATGAGGCCGGGAGAGGCCGCCGGGAACTCAGCGTCTAAAAGACATAATGGGAAAGAGATGTCAGGGTCATGCGCAGATGGACAGACAAGAAACAGAGGGATTCGCCCGCGAGGGCACTTACAGCTCAAGTGGAGGAGGAGACCGCCACGACGCGTGCGGGCGAAGCTTAACCAAAATGGCGCCCAGCGAAACTCGAAGGGCGGGCTAAATGCTCTGCCATGACGCGAAGCGCGCCGAACTAAGGCCCCGCCCATTCTAAAGAGCACGAAGCTCTGAGGTAAAAATAAAAGCAAGGATGCAACCACGAGCCTAATGTTCCATAGAGCGGATACAGACAATAAGTACGGGCACCGCAGCATCAAGATTATGCGGCAATCGATGTAAAAAAACACACAGCGGCAGCCGAAATAAGGAGCAAGCAGCGCGGCTCTGACATCTCAGAGCTAATAAAGGTCAGAATAGAGGCCACGAGCGTGACACACCAGTACACTGGGACCGCCACACACATACCCCCCCCTTTCTTTTCCCCCTGAGTAGAAGGGGAAATGAGGGAGAATGGCGACCCTTTAATAGGGTCCAGCATTATGCGGGGTACGGGGCAATAATGCAGGAGGGGCATCCACTAGAGGCTCACCATCGGCCTAACCGCCAACCCTATGGTGGGGGATTGCGGTGGAGCATGGCTCCATTAAGCACACACGGTGCTGCCTACCTTCACCCGACCAACACAGCCCAGGCTGGGAGGCATTCTGATCACAATAAGGACGGGTGGAAATAGTCCCGCAGGGCCTCGGGCTGTCAAGCCCCGCTCGCCTGCGAGAGCGTGATACTTCATGTCTTCGCAGTTCCAGCACTGCAGAGGAATCTGGGGATTTGTGGGAGGTCCTCCAGTATATGTAGGGCCGGGAGGAGCTTGTTTTCTTCAAGTTCTGCAGTGCACGGCGCTGAAGGCGGAGGTATACCCACACGTTATGAATATGTCTGGAGCAGGACGTGCTGTATGCTTAGAATAACGAATTATCTCCAATTCCCTAAGGATTTTGCTGACCAGGATATAGATCGAGGGCACTCAACCATTTATTGTATAGGTCCATTTACAGGCATCCCGTGAGAGGTGAAGGTCCACGCAGGGGACTGTCATGGGGGGGGGGGGGGGGGGGTGGATAGTTAGAAATCAGTGCAATAGATTCCACAGGCAAAACTAAAAAAGGCTTCTTTCCCCCCCAAGAACCTTACTGGCCACTGGGAAAAAAAACAGGAGCTTTTCTATCATCTATGTTAACTAACAGTCCATGCGTTTAGCTAGCTAGCTTTTTCAATAGTATGAGTGTGCAAAGGGTTACATTTCTTTCTTGACCATGGGACAATACAATCCCAGGCTGTTTCTTGGTCTCTGCCTTCTGATGGAATCGTACAATAGGACCCATCATCAGACACGCACAGAACTTGTGAGATTTGATTAGAAACAAAAATATCTTTTGGGTTTCTTTGATGGCCTATGCCCGGCAAATACTTTGGAATTTTTAGTGATTCCTATTAATGGTAAATGAAAGCAGAATGTGTGGAGGTGGATCAGTTTTTACTTAGAAACTGTCAGGTATGAAAGTGATTGTCAAAAATACACATTTTTTTTTAAACTATTATAAAGCATAGTGGTTAAAAACTAATTATTTCCATTTCCCTTTGTAAGGATTTTGCTGACCAGGATATAGATCAGAGGTACTCAACCACTTCTTATAGGTACTCAACCACTTTTTTATAGGGACTCAACCACTTTTTATAGGGACTCAACCACTTCTTATATAGGTCTATTTACAGGCATCCCGTGAGGTCCACGCAGGGGACTGTCGCGGGGGGGGGGGGGGGGGGGATAGTTAGAAATCAGTGCAATAGATTCCACAAGCCTAAAAAAGGGCTTCTTCCCCCCCCAAGAACCCTGCTGGCCACTAAAAAAACAGGATCTTTTCCATCATCTATGTTAACTAACAGTCTAAGTGTTAGCTATCTTTTTCAATAGTATGAGTGTGCAAAGGGTTAAATTTCTTTTTTGACCATGGGACAGTAAAATCCCAGGTTGTTTCTTGGTCTGTGCCTTCTGATGGAATCGTACAACAGGACCCATCATCAGACACGCACAGAACTTGTGAGATTTGATTAGAAACAAAAATATCTTTTGGGTTTCTCCCAATTTGATGGCCTATGACCAGCGGATACTTTTGAATTTTTTGTGATTCCTATTAATGGTAAATGAAAGCAGAATGTGTGGAGGTGGATCAGTTTTTACTTAGAAACTGTCAGGTATGAAAGTGATTGTCAAAAGTACGGACCTTTTTTTTTTATTATTTCACTATCTTAAACCATAGTAGTTAAAAACAAATTATATCCGGTTCCCTTTGTAAGGATTTTGCTAGAAATCCAGAAATCAGACCAGGATATAGATCAGGGGTACTCAACCACTTCTTGTATAGGTCCATTTACAGGCATACCGTGAGAGGTGAAAGTCCGCGTGGGGGGCTGTCACAGTTAGAAATCAGCGCAATATATTCCACAGGCAAAACTAAAAAAGGTCCCCCCCCCCCCCCCCCCCCCCCAAGAAATTGGCCACTGGGAAAAAACAGGAGCTTTTCTTTTTTTTTGCTACACACAACCTACAGCTCTGGCCCATGGAATGCTGCTTTTAACCCGCAGGCCGCATAAAGGGGTGGATTAGGGCCTAAAATGTTACTGGCAATAAGGTCTGGTAACAAGGATGGATAGATAGAGCTTGAGGGAGAGGGATGAATGTGAAAGAAGCTGTGAGGAAGAGGGATAGACAGAACTGGAAGAGCAGGGAGGGATGGAGAGAGATCTGGGTGAAGGGATAGATGGGCAGAACTAGAAGGACGGGAATGAATGAGCAGAGCTGGAGGAATGAGTAATGGATTGGCAATGCTGGAAGGCCGAGGATTGGATGGGCAAAACTGGGAGGACAGGAATGGATGGGGCTGAGCTGGGGGGACGAGATGGCGGGACAAGGATAGATGGGGCTGAGCTGGGGCGTGGGGAAAGTATTGGAAGGATCAAAGAGACAGAGAAACAAAGATTGTGTGTACCTTGCAATGCCACTTCCTGCCCGTGCAGTACTTCATATTGCAATTCTAGGTGCCAGGGAGCCATGACACTGGCAGAGAGACTAAGCACTACATCGCAGATCAAGGGGGCAGCTCTGAGCACAGCAACACAGAAGCAACTGAGTGCAGGGCTGACAGCGCAGGGGTCCGGAAATTTGTCACCAAGGTGCGCATTCAGGCGCCGGTCCACCAGTTGAGTATCACTGAAGTAGATAGACTTGTGGCCCCTCCCCCCCCCCAAAAACTCTGGGAACTCCTCACTTTGCATGGATTAGCTGAGCATCAGCTCAATCACCAACATCGAAGATCCCTGAGGCATGTGACCCACATAAGTAACATAGAATGCTGTGGATATTTCCTCCTCAAAAGCTCCTAAATAAGCCACACCCCTTAAACCACACCCCCACCATGCCAATCCCCAACAAACTAAGGCCCCCAAAAAATGGTCAGTTTGGAGTTTTTTGTGCCGATTGAAACAGGTCCTAAACAGTACATATATTATATACTCTAAATAAGTATCCCCTAGGACAGTGATACTCAACTGGCGGACCGGGGTCCGAATGCGGACCTCCGCATCAGATTTCCGGCCCCCTGCCCCGACAGCCCTGCACTCAGTTGCTTCTGTGTTGCCATGTTGCCCCCTTGATCGGTGCTGTAGTGCTTAGTCCTCCTGCCAGTGTCATGGCTCCCTGGCGCTTAGCATTGCAATATGAAGTACTGCACAGGCAGGAAGTGGCATTGCAAGGTACAAGCAGACTGGGGAATCTATAGCCCCTCCCCCAGTCTGCTGATTTATAACTATCCACCCCCCCGCGACAGCCCTCCGTCCGGACCTTCACCTATTACTTATTTAAAAAAACAAACATGAGATGTGTCTCTATAGCCCAACAGGACAAATTGATGATCGGCACGGTAAAATATTTAACAAAATGTTGTAAGCATGAATTGCTTTTATTTATTTATTGGTTCGCTACTTGTGTCTAGTGACAATAATTCCTTTAAGATACTCACACTCCGAGAGGAGGTCCAGCCTTCTAGCATTGTGGTCCGCAGTCTCGGCCCACTGATTGAGCAGAATGGAACGGACGCCTGCTGCACTCAGCAGGAGCGCTGTCTCCGCCGGTCTTTCCAAGGACAACTGACTTTTACTAAATACAAAAGCACAAGAGTCAAGGCATGAGTTACATGATACAGGAGGAGTCACTGCAAGTGCAAATTCAGATCACAACAATGAAATGACAGCACATATTCCCCATAACAGATGTAAAACTATCTATCGGTGTGTTTCTTCCTTCCTCATCATTCCACAGATAATGCGCATAGCAAAGCAACACCAACTTTCTGAACTGATCCTGAAACTATCCCAGAAGGGACGGCAACAGTTCTTTATGGAGTTAAATCCAATACATGCAATACAAAAACAATAAAATGTAAAATGCTTAACCACCACACAAACTGGTTGCATCTCACCTCTAGCTGGGGGAGTGCCTGGTCCCGCCAATCACAAATGGCTGCCCCGGGAATGCGTCTAGCTAAAGGTATAATGAGACGTATAATGGGACGTGCGATGGGGCATCCTCTAGAGACCAACCGTTCAAGAACTGAATAGAAACCCATATATTGTTGTATTGAGCAGCTGTTGAGGAATGAGAGAATTGCATATGGGGGGTTTGGTTTAGAGTTTTTTCCGCTGCCATGGTTTCCCCCCCCCCCTTTTTGTTTTGTTTTTCCCCCTTTCTCCCCATGTTTCTCCATTAGAATAATTGGGGTCAGACCGATTCGTTCCTGCCGGTCAGTATTTGGGTTAATTGTGGAATGTAGACCCCATTTGGGGTGTTGGATGGGATGTTTGTATAAACACCCTGCAAAAAATTTTTTGATCTATGGGATGTGTGATAGGATAGATGGATGGGGATTGCCCGTCCGGGTTCATAGCCCTTAGAATATCCCTCCCCTATACATTGGGTCCTGCATATATATATATTTTTTCTATTTTTTCTGTTTTCCCCTTTTTTCCCACTCCCTTGTCCCCCCCTCTTTCCCCCCCCCCCCTCCCCCCCTGTTTATCTGTTTCCCTCCTTTTTAGATCAGGTAGAGGTCTATAGAAATTAATTAGAGGTTTCCTAAGTTATAGGATTATAATATATGAGATGTGGTTATGCTGAATTCTTATAAACTGTATTATGTTCATTTATAATAGGATCAGGTTTATGTGTTTAGGTAGGTAGGTTGCTGTGGCATGGGCCTGGGAGAGGGTCCCCTCTGTGCTCGTCTGCCTCGCACTGCGCCAAGTGGGCAGGCCGACGGGTAGTACGCTTGTACTCCCCGCGGCCGGTCACAATCTCTGCTCGTTTCACAGCCAGCGTCGGCTGACGCTGGGACAGGGGCCGGGGCCGCTGACGCACTTCCGGCCGGGGTGCGTCGGTGGGCCTAGGCGGCCTGTCATTGGCTGGGGTCGCCGGCGCACTTCCGGCCGGGGTGCGTGCGGCGGCGCGGCCACGAGCAGATCCCGTTGGCGTGGGAGCGGGGCTGGTGAGTATATAGGGGTGCCCACCAGTACAGGGCCCTACTTGTCTTGCCCTTGAAGTAACGGGTCCCCGACCGTTACGAGCGCGTAGGCTAGGGGCAGGGGGACACACCGACAGGGTGGCCAAGTGTATGGGTAATGTACTGTTGCACATGTGATATGGTTTTGGTCTGTTTTACTTTTTCCGCTCTTGGCGGTCCTCTTATATAATTATATAGCACTTAGCACGTAGCACTTTAAATGTTTTGTAGTTAGATAAAGGCACTATTATGATGTTTGATACATAGAGGTTGTATTAGTTGGCACAGGATAATAGTAAAGAGCCGGCGGTTTGCGCCCCCTGGTGGTCACTGCGTGACCTTTTAGATGTTTTTAAATGTCTGTAATATGTGATCCATGATTTATGATTAAAAATAAATAGGTTATTTTTGTACTCCTTAATTGGATGGTGCTGTTTTGCTGGCTTTTTTGGGGGGATTGTGGGATCTCCTCCTATGGTTTTAACGTATAGATACACGGCCAGTGTAGCACATCCCAAATACTAGTTAGTGCGGCCATAATTTTTGTTAATAGCTAAAGGTATAATGAGGGCGTGACCTGCGCATGCGTCATTGGAATGAGGTTAGATGAGTGGGTCCGACAGTTTAATGGGGTTTCACACAGTGGGGCATCCTAGCTTGGAATGCCTATGGCTCCGTTGCGTTAAGAGCAGGCATTTTGTAAATATGCTGAAGAGGCATTGTGGTAAAATATGTGCTGCACTTTTGATGCGTTAGAAATACGTTTTCATTGCATTTTATAAAAGAACATTTTTTGTATAGTAAGTAAATGGTAAATTCTATGGCAACGCAGGTACACTGCGTTATATGTGCATTGTGCTTCCATTGCCAAAGACTTATATGGACCTGTTACAATGTTGCGCTGAAAGAGGTGTCTGTTTTTTCGATGCGCTGCGCAACGCAGAGCAGATCTAGAATAATGTACAATGTTTCCTCTGTGTTCTAACTGCGTTTCAACGCAGCGCAACAACGTAGAGAAAGCAAAGAGGTGCGAACAGAGCCTTAGACTCTTGGAGATGGTTGGTCTATCTCCCTATTGGGCATCCCGAATTGCGATGCTCTGCTGTGTGAATCCCCGTATCACCCAATCTACTCACCTCTTCCACAAGCCTGTGTCATATCCTCAGCCTTCCTCTAGCTAGGCGTGCCCACAGCTAGAGCCGGGGGCAGAGAGGTGGCCAGCGGCTGACTGGCCCATGCATGCGCCATGGGAACAAGAAAAAGGTGAGTTTTTGGCCCATCCTGGGGGATACAATACCGATTTTTGATGCCACGCCACTGAGGAACAATGCCTAAAAAAGACTTTTCTTGGGTGTCACACTAAGCGGATATATTAGCTCACATAGCAATAACCTTTATAGTATGTGGTTTGTGAAGGAAATTAAGATGACCTACAATTGTACTAAAAAATAATAAAAATAAAAATCACACAACACACAAACATAAAACACTATACAGATACAGATTGCCACCTGCCCACCACCTCTGCTGTTTCATGACCAAGTCCGGGCTGCCACCTGCACACCCCTTCCGATCCATGTAATGACCATGTCCAGCCTGCCACCTGCTCACCACCTCTGCTCTGTTCAATGACCACATCCAATCTGCCACCTGCCCACCACCTCTGCTCTGTTCAATGACCACATCCAGTCTGCCACCTGCCCACCACCTCTGCTGCTTCATGACCATGTCCATTCTGCCACCTGCCCACCACCTCTGCTGCTTCATGACCATGTCCAGTCTGCCACCTGCCCACCACCTCTGCTGCTTCATGACCATGTCCAGTCTGCCACCTGCCCACCACCTCTGCTGCTTCATGACCATGTCCAGTCTGCCACCTGCCCACCACCTCTGCTGCTTCATGACCATGTCCAGTCTGCCACCTGCCCACCACCTCTGCTGCTTCATGACCAAGTCCGGGCTGCCACCTGCACACCCCTTCCGATCCATGTAATGACCATGTCCAGCCTGCCACCTGCCCACCACCTCTGCTGCTTCATGACCATGTCCAGTCTGCCACCTGCCCACCACCTCTGCTCTGTTCAATGACCACATCCAGTCTGCCACCTGCCCACCACCTCTGCTGCTTCATGACCATGTCCAGTCTGCCACCTGCCCACCACCTCTGCTGCTTCATGACCATATCCAGTCTGCCACCTGCCCACCACCTCTGCTGCTTCATGACCATATCCAGTCTGCCACCTGCCCACCACCTCTGCTGCTTCATGACCATGTCCAGTCTGCCACCTGCCCACCACCTCTGCTGCTTCATGACCATGTCCAGTCTGCCACCTGCCCACCACCTCTGCTGCTTCATGACCATATCCAGTCTGCCACCTGCCCACCACCTCTGCTGCTTCATGACCATGTCCAGTCTGCCACCTGCCCACCACCTCTGCTGCTTCATGACCATGTCCAGTCTGCCACCTGCCCACCACCTCTGCTGCTTCATGACCATGTCCAGTCTGCCACCTGCCCACCACCTCTGCTGCTTCATGACCATGTCCAGTCTGCCACCTGCCCACCACCTCTGCTGCTTCATGACCATGTCCAGTCTGCCACCTGCCCACCACCTCTGCTGCTTCATGACCATGTCCAGTCTGCCACCTGCCCACCACCTCTACTGCTTTATGACCATGTCCAGTCTGCCACCTGCCCACCACCTCTGCTGCTTCATGACCATGTCCAGTCTGCCACCTGCCCACCACCTCTGCTGCTTCATGACCATGTCCAGTCTGCCACCTGCCCACCACCTCTACTGCTTTATGACCATGTCCAGTCTGCCACCTGCCCACCACCTCTACTGCTTTATGACCATGTCCAGTCTGCCACCTGCCCACCACCTCTGCTGCTTCATGACCATGTCCAGTCTGCCACCTGCCCACCACCTCTGCTGCTTTATGACCATGTCCAGTCTGCCACCTGCCCACCACCTCTACTGCTTCATGACCATGTCCAGTCTGCCACCTGCCCACCACCTCTGCTGCTTTATGACCATGTCCAGTCTGCCACCTGCCCACCACCTCTACTGCTTCATGACCATGTCCAGTCTGCCACCTGCCCACCACCTCTGCTGTTTCATGCAGGTCTGGCCTTAGGATGGAAGGTACACTGTGGGAGACTACAGAATGCCCCCCCCCAACACACACTGTTCTTCCTTACTACTGGCCTACTGCCCCACATGGCTGCCGACAGCCGCCAGGGTCTGCCGAAAGCCCCTGCACATAACCTAGAATCAAGCCTGATGCCAGCCAGGGGTACACACTTGCTAAAGTGTTTCCTAGCTATTGGCTTCCAATTCACTGCCCCGTGTGAATGCCCATGTAGGGTGGTGAACTGGCAAAGGTTGAGGTGGCAATGCAGGTTTAGGCAAGAGGCTAGAAGTGAGTGGACCAGCTGCTGGCCTGCTTTAAAGTGGACTAAAACCTGAATTTTCCAGCCCTGAAGTCTAAAAGACTCTGGAGCTGTCCGATTCTCTATCCCCGGGCCATTCGGATTCCTCACTGTTAGAAACCACCCAGGATCACTGGTATATATACCTCACAACTGATCTCATGACGCATGTATGGGCCACATCCCTAGCTTTCCCGATTGATATGCTGTCAAACTGGAGGGAGCCGGGGATGCCAGCTGCTCCCTGCTCTCGAGGCCGGGCCCTGTGAACAAGAAGAGTTCTATACCTTGCATTAATATCTACAGCATAGGGTGCTGATTGGATGAAAGCCTGCGTATATGCCAATCCAAATGCGATTATTCTGCTGATTCCAGGGTGGTTCACACAGTGAGACATCAAACATTTAGATTCCACTGGGATGGGGTACACTTTGAAGGGCAGAACAGATGTGAACATGGCACACAAACTGAGCAGGAGAATGGGAAATTGAGCAACTAACCTGTAAACTGAGTGGGTGGGGGGGGGGGGGGGCAATTGAGTGGGTGGATGCAGCTGCATGACGCCCTGTGCAATGGCACACCTCGCACACCCCAATGGCCGGCCCTTGTTCCATGATCGTGTTCATGTCCAGTCAGCCACCTGACATCTGCCCCATGACCACATCCAGTCTGCAACCACAACTCCCTAACCACAGTAAGTGTTATCATGTTATTGCTTAGTGACTGAATTGTGTCCTGGTGACTCCCACGTCATGTTTCCCCAACTGCTTATCTAAAACTGTGAATAAAAATTATCCATATTTAAGATTTTGAAGCCACTAATGCAATCTTAGAAATACTTAAATT
This sequence comes from Gastrophryne carolinensis, assembly GCA_027917425.1. Classification (NCBI taxonomy): domain Eukaryota; kingdom Metazoa; phylum Chordata; class Amphibia; order Anura; family Microhylidae; genus Gastrophryne; species Gastrophryne carolinensis. The sequence continues at coordinate 608,479,444 of CM051235.1, forward strand.
AAAACTGTGAGTAAGATTTAAACTTTTACAAATTATCCATATTTAAAGATTTTGAAGCCACTAATAAAATCTTAGAAATACATTCATTTGCCTGATATCATACAATCAGCATTGTTGCCATCCTTACCTCTTCTGCACATCAATTGTGGACTGCCGGAGAAAACTGCGACTTGACCGCATCTGATCTAGTAACACCATCAGCTGACATTCTGAAAGAGACGCGCCATAAATAAGCCACATTAGATCGAGACGTGAACTTTGCATCATTTGTTTCATTTCAGAAGAATGTTACCATCTTCAGGATAGGTCAATGGGCTTTATTGTTCTGTCAGTAAAGGTCATGTCCATGTGGATAAAGAAGATTCTTTATTGTCAGTTACTTTCTTTTTTTTATCCAATCCAAGAGATATGCCTGGAAACTCATATTTTGGATGGCGTAGGGTAGATTTAGATCACTAATGTTGTGAGATTTAGTTTCCCTTCCTTCCAGGAGTGACATAAGGTCATCAAACAATATTTCCAAAGATTTTCATCAGGGCGAAAGTAGTTTCAAGTAGTAGTCAAGGGCAGCTTGATACCACATTTACTTGCCCATCCAATCATGCTGTGGATATACCCCAGCCCTCTAGGAAGGCTCTCAGTGCTAAGGGGACAATCCAACAGGATTGTTGCATTAGATGTTATACGCAAAATAATGTACTGTCCCCCTAGTTTAAATGTGAAGGTGAATGGGAAGTGGGTGGGTGAGGTGGTTAAGAAGTGGGTTACTATGTTCCTGTTTGATAGATGAGAACCTCCTGGCCACCAGGCATTCATGTACCACCAGGAGATGATCTCATTGTTGACTTGGGAGTGGATATAGTGGCAGCTGTGGGTCTGGAATGGTTTGAGGTTTCTGTTTGCTCCTGCCTGCTAAAAGGGCAGAGCTGGGTGTTCTGTAAGTGGTTCTGCTTCCCTTATTTGTGTAGTGACCGTATTTGGATGAGAATTTGCTCCTGCCCAGCCATTATCCTATTCCCTGTTTGGTTGGGATAAGTTGTGTGCTGTTGCCAAGTGTAACCCACACGCCACTACCAGGGCGTGAGGCAAGCTGTTCTTGGGATTTTGAGGGAACTTGGGATTTGGGTCTGGGGAGTCACTACACACACTTGAAGGTCTCTCTCCAACGTTTATTAAGACAACTTCCAAATGAACAACATAAGCCAACACAGTCTCTGTATCCAAGAGGGTCTCTCTAGGGGTTGGGACTATATACCTGCCTACCTTACTTGGTGGACTTCAGAGTACTCTGCTCACTCTTCCTAGGCCCTCATGGATCTTCAACTGCCAGGACATGTCGCTCTTCCTTTCTCAGTGTGGGTGTTATTTCTCTCCCAAACAGTCACTCTGTCTCACAGACTGCCTCCCTAGGCCCTTTGGTGAGCTTTCCACACTGCGCTACACACTACATGACTCCTTCTGGAACACACCCTGTCACTCCCTACAGCAGTGTCTCGTTGTTAACTATATAACTGCTTTCTGTACAGGGATTTATATAATATATTAAGTACCCCCGTTTTCACCTGGGCCACACAAGGCCGACACCAGCACCTGGCAAACCTGGGTGGATGCTAGGGCCTACTTCAGTTTGCAATTTTATTTTGTAGTGCTTAAAGCCAGCATACCAGGAAAGTGATGGGAGCTGGTGGTGGTGGTGATGGTGGGTGGGGTGGGGGGATCAAGTGTGCTGTACCATACATGCAGTTTTACTGCCAAGACACACCGGAATTGTATTGTCCAAGGGCCCACATAAGCTGGCCCTGGCTGTTTCCACTAAACAGGGGGATATGCAGCACACTAGGGAAAGTGCATGGGTTTATCAAGAACATAGTCAGATGGGTACTTGCAGCACCTCCACCAGAAATGTCTGGGTCACATACAACCTAAATCTCTAGGCCCCCTTCCTTGGTGGTCCTTTAGAGATACCCAGAGAGAGCTGCACAATGCAGTGCCACATACTGAGTTCCCAAAGTATTGGGTAAGTATATTGTAATGTCAGGACTTAATGGTGGTGGGAGGGGGTGGGTTGGGGTGTGCATGGACAAGGTAGGGGGGTAGATTAATGGAGGTGGGAGGGGGAAAATGAGTGGAGTCCAGTGGGAGGATGATTGAGTGGAGCTAGGAGGGCAAGTAGAGCTGGGAGAGAGGATAGTGGCATTGTGATGGTGGGGGATGGTGGCTCTCCAAGGTGGGTTAGTGAGTGGCACTGGGAGGGGGTGGATAAGGTAACCTAGGTGGTGAGTGAGTGAAGCTGGTTGAGGATGCGTGGCACTGGTAGAGGGTGGTGGAGCCACCACAGCCCAGGGAGCCAATTCCATTGCTCTACATGGAGAGGGTCCTGGTCCATGTAAGAGAGGAGAAGGGATTGTTAATAGAATACGGAAGAAAGGTTAAGTTGAACAAGGATAATAAGCAGCCTCCTACCCAGGCAGCCATTCCAACTTGAGGGGCCACATAGTGGAGGTCAAAGTCCCAGCAATTGATAAGAAGTAACTTACGGGGGTTTATATAATTGCTTTGTCTGGATGGGGTGTGGCGGGTATTTGGGATGGGGATGGCGGGGCATCTCCAGGAACTGGGCTTGGCCCTCTGCCCCTTTGTCTCCAGCCTATGACGTCTTCCTCTGACACCACGCAGCTGCCCCTGGTGTGATTTGAAAGGCTCCTTCCTATAAAGGAAACTTGTTCCAGCAACATGACAGGTAAGAATAAAGGGGAGACCCTTCTGAAACGCATCAGTTTTGGGCACTGTCAGGAAAACGTTTTTAAACGGGTGAATGAAGAGTGTGCCAGAGTCACCTCCTGGTGCATCGGCAAAGCTGCGAGAAAGGTGAGCTGTCTTTTTGTGTTTTCTTGGTTCAGATACAGAGGTTAGATTTCAGAGAAGAAAGCGGGGACGTAACTTGAGAAGATGCAACTACACCTGGGCACAGGAGATCAGGGGGTCCCATCATTGTTGCTCCTCCACCTTAATAATCATATTTGTGCTCACTTAGCATCATTTAGATAAAGTAAGTGCCATGTGTTTGCCTTTTCAGTCTTTAGTTTTCTAGCTGCATCCAACTATGTTAAAATACAAAAAAAAAAAAATACTGTATGAGCCATGAAAAGGCCCCATTTACAGTTCACACTAGGGACCCTTCGCATTTAGTTACGTCACTGCATACATCCCAAGGCTCCACCTTTAGAAGGACCCCTGCACTGGAAGGGTGATGTAGTGAGAAGTAGGTCAAAGCTAGAGGTTTAGGGTTAAGAGAGCATCAACCTTGGGGAAGGGTCCAAACATAGTCAGCAAAGTCAATTCTGCTGGGCATCTAACTATTCACAGAGAAGAAGAGTGAGGGGGAAGGGGGTTCATATGGGTCTGGGATGTATGTAGGGAAGGAAGGGTTGGGGTGTGGAGAGGGGTGCATGCTTGAGAGGGAGGGCGCATGGCGAAGACAACCTGAGATCCGGACAAATAAAACACTGATATTTTGAATATAGGCCAATGGAAGGGCTGGTTTAGAAGAACCTAGCAGTACAGAGGGTACAGGTAGGCAGTAGCGGACTGGGGCCCAAAACCAGCCCTGGATTTTACCTGAGGCATCCCTGCTGAGGCCCCACCAACCATGATGCTGGGGCTATAGAATTGAGGCTGGAGGTTCCTTGGCTTGTGATCTGGACAAATACAAATAGAACACTGCTGTCATGTCCCACGACGTGCATTTTATTCTACCCGGGGTAATGTTTTGATATGATGTTTATTTGCACAGGCTGAGCAGTGTGCCTTTAATTCCCCTTGTCCCTTCCAGGCTCCCTTAGTCTTGCTCTGATGCAAGTGGCTCCTTTCTTCTTCCCCTTTCCTTCCGCCATTTTAGTCTGGTATCCGAGCAGTGCAGACATGCTGCTCCCATTATGCAGCTACAGTCCTTTTACCTACTGCTTTGTATGGGTCACATCACACGTTTTCCAGCTGCATTGAATGTACATGTCTGCTGTAAGTAGTTTGCTGCAAGATTCTGTATCGAAATAAAGCTTTTGGAATTATCTACATGACCCTGGCGTAGTTGAGTTAAGCTATCTGCCAAGCCTTATGGAGTAAGAGAAAACATCCATCACAGACACACGCAAGGGATGCGGAGCTGTCTACAGGATTCCATTTACTGCCATTTGGGTGAGTCAGAATAACTGCCATTTTGAATATGGGCCAATGGAATGACTGGTTTAGAAGAGCCTAGCAGTACAGGTACCAGTAGGCAGTGGCGGACTTGGGCCAAAAATCAGCCCTGGATTCTGCCAGCCTATTGACGGCCTGAGGCATCTCTGCTGAAGGCCCACCAACCATGATGCTGGGGCTATACCATTGGGGCTGGAGTTACTTGGCTTGTGGGTACAGTGGGGCTGGGTACAAGGGGCTGAGAGACTAAGGAGCCAGGGATTGAATGCGGGTGTTAAAAGCAGCGGCCTAACTTACCCCAAAGCATTGTGGTCCACCAGGCATTGTCCCAGGTCTCCCTATGGCCAGTCCACCCCTGCCGGTAGTTGCGTTTAGTTATACTCTACACACCTTACAGTGCTACTTGTGCTGCTGCCACCATCAACATCAAAGTAGTTAAGTATTTCAAACTAAAATATTGTACGTGTTTGCCAAGCACAGAATATACATTCATATATATTTCATGTGTTGCATCTTACAACATTAAATACACTCACCTGTCAAGTTGATAGCAAGGAGTTTATCCAGCATTACATAAGCCAAAAACCTCTCAGGGCCATAGAATATGAAAGCGCTGCAATCTGTCATCAGATTTTCCCATTCCGCAAGGCTGGAATAAAGAAGGTCATCATTGTGCGCAGTTTTTTTTCATCGCTCAGGCATTTTTAATAAGTCATGTGACCTAAACTCAAGGCAAAACCATACAAACTACTAAAGGTGTTTATGGCCTGATTTACTAAGGGCCTTATTTATAGGATAGCGCCAGGTAGTGTCTCACTAGCGCCAGGTAGCGCCAGCTATCGGCGGCTACCGACTCCAGAACGCCAGGCGGCGGACACAATCACGCATTTATCACGCTAAATGAGGCTAGCGCCGGCGAGAGCGTCAGCTAGCGCGGGATTCATCATGTAGCAGACTGCAACGAACAGCGACGCTGCTAATCCCATCACAGCGCCAGGTATGACCTCTCGCTACCTGGCGCTCTCCAATGCATTTCAATGGAGCAATCTTTAAATATTCATAATTAATTGATTTTAGGGGTTTTTTTTTTTTTAAATGGCAAAAATTCTGTGACCACTTCGGCAATGTTAGATTTTAGAAGGTAAAAAAAAAAAAAATTTGTGCACAATTGAGCTTACAGGTCTGATATTAATGTATTCATATTACAAAATGTTAAGAAAAACTTGTTTAATTTTTAAATCAAAAAATATGGTTGTTTGGGGGTTAAAAACTACTTTTAACCCATCGCCGCCAGCGCTCTGGGGTTTAAACAAGCATTTCACAGCGCGAGAATTTTTTGAGCGTGATTTGTTAATGAATATGGTGGGAGCCGTTCGCTCTGGCCATTCGCTGTCAGGCGCACCCATACAGCGCGGAACCTGTGAAACAGCGACTCCTAACCCCGTATTCAACATTAACGCACACCAACTGAGTCGCTGTCAACAAGCGAACTACGGCCAAGCACAGCGAATACTAGCTGGCGCTGTGAAAATCACGCTACTGGCGCTCATCTGTCGCTACCTGGCGCTATTAATGAATCGGCCTCTTAGTGCGCTGACACAGGCGGATACAGCTGCCGGCTCGGTCTGTGCCTTGGTAAAATCTAGTTCAGGCATAGTGAGGTTTAGGTCAGCATACAGGGCACAGAAGACAGCTCATAGTAAATATTATTTAAAGCGGAACAAAACCCACCAGGGGCCAGCCTGAAATCTAAAAGATTTTTCCTAGGATCAGGATGCCCCGCTGTGTGAAGGCCACTAGGGTGCCCGTAAAAAATCCCCTTTCCCCGCTCCAGCGGTGCATGCGCGGGCTCCCATTCAATGAAAGCCTTTTGCTTTTAGACAAAGGCTCTGATTGTTTAGCTTCTGCCGCAGCCTATCTGAATGGCTGGGATGGGAGTGCGCGCACGTCATCGGAGATGCAGCATTGCGCGCCTCCGCCCCAGCCATTCAGATAGGCTGGAGTGGGAGCGTCGAGGATATGGGAGATGCTCCGAAAGGAAGTAAACATGGCAAAAGGCTCCGATTGCACAAGGGCCTGCACATGGACCGTTGGAGCGAGGAGAGGTGAGTTTTTCTGGGCATTTTGAGGGGCTTTGGGGGGCTTCACAAAGTTCCGGGGGCATGGAACAAAACCCAGAAAAGTTATATTCCTAGGTTTTGTTCTCCAATAGGGATGTTGCATTCTGTGATAATTAGTAAAAAATTAAAAAAATGGCTTAGCGCACAGAATCGCAATGTACCAGGTGTAGGAGCAACACATATTAGGCAACAGGTTCCAGGGCTTGCTCAAGAAAAAAAATTAAGTGAAATGGCATAGCCCATATACCGGGAGCAAGAGTGACAGGTCTCAGAACAACAAGTCCCCTTATTCTCACCATTTTTTTTCTATAGGGAGAGAGCAGCATTTATTACGAATAAAATGGAACCTTTAATCGGTTAAATAAAATGGGCTAGCACACACAATCGCAAAGTACCTTAATAGGAGTAAGAGCACTGTGTTTAAGACAACAAGTACCACTGTTCAGGTAATTAATTTATAGGAGGGGGGGTTCCATGGCTCATTAAAGTGGACCAAAACCCAGCTGGATCGGCCCGGGAATCTTATCCCTCCCCACGAGGCATCCAAAATCGGGATGCCCCGCTGTGTGAAACCCCCCAGGACACCCGCTGAACTCACCTGAATCCCGATCCAATGGTGCATGCGTGGGACGCATCTCGCGCTCCTCTCTAGCAGGGCGCGTTCCCGCGCCGCCCATTTGCGAATGGCCGGCGCGGGAGCGCTCCCTGTTAGAGGGAAGCGCGAGATGCGGTCTCCAACGCGCTCGGAGCCTCTGAGCTTAGACGTCGCTTAGATGCCCATAGCACAGCGGCTCCGAGCGCACTAACTGGAGGAGCAGCCGCGCATGCGCCGTAGGACCAGGGGGAGGTGAGTCGGCTGCGGCGATCTGGGGGGTCACAAGGTGGGGCACCCCCGATCAAGGTGCCCCGGGGGAGTGGACCAAAACCCAGTATAGTCAAAATCCTGGGTTTTGGTCCACTTTAAGGACTTAAATAGGAGCACTTGCTACCCGAAATGCAGGGCCAGGATCAGCACTGGGCTTACAAAGACAGGTGCTGGTCATGTGGAAGACTTCTTCCCTTTGATTGGCCATTAGGAGATTCTTTCTTCTAGTCTACCTATCTTTCTTTCCTTTCATTCTTCCTTTATTTCTTTATTGCCTTCTATTCTTTCTGATATCTGGTAATTTCCTCTGTTCTTTCTTTCTGTCATTCCTTCTATTATTTCTTATCTTCTATCCTTTTTAACTTACTTTGTCATTCCTTCTATTTGTTATTTCCTATTCTTTCTATCTTTCATTCATACATCCATTCACTTCTTTCTCGCCTTCTGTTCTTTTTGACTTACTTCTGCTTTTATTTTTTCCTTTTGTCTGCCATTTCATTTTTGATCTTTCCGTTTCATCTTCCTTTCACACCTACTTTCTTTCCGACTTTCTTTTTTGCCTTCTATCCATTCCTTTTATTATTTCATACTTCCTTTCTGACTTACATCAGTTCTTTCTTTTTATGTCATTCCTTCTATTCTTTCTGGCCTTCTGTTCTTGCCTATTCTTTCTCTCTTTTATTTATTCATTCAGTTCTTTCTTGCCTTCTGTTCTGTCTGCCTTACTTTCTGCCATTCCTTTTATTTTTTATCTGCCATTTCATTTTTATGCTTTCCGTTTATTCTTTCTTTCACACCTACTTCCTTTCTTGCCTTTTATCCATTCCTTTTATCATTTCATACTTCCTTTCTGACTTTTTTTAAAATTTCTTCTGTTCTTTCTTTTTATGTCATTCAATTAATTCTCTCTTGCCTTCTGTTCTTGCCTTCTGACTTACTCTGCTGTTTCTTTTATTCTTTCTTTTTGTCTGCCAGTTAATTTTTAACCTTTCCATTTAATCTTCCGTTCACACCTACTTTCTTTCTGACTTTCCTTCTGTCTTGCCTTCAGTCCATTGCTTTTATTATTTCATACTTCCTTCCTTCTTCTTACTTTTTTTACATTACTTCTGTTCTTTCTTTTTATGTAATTCATTCTGTTCTTTATTTCATACTTACTTTCTTTCATTATTTTCTATATTTGATATTTCTATATTTATATCTTTCTGGCCTTCAATTCTTTTTTTCTGATTTTCTCCCTTTCTTCCTGTCATTGCTTCTATTCTATCTTTCTTTCTGACAGCTGTCATTCTTTTTATTCTTACCTAATGGTTTCATTCATTAAATTCATTCCTCCTTTTTTAATTATTTTATAAGAACCTTGAGCTTTTTAGGGGAGAAATTCATGCAAGACAAATATGATGCCACCCAGCAAAAAATGTACAGATGGCACCACAGAGGAAACTCACGATACGCTCCTAAAAGACGTGATCCTGACCCGATGGACAAATCAAATAATCCCAGAAGTGGGGCCACCTCTAGAAATAGTTTCACATACTCACAGAGTTCTTTTTTGTCAGACAGCACCGACGAACTAGACGGGGGGGCTCGAGAAAGAAGAGGCGACAGAGGGGTGAGATTGAGAGACCGCAACAAATGGGGGTACGGCAGACAGATACAACCTCGGCCCAGATAACTTCAAGTAGCGGCCGGGACCCCAACATGAGTATGACCATTGAGCCAACGTGTCTAGATGCGATAACTCCTCCAACAGATGACAATCTTCAATTACAGATAATTAATCTAACAGATGTGCCTTTATCACAAGATGAGAGACGGTTACTCCTAAAGAAACATTTCGCGAACCTCCAGCGACACAAAGATGGCATTGATTGGGACCCAGAGGAGGTACGGCCTCTGGCCATCTTGGAGGAGCTCAATGATCAGACCATGGATCAGTCAAAAAAGAATTATCTAAAGAAGAAATCGACTTTCTCTGCCCCACTATCCACGAACCCAGCGATTCAAACATTTTTTCAAATGAGAGTGTCACTTTTCTGGACCTACATCTTATGGTGACACCCGAGGGGCATATAGAGACCACGCTACATCGAAAGGACACTGCCACAAACAGCGTATTACATTTCGACAGTGCACACCCAGACCACCTTAAGAGAGGCATACCAACCGGCCAATTCCTCAGGATAAAACGCAATTGCAGTACTCACAAGGAATTTGAGAGACAGGCGGCTCTTCTTAAGGAAAGATTTAAAGCCCTGGGCTACCCGAAGCGACCCCTGGCAGAGGCCATGAGAAGGGCACGATTCTCCAGTCGTAAGGATCTTTTACAAAAACGTACACGCCAGTCATCACAACAACAAATCGGAGTAGTTACTAGGTACAACAACCAATGGGGCCAAATAAGGACCATCTTGGCACAGCATTGGGACATCCTGAAAAGTGATAGAGACTTAAAGGAGTGGATCCCAGATAGACCACGGGTGATAGCAAGAAGAGCAAAAAATCTGAGGGATCACCTGTGCCACAGCCATTTTGCGCAATCAGAAGATTCTTGGCTGAAGACTATGGGCAGCAAAGGCTCAGCGCCCTGTGGGAAGTGTTCCATCTGCAAACACATGAAACCAACTAAAGTGGGGAGACTAAAAACGTGCTGAAAACCAGAGTGCAGTCACATCTCTCCAACATCCGACTAGCATCTCGGGACTTTGAACAAGATGGTGGTCAGATATGGTGCGGCCGGTTGTGGGAGAGAACATCGTGGACGGACTCAGAGGACACGCCTTCCCACGGTTGGGGCAAGATACATTCCATGGAAGTCAAGCCCTGGCGACCTGCGATTTGGCATTAGCAACCCTCCTGCATTTTTCACCCCATTATAGAGATGAGTCAGAAGTGGGACCTTTTTGCACCTGTGTTGCTTGGATCGGCACGTTAAACCCTAGGATTGGACCAATGAGCATCTCATAGTAGCCACCATAATCCTGTGGACATGAGGACTATACACATGTATCTGTGCATGGGACTAAACAGCGCTTCAAGTAGCAGCCCACTTTAAATCCAGAGCCGCCTATCAACTTTATATAATGTTATAGTTATAGTGGACCCACATTTGTGCATAATGCTTGATGGATGTTTTTTGCATATATGTATTTATCGTTGTAAGTGGGGATTTGGCTCCCCCTGAATTGTGGTTTAGCTCCGCATCTTTCCAACACTGTTTTGCTCTGCATGTTGATTGCATCTGGTGCTCGGCGCCGTGTTGGGCTCGACGTGCGCGCCCCGCCCCCTGTCGCCTTCCGTCCACTCTGGCCACTCCCGCCCCCCTGTTTGCAGCTGATGACGGCGGCCGGGTCATCACGGGGGCGTGTCTGCCTGCGGGTGGGCGGTCGGCGACTCCTCACCTGCCTGGTGACGGGGGCGTGTGACGCAGCGGCGGCCCGCTCGGCCGAGCATAAGAGCGTCACATGCGGATTACTCAGCACCCCTATCAGAAGCCGTGTAGCAACGGCGGAGCGTACGGGGCAGCTCGGGTCTCCTGGCGTCATGTTAGCAAGTTTGGGCGCTATTTACCTTTCATTGTCTGCTTGATTGATGTTTATATCTTTCATTGGGGCACTTTGCAACTTATTTTTACTTATGTGTTTGATATAGTTTTGTTAATATTTGATACACCATCATTGTTTTACTATGTATCAATGTTTGAGTTACACATACATACACATGTGAAATCCTAGCACGGTTGTATCTTGGTTTATTAGCAGCCTGTTTTTGGGTCCCCTTCAGGCTCCTTGTTTTGGCACATGTTTGTATATATCTATTGCCTTATCCCTCATTAGGTTAGCGGCACTATTTTTAGTTTTTCTTTTGGTGCACTATAAGTTTATGCAATCATCCCATGGTGGGCGGTTTTCAATTCGATTTTTTATTAGGCCTTGTATATAAATTTGTTTCCCCTATAGTACTTGTTTTTCTTTAATACACCGTTATATAGTCATTATCTTGGTCAGCACACACGTTGCATAGTCCCTTATTTGCCACCGCCCGCACTTGATATCCTTAAGTATTAATTCATTTATTAATTTATTTATATTGGGTATAGGATTTATTCATTGATTGTAACGATAATAACTTTAGGATTAATCCAGCACATGCTGACGTCAGTGCTGGTGCTTTATCAGTAAGAATTGTTTCACCAGGAGACCTCTTCTTTTAATCTTGTCTTGTCTTTTTTGTATTTTTTAACCTTTATATGCCAGAAATAAATTAAATTATATTGTCTATTCTTTACATATCTACTGGTGTGCCCTTATTTCTGAGTTCCACTTTTGTTTTTTTCTCATGGTGTATTTTTAGGGGACATGTTTTTCCCAGGGCAGCCAGCTAGCATTACTGTCAGGATTGTCATCCCACAAGGGGCCCACTGACACTGTTGCCCAAGGGTCCACATAAGCCTGTAGCCAGCCCCGCTGAAACGCATTGCTCTTGCTCCTAGTACTTGAGTAATTGCGTAAGGCTATTCCCTGCTCAACATTAACAGTCTGGTTGGCACTCCTATTAAGACTATAATTGAAGAATAGATAAATTCCGAAGGGATAAAATCCTCAATTATCCCATAATACGATACAAGTAAAATAAATAAGAAGGTAGGAGCACACCACTAGTTTGATTTGCAAATAATTGTATTGAAAAGGATATCTATTATATACATATATACATGCATTAAATACTAGTTACTATGAGACATAGATGGGATGTGCACTTCTATTACATCTAAATATTTTAGAAAAAAAGGATACATATATTAGGCAGAGATCCAAGTATGTTGTCCTAGGGGAGCTGTGTGCACCATAGAGATAAATATAAATGAAGAATAACCTTAAAGTGGACCAACACCCACCCCTGATCGGCCCGGGAAATCTATAAGATTAATAGAATGTGATGTAATAGAAGTACACCTACCATCTATGTCACATTGTAACTAGTATTTAATGCATGTATATATGTATATAATAGATATACTTTTCAATACAGTTATTTGCAAATAAAACTAGTGGTGTGCTCCTACCTTCTTATTTATATTACTATTCCCTGGACAATGGAATTTATCCCATCCCGTATGTAACACACAAACTCCTGCATCTGAAAAAACAGTGAAGACATTTCTATTAAGCTTTTAAATCCATCTCGTAGCCTCTGTCTAGGTCATCTCATCCTCACCTCTCATTGTAAAATATCGACTGCGAAACTGTCAACACAACAATAGCCCAAAACAATGAAAAAATAACAATGAAGTAAATGGAGTCTCTTGTATTGACGCCGAAAAGTCAATTGCCGCATCCTGTGCGAAACACAAACCTGGGCACACGCGTGCTGCCTGTAATGCCTTCCCAATATGGAGTGAATTGCTGGCCGTACTTAACAAGGACCTCCTTCATCTTGTACGCCGGGCTGATTGTTTCTAAAGAAAAAAAAAAAGACACAATTATATAAACGGATTTTGCTTTTAATAATGACAATTTATGTAGCTATAATTTGGGCGACCAAAGATCACTTTTATTACCCAACAGTATATCACAATTGTGTTAAATAATTGCAGCATCAACATTGATGGAAGCTAAGCCAGCTTATTGTTTGCCATGGCATTGTTGCCAAACAGATTAAGATGTAATTGCCGGTTCACCTATGTACGAGATAGATAGAAGATAGTTTAGATACTTTTAAAGATGTTTTTGATGATCTTCTGAGGTTCCACATTGGAGAGACAGGAATTTAAGAAAAAAAAATCAAAAACCACATGGTTGGGCCCTGGAATATAAAAGTTTACAGGCCCTGCCGCTAGCATACCATCTGGGCATCCTACGCCGGATGCTGCGCTGTGTGAAACCCCCCTGGGGCACCAGTGATTTTATCTGATCCTGGCGGTCCTGCAACGTGATTGCATCAGCACCTGTATCCCCGGCTTCCTTGCGGCTGTGCGTGTTCCCACTCCCAGCCTTTCTGAATCGCTGGACATGGAAGAGCGCGCGCCTGAACAGCGTGCTGGGGATGTGGCTGGCCAGCTGCACCCTCATCACAGCAGCAATTTTGGGAGAACCCGTTGGCTATCTTCAAAAGTGCCGCAGGTATGGCCTTGGTGGTGAATCCGGTTTTCTTTGCGGAGACGGGGGGGGCGGGCAGCTGATGAGGGGTGGACCCATTTCTGGGTTTTCATCGGCTTTAAAGTGAACCAAAACCCACATTTTTAGCATCCCCAGAATTGCCCCCTCCATGAAGAGAACCATTTAGCCACATTGAATGCTCCTGCTTTCTGAGATCTGGTCTGGCGTTGTGGATTTGCCTGGGGATTTTACGGAAGCTCGTCCACCATTCACAGTCAAACTGGTAGACAAAGCCCTGCCTCCTGCATAGTAACAGTGACCTGTGCTTTAGGGGTATGAAGGGGCATAGGTGTACCTAGACTTTCTGGCACCCGGGGCAAAGATTCTAAATGGTGTCCCCCACCTGTGCTCAGGCCTGTCTTTTGCGCCCCCTTGACTTGCTGCACGGGGGGCACGTGCCCGCCCCCTCAGCTAAGCCCCTGTGAACGTGTATATGGCTTCTGAGCCAATGGGAGGTGTCCCCCACGTATACAGTTGAATGCAAATGTTTTGCCAGTAATTGCTCTTACTGTAAACATTTTAACTGGACAAACAGCCTTGCACGTTTTAAAATTAATCTCATAAAAATTTGCCCCATCTGCAAGCATGATACTGAATCATTGTCCGCATTTTTTTCCTAGTTGCAGCCATCTTGGAGCATCCGGGAGGCTTCTTAATTTCCCAGCATCCCAGCTGTGGTGCTGTATGGACCTAACCGACATAACCCACAATGCAAAGTGGCAGGAAACCCAGCGGCCATTCCTCTTTGCAGGCCACTAGCAGATCTATAGGATGCCATGGGGGGGGGGGGGGAATCAACCAGGGCAGAAGTTACAAAAATACAATTCTGTGAGTACTCACCTGTAGAATTGGTTTTGCCTGTGTTCGGTCCGGGCTGTCCCGATTCATATACGTGTGGGTAGTCCGCCACCAGGTGGCGCCAGTTACTGCAAGATCCAGAGCTGTAACTCCTCCCGGTCTCCTATAAAAAGAGCTGTCTCCATAGAGTTCCCAGAATGTCAAAAAGCAGTAAATGAGACAGGCCGGGAGGCTAAGACAACATGTTAACTAACATGCTACAGCATGTACTCTCTCCAAACAAAGTAAGGACAACGGTCCAATACAAATGATAACAATCACCAAAAGAGGAAATAAACCCAGGACGGGGTGGGACAGCCCGGACCAAACACAGGCAAAACCAATTCTACAGGTGAGTACTCACAGAATTGTATTTTTCCCTGTGTTCGGTCTGGGCTGTCCCAATTCATATACGTGTGGGACATCCAAAAGCAGTGTCCATAATAGGGTGGGATCCCCAGAGCGGAACAGCATGTAGTTCATTTCACTACCGCCTGAAGCACTTTTCGGCCAAAAGCAGCGTCAGCTGAGGCCTTAACATCAACCTTGTAAAACTTAGTAAAGGTATGAACCGAAGACCAGCTAGCGGCCTTACAAACTTGTTCAACAGAGGCCTGGTGCTGAAAAGCCCAGGAAGCACCAATAGCTCTAGTAGAGTGAGCAGTAACACGGATCCTTCCCCTTGGCCGAGTAGGCTTGCACCACCGCCTGTCTAATCCACCTACTAAGAGTGGACTTAGCCGGAGACAAACCCTTCCTAGCACCTTCAGAGAGAACAAAAAGAGAATCCGACCTCCTGAAGGATTCAATCGCAACCAGGTAGTACTTAATGGCCCTGACCACATCCAAGGAATGGAGGGCCCTTTCCTTAGAGTTAGATGGCTCCGGACACAGAGAAGGCAAAATAACCTCATCATTAAGAAGAAAGGGAGAAACAACCTTAGGCAAAAAGTCAGGTTTAAAGCGAAAAACCACCTTATCCTTATGCCGCTCAAGTAAGGAGGCTTCATACAAAGTGCGGGCAGTTCTGACACACGACGCACCGAGGTGATAGCTACCAAAAAGACCACCTTTAGGGTCAAGATAGACAATGCGGCGTCGCACAAAGGCTCAAAGGGCGGACCCTGGAGTGCAGAAGCACCAAATTCAAATCCCACACTGGTAGTACAGGCTTATGCGGTGGAAGAAAATGGGTAACTCCTTGGAAAAAAGTCCTGATCAGCCTATGCTTGGCAAAGGATCTTTGGAAGAAAATGGCCAAGGCCGAGATCTGGCCCTTGAGGGTGCCCAGCTGTAGACCCAAGTCCAAACAGTGTTGTAGGAATTTTAAAATCCTAGAAATGGAAAAAGTACGACAAGGAAAACTCTTGGATTCACACCAGGAAATGTAAGCAGGCCCAACTCTGTAGTAAATCAGGGAAAAAGACTTCTTCCGTGCCTAAATCATGGTCTGAATAACTGTGCCCGACAGCCCCTTCTCCGTTAGGATTGAGGATTCAATAGCCAGGCCGTCAAAGCCAGCGTCTGTAAATTGGGGTGCAGCAGCGACCCTTGCGTGATAAGCCCTGGGTCGTCGGGCATGACATAGCGGTCGACTGACATTTGGATTATGTCCGAGAACCAACTTCTGAACTCCGTCCACGGAATTGCCAGAGCGTCTGTGGTGAAGGCCAGAGGATCTCTTGACAGGGAGACGAACCTAGGAAGCTTGTGATTGTGTCTGGACGCAAACAGGTCCACGTCCGGCTGACCCCAGCGGAGACACAGAGCGTGAAAGATCTTGTTGCTGAGAGACCATTCCCCCAGACAAGAAGCCCCCCTGCTTCTACCCCGGGGATATAAACCGCCGAGATGCAGGGAACATTCTTCTCCGCCCAAGTCAGAACCTGAGACACTTCCTGAAGGGCTCGCCTGCGCTGAGTCCCGCCCTGGTGATTGATGTAGGCGACCGCCGTCAGATTGTCCGAGCGGACCTGGACAGCCTGACCCCTTAGATAAGGAGTCAAATGAAGAAGTACCAGTCGAATCGCTCTCAGTTCCAGGAGATTGATGGGCAGATGAGCCTCCTGTGGACCCCACTGACCCTGGAACTTCAGCGCTTGCCAACCCCCCCCCCCCCCCAGTCGGTCATACTGTGTCCGTGGTAACTATCTCCCACCGGGGATTCAGAAGGGACTTGCCCACCAGCAGATTTCTAGAGTCCAACCACCACAAGAGGGACTGTCTGACCCTGGGGAACAGTGAAAATTCCTGATACAGTGACTCCTGCGTCCAGCCCCAACCGGACAATAGATTCAATCGAAGAGGACTCATGTGGAACTGGGCGAAGGGCAGCGCCTTGAAGCAGGACACCATGAGGCCCACCCGTATCATCTCCAGACGGATCGAAGGTCGCCGACAAGCCAGTAGTGCCTGCGCCTGCGTCTGGAGGCCCTCCACCTTCTGCTGGGGGAGAAACAACTTGACCTCAGAGGTGCCCAGGAAGAACCTCACCATTGAGGGAGTGATAGACGACTTGGGGTAATTGATTACCCATCTGAAATCCTCCAGAGTGGATAACACTGTCCGAGTGTCGCTCTCGGCCTGCTGAAGGGACTGTGCCGCAATCAGCAAATTGTCCAGATAAGGAAGAACCAGAATGCCCCGGTTCCTCAGAGTGGCCATGATGCCTGCCAGTACCTTGGCGAACACACGGGGAGCAGAAGCTATCCCGAACGGTAGTGCCACAAACTGGTAATGCTGATCCTCCAGCGCAAACCTCAGGAACTTCTGATGTCCCTGAAAAATCGGGATGTGCAGATAAGCATCCTTGACGTCCACCGTGGTCATGAAACTGCCAGCTCTATCTTGTACCCGGAGGACACCACCTCCTGAATCCACCGATCCGAGATGTGCTGTCTCCACATGTGAGCAAAAAACAGTAGCCGCCCCCCCCCCCGGATGGGTGAGGGCGCCTCCTCATGCCTGAGAGGGCTTGGCCGGGGGCTTGGACTTAGGTCCTCAGGGGGGGATCGGATCGACCGCGGGACGTACCTCGTCTCCAGGCATCTCGGCAGCCACCTGAAAATGAAGAGCCTCTTCCTCCTCGAAAGGAGCGATAGGCCGAAGAACCCCGAAAGGGTCGCGCAGGCTTCCGTTGCTAAGGTAGTCTTCCATCCTTGGCCAGAAGGTCCAGGCACTCCCCAAATAACCTGAGCTCCAGGAATGGGATACTAGTAAGCGCCTTTTTGGCCGCAGCGCCAGCCGACCACTGCCGCAGGCAGAGTGAACGATGAAGCGCAACAAGCAGAGCCGAGGCCCTGGCACCAAGCCGGACACTATCGTCCATGGCAGAGACTACAAAAGCGGGTGTCGGCATAACCGTAGTTTTGGATAACCCCGAGACGGGAGCATCCACGTCGGGGGGACAGGACCAGAGGCGGATCAGCTCCTCAGGGAGGGATACCGCCTGTCCAGACTCTTAGGCACCGATGGCTATTTATTAGGCCTTTCCCATTCTTTCAAAACCATGTTGGAGAAATGGCCCTGTTCTGGGAAGACCATCCTCTGTCTCACAGGCCGGAATAAACCCCCCTGCTTCTTCCTAGCCACTTTAGGAGGGACAACATGCAGGGTCTCAAAAACAGCAGCCAGCAATTTTTCTGTGTCATCAGGGAGCCACATATCCTCATCGGAGGAGGAGCCAGGCTCGCTGTCATAACCAACCGACCGATCCCCTGTCTCTAAAAAGCTCTCCCTCCTCCATGGAGTCTCAACCGCCAAAAAGGTCATCATTGTCAGCAAATCCAAATAAGCCGGCTCTAAGTGCCGCTTCTTACACGTGGCCTTCCCCATAGCCGTGCGAGATAACTGTCTCTCCAGGCTGGCCACCCGGTGCGGCAAATCAGCCTGGGGCCCCCTGCTGGCTTCCCCCTCACTGAGGGCTGACTGCAGAAGTGGGGGAGCTGGTGAGACCGCAGGCTAAAGGAGGGCTAGTGGCAGTGACGCCCATCCTGTCATGTTCCAAAAGTACACTCCTGGCGCAAGTGACACAAACCGTGTTAAGTCCGCCCAGGGGGCAGGTACCGCACATGGGGCAGAGCATCACCAGTCCAGATGGGGCCCCTGCTCACTATCCCCAGAAGCCTCCATTATGGTGATTATGGTATAAAAAATATAGGTTACAAGGCAAAGGGCCCAAACCTAGGAAGGGCCCCCAAATAAGTCCCCCTTGCGTGATCCCTCTTACTGGAGAACCACAACCCGGCTGGCCAGGGGATCCCACCTAAAGACACAAGGGGAGAGCCCATTGAAATCCCACAGCACATGCATACAGTAAAAAATACATATACATATATAAAGATAAAAATTAGTTTCAAAAGAGGGACTCACGGACCGCGGAGGCGCGTTAGGAGAGCCGAGGTAGCAGCGGAGGCCCCAGGAGTCCGCTATATAGTCAGCCCAGCATTCCTATTCCTGCAGAGCGCCCAGCAGCATACACTCTCATGTGGCCGTCCAGCAGGATTCCCCTACGAGGAACGCGTCATGCCGCGGCCCCGGCGCGAAAGGGCGCCCGCAGCCGCAGCGCAGGATGGCGCCCAAGCAAGAAAGAGAGGGAGGGCGACTCCAGCAGGCCTCTCCCTCCTTCCAGAGCGGCGCGCAGCGCGCCCCGCCATAACCGAGGCCGTAGCCTCATGAAAGAGTGCCCGCACGGCGGCGCCACCACCACCCCCATCCTCACAGCGCAACTGGCAGATGGAGGAGAGGAGAGAGAAGCCGAGGGAGTGAAGGGGGGTATCAGTGAAGTAAAAACACATAACACACAAAAATAATAAAGCTGTGGGAATACAAGTGGGATATCTGGGCATAGTGGTTCCTCCCCCCATTAGGCTCACCATTGCCTATGGCCGGCTACCCTTTTAGTGAGGGTCTGCGGCCCAGAGCCTAGCTCTGTGAATGCCCGACCCCGGTGTTCTCCCTACCTTCACCCGTTCCCGTCAGCCAAGGCTGGGAGGCATAAGTGGATCCACAGGAACAGAGGCAGTAGGGCGGCAGCGGCAGACAGGCTTAAAAATGCCCCGCTCAACTGCCATGATCCAGAGAGAGTTTCCAGACGATCTTCGCAGCATTACTGCAAGACAAATCTGGGAACTCTATGGAGACAGCTCTTTTTATAGGAGGCCGGTAGGAGTTACAGCTCTGGATCTTGCAGTAACTGGCACCACCTGGTGGCGGAATACCCACACGTATATGAATTGGGACAGCCCAGACCGAACACAGGGAAAAGTGTCAATTAGTTTGTATGTGCAGCAATATGAATTGCCTTGGGGAGGGATGCAGATGAGTGCTGTTTCTTGTAAGGGTGTTAGTCCAGTTTAAGTTCCAAAAGGCATAAAATCACAGATGACACCAACTTTCCCACATTTTTAGCAATATCAGTGCATTTCCTTGGTTCAATTTTACAATTTTTACAATTTTAAAGTGCAAAAAAGTAAAAGATGACCTAAACTGACCAGAGGGACAGTCACACTTTGAAGCCCACTGTCCCTCTGAAAATTCTGGAAACACCTAAATGGAAATTTAATTAAGAAATGGAAGTTACCAGGAATGGTGGAGGCCAAGAGAAGTCCTGGAAGACCCAGAAATATTTCATAGACATCTGCTTATGGGGTAGCAAGAGCTAGCAAATCAGAGCCCCTACTTTACTGCAAAATATCTTCTGGCAGATTTAGTAGACTCTGCTTCACTAATATGGCCTTCATGGAAGAGGTATCAGATGAAAACTTCTTCCGTGTCCTGAACACAACATAACACAACATAAAGCACCAGAAGTTGGCAAAACAACATCTGAACAATCCTGATTTATTCTGGAAACAAGGCATGTGGACTGTTAAGGGTAAAATTAAACTTGTAAGCCGAAATGAGCAAAGGAATGTTTGCAGACAAAAAGGCCCAAAAATGAATAGAACACCTTTCCAACCATTAAAGCAGCAAAGGATTGTTTGGAGAAAAAAGGACCTAAAAATGAATAGAACACCTTTCCAATCATTAAAGCAGAACAAAACCTGGGAATTTGAGTGGCTCTCGCTCCCTATTGTAAACAATCAAGCGGCTCTCATTGTGCGAGAGCCCGTGCATGTGCCATTGGACCAGGGAAAAGGAAAGCTTTTATAGCGATCTGGGGGGCTTCATCCCAATTTGGGAAGCCCCCGGGGGGAAGGTCACGGCTGTCCCTTTAAGCATGGGGTGCATCAATCATGCTTTGGGGTTGTGTTGCAGTCAATGGCACAGGGAACATTTTATAGGTAGAGGGAAGAATGGATTAAAAAAAATTCCACCAAATTCTGGAAGCAAACACCAAAAAAAAAGCTGAAGTAGAAAAGAAGATGGCTCCTGCAAATGGATAAAGATCTTAAACACAACTCAAAATCCATAATAGACAACCTCTAAAGGTGCCAGGGGAGGTTTTACCATTGCCCTCACACACATAATTGAAAATCTATGAATAGACCTCAAAAGAACAGCCAGGAATCTCACCAAACTAGAAGCCTTGTGCAAAGAAGAATGGATGCAAATACCTCAAACCAATGCTCTTGGCTGACTACAAAAAGCCTTTACAAGATACTTGCCATAGAGGTGTTACTAGCTACTGTGGTAGTATAAAAAAAACATGCTCACACATCTGTTAGCTCGAAAAGGGGAGTAATGTGGGAGTTGTCCAGGAAATTATAAAATGTGTCGCTAATCCCACTTTGGTCACTAGATGGGGGTTTAAGACCGCAAACGAGAGAAGCAGAATTGTATTCAAGCTCAGAATGATAGCTCAGAGTTCCCTTTTAGGATGAGTCTGGGGGCATGATACTTTTGGGAAAAAACAGGAAACTGCTGAGATTGGTTAAGAGCTTTTTGGAGGGAAAACCTCAAGCAGCAATGTATTGGGCAGAGGTTTCATAAGGGACAGACAGTGAGATCGCCAGTAGCTCACACCCTATGCAAGTCAGCTGGGGTGGGAATCATAAGAGTGGCGGAAACAGCAAGCACCGCGCAGGAGGATATACTGCTTCGGCGTGCAAGGGTTTCGGGATGTCGGGAGAGAGAGGACCCCTGGTGGTGACTTTGGCATGGAACTACCTGAGAGGGAGTCACCTGTGGACGGGATCATGCAAGGTCGAGAGACGAGTCTGACTTCTGGTAAAGTGCGATGGCCCTTGTTGGAAACCCTAAAAAGGTAAGTCCACTTTCAATGGAATTTTTCAAAGTATATATTTTTGTGCTTTATTTAATCCTTTTCCTATGTTAGCAAATGGAAGCAGTTTTTCTCTACCTGCAATCTGCTGCTATTGGCAACGTACATCAAGATAAGAGTCGTGAAAACAGAACACTGATGCTATGGCCGCTGCTGAGGTGAGGGAGCTCAATGACACTTACACATGCCCAGCAGCAGTGTTCTGTGCAACTATTTGCAATATGTTGCTATTGGCAACGTACACCAAATCTGCACTTGATGTACAATGCCATTGGCAACAGGTGAAAAATGCTTCCATAAAACACACATTTGCTAACATTAAAAAATATTTTAAAAAATGCTAGAAGAGCTCAGCACCTTTAAGAAATCATTTTACCACAAAAAAATATACACGTTCAAAAATTATATCGAAAGTGGGCTTACCCTTTAAGCCCTGGGGAAGTGTTGAACATCTGTGGGAGTGTTGTCCCTGGACATTTGCTGGTTTGCTGCCTAGACCAGTGGGACCACTGGAAGCCTTGAATTCAAGTTGTGACCAATATTCCTAAGGTGGAGAGGATTTCCCTTAGTAGCCATTACCCTGAGTGATTCCCTGCTTGATTTACGAAGAGCTAATGTTTACATCAAAGTGGGGAGGAGTAGGCCATATGCTACCGTGATTAATTGTGCCTAAAAAAGTTCATATCGTGCCTTTGACTGCTTTAAACTGTGATCTGTCAAGTAAAGTATACTGAAGCTGTACTATGATAAGCTGCTGATGGAGATTGGCTTGTACAAAGCTGTGCTACGTGCTGCACTGTGCAGAGTGTAAAGAGGAGCTACATCAGTCGAGACAAAGAGTTGTGTGTTTGTTTATCGGCCGATAGTGACATGTACCTGTTGGATTACAAATACCATGACTGCGAGCTTTATCTGTGGATTACAGTTACAGTTACCGGGAAATATCTGTTGAATTACAAGTATGTTGCCCGTGACCTATATCTTTGCATTAAAAATAGGGGTGCTTCATACCATCTGCTCAAATGCTCCCCTATAACTACCCTTACACTACCAACCATAATAATAAAATAATAAAAAAAAGCATTGGGACCAAAGTTGCTTCTGACCATTTTTAAAATGTAAGCGATAAAAAAATCTTTAGTCCCAAGATCCGTCCCATGATGGAAGCTCCCATTATTCGGAGCGCCAGGGGAGCAGTGGATAAGGCATAGGTTTTATTTTACAAAAACCCAGGGGCCTGTGCTGCTCCTCCAGTGTTCCCGATACTGGGCACATAATTGCGCTTCTTGGTTCCCGCACGGCTGTTACATGCAGCATTACACACAGAAGTGCCATCCCTGCTTCTCTCCATTTGTGCCCTCTCTGCATGTGACCACTGCAAACCAATCAGCTTCATGCTGCTGCTGTCCACAATGCAATATTTTTCAGCCACACTGGAATTAGGGAGGGTGAGTATGTTAGCACAATTTGGTCCCTCTTTTTAGCTTTACACAGTGCCCCTAAGGAAGATTGAGGACTTATAGGCATCCAGTACCCTGACATGTCATTACCTGGTTCTTTTATTTCATTGTAAGGATCCACCACATCTGATATGTATAGTTAAGAAAGCAAAACAGAAGAAAATATTACTTGTCACATGCATACCTGGGCGCTTAGGCCCATCAACAGCTGATAATCAGCATATGCACAGAGCACCCTTAAAGTGGACCAAAATCCAGGATTTTCAATATCCATGGTTTTGGTCCACCCCCTAGGGGATTAGGGATGGCAGGCTGTGTGAAGCCCTGCTGTTTGCCCATCTTTCTTAAGGAAGGGCACATCTGTATCTAGCCATGAGAAAAGCTAAGGAAGGACACATCTGTATTTAGCCATAAGAAAAGCTAAGGAAGGACACATCTGTATTTAGCCATAAGAAAAGCTAAGGAAGGACACATCTGTATCTAGCCATGAGAAAAGCTAAGGAAGGACACATCTGTATCTAGCCATGAGAAAAGCTAAGGAAGGACACATCTGTATCTAGCCATGAGAAAAGCTAAGGAAGGACACATCTGTATTTAACCATAAGAAAAGCTAAGGAAGGGCACATCTGTATCTAGCCATAAGAAAAGCTAAGGAAGGACACATCTGTATTTAACCATAAGAAAAGCTAAGGAAGGACACATCTGTATTTAGCCATAAGAAAAGCTAAGGAAGGACACATCTGTATCTAGTCATGAGAAAAGCTGAGGAAGGACATATCTGTATTTAGTCATAAGAAAAGCTAAGGAAGAACACATTAGTACCTAGGCATGAGAAAAGCTAAGGAAGGATACGTCTGTATCTTGCCACAAGAATAGTCAAGCATGTAAACATCTGTATTCAGCCATAAAAACAGCCAACAGGAGGCACATCTCTACCTAGCCACAAGAAAAGCAAAGGAAGGACACATCTGTATTCAGCCATGAGAAAACCTATAGAAGGACAAATATTAAGCCGTGAGAAAAGGTAAGGAAGGAGACATCTCTATCTAGCCATGAGTAAAGCTAAAAAAAGGAAGCAACATCAGTATTTAGCCATAAGAAGAGCTAAGGAGGGACACATCTGTATCTAGGCATGAGAAAAGCTGAGGAAGGAGACTTCTGTATCTTGCCACAAGAACAGTCAAGGAAGTACACATCTGTATCCAGCCATAAGAACAACAAAGTGGGGACACATCTCTGCCTAGCCACAAGAAAAGCCAAGAAGGGATACATTTGTATCCAGCCACGAGAAAAGCTAAGGAAAACCTATGTGTGAGAAAAGCAAGGGAGGACACATCTGTCCCCAGCCATGAGAAAACCTATAGAAGGAAAAATATTTATCAAGCCACGAGAAAAGGAGGGAAACATCTCTATCTAGGAATGAGAGAAGCCAAGGCCACATTTGTATCTAGCGGTGAGAAAAGCTTTAGAAGCACACATCTCTGCCTAGCCACAAGAAACGCCAGGGAAGGACACATCTGTATCTACCCATGAGAAAAGGTAAGGAAGAACACATTTGTATCTAGCCGTGAATAAAGCTAAATAAGCCATGAGAAAAGCTAAGGAAGAACAAATCTATATCTAGGTATGAGAAAAGCTAAGGCCACGTATGTATCTGACCACAAGAAAAGCCATAGAAGCACACATCTCTGCCTAGCCACAAGAAAAGCCAGAGAAGGACACATCTGTATCTACCCATGTGAAAAGCTAAGGAAGGACACATCTGTATCCATTCATAGGAAAAGCTCAGGAAGGACACATCTGTATCTAGTCATGAGTTACATATTATACATCTAGAGACTTTTAGTTCAGATGATGAGGCTCTGTGTCAGAATGTAGGATTAGGGGGGTGATCTGCATGCGAGAGGCCCTGGAATCTTGTACAGGTAAGTGACTGACAAGCTGAGGGGCAGTTCCCATCCTCTGACCTGTTCCTGATAGATACTAGATTTGCCACTTTGGTACTAAAACAGAGAACACAGTTGAGGCGTAAGTCAATGAATATTTGATGTAAGAAATCCCTGACTGCGCATTGCGCGGCACTTAAAGGATACACTTGAAGCGGTGGGTCTCCACTGAAATACAGTTGGCAGGTAAAACGCGATCAATGGGCACCTGTAAAATAAAATAATACACACACAGGATAATATACTATATGACAGCGAGGAATAGAAGCCACAAACTTTCTCATTCACCATCATTGCCTTACTCTCTTAACTTCTAAATATTTTTCCCATCCTATTAAAAGAATGTGGTACTTAATTTTTTGGTGTTGCTCAACATTAGTACCACTAAATAAGAATCTTAAGGTGGACCTAAATTATAAAAAGCGTTTGGGTCTGCTGAACAGCAACATCCTAATATGGAAAGCTTACAGCTTAAAGTTGAACAAAACCCGTGAATCTGACCTTCCTGGGCTTTGTTCTGTGCCTCTGGGGCATCCCGATTTGGGATGCCCCACTGTGTGAAACCCCCCAGAAAGGAATAAGGGAGGGTGAGTATTTTAACACAATTTGGGCTTTCCTTTTAGCTTTACACAGTGCCCCTAAAGACGATTGAGGACTTATAGGCTTCATGAGCAGTTCTGGTCCACTTTAACCTTTGATCATCCAGTACCCCGACATGTCATTACCTGGCTCTGTGTGAAACCCCTCAGAAAGCCAGAAAAAACTCACCTCGCCAGGCTCCACCGGCGCATGCATGGAATCTTGTCCAATGAGAGCTGTCTGCTGTGACGTCACTTGCCAGACGACACTCATTCAAATCAATGGCTGTTGCTGCACAAATGGCTGGGGCAGGAGCGCGTGCATGACACCGGGGATGCAGGGGATGCCCCAGCGTCCAATGATTTGAATGAGAGCTCCGTGCCACATGAAGCAGACGGATTTCATTGGACAAGAGCCCATGCATGCACAGTTGGAGCGCGGCAAGGTGACTTTTTCGGGCCTCCTGGGGGGGGGGGGGGGCAACCCGATTCAGTATGCCCCAGAGAAAATTCAGCAGCCAGTCCTGGAATCTTTTAGATTCCAGGCTGGCTGCTGGTGGGTTTTGTGCCTCTTTAACAATCTCTAGTTAGCCAAATAGGCTTTTAGAGTGGAACAAAACTCTGGGTGGCCGACTCTGGAGTCTAAAAGACTCCAAGGCTGGCCGCTAGATTTCCCCTGGGGCATCCCAAATCAGTATCTGTGTGGGGCGCTGCAAAACTTCCGATAGGTTGGTGGTGGCAATGCGCCCTCGTCTAAAGGGAAGCTGGGGATGGAAATCATTCTTGGGGCCCACCAGTGAAAATCATTCTTGGAGCCACCAGTGAAAATCATTCTTGGGGTCACCAGAGGAAATCATTCTTGGAGTCCACCAGAGGAAATCATTCTTGGGGCCACCAGAGGAAATCATTCTTGGGGCCACCAGAGGAAATCATTCTTGGGGCCCACCAGAGGAAATCATTCTTGGGGCCCAGCAGAGGAAATCATTCTTGGAGTCCACCAGAGGAAATCATTCTTGGGGCCCACCAGAGGAAATCATTCTTGGAGTCCACCAGAGGAAATCATTCTTGGGGCCCACCAGAGGAAATCATTCTTGGAGTCCACCAGAGGAAATCATTCTTGGAGTCCACCAGAGGAAATCATTCTTGGGGCCCAGCAGAGGAAATCATTCTTGGGACCCACAAAAGAAAACTATTCTTGGGGCCCACAAGAGGAAACCATTCCTGGGGCCCACCAGAGGAAACCATTCCTGGGGTCCACCAGAGGAAATCATTCTTGGGACCCACCAGAGGAAATCATTCTTGGGACCCACCAGAGAAAACCATTCTTGGGGCCCAGCAGAAGAAACCATTATTGGGGCCCACAAGAGGAAACCATTCCTGGGATCCACCAGAGGAAATCATTCTGGGGCCCAGCAGAAGAAACCATTATTGGGGCCCACAAGAGGAAACCATTATTGTGGCCATAATCAAATAAATAGCTCTGACGCAGCATGGTTCCTTTGCTTATCAATTGGCGGCTGCTCACTGCACATAAGCCACCAAGCACAGCCGCTGGCAGCTCAATGCAGGGAAACTGTTTTCTGCTGGACCAGCCGGGTGACTACACCACCCCCCACCCAGAATGGCAAAGCAGGAGTTCCCAAGCAGCACGCACCCGCACAAGGGGGGCACAAGGGACTCGATTTGACGTTCCAGTAAGTAAACGGGGGTGCCAGACAACCACCATTGAGTTACTTGGCTGGACTATTATTTTAAAGGAAAGGAAATACTGTATCTGGGGCGTCCACCATATTTTGTGCCGAAGAGCCTCCACCCTGTACCCACAGTCTGTCCCCAGCAGACTCTCTGCTCTTCACTACAGAGCAAATGCAAGCTCTGCACCGCTGTGCCACCCTATCGCCCTTGCCTCCAATCTGGGCAGCATCAGTCTGCCACCCCTACCTGGGGCCCACCGAATGATCCTCTGTTTTTCTGTTGCGCTGGTCTGACCCTGCCCCATTATAAGGAAGCATTATGGCATTCAGGCTACGCACCACCTTAATGTTCTTCTTCTGTTTGGCTTGTTTAGCGCTCTTGGCGTCGCGTTTTCCCTCGGCTTCTTCTATAGAAGGGTCATGAAAGAGAATAACTTAGCAATGTGCATTTCATGTCAAAATATCACTAATAATTAACTGATCAAGTCCACAGAACTGATAATAGGAACAAAGGTGTTTTGTTATGGTGTCTGGAATACAAAATACAGCCATTGATTGGGATACTGCTGTGCTTTCATGTGCAGGCTCAATACAAAGACACTTCAGCGTATCCATACCAGACAATCAGCCAATCATTGGAGCTGTTATGCCGCCATATGCAAAGGTATAACAAAGAAATCTCTACTGAAAAATGACTCCTCAATAAAAAGAGTCAATCGAGAGCATATTGATTCATTATTCAATGTATGTATGTTATTTAGGATAGATGAAAAAACTAAGCCTGTAACACAGTTAAAGTAGACCAAAACCCACCCTGGAGTCTATGAGACTCCAGTGCAGGCATATTCAGTCCCCCCCAGGGCATCCAGATTCAGGATGCCCCGCTGTGTCAAAGCCCCAAGGTTGCCGAAAACCTACCTTCTTTCCCATAATCCAGCATAATTACATTGATTTTTAATCTAATACAACTTCCAGATAAAGCTCCTTTACAGTGAACCAAAACCCTGGATTTTGACTATCCTGGGTTTCGTTCTTTGCCCCCCAGGCACCCTGATCGGGAATGCCCCGCTGTGTGACACCCCCCAGGTCACCCGATTTTGCCCACCGTTCCTCGGTCCTACGGCGCATGCGCGGGCAGCGGCCGCATCCCCGCTATTCCTTTAACGCTCCCTGTTAAAGGGTAGCGGGGGATGCGTTCGCCAGCCCCCTCGGATATGCTCACTTTAGACAAGCTCTTGGACGAAGGGGCGGGAGTGGATCCACCCTCTTTAGCCTTCTTCAGCATAACCCACGGTGTCTTCAGCATGGCCCACAGTGTCATGAGATTTGGCCCACAAGTAAAAATCTGCCCTGCCCCCCCTTTCCACACCGTTATCTATGAGTGATAGGGCTGGTGGCGGCTGCTTCGGGGGACCCCTGGTGACAAGGTGATGTAATCATTGTCTATTTATTCATCTGTTGTAATAGTATTCTGACATTTGGAGTTACCACTTTGGGGCTTGCTCAGCCCTATTTCAGCCCGGTTAATGTTTTTCCAGTATTTCATCACTCATTGTTTGTGTTGTTTGGTAGTTTGCTCTGCACGCTCAGTGCAAGAAGCACTGTATCTTTTTTACATCATACTTTGGTTTTTTTTTTTTGCACTTAGTATTTATTGCACTCAGCACTTTTTTCATCACACTTTTACAGTATAGTTTTGGATAATTACATTTTTAACTTTATGCACCATTGGTAGCTATGTAGTGTTATTGCTGCATTTAATTGTTATTTTTTTAAAAAAATCTTTTTTACCAGGGCTTACATTGATTTGATATTATTATATCTCATTGTACTATACAGTCAGATTATTACAAACACTTATATATAATCTTACATATTAGTCACCGTGTATTGGGGACCCCCTGTTGTTGTGTTTGTGTTTTTTAATTCTGTATTGTTATGTGATGTGCTATTATTACTGTTTTGTGTATGTAATGAATAATGAATATTTATTAAATATACTGGGTTTTTAATTTTAATATCAGTGTGCGGCCTTTTCTGGTGGGGGCACCTTTCTTTGAGATTAGTCTAGGATCTCTGATGTACATTATTTGCTGATCATGTTTCCCCCACGGCTGGCACCTTTTTTGATTAACTATTTGGCAGTGCACTATCCATCATAGTTGTAGACTATAGGGCGCACAGACGCATACTTGCTGCCCAGTCCCAGAGAAGCTCGTAACAAGCCCGGCCAGCGGCCAAATTGCACTGCCAGATTGAAGCC
Source organism: Gastrophryne carolinensis (assembly GCA_027917425.1). Lineage (NCBI taxonomy): Eukaryota > Metazoa > Chordata > Amphibia > Anura > Microhylidae > Gastrophryne > Gastrophryne carolinensis. The sequence goes on from CM051235.1 coordinate 608,508,787, forward strand.
TGGCGGCCGGCGAGATTGCAGGATGTGGCTTCGATATAAAACCCCGCCCCTATGATGATATAGTAGGGAAGTACTTTCCCCAGTGGATGGCAAATACAACTGCCAATCAGCTGGCTGCTGTCGCACTCTATGCAGGATGACGCCACGCTGGCTCAGCCTGTCAGTGAGGTAAAGGAAGGCATCATGGGAAGTGGCATTCTGCATTAAAGAGGGTCAACCACATATTTGGCTGGCCCTGGAGTCTAAAAGACTTTAGGGCTGGCCGAGTATAGTGGAGCAAAAGAGACCCTGGAATCTATAATTCTCCAGGGCTGCCTGATCATTTACCAGGGGCATCCCAAATCGCTGTTGGAAACCCCCCATATCGCCAGTGAAACTTACCTGACCGCTGATCCAACCGCAATTGCGGGGGGCACGGCTGCACTCCGCTATACCATTAGCCAGGTGCATGCCCATGCCAGACATTTGTGAATGGCCATCGCAGGCACGTAGCGTGTTTTAGGGCTGAATGGCCCTTAATCATACACCAAACAAAGGGGAGAAGGAGAGCCAGCCCTGGAGGCGGTGCATGCACGAGGAGGAAACAGCAATGAGGATTCCCCCACGTGCATCGACCAACAAACATTTGGTGTAGCATTGATTTTGGTGTACATCAAAAGGAAAAACATTGTACAAACGTTTCGTCCTGTTTGGTCTTCCTCAGAAAAAAACATCATGGCTCTTTGCTTTAGAGTTTGAAGAGTTCCATGGAAAAAGCAGCTAGCTATTTTAGAGGCTTTTGAAGAGGGTTTAAATTGAACCCGATCCCCTCCCCCCGGGGGAATCCAGACTCGGGATGCCTCGCTGTGTGAAACCCCACTGAGTCCCCTGTAAAACTCACCTTCTCCCTGATTCAATTGCTCATGTGACAGCCGTGGCCGTCGTCTGCTATACCTTTAGCATGGTGCGTGCCCCCGCCAGGCATTAGTGAATGGCTGGTGTGGGCACACACCCTATTAGAGGGCAGTGGGGATGCGGCTATGGGCGCTCTCGGCTCTTCTTGGCTAGTCGGGCCTTAGCCAATTTTGCTGTGCACGCTGATTGGACGACAGCTCGCGGATGCACCTTAGAACTGGGGAAAGGTATATTTACTGGGTGACCTGGGGGGTTTCAAACGGCAGGAAATTGGGGAGCCCCTGGGGCAAGGACCAAAACTAGGGATAGTCAAAATCTCAGGTTTTGGTCCACTTTAATAACATTTTTTTTTTTTTAAACTAAAAAACTAGTTAGTTGGTCCTTACCAACCCAGATCAACAGAATTACTCCACATAGAAAGAAGTGATGTTTAGTGATAAGCTACAGAGCCCGATGTGAGTCAAATCATCTTTCAAAGATCTACAGTACTGTTCAAATGTCAGGCGCCATATTACTATTATTATATATTATGCAATATAGTCAGCACAGAGCCCTGCATTATGTATAGTGGTGCCATTGACGAACACATTACCTGCTTGCTGCCGATGAATCCTGTTATACAATAACTGGAGGGAAAAGTCTCTGGACATGGAGTTTATCGAGTCGTCCTTGAACACGGCCAGAGCTTCCAGAGGTAAGTGATGGAGCGATATGTCTGCCAGCACCACTGTGTAATCCCCCACCTCCACCGAAGAAGCTGCCGGGAAAGAAATGAGGAGCGATTCAGACCACAAATCATTTCATAAATTAGCCCTATATGTATGTACTATATTTTTTGCCCTATATGACGGATTTGGAGGAGGAAAATAAGAAAAAAACATTCTAAACTAAATGTTGTGCCAAAATACCATATTGCAGGCAGTTCCCCCTCTAATTCCCCATATAGGCAGTGTGACATTCCCCCCTCCCATTCCCCATATAGGCAGTGTGACATCCCCCCTCCCATTCCCCATATAGGCAGTGTGACATCCCCCCTCTCATTCCCAATATAGGCAGTGTGACATCCCCCCCTCCCATTCCCCATATAGGCAGTGTGACATCCCCCCTCTCATTCCCCATATAGGCAGTGTGACATTCCCCCCTCCCATTCCCCATATAGGCAGTGTGGCATTCCCCCCTCTCATTCCCCATATAGGCAGTGTGACATTCCCCCCTCCCATTCCCCATATAGGCAGTGTGACATCCCCCCTCTCATTCCCCATATAGGCAGTGTGACATCCCCCCTCTCATTCCCCATATAGGCAGTGTGGCATTCCCCCATCCCATTCCCATATAGGCAGTGTGGCACCCCCCCCTCTCATTCCCCATATAGGCAGTGTGACATCCCCCCTCTCATTCCCCATATAGGCAGTGTGACATCCCCCCTCTCATTCCCCATATAGGCAGTGTGACATCCCCCCTCTCATTCCCCATATAGGCAGTGTGGCATCCCCCATCTCATTCCCCATAAAGGCAGTGTGGCATTCCCCCATCCCATTCCCATATAGGCAGTGTGGCATCCCCCCCTCCCATTCCCCATATAGGCAGTGTGGCATCCCCCCTCCCATTCCCCATATAGGCAGTGTGGCATTCCCCCCTCCCATTCCCATATAGGCAGTGTGGCATTCCCCCTCCCATTCCCCATAAAGGCAGTGTGGCATTCCCCCTCCCATTCCCCATATAGGCAGTGTGGCATTCCCCCCTCCCATTCCCATATAGGCAGTGTGGCATTCCCCCTCCCATTCCCCATATAGGCAGTGTGGCATTCTCCCTCCCATTCCCCATATAGGCAGTGTGGCATTCCCCATATAGGCAGTGTGGCATTCCCCCCTCTCATTCCCATACAGGCAGTGTGGCATCCCCCCTCTCATTCCCATACAGGCAGTGTGGCATTCCCCCCTCTCATTCCCCATATAGGCAGTGTGGCATTCCCCATATAGGCAGTGTGGCATTCCCCCCTCTCATTCCCATACAGGCAGTGTGGCATTCCCCCCTCCCATTCCCCATATAGGCAGTGTGGCATCCCCCCTCCCATTCCCCATATAGGCAGTGTGACATTCCCCCTCCCATTCCCCATATAGGCAGTGTGGCATTCTCCCTCCCATTCCCCATATAGGCAGTGTGGCATTCCCCATATAGGCAGTGTGGCATTCCCCCCTCTCATTCCCATACAGGCAGTGTGGCATCCCCCCTCTCATTCCCATACAGGCAGTGTGGCATTCCCCCCTCTCATTCCCCATATAGGCAGTGTGGCATTCCCCATATAGGCAGTGTGGCATTCCCCCCTCTCATTCCCATACAGGCAGTGTGGCATTCCCCCCTCCCATTCCCCATATAGGCAGTGTGGCATCCCCCCTCCCATTCCCCATATAGGCAGTGTGGCATTCCCCCTCCCATTCCCCATATAGGCAGTGTGGCATTCCCCCTCCCATTCCCCATATAGGCAGTGTGACATCCCCCCTCCCATTCCCCATATAGGCAGTGTGACATCCCCCCTCTCATTCCCCATATAGGCAGTGTGACATTCCCCCCTCCCATTCCCCATATAGGCAGTGTGACATCCCCCCTCTCATTCCCCATATAGGCAGTGTGACATCCCCCCTCTCATTCCCCATATAGGCAGTGTGACATTCCCCCCTCCCATTCCCCATATAGGCAGTGTGACATCCCCCCTCTCATTCCCCATATAGGCAGTGTGACATCCCCCCTCTCATTCCCCATATAGGCAGTGTGACATTCCCCCCTCCCATTCCCCATATAGGCAGTGTGACATCCCCCCTCTCATTCCCCATATAGGCAGTGTGACATCCCCCCTCTCATTCCCCATATAGGCAGTGTGGCATTCCCCCATCCCATTCCCATATAGGCAGTGTGGCACCCCCCCCTCTCATTCCCCATATAGGCAGTGTGACATCCCCCCTCTCATTCCCCATATAGGCAGTGTGGCATTCCCCCATCCCATTCCCATATAGGCAGTGTGGCACCCCCCCTCTCATTCCCCATATAGGCAGTGTGACATCCCCCCTCTCATTCCCCATATAGGCAGTGTGACATCCCCCCTCTCATTCCCCATATAGGCAGTGTGGCATCCCCCATCTCATTCCCCATAAAGGCAGTGTGGCATTCCCCCATCCCATTCCCATATAGGCAGTGTGGCATCCCCCCCCTCCCATTCCCCATATAGGCAGTGTGGCATCCCCCCTCCCATTCCCCATATAGGCAGTGTGGCATTCCCCCCTCCCATTCCCATATAGGCAGTGTGGCATTCCCCCTCCCATTCCCCATAAAGGCAGTGTGGCATTCCCCCTCCCATTCCCCATATAGGCAGTGTGGCATTCCCCTTCCCATTCCCATATAGGCAGTGTGGCATTCCCCCTCCCATTCCCCATAAAGGCAGTGTGGCATTCCCCCTCCCATTCCCCATATAGGCAGTGTGGCATTCCCCCCTCCCATTCCCATATAGGCAGTGTGGCCTTCCCCCTCCCATTCCCTATATAGGCAGTGTGGCATTCCCCCCTCCCATTCCCATATAGGCAGTGTGGCCTTCCCCCTCCCATTCCCTATATAGACAGTGTGGCATTCCCCCCTCCCATTCCCCATATAGGCAGTGTGGCATTCCCCCCTCCCATTCCCATATAGGCAGTGTGGCCTTCCCCCTCCCATTCCCTATATAGGCAGTGTGGCCTTCCCCCTCCCATTCCCCATATAGGCAGTGTGGCATTCCCCCTCCCATTCCCCATATAGGCAGTGTGGCATTCCCCCTCCCATTCCCCATATAGGCAGTGTGGCATTCCCCCTCCCATTCCCCATATAGACAGTGTGGCATTCCCCCTCCCATTCCCCATATAGGCAGTGTGGCCTTCCCCCTCCCATTCCCCATATAGGCAGTGTGGCATTCCCCCTCCCATTCCCATATAGGCAGTGTGGCCTTCCCCCTCCCATTCCCTATATAGACAGTGTGGCATTCCCCCCTCCCATTCCCCATATAGGCAGTGTGGCATTCCCCCCTCCCATTCCCATATAGGCAGTGTGGCCTTCCCCCTCCCATTCCCTATATAGGCAGTGTGGCCTTCCCCCTCCCATTCCCCATATAGGCAGTGTGGCCTTCCCCCTCCCATTCCCCATATAGACAGTGTGGCATTCCCCCTCCCATTCCCCATATAGACAGTGTGGCATTCCCCCTCCCATTCCCCATATAGGCAGTGTGGCATTCCCCCTCCCATTCCCCATATAGGCAGTGTGGCATTCCCCCTCCCATTCCCCATATACATAGAAACATAGAAACATAGAAGGTTGACGGCAGAAGGAGACCATACGGTCCATCTAGTCTGCCCTTATGTGTATACTGTATGTTCTCTTTATCTTAGGATAGATGTGTGCTTATGCCAGGCAGGTTTAAATTCAGTGACTGTTGATGTTTCAACTACCTCTGCTGGAAGTTTGTTCCAAGCACCTACTACTCTTTCTGTAAAATAATATTTTCTAACATTGCTCCTGATCTTCCCCCCGACTAGCTTCAGGTTGTGCCCCCTTGTTCTATCATTAAGCTTCTTCCTAAAAACACTTCCCTCCTGAACCTTATTCAATCCTTTCACATATTTAAAGGTCTCAATCATGTGTGGCATCCCCCTCCCATTCCCCATATAGGCAGTGTGGCACTCCCCTCCCCCATTCCCCATATAGGCAGTGTGGCACTCCCCTCCCCCATTCCCCATATAGGCAGTGTGGCATTCCCCATATAGGCAGTGTGGCACTCCCCTCCCCCATTCCCCATATAGGCAGTGTGGCATTCCCCCCTCCCATTCCCCATATAGGCAGTGTGGCCTTCCCCCTCCCATTCCCCATATAGGCAGTGTGACATTCTCCCATCCCATTCCCCATATAGGCAGTGTGGCATTCCCCCCTCCCATTCCCCATATAGGCAGTGTGGCATTCCCCCTCTCATTCCCCATATAGGCAGTGTGGCATTCCCCCTCCCATTCCCCATATAGGCAGTGTGGCATTCTCCCTTCCCATTCCCCATATAGGCAGTGTGGCATTCCCCCTCTCATTCCCCATATAGGCAGTGTGGCATTCCCCCTCCCATTCCCCATATAGGCAGTGTAGCATCCCCCCTCCCATTCCCCATATAGGCAGTGTGGCATTCTCCCTTCCCATTCCCCATATAGGCAGTGTGGCATTCCCCCTCCCATTCCCCATATAGGCAGTGTGGCATTCTCCCTTCCCATTCCCCATATAGGCAGTGTGGCATTCCCCCTCTCATTCCCCATATAGGCAGTGTGGCATTCCCCCTCCCATTCCCCATATAGGCAGTGTGGCATTCCCCCTCCCATTCCCCATATAGGCAGTGTGGCATTCCCCCTCCCATTCCCCATATAGGCAGTGTGGCATTCCCCCTCCCATTCCCCATATAGGCAGTGTGGCATTCCCCCTCCCATTCCCCATATAGGCAGTGTGGCATTCTCCCTTCCCATTCCCCATATAGGCAGTGTGGCATTCCCCCTCCCATTCCCCATATAGGCAGTGTGGCATTCTCCCTTCCCATTCCCCATATAGGCAGTGTGGCATTCCCCCTCTCATTCCCCATATAGGCAGTGTGGCATTCCCCCTCCCATTCCCCATATAGGCAGTGTGGCATTCCCCCTCCCATTCCCCATATAGGCAGTGTGGCATTCCCCCTCCCATTCCCCATATAGGCAGTGTGGCATTCCCCCTCTCATTCCCCATATAGGCAGTGTGGCATTCCCCCTCCCATTCCCCATATAGGCAGTGTGGCATTCCCCCTCCCATTCCCCATATAGGCAGTGTGGCATTCCCCCCTCCCATTCCCCATATAGGCAGTGTGGCATTCCCCCATCCCATTCCCCATATAGGCAGTGTGGCATTCCCCATATAGGCAGTGTGGCATTCCCCCATCCCATTCCCCATATAGGCAGTGTGGCATTCCCCCCTCCCATTCCCCATATAGGCAGTGTGGCATTCCCCCATCCCATTCCCCATATAGGCAGTGTGGCATTCCCCATATAGACAGTGTGGCATTCCCCCTCCCATTCCCCATATAGGCAGTGTGGCATTCCCCCTCCCATTCCCCATATAGGCAGTGTGGCATTCCCCCTCCCATTCCCCATATAGGCAGTGTGGCATTCCCCCATCCCATTCCCCATATAGGCAGTGTGGCATTCCCCATATAGGCAGTGTGGCATTCTCCCTCCCATTCCCCATATAGGCAGTGTGGCATTCCCCATATAGGCAGTGTGGCATTCCCCCCTCCCATTCCCCATAGGCAGTGTGGCATCCCCCCTCTCATTCCCCATATAGGCAGTGTGGCATTCCCCCTCCCATTCCCCATATAGGCAGTGTGGCATTCCCCATATAGGCAGTGTGGCATTCCCCATATAGGCAGTGTGGCATTCCCCATATAGGCAGTGTGGCATTCCCCCTCCCATTCCCCATATAGGCAGTGTGGCATTCCCCCCTCCCATTCCCCATATAGGCAGTGTGGCATCCCCCCTCCCATTCCCCATATAGGCAGTGGGGCATTCCCCCCTCCCATTCCCCATTATAGGCAGTGTGGCATTCCCCCTCCCATTCCCCATATAGGCAGTGTGGCATTCCCCCTCCAATTCCCCATTACAGGCAGTGTGGCATTTCCCCCTCCCATTCCCCATATAGGCAGTGTGGCATTCCCCCTCCCATTCCCCATTACAGGCAGTGTGGCATTTCCCCCTTCCATTCCCCATAGGCAGTGTGGCATTCCCCCCTCCCATTCCCCATATAGGCAGTGTGGCCTTCCCCCTCCCATTCCCCATATAGGCAGTGTGGCATTCCCCCTCCCATTCCCCATATAGGCAGTGTGGCATTCCCCCTCCCATTCCCCATATAGACAGTGTGGCATTCCCCCTCCCATTCCCCATATAGGCAGTGTGGCCTTCCCCCTCCCATTCCCCATATAGGCAGTGTGGCCTTCCCCCTCCCATTCCCCATATAGGCAGTGTGGCCTTCCCCCTCCCATTCCCCATATAGGCAGTGTGGCATTCCCCCTCCCATTCCCCATATAGGCAGTGTGGCATTCCCCCTCCCATTCCCCATATAGGCAGTGTGGCATTCCCCCTCCCATTCCCCATATAGGCAGTGTGGCATTCCCCCTCCCATTCCCCATATAGGCAGTGTGGCATTCCCCCTCCCATTCCCCATATAGGCAGTGTGGCATTCCCCCTCCCATTCCCCATATAGGCAGTGTGGCATTCCCCCCTCCCATTCCCCATATAGGCAGTGTGGCATTCCCCCATCCCATTCCCCATATAGGCAGTGTGGCATTCCCCATATAGGCAGTGTGGCATTCTCCCTCCCATTCCCCATATAGGCAGTGTGGCATTCCCCATATAGGCAGTGTGGCATTCCCCCCTCCCATTCCCCATAGGCAGTGTGGCATCCCCCCTCTCATTCCCCATATAGGCAGTGTGGCATTCCCCCTCCCATTCCCCATATAGGCAGTGTGGCATTCCCCATATAGGCAGTGTGGCATTCCCCATATAGGCAGTGTGGCATTCCCCATATAGGCAGTGTGGCATTCCCCCTCCCATTCCCCATATAGGCAGTGTGGCATTCCCCCCTCCCATTCCCCATATAGGCAGTGTGGCATCCCCCCTCCCATTCCCCATATAGGCAGTGGGGCATTCCCCCCTCCCATTCCCCATTATAGGCAGTGTGGCATTCCCCCTCCCATTCCCCATATAGGCAGTGTGGCATTCCCCCTCCCATTCCCCATTACAGGCAGTGTGGCATTTCCCCCTCCCATTCCCCATATAGGCAGTGTGGCATTCCCCCTCCCATTCCCCATTACAGGCAGTGTGGCATTTCCCCCTTCCATTCCCCATAGGCAGTGTGGCATTCCCCCCTCCCATTCCCCATATAGGCAGTGTGGCCTTCCCCCTCCCATTCCCCATATAGGCAGTGTGGCATTCCCCCTCCCATTCCCCATATAGGCAGTGTGGCATTCCCCCTCCCATTCCCCATATAGACAGTGTGGCATTCCCCCTCCCATTCCCCATATAGGCAGTGTGGCCTTCCCCCTCCCAATCCCCATATAGGCAGTGTGGCATTCCCCCTCCCATTCCCCATTACAGGCAGTGTGGCATTTCCCCCTTCCATTCCCCATAGGCAGTGTGGCATTCCCCCCTCCCATTCCCCATATAGGCAGTGTGGCATTCCCCCTCCCATTCCCCATATAGGCAGTGTGGCATCCCCCCTCCCATTCCCCATATAGGCAGTGGGGCATTCCCCCCTCCCATTCCCCATTATAGGCAGTGTGGCATTCCCCCTCCCATTCCCCATATAGGCAGTGTGGCATTCCCCCTCCCATTCCCCATTACAGGCAGTGTGGCATTTCCCCCTCCCATTCCCCATATAGGCAGTGTGGCATTCCCCCTCCCATTCCCCATTACAGGCAGTGTGGCATTTCCCCCTTCCATTCCCCATAGGCAGTGTGGCATTCCCCCCTCCCATTCCCCATATAGGCAGTGTGGCCTTCCCCCTCCCATTCCCCATATAGGCAGTGTGGCATTCCCCCTCCCATTCCCCATATAGGCAGTGTGGCATTCCCCCTCCCATTCCCCATATAGACAGTGTGGCATTCCCCCTCCCATTCCCCATATAGGCAGTGTGGCCTTCCCCCTCCCAATCCCCATATAGGCAGTGTGGCATTCCCCCTCCCATTCCCCATTACAGGCAGTGTGGCATTTCCCCCTTCCATTCCCCATAGGCAGTGTGGCATTCCCCCCTCCCATTCCCCATATAGGCAGTGTGGCCTTCCCCCTCCCATTCCCCATATAGGCAGTGTGGCATTCCCCCTCCCATTCCCCATATAGGCAGTGTGGCATTCCCCCTCCCATTCCCCATATAGACAGTGTGGCATTCCCCCTCCCATTCTCCATATAGGCAGTGTGGCCTTCCCCCTCCCATTCCCCATATAGGCAGTGTGGCATTCCCCCTCCCATTCCCCATATAGGCAGTGTGGCATTCCCCCTCCCATTCCCCATATAGGCAGTGTGGCATTCCCCCTCCCATTCCCCATATAGGCAGTGTGGCATTCCCCCTCCCATTCCCCATATAGGCAGTGTGGCATTCCCCCTCCCATTCCCCATATAGGCAGTGTGGCCTTCCCCCTCCCATTCCCCATATAGGCAGTGTGACATTCCCCCCTCCCATTCCCCATATAGGCAGTGTGGCATTCCCCCCTCCCATTCCCCATATAGGCAGTGTGGCATTCCCCCTCCCATTCCCCATATAGGCAGTGTGGCATTCCCCCTCCCATTCCCCATATAGGACGTTTCATGTCCCCGCTCTAGCTCCCACCCCCTCTACTGCCTCTCGGGTGTCAGTGCGCGCTGACACAAACACCCGAGTGTCAGTGCGCCAGCCCGAGAGGCTGTGGCGGGGACAGCGGGCGCGAGACTCATGTAAGTATACTTTTTTTTTTTTTTACATCGCCCAATAAGACGCACTGACATTCCCCCCCCCCCGCACTTTTGGGAAAAAATAGTCTTATAGGGCGAAAAAAAGAGTCTTATAGGGCGAAAAAATACGGTAGCTAAATTTTGTGCTGAACGAATGTGCTGATCATTTATTTACCCATAGCCCCTTTCTCTGCTTCACATCTGCAGACAGCATACCTTCCAACTTTTCAGGGTGGGAAAGAGGGACAATTGTTAAATGAAGCCACACCCCCTCATTGATTGATGGATAGGAGATAGGATGTAACAGTTACAACAATATAAACACTTTGAATAAGCAGATGAATCATTTATTGCTGCAGATCTGCATGTTACACTTCAAAGAGGGGTAAACAAGAACAAAGATTGACAGGGGGATATGCACTCAAAAGAGGGACAAGGGGGTTGATCCAGAGCCTGGTGAGAAAACTCACTTTTGTGTTGGGAGAGAAAACTGCCAGGTGAAAATTTACACCCAGTGGACAACTCTCCTAAAAAAGAAGCGAGTTTTCTCACCAGGTTCTGAATCAACCCCCATGGTCTCCAAAGAGGGACAGTTGGGAGGTATGCCGACAGCAATACTAATAGTGTGGAGCGTGCGGCCTACCGACACGGCCCTGGAAGTACATACTTGATGGTGTTGCTGGTTTCTCCTGCTTCTCTCTGGACTTTTCTCGCACAGACTCGCTGGTTGAAAGTGATGGTGACGGCTGCCTGAAAATAAAAAAAAAAATAGTTACAAGCGAGGTGTATGGTCACAGGGCACCCTCCCTGTTGCAGAGTGTGGGTGATGCGTGCAGCGGAGTCGTAATCCAGATAGACATCAGTGGTGTAACAGGAACTAGCTTTACTGGAACATGAGTGCAGTAAGAGAGTTCACAGCTCGATATACAGGAAATACAACACAGCAGTAAAATCCATAGAAACTTTACAGTTGAGCATTGTGGTTTTCCCACATTCCTCCCATGTTTTCATTTCCAGATTCTCTTTTTTATCACATTCCTTCAGTCGCCTTCTCTCTCAATTTCTTATTTTATCTTTTGTCCTCCTTTTTCTTTTCTGCATTCTCTCCATCTTATCTCTTTTTACTATCTCTCCATATTACATTGTGTTTTCCTTTCCTTTATCACTTTTCCACATTTCCGCTTATTTCTCTCTTGTCGACCTTCAAGCGGAAAAAAACCCCACCAGTCGCTGGCCTAGAATCTAAAAGATTCCAGGGCTAGCCGCTGGCGTTTCTCCAAAAGGGATGCCCCACTGTGTGACACCCTCCAGTTCAACCCAAAAAACTTTCCAAGATCCAATAGCACATGCGCGGGCTCTCACCCAATGATGTCATTTGGCAGACGGCTCTCATTGCTGCATCCCCTGCACCCCCGGTGTCGTACACGCACTCCCGCCCCAGCCATTCAGACAAGTCAATTCAGTTCCGGGACAGAGCCAAAACTAGACCAACGTAAAATTGGATTTGCCTGTTCTGTCATTTTAAAGTTACAGTTTATTTAAAAAAGAACATATATACTTGGAAGCACACAGGCCTGATCCTACATCCTGGGTCGCGTTGGCTGGGGCTGCCCAGGTGTGACAGCGCCCTCTGTGTCCAGCCTCAGTACATGTTCCCGGACAAATCACATGAGCGTCCACCACTGAGATGCGTTATACCGTTGACACTTGTATGTGTGCAGGGGGGGCATAGCTGTGAAAGGAAAGCGTCGCGGACCCCCTGGACTTTGAGGGATCAAGCCTGCAGGCTGGAAGGTCATTGAGGTTTGTTTGTTTTTTTAACACGACTATCTATTTAATTTGTATAAATACTATACAACAGGAAATGTATTTTCTAGGTCCAACTGTTAATTCTTTATAGGATGATACATAAAAGCAAGAAAAAAGAAATAAAACAAATGTTGACAGGATGATAAAGTGACTCAGCACTTTTTAATGCGAGAAGTTGCTTATAAGGACATGGCGCAGGGCTGTGACTTTGAAGAGGGCGACATGGGCTGGAATCCTAACAATGTCTATTATTATAACTTCCATACCAAGGCATCCCATAAACCATGGGGGTGCAAAGACAGCACAGCATTAAAGTGGACCAAAACCCAGCGCGATCGATTCCCTCTCCCCGGGGCATCCAAAATCGGGATGCCTCACTGTGTGAAACCCCCCAGGTCGCCCCATACACTTACCTTGCTTCCGGGTCCAACAGCGCAAGCGCGAGCTGCGGCCGCATCCCCACTACCCCTCTAGCAGGGCGTGTGCCTGCACCAGGCATTTGTGAATGGCACGCTCCCTGTTAGAGGGAAGCGGGAGATGTGGCGGCCAGCGTGCTCGGAGCCACTGGCCTTAGACAAAGGCTTAGATGACATGATGTCAGCAGCTCTGAGCGTGCTGATTGGACGAGCGGCCATGCATCTGCCGTAGGACCGGGAAGGGGCGAGTTGCGCTCGGCAATCAGGGGGTTTCACATAGTGGGACACCCCCGATCGGGGTACCCTAGGGAAAAGGTCCAAAACCCGGGATAGTCAAAATCTTTTATTTTGTTTAATGTTCTATTTGTTTGCAACTCGGTGTTATAAAATAAAAACTATTTTCCATAGCAACCATGTGATTTCCTTAGCTATGTACACCAAAGTGTTGATTTCAAGTACATTTCGTAGACTTTCTCACTCTAGCTAATCATCTGATTGGCTAAGGCATGGGTGACAGGTTTAACCCATTCTGCTAAAATTCAGCTTCTACAGTTTGGAAGGATTACAGTATTGTGTTCCAGTAGCAAAAGGGTTAATGGCTGGGTTCTCAGCTGGAGAGGTTATTAGGCTGCTTAGACTTAGCTAAAGATGCCAAAGAGTTCACCTGTTACATTGGAAGAATTGTGGGACTTGTAGTCCATTGTTTTTACTCAAGGCCATGAAAACCACTCCCACTGTAGCAAAACAGAGGAATATGAGAATCATGGAAGGAGAGTGCTAATAAGTAAATCACAGGTCTGGGGGCACAATCCTAACACAAATGTTTATTTTTACATTCCAAAAGAGGAAAACAGAACACCAAAAACATGACAAAAATGGAGTTTACCCCCAGGGGGGGGATCAGCCTGGGAATCTATAAGATTCCCGGGCCGATCAGATCCCTCCCCCACGGGGCATCCAAAATCGGGATGCACCGCTGTGTGAAACCTCGCAGGACGCCCAGAAACCTTACCTTACCCCCGTTCCAACGGCGCATGCGCGAGCCGCAGCCGCATCTCGCGCTTCTCTCTAGCAGGGTGTGCACTCGCGCCGGCCGTTTGTGATTGGCCGGCGCGGGCGCGCTCCCTGTTAGAGGGAAGCGCGAGATGCGGCCTCCAGCGTGCTCAGAGCCGCTGTGGTTGTCCGTCGCTTGTCCGTACATACCACAGCGGCTCTGAGCGCTCTGATTGGACGAGTGCTCGCGTAGGAGCGGGGTGAGGTGAGTTTTTTAGGGCGATCGGGGGGGTTTCACACAGCAGGGCACCCCCGATTGGGGTGCCCCGAGGAAGTGGACCAAAACCACTTTAACGGGCGGGGTCAGTAAGACAGAGGCATTCTCAGCTGCTTGGCTGTTCTCAAAAAGTTTGATCTGACCTCAGCTGGTCAGACACACACTGATGTCTGACAGACACCACCAAAATAATCGAGCACCTCATTCCCCAGGCGCCGTAATTAGGGCGTAATCACCTGCCCGTGCGGAAAAAAATATGTCGGTAAGACTAAACGTGGATTGAGGGTGCGGGTAGGTGAGCATGTACGCGACATCAAAAATAAGAATGAAAAAAGCCCTGTGGCGGAACACTTTAAGGCATGGCACCAAGGCAATCCAAAAGGCCTACAGGTGTGTGGCATATATGTACTTAAAAAGGATGGGAGAAAGGGGCAATGGGAGCAGAGATTGCTGCAGCAGGAATCCCGGCTAATTTATGAATTAAGGACTATGGCACCTCACGGGCTAAATACGGACACTGGTCTAAGTGCCTTCCTATAGGGGTAGGTAGCATGGGCACTTAGCTTGGGCAAGTTAGGTATATACATATAGAGAAGTTAAGGTCCACTTGAAAGATACTGTTGTGATCCCTTAGATGAGTGGATTGCAATATGGGACTAGTTGTGTATGGCTATGACATATCCTGCATTTTGCATTTCACATCTCCCTCCATATGCTTTTGGTGCCCCCATTGTCTTTCCCCTTCTACCCTCCTGCGTCCCCTTTTCTTCCTTCCCCTGTGTTGCCATTCTGTAGTGCATACAGCACTGATATGAAGTTGTCACATATTTGATTAACAAGCTTGATTGTGCCAGGTATGGTGTCGTTTTTGCCTGTCGGTGGATGTGAAAGCGGAAGAGGAAGGTGTCACCAGCATGTGATAGGGAATCTGGGCATAGTGAGTCATGTATTGAATGATTGCAGCTGTGGTAGCGTAACCTTGTTCGGACCTGCAACAAGCCCAGGAGGCTTTCTTTCCTATGATTGGCTGGATGACGCTTGATGGGCGGAGCTTAATGCCGACAAAATGACACCAGGATTGGCCGGGCGTCACCCTGACGAAGCCCCGGGGGCGGGGCGAAACGCGCGTCGGAAGGTCCCACGTTGCCTCGTGTCCCTCCACTACGTTCTGCTGCTGACCATCCTCTAGCCTGTGTGTGATGTAAGGACGCCCCTCTGCAGCAACGAGACCTTCCCATGAGACTGGCTGAAGCTGCAAATGATTGAAGGCTGTGCAGCTAAGTATATGGCACTCGCATCATTGTCATGCTAATTGTGGTCTGCTGATACTGACACCTGGCAGCCGTGATTCATCTATCAGCTGTGCGTATCACAGTATACGCTAGACGGGCTTGCAGTGCCAACACAGCCAGTGGAAGTTTTAATGTCTGTTATTGATGCTGCTTTGCACAGACACTTTTTGAACTGACGTGTAGGTCAGTGTAAGGATTTGCATAGACTGCTATCTGACCATAAGACTTGTGGGACACTGCGAAAGCAACAGCGTAATAGGAGACAGCCGCATGTCATTTGATGCTGCTCAGAATTTAGCACACGCACTTTACAATTTAAGGTTGTGGAACTAAGCACAGGAAAATAAATAGCACCTGGTTGCTGTGGCGGTGCTTCTCTCAACAGTAATACATGGAATATTGTTAAAGTGAATACCATATTCTTCGCCCTATAAGACGCACCTGCCTATAAGACGCACCCTGGATTTGGTTGGTAAAAATGTGAAAAAAATATTCTGAACCAAATACCCCATTATAGACAGTGTGCAGAATTCCCCCAATCACACCATTACAGACCCCACATTACAGGCAGTAAGCAGTATTCCACATTAAAGGCAGGAAGGGGCATCCCACATTACAGGCAGTGAGCGGCATCCCAAATTACAGGCAGTGTGCAGGCATCCCCAATACAGGCAGTGTGCAGGCATCCCCAATACAGGCAGTGTGCAGGCATCCCCAATACAGTGTGCAGGCATCCCCTATACAGTGTGCAGGCATCTCCAATACAGGCAGTGTGCAGGCATCCCCAATACAGTGTGCAGGCATCCCCAATACAGGCAGTGTGCAGGCATCCCCAATACAGGCAGTGTGCAGGCATCCCCAATACAGTGTGCAGGCATCCCCTATACAGTGTGCAGGCATCCCCAATACAGGCAGTGTGCAGGCATCCCCAATACAGGCAGTGTGCAGGCATCCCCAATACAGTGTGCAGGCATCCCCTATACAGTGTGCAGGCATCCCCAATACAGGCAGTGTGCAGGCATCCCCAATACATGCAGTGTGCAGGCATCCCCAATACAGGCAGTGTGCAGGCATCCCCAATACAGTGTGCAGGCATCCCCAATACAGGCAGTGTGCAGGCATCCCCTATACAGTGTGCAGGCATCTCAAATAGTGTGCAGGCATCTCAAATAGTGTGCAGGCATCCCAAATAGTGTGCAGGCATCCCAAATGGCATCCCAAATAGTGTGCAGGCATCCCAAATAGTGTGCAGGCATCCCCAACGTGCATTAAAAAAAACAACCAAAAAAAAACTTACCGTGTACTCCCTGTTCTTGTCGCTCCCCGCTGCAGGTTCAGAGCGGGCTGATTCCCTCCCAGGGGGGCGTGGCCTGTGACTCCTGCCAGCGTCCATTGACGCTAACAGGAGTCACGGGCCACACCCACCCTGAGCCCGCTGTGAACTTGCGGCTGGCTGCCGCTTCCTGACGCCGCTCCCCACCGCCTCTGTAAGAGGCGGTGGGAGAGGCGACGGGGAGCGGCAGTTAGCCGCAAGTTAACAGTGAGCTGATATCGGGCCGGGGTGGGCGTGGCCTGTGTCGAAATCGGCTCGCTGTGCTCGCTGTGAACTTGCGGCTAACTGCCGCTCCCCGCCGCCGCTCCCACCGCCTCTTACACTATTACAGAGGTGGTGGGGAGCGGCGACGGGAAGCGGCAGCTAGCTGCAAGTTCACAGCGGGCGGGCTCCAGCTTTCCCTAGGGGCCGGAACCAGATGAAGGAGGAGGCAGACGGGCAGCGGCGACTACCAAGGCTGCGGGGGATCCACGGAATGTACGTTTTTTTTTTTACATTCGCCTGTTAAGATGCATGGACATTTCCCCCCCACTCTAAGTGCGTCTTATAGGGCAAAAAATACGGTATGTCTGCAGATCGTGTTCTACTATGGCGCCCAACACAGAGCTATGAAGAAGCATGCTAGTTAGTGCAAGTCAATATGGTCTGTTATGCTGCATGAATGTGTGGATACGTGTGTGAGGCAATGGTGCATGTGCATGGGGGACCCCCGATTTTTAGCAACACAACGATGTGCTTTCTTTAACCTTTTTCTGGTGTAATACATTGGTGCTGTGTGGGTGAGTGCAATATTATGAATAAAGTGGGTTTCATCACTTTCTATCCTGTGTTGGAATGATTTTTTCATACAAATCATAGTGCCAATCCCACAGGTAACCTGGTGTTTATGTGTTCTATAGTGGATATTGATTTTGGTTAGTGGGACACCGGGTATTAACACGGCAGTGCACATGCAGGTAATTGTAGGAGTCTCCTTGCTTTTAACTTTGTAAATGCGGAGGACGAATTCCTATGTGTGCGCAAGCTTACAATGGCCATCTGTGCATTAAAAATGTAAAATTTGAAAAATTGACTAAACGCTGGCTGTTCTCCAACTTTCTCAGTGTGCACATGATCGTGTCTGCTGATCAATACTGAAGGAATGGGGTGCGGGCTCTATTGTCTTGTTCCAAAGCTGCTGCTCTTGTGTCAAAACCACAAGCACACAGGTAGCCACAGGTGATGTTAATTAGATGCAGCAACGATTAATATGCTAAGCCGAGGGGCGAGGAGAGAGGTGGAATGGGAGCTGGCTGTAATAGTGGCGGCTGCAAAATACTAATGTGCTCATATTTCTAGGCTGACAAACGAGGGAAGAGCTAAAGACCACCTGCCTAGCCCTATGATTGGTGGTCTATGGCAAAGGAATTCAGGGGGTGTGACACAACTCTTTGTCTTGTTTTAAACCAGACCTTCACCATGATTTATTGAAAAGCCCATAACCCTTCAAAAACTTTTCCCCAGCATCTAAAATTAATATATTTTACGTTTTTAATCATTTACTTATTATTCTTTCCCCCACTGGGCTGCAACTCTGTTCAGGACTTTAGGATACGGGCACCGCCATCTTGACTCAGAAGCATTACACTTACTGAGGAAAGGAGAGTGGGATAAAATACAGGGGGGCAGGTTATAGCTGTGCTTTGCTCAGAAAGAGCAGAGCTGGGGTCAGAAAAAGGTCAGCAGTCCCAGAATGCAGAGTGACACAGTCAGAAGGCACTTCCTGTTTGCAGGCTGCCTGATGTTCCATGAGCCGCCATCTTGGATGTTTAATGGCTCATAACATGCAGTAGATGCAGGTAGGATGATTTTTAATGTGGGCAATCTGTATGTACAGGGTGTGGGAAACATATGAGATAGACTCTTATTCAGGGTGAAGGTCCGGATTAATGTGGGCAATCTGTATGTACAGGGTGTGGGAAACATACGAGATAGACTCTTATTCAGGGTGAAGGTCCGGATTAATGTGGGCAATCTGTATGTACAGGGTGTGGGAAACATATGAGATAGACTCTTATTCAGGGTGAAGGTACGGTTTAATGTGGGCAATCTGTATGTACAGGGTGTGGGAAACATATGAGATAGACTCTTATTCAGGGTGAAGGTCCGGATTAATGTGGGCAATCTGTATGTATAGGGTGTGGGAAACATATGAGATAGACTCTTATTCAGGGTGAAGGTCCGGATTAATGTGGGCAATCTGTATGTACAGGGTGTGGGAAACATATGAGATAGACTCTTATTCAGGGTGAAGGTCCGCTTTAACTTTCAGGAGCAGCTGCGTTCTGATAAGAAGGAGGAGGGCAGCCATGATGAGGTGAGCTGCTGAATGATAGTTTACGCACCTTGCCTGAAGAGTCCATTTAAAGCAGACCTACATCTTCTCAAGGTACGTTTGTATCAGGAAGAGCGCAAGTCTGCTACGACTATAAAGTTGTTCCCATGGAGTTCCCTATACATCTGCACAGGCACGAGGCACTGGGAGTAAGAGGTGCCACCCTATGACGAGTGGTCTATTGCAAGGGATATCAGAAGGGCAACAACTCAGTCACTGGTTTCTGCATCCAGGGGCTGCTGCAAGCTGACAGGAAGGGAGAGGGCCGCCATGAGGAGGTGACCCGATACATCAGAGTTTATACACTTTGCCTGTGTGGTGAGTATATACATGGTTAACACTAGTTTGGGTATGCATTAATGATTCAGACCTTACCTAAACGGTTTTCCATTTTTAAATGGAAGAAGAAATGGCCGAGATATCGAGGTTTACAGTTTAACCTCATGATTTCTCTTCTGAAAAAAGAGGATCTGTGATGCTGCATAATAATCAGTATTAAGGGGGTGGGATCTGTTCCAGAACTTGCATAGGACACCCTGGCTGTGCAATGTGAATCTGAAGAAGGAGGAGGAGGCGGTGAGAGGGGACGGCAATCCTGCTGAGCTGATTGGGGGATGGGATGAAAAATACAAGTCTGTGATACTCACCTGTTGAATTGATTTCTCTCTTCTTCCACTCCAGAGTGTCACCGATTCAGATATGAATGGGTTAACTCTCGTCCGAAGGCAGGACTGCAAGATAAAAGGTGTGGCCTACATATACTTCCGGCTGCTCCCCACCCTCAAGTAATTAAAATCAGTAGGAACAGCCGCCCTGAAGCATGAAGGACCTTCACATTTAAATCTGACCTTCACCCTGAATAAGAGCCTATCTTGTACATACAGATTGGGCACATTAAAAAATCATCCTACCTGCACCTACTGCATTTTTTTCAGCCTTTAAACATCCAAGATGGCAGCCCATGGAGCCTCAGGCTTCCAGCAGACAGGAAGTGTCTTCTGACTGTGCCGCTCTGTATTCTGGGATACTGTCCTTTTCCTGACCCCAGCTCTGCTCTGTCTGTGCAGAGCACAGCTATAACCCCGCCCCCTGCATTTTTCACCCCTTCTCTTCTGCTCAATATGTGATGCTTCTGAGGCAAGATGACAGCGCCCATATCCTAGAGTCCTGAACAGAGTTGCAGCCCAGTGGGGAAAAGAAAAATAATTAAGCTACTTAAAACTTAAAATATATTAATTTTAGATGTTGGGGAATAGTTTTTTAAGGGTTTGGGCTTTTCATTAAATGATGCTGAAAGTCCAGTTTAAGTCAAGGAAGAAAACTATATTCTTGTTTCTTCTCCATAAATAATTTATCTTTTCCTTGGCAAACAATATTTTACAATGTACAAACAGCTCCACCATGGCCAATACAAACAGCTCCACCATGACTAATACAAACAGCTCCACCATGGCTAATACAAACAGCTCCACCATGGCTAATACAAACAGCTCCACCATGGCCAATACAAACAGCTCCACCATGGCCAATACAAAAAGCTCCACCATGGCCAATACAAACAGCTCCACCATGGCTAATACAAACAGCTCCACCATGGCTAATACAAACAGCTCCACCATGGCTAATACAAACAGCTCCACCATGGCCAATACAAACAGCTCCACCATGGCTAATACAAACAGCTCCACCATGGCCAATACAAACAGCTCCACCATGGCCAATACAAAAAGCTCCACCATGGCCAATACAAACAGCTCCACCATGGCTAATACAAACAGCTCCACCATGGCCAATACAAACAGCTCCACCATGGCCAATACAAAAAGCTCCACCATGGCCAATACAAACAGCTCCACCATGGCCAATACAAACAGCTCCACCATGGCCAATACAAACAGCTCCACCATGGCTAATACAAACAGCTCCACCATGGCCAATACAAACAGCTCCACCATGGCCAATACAAAAAGCTCCACCATGGCCAATACAAACAGCTCCACCATGGCCAATACAAACAGCTCCACCATGGCCAATACAAACAGCTCCACCATGGCCAATACAAACAGCTCCACCATGGCCAATACAAACAGCTCCACCATGGCCAATACAAACAGCTCCACCATGGCCAATACAAACAGCTCCACCATGGCCAATACAAACAGCTCCACCATGACTAATACAAACAGCTCCACCATGGCCAATACAAACAGCTCCACCATGGCCAATACAAACAGCTCCACCATGACTAATACAAACAGCTCCACCATGACTAATACAAACAGCTCCACCATGACTAATACAAACAGCTCCACCATGACTAATACAAACAGCTCCACCATGGCTAATACAAACAGCTCCACCATGGCCAATACAAAAAGCTCCACCATGGCCAATACAAACAGCTCCACCATGGCCAATACAAACAGCTCCACCATGGCCAATACAAACAGCTCCACCATGGCCAATACAAACAGCTCCACCATGGCTAATACAAACAGCTCCACCATGGCCAATACAAACAGCTCCACCATGGCCAATACAAACAGCTCCACCATGGCCAATACAAAAAGCTCCACCATGGCCAATACAAACAGCTCCACCATGGCCAATACAAACAGCTCCACCATGGCCAATACAAACAGCTCCACCATGGCTAATACAAACATCTCCACCATGGCCAATACAAACAGCTCCACCATGGCCAATACAAACAGCTCCACCATGGCCAATACAAACAGCTCCACCATGGCTAATACAAACATCTCCACCATGGCTAATACAAACAGCTCCACCATGGCCAATACAAACAGCTCCACCATGACTAATACAAACAGCTCCACCATGACTAATACAAACAGCTCCACCATGGCCAATACAAACAGCTCCACCATGACTAATACAAACAGCTCCACCATGGCCAATACAAACAGCTCCACCATGACTAATACAAACAGCTCCACCATGACTAATACAAACAGCTCCACCATGGCCAATACAAACAGCTCCACCATGGCCAATACAAACAGCTCCACCATGGCCAATACAAACAGCTCCACCATGGCTAATACAAACATCTCCACCATGGCCAATACAAACAGCTCCACCATGACTAATACAAACAGCTCCACCATGGCCAATACAAACAGCTCCACCATGACTAATACAAACAGCTCCACCATGACTAATACAAACAGCTCCACCATGGCCAATACAAACAGCTCCACCATGACTAATACAAACAGCTCCACCATGGCCAATACAAACAGCTCCACCATGGCTAATACAAACAGCTCCACCATGGCCAATACAAACAGCTCCACCATGGCTAATACAAACAGCTCCACCATGGCCAATACAAACAGCTCCACCATGGCTAATACAAACAGCTCCACCATGACTAATACAAACAGCTCCACCATGACTAATACAAACAGCTCCACCATGACTAATACAAACAGCTCCACCATGACTAATACAAACAGCTCCACCAAGGCCAATACAAACAGCTCCACCATGGCCAATACAAACAGCTTCACCATGGCAATACAAACAGCTCCACCATGGCTAATACAAACAGCTCCACCATGACTAATACAAACAGCTCCACCATGACTAATACAAACAGCTCCACCATGGCTAATACAAACAGCTCCACCATGACTAATACAAACAGCTCCACCAAGGCCAATACAAACAGCTCCACCATGGCTAATACAAACAGCTCCACCATGGCCAATACAAACAGCTCCACCATGGCTAATACAAAGAGCTCCACCATGGCTAATACAAACAGCTCCACCATGACTAATACAAACAGCTCCACCATGGCCAATACAAACAGCTCCACCATGGCTAATACAAACAGCTCCACCATGACTAATACAAACAGCTCCACCATGACTAATACAAACAGCTCCACCATGACTAATACAAACAGCTCCACCATGGCTAATACAAACAGCTCCACCATGACTAATACAAACAGCTCCACCAAGGCCAATACAAACAGCTCCACCATGGCCAATACAAACAGCTCCACCATGGCCAATACAAACAGCTCCACCATGACTAATACAAACAGCTCCACCATGGCTAATACAAACAGCTCCACCATGACTAATACAAACAGCTCCACCATGGCTAATACAAACAGCTCCACCATGACTAATACAAACAGCTCCACCAAGGCCAATACAAACAGCTCCACCATGGCCAATACAAACAGCTCCACCATGGCCAATACAAACAGCTCCACCATGGCTAATACAAACAGCTCCACCATGGCCAATACAAACAGCTCCACCATGGCCAATACAAACAGCTCCACCATGGCCAATACAAACAGCTCCACCATGGCTAATACAAACAGCTCCACCATGACTAATACAAACAGCTCCACCATGGCCAATACAAACAGCTCCACCATGGCTAATACAAACAGCTCCACCATGGCCAATACAAACAGCTCCACCATGGTCAATACAAACAGCTCCACCATGGCCAATACAAACAGCTCCACCATGGCTAATACAAACAGCTCCACCATGGCCAATACAACCAGCTCCACCATGGCCAATACAAACAGCTCCACCATGGCCAATACAAACAGCTCCACCATGGCCAATACAAACAGCTCCACCATGGCCAATACAAACAGCTCCACCATGGCCAATACAACCAGCTCCACCATGGCTAATACAAACAGCTCCACCATGACTAATACAACCAGCTCCACCATGGCTAATACAAACAGCTCCACCATGACTAATACAACCAGCTCCACCATGGCTAATACAAACAGCTCCACCATGACTAATACAACCAGCTCCACCATGGCTAATACAAACAGCTCCACCATGACTAATACAACCAGCTCCACCATGGCTAATACAAACAGCTCCACCATGACTAATACAACCAGCTCCACCATGGCTAATACAAACAGCTCCACCATGACTAATACAAACAGCTCCACCATGGCTAATACAAACAGCTCCACCATGACTAATACAAACAGCTCCACCATGGCCAATACAAACAGCTCCACCATGGCTAATACAAACAGCTCCACCATGGCCAATACAAACAGCTCCACCATGACTAATACAAACAGCTCCACCAAGGCCAATACAAACAGCTCCACCATGACTAATACAAACAGCTCCACCATGGCTAATACAAACAGCTCCACCATGGCCAATACAAACAGCTCCACCATGACTAATACAAACAGCTCCACCATGGCCAATACAAACAGCTCCACCATGACTAATACAAACAGCTCCACCATGGCCAATACAAACAGCTCCACCATGACTAATACAAACAGCTCCACCATGGCTAATACAAACAGCTCCACCATGGCTAATACAAACAGCTCCACCATGGCCAATACAAACAGCTCCACCATGACTAATACAAACAGCTCCACCATGACTAATACAAACAGCTCCACCATGACTAATACAAACAGCTCCACCATGGCCAATACAAACAGCTCCACCATGGCTAATACAAACAGCTCCACCATGGCCAATACAAACAGCTCCACCATGACTAATACAAACAGCTCCACCATGGCTAATACAAACAGCTCCACCATGGCCAATACAAACAGCTCCACCATGGCCAATACAAACAGCTCCACCATGGCTAATACAAACAGCTCCACCATGACTAATACAAACAGCTCCACCATGACTAATACAAACAGCTCCACCATGGCCAATACAAACAGCTCCACCATGGCCAATACAAACAGCTCCACCAAGGCCAATACAAACAGCTCCACCATGACTAATACAAACAGCTCCACCATGACTTATACAAACAGCTCCACCATGGCCAATACAAACAGCTCCACCATGACTAATACAAACAGCTCCACCATGGCTAATACAAACAGCTCCACCATGGCCAATACAAACAGCTCCACCATGGCTAATACAAACAGCTCCACCATGGCCAATACAAACAGCTCCACCATGGCCAATACAAACAGCTCCACCATGACTAATACAAACAGCTCCACCATGACTAATACAAACAGCTCCACCATGACTAATACAAACAGCTCCACCATGGCTAATACAAACAGCTCCACCATGGCCAATACAAACAGCTCCACCATGGCTAATACAAACAGCTCCACCATGGCCAATACAAACAGCTCCACCATGACTAATACAAACAGCTCCACCATGACTAATACAAACAGCTCCACCATGACTAATACAAACAGCTCCACCATGACTAATACAAACAGCTCCACCATGGCTAATACAAACAGCTCCACCATGGCCAATACAAACAGCTCCACCATGACTAATACAAACAGCTCCACCATGACTAATACAAACAGCTCCACCATGACTAATACAAACAGCTCCACCATGGCTAATACAAACAGCTCCACCATGGCCAATACAAACAGCTCCACCATGGCTAATACAAACAGCTCCACCATGGCTAATACAAACAGCTCCACCATGGCCAATACAAACAGCTCCACCATGGCCAATACAAACAGCTCCACCATGACTAATACAAACAGCTCCACCATGGCTAATACAAACAGCTCCACCATGGCCAATACAAACAGCTCCACCATGGCCAATACAAACAGCTCCACCATGGCCAATACAAACAGCTCCACCATGGCTAATACAAACAGCTCCACCATGACCAATACAAACAGCTCCACCATGGCCAATACAAACAGCTCCACCATGACTAATACAAACAGCTCCACCATGGCTAATACAAACAGCTCCACCATGGCCAATACAAACAGCTCCACCATGGCCAATACAAACAGCTCCACCATGGCTAATACAAACAGCTCCACCATGGCCAATACAAACAGCTCCACCATGGCCAATACAAACAGCTCCACCATGGCCAATACAAAGAGCTCCACCATGGCCAATACAAAGAGCTCCACCATGACTAATACAAACAGCTCCACCATGACTAATACAAACAGCTCCACCATGGCTAATACAAACAGCTCCACCATGGCCAATACAAACAGCTCCACCATGACTAATACAAACAGCTCCACCATGACTAATACAAACAGCTCCACCATGACTAATACAAACAGCTCCACCATGGCCAATACAAACAGCTCCACCATGACTAATACAAACAGCTCCACCATGACTAATACAAACAGCTCCACCATGACTAATACAAACAGCTCCACCATGGCTAATACAAACAGCTCCACCATGGCCAATACAAACAGCTCCACCATGGCCAATACAAACAGCTCCACCATGGCTAATACAAACAGCTCCACCATGACTAATACAAACAGCTCCACCATGGCTAATACAAACAGCTCCACCATGGCTAATACAAACCGCTCCACCATGGCCAATACAAACAGCTCCACCATGGCTAATACAAACAGCTCCACCATGGCCAATACAAACAGCTCCACCATGGCCAATACAAACAGCTCCACCATGGCCAATACAAACAGCTCCACCATGACTAATACAAACAGCTCCACCATGACTAATACAAACAGCTCCACCATGACTAATACAAACAGCTCCACCATGACTAATACAACCAGCTCCACCATGACTAATACAAACAGCTCCACCATGGCCAATACAAACAGCTCCACCATGACTAATACAAACAGCTCCACCATGGCCAATACAAACAGCTCCACCATGGCCAATACAAACAGCTCCACCATGGCCAATACAAACAGCTCCACCATGGCCAATACAAACAGCTCCACCATGGCTAATACAAACAGCTCCACCATGACTAATACAAACAGCTCCACCATGGCCAATACAAACAGCTCCACCAAGGCCAATACAAACAGCTCCACCATGACTAATACAAACAGCTCCACCATGACTAATACAAACAGCTCCACCATGGCCAATACAAACAGCTCCACCATGACTAATACAAACAGCTCCACCATGGCCAATACAAACAGCTCCACCATGACTAATACAAACAGCTCCACCATGACTAATACAAACAGCTCCACCATGGCCAATACAAACAGCTCCACCATGGCCAATACAAACAGCTCCACCATGACTAATACAAACAGCTCCACCATGGCTAATACAAACAGCTCCACCATGACTAATACAAACAGCTCCACCATGACTAATACAACCAGCTCCACCATGACTAATACAACCAGCTCCACCATGACTAATACAAACAGCTCCACCATGGCCAATACAAACAGCTCCACCATGGCTAATACAAACAGCTCCACCATGACTAATACAAACAGCTCCACCAAGCTAATACAAACAGCTCCACCATGACTAATACAAACAGCTCCACCATGGCCAATACAAACAGCTCCACCATGGCCAATACAAACAGCTCCACCATGGCCAATACAAACAGCTCCACCATGGCCAATACAAACAGCTCCACCATGGCTAATACAAACATCTCCACCATGGCCAATACAAACAGCTCCACCATGGCCAATACAAACAGCTCCACCATGACTAATACAAACAGCTCCACCATGGCCAATACAAACAGCTCCACCATGGCCAATACAAACAGCTCCACCATGGCTAATACAAACAGCTCCACCATGGCCAATACAAACAGCTCCACCATGACTAATACAAACAGCTCCACCATGGCCAATACAAACAGCTCCACCATGGCCAATACAAACAGCTCCACCATGGCCAATACAAACAGCTCCACCATGGCTAATACAAACAGCTCCACCATGGCCAATACAAACAGCTCCACCATGGCTAAAACAAACAGCTCCACCATGGCCAATACAAACAGCTCCACCATGACTAATACAAACAGCTCCGCCATGGCCAATACAAACAGCTCCACCATGGCCAATACAAACAGCTCCACCATGACTAATACAAACAGCTCCACCATGACTAATACAAACAGCTCCACCATGGCTAATACAAACAGCTCCACCATGGCTAATACAAACAGCTCCACCATGGCTAATACAAACAGCTCCACCATGACTAATACAAACAGCTCCGCCATGGCTAATACAAACAGCTCCACCATGGCTAATACAAACAGCACTACCATGGCCAATACAAACAGCTCCACCATGGCTAAAGCCTCTAAATAATGGATGTAATAGCCCAGGGAGGGTGTGATGCCCTGGAGATTCAGATACAAATGGGATGTCCGAAAGCAGTACCTTTCTCTCAGGGCGGGAATCTTGAGTGTCAATCTTAATCCTCTGGCCTGATGAGTAAGCCATGTAGAAATCAAAACTCAGCTGAAGCGGTGACTACCGTCTGCCTTTCGTCCAAAAGAGTCATCCACTGAGGCTCTTCCATCTACCTTGTTAAACTTGGTAAATGTATGAACAGATGACCAGGTAGCAGCCTTGCAAATCTGTTCCACTGAAGCCTGGTGTTGAAAGGCCCAGGAAGTGGCAATGGCCCGGGTAGAAATGCCAGTGACTCGAAAAGGAAGGTTCTGTCCCCTTAGAAAACGTAGGCTTTCAACATGGACTATCTGACCTATGCTAGTAGGAGCAGGACAGAGAAATAAGAACCACCTCTTTATTAGGATGGAAAGAGGAGACTACCTTTTGGAATAAAGTCTTGCTTAAAATGGAAATCTACAAATGGGTTTGGAGGGTGCACCACAACACTGTTCAAATAAAGGTGCCAGCCGTAAGGGAAATTAGAAACCTAAAGTATGCAAAAGAGGGGATCCTAGACTGAACCCCAAAACCCTTAAAGAGGCCGCACACTAATTATGAAAAATATATGTATAATTTTAATAGAAATAATATGAATAAAAGGAACACTTATCTACACATATACAAAGCTTAAAAGACATAAAAGACACAGGCTAAGGGGATCCAATATACAGTGACTACCAAATATATGATTAAACTGATGCTGCCATGTTTGTATGATGCAAAGAGCTGAATATAAGGAGTGTGCCACAGTCCGTCAGCGTATGTGTGTACTTGCAACAATAAAAGGAATATGGTGATAAATGTGCTGATATAATGTGAGAAAAACTAACATATGTGGAGAAAAACTAAAAACATGTACTATATATACATAAATATATACAAACCGTGTAATATATACAAAATAGCAGCATTAGAATTTGTGCAAAATAGCAATGTGACAAGTGTGCAAAAAGATCAAAGCAGCAGTGGGTAATACTGATAAACAAAATGTGTAAGCCGAACCCCGGCTACACATGTAACAAAGCCAGGCGCGGCCACCAGACAATCAATAATAAGTAACAACGGCAGCAACCATAAATAAATAACAAACACTGAATTACATCACCGTGTCACAAAGGATCCCCCGCCTTAAAATGGAAGACCACTTTGTCTTGTGTGTAGCACCACGTAAAAAGATAAAAAACAGAGATGCTTCTGCTACAGGTTTAATTGGAGGCCCCTGAAGGGCCGATAGAACTAGGTTCAGGTCACAAAAAGGCAAGAGAGGCTTGGGGTGGATGCACATGAGTAAATGTCTTCATAAGCCTTCTCTGCAATGGGTTTCTGAAAGAAAATGGACCTGTCCCTTGAGGGTACTCAGCCTGCGCATGCACTGTGGGACTGGAAAAAGGTATGTTGCTACAGGGAATTTAGTGGGTTTCATATAGCGGGGCATCCCAAATCAAGAATCATGGGATAGTGAAGATCCTGTGTTTTGTTTTGCTTTAAAGTGGACCAAAAAACAGCACAATTGGCCTGGGAATCTATAATGTTCCTGTGCCGGTCGATTGCCTGCCCCCATAGCATCCAAAATCATGATGCCCCGCTGTGTGAAACCCTCTAGGTTGCCCAGTAAACTTACCTTGCTTTCCGGTCCAACGGTGCGTGTGTGAGCCGTGGCTGCATCCCCGTTATCCGTGTATGAGGAACGGGCCTACCAGCTCAGACCCAAGATCCACCCGTTCAGCCGCTCAACAGAACTATCAAACTGTCAATAGTTAAATTTTATCAAAAAACTTTATTCAATGCTGGCCTAAACGTATTTTAAAAACAATTAAAAACATAATTGCTGGAGTTGAAGTATTCTGGACTAATCAGTTATACAGATAATGATATGTAGACAATTAGATGTTTAAACAATTAAATATTGGACTAGGGCTATACTATAGCCCACAAAATAAATATCCAAATCTATTTATGCCCAGGAGTTTCATAAGAGCTGTGCCAGTGATTATTTATAGTGCATACAAGACTAGAAAGAAATGCATGCTTCAAAAGTATATACAGTATGCGACAAGAGAGTCAGATAAGTCTCAGTGCTCAATGATAATCTATAGGAAGTAAAGTGCTAAGTGCATAGAAAGTGCAAGTGCATCCCCGTTATCGCTCTAGCAGGCATTTGTGAATGACCGACGTGGGCACGCTCCCTGTTAGAGGGAAGAGGGGGATGCAGCCACCAGCGCGCTCGGAGACGCTCGCTAAGATGAAGGCTTAGACGTCGTGGCATCAGTGGCCCTAAACGTGCTGAATAGACGCGCAGCCGCGCATGCGCTGTAGGGCCGAGGAAGTGGAAGGGTGAGTGCGATCGGACAACCTGGGGGTGCCCCGGGGGAAAGGATCAAAACCCAGGATAGTAAAAATCCTGGGTCTTGGTCCACTTTAATGTGGGAAAAAAAGTCTGTGAATTGGTTCCGTTCCCCGCTGTGTGAAACTCCCCAGAACGCCCAGTGCAACTCACCTCTTCCTCGTTCCTACGGAGCATACGCAGGCACGCAGCCAATAAGAGCCATTTGCCGTGTTTACATCCTTTGGCCAGCGACTCCCATTGACTTCAATGGGGAGTGCCCGCTGCCGCATCCCCGGCAACGTACGCACTCCTGCCCTAGCCCAACTAAATGCAGGGAATTTGCCAGCATTAAAAAGAATGAGCGTTATTTGCTGAATGACATGGCAAACGGCTCTCATTGGATGTGCCCTGCACATGTGCCATTGGAATGGGGAAAGGTAAGTGATTACCGGTGCCCTGGGGGGTTTTGTTCTGCTTAGTGGCTGGTTAAGAAGGCAACAACCAAATCCCCAATAACAGATGCTGTATAACAGCGGCTTCAGAAGACATCATACAATATATGTTGAGCTCACTATGTACACACACACCCTACCCCACCTGCCATGATCCCCCACCACCCTCATGCCACACACACAAACACACTCCAATTGCCCAAGCACAGCCCCCCGCACACAATCTGTCAGCCACACCTTTACACGCACAGCCCTAGCTTCCCCAATTAGGAGTCCTGCTGGCGGTGACCTCATAGGCCGCTCGCTTAGAGAAAGTCAGGCAAAAGCATTACACAGAGAGGCACAGGGGAGTGGGGACGGGGCTTCGGCTTAGCCAACAATAACTAAACCCCCCAAAAAAAAAAAAAAAAGAATGCAATGTAGTGCTGCAGCACTGTCCTGAGAGGAAGATCCATCCCTGCCACTCCTGCCCGCCCAATAGCTGGACTCCCTAGGCACAGGCATGGGGCTGCCTTTTTAGAAATAGGACCCTGAACATAACATGCAAAAAATAGATGCATACCTTGGTGGAAGGAATTCTAGCTGTAGAAGGACGGGTCGCAGGTAGCTTTCCAAGGCTTCCACTATCTCGTTAAATTGTATATTGCCTCTGTTTACATTTTCATGTTGTAAATGGTTTGTTTCAACCTGCACAGTATATAGTTACATAGTTAATACAGTTGAAAACAGACATAAGTTCAACCAAGGGTGTTGGGGTAGGGGGGAGTTATTTTTTTATTTTATTTTATTTATTTATTTTTTACTGATAACCACTAATAGTAACTGTTAATGTTATTTTCTTCTAAAAAAGCATCTAATCCTTTTTTGAAGCTGTCAGCGGTTGATACTGTAACAAGCTTTTGCTGGAGGCTATTTATTTATAGATTTATAGTTCTTATGGTAAAAAACGATTCTCGCCTCTGGAGATTGAATTTCTTTTTTTCCAGTCAAAGGGAGCGCGCCCTTGTCTTTAGAGAGGATTTTACCTGAAATAGTGTTTCCCCTTATTTTTTGTATTGCCCATTTTCTATATTTATACAAGTTAATCATGTCCCCCCTCAGTTCTTTCCTCTAAAGACGAAACCGATTTAATTCTGGTAATCTTTCCTCATAACTAAGATCCTTCATTCCTCTTATTAGTTTGGTGGTTCTCCTCTGAACCCTTTCCATAGTCAGAGCGTCCTTTCTATGAACGGGTGCCCAGAATAGGGTGTATGGGATTACGGATGTATAGAAATAGAAAAAAAGTGTTAACTGAAGCATCACTGACAAGCCATATAAAATCAGATACCACAAGCGGGGGGAGGGGGGATTAAGCCCAGGATTTTATATCCCAGGCCAGCCCATGAGCTTCTCAGCCCCTCCCCCGAGGTGTTTCTCAACCAAGTCAATGAGTGCATTTACTAGCAGAGACTGTAGCATTGCAGGGACATAACATAAGCAGGGGTGGATCTGACCTCATCTAAAGCGGAACAAAACCCTGGTTTGTTTACTTTCCCGGGTTTCGCTCCCTTTCCCTGGGGCATCCCGAACAGGATGCCCCACTGTGTGAAAGCCCCCAAATCTGCTTACCCCCACCTGGTCAAATGGCGCATGTGCGGGCCCCCATCCAATCAGAACTGCTTGATGTGATGATGTAATTCGGCAAGCTGCTTCGATTAGTATGAATGGCCAGCATGTGCTCCTGCATCCCCTGCATGCCCGGTGGGCGCGTTCTCCAGCCCCAGCCTATCTGAATGGCTGAGGTGACAGAGCGAATACAACGCCAGGAATGCAGCGGATGCGGAAACATGTACTCCCCATTGTCAACAAATGGAGTCATTTGAGCAAGCGGCTCTGATTGGATGGGAGCCTGCACATGCGTCATGCGTTGGACAAGGTAAAGGTGAGTGTTTATCGTTGCCCCAGGGGG
The DNA here is from genome assembly GCA_027917425.1 of Gastrophryne carolinensis. Classification (NCBI taxonomy): domain Eukaryota; kingdom Metazoa; phylum Chordata; class Amphibia; order Anura; family Microhylidae; genus Gastrophryne; species Gastrophryne carolinensis. Next base: position 608,541,609 of record CM051235.1, read on the forward strand.
TTTCACACAGCGGGGCATTCCGATTCAGGATGCCCTCAGGGAAAGCCAGTGGCTTAGTTCAATCCCCCCATTGCGGAGGCAGGACTGGCATAAAACACCTTACCCTTTCAGTGCAATTTAGTGATGTCATCAGTGCCACAGGGAGACTGCACCGACCGGCATCCTCCGCTTCCCTTTCAAGTTATTGGGTGATGCAGCTGGGGATGCCGCTCTGTGCAGCCTTGCCAAAGTGGGCGCACCCATGGCTGGATTTGCATTTTTTTAATCATTCCTTCCCCTGAACTGCCTCACCGATAGGGCCATAAAGGGCAATTCCAACCCATTCCTTCAAAATAAACATAACCCCCGCCTTTCCACCTCCAAATAGCGATTATGCTCATGTAAGGGCAGACTAGATGGACCTTATGATCTCCTTCTGCCGTCAACCTTCTTGGGGGTTATGTTTATTTTGAAGGCTATGTTTATTTTGAGGCTGAAGTGGCCCTTTAAAGTGGAGGCCCAATCCTTATGCAAAGTTCGCACCCCCCCCCCCCCCCCCCTGCTTTCCTCCCCTTGCTCTCATGCAGGACAGGGGGAGGGGTTGCAAAAAAAAAAAACCCGTCTTACCCTGTCTGGTATCCAGCACCATTCCGCCAGCATCTCAGGTCCTGGGCACAGCTATCTTGGAGGGAATGCACAGTGTGACAGGTCTGTCACCCAATCCCATGCAGCAATGTAACATGGTCATTGACTACAGTTCAACTATAACTCAGGTCTACGGCTGCCATTCAGAGTCCCGCCCCCCGCCAGAATCATGAGAAGATTGCGGTGATCAGGTGAGTTTATATTTTAATGCCCAAAGCAGGGCTACAAAAAGCCAACAACAGAACTTAAAGTAGACCAAAATCCAAGATTTTACTATGACGGGTTTTGGTCTGCCCCCCTGGGGCATCCCAAACCATGGGGTAGATTCAAAGCCAGACAAACTATATAAAATTGACAATGCCTTGCATTTTCTACCCTGTGGCTGATGCAGAGCCAAGTGAATGGCAGTTTTCTCTCCTAAAATAGAAGTGTTTGCTCACTAGACTCTGAATCGATCCCCATGACACCCCCCTGGACTGCCCATTTTTTAACCTTTCCAGCGAACCCACAGCACTGGCACGGCTCTCCTACAATGAACTTGAATAGAATCCTAACCATACACACAACTGGCGGGCAGTAGCATCTGATGCTGAACCTGGATGCGCCAGGGGATAGTAAAATCCCGGGTTTTGGTTCACTTTAAGCTTTAAAATGTTTGTAAAAGCAACCTACTGTGCTGTGTGTACATATTAGGGCCTCCCCCAAATACTTTACTTCCATTGTGACCAACATTTAAAGGATCAATCAAGAAGTTTTAGCATTTTAATTAGTACCATTGCTGGATCGGAGTTTCCATGAAACACATTTTTGCGCTTTGTAGAGGTCTGTTGATGTTCCTCTTTGAGGAGATGCTGACTGGCATCTTGTTTGAACAGCTCCATTTTCTCCAATAAGCTAGAAAACTTCTGAGGATCTACAGAACATCGGGTCACTTTGGCTTGTGCTAGTGAAATAAAGATAAAACTAACTAGCGTGGCAGAAAGAAAACAATAAACACAATCTCCCAAGATGCAACTGTTTTCTACCATGAAGATTTTCAATGAATACACTTACTAGCTCTCAGCTGGGTGGATTTGCCCTTTTGGGGTGGCCCAACTTTTGGCTTTTCAAGCAGAGCTCCATATAGGAAAGATCTGTCACAAACACAAAGACGCAAACGCAATGAATAAAAGATGCGGCTTGTTTAAGGAGACTTTAACAAAGCATCTTGCAACATCTGGGAAAATTCCTCTAAAAAGAATTCAAGATATGTCAAAAAGCACCAGGATTCCTAAACATGAAGAACCATTGAAACCTTAAAGCGATATATCAGGCAAAGGTAATTGATATCCCATTGTGTTGGGCTGCGTTTGGCACTGACCTAAACTGTTTTCCATTTTTAAATCAAAGAAGAAATGGCCGAGATTTTTAGGTTTACAATTTTACCCCATGATTTCTCTTCCGAAACATGTGGGCATGGCCCTTGGATGTGGTGCTGATAGAAAATCAGGCTTCCAGACGGGCTACGTCCGCAAAAGTTCCTCTGAAAAGTATTCAAGATGTGTTCCCTTGTCCAGCATGTAGCGATGTTCCTCTTTCTAGCCATGCTCTGTGCCCAACTGTGTCCTACATCTAGCTGTGTCCTGCATATAGCTGAGTAACCTATATCCATCAGGAAGCAGTGTTCCTGTGTCCAGCTGGGTATTGCATCTAGCCATATCCCTGTGCCCAGCCGTGCCCTACATCTAACCAAGTTCCTGTGTCCATCATCTAGCTATGTCCAGCATCCAGCCATGTCCCTGGGCCCAACTGTGTCCTACATCTAACCAAGTTCCTGTGTCCATCATCTAGCTATGTCCAGCATCCAGCCATGTCCCTGGGCCCAACTGTGTCCTACATCTAACCAAGTTCCTGTGTCCATCATCTAGCTGTGCACCACAACAACAGGCCCTAGATTAACCCAAGAGTTCCTCACAGTATGCCGCACACCAACAAATTCTTGATCATGAAAATGTTAATTTATTAAATCAATCTCAAATATATCTCTACAAACCACATAGAAAACTTAATAAAAAACATATATATACAATTTAAAAGACAAAAATGGAGGATCGTCCCATAACTGTTCTCAAAGTAAATTGATATCTATGCTAATCCACATTATAAATCAAATACATACAATGCTATATGCACAGCTGAGGACCTTTCCATACAATTCATATATCTACATACATGATCCTGAATGTGTAAAATGTGAAACCAATTAATGACAAAAAATATGTCCTAAACAAAAAACTAACACTATACATGCTATAAATGTAAAGTGCTTGTGTGCAATGTGCTCTATACCACAAATTATGTGCAACCATACAAAAAGTGCAAATGCAGGATGATCCGTCAGACTATAAATATGGCGAAGTGGCGTAGCGCCACGCAACGCGTTGGTGGCGGTTTGACTGTTGGAGGCTCCCATGTTTTGATTATATGGTGATGTAATTTTTCTGCTATCCTTTAATATTTATAGTCTGACGGATCATCCTGCATTTGCACTTTTTGTATGGTTGCACATAATTTGTGGTATAGAGCACATTGCACACAAGCACTTTACATTTATAGCATGTATAGTGTTAGTTTTTTGTTTAGGACATATTTTTTGTCATTAATTGGTTTCACATTTTACACATTCAGGATCATGTATGTAGATATATGAATTGTATGGAAAGGTCCTCAGCTGTGCATATAGCATTGTATGTATTTGATTTATAATGTGGATTAGCATAGATATCAATTTACTTTGAGAACAGTTATGGGACGATCCTCCATTTTTGTCTTTTAAATTGTATATATATGTTTTTTATTAAGTTTTCTATGTGGTTTGTAGAGATATATTTGAGATTTATTTAATAAATTAAGATTTTCATGATCAAGAATTTGTTGGTGTGCGGCATACTGTGAGGAACTCTTGAGTTAATCTAGGGCCTGTTGTTGTGGTGCATTTGCTGTTTTTGAGCATCCCACTTTGCCAGCACCCGCCCCTCTGCATCTTATTTCATTATTTAGCAGAAATTCCTTATTTGTACACCATCATCTAGCTGTGTCCAGCATCGAGCCGCATCCCTGGGCCCAGCTGTGTCCTATATCTCAGGGGTACTCAACCACTTCTTTTAAAGGTCCATATACAAGCATCTGGTGAGAGGTAAAGGTCTGGGCGGGGGGCTGTCGCGGGGGGGAGTTAGAAATCAGTGCATTGGGCGCTTACAATAGATTCCATAGGCAAAAAAGGCTGTGATGGATGGGGCAGAGCTTAGGGGACAGGGATGGATGGGGGGCAGGAATGGATGGGGCAAAGCTGGGGGGACAGGAATGTATGGGGCAGAGATGGCGAGACAGGGATGTATGGGGCAGCGGGACAGAATTGGATGGGACAAAGAGACTGAGTAACAAAGTTTGTGTGTCCCTTGCAATGCCACTTCCGGCCCATGCAGTACTTCATATTGCAATGCTAGGTGCCAGGCAGCAGAGACCTGACTCGCAAGCAACTTTTATCTTCTGTGGCTAAAATTTTCACCATCATGTTCTTTAAAATAAAAGATGTCCATCTTCTAAGTGTATGTGCTCTTTGTATCTCTTAAAATGAAGCAAAAGAAAAGAAGGGGATGGGGCACACAGGCCCAAGATATTTGAGTAGATCCCTTACCTGTATATTAGCTATGAAGTCAGCTAAGAGAAAGTTCTGGTCTGATGACATCCAACTAAACAAGGAACACTGTGTATCATTAATACCAAATGTCTAAATTGTCTATGACGTGAGATGTAGATATGGTCATTTTTTCTTGGCCAGTAGTGTTTAAAGATTTTGAAGACTATAAGAGGAGACCCCAACCAGTGGTACTAGTGCGACTGAAGCTACTCAAGCTCCCCTCTGGCATGAGATATAGATATGTTTATTTTCTGTTGGCCAGTAGTGTCCAAACCAGTGGTACTAGTGTGACTGAAGCTACTCAAGCTCCCCTCTGGCATGAGATATAGATATGTTTATTTTCTGTTGGCCAGTAGTGTCCAAAGATTTTGACGACTATAAGAGGAGACCCAAACCAGTGGTACTAGTGCCACTGAAGCTACTCAAGCTTCCCTATGGCAAGATATATAGATATGTTCGTTTTCTGTTGGTCAGTAGTTTCCAAAGATCCTGATGATTATAACAAGTCCCCCTCTGGTGGTACCCAAAGCCATTGGAACTGGGGGACTTGAAGCACTTAGGAACTTAGGCATGCTTCTGGTCGGTAGTGCCCAAAGAATTTAAGGACTATAACAGGGGTTTCCAACCAGTGGTACTAGTGCAGCAGATGGTACTCAAGCTCCCCTCAGGTGGTACTCAAGGCCACTGGAGAAGAAAGTATGGTTATTTTCTGTTGGTCAGTAATGTGAAGATTTTCAGGACTATAACAAGGGTTCCTGACCAGTGGTGCTAGGACCACTGGTGGTACTCAAACTCCCCTCTGGTGGTACTCAAGGCCCCTGGAGGTGAAAGTGGGGGACATGAAGCACTTCAGACAAGCTATTGCTCCTACAGGATGTGCCAGATGGCCAAGGCAACAAGGATAGAAGCATTTTGGGATGACTGCATTGCAGGGAGAGGAGCTTGTATTGTTGGGTCAGTATCAGATTTCTACCTCCCCAGGGGGAGTATGTATTAGTGGTGGTAGGTGTGGAAGATAATTAAATAATGGCAAGTGGTACAGAATCAAAAAAAGTTTGGGAAACCGTAGACTATAACAATGCTTCAGCTTTCAAACTCTTTTGGCCAAAAACATCTGCAATTTTATGAGACACAAAACACAAGGCTTGTTGTGAAATATAGAATAAGTGAGAGAAGCTGAGCGGCCTAGATGGGCGTCCAGGGGCCATTAGCAATAAGGTCTGTAGACCACAAGCCCTGCTGGTTACGAAACACTGATCTGCTTCAGATCATAGAAAACAAAGCAGTGGGGGAGACACAGGTGGAAAAAGCACAAAGGAAACCTTCATTTCCTAACCTGCGCCAGAAAAAAAAAAGAGACAGTTGGAAGTGGAACATTTGCTTCAGGCAACATCCACGCTCTTCTCTGCTTCAACGTACGCCATACTGTGATCTAAAGAAGTGGTGCTCTACTCCGGGCCTCCAGATCCCATAACAGTTTTCCTCGTAGGCTACAGGATGAGATTATTAGTCTTCTTTTACAAGATTTCTTATTAAAGCAATCATGTCTCTAGGCAGAGCATGCAGCTTGCACTGTTTGCAGGCTTTGAGAGTTAGGAGTTCAGTAGCATGGCTCTGAGGCTGTTTTTCTTAAAGCAAAAATAATATGTATAGGATATCAGATGAGGGAGAGCTACCGAAACACATGGATTAACTGGGCATGGGCAGGGGCATAACCAGGGATGGGCTTATAATTTCTGGGGCTCCATGCAAAGTCGTGTCTGGGGGCCCTAATCAAAGGCATTTTTACTTAAACCGGACCTTCACCCTGAATAAGAGCTTATCTTATATGTTTCCCACGCCCTGTATATACAGGTTGCTCACATTAAAAATCATCGTAACTGCATCTACTGTATTTTATGAGCCTTTAAACATCCAAGATGGCGGCTCATGGAGCATCAGGCAGCCTGCAAAAAGGAAGTGTCTTCTCACTGTGTCGCTTTGCATTCTGGGATTGCTGTCCTTTCCCTGGCACCAGCTCTGCTTTGTCTGTGCAAAGCACAGCTATAACTGCGCCTCCTGCACTTGATCCCCCTCTACTCTCCTAGGTATGTGTGATGCTACTGAGGCAAGATGGCGGCGCCCGTATCCTAGAGCCCTGAACATAGTTGCAGCCTGATGGGGGAAAGAATAATAAGTAAGTGACTAAAAACTTAAAATGTATTAATATTAGATGCTGGGGAATAGTTTTTAAGGGTTTGGACTTTTCATTAAATCATGCTGAAGGTCCAGTTTAATAAAGCATCGACAGTATTACAGTAAGATGCCAGCCGCTTCCAGTGTTCACTCAGCAGAGTTCTGGGGACAAAGCGTGCCACTGGGCGTAACTATAGAGGGTGCAACCACACTAGGGTCCATCATTGTTGCTCCTGCATCTTATTTATCGTATGTGTGCTCACTTTATCGCTACTGTTTACTGAAACGTAACCCTGAGCAGCCTTCCCGCATATCACCCATAGTAACTCACAGGGCCGGTGTCAGGCCCAAGGCCTATTTAAAGAATAAGCATGTGTATTATAATTGTATTTGTGTATAATGTATAGTCCAAGACCTGGGTGAGGGGTCACTCAGGCTGTGTTTTGTGTATTCCAGTTTTATTGAGGATTCTGTTTGTGGTACTTCCTTCTTTGAAGTCAAAAGCCTTTGTAGCAGTAGGAGTACAGCGGTACAGATGAAACAGGATAGGGGCGCGCCTGGGAGGGGAGCCCCAAAGAATGGGGGGATGTCCTGGGATAGGAGTAGAGTTAGAGTAGAGTAGCTGTAATTACGTTAGGAGGCCACTAGATGCCCCCATAGGATACAGATTAGAATAAAGTGAGAGGCCTCCTTGCAAACAGGGGTTAACTGGAGTACAGCCCACTCCCCTGATTGGTTACTTTCAGGAGGGGCTGATGGGGGTGGGGCTAGAGAGTTCTAGTCAGATTGAGCTGAGAGACGAGAGAGGAAAAATCCCTGATGTCTGGACAGGGGGAGGGGACTGGTCATAAAGCATACCGGGACAATGCTGGTAGGCTGCCACCTTCCCTGCACTGGCAGGCTGCCTAGGCCAGGGCTACTTGCATCGGGCAAGGTGAACGGGAGCCGCTGCGGGCCGCCCAGAGCGTCTGCCAAAAAGAACGATGTACTTGGCGAACAATGAATTGAATTGTCCAGTACGAAGAACATAATTATAGGATGATGGGCAGGGGAAGGAAAGGAAGGACAAAATACACGATGCCCAGGGAAGAAGAATCACTGTCTGACTGTAAAAGCAAAACACAGAACTCAGCATCCCAGGACAAGGAGCTGTGGGGAAAGGTTTAACCCTTGGATGGACAATCCCTTTAATGTGCTGTTTTTGGAAACCAGAGCACACCCCAATGCCTGCTGAGGTTTTTGGTGAGATGTGTTCATCCTCAACACTGCACATACTCAGCTCTAGTCATTAATAAATATGACCCCTGAGAACGCAACACATCGTTGTTGTTAATGCCCATTCTTTTTAATATGTTTGTAAGTGACACAGGAGAAGGCTTTGTAAGAAATAGAGAATTCCCATTAAATATAAAATATTAGATATATAAGTTTTGAAGATCTAAAATAGCTCTCCAAGTAGCTTCCCTGGCTAGGATGGTAATTGGGCCTCTTAGATGCTAATTGGGTATCACCCCAGACATCTTTGCTGCGGTCGGGTTGATACAATAGATTTGGGTGTATAAAGGATTCTTAACTATGTAATGTAAATGAAGTCAATACCTGGTTGTGAAGTCCTTTTGTGAATAGATGTGCTTTCTAAAGGGATGGACTAGTCCTTTCCAACAGGAAGTGAGGTGGCCTAGAATGAGGGGGAGTCATTTTTGGGGGGGGTTGAGAGGGGACCAAGGAAGAGCAAGGAAGCGTGGGCATGAGGGTCCTGTATTGGTAACTATCAGCAAGTAACTTTAGGCCTAGTTGGCAATTGTACTTATTAATAGTACATTTTAGAAATTGTCTTTGTTTAGTCCATGTGACACCTGTACTGTCTAGTGGTTAATGTAATTGTTTAAGCCCTTATTTTTATATATATTTTGTATTTATTTTACATATGCACTGCTGTCCTTTATCATAAGTCTGTGCACAATACAATCTTTTATACATTCTCATTGGTGTGATTCCTTACATCATCCACAACCTAGAACCTACAGTGGGCAGTTATTGTTATATTAATCATTAATATTTTTATTGATGTTTTATTATAATAATAATTGTTTACAGCTTGACAGGAAAAGCTTGCCTGTTTGCTGATGATACCAAGGCTAGTAATAGGGTGGATATTCCCGGAGGTGTCTGCAACATGGAAATGATTTAGCTTTACTGGATAAATGGTCAGAACTGTGGAAACTTGAGTTTTAATGTTTTAATATCTCCAAATGAAAGCTGCAAGATGAGTGGACAGTGTAGCCAGGCAGTGGGAAAAGCAAGCAGGATGCTCGGCTGCATAGCTCGAGGCATCACCAGTAGGAAGAGGGAGGTTGTGATGCCGCTGTATAGAGCCCTGGTGAGGCCACAGCTAGAATACTGTGTGCAGTTCTGGAGACCTTACCTGCAAAAAGACATTATTCAAATAGAACGTGTCCAAAGGCCGGCAACAAAAATGGTGGAAGGACTTAAACTTAAAACTTATCAGGAGAGACTTAAAAAACTTAATTTGTACAGTCTGGAGGAAAGAAGGGAGAGGGGGGACATGATGGAGACCTTTAAATATGTGAAAGTATTAAATAAGGTTCAGGAGGGACGTGTTTTTAAAAAGAAACTTAATGATAGAACAAGGGGCCCCAAGTTAGGCGGAGGGAAGATCAGGAGCAACTTTAGAAAATATTATTTTACAGAAAGAGTAGTGGATGCTTGGAACAAATGTGAAAAATCATCAGTATACACATAAGGGCAGACTAGATGGAGCGTATGCTCTCCTTCTGCCGTCACCCTTCTGTAACTTTTTGCCAAGCAACCCAATACAAAATGTTTTTACCTGTCTTCTGAGTGCTGCAGAATAAGGACATTAAAATTTGGTGGTAGGTCATTGAAGATATTGAAATGCTGTGCTGAGATCTGAAGCGATTCCCAAACCTGAAAGACCAAAAAAAGAGCAGAATTGAATTGTCTGGATATAAATCGTGCTTCTAACAATACAACTTGGAGACCGACTATGGCTACAACAGGAAGGAGAAGTGTCTTAAGGTCATACAATCAGGACATTTTGGTGAATTGCATCTGCCCCCCTGTGGCGGGAGCCCTGCTGGGAAAAAGGTTTGTATCTCCCGAATGCAGGGCACACTGATGGTGAGCGGTAAGTTGGGTTAGAGTTTAAGTCCATACCTCCCAACTTTTTAGGGTGGGAAAGTGGGACAATATGTAAATTAGGCCACACCCCCTCATTGAGGGATGGCTAGGAGATAGGATGTAACAGTTACAACAATTTAAACACTTTGAATAGGCAAATGAATCATTTATTGATGCAGATCTGCATGTTACCACAAAGAGGGACAAAGGAGAACAACGAGGGACAGGGGGACATAGACTTCAAAGAGGGACAGTCCCTCCAAATCAGGGACACTTGGGAGGTATGTAAGTCTATTTTAGTAGACTGGCACCATCACTGGCACAGGGGCAAAGAAGGACATCAGTCCTGGTCCAGGGGCACACCAACTTCCTCCCACCTTTTCCGCCTTGGGAAAAGTGTTAAAGGAGCCATTCTAATCCGGGCCAGCCTTTGAGGTGTGCAAGGTATGTGGGCGTACAAGGCGCCCAACTGGGGGGGGGCGGCTGCTAAAAAAATTTATAGTTTTTGTGTCCCCCGGGGCCCCGTTCTTGATCTCACATTGTTCAAATGCAGCACAGAGAAGAGCTGTTTGGCCTTGCACAGGCCAAACAGCATGAAGAATGATTTCCTCTGGTGGCCCCAAGAATTATTTCCTCTGGTGACTCCAAGAATGATTTCCTCTGGTGGCCCCAAGAATTATTTCCTCTGGTGACTCCAAGAATGATTTCCTCTGGTGGACCCCAAGAATGACATCCTCTGGTGGGCCCCAAGAATGATTTCCTCTGGTGGACCTCAAGAATGATTTCCTCTGGTGACCCCAAGAATGATTTCCTCTGGTGACCCCAAGAATGATTTCCTCTGGTGGGCCCAAGAATTATTTCCTCTGGTGACTCCAAGAATGATTTCCTCTGGTGGCCCCAAGAATTATTTCCTCTGGTGACTCCAAGAATGATTTCCTCTGGTGGACCCCAAGAATGACATCCTCTGGTGGGCCCCAAGAATGATTTCCTCTGGTGGACCTCAAGAATGATTTCCTCTGGTGACCCCAAGAATGATTTCCTCTGGTGATCCCAAGAATGATTTCCTCTGGTGGGCCCCAAGAATTATTTCCTCTGGTGACCCCAAGAATGATTTCCTCTGGTGGACCCCAAGAATGACATCCTCTGGTGGGCCCCAAGAATGATTTCCTCTGGTGGACCCCAAGAATGACATCCTCTGGTGGGCCCCAGGAATGATTTCCTCTGGTGGACCTCAAGAATGATTTCCTCTGGTGACCCCAAGAATGATTTCCTCTGGTGGGCCCCAAGAATATTTTCCTCTGGTGGCCCCAAGAATGATTTCCTCTGGTGGACCCCAAGAATATTTTCCTCTGGTGGCCCCAAGAATGATTTCCTCTGTTGGACCCCAAGAATATTTTCCTCTGGTGGCCCCAATAATGACTTCCTCTGGTGGACCCCAAGAATGATTTCCTCTGGTGGACCCCAAGAATATTTTCCTCTGGTGGCCCCAAGAATGATTTCCTCTGGTGGACCCCAAGAATATTTTCCTCTGGTGGCCCCAATAATGACTTCCTCTGGTGGACCCCAAGAATGATTTCCTCTGGTGGACCCCAAGAATGATTTCCTCTGGTGGACCCCAAGAATGACTTCCTCTGGTGGGCCCCAAGAATGATTTCCTCTGGTGGCCCCAAGAATGATTTCCATTGGTAGGCCCCATGAATGATTTCCTCTGGTGGGTCCCAAGAATGATTTCCTCTGGTAGCCCCAAGAATGATTTCCTTTGGTAGGCCCCAACAATGATTTCCTCTGGTGGACCCTAAGAATCATTTCCTCAGGGTGGGCCCAACAATGCACCGTAGTGCCCAGTAGTATGCGTTCTTACTTTTGAGGTGTTGGCCAGCTTCTGCTTCACCAGCTTCTGCAGAGGTCCCTGATCCCCCTTTTTTTGCAGATACTTCAGGAGGTGCAGCAACGCCGCCAGCTGGGAGCTGCTGGTATTGCGTGTAGCGGTCAGCACTAACTCCTCCATCATCATGCAGCAGGAGCAGCTCTGAAATCGAAAATTATAATCCTATCATCAGCTGAAATTTTCAGAGAGTCCTAAAGCTGTGACTACACAACTTTCATTCAGTAACACTACACAATTTTACATAGGCAACAAGCTTACAGCAGTCATGTGCTTTACTAAATTGTGCAATCCCTGTGTCTCCTGCAGGAAGCAATCACTATTCAGTTACAGTGGTTTTCAAAAAAATATTCTTGTCTTGAAAAAGTTGCGGTGAGCGCAACCAAACGTTGGCGGTGGCAGGGAGGTTAGACGTTCTTTTTATTATCTGGATTCAGCAGCAGCACATTGATTTCTATTTACCCCTTCACCACCCGAAAACACCGGCGGCCGAGGTGCGGGGCGGATGCGGAGAGGATTTTATTTGTTACACTTGTTGTTGATTCCATTTTTAAATGTGAGTACGCATTTGGTAATTATTTTAAGATTAACGCATTAAAAGCGATATTATGCCAGATCTGTCCATCATTTCTCTTTCATGCATATAAAATCAATGGGAGAGCTGAGTGGAATTGATACTTAAAGCTTCCAATTAAGCCAAGATCAAGATTATGCTTAAAGGCTCGATGTGAAACGCCCAGTTACTACTGCCATTTGGTAAGAGTATATTTTATAGGTGGTGGGCACAAGGTGAAGGTCACTTAAAGGAACAGAGCCTTTATTTACAAGCACACTGACCAGTATTGAAAGATTTTTTCCATTGGAAGGAAACCATTTCACAGCTTATGCATTCAGAAATTTAATAGGACTGCTTAGAACCTATTTATTTAGAACTTGATTGCATCTTTTGATATAAGATTAACTACATGCTCTGTGCTTAATTGTATACTATATTGTTTCAAAAAAATATGCCATGTACTTTAAAGTCGGGATTTTCACTGTCCTGTGTTTTGATCCATACCCCTGGGGCATCCCGAATTGAGATGCCCCACTGTGTGAAACCCCCTTAGATTTTCGGTATTCATTCACCTTTCTCTGGTCCAATGGCTCATGTGCGGGCTCTTATCCAATCAGAGCAGTTTGCCGTGCCTATGTAATTCGGCAAACATCCACTGCAGGCTCTTGCTTCTCATTGGAGCCTATCAGAGCCGTTTACCAAATGACATAGTCACGGCAAAGGGCTCTGATTGGACGAGAGCCTGTGCATGTGTCATAGGCTAGTTTTACTGGGTGATTTGGGGGGTTACGCACAGCAGGACTGGATGCCCAGGGGGCAAGGAACAAAGCCAGGCAAAGACAGTCAAAATCCCAGGTTTTGTTCTGCTTTAAACCCCACCTAGTGTATTTAGACAAGCCTACAGTATCATCTCGGTCGTATCAACCCTCGAAACACTGGGCACCATGCTCTATACTGTACATACTCTGTGTGACCCAACCTCTTGTCTCCACCCCTTTCCTTTAGATTGTAAGCTCACAAGGTCAGGGCTCTATCTCCTAATGTACTCCTGCACCTACAGTATGTGTATAGTTAGTAGTAATAGTGTTTATTTATAAAGTGTCATCGTACGCCGTGGCGCTGCACAAGGTACAAGTACAAGGGTAAGACAAGTAAATACTTATATGACAACAATATAAAACACACGAGATTATGAATCAAATGTAACAGACAAATACATAAACACAAATATGCATTAGAAGAGAGGGTCCTGCCCTTGCAATCTAAAGGAAAGGGGGTTGAGACAATAGGCCGGGTCACAAAGGGTATCTACTAAGCAGGTGCCCAGTGTTCTGAGGGATGATGAGACTGTGCGGGTGGGTTAGTGGGATTGATTGGAGGGATGCAAGTGTGTTGGCCAGTGGACCACAGAGGAGGGTGTTGTAGTAGTCTAGGTGGGAGATGATCAGCGCATGCACTAGAATTTTAGTGAGAGGAAGGGACAGATGCGGGACATATTTTTGAGTTGGAGGTGACAGGAGGTGACTGGTGATTGAATATGAGGTGTAAATGAAAGAGAGGAGTCCAGTTTAACGCCGAGACACTGTGCTTGATGGACTACCTTGATAGAGAGGTCACTGACAGATATGTTGATATTGGAGATGGGAGCAGAATTGATGGGAAGATGATGAGCTTTGTTTTGTCCATGCTCAGTTAGTAGGTTGTGGTCAGAGAGGGGTAATGGAGTTGAAGAGAAATTAGATACAGAGCAGAGGTTGGTCAAGAGTGTGGCCGTCTCTGTCGGTGGGGGCAGTGGACCACTGTTTGAGTGCCAGAAGAGGAAGTCTGGTGGCAGCGGAACTGTTTATGTCAGTGGGAATGTTGAGTCTCCCATGATTGTTGCGGGTATGTCACTTGAGAGAAAGTGAAGAAGCCAGGTTGAGAAGTGGTCTAAAAAAAGATTGACAGGGCCTGGGGGACGAGAGATGACTGCAATGTTAAGGTGGGGGGGGGGGGGGGGGGGAGTATAGGCAGATGTAGTGGTTTTCAAATGAAGAAAAGGAAAGTGAAGGCAAGGGAGGGATGGGGTAAAGGAGCAGCAGTTGCAAAGAAGGACATCCCCCCCACCTTGTTTAAGGCCAGATCTGGGGGTTTGGCTAAATTGGAGACCCCCGTATGACAGAGCAGCAGGCGAGACCGTGTCTGGGAGGGAGGGGGTCAGCCATGTTTTAGTTAGGGCAAGGATGGTAAAGGTGTTAGTGATGAACAAATCATGGATAGAGGCGAGTTTGTTACACACGGAGCATGCATTCCAGAGTGCACAAGCAGCAGAGTTGGTGGAGCGTGGAGTATGGCTTATATGGGTGAGATTACTAAGGTTACGGGATTGATTGGAGTATTTGAAGTGGTGAGTGTTAGAAGGGAGTGTGGAGATGGGCTTTGAGGTGGCTGAGGGGGGCAAAGAGGGCCAGGGTTTGGAGATATATCCCCTGCAACCAGAAGGAGCAGAAAGAAGATGAGGATGTGGGTGTGTGATTACAAAGTAGCAGGGCATTTTGTCTGTGATGCTAACAAAATAAAAACTTTAAAAGAATAAAGACTTAAGTTTTAGTGAAGAAAGATGACAGTGTGACTACTGAGATATATAGGGAGGGTAAAAGGAATGTGGAAATGTAGATAGACCTCACCGGTGGAAGGAGATTGAAGTGTAAAGAGCTGAGCTTTGAGCGGCACAAGTTGATGTTTAAAGTAAGCATTTTAAGAGATGTTTTTTAGTGGAGTTCTCAGCTTAATCCCTTCAGATCATTTCAGGTTCAATTGGGGTCTAATACGAAAAGACTCTCAAAACTGGCACTTGGAATTGGCTTCCAGCGCTGATGTGCTGCCAGCCACAACGGCTTAGTTACATAGTTAATACGGTTGAAATAAGACATATGTCCATCAAGTTCAAGGGTGTTGGGGTAGTTATTTTTTATTTTATTTTTTGTTTACTGATAACAGCTAATAGTAACTGTTAATGTTGTTCTAAATAAGCATCTAATCCTTTTTTGAAGCTGTCAGTGGTTGATGCTGTAACAAGCTTCTGTGGGAGGCTATTCCACAGATTTATAGTTCTTATGGTAAAAAGTTATTGTCGCCTGTGGAGACTGAATTTTTTTTTCCAGTTGAAGGGAGTACCCCCTTTGTCTTTAGAGAGGATTTTACCATAAATAGTGTTTCCCCATATTTTAGTAATAGATGTGCATTAGCTGAACTGGATGGTGGGTGGAGTTATTAATTGGGGGAGGAGGTAAGGTTAACTCCGACCAGACCTCTGGACTTGTGAGGGGTAACAAAATTCTAGGCCATGGAGTGCAGAAGGGGGGGTAGTGAGTGACCATCAGCAATGCAGATAACGGTTTATAAAAAAGTCCATGGCAGAACCCAAGCAGCACATATCGGTTTTGCAGGGATTGGTCATACAATCAGATCACATTAGATGTATACCAGATTTAGAACACACTGTTACATCTGACTCCATGTGTATTATATGCATTGTTGCCATAGTTGTATCATAAGTATTTCACTTGTCTCACCCCCCCCCCCCCCCCATAGATTCTCCCTTGTACAGCTCCATGGACTTTGACTAAATAAACAATAACAATAAAATGGAAGGCTTTCATTGTTGCCTACAGTCGTCCTTTAAAGGTTAATGCTCCAGAGACTGGAGCCCCTGGTGAGCACATGACATTGCTCATCAATCTTTACCTGATGAAGTGCCAGGAATGTGGATGCTACGAGCGGGTCAAAGCGTCCAAAGCATGAGCAGATCTCCAGACTCGCCGCTGACAAGACGTCCATCAGGTTGTTTTCTATTGCGACATTAATGGACTGGAGCAAAGCTCACTAGACTGTGCGAGGAGACGCTCAGCCAAAGACCGCCGGGCCTGGAAAAAAACATTGCGCACCCAAAACATTGCTCATCACTTATCACACTGGATGGTATTTATCATTGCATTGCCGCATCAATCCACATAGGAGATAAACCCACTGCTTTAATAAGATATATTTTAATGGTTTTATTAAATGATTAAACAATACAATAACTAATGATTAAAGTGGACCAAAATCCACCACAATCGGTCTGGGAATCCGATTGTTTCCCTTATCCCGGGGGCATCCGATTTTTCTGTGTGAAACCCCCCAGGTCGCCCCATACACTTACCTTGTTACCCGGTCCAACGGCGCATGCACATCCCCACTATTCCTCTAGCAGACGCGTGCCCGTGCCAGGCATTTGTGAATGGCCAGCACGGGCATGCTCCCTGTTAGAGGGAACCGGGGGATGCGCCTACCAGCACGCTTGGAGCCGCTGGCCTTAGACGAGGGGTTAGATGACGTAACGTCAGCGACTCGAGCATGCTGATTGGACGACGGCTGCACATGCACCGTAGGACCGGGAAGAGGTGGGTTGGGATCGGCGATCTGGGGGGTTTCAAGCAGTGGGGCACCCGATCGAGGTGCCCCGGGGGAAAGGATCAAAACCCAGATAGTCAAAATCCTGGGTTTTGGTCCACTTTAAGTTATTAATACCTGTTAATCAATTCAGATAAAGCAGTTAAAGCAGACCTCCAGCCAAGAAAGCAAAGTTTAGTCATTTGCTCCCCTAATGCCCCCCTTGATGATCAGTGGTGTATGCCTTTAAGCTGGCTTAAAGTGGAACAAAACTCAGGGTTTTGACTATCCTGGGTTTTGGTCCTTGGCCCCAGGGTACCCCGATGTGGGATGCCCCGCTGTGTGAAACCCCCCTGGTCGTTCACTCCAACTCATACTTCCCCGGTCCTAGACGCCGAGTGCGCTGGGGGACGGATCCCTGCTACCCTCTAACAGGGAGCGTGACCACGGCAGCCATTTACAAATGGCTGGCACGGGCAAGTGCCCTGCTAAAGGTATAGTGGGGATGCGGCCACTGCTCGTGCATGCACTGCAGGGGTGGGTGAGTACTTTGAGCGACCTGGGGGTTTCACAAAGCAGGGCGTCCTGATTCTGGTTGCCCCGGGGGAAGGAAACCCAGGGCCGATGGCCATGGGTTTTGGTCCACTTAAACCCAATGCAGATGTTGTGGAATAGCTGGCCATCTTGTATTACACCTGAGAGTTCTGCTTACACATGAGCATGAGTGGGGGGATGGGGGGAGAGCCTTTGCTAGAACACAGACACAATGCAGTTGAGCTGAGAGCTTCCTTATGATCAGCCCAACCAGCCAGAGAGATTTTATCTGCTTCCACACAGAATGTTAAAAGGAGATAAAGTCCTTCTCTAGCTGGCAGCATTGATGTAAAGAGCAGCACGGCTGCAGTGTCCCTGTGTCATATTGTTTCTCCACACAATGCAGGCTATCTGGACTTTGGATTTTACTATAAGCAGCCCACACCAAACTGAAATATGTTTACCTCAGAAAAGGGATCAGCATGTCTGTCATGTTACACACACTCACACACTGATCACCAGCTGCTGGAAGGGATGTAACTATGTATTAGAGTTGTTTCCAATGTTTTTAAAAGCTTTCTGAGCAGTGATAGCAGCTGACGGATCTTTACTTCTGGCCAGAGATGAGGCATTACTTCAAAGAGATTTAGGGTAATTTTGACTGTAGGCCTTGGGGGAACCTTTTTCCAATATAGAGTGTATACACACTGTATGTGGAAAGATCACCTTTAAAGCTGCGGCTCTCCTGGCGAGCTGATCCGACTGTTGATTGGACAGCTGCGGGTTGTTATCGGGCCAGTCAGTACTGGCATCTTCCTGGCTTTCCATAGCTTTTCTTTCATCCTAAGAAAAATCAGAGCACTATAAACAAGTATAGATGGCAGCCATATACGTCACATCACACGGAATAGACAAACATGGAGGCAGAGGAGCGGATCTGGGATGTACCGCTGCACTGTGCGTATGAGGATGCCTAAAGGGAGGCATCACTACTTACCTACTACAGTGCTCCCCTGCCAGTGGCTGCCATCTTCTTGCTCCCTCGACAGTCCATGGCTAGTGATGAGCAAACCTGAAATGCAGAGTTCGGGTCCGTGGCAAACTTTCCAAGTTTTGGTCCCCAAACCTGAACTCAGACTTCAGCCGTTTTCAACCTTGCTACCCAGGATTTCCCCCACGTGACTTAATACGTCACAGAAGGGGAGGGCATGAAGGGGGTTAAGAAATGTGTGGGGTCCCCACCTTTAAGCATAGGAGCTTGTAATTTTAGGGCTCAAGGGCCGAACAACCAACCCCTGGCCATTACAAGCCCTTTTACCCTATAGCACTGGTTCAGTGCCCAGCACCAGCCCATACTATGAGCCACAGGGCTCATATGCACCACCAATGGGTAATAGCCATTGAAGTGGTATAGGAGTCCATGGGCTCCCTTACCAGATCAAAGTAAAATTCACAAAAAAAACACACGTTTTTAAAAATAACTTTCTTTTTCTTAAATAACTTATACTTACCTTTCCTGTCCTGGGACGAGAGCAGCATCCCTTTAGTTTATGCTGACAGGTTCCCCTGCCTTCAGCCCAGCCCTTGGCCAGTGAATCCATGCAGAGCCACAGCCTTTTAAACTAAGAGGCGCGGCCGCTGTGGAATCGCCCCCACCTGACTGACATGTCACAGGAGGGGCATGTGGAGCAGTTACCTGGGGAAGCATACTCCTCCCCTCCTGTGATGTATTTAGTCATGTGGGGGAAATCCCAGAGTGGCTCAGCCTCTTAATATAAAAAGCGGCTCCCCCGTCATACAACTCCTGTACCTGTACAACCCCGTCAATCAACTCCTGTGCCTGTACAACTCCCCCAGCCTGTTCACCAGGGCACCCCTATTCAAGTTCACGGGGTAGGGGGCTAGCATGTCACCTGTCTGCATCGGTGGGTGACATGCTCTTACCACACCCTGGCGAAGTGTCTGCACGACACGTAACGCGTAGGTGGCGGCTGCTACGGGGGACCCTCGGTGACATGGTTAAGTAGTATTGTCTTTACTGTTTTCATTTTGTTACTTTATTGCTGAGTGACCCAATTGTTTTCAATCCCTCCAAGTCCTTTCACATGTGTGGTTTTGTTGTTGTCTTTGTTACACATTGGCACTTATTGTTACTGTTCAAGGCTATCAATAGAGCCTAGTTTTCATTGTTATTTTGCACACATTATTTGTTTTGCAAATTGCACATGCACTTAGCACTTTAGTGTTTTTCTTCACAGGCAGACTGTTTTGCACTAAATTTTTTATATAATATTTATTGAATACAATTTATTATTTCATTTTCAGTATTTTGGTTCATTCATAGCGTGGTTTATTTAAATTTATTGCATATGTATATATGGCGACAACATTGATATTTACATGTAATAGTCACCTTGTTTGGGATTCCCCTGTTTGTGTTTTTTAAAACTTTGTGTATGTCTTGTAAGGTGTCTTTTTGATACATATGGTATCTATCAAATCATTTATATATCTTTTTACATTCAGTGTGCGGCCTTGTGTGGGGGTGGAGAGAACAGTCTAGGTTCCCTCACTTTGTAGTTGTGGATTTATGTTACCCCCGTGGCCTGCACCTTTCTAATATCATTAATGCGGTGCACTTTTCAAGCATTTCTATAGACTGTGGTGACATGCTCTTACCCTGCCCTATTATCCGCACCCCCATTTGGGGCATTGGGGGTGCGGAAGTGCCCGGTGCTCATCGGTATGGTCATGGGGTCCTTCCAGGGTTGTCCACGGCCCCAAACTGAAGGGCATAAAAGCTTGGCTCTTGCAGAGCCGTGGCCACCGATGTGGCCTCTGTGCCCTGGGTTACAAGCCCTTATACCAGGTGCTTGGGCTGGTAGACTTTTTTTTTTGGGGGGGGGGGGGGACATACATTTTGTTTTAAACATAATCTTTTTTTTTTTAAACATAATCAGGAAAAAAAATGCTGGTTGTCATTTCCATTGCTAAAAATGATGCCGGCTCTAGCCATAAAAACATAGAGGGTTGACGGCAGAAGGAGACCATATGGTCCATCTAGTCTGCCCTTATGTGTGTGTGTAGCAACTGCATAGTCGACTCAATACGCAATTTTGCTACCACATTTTGTGCAAGTACAATTGTACAATTATAAAGAAAATGTATAGAAACACCACGCTATAATTTCTAAAAAATCCTTAAGGAATGTACATTTGATATTCCCAGCGCTGGAGAGAAAAAGACCGTATTGGTGCGGGTCACAGAAAACAATACATATAATGTCTGCTATTCAACAGACAACAGCACTCCGCGGGGATTCTTATTAAGCCCAAAGTTCAATCTTTTCAAAACATGGGATAACACCTTAAGTGTTTTTTATAATTCACTCTTGTGGATCCCACCACCAAGACAGCTTAAAATGACATACCAGATAGTTGCACAATAAAGCGCAAAGACTTATATTTTTCCATACACGGCGTCCTTATCCAAATAGGTTCATTTAAAACTACTCAATCCGCAATCAAGGTCCTCTTGAGGGACACTCAGCGCTACTACAATTAAACAACTGGGACATATGTGAGATTTTACTCAGGAGATACAAAACTTCAAAGACAATACCAGCTTTCTTCAGCAGGGCGTTTGCACAGGCGCGTGCCAGGGGACGGGGTAGAATTTGCTGTTTCCTATTACAAGTACAAGTAGCCTTGGTAGCGAGCCTTTGTACAATTGCCCTGTTATTAGCCCAAATTTTGCAGCCCTCTGCCCCTTATTACCCCCCATTTACAGCCATTTTTTGTGTCCCCAAGTTTGGGTCACTATTGACTTTAATGAGGTTCAGGTTTGCACCCCCCCCCCGTTCACCAATAGGCGACCCAGCAGTCAAATGGGCACTGGACACTACAGATGGTCCACAGAGATTCTGTCACCCAATGGTTTACAAAAACATGGAACTGACCCTGGGCTCGGCCCCTGGCAAACCCTGTTGTGCATGCTCGCGCCACCCTGGAGTTTATCAGACTTTTTGCGTTAACTTCCTAACAGTCCTCTAGTGAAAAAGGAATGCCATATGTGGCTCCATTAGAAGAGGCAGCTCCAGTCATGGTGCGGTTTATGGAGTCCCGGCACACAGGGAAGGGGGGGCAGTAAGGCCCAGTACTCTTCTCAGGAAAAAGAACTGTATGCCTCTTTTTATTTCTCCAAAAGGTAGAACTTTGGCAAAACAAGAGCGTTAAAGTGGACCTAAACCTTCCCTGGTAACTCTAAACCAGGTAAGAATAAACTCTGCAAGGACCATGACCAACCTACTCCTACCTTTGGTGAGCCCCAAATTTAGGAGTTTCTCATCTTTTTACCACAGAGGTCTGTATGATGGGGGCAGGAAACAGTGAAGTGTCACATGCTTCCTGCTGAAAGAGTTGCAGCTGCCACACAATTTTCCTTTCTCCCGTCAGATGGAGCTCTGCTAAAAAAAGCCGAGGAAAATGTAAGGAAAATGAGGACAAATATCTCATATTTTCTGATGCCCAGTCTACCCCTTTAACATTCCATGTTTGTACCAAATGTCACCTTCTCAGTTACCTTCCCTTAAAGAATAGGTTACAATTCTTACCCAGGTCCTGTTCTCAGGATACTTGCAGGCCTTTCAGCCGAGGGACCCGTCTTAAATTTTCCTGGCCTTAGATGCAGACAGGAGGTTTGACCAACAAATAACCCCATGCAGAGAGCATTCTCTCTTCCCACACACTATCCCCAGACAGCCGATGCCGACACAAAATTGACAATAACTGGGCAGCTATCCATCCCATCACTAAGCCAGGTATAGAATCTGAATCGGCTTACAAAGTCAAACCAATGCATAGCTCTGTTATTGCTTCTCTGGTTCTGATTCACCAGAGAACCCCATCTTTGTGCTCCCCAGATGCCCTAAATCAAACTCAATAGTTTAACACTAGAGCCAGGGTCGTGTAACCTTCCAATCAAACAATATGTTCTAAAATTTTTGTTTCTGGAAATCCCTGGGCTGCCATCAAAATGGGAGGAGTGAACTCTTCCTTCCCGATGGGAGGGGGGAATGAGGGTCCCAAGCATAAAAGGTTCCATCTTCTCTGGGGTTACCTGCACCAGTATGAAGAGGTACCAGGATCCAGCAGGCTGCTTTATGGCCCCAAAAGTCCTAACTGAACGTATTAAGGTAACCTGTCATTCTGTTGTATTTCTGTTTTGTAATCACTGTATGTATGTGTAATATTTCCACAATTATATATGCTTGTAATAACTGCTTAGTGCACCTATCACATTCAAATATATATTTAACTTGAGCTGACTTTTGCCTTAACTGAAAAAGTGCATCTATGCCCCATGGCTAGAATTGTAGGCCTCTGGGCTGGTTAAACCAGCATTAGGAAACCTGGTTGCATGATCCTATTTGTCATCGGCAGGCTCACGTGATTTGCGTTTCCTCATAGCGAGTATCTCTCTAAAACAGGAGGGCGTGGATTAGGTTTGTTTAGTGCCCAGGGCCAGCTCCAGGTTTATGCGGGCCCTTGGGTGATAAGAGTCTCAATGGGCCCCTCGCGTTGTGGTATGATTCTCCATACATGGTGATAACGTTGCATGTATGGTAAACATTGCCAAAGAATAGAAAGAAACAAATAGCATGGAATGACAGAAAACAAGAGAAACAGAACGAAAGTATAGAAGGAATGACCAAAAAAAGAAAGCTGGAAATAAAAGAAAACATTAAAATAAAGAAATACTGTTTAACAATAAATTGAAAGAAATTAAGAAAGTGCAAAAGCACAGAATGAATGACAGAAAAAAATGACAAAAGAAAAAGCAAGAAAGAGAGAGAAGGAATGGGAAAAAAAGAAGATATGGAAAAAGAAAGAAAGAAAGGCAATGGTAGAAAGAACAGAGAAGCAAAGAATATATAGAAAGAAAGAAACAGAAGGAAAGAATCAAAGAATAGACAAACTGAAAGGAATACCTTATTTTTCACCCTATAAGACGTACTATATTCCCCCAAAAAGTATTGGGCGAATGTAAAAACAAAACAAAAAAAAAGTAAAAAAAAAAAAAGATATACTTACAAGAGCCTCGCTCCCGCGCTGCTGCCACCAGGAGGCCAGCCGAGATTGGAGGAATGCCACACTGCCTATGGGATGGGGGGAATGCCACACTGCCTATGGGATGGGGGGAATGCCACACTGCCTATGGGATGGGGGGAATGCCACACTGCCTATGGGATGGGGGGAATGCCACACTGCCTATGGGATGGGGGGAATGCCACACTGCCTATGGGATGGGGGGAATGCCACACTGCCTATGGGAATGGGATGGGGGGAATGTCACACTGCCTATGGGAATGGGAGGGGGGAATGCCACACTGCCTATGGGAATGGGATGGGGGGAATGCCACACTGCCTATGGGAATGGGATGGGGGGAATGTCACACTGCCTATGGGAATGGGATGGGGGGAATGCCACACTGCCTATGGGAATGGGATGGGGGGAATGTCACACTGCCTATGGGAATGGGATGGGGGGGAATGCCACAGTGCCTATGGGAATGGGATGGGGGAGAATGCCACACTGCCTATGGGAATGGGATGGGGGGGGGGGATGCCACATTGCCTATGGGAATGGGATGGGGGAGAATGCCACACTGCCTATGGGAATGGGATGGGGGGGGGGATGCCACATTGCCTATGGGAATGGGGTGGGGGAGAATGCCACACTGCCTATGGGAATGGGATGGGGGGGGGGATGCCACATTGCCTATGGGAATGGGATGGGGGGGAATGCCACAGTGCCTATGGGAATGGGATGGGGGGGGGATGCCACATTGCCTATGGGAATGGGATGGGGGAATGTCACACTGCCTATGGGGAATGGAAGGGGGGAATGCCACATTGCCTATGGGAATGGGATAGGGGAATGCCACATTGCCTATGGGAATAGGATGGGGGAATGCCACAATGCCTATAGGAATGGGATGGGGGTGTCATATTGCCTATAAAAAAGGAAAGAATAAAAGGGAAGAAACAAAGCATGAAGCATGAAAGACTAAAAGAAAGAAAGGCTCTTCCAATGGCCAATCTTCCCCTGGATGACAGTCCTTCGTCCTGATTACTGCACGGCTTTGCGTTTTGCATAGGGGCTTCCCATGGTAGAGGGAATGAGGTGGTCTCTACCATAGTGCTGCGCTAGATGTCCTATGTAAAGGAGCACTATCGCGAAATTGTGTAATATTACCTATAGACGCATTGGCTAGTGAGAGGAGGGGTCACTTATACACCCAAACTGAATCAAACTCCTGCCAAGCTTGTAGTTTTCTTTTCCTGGTAAAAATACAATCTAGGGGTAACAGGTAACAGGTTTAGTCTATGAGGGGTGACAGAACCTAAAAAAACAAGCCTGGTTGGATATGTCTTGATGTCCAGTGTATATGTGACCTCTCTTTCCACCATCCAACATATTTCTATGGAGTTTTATCATTGGGTCACTTTTTCCGCGATATTGCTCCTTTAAAGTGGACTAAAACCCAGGCTTTTACCATCATGGGTTTTTTTGTTTTTCCTTAGGGCACTCTGATTTGGGATGTCCTGCTGTGTGAACAATCCCCCCCCCCCCATAGCCTTCAAAATTCACCTTATTTTGGTGGCCCAAAAGTATAATTTCCTCTGGTGGGTCCCAAGAATGATTTCCTCTCGTTGCCCCAAGGTGCTACCAGTCTGAAACCGTGCATGCGCATTTGCAGACTCAGTTTACAAAGAAACACAGAAATTGTTACACATACCAAATAATTTTCATTCCAGTACATGTCGCCATCTAGGGGATCGATTCGGAATGACTGGAGGAGAAGACACTTTCCGGTGAGATACAAACATCGCGCCTTCAGATAATTACACTCCCCAACTAGTGTGAGTGCACTCCCCAGCTGAGCCAGTGCGGAGGAGGACACGGCACGGGTGAGCGTTTTTCCACTCCTGTACCAAAGAAAGCAAAGGCAAAATGGCACCTGGTAAGAACAATACATTTACTTCACATACATGTACATAGATTTTTTTCCAGCCATTTTTTTTTAGGTTTTATTCTGAACCAAATGCTGTGGCGATTTCTGTGGGTGTGGGGTGAAGCCCATAAAAATCACCTTTCAATCCCCTCTACCCTCCAGTAGCTTTAAACCCTACTGTTGGGGTATCCCAAAGCATGTCCACAGAGCCTTTTAATCAGGCCAGAAAAAACAATGGTCAGGGTCCTGGAGTCTAAAAGACCAAAGGGCATCCCAATCCAGGATGCCCTGCTCAGTAAAACTCCTCCCAGTTGCCCAGTATACTTAAAGTGGACCAAAATCCATGGTGATTGGCCCGGGAATCTATAAGGGTCCCAGGCCAATCGATCAGCCCAACACAACAAACAGTGCGCATATGCATCCCTCTCCAGGGCAATTTAGATTGCCTACTGGGATAAATTTTAAAAACAAGATGGCCGCTCATGGGCTTGCAGGCCACCTGCAAACAGGAAGTAGTACTGGGCTTCCTGTTACTGTGCATTTCAGTAATGTCAGTTGGGAGAGGAAGCTCCAAAATGGCCGCTCCCTTTCTTTTCCAATTGTACCAAGATGTTGGCCTGGTTTAACTAGCGTCCTTCGTATTGCTCCCCCCACGAAAAGGAGCTTTGCCAATTTTTACTGCCCCTACCTTATTCTAATCCCAGATAATAGCGCCTGTTTTAGCTGTAAAGCTCCGCCTCCTCCATTTATTGTCACTGTTGTGTATGGCAATGATGTCACTGCCACACCTGTGCAATGACCTGCCATCTTACAGCATTCCAG
This sequence comes from Gastrophryne carolinensis, assembly GCA_027917425.1. Lineage (NCBI taxonomy): Eukaryota > Metazoa > Chordata > Amphibia > Anura > Microhylidae > Gastrophryne > Gastrophryne carolinensis. Next base: position 608,567,476 of record CM051235.1, read on the forward strand.
GACTATTCGAAAAGCAACAATATCCATTTCTAGTTCTACAGCCTAAGTAGGGAATATCAGCAGGGGCTTTGGCCAAATGTATTTTACAAGTTCATTGGGTTTTTATCCGCTTTAATGATCAAGCAATCCCATGGCACATGAACAGGACCGCAGCAGTATCACTGACTTTCCCCAGCTGATGCACTCACCCGCCATTTCTGAATGGCTGGCATAGGTATGCATCAGCTAGAGGGAAACGCCAGCGGGAGGCGTCCGGCCCTCTATTCATTCAGAATGGATTGCCGGATGACACAATCCATTCTGATTATCTGAGGTCACCTGGCAATCTATTCTGATTGGAGAAGAGCCTGCACATGCGTCTCGTTGGGGGCGAGTGTGGGTTTGCTGAGAACCGAGCCTCTGGACTCAAGGGCCCCTTTAAGGGCCTTCATCACCAAAACCTGAGTTATGTATTCCTATTTGTGGCAACCCAAGTGGACACACACAGACAATGCAGTGTGACAAAATGTTTCTGTGCGTGGGCCCTGAATATAAGTCTGTAATACTTGCATCTAAGTGTGGGGTGTGCCCCCAGAGTCAGTTCTACTAGTGGCCCCCAGACAGGGCCGGCTCCAGGTTTATGTGGTCCCTTAGGCGGCGTGGTCTCAGTGGGCCCCTTTGTGGTTAAGAGTTGCGTCACATCACAGAGGGACGTCCCAAATCTGGATGCCCCCTAAGGATCATGCTCTAGTTTCGGTCTACAATGAAGTGCACCAAACTTGTTTAAACCTGAGCTTAGAGTCTAAATTCTGGCCTCTGTGTGTGACCCCCCCCCCCCCCTTTGTTCATTACTTTCCTGGAACTGGTGAATGCACTGTGGGATCGCCAATTTGAGCTAACGACCAAACCAGGGGGTTCTTTCAAATAGAGATGCCCCTGTAAAGCGGACCAAAACTCAGGGGTGGACTTGCTTGCACAGTGGGTATGCCAGCGATCCCAGGGGGTATCACACAGTAGGGTATCACAGATTGGGATTCTCCAGGGATAGGAAATCAGCCGGGGTGGGCAACTTAAAAGCAGAACAAAACCCAACACCTTCTCTCCTAGAATCTAAATCGAGATCTAGAAGAAGGACTAGATTTAGAAGGACTTAAACTTAAAATGTATCAGGAGAGACTTAAAGAACTCAGTTTGTACAGTCTGGAGGAAAGAAGGGAGAGAGGGGACATGGCTGTGACCTTTAAATATGTGAAAGGACTGAATAAGGTTCAGGAGGGAAGTGTTTTTAAAGTGGACCAACACCCAGGATTTTGACTATCCTGGGTCTTAGTCCACTTCCCTGGGGACTCCGGGGGGTGCCCCGCTATGTGAAACCCCCCAGATCTCGAGTAAAAACTCACCTCACCCCACTCCTACGGCGCATGCACGGCCGCTCATCCAATCAGCGCGCTCGGAACCACTGTGGTATGTGCATCAATGAGACGTCTTACCACAGCGGCTCTGAGCATGCTGGCGGCAGCTTCCCTCTAACAGGAACGCGCCCTGCTAGAGAGAAGCGCGAGATGCGGCCGCGGCCCGTGCATGCGCCGTTGGATTGGGATCCAGGTAAGGTTTCTGGGCGTCCTGGGGGTTTCACACAGCGGGGCATCCCGATTTTGGATGCCCCGCAGGGAGGGATCGGATCGGCCCAGGAATCTTATAGATTCCCGGGCCGATCCGCCTGGGTGTTGGTCCACTTTAAGAAGAAACTTAGTGGCCCAACCTGAAGCTAGTCGGAGGGAAGATCAGGAGCAATGTTAGAAAATATTATTTTACAGAAAGAGTAGTAGATGCTTGGAACAAACTTCCAGCAGAGGTAGTTAAAAAATCGGCAGTCGGTGAATGTAAACCTGCCTGGGATAAGCCTCCATCTATCCTAAGATAAAGAGAACATACAGTATACACATAAGGGCAGACTAGATGGACCACATGGTCTCCTTATGCCGTCAACCTTCTATGTTTCTATGAGATGCCCCGTTGCGTGGAACCCCACCATTTGAGGAGATGTGGGGACCAGCTGTGTGCCCTCCCAGTCCGCCGCCGGTCAAGCACCTGTTGCACACCCCAAAGGCCAGCCTTGTCAGTGCGCCCCCCGGAGGGTGGGGGCCCCAGGCAGCTGTCCCACCTTGCCGGGTGCTGACGCCGGCCCTTCCCCCGGACACCCCAGTCTGACACTGTCCGTCTCCTTATACTTTGTACGGCTGCAGATGCATGCCCACCTGATCGATGGAGTTATAGTCTGGGGTGGCCCTTACAAACTCCTCCACCCTGACACGCAGCGCTCCCTTGCGCTTTTCCTCCTGCCGCCTCTTCCTCTCCTCGGTGGTGGCAAGCTGCATGATTTCCAGAGAGAGTTCACCAAAATCCATCTTCATTTTTGCAAGTTTCCTCACGACCGGCAAACTAATCCCCCCGACCTGCAACAAGAAATGAAATAATTATGAGACACAATGTCTGATGAAGGATTCATAGGATCTGTCAACAGACATAAAATACGTTAAAACTAAAAATACAATTCTGTGAAACTCACCTGTAGAATTGTTTTTGATTATATCCAGTCCAGGTCGTCCCAGTGAAGATATGTGGGTGTTCGCCCCCAGGGGGCGCTCGACTGCAAGATCAAAAGCTGCAGCTCCTCCCGGCCCCCTATAAAGGCAGGTGTCCCTCTATCATTCTCCAGTGGTTAAAAAGCAGTAAACAAAAAAAAGAGTACATGCCGGGAGGCCAGGAAACCATGTTACTTCACATAGCTTCAGCTTGTACTCTCTCTAACAAGACTTAAGAATACAAAGTCCAATGAATAAAAAATGGTAATCACCATAACAGGCAAACAGGAATAATGAACAAAAGGGCGGGGTGGGACGACCTGGACTGGATATAATCAAAAACAATTCTACAGGTGAGTTTCACAGAATTTTATTTTTCCCTATATCAAGTCCAGGTCGTCCTAGTGATGACATGTGGGACATCCAAAAGCAGTGTCCATTTGGACAGGATCCCCAGTGCGGAGCAGCATGTAGTTCATCTCACTACCGCCTGAAGCACCTTTCGGCCAAAAACAGTGTCAGCTGAGGCCCTAACATCCACCTTTACTTTGTAAAAGTATGAACTGAAGACCAAGTGGCGGCCTTACAAACTTGTTCAACCGATGCCTGGTGCTGAAAAGCCCAAGAGGCACCAATAGCTCTGGTAGAATGAGCTGTGATCCGAAAAGGGGGTTCCTTCCCCCTGGCAGAATATGCTTGCACCACCGCCTGTCTGATCCACTTACTGATAGTGGACTTAGCTTGTGGCAAACCTTTCCTAGAGCCCTCTGTCAGGACAAAGAGCAAATCCGATTTTCTGAAGGATTCAGTCGCAGTCAGGTAATACTTTATGGCTCTGACCACATCCAAGGCATGGAGGGTCCTTTCTTTAGAATTAGTCGGTGCTGGACACAAAGAAGGTAAGACAACCTCTTCATTAAGGTGAAAGGGAGAAACGACCTTAGGCAAAAAATCAGGTTTAAAGCGAAAAACCACCTTATCCCTATGCCGCTCAAAATAGGGAGGTTTCATACAAAGCGCGGCCAGCTCTGATACACGACGCACCGAGGTGATCGCTACCAAAAAGACCACTTTGAGAGTCAAAATATATAATGCAGCATCGCACAATGGTTCGAAGGGAGGACCCTGAAGAGCAGAAAGTACTAAATTCAAGTCCCACACCGGTAATACTGACTTACGCGGTGGCCGGACATGGGTGACTCCCTGGAAAAAGGTCTTGATCAACCTATGGTTGTCAATGAATCTCTGGAAGATGATGGCTAAGGCCGAGACCTGGCCCTTGAGGGTGCTCAGCTGGAGACCCAAGTCTAAACCGTGTTGCAAAAACTCCAGTATCCTAGAAATAGAAAATGTGCGGCAAGGGACACTCTTGGTCTCGCACCAGGCAATATAAGCGTACCAAGCTCTGTAATATATCATGGAGGAAGAATTCTTCCGAGCCTGAATCATGGTATGCACAAACGTGGCCGACAGCCCCATTTTCTGTCAGGATTGAGGTTTCAACAGCCAGGCCGTCAAAGCCAGCGTCCATAAATTGGGGTGCCATAGCGACCCCTGTGTGAGAAGCCCTGGGTCGTCGAGCATGATGTAGCGATCTACTGACATCTGAACTATGTCCGCAAAGCAACTCCTTCTCGGCCAGAGAGGAGCCACCAGGATAGTTGGTACCCCCTCCTGAGCTATCTTGCGCAGCACTCTGCCCAGGAGTGAAAACGGGGGAAATGCATAAAGAAACTTGAACTCCGTCCAAGGAATCGCCAGAGCGTCTGTGGCAATGACCAGAGGATCTCTTGAGAGGGAGACGAACCTTGGAAGCTTGTGATTGTGTTTGGACGCATTCCAGCCGGTCAGCAGGTTCAATTGTAGAGGTCTCGTGTGAAATTGGGCGAAGGGCACTGCCTTGAAACATGACACCATTAGGCCCACCAATCTCATCCACAGACGTATTGACGGCCGCTGACAAGACAGCAAGGCCTGCACCTGCGTCTGGAGACCCGAAAACTGCTGTGGCAGAGAGACCTTGACCTGAGTGGTGTCTATCGTCATTCCCAGGAAGGATCTCACAGTTGAGGGAGTGATAAATGACTTTTGGTAATTGATTACCCAGCCGAAGGCCTCTAGGGTTGACAACACCGTCCGAGTATCGCTCTCGGCCTGCTGAAGGGACTGGGCCGCAATCAGCAAGTCGTCCAGATAGGGCAGCACACGAATGCCTTGGTTCCTCAGGATGGCCATGATGCCCGGCAGCACCTTGCTGAAGACGCGGGGGGCTGAGGAAATCCCGAATGGAAGTGCCACAAACTGGTAATGCTGGTCCTTCAGAGCAAACCTCAGAAACTTCTGATGCCCCTGGAAAATCGTGATGTGCAGATAAGCATCCCTGATGTCCACCGTGGTCATGAAGTCACCGGGCCGAAGCGATCCCACTGCCGACTGTAAGGTTTCTATGCGGAAATGCCTGACTCTTACAAACCTGTTGAGACCCTTCAGGTCCAGGATTGGTCTTAACGTTCCGTCCTTCTTAGGAACCGTGAACAGGTTGGGGTAAAAACCTTGACCCTGTTCCTGCCGAGGCACAGGACAAATCACACCTAACCGCAGGAGGTGTTGCCTGGCCATTCACAAACCCTGTGCCTTCAATGGGTTTTGGGATATCCGAGACTGGAGAAACTTTGTGGGCGGCCTGACTGCCAGCTCTATTTTGTAACCGGAGGACACTACCTCCTGAATCCATCAATCCGAGACGTGCCATCTCCAGATCTGAGCAAATAGCAGAAGCCATCCCCCCACACGGATGGGTGAGGGCGCCCCCTCATGCCTGAGGGGACTTGGCAGGGGGCTTGGATTTGGCTCCCCAGGAGGGATTGGGTCGCCGTGGGACCTACCTCTACCCCAGGTATCTCTGCGGCCACCTGGAAATGAAGAGCCTCTTCCTCCTCGAAAGGAACGATAGGCAGAGGGAGTCCGAAAGGACCGAGCAGGCTTCCGGCTGTGAGGGAGTCTACCATTCTTGACCAATAGGTCCAGTCGCTCCCCAAATAGCCTGTGCCCCACAAAGGGGATACTTGTAAGCGACTTCTTGGCCGCGGCATCAGCCGACCATTGCCGCAGCCAGAGCGAGCGGCGGAGGGCGACAAGCAGGGCCGAAATCCCGGCACCAAGCCGGGCCCCATCGTCCATGGCAGAAGCAACAAAACCAATGAATTCCAAGCAGGCCTTGAGTTCTTTATACTCCTCCGCCCGCTTGTGAGCCCTAGCTCTATCCACAAGGTGTCTCACCTTCTTTCTGATGGCTAGAGAGACAATCGCAGCAGCACACAAAGGGCGAAAGAGGGCATCGACAAAGGTGAACGCATGGCAGACCAGCTGATCCATGCGCTTGTCAGCCGGGTCACGTAAGGAAGCAGTATCAGGTGATGGCATAACAGTAGTGTTGGACAACCCTGACACAGGGGGATCCACTTCGGGAGGGCGAGATCAAAGCCGAACCAGCTCATCAGGGAAGGGGTACCACCTATCCAGGCCCTTAGGCACAGACGGTAACTTGTTAGGCCTCTCCCATTCCTTGAAAATCATGTTAGAAAAAATGGGCCTGCTCCGGAAAGACCCGCCTTTGTCTTTTGGGCCTAAAGAAATCACCATGCTTCCTCTTAGCCGCTCTGGGAGGAACAATGTGCAATGTCTCAAACACTGAGGTAAGCATTTTCTCCGTATCATCCGGGAGCCATGCATCCTCGTCCGAGGAAGCACCAGACATACTGTCATCGCCAGCAGAATAATCCACCGTGGAGCGTGAATCATCTGGCTTCCTCCACAGAACCCAGATCCTCAAAAAGATCATCATTATCCGAGTAAACGGGCTCCAGGTGCCATTTCTTACTCGTGGCCTTCTTAGGAGCCATCCGCGAGATCTGTCTCTTGAGATTGGTCAGCCTATGCGTCAAGTCCGCATTAGACCCCCTGCTGGCTCCCCCCTCACTGGGGGCTGAGTGCAGCAGCGGAGGATCCGTAGAGGCCGCAGGTAGCGAAGGGCTAGGGGCAGGGACGCCCGCCCGGTCATGGTCCAAAATAATGCCTCTGGCACAAGTGGTACAAACAGTGCTGAATCCGCCTAGAGGATTCCTACTGCACAAGGGGCAGATCTTTTCCTGCCCAAATGGGCCCCCCTGCGACAGCAGGCCCCACCGCAGCAGCAGTAACTGAGCCAGCAGAGCACACAGGACAGAGCCTTCTAGAAGCGCTCCTCGAGGGGCTTCAGCGCCCGGCTCCGCCCCCTCCGGCGGTCCCTTGACAGGGACCTGAATTTCGGCCGCTTGTGATTGTGCCTGGATGCAAAGAGATCCACCTCCGGACAACCCCAGTGAAGGCAAAGGGCTTGAAAGATCTTCTGACTGAGGGACCATTCTCCCCGACGCAGAGCCTTCCTGCTCAAAGCGTCTGCCTCCTGATTTTCTACCCCCGGGATGTAAACTGCCGAGATGCAGGGAACATTCTCCTCTGTCCAAATAAGAATCCAGCTTACCTCTTCTAGAACACTCTTGCTCCAAGTACCCCCCTGATGATTGATATAGGCTACCACCGTCCGATTGTCTGACTGGACCTGGACAGCCTGTCCCTTTAAACTGGGGGTCAGATAGTGAAGCACTAGCCGGATTGCTCTTAATTCCAAAATATTTATGTGAAGCTGATTCTCCTTCGGCCCCACTGTCCTCGGAACTTCTGGGTCTGCCAGATACCCCCCCAGCCTGTGAGACTGGCATCCGTGGCAACGATCTGCCACTGCGGTGTCAGAAAAGACCTGCCTACAGACAGATGTAGAGGGTCCATCCACCACAGGAGAGTTTGCCTGGCCGAGGGTGTCAGAACAAAGACTTGATCCATTGACTGCGGGGCTCGATCCCAGCTTGCCAACAAATTTAACTGAAGAGGCCTCATGTGAAACTGGGCAAAAGGCACGGCATCGAAGCAGGCCACCAGAAGGCCTACTAGCTTCATCCCTAGTCGAATGGTCGGCTGCTGGCAGGCCAGTAAGGACTCTATTTGATTCCGAATTAGCAGAGCCTTCCGCTCTGGCAGAAACACCTTGACCTGAACTGTGTCCAGAGTCATTCCTAAGAAATTCCTTACTGGTCCCGGAGTGATATGGGACTTCGGATAATTGATCACCCAGCCGAACTCTTCCAGAGTTGATAGGACCGTCTGCGCATCCTTCATTATCTGCTGAGGAGACCCGGCTGAAATTAAGAGATCGTCCAAATATGGAATGATGCATATCCCCTGGCCTCTGAAAATGGCCATGAGACCTGCCAAGACCTTGTTAAATACTCTTGGAGCCGAGGATATCCCGAATGGAAGTGCCACAAACTGGAAGTGCTGGCCTTCCAGGGCAAACCTCAAGATCCTCTGATGCGCTGGAAAAATTGGAACGTGAAGATACGCGTCCCTTATGTCTATTGTAGTCATCAGATCCCCGGGCTGAATTGATCTTACCGCTGACTTTAGTGTCTCCATGCGGAAATGCTTCACCCGGATATACCTGTTGAGACTCCTTAAGTCTAAAATGGGATGAATCGACCCGTCCTTTTTGGGGATAGTGAACAGGTTGGAGTAAAACCCAGACCTTCCTCCTGAAGGGATACCTGACAAATTACCCCTTTTTGAAGTAGATGCCTTGGGGGCAGTCTGGCTGCAAACTCGATCTTGTAGCCTGATGTCACCACCTCTTGGATCCAAAGATCCGCCATGTGGCATCTCCAGATAGGAGCAAAATGCAAGAGCCGTCCCCCCACCCGCTCGGGTGAGGGCGCCCCCTCATGCTGGAGTGGGCTTGGCTGGAGGCTTGGGCCTACTTCTCCAGGCCCCTCTTGTCCTATTATGAGCTCTGCCTCTGCCCCAAAAATCTCTACGGGAGCATGAAAGGAAAGCACCTCTGCCACTCCGAAAAGGCAGATATGATGAAGGCCTCTGAAAAGGCCGAATCGCCCTCTTCCTCTGAGGAAGTTTGCCATCCTTGACCATACGGTCCAGCCGCTCTCCAAAGAGTCTGCCCCCTAAAAAAAGAAGGTCCGTAAGAGCTTTCTTAGCGGTGGCATCCGCCCACCATTGTCTGAGCCATAAGGAACAGCGCAAGGCAACAAGAAGAGCCAAAGTTCTAGCAGCTAGCCTGACCGCATCATCCATAGCAGTGATAGTGAAAGAATTAAAGTTCAAACAAGCCTTAAAATCCTTGGACTCATGAATAAGCCTGCAAAAGCATGACCGGCCAACTGATCCATTCGTCTCTCTGTGGGATCTCTTAAGGATCCCATAGTAGCAAACGGCATGATAGAAGTATTAGACAAGCCTGATACTGGAGAATCCAACTCGGGTGGATAAGACCAAAGCTTAATCATATCCGCCGGAAAGGGATACCTAGCGTCTAGGATCCTGGGAACAGCCGGTGGCTTGTTAGGATTTTCCCACTCCTTTAACATCATCTTGGAAAAATGAGGCTGTTCCGGGAACACCTGCCTTTGCCTTACTGGCTTAAACAGGTCGTCCTTCCCTCTTTTTGCCACCTCAGGAGGGGTAATATTCAAAGTTTCAAAAACTGATGAAAGTAAACACTCATTTCGTCTGAGAGAAGGGGATCCTCATCAGAAGAGAATAAAATAGAATTACTATCCTCCTCACCAGAGCGTAACTCGCCCTCTGAGAGCTGCTCGTCTATGTACTCTTCCTCCTCCTCAGACCCAAAAGAGGCGAATAAATCTCTTTCCTCAGAAACAGGCTCCAAATGCCTCCTCTTATAGGTGGCTTTCCTAGGAATGACCAAGGATAACTGTTTCTCTAAGTTATCCAACCTGTGCGCCACACCAGCCTGCGCCTCGCTGCCTTCCCCCTCTCCAGGGGATGTAAGGGATGGTTGAGCCGTCACACTCCCTGCAGCAATAGCTGGGCTAGAAACCTGAGCCGCCGCTCTATTATGGTCTAAACCAATTCTCATGGCGCAAGTGGAACAAACCGTGCTGAAGCTACCCAAGGGATCCTGCTTACATAAGGGGCAGAGCCCGCCCTGCTCAAGTGGGATGCCCGAATCACTATCCCCTGATGCCTCCCTCATGGTGTTTTTTTTTTTTTTTTAATTGGCAAAAAGACCTAAGGCCCTAAGCCTAAACCAATCCCAAGGGGACTGGGAGGAACCACAACCCTTTTTATCCTTCTTCTCAATATCTAAAAATAAACAAGAGAAAGAATCCTATTAGAAAAGTAATTTTCCCTTTAATGCATACATTGTTAATATAAACATTTAATAAAATAAAATAAATATAATCTAATAGAAATAATCTAAGCAAAATATTTATAAAAAATAGATATAAAGATATCTTGGAAATATGATTAATAATTAATACATTATAATAATAATAATAATACTAATAATAAAAATAACAATGATAAAAATGATAAAAACTATAAAAATGTCGACATCCACTTACCACAGCAGCCCTTCACACAATAGCCTAGGCAAAGAAAACCAGAAAGTATGTCTAAATACTTAAATGTATTATGCTGCTTAACTGAATCCTAAAGAATAAATGCAGCTATCCACTGGCCTTTTAAAACGTTAGCTGGATCTTAAATGAAAAAGACAGCAGGACTGGCCTGCAATGGCCGCGCAATGCCCTGCTATGAGCCCCTCTAGGCTCAGAAGCGCTTGGGTCCCCAGGAATGGATAGCGGCCTGGCCCGCAAAGGCCGCCGCCACCGTTGCAGCCGCACATTGCATCGGCCGCACTGCCCAGCAAGAGAGCCCTTCTAGGCTCAGAAGAACCTGGGTCCCCCTGGACTGCCCCAGCCGGGTCTGCTGTGCACCTACTTCCATAGCGAGGTAACTTTGCAGGGGAGCCTAGGATACAACCTCCCTCCAGCCAGAGAAAGAGAGACACTGAGAAAAAAACAGCCTCGTGCTTCCGCATTTAGGCTCCGCCCCCTGCGTGACGACAGACCATGCCCCATAAAGGTGCAACATTTTTACTTTTTTTTTTTTATTTTGAAAGAAAAAAACCTTACCTGACCAGGAAGAAGGATGGGTTGAAATAAAAATAAAAACGTTCCTCAGCAGGTACACCAGAAAGAAACCTGCGGCTGACGTGCTTTCCAAGAAGCCTGCAGCCCGGAGCGCAAGAGCTCTGTAAGCGCCCCAAGACCCCGGCGCTTCCACCTTACCTCACGAACCCCAAACCAGCCAAACGCTGTGGGAGGCACAATCGGGTCTAGGGGATCCGTGGAAATAAGGCTACGCAGGAAGCCGACAGGGTGCCTTCCCCCGCTTGCTGCCAATCCTTGAGAGCTAATTCTGAACAACCTTCACAGTCACTTGCAACTGCAAGAAAGAAACTGATCTAGGTTAAGAGGCAGCTGCTACTTATGGGGCCACGCTTTTTTTGCAGTCACATCCAATCGGCAAGGAGGTAATCCCAAGTGTAAGGGGGGTCTGGAATGGATTGGAAGAAAAATGGCCGCGGCCCACCGTGCCTCGCAGCCCTCACAGCGCTGCGGTGCCCCCCCCCCCCACTGTCACGGGCAGCGACGCTGCAGCGGCGAAGCGGAGGCCCGCGGGGTATGGCAACCCCTCAGGCAGGCAGCGACGAGGGAGCGAGGGAGGTGAGTATGCTTATGCTCCAAAGGCCCAGCTGAGCCAGTGAGGAGCCAACAGTGAAACACCACCAGTAAAATACAACACAAGTGCCAGACACCAATAAAGCTTGTGGGCAGGGAGGGTACATTATAAGACAGACTAGTGGTTCCCCCCCCAGGCTCACCATAAGCCTGTGGCCGGCTACCCTTTAGTACAGGGTCTGCGGCCCAGAGCCTAGCTCTGCTGAACGCCAATTGACCCCGGCGTTCACCCTACCGTCACGATCCCGTAGCAGCCAGAGGCTGGGAGGCAAGGAGTGGGTCAGGAGGGATCCGTGGGAACAGGGTCCGCAGCGGCCGACGGGCTAGGTGGCCCTGCTCTGCTGCCATATCTGAGAGAGAGTATCCAACGATCTTCTGCAGCCAAGACTGCAAGATGAACAACTGGAGAATGATAGAGGGACACCTGCCCTTATAGGGGGAGCTGCAGCTTTTGATCTTGCAGTCGAGTGCCCCCTGGGGGCGGAATACCCACATGTCATCACAGTCATCACTGGGACGACCTGGACTGGATATAGGGAAAATATACAGTAAAACTAGATACAGTATGGAGCTGATTTAATAAACTTTCATTAAAATATCTCAATATATATATTATATATCTATATATATATCTATATATATATATATATCTCAAAATAGAGGCCATAAATGGCACGATTCAAAGAAGAGAGAACATTACAGGAGTTTATAAATGCCTGAAAGTGCTCATACGTTGCTTATGAATGCCTAAAACATGGGGCCCCCTGACTAACTGCTCTGGCTCTAACCCTTGGCTCATCTGACTAATCATTCTGGGTCAGACCCTTGGCTCATGTGACCACTTGCTCTGACTCTTGGCTCATCTGACTACTCACTCTGGGTCTGACCCTTGTCTCATCTAACTACTCCTACTGGCTCTGACCCTTGGCTCATGTAACCACTTGCTCTGGCTATGATCCTTGGCTCATCTGACTACTCGCTCCAGCTCTGACCCTTGGCTCATGTGACCACTTGCTCTGGCTATGACCCTTGGTCTGTCTGACTACTCGCTCCAGCTCTGACCCTTGGCTCATGTGACCACTTGCTCTGGCTATGACCCTTGGTCTGTCTGACTACTCTCTCCGGCTTTTACCCTTGGCTCATCTGACTACTTACACTGACTACTCGCCCTGGCTCAGGCCTTTAGCTCATGCGACCACTAGCTCTGGCTCTGACCCTTGGCTCATCTGACTACACACTACAGCTCTGACCCCTGGCTCCTCTGGATAGCTGCCCTGGCTCTGAACCATAGCTCCTATCGTTTTAGCTCTGATCCTTTGCTCCTCTGCCTACTTGCTCTGGCTCTGCCTCTTGGCTCTAAAAATAAACGTCTCAGTGGTTCTGAGTGTATCCCCCAGGATAGGTCGCTTCCTCATATGCAGTGCCCATGTGAGGGCAGCTTAGCCAATCAGTGGCATAGTTCCAACCAGATTTTCTTTGACATCTTTGCAGAAAATGCCGCCGGTCGTATCCCCACCCCCGGCTGTGGGCATGCTTGTGCCAGGCATACAGAAAGACCTGGAGTGGGTGTGTGCCTAGTTAGAGGTATGCTGAGGATGTGGCAGTGGCACAGATGGGGCGAGGTGAGTGGATTGGGGGGGGGGGGGTTCACAAGGGGCATCCCTGATTGGGATGTTCCATAAAGAGGGGGGCGTTGCTCCCCAGTGGACCAAAACCCAGGATTTTGACTATCCTTGGTCCTTTTCCCTGGGGCACCAGATCGCCCACATCAACTCACCTCGTCCCGGTAGTGTAGTGTATTGTAGCGGGCGACCTGGGGGGTTTCACACAGAGGGGCATCCCGATTTTGGATGGCCCGGGGGGGAGGGAATAGATCCTGCTGGGTTTTGGCCCACTTTAAAGAATGCTTTATCTGTAACACAGTGGTGTCCTTCTGCTTTGTTTGCTGAAACTCCAGGAGCACTTCCCAGCCCGCACCAAGGCACATTGCTGTGTCCAGAGGAGGCTTCCACACTGATTGGAGGTGACCAAAAAAACCTGAGTGCTCTTAGCTCAGCGTGGCCAGTCTGGGCATGCTAAAGCTGGTGGGGAAGTCCACCCGTAGAGGACAGATGTGTCATAAGCAGTTGCTGGATCATTTCTCCCAGGACATGGCTTTACGTTTATTGAAGCCTAGAGTAACCCTTTTAAAAAGTGAATCAGTAGCCAGCAGATACCTACAGTAGCTTGTAGCCCAGCAATCACAGGATGGGGATAATCATTTTTACCTCGATAGGAAAAGCACTTTGAATGTTACAGACAATCTGCTCTAGAATACTGATAGCTCGCTCTGCCCGAGCCCAGGAATCCAGATAGTAGCCGTGTCTCCGCTCTTCATTCTCCGCCGTTCCAGCAAGAATCCTATCAGAGAATAAAATGCAATAAATAAATAGGGGAGCCAATAAATAATTAGAACGAGCAACAAGAAAGCCGTGAATAATGAGGGGACACGATGAAACCCATAAATAAAACATCCCCCCCTCGCTCCTATTCATCTGGGCAAGAAATAAAAATACACTAACCTGGCATACACACTATAATAATACATCTATATTCCAAAGGCATCCAAACAGCGCATCTATCATATTTATGTATAGATACACACACACACACACATTATATATATATATATATATATATACACTGTAAATTTAATTAGTAATTTCATTTGCTGCTCTGAGCTCAGTGCTATCCTGGGGCACAGGCCCTCCACTGTCTGTACTGGGGACCACACCCTCCATTGACTGTACTGGGGCCCAGGCCCTCCTTAGTCTGTACTGGGGCTCAGGCTCTCAGTTGTCTGTACTGGGGCTCATGCCCTCAGTTGTCTGTACTGGGGCTCATGCCCTCAGTTGTCTGTACTGGGGCTCATGCCCTCAGTTGTCTGTACTGGGGCTCATGCCCTCAGTTGTCTGTACTGGGGCTCATGCCCTCAGTTGTCTGTACTGGGGCTCATGCCCTCAGTTGTCTGTACTGGGGCTCATGCCCTCAGTTGTCTGTACTGGGGCTCATGCCCTCAGTTGTCTGTACTGGGGCTCATGCCCTCAGTTGTCTGTACTGGGGCTCATGCCCTCAGTTGTCTGTACTGGGGCTCATGCCCTCAGTTGTCTGTACTGGGGCTCATGCCCTCAGTTGTCTGTACTTGGGCTCATGCCCTCAGTTGTCTGTACTGGGGACCACACCCTTTATTGTCTGTACTGGGGACCACACCCTTTATTGTCTGTACTGGGGACCACACCCTTTATTGTCTGTACTGGGGCCAGGTCCTCCCTAATCTGTACTGGGGCTCATGCCCTCCATTGTCTGTACTGGGGCTCATGCCCTCCATTGTCTGTACTGGGGCTCATGCCCTCCATTGTCTGTACTGGGGCTCATGCCCTCCATTGTCTGTACTGGGGCTCATGCCCTCCATTGTCTGTACTGGGGCTCATGCCCTCCATTGTCTGTACTGGGGCTCATGCCCTCCATTGTCTGTACTGGGGCTCATGCCCTCCATTGTCTGTACTGGGGCTCATGCCCTCCATTGTCTGTACTGGGGCTCATGCCCTCCATTGTCTGTACTGGGGCTCATGCCCTCCATTGTCTGTACTGGGGCTCATGCCCTCCATTGTCTGTACTGGGGCTCATGCCCTCCATTGTCTGTACTGGGGCTCATGCCCTCCATTGTCTGTACTGGGGCTCATGCCCTCCATTGTCTGTACTGGGGCTCATGCCCTCCATTGTCTGTACTGGGGCTCATGCCCTCCATTGTCTGTACTGGGGCTCATGCCCTCCATTGTCTGTACTGGGGCTCATGCCCTCCATTGTCTGTACTGGGGCTCATGCCCTCCATTGTCTGTACTGGGGCTCATGCCCTCCATTGTCTGTACTGGGGCTCATGCCCTCCATTGTCTGTACTGGGGCCCATGCCCTCCATTGTCTGTACTGGGGCCCATGCCCTCCATTGTCTGTACTGGGGCTCATGCCCTCCATTGTCTGTACTGGGGCTCATGCCCTCCATTGTCTGTACTGGGGCTCATGCCCTCCATTGTCTGTACTGGGGCTCATGCCCTCCATTGTCTGTACTGGGGCTCATGCCCTCCATTGTCTGTACTGGGGCTCATGCCCTCCATTGTCTGTACTGGGGCTCATGCCCTCCATTGTCTGTACTGGGGCTCATGCCCTCCATTGTCTGTACTGGGGCTCATGCCCTCCATTGTCTGTACTGGGGCTCATGCCCTCCATTGTCTGTACTGGGGCTCATGCCCTCCATTGTCTGTACTGGGGCTCATGCCCTCCATTATCTGTACTGGGGCTCATGCTCTCCATTGTCTGTACTGGGGCTCATGCTCTCCATTGTCTGTACTGGGGCTCATGCCCTCCATTATCTGCACTGGGGCTCATGCTCTCCATTATCTGTACTGGGGCTCATGCTCTCCATTGTATGTACTGGGGCTCATGCTCTCCATTGTCTGTACTGGGGCCCACGCCTTCAATTGTCTGTACTGGGGCACACGCCTTCCATTGTCTGTACTGGGGCTTATGCCCTCCATTGTTTGTACTGGGGCCCATGGCCAGTCCATTATCTGTACTGGGGCCCATGGCCAGTCCATTATCTGTACTGGGGCCCATGGCCAGTCCATTATCTGTACTGGGGCCCACGCCCTCCATTGTCTGTACTGAAGCCCACGCCCTCCATTGTCTGTATTGGGGCCCACGCCCTACATGGTCTGTATTGGGGCCCATGTCCTACATTGTCTGCATTGGGGCCCAGGCCATCCACTAGCCCCCCAAACTAGCTCATTTTCACTGATAACTGCTGTATCGTTAATCTGCCTGCTTTTCTTTGTATTGTCTGCCCTCAGTTTTCCCTTCCTCAAGCCTGTGACCACCACAGGACTCGGAGACTAGTGTACTCTCTACCATTGGGAGCTCTGCTGAAGTTGTGGGTTAGTTATGGTCTATCTGTCCAAGACTGGACCCCCCAGATGGTTGGCAGCTTGCCCCTTCGGTGGCATAGATGGGTTCTTTGTCTTATGTTACCAACCTTTTCCTAGCCTGTGACTCCACTTCCCAGTTCCGATCCAGTTACCCCACCCACTTGTTCCCAGTCTATTACTCCAACTGCTCATTTCCTGGTCTGTTCCTGTAGCTTCCCGTAGACATCCAAACGTCACCATTGCTATGGCCTCTAGGAAGGAACTAGCTTCCTTACGGAAAGCCATCTCAGTCACCCTAATCCCTATTCCTAAACCTGAAAATTCCCAAACTGCCCTGCATGCCTGGGCCTGACAATATTGATACAAAGTGCTGCATGTTTGTGGATCCATCCCACTGAACCGTCAAACCTCATACCTGAGGATATTTGAGTGTTCCATCAAGAATTCGGCCTGGTACTCTCGGTGTCCAGACTGGAGAAGATCCACTTCCATCTGGCCCATCTGGTCACATAGATTAAGCAACGTTGCCACTGCCTCAGAAGTTGCAGATCTGCTTTGGATTAAACTCTGAGCATCTTTCAGAATGATCGAAAATTTCCTGGAGAGCAAAGGACAAGGTCTAAAAATGAACCACAAATCCAAAGTGACAAAGTCCAAGTACAGTTCTACCCCCGGAGCATCCAGATCATGCTGTGCTTTATGCTAGGGCAGAGACACTCAACTGGCGGACCATTCTTGTATAATAGGTCACTATTATTTAAAGAGGAACAATTAGGCCTAGAATCTATTCGATTTTCAGGAAGGTGGGCTCTCTTCTCTGCGGGACATACTGATTTGGGATGCCCCCTGTGATCTCATAGTGCCCTTCCTGTGCGCACCCGCACCAGGCCTATCTAGATGGCTGGTTCAGGTACGCACCGCTGGGAGATAGCAGCCACTTATATATATTCACAGGGCTGGATTAGGAGGGGGTGCAAGTGGCTCCCGGGGGCCTCTACCACTTTCCCTGAAAAAGGGGCCTCCACCAACCTTTGGGTTATGGCCTGGTCGGCCGCTCACTGCACCTAAGCCGCCAAGCACAGCCACTGGCAGCTCAATGCAGGGAACTGTTTTCTGCTGGACCAGCCGGGTGACTACACTACCCCCCACCCAGAATGGCAAAGCAGGAGTTCCCAAGCAGCACATACCCGCACAAGGGACTTGATCTTACATTCCACTAAGTAGGCGGGTGCCAGGCAACCACCAGTTACTTGGCTGGACTATTATTATAAAGGAAGAAAAATACTGTATCTGAGGCCTCCACCACATTTAATCCGGCCCTGAATATTCAGCACTTTAAGCTGGAACAGAAGGTGCAGTGTAAGTATATTTTGTTTAATTCTAAAACTGCCACAATTTAATGTTACACCCACCTTGCGCTTAACTTGGCGATAAGAAGGTGATACATGGACTCCCGGTTTCTTTCTTTCGGCAGTGTGTCTTTAAGGACATTTATTGAGGAGTCCAAAATGTGGTACGCCTGTAAAATGCATCAAATGACTTACACATAAATAACACCTCATCACACCAAAATACACCAAATGCCCGTCAGACGTGTGAAATTTACAAAGCTGGCAGTTAACGGATGGACATTCAGCCTTGTATATTCACATGAATGGCATTTAAATGGTTAAAGCAGGACTAAAGTGACCATTAGTGAAGGCATGAAAGATTTACATAGTGACATTAAATTTAAAGTGGGACCCAAGTGACCATTAGTGAAGTAATGAGATGGTTACAGTCAGCCATTAAATTTAAAGAGAGATTAAAGTGACAAATAGTGAAGTAATACGAGTGTTACATTAAATTTAAAGCACAACTTAAAGGGTCATTAGTGAAGGAATAGGTGGGTTAATGTGACCTATTAGGTAGGTTAAAATGACCTATTTAATTTAAAGGCAACCTAAGTTACCATTAAGTAAGTTACAGCTTCCCAGTCAATTTAAAGTAGGACTAAAGTAACCATTAGTGAAGCGATAAGAGGACAATAGCAACCTATTCAATTTAAAGCAGAATTTTGACTATCCCGGGTTTTGTTCCTTGCCCCTGGTATATCCTGATTTGGGATGCCCCGCTGTGTGACACCCCCAGGATCGGCCAGTACAAACTCATCATTCCCCAGGCCTACAGTGCATGTGCTATGTCTTGTCCAATCAGAACCGTTTGGCGTGCATATTAAAGTGGACCAAAACTCACGGAGATCAGCCCGGGATTCTTATAGATTGATTCCCTCCCCCTAGGCATCCAAAATTAGGATTCCCCACTGTGTAAAACCCCCATGGTTTCCCATAAAAAGACAATTCTGTGAGAACTCTGTAGAATTGTTTTTGTTCTTGCATGGCACGGCCTGCTTCAGTATTCATAACAGTTGGGTTATTCCACCACAAGGTGGCGCAGTGTACTGCAGAAGAGTTGTGGCATCTCCCGGCCCCCTATAAAAACGGGATTAACCACAGAGTTCTCAGCGTAGACAAGCAGTGAGACAAGAAGCCGGGAGAGAATAAAGGTAAAAAATGTAAAACAAAAAAAAAAAAAAACAATTAACTTGGAACAATCACCATAAAGAGGCAACCAAGAATAACGATAACAAGGGTGGGGTGAAGCAGGCCGTGCCATGCAAGGACAAAAACAATTCTACAGGTGAGTACTCACAGAATTGTCTTGTTCAACAGAAGCTTGGTGCTGAAAGGCCCAAGACGCACCAATAGCACTAGTGGAATGAGCAGTAAGACGGAAGGGAGGATCCTTCCCCTTAGCAGAATAGGCCTGTTCCACCGCCTGACGGATCCACTTGCTGATAGTGGATTTAACAGGAGGCAAACCCTTCCTAGGTCCAGTAGGACGAACAAAAAGAGCGTCAGACTTCCTGAAAGACTCAGTAGCAACCAAATAAAATTTCAGAGCCCTGACAACATCCAAAGAGTGACGGGTCCGCTCCTTGGAATTAGCAGGGTTAGGACACAAGGAAGGCAGAACAATGTCCTGATTGAGATGAAAAGCAGACACAACCTTAGGCAAGAAATCCGGCTTAAGCCGAAGCACCACCTTATACTGATGCCTCTCAAAATAAGGAGGTTTGATGGAAAGCGCCGCCAGCTAAGAAACTCGCCAGACAGAAGTAATGGCCACCAAAAAGGCCACCTTAAGAGTCAGAATGGGCAAAGCAGCCCTACGTATAGGTTCAAAGGGAGGACCCTGCAGAGCAGACAACACCAGCCAGATTCAGGTCCCAAACTGGTAGCATAGGCTTATGTGGCGGACGCACATGAGTAACTCCCTGGAAAAAAGTCTTAACCAACCTGTGATTGGCAAAGGATCTTTGGAAAAAAATTGCCAAGGCTGACACCTGTCCCTTGAGGGTACTGAGTTGAAGGCCCGAATCCAAACCATGTTGCAAAAATTCCAGAATCCTGGGGATGGAGAACACCCGACAAGGAAAGGACTTGGACTCACACCAGGCAATGTAAGCATGCCAGATCCTGTAGTAGATAAAAGATGAGGATTTCTTCCTAGCCTTAATCATAGTATCAACAACAGAGGCTGGCAAACCCTTATCCATCAAGATGGAGGTCTCAGCAGCCAAGCCGTTAAAGCCAGCGTTTGTAAATTGGGATGGCACAGCTGTCCCTGAGTGAGCAGATCTGGATCCTTGGGCAGGGCATACTGATCTACTGCCAACTGCACGACATCTGCGAACCAAACCCTCCTTGGCCAACAGTTGGCCACCAGAATGGCTGGTACCTCCTCCTGGGCTATCTTGCGCAGCACCCTGCCCAGCAGAGGGAATGGAGGGAACACATAGAGGAGCCGAAACTCCATCCAAGGCATTGCTAGCTGAAACAGGCAGACAAATCTGGGAAGCTTGTAATTGTGACGGGACGCATCCGGCTGACCCCCAGTGGAGACACAGGGAGTGAAAAACCCTGTTGCTGAGGCACCATTCCCCCAGCTGAGATATCCCCCTGCTCAGGGAGTCTGCCTCCAGGTTCTCCACCCCACGGAATGTAAACCGCCGAGATGCAGGGGACATTCTCTTCCGCCCAAGACAGTATCAGGGAAACTTCCTTGAGGGCTTGCTTGCTCAGAGTCCCTCCCTGATGATTGATGTATGCAACCGCCGTCTGGTTTTCTGAGTGGATCTGAACAGCCCGACCCCGAAGACAGAACCAACCTGATTGCCCTCAATTCCAGGACATTGATGGGAGCATGGGCCTCCTGGGGGCCCCACCAACCCTGGAACTTCAGAGACTTCCAAAAGCCCCCCAACCGGTCAGACTGGCATCTGTGGTGACAGTCTCCCAGCACGGAGGCAGAAAGGTCCTGCCCACTAAAAGGTTCCTTGAGTCCAGCCACCACCAGAGGGACTGTCTGGCCAGGGGGGACAGAGCAAATTCCTGATCCAGGGACACAGGATCCCGATCCCAAATTGACAAAAGGTGCAACTGAAGAGGCCTCATGTGCTTCTGCAGGCCCTCCACCTTCTGCCGAGGCAGAAAGACCTTGACCTGAGAGGTATCCAGAGTCATGCCCAGAAAGGACCTCACCGAAGACGGAGACAGTGAAGACTTGGGATAGTTGATCACCCAGCCGAAGGACTCGAGAGTGGAGGTCACCACCTGAGTATCCTTCTCGGCCTGATGAAGATATTGAGACACAATCAAAATGTCGTCCAGGTAAGGAAGGATGCGAATGCCCCGATTCCGCAGCAGAGCCATCACACCTGCCAGCACCTTGGTGAACACCCGAGGGGCCGAGGTGATACCGAACGGT
Source organism: Gastrophryne carolinensis (assembly GCA_027917425.1). Lineage (NCBI taxonomy): Eukaryota > Metazoa > Chordata > Amphibia > Anura > Microhylidae > Gastrophryne > Gastrophryne carolinensis. The sequence continues at coordinate 608,588,464 of CM051235.1, forward strand.
AAGGCCACAAACTGGTAATGCTGATCCTCTAGAGTGAACCTGAGAAATCTCTGATGACCTGAAAAATTGGCACGTGAAGGTAGGCATCATTGATGTCCACTGAGGTCATGAAGTCGCCCGGGCGCAGGGTACTGACCGCCAAGCGTAGAGTCTCCATGCGAAAATGCTTGAACCTGACAAACTTGTTGAGACCCTTCAAGTCCAGGAGGGGCCTCAGGGACCCGTCCTTTTTGGTGACCGTGAACAGATTGGAGTAGAAACCTCGACCCCGTTCCTGGGCAGGCACCAGGCAGATAACTCCTGACTCCAACAGGCATTGGACCACAAGGCGCAAACCCTGAGCTGACAAAGGGTTTTGAGACATCCGGGATCTGATGAATCTTGGGGGCGGCCAGGCTGCAAACTCTATCTTGTAACCGGAGGACACCACCTCCTGAATCCACCGGTCTGAGACACGTAGCCTCCAGACGTGAGCAAAGAGCCAAAGCCATCCCCCCACCCGGATGGGTGAGGGCGCCTCCTCATGCCTGAGGGGGCTTTAGAGAAGGTTTGGGCTTGGGACCCCAGGAGAGGCCGGGACGACCACGGGATCTGCCACGGCCCCAAGAGTCCCTGCGAGTACCCAAGAAGAGGGACCCAAGACCTCCTCTGGGAGCACGAAAGGAGGGGAGGGAAGAGGAGGACCCCCGAAAAGGCCTAGGCTGCCTCCTCCGTTGAGGCAGCCTACCATTCTTGGCTAAGACATTCAGACGCTCACCAAAGAGCCACAGCCCCACAAAGGGGAGCCCAGTGAGAGCCTTCTTAGCATCAGCGTCAGCTGCCCACAGATGCAACCAAACAAACAGAGCGGCGCATAGCCACCAAAAGGGCAGAGGCCCTACCACTCAGCCGTACCACATCATCCATGGCAGTAATTATAAAGGCAACAAATTCAGAGCAAAGCAAGAGGGCCCTATACTCCTCCCTACCCGCTTTAGCGCCATCAAGGAGACGATTGATCTGTCTCTTAAGAGCAATAGCTTTTTATGGCAGAGGCACAGGCCGGACGCAGCCCAGCCCCCACAAATGTAAAAGCATGGCAGGCCAGCTGATCCATACACCGGTCCTCGCTGTCCCGCAGTGTAGTAGTGTCAAGGGAAGGCATGACTGAGGTGTTGGACAGCCCTAGAACGGGAGCGTCCACCTCGGGGGGGACCCGACCATCGCTTAACCAGGTCAGCGGGAAAGGGGTATTTCTTATCCAACCCTTTGGGCACCGCGGGCAATCTGCTAGGATGTTCCCACTCCTTGAGCCCCAAATTAGTGAAATGACTCTGCTCAGGGAACTCCAGATGCTGCTTAACAGGACGAAAAAGTTCACCCTGTTTTCTCTTAGCCACCTCAGGGGGGACAATGTGCAAGATTTCAAAAATGTGAGACAAAAGATAAGCAGTGTCCTCAGGGAACCAGGAATCCTCAGACCCAGGATCACTATCGCAGCCCACCTGCTGGTCCCCAGAGGAATCAGAGCCCGGGAAATGCTCCCCCTCCTCTAGGGAGTAACGGTCATCAAAAAGATCAATTTCCTCATGCTCCTCAGTAACCCAGGCAGGCGTGGGAGCCAGGTGCCACTTCTTGCTAGAGGCATTGTGTGGAACAGGCCTAGCAAACTGCCTTTCAATGCTGGCCACACGAAGTGCCAGATCAGACTGTGACCCCCTGCTAGTATCCCCCTCACTAGGGGCTAAATGCAGGCGCAGGGGGGGTAGGCGATGCCGAGCGGGGCGCAGAGCTGGGGAACGAAGCAGGCAGCCTATACTGGAGCGCAAGGACACTTTGGGCGCACGGCACGCACACCCTGACACTGTCAGTCACAGGGGATACCCCACACATGGCACACAGCCGGGATTGCCCCGAAGGACACCCAAGCACGTTATCCCCAGAAGCCTCCATATAGTGATTAACACAGGCACAATATGCCAGCGCTGGGTAAAGGCCAATACAAAAAGCCATCCGGGTTGCCCTCTCATGGGATACCCCCAGAAGTCAGTAAGGGAGGGGATGAGGGGGAGAAGGAGTAGTGCCGGGAGAACCACAACCCACTGGTATCCTGCCTAAAAGACATAAGTAAAAAAAAAACGACACATGAGCATCCTGCAACACATGCCCCACGAGACCAATAAAACCCCCCCAAGGGGGACTCACGGACCAAGGACGCCGCAGGGCCACCAAGACACAGAACGCTAGATGAAGCGACACACTGGAGGATACCGCGCTGCAGCCAGAAAGGGAGAAATCCAGACGTGCAGCTAATCCAAAATGGCGCCGGCAGAGGTACCTTGAGGGGCGGGCCACTGGGGATGATGCGATACGCGTCATCCCCTGGCCCCGCCCCCACGAAGAGCGCGAAAACAGCGCCCACATGACCCCACCGGCGCCATGACTAAGCAAAAAACGAGTGAGGAGGGGTGAGAGATGAAAGACAGCGGCGAGTATCCGGGCCAGGGGGGAGGACCCCTGAAGGAAGTCCCCAAAACGCTCACCCCCTCAGAAGTCCCTAGTAGGCTCACCATAAAGCCTTTGTGGAACAGGGTCTGCGGGGCTTGGAGCAGCGCTCCTGGAGCACTTGACCCTAGTGCTCTTCTACCCTCACCCGATCAGTCAGCCAAGGCTGGGAGGCAGAGAGGGTCCAGAAACGGGTGGAAATAGACTTGCAGGGCCGCAGGCTTGGTTGCCCCGCTCACCAGCGCAATATAGAGAGCCATCTTCTATCTTCGCAGTTTCACTGCAGAGGAAACACTGGGAACTCTATGGTTAATCCCGTTTTTATAGGGGGCCGGGAGTTGCCACTACTCTTCTGCAGTACACTGCGCCACCATGTGGCGGAATAACCCAACTGTTATGAATACTGAAGCAGGCCGTGCCATGCAATAAGAAAACTCACCGTTCCTGGCTCAACAATGCAATGCGCAAGCTGCGGCCGCATCCCTGCTATTCCTCTGTATCGGGGATCATCCTGATTTGTGATGTCATAGGGGAAGGTCCTCTTTAAAGCATGACTAAAAGAAACCATTAGTATAGTCATGAGAAGGTTACGGTGGGAAGCCCCTGGGAAGGCTTTTCACTCAGCCATATTGCCTTTAAGAAAGTAGGGTGGGCAGGCTTTAGGTCTGCCTGTAAATGTGCAATGGTACGAATAATGTCACCTAAAGTCCTGTCATCCTTTTTCTTCCTTCCAATAGAAGAAATGAAAACAAATGCTTGGAGGAATTGTATAAGGGGTGAATAACCCTTGGATGAAATAACTTAAAGGGATACATAAGAAAAAGGCAATTGTTACACCATTGTATCGGGCTATGCTTGGCGCTGTCCTAAACTGTTTTCCTATTTTAAATTAAAGAAATAGCTGAGATGTTGAGGTTTACAGTTTCACCTTATGATTTATCTTTTGAAATATTTGGGCGCAGGCCTTGGCTCTGTGATACCGCATAATAATCAGTATAATGGGCGGGTCTGTAAGAGGGGCATTCTCATCACCCTGGCTGCACTCCCTCTCTCCCAGGGTCTACAGTCTGATGATGCAGAGCTTTAGACCACCAGCTTGGCCCTATTTTTGGTGGTCTATGGCAAAGAAATTCAGGGGGCGTGCCACTACTCTTTGCCTTATTTCTACTTTCAGGAGCAGCTGTGTTCTGACAGGAAGGGAGAGCGCAGCCGTGAGCTGCTGAATGACAGTTTATGCACTTTGCCTACAGAGTCCGTTGAACAGTCCAAAAAGCATCAAGGCGTGATCATGTTGGACCATGCAAGTCTCTTTTTTTCATTGATTACAAATACATCTTGGACTTTATTTTTATCTTTTCTGGCCTCAACTTGTGTTGTAGCGCAGTAGAACACAACACACATTGCTGGGGTTGCTAAAAGAGGAACATTACAGGTCATGGGGAGTTAGTAAAAACTCCCCAGACCTGGCTTGCCTGGCCCCCTCTGCCCTTCTGGTGTAGAGAATATTTAATTCAAACTTACCTCTCCAATCGCATCACGCTTGACATCCCTCCGCTCCCCCGTCGTCCTCCGTCAGGCAGCCCCATCCTAGAATCACGACATGCATTGCGCCACCCCACAGATCGTGCGCATGCATAGTGTGGTTTCATAGGCTGCAATGACACTCAGTGCAAGAACTGAGGATCAACATGGGACATTTGAAAGGACGGCTACAGGTAAGGCCGGCTAAGCCTGCAGCCTTCACTCTGGGACAGCTACGGGGGGGCCAGGAATACTGACCGATGTCAGCGTTTTACATAACGCAGACATCCAAAAGGCAGTGAGGGATGTTTTAAGAGGAACATCAGAAAAGGTCTGATGTTCCTCTTTAAGAATAGTGGGATTATTATTAGGATGGTTTGCATGGTTTGAAATAACATTGTAGTGCCAACTTTAGACACTAGATGGTAGTGTAAGATCACAAATGGTAGAACAGAATTAAATTCAGGCTTGTAGATGAAGGTTAGGTTTTCCTTTCAGGATGAGTCAGGAGACAGATGACATTTACCATTTGGGGAACAACAGGGAACTGCTGTGATTCGTTGAGAGGCTTTTTGGAGGGAAACTAAAGGCAAATCTGTAGAGGGAGAAGTCGAAAAAACAAGAAGGAGGAGCCTGGCCGTAGGCCAAATCTTGTGTGTCACAGCTGGGAGGTTACTGATCCGTATTTTCGCCCTATAAGACGCACTTATTTTTCCCCAAAAGTGGGGGAAAAATGTCCGTGCGCCTTATTGGGCGAACGTAAAAAAAAAAATAAAATAAAATAAAAAACTCACCCGTTCCTGGCGCTCCCGCGTTGCCTGTTACACTGCGGGAGCCCAGAGGAGCGGCGGGGGCTCTGTCCCGGCCCCACTGCTGCGATCGCTGTCTTTTAAGGCAGCGATGACAGCGGCGGGGCCAGAGACAGCGCTCCCGCCGCTCCTCCATCTGCTGCTTCTTCCGCCTGGGGCACATGCGAGCACCCAGGTCAGGGCAGCGGGTGGGCGTGGCATGCACCAAGTCGGTGCAGGCCACGCCCACCTGCTGCCCTGACCTGGGTGCTCGCATGTGCCCAGGAAGAAGCAGCAGGCGGAAGAGCGGCGGGGGCACTGTCTCTGGCCCCATCTCTGTCATCGCTGCCTGTAAAAGACAGCGATCGCAGCGGCGGGGCCGGGACAGAGCCCGCCGCTGCTTCTTACGGCCAGCTCCGTGAATGGGGTGGGCGTGGCCTGTTCCGATGCTGACGCGGCGCAGGCCACGCCCACCCCATTCACGGAGCCGACCGCTCAGCGGAGCGGTGTCAGTGGAGAGGTGAGTTTAACTTTTTTTTTTTTTTTTTTTTACTTAAGCCGACTGGGGGAAAGGGGGTGCCACACAGCCTATGGGAATTGGGGGGGGGGGGGGATGCCACACAGAATATGGGGGGAGAAGGGGATGCCACACAGCCTATGGGAATTGGGGGGGGGATGCCACACAGCCTATACAAATGGGGGGAGAGGGGATGCCACACAGCCTATGGGGGGAGAGGGGGATGCCACACAGCCTATACTAATGGGGGAGAGGGGGATGCCCCACAGCCTATGGGGGGAGAGGGGGATGCCACACAGCCTATGGGGGGAGAGGGTGATGCCACACAGCCTATGGGGGGAGAGGGTGATGCCACACAGCCTATGGGGGGAGAGGGGGATGCCACACAGCCTATACAAATGGGGGGAGAGGGGATGCCACACAGCCTATGGGGGGAGAGGGGGATGCCACACAGCCTATACTAATGGGGGGAGGGGGATGCCACACAGCCAATGGGAAATGGGGGGGCACACTGCCTATAAGGAGGGGGAAATGCCACACTGCTTATGATAATGGGGTGTACACTGCCTATATGGGAATGGGAGGGGGATGCCACACTGGGTATACGGGGAATGGGATGGGGGCATGCTACACTGTCTATGGAATGGGGGCATCCCACACGGCCAATGGGAAAGGGGAATGCCACACTGTCTGTAATGGTGCGTTTTTGGTTTAAAATATTTTTTTTTCTTATTTTCTCCCTCAAATCCTAGGTGCGTCTTATGGGCAGGTGCGTCTTATAGGGCGGAAAATACGGTACTTTAGAGGTCCTGAGAGAAGATAAAGCAGGAGAAAAGACGAGAGCTAATTGGAGCCGACTTGGGAGTGGGTGTGAGCCGAAATCAGAACCCTGCGACTTGGTGTAAAACGAGACTACGTCTGTGCCTGGTGGAGCAGCTGGTAGGTTCCTGGTCCTGTCCCGTACCATGGCCCCAGGATCCAAAGTGCATAGTCTGTGTTCCTGTGATAGTTCTATGGGTCAGTCTGACTCCCTGTTATGGGTGGATGTAATTCATCACCCCATTTTGATATCCAATTAACATTACCCTCGGCTACCACACCTGTGTTTCTGTGATCTCCATGAGGTGGGATTACAGTATGCTTTATATTGAACCATTATGCTGAAAGTTCTCCCCTAAATATCCCAGTAATGTTTTTCATTGAGTAATTTCTACCTTTCTCTCTTTTCCTTCCTTTCCTTCACCTAGCACGGCCTCAGTCAGAATCAGAGAGGTTTCACACAAAAGCTCAGCGTCTCTTTCTAGATCTCTGGCTTCGTGGAGCAAGGATATGGCTTGTCCGTGATTCTTCTCGCAGTTGGCCAACTCTGTTAGCAAGTGGAGGCATCTCATCTGGTTCGCTCTATCTCCGATGTCCTGCAATGAGCAAAATGGTTCATTAGGCGACAATTCTGTCCTGAATTCTGGGCTAAACAGATTAATGGAGTTTAATTGCATATAGGTTAAAGCTCTATCTGTAGGAATGGACTGGCCATAGGGAGCACAGGGAGAATCCCATGTGGGCTGCACTGCATTGGGACCAACTGGCTGACACCATACCCAGACCCTTTGCCGATATGACCCCAAGCATCATATCTTTCCTAATGTAAACCACACGCCACTACCAGGGCTGGATGAGGTGGTGCGAGCTGTCACGAGTTCTTGAGATTCTGAGGGAACCTGAGTTTGGGCTTGGGGAGTCACCACACACACTGGAAAAGTCTCTCTCCAACATTTATTAAAGCAAACTCCAAATCAGCAACAATAGCCAAACACAGTCTATATCCAAGGGTTGGGACTATACTCCTGCAGTACCTTGTTTGGTGGGGGTCAGGTCATAACACTTTCGTCCTAGACCCTCATGGATCCTCAACTGGCTTGCCAGGATAACTCGATCCTCCTTCTCAGTGTGAAGGTTAGTTCTCGTCCAAAAAGTCTCTCTGTCTCACAGGCGGTTTCAATAGGCCCTCTGGTGTGCTTCCCACACTACATGACTCTAGAACCATCTCTGGACACACGCTGGCTCTCCACTGCACACACTGCACACTTTCACATTACTGGACAACTGACTATTCCAGGAAGTGGCAGTAATATATATCACCTCTGATTGTGATGTCACTCCCTCACAGCAGCCTCTGGTGGTTAACTCTATAACTGCTGTTATTTCTTATACCCTACAGCTAGGCTGTTTCTGTACAGGGATTTGTACAATATATTAAGCACTCCTGTTTTTCACCTGGGCCACACTAACCTCTTTCCCCATAGCTGGCCCCAATGTACCCCACAAACGAGACACCTCATCCCTTGTTCTTCATTTCATTCCCACCACTGCCACAGTATACGGTTTTACATTAAAGCTTCATTGCTTTAAGAGTGGCCATATCCACCCCTGCCTATGATCTGTCCCTGCAATTCCAAAGCCTCAGCCAAGGAACGCACTCAATGACCATTCAGAAACCACATTTAGGATGTGGCAGCAGCAGGTCATGGGCTGGCCTGGGCCCGTAAATTCATGGGATTATTGTGTATCTAATATATTTTAATTCATGTGTCTTATAACTTCCATAAACTTACCAGATGTCCCATAGAGTCCCATTATGAGGCATTTGTCTCACTGTCCCTCCACCCACCCCAAAATAAAAAAAACTTTGAGGTCACCTATATTTTTGACTTTGCTGACATTATGGGATGACTGTCTCACCAAATTCAGGATGCCGGATGTCTGTTGAGTTTACAACAGCTCTGACTTGCTGAATGGCAGTACTGGAATGTATGGACTGGCTGAGTAATGTATGCTTTATTCATTGATCCTAATGTATTTATAATTGAATATTTCATATTACTAACTACACAATAGTAATGAGTCAAGGTACAGTATGTGATCTCACCTGGAGGGCCTTAAAAGCCTGAGAGAGAAGGGTTCGAGCAGGCTGGAAATAGCCAAGCTGTATTAATATATCCGATTTCTCCAGCCACAGATATGGAAGAGAAAGTCCGCTTAATCCTTTCCCATCTTCATGCACAGCCAAAACCTAAAGACAAATAAAATGCTCAATATCCAAATAATAAAGACATAATTTTATACACATTGCAAAACATCACACTGAGGCTTTTGTGTTTTATCCAACATTCCTGACACTGTTCATTGGCTGCTGGGACTCTGCTAGGGGCTGACCCTTCAAAGCATTGAAGGTGTCAGATTCTAGGGCCTTCCCTTGTATGAACTGACCGCCTCGCCCCCCCCCCCCCCCCCCGGGGCGCCGCAACACCCATCTGCTTCCAAGCACCCTTGCCGATGTAAACGTGACAGAGAATGAGATCCAGAATGGGATCCAGGCTTCCACTCATATGCTAGCATGAGTGCTATCACGAATGCCTTGTGTGTGCAAGGATTTTTACACCCATGTGATGCCATGAGCACCTAAACATGCGAGGAAAATGTCTAAGCATGTGCATAGACGCGTGCATGCATGCATGAAAACCATACGTTAGAGTGGCATACTGACATTGCACGATTAGTGGCTGACAGGCTTTAGCTTACCAATGCCAAAAATAGTCCAAAACCAGGCTAAAAGTCCTCAGCACAGTTCGCCCACTTCATCATTATCAGGTTTGTATCCTGGACAGAGATGAGGTATAAACAAGGCCATGGATGTTATAAAGAAGAACTCAAGCTGGAATGGAACCATATAGGGGAGGTAAGACCTAACATCGCAGACGGACTCGGCTGAGAGTGAAGTAGGTAATAATTTCCACTGAAGACAAGGATCCAAATCTAAACTTCTTCATACCTTCAAGTGACCCCTCCTAGATCTTGATTACCCTTTTCTTCCATCAAAACACAAGACGCACAGCCCTGGGTATGCAGTCCAATGCCAGAAGGAGTTACCAGATTGGTAAAACGGAAAATGGAAACAGCATACCAGCAAAGAAAGGCCAACTCCTTCAGTAAGGACATCTAAAAGACACTTTTTGAGGACAAGCAGGTTCATGGCCTGGACAGAGGTGATGACTGTTTCAAAGAGGCATAGATAAAGCCATAGATTAGGGATGTCAAACTAAGGACCACATCAGCATACTGTTGGTCTTTGAAGGGCTGGTTAATAACAATCACAAACATTCAGATGTATGGTTACAGACACAAAATTGTTTTGCCCAGGACAGTGGCAGATGCATTTTGCCCAGGATGGTCACAGAAGTATCTTGCCCAGGACTGATGCAGAAGTTGAATTATTATGGCGAGGCCAGCCCTACAATAATTTTTTTGCCATCCTATCTGGCAATAATTGTAGCTAGCAATAACCCCGGCAGCAGATGTGGCAGTTGAGTGGGTTTGGTGAAGTCATGTTGACAGTGTCAGAAGCCTTAAAGTGACTGGGCTGGTTAGAAGGGGCATCATCTAGCTGGCACCTGTCAGAGGGCACATAATAAGGCTTGAAGGGCCGCATCCGGCCCCGGGGGCTTGAGTTTGACACATGTGCCACAGATGATAAAAGGAGAACTCAAGCCTAAATTGCAGAGGGAGGGAGTTACTAGGTTGGTAAACTGGAAGAATTAATCAGCAACCCAGCATAGAACTCCGTAAGTTAGGAGATCTAAAGGACACGTGTCGAGGACAGTGAGCTTTGTATCCTGGACAGAGATGAGGTATAAACAAAGCCATAGATGTTAAAAAGGAGAACGCAAGCTTGAATGGAACCAAAGAGGGAGGTAAGACCTAACATACCAGACGGTCTTCACTGAGAGTGGAGCAGGTGATAATTCCCACTGAAGACAAAGGTCTAAATCTAAACTTCTTCATACCTTGACGTGACTCCTCTAAGATCAGGACTACCCTTTCCTTCGCCCAAAACACAATAAGCACAGCCGTGGGTATGTGGGTCAATATCGGAAGGAGTAACCAGATTGGTAAACTGGAAAAATAAAACAACAGTCCAGCATAGACAGGCCAAATCCTCCAATCAGTACATCTAAAGGACATTTTTTGAGGGCAACCAGGTTCATGGCCTGGACAGATGTGATGACTGCATCAAAGAGGAATAAATAAAGGCATAGACGATAAAAGGAGAACCCAAACCTAAACAGAAATAAGTGAGGGGGTAAGACATGTTTAACCCCTGACCAACCTCATGGTTCCATACATGAAAATGCAACAAACACCATAACGGTTTGAGGTCCTTGACCCCATGTAGATTATGATGCCTAAAGTTGGGGACTGTAAATGCCAGCGCCTTGAAAGAAACAGGGTCAAAGGACTATAAGGTTCATGTCTGTAATCTTTTTGGATTTTCCTGTTCCGTTATATATATAAAAAAAAGGAATTCGCTGTAAGGTCATTACAGACATCCAACTAATGCAGGAAGCTTCTCTAGTTTGTCTGCATGAACCTCAGAATTAGACTTTACATTACTAAATTCACATTTCTATTAACCTATTTCACTTTAATCCTATTACTTTATTTTTTTCCCTATTTTAGTCAGAGGAAGCTCAAAAACAATGTCTGTTTGTTTTGTGTAAAGATTAGCTGAAAAGCAATAACAAAATTCAGTATAAAACAGAGACTAGATGAAATGCATTACTGCTTGAAAGCAACAATAAACCTGCATTAAAACGGATTTACAGAGCACTAAAGTGACCAGCATGTTTTCCTTCTATGTCATTTCATTGCCCTCAGTAGAGTTCATCCAGCTCTAGTATACATTACATTTGGTACTGGATGTGGGGTAATAAAAAACAAAAGACAGATGAATTCTAGTAACAGACACAAATGTTTCTAGCTTGCTTTTAGCTAAATTTAATCAAATTTAACGATCAAAGGCCAAATACAATTTAGGAGTAATATAAAATATTTTCATTTTATGCACAATAAAAATACCATTTTGTGAGTACTCACCTGAAAAATGGATATTGTTGGTGTGCCACACACCCCGCTTCACTTCTTAAATATTCATCACTTCATGGGTTAATCCACCGCAGGTGACGTAGTGCAGAGAGGAAGTCTTGTAACGAGCCCCCTTCCGGCCTATATATACCTGGTACCTCCCTTCAATCACCATTATATTCAAAAAGCAGTAAAACAAGGTACCAGTATTCCACCAGTAACCTCCAAAATCAATTTTGATATAAATAAAAAAGGGCTTCACCATATAAATGCTTCGGTAATACCGAAAAGGGCGGGTGTGAAGCGGGGTGTGTGGCACACCAACAATATCCATTTTTCAGGTGAGTACTCACAAAATGGTATTATTCTTGGTGTGCCACACACCCCGCTTCACTTCTTAAATATTCATCACTTCATGGGACATCCAAAAGCAGTGTCCACAAGGGAAGGGCATCTCAAGGCCAGGTGAAGCATAACTTAGAAAAAGTGTGAACAGAAGACCAGGTGGCGGCCTTACAAACCTGTTCAACAGAAGCTTGGTGCTGAAAGCCCAAGACGCCCCAACAGCGCGAGTGGAATGAGCAGTAATACGAAAAGGGGGAACTCTTCCCTTAGCAGAATAGGCCGCAGTAACGGCCTGATGTATCCACTTGCTAATGGCAGATTTGGCTGGTGCCAAACCCTTCTTAGGCCCATGGGGCACAACAAAAAAGGAATCCGTCCTACGAAAAGGAGACGTGATAATCAAGTAGTACTTAACTACATCCAAACAATGCAAAACCCTCTCTTTGTCATTCTTAGGATTAGGACACAAGGAGGGAAGAACAATATCTTGGTTCAAATGAAAAGCAGAAACAACCTTAGGAAGAAAGTCTGGCTTGAACCGAAAGACCACTTTATCCTGATGCCTCTCGAAGTAGGGCGCCTGGATAGTTAAGGCCACCAATTCTGAGACACGCCGGACAGAAGTGATCGCTACCAAGAAGACAATCTTCTGAGTCAGGGTAGACAAAGCAATATCTTGCAAAGGCTCAAAAGGAGGAGCCTGAAGAGCCGAAAGAACCAAATTCAAATCCCAAACAGGGAGAAATGGTTTCCTGGGAGGCCGCACATGCGTAACCCCCTGGAAAAAAGTTTTAACTAAAGGTTTAAGCGCCACACGCTTCTGAAAAAAGACAGATAAGGCAGAGACCTGCCCTTTCAATGTACTTAGCTGGAGACCAGAGTCCAGCCCTGATTGTAAAAACTCCAGAATCCTGGGGACCGAAAGGACCCTACAAGGAAAAGATCTTGTCTCACACCAAGTGATATAGGCTTTCCAAGTCCTATAGTAGGTGACGGAAGAAGACTTCTTCCGGGCACTGATCAGAGTCTTAACGACTGAATCAGAAAGACCCTCCTCCTTCAGGATGGAGGTTTCAGCCGCCAGGCCATCAAACCCAGCGCTGGTAAACTGAGGTAACACAATTGACCCTGAGTGAGCAGATCGGGCCGAAGAGGCAGAATGAACTGGTCCACTGCCAGCCAAACGATGTCTGCGAACCTTATTCGTTTTGGCCACTTTGGGGCCATGAGAACGGCGTACACCCTTTCCAGAGCCAACTTCTGAAGAACTCTGCCCAGCAAGGGCCACGGAGGAAACAGGTATAGAAATCCCAGAGCTCCTCAGTTCAGGGACCTGACGTCCACTGTCAGAGCCAGAGGATTCCGGGAGAGAGACACGAAGCTCGGGAGCCTGTGATAGTGATGAGGGGCCCACAGGTCCACCTCCGGAGTCTCCCATTGGAGACACAATAAGAGAACCACCCGAGGATGGAGAGCTTATTCTTCCAGACGGGGAGAGCACTTGCTCAACCGGTCCGCTACCTGTTCCATCACCTCTGGAATGTAAACCGCCGAGAGACAGGGAACATGGAACACTGCCCATGTCTGGATCAGGGACATTTCTCTGATGGGTAAGTGGGGCCTCCACTGCCCCTGAAGCCGCAGCTCCTTCCAGAATCTGTCCCATCCCGACAGACCGGTGTCCGTGGTGACACCTCTCCAAGGGAGGGTCAGGAAAGACCTGCCCTATACAAGATTGGTCGAGACCAATCACCACAGGAGGAACTGCCGTACACGGGAGGACAATTGGAAGGACTGATCCAACAACAGAGGTTGCTGGACCCAACACGCTAGCAGAAATAGCTGAAGTGTTCTTGTGCGAATTTGGGCAAAAGAAAGACACACTCCGTCTTGATGAGAGTTCAGGCCGGGATGAACCGACCCCTGAATGGACCGCGAGGGAGGGTGAGACTCGAATTCCAGGTTGTGACCTGTCGACACTACCTCCTGGACCCATCTGCCTAGAACCACATGGTTCCAATGGTAGAAGTGTCGCAATAGTCCCCCCACCCGCACGGGTGAGGGCAGCCCCTCATTGCTGAGTGGGCTTATCAGCAGGCTTGGGCTTGGTGCCCCAGGACTGAGTGGGCCGGCCACGGCCCCTCCCCCGAGTCCAACCTGCGCCACTGGTAGCGGGAAAGGACGTACCTTTGCCCGCTCCGAACCTTTGAAAGGAAGGCCTACCGGAACTTGTCCCCCTGAAGGGACCACGAGGCCTTTTGCGTTGTGGCATCTTACCATCTTTTGCGACTGAATCAATTTTCTCCCCAAACAGACGCAACCCCAAAAAGGGGAGAGCTGTGAGTACCCTTTTTGGAAGCCGTGTCTGCTGACCACTGACGCAGCCATACTGACCTGCGAATAGCCACCAGCATAGCTGCCGCCTTGCTACTCATAGTCAGCGCACCGTCCTGAGCGGCCAGGACATAAGCCACAAAAGATTCACACTGCTTAAGTGCAGTGAACTGTTTGCAAGCGGGATCAAGATCCTCATATAGCCCCTGAATTAGGGACTTAATTGCCAATAGAAGAAGGGCTGAAGCACATACCGGGCGCAATGCTGACCCGGAATAGATAAAACCATGTCGAGCGTATTGGTCAATCCTGCGATCTTCCCCATCTTTGGGGACAGTGGTCTCAGCAGATTGTACCATAGCCGAGCTGGAGAGTCCTAGTACAGGGGTATCGACGTCCGGAGGGACAGACCACAGCTTCACCAATTCTGGTGGAAAAGGATAACGCTTTTCCCAACTGGAAGGAATTCCAGATAACCGTATGGGATGTTCCCATTCCTTAAGAACCACCCTCTCAAAGTGGTGCTGTCTGGGAAAAACCAAACTCGGCTGAGGCTCTTTAAATAACTGACCCTTTGGCGGGGCGGCCGCCTCAGGCGTATCTAAACTCAAAATTTTAAACATTTGAGCCAGAATGAAGGGGGTGTCAAAAACAACCCCCTCTGACCAATCGCCGATCTCATCAGCCACATGCTGACCTGTCGGCTCATCTGACTCCGACGGGAGTTCATCCTCGTCAGGGGATCCATCGGACCATTCCACAGGTTCACAAAACTGGTCCTGTGGTGCCGAAGGTACCGGAGTCAGGTGCCTACGTTTTGTAGCGGTCTTCAACGCTGCTTTAACGGGCATCATTTTCCGGGGGCAGGGCTGAGCTGCCGCCTCGGAATACGAATCCCCACTTTTGACAGTGTCATGCAGGGTCCGGAATAGGGAGGGAGAGGTAGGAGATGATGAAGGATGCGATGGCACTGCAGCCGAAGCAACGGACTGGCGCGCAATAGTCTGTTTTGCACAAGGGATGCAAACAAAGATATCATCAGCTGGGAGTGGAACCCCACAACCTACGCACCCCCCAAACGGAACAGCAGAACCGTTTCCGGAATCTACGGAAGCCTCCATATGGTGATTTATGGTATTCGCAATAATGGGACTTTTAAGGCATAAGCCAACCCGGGATGCCCCCTTTATTTTAGTAATGTCCCGGAAGGGAGGATTTATATAAAAATTTTTTTTTTTTTTAAGTTTAGGTCCCCTTTAATAGAAACTATATATATATATATATATATATATATATATTTATATATAGTCTATGTATATAAACATTCAAATCAATCCCAATAATTAGCCAGGCACATAGAGTCGGAGGGCTAGCATAAGCAGGGATCCCAGGATCTGCAAGGCAAGAAAACAACCATCAGATCCTTCACATGTGTATAACATATAAGTATGGCACCAAGTGCCCTTAAATGACGCCCCCTTGATAATAGTGATTTCTCACTGTATTATTAAACAATATCCCCCATTTAACGGCCCCAACGGGAGGGGCCGCTTACCTGTACAGCAATCAGCCGGTAAGCCTGCAGCCAGCAGCCATGAGCCGGCAGAAGACAAAGTGCGGCCGTGCGCCCACGTGCCTTCCTGTTTTGAAGGAAGCTGGGACGCTGGGCCCGCCGCAGACGCCGCATGACGTCGGCGCCGCGCCCCCGGTGCCGCATCAGCGGGCCCGCCCCCCCCTACGCCGATCAGCTGGAACACTTTACAGCTGATCACAGCACGCGCGTCCAGGCGGCGGAGGGTAAAAACCGCATGTGCTGACAAAGCTCAATGAATGCCAGGCGAGAAGAGGGGAGAGGGGAGAGGGGGGAAGGGAAAGGGGGCCACAAAGCAACCAACTGCCAGAGAAGTGGCCAGCCCATACCCAGCGCAAGCTGCCCTAAAGCAGACCCAAAATATACACATGCTACAGTGAATGTATAAACATGACATATATGTTAACATGCAGTGATACAGTGAAACACACATACTAAAGCACACCCTCACCACCCCCCCCCCCTCCCCCCATAGTGAAGGGAGAAGGGACCGAACGGGAGAGAAAGGGGCTACGGGGACCCTCGGGACAGGGGCATCCCATTTCCGGATCACAATGCCGGTTCGCCACATTGCCCCACGCATGAGGTCGAGCGGTAGGAGATAAGCTCCTAGGCACTTAAAGTGCCATCTACCATTTGCCCAGTGAGCAGCCTAGGCTGGGAGGCTTCCTATTTCACCATAAAGGTATACAAACTCAAACCGGGCAGAAATAGACCAAAAGGGGGGTGGCGGGGTAAGAATACCCCGGCCTACCTGTAAGCAGGAGACTTCCAACTTCTGACTTGTCAGCAAGCAGAGAGAAAAAATACTGGTGATTGAAGGGAGGTACCAGGTATATATAGGCCGGAAGGGGGCTCGTTACAAGACTTCCTCTCTGTACTACGTCACCTGCGGTGGATTAACCCATGAAGTGATGAATATTTAAGAAGTGAAGTGGGGTGTGTGGCACACCAAGAATAAGGTAACTGGAGGGCTATGGGATCCAGAGCTTGTATTTGGTGGTGGGGAACTTAAGGTGGAACAAAACCCTCACGGCATCTTTTGTGGCGCCCCGGGGCGCCACAAAACTCACCTGCTTCTTGGCTCCCTCGCCGATGTAAACATCTGGTGGCCGCATCCGTGCATCTTCGGACTGTGAGTGCGCTCACAGCTCCAGTCATTCAGACAGACTGGGGGTCGGAGTGCGCGTGCTGCAGGAGAGTCTCTGCACTCTCGATTGCCTAAGCCCTGCACATAAACAGAGCCGTTTGCTGACCATTAAATATACACAGCAAACAGGTCGGATTGGAGAGCCAAGCATGTGTCATAGGACTGGAAAGAGTTGTTCTGGGTGATCTGGCGAGTTTCACATAGTGGGGCATCCCACTTCGGGATGCTCTCAGAGCAGGACACAAAACACAGGTTAGTCAAAATCCTGCACTCGGCGCTTCACACCATATTTAACAAAAAACGACACACACACCGCGTCGGCGCTCTAAAACTGGGCGCTGTAGCATAGAACGCCAGACGCTGTGTGATGAAAGTCTGTTTTTGAACACATATCCACCAGTAACAAAGTGAAAACACATGGAATGACATTGTTATAACACTGTGTGCCAGACCTGTAATGACAATTCTGCATAAAAATATAAAAAGTCAAAAAAGTTTCTAAAAGTGTTTGTTTGCAGCCAGGAGACGTCACACAATGATTGGAGCAAAAAATAAATTAAAAATGAAATTGCCAAACACGCTATTTATACACAACTAATGAAAGCCCATTGAAATGTATGGGAGAGTGACACTGAGCGACAGGTACTACATGCCGCTCCTGCGCCTAAAGCGCCTGGATTAATACATGTGACACAACATGACGCTGTTCGAGGCGCTCACTAGATTTGCTTTCATAAATGTGGTTTTGCGTACAGCGCCCGGCGTTCACCAGATGCTGCCTGCCGCTACGAAGCACTACCTATCGCTATCACTTCTTAAAGGAGCAGTATCGCAAATTTTTATTGGTGACATATTTAAATGGTACTTTGAATGTAGGTAAGTGTTGGAGTAAGAATTACAAATGTAGAAAAAAATTATGTCTGTGTTGTGCAGCTGGAGTCTAATATCTCATGTTTATGTCTGCTAGTGTCGGAGCCCGACACTCTGGCCTGTTCCACGCTGAGGAGAGGGGGAAACAATGTAACAAAGTATCAGCTGTTCAGTGCTGGCAGCCGTCCAGCATAAGATAACAACATTGCAACATTGCCTGGCCAGAACTTATATATCTAAAACAGAGAGAAAAGCTCTAGAAGTCATTTAGCTGATTTTGACAGTTTTCCCTTCATGTTGGCTCTGCTGCAGAATCTTTCAGTTTACCATTTTCTCTCTCTTTTCTCAACACATTTTTCCATATGATCTTTCTTTCAGCTTTGTGTGTTTTGAGCAAAGCCCAACCCAGGATTTTCACTATCTGGAGTTTTGATTTTTGCCCCTAGGGGCATCCCGACTTGGGATGCCCTGATATGTGAAATCTCCAAGTTCGCCTGTGAAAGCGTACCTTTCCCTGTCCCACAGCGCATGCGCGGGCTCTCATCCAATCAGCGCTGTTTGCACGCAGATGGGGAGCCTGAGCAGTAACCTTCCTGGCCACCCGGCCTGTCTAAATGACTATCTGCGTGAGCGCGCCAGAAAAATGGGATCTGTGGTTATCCAGGGGTCGTTTCACACAGTTGGCATCCTGATTTAGAATGCCCAAGGGGCAAGGTCAATGGCCGGGTCTTATAGATTTCAGGGTCGGCCACTCAGGGTTTTGTTCCACTTTAATACCTTTAGATTTTCCTGCACAGTTATTCAAAGAAGAATTTCAGTCATTTTCAGTCAGTTTAGTTTATTTTGTATAGATTTTACACATTTGAGTCACCTGGTCTTGTAACAAAAGCAGCACCTCACACACACACACACAAAGCCGTTACCACTGATTACAGTGTCAGCCTCTGAGGTAAAGTGTTGCTAGGAGACCAGTGGGCTAAATGAAGCAGCTCACTAAATACAACCCAGCAGATCCCCCTATTCAGCAAATGGACTGAGCTATTGTCATTATACAATTTAAAAGAAAGGCAGATATTTTTTTCCATTTTCTATCGCCACATGTTAGAAGCTATTGTGTGGCTATTTAATTATTTATCTTTTTTAATGCAAATTTCGCGATACTGCTCCTTTAAATAGCCCCCGTATTCAAACCGAATGTGAGAACAGGAGACAATAGGAAGGACTACCATGCTCGCTAGAGACAAAGCCGGAGGGATCACAAGTGGTAAAGCTTGAGTTTGGCGGCATGTGCCCGATGTCTGAAGAGGTGGGCTTTGAGGGCGCTTTTAAAGGCTTGGAGTGTTGGAGGGTATAAAACTAGAGAGGCTTCTGGGATCAGGCAGAAACTTGACACAGAACACCTTTCTTGCCATGGTAGCCCACCAGGATTCTCTGCCTATGGACCATTTCTCTGGTTGATGATTCACGGAGAGATGATGGCATTATATACCCAGTGATGATGTAAGTATCTAATCTTTGATAAAAAAAAATATTTAACCTTTGGTTACAATTGACTCAAAAGTCTCAAAAATATTTAACTGAGTTAGGAACCTATAATATTGTACCAAATGGTTTAAGTTTATATTAATTGGACATTCATTCCATAAAAGCAGAGAACGTCTATATTATTGTTGTTAACATTAACACGTTATATTATAATTGTTTCTATGTCTGTTAGGCAAATTGAAGTATACTTTTATTTTTCAATATTTTTTATTATTCTTTTATATATAAGAAATACAAATACTAAGAGTTTTTTTTATTAAATGGATTGCTTAATAAGGCTTCTTTAAAGGCGTATCCGAATCTGTGAAATATATTGGTTGTCCAGGTGGCAATACAACCCAGCCCTATAAGACTAATGTGGCAGGGGTGGATATGGGTCATGTCTATGATGCTGGGGCTATAGACCTAGGGGCAGAACATCAGCTGTGGTTTCTTGGCTGATGTTGTAGAGTGTGGCCGGATACTGGGACGGGAAAATTAGATTGTAAGCTCACAAGGGCAGGGCTCTTTGCTTACGTACTTCATACGTCACGACTCATAATTCTCTCTTGTGTTTTTTAAGCATGTTACACATCCCACCCTTCTAGAACCTATACTTAAAGTGCCACGGAATACGATGGAGCTATATAAACAATAATAATAATAATAATTAGGGAGGCAGGTACTGAATTGGGGTTCAAGAAGCAGTAGTCCAGCTGGGCCCAAAAGCAGATCGGCTTCACGGGAACCACAGCACTCAACCCTGTTAGCTTGCAAACCAACCAAAAATCTGTCTCTAAATCTGGTTAAAAACAGAGGCCTCAGTCCACACACATCTGCAGAAGTCTGCTTAAGCTGCACCACCAAGCGCCAAGGTGCCTCTGTGAGGTGCAGTCCTAATTCTAATCTCTGAGAGCCCCATTTGGGACATACAATGCAATAGATAAATTGGGAGCAGGCTTACCTGAGGTTGCCCTATAACCTCAAGTGCAGCTCATGGGGTAATACAGCCTAGACCCCACACTGCTGTGGCTCCTTTAAGACTTGTGTATCCTAATTGCCCTGCTGACGTGCACCTCCCAGGTTAGTTTAAAAAAATGGTCTGAGCATCTGCCATCCCTCCTTTGCGGCTTCACAGGAATTTGCCTGTGTATAGACAGGCTATATATCTTATTTTTGTCATATAAGATGCACCTGCCCATAGGGCTCACCTAGGATTTGGACGAGGAAAATAAGAAAATATTATGAACCAAATGTGCTAAAAACACCACCCCCCCAAGAATCAATTAGGGAAGGTGCAGAATCCCCCCCTCATGAGCATCGGCCTCGCCCACCCGCTGTACGGAGCTGGGTGTTCGCTCTGTGTGTGCAGGCGCCGGCAGGTACAGAGTGGGCAGCGTGAGTGGCGGAGGCAGCTTGCAGGAGTCGGTTGCCCTGCCCACCCGTCTCTCCTCCATCTTCTGGCTGCCGGTGGCCTGGTCAGCAACATTCGTCTGATAAGACGCACTGTTATTTCCCACCATTTTGTAGGGAAAATAAGTGCATCTTATAGAGCGAAAAATACGGTACCTTCCCACCCTTCCGCTGCTCCATCTTCTGGCATCCCATGGCTGTGGTGGCCTGGCCAGCAGCATTCGCCCGATAAGACGCACTGTCATTTCCCCTCCACTTTTGGGGCGTCTTATAGGGTGAAAAATACTGTACTTTACTAATCTGAGAATATGCTTTGTAGAAAGGTAATGTTGCTACAAGGGGCTGGATTTTTAGGACATAATGGAATTAATCCCATAATATAATCTGCATATGGAGAAAGTGCCCAGGAGGACCTTGAAAGAGCAAACTGCATGGGCATAAATAATATAGGTAGAATGTTGTATTTAGTGTGGTAAAGTGTATGGAAAAGTGGTGGATCCGGTCTATATTTCACATGAGTTTTTCAAGCAGGAACAATCCATGCTGGGATATCAGAGATCCAATCCACATCCCGGGTCCTCTATGGGTTTTCCCCTACTCACAGGTCTTCCCAGGTGATAAGACTAATGGAAGGAAGAAAGCCTAATAAAAGGAGCCGCTGAGGCCTCCAGAGTGGAGATGGAGAGGCTGGGATGAGGAGCCCGGGCCTTGCTGCTCCCAATACTGACAGTGCTGAATTGCATTCAAAGGACTTTTTGTGTTATCTGTTATTGGAACCTGAGGATTAACAGCCTGGACTTGTATCCCCCGAAAGAGGACCTGTTATATCAAGGACTTGCAATATGCTGTATTTATCATACACTGGACATTTCTAAAGTTGGTGAGGTAACCGCCTGCTGTACTGCATCCTATCCTGCATTATTCTCTGAAGCTAAGAGATTTTGCCTGTTGGACTTTGTTTTCAATAAATTGCTTATTGGCCCATTGCTGTTGGCCCCAGATCCTGACATTATGTAAGAAGCAAATACCCCAATAAAAAGGAATCATTTATTGATCACTTACATTTCAAACACACTTACTTTTTTTTGGCCACTTAGTGGTTGGTGGTTGGCGTCCTCAGTAAAATCACAATCTTGTCTCTGCTCCTTTAACATGTTAGCTTCTTGTCTGCAGCTTGAACATTAATTTAAAGATATTAATAACATGGCGAGAAGCATTTTCAGGGGAGGAGCAGGTGCAAACCACAGGGCCTCATAGCAAAATAACAACCAGTGGCACGCAAGCTGCTGGGTAAATAGAGGGGCTAATTATTATTTAAACCGGACCTTCACCCTGAATAAGAGCCTATCTTATATGTTTCCCCCCGTACATAAAGATTGCCCACATTATTCCGGACCTTCACCCTGAATAAGAGCCTATCTTATATGTTTCCCCCCCTGTACATACAGATTGCTCACATTAATCCAGACCTTCACCCTGAATAAGAGCCTATTTTATATGTTTCCCACACCCTGTACATACAGATTTCCCACATTAAGCCGGGCCTTCGCCCTGAATAAGAGCCTATCTTATATATTTCCCCCACCCTGTACATACAGATTGCCCACATTAATCCGGACCTTCACCCTGAATAAGAGCCTATCTTATATATTTCCCCCACCATGTACATACAGATTACTCACATTAAAAATCATCCTACCTGCATCTATTGCATTTTCTAAGGCTTTAAACATCCAAGATGGCGGCACATGGAGGTGCAGGCAGCCTGCAAACAGGAAGTGTCTTCTGACTGTGTCGCTCTGCATTCTGGGATTGCTGTCCTTTTTCTGACCCCAGCTCTGCTCTGTCTGTGCAAAGCACAGCTATAACCCCGCCCCCTGCACTTATGACCCCTCTTCTCTTCTCAGTATGTGATGCTACTGTATCCTAGAGTCCTGAACAGATTTGCAGGCCAGTGAAAGAAAGAATAAAAAGTAAGTGATTAAAAACTTTAAATATATTAATTTTAGATGCTGGGGAATATTTTTTTAAGGGTTTGGGCTTTTCATTAACCCTTTAAGTGCCAGCCTACCTGGAGTTTTTGTCACACTCTGTTGCCAGACCATTTTGCACTATTTTGCGCTCCCCATGTTCAAATGTGATTTTTGAAGGGATTTCCAGGGATTTCCCAGGAAAATGATATATTGTTTTTTTCAGCAGAGTCTGGGCTTTAACATGAAATGTCTTGTTTGTCATTTGTTAGGTGTATTCTTAATATTTTTGGGTGAAATATGTGCAAAAAAAAAAAAAAAAAAAAAATTTTTTACATATTGTAGTTTTTTTTGGAATAAAAAATGTAAGTTTGTCAATAAAATCTTATTGCGTGTGAAATCCCAATTTCTCCCGGTTACAGCGGTACCACATATGTATTGGTAGACACCCTTTCCTGCCCGGGAGACTCCCCCAAACTGAAACAGCGCTTTAGGAGATTTTCAGATAAAATACAACTATGCTATGCAATATGCGCACCTTGCGGTTTTTCCAGAAAAACAACCCTTTACATTTGAAATACCCCCAACAAACTATATATTCTCTGGAAGTACACACCTCAGGCTTTCTAGGCGTACCAAGCTTGTGGATGTGGCCATAGTTTTCTGGAAGTAATCCCTCAACGTAATCTTTGGTTGCAAAGAGTTTCCCTAAAAAAAGGATAAAAAAGCAGAATCAAAGCCACATTTTCCTAAAAAAACTATATACAAACAAGAAAAAACAAGTTTAATCTGAAAACGCAACATCCCCCGAACAGAACAACACCCAACATGCATAGGTTCTGTCAAGGGAAGAGTTGCCAAACACCCCAAAGTAAAGCATGCGCATAACGGTAATTTTACTTGAAAATTTCAGCTCTGCAGACAAAGTGCGCACCTTGCGATTTTTCAACCAAAACAACCCTTTACATTTGGAATATCCCCCATAAACCATATATTCCCTGAAAGTACACACGTTAAGCTTTTTAAGGGTACCCAGCTTGTTGTAGTGGGCTCATCTTTCTGGAATTAATTCCTCAAAGAATTCTTTGGTTGCGCAGGGTTTCCCTAAAAAATTTATAAAAAAGCTGAATAAAAAACACCTTTTCCTAAAATATAAATATGCAAACCAGAAAAAACAAGCTAAGTCTGAAAGCGCAAGGTCCCCCGAACAGAACAATACCCAACATGCATAGGTACTATTAACCCTTTTAATTGCCAGCCTACTTGAGATTTTGTCACCCTCTGTTGACAGGCCATTTTCCCCATTTTGCGTCATGTTTTGCGACATGTTTTGCGCCATTTTTGCTGTAACTTTCAGAAAAATTATATATATATTTTTTGCAGCAGAGTTTAGACTTTAACATGAAATGTCTTGTTTGTAATTTTTTTTTTTTTTTTTACAATATTATTAAGTGAAAAAAAAAATAAATAAATAAAAAAATTTTTTTAGAAAATTGACTCCTTTATTTTAAATAAAAAATGTATTTTATTAAGGAAAATCATATTGCATGTGAAAGCCCCATTTCTACCGATTAGAACGGTACCACATATTTATCGGTAGCCCCCCGTTCCTGCCCAGGAGACCCCCCTAACTGAAACAAGTATTTTATAACATTCACAAAAAAAATACAAAAACCATCCACACTACAAAGGGTTAAATCGGGAAAAAAAATGACATAGGGTCCCCCCTCCCAGGGGAGGGAGACCCCATTTTTTTTTTGATTTTTAAGGGTTAAAAACCCTTAAAAATCAAAAAAAAAATTGACGTGGGGTCCCCCTTACCCGAAGTAACCAGCCCGGGACCAGCTATGGGGGCTTGTAGGCACAGAGTGGGGGGGCCAGCTTTTGTGGCCCCCCCACCCTGCAGCCTACGAGCCCACATAGCCCATGTGGGCCCGGGCTCTTCTGCCCCCCCTGGCCTTTGGGGAGGCAGGTAATGGGGGTGCCGGGGGTTAATGGCAAGCCACCCGCTAGCGCAGGTGGCTTGCCATCCCCCCAGCCATGTGAACTGGTATAGGGGTCATGGACCCCTTACCAGTTCACAAGGGGTTAAAAGGAAATAATGACACAGACACACACTGAGAAAAAAATATTTTATTAATTTTTATTTTTTTTTTTTACACTGTACTCACCTCCCATCCATCCTGGAGCACTCTGTCCCTCGGCGATCACTGGCTTCTGCTCACTTGCTAGAAGCCTTTTATAGCTGCTGGATGACAGATTACAAAGGGTTAATCAAAAAAAAAAATGACATAGGGTCCCCCCTCCCAGGGGGGGCGGACCCCATTTTTTTTTGATTTTTAAGGGTTAAAAACCCTTAAAAATCAAAAAAAAAATTGACGTGGGGTCCCCCTTACCCACAGTAACCAGCCCGGGACCAGCTATGGGGGCTTGTAGGCACAGAGTGGGGGGGCCAGCTTATGTGGCCCCCCCACCCTGCAGCCTACGAGCCCACATAGCCCATGTGGGCCCGGGCTCTTCTGCCCCCCCCCTGGCCTTTGGGGAGGCAGGTAATGGGGGTGCCAGGGGTTAATGGCAAGCCACCCGCTAGCGCAGGTGGCTTGCCATCTCCCCAGCCTTGTGAACTGGTATAGGGGTCATGGACCCCTTACCAGTTCACAAGGGGTTAATAGTAAAAAAAATGACACACACACAGAGAAAAAAAAATGTTTATTTTTCTTTTTTTACACCATACTCACCTCCGATCCGACGTCCCTCGCCGCTGTCCCGCGCCGATCACCTCACTGACAGATGCCGGTGGTGATCGGCGCAGGGCGGGTGACAGGTGAGGGGGCTCCGATCGGAGCCTCCTCACCTGACACCCGCTCTGCTCCGATCACCACCGGCATCTCACAGATGCCGGAGCTCGGAGGGGGTATAGGAGGAGCGGGATGACGTCATCCCGCTCCTCCCACAATGGGCGGGGCCAAGCGGCGGCGGCCATCGCCGCCATTACAAGAGGTGAGGACCCGGAAGAGGGTCCTCACCTGAAGACTGCGCAGCCCAGGGGGGGGGATCGGACCCCCCCCTGGTGAAGAGGAGACCCGGACAGAAGGCTCGGGCGCGGAGGTGAGTAAATGACAGTTTTATTTTTTTTTTTTTTTTACAGCGGCGATCAGCGCTGGAAACGGGGGGGGGGCGGCTGGTTTCGGGCCCCCCCCTGAAGACGGAGGACGACGGGGGGGCGATCGGATGCCCCCCCAAGGAAGAGGGGACCCCAGGCTTCACAAGGATACCGGAGGTAAGTGATTTTTTTTTTCTATTTTTTAACTGTTTGGGGGAAATGCCAGGCACGTAGTTTC
This sequence comes from Gastrophryne carolinensis, assembly GCA_027917425.1. Lineage (NCBI taxonomy): Eukaryota > Metazoa > Chordata > Amphibia > Anura > Microhylidae > Gastrophryne > Gastrophryne carolinensis. The sequence continues at coordinate 608,614,231 of CM051235.1, forward strand.
TACGTGCTTGGCACTTAACGGTAGGAGAAGCAACCACGTAGAAACTACGTGCTTGGCATTTAAAGGGTTAAATGATGCTGAAGGTCCGGTTTAATGCTGGGGAAGGGGGGGGTTATTGTGTTATGCTGGTAGAGAATGTGAGGGAGGATTATTAATTGAATGTTAGCAATTAGCAATAATTACCTGGTAAAAAGTAAAAAGACTGTAAGTAAACCACATCCATACCACAACTGGTTTAAAGTGGAACAAAACCTACCTGGCCGGGCCCTGAAAAAAGGCCTTGTTTACCCGGGGGCATCCCAAACTGGGATGCCTTGCAGTGTGAAACCTCCCAGGGCCACTGTAAACACACCTTTCCACACTCCAACGACACACGTGCAGGCTCTCGCCAGATGACGTAGTCACGGCAGGCGGATCTCATTGTTGTGTATGGAAATGTGCACTGCCGCATCCACAGCGACATGCACGCTCTCCCGTCCCAGCCATTCAAATAGGAATCTCCCATTCTAACCAATGAGAGCAGCCTGCTGAACGACATAGTCACGGCAGACGGCTCTCATTGGACGAGAACCCGTGCTTTTGCCGTTGGAACCAGGAAGAGGTTAGTGAAAAGTGGCATTCTGGGGGATTTCACACAGCGGTGAATCCCAAATCAGGATGCCCTGGGGGGCCGAAACAAAACCTGTGAAAGTCAAATCCCTGGGTTTTGTTCCGCGTTAAGCTGCCCCACATTGATGCCTCAAAAAAAGGTCAGTTTGCTTTTAACAAAAGCTCAACTATAATCTCTATGACAGTATAACGCCCTTTATAGAGTAGTGAAGTGTTCTAAAGGGAGGCTGGCGGCTTCCCAGGTGAGTAGCTCTCAGATATTTGTCTGCATTGCATGTCCCAACTTTGGGGACTCAGAATTAAGAGTAGGGACCACACTAAACACAGAGTGCCTTGCCGGGGCAGTGTGGCTTCCACATGTATCTGCAGATATATGCAACCAAATCTCTGTCTTTCCACATAGCTAGACATGCTTGTTGCTTGATATTTAGTTGATGAGAGGGTTAAACTGGGTGGTAAATTAGTTCCCAGGCTCTGAAGAATAATAATAATATTCTAAGTATGTCACACACCCGCTTCAAGATATTCATTACCTGTGGGTAGTATGGTCCTGTAGAGGGCTTCTGCAGAGATGATTGGAGGAAAGAAAGCCCCTCCCAGTCCATAAGTACCTGGGACCTCCCACTCATTACCCAAGTCTTCATCTCTGCAGACGGCGAGCAAGCAGCAGATGATATCTCCTCCTTGCACAGGGGGACTTTAAGGTAGCCGGGTCTACTCCCGGCCTATATATATTTTTATTTCCGTTCGGACTCTTTATTCCCTTTATTAATATATAGCTATTTAAATGCCTCCCAGTCTTGACTGCTGTCCGAGCGAGGGTATAACAGCACCTCAGGTGCTCAGGAGCTATGCTCCACCGCGAGACCCTATAAAGAGGGTAGGCGGTTATACCGGGTTGGTGACTCCGGTTTGGGATGCCCTGTCCAAGAGTTTAATTTTCCCCTTAAATGGCCTATTCCCCTTTTTTAGTTGTGTGGAGGCCTCTTATTCAGCTTCTGGTGTTTTTCTATGGGGGCGCCTAGAAAATAGATTTATTTGAAATGTTTGTTTAAAATGTTTACTTTTCTGGTATGAATAGTTATAATGTAAACTTGTTGCAATCTTTTTTGCTGTCAGACACTGGATTTTTACCTCAGAGCTGAGGGGAGAATTTCTCCCCTCACGCTCTTCAGTGAGGGGGCGGGGCCGGGCCTTCGGTATGAGGCCGCAGCCCGCGCCCTTTAGGAGTTTGGAGCTGGTAGCGTGACCGAGCGGGGAGCAGCTCCGCTTGTTATGTGGGCTGCTACCGGCTCTATTATGCGCCCGGTGCCGCAGCTGCCTGCGGCACCGGTGCGCGAGTGTTAATGGAGGGGAGCTTCCCCTCACGTCTGACAGACACTGTGCTGGGTTTTTTTCCTCAGAGCTGAGACAGGTGCTGGATTTTACCTTCAGCTTATTCAGCTTCTGGTGTTTTTCTATGGGGGCGCCTGGAAAATAGATTTATTTGAAATGTTTGTTTAAAATGTTTACTTTTCTGGTATGAATAGTTATAATGTAAACTTGTTGCAATCTTTTTTGCTGACAGACACTGGATTTTACCTCATAGCTGAGGGGAGGATTTCTCCCCTCACGCTCTTCAGTGAGGGGGCGGGGCCGGGCCTTCGGTATGAGGCCGCAGCCCGCGCCCTTTAGGAGTTTGGAGCTGCTGGGCGGAGCCTTGCAGCGTGCGATCCACGCTGGCCACGCCCCCCTGCTGCGTCTCCCGCTCTGATCTGTGTTACCTCAGGCAGAGGACACAGTGTATTGGCGCCCAAAGACTCAGTGAGTGGCCCTGCGGCCGTTGCTTATCTGTACATATTTGCATATATATATGTATATATATATAGGTATAATAGATATAGGTTTATATAGGGAGAACCTCTTACTGTCTTTTTCTATGTTTTTCAGGCTGAACTGCCAGGAATCTTTTCAGGTTTCTCCTGGTCCTAGAGTACCTGGGTACTTTTGCTATTTATTACAAAACCTCCCACTTGGACAATATAAGGGCATCCCGGGTTGCTTAATAGCGTAATTCCCTCACTCATAGCGACTATTCAAGTTCACCTTATGGAGGCATCCCAAGATTCCGGGCTCCCCTCGGGACAATCCCGGAAGTGTATGGGTTGTGGGGTATCCCTAACAGGGGATGATTTTTTCCTAATGTATATCATGTGCACAGCAGACTATTACACGGCAGTCCGGTCCCCAGGCATCTGGGTCAGCGCAGCCGGCTTCATCCTCTCCCCCTCCCACTTTGACCCGTGCCCCGCGTGAGATTGCCACAGGGGGGCAGTCGCAATCTGATGTGTGTGCCAGGTTGGCCAGTATTGAAAAATTCATTTCCTCCACGGTTGCCAAGAAAGCACCGGCTAAGAGGAAGCATTTATCACCGGTTAATCATTTTGACGAGGACGGCCTGGATTGGTCAGATTATTCCCCTCTAGAAGAAGGGGAATTATTTAAGGATTCAGATATTTCTGATGATCAGCAATTTGTTGGTGCTGATTCCGATCGGAGCTCAGGGACTTCCTTGGATACTCCTAATGTTCTGACTGAGATGTTTGAGGTGCTTGCTATCTCGCCTCCGGCGGAGGTTCCTCAACAGCAAGGGGAGTTTTATGACGAATCCAAGCCGCGGTTGGAATTCCCTAATCAAAAGCATTTTGATAATATTATTTCTAAGGAATGGGAAAGGCCTGCCCGGCTCCCAGGCATTCCCCAAAGTTGGGATAAGAGGTATCCTTTTCCAGTGGATACGGTTAAGCGCTGGGCGTCTCCCCCCGAGGTGGACGCCCCTATTTTGGGGTTATCCAACTCAGCCGTATTGAACAACCCTGATTGTTCCTCTCTTAAGGATGGTGAGGATAAACGCATTGACCAGATGGCTTGTCATGGTTTTGCCAGTATTGGGGCAGCAATAAGGCCTATTTGTGCCTCATCGCTGTTGGCGGTGGCTACGAGAAAGGTGGTCAGGCACTGACCTCCTCCGGTTTGAATCCGGACAGTGAGGAATTTCGTGAACTAAAACAATGTGAGGGGTTTTTGTCCTTCATGGTGGCCGCTTTGGATGATTCCTTGATGATGAGTAGTAGAGCCTCTGCTCTAATGGTTACTATCAGGCGTTCAATTTGGTTACGCCAGTGGGCGGCTGACTTTGGCTTCCCTTCGTTGGGTTACGGCTCTTTGGAGACAAGCTGGATGCCGTGGCCAAGGGGGGCAAACTACCTCAACGCAAGAAGCAACGTCGCCCCTTTCGAGGAGCGTCTTCCTTCACTCCTTCCTTTCGGGGATCTAGAGCAGGAAGAGGTTTCGCCTTCCCTTCTACAAGGGGAAATTCCTGGAATAGGGGCAGAGGACGTGCCCGTTCAGGATACAGTTGGGGCTCAAAACCCAAACCCGTGGCCAAGCCCGCTCAACAATGAGGGGGCGCCCTCACCCGTGCGGGTGGGGGGGCGGCTACAGCACTTCTCCCAGGTCTGGAACCGAGAGGTCTCGGACAGGTGGATCAGGGAAGTGGTGTCTTCCGGCTACAAGCTGGAGTTCGAGTCCTACCCTCCCCCGCGTTTCCTCAGGTCTCGGGTGTCCCCGGAGGCACTGGCTGCGCAGCAGCTCCGGGCGGCAGTATCGAGTCTTCTGGAAATGGCAGTCATTTGCCCAGTTCCCTCATTAGACCGGGGTCGGGGTTTTTACTCAAATCTGTTCACGGTCCCCAAAAAGGATGGCTCCATCCGGCCCATACTGGACCTAAAGATTCTCAACAAGTTCGTCAGACTGCGAAGGTTTCGCATGGAAACGTTGCGCTCGGCTATTCATTCTCTTCGTCAGGGGGACTTCATGACGTCCATAGACATTCAGGACGCTTACCTCCATGTTCCCATTTTTCCCGCACACCAGAGGTTTCTGAGGTTCGCGGTGGAGGACCGGCACTTTCAGTTTGTAGCTCTTCCCTTCGGTCTCACCACAGCTCCAAGAGTTTTCACCAAGGTGCTTGCTGGGGTGATGGCTCTCCTCAGAGCGCAGGGGATTCGCATTGTGCCATATCTGGACGATCTCCTCATCATGGCACCGTCATTCAGCCAGGCAGAATTGGACACCAGGACGGTAATATCCACTCTGGAGAGGTTCGGCTGGGTGATCAACTACCCCAAGTCCTCCCTACACCCGTCCAGGACAGTATCCTTTCTGGGAATGTCTCTGGATACAGATCTGGCCAGAGTTTTCCTTCCTCAGTCCAAGGTTCTTCTGATTCAGGAGTTGGTTCGATCGCTCATGTCCATGCCTCGACCGTCCATCCGTCTAGGGATGAGACTGGTGGGTTTGATGGTGGCCTCATTCGAGGCGGTTCCCTTTGCTCAGTTTCACACAAGGACACTTCAGCTCCATCTGTTATCGGTCTGGAACAGGTCTCCTCAGTCGCTAGATCATCTTTTTCAGATGTCTCCCCGGGTTCGCCGCTCGCTTCGGTGGTGGCTGAACTCAACCAACCTACTGAGGGGCAGATCCTTTCGGACTCCTCAGTGGGAGATGGTCACTACGGATGCCAGCCTCTCAGGATGGGGGGGCTTTTGGAAGGATCTGCAAGTTCAGGGTTTGTGGAGTCCCCTGGAAGCTCACGAGTCTATCAATGTTCTGGAATTGAGGGCCATCAGGTTGGTTCTTTGTCATTTGACTCATTAACTGCGAGACTTGCCGGGCCAGGTCAGGTCGGACAATCGGACGGTGGTGGCCTACATCAATCACCAGGGAGGAACCCGCAGCAGGAATGCCCTCAAGGAAGTGTCTCTGATCCTGGACTGGGCAGAGAGACATGTCCCGTGTATCTCAGCAGTTTACATCCCAGGTGTGGAGAACACGGAGGCGGACTCTCTGAGCAGGATGTCAGCCCGCAAGGGGGAATGGTCTCTCAATCCCAGGGTCTTTCACTCAATTTGTCTCAGGTGGGGGTCACCGGCGGTGGACCTATTTGCCTCCCGTCACAATCACAAACTTCCGGCTTTTGTGTCTCTGGCGAAGGACCCACTGGCTCTCGCGACGGACGCCATGTCCCTGAACTGGAGGGATCTGGGGTTTCTGTACCTGTTCCCTCCGTTTCCCATGGTGGCCAGAGTAGTGCGCAAGCTTGCTCTGGAGAGAGCAACAGCAATTCTGGTAGCTCCAAGGTGGCCAAGACAGGTCTGGTTCGCAGATGTGGTAAGGTTGGCAGAAGATCAGTTCGTTCTGCCCCTGCTGCCAGATCTGCTCACACAGGGTCATCTTCGTTACCCCAATTTACCAACGCTGGCTTTGACGGCGTGGCTGCTGAAACCTCCATCTTGAAGGAGGAAGGTCTTTCTGACGCTGTTATTCAGACTCTCATTCGTGCTAGAAAGAAGTCTTCTTCATCCGTGTACTATAGGACTTGGAGGTCTTATATTGATTGGTGTGAGGCTAGGACCTTCCCTTGTAGGGAATTCTCTGTTTCTAGAATTTTGAAGTTCTTGCAACATGGTCTGGACTTAGGGCTCCAACTCAGTACTCTGAAGGGGCAGGTGTCTGCCCTGGCGGTATTTTTCCACTTTTGCACTACATCCTTTGGTTAAGACCTTTTTCCAGGGGGTTACGCATGTGCGGCCTCCTAGGAAGCCTTTGATTCCGGTTTGGGATTTGAATTTGGTTCTTTCTGCGCTACAGGGTCCCCCCTTTGAGCCCTTGCATGATAGTCCTTTGTCTTCCCTTACGCAGAAGGGGGCATTTTTGGTAGCTATCACTTCAGTTAGACGTGTTTCTGAGTTGGCGGCTCTGTCTATTCAAGCTCCATATTTTGAAAGACATCAGGATAAAGTGGTTTTCCGTTTTAAGACGGACTTTCTTCCTAAGGTGGTTTCGTCCTTTCATTTAAATCAGGATATTGTTCTGCCCTCTCTCTATCCTAACCCCAGCAATGACAAGGAGAGGGTCCTGCATTCTTTGGATGTGGTTCGTGTTGTGAAGTATTATTTGGTGGTAACGTCTGCCTTTCGCAAGACTGATGCATTCTTCGTGGTGCCTTTTGGGCCCAAGAAGGGTCTAGCACCCACAAAGTCTACCATCAGCAGATGGATCCGTCAGGCCATTGTAGGGGCCTATTCTGCTAAGGGGAGAGATCCTCCCTTTCGTGTTACTGCTCATTCTACTCGTGTGGTTGGGGCCTCCTGGGCTTTTCAGCACCAGGCCTCTGTTGAGCAAGTTTGCAAGGCCGCTACCTGGTCTTCTGTTCACACTTTTTCAAAGTTTTACAAGGTTGATGTGCGGGCCTCAGCGGATGCTGTTTTTGGCCGCAAAGTTCTGCAGGCTGCAGTAGTTTGAGTTGTGCTTTATACGTTGTTTTTGGATCCCCACCCTTTATGGACACTGCTATTGGATGTCCCACAGGTAATGAATATCTTGAAGCGGGGTGTGTGACATACTTAGAATAATACCATTTTGTGAATACTCACCTTGTAAAATGGGTATTATAAGTATGTCACACACCCCGCTTCAACCCGCCCTTTGGATTCTGCATCCTTCATATGGTGAACTTTGCGTTGTTATGACTGATATTTGGCTCTTCCTGGTCCTTTACCTTACTGCTTTCTTTATACTGGGTAATGAGTGGGAGGTCCCAGGTACTTATGGACTGGGAGGGGCTTTCTTTCCTCCAATCATCTCTGCAGAAGCCCTCTACAGGACCATACTACCCACAGGTAATGAATATCTTGAAGCGGGGTGTGTGACATACTTATAATACCCATTTTACAAGGTGAGTATTCACAAAATGGTATTTTTGTATAAATAATAGTGATTGAGCTGCTCCCACCCCCCTTTATGCCCTTTATAGAGTAGTTTATAGCAATCAAATTCAGAGGACATTTTGGGTTTAGAAATTAAATTGACAGATGTAAAGTAAAAATAAGTAAAGTAAAGTTAAAAAGTAAAGTAAAATCAAAGCGGACCAAAACTCACATTTTTAAACTGGACCTTCAGCATCATGTAATGAAAAGCCCAAACCCTTAAAAAAACTATTCCCCAGTATCTAAAATTAATACATTTTAAGTTTTAAGTCGTTTACTTATTAGTCTTTCCCCTGCTGTGCTGCAACTCTGTTCAGGACTCTAGGATACAGGCGCCGCCATCTTGCCTCAGAAGCATCACATACTGAGGAGAGGAGGGAAAAGCACAGGGGGTGAGGTTACAGCTGTGCTTTGCACAGACAGAGCAGAGCTGGGGTCAGGAAAAGGACAGCAATCCCAGAATGCAGAGCGGCACAGTCAGAAGACACTTCCTGTCTGCAGGCTGCCTGATGCTCCATGAGCCGCCATCTTGGATGTTTAAAGGCTCATAACATGCAGTAGATGTAGGTAGGATGATTTTGAATGTGAGCAATATGCTTACAGTGTGCGGGAAACATATAAGATAAGCTCATAGGCTTAGGCCAAATGTATTTCACAAGTTCAGTGGGTTTTGGTCTGCTTTAAGTTACCACGTTTCTTCTGTTTTAAACAGTAACTATAGAATTTTGTATAAAAATATGGCGACAAGAGAATGCACCCACCTTATCAGTTCATATTCACTAATGAACACACTGCCGGCCGCTTTCTGGTGATAACTGGCTGCTGTGTAGAGTTCTAAATCGCCACATATATGGGAAATCCTTTATGAAAAAAAATGGTCACATGTCTTTTGGTTAGTGGAATCATTTATCTGATTGGACAGAATTCTAAACTGTAAAATCATTGGGTTAAAGTCAGGGGTGTACGTGTAATGAGGCCAGGTGAGGCGGCCACCTCAGGCAGCACCAGCTTGAGGCAGTGGCAATTGTTGTACCCATTGTTTTTTTTAACTAGTCCATTGGTGGTTCGGTGCGGATCTGGGCACCCAATTAAATGCTTTTTTAATGCATTCAATCATTCGTGGAGCAGTGGCCCTGTGGTCCTGCTGAGCCACCAGTGATTGAATGTATTAAAGAGGAACATCGGAGGCACTGGAGTATAAAAAACTCCAGGGCCATCCGAGTTCCACTCCTTGGGGCATCCTGAATATGGATGCCCGTTGTGGAAAACGCCCCAGAAGCCCCGTTTCACTCATCTTGTCCCGTAGCCCTCGGTGCATTCCCGCTCACTTCTACCCGCGTGCGCACTCACACTCGGCTTTTGTGAATGGGAGCGGCAGGCATGTGACAGCTAAGAGGTGAGCCGGGGATGCAGCTGGTGGCGTACTCGGCTCCTTTCTGTGCCGCTCAGCCAAGTTGTAGGGAGCCAAGTGTAAGCGTGCGCGCTGATTGGTTGAATGGGCCGCTCAGCCAATCAGCGCGCTCATTCTCACCCGAGTCTGCATTGTGGGAGCGACAGGAAGGTGAGTGCCTTAGGGGCATACACACAGCGGGATGCCCCCACTGAGAGGAACAACAAGAAAGGTGAAAATCAGGTGTGGTGTTCCACTTTAAAAATAAATGTGGACCAATCATATTTGAAATACAGGTAGTTTAATATTAAAATCGGAACAAAACCCAAGAATTTTAATTTCCCAGGTTTTGTTCTGTGCCCTGGGTCATGGGATGCCCTGCTGGGTGAACCCCCCTCCCCAGGAAGCCCCAAAAAACTCACCTTGCCATACAATGAGAGCCACCTGATGCGACAACGTCATTCGGCAGGCGGCTCTCATTTGAATCAATAGGGCTGAGGCCGGTGGGTATGCTAGATCATGTTCGTGTGCACTCCCATCCCAGCTATTCAGACGGCCGGGATACAGGGGGATTGGCAGCGCGTGCGCTCCTGACCCAGGATTATAGGACCTTTCATGTGATATTAAACAAGGCATATATGTATTGGCCAGAGACTAATAATCTGCATAGTATCAGACTCTGTATGATATGTATTTAGTGTTTGGGTTCATTTAACTAAGACATTAATAGTGATCATGAATTTCTTACAAAATGATAACATGCATTGAGTTATATTACTTTATAAAATATTTATCTAATCTAACAGAGGCAGGTTATTGGCAGTGCAATACAGACACACCCAGGAGGCGGGGAATGCTGGCCACACCCCCTAGTGTTAGTAGATTAGGAGGCTGATGCAGGGCTATTGAGTCGATGGATGCCAAGTATCTCTCTGTCAACAATATAACATTATTGTACTGTAACAAATGTATAACTTATGTAATAACTGCCTGTAACATTTAAGGTGATCTGGGGAAACTTCGGGAACATATTGGGTTAGTGAAGGTTATTTACTGTGCTGGCGAATTAAACCTGTTTTCATTTATACATCTTACTGTGTGCAGTGGCTAATTGTGTGTGAAAAGTATTTGAGGGAATATTTCTTCTTAGGACCTTTCACCGGATGTATGAGGAGAGCCTCAGCGACCATTGGTTTGTATCAGATTATTGGTCGTTGGGCTGATATGATTATTCGTATCTGCGATATTCATAATATTAATCTCTGATAGAAATATTGGAGATTAATGGGCAGCAAATATTAGAAACATAGAAGGTGACGACAGAAGGAGTCTATTTGGTCCATCTAGTCTGCCCTTATGTGTATACTGTATGTTAGGATAGGATCTTAGGATAGATGTGTGCTTATCCCAGGCATGTTTAAATTCAGTGACTGTGATTTTTCAACCACCTCTGCTGGAAGATTGTTCCCAGCATCTACTACTCTTTCTGTAAAATAATATTTTCTAACATTGCTCCTGATCTTCCCCCCGACTAGCTTCAGGTTGGACACCTTGTCATTAAGAATCTTCCTCAAAACACTTCCCTCCTGAACCTTATTCAATCCTTTCACATATATAAAGGTCTCAATCATGTCTCCTCTCTCCCTTCTTTCCTCCAGACTGTACAAATTAAGTTCTTTAAGTTTCTCCTGATAAGTTTTATGTTTAAAGTGGACCGTCACCCAGGGGTGATCGGCCCGGGAATCTATAAGATTCCCGGGCCGATCACCTCCCTCACCGCGGGACATCCGAGATCGGGATGTCCCGCGGTGAGGGACCCCCCCCAAAAAACTTACCTCATCGGCGGCGGCACTGTCAGAGAGGCGCGCGGGAGGCGGCGGTGGGCGCGCTGTGTTGTCCGCCGCTGTCACCCGCTTGTTCGTTGGCGGTGATTGCTCAGCGCGGCCACGTGGGAGCGTGGTGAGGTGAGTTTTGGGGGCTTTCTGGGGGGTTTCAAACTTAATCAGGGTGCCCCCCAGAAGTGGACCAAAACCCAGGATAGTCAAAATCCTGGGTGTTGGTCCACTTTAAGTCCTTCCACCATTTTTGTTGCCGGCCTTTGGACATGTTCTATTTGAATAATGTCTTTTTGCAGGTAAGCTCTCCAGAACTGCACACAGTATTCTAGCTGTGGCCTCACCAGGGCTCTATACAGCGGCATCACAACCTCCCTCTAAAATATTAAATAAATCATATTTTTCTCCTTCAGTATTGGAGAAAAAAGGAGGAGGTGGAAAGAAATAAAGAAAGAATAGAAGGACTGACAGAAAAAAGAACAAGAGGGAATGGCAGAAAGAATAGAAGGACTGACAGAAAAAAGAACAAGAGGGAATGGCAGAAAGAATAGAAAGGGGTGACAGAAATAAATAGTGGATGGAAAAAAGAAAGCAAGAAAAAAAAGGAATGGCAGATAACAGATGAACGAACGAAAGAACATACGGAAAGAAAGAAAGAAAGAGAATGGCAGATGAAAGAAAGAAAGAAATAAAGAAGGGGAATGGCAGATAACCCGTGAAAGAAAGAAGAAAAGAAAGAAAGAAAGAAAAGAAGAAAGAAAAGGAATGGCAGATAACAGATGAAAGAAAGAAAGAACAGACGTAAAGAAAGAATAAAAAAGAAAGAAAGGAAGAAAGAAAGCAAGAAAGAAAAGGAATGGCAAATAACAGATGAAAGAAAGAAAGGAAGGAAGGAAGGAAGGAAGGAAGGAAGGAAGGAAGGAAAGAAAGAAAGAAAGAAAGAAAGAAAGAAAGAAAGAAAGAAAGAAAGACTAGGACTGATAGAAAGAAAGTCTCTCCCAATGGCCAATCTGCCCTGGCTGACAGTCCTTAGTCCTAGTTACTGTAGGTCCCTGCACAGGGGCTGCCCAGGGTAGAGGGAATGAGGCCCCGGCACCTGCCCAGGTAAACCCAAGGCTGTCACCTGCCCAGCTGCTGCCACTCCCCACACAATCCGCATTTAACCCCTTGTACCCTCTCCCCCTCCGCACTTATTTTTGACTAGCATCTGTAACTTTACAGAAGGAGGCGCAGGCACTAAAAGTGACTAGGATTGTCTGAACAAGAAATATGACCAGGGGGAGTTATATATTAGTATGTGTAAGACAACAATTTGGGTAATTGGGCTGCCTGCAGGGGTGGACTGGTCATACGGAGACTGGAGCAAACGCCCGGTGGGCCGCACTACTTTGGCGCAGTCTGGGCTGCTACCTTTACTAATACTCCCATCTAATCCCAGCCCCCCATCCCCTTCACCACTCCCATCTAATCCCAGCCCCCCATCCCCTTCGTCACTCCCATCTAATCCCAGCCCCCCATCCCCTTCGTCACTCCCATCTAATCCCAGCCCCCATCCCCTTCGTCACTCCCATCTAATCCCAGCCCCCCATTCCCTTCGTCACTCCCATCTAATCCCAGCCCCCCATCCCCTTCGTCACTCCCATCTAATCCCAGCCCCCCATCCCCTTCGTCACTCCCATCTAATCCCAGCCCCCCATCCCCTTCGTCACTCCCATCTAATCCCAGCCCCCCATCCCCTTCGTCACTCCCATCTAATCCCAGCCCCCCATCCCCTTCGTCACTCCCATCTAATCCCAGCCCCCCATCCCCTTCGTCACTCCCATCTAATCCCAGCCCCCCATCCCCTTCGTCACTCCCATCTAATCCCAGCCCCCCATCCCCTTCGTCACTCCCATCTAATCCCAGCCCCCCATCCCCTTCGTCACTCCCATCTAATCCCATCCCCCATCCCCTTCGTCACTCCCATCTAATCCCAGCCCCCCATCCCCTTTGTCACTCCCATCTAATCCCAGCCCCCCATCCCCTTTGTCACTCCCATCTAATCCCAGCCCCCCATCCCCTTTGTCACTCCCATCTAATCCCAGCCCCCCATCCCCTTCACCACTCCCATCTAATCCCAGCCCCCCATCCCCTTCACCACTCCCATCTAAACCCAGCCCCCCATCCCCTTCGTCACTCCCATCTAATCCCAGCCCCCCATCCCCTTCACCACTCCCATCTAATCCCAGCCCCCCATCCCCTTCGTCACTCCCATCTAATCCCAGCCCCCCATCCCCTTCACCACTCCCATCTAATCCCAGCCCCCCATCCCCTTCGTCACTCCCATCTAATCCCAGCCCCCCATCCCCTTCACCACTCCCATCTAATCCCAGCCCCCCATCCCTTTCGTCACTCCCATCTAATCCCAGCCCCCCATCCCCTTCACCACTCCCATCTAATCCCAGCCCCCCATCCCCTTCACCACTCCCATCTAATCCCAGCCCCCCATCCCCTTCACCACTCCCATCTAATCCCAGCCCCCCATCCCCTTCACCACTCCCATCTAAACCCAGCCCCCCCCATCCCCTTCGTCACTCCCATCTAATCCTAGCCCCCCATCCCCTTCGTCACTCCCATCTAATCCCAGCCCCCCCATCCCCTTCGTCACTCCCATCTAATCCCAGCCCCCATCCCCTTCACCACTCCCATCTAATCCCAGCCCCCCATCCCCTTCACCACTCCCATCTAATCCCAGCCCCCCATCCCCTTCACCACTCCCATCTAATCCCAGCCCCCCATCCCCTTCACCACTCCCATCTAATCCCAGCCCCCCCATCCCCTTCGTCACTCCCATCTAATCCCAGCCCCCATCCCCTTCACCACTCCCATCTAATCCCAGCCCCCCATCCCCTTCACCACTCCCATCTAATCCCAGCCCCCCCATCCCCTTCGTCACTCCCATCTAATCCCAGCCCCCATCCCCTTCACCACTCCCATCTAATCCCAGCCGCCCATCCCCTTCGTCACTCCCATCTAATCCCATCCCCCCCATCCCCTTCGTCACTCCCATCTAATCCCAGCCCCCCATCCCCTTCACCACTCCCATCTAATCCCAGCCCCCCATCCCCTTCGTCACTCCCATCTAATCCCAGCCCCCCATCCCCTTCACCACTCCCATCTAATCCCAGCCCCCCATCCCCTTCACCACTCCCATCTAATCCCAGCCCCCCATCCCCTTCGTCACTCCCATCTAAACCCAGCCCCCATCCCCTTCGTCACTCCCATCTAATCTCAGCCCCCCCATCCCCTTCGTCACTCCCATCTAATCCCATCCCCTTCGTCACTCCCATCTAATCCCAGCCCCCCATCCCCTTCGTCACTCCCATCTAATCCCAGCCCCCCATCCCCTTCGTCACTCCCATCTAATCCCAGCCCCCATCCCCTTCGTCACTCCCATCTAATCCCAGCCCCCCATCCCCTTCGTCACTCCCATCTAATCCCAGCCCCCATCCCCTTCACCACTCCCATCTAATCCCAGCCCCCCATCCCTTTCGTCACTCCCATCTTATCCCAGCCCCCATCCCCTTCGTCACTCCCATCTAATCCCAGCCCCCATCCCCTTCGTCACTCCCATCTAATCCCAGCCCCCATCCCCTTCGTCACTCCCATCTAATCCCATCCCCCCATCCCCTTCGTCACTCCCATCTAATCCCAGCCCCCATCCCCTTCGTCACTCCCATCTAATCCCATCCCCCCATCCCCTTCGTCACTCCCATCTAATCCCAGCCCCCCATCCCCTTCGTCACTCCCATCTAATCCCAGCCCCCCATCCCCTTCGTCACTCCCATCTAATCCCAGCCCCCCATCCCCTTCACCACTCCCATCTAATCCCAGCCCCCCATTCCCTTCGTCACTCCCATCTAATCCCAGCCCCCCATCCCCTTCGTCACTCCCATCTAATCCCATCCCCCCATCCCCTTCGTCACTCCCATCTAATCCCAGCCCCCCATCCCCTTCGTCACTCCCATCTAATCCCAGCCCCCCCATCCCCTTCGTCACTCCCATCTAATCCCAGCCCCCCATCCCCTTCACCACTCCCATCTAATCCCAGCCCCCCATCCCCTTCGTCACTCCCATCTAATCCCAGCCCCCATCCCCTTCACCACTCCCATCTAATCCCAGCCCCCCATCCCCTTCACCACTCCCATCTAATCCCAGCCCCCCATCCCCTTCGTCACTCCCATCTAATCCCAGCCCCCCATCCCCTTCACCACTCCCATCTAATCCCAGCCCCCATCCCCTTCACCACTCCTATCTAATCCCATCCCCCCATCCCCTTCGTCACTCCCATCTAATCCCATCCCCCCATCCCCTTCGTCACTCCCATCTAATCCCAGCCCCCCATCCCCTTCGTCACTCCCATCTAATCCCAGCCCCCCATCCCCTTCATCACTCCCATCTAATCCCAGCCCCCCATCCCCTTCACCACTCCCATCTAATCCCAGCCCCCCATCCCCTTCGTCACTCCCATCTAATCCCAGCCCCCCATCCCCTTCACCACTCCCATCTAATCCCAGCCCCCCATTCCCTTCGTCACTCCCATCTAATCCCAGCCCCCCATCCCCTTCGTCACTCCCATCTAATCCCAGCCCCCCATCCCCTTCATCACTCCCATCTAATCCCAGCCCCCCCATCCCCTTCGTCACTCCCATCTAATCCCATCCCCCCATCCCCTTCGTCACTCCCATCTAATCCCAGCCCCCCATCCCCTTCGTCACTCCCATCTAATCCCATCCCCCCATCCCCTTCGTCACTCCCATCTAATCCCAGCCCCCCATCCCCTTCGTCACTCCCATCTAATCCCAGCCCCCCATCCCCTTCGTCACTCCCATCTAATCCCAGCCCCCCATCCCCTTCGTCACTCCCATCTAATCCCAGCCCCCCATCCCCTTCACCACTCCCATCTAATCCCAGCCCTCATCCCCTTCACCACTCGATCCCCTCACCTAAGCAACCCCAGCCCATGTCCTCCCCCTAATGTTATAGTCTTATTCTTGGAGCACACTGGGTGACTGACCAGGAAGCAGCAGAGATGTCACTGGCTGGTCATGGCCAGGCCGGGTGCTGGTAAAATCCTCGGGTGATTTTTGGCCCCAGTCGGCCACTGCCTGGACATATTATTATTATTGTTATTATTTATTTCTGTAGCGCTGTACAAGACAAACACAGAAGCCCGTTGTTTGTTGAATGCTGCCCTTTGGCTAACACACCATCATTATAATGACTTTGTAATTAGATGCACGTGTAAAAATGAGTTCCATCAATAAATTACTGACTTGAGGTGGTACAAACTGGACAAGCTTTTACTTTCCACGACGTCAAGCGAAATGACTTCAGCGAGATGAAGAACAGGAAGGGTCAGGTGAGTATAGGAGATGCCTTGCAATTCCTTTACAAGCAGATCCAGATAGTAGAGGCTGTAAGTCTGCAGAATAAAGGACATGAAATAAATGATTTGCATAATTAAATGAAATTTGATCTGTTTCCTTTGATTATCTTTTTAATAGAATTTGTTTTTAAGTGGACCAAAACCCAGGATTTTGACTATCCTGGAATTTGGTTCTTGCCCCCGGGGCACCCTGATCGGGGATATGTGGCGGCTGCATCCCCCGCTTCCCTCTAACAGATGCCTGGCGTGGTCACGCACCCTGCTAGAGGGATAGCGGAGATGCCGCCGCCGTCGACCGGAAAACAAGGTTAGTGTACAGGGCGACCTGCAGGGTTTCACACAGCGGGGCATCCCGATTCTGGATGCCCCAGGGGAGGGAATTTATCAATCTATAAGATTCCCGGACTGGTTGGCGTGGGTTTTGGTCCACTTTAAATGAATATAGACCTTGCTGGCTCCAGATGGAGTTTTATTACGGGTCCTCCCCTTTATGAGCTGCGGCTCCATCTATTAAAAAAAAATAAAAATAAAAAACACCTTTAGGGAATATTGTCATTGTAATTCTTATCAAAAGATGTTACTAGGCCGTTCCCTAGAGAAAAATGCCACTCGAGTGATACAAATCCCTTTTTATTTGCACTGAAAGATGCTGCTAAAAGGTTAGATAAATAAATAAATAATAGTCTAAAGCACTGTAACCCGGCAGCCTGAAGGCTCGGGAAGCAGAGAGTGGCCACATACAGCAGAATAAACAACCCACTACACAGGCTAAACAGCATCAGGAGCCAGTTTCTTCCGACAGACTAATGATGACATAGGAATGGGACTCTTAGTTAGATCTTATCTAGCTCACAGAATGAATGGTGCCAGTTTAATTACCAAGTACAAAAGACATTTCAGCTCTGGCGGTTTGGCAATGGATACGTGGGACACAATGCGAGTTATTCACGTTTTGTGTTTTATTTTATTATTTGTATTACTGCAGGTATGCCTGATGCTGTCCAAAAAGGACACAGTATTGTCTATAAGGTTTAAGCAATCCTTTGGCCTCAGATGCCCTTCATAATATAACAGCAGGTCATTACTGAAGGACTGGCATTGTGGAAGTGGCAGGACATTGGGAAAGGAAGGCATTAATGTGCATAGCAGTGCAGAGCAAGGGTTAATGTGCAGAACTCCAAATACACAGATTAAAGGGATTGACTGCAGTTGGATCATTACATAAGGCTAAACCTGGCAATGTCCTAAACTGCTTTCAACTTGACGAAGAAATGGGCGAGATATTTAGGTCTGAAGTTTTACCTTACAAATTACCAACCACATTACCCCAGGAAGGTACGGAAAAGCCCGCATCGGGGTTGGTGTCCTGGAATAGTCAGAGGCTTATGATTCCTGGTGTGCTGGCTGGTATCCTCAAGAGGGGGAACTGGATGTCATAAAAAATGCTTTAACCATAAAAAATGATTTAACCATAAAAAATGCTTTAAGACCTTATCCTCAGATTTTCTAGGCATTCTCCATTTCCTGTGTTCTACAACACAGGGGAATGGCGAGGCAGGTAACACTGGTGCTGGGGAATGATGAGGCAGGTAGCGCTGGTGCTGGCAAAATGTAATGCAGGCAATGGTTGTGCTGGGGAGTAGAGAGGCAGGCAACGGTGGTGCTGAGAAAGGGTGAGGCAGGCAAACAGTGTTGCTGGGGAAGGGTGAGGCAGGCAATGCTGGTGGTGGTCAACAAGGTTAAAAAAAGTTGGCCCAAATGAGCCTTTTATGATTGGCAGTCTGGCACACACTTCTAGAGACACTGAAGGGTACTGACAGTGGGTGCAGACAGGCATTTTGGAAAAGTTGCAGTTGGATGCTTGCTTTAAGGTGGTGCAGACTGTAGAGCAAGGGGATTAAAAACTATGAGTGAGCGTGGGGTGTAGTAGGGAATAGTGAGGAAGGCAACTGTGGGCAAGGCAGATAATGGTGGTGCTGGGCAAGAGTAAGGTAGGCAACGGTGGTGGGTAAGGGCGAGACAGACAACGGTGGTGGTGGTGGTCAACAAAGGTTAGAAAATGCTGGGCTGAATAAGCCCTTTGTGACTGGCAGCCACTTGTAGACACATTGAAGGGTAATGACAGTGGGTACAATGAGGAGCTTTGGAGAAGCTGGGGTTGGGCGGTTGGCTTAAGGTGGTGGGGACTCAAGAAAGGGGGGTAAAAAAAATAACGAAGACAGAGCGAGCATTGGTTCTGGTAGGGAAGAGTGAAGCAGCTTCCTGCTGAGGAAGGGTGAGACAAGCAACTATAGAGTTGATGGTCAACAAGGTTAGTACATGATTGCCCAAATTAGTCTTTTACTATTGCCACTCTGGCACACACTTGTAGAAACATTGAAGAGTATTGACAGTGGGTACAGTGCAGAGTCTAAAATGGTGGGCTTGTATGCTTGACTTGGTGGTGGTCTGGACTTTTGAGAGGTGGTCTCGACTGTGGAGCAAGTGGGTATAAAACAATGATGAAGAAAGAGCAAGCGTGGTTTGTGGTAGTGAAGAGTGAGGCAGGAAAATGGTGGTGCTAAGGAAGGGCTGGCCTGAATAAGCCCTTTATGATTGGCAGCCTGGCACACACTTGTAGACAAATTGAAGGGAAATGACATTGGGTACAGTGAGGAGTTTTGGGGTTGGATGCTTGACTTAAGGTGGGGTTGACGGTAGAGCAAGGGGGTAAAAAAATGATTGAAGACAGTGCAAGCATGGGTCCATGTAGTGAAAAAAGCAATCCTGTGAGTACTCACCTGAAGAACTGTTTTTGTTCTTGCATGGCGCGGCCCGCTTCGGTATTCATAACAGTTGGGTTATTCCGCCACAAGGTGGCGCAGTGGTACTGCAGAAAGCTGTGGCATCTCCTGGCCCCCTATAAAAACGGGATCAACCATAGAGTTCCCAGCGTAGACAAGCAGTGAGACAAGAAGCTGGGAGAGAATAAAGTAAAAAATGTTAGAAAGGTAAAAAACCCCAATTATCTTGGAACAATCACCATAAAGAGGCAACCAAGAATAACGATAACAAGGGTGGGGCGAAGCGGGCCGTGCCATGCAAGAACAAAAACAATTCTACAGGTGAGTACTCACAGAATTGCTTTTTTCTTTATTGCATGGCACGGCCCGCTTCGGTATTCATAACAGTTGGGACATCCGAAAGCAGTGTCCAAAGTAGGGTGGGATCCCCAAAGAGTAACGGCCAGTAGATCAAGTCACTACCGCCTGAAGCACCTTGCGGCCAAAAGCAGCATCCGCTGAGGCCTTAACATCAACCTTGTAAAACTTTGAAAAGGTATGAACAGAAGACCAAGTAGCGTCCTTGCAAACTTGTTCAACAAATGCTTGGTGATGAAAAGCCCAAGAGGCACCAATAGCACGAGTGGAATGAGCAGTAATCCTAAAGGGAGGTTCCTTTCCCTTAGCAGAATAGGCTTGAAACATCACCTAACGGATCCACTTGCTGATAGTGGATTTAGCCGGAGTCAAACCCTTTCTAGGTCCAGAAGTGAGAACAAAAAGAGCATCAGACTTCCTGAAAGTCTCAGTAGCGTCCAAATAAAACTTCAGAGCCCTGACCACACCCAGAGAATGCAGAGTCCGCTTCTTGGAATAAGCAGGATTAGGACACAATGAAGGCAAGACAATGTCTGATTGAAATGAAAGGCAGACACAACCTTTGGCAAGAAATCCGGCTTAAGCCAGAACACCACCTTATCCTGATGCCTCTCGAAATATGGAGGTTTGATGGAAAGCGCCGCCAGCTCAGAAACTCGCCTTACAGAAGTGATAGCCACCAGAAAGGCTACCTTAAGAGTCAAAATAGACAAGGTAGCCTCACGGATAGGCTCAAAGGGAGGCCCTTGCAGAGCAGACAACACCAGATTCAAATCCCAGACTGGTAGCAAAGGCTTACGGGGTGGACGCACATGAGAAACACCCTGGAAAAAGGTTTTAACCAACCGGTGATTGGCAAAAAAATTGCCAGAGCTGAAACATGGACTTTTAGGGTACTAAGTTGAAGGCCCAGATCCAAACCATGTTGTAAGTATTCCAGAATCCTGGGAATAGAAAACACCCGACAGGGAAGAGACTTAGACTCACACCAGGCAATGTAAGCATGCCAGACCCTGTAATAGATAAAGGACGAGGACTTCTTCCTAGCCCGAATCATGGTATCAACAACAGAGGCAGGCAACCCCTTTTCCATCAATATGGAGGTTTCAGCAGCCAAGCTGTTAAAGCCAGAGTGTGTAAATTGGGATGGCGTAGCTGCCCCTGAGTGAGAAGATCTGGATCCTTGGGCAAGAAATGCCGGTCTACTGCCAACTGCACGACGTCTTGCGAACCAAACTCTTCTTGGCCTACAAGGGGCCACCAGGATGGCTGGTACCCGCTCCTGGGCTATCTTGCGCAGACCCTGCCCAGGAGAGGAAACGGAGGGAACACATAGAGAAGCTGAAACTCCGTCCAAGGTATTGCCAGGGCATCCATGGCGAAGGCCAGAGGATCCTGAGACAGAGAGACAATCTGGGAAGTTTGTGATTGTGACGGGACGCAAACAGGTCCACATCCGGCTGACCCCAGTGGTGACCCCAGAAGGAGAGAAACACCCGGTTGTTGAGAGACCACTCCCCAGACGAGACGTCCCCCTGCTCAGGGAGTCCGCCACCTGGTTCTCCACCCCTGGGATGTAGACCCTTGAGATGCAGGAACCATGTTGTTCCACCCAAGACAGAATCAGGGACACTTCCTTGAAGGCTCGCTTGCTCCGAGTCCCTCCCTGATGATTGAGCTAGGCCACCGCCGTCGAGTTGTCTGAGCGGATCTGAACAGCCCGACCCCGAAGGTGAGTGGATAGGCGAGAAGGAACCAACCTGATTGCCCTTAGTTCCAGGACGTTGATGGAAGCATGGGCCTCTTGTGGGCCCCACCGACCCTGGAACCTCAGGGACTTTCAGAAGCCTCCCCAGCCGGTCAGACTGGCATCCATGGTGACCATTTCCCAGCCTGGGGGCAGGAAGGACCTGCCCCCCCAGAAGGTTCCTTGAGTCCAGCCACCACGAGAGAGACTGTCTGCCCAGGGGAGACAGAACAAATTCCTGATCCAGGGACACAGGGTCCCGATCCCAAACTGACAAGAGGTGCAACTGAAGAGGTCTCATGTGAAACTGAGCAAAGGGGACTGCCTCGAAGAAGGACACCATCAGGCCCACCAACTGCATCCCCTGACGGAGGGAGGACCCGGCAGCAGAGCCCGAGCCTGCAGCTGAAGACCCTCCACCTTCTGCTGAGAAATGAACACCTTGACCTGAGAGGTATCCAGAGTCATGCCCAGAAAGGACCTCACCAAGGACGGAGACAGAGAAGACTTGGGATAGTTGATCACCCAGCCGAAGGACTCTAGAGTGGATGTCACCATTTGAGTGTCCCACTCGGCCTGAGTAGAAGACTCTGCCACAATCAGGATGTCGTCCAGGTAAGGAATGATGCGGATGCCCTGATTCCTTAGCAGATCCATCACTCCTGCCAGCACCTTGGTGAACACCCAAGGTGCCGAGGTGATAACGAAGGGTAGAGCCACAAACTGGTAATGCTGATCCTGCAGCTCGAACCTTAGAAATCTCCGATGACCTGGGAAGATAGGCACATGAAGATAAGCATCCTTGATGCCCACAGTGGTCATGAAGTCGCCTGGGCGAAGGGTACTGACAGCAGAGCGCAGCGTCTCAATGCGAAAATGCTTGAATCTGACAAATTTGTTGAGGCCCTTCAGATCCAGAATGGGCCTCAGAGAGCCGTCCTTTTTGGGAACCGTGAAAAGATTGGAATAGTACCCCTGACCCCTTTCTTGATGAGGCACCAAACAAATGACTCTAACAGGCAATGAACCGCCAGAAGCAACCCTTGAGCAGATAGGGGGTTTAAAGACATCCGGGATCTGATGAATCTTGGGGGGGGGGGGGGGGGGGCAGGCTGCAAACTATATCTTGTAACCGGAGGACACTACCTCCTGAATCCACCGGTCTGAAACATGAAGCCTCCAGACGTAAGCAAAGAGCCGAAGTCGTCCCCCCACCCGGATGGGTGAGGGCGCCCCTTCATGCCTGAGGGGGCTTGGGAGAGGGTTTGGGCTTAGGATTCCAGGAGAGACCAGGACGACCACGGGGTCTGCCACGGCCCCAAGAATCTCTGCGACCACTGGAGAGGAGGGAGCCACGGCCCCCTCTGGGAATGCAAAAGGAAGGGCCGAGACTGCCTCCTACGCTGAGGCAGCCTTCCATCCTTGGCTAGAACATCAAGACGCTCCCCAAATAGCCGCAGCCCCACGAAGGGGAGGCCAGTGAGAGCTTTCTTAGCCGCAGCAGCAGCTGCCCACTGGCGCAACCAGACAGAGCGGTGCATAGCCACCAAGAGCGCAGAGGCCCTACCACGCAGCCGCACAGCATCATCCATAGCAGTAAGTATAAAGACCCAAAAAGGAAAATAAGGGGACACAGTCCCCCAACTACTCACCCCCTCAGAAGCCAGGACAGAAACTCTGCATCCCTATTAGGCTCACCATAAAGCCTATGGCCGGCACCCTTTGTGGTACAGGGTCTGGGGCTTGGAGCTGCGCTCCAGGAGCACTTGACCTTAGTGCTCTTCTACCTTCATCCGATCTGTCAGCCGAGGCTGGGACGCAGAAAGGGTCCAGAAACCCTCATCTGCGCAAGAGAGACAGCCATCTTCTAACTTCGCAGTATCACTGCAGAGGAAACACTGGGAACTCTATGGTTAATCCCGTTTTTATAGGGGGCCGGGAGATGCCACAGCTTTCTGCAGTACCACTGCGCCACCTTGTGGTGGAATAACCCAACTGTTATGAATACCGAAGCGGGCCGTGCCATGCAATAAAGAAAAGTAAGGGCAACAACAGAGGTCCTCAGGAAGGTTGAGTTAGGCAATGGTGGTGGTGATGACCAGCAAGGTTAGAAAATGATGGCCTAAATGAGCATTTTATGACTGGCATCCTGCCACACGCTTGTAGACACACTGAAGAGTAATGACAGTGGGTACAGTGAGGAGTTTTGGAAAAGCTGGGGTTACATGCTTGCCTTAAGGTGGGTTTGAATGTGGAGCAAGGGGGTAAACAAAAATGGTCCAAGTGAGCATGGGAAGAGTGAGACAGGCAAATGGTGGCGCTGAGGAAGAGTGAGGCAGACAGATGGTGGCGCTGAGGAAGAGTGAGGCAGGCAAATGGTGGCGCTGAGGAAGAGTGAGGCAGACAGATGGTGGCGCTGAGGAAGAGTGAGGCAGGCAAATGGTGGTGCTGAGGAAGAGTGAGGCAGACAGATGGTGGCGCTGAGGAAGAGTGAGGCAGGCAAATGGTGGCGCTGAGGAAGAGTGAGGCAGACAGATGGTGGCGCTGAGGAAGAGTGCGGCGGGCAAATGGTGGCGAGAGGCAGAGTGCGGCAGGCAAATGGTGGCGCTGAGGAAGAGTCAGACAGGCAAATGGTGGCGCTGAGGAGGAGTCATGCAGGCAAATGGTGGCGCTGATGGTTAACAAGGTTAGTGGTGGTGGTTAACAAGGTTAGTAAATGCTTGGCAGTCTGGCACACACTCGTAGGAAGTAACATTGAAGGGTAATGACACTGGGTACAGTGAGGAGATCTGAAAAGGTTGGAGTTGGATGCTTGTCCTCATGTGGTGCGGACTATGGTGGAAGAGGCTAAAAAAACAATGATTTAAGAAAGAGCGAGCATGGGGGAGGGTGAGTAGAGAAGTTGATAAGGGTATCTTGTGGTAAACAAGATAAAAATATAAAAGCTTGTTAGCAGAACAACTCCTGTGCATCAATGCAAAGCTTTCTCAATGAATAAAACATCTTCTTTTAAAAGCCACCATCCCCGTGGTTCCAAAAAGCAACAGGTGTTGCACGTGATGCGTTTTGGACCCAGCTGGGCTCTTAATAATAGTCAGTTCGTCTAAGTATGAATAAGGAACCAGCTGTGTCTAAAACACGTCACCGTTACTTGTTATTGTTACTTGTATACATTGTTTTTTTGGAAGCTTTAACATGAAATGCCTGATTTGTAATTAGTTTTTCTTAATATTTGTGGGTAACAAATGTAAAAGAAAAAATATATATATATTTTTTTAATTTGTTGTGTTTTTTTAAATAAAAAAGTGTTCATAAAAGCTTTTTCAAGAAAATCATACTGAGTGTAAAAGTCCCATTTCTCCTGATTACAACGGTACCACATAGGTATAGGTAGATGCCAGTTCCTTCCTCAAATTGAAAATATCGCTTTATGAAATTTTTAAATGAAATACATCTACTATGCGCACTTCCCCCAGGGCATTGTCACTAAGGCATGTGCATATTCACTGCACAGATGGGTTAATTGTGAAGGATGAAGTCCTATGTGTGCACAAACATTCAATGGCCATCGCTGTTCCCAAAATCCCCCACTCCCCACAAAAAAAGTCAAAGTTTAATCCCTTAAAATTTTAAAACAAAATGGGATGGGTTCGGTTGAGGTCACCCCCCTCCAACCATTAAAAAATTTAAAAAACAGTGTGGGGTCCCCACCTATCCAGCCCTGAAAGGCTACAACCCAAAAACCAAAAAGGGTTAAAAGTAAAAACACACACACACAGAATAAATTAACTTAACGTGGACAGTCAAAAATTACTTAAACCAGACCAGCACAACACAGTGCTCATACGCATCCCTCCCTGAGGGAATTTAGATTGCTGCACATAAAAATTCATTTACCTTTTTCCAACTCCTGCTGTAGTAAATTTGCAGGCCGCCTGCAAACAGGAAGTGCTGCTCGGTTTCCTGTTACTGTGCATTGTCAGTCATGTCAGTTGAATCCAGGCAGCAGCATGGCTGAGATGCTGGGATAGGAAACTTCCAAATGGCTGCTACCTTTCTTTTCCAATTGTGCCAGACTGTTGGTCCAATTTAATTTTTTTTCCAGTGGCGATCGTCGTATCCCACACCGATCACTGACAGGCAGAAGTGATTGGCGGATATCTAACAGGGGATAGGAGTGCTTCCGACAATCGCTCCCAGCTTCTGATATCCGCCACTGAAGAGGCAGCTTTTTATACCATGTTAGTGAGTTGACACCTTCTCACTCCTGTATAATAGGCCCCACCCTGCAGCAGCCTATGAGCTGTAAAAAGCC
This sequence comes from Gastrophryne carolinensis, assembly GCA_027917425.1. NCBI lineage: Eukaryota > Metazoa > Chordata > Amphibia > Anura > Microhylidae > Gastrophryne > Gastrophryne carolinensis. The sequence continues at coordinate 608,639,504 of CM051235.1, forward strand.
GACCCGCTGAACACTGTGGGCTGGCGATCGGAGGCAGGAGAGAAGCCCACCGCAGGATACCTGGCTGGGGTGAGTGTTTTTCTTTTCTCTCACTTGGGGGACAAAATGTCCGCAATCTAGAATCTTTAGCGCTGGCACTTAATAGTAGGAGAGGCACCGCTGTAGCATCGACGGCATTGGCATTTAAAGGGTTATTTCAAGTTGTGCTGGCAATGTTTGAATCGAGGCAGTAGCTCGGCCATGCATACTGAAGGGATAAATGACTTTTGCTTTGTGTGAACAGCATCCATTTTATATAAATACACGACATCTGACAAGATGCTGCGAGTTAAGTCTCTATTTCTTGGAAATGACGTGACATGGCGAGACCACCTAGTTTTGCTTTCATCACTAGATTGTAGGAGTTTGTGAATTGTATTTTGTGCTGTGTTGTATAAATGCGAGCTGTAACAATAAATGAGTAGATCACTCTGGGAAACTGCACCTTGTGTGTGTGTTATAGTTTCTTAAGGGTGTTCTCCAGCACTGAGGAGTTCAAAGGCCACTCTAGGCGGGAGGACAGGATAGTCAGAGTGCATCCTACACCCTAACAAATACTTGAGTGCCCTGCCTAATTTTATCCTCTTTATGTGGAAATGTAAAAGGACTTACTGGTTTTGGAATTGTACTTTTGTTGATAACTTGCGAAGATGAGTCTTCTTTAAATGCATCTCGAAGTTCTTCTGGGCAGTCGAAGCCAGACCATTCCTCTGGATTTGACGGTAAAGTGCCTGTTGGTCCTTTTCTTTTTGATTTCTCCTTGACCATAACAGTCTGGAAATTAAAAAGGTAACTTTGAGAAAAAAAAAAAAACATTTCAGTGAACCTACATTTTCAATCTGCTAACCTAAGCCTGTTCCACAACCTCTCTCTCTGCACTTAGATAGACCAGCTCTGCGGCCTTATGCCTTGAGCTGGTCTATCCTAAAGGAGGTGTCACCTCATGTGAGGTTGCTCACCTGGAGCCTCCTAATATGTAAGGTGCATGGCTTGGGTGGAGTAAGCAGCAAAGACCATCCTGACCACTAGCAGATTAGAGTGAAGACCTCTCCTATGCCAGACTTTTAGTCATTGAGTGTGCTTAGGCAAGACATCTCCCCTCAACTCAATCTACTCCCAATCTTTAACACCAACATCACAAATTCCCAAAGCCACGGACTATCCATGAAGGCTCCAGCCCACATGATTCTTTGGAGCCAACAGCTTTAGTGGTAATAATGATGGGAAAATGGAATGACAGCCAGGACACCGAACAGGTTACTTTTAAATTACATCACTTTCTACCCTTACGTCCTGGCTGCTACCATGTATCCCATATCCTCCTCTTCTCTGTACAGAATCTCCTCCAAGCAGCACCAGAGAATAGCTGCCTGGTAGGAGGCATCTGGTACAGGAAGATCTCCTTCACTGATGCCAGCAGTAGCCGTACTCTTTCCTCTTCTTCAACAGGAACTCTACTAAGTCATGCCTTGGTTTGGCAACCTGAATAGGAGACAACCGGTACAGGTGTAGTAGGAGTGTAGTCCCCTGGTTGGGTGTGCACCTGGGAGGGGGTCCCTGTAGAGTAGGGGGATGCCCTAGGATACAGTGGGTGGGGTGGGTTGTGATAGAATGGGGATTTAAGTGGACCAAGCCCGCCCTGGAGTCTATGAAATTCCAGGGCAGGCATACCTGATCCCCCCGGGGCACCTCGATCGGGGGTGCTCCACTGTGTGAACCCCCCCCCCCCAGGTCGCCCAGAAAAAAGGAATTCTGTGAGTACTCAGTTGCATGGCACGGCCTGCTTCGGTATTCATAACAGTTGGGGGTTATTCCACCACAAGGTGGCGCAGTGGTACTGCAGAAAGCTGTGGCATCTCCCGGCCCCTATAACAACGGGATTAACCATAGAGTTCCCAGCGTAGACAAGCAGTGAGACAAGAAGCCGGGAGAGAATAAAGGTAAAAAAGGTTAAAAAAAAAACCCCAATTAACTTGGAACAATCACCATAAAGAGGCAACCAAGAATAACGATAACAAGGGTGGGGCGAAGCGGTCCGTGCCATGCAAGAACAAAAACAATTCTACAGGTAAGTACTCACAGAATTGCTTTTTTCTTTATTGCATGGCACGGCCTGCTTCGGTATTCATAACAGTTTGGACATCCAAAAGCAGTGTCCAAAAGTAGGGTGGGATCCCCAAAGAGTAACGGCCAGTAGTTCAGGTCACTACCACCTGAAGCACCTTGCGGCCAAAAGCAGCATCCGCTGAGGCCTTAACATCAACCTTGTAAAACTTGAAAAAGGTATGAACAGAAGACCAAGTAGCGCCCTTGCAAACTTGTTCAACAGAAGCTTGGTGCTGAAAAGCCCAAGAAGCACCAATAGCACGAGTGGAATGAGCAGACCCTAAAGGGAGGTTCCTTTCCCTTAGCAGAATAGGATTGAATCACCGCCCGACGGATCCACTTGCTGAAAGTGGACTTAGCCGGAGGCAAACCCTTCCTAGGTCCAGAAGTGAGAACAAAAAGAGCATCAGACTTCCTGAAATTCTCTGTAGCGACCAAATAAAACTTCAGAGCCCTGACCATTCTCTGACCAGAGAATGCAGTGTCCGCTCCTTGGAATTAGCAGGATTAGGACACAATGAAGGCAAGACAATGTCTGATTGAAATGAAAGGCAGACACAACCTTTGGCAAGAAATCCGGCTTAAGCCAGAACACCACCTTATCCTGATGCCTCTCAAAATAAGGAGGTTTGATGGAAAGCGCCGCCAGCTCAGAAACTCGGCTTACAGAAGTGATAGCCACCAGAAAGGCTACCTTAAGAGTCAAAATAGACAAGGTAGCCTCACGGATAGGCTCAAAGGGAGGCCCTTGCAGAGCAGACAACACCAGATTTAAATCCCAGACTGGTAGCAAAGGCTTACGGGGTGGACGCACATGAGAAACACCCTGGAAAAAGGTTTTAACCAACCGGTGATTGGCAAAAGATCTTTGAGAAAAAATTGCCAGAGCTGAAACATGGCCTTTTAGGGTACTAAGTTGAAGGCCCAGATCCAAACCATGTTGTAAGAATTCCAGAATCCTGGGAATAGAAAACACCCGACAGGGAAGAGACTTAGACTCACACCAGGCAATGTAAGCATGCCAGACCCTGTAATAGATAAAGGACGAGGACTTCTTCCTAGCCCAAATCATGGTATCAACAACAGAGGCAGGCAACCCCTTTTCCATCAATATGGAGGTTTCAGCAGCCAAGCTGTTAAAGCCAGAGTTTGTAAATTGGGATGGCGTAGCTACCCCTGGGTGAGAAGATTTGGATCCTTGGGCAAGACATGTCGGTCTACTGCCAACCGCACGACATCTGCGAACCAAACTCTTCTTGGCCAACAAGGGGCCACTAGTATGGCTGGTACCCGCTCCTGGGCTATCTTGCGCAGACCCTGCCCAGGAGAGGAAACGGAGAGAACACATAGAGAAGCCGAAACTCCATCCAAGGTATTGCCAGGGCATCCGTGGCGAAGGCCAGAGGATCCCGATAGAGAGACAAATCTGGGAAGTTTGTGATTGTGACGGGACGCGAACAAGTCCACGTCCGGCTGACCCCAGCGGTGACACAGGGAGAGAAACACCCGGTTGTTGAGGGACCATTTCCCCAGATGAGACGACCCCCTGCTCGGGGAGTCCGCCACCTGGTTCTCCACCCCTGGGATGTAAACCACTGAGATGCAGGGAACATGCTGTTCAGCCCAAGACAGAATCAGGGACACTTCCTGGAAGGCTCCCTCCCTGATGGTTGATGTAGGCAACTGTCGTCTGGTTGTCTGAGCGGATCTGAACAGCCCAACCCCTGAGGTGAGTGCATAGGCGAAAAAGAACCAACCTGATCACCCTCAGTTCCAGGACGCTGATGGAAGCATGAACCTCCTGTGGCCCCCACTGACCCTGGAACCTCAGGGACTTCCAGAAGCCTCCCCAGCTAGTCAGACTGGCATCCGTGGTGACCGTTTCCCAGCACGGGGGCAGGAAGGACCTGCCCCCCAGAAGGTTCCTTGAGTCCAGCCACCACGAGAGAGACTGTCTGGCCAGGGGAGACAGAACAAATTCCTGATCCAGGGACACAGGGTCCCGCTCCCAAACTGACAAGAGGCGCAACTGGAGAGGTCTCATGTGAAACTGAGCAAAGGGGACTGCCTCGAAGCAGGACACCATCAGGCCCACCACTGCATCCCCTGACGGATGGAGGGATGAGGATACGACAGCAGAGCCCGAGCCTGCAGCTGAAGACCTTTCACCTTCTGCTGAGGAAGGAACACCTTGACCTGAGAGGTATCCAGCGTCATGCCCAGAAAGGTCCTCACCAATGACGGGGACAGAGAAGACTTGGGATAGTTGATCACCCAGCCGAAAAACTCCAGAGTGTATATCACCATTTGAGTGTCCCGCTCCGCCTGAGGAAAAAACTTGGCCACAATCATTAGCAGAGCCATCACTCACGTCAGCACCTTGGTGAACACCCGAGGTGCCGAGGTGATACTGAAGGGTAGAGTCACAAACTGGTAATGCTGACCCTGCAGCTCGAACCTTAGAAATCTCCGATGACCTGGGAAGATAGGCACATGAAGATAAGCATCCTTGATGTCCACAGTGGTCATGAAGCCACGGCCCCCTCTGGGAATGCGAAAGGAAGGGAGGGGGGCAGAGGACCCCCGAAAGTGCCAAGACTGCCTCCTACGCTGAGGCAGCATTCCATCCCACTGGCGCGACCAGACATAGCGGCGCATAGCCACCAATAGCGCAAAGGTCCTTCCACACAGCCGCACAGCATCATCCATAGCAGTAAGTATAAAGGCCACAACATCACTGCAAAGTAAGAGAGTCCTATATTCCTCCCCCCCACTACCAGCTGTTGTGCCATCAAGGAGACGTTTAAGCAGTTTCTTAAGGGCAATAGCAGTAATGGCGGCAGCACATACAGGGCGCAAGCCAGCCCCCACACAGGTAAAAGCATGGCAGGCCACTTGATCCATGCGCCGGTCCATACCGTCCCTCAGAGTGGTAGTGTCAGAGGAAGGCATGACCGAAGTATTGGACAGGCCTAGCACGGGAGCATCTACTTCAGGGGGAAATGACCACCTCGTAACAAGATCAACGGGAAAGTGATACCTTTTATCCAAACCCTTGGGCACTGCATGCAACTTGTTAGGACATTCCCATTCTTTAAGCACCAAGGTGGTAAAATGTTCCTGCTCAGGGAACTCTAGACTCTGTTTACCAGGGCGTAAAAGCTCCCCCTGCTTTCTTTTAGCTACCTCAGGGGGAGCAATGTGCAAAATTTCAAAAATATGTGACAGCAGATTATCAGTGTCCTCAGGGTACCATGATTCCTCTCCGGACGCAGACATAGGGTCACTATCGCAACCCTCCTGCTGGTCCCCAGAGGAGTCAGAATCCTGGGAGAGCTCCCCCATCTCAAAGGGGTGACAGTCACCAAGCTCATCAATCCCCACATACATCTCAGTAAGGGAAGCAGGCCTGGGGTCCATGTGTCTCTTCTTGCTGGAGGCCTTCCAAGGAGCATTGCTGGCAAGCTGCTTTTCAATGTTAGCCACCCGCAGAGCCAAATCAGAATGTGACTCCCTGCCAACATTCCCCTCACTGGGGCCCAATTGCAGGAGTGGGGGAGTAGGTGAAGCGGAGTGAGGCGCAGAGCTGGGAAGCGAAGCAGTCAAACCAGCTTGAAGCGCAAGGACACTTTCAGTGCACGGCACGCACACCGTGACACTGTTACTCACAGGAGATACCCCACACATGGAACATAGCCGTGCTTGCCCCGAAAGGCCCCCAAGCGCGCTATCCCCAGAAGCCTCCATATGGGGATTAGCACAGGCACAATAGGCCAGCAGTGGGTACAGGCTAAAGACAGAAGCCACCCGGGATGCCCTCCCACGGGTTGCCCCCAGAAGTTAATAAAGGGGGGAATGAGCGGGAGGAAGGAGTGGAGCCGGGAGAAACCACAAACCAATGGTATCCTGCCTGAAAGACATAAGTAAAAACACACATGAGCATCCCACAGCAAATACACCCCGATTCAATAAAAAAAAACCCCAAGGGGGACTCACAGACCAAAGACACCGCAGGGTCACACAGGCACAGACCGCTGGATAAGGCGACCCGCTGGAGGAAGCAGCGCTGCAGCCAGGAAGGGAGAAAAAGAACCCAAAGGAAAAAGAGAGGACGCAGTCGCCAAACTACTTACCCCCTCAGAAGCTAGGACAGAAACTCTGCATCCCTATTAGGCTCACCATAAAGCCTACGGCCGGCTACCCTTTGTGTTACAGGGTCTGCGGCTTGGAGCTGCGCTCCAGGAGCACTTGACCCTAGTGCTCTCCTACCCTCACCCGATTTGTCAGCCGAGGCTGGGAGGCAGTGAGGGTACAGAAACGGGTGGAAATAGAGTTGCAGGGCCGCAGGCTTGTTTGCCCCGCTCACCTGCGCAAGAGAGAGAGAGAGAGAGACATCTGCTAACTTGGCACTGCAGAGAGAACACTGGGAAACTCTATAGTTAAGCCCGTATTTATAGGGAGCCGGGACAAGCCACAGCTTTTCTGCAGTACCACTGCGCCACCTTGTGGCGGAATAACCCAACTGTTATGAATACCGAAGCGGACCGTGCCATGCAATAAAGAAAATAAGCTCCACTCTCCCACTGTCATGAATTAACTAAGTGATGTCAAGTGATGGCCCTTTCATGGCAGCCTGGGTAGGGTGGCACCTTGTGTAGGAAGATCTCCCACAACACCCTTAATCTTTTCCTCCTGTGCCTACCCAAAATATCTCTACTCTTCCTCATCAATTTGGAACTCTGCAAATTGGTGCCCAGGAATGGCAGCTTGGGAATGGGCTGCTGGTACAGGAAGATGTTCCTTCCTTACCTGATTATTATTGTTTATATTGCGCCATCATTTTCCGTAGTGCTGTACAAAGTAGTAATTAAAGACAGGGTAGAAACATACAGAACATAGATTATTACAAATGCAGTGTTTACAATGAATATTCTGAATACAAGATACAATAGGAGAGAGCGCCCGGCCCTTGAAGGCTTACAGTGTAAAGGATGAGGGTTGAAGACGAGGAGGAAGGATCACAAACAGTCAGTATTCAGCTATATGGCATGTGCCCTTTAGAGAATAGCTTTGGATCAAACAAAGCGGGGTCCACAGACACTTAATTTAATAGGTGAAGTGGTTTATTTAGTCCATAAATAAAAAAATCAGATGTTTTAGAAAACGTTTTGGATAAAATAACCACATAACCTTATGAAGTTGAGTGTCGATGGACCCGGCTTTGTTTGAAACCTCTTGGTTCGTCCAGTAAATCACCTTGATCACCTTGATTTACAGGGCATGAATTAGCTCTCCTTCGATGGGCAATCATTGGCGTTCATATTAATGCCTGGCAATGAACTCTGAATAATTTGACTCCCCCTCCCCCTCAGGCTGCGCACACTCACTGCCAGCCATTCAGATATGCCTGGCAGTGGGGAGCATGCACTGGATGGAGAGGTGCTGGGGATGACAGCAGGGGCTCTTGCATGTGCTGTAGGATCACAGGATTGTAGTGAGTACTGGGGTCATCAGGGGGTTTTATGGGGCAACCCAAATCAGGATGTCCCCATGCCAGCTGTAACCCAGCCCTAAAATCTTTAAGACTTCAACCGGACCTTTAGCATGATTTAATGAAAAACCCAAACCCTTAAAAAACTATTCCCCAGCATCTAATATTAATATATTTTAAGTTTTTAGTCACTTACTTAATTTTCCTTCCCCATTGGGCTGCAACTCTGTTCAGGAGACTCTAGGATGTGGAAGTCGCCATCTTGACTGTGACAGACAGCCTTTTGGATTTTAAAGGCCCTGTTTCTGCCCTTGGACTTTTGCATAGACTCATTACTTTCATTTTCTTGAGCATGTCACAGACAATGTCATTGTGCTATTGATTACGTTACAGACTGTCATTGTACTGTTGATTGTGTTACAGACTGCTATTGTTCTACTGATTGTGTTACTGGCAGAGTTGAGGGATTGTGTGGCCTGCTCCCATTGGTCTGTGCGTTTGTCATGCAGTTCTCCATCAGGTCCACGGGGGAGGTCCCCTTGCATGGAGACTTGCATATAAGGCACAGGGTGGCACTAATAAAGGAAGTTCATCTTCACCCTCAATACTGAGTTCTGTCTCTTATTGGGGGAAACGCTATATTACAATTCACTAGCCCTTGTAAGGGCTGTTCCTGTTTTCCTCACGGATGACTCTGGAATTCCTGCAGCACCTCTCACCATTGGGAAAAGGACGTCTCTGGCGGGGAAACCCTCCGGCGATAAGGGTTATCGCTACATTGACTCATAAGCATCAAATACTTAGGAGAGGAGAGCGAGATAAAGTGCATGGGGCGGGGTTATAGCTGTGCTTTGCACAGACAGAGCAGAGCTGGGGTCAGGGAAAGGACAGCAATCCCAGAATGCAGAGTGACAAAGTCAGAAGAAACTTCCTGTTTGCAGGCTGCCTGATGCGCCATGAGCCGCCATCTTGGATGCTTAAAGGCTCATAACATGCAGTAGATACAGGTAGGGAAATTTATAATGTGGGCAATCTGTATGTACAGGGTGGAGGAAACATATAAGATATGCTCTTATTCAGGATGAAGGTCCGCTTTAATGCCTGGCAATGAATTCTGAATAATTTGATTTCCCACTCCCTTTTAGACTGCACACACTCACTGCCAGCCATTCAGATATGCCTGGCGGCGCTGCATGCACTGGATGGAGGGGTGCTGGGGATGCCAGCGGGGGCTCTTGCATGTGCTGTGGGATCTTAGGATTGTGGTGAGTACTGGGGTCAACAGGGGGTTTCACAACCATGCCAGCTGTAACCCAGCCCTGGAATCTTTTAGACTTCAGAGTCAGGTTACATGAATTTTGGTCTGCCCTAAAGGGTGTGGCATCACTTCAAAGTGGACCAATTAGCAGGGTTTTTACTATCCTAGTGATTGGTCCTCTTACCTGGGGCAACCTGATTTGGGATGCCCTGCTGTGTGAAACCCCCCAGATCGCCCACACCACTTACCTTTCCACAATGACCAAGGTGCATGTGCGGGCTCTTGTTCAATCAGCGCTTTATGTCGTGCATACTAATGCATGGCCTAAAGCATTGGTTTAGACAGAACTTCGTTATAGGGAGCGGGGGCAGCAACATCCCTGGTATCCCTGCATAATGCACCCACCCCCCATGCAGCCTAACAGAATGGCTCGACGCAGAGATGCAGTTGCGCCCGGCGATTGCGGCGAGGGGCTGGCGGAAAGACGATTGTTGGCCATCTTCAGAGGCCTCCCATAGTGGGGCATCCCAGACCAACTGGTCATTGGTTCACTTTAAAGTGGAGCAGAACCCAGGATTTCGACTATCCTGGGTTTTGGTCCTTGCTCCCCAGGGCACCCGTTCGGGGGTGCCCCACTGTGTGAAACCCCCAGGTTGCCAAGCGCAACTCACCTTTTCCGGGTCCTGCGACGCATGCGATGCTCATACAATCAATGCGCTCAGAGCCGCTGAAATTGCGCTATCTAAGCCAGCACATCCGAGCTTGCTGGCGGCCGCATCCCCCGCTTCCCTCTAACAGGGACCGTGCCCACGCCGGCCATTCTCAAATGCCTGGCGTGGGTAGGCGCCCAGCTAGAGGGATAGCGGGGATGCGACTGCCAGCGAGCTTGCGCCGTAGGACCGGGAAGCAAGGTAAGTGTACGGGGCAACATGGGGGGTTTCACACAGCGGGGCATCCCGATTTCTGATAGATTCCCGGGCCGATCGCGCTGGGTTTTGGTCCACTTTAAGCAGAGGATGGTAACATTTTTTACTAACAGTTGCATGTTCAGGGCCAGTGGAGGACAAGAAGGAATTGCGCTCAGGGCTTGTTTTGTAACACCATTTAATCTCAAGTAATATACATTTATATGAATCACTGAATTAATGATGATCGCTATTATATTAGTGCCACATTCTATTATCAGGAACACTCTGCAGGAGTCCAGGCTGTCATCCTTATAATGAAACCCAGGTGTTTTTACAAATGTTGCATTTTGATTGGATAAGATTTATCGTGTATTTCGGGGATGCCCCCTCATGGGTCACCTCCAGCTCACCTATTACATTCTAAAGCATACTTTACCCCCTGCAGAAAAAGATACATTATGATGACTTGTTAATATTTCTTCCTCTAAGAATACCAGAATAATGGAATACTTCATCACAGTGTTGGAAGAACACAACCTTCATATAAAAAGCCAGAAAAGGAGGGGCAGAGGGGGCTCAGCAGGGGGCTGAAGGGCAGATCCACACACTGGAAGTGCTGATCCTGGAAAATGAGGATATGGAGGCAAGACACCTTGTGAGCCACCATGGCCAAAAGTTTTCCCTTTTCCAGTGAGGTGAGCTTCAGCAGATCTTTTGGATTGCTATCTGCTACATAGTTACTATATACTGGTTCGTAAATACAACAGAAGTACTATATACACATTATCAGGGCCAATTAAGTGTGGTGGAGGCCCGCGGGCAAAAAAAATGGTGGAGGCCCCAGATACAGTATTTTTTTGCCAAGTAACTGATTGGTGGTTGTCTGGCACCCGCCTACCTACTGGAACATCAGATGGAGTCCCTTGTGCCACCATTGTGCGGGTGCGTGTTGCTCGGGAACTCCTGCTTTGCCATTCTGGGTGGGGGGTAGTGTAGTCGCCCGGCTGGTTCCCTGCATTGAGCTGCCAGCGGCTGTGCTTGGTGGCTTATGTGCAGTGACAGCTCTGCACGCATCACTGTAGCGTTGCTGGCGGCGGCTTTGCTGCTCTAGATTCTCCGTCCCGCCCTGTGGTGGCTTTGGCTGCAGGTTTGCAAAAACAAAAAAGGCTTGTCCAGGCGCGGAGGGCCCCACTGCCACCACAGCGGCCCGTCACACCAAAGACTGAAAAGCCTCCTGGACCAGATCATAACCCAAAGGCTGGTGGAGGCCCTCTTTGCAGGGCGGTGGAAGTCCTGGGACGTGCACCCCTTGCACCCCCCTTATAATCCGGCCCTGCACATTATCATACCTTTTAACTTTTCATGGTTGGAAAGAGAGACAATTGTTAAATTAAGCTACGTCCCCTCATTGGAGGATGGATGAAGCCACGCCCCCTCACTGAAGGATGGATAGTAGATAGAGGTTGTAACAATTACAACAATATAAACACTTTGAATAGGCAAATTAATCATTTACTGATCTGCATGTTATACCTCAAAGAGGGACAAAGGAGAACAAGGGACAAGGGGACATGGACTCAAAAGAGGAACAGTCCCTCCCACTGCTGCTGGAGGATGTGCAGGGGAGGCACAGAGCCATTGCTACCATAGATGCCCAGTCTGGTTCCAGTCTGGGCAATTATGGGGCCCGGGTAGTACTTGGAAGTAGTGTTTGGCGAACCCGAACTTTGCCAGTTGGGGTTCCCAAACCCGACCACACAGACTTCAGCCAGAAGTCCCTGTCAGAGTTCGGCCGAACCCAAAAAAGCTGAGCAGCTAACCAGCGTAACCTTATGCAGAGTGTGCAGCAGCAGGAAGTGGCTGTAGACTTACCTGAGATGGTCACCCTCATGAGTAAAAACACTGGCAGCAGCTAGCAGCACTTCTAGTGCCAGCAGCCAGTGTCCTCACTCATAGGGGCGGCCATTTTTTTGAAGCCCCAGGCGAGGGGCAATTTGACATTATAGTGTCCGGCTTGGCACCAGGGCTTCGGCCCTGCTTGTTGCGCTTCGTCGCTCGCTCTGGCTGCGGCAATGATAGGCTGATGCTGTGGCCAAGAAGTCACAACACTGACACTGTTCACCGGCTCAGGTAAGTGTACAGTTGCTTCCTGCTGCTGCAAACTCTGCATTAGCTTAAAGGGGACCCCTCATTCGCTCCCACCACCTGCTCGCTGCAATTTATTTATTTAAAATTACATATGAGGGGCGACCAGTAAGCGGGTGAGAAGTGGGGGGGGGGGGGGGGGAAGTCTGTCAAGGTTGCCCCTTATATGTAATTTCGAGTCATTTTTGGCTTCCCAACAAAGGGGACCAGGTTTGGGTACCCAAACCGAACATGTGTTCAAAGTTCGGCTAAACTTGCCGAACCTGAACTTACAGGGGTTCACCCAACACTGCTTGGAAGTCTTGGTCAGGCTCTTCAAACCAATGTCAGACATTTCTAGTGGTGTGAAATGTTGCGTTGCTGGAAAATCCCATCAGCCCCAGGGAGTATCTGCATGTATGAAGTTGCACTTGACCTGCAAGGATGGATTCATACCCTAATCGGGTGAGTGTCACTTCCACATGTGGCCCAGAGAATGCCATGAAAACCTTGCCCAGACCATAATGCTGCCACCGCCACCAACTTGTGTTCTATCAGCAATGCTGCAGGGTGTGTGTTCTCTCATGTCCATCCATTCAATGAAGCAGAAAACATGGCTCAATCCTTTGCCAATCAGAGGAGGTCCAAATCTGATACTGTGGTGCAAATTGAAGCCTTTTCTGCAACTTGGGCCTTATTTAACAAGGGATAGCACCAGGTAGCGACTGGTGAGCGACCGGTAATGACGGGCCCCGCCACGAGAACGCCGGCTCCCCACCACAATCACACATTTATCAAGCCGATTCTGCTTAGCGACTGAGATAGCGCCACTCATTCATCATTATTCCAGCCTCAGCGCCAGCGTCCGACCTTGAACAGCGACAGGTATGACCTCTCGCTACCTGGCGCTCTCCAATGCAGTTCAATGGAACAATCTTTAAAAAAAAATTCTGTGACCACTTCTGCAATGTTAGATTTTTTTTAAGGTAAAAAAATTTGTGCAGAATTGATATTAAAAGGTCTGATATTAATGTATTCATATTACAAAATGTTTTTATAAACTTGTTTTTTTTGGTTGCCAAAAATATGGTTGTTTGGGGGTTAAAAAACTACTTTTAACCCATCGCCGCCAGCGCTCTGGGGTTTAAACAAGCATTTTACTGCGCGAGAATTTTTTGACCGTGATTTGTTAATGAATATGGTGGGAGCCGGTCACTATGGCCAGTCGCTATCATGCGCTCCCATACAGTGCGGAACCTGTCAAACAGCGACTCCTCACCCAATATTCAACATTACTGCAAACCGACTGAGTCGCTATCAACTACCAAACAACGGCCAAGCACAGCGACTACTAGCGGGCGCTGTGAAAATACTGCTACAGTCGCTCAACTGTCGCTACCTGCCGCTATTAATGAATCGGCCTCCCCGTTAGAAGAGGTGCAGTGACTATCTGTTTTGGAGCCCCATACATGATTCCATGAAATGTGTTAGGCATACTTTTGGTGGCCCCCTGTATCATTATGGCAGCAAGCTGCTCCACGGTAGCGTTTCAGCCCATCCGTGCGCACCTTTGCATCCGGCATTTACCTCCCACATCAATAGCAAGTGGCACTCTGCAGTTTTCACGTTGCTTATTTGCAGTGGTGCCATTTGGCCACTCACCATATCCTTTCACCACAGCAGCACACAAACTGCACAGCGTCAGAAATACTCTGTCACCCTTGGACTAAAAAACTAAAATCTTCCCTTTTTGAAACTCTTATAAATGGTCCATTTTACCCATGACTGCAGCAAACCCTTGCCACATGCCGCAGCTGCATCCCCCTAGCATACCTCTAGCTAGGAGCGCACCCACGCCAGGCCTTTCTGAATGGTTGGCATTGGCACAGCCACAGCTGGAGCGGGGATGTGGCCAGCGGCGCTTGCTCCATTGGGGTTTCTGAGTTTAGAGCGGCAAAGGAAATCTGAATGGAATGAGCACTGCTGATCGGCTGAACTTCCCATGCATGGGAATAAGGAAAAGGTGAGTTTGCGGCCGATCTCCGGTTATACACACAGCAGAGCATCCTGAATCGGGATGCCTACTAGTTTTTGATGTCTACCAAAGTCTGATGGGTCAGTGCCAGGGCTGTACAGTATATAGGGACGGATGAGCTGGGCCTGGGTGCAAAGGCCATTGTGTAGGCATGGGGAGGGGGGGCGACTTCCAAGCCATCCTGTTTTCTGCAGATGGGTTTGGATTACTGTTAGTGGTGGGGGAAAATACCATTTTGTGAGATACTCACCTGTAAAATGGGTATTATAAGTATGTCACACACCCCGCTTCAAGATATCCATAACATGTGGTAATACCGACCTGAAGAGGGCGTTCCTGCAGAGATGATAGCAAAAAGAAAGCCCCTCCCTGATCCATAAATACCTGGGACCTCCCACTCATTACCCAGTATAAAGAAGCAGTAAGGTAAGGGACCAGGAAGAGGCAAATATAAGTCAAAACAACGCAAAGTTCACAATATAAAGGATCCAGAATACAAGAAGGGCGGGTGAAGCGGGGTGTGTGACATACTTATAATACCCATTTTACAGGTGAGTATCTCACAAAATGGTATTATTCTAAGTATGTCACACACCCCGCTTCAAGATATCCATAACATGTGGGACATCCAATAGCAGTGTCCATAAAAGGGCGGGGATCCAAAACAAGGCAACAATATACAACTTAAACCACAACAGCTTGCAGAACTTTGCGGCCAAAAACAGCATCCGCTGAGGCCCGAACATCAACCTTGTAAAACTTGGAAAAAGTGTGAACAGAGGACCAAGTAGCGCCCTTGCAAACTTGTTCAACAGAGGCCTGGTGCTGAAAAGCCCAGGACGCCCCAACCGCACGAGTAGAATGAGCAGTGACACGAAAAGGGGGACTCCTCCCCTTGGCAGAATAGGCCCCAATGATGGCCTGACGAATCCATTTATTAATGGAAGATTTGGCAGGAGCCAAACCTTTCCTAGGCCCAAAGGGCACCACAAAAAAAGCATCAGTCTTACGAAAGGAAGACGTAACCACCAGATAATATTTCACAACACGAACTACATCCAAGGAATGCAGCGCCCTTTCCTTGTCGTTGCTGGGATTAGGACATAGAGAAGGCAGAACAATGTCCTGATTCAGATGAAAGGCAGAGACCACCTTAGGAAGAAAATCCGTCTTGAAACGAAAGACAACCTTGTCCTGATGCCTTTCGAAGTACGGAGCTTTAATGGATAAAGCTGCCAACTCAGAAACACGCCTAACCGAAGTGATAGCCACCAAAAAGGCCACCTTTTGAGTAAGTGAAGACAAAGCAACCTCATTCAAGGGCTCAAACGGAGGACCCTGAAGAGCAGAAAGAACCAGGTTCAAATCCCAAACTGGAACAAAGGGCTTCCTAGGAGGCCGTACATGCGTAACTCCTTGGAAAAAGGTCTTGACTAAGGGATGAAGTGCAAAGGACCTTTGAAAGAACACCGCCAGGGCAGAAACCTGCCCCTTCAAGGTACTAAGTTGAAGCCCCAGATCCAAACCATGTTGAAGAAACTCCAGGATTCTGGAAATGGAGAACTCCCGACAAGAGAAAGACCTACTTTCACACCAGTCAATATAGGACCTCCAAGTCCTATAGTAAATAGTAGAGGAAGAATGCTTCCTGGCGCTAATAAGAGTCTGAATCACTGCGTCAGAAAGACCTTCCTCCTTCAAGATGGCGGTTTCAGCAGCCACGCTGTCAAAGCCAGCGAAGGTAAATTGGGATAGAGTAGCCGACCCTGGGTGAGCAGGTCCGGCAGTAGAGGCAGAACGAACTGATCCTCTGCCAGTCATACCAGGTCTGCGAACCAAACCTGCCTTGGCCACCTTGGTGCCACCAGAATCGCCGACGCGCCCTCCAGGGCCAGCTTGCGCACCACTCTGGCTACCATTGGAAACGGAGGGAACAGGTAAAGAAACCCCAGATCCCTCCAGTTCAGAGACATGGCATCCACCGCCAGAGCCAGTGGATCCTGCGAGAGAGACACAAAGACCGGAAGCTTGTGATTGTGGCGAGAGGCAAAGAGGTCCACCGCCGGGAACCCCCACCTGAGGCAAATCGAACGAAACACCTGGGGACTGAGAGACCACTCCCCCTGACGAGAGGAGGCCCTGCTCAGAGAGTCCGCCTCCGTGTTCTCTACTCCCGGAATGTAGACTGCTGAGATACACGGGACGTGGCTCTCCGCCCAATCCAGAATCAAAGACACTTCCCTGAGGGCACTCCTGCTGCGAGTCCCCCCCTGGTGATTGATGTAAGCAACCGCCGTCCGGTTGTCCGACCGGACCTGAACAGGCAGGCCCCGCAACTGATGAGTCAAGCGAAACAGAACCAACCTGATGGCTCTCAACTCCAGAACATTGATGGGCTCGTGAGCCTCCTGCGGGCCCCACAGACCCTGAAACTGGAGGTCCTTCCAAACACCCCCCCAACCTGACAGACTGGCATCCGTGGTGACTGTTTCCCAACACGGAGCCAGAAATGATCTGCCCTTCAACAGATTGACCGACCCCAGCCACCATTGCAGGGATCAACGAACTCGGGAGTCATCAGGAAGGACTGATCCAACGATAGAGGAGACTTGTCCCAAACCTTCAACAGATGAAGCTGAAGCGTCCTTGTATGAAACTGCGCAAAGGGAACTGCCTCGAATGAGGCCACCATTAACCCCACCAGCCTCATCCCTAGGCGGATGGCCGGACGAGGGGCCGACAAGAGAAGCCGAACTAACTCCTGAATCAAAAGAATCTTGGCCTGGGGCAGAAAAACCCTGGCCTGCGAAGTGTCCAGAGACATTCCCAGAAAGGTCACTACTCTGGACGGAGAAAGAGAAGACTTGGGGTGGCTGATCACCCAACCGAACCTCTCCAGAGTGGACACCACCACTCTGGTGTCCAACTCCGCTTGGTTGAAAGAAGAGGCCATGATCAGAAGATCGTCCAAATAGGGCACAATGCGGATACCCTGAACCCTGAGCAGAGCCATCACCCCCGCTAGTACCTTGGTGAACACCCGAGGAGCCGAGGTGAGACCGAAAGGGAGTGCCACAAACTGAAAATGCCGATCCTCCACCACGAACCTGAGAAACCTCTGGTGTGCTGGAAAAATCGGAACGTGTAGATAAGCATCCTTGATGTCTATGGACGTCAGAAAGTCTCCCTGATGAAGAGAGTGAATAGCCGAACGCAGCGTTTCCATGCAGAATTTCCGCGGCCGGATGAACCTGTTGAGAAACTACAGATCCAAGATGGGTCGGACCGATCCGTCCTTCTTGGGTACTGTGAACAGATTGGAATAAAAACCCCTGCCCTGATCTGAGGGGGGCACTGGGCAAATGACAGCCATGTCCAGAAGATTCTCTACTGCCACCAGGAGCCCCTGCGCCGCCAGAGGCTCCGAAGGCATCCGAGACCTGAAAAATCTGGAAGGGGGGCGGAGCTCGAACTCCAGCTTGTAACCGGAAGACACCACTTCCCGGATCCATCTGTCCGAGACCTCTTGATCCCAGATCTGGGAGAAGTGTCGCAGCCGTCCCCCCACCCGCATGGGTGAGGGCGCCCCCTCATTGCTGAGCCGGCTTAGTAGCCGGTTTGGGCTTAGAGCCCCAACTGTATCCTGGACGGGCACGTCCTCTGCCCCTGCTCCCAGAACCCAGAATCTCCTCTGGAAGAGGGGAATGCAAATCCCCTGCCAGATCTGGCCCCACGAAAGGAGGGGGTAAAAGAAGGCGCCCCCCCGAAAGGGACGGCGTTGTTTCTTGCGTTGAGGTAACCTACCACCCTTGGTGACAGAGTCCAATGTCTCTCCAAAGAGCCGTAATCCAACAAAAGGTAGAGCCGTCAGTGACTTCTTGGACATAAAATCGGCCGCCCACTGGCGCAGCCACACCGACCGCCGAATAGTCACCAGCAGAGCCGACGTCCTACCACACATCATCAAGGTGTCATCCAAGGCTGTTAACACAAAAGATAAAAACAACTCACACCGTTTAAGGCTAAGGAACTCGGCACTACCAGGACGAAGCCCGGAAGAAGTCAACAGGTCCCTGACCACAGACCTGGCAGCCAACACCATTAGCGCCGAAGCGCAAACAGGCCGCATGGCTGACCCAACGCTAGCAAAACCATGACAAGCCATCTGGTCAATGCGTTTATCCTCTCCATCCTTGAGGGTGGAACAATCAGGTCTATTTAAAACCGAGGAGTTGGACAACCCCAAAACCGGTGCATCCACCTCGGGGGGGATGCCCAGCGCTTAACCGCCTCCGAAGGGAAGGGATATTTCTTATCCCACCCCTGAGGAATGCCAGGAAGCCGAGCCGGCCTGTCCCATTCCTTAGCAATAATTTTGTCAAAATGCCTTTGCGTAGGAAACTCCAAGCGCGGCCTGGATTCCTCAAATAACTCACCCTTCTGCTGTGACGCCTCCTCGGGAGGGGAAATATTCAGAACCTCCAACATCAGAGCCAGAGCGTGAGGAGTATCCGAGGATCTCCCCAAGTCACCAAGCTCGGCATCAGCGCCAAAAGACTGCTCATCGTCCGAAATATCTGAGTCCTCATAAACCTCCCCTTCCTCTAGCGGGGAATAATCAGACCAATCCAGATTATTAACGTCATCAAGGTCATCCACCGGCGGAACCGGCGACAAATGCTTTCTCTTAGCCGGAGCCTTATGGGCGACCGAGCTGGAGATAATTTTTTCAAGGTTAGCCAATCTGGCGCACATCTCAGATTGCAGCTCCCTGCCCATGACAACCTCACACGGGGTGCGTATCAAGGTGGGAGGAGGAGATGAAGCGACCGGCGGTGCTGACCCAGACGCCTGGGGTTCGGACTGCCGCATAATAGTTTGCTGTGCACATGGTATACACAGAAGTACATCGTCCCCAGTAATGGATACCCCACACAACATACACTTCCGGGGATGCCCCGAAGGGGTCCCGAGCCCAGTATCCGGGGATGCCTCCATAAGGTGAACTTTTAATAGTCGCTATGACCCAGGGAATTACGCCAATAGACAACCCGGGATGCCCCTTTAATGTCCCGAGTGGGAGGATTTATGAACAATAAAATGAACCCAGGGACCTAGGACCGGGAGAAACCCCCTAAATACTACTGGAGATCCTCCTGATAAACCTCCGCCTGAAAGACACAGAAAGAACTTATGAGGCGATAAGGAACAAAAACACACATGCAAACAAAGCAGGATGGGGAAGAGGGGGGCCACAGGCCACTCACAGTACCACGGGAACTTGTAATGGCGACCAGACCGTGAGGAAGAGGCTTTTCTGACAAGAAGAGGAGAAGGGGGCGTGGTCAGCGCGGGACGCGCGTGACGCCAAGCTCCCCCCTCCCCTCCTATGCAAAGCATTAGCTCCTCAGCGGCGCCAGGGATAGATGGGGGCGGGCAGCGGTGACGCGCCGCAAGACCGGCCCCGCCCCCAAGAGGACAATCGTGAGGGGAGGTCCCCTCAGAAAAAGAGGCGCCAAAACCGGCCGGCGCTGCAGCGTATGTGCGGCCGCGGCGCTTGGCCCATTGAAGAATAAACAGTAAAACATGTCATCCAGCACTCTAAGTACCGCAGCACACAATACAAGGAGGGACGGACCCCGGGCCCCGCGCCGAAGGTCTGGCCCGGCCCCCTCCACTACATAGCATCCATACAGTGCGTGAGGTAAACTACCTCCGCCATTATGAAGAAGAAGAAAAGCCCAGCACCGCACAGAGGCCTCCTCAAGAACGGCCGCGGCGCTGAAAATAATGACAGTTAAAGAGACACACACACCATAACTGTAGTAAAAGACAGAAAAGGTTAAGATCATAATAAAGAGAATAGTAAAGAGGGGACCCACACCCCCCATCCCCACTGTGGAAAGGGATCCTGGGAGGGCCATTCCAACGTTAAAACTAAGGGACAGGGCATCCCAAACCGGGGTCACCAACCCGGTGTAACCGCCTACCCTCTTGTATAGGGTCTCACGGTGGAGCGTTGCTCCTGAGCACCTGAGGTGCTAATAATACCATTTTGTGAAATACTCACCTGTAAAATGGGCATTATAAGTATGTCACACACCCCGCTTCAAGATATCCATAACATGTGGGTAATACCGACCTGAAGGGGCGTTCCTGCAGAGATGATAGCAAAAAAGAAAGCCCCTCCCTGATCCATAAATACCTGGGACCTCCCACTCATCACCCAGTATATAGAAGCAGTAAGGTAAGGGACCAGGAAGAGGCAAATATAAGTCATAACAACGCAAAGTTCACAAAATAAAGGATCCAGAATACAAGAAGGGCGGGTGAAGCGGGGTGTGTGACATACTTATAATACCCATTTTACAGGTGAGTATTTCACAAAATGGTATTATTCTAAGTATGTCACACACCCCGCTTCAAGATATCCATAACATGTGGGACATCCAATAGCAGTGTCCATAAAAAGGGCGGGGATCCAAAACAAGGCAACAATGCACAACTTAAACCACAACAGCTTGCAGAACTTTGCGGCCAAAAACAGCATCCGCTGAGGCCCGAACATCAACCTTGTAAAACTTGGAAAAAGTGTGAACAGAGGACCAAGTAGCGGCCTTACAAACTTGCTCAACAGAGGCCTGGTGCTGGAAGGCCCAGGACGCTCCAACCGCACGAGTAGAATGAGCAGTGACACGAAAAGGGGGACTCCTCCCCTTGGCAGAATAGGCCCCAATGATGGCCTGACGAATCCATTTACTAATGGAAGATTTGGCAGGAGCCAAACCTTTCCTAGGCCCAAAAGGCACCACAAAAAAAGCATCAGTCTTACGAAAGGAAGACGTAACCACCAGATAATATTTCACAACACGAACTACATCCAAGGAATGCAGCGCCCTTTCCTTGTCGTTGCTGGGATTAGGACATAGAGAAGGCAGAACAATGTCCTGATTCAGATGAAAGGCAGAGACCACCTTAGGAAGAAAATCCGGCTTGAAACGAAAGACAACCTTGTCCTGATGCCTTTCGAAGTACGGAGCTTTAATGGATAAAGCTGCCAACTCAGAAACACGCCTAACTGAAGTGATAGCCACCAAAAAGGCCACCTTTTGAGTAAGTGAAGACAAAGCAACCTCATTCAAGGGCTCAAACGGAGGACCCTGAAGAGCAGAAAGAACCAGGTTCAAATCCCAAACTGGAACAAAAGGCTTCCTAGGAGGCCGTACATGCGTAACTCCTTGGAAAAAGGTCTTGACTAAGGGATGAAGTGCAAAGGACCTTTGAAAGAACACCGCCAGGGCAGAAACCTGCCCCTTCAAGGTACTAAGTTGAAGCCCCAGATCCAGACCATGTTGAAGAAACTCCAGGATTCTGGAAATGGAGAACTCCCGACACGAGAAAGACCTACTTTCACACCAGTCAATATAGGACCTCCAAGTCCTATAGTAAATAGTAGAGGAAGAGCGCTTCCTGGCGCTAATAAGAGTCTGAACCACCGCGTCAGAAAGACCCTCCTCCTTCAAGATGGCGGTTTCAGCAGCCACGCCGTCAAAGCCAGCGAAGGTAAATTGGGATAGCGCAGCCGACCCTGAGTGAGCAGGTCCGGCAGTAGAGGCAGAACGAACTGATCCTCTGCCAGTCTTACTAGGTCTGCGAACCAAACCTGCCTTGGCCACCTTGGTGCCACCAGAATCGCCGAAGCGCCCTCCAGGGCCAGCTTGCGCACCACTCTGGCTACCATTGGAAACGGAGGGAACAGGTAAAGAAACCCCAGATCCCTCCAGTTCAGAGACATGGCATCCACTGCCAGAGCCAGAGGATCCTGCGAGAGAGACACAAAGACTGGAAGCTTGTGATTGTGACGAGAGGCAAAGAGGTCCACCGCTGGGAACCCCCACCTGAGACAGATCGAACGAAACACCTTGGGACTGAGAGACCACTCCCCCTGACGAGAGGAGGCCCTGCTCAGCGAGTCCGCCTCCGTGTTCTCAACTCCCGGAATGTAGACTGCTGAGATACACGGGACGTGGCTCTCCGCCCAGTCCAGAATCAAAGACACTTCCCTGAGGGCACTCCTGCTGCGAGTCCCCCCCTGGTGATTGATGTAAGCAACCGCCGTCCGGTTGTCCGACCGGACCTGAACAGGCAGGCCCCGCAACTGATGAGTCAAGCGAAACAGAACCAACCTGATGGCTCTCAATTCCATAACATTGATGGGCTTGTGAGCCTCCTGCGGGCCCCACAGACCATGGAACTGGAGGTCCTTCCAAACACCCCCCCAACCTGACAGACTGGCATCCGTGGTGACTGTTTCCCAACACGGGGCCAGAAAAGATCTGCCCTTCAACAGATTGACCGACCCCAGCCACCATTGCAGGGATCGACGAACTCTGGGAGTCATCAGGAAGGACTGATCCAACGATAGAGGGGACTTGTCCCAAACCTTCAACAGATGAAGCTGAAGCGTCCTTGTATGAAACTGCGCAAAGGGAACTGCCTCGAATGAGGCCACCATTAACCCCACCAGCCTCATCCCTAGCCGGATGGCCGGACGAGGGACCGACAAGAGAAGCCGAACTAATTCCTGAATCAAAAGAATCTTGGCCTGGGGTAGAAACACCCTGGCCTGCGAAGTGTCCAGAGACATTCCCAGAAAAGTCACTACTCTGGACGGGGAAAGAGAAGACTTGGGGTGGTTGACCACCCAACCGAACCTCTCCAGGGTGGACACCACCACTCTGGTGTCCAACTCCGCTTGGTTGAAAGAGGAGGCCATGATCAGAAGATCGTCCAAATAGGGCACAATGCGGATACTCTGAACCCTCAGCAAAGCCATCACCCCCGCTAGCACCTTGGTGAACACCCGAGGAGCCGAGGTGAGACCGAAGGGGAGTGCCACAAACTGAAAATGGCGATCCTCCACCACGAACCTGAGAAACCTCTGGTGTGCTGGAAAGATTGGAACGTGTAAATAAGCATCCTTGATGTCTATGGAAGTCAGAAAGTCTCCCTGACGAAGAGAGTGAATGGCCGAACGCAGCGTTTCCATGCGGAATTTCCGTGGCCGGATGAACCTGTTGAGAAACTTCAGATCCAAGATGGGTCGGACCGATCCGTCCTTCTTGGGTACCGTGAACAGATTGGAATAAAAACCCCTGCCCTGATCCGAAGGGGGCACTGGGCAAATGACAGCCATGTCCAGAAGGTTCTGCACTGCCAACAGGAGCCCCTGCGCCGCTAGAGGTTCCGAAGGCATCCGAGACCTGAAAAATCTGGAAGGGGGGCGGAGCTCGAACTCCAGCTTGTAACCGGAAGACACCACTTCCCGGATCCATCGGTCCGAGACCTCTTGATCCCAGACCTGGGAGAAGAGTCGCAGCCGTCCCCCCACCCGCAAGGGTGAGGGCGCCCCCTCATTGCTGAGCCGGCTTGGCAGCCGGCTTGGGCTTAGAGCCCCAACTGAATCCTGGACGGGCACGTCCTCTGCCCCTGCTCCCAGAATCTCCTCTGGAAGAGGGGAATGCAAATCCCCTGCCAGATCTGGCCCCACGAAAGGAGGGGGTAAAGGAAGGCGCCCCCCGAAAGGGACGGCGTTGTTTCTTGCGTTGAGGTAACCTACCACCCTTGGTGACAGAGTCCAATGTCTCTCCAAAAAGCCGTAATCCAACAAAGGGTAGAGCCGTTAGTGACTTCTTGGACATAAAATCTGCCGCCTACTGGCGCAGCCACACCGAGCGCCGAACAGTGACCAGCAGCGCCGACGTCCTACCACACATCATCAAAGTGTCATCCAAGGCTGTCAACACAAAAGATAAAAACAACTCACACCGTTTAAGGCTAAGGAACTTAGCACTACCAGGACGCAGCCCGGAAGAAGTCAACAGGTCCCTAACCACGGACCTGGCAGCCAACACCATAAGTGCCGATGCGCAAACGGGCCGCATGGCTGACCCAACGCTAGCAAAACCATGACAAGCCATCTGGTCAATACGTTTATCCTCTCCATCCTTGAGAATGGAACAATCAGGTCTATTTATAACCGAGGAATTGGACAACCCCAAAACCGGTGCATCCACCTCGGGGGGAGATGCCCAGCGCTTAACCGCCTCCGAAGGGAAGGGATATTTCCTATCCCATCCCTGAGGGATGCCAGGGAGCCGAGCCGGCCTGTCCCATTCCTTGGCAATAATTTTGTCAAAATGCCTTTGTGTAGGGAATTCCAAGCGCGGCCTGGATTCCTCAAACAATTCACCCTTCTGCTGTGACACCTCCTCAGGAGGGGAAATATTCAGTACCTCTAACATCAGAGCCAGAGCGTGGGGAGTATAAGAGGATCTCCCCAAGTCACCCAGCTCGGCTTCAGCGCCAAAGGACTGCTCATCGTCCGAAAAATCAGAATCCTCATAAACTTCCCCTTCCTCTAGCTGGGAATAATCAGACCAATCCAGATTATTAACATCCTCCTGGTCCTCCACCAGCGGAGCCGGTGACAAATGCTTTCTCTTAGTCGGAGCCTTACGGGCGGCCGAGCTGGAGATAATTTTTTCAAGGTTAGCCAATCTGGCGCACATCTCAGATTGCAGCTCCCTGCCCATGACGACGTCACACGGGGTGCGTGTCAAGGCGGGAGGGGGAGATGAAGCGACTGGCGGTGCTGACCCAGACGCCTGGGGTTCGGACTGCCGCGTGATGGTCTGCTGTGCACATGGTATACACAGAAGTACATCGTCCCCAGAAATGGATACCCCACACAACATACACTTTCGGGGATGCCCCGAAGGGGCCCCGAGCCCAGTATCCGGGGATGCCTCCATAAGGTGAACTTTTTTAGGAATAGTCGCTATGACCCAGGGAATTACGCCGCTAGACAACCCGGGATGCCCCTTTAATGTCCCGAGTGGGAGGATTTATAGCAATAATGAACCCAGTGATAAAGGATCGGGAGGGACCCCCTAAATGCTACTGGCGAACCTCCTGAACCACCATCTGAAGACAGAACAGAAGGGCTAATAAGGCTAATGAAGGCATAGAAAATCTTACATACAGAGGATGAGAAAAAGGGGATGGCCGGAGGCCACTTACAGAACCGACAGCAAGGAATGGCGACCGTGAGGGAATCCACCTGAGCTGCAGCCAGAAGGGGAGAAGGGGGCGTGGTCAGCACGGGACGCGCGGGACGCCGGGCAACGCCCCCCTTCCCCTCTCCACACAGGCAGAGCTCCGCAGCGGCGCCAGAGAAGGATGGGGGCGGGCAGCGGTGACGCGCCGCCACACCGGCCCCGCCCCCCCCAGTCAGCGTGAGGAGAATCTCCTCAGAAGAAAATGGCGCCAAGAGCCGGCCGGCGCCGCAGAGTAAAGAGCGGCCGCCGGCCCGGCTAGTATAAAAAAAACAGTCACATACACACACACAGTGTATTAAACATGCGAAAACGGGAGGGACGAGCCCCGGCCCCGCGCCGACGGTCCGGTCCCGCCCCCCCCCCTCCCCCCTAGAAGCACAGTATCATGGCGTGAGGTAAATACCTCCGCCATTAATAAAAGTGAACACCAGCTGAGGGAAGATGGGGGGAAAAAGACAGGTCAGCACCGCACAGGCCCTGTAAAACGGCTGCGTCCGTGAATACATTTAAAGAGACACTACACAACACCCTCAAAAGTATGCTGTCCTGTGAAAAGAATTAATTAAGAAGGGACCCACACTCCCTAATCCTACCTGTGGAAAGGGGATCCTGGGAGGGCCACTGAATGTTAAATAAGGGACAGGGCATCCCAAACCGGGGTCACCAACCCGGAGTAACCGCCTACCCTCTCATATAGGGTCTCACGGTGGAGCATAGCTCCTGAGCACCTAAGGTGCCGATATACCCTCGCCTGGACCCTCAGCCGAGGCTGGGAGGCATATGGAGTTCAGGGGAAAAAGGGGTCCAAACGGAAATAATAGCGGGCCGGGAGTCATCCCGGCTACCTGAAATCCCCCTGTGCAAGGAGGAGCCATCATCTTCTGACTTGCTCGCCGTCTGCAGAGATGGAAAACTGGGTGATGAGTGGGAGGTCCCAGGTATTTATGGATCAGGGAGGGGCTTTCTTTTTTGCTATCATCTCTGCAGGAACGCCCCTTCAGGTCGGTATTACCCACATGTTATGGATATCTTGAAGCGGGGTGTGTGACATACTTAGAATATACCCTCGCCTGGACCCGCAGCCACGGCTGGGAGGCATGTGTATTCTAGGGAAAAAAGGGTCCAAACGGAAATAATTAAGTAGCGGGCCGGGAATCATCCCGGCTACCTTAAATCCCCCTGTGCAAGGAGGAGACATCATCTTCTGACTTGCTCGCCGTCTGCAGAGATGGAAAACTGGGTAATGAGTGGGAGGTCCCAGGTATTTATGGATCAGGGAGGGGCTTTCTTTTTGCTATCATCTCTGCAGGAACGCCCTCTTCAGGTCGGTATTACCACATGTTATGGATATCTTGAAGCGGGGTGTGTGACATACTTAGAATATACACCTGGTCCCTCATCCTCCCAGATAGGGCTCAGTCATGGGAAGGGTGAACTGCCTGCTGCTATGGTAGAGGCACAGCATGGCACATACCTGTATGGGACAGCAACACCCCATAGGATGGGTGAGGAGGGGGCACTGCCTGCTGCTATGGTAGAGGCACAACATGGCACATCTCTGTATGGGGCAGCAACACCCCATAGGATGGGTGAGGAGGGGGCACTGCCTGCTGCTATGGTAGAGGCACAGCATGGCACATACCTGTATGGGGCAGCAGCAGTGCCATAGGATGGGTGAGGAGGGGGCACTGCCTGCTGCTATGGTAGAGGCACAGCATGGCACATCCCTGTATGGGGCAGCAGCAGCACCATAGGATGGGTGAGGAGGGGGCACTGCCTGCTGCTATGGTAGAGGCACAGCATGGCACATATCTGTATGGGACAGCAGCAGCAGCACCATAGGATGGGTGAGGAGGGGGCGCTGCCTGCTGCTATGGTAGAGGCACAGCATGGCACATACCTGTATGGGACAGCAGCAGCACCATAGGATGGGTGAGGAGGGGGCACTGCCTGCTGCTATGGTAGAGGCACAGCATGGCACATACCTGTATGGGGCAGCAGCAGCACCATAGGATGGATGAGGAGGGGGCGCTGCCTGCTGCTATGGTAGAGGCACAGCATGGCACATACCTGTATGGGGCAGCAGCAGCACCATAGGATGGGTGAGGAGGGGGAACTGCCTACTGCTATGGTAGAGGCACAGCATGGCACATACCTGTATGGGGCAGCAGCAGCACCATAGGATGGGTGAGGAGGGGGCACTGCCTGCTGCTATGGTAGAGGCACAGCATGGCACATATCTGTATGGGACAGCAGCAGCAGCACCATTGGATGGGTGAGGAGGTGGTGCTGCCTGCTGCTATGGTAGAGGCACAGCATGGCACATACCTGTATGGGACAGCAGCAGCACCATAGGATGGGTGAGGAGGGGGCACTGCCTGCTGCTATGATAGAGGCACAGCATGGCACATACCTGTATGGGACAGCAGCAGCACCATAGGATGGGTGAGGAGGGGGCACTGCCTGCTGCTATGGTAGAGGCACAGCATGGCACATACCCATATGGGACAGTCATCATTAAGTGTTTACCTCGCCCGTCTCTTTTTTCGCCTTCTCTTTGTGGGATGCTGCTGATGGGGGTTTTTGAGCAGCCGGAGGATTTTTTTGTGCAGATTTCATGAAGGCAGCGGCTGCGGCAACCGATACCTGGAGGAAAAAGACATGTCAGAGGTCTTCACGAATAATGGATAAGAACACATCCCTCACAAAAGCAAAGTCTGGTTTCCAGACAATATAGAGGTGGCCCCGCTCTCAGTCTCATCTCATGCAATATGGATCAGTTAACCCTCGCCTTGCCAGGCACTTTAGAGCACATTATTTGTAGAGAACAAATATCATGGTATTACATCAAAGCACCAGGTACTGAGTGGGAAGCGGCAGGGTCAGCTTTTTACCTGTGACCTGCGACACTTCATCTTCTCATTTACATAGAATTCTATTTCTTTTCCATTTTTTATATTTCTTTGAAAGAAAACCTGTGACCAATATACCAAGAATCTGCCTGAAACAAAATGCACAACATAGCATACAAATGAACTGGACCAGTAAAAAATGAGCGCCAACTGCTCGCCTGTGCTAATTTTGGGGAAGAGGAGGGTCAATGGATGGGAAGGTTTATAGGAGGGTGGGCCAGTGAATGGGAGGTATGGTGATCAATGTAGAGGGGAAAGTTAAAGGGAGGTGGGAGCATAGTGAAGGGAGGTCCATTAGAGGGGGCTGAGGATGGAAGGTGGGGGGTCATTAAAGGAGACAGTGGATGGGAGGTGGGGGGGGGCTCATTTGGAGGGGGCACAAGTGATGGAGAGTTGTGGTGGACATTGGAGTGGTTGGGAGCTTCATTTGAGGGGGCAGGGGATCGGAGCTTCATTTGAGGGGTCAGGGGAAGTCAATAGGAGGGGGCAGGGGATGGGAAGTTCATTGGAGGTGGCAGGGGCTGGGAGGTGCATTGGAGGGGGGTCAGTGGATGGGAGGTGATAGGTATTTGGAGGGGGGCAGTAGATGGGAGGTGGGGGCACAGTGGATGGGTGGTTGAGGTGTCATTGGACTGGGGCAGTGGATGGGAGGTGGGGATTTATTGTAGGAAGGGATGTAGGCAGTAGGTGGGAGGACAATGAGTGGAAGGTTGAGGGTTTATTGGAGGGGGGGGCAGGGGATGGAAGTCGGGGGCACAGTGGATGGGAGCTGGGGGTTTATTGGAGGGGCAGTAGATGGGAGGACAGGGAATGGGAGGTTTAGGGTTCATTAGAGAGGGGTGACAGTAGATGGGAGGTGGGGGTTCATTGGAGGGGGGAATTGGATGAGAGGTGGGGGATAATTGTAGTGGGGACAGTGGATGGGAGGTGAGTGGATCATTGGAGGTGGGGCAGATGATCGGAGGTGGGGTGTTCATTCGAGGGGGCAGTGGATGTGAAGTGGGGGGTCCATTGGTAGGAGGACAGTGAAATGGAGTTTTATTGAAGAGGGAACGGCTGAATGGAGGTGGGGGCAGTTGATGGGTGGTGGGGTTTATTGGATAGGCACAGCTCGACACATACCAGTATACAGGGCTGGCTTCAGAACCCAGCCAGGCGGGGCAGCTGGGGCCCCACTGACAGGGCCGGTCTTTGAGGTGTGCAACAGTGCTAGACCGGCGGCGGACTGGGAGGGCACCTGGTGCCCACATCTCCTCGAATTGCAGGGTTCCACACAATGGGGCATCTCGATTTAGATTCCAGGAGAGGAAGTGCTGGGTTTTGTTCTGCTTTTAAGTTGCCCACCCCAGCTGATTTCCTATCTCTGGAGCATCCCAATCTGTGATACCCTACTGTGTGAAACCCTCTGGGATCGCTGGCATACCCACTGTGCAAGCAATTCCACCCCTGAGTTTTGGTCTGCTTTACAGGGGCATCTTAATTTTGGGATGCCCCTGTTTGTGAAAAAACCCCACTGGTTTGGCCTTTCACTCAAACTGGCGACCCCACAGTGCATTCACCCGTTCCAGGAAAGTAATAAAGTGGTGGAGGGCCACACACAGGGGCATCCAAAATCAGGAGAATCTAGATTAGTTTAGACTCCGAGGTCAGGTTTAAAGGAATTTGGTGCGCTTCAAAGTAGACCAAAACTTGAGTTTTGGTCCAAATAGCATGATCCCTAGGGGACATCCAGACTACCAAGGGGCCCAGTGAGGCATTCCGCCCAAGGGCCCACATAACCCTGGAGCCGGCCCTGCCAGTATAGGACAGCAGTAGCACCATAGGATGTAAATATATTTGGTAACATGATTTAGTAACACAGAGCTATTTCACTGTCATACCTGCCAAATACGCATAATAAATGCATATGCCAGAAGAGAATGCTGCTCATGGTGAGGTGACCCCGAACCGCTAAGATTGGCCATCAAAGTGTGCGCTCGCGCCAACGCCTCCAGCTGTCTGACATTCCTCAAGTCTTCTAGTGAGGGACCAGGGCTTGCAGGAGGTTCTCCTGTCCTGGGCATGGTGACCTCAGAGGGGGTTGCATATTCTTCACTCGCTGAGTCTTTATTCTGGGAAGGTCTCATCTTGGGCTTCACTTTTGATTTTTGATTCTTACCCACTACCAATAACAACCAGGGAAACCACAAGTGAGCCAATATAAACATGAAAAACATTTAACAAATGCACCAAAATTGACTTACACACCATATTCCAGATAAAACTTCTCCTGAATGCAGCCGATTCGATGAGTCATTGGTTTTCTTTAGCTTTTCAGTATGTAAAGGATTGTCCAGGCAAAAAACAAAACCCCAAAAACCTATTGTGGTAAAGTGCATGGAAAAGTGGTGGATGGTGTCTAGATTTCCCTTGTTCTTTTCAGCCAGGCACAATCCATGCCAGGATAACAGAGCTCCAGTCCACATCCCCAGTCCTCTACAGGTTTTTCCCCTACTCCCAGGTCTTTCCAGGCGATTGGATTAATTGAAGGAAGGAAGCCTAATAAAAGGAGCTGCTGAGGCTTCCAGTGTGGAGAAGGAGAGACTGGGATAAGGAGCCTGTGCCTTGCTGCTCCCAAAACCCACAGGTCTGAACTGCATCCGAAGGACTGTATGTTTTATGTTTTTTTGAACCTGTGTATTAGCAGCCTGGGCTTGTGTGCCCTGAAAATGGACCTGTGATATTGAGGACTTGCGATACTCTGTACCTATCAGACACTGGACAAGCTAAAGCTGGAGAGGAAACCGCTGACTGTACTGCATTGTACCCTGCATTATACTCTGAATTTAGGAGATTTTTCTGTTGGACTTTGTCTTAAATAAACCACTTATTATTTCAACTAAGAACTGTTTCAGAGTCATCGCCATTAGCACCCCAGAACCTGACACTATACTTACCTTTTGTCTTATTCTGGCTTCTCTGTGTGGCTCCAATGTACAGTAGATAGATAGGGCACACCCAATCAGCTGTTCCCTCTGCAATAAACCTCCCCTACATGAACCCACCAACTCCCTTTCACTGTCCTCCAACCAATGAACTCTACACTTCACTTTCACTGTCCGCAAACCAATGAACTCCCCACCTCCCTTTCACTCTCCTCCAACCAATGAACCCCCCACCTCCCTTTCACTGTCCTCCAACCAATGAACCCCCACCTCCCTTTCACTGTCTTCCAACCAATGAACCCCCACCTCCCTTTCACTGTCTTCCAACCAATAAACCCCCCCACCTCCTTTTCACTGTCCTCCAACCAATGAACCCCCCACCTCCCTTTTACTGTCTTCCAACCAATAAACCCCCCACCTCCCTTTCACTGTCTTCCAACCAATAAACCCCCCACCTCCCTTTCACTGTCTTCCAACCAATAAACCCCCACCTCCCTTTCACTGTCTTCCAACCAATAAACCCCCACCTCCCTTTCACTGTCTTCCAACCAATAAACCCCCCCACCTCCTTTTCACTGTCCTCCAACCAATGAACCCCCCACCTCCCCTTCACTGTCTTCCAACCAATAAACCCCCCACCTCCCTTTCACTGTCTTCCAACCAATAAACCCCCCACCTCCCTTTCACTGTCTTCCAACCAATAAACCCCCCACCTCCCTTTCACTGTCTTCCAACCAATAAACCCCCCACCTCCCTTTCACTGTCTTCCAACCAATAAACCCCCACCTCCCTTTCACTGTCTTCCAACCAATAAACCCCCCACCTCCCCTTCACTGTCTTCCAACCAATAAACCCCCACCTCCCTTTCACTGTCTTCCAACCAATAAACCCCCACCTCCCCTTCACTGTCTTCCAACCAATAAACCCCCCACCTCCCTTTCACTGTCTTCCAACCAATAAACCCCCCACCTCCCTTTCACTGTCTTCCAACCAATAAACCCCCACCTCCCTTTCACTGTCTTCCAACCAATAAACCCCCACCTCCCTTTCACTGTCTTCCAACCAATAAACCCCCACCTCCCTTTCACTGTCTTCCAACCAATAAACCCCCCAGCTTTTATTCACTGCCACCCCTACAATGAATACCTCACCTCCAGTCACCTCCCCCACTACAATGAACCCAACAATGAAGGCCACTTCCCATTTGCTGCCCACACTACAATAAACCCCCATGTTTCATCCACTTCTCCACTTCAAGTCCTGCGTGATCATGGTGCCGTGAATTTTTTGCTAAATCCCTAAACCAACCCCCACCATGCCCATCACCCACTAACTGGTTTAAGCTGTCCTTAGAGGCCTTCAAAAATGGTCACTTTATCCAGGACACTGGTAGGAACCTCACCTTCATCTGTGGCAGTGCTGCATTTCATATGGAGGAGGATATCCACTGCCCAATCCAGCATCTTCATAGCGTCCCCAAGAGGAAACTGCTTGCAATGCAGCCACTCTGCCAGCTCCAGCAGGTATTGCACCTTCTGCCATTCGCTTTCTGGTTTCTTTAAAGATTAAATAGAATATTTACTGTACTGATCAGAATGTCACAGGTATATCATGGGATGCAAAGACCAAGCAGGTTGGTTGTTGGTTGCATAACCTCCACACTAGACCACCTCACACCACTCAAGATCTGCAGTTTGGGTTGTCCTACAGTTTGAACCCCCCAGGGCATGTCAATCACCCTGGGCACCAAGGCCAAGGTTTTAAGAGGGTGTGACTTTATCCCAGCCATCCTGCTTCCTGCATATTGTTCAGAACCAATGTTAATGGTGTTGGCCATATGCCAGGCCCCTCATCCCCCCCATATCGGGCTCCATAATGGGGTGGGGCACATGCCCTGACAAAAGCCCAAATAAAGGGGGTGATATATTGCTGCCAGGAGCAATATAGAGAGGAATGGAAGAGAGAAATAAGTAACTCCCAGAAACTCATTGTCTACCAATCACTACAGAGGGACTACACCATGGCCCCATAGAAATTAATAGATAGATAGATAGATAGATAGATAGATAGATAGATAGATAGGCAGAGGTATAGATAGATAGATAGATAGATAGATAGATAGATAGATAGATAGATAGGCAGAGGTATAGATAGATAGATAGATAGATAGATAGATAGATAGATAGATAGATAGATAGAACAAAAACTTGAGGGGGTGCCCACTGGGGTCCAGAAGGTCAGGGGGCCCCATCATTGTTTATCTCTGCTGTTTCAGTCTTTAGTTGTCTATTTGCATCCACTTGAGTTTAAAGACAGAAAAATACAATTATGTGAGTACTCACCTGTAGAATTGGTTTTACCCATGTCCAGTCCGGGCCGTCCCAATCCATATACGTGTGGGTATTCCGCCACCAGGTGGCGCCAGTTACTGCAAGATCCAGAGCTGTAACTCCTCCCGGCCTCCTATAAAAAGAGCTGTCTCCATAGAGTTCCCAGAATGTCAAAAAGCAGTAAATGAGACAGGCTGGGAGGCCAAGAAAACATGTCAACTAACATGCTACAGCAT
Organism: Gastrophryne carolinensis; assembly: GCA_027917425.1. Classification (NCBI taxonomy): domain Eukaryota; kingdom Metazoa; phylum Chordata; class Amphibia; order Anura; family Microhylidae; genus Gastrophryne; species Gastrophryne carolinensis. The sequence continues at coordinate 608,672,987 of CM051235.1, forward strand.
GTACTCTTTCCAAAAAGGTAAGGAAAACGGTCCAATACAAAAAGATAATCACCATAACAGGCAAACAGAGAAAATGAACCAAGGGCGGGGTGGGACAGCCCGGACTGGACATAGCTAAAACCAATTCTACAGGTGAGTACTCACAGAATTGTATTTTTCCCTAAGTCCAGTCCGGGCCGTCCCAATCCATATACGTGTGGGACATCCAAAAGCAGTGTCCCCAGAGCAGAATAGCAAGTAGTTCATTTCACTACCGCCTGAAACACCTTTCAGCCAAAATCAGAGTCAGCTGAGGCCCTAACATCAACCTTGTAAAACTTAGTAAAGGTATGAACAGAAGACCAGGTAGCGGCCTTACAAACTTGCTCAACAGAGGCCTGGTGCTGAAAAGCCCAGGAAGCACCAATAGCTCTAGTAGAATGAGCTGTAACATGAAAAGGGGGATCCTTCCCCTTGGCAGAGTAGGCTTGCACAACTGCATGTCTAATCCACTTACTGAGAGTGGACTTGGCCGGAGGCAAACCCTTTCTAGACCCTTCAGAGAGAACAAAAAGGGAATCCGACCTCCGGAAGGATTCAGTCGCAACCAGGTAATACTTAATGGCTCTGACCACATCCAAGGCATGGAGGGTCCTTTCCTTAGAGTTAGACGGTTCCGGACACAGAGAAGGCAAAATAACCTCCTCATTCAGATGAAAGGGAGAAACGACCTTAGGCAAAAAATTAAGCGAAAAACTACCTTATCCTTATGACTCCTTAGGGAGGCTTCATACAAAGAGCCAGTTCTGACAACCGGAGCACCGAGGTGATGGCAAACAAAAAGACCACCTTTAGGGTCAAGATAGAAAAAATACCATTTTGTGATTACTCACCTGTAAAATGGGTATTACAAGTATGTCTCACACCCTGCTTCGGAAATAGTCATTACACGTGGGTTATGTCCAGTAGAGGGCGAACTTCTGCAGAGATGACTAGAAAAAAGAAGCCCCTCCCGGTCCATAAATACCTGGGACCTCCCACACATTCCCCAGTATAACAAAGCAGTAAGGGGACCAGGAAGAGCAAATAAAATCTATGAGAAAAAAGTATCACCATACAGAGGATCAAAGATACAACTCAGGGTGGGGCGAAGCAGGGTGTGAGACTGAGGATGTCTCACACCCTGCTTCAGAAATAGTCATTACACGTGGGACATCCAATAGCAGTGTCCAAAAAGGGTGGGGATCCCAACAGGCAAAAGAGCACAAAGTAAACCACTGCAGCTTGTAGAACTTTGCGGCCATAAAAAAAACAGCATCCGCTGAGGCCCGCACATCAACCTTATAAAACTTGGAAAAGGTGTGAATAGAAGACCAAGTAGCAGCCGTACAAACTTGTTCAACAGAAGCCTGGTGCTGAAAAAGCCCAGGAAGCCCCAACAGTATGAGTAGAATGAGCAGTGATCTGAAAAAGGGGGAACCCTCCCCTTGGCAGAATAGGCCCCAACAATGGCCTGACGTATCCATTTACTAATGGCAGACTTGACGGCGCCAAACCCTTCTTGCCCAGAGGGCACCACAAACAAGGCGTCCATCCTACAGAAAAGAGAAAAAGCCACCAAAAAGTACTTCACACAACGCACAACATCCAAAGAGTGCAGGGCCCCTGATTGAGACGGCAGAAAACCAACTAAGGTAGAAAGTCTGGCTTAAAATGGAAGACCACCTTGTCCTGGTGTCTTTCAAAGCAAGAGGCCTGAATAGACAGAGCCGCCAACTCAGAAACAAATCAAACAGATATAATAGCTATCAAAAGGGCAACCTTTTGTGTCAGAAAAGAAAGTGCAACATCCTGCACCGGCTCAAAAGGAGGCCCCTTGAGGGCCGAGAAAACCAAATTCAAGTCCCAAGCAGTCAACAAGGACTTGCGAGGGGGCCGCACATGAGTGACCCCCTGGAAAAAAATCTTAACCAAAGGATGAAAAGCAAAAAAAACCTTGAAAGAAAACCGCAAGGTCGGAGACCTGCCCTTTTAGAGTACTAAGCTGAAAACCCAGGCCCAAACCGTGTTGGAGAAACTCCAAAATACTGGGAATCGAAAACAGTAAAAGCAGATGTTGAGAGGAAAACTTCTTCCTAGCCCTAACAAGCGTCTGGATCACAGCATAAGACAAACCTTCCTATTTTAAGATGGAGGTCTCAGCAGCCATGCCGTCAAAACCAGCGTTTGTAAATTGGGGTAACATAGCTGACCTTGAGTGACCAGATCCGGAAACAGGGCAACCTGTACTGATCAACCACCAGCCGCACGACGGCTGCGAACCACACCTGTCTTGGCCACCTTGGGGCCACCAGTATAGCTGGCACACCCTCTTGAACCAGCTTGCGCACCACCCTGCCTACCATGAAGAAGGGGGGAAACAGATACAGGAGACCCAGATCTCGCGAGGCCAGAGACATGGCATCCACTGCCAAAGCCAGAGGATCCTGGAACAAAGACACAAACACAAGGAGCTTGTGGTTGTGACGGGAGGCAAAGAGATCCACTTCCAGAATCCCCCACCTGCAACAGATGGATAGAAATACCTTGTTGCTTAGGAACCATTCCCCTCGGCGAGAGGCCCCCCTGCTCAGAGAGTCCGCTTCCAGGTTCTCCACTCCTGGAATGTACACCGCCGAGATGCATGGCACATTGCTCTCAGCCCATGCAAGAATCAAAGACACTTACCGGAGGGCATTCCTGCTGTGAGTCCCTCCTGGGTGATTGATGTAAGCAACCGCAGTCCGATTGTTTGATCGAACCTGAACCGATAATCCCTGGAGATGATACACCAGGTGCAACAGCACCAACCGGACCGCCCTCAGCTCCAGAATGTTGATGGGGATGTGGGCCTCCTGAGGACCCCACAGATCCTTCCAGGCTGGCATCTGTGGTGGCCGTTTCCCAACGGGGCGCCAGAAAGGATCTGCCCCCCCAGAAGGTTCTTCGGGTCCAGTCACCACTGGGGGGACCGCCGGACCAGAGGAGACAGCACAGACGACTGATTCAAGGCCAGAGGACATCTGTCCCAAGCTGATAAAAGAAGGAGTTGAATAGGTCTCGTGTGAAACTGAGCAAAAGGAACTGCCTCAAAACAAGCCACCATCAATCCCACAAGTCTCATCCCTAGCCTGATGACCGGACTAGGGTTGGACAAATGGAGACTAATCAGAGCCTATACAACCTCCACCTTTGACTGGGGTAGGAAAAACCCTGGTCTGAATGGTATCCAGATTCATGCCCAGAAACGAAACCACCCTTGACGGGGAGAAGACTTGGGATAGTTGATCACCCAGCCAAAACTCTCCAATATTGTCACCACCGTCCTGGTGTCCAGCTCCGCCTGGCTGAGAGAGGATGCCGTGATGAGAAGGGCGTCCAGATAAGGCACAATGCGAATGCCCTGGGCTCTGAGAAAGGCCATTACTCCTTGCAACACCTTGGTTAACACCCTAGGCACCAAGGTCAACCCGAAGGGGAGATCCACAAACTGGTAGAGTTGGTCGCCTACCGCGAATCTGAGAAACCATTGGTGCCCCGGGAAGACTGGCACATGAAGGTAAGCATCCTTGATGTCTATTGACCCCCCTGGACGAAGGGAGTTGACAGCAGAGCGCAGAGCCTTCATGCGAAATTTCTTGGTTCTGATGAACCAGTTGAAATGGGTCTTATGGAGCCATAAGGGGGGGGAACCGGACAAGTGACCCCCATATCCCGAAGGTTTTGCACCGCCAAGAAAAGTCCCTGTGTGGCTCGGGGATCCGCGGGAACCTCCCGGATCCAGACCTGGGCGAAGAGCCACAGCCGTCCCCCCACCCGTGAGGGTGAGAGCACCCCCTCATCGCTGAGTGGGCTGGGCAGCAGTCTGGGGTTTAGAACCCCCGGCGGTCCCGGTTCGGGCGCGTCCTCTGCCCCTACCCCAGGAATCTCCTCTGAATGCGGGGTAAGAGATTCCCCTACTCGCTTGAGAGCCACGAAAGGAGGGATTGAAAGAGCCCGAACCCCGAAAGGGCCGGCGCTGCTTTTTGCGCTGAGGCAACCTACCTCCTTTCGCCACTGAGTCCAATTTATCACCAAACAGGTGCATACCCACGAAAGGTAGCCCTGGGAGCGCCTACTTCGCAGCAATATCAGCCACACATTGGCGCAACCAGACCGAAAGACGAATAGCCACAAGCAATGCTGAGGTCCTGCTACACATACGGATCGTGGCATCCAAAGCTGATAAGACAAATGCAATAAGCATCTCACGATGCGTCAATGCTGCAAATTACTCACTGGAAGGGTTCAGTTGGGTACGATCCAGCATACCCCTGATTAAGGCTCCAGTAGCCACGGCCGTGAGAGCAGAGGCACAAACCGGGCGTTAGGCCGAACCCACGCAGGCAAAGGCATTACTAAGCCATTTGGTCGAGACGTCAGTCCTCACTATCCAAAAAGGTAGTGGAATCTGGGGGGTGCACAACCGATGTATCAGACAATCCCAGAACCGGAGCGTCGACCTCTGGGGTGACAATCAACGCTTAACCGCATCCACAGGGAAGGGATACATACTATCCCACCCCTGAAGGATACAGGAAACCGGCTGGGCTTTCCCCATTCTTTAAGGATCAGATTGGTAAAACGCTTTTGATCCGGAAACTCCAAACGAGACTTGGCGGTCCCAAAACAAAAAGTTCCCCCCTTTGCAGAAGGGCCTCCGCAAGGGAGAAATAGCAAGCACTTCAAAAATATAGGTCAGGAGTCTGGGAATAACAACAGTATCCCCACGCTCCTTACCAGCATCAGCATCCAGGGGCTGCTGAACATCACAGCCATCAGATACTGAAAACAATTCCCCTTCTTCAAGCGGGGAATAAACAGACCCAAACAAGGAGTCATAATCGTCATAAGCAAAAGCCGACGCAGCGGGCGCCAAACGCCGGCACTTAGCTGGGGCCTTCCTGGCCGCAGAGCTAGCAATCATTTTCTCAATGTTGGCCCGTCTGGCACTGACATTGGATTGCGACTCCCCACTCATGACAACGTCACTTGGGGTCAAGGCCAGGCGTGGGGGTGTAGGTGATGAGATGCACATGGTACACAAATAAGCACATTGTCCCCCGCAAGAGATACCCCACAAACCACACACTGCCGGGTTTGCCCCGAAGGGAGCACGAGCCCGGTATCCTGGGAAGCCTCCATAAGGTGATTTTTTATGGTAGTCGCAATGACATATGGGAATTACGCTATGAAGCTACCCGGGATGCCCCTTAACGTCTGTTAGTGGGAGAATTTATTAAAGACAGGGAGAAAAACTAGCGAGACAGAGATTCAAACCCATGACTCTCTGGTACAAAGTCATTGCAATTACAAGCAGCTAAATGACTTCTAATCACAGAAAAAAAAAAACACCAAGCGCAAAAATACAGTAAGGCATTCATTCATAACATATACATTACATATAAAACAATATACCTTCATGAGCTAAGACCCCTACAGGGTTAATATAGCATCCTACAGCGCTTGAGATGACAGAGCAAGGGGCATTGGAAAGAATACATAAAAAAACAGGCCCCGCAGGGCACTCACAGTATCCGGAGGAGAAATGGCGTCCGCACTAGACAAAGCCTCAGGAGGCAGGGCAGACCAGACCAGATCGCGCGCCTGGCCCCGCCCCGGGACCAGAGACAGCGGCTCCCAGCCAATGGCCGAGGGCCGCAAAAGAGCGCCAGAGGAGGGGGGCGGCCCGCAACCAGCGCGCCGAGCGTCCAGCCCTGCCCCCTCCCCTGACTGAAAGGAAGAGAAGGCCGCGTTTCCAGCCATGCTGAGGAGCCGGTCAAAGGAGACCGACCCGCCGCCGCTGTAAACAGCGGACGTGCGGGCCAGTATAAGAAAGCACCTGTGCGCACACACTACACTCACACAACACACCCACGTTGGCAGAGCCAGCAAGTGAAGCACAAACACACACGAGTCCCGTTCCTGGCTCGCTGCGGCCACTTAGAACACAGCCATGAGCCACCGGGGAGACAATAATCATATAAGGCCAGCCCCCCCCCCCCCCCTACGATCCTGTGGGAGTAATGGAAGGGGGACCCAAAGCTACCCAAGTTATGTAGCGATGGTATCAAAATGGACAGGGCATCCCACAACAGGATCACCAAAACCTGGTAACCGCCTACCCCTTGGAGTGGGTCTCACGGAGGAGCATGGCTCCTGTACAGTACACCACCAAGGTGTATCCTACCTTCGCCCGGACCTACAGCCAAAGCTGGGAGGCATAGGGACTTAAATAACAAGGTCCGGGCAGAAATAGGGAAATAAAAAGGGGCCGGCCATCTTCTGACTTGCTCGCCGTCTGCAGCGACGATTACTGGGGAATGTGTGGGAGGTCCCAGGTATTTATGGACCGGGAGGGGCTTCTTTTTTCTAGTCATCTCTGCAGAAGTTCGCCCTCTACTGGACATAACCCACGTGTAATGACTATTTCCGAAGCAGGGTGTGAGACATACTTAGAATATCAGTATCGCACAAAGGCTCAAAAGGGGGGACCCTGGAGCGCAGAAAGCACCAAATTCAAATCCCACACCGGTAATACAGGCTTACGCGGTGGACGAACATGGGTAACCCCTTGGAAAAAAGTCCTGATCAGCCTATGCTTGGCAAAGGATCTTTGGAAAAAAATGGTCAAGGCAGAGACCTGACCCTTGAGGGTACCCAGCTGTAGACCCAGGTCTAAGCCGTATTGTAAGAATTCCAAAATCCTAGAAATAGAAAAAGTACGACAAGGAAAACGCTTGGATTCACACCAAGAAATGTAAGCACACCAAACTCTGTAGTAAATCATGGAAGAAGACTTCTCCCGTGCTCGAATCATAGTCTGAACTTTTTCCGTTAGGATTGCGGATTCAATAGCCAGGCCGTCAAAGCCAGCGTCTGTAAATTGGGGTGCCGCAGCGACCCCTGCGTGAGGACCCCTGGGTTGTCGGGCATGACGTAGCGTTCGACTGACATCTGAATTATGTCTGCGAACCAACTCCGCCTCGGCCAGCAAGGAGCCACCAGGATGGTTGGCACCCCCTCCTGGGCTATCTTGCGCAGCACTCGGCCCAGGAGTGGAAACGGAGGGAATGCATAAAGGAGATGGAACTCCGTCCACGGAATTGCCAGAGCGTCTGTGGCGAAGGACAGAGGATCTCTTGACAGGGCGACGAACCTGCCTCCTGGTTTTCTACCCCGGGGATGTAAACCGCCGAGATGCAGGGAACATTCTTCATCCGCCCAAGTCAGAATCTGGGACCCTTCCTGAAGGACTCGCTTGCTCAGAGTCCCGCCCTGGTGATTGATGTAGGCGACAGCCGTCTGTCCGAGCAGACCTGGACAGCACGACCCCTTAGATGAGCAGTCAATTGAAGAAGTACCAACCGAATCGCTCTCAGCTCAGCCGCAATCAGCAAATCGTCCAGATAAGGAAGAACACGAATGCCCCGGTTCCTCAGAATGGCCATGACGCCTGCCAGCACCTTGGTAAACACACGGGGAGCAGAAGCTATCCCGAAAGGTACTGCCACAAACTGGTAATGCTGATCCTCCAGTGCAAACCTCAGGAACTTCTGATGTCCCTGAAAAATTGGGATGTGCAGATAGGCATCCTTGATGTCCACCGTGGTCATGAAGTCGCCAGGACGAAGCGAGTTCACCGCGGACCGTAAGGTCTCCATGCGGAAATGTCTGACTCCGACAAACTTGTTGAGGCCCTTCAGTCTGCATAAATTCAAAAGAGGGACTCTTTTTTTGGGGGGGGGGGGGGGGGGTCGTAGGAGACCGGGAGGAACCACAACCCACGGGTGACCAGGGGATCCCACCTAAAAGACACAATGGGAGAGCCATGAGATCCCACTGCACATGCACACAGTAAAAAAAAGCAATTCTGTGAGTACTCAACTGTAGAATTGTTTTTGTTCTTCCATGGCACGCCCCGCTTCGGTATTCATAACAGTTGGGTTATTCCGCCACAAGGTGGCGCAGTGGTACTGCAGAAAGCTGTGGCATCTCCCAGCTCCCTATAAAAATGGGATTAACCAACAAGTTCCCTGCGTAGACAAGCAGTGAGACAAGAAGCCGGGAGAGAATAAATGAGAATAAATTGATGGAAAGCGCCGCTAGCTCAGAAACTCGCCTTACAGAAGTTACAGCCACCAAAAAGGCTACCTTAAGAGTCAAAATGGGCAAGGCAGCCTCCCGGATAGGCTCAAAGGGAGGCCCCTGCATAGCAGACAACACCAGATTCAGATCCCAGACTGGTAGCAAAGGTTTACGGGGTGGACGCACACGAGAAACACCCTGGAAAAAAGTTTTAATCAACCGGTGATTGGCAAAAGATCTTTGGAAAAAAATTGCCAGAGCTGAAACATGGCCTTTGAGGGTACTAAGTTGAAGGCCCAAATCCAAACCGTGTTGCAAGAATTCCAGAATCCTGGGAATAGAAAACACCCTACAGGGAAAAGACTCACACCAGGCAATGTAAGCATGCCAGACCCTGTAATAGATAAAGGAGGAGGACTTCTTCCTAGCCCTAATCATGGTATCAACAACAGAAGCAGGCAACCCCTTTTCCATCAAAATGGAGGTTTCAGCAGCCAAGCCGTTAAAGCCAGCGTTTGTAAATTGGGGTGGCGTAGCTGCCCCTGAGTGAGAAGATCTGGATCCTTGGGCAAGACGTACCGGTCTACTGCCAACTGCACGACGTCTGCGAACCAAACCCTTCTTGGCCAACAAGGGGCCACTAGGATGGCCGGTACTCGCTCCTGGACTACCTTGCGTATGACCCTGCCCAGGAGAGGAAATGGAGGGAACACATAGAGAAGGCGAAACTCCGTCCAAGGCATTGCCAGGGCATCCGTGGCGAAGGCCAGAGGATCCTGAGACGGAGAAACAAATCTGGGAAGTCTGTGATTGTGACGGGATGCAAACAGGTCCACGTCCGGCTGACCCCAGCGGTGACAAAGGGAGAAAAAAACCCGGTTGTTGAGGGACCATCCCCCCAGACGAGACGTCCCCCTGCTCAGGGAGTCCGCCTCCTGGTTCTCCACCCCCGGAATGTAGGCCGCTGAGATGCAGGGAACATGCCGTTCCGCCCAAGACAGGATCAGGGACACTTCCTTGAAGGCTGGCTTGCTCCGAGTTCCTCCCAAATGATTGATGTAAGCAACCATCGTCTGGTTGTCTGAGCGGATCTGAACAGCCCAACCCCGAAGGTGGGTGGTTAGGCGAGAAAGAACCAACCTGATCGCCCTCAGTTCCAGGACATTAATGGAAGCATGAGCCTCTTGTGGGCCCCACCGACCCTGGAACCTCAGGGACTTCCAGAAGCCCCCCCCAACCTGTCAGACTGGCATCTGTGGTGACCGTCTCCCAGCACAGGGGCAGAAAGGTCCTGCCCCCCAGAAGGTTCCTCGAGTCCAGCCACCACGAGAGGGACTGTCTGGCCAGAGGAGACAGAGCAAATTCCTGATCCAAGGACAGGGGATCCCGATCCCAAACTGACAAGAGGTGCAACTGAAGATGTCTCATGTGAAACTGAGCAAAGGGGACTGCCTCGAAGCAGGACACCATCAGGCCCACCAACTGCATCCCCTGACGGATGAAGGGATGAGGACACGAGCCTGCGCGAGCCTGCTTCTGAAGACCCTCCACCTTCTGCTGAGGGAAGAACACCTTGACCTGAGAGGTATCCATAGTCATGCCCAGAAAGGACCTCACCAAGGACAGGAACAGAGAAGACTTGGGATAGTTGATCACCCAGCCGAAGGACTGTAGAGTGGAGGTCACCATCTGAGTGTCTTGCTCGGCCTGAGGAAAGGACTGGGCCACAATCAGGATGTCGTCCAGGTAAGGAATGATGTGGATGCCCTGGTTCCGTAGCGGAGCCATCACTCCCGCCAGTACCTTGGTGAACACCTGAGGTGCTGAGGTGATAATGAAGGGTAGAGCCACAAACTGGTAATGCTGATCCTCCAGCGCGAATCTTAGAAATCTCTGATGACCTGGGAAGATAGGCACATGAAGATAAGCATCCTTGATGTCCACAGTGGTCATGAAGTCGCCCGGGCGAAGGGTACTGACAGCCGAGCACAGCGTCTCCATGCGAAAATGCTTGAATCTGACAAACTTGTTGAGGCCCTTCAGATCCAGAATGGGCCTCAGCAAGCCGTCCTTTTTTGGGACCGTGAAAAGATTGGAATAGTACCCCTGACCCCTTTCTAGATGGGGCACCGGACAGATGACTCCTGACTCTAACAGGCATTGAACCGCCAGACGCAACCCTTGAGCAGACATGGGGTTTAAAGACATCCGGGACCTGATGAATCTTGGGGGCGGCCAGGCTGCAAACTCTATCTTGTAACCGGAGGACACTACCTCCTGTATCCATCGGTCTGAGACGTGAAGCCTCCAGACGCGAGCAAAGAGCCGAAGCCGTCCCCCCACCCGGATAGGTGAGGGCGCCCCTTCATGCCTGAGGGGGCTTGGGAGAGGGATTGGGCTTGGAGTTCCAGGAGAGACCGGGACGACCACGGGGTCTGCCACGGCCCCAAGAAACTCTACGACCACTGGGGAGGAGGGCGCCCCGGCCTCCTCTGGGAACACGAAAGGAAGGGAGGGAGACAGAGGACCCCCGAAATGGCCGAGACTGCCTCCTACGCTGGGGCAGCCTGCCATCCTTGGCTAAGACATCAAGACGCTCCCCAAATAGCCGCAGCCCCATGAAGGGGAGACCATTGAGAGCTTTCTTAGCAGCAGCAGCAGCTGCCCATTGGCGCAACCAGACAGGGCGGCGCATAGCCACCAAGAGCGCCGGGGCCCTAGCACTCAGCCGCACAGCATCATCCATAGCAGCAAGGATAAAGGCCACAAAATCAGAGCAAACCAAGAGGGTCCTAAACTCCTCCCCCCCTCTACGAGTTGAAGTGCCATCCAGGAGGCGCTTGAGAAGAGTCCTCAGGGCAATAGCCGTAATAGCCGCGGCACAGGTAGGGCGCAATCCAGCCCCCACACAGGTAAAGGCATGACAGGCCAGCTGATCCATGCGCCTGTCCTCACCGTCCCTCAGAGTGGTAGTGTCCGGGGAAGGCATGACCGAAGTGTTGGACAACCCTAGCACAGGAGCGTCCACTTCAGGGGGAACTGACCACCTCTTAACAAGATCAGCAGGAAAGGGATATCACTTATCCAAACCCTTGGACACAGCAGGCAGCCTGTTAGGACTTCCGCATCCCGCAGCACATACACCCCAATTCAATAAAAAAAACCCCAAGGGGGACTCACGGACCAAAGACACCGCAGGGTCACTAGGCACAGACCGAAGGATAAGGCGACACATCGGAGGAGGTAGCGCCGCAGCCAGAAAGGGAGAAATCCAGATGCGCAACTTGCCTAAAATGGCAGCGGCAGAAGTACCTCGAGGGGCGAGCAGAAGAGGGACGACTCGATACGCGTCATCACCCAGCCCCCCCCGCCCCAAAGAGTGCGAAAACAGCTCTAACGTGACCCGGCCAGCGCCATGAAAAAGCAAAATCACCTCAGGTTATAGCGCCCACACCAAAGCGGCACAACAGTAAAAAAAAACCACAATTACACAGAAAACGTCAAAACACCACAAATATCACCACTCACCACTACCACCCGACCCCCCCGACCCCCGAACGAAGTCCGAGAGGAGGGGGGAAGAGAGACGAGCCCAAGGCAGAGCCCAAAAGGAAAATAAAGGGACCATTCCCCAACAACTCACCCCGTCTGAGCCAGGAAAGAAACTCTGCATCCCTATCAGGCTCAGTATAAAGCCTATGGCCGGCTCCCCTTTGTGGTACAGGGTCTGTGGCTTGGAGCTGCGCTCCAGGAGCGCTTGACCCTAGTGCTCTTCTACCTTCACCCGATCTGTCAGCCGAGGCTGGGAGGCAGTGAGGGTCCAGAAACGGGTGGAAATAGACTTGCAGGGCCGCAGGCTTGGTTGCCCCGCTCACCTGCGCAAGAGAGATAGCCATCTTCTAACTTTGCAGTGTCACTGCAGAGAAAACACTGGGAACTTGTTGGTTAATCCTGTTTTTATAGGGAGCTGGGAGGTGCCACAGCTTTCTGCAGTACAACTGCGCCACCTTGTGGCGGAATAACCCAACTGTTATGAATACTGAAGCGGGCCGTGCCATGCAATAAAGAAAATATATAGGCATAAATTCAAAAGAGGGACTCACGGACTGCAGGCGGGACTGGGAGGTGCGTCCGGGGGCTCGCGAGGTAGCAGCAGGCAGCTCAATAGCCCACTTGTAGAGGCTGGTGCCTAGCGTCGGCCGACCCCTGCAGAGTGCGCAGCTGCAGCAGCAGAACTCTCATGCGGCCGTCCTGCAGGATTCCCCTTCACGAGGGCTGAGGAAATGGCGCCCAGAGGTCCCTCGAGGGGCGGGATGCGCTAGCTATGACGCTATACGCGTCATCACGCGGCCCCACCCCTCGGCTGCGGCGCGAACGAGCGGCTGCAGCCTGTGTAAAAAATGGCGCCCAAAGAGAGGAAGGGCGGCCCCAGAGGGGCCTCTCCCTCCCCCCCGGCAGCGGAGCGCAGCACGCCCCGCCATATACCGAGGCTGCAGCCTCGCAGAAGGAGCGCCCTCACGGCGCCGCATGGTCCACCCCCCCCTCACAGCAGCACCGACAGATGGAGGGGAGAAGGAGAGAAGCCGAGGGAGCGAAGGGGGTAAGTAGCAGTGAAGTAAGCACAAAACACCCACACAAGCACAAAACACACCCCTCCAGAAGCCGTGGGCACGCGGCGGAGCGCGCGGGGCAGCATTCCTGTCAACCTGGACCCTAATACAGATTACCTATGGGCGGTATCTATATCTTAATTTGAGATCATAAACATTTTTTTGATCTGATTGTTTGATTCATCCCTCCTGTTGCTCAATTGCATCATCATTGCAGCTCCCTTTTCCCTCCTACTCTGGTTTGTCTTTCAAGTCCTTTTGTTCATAAAAAACTACTATACCCCCCCCCCTTCCCTCCCCATATTTCTTTTTTGTGGCATCTGCACATGAGAGGTATTTCACTGTATATTTTATATTTCTCAAGTTATAAGGTTATAAAGTTTTAGTATATGGGAGGTCTTTTTAAAAGCACTTTAGTTCTTTGTGTGATTAGTATTGTTGCACATGGTACTTTTTTTTATATAATGCTAGTTGAATTTAGGTATCTCTAATATATTTTGTTTTGCACTTCAAGGGGGCTTTTGCAATAAGATATATATAGATGTAACCAATTATTGGTATACATTTATTATAAGGGGCAAAAAGGAGGGATTGTGGATTCATAAGAGGGACATATGAATGCAGCATTTGCACATGAGTGGTATTATATTGTATATTTCTTAGCTATAAGGTTATACAGCTCTAAGATTTGGGAGGTCTTTCTAAAGCACTTTAGTCTTTTGTGTGATCAGTATTGCTGCACATGGCACTTGTTTTAATATAAAGCTAGTTGAATTTAGGCCTCTCTAATATATTATCTTTTTCTGCACCCTAAGGGGGCTTTTGCAATACGATATATATATATATATATATATATATATATATATATAGATTTAACCAATTACGGGTATACATTTATTATAAGGGGCAAAAGGGAGGGATTGTGGATTCATAAGGACACATAGCAATAAGTTATTTGTGTGATAGGTACGCCAAAAGATACTAGGTGTGGATTAATCATTGAATCATTATATTGGGTCGGGGGTAGACAGACCTTTTGTGGTTTTAACTTTGTTCTTTGTATATTGTCTTTGCATGTTTTTTATGAGTATGGTGGCTTTATATGTGTAATTTAAATAAAGCATTGGTTTTCAGAATAATAGGTTAGGGTGCCCTTTATGTGGCTCCATTTTGTGAGTGTTGCTCACAAAATAATAAAGCTGTGGGACAGACTATGTGGGATACCTGGGCATAGTGGTTCCTCCCCCCCCCCCCATAGGCTCACCATCGCCTATGGCCGGCTACCCTTTAGGGAAGCGTCTGCGGCCCAGAGCCCGACCCCGGCGTTCTCTCTACCTTCACCCGTTCCCGTCAGCCGAGGCTGGGAGGCATACTGGGTCCACAGGAACAGAGGCGTAAAGATGCCCCGCTCAACTGCCATAATCCAGAGAGAGTTTCCAGACGATCTTCGCAGCATGTACTGCAAGGCAAATCTGGGAACTCTATGGAGACAGCTCTTTTTATAGGAGGCCGGGAGGAGTTACAGCTCTGGATCTTGCAGTAACTGGCGCCACCTGGTGGCGGAATACCCACACGTATATGGATTGGGACGACCCGGACTGGACATAGGGAAAAAATATATTACTTTATGAGCCATCGAGGGGCCCATTTAATGTTAGCACTAGGGCCCCAGCACATCTAGTTACGCCACTGATAGATAGCTAGATAGGCAGAGGACTAGATAGAGGAATAGACAGGTGTCCCCATCCCTCTGCAGCAAGTGTCCCTGATGGGGGGGGGACAGCGCTTGGCCAGTTGCCCACAATCTTTTGCAGCAGCTGGCACATATGGGGGGGGGGGGGGGGCAGGACAATCACCCCATCCCTCTGTTACTAGTGCCTATTTTTGTGGGTAGGGCTTATTTTCGTGGGTTTAGATCTTAAAGGATTTGTGAAAATGCTAAAAAATCACTTAATTTTAGGGAAGCCCGTCAGGCTCTGAATGACCGTGCAGGCGTGTCCATAGATAGAGGCGGGGATCCAGCAAGCGTCGCTCACTCCATTCAGATTTCCTTGTCTCTCTGAGCTCAGTGCGGCAAAGGAAATCTGAATGGAATGAAGGCCGCTTATAGATTCCCAGGTCTGATCGGTTTTGGCCCACTTTAACCCATCGGGATCTGTTTCACAAACCTTCAGAGCCTCTATGGCGTTCAGATAACAGGCCAGCTGCTGGCGGGTGTCTCTACAGTTCCGGGCGACACGATGCCAAATGTACGACACGTAGTCTTCACTTTCATCCTTGAACTTCTGCATGTCCATGAAAAAGTTTTGACCCAAACGTGCTTTCACCAGAACCCGGTGTTTAAAAAGGATGCTGCAAAAGAAGAGACAAGACTGATGATGAGATGAGAGAGCTGGAATGACCTCAAAATCAAATCTTAAAGCAGGCCTAAAGTAAAATATAACTTAGGGTCCTTTAAAGTGAACCAAAACCCAGGGTTTGGTCCTTTCTCCCGGGGTACCCCTTGCCTTGCTGTGTGAAACCCCCCAGAACGCCAAGCGCAACTCACCTCTTCCCGGTCCTACAGCGCATGCGTGGCTGCTCGGCCAATCAGTGCGATCCGAGCCGCTGACGTCATGTCGTCCAAGGTGTCGTCTAAGGGCAGCGGCTCTGAGCGTGCTGGCAGCCGCATCCCCCGCTTCCCTCTAACAGGGAGCACGCCCGCGTCGGCCATTCACAAATGGCTGATGCGGGCATGTGCCCTGCTAGTGGGATAGCGGGGATGTGGCTGCGGCTTTCGCATGTGCCATTGGACCAGGAAGCAAGGTAAGTGTATGGGGGACCTGGGGGGTTTCACACAGCGAGGTATCCTGATTTTGGGTCCCCCATGGGAAGGGAAGTGTTGGTCCCGGGAATCTTATAGATCCGATCGCGCTGGGATGTGATCCACTTTAAACCCCTTTGGAACAAAACCCAACAGGGTCGGCCCTGGAGTCTAGAAGATTCCAGGAGCAGCTGCTTGGCAGGGTATCCCAAATCTATTACCCTCCCCCCCCCAAGTAGCTGCAAAACTCACCTTCATCCTGGCTCATTAACCAATGTAAACCTAATCGGCTGCATCCCCAGTGGGCTTCTTGCTCCCAATTGCCATGAACACAGCTGCAAAGTGGACCAAAACTCAGAATTTTGACTATCCTGGGTTTTGGTCCCTGCTCGGGGATGCCCTGCTGTGTGAAACCTGAACCAACTCACCTTTCCCCGGCCCTATGGCGCTTGTGCGGCCTCTCATCCAATTAGCATACTCAGATCCGCTACCACCCCTTCATCTAAGGCGAGCAGATCCGAGCATGCTGGAGGCCGTATCCCCCGCTACCCTCTAACAGGGAGCATGCCCGCACTGGCCATTCACAAATGCTAGGCGCTGGCACATTCTCTGCTAGAGGGATAGCGGGGATGTGACAACTTTCTTTCCTGGAGAGGCATGTGCCTTTGTCCCGGGAAAGAAGATGAGTTTCCACAGGACCTGGGGGATTTTACATAGCGGGGCATCCAGAATCAGGGGGGGGGAATCTAGCCTTTGGGGCCCAGGTTTTGGTCGACTTTAAAGTGATTGGCAAGTCAAAAGTCACAAAAAAAATCAGTAGTTTACCTTTCATAGAGTGGCTTCAGTGCTGTTCTTCCACTCTTGTCTGCCTCCTTAGTGAGGAAAATCACTTCCTCATTCTGGTTTCCTTTCCCACCCCCCCCAATGTGGCCCACCAATCTACTGCCTGGGGACTAAGAATGGAAATACCTCCCCTCCCTCCCTGCCCAGACATCCTGAGTGGCTGCCTCTCTCTGCAGCTATGAAACCCCGCCCTCCTCCTCTCTGATATCCTGCAGTATCTCTTACCCCCATTATCTGATCACACTATGCGCTCAGTGTCGTGCTTTGCCACCATACAACCCAGTTGCATGGGACCCCCCACCTCTCAGGGGCCCCCCAGAACTCTGCTGAGTGAACACTGGAAGCAGCTGGCGTGCGATACTGGTGATGCTGTCAGTGCTGAGGCTACATGAGAAACAAAGCTGCTTCTCTCCACCATTTGTTCCTTTTTATTAGTGTATTTTGTTATATAAAAATACCATTTTGTGAATACTCACCTTGTAAAATGGGTATTATAAGTATGTCACACACCCCGCTTCAAGATATTCATAACCTGTGGGTAATACTGACCTGTAGAGGGCGAACTGCAGAGATGATAGGAAGAAAGAAAGCCCCTCCCGGTCCATAAATACCTGGGACCTCCCACTCATTACCCAGTATAAAGAAAGCAGTAAGGTAAGGGACCAGGAAGAGCCAAATATAAGTCATAACAACACAAAGTTCACAATATGAAGGATCCAGAATACAAAAGGGCGGGGTGAAGCGGGGTGTGTGACATACTTATAATACCCATTTTACAAGGTGAGTATTCACAAAATGGTATTATTCTAAGTATGTCACACACCCCGCTTCAAGATATTCATAACCTGTGGGACATCCAATAGCAGTGTCCATAAGGGGTGGGGATCCAAAACAAGGCATAAAGCACAACTTAAACCACTGCAGCCTGCAGAACTTTGCAGCCAAAAACAGCATCCGCTGAGGCCCGAACATCAACCTTGCAAAACTTGGAAAAGGTGTGAACAGAAGACCAGGTAGCAGCCTTACAAACTTGCTCAACAGAGGCCTGGTGCTGAAAAGCCCAGGAAGCCCTAACCGCACGAGTAGAATGAGCCGTAACACGAAAAGGGGGTTCCTCCCCTTAGCAGAATAGGCCCCAACAATGGCCTGACTAATCCACTTACTGATGGAAGATTTGGCGGGCGTCAAACCTTTCTTGGGCCCGGAGGGCACCACAAAGAAGGCATCAGTCTTGCGAAAGGAAGACGTTACCACCAAATAGTACTTCACAACGCGAACCACATCCAAGGAATGCAGGGCCCTCTCCTTGTCGTTGCTGGGATTAGGACACAGAGAGGGCAGAACAATATCCTGATTTAGATGAAAAGCAGAAACCACCTTAGGAAGGAAATCCGTCTTGAAACGGAAAACCACCTTGTCCTGATGTCTTTCAAAATACGGAGCTTGAATAGACAGAGCCGCCAACTCAGAAACACGCCGAACAGAAGTGATAGCTACCAAAAAGGCCACCTTCTGCGTAAGGGAAGACAAGGCAATATCATGCAAAGGCTCAAAAGGAGGACCCTGAAGAGCAGAAAGAACCAAATTCAAATCCCAAAAAAGGATGGAAAAAGGTCTTAACCAACGGATGAAGCGCAAAAGATCTTTGGAAAAACACCTCCAGGGCAGACACCTGCCCCTTCAGAGTACTGAGTTGGAGCCCTAGATCCAAACCGTGTTGCAGGAACTCCAAGATTCTAGAAATAGAGAATTCCCTACAAGGGAAGGCCCTAGTCTCACACCAATCAATATAAGACCTCCAAGACCTATAGTAAACGGAAGAAGAAGACCTCTTCCTAGCGCTAATAAGAGTCCGAATCACAGCATCAGAAAGACCTTCCTCCTTCAGGATGGAGGTTTCAGCAGCCACGCCGTCAAAGCCAGCGTTGGTAAATTGGGGTAACGTAGAAGACCCTGTGTGAGCAGATCTGGTAGCAGGGGCAGAACGAACTGATCTTCTGCTAGCCTTACCACGTCTGCGAACCAAACCTGTCTTGGCCACCTTGGGGCCACTAGAATTGCTGACGCTCCCTCCTGAGCCAGCTTGAGCACTACTCTGGCCACCATGGGAAACGGAGGGAACAGGTACAGAAACCCCAGATCCCTCCAGTTCAGAGACATGGCATCCGCTGCGAGAGCCAGTGGGTCCTTCGCCAGAGACACAAATGCCGGAAGTTTGTGATTGTGACGGGAGGCAAAGAGGTCCACCACCGGTGACCCCCACCTGAGACAAATCGAGTGAAAAACCTTGGGACTGAGAGACCATTCCCCCTTGCGGGCTGACAACCTGCTCAGAGAATCTCCACTCCCGGAATGTAAACCGCCGAGATGCACGGGACGTGACTCTCCGCCCAGTCCAGAATCAGAGACACTTCCCTGAGGGCACTCCTGCTGCGAGTCCCTCCCTGGTGATTGATGTAGGCAACCGCCGTCCGATTGTCCGACTGGACCTGAACCGGCAAGCCCCGTAGGTGATGAGTCAAATGAAAAAGAACCATCCTGATGGCTCTCAATTCCAGAACATTGATAGGCTCGTGGGCTTCCAGGGGTCCCCACAAACCCTGAAATTGCAGATCCTTCCAGAAGCCCCCCCATCCTGACAGGCTGGCATCCGTGGTGACCACCTCCCAACAAGGAGTCTGAAAGGATCTGCCCTTCACCAAATTGGCTGAGTTCAGCCACCACCGAAGTGAGCGGCGAACTCGGGGAGACATCAGAAAGGATTGATCCAGCGACAGAGGAGACCTGTCCCAGACAGCCAATAGATGGAGCTGTAGCGTCCTTGTGTGAAACTGAGCAAAGGGGACTGCCTCAAAGGAGGCTACCATCAATCCCACCAGTCTCATCCCTAGCTGGATGGTCGGCCGAGGAATGGACATGAGCAACCGAATCAACTCCTGAATCAGAAGAACCTTGGATTGAGGAAGGAACACTCTGGCCTGATCTGTATCCAGAGACATTCCCAGAAAGGATACTATCCTGGACGGGTAAAGGGAGGACTTGGGGTAGTTGATCACCCAGCCGAACCTCTCCAGAGTGGATATTACCGTCCTGTTGTCCAATTCCGCTTGGCTGAATGACGACGCCATGATGAGGAGATCGTCCAGATATGGCACTATGCGAATTCCCTGCGCTCTGAGGAGAGCCATCACCCCAGCAAGCACCTTGGTGAAGACCCTTGGAGCTGTGGTGAGACCAAAAGGAAGAGCTACAAACTGAAAGTGCCGATCCTCCACCACGAACCTGAGAAATCTCTGGTGCGCGGGAAAAATTGGAACATGGAGGTAAGCGTCCTTGATGTCTATGGACGTCATGAAGTCCCCCTGACGAAGAGAGTGGATAGCTGAACGCAGCGTTTCCATGCGAAATTTTCGCAGCCTGACAAACCTGTTGAGAATCTTCAGATCCAGGATGGGCCGGAGAGAACCATCCTTTTTGGGGACCGTGAACAGATTTGAGTAAAAACCCTGACCCCGGTCTAATGGGGGCACTGGACAAATGACCGCCATTTCCAGAAGACTCGATACCGCCGCCCGGAGCCCCTGCGCGGCCAGTGCGTCCGGGGACACCCGAGACCTGAAGAAACGCATGGGGGGGGGCGGGACTCGAACTCCAGCTTGTAGCCGGAAGACACCACTTCCCGGATCCATTTGTCCGAAACCTCCTGAATCCAGATCTGGGAGAAGTGTCGCAGCTGTCCCCCCACCCGCACGGGTGAGGGCGCCCCCTCATTGCTGAGCAGGCTTGGCCGCGGGTTTGGGTTTAGAGCCCCAATTGAATCCTGAACGGGCACGTCCTCTGCCCCTATTCCAGGAATCTCCTCTTGTAGAAGGGAAGGCAAATCCTCTTCCCGCTCTAGATCCCCGAAAGGAAGGAGTGAAAGAAGCCGCTCCTCGAAAGGGACGTCATTGCTTCTTGCGTTGAGGTAACTTACCTTTAGCTACAGAGTCCAATTTTTCTCCAAAAAGCCGTAACCCCACGAAGGGGAGAGACGTCAGCGACTTCTTTGACCCAAAATCAGCCGCCCACTGGCGCAACCAAATTGAACGCCTGATAGTCACCATCAGAGCAGAAGCTCTGCTACTCATCATCAAGGAATCATCCAAAGCGGCTAACATGAAGGACAAAAACAACTCACATCGTTTAAGTCCAAAAAATTCGTCACTGTCCGGATCCAAACTGGAAGAGGATAACAAGTCCCTGACCACCGTCCTGGTAGCCACCACCAACAGCGATGAGGCACAAACAGGCCGTATGGCTGCCCCAATACTGGCAAAAACCATCTGGTCAATGCGTTTATCCTCACCATCTTTAAGAGAGGAACAATCAGGGTTATTCAAAACGGCAGAGTTGGATAACCCCAAAATTGGTGCGTCCACCTCGGGAGGGGACGCCCAGCGCTTAACCGTAACCACAGGGAAAGGATATCTTTTATCCCAACTTTGAGGAATGCCTGGGAGCCGAGCCGGCCTCTCCCATTCCTTAGAAATAATTTTATCAAAATGCTTTTGATTAGGAAATTCCAAACACGGCTTGGATTCCTCGAAAAACTCCCCTTGTTGTTGAGGAGCAAACACTGGAGGAGAAATAGCCAGAACCTCAAACATCTGGGCCAGAACATTAGGAGTATCCGAAGAACTCCCTGACCCCCGCTCGGAATCAGCACCAACAAATTGCTGATCATCTGAATTATCCGATTCCTCAAATAACTCCCCTTCCTCTGGTGGAGAGTAATCTGACCAATCCAGACCATCCACATCATCATATTCAAATGCCGGTGTGACCGGTGACAAATGCTTTCTCTTAGCCGGTGCCTTTTTGGCGACCGCGGTAGAAATAAATTTTTCAATACTGGCCAATCTAGCACACACATCAGATTGCAACTGCCCACCCATGACAACGTCACACGGGGCACGGGTCAAAATGGGAGGGGGAGGGGATGAAGCCGGCGGTGCTGACCCAGAAGCCTGTGGTCCGGACTGCCGTGTAATAGTCTGCTGTGCACATGGTATACATAGAAAAAAGTCATCCCCTGTTAGGGATACCCCACAACCCATACACTTCCGGGATTGACCCGAGGGGAGCCCGGTATCCTGGGATGCCTCCATAAGGTGAACTTGTAGTAAGTCGCTATGAACGAGGGAATTACGCTAATAAGCAACCCGGGATGCCCTTTTAATGTCCCAAGTGGGAGGATTTGTAAGCTTTTAAAATTAAATAACCCAGGGACTCTAGGACCGGGAGAAACCCCCTAATTGCCACTGTGGATCCGCCTGAAAGACACAGAAAGAACTAATGAGGATAACAGGCGGTATGGAACAAACAACATGCAATACAATAGAAGGATGGGGGAGAGGGGGCCAACAGGCCACTCACAGTACCGCAGAAGAGTGTAATGGCGTCCTGGTTCGTGAGGAAAAAACCTTTGTGACAGACCGAGAGGAGAAGGGGGGGCGTGGTAAGCGCGGGCCGCGCGAGATGTCAAGCTCCGCCCCCCTGACTATACTAAGAATCAGCTCCGGAGCGGCGCCAGTGATAGATGGGGGTGGGCCGCGGCGACGCGCCGCAATACCGGCCCCGCCCCCCAGAGGAGAGTCATGAGGGAAGAATTCCCCTCAGTAAAAAAGGCGCCAAAAGCCGGCGCCGCGGTGATTATGCGGCCGCGGCGCTTGGCCCGTCCACCGGAGGGGTACCCGCACCCCGCACACAAACCACAGCACCCAATACAAGGAGGGGCGGGCCGCGGCCTCGCGCCGAAAGTACGGCCCCGCCCCCCCACGACAGTGCGTGAGGTAAAACTCTCCAATTCATTGAGGGAGTACATTTCCGCCATTACCTCACAGGAAAAAAAACCTGGCGCCGCGGCAAGGTAATAACGGCCGCGGCGCTGGCAGTAAAAAACACAATTAAAGAGACAAACACACTCATACAAATGCAAACATAGAAAAGGAGAAATTAAGGAGAAATAAAGAGGAGACCCCCACCCCCCATCCCCACTATGGAGAGGGGATCCTAGAAGGGCCACCCCAACTTTAAAACTAAGGGGCAGGGCATCCCAAACCGGGGTCACCAACCCGGTGTAACCGTCTACCCTCTTGTATAGGGTCTCACGGTGGAGCATTGCTCCTGAGCACCAGAGGTGCTGATTTACCCTCGTCCAGACTAGCAGCCACGGCTGGGAGGCATGTGTATTATAAGGAAAAGGGTCCGAACGGAAATAGTTGAATAATGGGCCGGGAATCATCCCGGCTACCTGAAAATCCCCCTGTGCAAGGAGGAGACATCATCTTCTGACTTGCTCGCCATCTGCAGAGATGAAGACTGGGTAATGAGTGGGAGGTCCCAGGTATTTATGGACCGGGAGGGGCTTTCTTTCTTCCTATCATCTCTGCAGTTCGCCCTCTACTACAGGTCAGTATTACCCACAGGTTATGAATATCTTGAAGCGGGGTGTGTGACATACTTAGAATAATGCCTTTAATTAGGGCCCCAGACACAAATTTGCATGGGGCCCCAGAAATGATAAGCTCGCCCCTGTATGTGCTGGCAACAATAACTAGATGCACAACAATGCACTTATTTGTTCACTATGATACAGAGCGGTCTCGGGCACACGCGTTAGAAACTGCTCATTATGAATATGTAAAGCACACAGTGTGTTTACATCACATCTCTGTTGCCACACCCACTGTTTCTCCTCAATGCTTCTCTGTATCTCCAATGCTCTAATACTTTTACTAATAACTTAGGAACTACAGGATCTTTTTAAAAACGGATTGAAGTTTGTGACATGCAAACAAATCAAGGACACTTGGGAGGTATTTACTCAGTTGAATTGCAATTAACACACACAGGGAGAGATTCAGTCAATATGGATCTCTCCTTGTGGAGTGTTCTATAGGGAGGCTGGCAGCTTCCCAGGTGAGTAGCTCTGAAATATTTGATTGCATTGCATGTCCCAACTTCGGGGACTCAAAAATAGAAGTGGGGACCCCACCAAAAGGGGCGCCTTAATGTGCCGTGGGGTATAACACGTGCAATTGCAAGTGTATGCAAACAAAGGCCCCTAGTTTCTGTACAAGATTCATATGCCTGTTTGCTGAATATTATATAGTGATGAGAGGATTAAACTGGGCTGTAAATTGGTTCCCAGGCCCTGTATAATAATTTTCTATAAATAGTAGTGATGGAGCGTCTCCCACCACCTTTACTCGGGTATGTGCACATGTGCCATTGGGGTCTGAGAAGGGTGAGTTTTTACGAACGCCCTGGGGGGCGGCCAGCGGTCGGTCATGGAATCTTATAGATTCCAGGATGGCTGCTAGTGGGTTTTGTTCCTGCAAGTGGAAAACCCAGCGCGATCGGCCCGGGAAACTATAAAATTCCTGTGCCAATCAATTCCCTCCCCTCCCTGCCTCCAAATTTTGGATGCCCCGCTGTGTGAAACCCCCCAGGTCGCCCCGTTCACTTACCTTGCTTCCTGGTCCAAGTATGCATGCACGCTGGCGGCCGCATCCCCACTATCCCTCTAGCAGGGGGCACGTTCCTGCGTCAGCCATTCGTGAATGTCCAGCGTGGGCACGGCCCCTGTTCGAGGGAAGTGAGGAATGCAGCCGCCAGTGCGGCTCCGAGCGCGCTGAGTGGACAAGCGCCCGCGCATGCGCAGTAGGACCGGGAAGAGGTGAGTTTGTTCAGGCGATCTGGAGGGTTTCACAAAGCGGGGCACGCCCGATCGGGGCGCCCTGGGGGAAAATGACCAAAACCCAGGGTAGTCAAAATCCTGGGATTTGGTGCACTTTACAGAGACTATCCTGGCTCATACCATTTGCAACAAGTCGCCGCTATGGAGCCTTCTATAATTTTAATATCAGATAAGGGTGACACCTAGTGGCTAAAGTGCCTACTGCAGTTAACTATACATGTAGGGGTTTATTCATGAAGGGATAGCGGCAGGTAGCGCCTCGTAGCTGCAGGCAGCATCTGCAAGCTGCCGGCCTCCCTTTAGAACACTCCACAAGGAGAGGCAGCAACGCCGGGAGCTGTACGCAAAACCACATTTATGAAGGTGATTCTGGTAAGCGCCTCTAACAGCGCCATGCAGCGTCCGATTCATCATTAAAGATGTCTCAGTGTATAGCGCCGGCGCTCTAGCTTCCAGAGCGCATTTCAATGGACGTTCCTTTTCTTCTGTTTAAACAGGGTTTTTTTGTGTTTAATTTTTTTTTTCTCTCAAATCATTGTGTGACCTCTCCTGGCCTAGAAGGAGTCATTTTTGAAAACATTTTAGATTTTTTTGATTTTTATGCAGAATTGTCATTACAGGTCTGGTACTAAAGTGGTATTGTCACGGTGTTACAACAATGTCATTCCATGGGTTTTCGCTTTGTTACTGGTGGATATGTTTTCAAAAACAGACTCTAATCACACAGCGTCTGGCGCTCTATGCTACAGCGCCCAGATCCAGAGCGCTGACGCTGTGTGTGTCTGTTTTGTTGTTGAATATGGTGTGAGTCGCTGAGAGTCGGTCGCACTGAGCTGGGGCTACCTTTCGTTCGTTGCAACGCTGTACTGGTGTTAGAGCCCCCAACATACATCACATTCATCAATGCGGCCAGGTTACTAAAGCGACTGAGGCGCTCTGTAACAGCGCCCGATAGCCGATCACAGCGTATACTAGCGGTCGCTCTAAGCGCTGCTATACAGGCGCTCATCTGCCGATACCTGGCGTTAGTAATGAATCAGCCTGCCCGTTTTTTTTGGTTACACTACAGTAAGATCACACACGTGTCCCAGGTAAATGGTGGGTGAATGTGGGCGGCACATGTGGGCTTCCCTGGCTGTGCAGAGCAGCGGATACTCACAGTCGGTGCCTCGTACGTGGCAGAAGCTTGATGGCTTCATCCAGTAACTTCAGCCCGGACTCCCAGTCATTTTTATCAGCGTGGATTGTAAAGAGCAGCTCATACAGTCCAGCTTTCAGGGTGAGGTCTTCCTCTTTATTCCCGTCTGACTCGCCTGAAACATAGCAATTCAAGGTGACACAGGGATGTTACAATCAGGGTCATAAAAAAAGCTTAAAGTGGACCAAAAGCCACTGCGATTGGCCCAGGAATCTATAAGATTCCCAGGCCAATCGATTCCCTCCCCGCTGTGTGAAACCTATCAGGTCACCCCATACACTTACCTTGTTTCCAGGTCCAGCAGCGCATGTGCAAGCTGCAGCCGCATCCCCGCTATCCCTCTAGCAGGACGCGTGCCCGTGCCGGGCTTTTGTGAATGGTCAGCGCGGGCACGCTCCCTGTTAGAGGAAAGTGGGGGATGCAGCCGCCAGCGCGCTCGGAGCCACTGGCCTTAGACAAAGGCTTAGACAAAGGCGTGACGTCAGCAGGTCCAAGCGCTTTAAAGTGGACCAAAACCCAGGATTTTGACTATCCTGAGTTTTGGTCCTTTCCCCCTGTGTGAAACCCCCCAGATCGCCAAAGCTAACTCACCTCTTCCCGGTCCTACGGCGCATGTGTGGCCGCTCAACCAATCAGCGCGCTCTGAGACGCTGACGTCACGTCGTCTAAGCCTTCATCTAAGGCCAGCGTCTCTGAGCGTGCTGGTGGCCGCATACCCCTCTTCCTGTGTGCCCGCACCGTCCATTCACAAGAGGCATAGCAGGGTTGCAGCCGTGGCTTGCGCATGCGCCATTGGACTGGGAAACAAGGTAAGTGTATGGGGTGACCAGGGGGGTTTCACACAGCGGGGAATCCCGATTTTGGATGCCCCGGGGAAGAGAATCAATCAGTCCAGGAATCTTATAGATTACTGGGCTGATCGCCGCTGGGTTTTGGCCCACTTTCAGTAATCAGTATCCCTAATCTCTTTCCTCCGAGGTCCTGGATAACACAGTGCTGCCCATACGGTGCTCAGAGCAGGGATTCCTTCTACCCAAGTGCAGGATTTTACATTTAGAGACATTAAACTCTAATTTCCAAAGTTTTGACCATTTATCCAGTAAAGCCAAATCATTTTCCATGTTTCAGACACCTCCAGGAATATCCACCCTATTACTAACCTTTGTATCATCAGCAAACAGACAAACTTTTCCTATCTACCTTCTCCTATGTCACAAACATATTAAAAAGAATGGGGCCCAGGACAGAGCCTTGCGGCACACCACTTGTAACTCGCCTTTGTTCAGATTGCACACCAATAACTCTCTGATGCCGATCCTCCAGCCAACTGGACTTCTAGGTCTAGGAAGGGTTTCTTTCCCTTGGCTGTCCGCATACTAAACAATAGGCAGGCATCATAGGCCCAGGCTCAAGCCGGTATCACTTGCAATTTAGAAGAGTATCTGTACCTGCATCTCTGTTTCTATGTTCCATTCCTATGTTATTGTAACTTTAGTTAACTGTGGTTTTTTTTTTTTTTTTTTGCACTGTGTATATGCCAAAAAGAATTCCTTGTTTATCTCACGATGTACTTGGCGAACAATAAATTGAATTGAATTGAACTGGAAATCCACTGAACTATCCAGGGATTGAGTCCTACCTTCAGCAACTTATCTATGAGATCTTTATGTGGTACAGTGTCAAAGGCTTTGCTAAAATCCAGATAGGCGATATCCACAGCACCACCTTCATCATCCATCATGCTGGCTACATAAGCCATCCCTCCGCCTGCCATATTTTATTTAGGGGACTTTCTGAAGCCAATCTTTCTTTATGCTGTTTTAATTACACGGGATGCATTTTAATAACGCTCATGAAATAAAGATCCTGCATCTCCTACATTAATTAGGAATATGTAAGTGCGCTATCACTTGATAAGTAACACACATCACTGGCAGAGAAGGCTGATAATTGGCGCACGCGGGGTGGGGTCAGGACCTGGCGATGGTTAATGAGCATCCTCCTTTATTGTTCAAACTCTTAGAAGAGACGGATGTTCTTCAAACGCTTTAACTATATGATGGAATTACCTTGAGGATTTCCTGGGTCACGGTCGTTACAGCTTCCAGCATCCTTAGTAGGCCACAGGTGAAATGATGCGGTATCGTGCGCTGGTCCCTAACAAATAATATAAAAAGAAAAGATTAATGAGGACCTTTGGAGGATCCGCTAAGCACGCTTGTATGGCAGGTATATATATATATATATATATATATATATATACAGGGCCGGCGTCAGCCCCCGGCAGGGCAGGGCTGGTCTTTGGGGTGTGTGATGGCGCTTGACCGGTAGCGGACTGGGAGGGCACCATCACAGCTGGTGCCCACATCTCCTCGGGTGGGGGGTTCCTCGGGTGGGGGGTACATACGAGATATCATCTCGATTTAGATTCCAGGGGAGGAAGTGCTGGGTTTTGTTCTGCTTTTAAGTTGCCCGCCCCAGCTGATTTCCTATCCCTAAAGCATCCCAATCTGTGATACCCTACTGTGTGACCCCCCCCGGGATCGCTGGCATACCCACTATGAGCAAATTCCCTATAAGCAATTCTACCCCTGAGTTTTGGTCCGCTTTACAGGGGCATCTCAATTTGGGAGGCCCCTGTTTGTGAAAGAACCCCCCTGGTTTGACCGTTAGCTCAAACTGGCGATCCCACACTGCATTCAATAGTTCGAGGAACGTAATGAACAAAGGTCATACACAGGGGCAATCTAGATTAGTTTAGACCCCGAGGTCAGCTATTCTAAGTATGTCACACACCCCGCTTCAAGAATCCATAACATGTGGGTAGTATCGACCTGAAGAGGGCGTTCCTGCAGAGATGATAGCAAAAGAAAGCCCCTCCCTGATCCATAAATACCTGGGACCTCCCACTCATCACCCAGTTTTCCATCTCTGCAGACGGCGAGCAAGTCAGAAGATGATGGCTCCTCCTTGCACAGGGGGAATTCAGGTAGCCGGGGTAACTCCCGGCCTCTTTTTTGATTATTTCCGCTCGGACCCCTGTTTGTCCCTGAATTTACCTCATATTACATGCCTCCACAGTCTTGGCTGCTGGCCCGAGCGAGGGTACATTGGCACCTCTGGTGCTGAGGAGCAGAGCTCCACCGTGAGACCCTAAAAGAGAGGGTAGGCGGTCATACCGGGTAGGTGATCCCGGTTTGGGATGCCCCGCCCCTTGTCTTTTCCCCTGGGGGGGGGGGGGCCCTTCCCTTTTACCAACTATGGGGGCTGGGGGTTCCTCTCATAGGGTTAGCTTTATTCACTGTCTCTTTTGTTGATGTAGCGCATCTGGGAGTAATTCCTCAATGAATTTATTTGTGTGTGTTACTTTGTTGCGGCACCGCGGCTGTCATTGCAGCCTGGCGCCGGGGTCTTCATTCTCTGTGAGGAGGTATTTTACCTCACGCACTTTGGGGGGCGGGGCTGGCACTCGGCGCTCTGCCGCGGCCAGCCCCCGTTCTCTCTTTCATTCCTCCCGCAGCGAGCGGGGCGGGTGCTCCGCTAGTAACAGCGGACGCACCCGTTGTCACGGCAGCCGGCGCCGCGGTTGTCGGCGGCGCCGGTCTCTGGGGAAGGTGTGTGAGGGAACTTCTTCCCTCACGCTTCATTCAGAGGGGGGGCGGAGCCGGGCTTTCGGCGCGTCGCCGCGGCTCCGCCCTCCTCTGTACTGGCGCCGCTGCGGAGCTGTGCTCCCTGTTGCTATGTCACTAAGGGGGCACAGCTCAGTTTTGCGCGGGCTGCGCCGACCACGCCCCTGGCACGGCCGTTTTTCTTCCTTCACCTCAGCAAGGTCGCCATTGTTCTGAGGTGGATCGTTGATTGGAGCGTCTGTGAGTGGCCCTGTGGGCCTCATTTATTTCTTCTTTCAATTTCTGTTAAGTCTTATTGTAGGGACTTATTGGTCTCTCTCTGTCTTTTAGGTGGAGGTTATTCAGGAGGATCTTCAGTAGTATTAGAAGGTCTCTCCTGGTCCTGGGTCCCTGGGTCCATTTTAACATCACAAATCCTCCCACTCGGGACATTAAAGGGGCATCCCGGGTTGTCTAACTGGCGTAATTCCCTGGGTCATAGCGACCAATCAAAATTCACCTTATGGAGGCATCCTTGTATACTGGGACCCCTTCGGGGCATCCCAAAAAGTGTATGTTGTGTGGGATTTCCATTACTGGGGATGATGTGTTACTTTGTATACCATGTGCACAGCAAACTATTGCGCGGCAGTCCGAACCCCAAGCGTCGGGGTCAGCACAGCCGGCCGCCTCAACTCCCCCTCCCGCCTTGACTCGTGCCCCGTGTGACGTGGTCATGGGCAGGGATCTGCAATCTGAGATGTGTGCCAGATTGGCTAGCCTTGAGAAAATGCTCTCTAGCTCGGTCGCCCGTAAGGCTCCGTCTAAGAGAAAGCATTTGTCGCCGGCTCCGCCGGTGGATGATCTTGATGACAGAGATAATCTGGATTGGTCTGATTATCCCCAGCTAGAGGAAGGGGAGGTTGATGAGGATTCAGAATTTTCGGACGATGAGCAGTCTGCTGGCGCTGATGCCGAGCTTTCTGACTTAGGGAGATCCTTGGACTCTCCTCACGCTCTGTCTCTGATGCTGGAAGTTCTGAATATTTCCCCTCCCGAGGAGGCGTCACAGCAGAAGGGTGAATTGTTTGAGGAATCCAGGCCGCGCCTGGAGTTTCCTACGCAACGGCATTTTGATAGAATCATTGACAAGGAATGGGATAGGCCGGCTCGGCTCCCTGGCATCCCTCAGGGGTGGGATAGGAAATATCCCTTTCCTTCTGAGGTGGTCAAGCGCTGGGCATCTCCCCCCGAGGTGGATGCACCGGTTTTGGGGTTATCCAACTCCTCGGTTTTAAACAGACCTGATTGTTCCATTCTCAAAGATGGAGAGGATAAACGTATTGATCAGATGGCTTGTCATGGCTTTACTAGCATTGGGTCGGCCATCCGGCCTGTGTGCGCTTCGGAACTAATGGTGTTGGCTGCCAGGTCTGTGGTCAGGGACCTGTTGTCTTCTTCCGGGCTTCGTCCTGGTAGTAACGAGTTCCTTAGCCTTAAACGATGTGAGTTGTTTTTATCCTTTGTGTTGACTGCCTTGGATGACACTTTGATGACGTGTGGTAGGACGTCGGCTCTGCTTGTGGCTATTCGGCGGTCGGTGTGGCTGCGCCAGTGGGCGGCCGATTTTATGTCCAAAAAGTCACTGACGGCTTTACCCTTTGTTGGTCTACGGCTCTTTGGAGAGACATTGGACTCTGTCACCAAGGGTGGTAGGTTACCTCAACGTAAGAAACAACGCCGCTCCTTTCGGGGGGCGCCTGCCTTTACCCCCTCCTTTCGGGGGGCCAGATCTGGCTGGGGTTCTGCATTTCCCTCTTCCAGAGGAGATTCCGGAAGCAGGGGCAGAGGACGTGCCCGTTCTGGATACAGTTGGGGCTCTAAGCCCAAACTGGCTGCTAAGCCGGCTCAGCAATGAGGGGGCGCCCTCACCCATGCGGGTGGGGGGACGGCTGCAGCACTTCTCTCAGATCTGGGATCAAGAGGTCTCGGACAGATGGATCCGGGAAGTGGTGTCTTCCGGTTACAAGCTGGAGTTCGAGCTCCGCCCCCCTTCCAGATTTGTCAGGTCTCGGATGCCGTCGGAGCCTCTGGCGGCGCAGGGGCTCCTGGTGGCAGTGGAGAATCTTCTGGACATGGCTGTCATTTGCCCAGTGCCCCCTTCAGATCGGGGCAGGGGCTTTTATTCCAATCTGTTCACGGTACCCAAGAAGGACGGGTTGGTCCGACCCATCTTGGATCTGAAGTTTCTCAACAGGTTCATCCGGCCGAGGAAATTCCGCATGGAAACGCTGCGTTCGGCCATTCACTCTCTTCGTCAGGGAGATTTTCTGACGTCCATAGACATCAAGGATGCGTATTTACACGTTCCAGTTTTTCCAGCACACCAGAGGTTTCTCAGGTTCGTGGTGGAGGATCGGCACTTTCAGTTTGTGGCACTTCCTTTCGGTCTCACCTCAGCTCCTCGGGTGTTCACCAAGGTGCTAGCGGGGGTGATGGCTCTGCTCAGAGTTCAGGGTATCCGCATCGTGCCCTATTTGGACGATCTACTGATCATGGCCTCTTCCCTCAACCAAGCGGAGTTGGACACCAGAGCGGTGGTGTCCACTCTGGAGAGGTTCGGTTGGGTGATCAACCACCCCAAGTCTTCTCTCCCTCCGTCCAGAATTCTGACCTTTCTGGGAATGTCTCTGGACACTTCACAGGCCAGGGTGTTTCTGCCCCAGGCCAAGATTCTTTTAATTCAGGAGTTAGTTCGGCTTCTCTTGTCAACCCCTCATCCGACCATCCGGTTAGGGATGAGGCTTGTGGGGTTAATGGTGGCCTCATTCGAGGCAGTTCCCTTTGCGCAGTTTCACACAAGGACGCTTCAGCTTCATCTGTTGAAGGTTTGGGACAAGTCTCCTCTATCGTTGGATCAGTCCTTCCTGATGACTCCCCTAGTTCATCGATCCCTGCAATGGTGGCTGGGGTCGGTCAATCTGTTGAAGGGCAGATCTTTTCTGGCTCCGTGTTGGGAAACAGTCACCACGGATGCCAGTCTGTCAGGTTGGGGGGGTGTTTGGAAGGACCTCCAGTTTCAGGGTCTGTGGGGCCCGCAGGAGGCTCACGAGCCCATCAATGTTCTGGAGTTGAGAGCCATCAGGTTGGTTCTGTTTCGCTTGACTCATCAGTTGAGAGGCCTGCCAGTTCAGGTCCGGTCGGACAACAGGACGGCGGTTGCTTACATCAATCACCAAGGAGGGACTCGCAGCAGGAGTGCCCTCAGGGAAGTGTCTTTGATTCTGGACTGGGCGGAGACCCACGTCCCGTGTATCTCAGCAGTCTACATTCCGGGGGTGGAGAACACGGAGGCGGACTTGCTGAGCAGGGCCTCCTCTCGTCAGGGGGAGTGGTCTCTCAGTCCCAAGGTGTTTCGTTCGATATGTCTCAGGTGGGGGGTCCCAGCGGTGGACCTCTTTGCCTCTCGTCACAATCACAAGCTCCCAGTCTTTGTGTCTCTCTCGCAGGATCCTCTGGCTCTGGCAGTGGATGCCATGTCTCTGAACTGGAGGGATCTGGGGTTCCTTTACCTGTTCCCTCCGTTCCCAATGCTAGCCAGAGTGGTGCGCAAACTGGCCTTGGAAGGCGCGTCGGCGATTCTGGTGGCCCCAAGGTGGCCAAGGCGCGTTTGGTTCGCAGATCTTGTAAGGCTGGCAGAAGATCAGTTCGCCCTGCCTCTGCTGCCGGACATGCTCACCCAGGGTCGGCTACGCTATCCCAATTTACCATCGCTGGCTTTGACGGCATGGCTGCTGAAGCCGCCATCTTGAAGGAAGAAGGTCTTTCTGACGCGGTGATTCAGACTCTTCTATTTACTACAGGACTTGGAGGGCCTATATTGATTGGTGTGAAAGTAGGTCTTTCTCTTGTCGAGAGTTCTCCATTCCTAGAATTTTAGAGTTTCTTCAACATGGTCTAGATCTGGGACTCCAGCTTAGTACATTGAAGGGGCAGGTTTCTGCCCTGGTGGTGTTCTTCCAAAGGTCCTTTGCACTTCATCCCTTAGTCAAGACCTTTTTCCAAGGTGTTACGCATGTACGGCCTCCTAGGAAGCCTCCTAGGAAGCCTTTTGTTCCAGTTTGGGATTTGAACCTGGTTTGAGCCCTTGAATGAGGTAGCTTTGTCTTCTCTTACGCAAAAGGTGGCCTTTTTGGTGGCTATCACTTCGGTTAGGCGTGTTTCTGAGTTGGCAGCTTTATCCATTAAAGCTCCATACTTCGAGAGGCATCAGGATAAGGTTGTCTTTCGTTTCAAGCCGGATTTTCTTCCTAAAGTGGTCTCGGCTTTTCATCTGAATCAGGACATTGTTTTGCCTTCTCTATGCCCAAATCCCAGCAACGACATGGAAAGGGCGTTGCATTCTTTGGATGTAGTACGTGTTGTGGAACATTATCTGGAGGTTACGTCTTCCTTTCGTAAGACTGATGCTTTTTTTGTGGTGCCCTGTGGGCCTAGGAAAGGTTTGGCTCCTGCCAAATCTTCCATTAGTAAATGGATTCGTCAGGCCATCATTGGGGCCTATTCTGCCAAGGGGAGGAGTCCCCCTTTTCGGGTTACTGCTCATTCTACTCGTGCAGTTGGTGCGTCCTGGGCTTTTCAGCACCAGGCTTCTGTTGAGCAAGTTTGTAAGGCCGCTACCTGGTCTTCTGTTCACACTTTTTCCAAGTTTTACAAGGTTGATGTTCGGGCATCAGCGGATGCTGTTTTTGGCCGCAAAGTTTTGCAAGCTGTAGTGGTTTAAAGTTGTGCATTGTTGCCTAGTTTTGGATCCCCGCCCTTGTTATGGACACTGCTATTGGATGTCCCACATGTTATGGATTCTTGAAGCGGGGTGTGTGACATACTTAGAATAATACCATTTTGTGAATACTCACCTTGTAAAATGGGTATTATAAGTATGTCACACACCCCGCTTCACCCGCCCTTTCTGTATTCAGGATCCTCTTTATTGTGAACTTTGCGTGGTTGTGGTTTATATTTGCCTCTTCCTGGTCCCTTACCTTACTGCTTCTGTATACTGGGTGATGAGTGGGAGGTCCCAGGTATTTATGGATCAGGGAGGGGCTTTCTTTTGCTATCATCTCTGCAGGAACGCCCTCTTCAGGTCGATACTACCCACATGTTATGGATTCTTGAAGCGGGGTGTGTGACATACTTATAATACCCATTTTACAAGGTGAGTATTCACAAAATGGTATTTTTAAGGGGTTTGGTGCACTTTAAAGTAGACCAAAATTCGAGTTTTGGTCCAAATAGCATAATCCCTAGGGGGCATCCAGATTTGGGACATCCCTTGGTGATGTGATGCGACTCTTCACCACAAAGGGGCCCACTGAGACCATGCCGCCCAAGGGCCACATAAACCTGGAGCCGGCTATATATATATATATATATATATATATATATATATATTACTGTACTACTGTGATAGATGTCAGTCTGACTGTCTGTGTTGCAGTGTCTGTGTGCACAGTCCTTCTAGCTGTACTATCTCCAGGCATCTGGCTTTCCCCCTGTTCTGTCACTTGCTATAACTCTTAAATTACCAAACTTTTCCGCAAACGCTGCTAGGAGCTTAACTTACACCGAACCTTCACCCTGAATAAGAGCCTATCTTTATGTTTCCACCACCCTGTACAAGATTTTGGGCTTTTCATTAGATGATGCTAAGGGTCTGGTTTAAGCCCTCTTTACACCTTGCATTGTGTTGAGGCTGGAATACTCCAGTGCAATGAGCGAGACAAAAATTCTGTCCATTAACATCACTTGCACATATCAGTCTCAAGTCCCCTGTTAGGTCCTCTACTAACGAAGATTGCGCTTCAGCCCTTACAGCTTCCTGTTCCACCACTCCTTGCTGCCATCTCTGGGTCCTCCACTGACACCAACTGCCCTGCAGTCCTTGGTGCCTCCTGTTTCACCATTCCTCTTTGCCCCCAATCGTTCTCTGTGCCCTTTCCGACTTCTGTTCCAATACTCCTCTCTGCCACCTCCTGGGTCCCTGATGCCACCAATCACCATCCGGTTCTTGCCATCTTCTGTTTCACCACTCCACGCTGCCACCACCTCTGGTCCTTGTTGCCTCCTGTTCCTCCACTCCTCACTTACGCCTCCTGAACCTCTGCTGCGGCCAATTGCACCTCGGTCCTTGCTGCCTCTTGTCCCACCACCCCTCACTACTGGCCCTTTGCTCCCATGAAATGCCCTACAGGCCTTGCTGCCTCCTGTTCCACCAAATCCTGGCCTTCTGCTAGTGGCAACTACCCTCTGGTCCTTAGTGTCTCCTGTTGCACCACTTCTCACTGCTGCCTCCTGAGTCTCTGCTGCTGACAATCGCCCTCCAGTCCATGGTGTTCTACCACTTCTCATGAACACCTTCTGATCCTCTGCGGCCACCAAACGCCCTCTGGTCCTTATATTTTCTTAACGGAGCAAAACACAGGGGGCACATGATAAAGTAACCTGTGGCTGTTTACCTTTTTATAATTGCCATCTGCTTCATTGAGGGCCTTTATCACAAGGATGACTGAATCCTTAAGGGCTTCCCGTTCTTTGACAGATACAATCAGTGGGGAACAAGCATTCCAAAAATGTTTAGCTGCCTGGAGAGCCAAATAGGCGCTGCCGGCTTCCCCTCCGAATCTGAAAAAAGAAAAGGAAACAAAAACTGAACATGAAAAGTGTAAATAATGCATATAATAGTATTAGGGTCAGGTGAAGCAGGAAGGAGGGGGCAATGTGAGCATATGTGAGATAACCTCAGCCACCAAAGATGACCTCATCTTGGACAGGGGAGACCTGTTCTAGCGGGCCGTGCTACCTCCTGTTACACCACTCCTCCATGTACCGCCAATTGCCCTCCGCTTCCTTGCTGCCTTCTGTTCTACCACTCCTTCCTGCCATCTTTAGGCTCTCTACTGACGCTGATTGCCCTCCAGGCCTTGCTTCCCCCTGTTCCACCACTCCTCGCTGCTGCCTCCTGTTCCACCACTCCTTGCTGCCACAATTAACTCTCTGGTCCTTGTGGTCTCCTGTTCCACCACTCCTTGCTACCGCCTCCTGGCACTCTGCTGCCGCCAATTGCCCTCCGGTCCTTGCTGCCTCCTGTTCCGCCATTCCTCACTGCCACCCATCACCCTCTGGTCCATGCTGGTTCACCACTCCTCGCTGCTGCCTCCTGTTCCACCATTCCTCACTGCCCCAATTAACCCTCTGGTCCTTGTGGTCTCCTGTTCCACCACTCCTTGCTGTCGCCAATTACCCCCCGGACCTTGCTTCCTCCTGTTCCACCATTCCTCACTGCCACCCATCACCCTCTGGTCCATGCTGTTATACCACTCCACG
This sequence comes from Gastrophryne carolinensis, assembly GCA_027917425.1. NCBI lineage: Eukaryota > Metazoa > Chordata > Amphibia > Anura > Microhylidae > Gastrophryne > Gastrophryne carolinensis. The sequence continues at coordinate 608,709,321 of CM051235.1, forward strand.
CAGCTGCCTCCTGTTCCACCATTCCCCACTGCCACCCATCACCCTCTGGTCCATGCTGTTTCACCATTCCTCGCTGCTGCCTCCTGTTCCACCATTCCTCACTGCCCCAATTAACCCTCTGGTCCTTGTGGTCTCCTGTTCCACCACTCCTTGCTACCGCCAATTACCTTTCCACCATTCCTCACTGCCACCCATCACCCTCTGGTCCTTGCTGTCTCTTGTTCCACCACTCCTTGCTGCGTCCTCCTCGTACTCTGCTGCTCCCAGTTGCCCTCTATTGCATGCTGCCTCCTGTTTTACCGCTCCTCGCTACTTCCTCCTGGCACTCGGCTTCTGACAATTGCCCTCCCGTCACCATTCCTCACTGCCACCCATCACCCTCTGGTCCATGCTGTCTCCTGTTCCACCACTCCTTGCTGCTGCTCCCTGGCCCTCTGCTGCTGCCAGTCGCTCTCTGGTCCATGCTACTTCCTGTTCCACCACTTCTTGCTGCCAGCTGGAATAGGATTCAGGCTTCCGCATAGAACCTGGAAACTAGAGAAGCATCCTGGCCACAGCCACAATGAGCCAAGGTGTTGTGTGGCCAGCTAGCAGGGCTGTATTTGCTGTGCCTGCTGCACTTGTTGAAGGCCCAGTCCAGTCTAACTAACCCCTATTGTTCATGGGAGCAGCCATGATGGAATTACTGCATAATACCACACCACTGTCTTCTATTGAGCACTACCCCCTCCCTTCTCCTCTCAATAGAAGACAAAGGCGCAGCATTATACAGTAATTCCATCATGGCTTCTCCCATGAACAATAAGAGTTAGTTAGACTGGAATGGCCCTTTAATGCTCATGGTCAAGCTCCCTACTGCCCCCTACTGGACAAAAACGTCAAAAAATGAGTTGGCCTTCTTGTGAAACCCCGCCGTTTGCCTGATATACATACCTTAGTCGCGTTCCCACAGCGAAGACGCGGCTCTGCTCCAATCAGCTTCTTTAGCCGTGCATATTACTGTGCAGCCAAAGAAACTGAATGAGTGTTTAGTTGCACTCCCGATCAGCGTGCGCCACCACCTGCATGGATTTATGACTTAGAAAGATGCAAGAGACGGTGCCCCCCCGGCCACACATGCACCCCTGGGATGCCTCGGGGGTGAGTAATTATAGAGGATAGGTCCGGTGTTGATACACTTTAAAGGGTCAGTCCACAGTCTAACTAACCATCATGGCTGGGAGCAGCCATGATGGATTTACTGCATAATGTCACACTATTGTCTGAGACAAAGCACTACCGCTCCCTTCTCCACTCAGTAGAAGACAATGGTGCGGCATTATGCAGCATTTCCATCATGGCTGCTCCCATGAACAATAAGAGTTAGTTAGACTGGACTGACCCTTTATAGTGGACCAAAACACAGGATTTTGACTACTCTGGGTTTTGGTCCTTGCCCCCAGTGCATCCTGATCGGAGATGCCCCCCTGTGTGAAACCCCTCAGGTCGCTGAAACAAATTCACCTCCTCCCAGTCCTACGGCACATGCGCGGCCACTCATCCAACCAGCACGCTCAGATCCGCTAACGTCCCTTCATCTAAGTCGTTGTCTAAGGCGAGCCTCTCAGAGCACGCTGACGGCCACATCCCCGCTACCCTCTAACAGGGAGTGTGCCCTTTGCGGCCATTCACAAATGCCTGGCGCGGGCCCTGCTAGAGGGATAGCGGGGATGTGGCCGCAGCTCGTGCATGTGCCGTTGGACCAGAAAAGAAGGTAAGTGTATGGGCGACCTGGAGGGTTTCACACAGTGGGGCATCCCGATTTTGGATGCCCCGAGGGGAGGGAATCGATCGGCCCAGGATCGATACAGGCAGACGCCTCTTAATGTTTTGAATGAGGAGCAAGAGTGGCTGCATCCTTAGCGGCCTGCACACGCTCCCATCCCAGCCATTCAGATAGGTTGGGACGGGAGTGCGCACAAGGCCGGTGATATGGGGGATGCGGCAGCACAGGCTCCCCATTGATTTCAACCAGAGCCCTTTGTCGAAAGGAAATAAACATGGCAAAGGGCTCTGATTGGATGAGAGCCCTAGCATGTGCCATTGGAGTGGGGAAAGGTGAGTTTTAGTGGGCTTTCTGGGGGGGTCTTACACAGCGGGGCATCCCATGCGCCATTGGACCAGAAAAGAAGGTAAGTGTATGGGCGACCCGGAGGGTTGCACAGAGTGGGGCACCCTGATTTTGGATGTCCCGGAGGGAGGGAATCGATCGGCCCGGGAATTTTATAGATTCCCTGGCCGATCGCTGTGGGTTTTGGTCCACTTTAATGCTCAAGCTCCCTACTGCCTCCTACTGGACAAAAATGTATACAAATGAATGAAAGAGATTTCCCTAGGGTAATCCAGTGTGAAACCCTGCAGTTTGACTGATATACATACCCTGCTGGCGTTCCCACGGCAAAGGCGCGGCTATTCTGCAGCCAAAGAAAGTGAATGGGAGCTTAGCGGCACTCCCGATCAGCATGCGCCTCCACCTGCATGGCTTTATGACCTAGAAAGATGCAATGGTGCCCCGGCCACACATGCACCCCTGGGATGCCTCAGGGGTGGGTAATTATAGAGGATAGGTCTGGTTTTGATCCACTTTATATATATAGATTTGCCATTTATTCATTTTAATACCAACTTCTTTGTACAAATTTTAAAAGTAAACTTACCTTGCGCTCGTTTCAAAAGCTTTTATGGCAGCGAAGCGCAAGTGTTTCTTCCCAGCCAAATTCTTCATTATACTTTGGCCCTGGATACAGGCTGCAGCGCTGAGCATCCCACATCCCTGCACCGAACCGCGCCTGCAGGAGGGAGACCCAATTATCTGGTTATTGAATGTACACAGGGCATTAATATATATATATATATATATATATATATATATATATATATATATATATCGACTGTACATACATACATAGATCAAGCATCCCCAAAAACCGCCTTCAGCTCATAGGGTGCGCGTGTATTGCTGATCAAGGCGGATAAGATATAAACCACTACACATCACAGTAGAAATATATATGATAATAAACAATTAAGATGGACCAAAACCCGGGATTTTTACTATACTGATTTTGGTCCGTCCTCCTGGGACACCCCTGAATTCAACCAGGCCTTTATAAATAAGCGGCACTACCAATCAGATATATACATATAAATGGCTTTTATTTATATATACATAGCAACAGAAAGACAATACACCACAATAGACTATTTAAAAATACATGTACACTATAGACACCGGGGGGCGCCAGTGTTCCATCCTAGTATATGCTGTAATGAATCCTATATTTATGACCAGGCTGGACAAATATACCAATGCTTGTTTCATACAAAAGTGACAATAGAAGAAACCTATATTAGATTTAATTATAAATATATGTGCAAACTATACAAAGAAAAAACCCTAGTCTATTGTGGTGTATTGTCTTTCTGTTGCTATGTATATATAAATGGCTGTTGCGCGCAGGTTGGTGGGAGGCGTCCATTGTTTCTATTGGACGCCGACCACATGGGGCACGCCCACCAACCGTCGCGCAACAACCAGGAAGTTCCTGCGCACGTTTGTGAGAGCGGCAGCGGAGGCAGTGGCGGAGGCAGTGGCGGCGGCAGAGGGAATGGAGGTGGCCAGCGCGCGTTTGTGAGAGCGGCGGCGGAGGCAGTCACGGCGGCAGAGGGAACGGAGGTGGCCAGCGCGCAACAACAGGTAAGTGTGGGGGGGACCACTGGGTTTTTTTTATTTTTAATTGTTGTTAACTGTTAATGATGCCAAGTGAGCACACATATGATATCCAGGGCCAACCTGAGGAGAAGAAAAGATGGAAAAGGAGTAATACTTCCAGAAGTTGGAACAAGAGATGGACAGAATGTGGAAAAGAGAATTTAAAAAGTAGTAAAGTAGTAAAGAGTGAATTTAGAAAAGGGAGAGAGGGGTAATGAGGAAACATGAAGGAAGAGAAGGTGATAGAAACCTATGTGTGATGGCTTGGCCCCTAGTTTGAATTGGGCCCCAGCGCAAACCAGCCTGGGGGGGGGGGGGGGAGGCAGGCACTCTAATTTATAAGCAACACCAGCAGTAATAATACCATTTTGTGAATACTCACCTTGTAAAATGGGTATTGTAAGTATGTCACACACCCCGCTTCAAGATAATCATTACATGTGGGTAGTATGGTCTGAAGAGGGCGATTTGCAGAGATGATTGGAGGAAAGAAAGCTCCTCCCAGTCCATAAATACCTGGGACCTCCCACTCATTACCCAGTATAAAGAAAGCAGTAAGGCAAGGGACCAGGAAGAGCCAAATATTAGTCATAACAACGCAAGGTTCACAAAACGATGGATCCAGAATACAAAAGGGCGGGTTGAAGCGGGGTGTGTGACATACTTACAATACCCATTTTACAAGGTGAGTATTCACAAAATGGTATTATTCTAAGTATGTCACACACCCCGCTTCAAGATAATCATTACATGTGGGACATCCAAAAGCAGTGTCCATAAAGGGTGGGGATCCAAAACAAGGCATAAAGCACAACTTAAACTACTGCAGCCTGCAGAACTTTGCGGCCAAAAACAGCATCCGCTGAGGCCCAAACATCACCCTTGTAAAAACTTTGAAAAAGTGTGAACAGAAGACCAGGTAGCGGCCTTGCAAACTTGCTCAACAGAGGCCTGGTGCTGAAAAGCCCAGGAAGCCCCAACCGCACGAGTAGAATGAGCTGTAACACGAAGGGGAGGATTTCTCCCCTTAGCAGAAAAGGCCCCGACAATGGCCTGACGAATCCACTTACTGATGGAAGACTTAGCGGGCGCCAAAACCTTTCTTGGGCCCAGAGGGTACCACAAAGAAGGCATCAGTCTTACGAAAGGCAGACGTTACCACCAAATAGTACTTCACAACTCGAACCACATCCAGGGAATGCAGGACCCTCTCCTTTTCGTTACTGGGATTAGGACACAGAGAGGGCAAAACAATGTCTTGGTTTAAGTGAAAAGGCAGAAACCACCTTAGGAAGGAAATCCGGGTTAAAACGGAAAACCACCTTGTCCTGATGTCTTTCAAAATACGGGACCTGAATGGACAGAGCCGCCAACTTAGAAACACGCCGAACAGAAGTGATAGCTACCAAAAAGGCCACCTTCTGAGTAAGGGAAGACAAGGCAATATCATGCAAGGGCTCAAAGGGAGGACCCTGAAGAGCAGAAAGAACCAAATTCAAATCCCAAACCGGAATTAGAGCCTTCCTAGGGGGCCGCACGTGCGTAACCCCCTGGAAAAAGGTCTTAACCAGCGGATGAAGCGCAAAAGATATTTGGAAAAACACCGCCAGGGCAGACACCTGCCCCTTCAGAGAATTAAGTTGGAGCCCTAGATCCAAACCATGTTGCAGGAACTCCAGGATTCTAGAAATAGAGAATTCCCTGCAAGGGAAAGCCCTAGTCTCACACCAATCAATATAAGACCTCCAAGTCCTATAGTAAACGGAAGTAGAAAACCTCTTCCTAGCGCTAATAAGAGTCTGAATAACCGCATCAGAAAGACCTTCCTCCTTCAAGATGGAGGTTTCCGCAGCCACGCCGTCAAAGCCAGCGTTGGTAAATTGGGGCAACGTAGATGACCCTGTGTGTGCAGATCCGGCAGCAGGGGCAGAACGAACTGATCTTCTGCTAACCTTACCACGTCTGCGAACCAAACCTGTCTTGGCCACCTTGGAGCTGCCAGAATTGCTGACGCTCCTTCCAGAGCCAGCTTGCGCACTACTCTGGCTACCATGGGAAACGGAGGGAACAGATACAGAAACCCCAGATCCCTCCAGTTCAGGGACACAGCGTCCGTCGCGAAGGGAGGCAAAGAGTTCCACAATCGGTGAACCCCACCTGAGACAAATTGAACGAAACACCTTGGGACTGAGAGGCCACTCCCCCTTGCGGGCTGACCACCTACTCAGAGAGTCCGCCTCCGAGTTCTCCACTCCCGGGATGTAGACCGCCGAGATGCACGGGACGTGGCTCTCCGCCCAGTCCAGAATCAATGACACTTCCCTGAGGGCACTCCTGCTGCGAGTCCCTCCCTGGTGATTGATGTAGGCAACCGCCATCCGATTGTCCGACCGAACCTGGACCGGCAAGCCCTGCAGGAGATGAGTCAGACGAAAAAGAACCATTCTGATGGCTCTCAATTCCAGAATGTTGATAGGCTCGTGGGCTTCTAGGGGTCCCCACAACCCCTGAAATTGCAGATCATTCCAGAAGCCCCCCCATCCTGAGAGGCTGGCATCCGTGGTGACCACCTCCCAACGAGGAGTCTGAAAAGACCTGCCCTTCAACAGATTGGTTGAGTTCAGCCACCACCTGAGTGGTCGGCGAGCCCGGGGAGACATCAGAAAGAATTGATCCAGCGACAGAGGAGATCTGTCCCAGACAGACAATAGATGGAGTTGTAGCGTCATCGTGTGAAACTGGGCAAAGGGGACTGCCTCGAAGGAGGCCACCATCAACCCCACCAGTCTCATTCCTAGTCGAATGGTCGGACAAGGAATGGACATGAGCGACCGAATCAATTCCTGAATCAAAAGAACCTTGGATTGAAGAAGGAACACTCTGGCCTGATCTGTATCCAGAGACATTCCCAGAAAGGATACTATCCTGGATGGGTAAAAGGAGGACTTGGGATAGTTGATCACCCAGCAGAACCTCTCCAGAGTGGATATTACCGTCCTGGTGTCCAATTCCGCTTGGCTGAATGATGATGCCATGATGAGGAGATCGTCCAGATATGGCACTATGCGAATTCCCTGCGCTCTAAGAAGAGCCATCACCCCAGCGAGCACCTTGGTGAAAAACCCTTGGAGCTGTGGTGAGACCAAAAGGAAGAGCTACAAACTGAAAGTGCCGATCTTCCACCACAAACCTGAGGAATCTCTGGTGCGCGGGAAAAAATCGGAACATGGAGGAAAGCGTCCTTGACGTCTATGGACGTCATGAAGTCCCCCTGACGGAGAGCGCGGATAGCTGAACGACGCGATTCCATGCGAAATTTTCGCAGCCTGATAAACCTGTTGAGGATCTTCAGATCCAGGATGGGCCGGATAGAGCCATCCTTTTTGGGGACCGTGAACAGATTTGAGTAAAATCCCCGACCCTGATCTGATAGGGGCACTGGCGAGATGACCTCTATCTCCAGAAGACTTGAAAAGCGCCTCCCGAAGCCCCTGTGCGCCAGGTGCGTCCGGGGGCACCCTAGACCTGAAGAAAAGCGGAGGAGGACGGGACTCGAACTCCAACTTGTAGCCGGAAGACACGACTTCCCGGATCCGTTTGTCCGAAACCTCCCGAATCCAGATCAGAGAGAAGTGTCGCAGCTGTCCCCCCACCCGCACAGGTGAGGGCGCCCCCTCATTGCTGAGCAGACTTGTTCGCAGGTTTTGGGTTATGAACCCCAGTTGTATCCTGAGCGGGCACGTCCTCTGCCCCTATTCCAGGAATCTCCTCTAGTGGAAGGGAAGGCGAAACCTCTTCCTGCTCTGGATCCGCGAAAGGAACGATTGAAAGAAGCCGCCCCGCGAAAGGGACGTCGTTGCTTCTTGCGTTGAGGTAACTTACCCCCCTTAGCTACTGAATCCAATTTTTCTCCAAAAAGCCATAGCCCCACGAATGGGAGAGACGTCAGCGACTTTTTTGGCCCAAAGTCAGCCGCCCACTGGCGCAACCAAACTGAACGCCTTATAGTCCCCATCAGAGCAGAAGCTCTCCAAGGCGGCTAACATGAAAGACAAGAATAACTCACAACGTTTAAGTCCCAGAAATTCGTCACTGTCCGGGTGCAAACCGGAAGATGACAACAAGTCTCTGACCACCGACCTGGTAGCCACCACCAGCAGAGATGAAGCGCAAAAAGGGCCGTATGGCTGCCCCAATACTGGCGAAACCATGACAAGCCATCTGGCCAATTCGTTTATCCCCTCCATCTTTAAGAGAAGAGCAATCGGGGTTATTCAAAAACGGCTGAATTGGATAACCCCAGAATTGGTGCATCCACCTCAGGGGGGGACGTCCAGCGCTTAACCGTGTCCGAAGGGAAAGGATATCTTTTATCCCAACTCTGAAGAATGCCTGGGAGCTGAGCCGGCCTCTCCCATTCCTTAGAAATAATCTTATCAAAATGCCTTTGATTAGGGAATTCCAAGCGCGGCTTGGATTCCTCATAAAACTCCCCTTGTTGATGAGGAGCAACCTCTGGAGGAGAAATAGCCAGAACCTCAAACATCTGAGCAAGGACGTTAGGAGTATCCAAAGAACTCCCTGACCCCTTCTCAGAGTCCGCGCCAACGAATAGCTGGTCGTCCGAATAATCCGATTCGTCAAATAGCTCCCCTTCCTCCAGAGGGGAGTAATCTGACCAATCCAGGCGATCCTCATCGTCATATTCAAAAGTCGGTGGGACCGGTGACAAATGCTTTCTCTTAGCTGGAGCCTTCTTGGCAACCGCAGAAGAAATACATTTTTCAATATTAGTCAATCTAGCACACACATCAGATTGCGACTGCCCACCCGTGACAACGTCACACGGGACACGGGCCAAGACGGGGTGGGAAGGGGATGACGCTGGCGGTGCTGACCCAGACGTCTGGGGTTTTGACTGCCGTGTAATAGTCTGCTGTGCACATAGTATACATAGAAATACGTCATCCCCTGTTAGGGATACCCCACAGCCCATGGACTTCCGGGATTGCCCCGAGGGGAGCCCGGTATCTGGGGATGCCTCCATACGGTGAACTTATATGTAGTCGCAATGACCGAGGGAATTACGCTAGTAAGCAACCCGGGATGCCCTTATAATTGTCCCAAGTGGGAGGATTTTAACATGGAATTTAACCCAGGGACCCAAGGACCGGAAGAAGACCCCTTAAAACCTAAGGCGTTCTACCTGAAAGACTGCCGCATATAAAGGGTTACATATAAGTATATATTATATTATATTTATATATATATATATATATATATATATATATATATATATATATATATATATATATATAGAAATATAGGGGGGGCCCATAGGGCCACTCACTGTGCCTTCCTGCGTGAGGTAAATGGCGTCCACCACACACGCAGCTCACATCACAGAGGCAGAGAGGAGCCTGTGGGCGTGGCCAGCGCTGAGCGCACGATATGCGTAGCTCCGCCCCCTTACAGAGCGGAAAGCGGGCTCCGCAGTGGGTCTGCGCCCCTAATGGCAAAATGTGTGAGGTAAATTACCTCAGAAAAACACTATAGCGCACACATATACCGGCACCATGGCAAGAACAGCAGCCGCGGCGCCGGTAACCACAAAGACCCCAGGGATGTAATGGGTGCGGGCCGCGGCGACGCGCAATCGCCCGGCCCCGCCCACTGTGGCCAGCGCGTGAGGGGAGATCTCCCCTCACAAGATTAATGGAACCGCCAGCGCAAATAACCGCGCCGCGGCCATTGCGGTAGTCACCGCAACAAAAAACAGTAAAGCCAGGGGGACAAGCCAGCGCCAACAGCCGGCCCCACCCCCCAACTACAACTTCTGAGGAGAAAAGTTCTCCTCAGCTCTGGCGCCAGTAACAGCAAGCGCCGCTGTTAAAGTGAAACAATGCACAATAAATAAATCCTAACTCTGAGGTAAAAAAGGTGGCCCCCGACATTTTATCCCCACCACCACAGGAGAAGGGCATCAGGAAAGGGGGGCCAAGGGACAGGGCATCCCAAACCGGGGTCACCAGCCCGGATAACCGCCTACCCTCTGGTACAGGGTCTCACGGTGGAGCATGGCTCCAGAGCACTAAAAGTGCCATTCTACCCTCACCCGGGATACAGCCTAGACTGGGAGGCATGTGTATTGGGACTTATAAAAAACATAACCGGGTGGAAATAGAGAGAAAAGCGGGCCGGGAATAAACCCGGCTACCTGAAATCCCCCTGTGCAAGGAGGAGACATCATCTTCTGACTTGCTCGCCGTCTGCAGAGATGGAAAACTGGGTAATGAGTGGGAGGTCCCAGGTATTTATGGACTGGGAGGGGCTTTCTTTCCTCCAATCATCTCTGCAAATCGCCCTCTTCAGACCATACTACCCACATGTAATGATTATCTTGAAGCGGGGTGTGTGACATACTTAGAATAGTGTGGCAACCTGCATGTCTCAGGTCAGAGTGGCCATTATTAGGGCCACCTAGCCGGGCCCCCTTTTCATCCCTTGGACCCCTATACCTGAGTCCCTAATGGCTGCTGTCATCACATCCACAGCCTGCATTTCCCACCCTAGGCTTATGCTCCAGTCAATAACTTTTTCCAGTTTTTTGTGGTAAAATTAGGTGCCTCGGCTTATATCCGGGTCGACCTATACTCGAGTATATACGGTATATGTATATATCTGATTGGTAGTGCCACTAATTTATGTCACACGCCCCGCTTCAAGAAATTCATAACGTGTGGGTAATACTTCCTGTAGATGGCGATATGCAGAGATGCCAGGAAAAAAGAGAGCCCCTCCCGGTCCATAAATACCTGGGACCTCCCACTCATTACCCAGTCTTCATCTCTGCAGACGGCGAGCAAGTCAGAAGATGTGGTCTCCTCCTTGCACAGGGGGATTTCAGGTAGCCGGGATGACTCCCGGCCCTTTAGTTATCTATTTCCACCCGGATCTTTTTTCTGTTCCCCATGCCTCCCTGCCTAGGCTGATGGTCCGGGCGAGGGTAGAAAGGCACCCTAGGTGCTTAGGGGCATATGCTCCACCGTGAGACCCTATACAAGAGGGTAGGCGTTCAACCGGGACGGTGACCCCGGTTTGGGATGCCCCGTCCCTCGGCCTTACACCCTGGGTGGTCTCCCTCTTTGGGAAATGCCCTTCTCCCTAGCGGGGAGGGGGGTAGGAGGGGGGCCCCTTATTTGGTGTTAGGTCTTAATTTATTAATTTCTCTCTTAAATATATTAATTAATTAATTTATTTATTAATTTATTGTCTTGGTGTTTTTTGCTTCACAAACGGCGCCGTGGCCGCCATTATTACTGAGGCGCCTGTTCCTGAGGTAAAAGGGGCGGGGCCGGGCTTTAGGCGCGATGCCGCAGCCCCCCCGTATGACAGGCGCCGCTGCGGTGCTTGGCTCTCTGAGCGGGGCCGGGCGTCGGAGCGAAGCCACGGCTCGCTCCCCTCCTTGTTGTCTGTCCTGAGGCCTTCTGTGGTTACATGGCGGAGGGGAGCTTCTCCCCTCACGCTCTCACAGTTGGGGGCGTGGCCGGGCTTTCGAGCGCCGCGGCCCGCCTCCGTGTCACAGGCACCGCTGCGGAGCTTCGCTCCGTGTCTGCTTCCAGAGATCTGCTTTTTCCTCTCACGGCGAGAGGACACAGCGCAAAGTCCAGTAGCAGAATAGACAAAACTTCCCTGGTTGCAAGTAAAAATGAGACACCTCTTTTTCTCTTGTTAGAATGTCCAGAAAGAAGGTGAAGATGCAGAGAGCACTTACAAGGATTAAGGCTGTAATGGCTTCAGCATCGGGTGGACAGAGAGAGGTCCTGACGTTTCGGCTCGTCAAGGAGCCTTCTTCATGAGAGGCGCTCCTCATGAAGAAGGCTCTTTGACGAGCCGAAATGTCAGGACCTCTCTCTGTCCACCCGACATTCTAACAAGGAAAAAAGAGGTGTCTCATTTTTACTTGCAACCAGGGAAGTTTTGTCTATTCTGCTACTGGACTTTGCGCTTATTCCTTTACTCATGATCCCTGCTTGCTTGTTTGGACATTGAGCCCTCGTGGCGCTGCTTGCAGCATATACCATTTCCTACATTCAGCGGTCAATTTGTATATTATGTTTTGTATATATACACCTCTTGTCACCATTTTGTCACTTATTGCCAATTAAACCTTTTTCCTTTTTGAATGCATATTCGTGTGTTAAGGGTGTTCAATCTTCCAGTCCTTCCTGTTTTATGTACTGTTTAAGCCCGCAGTGAGTAGGCGGACCCTGGAACCTTAGAACCCCTATCTGAATATTTCTTATATTTAACTTGATTTCTTTGTCAGTGTGCTACAACCAATTATTAATTGCTTATTACAAATCCTCCCACTTGGGACATTAAAGGGGCATCCCGGGTTGCTTATATGCGTAATTCCCTCGGTCATTGCGACCACCTATAAGTTCACCTTATGGAGGCATCCCCGGATACTGGGCTCGGGCTCCCCTCGGGGCAATCCCGGAAGTGTATGGGGTGTGGGGCAACCCCTAATGGCGATGATGTATATCTGTGTATACCATGCGCGCAGCAGACTATTACGCGGCAGTCCGGACCCCAAGCGTCTGGTTCAGCACCGCCGGTCTCTCCCCCTCCCCCTCCCAGCTTGATCCGTGCCCCGTGTGACGTTGTCATGGGTGGGCAGTTGCAATCTGAGATGTGCGCCCGATTGGCCAATCTTGAAAAATTATTCTCCAACGCGGTCGCCAGAAAGGCTCCAGCTAAGAGAAAGCACTTGTCACCGTCTTCACCGGCGGTCGACTTTGATGATGTTGATTATCTGGATTGGTTTGATTACTCCCCACTTGAGGAAGGGGAGGTATATGAATATATATAGGAATCAGATAATTCAGATGATCAGCAGTTTGTTGACGCTGATACCGAGCGGGGCTTGGGGAGGTCTTCGGATACTCCTAACGTTCAGGCTCAGATGTTTGAGGTTTTGGCTATTTCTCCTCCTGAGGCGGCTCCACAGCAAAAGGGGGAGTTTTTCGAGGAATCCAGGCCGCGCTTGGAATTTCCTAACCAAAAGCATTTTGATGGAATTATTGCTAAGGAATGGGAGAGGCCTGCCCGGCTCCCAGGTGTTCCTCAGGGTTGGGACAAAGAATATCCCTTTCCCTTGGATACGGTTAAGCATTGGGCGTCCCCTCCTGAGGTGGATGCACCGATTCTGGGGTTATCCAACACTGCGGTTTTAAATTCTCCTGATTGTTCCACTCTTAAAGATGGTGAGGATAAACGCATTGACCAGATGGCTTGTCATGGTTTTGCCAGTGTTGGGTCAGCCATGAGGCCTGTTTGTGCTTCAGCGCTGCTCGTGGTGGCTACCAGGTTGGTGGTCAGGGACCTGTTGACTTCTTCCGGGCTAGATCCGGATAGTGATGAGTTCCTTGGCCTTAAAAGGTGTGAATTGTTTTTGTCGTTTGTACTAGCCGCCTTGAATGACACTCTGATGATATGTGGCAGAACGTCGGCTCTGCTGGTGACTATTCGGGGTTCGGTTTGGTTGCGCCAGTGGGCGGCTGATTTTGTGTCAAAAAAGTCGCTGACTGCTCTTCCTTTTGTGGGATTACGGCTCTTTGGAGAGAAATTGGATTCTGTCGCCAAAGGCGGTAAGTTACCTCAACGCAAAAAACAGTGCCGTCCCTTTCGGGGGGCGGATTCCTTTGCTCCTTCCTTTCGTGGGGCCAGAGCCGGCAGAGGATTTGCTTCCCCCGCACCCAGAGGAGATTCCTGGAACAGGGACAGAGGACGTGCCCGTCCAGGATACAGCTGGGGCTCTAAGCCAAAACCCTCTGCCAAGCCAGCTCAACAATGAGGGGGCGCCCTCACCCATGTGGGTGGGGGGACGGCTGCAACACTTCTCCCAGGTCTGGGACCGGGAGGTCTCGGACAGATGGATCCAGGAAGTGGTGACTTCCGGCTACAAGCTGAAGTTCGAGCTCCGGCCCCCTCCCAGATTCTTCAGGTCTCGGGTGCCTTCGGACCCTCTGGCCGCCAGGAGCTCCAGGCGGCACTAAAGAGTCTTCTGGATATGGCAGTCATTTGCCCAGTGCCCCCCTCAGACAGAGGCCGGGATTTTTATTCCAATCTATTCACGGTGCCCAAGAAGGGCGGCTCGGTTCGACCCATCCTGGATCTGAAGATCCTCAACAGGTTTGTCCGCCCGCGGAAATTTCGCATGGAAACGCTGCGTTCAGCTATCCACTCTCTTCGCCAGGGGGACTTTCTGACATCCGTAGACATCAAGGACGCCTACCTGCATGTTCCGATTTTTCCAGCGCACCAGATTTCTCAGGTTCGTGGTGGAGGATCGGCATTTTTAGTTTGTGGCACTTCCTTTCGGTCTTACCTCGGCTCCAAGGGTTTTCACCAAGGTGCTGGCCGGGGTGATGGCTCTCCTCAGAGCCCAGGGTATCCGCATTGTTCCTTATCTGGACGATCTTCTCATTATGGCGTCTTCCTTCTGCCAAGCGGAGTTGGACACCAGGACTGTGGTGTCCACTCTGGAGAGATTCGGGTGGGTGATCAACTACCCCAAGTCCTCCCTTTCTCCGTCCAGGTTAGTGTCTTTTCTGGGAATGTCTCTGGATACTTCCCAGGCCAGGGTGTTTCTTCCTCAGTCCAAGGTTCTCTTGATTCAGGAGTTGGTTCGACTCCTCGTCCATCCCTCCTGTCCATCCCTCGTCTGGCCATCAGACTGGGGATGAGGCTGGTGGGATTGATGGTGGCCTCCTTCGAGGCGGTTCCCTTTGCTCAGTTTCACACAAGGACACACCAGCTCCATCTGTTGGCGGCCTGGGACGGGTCGCCACTGTCGTTGGATCAGTCCTTCCTGATGACCCCCCGGGTTCGGCGCTCCCTTCAGTGGTGGCTGGATGCAATCAATCTGTTGAGGGGCAGATCCTTTCTGGCTCCTTGTTGGGAGATGGCCACCACGGATGCCAGTCTATCAGGATGGGGGGGTTCTGGAAGGATCGTCAGTTTCAGGGACTGTGGGGGCCTCAGGAGGCTCACAAGCCCATCAATGTTCTGGAATTAAGAGCCATCAGGATGGTTCTGTTTCGCTTGACTCATCAGTTGCAGGGATTGCCGGTTCAGGTCTGCCTACATCAATCACCAGGGAGGGACTCGCAGCAGGAGTGCCCTCAAGGAAGTGTCTTTGATTCTGGCCTGGGCGGAGAGCCATGTCCCGTGCATTTCGGCAGTTTACATTCCGGGAGTGGAGAACACGGAGGCGGACGCTCTGAGCAGGTTCTCAGCTTGCCGGGGGAATGGTCTCTCAGCCCCAAGGTATTTCGCTTGATTTGTCTCAGGTGGGGGTCCCCGGTGGTGGACCTCTTTGCCTCTCGTCACAATCACAAACTTCCGACATTTGTGTCTCTCTCACGGGATCCACTAGCTCTGGCAGTGGATGCCATGTCTCTGAACTGGAGGGATATGGGGTTTCTGTATCTGTTCCCTCCGCTCCCCTTGGTGGCCAGAGTGGTGCGCAAGCTGGCCCTGGAGGGCGCGGCAGCAATTCTGGTGGCTCCAAGGTGGCCAAGACAGGTTTGGTTCGCAGATGTGGTAAAGTTGGCAGAGGATCAGTTCGTTCTGCCCCTGCTGCGGGATCTGCTCACCCAGGGTCAACTACGTTATCCCAATTTACCAACGCTGGCTTTGACGGCGTGGCTGCTGAAACCTCCATCTTGAAGGAGGAAGGTCTTTCCGATGCTGTGATTCGAACTCTTATTAGTGCTAGGAAGCGGTCTTCCTCTAATATCTACTATAGGACTTGGAGATCTTATATTGATTGGTGTGAGATCAGGGAGTTGCCTTGTAGGGAATTTTCCATTTCCAGAATTCTGGAGTTTCTTCAACATGGTCTGGACCTGGGGCTCCAGCTTAGTACTCTGAAGGCGCAAGTTTCTGCCCTGGCGGTGTTCTTTCAAAGATCTTTTGCTCTTCATCCTCTGGTTAAGACTTTTTTCCAGGGGGTTACGCATGTGCGGCCTCCTAGAAAGCCTTTGCTCCCCGTTTGGGATTTGAATTTGGTTCTTTCTGCTCTTCAGGATTCTCCTTTTGAGCCCTTAAATGATATTGCCTTGTCTTCACTTACACAGAAGGTGGCTTTTTGGTAGCCATCACTTCGGTTCGGCGTGTCTCTGAGTTGGCGGCTTTGTCCATTCAAGCCCCGTACTTTGAGAGGCATCAGGACAAGGTGGTTTTTCGTTTCAAGACGGATTTCCTTCCTAAGGTGGTTTCTGCCTTTCACCTAAACCAAGACATTGTTCTGCCCTCTCTGTGTCCTAATCCCAGCAATGACAAGGAGAGGGCCCTGCATTCTTTGGATGTGGTTCGCGTTGTGAAGTACTATTTGGAGGTAACGTCTTCCTTTCGTAAGACGGATGCCTTTTTTGTGGTGCCCTCCGGGCCCAGAAAAGGCTTGGCGCCTGCCAAGTCTTCCATTAGTAAATGGATGCGTCAGACCATTGTTGGGGCCTATTCTGCCAAGGGGAAGGTACCCCCTTTTCGTGTTACTGCTCATTCTACTCGTGCGGTTGGGGCGTCCTGGGCTTTCCAGCACCAGGCCTCTGTTGAGCAAGTTTGTAAGGCTGCTACTTGGTCTTCTGTTCACACTTTTTCCAAGTTTTACAAGGTTGATGTTCGGGCCTCAGTGGATGCTGTGTTTCGCCGCAAAGTTCTGCAAGCTGCAGTGGTTTAAGTTGTGCCTTGTTGCCTTGTTTTGGATCCCCGCCCTTTATGAACACTGCTGTTGGATGTCCCACACGTTATGAATTTCTTGAAGCGGGGTGTGTGACATACTTAGAATAATACCATTTTGTGAATACTCACCTGTAAAATGGGTATTATAAGTATGTCACACACCCCGCTTCACCCTGTCCTTTTGTATTCTGGATCCTTTATATGGTGAACTTTGCGTTGTTATGATTTGTTATGCTCTTCCTGGTCCCTTACCTTACTGCTGTTCTTATACTGGGTAATGAGTGGGAGGTCCCAGGTATTTATGGACCGGGAGGGGCTCTCTTTTTTCCTTGCATCTCTGCATATCGCCATCTACAGGTCAGTATTACCCACACGTTATGAATTTCTTGAAGCGGGGTGTGTGACATACTTACAATACCCATTTTACAGGTGAGTATTCACAAAATGGTATTTTTATTTTGTTTACTAGTGCTGTCCACAACATATTATTTTTCTAATTTTGCCAGGGAACAATACACCTGATGTAATTTCCACACCAATTTAATGACTGACTGCCGGTCATCTTACAGAGAGGGACAGCAACAAAAACAATTTTCCAGGAGGATTCAAAAAAGTGAAACTATCCATCTCTAGTTCTACACCTTGAGATGGAAGCATTGGCAGGGGCTTTGGCCAAATGTATTTCACAAGTTCAGTGGGTTTTGGTCCGCTTTAAATATGCACGGCAAACGGCTCTGATTGGACGACAGCCCACGCATGCGCTGTAGGTCCGGGTACAGGTGAGTTTTACTGGGCAGTCTGGGGGGCTTTTATACAGCAGGACATCCCAAATCACTATAATGATAGTTGTCCTTTAACTGTAACAAAACCCAAAATAACACCACGTTTTATTTGAATACTATAAATATTGTCACAATGGAAAACAAAAAAATCCATCCCCGAGTGGTCTCCGTTTATGAAAGAATCAGCATTTTCATATTTGGTCAGTGGAGGGCAGTGTTGCCTTTCAGCTGGGTTAATAACAAAAAAGGAAAAAAGTCAAGGTAGCGCATTTTCATTTATTTGTTTGTTGTTTATTGCAGAGCTTCCAGCTGAACTGGTAGTTGTGTGTTTATTGTTAGATTTTCTTCATGTTTGATGGTGGACTGGACATTTACTGTTTCTTCCCCAGCAATAGACCGGATTCAGCAATGTGCAAGAATGCATTATGGCTTATTTTCAAATGAGAAAAGATGTGAAAGTAGTCTCGGCCCATTTCATTTTTGCTTTTTTGAGTATTTTATCTGCATATAATTTCGCACAAGTGAATAAAATACACAGTCTAAAAATTCTCGCACGGGCAATCGCACCATCTCCCACATGTGGAAAATATTTAGGTGGTTCTCTTAATTAGCCAAAACCTGGGTGATTCAGTGGAGGAGAGTGCTTCTCTCAAGCAACCTCGCATGGTAGGGGCATAGCTACCGGGGGTCAGGAACGTGCCCCGGATGCAGCAGGTCAGGGGGAAGCCAAAAGGGGGCCTGAGCACAGGTGGGGGTGCCATTTCGAACCTTTGCCCCAGGTGCCAGAAAGCCTAGCTACGTCTCTGCCACATGGTGCTCAATGGAGCCTAATATGATGCAGAGCGGCCATTGTTCCTGAGAGCTTGCACTCTAATACAGTTATCTGATAGGAAGAATTATTCATTTACAATAAACATATAGAGAACAGACTTACACTTGTGGCTTGGTGTCGTCATCAAGTGCCAGCGCACTCCGGGCGCAGGTCAATGCCAATTCCAAATCCTGCGCAATGTACGCAAAATGTGCCAGCCTGGTTAACGTCTGCAGCTCCACCAGGCGATCCGACCAATGGCAATCCAGCGTCATTTTCAGCACCTGACAACACACAGAGTCACCATTTTATAACCAAATTTTAATATATAATATATATATATAGTGGTAAAGTGTATGGAAAAGTGGTGGATGGTGTGTATTTCTCCCTTGTTTTTCTCAATCAGACACAATCCATGCCGGGTCTACAGGACCCCAGTCCACATTCCCAGTCCTGGCTTGCATGACCTGGCTGCTGACCCCATCCCCGGTTCCCTCTAGTCTAGGAAGCGCTCCTATCCCCATCCTATCTGAATGCCTGGGCAAGGGAATACGTCTCAGCTAAAGGGAAGCTGGGGATTGGACCGCTGGCAAATACAGCGCCATGGCAGTCTCGGGAAAGGTGAATAAAGTGAGTGATAAGGGGGTTTCACACAGCAGAGCATCCCGATTTCAGATGCCCCTGGTGCAGACTAGTGCTTGGCACCGGAGTCTATTACACTCGTCTGCGACACAACCAAGCGCTGCACATCTCAGTGGATCTAAACATCTGAAATGTCAAAACAAGGCCTAAAAAGATGATTTGCATGGTTCTGTCTACTGAGGAGCCTTCTGTAATTCTTGGTCTGTATGTGCCTTGATTTTAGCACAGTTAAATAAGCATGACTTGTGACCCTGTTAGGTCTTGTCCAAGTCTTGTCCACCCAACCCCCCCCCCCCCACACACACACACCCACACCCCCCCCCCACACACACAATACAGTTATTAAAGGAGTGCTAGAGAGCAAGCAGAGGAGTTACCTAAATATCCTGCATTAAAAAGAAATCCATTTTTTTTGTCATTCTTTTTATATAAGCAATAATAATAAGGTTGTGGCAGGTTAGGAACGTACCACTTATAGTGGAGAATTGCTCAGCTCCACATGCACTTTGGGAGTGCACATATGTATGTTTGGGAGTGTGCACATGTATGTTTAGTAGTGCATGCATGCACTTTGGGAGTGTGAGTGCGCATGTTTGGGAGTGCAAGCGTGCACTTTGGGATTGCGTACTTGTATCTTTGGAAGTGCGTACTTGTATCTTTGGAAGTGCGCACTTGTATCTTTGGAAGTGCGCACATGTATGTTTGGGAGTGCTCACATGCACTTTGGGAATGCATGCATGTACAGTGGGAGTGTGCGCATGTACTTCTGGAGTGCACACATGTGCATTTGGGACTTGTGTGTATGGGAGTGCTGGTCTAGGCCAATGTCACCTAGCAACAGGGGGAGAGGTGGGGGAAGAACAGGGTGACTTATGACTTACAAGTTCTGAGAATCTTACAGACCCAGTCCATTATGCTGAATATTATGCAGCATCGCAGATCCAAGGGCCAAGCCCACTTGCTTCAGAAGATAAATCATGAGGTGAAACTGTAAAGCTCGGCCATTTCTTCTTTAAAAACGGAAAACAGTTTAGGACAGCGCAAAACGAAGCCCCACACAATGGTGTAACAATTACCTTTGCCTGCTGTAGGACTTAAACCGGACCTTCATTTAATGAAAAGCCCAAACCTTTAAAAGAATAATATAAATAAATTTTATGTTTTTAGTCGCTTACTTATTATTCTTTTATTTGCTGGGCTGCAACTCTGTTCAGAACTCAGGATATGCCTCAGAAGCATCACATACTGAGGAGAGTAGAACGGGATAAAGTGCAGGGGGGTTATAGCTGTGCGTTGCACAGAAAGAGCAGAGCTGGGGTCAGGACAGCAATCCCAGAATGCAGAGCTGCACAGTCAGAAGACACTTCTTGTTTGCAGGCAGGCTTACACTACATGGCCCGCCATCTTGGATGTTTAAGGGCTCAGAAAATGCACTAGGTGCAGATAGGATGATTTTTAATGTGGGCAATCTGTATGTACAGGGTGGGGGGATCATATAAGATAGGCTCTTATTCAGGGTGAAGGTCTGGATTAATGTGGGCAATCTGTATGTACAGGGTGGGGGAAACATATAAGATAGGCTCTTATTCAGGGTGAAAGTCTGGATTAATGTGGGCAATCTGTATGTACAGGGTGTGGGAAACATAAAAGATAGGCTCTTATTCAGGGTGAAGGTCGGGTTTAAATGCTTTACTGGAACACATGATGAGTGAGACGTATCTCATCATAGAGGAATAACTATAGGAAAATTCAAAAAGTACACTGGAATACAGAAAAAGTATGATACAGATCAGTCGCACTACATGTTCGTACAAGTAACACCACCACCCACTGTCCTAGCAATAAACTGTAGTCCCTCCATCACTATATGCAATACAACATGAAATACACATAGTAAGCTGAAGATACTGTATCTCCAACAGAGGTAAGGGAGAACTGGTCTTGTAACCGAAGGGTTGCAGGTTCGATTCCCGGCTGGGACATGACTGAAGTGCTCATGAGCAAGGACCACAACTGCTCACCGGGTACCGTGGTAAGGGCAGCCCACCAGTCGGTGCATGTGTGCAAGTCCAAAAAAAATGTGCTTCCCAGCCACTAAACAAGCTTCGGGGACAGATCATAGGAATGGTGGATATGTGTGGCCCAGGTGAAAAACAGGTTAAAAATTTAAATATTATACAAATCCCTGTAAAAAAACCACCTAGTTGTGTAGAATAAATAACAGCCGTTATGAAGTTAACCACTAGAGCAGGGGTACTTAACCACTTCTTCTAAAGGTCCACTTAAAGGAATCAAGGAGATGAGTAGTTAGAAATCATCACACTCGGGGAGGGGCTATAGATTCCCCATGCAAAACTAAAAAAGGGACAGAGATCAATAGGGCAGAGCTGAGGGGGGCAGGAATGGATTGGGCTGAACTGGGGAGGCCAAGATTGTGGAACAGGGATAGATGGGGCTGTACTTGGGGGGATTGGATGAGACATAGAGACCAAGAAACAAAGTTTGTGTTCACCTTGCAATGCCACTTCCGGCCCATTCAGTACTTCATATTGCAATGCTAGGTGCCAGGGAGCCATGACACTGGCAGGGAGACGGGGAGGCCGATTCATCAATAGCGCCAGGTAGCGACAGATGAGCGACTGTAGCGTGATTTTTTCAGCGCCAGCCAGTATTCGCTGTGCTTGGCCGGCATTAGCTTGATGACAGCGACTCAGTCGGTGTGCGGTAATGTTGAATACGGGCTGGGGGGTCGCTGTTTCACAGGTCCAGCGTTGTATGTGAGCGCCTGACAACGAATGGCCAGAGCGAACGGCTAGCTTCATATTCATCAACAAATCACGCTCCGAATGTGCTGTCGCTGTCCATTCCTTGTTTAAACTCCAGAGCGCTGGCGGCGATGTGTATTAACTAGTTTTTAACCCCTAAACAACCATATTTTTTGAATGTAACATTATACATGTTTTTAGAATCATTTTGTAATATGAATACATTAATCTCAGACCTGTTAGATCTATTCTGCACAAAGTTTTTTTAATTTTTTTTTTTACTTAAAAATAAATCCTAACATTGCAGAAGTGTTCTCCGATTTTTTGACATTAAAAAAATAAATAAAAAAATTATTACCAATTAATTATGAATAATTATAGATTGCTCCATTGAAATGCATTGGACATCGCCAGGGAGCGACAGCTCATACCTGGCGCTGTGAGGGAATTTGCAGCGGCGCTGTTCGGTCCAGGCGGCTTCATGATGAATGCCGCGCTAGCCGTCGCTCTCGCTGGCGCTAGCCTCATTTTGCTTGATAAATGCGTCATTGTGACCGCCGCCGGGCGTACTTGAGTCGGTAGTCGCCGTTAGCTGCCGCTACCTGGCGCTCGTCAGACACTACCTGGCGCTATCGCTTGATGAATAAGGGCATAAGTACTACATCACTGATGTAGTGGGGCAGCTTGGCAACACGGAAGGAAGAGCAAGAGTCCGGAAATCTGGCACCGAGGTCTGCATTCAGACCCCGGTCCGGCAGTTGTGTATCACTGCACTAGAGGCTGCTGTAGGGAGTAACATCACAATCAGAGGTAATATATCTTACTGCCACTTCCTGGAATAGCCAGTGTCCAGTGTGTGCAGTGGAGAGCCAGCGTGTGTTCAGAGAGTGTTCCAGAAGGAGTCATGTAGTGTGGACAGCACACCAGAGGGCCTAGTAAAACAGCCTGTAAGACAGAGCAACTTTTCGGGAGAGGAATAACACTCACACTGAGAAGGACGAGCGAGATATCCTGGCATGCCAGTTGAGGATCCATGAGGGCCTAGGAATAGTGAGTGGAGTACCCTGAAGCCCACCAAACAAGGTACGGCAGGAGTATAGTTCCAACCCCTAGAGAGACCCTTAGATGTAGAGACTGCGTTGCCTATTGTGGCTCATTTGGAGTTTGCTTAAATAAACTTTGGAGTGAGACTCCCTAGGCCCAAACCCAAGTTCCCTCAGGATCTCAAACCCAAGTTCCCTCAGAATCTCAAGAACTTGTGACAGCTCGCCCCACGTCATCCGGCCCTCGTAGTAGCGTGTGGGTTACATATGACCAATCCTAAAGTGATGGTACCCCTGCTAGACAGGTTTAGAAACCTAAAACATATTAGCCAACTGCCATATATGGTCCCTATCTGTGCTAATGATTTTCCGGCATCCAGCACCACTCACACATTCTGCTGCGTACTGTGGTCTTGCGAGACCTTTTTTCCTCTGTGATCAGCACCACAAACAGGTGGAGAGATCAACTTTTTATGGTGACCTTAGAAATATAATTGCTCATTTGGGGCCTCTCTGTAAAATAATCCACAAAGGACCTTGTTCTCGGCTTGTTGACGTAAAGAATTGTGAAGCTTTTGTCTCGCACTTACACGTTAAACTGTTTCTGACTTATTTCATTTTCACCTTTTGTTCTTCAGGCTGTAATGTTCTGTTACATGAAATAGTGAAGTCACTGGTTCTATGGCCTCTCAGTGGGGTTACAAATAAGCAGCGGAGAAAATCGATAGGTTACACCTAAAACATAGGCTTATAATTACAAGAACAGAAAAATAATGTCACAGGCCTGAGGTTCCCAAACCTTTTTTTGTTTAGTGAAGTACCACTCTCTATTTTTAAATTATTTCTAGTAGGGCCGGCTCCAGATTTATGCGGGCCCCTGGGTGGGCTCTCCTCTCCTCAGTATGAGCTTTTCATTAAATCTTGCTGAAGGTCTGGTTTAATTAATATGCAGCATGGTGGGAGACCTTCCTTTGTTCTGAAGACTGGCATGGTAGCTTTTTGGTCTGAATTTAGTTTCATGTCTGCGTCCGCATGCAAATGAAGTGGGCCAGCAGAAGATCACCTGTGCTAGTTTGAGACAAAGTATCAAAGTATCAAATGGATTAGTTTGTCTGGGCCAATCAGAGGTCACCTGTGCTCTTTCAAATGAAACAAAGCGGTCAGCCCAGGAAAAAGAGCGGAGACAGGGGGAAACAGGGCTGCTGAAGGACACACACGGAGTTGTGTCTTGAATGGAGGCAGACGATGATGAGATAAGATAAGATAGAGAGACCTGCTTTGTGAACTTGAATACATCAGCCATCTTGTTTGGATGAGGCCTGATGATTTCTGCCTGGACCAGATTAAAGTGGAAAAAAGCCTAGGATTTTGACTATCCCGGGTTTTGGTCTTTGCCCCCTGGACACCCCGATCGGGGATGCCCTGATGTGTGAAACCCCCCAGATCGCCCAATCTCATCTCTAAGAGCTCGTCTAAGGCGAGTGGATTCGAGCGTGCTGGCGGCTGCATCCCCCGCTCCCCTTTAACGCGGAGCATGTCCGCGTCGGCCATTCACAAATGCCTGGCGTGGGCATGCTCCCTGCAAAAGGGATAGTGGCGATGTGGTCGCTGTTCGCGTTTTAATACATGTTTCACTTTTGCCTATTTTGAGGCTTTCTGTGTTTGTAACAGTACTTGTAGCATTTTTTTATATTTGTACATTTGTTTTGCAAGCAAGGTATAAAAAACTTTTTAAAGTGCATCCTCTAGCTTTTCCTTGGAGTTACTGACAAATGAACTTATTAGACAATATGGTATAGTTTTAGAGATGTACATATATTTGAGCTTTTAAATTGCATTATACATGTAAGGTGCAAATATACTTGTGAGTTACACAAAATTACACTTAAGCAAAACAGACCCCCTGTCGTATGGTGTCATGCTCCATACATGGCAGTAATATTGCATGTATGGTGAATACTGCCAAAGCATAGAAACAAAAAAATAATAGAAGGAATGAATGAGAAAGTATAGAACGAATGGCAGAAAGAAAAAAAAGGAATCGGCATACCTAGATGTGTTATACCCCCCAGGTCGCCCAGTATAGCGAGTAGTGACGCATCCCCACTATTCCTTTAGCAGGGCGCGTGCCCATGCCAGGCATTTGTGAGTGGCTGGCATGGGCTTGCTCGCTGTTAGAGGGTAGTGGGCTGAGCTCCGGCTGGGCTCGCGTCAGCACATTCAAGTGTGCTGATTGGAGGGGAGGCTGCGCATGCTGCGTAGGACAGGGCAAAGGTGTGTTAGTTCGGGTGACCTGGGGGGGAGTTTCACACAGTGGGGTATCCTGGATTGGGGTGCCTCAGGGGCTAGGACCAGAACTCAGGATAGTCAAAATCCTGCCAGTGACTTACAGCAAAATTACACCCAAGCAAAACAGCCAGAAAGAAAGTATGAAATAGAGGACAGAAAGAATGACATCAAAAGAACAGTAAGTCTGAAAGAAAGAAGGTATGAAAAAAGGAAAGTCAGAAAGAAAGTTGGTATAAAAGAAAGATTAGATAGAATGATAGGAAGGACAGACATAAAAAAATAAC
Organism: Gastrophryne carolinensis; assembly: GCA_027917425.1. Classification (NCBI taxonomy): domain Eukaryota; kingdom Metazoa; phylum Chordata; class Amphibia; order Anura; family Microhylidae; genus Gastrophryne; species Gastrophryne carolinensis. The sequence goes on from CM051235.1 coordinate 608,734,438, forward strand.
AGAATAAATGACAGAAAATTAGTCAGAAAGAACAGATGGAAAGAAAGAATAGAATGATTGCCAGGCAAGAAAAAAAAATTATAGAAGGAATGACAGAAAGAAAGAATCTCCTGAAGGGCAATGAGGGGAAGAGGTCTCCCACATGACCAGCATGCGAGGTGGGCCCTCCCATGGTACAGGGGCCCCAGCACCTGCCCATGTAAGCCCAATGCTGACGCCAGCCTAAGACAATGGAGAAGAAATTGTGAAAAGTTAAAAAAGATGCTTAAACAGGAAATACCTGAGACAGGCTTGGCACAGTAAAGTCCATCAATCCAAGTCCATTACAGGAGTGCATTTCTAAGGCCACAAGAACTTTGCTCATTAGGTTCTGCCCATTATAATTTTCCTAAAAAAACAAAATATAAAATAATAATTATCTCATAATCTCACGTTGTATGTCAATGCATTTAAGCATGAAAACAAAAAAAATTGAATCTGTTAAAGCACATCTAAACCCTTGTGTGCAAGGTACACCCTAACCAGGCACCCTAACTCAGCTACTTCCCTTGCTTATGATCCCTATTAAAGCAAAGGTCCACTTTCTTGGCCTTTTCCTAAGACGCCAAATCAGGAACCTTTAGGACGACAGAGCGACCTGCTTACCTAAATCCCGCCCTCGTGCCGCTGATCTGGCTTTTGTAAAGTCAGGAGCTGCACTTTCTGGTTCGGGCTGGTGGAAGGGTGTAGCCTGTGCACAATTGGCCATCAATGAGAACAGCAGATGCCTTCAAACATAGGGGCCTTCTGTGTATTTAGGTGCTCATTGTTCATAATAGGAGTCATCTGTACACAGGCCACACCCACCCACCATCTGTAACCAGGAAGTACAGCTCCCAGCACAATAAACTGGGTCTGCTGCAGCCTAATCAGTGACATGAGAGGGGATAAAATAAATTGCCCATTTTTTGGGGGGACTCTATGTTAAACTGATGACTTTACGGAGTAATGGGTGTGGCTTGGTTCTGGTCCACAGGCTTTTGAGAAACAAATATCCGAAGCCCTCTATGCCACTTCCCTGTGTGTAAGTAGCTGTAGCCCTGCTCCACAACAAACGCATAAAGCACAACTTGGATATCTCTGGTGCATATAGGATGTTGGTGGTTGACCTAACGCTCAGCCAATTCATACATTCTCCTATCGCCATTCAGCCAATGAGCAGGTGCAGGGCCTCAGTTGTAAATTGAGCAAATTTGGTAGGACAGTCTTCCCACTAATGTCAGCAAAACGGCACTTCTATGAGTCCCCAGAGGACAAAATGCCTCAAAGTGGGACTGTACCACTGAAAGTGGGATATCTGGTCAATTTACCTATAGGGCACTGATCTTTTCGTTTCGTTGCCACACACTGAAGTAATGCTCACCTCTTATTAGAGGAAAATGTGAGTATCTCTCAAATGTAGGGGTCACTGATGGCATGAGGGGGTAGGTTGAGCTAGTTTAATGACCCTGTGGACCCTATCCTAGTATAGAGTTGCAAGAAATGGTTTAGGTCTGATTTAAAGAGGAACATCGTGGGAGGTTAAAACCTCCCCCAAACCATACCGATCTGCCCCCCCCCCCCCCTCTGGTTTTACCATTGGGCACTATTTACTCACCTCACCTGGGGATCCATCTTCTGGGTCCCTCAGATCCCTGGTGACCTTCCAACGGCATCCCACCAGGCACTGTGTGTGGCCCCCAGGCTTGCGCCTGCATAGTGCCCATGAATGGGATGTAATTGGGCTAACTACGTAGTGCCCATGAATGGGCTGTAATGGAGCCAACCAAAATCCCACGAGACTAAGCGGTGAGCGACGTCGAAGAGCACGGCTAAAGCCATGCAGTCACTAACAGACGGCTAAGTTGGTGGGGGGCAAAGGATAGGGCCCTGAAGATACTGGATGCATGTCCAAAAGGTAAGTAAGAGCCCCTGGGGGGGGGGGGGGGGGCTCTTTTTATTTTTGGTTAATTGTTCCTCTTTAACAAGGTCAGGAAGTTTGAAGACAGTTGGAGCTTTACATAGTCATAAGACTCAGCTCAATTCTTGCCACCAAGTCCTTACAAATATGTTGCCCCATACTAGATATAAAGACTATAGTAAAGCTTTATAGATGCTATAAAGAGGATCTAAAGTCAGGTCAGCCAATGCTTACCACTTCCTCATTCATGACTTGCTGATGGTGCTTGCACATCAAACCTGAATGGTTGCTGGTGGTCACATGACTGGCTGCCATAAGAGAATGAGGAAGCGTAAAGCATTGGCTGATTTGACGTTCGTACCTCGGAAATACAGCTAAGCAGTGAATATACACAAGCGCACAATATAATTCGAACCCCAATTTTCATTACCTCATCATCAGTTCCCAGCTTCGGACCTATTTGCTGTTGGAGCAGTTGCTTTACTTTCACCCATGTGGCTAGAAGCTGATGTCTTATGGCGATCGGTACGACATCTTCTGGGTGGCTTCCATTTGTCAACTCCAAACTAAACTCACACACCTGAATGGAAAAACAAAGCACCTAAATATGTAATTATATGAGGGGGGTGTAAGAGCCCTGTGCCCATTGCCATGGGTCTGGTGATCTGTCGGGGGTACCCCAGGCACTGGACCTGTGATGTTGTGCCGGCACAGAAAGAGGCAAGCTGCTTTGCCTCTTAAAGCGGACCAAAAGCCACTGAACTTGTGAAACACATTTGCCAAAAGCCAGTGCTGATACTCCCTTCTTAGAGTGTAGAAGTAAAAAATAGATATTTTTGCTTTTCAAATTGTCCTGGAAAACTTTTTTTTGCTGTCCCTCTTTGTAAGATGGCAGGAGATCAGTCACTGCATAGGTGTGGCAATGACATCATTGCCACACACAGCAATAGCAATGAATAGAGGAGGCGGAGCTTTACAGCTAAACCAGGCGCCATTATCTGGGATTAGAGTGAAGCAGGAGCAGTGAAAATTGGCAAAAGGTGCTCTTCCTGGGGGGGGGCAATTCCGGGGGATGCTAGTTAAAAATGTGGGTTTTGGTCCGCTTTAAACCTGGGTCCATATGCCTGGTGTGTTGGGCTGGTAGCTTTGAGAAAATGAGCTGCATGCATTTTTTTTCTAAATGGGGAAAATGGCCAAATTATTTGGCATAATTTACCCCTATAGACTTTAACTGGATCTTGATTCAGGAGATTCTCATAGTGTTAAAGAAAATCCAATAAATCTGATCCAAACCAAATAGAAAACAACTAAACAACACTGGACACTCACATAGATCAGCCAGGCTTGCTTCCACTTAAATCAGAAGATACAATCACTAATGTTGAGCAAACCCGTAGAAGTTTGGATTTGGCAAGTTTGGGTGAACTTTGAACAAAAGTTCGGTTCGAATACCTGAACGTGACCCGAACCCGACCCCATTGAAATCTATCGGGACACGAACTTGGTGACCCAAAAATAGCTGTAAAATAGGGGTAGTAAGGGGTAGAGGGCAATTTCCCTGCAAAAAATGGGGTAGGTAAAGTACCTACAATAATAACATACAATAAGATGAATAAATTAAAACAAATGAAATAAAATATTATAAAATAAATATAAATATATATATATAATCAGGTGTCAGATGTCCAGGGAGAGGAGGAGGTGGTGGTGTAAGTGGAAGAGACGGAGGAGGTAGCCAAGACTTTAACCACTTACTCACTCCCTGTCATAGCACTAGAAGATGGTATGGAGTATACACTTGTAGTTACAGACACTGCCCTGAAAAGGGCAATTATTTATAATTACTAGCTGCCCCTCACTGTATGAGCCTCCTCTCCCTACCTACCTACCTGCCATTTTTATCTGTCCCTAACTGTCCTTCACTGCAGCTCCAGCCTCTCCCTGTCTAACCTACCTAGGTGTAACAGCGGGGTCATGTGTCCCATCTGGCCAATCGCAGCCATGCCTTTACATACTGATTGATATGGGCTGAAAGCGGGTTGATGGGCTGCTGAGCTTTACTATTCAGCCAAACCCAAACACAGACTTCTGGCTGTGTTCTAGTCCGGGGACCTAAACCTGTGATGTTCGACATGAACATTACGGTTGGGATCCTCTCATCTCAGTCACACAAGCATTCAAAAAGAACAGCAAATGATACATATAATAAAAAATACAATTCTGTGAAACTCACCTGTAGAATTGTTTTTGAATATATCCAGTCCAGGTCGTCCCAGAAGTGATGACAGTAGGGTAGTCCATCACCAGGTGGTGCAATCACTGCAAGATCCAGAGCTATAACTTCTCCTGGCCCCCTATAAAATGAGGTGTCTCAGTCGAATCCCCAGTGGTCAAAAAGCAGTAAGAAAGGAGAAAGGCCAGGAGGCCAAGAAACCATGTTACATCACATAGCTTCAGCATGTACTCTCTCCAACAGAAAATTTAAGGACAACGTCCAATACAAAAAAGGTAATCACCATAACAGGCAAAGAGATAATGAAGGGGCCTTGGTGGAAGGCTTAGGCTTGGATCCCCAGTTGAGGCCGGGACAACCTTGGGCTCAACTTCACCCCCATGAGTCTCTACGGCCACCAGAAAAGGCAGAACCTTGTCCTCCTCATGAGGGGCGAAAGGAAGAAGAAGCAGAACCCCGAAAAGGCCGAACCGTCTTCCGACGCTGAGGAAGTCTTCCGTCCTTAGCCAGAAGGTCCAAACGTTGCCGCTACCCATTGACGCAACCAGATGGAGCGACGCAGTGCGACTAGAGCAGCTGAAGCTCTACCACCGAAGCGGACTGCGTCATCCATAGCTGATATAACAAAGGCAAGGAAGTCTGCACAAGCTAAAAGCTCCTTATACTCCTCTACTCTCTTGTGAGATCTGGCGCTGTCAACGAGACGCCTCGCCTGCTTTTTAATGGCCATGGAGAAAATGGCCGCAGCACAAATAGGGCGCAGACGAGTGCCTACGGAGGTGAAGGCATGACAGGCTAGTTGATCCATGCGTCTGTCAACATGATCACGCAGGGATGAGGTCTCAGGGGATGGCATAACCGAGGTATTGGAAAGTCCCAGGACAGGAGCATCGACTTCCGGGGGATGGGACCAGAGACGAACCAAATCCTCCGAAAAGGGATACTGTCTGTCCATCCCTCTAGGCACTGATGGCAACCTATTAGGTTAGACGTCTGTCAGGTCGAAACAGATCCCCCTGTTTCTTCTTGACCGCCTTAGGAGGAACAATGTGCAGGGTTTCAAGAACCGCCGACATCAGGGGGCCACTGATCCTCATCGGATGAGGATCCGGGGCAACTATCAAGGTCTCCCCGACTGTCCTCGGAGAAGTCGGAACCCTGGAGCAACTCACCCTCCTCAGCGGAGTATCGGCCACCAAAGGCCTCATAATCCTCATCTTCATCAGCAAATATGGGACGAGCCGAGCAACTGACGCTCAATGCTAGCCAGGCGAAGCTCAAAATTATTACGAGAGTCCCTACTGTTCTCTTCTTCGCTAGGGGCCAGAAGCGGGGGGGAGCAGCAAGGCCGGAGGAGCAATGGGACTGGGGTCAGCAATACTCGCCCCGTCCTGGTCCCAAATAACATTCTGGCGCGGGGTACACAAACTGCGGGCATGTACCACACACAAGACAAAGCTTAGTAAGTCCCTGATGCATCCCAAGCCCGCTATGCCCGCTATAATGGAAGCCTCCATTATGGTGATTATGGTAAGAAAAGATGGGTACAAGGCACTAAGGAGGCCAAGGACCGTACAAAAAATCCCCAATTTTACCGTCAGCACCTTAACCCACAAGCAGTAAGGGGTGTTGTAAGAGAGGGGGGGGGGGGGTGTGGGGGGGGGAGTGAAATGGACCGGGAAGAACCAAAAGTAAAATACAGGACCCTGAAAAACATAAGAGGTGGATAACATGAGCATCCCACAGTACATGCACCACCATATAAAAACACCACAAGTAAATAACAGGTTAAAAACAGTAATAATAATAATAATAATAATAATAAGGACCGGACTCACGGACCAATGGTGAAGTAAAGGGATGAGAATCCGTGCAGTATAGAAGCGGATCCTGAAAAAGCCAAGGCAGCCTTTGGGGGGGCAGGACCCCACCAATAAATAGGCAGAGAGCGCAGCGAAGCGTAGATAGGCAGGAGGAGCCTGCAGCGTATCATGAGGCAGCGGGGGACACACCACAAAATGGCGCAGAGCCAGCCCAGTCCAGACCTCGAGGGGCGGGCCACAACGCGATGATGCGTAACGCCAGCTCTGCCATGGCAACGAGGGCGCGCATGCCCCTCCCCGACACATACAGTGAGGGAGGCGAGAGAAGAGGAACGAGGAAGGTAAGTAAATTCTGAGGCAAAAGTGACAAAACACATAACAAAAGTAATAATAAAGCTTGTGGGAATAAACAGAAACACAGGGTCACAGTGTGGTCCCCCCCATAGGCTCACCATAGCCTATGGCCGGCTTACCTTGACGAAAAAAGGTCTGCGGCCCAGAGCATAGCTCTGCCGAACGCTTGACCCGCGGCATTCCCCTACCTTCACCTGGTCCACAGCCATGGCTGGGAGGCAAAAGGCTCCCAGAAGCAGGTGGGAATAGGGCTTGCAGCGGCCGACGGGCTTGGGATGCCCCGCTTATCTGCGAATTCCATGGAGAGAGTGGAAAACAGACCATCTTCAAAGCTAGACTGCAGGAGAAGACTGGGGTATTCTGGGTAATTCCGGCCTTATATGGCCGGGAGGGGCCACAAGTCTTCCTGCAGTCGACTGCGCCACCTGGTGGTGGATTACCTACATGTAAAGAATAAGAAATGAAGCAAGACGTGCTGTACACCTGGAAAATAGCATATGTCGTTCCAACGCCCCCGAGAAATTTGTGGGACTGTTCTCATTATACTTCAGAAAAAGCTTTGGACGATCAAGAAACAATATGCTTTGTGAGACTGAAATAATAAGGTGACTTAAAGGCTAAAGTGTGATGTCAATGTCATCCTTCCAGCTTAGTTGCTGTAATATAGATTTCCTATATAAGAACATATTTCATGTTTAGGGCTTTCTTCTGAAAGGATGAAGTAATTACCCACAAAGCAACCTGTTGCTTCATACTCAGAGGAGCCCCACCAGTGCAGAGCTCTGCCCAAGGCCGGCAAATGTTAGAATAGTTAGCAATAATTAAACCTGCTTCATTTCCCCGGTGGATTCTGCTGTCACATTTAACAGTACCTCCAGGGCAAGTTTCACGTCAGGAAGACCGTTCTGATCAATTGACAAAGTGAGCGCTGCGTTCGATTTCTCATGAGCTTTCCCCGAGGCTTTCTTGCTCTTCTCTGTATGAAGGCTCGTCTCGGATCTTTTGTCAGTGCCTGACACAGGTATCCAGGGATGAATTAAGCCTTTGGCTAAAATATCAGACAGTGTCACCAACAATGCTGGGTTTCTGTGGGCCAGATAAGAGAAGGAACACAAGTTGGTACAAATAGAAAACAGTGGTCACGTGGAAAGTATAAAGGCAAGGAAATAGAATTTGCTACGTTGTTCCGGGTGACATCTTTGTAGTCATCCAGCTTGCTTTCCCAAAGAATGATGGATGACTAGAGATTGCACTTAAACTGGACCTTCACCCCGAATAAGAGCCTATCTTATATGTTCCCCCCCCACCCTGTACATACAGATTGCCCGCATTAATCAGGACCTTCACCCTGAATAGGAGCCTATCTTCTATGTTTCCCCCCGCCCTGTACATACAGATTGCTCACATTAATCCAGACCCTCACCGTGAATAAGAGCCTATCTTATATGTCCCCCCCCATAAATACAGATTGCTCACATTAAAAATCATCCTACCTGCATCTACTGCCTTTTCTGAGCCTTTAAACATCCAAGATGCACATGGAATCTCAGGTTGCCTGCAAACAGGAAGTGTCTTCTGACTGTGTCGCTCTGCATTCTGGGATTGCTGTCCTTTTCCTGACCTCAGCTCTGCTCTGTCTGAGCAAAGCACAGCTATAACCCCGCCCCCTGCATTTTTGCCCCCTCTCCTCAGTATGTGATGCTTCCGGGGCAAGATGGTGACGCCCGTATCCTAGAGTACTGACGTCCCCCAGGCCAGTGGGGGAGAGAATAAAAAGTAAGCGACTAAAAACGTAAAAGCTTTTAATTTTAGATGCTGGGGAATAGTTTTTTATGGGTTTGGGCTTTTCATGAAATGATGCTAACCTCTTAAAGTGGACCAAAACCCAGCGTGATTAGCCCGAGAATCTATAAGATTCCCGGGCCGATCGATTCCCCAAAATTGGGATGCCCCGCTGTGTAAAACCCCCTATATGGCCCCGTTCACTTACCTTGCTTCCTGGTCCAACGGCGCATGCATTCTGTTAGAGGGAAGCGGGGGATGTGGCCGCCAGTGCGCTCGAAGCCGCTGGCCTTAAATGATGACTTAGACGCTGATTGGACGAGCGGCCGCACATGCGCTGTAGGACCGGGAAGTGTGTTGTGCTCGCCGATCTGGGGGGTTTCACAGAGTGGGTGGACCCCCGAATGGGGTGCCCTGTGGGAAAGGACCAAAACCCAGGATAGTCAAAATCCTGGGTTTTGGTCCACTTTAAAGAGGTTCTCTATTATCCTCTCTATTTTACCTGAATCGAGCAAGAACGGGGCCACCAATACTCACCTATGAGAGCCATGTCCCACATGACCATCAGCAGCCTACCAGGCTCATCAGGAAACAGTGCACAATGCGGTTAGGCTCGCCTATGGATTCTGTGCAAGGATTCCGATAAACGGCACCAAGGCCTGATTTATTCATTTATACTGTGCTTGATCTTTAAATTAGGATTAATGCGAAAAAATGACCCAATGATAAAAAACAAAATCCATATAAATATGCTGGATGGTGGGGGAGGGGTTACTTATGTACCCTGCATAAATAAATACCTAGCCAGGCTTGTTCAGGGGGACAGGTTCTGTCTCCCCTGAAACACTCAAATCTGTCACCCCTGAATTTCATTCTTTCAGGAGAAGAAACCACAAGCTTTGTTGGGAGTTTTATTCAGTTGGGGTGTATAAGTCATCTTGAATTATTTATACATATATCCTTATCAATTGTATCATTGTAAAAAGCCAGCTCCCTGCTGTGTGTTACATTATAAACAGCCAGGCTTGTGCGTGCTATATAAACAGGACAGTACCCTGCTGTGAAACATTATATAGCAGCCAGCCTGCTATTACATTGTAAACAGCTGACTGAGATGAGTCATCTCGTGCCGTGGAGAGATCACCCTGAAGCATACTGTAACTGTAAATATAACTTGACTGAGAAGGTGCTTTAAAAAATGGCAGTAGATAAATAAAAACATACCCGTTATGTCCTGTGCTCTTGATTGCTTCAAGAACTTTCTTTAAGGGCTTTAACAGCAGCGATAACTTTCCAGAAGCTATAATGTGTTTGTTATAGTTGAGGATATACACCACTGCATTGTGGGTTATCCAGGCCTCCTGTAGCTCCACGCCCAACTCAGATGCTCGCAAGAAGTTGTCCATTGCGTATTTTGATAGCTGAGATATCCAATTTCTATATCCAAAAAAAAGATTAACAAATAAGAATTGTAAAAAAACATCCTGCTACTCAATTAATTGAATAATAGTAAATGAATTTGTATTTAAAGCAGAACAAAATCTAGCAGCGGCCGGATGGGAATCTAAAAGAATCTAAAAGAAAACCCCCAGGGAACCCTTAAAAACTCACCTGTCCAGGCTGCAACGGCACATGCTCGGGCTGTCATCCAATGAGAGGCACCCACTATGACTACGTCACCCAGCAGGCGGCTCTCATTGTTTACAATGGAAAGGCTGGGGCGGGAGCACACAGAGTCAGAGCGTGCTCCCATTGTAGTAAATGAGCCACCTGCCAATCTGCCATTTCAGGTGGCTCTCATTGGATGAGAGCCCACGCATGCGCCATCGGAGCCTGGACAGGTGTGTTTTTTCTGGCTTCCTGGGAAGTTTCACATAGCAGGGCATCCCGCTTCAGGATTCCCTGGGGGGGCACGAACAAAACCAGGGGAAGTTCCATGGTTCTACGTTTTGTTCTGCTTTAAATTACAAAAGACTTAGATTAATTTTTAGTCACAAAGGAAAAATTTTAATTACAACGGTCATCACCAGCTGAAACTACCTCCGCTCATCTGCTGCCATCCATTTCCCCATCTAGTGCTCTCCCAAATGTTGCTGTTACAGAGATGTCCATGCTGGTCCATAACAACAGCTTCTGGTCTTACTGAAGTCGGCAAAAAAGTACATATTGTACCTTTTGTATGTGATACGTGACCACATACAGTAACTATGGAGAGTTCTAGTCTACCTTATGGTAGACCCGTCCATAGGTAATAAATATTGCAGTGTTGTTGGTATTTTCAGTGTGTTACAGCACCAGGAGAAACTAGGGGGGTTTCCAAGATTTAAAGCGGACCAACAGACAAAAATGAATGAAATCAGACCAACACAAAAACAGTGCACATATGAATCCCTCGCCGGGCAATTTAAGTGCTGCACATGAGAAATAATTACCTTTTCAAACGCCTACTTCGATAAATTTTAAAAACAAGATGGCCGCTCATGGCTTTGCAGACCACCTGCAACAGGAAGTTGTGCTGGGCTTGAGGTATGTCAATTGGGAGAGGAAGCTCCAAAATGGCCACTACCTTCCTTTTCCAACTGTTCTAGGCTGTTGGTCCGGTTTAAGCTGGAACCCTGTGAACCCCAAAATTAGCCCTGGGCACCTCAGGGAGCCCATACCCTCAAATACCCTGGAATTCCAACTGTAAGTTCCAGATATAACTGGATGAAGGGTACAGTTGACTACTATATTCAGTATTGATCAAATTGGCCATCATGGGCCTAGGAGGTGTCTTTGGACATGGATGTAGCCTGTATAGCTACCGCTCAGGAGCTAATGGCTTTGCATGAGGAGATGGCTTTGGACATGCAGATGGCTTTGGACATGGACGTAGCCTATATAGCTGCTGCTGAGGAGCGAGGTGCCAGGACAGCTACCTTATCCACTTGTAAATAGTTCCTCTTTGAAGAAATACTTCAATAAACCCATCAGCATTATAAAAAAGCATTTGGTGCCTTGTTTTGTATCTAACACACCCCAACAAGCATCACACTATCCAGGCCATTGCTACAACTTACCTGACATATAAAAAGTATGGTGATCCCAGTGTGTCCAGTGACCTCCTTTGCCCCCTACCATGAGTGGTAGGAGTTCTGAACTCTAGAACAGGGGTTTCCAACCACTGAGTTTTCTAGCTTAATTTCGACTTTTTAATACAATAACGGACAACCATGCATTCACCCTATGAATATTCACTCTCTTGCTTGCAAGCTCTATCAACATAACCAAAATAAATCGGCTAACTACACCCCTTCCCTCCTCGAGGTGGTCATCATACAGAAACCTCTCTCAGCACCAACAGGAGCACAGGAGCTTACAAGCCCACTGAGCAAATTGCAGCTTCAGCATACCCGGCAATACAGGAGCCATCTAACTCCACCTCTCTGACTCAGCACTGCCCCCTCCTCATCCTCGCTTCCCTCCAGCTACGCTGCGGCACTCACAACGCAGCGGCAGGGGGCAGAATCTTCGCCATAGACAACATGGTCTATTCCTGGGTGACGGGAGCCTACTTTTCAAACAACTGGTGCTCAACAACGGAAGTGCTTTTTTGGCAACACATTTCCTCATAATTACAACACTTACAAGCATGACAACTATAATTTAAATTTGTGTTCTGACCCAAAATTCTTGATAGTGCGCCTTTAAGCCTTTCCACCGTAACCAACTGACACAACTTGTGCATAAAATCACACCTCAGAATTACAATTCTGATCAGGATGTATGAGAATGCTTCATTGTCTTGTTAAAATGTCAGTCATTTAATCTTAGGCAGGAAAAGTTCTAGAGTTGTACAAAAGCAGAAACTGTATGGTTCATTTGTGATATATTGTGGACTGACAATGTTTAGTCCATCTGTGATGTCAGTGCCTGGAGCTTCTTCTAGGCCTTGTTTCCCAGCAGGTTCTGGTTCAGTGACCATACATGTTCTTAGGGAATGCTGTCAGTCTCAATCAGAAATAACATCATCATATAGAATTAAATCACATAAAAACCTAAAGAATGTGGCCAGTCTGCACATAGAACTGATCAGTGAATCCATATGAAAGAGAAAATACTCGTCACAGGGAAAAAAGGTCTGGCCATAATGTAAATAAAACAGAACTGTTGTTGGCCACTTTTCAGATGCGGTTTTGTGGTGGACATCCAACTGATTTTACTTGTCTGAAAAAAAAGATTTCAGATATTTCAAATTTTTTCAAGCAGCTCCGGAGTGGTCGTGAGGGTTGTCAAGTCACCTAAAACTGTGTTACGAACACACAAAAACACCATTTAAAGTGCATAAATGTCACGGTTTTCAGCACCTTTTGGAGCAGTGTTGTACAGACTTGATGAGCACCATCTGATAGGATCTTAAGTATCACCACTGGTAAAGTGATGGTCTCTGTATCAGAGAATCTAGGGTTCTCTAATCCCTGCTTGTGCTTATTTAAATTTTTTCCCCATTCTTTTCTTTTCAGCCTCTTCTTGTTTCTCTCCAGATTCATTACTTTTAGTTTTTTCTTTCATGTTACCTCTGCTGCTGTCTTCAGTATCTTTCAGTTTCCCATTTTCTCTTTTTTATTCTTACAGCGCCATTTCCTTATTTCCATGTATTCTTCTTTTCAGCTTTGCTTGTCTTAACCAGAACACAACCCTGGTTTTTCACTATCCCGAGTTTTATTTCTAGCCCTGGGGATGTCCCGCTATGTGAAACCCCCCAGTTCACATGTAAAAACGTACCTATCCATGTTTCTTGGTACATGCACAGGCTCTCATCCAGTCAGTGCCGTTTGCTTGGAAAATGGCTCTGTTTCCCTGCGCCCAGCCGAATCTGAATAGTTATCCGTAAGGAGCGGGCCCCAGACATGTTGAGGATGCAGCCATTTAAATTGCAACGGGAGCAAGGAAAAGGGTGGGTTTTGTGGCAATGCAGGTGGTGTTTCTCAAAGTGGGGCATCCCAATTTGGCCCAATGATAAAAATCCATATTAATTTGCTGGGTTCACTTATACATCCAGCATCAAGAAATATCCAGCCAGGCTTGTTTCTTTCTTTTAATGGAAGGAAATGGACATCTGACAGGCTCTGTCACCCCTGATAGGCTAAACCTGTCAGCCCTGGATTTTATTCTTACCATGAAAGAATAAACCACAAGCTTGGCTGGAGTTTTATTCAGTTCGGGTGTATAAGTGTCCCCTCCTCTCATTAACCGACGTGTTTATATGTATTTTTAATATTACACAATTTTGCTCTTTTAAACCACATGTGTGTCACCCACCTCTACAGAGAAGTTAATCGGTGCCTCACTTCCTGCATTTGGGAATGAGCAAATACACTGCCTTCTAGAAGCCATCCACTTGTACTGTAGGCAAGGCAAGCTCAGCTCTCCAACTCCTTAGGGTGGCAAGAGGTTGCAACTAACAGCAGTGCGGGCCAAGGGTTGTGCATCTCTGGCTTATAGCACATCAGTGGTGGATGCGCAAGTCGTATACTCCCTGCTACAAATCAGCACCCAAGACTAGAAGCAGGGGCACGCACAAATGCTGGTCATGGACCGTGATGTTGTTTAATGATTGTTGTCCTTGGGATTTTCTGTTTCGAACGTATAGTTTTTAGTTTAAAACAAATGTAACAGTGAGTATCAAGATAATATATTTTATTATATTAGCGAGTATGAAGATGATATGTTGTATTATAGTAGCGAGTATGAAGATGATATGTTGCATTATAGTAGCGAGTATGAAGATGATATGTTGTATTATAGTAGCGAGTATGAAGATGATATGTTGTATTATAGTAGCGAGTATGAGGATGATATATTTTTATTATAGTAGTGAGTATGATGATACATTTTATTATAGTAGTGAGTATGAAGATGATACGTTTTATTACAGTAGTGAGTATGAAGATGATACGTTTTATTACAGTAGTGAGTATGAAGATGATATGCTGTATTATAGTAGCGCGTATGAAGATACGTTTTATTACAGTAGTGAGTATGAAGATGATATTTTGAATTATAGTAGTGAGTATGAAGATGATATGTTGTATTATAGTAGTGTGTATTAAGATGATATGTTTTATTATAGTAGTGAGTATGAAGATGATGTGTTGTATTATAGTAGTGAGTATTAAGATGATATGTTTTATTATAGTAGTGAGTATGAAGATATGTTTTATTATAGTAGTGAGTATGAAGATGATGATATGTTGTATTATAATAGTGAGTATGAAGATGATATGTTTTATTATAGTATTGAGTATGAAGATGATATGTTGTATTATAGTAGTGAGTATGAAGATAATATGTTGTATTATAATAAAACAATTCTGTGATTACTCACCTGTAGAATTGTTTTTACGGTGTACAGCACGGCTTGCTTCATTTCAATTCTTTACAAGAGGGTAATCCGCCACAGGTGGCGCAATCGACTGCAGGAAAACTTGTGGCCCCTCCTGGCCCATAAAAGGGCCCAAATTACCCAGAAGACCCCAGTGTTTGAAAGCAGTAATGCAAGAAGCCGGGAGGCAAGCACCATGTTAGTAAAACACAGCCCACTAAAAGGAACTCTCTCAACAAAAATCATCATAACAAGGCAAAAGAGAACAACGATAACAAGGGTGGGATGAAACAAGCCGTGCTGTACACCGTAAAAACAATTCTACAGGTGAGTAATCACAGAATTGTATTTTTCCAGGTGTACACCACGGCTTGCTTCATTTCACATGTGGGACATGTCCAAAAAAGAAGGGTGGGATCCCCAGAGAGCAAAGGCAGGCAGTTCAAGCCACTACCGCCTGAAGCACCTTGCGGCCAAAAACGGCGTCAGTTGAGACCCTAACATCAACTTTGTAAAACTTGGAAAAAGTATGAACGGAAGACCAAGTAGCGGCCTTACAAATCTGTTCAACTGAAGCCTGGTGCTGGAAGGCCCAAGAGGCACCAATAGCCCTAGTGGAGTGAGGTGTAACACAGAAAGGGGGTTCCTTCCCCTTGGCAAAGTATGCTTGCACCACCGCCTGTCTAATCCACTTACCGATAGTGGATTTGGCTGGAGGCAAGCCCTTTCTAGGTCTGGAAGGAAGGACAAAAAGATAATTAGACTTCCGAAATGACTCAGTGGCGACCAAATAATACTTGAGTGCCCTGACCACATCCAGAGAATGAAGGTTCTGTTCCTTGGAATTAGCAGGGGCAGGACAATAGGAAGGTAAGACAATGCCCTCATTGAGATGAAAGGCAGATACAACCTTGAGCAAGAATTCCGGCTTAAGACGGAACACCACCTTATCCTGATGCCGCTCAAAATTTCATGAAAAGCGCCGCCAGCTCAGAGACGCGACACACCGAAGTGATAGCAACCAAAAAGGCCACCTTAATAGTCAGAATAGAAAGGGCAGCATCGCACAGGGGCTCAAAGGGGGGACCCTGAAGAGCAGAAAGCACCAAGTTTAAATCCCACACCGGTAGCAGAGGCTTACACGGTTGACGTACATGAGTGACTCCCTGAAAACAGGTTTTGACAAGCCTATGATTAGCGAAAGATCTTTGGAAAAAAATTGCCAAGGCAGAAAGTTGTCCCTTGAGGGTACTCAGTTGTAGACCCGACTCGAGACCGTGTTGAAGAAACTCCAGAATCTTGGAAAGGGAGAAGGTGCGGCAAGGGAAGGCCTTAGACTCACACCAGGCAATGTAAGCGTGCCAGACCCTGTAATAAATAATAGAAGAGGATTTTTACCGAGCCTGAATAATAGTACTGACGACGGAAGCCAGCAAACCCTTATCCATCAGGATGGAGGTTTCAGCAGCCAAGCCGTCAAAGCCAGCGTTTGTAAATTGGGTTGGCGCAGCTGTCCCTGAGTGAGGAGCTCTGGAACGTCGGGCAGAACGTACTGATCCACCGCCATCTGGACGACGTCTGCAAACCACACCCTCCTTCTGTACCCCCTCCTGGGCTATCTTGCGTAGCATATGACCCAACAGAGGGAAGGGAGGAAAGACATAAAGGAGTCGAAACTCCTTCCAAGGACATGCCAGTGCGTCTGTGGCGAAGGACAGAGGATCATTTGCCAGGGAGACGAATCTCAAAAGCTTGTGATTGTGACGGGACGCAAACAGGTCCACGTCCGGCTGACCCCAGCGGTGACACAGGGCATGAAAGATCTTGTTGTCGAGAGACCATTCCCCTGGGCGAGACGTCCCCCTGCTCAGGGCATCTGCTTTCTGGTTCTCCACCCGGGGATGTAAACCGCCGAGATGGAGGGAACCGTCTCCTCCACCCAAGACAATATCAGGGACACTTCCTTGAGGGCTCGTTTGCTCCGAGTCCCTCCCTGATGATTGATGTAGGCGACCGCCGTCTGATTGACCAACCCGGACCTGGACCGCACAACCCTGAAGGTGGGGAGTCAACTGGAAAAGAACCAACCTGATCGCTCTCAACTCCAAGAGGTTGATAGGCGCGTGGGCCTCTTGAGGGCCCCACTGGCCCTGGAACTTCAGCGATTGCCGAACCCCTCCCCAACCGGTCAGACTGACGTCTGTGGTGAGAATCTCCCAGCACGGAGGCAAAAAGGACCTGCCCACTAGAAGATTCCTCGAGTCCAGCCACCACGAGAGGGACTGTCTGGCCAGAGGGGACAGAGCGAATTCCTGCTCCAAGGACTCCTGACTCCGATCCCAGACGGTCAAGAGATTCAGCTGAACGGATCTCATGTAGAACTGAGTGAAAGGCACAGCCTCGAAGCAAGACACCATGAGACCCACCAACTGCATCCCCAGACGGATGGAGGGATGAGGGCAAGCTAACAAGGCCCGCGCCTGCATCTGAAAGCCCTCCACCTTCTGCTGAGAAAGAAACACCTTGACCTGAGAAGTATCCAGAGTCATTCCCAGGAAGGATCTTACCGATGAAGGAGAGAGTGAAGACCTGGGGTAGTTGATCACCCAACCGAAGGACTCGAGGGTGGACACTATCTGAGTATCCCTCTCTGCCTGATGCAAAGATGGAGCTGCAATCAAAAGATCATCCAAGTAAGAAAGAACGCAAATGCCCTGGCTCCTAAGAAGGGCCATGACACCCGCCAGCACCTTGGTGAACACCCGGGGGGCCGAGGTGATGCCGAATGGCAAGACCACAAACTGGTAGTGTTGAACCCCCACAGCGAACCTCAGGAACCTCTGGTGTCCCAGGAAGACAGGAATGTGCAGATAAGCATCCTTGATGTCCACATTGGTCATGAAATCGCCTGGCGAAGAGAGCTCACTGCCGACCGTAAGGTCTCCATGCAGAAGTGTTTGACCCTGACAAATCTGTTGAGACCCTTTAGATCCAGGATGGGTCTCAGGCACATGGCAAACCACTCCTGAAGACAGAAGATGTTGAACGGCCAGCCTCAGGCCCTGCGCCGTCACCGGATTTTGGGAGATCCGGGACCGATTGAATCTTGGGGGCGGCCAAGCTGCCAGCTCTATATGTTTAGGAAAGACAAGGCGCTGTCTCTCCAACCGAAAAAGGTCCCCCCGTTTCTTCTTGGCCGCCTTAGGAGGAACAATGTGCAAAGTATCAAGTACCCCCGACAACAGCTGCTCAGTATCATCTTGGGGCCACTCATCATTGTCAGATGAAGACCCGGGGCAACTGTCAAGGTCCCCCTGACTACACCCGGAGGAGTCGGACCCCTGGAGCAACTCACCCTCCTCAATGGAATCTCGGAAACCGAAGGCCTCATAATCCTCATCGTTATCGGCAATAATTGCGCGAGCCGGCTCCAAATGATGCTTACTAATCCTGGCCTTGGCAGCGGCCGAATACGCCAACTGACGCTCAATGCTGGCCAGTCTGAGCTCAAAATTACTACGCGAGTCCCTGCAGGCCTCCCCCTCACTAGGGGCCAGAAGCAGGCGCGGGGGAGTCGGCAAGGCCAGAGGAGCCAGGGCACTGGGGCTGGCAACAATAGCCCCATCCTTATCCGCAATAACACTCTGGGCGCAGGGCACACAAACCACGTTGCGACCGCTCAGCAGGCATGTACCACACACAAGACAAAGCTTAGCGAGTCCTGGGGGGTTCCCAAGCCCGCTATTCCCAGAAGGCTCCATTATGGTGAATATGATAAGAAAGACGGGTCTAAAGACACTAAGACGGCCCAGAACCGTAAAAAAAAACCCAATATGACTCTCAGCACCCTAACCCACAGGGCAGGAAAGGGTGGAGGGGGCGGAAGGGGGGGGGCGGTGTATGGGTGGAAGGAACCACAAGAATCTCAATATGGGACTCTGAAAGACACAAAAGGGAACAAGATAAGCGCCCCACAGCGTATGCACAGCCAATATAAAACACAATAATAAAAGGTACCAACAAGAAAAGACCGGACTCACGGACCAAAAGTGAGCCAGTTGAAGAGCTCCACCTCGAGAGGCGGGCAGCGCCGCAATGAAACGGATTGCGTCATCGCTCGGCACCGCCCCCCTCAGCGCGCCAAGACTCCGGGCGCCAAAGAGACAAAATGGCGCCCAGGATAAGGAAGACAGGTAGGGAGGGACCCCCTCCCTTCCTCCGCCGCGGAGAGCACCCGCGCACCCCCAACCCCCCCCCCCCGACGCCATAACGAAGAGGAGGCAAGATGAGCAGGAGCGGGGAAAGTGAGTGTATTGTGAGGTAAAAAACGTGAGAAAAACACACACAACATAAAATGCACAATAATAAAGCATGTGGGACACATAATGAAAAGGGAAAAAGGGTGGTTCCTCCCCTCCCCCCACCTATAGGCTCACCATAGCCTATGACTGGCTTACTCTGAGGAAGAGTCTGCGGCCCAGAGCGTAGCTCTGCCGAACGCCTGACCCTCGGGGTTCCCCTACCTGCACCTGATGGAGGCAAGAAGGGTCACGGAAGCAGGTTGGAATAGGGCTTGCAGCGGCCCACGGGCTAGTAATGCCCCGCTTATCTGCAAAGTCCATAGAGAGAGAGAGAAAGAGACCATCTTCGCAGCCAGACTGCAGGAGAAGACTGGGGTCTTCTGGGTAATTCTGGCCCTTTTATGGGCCGGGAGGGGCCACAAGTCTTCCTGCAGTTGATTGTGCCACCTGTGGCGAATTACTCACATGTAAAGAATTGAAATGAAGCAAGCCGTGCTGTACACCTGGAAAAGTGAGTATGAAGATGATATGTTTTATTATAATAGTGAGTATGAAGATGATATGTTGTATTATAGTAGTGAGTATAAAGATGATATGTTTTATTATAGTAGTGAGTATGAAGATGTTATGTTTTATTATAGTAGTGAATATAAAGATGTTATGTTTTATTATAAAAACACAAACACATATTCCTTACTTATATGCAAGCCAATCAGAGTCTTCCTCCAGATCTTTAGGGACGTAGGACGCAGGACGCTTACTCGTGTCCTCAGGAGGGGTGGGGCTTTCATTCATCTGACATCCCTCGCATTTCAGTAAGTGTATTGTAGCCTAAAATACATCAAATGCAAACGCAAGAAGCATGTCACAATGCAAACCCAGTTTGTAATGATCAATTTACTGTAGATGTAAACAGCAAATAGCATTATATTTTTTGTGTGAGATATATATATATATATATATATATCCCAGTTATATCACATTTATGTAGTTCTTGTTAAACTGGAACAAAACCCAGGATTTTGACTATGCCTGCTCTTGTTTTTTGCTCCCAATTTGGGATGCTCCACTGTGTGCAACCTCCAGATCGCTCAATAAACTCACCTTTTCCTGGTCCTATGACGCATGAGTGACTTCTCGTCTAATCAGAGTAGTTTGTCGGGCTTAAGTAATGTTTAGCAAACAGCTCTGTTTACAGAAATGGGGAATGTAAGCGACCGCATTCCCAGCAGCGGACGCGCTTCCGTCCCCAGCCTATCTGAATGACTGAAGTGCCCTCGCAAACCAAAGATGCTGGGGATGCGTCAAGGAGGGAGCCAGGAAGTGGGTCTGTTTTGCGGCACCCCGGGATTGGGTTTCACACAGCAGGAAATCCCGATTTAGGATGCCCCAGGGGGGAAGTCCAGCAGCCAGCCCTAACATCTTTCCAGAGCCAGCCACACTGGTTTTGTTATCAAAATCTATCTTTCCTTTTTCTTACTAAACTCCTCCCACGTCCCTCACCCCACAGGAAGTACCTTTTGCATGGTTTTGCCATTGTGTCTTCTCTTCTTTCCCAGAAAGAGATCCGGTAATGTCCCAGATTGCTGTGGGTATGAGTGGCAGGACCAGCGATTTCCAGATAGCATTATGACCCAATGCCCAGGATTTGGACATGGTGTTATACAACTCTCTTTCATTATGTATGAAGTGTCCAACCCTGTGGCCACAGTCAGATGACAGAGGAGCACAAATTTGATACGTCAGGGTCATTGGAATTAATATTTTTCCACTCTCAGGGAGGGGAGGTTGGTGAATTTTGCTTCACAGGTGGGTTTTGTTTCTTGCTTCTGCTCAATGCTGATATATTGCAGTGTGTGAGGCCATGTTGGTCAACTCTTCTTAGGACTCCGGTTGGTCTCCCCTCGAGCTTGAGCTTCCCCCACAAGCTCAGCTTGCTTTGTTCAGCTCACCTGGGCTGAGAGCTATATGTATGTGGACCCTGCATGGCTCTTAATTAGTAGTAGTAGTAGAGGGCCCAGGACTGAGATTAGTAAAACTCAGGATTAGAGTTTGTAAACTTGTACCGGGGAGGGTTAACTCACATTGGTTTCTCTCTCCCTTACTGTACAATGTAACAAGCAGTATGAGCCCTGCTCTTACAAGGTAAAAAAATAGCCTGCTGTGCGTTACAATATAAACAGCCAGGCTTGTGCAATCCCGTGCTGTGATATATTGTATAGCAGCAAGCCTGCTATTACAATTTAAACAGCACACAGCTGACAGTGATGTTTGAGTTAAAGGGCCACTCCAGCCAAGGAATCTTATTTTGACAGGCTCTGTCACCCCTGATAGACTAAACCTGTCACCCCTAGATTTTATTCCTACATGAGAGAATAAACCACACGCTTGGGGGGAGTTTTATTCAGCTGGGGTGTATAGGTGACCCCTCCTCTCATTAGCTGCCGTGTTTATATGGATTCTTAATATTACACCATTTTGCGATAGTTTCATGTGTGCCTGGCCAAGGACTTCAATGTGGTGAAAAAGTTAGGATGCCACAGTGTGGGTGACCGCCTTCAAGGACTAAGAGGGTCCAATCGTCCTGATTTACATATACAGATACACAGGAATCAAAGTTTTCAGAAGAAAAGGGTAAAGTCAGAACTTTACTCACCTCAGCATTGATGAATCGGATCTCTGCCAGCATTCTTAATAAAAGCTTGTCATCAGAGAACAGCTCAGTCGCAGGATTACAAGTCTCCAGCTCTGAAGTTTTCTGGTCCTCTGCCGGGCTGGACGTAGGTTTTGTCTTTTGTACTGATGACAAGGTGATAAAAAAACAATATTAACTAGGTCATTACCAGAGTGTTTCTCCCACTACCTTACCAGGCCATTTGGTTCAATTTTATTAATAGGATGATCTAACTGCAAGTAACTATTTGGTTCTCAAAAATTTTTTTAATAGAGGCACAGGATTGCAGTTAGACAAACATGCCTGAAGTTCAGCCTCTCAGACAATTGTTAATATAAAATGTAAAACAATCAACACTCCATAATTGTTATATAAGTCATCATTCGTTAAAGAAATATGTCAATGGTTAAAGAAAGCCTCAATCTTTTGTCATATATTAATCAACTAACAACAGTCGTCACGTCACTTGTATTTGTTTGTAACAGTCCTTGTACTTATATTGCCTCTGTCATGTGACCCCCCCCCCTCTAGTCCCAGCCAGGATGCTCACCATTAGGTACTCTAATCCTCCAGTCAAATTGGGGGGGGGGGGGGACATACCATTCAGACTGTCCGAAAGCAGAGATAAATCAATTTATGAGGTCTTGCAGAAAAGCACTGATTAAACTTTACCAAGTATCGAAGAATATGCCTAGTCTTCTCTATCTTTCTCTTTCAATATGAGCAACAATCCACTCCATGCCAAAGTTGCAGTTTGGCCTTGAACTAACTCAGCTAACTCTGGACGACTGTGTACTTAGATTTGGCCCATAGGCAAAAAATAACAAATATACAGCAGGGGGTTCCGAAGTGGCTGGTACACAAACAGCTGGCAGCCGTTCCCAGGGGACTGAAATAGCTGTCGGATGGCTGTGCGATTCTGACTGGCACGATTTTAGTGCGGCATGTGCACTCGCTCGGAAGACAGACAGTTGGTGACAGCGTCAACAACCACCCCTTGCCCCCACTCCTCTCCTCAGTAGGAAGAAAGCCCCGCGAACCCCTCTCTCACTCTAGCAAAGTCAAATTCCTGGCTTTATTCCATTTGAAGTAGCAAAGTAAAAAAACACAAACACTGCAATTTTTAAAATAAAATACAATTCTGTGATTACTCACCTGTAGAATTGTTTTTACGGTGTACAGCACGTCTTGCTTCATTTCTTATTCTTAACATGTGGGTAATCCACCAGTCGACTGCAGGAAGACTTGTGCCCCCCCCCCCCCCCCCCGGCCATATAAGGCCGGAATTACCCAGAAGAGCCCAGCGTTTGAAAGCAGTATGTCAGAAGCCGGGAGGCAAGAACCATGTTAAAAAATAACACAGCCCGTATATAAAAAACTCTCTCAACAAATTCACCATAACAAGGCAACAGAGAACAACGATAACAAGGGTGGGATGAAGCTAGACGTGCTGTACATCATAAAAGCAAAGTAAATCACAGAATTGTATTTTTCCAGGTGTACAGCACGTCTTGTTTCATTTCTTATTCTTCACATGTGGGACATCCAACAGCAGTGTCCAAAAATAAGGATGGGATCCCCAGAGAGCGATGGAAGGCAGTTCAAACTACTACCGCTTGAAGCACCTTACGGCCAAAAACGGCGTCAGCCGAGGCCCTAACATCAGCTTTGTAAAACTTAGAAAAGGTATGAACCGAAGACCAAGTAGCAGCCTTACAAACCTGTTCAACAGAAGCCTGGTGCTGGAAAGCCCAAGAGGAACCAATAGCCCTAGTAGAGTGAGCTGTAACACGGAAAGGGGGTTCCTTCCCCTTGGCAGAGTATGCTTGTACCACCGCCTGTCTAATCCACTTACTAATAGTGGATTTGGCTGGGCAGGAAGGACAAAAAGAGAATTCGACTTCCAAAATGACTCAGTAGCGACCAAATAATACTTGAGTGCCCTGACCACATTCAGAGAATGAAGGTTCCTTTCCTTGGAATTAGTAGGGGCAGGACAATAGGAAGGTAAAACAATGTCCTCATTGAGATGAAAGGCAGATACAACCTTGGGCAAGAATTCCGGCTTAAGACGGAATACCACCTTTTCCTGATGCCGCTCAAAATAAGGAGGTTTCATGGAAAGCGCCGCCGGCTCAGAAACGAGACGCACCGAAGTGATAGCAACCAAAAAGACCACTTTATTAGTCAAAATAGACAAAGCAGCATCACATAGGGGCTCGAAAGGTGGACCCTGTAGAGCAGAAAGCACCAAGTTCAAATCCCACACCGGTAGCAGAGGCTTACGCGGTGAACGTACATGAGTGACTCCCTGGAAGAAAGTTTTAACAAGTCTGTGAGTAGCAAAAGATCTTTGGAAAAAAAAAATTGCCAAGGCAGAAACCTGTCCTTTGAGGGTACTCAGTTGGAGACCCGACTCCAGACCATGTTGTCAAAATTCCAGAATCCTAGAAATAGAGAAAGTGCGACAAGGAAAAGACTTACACCAGGCAATATAAGCATGCCAAATCCTGAAGTAAATCATAGAAGAGGATTTCTTCCTAGCCTGGATCATAGTACTGACCACCGAGGACGTCAAACCCTTATCTGTTAGGATGGAGGTTTCAGCAGCCAAGCCATCAAAGTTAGCGTTTGTAAATTGGGAACTCTGGAAGGTCGGGCATGACGAACTGATCCACCACCATTTTAACGACGTCCGCGAACCACAGCCTCCTCGGCCAATGAGGGGCCACCAGGATGGTCGGTACCCCCTCCTGGGCCACGACCCGGAAGAGGAAAAGGAGGAAAGGCATAGAGAAGAAGAAACTCTGTCCAAGGAATCGTTAGCGTGTCCGTGGCGAAAGCTAGAGGATCCCTTGGCAGGGAGATGAATCTTGGAAGCTTGCGATTGTGACAGGATGCAAACAGATTCACGTCCGGCTGACCCCAACGGCGACACAGGGCCTGAAAGATCTTGTCGTCGAGAGACCACTCCCCCAGACGGGCAGATCCTCTGCTCAGAGCATCTGCCTCCTAGTTCTCTAACCCTGGGATGTAGATCGCCGAGATGCAGGGAACATTTTTCTCTGCCCATGACAAGATCAGGGACACCTCCTTGAGGGCTCGTTTGCTCCGAGTCCCGCCCTGGTGATTGATGTAGGCGACAGCCGTTTGGTTATCCGACCATACCTGGACCGCACAACCCCGAAGATGTGAAGTCAACTGAGAAAGTACCAGCCTGATCGCTCTTAGCTCAAGGAGGTTGATGGGTGTGTGAGTCTCCTGAGGACCCCACTGTCCCTGGAACTTCAGTGCTTGCCAAACTCCTCCCCAACCAGTCAGACTGCCGTCCGTGGTGACAATCTCCCATTGCGGCAGCAGAAAGGACCTGCCCATAAGAAGACTTTTTGGGTCCAACCACCATGAAAGAGACTGTCTGGCCAGAGGGGACAGAGTGAACTTCTGCTCCAAGGACTCCTGCCTCCGATCCCAGATGGTCAGGAGATTTAATTGAAGAGGGCTCATGTGGAACTGAGCGAAGGGCACCGCCTCGAAGCAAGATACCATGAGGCCAACCAACTGCATCCCCATGCGAATGGAGGGATGAGGGCACGAGAACAGGGCCCGCGCCTGCGTCTGAAGACCCTCCACCTTCTGCGGAGGAAGAAAAACCTTGACCTGGCAGGTATCCAACGTCATTCCCAGGAAGGATCTTACCGAAGAGGGAGAGAGTGAAGACTTGGGGTAATTGATCACCCAACCGACAAACTCGAGGGTGGAAACTACCACCCTCTCGGCCTGATGAAAAGATGGCGCAGCAATCAACAGGTCATCCAAGTAAGGTAGAATGCAAATGCCCTGGCTCCTCAGCAAAGCCATTACACCTGCCAGCACCTTGGTGAACACCCGGGGAGCCGAGGTAATTCCGAACAGCAAGGCCGCAAACTGATAGTGTTGATCCTCCAGAGCGAAGCATAGGAACCTCTGGTGACCCAGGAAGACAGGAACATGCAGATAGGCGTCCTAGATGTCCACCGTTGTCATGAAGTCGCCTGGCCGAAGAAATTTCACTGCCGACCGCAAGGTCTCCATGCGGAAGTGTTTGAATCTGACAAATCTGTTGAGACCTTTTAGATCCAGGATGGGTCGCAGGGAGCCGTCCTTCTTGGGCACCTTGAACAGATTGGAGTGAAATCTCCGACCCTGTTCTATTAGAGGTACAGGGCAAACCACTCCCGAAGACAGAAGATGTTGTACCGCCAATCCGCCAAGCCATCAGCTCTATTTTGTACCCGGAGGACACCACTTCCTGAATCCACCGGTCCGATACGCGATGTCTCCAGGCGTGAGCAAAAAGGCGAAGACGTCCCCGCCGGACGGGTGATGGCGTCTCCTCATGCCTGAAGGGCCTTGGTGGAAGGCTTAGGCTTGGATCCCCAGTTGAGGCTGGGATGACCTCGGGCTCTACCTCGCCCCCATGAGTCTCTACGGCCACCAGAGAAGGCAGAACCTCGGCCTTCTCGTGAGGGGCGAAAGGAAGAAGCAGAACCCCGAAAATGCCGAACCGTCTTCCGACGCTGAGGAAGTCTTCCATCCTTGGCCAAAAGGTCCAAACGTTCCCCAAAAAGTCGGAGTCCCAGGAAGGGAATACCTGTGAGAGCTTTTTTGGCGGCAGCGTCCGCTGCCCATTGACTCAATCAGATGGAACGACGCAGTGCGACCAGAGCAGCTGAAGCTCTACCACCGAAGCGGACTGCGTCATCCATAGCCGATATAACAAAGGCAAGGAAGTCCGCACAAGCTAAAAGCTCCTTATACTCCTCTACTCTCTTGCGAGATCTGGCGCTGTCAACGAGACGCCTCACCTTTGTTTTAATGGCCATGGAGAAAATGGCCGCAGCACAAATAGGGAGCAGACCAGTGCCCACGGAGGTGAAGGTATGACAGGCTAGTTGATCCATGCGTCTGTCAACATGATCACGCAAGTATGAGGTCTCAGGGGATGGCATAACCGAGGTATTGGAAAGACCCAGGACAGGAGCATCGACTTCCGGGGGATGGGACCAGAGACGAACCAAATCCTCCGAAAAGGGATACCATCTGTCCATCTCTCTAGGCACCGATGGCAACCTATTAGGTTTCTCCCATTCCTTTAACACCATTTTAGAGAAGTGGCCTTGTTCAGGAAAAACAAGACGTTGTCTGTCAGGCCGAAAGAGATCCCCCTGTTTCTTCTTGACCGCCTTAGGAGGAACAATGTGCAGGGTTTCAAGAACCGCCGACAACAGTTGCTCAGTATCATCAGGGGGCCACTGATCCTCATCGGATGAGGATCCGGGGGAACTATCAAGGTCTCCCCGACTGTCCTCGGAGAAGTCGGAACCCTGGAGCAACTCACCCTCCTCAGCGGAGTATCGGCCACCAAAGGCCTCATAATCCTCATCGTCATCAGCAAATATGGGACGAGCCGGTTCCAAATGCCGCTTCTTGCTCTTGGCCTTACCAGCGGCCGAATTCGCCAACTAACGCTCAATGCTAGCCAGGCGAACCTCAAAATTATTACGAGAGTCCCTACTGCCCTCCTCTTTGCTAGGGGCCAGAAGCAAGCGCGGGGGAGTCGGCGAGGCCAGCGGAGCAATGGGACTGGGCTCAGTAATACTCGCCCCGTCCTGGTCCGAAATAACATTCTGGGCGCAGGGTACACAAACTGTGTTGCGACCGCTCGGCGAGCATGTACCACACACAAGACAAAGCTTAGTAAGTCCCTGAGGCATCCCAAGCCCGCTATTCCCAGAAGCCTCCATTATAGTGAATATGGTAAGAAAAGACGGGTACAAGGAACTAAGGAGGCCCAAGACCATACAATAATCCCCAATCTAACCCTCAGCACCTTAACCCACAAGTAGTAAGGGGTGGTGGGAGAGAGGGGGGGAGGTGTGGGGGGGGGGAGTGAAATGGACTGGGAAGAACCACAAGTAAAAAACAGGACCCTGAAAAACACAATAGGTGGATAACATGAGCATCCCACAGTACATGCACCACCATATAATAACATGTTAACAATAATAAAAATAATAAGAACAGGACTCACGGACCAATGGAGGGATGAGGAAACCGTGCAGTAAGGTCAGCGGATCCAGAAACGCAGTAGCAGAGTTTAGGAAATGCAGGAGCCCACCATTATATTCCAGGGACCTCCCACAAAATCCCCAGTATTGACAAGCAGTTAGCAAGAAGCCGGGAGAATAATAACCATAATCAAACAATTTTAACCATGATAACGATCACCATACAGAGGCACTAAGAACAATAAAAACAAGGGTGGGGTGGAGCAGGACGAGCTGTATACGTATAATACCAATTCTACAGGTGAGTAATCACAGAATTGTATTATTCTAAGTATACAGCACGTCCTGCTCCAGATGATAATTCATAACAGATAGGACATCCAATAGCAGTGTCCGTAAGGTAGGGTGGGATCCCCTAAAGCAACAACATGCAGATTAAACCACTGCCGCCTGCAGAACTTTGCAGCCAAAAACATCATCAGCTGAGGCCCTAACATCAACCTTGTAAAACTTAGAAAAAGTATGAACAGAAGACCAAGTAGCGGCCTTGCAAACTTGTTCCACAGAAGCCTGGTGCTGAAAGGCCCAAGAGGCACCAATAGCACGAGTGGAATGAGTAGTAAGGCGGAAGGGAGGATCCTTCCCTTTAGCAGAATAGGCCTGAATAACAGCCTGACGGATCCACTTGCTGATGGTAGACTTAGCTGGAACCAGACCATTCTTGGGACCCGAAGGGACCACAAAAAGAGCATCAGTCTTCCTGAAGGGCTCAGTAGCCACCAAATAGAACTTCAGGTTCCTGACCACATCCAAGGAATGTAGAGCCCTCTCCTTAGGGTTACTAGGATTAGGGCACAGAGAAGGTAGAACAATGTCCTGATTGAGATGAAAAGCAGACACAACTTTACGCCGTATAAGCGCGCGCGGCGGCAGCAGCATTTTTAAAAGCAACCAGTGCAACCGACACACGTGCGGCAACACAAGCCAAGCTATACTACGGAAACAATAAGAGTGAAGAATACACCTACAAACACACAACACCCCCCCCCCCCCCCCCCGAGAAATACCAGGGAGGGCAGCGGCCAACCTAACAGGAGCCCACCATTGGACAGGGGGCGATAGCGCGGGAGAGGCATCCCATAAGGCTCACCATGGGCCTATACCGCCTACCCTTTGGTGGGGGATTGCGGTTGGAACAGCGCTCCTTAAGCACCTGACAATGGTGCTGCCTACCGTCACCCGACCAGTGCAGCCAAAGCTGGGAGGCATAAAAAGGAGCAACGGGTTGGAATAGTCCTACAGGGCCGCAGGCTAATTGCAGAGAAGAACTGGGGATTTTGTGGGAGGTCCCTGGAATATAAGTGTCTCTGCAGTCCAGCACCATCTTGTGGATGTATAACCCAAACGTAAGGAATTACTCTCTGGAGCAGGACGTGCTGTATACTTAGAATAATGTATATTTTTACTTTATATCAATTATTTTTAGCTAAAGAAGAGGGCAAAACATGTCTAAAACTATGCACAGTATGTATGTACTGTGAATGGCTATTAGTGCCATTTATCTAAAGCCTGGACTCAATGCTAGACCTGAAATGAATGGAGTGCTATGCAGATTTTGAAGGCCTATTACGGGTTACAGTTAAAGCGGACCAAAACCCACAGAGCTTGGGAAATGCATTTGGCCAAAGCCCCTATCGATACTCCCTTATTAGGGTGTAGAACTAGAAATGGATATTTTTGCTTTTCAAATTGTCCTGGAACACTGATTGTTTTGCTGTCCCTCTCTGTAAGATTGCATTGGTACGGCAATGACATCATTACCACACACAACAGTGTCATTGAATGGAGGAGGTGGAGCTTTACAGCTAAAACAGGCTCCATTATCTGGGATTAGATTGAGGCAGGAGCAGTGAAAATTGGCAAAAGGTGCTCCTCATGGGGGAGCAATTCAGGGGATGCTAGTTAAAAATACAATTCTGTGAAATACTCACCTGTAGAATTGGTATTATATGTATACAGTACGTCCTGCTCCAGATATAATACTTACACTTGGGTTATCCTCCGCCAGAGGGCGCTGTGCACTGCAGACATGCAAAAAACAGGCTCCTCCAGGCCCTTCATATACCCGGGGACCTCCCACAAATCCCCAGCATTGAAAAGCAGTGAACCAGAAGCCGGGAGAATATAACCACCAAAAAACAACTGGTAATGATAACAATGATAACAATCACCATACAGGGGATCCAGAATAATGCAAAAACCAGGGTGGGGTGGAGCAGGACGTACTTTATACGTATAATACCAATTCTACAGGTGAGTGTTTCACAGAATTGTATTATTCTAAGTATACAGTACGTCCTGCTCCAGATATAATACTTACACTTGGGACATCCAATAGCAGTGTCCATAAAGTAGGGTGGGATCCCCAACAAAAAAGGCAACAGCAGACAGCAAAAGCACTGTCACCTGCAAACCTTGCTACCAAGAGCGACATGAGCAAAGGCTCTAACGTCAGATCTACTGTCCTCAGTACCACGTCTGCGAACCACACTCCACTAGGCCACCCGGGGGCCACCAGAATCACTGGTCCCCCCATCCAGAGCAATTTGGTGCAGAACCCTGCCTAGCAGGGGGAATGGAGAAACGACATACAGAACAGAATGTCCTGCCATAACATTACTAAATCACCATGACCACGGCCCGAGAATCCTGGGACAGGGAAACAAGGGCCGAGAGCTTGTGATAGTGACGGGGCACACACAGATCCACACTGGTTGGACCTCATTAGTGACAAAAGGATTAGCACATCCTGTCGCAGAGGGACCTCCACCGGAGCGAATACCACTGATATGCAGGGAACATTGTCCCACCCAGATCAGGATCAGAGACACTTTCCGGAGGACCCTCCTGCTCCGGGTCCCTCCCTGAATATTTAAGGTAGGCCAAGGCCGTCAGATAGGCCTAGCTCCCCTGAACAGGCAGGCCCTGAAGAGGAGTAGGCAAGCGAGTTAGAACTAACTTGAACACTCATAGATTCAAACATTGATAGGTGTAAAGGCCTCCTAAGGGCCCCACCTCCCCTGGAACCGTAGGGACATCCAGAAAAAGACCCCCCTCAACCTGATAGATTGGCATCCATGGTGACCGTCTCCCAGGAAAGGGCAAGAAGGGACTGTCCCCAGACAGGTTCCTTGAGTTCATCCACTACAAGAGGGACCTCCTCACCAGGGAGGAAGGCACACATACCCTGCTGCAGGGATGCTGGGTCCTTGTCCCGTAGGACAAATAGGAGAAGTTGCAGAAGGCCCCAGGGGGGACTGAGCATAAGGGACCTCTTCGGAGTACACCACCAACGGGCCCACCAGCTGCATCCCCTGCCTGGTGGAGGGACGGGGACAGCTATGAGGGACTGAGCCCATACAACCAGATTGTCCACTTTATTGCTGAGGAAGGAAGATCCTTGCTTGAACTGCATAAAATTCATTCATAGGAATGGAGTTGCCAATGAAGGGGACAATAAGGACTTGGGGTGTTTGATCACCCCTCCAAATGACTCCCAAATGGACACCCTCCAGCCGAGTATCCAACGTAGCCAGACGTAGAGACTGGGAAGTGATGAGGACGTCCAGGAAGGTCATCAATCGGACGCCCCTTGGTCTCATCAGAGACCACACCCCCGTCAGCACCTTGGTGAGCACTCTGGGAGCTGAAGAGAGGCCAGATGACAAGGCCACAATTATCAGTGTTGGTCAACCAACGCGAATCTGAAGAACCTCGGTGTCCAGAAGACACAGGGAAGTAAAAATAAGCAGCATTGAGCTCCACAGACGGCAAGAAGCCCCCGAAGCGCAAGGATCTGATGGCCGAGCGCAGTGTTTCCATTGCAGAAACCGCCTGTAATTGACGAATTGCTGAAAATCTGTGAGTCCAGATTGGGCCAGACTGACCCATCCTTTTGGGGAACTGTGGAAAGGTTGGTGTAGCGGCCCCTGCCTCTGCCTATTAAGGGCAATCTGCAAGAGACCCCCAGACCCCGCAGGCCTTGCATGGCCTGCACCAGCACCTGAACAGAGGCAGGGACCAGGAGCACCCGGGACCCGATAATCTTGGGGGGGGGGGGCGCACAGCAAACTATCTAGAAGCCGGAGGGCACTGCCTCAATCCACCAGTCTGAGGCGTGATACCTCCTGGCATGAGCAAGGGCGAGGGCGCCCCATCAAGCTTGAGGGGATTTTGGTGGAAGATTTAGGCTTAGCCCCGCCAGAGGGGCCAGGGTGTTGTCTGCCGCTCCTGGGGCAGGAGTCTGCATGAGCCCCCAGGAAGGACACCCCTGGTTCTTGTTTTACACTATGGTAGGGAGGGGGAGGGGTTACCCTGCCCCGAGGGGCCGATACGGCCGCCTACGTTGGGGTGATTTGCCCTTTTTTACCAAACAGGTCCAGACGGGCCCCAAACAGGCGTTGCCCTCTAAAGGGAAGCCCAGTAAGAGTATTCTTAGCAGCATCGTCAGCACCGCACTGTTGCAGCCAAACCAAGCGACGTATAGCCACAACAAGGGCAGAAGTCCTTGCACACATTCTAATGGTGTCATCCAGTGCTAATAGGATAGATTTTACAAATACATCACAACTGGAGAGCGCATTAAGCACATCCCAGGGGAGATCCTCAGGGTGATGATCAAGCATCTTTCTGATGAGGGTTCTAGTGGCCACTGCAGTAATGACCACGGCACAGACCGGGCGCAGCGCCGTCCCTGCACAAGAAAAGGTGTGGGAGGCCACAGATCAATGCACCGGTCCTCAGCATCCCGAAGGGTACTATAAGCAGGGGCTGTAATAAAGGGGGGGGGGTTAGGAACCCCTACGATCGGCGCATCCACCACAGGGGGTGATGACTAACAATTTAGCACCTCAGGGGGAAAAGGGTATTACCTATCCCAGTTCCCTGGGACCACTGGAATTTACTGGGGAATTCCCATTCCTTGAGTGCAAGAGCATGGAAACAAGCCTGCTCTAGAAATTCCAAGCGTTCTGTCGCTGTATGGAAACGCTCCCCTCTCGGCTTGGAGGCCTCACCAGGGAGAGAGATAGACAGGACTTTAAAGACCTTAATCAACAAATCTCACACTGGCCCCAGTATTCAGGGCCAGAATCGTCATGACTCCTCGGCCTCTCATCAGATGAGTCTGAGTCAGAGACCAGCTCTCCTTCATCAGAAGGGGTATAGGCACACGGAGTAGTGAACTCCTCAGTTCCCATAGGACAAACAGAAAACAGGAGGAGTCAAGGGCCACTTCTTACCAGGGCACCTGCGCCCTGACAACCTCGCAATAATCTGATCAGCCGTAGGCAGTCTGGAAGACACAGCAGGCTGCAAATCCCCACTTGTATGTGAATCAGCAGGAGTGAGAATTAAGCATGGGGAAATAGGTGTATTAAAACGAGGTGCAGCCACTGGCAAGCCTGATTGCAGAGCCAGTGCTTGCTCGGCACAGGGTATGCAGACCCGTGCCCTTTCAGCATCAGCATGGGGTTGTCCACACGCCATACACAGCCGGTCTTGTCCCAGAGGGACCCCGGTCACATAATTCTGAGATGCCTCCATATGGTGATTATTTAGACACAATATGCCAGCAGGGATTTACGCAATAGGCACCCCTGGATGCCCCAAAGACCCGCTAGGAAGGTGGGAGAATTTTACAAGGCCCGCTATAATTTAACCCGGGCCGCGGAAGCGACTGGATTCAACCGTCTGAAAGACATAATGGGAATAAAGGGTGTCAGAGCCATGCGCAGTAATAAAGAATCATGAAAATCGCCCGCGAGGGCACTTACGAAACAAGGGAGGAGGAGGGCCGTTACCGCGCGCGACCAGCATCAAAATGGCGCCAAGCGAACCTCGAAGGGCGGGCCAGAGCGGGCCGTGACGCGGAGCGCGCCAAACCAGGTCCCCGCCCCCCCCGAAGAGCGCAAAGCTCTAAGACAGTAGTCAATATTGTCAAGAGAAGCAAAATGTATGACACACATAGAATAGATGATTTTGCCAATGGAGACGCCGCAGCGTCTGGGGCGACGCCGCTGCCCGGCGCAGCACATCCAATAAAGGAAAGAGACAAGTGCGGCGGCGGCAGACACACAATAAAAAAAGCAAACAGCGCGGCTCTGACACCAAGTTACAAGTCAAGGACAATACTAAGGCCATACTCGTGTAATCACAGTACACTTGAGACCGCCACACCCCCCCCCTTCTTTCCCCCGAGCTACGGGGGGGAACGAGGGAGGATGGCGACCCTGTGGATAGGGCCCACCGCTACACGGGGCAATAATGTGGGAGGGGCATCCACTAGAGGCTCACCATCAGCCTTAACCGCCTACCCTTTGGTGGGGGACTGCGGTGGAGCATGGCTCCATAAGCACGCATGGTGCTGCCTACCTTCACCCAACCAGCGCAGCCCAGGCTGGGAGGCACATCACAAGGAGGACGGGTGGGAATAGTCCAACAGGGCCGCAGGTTGTAATAGCCCCGCTCACCTGCGAGAGAGTGATACATCATGTCTTCGCAGTCAGCACTGCAGAGAAATCTGGGGATTTGTGGGAGGTCCCTCGGTATATGAAGGGCCGGGAGGAGCCTGTTTTTTGCATGTCTGCAGTGCACAGCGCCACAGGCGGAGGATTACCCAAGTGTAAGTATTATATCTGGAGCAGGACTTACTGTATACTTAGAATAATGTGGGTTTTGTTCCACTTTAACAACCACCCACGTGGTTTGGTGGTAAGCAAGTGGTTACAAAACACAGTATTTTGTTTTAATAGTGTGTGTGTGTGTGTGTGTGTGTGTGTGTGTGTGTGTGTGTGTATTTATATATATATTATATTATTATATAACTTACAAACGTCACAAGTGGGAACGTTCCAGCGACCATCATCATAGAGGAGGCAAAATCTGCACGCAGTCCTACACACATCCCAGACCTCTTGTTTTCGGGCGACTTTTGCCAAATCAGCCCACAATCTG
The DNA here is from genome assembly GCA_027917425.1 of Gastrophryne carolinensis. Taxonomy (NCBI): domain Eukaryota; kingdom Metazoa; phylum Chordata; class Amphibia; order Anura; family Microhylidae; genus Gastrophryne; species Gastrophryne carolinensis. The sequence continues at coordinate 608,768,969 of CM051235.1, forward strand.
GCCCTACAGCAACATGAAAAGGATGACGATTAGGTTAGCATAATATCAAGCTACAAGCAATAGTGCCCATCATGTGGCCCTTGTGCCTATCTGGCAATAGCATAGCAAAATAGATACAGCTTTATTTTTAATTCTCAATTGGAGAAGTAGATCCAAATATTTAAAGTTGGCCAAAGCCAAGCTCATTCGTCCCGGGAATCCTTAAGGGTTTAGGCTTATCATTAAATGCTGAAGGTCCGTTTTAAGCTGCTATGGTGCTAGACTGCTGTGTTAGCCACAAAGTGGTGGGGACCCCTGGGCTAGAGCCCATCCTGTCCAGTGTAGCGGGCACCTACAGGAGCGTGTCCTTGGATGGAAGCTGCAATCCAAAAAGACTGTACATGTAAAATAATGAGCAGGAAACAAAGACAGGCGAGCGCCACCTTTCCGTGTCCCTCGTAGTGTCTGTGCGGCTTAGATGGCCCTCAGTCTTCAGAACACACTTGGTATGGTGCTGGGCCTTCATACATAAGAGGCTCACACGCCCCGTTCTTCCTTTTCCTGTAGAGACTGGAGACAAATAATGTGAAACACATTAAATCATGGCTATAAAAAAAGGCAACACCCCCCTCGAGTCTACAAGGCTCTTTATGGGGCATCCCGAATCGGGATGCCCTGCTGTATCAAACCCCCCAGATCCCCAGGAGCCCACCAAGGGATTAGCTGGGACCAGGAGCCAACCAAGGGATTAGCTGGGACCAGGAGCCCACCAGGGGATTAGCTGGGACCAGAAGCCCACCAAGGGATTAGCTGGGACCAGAAGCCCACCAAGGGATTAGCTGGGACCAGGAGCCAACCAAGGGATTAGCTGGGACCAGGAGCCCACCAGGGGATTAGCTGGGACCAGAAGCCCACCAAGGGATTAGCCGGGACCAGGAGCCCACCAAGGGATTAGCTGGGGCCAGGAGCCCACCAAGGGATTAGCTGGGGCCAGGAGCCCACCAAGGGATTAGCTGGGGCCAGGAGCCCACTAAGGGATTAGCTGGGACCAGGAGCCCACTAAGGGATTAGCTGGGACCAGGAGCCCACCAAGGTATTAGCTGGGACCAGGAGCCCACAGAGGGATTAGCTGGGACCAGGAGCCCAGCAAGGGATTAGCTGGGACCAGGAGCCCAGCAAGGGATTAGCTGGGACCAGGAGCCCACTAAGGGATTAGCTGGGACCAGGAGCCCACCAAGGGATTAGCTGGGACCAGGAGCCCACTAAGGGATTAGCTGGGACCAGAAGCCCCCCAAGGGATTATCTGGGACCAGGAGCCCACCAAGGGATTAGCTGGGACCAGGGGCCCACTAGTGGATTAGCTGGGACCAGGAGCCCACTAATGGATTAGCTGGGACCAGGAGCCCACCAAGGGATTAGCTGGGACCAGGGGCCCACTAGTGGATTAGCTGGGACCAGGAGCCCACTAATGGATTAGCTGGGACCAGGAGCCCACCAAGGGATTAGCTGGGACCAGGAGCCCACTAAGGGATTAGCTGGGACCAGGAGCCCACTAAGGGATTAGCTGGGACCAGGAGCCCACTAAGGGATTAGCTGGGACCAGGAGCCCACTAAGGGATTAGCTGGGACCAGGAGCCCACTAAGGGATTAGCTGGGACCAGGGGCCCAATAAGGGATTAGCTGGGACCAGGGGCCCACTAAGGGATTAGCTGGGACCAGGGGCCCACTAAGGGATTAGCTGGGACCAGGGGCCCACTAAGGGATTAGCTGGGACCCGGAGCCCAACAAGGGATTTGCTGGAACCAGGAGCCCACCAAGGGATTAGCTGGGACCAGGAGCCCACCAAGGGATTAGCTGGGACCAGGAGCACACTAAGGGATTAGCTGGGACCAGGGGCCCACTAGTGGATTAGCTGGGACCAGGAGCCCACTAATGGATTAGCTGGGACCAGGAGCCCACTAATGGATTAGCTGGGACCAGGAGCCCACCAAGGGATTAGCTGGGACCAGGAGCCCACTAAGGGATTAGCTGGGACCAGGAGCCCACTAAGGGATTAGCTGGGACCAGGGGCCCACTAAGGGATTAGCTGGGACCAGGGGCCCACTAAGGGATTAGCTGGGACCCGGAGCCCAACAAGGGATTTGCTGGAACCAGGAGCCCACCAAGGGATTAGCTGGGACCAGGAGCCCACCAAGGGATTAGCTGGGACCAGGAGCACACTAAGGGATTAGCTGGGACCAGGGACCCAACAAGGGATTTGCTGGAACCAGGAGCACACTAAGGGATTAGCTGGGACCAGGGGCCCAACAAGGGATTAGCTTGGACCAGGAGCCCACAGAGGGATTAGCTGGGACCAGGAGCCCACAGAGGGATTAGCTATGTAACAGTCTGAGCTAATAGCTTGTTGGTTGGTGGAGCACATAAACAATCCGCTCTCCTCGGCCGGCTGCCAGTCACTATGGCGCAGGCTTCCTCACTGATTGGATGCAGCGTGGCACATCATCAGCAGACAAGATAAGTGGGGATAGCCCCAAACACTCCCCACAGCCACACCAAAGCCACTGCCGCACCACCATAGAAATCCAACTGTACAAAATATTATTGTTATTTATATTGGGAAAACACAAAAATACCATTTTGTGAATACTCACCTTGTAAAATGGGTATTATGAGTATGTCACACACCCCGCTTCAAGAATCCATAACATGTGGGCAACACCGTCCCGAAGAGGGCGCTCCCGCAGAGATGACAGCAAAAGAAAGGCCCCACCGATCCACAAACACCTGGGACCTCCCACTCACTACCCAGTATACAGAAAGCAGTAAGGTAAGGGACCAGGAAGAGGCAAATATAAACAACAACCACGCAAAGTTCGCAATAAAGAGGATCCTGAATACAAAAGGGCGGGTTGAAGCGGGGTGTGTGACATACTCATAATACCCATTTTACAAGGTGAGTATTCACAAAATGGTATTATTCTTAGTATGTCACACACCCCGCTTCAAGAATCCATAACATGTGGGACATCCAACAGCAGTGTCCATAACAAGGGCGGGGATCCAAAACTAGGCAACAATGCACAACCTTAAACCACAACAGCTTGCAAAACTTTGCGGCCAAAAACAGCATCCGCTGATGCCCTAACATCAACCTTGTAAAACTTGGAAAAGGTGTGAACCGAAGACCAGGTAGCGGCCTTACAAACTTGTTCAACAGAAGCCTGGTGCTGAAAGGCCCAGGACGCACCAACTGCACGAGTAGAATGAGCAGTAACACGAAAAGGGGGACTCCTCCCCTTGGCAGAATAGGCCCCAATGATGGCCTGACGAATCCATTTACTAATGGAAGATTTGGCAGGAGCCAAACCTTTCCTAGGCCCGCAGGGCACCACAAAGAAAGCATCAGTCTTACGAAAGGAAGACGTAACCTCCAGATAATGTTCCACAACACGAACTACATCCAAGGAATGCAATGCCCTTTCCTTGTCGTCGCTGGGATTTGGGCATAGAGAGGGCAAAACAATGTCCTGATTCAGATGAAACTCCGAGACCACTTTAGGAAGAAAATCCTGCTTGAAACGAAAGACAACCTTGTCCTGATGTTTCTCGAAGTACGGAGCTGTAATGGATAAAGCTGCCAACTCAGAAACACGCCTAACCGAAGTGATAGCCACCAAAAAGGCCACCTTTTGGGTAAGAGAAGACAAAGCTATCTCCTTCAAGGGCTCAAACGGAGGGCCCTGGAGAGCAGAAAGAACCAGGTTCAAATCCCAAACTGGAACAAAAGGCTTCCTAGGAGGCCGAACATGTGTAACACCTTGGAAAAAGGTCTTGACTAAGGGATGAAGTGCAAAAGACCTTTGGAAGAACACCGCCAGGGCAGAAACCTGCCCTTTCAATGTACTAAGCTGGAGCCCCAGATCTAGACCATGTTGGAGAAACTCTAAAATTCTAGGAATGGAGAACTCTCGACAAGAGAAAGACCTACTTTCACACCAATCAATATAGGCCCTCCAAGTCCTGTAGTAAATAGAAGAGGAAGAGCACTTCCTGGCACAGATAAGAGTCTGAATCACTGCGTCAGAAAGACCTTCCTCCTTCAAGATGGCGGTTTCAGCAGCCATGCCGTCAAAGCCAGCGATGGTAAATTGGGATAGCGCAGCCGACCCTGGGTGAGCAGGTCCGGCAGCAGAGGCAGGGCGAACTGATCCTCTGCCAGTCTTACAAGATCTGCGAACCAAACTCGCCTTGGCCACCTTGGGGCCACCAGAATTGCAGACGCACCATCCAAGGCCAGTTTGCGCAGCACTCTGGCTAGCATTGGGAACGGAGGAAACAGGTAAAGGAGCCCCAGATCCCTCCAGTTTAGAGACATGGCATCCACTGTCAGAGCCAGAGGATCCCGCGAGAGAGACACAAAGACTGGAAGCTTGTGATTGTGACGAGAAGCAAAGAGGTCCACCGCTGGGACCCCCCACCTGAGACATATCGAACGAAACACCTTGGGACTGAGAGACCACTCCCCCTGACGAGAGGAGGCCCTGCTCAGCAAGTCCGCCTCCGTGTTCTCCACTCCCGGAATGTAGACTGCTGAGATACACGGGACGTGGGTCTCTGCCCAGTCCAGAATCAAAGACACTTCCCTGAGGGCACTCCTGCTGCGAGTCCCTCCTTGGTGATTGATGTAAGCAACCGCCGTTCTGTTGTCCGACCGGACCTGAACTGGCAGGCCTCTCAACTGATGAGTCAAGCGAAACAGAACCAACCTGATGGCTCTCAACTCCAGAACATTGATGGGCTCGTGAGCCTCCCGCGGGCCCCACAAACCCTGAAACTGGAGGTCCTTCCAAACACCCCCCCAACCTGACAGACTGGCATCCGTGGTGACTGTTTCCCAACACGGAGCCAGAAAAGATCTGCCCTTCAACAGATTGACCGACCCCAGCCACCATTGCAGGGATCGACGAACTCGGGGAGTCATCAGGAAGGACTGATCCAGCGATAGAGGAGACTTGTCCCAAACCTTCAACAGATGAAGCTGAAGCGTCCTTGTGTGAAACTGCGCAAAGGGAACTGCCTCGAATGAGGCCACCATTAACCCCACCAGCCTCATCCCTAACCGGATGGTCGGATGAGGGGTAGACAAGAGAAGCCGAACTAACTCCTGAATCAAAAGAATCCTGGCCTGGGGTAGAAACACCCTGGCCTGTGAAGTGTCCAGAGACATTCCCAGAAAGGTCAGAATTCTGGACGGAGAAAGAGAAGACTTGGGATGGTTGATCACCCAACCGAACCTTTCCAGAGTGGACACCACCGCTCTGGTGTCCAACTCCGCTTGGTTGAAGGAAGAGGCCATGATCAGTAGATCGTCCAAATAGGGCACGATGCGGATACCCTGGCCTCTGAGCAGAGCCATCACCCCCGCTAGCACCTTGGTGAACACCCGAGGAGCTGAGGTGAGACCGAAAGGAAGTGCCACAAACTGAAAGTGCCGATCCTCCACCACGAACCTGAGAAACCTCTGGTGTGCTGGAAAAACCGGAACGTGTAGATAAGCATCCTTGATGTCTATGGACGTCAGAAAGTCTCCCTGACGAAGAGAGTGAATGGCCGAACGCAGCGTTTCCATGCGGAATTTCCTCGGCCGGATGAACCTGTTGAGAAACTTCAGATCCAAGATGGGTCGGACCAACCCGTCCTTCTTGGGTACCGTGAACAGATTGGAATAAAAGCCCCTGCCCCGATCTGAAGGGGGCACTGGGCAAATGACAGCCATGTCCAGAAGATTCTCCACTGCCACCAGGAGCCCCTGCGCCGCTAGAGGCTCCGACGGCATCCGAGACCTGACAAATCTGGAAGGGGGGCGGAGCTCGAACTCCAGCTTGTAGCCGGAAGACACCACTTCCCGGATCCATCTGTCCGAGCACCCCGCATGGGTGAGGGCGCCCCCTCATTGCTGAGCCGGCTTGGCAGCCGGTTTGGGCTTAGAGCCCCAACTGTATCCAGAACGGGCACGTCCTCTGCCCCTGTTTCCGGAATCTCCTCTGGAAGAGGGAAATGCAGAACCCCTACCAGATCTGGCCCCCGGAAAGGAGGGGGTAAAGGCAGGCGCCCCCCGAAAAGGGCGGCGTTGTTTCTTACGTTGAGGTAACCTACCACCCTTGGTGACAGAGTCCAATGTCTCTCCAAAGAGCCGTAGACCAACAAAGGGTAAAGCCGTCAGTGATTTTTTGGACATAAAATCGGCCGCCCACTGGCGCAGCCACACCGACCGCCGAATAGCCACAAGCAGAGCCGACGTCCTACCACACATCATCAAAGTGTCATCCAAGGCAGTCAACACAAAGGATAGAAACAACTCACACCGTTTCAGGCTAAGGAACTCGTTACTACCAGGACGAAGCCCGGAAGAAGTCAACAGGTCCCTGACCACAGACCTGGTAGCCAACACCATTAGCTCCGAAGCGCACACAGGCCGGATGGCCGACCCAATGCTAGTAAAGCCATGAGAAGCCATCTGATCAATACGTTTATCCTCTCCATCTTTGAGAGTGGAACAATCAGGTCTGTTTAAAACCGAGGAGTTAGACAACCCCAAAACCGGTGCATCCACCTCGGGGGGAGATGCCCAGCGCTTGACCGCCTCAGAAGGAAAGGGATATTTCCTATCCCACCCCTGAGGGATGCCAGGGAGCCGAGCCGGCCTATCCCATTCCTTGTCAATGATTCTATCAAAATGGCGTTGCGTAGGAAACTCCAGGCGCGGCCTGGATTCCTCAAACAATTCACCTTTCTGCTGTGACGCCTCCTCGGGAGGGGAAATATTCAGAACTTCCAGCATGAGAGACAGAGCGTGAGGAGAGTCCAAGGATCTCCCTAAATCAGAAAGCTCGGCATCAGCGCCAGCAGACTGCTCATCATCCGAAAATTCTGAACCCTCATCAACTTCCCCCTCCTCTAGCTGAGGATAATCAGACCAATCCAGATTGTCTCTGTCATCAAGATCATCCACCGGCGGAGCCGGCGACAAATGCTTTCTCTTAGACGGAGCCTTACGGGCGACCGAGCTAGAGAGCATTTTCTCAAGGCTAGCCAATCTGGCACACATCTCGGATTGCAGATCCCTGCCCATGACCACGTCACACGGGGCACGAGTCAAGGCGGGAGGGGGAGTTGAGGTGGCCGGCTGTGCTGACCCCGCCGCTTGGGGTTCGGACTGCCGCGTAATAGTTTGCTGTGCACATGGTATACACAGTAACACATCATCCCCAGTAATGGAAATCCCACACAACATACACTTTTTGGGATGCCCCGAAGGGGTCCCAGTCCCAGTATCCGGGGATGCCTCCATAAGGTGAATTTTGAGTGGTCGCTATGACCCAGGGAATTACGCCAGTTAGACAACCCGGGATGCCCCTTTAATGTCCCGAGTGGGAGGATTTGTGATGCTAAAATGGACCCAGGGACCCAGGATCAGGAGAGACCTTCCAATACTACAGGAGATCCTCCTGGATAACCTTCACCTAAAAGACAGAGAGAGACCCATAAGTCTCTACAATAAGACTTAACAGATAAAGAAAAGAAAAAATAAATGAGGCCCACAGGGCCACTCACAAACGCTGCGGTGAACGATCCGCCTCAGAACAATGGCGATTTCTGAGGTGAAGTGAAGAGAAGAAGAACTGCCTTGTCAGGGGCGTGGTCTGCGCAGCCCGCGCAAAGCTGATCTGTGTCCCTTAAGCTGCCTAGTAACAGGGAGCTGCCTAGTAACAGGGAGCTGCCTAGTAACAGGGAGCTCAGCTCCGCAGCGGCGCCAGTACAGAGGAGGGCGGAGCCGCGCCGAAAGCCCGGCTCCGCCCCCCCTGCCAGTGTGAATGAAGCGTGAGGGAAGAAGTCCCTCACGCACCAGCCCAGAGACCGGCGCCGCCGACAACCGCGGCGCCGGCTGCCATGACAGCGGGAGCTCCCGCTATCACTAGCGGAGCACCCGCCCCGCTCGCTGCGGCGAGAAATGAATGAGAGAACGGGGGCTGGCCGCGGCAGAGCGCCGAGTGCCAGCCCCGCCCCCCCAAAGCGTGTGAGGTAAAAATTACCTCACAGACTGAAAAACCCTGGCACCCGGCTGCAATGACAGCCGCGGTGCTGCAACATAGTAACAACAGTGCAACCAATTCATTGAGGGATTACTTCCAGACGCTCCACATCAACAAGAGAAAGTGATAAAGAGAAAGAGAATAAAGCTAACCCCTATGAGAGGAACCCCCAGCCCCCATAGTTGGTAAAGGGAAGGGCCCCCCCCCAGGGGAAAAGTCAAGGGACGGGGCATCCCAAACCGGGATCACCTACCCGGTATGACCGCCTACCCTCTCTTTTAGGGTCTCACGGTGGAGCTCTGCTCCTCAGCACCAGAGGTGCCAATGTACCCTCGCTCGGGCCAGCAGCCAAGACTGTGGAGGCATGTAATATGAGGTAAATTTTGGGACAAACAGGGGTCCGAGCGGAAATAGACAAAATAAGAGGCCGGGAGTTACCCCGGCTACCTGAAATCCCCCTGTGCAAGGAGGAGCCATCATCTTCTGACTTGCTCGCCGTCTGCAGAGATGGAAAACTGGGTGGTGAGTGGGAGGTCCCAGGTGTTTGTGGATCGGGGGGGGGCTTTCTTTTGCTGTCATCTCTGCGGGAGCGCCCTCTTCGGGACGGTGTTGCCCACATGTTATGGATTCTTGAAGCGGGGTGTGTGACATACTAAGAATAGATACAATTAAAATCCATTAAAAAACATATAACACACAGGGCAGTTGTGACCCTGGGCCAGCGATTGTCACTTCTGGGGGAGGTCATGCTGCAGCATGCTGGAGGTGCCCATCAAGATGCTTGCCACTCACCTCCATTCTGTGGGAGCTGAATGTTTTATCTCCGTGTAACCCACTTCTCAGAACGACATTTGTATTTATTTATATTCCATCATAGACAAATGTTTGCTATCACTGCCTAGTGTGCTTATTGCATTAAAGTGGACCAACACCCAGGATTTTGACTATCTTGGGTTTTGGTCCACTTCCGCGATCGGGGGTGCCCCACTATGTGAAACCCCCCAGATCGCTAGATACAACTCACCTCACCCCGCTCCTACAGCGCATGCGCGTCCGCTCGCCCAATCAGCACACTCGGAGCCGCTGGCCTTAGATGCCGTTTTAGATGGCGTGACGTCAGCATGCGCTGTTGGACTGGGAAAGAAGGTAAGTGAACGGGGCGTCTTGGAGTATTTCACACAGCAGGGCATCATGATTTTGGATGCCCCGGGGAGAAAGGGAATCAATCGGCCCAGGAATCTTATAGACCCCTGGGCCGATCAGTGTGGCTTTTAGTCCACTTTAACTAAACGCATATCCCCCCAGCTAGAGGTGAGCGGGGATGCAACCAGTGGCCGGCTCTGCACCATTCAGCTCGCTAGTCGCTGTGATGTCATAGACTCTCCCACTCCTGTGTGTGATGTCACAGCATCTTGCATAACTGAATAGAGCTGAGCGCACTGATTCTTCAGCAGCTGGCTCACGTACGTGTACAGTGGCTTCCCATCTGCTGAACACATTGTACATTGTATTAAACGCCCCCTCACTCGCCGCAGGACGCCTGCCAAATGCCATTATTTTTGTATTATTATAAACAAAAAGTTGCCATTGATCTCTTGGGGAAGGGGGGGGGGCTGGCAGGTGGGGGCCCTATGCATTTGCATGGTATGCATGGTGGTTAAAGTTCACCTATACTCAGAGGGAAGTATATGTAGTCACCTTCTATCCCCAGCCCAGTGCCCCAAAACAGCCTGTGCTTCTTTTTTATACCTCAGCCTTTGCCCAATATTCATAACAACACGAACTGGAAGCAGTCTGCCATATTGCTCCCTGGCTGAGCAGCCTCAGTGATGATGCAGTTAGTTAAAGTACACACAGCTCAGCAATGGGGAGCACTTCAACCTAATTGCCATTATGTGACAGTTTGGTTGTAATTGAACTAATTAGCATATGATTGCCATTAACCATAGTAGTAATTCCTGCTGTTTTTATGGATATTGGGCAAAGACTGAGGTAAAAAAAAAAGAAACACAGGCTGTTTTGGGGCACAGGGCTGGGGATGGAAGTGAGTATAGATGCACATTAAAGTGGACCAACACCCAGGATTTTGACTATCCTGGGTTTTGGTCCACTTTGGCGGGGCACCCCGATCGGGGTGTGAAACCCCCCAGAAACCCCAAAAAACTCACCTCTCCCACGTGACTGCACCGTCCAATCCCCGCCGACGGACAAGCGGGTGACAGCGACGGACAAGAGAGCCCGTCCGCCGCCGCCTCCCGCGCGTCACTCTTACAGGGCGCGCGCCCGCGCCGGGCATTCACAAGCGGCCGGCGCGGGCGCGCGCACGTCTAAAGGGTAAGGTAATAAGGTAAGGAGTTTTGGGGCTTTTGGGGGGGTCCCTCACCGCGGGACATCCCGATCTCGGATGCCCCGCGGTGAGGGAGGTGATAGGCCCGGGAATCTTATAGATTCCCGGGCCGATCACCGATGGGTGTTGGTCCACTTTAAGCACATCACTGGCGCAATGTGAGGGGGCATGTAAGATGATGTAAGCGGACTCAGTGGCTTACCCATACCTACCAACAGGGAGGGTAACAGGGACATTTGCTAAATTAGACCACACCCCCTCATTGAGGGATGGATAGGCGATACGGTGTAACAGATAAAACAATATAAACACTTTCAATAGGCAAATTAATCAATTATTGATGCAGATCTGCATGTTACATCTCAAAGAGGGACAAATGAGAACAATGATAGACAGGGGGGACACGGACTTAAAAGAGGGATAGTCCCTCCAAATCAGGGACACTTGTGAGGTATGGCTTACCTTTGGATTCATTCTCACTATCCAGCACCATTTGAAACACGTCGGGAGCCAGGCAAAGGCCGACATTCACTAGTAATGGCCGCTTCTTCCTCACAGAGTCCCCGGGGTCGCTGTGTTTTGCCTGTAACAGACAGAAAACAACGATGTGCACTTTACAGAGGGCAAATCTAAGCAGATTTAGGGATTATCATATACTCAGGGCTGGATTAAGTGTGGTGGAGGCCCCTGGGCACAAAATATTGTGGAGGCCCCTACCAGTCACCTAACCCCTCCATTGCCTGCCACTGTCCTCTACCAGTCACCTAACCCCTCCATTGCCTGCCACTGTCCTCTACCAGTCACCTAACCCCTCCATCGCCTGCCGCTGTCCTCTACCAGTCACCTAACCCCTCCATCGCCTGCCACTGTCCTCTACCAGTCACCTAACCCCTCCATTGCCTGCCACTGTCCTCTAGCAGTCACCTAACCCCTCCATTGCCTGCCACTGTCCTCTACCAGTCACCTAACCCCTCCATTGCCTGCCACTGTCCTCTAGCAGTCACCTAACCCCTCCATGGCCTGCCACTGTCATCTACCAGTCACCTAACCCCTCCATTGCCTGCCACTGTCCTCTAGCAGTCACCTAACCCCTCCATCGCCTGCCACTGTCCTCTACCAGTCACCTAACCCCTCCATTGCCTGCCACTGTCCTCTACCACTCACCTAACCCCTCCACCCCCTGCCACTGTCCTCTACCAGTCACCTAACCCCTCCATCGCCTGCCACTGTCCTCTACCAGTCACCTAACCCCTCCATCGCCTGCCACTGTCCTCTACCAGTCACCTAACCCCTCCATCGCCTGCCGCTGTCCTCTACCACTCACCTAACCCCTCCATCGCCTGTCACTGTCCTCTACCACTCACCTAACCCCTCCATCGCCTGTCACTGTCCTCTACCAGTCACCTAACCCCTCCATCGCCTGCCGCTGTCCTCTACCACTCACCTAACCCCTCCATCGCCTGCCACTGTCCTCTACCACTCACCTAACCCCTCCATTGCCTGCCACTGTCCTCTACCAGTCACCTAAACCCTCCATCGTCTGCCGCTGTCCTCTACCACTCACCTAACCCCTCCATTGCCTGTCACTGTCCTCTACCACTCACCTAACCCCTCCATTGCCTGCCACTGTCCTCTACCACACACCTAACCCCTCCACCCCCTGCCACTGTCCTCTACCACTCACCTAACCCCTCCACCCCCTGCCACTTTTCTCTACCACTCACCTAACCCCTCCACCCTCTGACACTGTTCTCTACCACTCACCTAAGCCCTCCACCTGTCACTGTGCTTTATTGCTCACCTAACCCCTCCACCTCCTGTCACTGTCCTATACCACTCACCTAACCCCTCCATCGCCTGCCACTGTCCTCTATCAGTCACCTAACCCCTCCATCCTCTGACACTGTCCTCTACTAGTCACCTAACCCCTCCACCCCTGCCACTGCCCTCTACTACTCACCTAACCCCTCCACCCTCTGACACTGTTCTCTACCACTCATCTAATCCCTCCACCCCGTCACTGTTGTCTACCACTCACCCACCCCCTGCCACCGTCCTCTACCACTCACCTAACCCCTCCACCCTCTGCCACTGTCCTCTACCACTCACCTAACCCCTCCACCCTCTGATAATGTTCTCTACCACTCACGTAACCCCTGCACCCTCTGACACTGTTCTCTACCACTCACCTAACCCCTTCATCGCCTGTCACTGTCCTCTGCCCCTCACCTAACCCCTCCACCCCGTCATTGTCCTTTACTGCTCACCTAACTCCTCCACCCCTTGTCTGTATCCTCTACCACTTACCTAGCAATTCCCCCCCCCCCCACTGTCCTCTAACAGTCACCTAACCCCTCCCCCAGCAACTGGCCAGCGCCTCTGACCTAACCTAGCAGAAGGCTCAGCAGCAACAGACTAGGAGGGGGAAAACTGGAGGACCAGACGGGGGCAGCAAGTACCAGAGGGCAATCAGCATCATAGAGACTGACAACAAGGATCTGGAGGTGGTGGTGAGTACTGAGAGGCTGACCCACAATGCAGTGCAATGCAGGTAACTGTAAATACACCTCGCTCAATATGCAACCTTTTCCCGGTCCAACTACAATAACCTGTTGCTATTGCAATTCCTTTAATGTGTGTAGATGCTTTTACCCATCATGCAATGTTTTGCACAGATATTATAGTGGTTAATGCTGCAGCTCCCCACAGTCTGGCTCATGAGACAGTTAAAGGAGAGGCGTGGCCTGGAAGATGCGTGGCACTTAGTGAGAGGCATATATCTAAGAGAATAAGCATGCTGAATTTTTTTGTAATTAGGCCCCGCCCTTTGGTCACACCCCTAACTCCAAGAGGAACTGGAACGCCATAGTCCCCTTGTAAACAGATCACCCCTCTAAAACTGGAATGACATTCTCATTCTGTAAACCACTGACTTGTATTCCTACAAGGAGAAGAATGCCACACTTAGGCATTTAACCTCTGGTGGGCCCCCAAGAAGGATAACTTCTGGTGGGCCCCCAAGAAGGATAACCTCTGGTGGGCCCCCAAGAAGGATAACCTCTGGTGGGCCCCCAAGAAGGATAACCTCTGGTGGGCTCCCAAGAACAATAACCTGTGGTTGACCCTCAAGAATTATAACCTCTGGTGGGTCCTAACAACAATAACCTCTAGTAAGCCCCGAAGAACGATAACTTTTGGTGGGCCCCAGGAACAAGAGCCTCTAGTGGGCCCCAAGAACGAGAATCTCTGGTGGGCCCCAGGAACAAGAATCTCTGGTGGGCCCCAAGAACGAGAATCTATGATGGGCTCCAAGAAGGAGAATCTCTGATGGGCCCCAAGAACATTAACCTCTGGTGGATGCCAAGAACAATAATCTCTGGTGGATCCCGAGAAAAATAATCTCTTGTGGGCTCCAAGAACAATAACCTCTGGTAGGCCTCAAGTACAATAACCTCTAGTGGGCCCCCAAGGACATTAACCCCCAAGAACGATAACCTCTGTTGGGCCCCCAAGAATGATAACGTCCGATGGGTCCCAAGAATGATAACCTCTGGTGTACCCCAAAAGTATTAACCTCCAGTGGACCCCTAGGACATTAACTTCCGGAGTACCGCAATAATGATAACCTCTAGTGGGCCCCCAAGACTGATGACCCCCAGTAGCCCCCCAAGAACGAGAACTTCTGATGGGCTCCAAGAATGATAACCTCTGGTGGGTCCCAAGGACATTAACCTCCAGTGGACAGAAAAATAATGGTAACCTCTAGTGGGCCCCAATGACATTAACCTACAGTGGACCGGGATAACGGTAACCTCTGGTGGGCCCCAAGGACATTAATCTCCGGTGGACAGAAAAATAATGGTAACCTCTGGTGGGTCCCAAGGACATTAACCTCCGGTGGACAGAAAAATAATGGTAACCTCTGGTGGGTCTCAAGGACATTAACCTCCGGTGGAGCGGGATAATGGTAACCTCTGGTGGCCCCAAGGGCATTAATCTCCGGTGGACAGAAAAATAATGGTAACCTCTGGTGGGTCCCAAGGACATTAACCTCCGGTGGACAGAAAAATAATGGTAACCTCTGGTGGGTCTCAAGGACATTAACCTCCGGTGGAGCGGGATAATGGTAACCTCTGGTGGCCCCAAGGCACTCCAGTCAGACACTGCACACCACTCAGGGTTACCTGATAAGAAATTTGGGAACCTCTGTTCTAGAATAACAAAAATGTAGATAAGTCGGGGTGTTACCTGCTCCAGGATCATGGCGGCCTGATCCTCTGCACGCTGGGGTTTGGTGTACAAGGCTGCTCGGAGCTGTAGGCGGTGCAGACACACGTTCAGGAAGTTTTTGTATTTACCATCGCCATTAAGAGCCAGCGCTTTCTGTAACTGTCCAATGGCGAGCTCAGCTCTGTCTTCCTCGTCCTCCATCTGGGCGATTTCCATGTAAATCTGGCAGCGCATCTCCATTAATAAACTAAAGATCAAATGCAATGATTCAGAATTTACACTACGACCGAAGAAACTATTTATATATAAAGAGACCCCCACCCCGCTGTGGGAAGTCCGTGTCTGTGTTCGGGCATCAGCTGATTGGTTCCAAACCCCAAACTTTCCAGTGTTAGTTTGCTCATCACTAATTGCAACCTGTCCCGGAAGCCATATATTTATTACAAGAGGAGATTATATAATACAATTCTGTGATTACTCACCTATAGAATTGGTATTATAAGTATACAGCACGTCCTGTTCAAGAATATTCCTTACACATGGGTAATACATCCACAAGATGGCGCTGGACTGCAGAAAACAACTTGTGGCTCCTCCCGGCCCCATATAAGGCAGGGACCTCCCACAAATTACCGAGTATTGACAAGCAGTTACACAAGAAGCTGGGAGAAACAATAATAACAAAAATCCAAAAAGAAAATTTGAACAATCACCATACAGAGGTAACTAGAAAAAAGATAACAGGGGTGGGATGGAACAGGACGTGCTGTATACTTACAATACCAATTCTACAGGTGAGTAATCACAGAATTGTATTATTCCAAGTATACAGCACGTCCTGTTCCAGAATATTCCTTACACATGGGACATCCAATAGCAGTGTCCGTAAGGTAGGGTAGGATCCCCTAAAGTAACAGCGGGCCGATTAGACCACTGCCGCCTGCAGAACTTTGCGGCCAAAAGCAGCATCAGCTGAGGCCCTAACATCAACCTTGTAAAACGTAGAAAAAGTATAAACAGAAGGCCAAGTAGCGGCCTTGCAAACTTGTTCAACAGAAGCCTGGTGCTGAAAAGCCCAAGAGGCACCAATAGCACGAGTAGAATGAGCAGTAAGACGGAAGGGAGGATTCTTCCCCTTAGCAGAATAGGCTTGAACCACAGCCTGACGGATCCACTTGATGATAGTGGACTTAGCCGGAGCCAAACCCTTCTTAGGTCCAGAAGGGAGAACAAAAAGCGCATCAGTCTTCCTGAAGGATTCAGTAGCCACCATATAGAACTTCAAGGTCCTGACCACATCCAGAGAATGTAAGACCCGCTCCTTAGGGTTACTAGGATTATGGCACAGAGAAGGCAAAACAATGTCCTGATTGAGATGAAAAGCAGACACAACCTTTCAAAGTAAGGAGGTCTGATGGAAAGCGCCGCCAACTCAGAAACACGCCTAACAGAAGTGATAGCCACCAAAAAGGCTACCTTAAGCTTCAAAATGGACAAAAGGCCTCACGCAAGGGCTCAAAGGGGGACCCCTGCAAGGCAGATAAGACCAAGTTCAAATCTCAGACTGGTAACATAGGCTTACGTGGAGGACGCACGTTAGTAACCCCCTGAAAAAAGGTCTTAACCAGACGATGGTTGGCAAAGGATCTTTGGAAGAAAATGGCCAAAGCTGAAACATGACCTTGAGGGTACTAAGTTGAAGACCCAAATCCAAACCACGTTGCAGGAATTCCAGAATTGAACTGATCTACTGCCAACTGCACGATGTCTGAGAAACCACACTCTTCTTGGCCATCAAGGATCCACCAGAATGGTTGGCACCCCTTCCTGGGCTATCTTGCGCAGCACCCTGCCCAGCAGAGGAAACGGAGGGAACACATAGAGGGGCTGAAAGCTCTTCCAAGACATTGCTAGTGCATCCATGGCCAAGGCCAGATGGTCCTGGGACAGAGAGACAAAGACTGGAAGCTTGTGATTGTGACGGGACGCAAACAGATCCACATCTGGATGACCCCAGCGGTGGCACAGGGAGCGAAACACCCTGCTGCTGAGGTACCATTCTCCCAGACGAGAAGTCCCCCTGCTGAGGGAGTCTGCCTCCAGATTCTCCACCCCCGGGATGTACACAGCTGATATGCAGGGAACATTCTCCTCCGCCCAAGACAGTATCAGGGACACTTTCTTGAGGGCCTTCTTGCTCCGGGTCCCTCCCTGATGAATGATGTAGGCAATCGCCGTCTGGTTGTCCGAGAGGACCTGAACCGCCTGACCCCGAAGGTGTGGAGTCAATTGGTCGAGAACCAACCTTATCGCCCTCAATTCCAGAATGTTGATAGGGGTGTGGGCCTCTTGAGGGCCCCACTGACCCTGGAATTTCAGGGATTTCCAAAAGCCCCCCCAACCTGTCAGACTGGCATCTGTGGTGACTATCTCCCAGCACAGGGTCAGAAAGGGTCTGCCCACTATCAGGTTTCTTGAGTCCAGCCACCACGAGAGAGACCGTCTGGCCAGAGGGGACAGAGCTAACACCTGATCCAGGGACCGAGGGTTCCGATCCCAAACTGACAAGAGGTGAAGTGGAAGAGGTCTCATGTGAAACTGAGCGTATGGAACCGCCTCGAAGCAAGACACCATCAGGCCCACCAGCTGCATCCCCTGCCGGATGGAGGGATGAGGGCAAGACATAAGGAACCTGGCTTGGGCCTGAAGACTCTCCACCCTCTGCTGAGGGAGAAAAATCTTGACCTGAGATGTATCCAGAGTCATGCCCAGAAAGGACCTCACCATTGACGGTGACAGGAAAGACTTGGGGTGGTTAATCACTCAGCCGAAGGACTCCAGTGTGGACACCACCAGCTGAGTATCCAGCTCGGCCTGCTGGAGGGACTGAGACGTGATGAGAATGTCGTCTAAGTAAGGAAGGATGCAAATGCCCTGAGATCTCAGCAGAGCCAGCACGTCCACCAGCACCTTGGTGAATACCCTGGGAGTCCAGCCACCACCGAAAGGCAAGGCCACAAATTGATAGTGCTGATCCTCCAGAGCGAACCTGAGGAATCTCTGATGACCTGGAAAGATTGGTACATGAAGGTAAGCATCCTTGATGTCTGCAGAGGTCATGGGGCGTAGTGAATTGACAGCTGAGCGCAGAGTCTCCATGAGAAAATGTTTGAATCTGACAATTTTGTTGAGGCACTTTAAATCTAGGATAGGTCTGATAGACCCGTCTTTTTTGGGAACAGTGAAAAGATTGGAATAGTAGCCTCTGCCCCTTTCCCTCAAAGGCACCTGGCAGATGGCCCCCAACTCCAGAAGGTTTTGGACAGCAAGGCACAGACCCTGAGCTGACAGGGGGTTTTGAGCCATCCAGGATTTGATGAATCTTGGGGGCGGCCAGGCTGCAAACTTTATCTTGTAACCAGAGGACACTACCTCCTGAGTCCACTGGTCTGAGACGTGAAGCCTCCAGACGTGAGCCGAAGCCGTCCCCCCACCCGGATGGGTGAGGGCGCCCCTTCATGCCTGAGGAGGCTTGGGTGCGAATTTTGTCTTGGGACCCCAGGGGAGGCCAGGACGGCCACGTCCTCTGCCCCTTCCCCAGTGATCTCCGCGGGTCCCAGTAAAGGAAACTCCTCGGCCAGTTCTAGAACCACGGAAGGATGGGAGAAAGGCACCCATCCCCCGAAAGGACCGGGACGGCCTCCTACGTTGAGGTAACCTACCACCCCTGGCAAACAAATCCAAGCGTCCACCAAAGAGGCGCAGGCCTTTGAAAGTGAAGCCAGTGAGAGCCTTCTTAGCAGCATTATCAGCTACCCACTGACGTAGCCAGACAGAGCGGCGTATAGCCACCAACAGGGCAGAAGTTCTACCACACAATCTAATGGCATCATCCATGGCAGACAGAACATATGCAACAAATTCATAGCAAAGCAGGAGAGCTCTATACTCTTCTCCTCCCGCGTCATCAGAGGCCCCCTCTAAGAGACTCTTAAGCAAACTCTTAACAGCAATAGCTGTAATGGCAGAGGCACAAACCGGGCATAGTGCGGTCCCCACACAGGCAAAAGCATGGCAAGCCAGTTGGTCCATGCGCCGGGCTTGCCCCGAAGGAATCCCAGGCCCATTATCCCCAGAAGCCTCCATATAGTGATTTGAATGGCACAGTAGGCCAGTAAGGGTTAACGCTAAAGAGCTACCCGGGATGCCCCCAATAAACCTCTAGGGAAGTGGGAGATAATGAGGGGATAAGGCCGGGAGAAACCACAGGACCGAAGTTTTAACCTGCCTGAAAGACATAATCAAACACTCCCATGAGAATAAGGCATAAGAAAAAAACAGAAAAAAAATCACCCCACCGGGGTTACTCGCGGACCGCAGAGAGCCAGCAGCACGCAGCAGGAGACAAAATGGCGTCCGCAGACCTCGAGGGGCGTGCCGTGGAGATATGAGATAAAATGCATCATCCACAGAGGCCGACCCCCCCCCCCCCGAAGAGCGCGAAGCGCGCCCACGTGATCCGGACGGCCAGTAGCGGCCCGGCCTCTCTAAGGTGAATGGGGCTGCCAACGCGGCGGCTCATTTTAATAAAAGTGACAAAGCACAACATATGTATACAGTCTTAAACCACTAGACAACAACCCCCTCCCCCCCCCCCCCGGAGATCTCCCAAGGGGAGAGTGAGGGAGTATAACGGCAAAATTCCCAGGGAGAAACGGCGCTCAGGGACTAAAATGAGGAGTGAGGGTGGAGGGGGAAAATGGGCATGGGGTTTAACTACACAGGATAAACTTGGCAAAAGCCATGGGGCAGTGGGGGCATCCCAGAAGGCTCACCATTAGCCTAAACGGCCTACCCTGTTAGAGCAGGGACTTCGGTAGGAGCCTAGCTCCTCAGCACCATAGTGCTTCAATAGCCTACCTTCACCCGAGCCTTATCAGCTGAGGCTGGGAGGCAGTAGCTGGGACGGAACAGGTGGGAATAGTCCTGCAGGGCCACAGGCAATAAGCCCCGCTCACCTGCGCCACAAGAGAGCTGTCTTCTATCTTCTCAGCGCAGACTGCACAAAAGAACTGGGGAATTTGTGGGAGGTCCCTGACTTATATAGGGTCGGGAGGAGCCACAAGCTGTTTTCTGCAGTCCAGCGCCATCTTGTGGATGTATTACCCATGTGTAAGGAATATTCTGGAACAGGACGTGCTGTATACTTACAATAAACCACCCTCACTCCTCAAACCCCTGGCCCGTATGGATTTTGCACTAAACTCAGACTGGTAGATTTGCTGGTTAAATCACTGTCTGTTTTACTAATTCCAAAAACCACTTACCTGTCGATACTTTCTAAGGCTTCCGAGAGCGACACCAGGGTCTTCTTCAGCTGCTTGCGCAGGTTATGCTGCAGTAGAGGCAAACAAATATTCCACTGACTGGTGCAGACGGCCTGGATGACGATCGGCTCCCCCAGACGTAAAGCATCTTGTAATGTCTTTTCCAGTCTCCTCACAATCCTAAGCTGGGCCTGTGTGAAGGAGACACGCTTTATGCTCCATAGCAGAGTTATCAATATAGCGATAACATATATTTCTATGTTTATTTCATTTCCACAGGTAAAAAACAAGATATTCAAAAGGAAACGTCGACTTTGGTGGACTTTTCCAAAAAAACAGATCAAACGCCCTGGAGGACACGAGAGGCCCTCTGCACATCACTAACATGTCCGAGGGGTTGGCATGGTCTCAGTTAAGAGGGCTTCCATTGACTTCAATGGACGACTCTGCCTGCTGAAGTTGATGGGAGCACTCCAGACTGAAACTATTTCCTTTGACCTGAAACATAGGCGTCCTCCACACCTGCTTTCCAGTAAGCCTCATTACTTTTCCAATTGTGCCTTAGTGTTGACTTCAATGGTCACCCCTAGACACCTACAGAGGCGCCCGCTGAACTCGATGGGAGCACTCCGGACTGAAACAATTCCCTTTGACCCGAAACGTAGGGGTCCTTCGCACCTGCCTTCCAGTAAGCCTCATTACCTTTCTAATTGTGCCTTGCTGTTTCTGTTTTTTTGCATTTTTTTACATCATTTTGGAGTGCAGATAAATGTATTGCACTGTATTCTTGTATACAAGTGCCTTGTGTTCACATTATTTTTCCCAGTATGTCTGGTATCTTGTGATATAAGCCTATGTACTGTATTAATATAGGGGTACAGTTACACTCTGTGGACACACCTTGTATATACTTTGATTAGGGACTATACATTGTAATTATGTTGATTTATATAAGCACTATTTGTATCATAATAATAACACATTTTAAAGTGGACTATAACCAGCGCTGAAGTCTGAGACTCCAGGGCCAGCTGATTCCCTCTCCCCAGTTTGGGATGCCCCGCTTTATGAAACCTCCCCAGTCGCCCAATATCCTTACCTGTCCGACGAGCCCACGTAGCATGCACGGCTGGTGGCGGTGGTATAACTCGCATCCTGTTTTGCGTAGGATACGAGTGACGCCGCGCTGCCGATGTTTGCAGCTAGGATTCCATTTAGTTTCTCCAACCGTACATTAAAATGGACGACGGGAGAAGCTGACTGGACGAGACTCCTCACATGCACCGTTGGCCCGAGGAGAGGAGAGTTTACTGGGCGGACAGCAGGGTTTCACACAGCTGGGCATCCCAAATCGGTGTGCTCCAGAGGGACGGACCAAAACCTGGGATAGTGAAAATCCTAGGGGTTTTAGTCCACTTTAAAAGGGACAGTCCAGGTAATAGCAATTACTTTGAGCTTTGGCCCGCTCCCCCACTGCGTGAAACCCCCCAGATCACCTAAGGTGACTCACCTCAGAGTGCGCTGACGGCCGCATCCTCTGCTTCACTCTAACAGGAAGCATGCTATTCACAAATGCCTGGCGCGGGCACGCGCCCTGCTAGAGGGATAGCGGGGATGTGGCCACGGCTCACACATGCGCCGTTGGACCGGGAAATAAGGTAAGTGAATGGGCGACCTGGAGGTTTCACACAGTGGGGCATCCTGGGGGGGAATCGATCAGCCGGGGAATTTTATAGATTCCCAGGCCAATCAGCATGGGTTTTAGTCCACTTTAACTTGCGGTCCCCATGGATATACAAACCGGGATGCTCCACTGGAGAGCAACAGCACCCTTGTTTATCATGCAGGGTACATAACTCCTCCTCTCCTCCACTATCTAGCAGTTGCGCAACTGAGATCGTTTAAGAAGTTTCATACAAAATTTCATACAAGTATCCCCCGAGGAAGTCAGAGATCTGACGAAACGCGTTGGGAGATCCCTCTGTTAACATTTATCTGTAAAAAGGACAAGTGGGTATAGGCTAACCCAATCTAATACACACCTATGGGTGCTACCCCGCCAAAACAGTTACCAAGTCCAACAACCAGGAGATATTGTTCTATTAATTCATGTATATACACTTAATATTAATTATTGTCTGATCTTGTCAATATATTTGTATGTTTTAGATCATTTGTGAAGGGAGCTGCTTCCCTCCTCCTTTTAATAAGCATCTCAATAAAGAAATTACATTTTCATATGATTATACATTAATTAATTTCTACAATGATTGAAGGCGGGGGTCGCACCCATAGGTGAGTATTAGATTGGCTTAGCCTATACGCACTCACCCTTTTTACAGATACTATTACGTCAGCCTAGAGTGCGTACCAACCCACTCAGTATCCTGAGGTTAGGGTAATCTGTTGCCTGCAGAGCAACAATACCAGTTAATTTCCTTTTCATACTTGGCTTGCAAGGTTAAACATATACATTTCAGCTATTTTTTACATTCGGTGGTATTCATGTATATTGTACTGTTTATATATATTATACATTTTTATGGAACTGAAGTAAGAAAAAAAAAATAAAAATAACTAAATTGAAAACTCAATAATAAAATGCATTTTTTTAACCTATTTATTTTGCTGTTTGGCTAGTGCTCCCCCTAGTGGCCACTGAATTAAATTAAAAAAAAACTCTCCTAGTTCTATTGTCCTATTGTTCGTCAGGTCTAATATGACTGATAAACAAACTTCAAACTATAATAAAGAAGAACATTACCCGCCAGCTCCCAGATGTTGGGTGGTGCGGAGAAAACACGGACATTTGTGCGTCATTAGAAACAAGTCTAGGCCACACTGCAGCAGATCGTTGTAAGCTGTGGCCTAATTTTGGGCACTCGGAAATGCCTAATGAGGGTATGCGGCTCAGCTAGAAGTATAGGGGGGGGGGGGGTGCATGTGCTGTGCCATCACCAACTAAGTAACTTTACTTACCAGGACAACCCGGGAATGAGGGAAATCTCCCCTCCCTGGAGTCAATAAGAGGCTGTTCCTCTTCAAAGTGGACCAAAACCTTTGACTTTGTGAAAACCCCCAGGTCGCTGAAACCAACTCATCTCTTCCCGGTCCTATGGCACATGCGCGGCCGCTCGTCCAATCAGCGCGCTCAGATCCGCTGACATCACGTAGTCTAAGCCTTGGTCTAAGACGAGCGGTTCTGAGCACGCTGACGGCAGCATCCCCCACTACCCTCTAATGGCATCAGCCATTCACATATGCCTGTCGCGGGCATGCGCCCTGCTAGAGGGGATAGTGGGGATGCAGTCACGCATGCGCCGTTGAACCGGGAAAGAAGGTAAGTGTATGGGGCGACCTGGGGTGTTTCACACAGCGGGGCATCTTGTTTGGCACAAGATGCCCCGGGGGAAACGATTGGCTCGGGCGATCGCGTTGGGTTTTGGTCCACTTTAAAGTAAATGTGTCACCAGGAAGGGGACAGTTGAAGGCTTCTGTTCCGGCTGCAGCGGGTGCGCCCCTGTTGGCATCACTAGGCTGCTCTGACTTTTTCCAGAAAAGGGCGGAGCATTTATGCAAATTTATTGGGTATGGTCACCAGGGGGAGCACTAACAATAGACTCGCTGTATAATCAGTGGAGTGATTTAATAAACACATATGAACGAATGGAGGGATGAATGATGAATTAACATATGAATGAATGGAGGAATGAACACATATGAACAAATGGAGGGATGAATGATGAATTAATGAATGAACACATATGAATGAATGGAGGGATTAATGATTAATTAATGAATGAACACATATGAATGAATGGAGGAATGAACACATATGAATGAATGGAGGAATGAACACATATGAATGAATGGAGGGATGAATGATGAATGAATGAATGAACACATATGAACGAATGGAGGGATGAATGAATGAATGAATGAACACATATGAATAAATGGAGGGATGAATGATAAATTAATGAATGAACACATATGAATGAATGGAGGGATGAATGATGAATTAATGAATGAACACATATGAATAATTGGAGGGATGAATGATGAATTAATGAATGAACACATATGAATGAATGGAGGGAGGAATGATGAATTAAAGTGGACCAACACCCAGGATTTTGACTATCCTGGGTCTTGGTCCACTTCGGTGGGGCACCCCCGTTCGGGGTGCCCCGCTGTGTGAAACCCCCCCGAACAACTCACCTCTCCCCGCGCCGACGGACAAGCCGCGGACAAGCGGCTCCTCCGCCGCCGCCTCCCGCGCGTCCCTCTTGACGCGCGCGTGCCCGCGCCGGCCATTCACAGACGGCCGGCGCGGGCACGTCTACAGGGGCGCGAGGGAGGCGGCGGCGGCCGGCCGCCGCCGAAGATAAGGTAAGGAGTTTGGGGTGTTTGGGGGGGTTTCACCCCGCGGGACATCCCGATCTCGGATGTCCCGCGGGGAGGGAGGTGATCGGCCCGGGAATCTTATAGATTATAAATCTTCAATGATAAATTAAAGAATGAACACATATGAATGAATGGAGGGATGAATGATGAATTAATGAATGAACACATATAAATGAATGGAAGGATGAATGGTGAATTAATGAATGAACACATATGAATGAATAGAGGGAGGAATGATAAATTAAAGAATGAACACATATGAATGAATGGAGGGATGAATAATGAATTAATGAATGAACACATATGAATGAATGGAAGGATGAATGGTGAATTAATGAATAAACACATATGAATGAATAGAGGGATGAATGATGAATTAATGAATGAACACATATAAATGAATGGAAGGATGAATGGTGAATTAAAGAATGAACACATATGAATGAATGGAGGGATAAATGATGAATTAATGAATGAACACATATGAATAATTGGAGGGATGAATGATGAATTAATGAATGAACGCATATGAATGAATGATGGGAGGGTATAAATACCTGGACAACACCTTTTGTGTACGTCTTGATCCGAGCACCTAGATTCAGCACCTCCAGCTCGCTTTCAAGGCATTCTAAAGCGATCAGAGTTCTCGAATCCTGGAACAGCAAGAGGTAAAGCATTTCTTCTTTACACCCAGCTTACATGTGGCTTCTGCATATGTGTGCAGCTGTTTCCTGTCCCCCCACCAGAATGATCTCTGTAGTGCTGCGCTGATATCGCTGCTACCAGACAGGCTCAGCCCACAGGACTACCAGGGATTGAGCCTGCCGGTGAGTGGTGTACAGATGAGCAAAACCCTTGGCACGCGAAGCTAAAAGACTCCAGAGCAGGGTGAAATAGCTCCCCAGGGGCATCCAGATTTGGCTCACCATGAACTCATTTAGATCCGGCGAGTTGATGGCACAAGTCCAGGATTTCAGCAGCATCCCCTGCACCGCTCTATCCATTGCACGTGTCCACCCCTGTCATATCCGAGTGGCTGATGGCGGGTGCGTGCAGCTGAAAGGAATTATACCGGACCTTCAGCATGATTTAATGAAAAGCCCAAACCCTTAAAAAACTATTCCCCAGCATCTAAATTAATATATTTTACGTTTTTAGTCACTTACTTATTATTCCCCCACTGGGCTGCAACTCTGTTCAGGACTTTAGGATAAGGGCACAGATGCCTCAGAAGCATCACTCATACTGATGAAAGGAGAGGGGCAAAGTGCAGGGGGTGGGGTTATAGCTGTGCTTTGCACAGACAGAGCAGAGCTGGGATCAGGGAAAGGACAGCAATCCCAGAAAGCAGAGTGGCACAGTCAGAAGTCACTTCTTGTTTGCAGGCTGACTGATGCTCCATGGGCCGCCATCTTGGATGTTTAAAGGCCCATAATATGCAGTAGATGCAGGTAGGATGATGTTTAATGTGAGCAATCTGTATGTACAGGGCGGGGGGGAACATACAAGATAGGCTCTTATTCAGGGTGAAGGTCCAGATTAATGTGTCTAATCTGTATGTACAGGGTGTGGGAAACATATAAGATAGGCTCTTATTCAGGGTGAAGGTCCGGATTAATGTGTCCAATTTGTATGTACAGGGTGGGGGAAAATACCATTTTGTGATTACTCACCTGTAAAATGGGTATTATAAGTATGTCTCACACCCTGCTTCGGATGTAGTCATTACACTTGGGTTATGTCCAGTAGAGGGCGAACTTCTGCAGAGATGACTAGAAAAAAAGAAGCCCCTCCCGGCCCATAAATACCTGGGACCTCCCAAGCACCTCCCAGTATAAGAAAGCAGTAAGGGGACCAGGAAGAGCAACTAAAAAACTTACAAGAAAAACAGTAACACCAAAGAGGATCCAAGATAAAATCAGGGGGGGCGAAGCAGGGTGTGAGACATACTTATAATACCCATTTTACAGGTGAGTAATCACAAAATGGTATTATTCCAAGTATGTCTCACACCCTGCTTCGGAAGTAGTCATTACACTTGGGACATCCAATAGCAGTGTCCAAAAAGGGTGGGGATCCCAATAGGCAAAAATGCACAAATGAAAACCCCTGCCGCTTGTAGAACTTTGCGGCCAAAAACAGCATCCGCTAAGGCCCGCACATCAATCTTACAAAAACTTGTAAAAAGGTAAGAACAGGAGACCAAGTAGCCGTTGCACAACTTATTCCACTAAACTGAAGAGGGGAACCCTCCCCTTGGCAATATAGGCCCACACAAGGACCAGACATATCCATTAAAAATGGCAAATATGACGGCGCCAAACCCGTCAGGGGCCAGAGGGCACCCCAAACAAGGCTTCCTTCCTACAGAAAAAGGAAGTAGCCAAGAAATAGAATGTCAACAGGGCCCTCAGCAGGGCCCTCTCCTCGTCAAAGCTAGACGAAGGACAAAGGGAAGAAGAACCACATCCTTAAAAAGATGGAAACACAGCGAACAGAAGCAATAGCCACCAAAAGGCAATCTGTTGTGTAAGCATAGAAAATGCAGATCCCAAACAGACGCAAGGCTTTTTCTGAGGACAAAAGGCCCTAGAAGAAGACCACCAGGACAGAGGCCTGCCCCAGCAAAGCACTAAAGCTGGAGCCCCAGACCGTACTGACGAAAGTCCAAAACCTAGTGAACAAAAAACACCTTGCAAGGCAAGGCCTTAGCCTCACACCCATCAATATAGGACCACCAAGTCCTGTAGAAGAAGTTAAAGGAAGACCACTTCCCAGCCAAAACAAAGGTCCGAAGCACAACATCAGACAAAACTTCCTGGAGGAGGTTGCAGCAGCCACGCCACCAAGCCAGCGTTTGCAAACTGCAGAACGAACCAAACCTATCTTGGCCACCCTGGAGCCACCAGCATTGCTGACGCACCCTCAGGAGCCGGCTAGCGCACCACCTTGCCCACCACGGCGAAGGAAGGAAACAGGTACAGGAACCCCAGACCCCTCCAGGCAAAAGACACGGCGACCACTGCCGGAGGCCGAGGAACCTGAGACCGAAAACCAAACGTTGGGAGCTAGTGATTGCAACGTGAGGCAAGGAGAACCACCTCCGGAATCCCCACTTGCGACAGGAGAACCGTAATACCTTGCGGTAGAAAGAAAAACTCGTTATCCACTCCCGGAATGAATGCCGCTGAGATGCATGGAACATCGCTCTCCACCCATGCAAGAAAAGCGAAACGTCCCTGAGGGCACTCCAGCTGCGAGTCCCCACTTGGTGATCGACGTAAGCGACCGCAATTCAATCGTCCAACGGAACCTGAACCGGCAAGACCTGTAAATGATGCATCCAGCATGACAGAATAAAACAAATAGCTCTGAACTCCAAAAACAGAGATGGGAGCGGGAGCCTCCTGAAGACTCCCCAGCCCCTCATCAGACCGCTAAGCTCCAGCCACCACTGAAAGGAATGCTGGACCCTGGGAAACAGCAGAAAGGACCGAGCCAAGGACCGGGAACAGCCGTCCCAAGTCCGCAATAGACGGAGTTAGAGCGACCTCATGAGGAACTGAGCAAAGGGGACTGCCTAGAAGGAAAACCACCATCAATCCCACCAGTTTCAGCCCTAGCCGGAAAGAGAGGCGAGGATTGTCCAGGAGAACAAATATCAGGTCCTGAACCCTCTGCACCTTAGGGCGAGGAAAGAACCGTCTGGCCTGACCGGAATCCAGATTCATGCCAGAGAACTTGGGGTGTGTGATCACCCATCCAACCCGTTCCAGCGTCGTCACCACCCTGGAGTCCATCTCCACCCGGCATAGAAAAGATGCTGTAATGAGAAGGTCATCCAGATACGGCACAATGTAAACGCCCCGAGCTCCGAGAAGGGCAATTATGCCCGCCAGCCCCTTGGTGAACACCCTTGGCACCGAAGACAACCAGAAAGGGAGGGCCACAACAGAAAATGCAGATCTTCCACCCCAAAACCGAGAAATCTCAGGCAAGCGGGGTAGGATGGCACATAAAGGTAAACAACCGCGATGTCTATAAATGTCAGAAATCCCCCTGATGAAGGGAATAGATGACTGAATGCAGAGACTCCCTGCGGAACTTCTGGGATCTGATGAACCTGTAGAAAGGCCTCAAAAACCCGAATGGTTCTGAAAGATCCATCCCGTTAAGGAACCACAAGGGTTGGAACAATAGCCCCGGCCCCTGCACAGCCCGGGGGACCGAGGAAACCCGAAAACAGAGGAATCACCACTGAAGATAGAGCAGACAGCACCTCTGCCAGCTCTGGCACCGCGAAAGGAAGAATAGAGGAGCCTGCCCCCCGAAAGGAGCAACGTCGCTTCTAGCGTGGTAGAATCCTACCTCCTTATGCAACTGACTCCAATATGAATTCAAAAATCCGCATACCCCGAAGGGTAGCCAATGTTAGCCGCCACCGGCGCAACCAGACAGAGCGTCGTATAGCCACAAGTAAAGCTGAGGTTCCGCCATACAGACATATAGCGTCATCCAGGCAGACAAGACCATGGTCAGAAACTATACACACACCGCAGAAACGCTGCCAAACCAGCACTGGCTGGGTCCAGCTGGGACCCCTCAACAGGCCCCAAACCACAGACCTGATAACCACAACCGTGAGTACAAAAAAACAAACAGGCGGCAAGGCAGAACCCATGCCGGCAAGGGCATGTCAAGCCATCTGATCAAAACGACGATCCTCACGATCCTTAATCGTGGAGGCGTCTAGAGAGTGCACCACAGATGCGTTGGACAATCCCAGTACTGGACGCATCGACCTCGGGAGGAGATGACCAGCGCTTCACCGCGTCCGCCGGACAAGGATACCTCCTATCCCGTTCCTGAAGAAAACCAGGAAACCGGCTAGATCCCTCCTGAACCGCAATAATCACATATTAGAAAATAAACTGAGTCGGGCACTCCTTACAAGGCTCAGAGGTCTCAAGTAAAAATTTTTTTTTTTTTTTTTAACTGCGGAGGGGACTCCGCCGGATGAGGAATAGCAGGCACCTCAAAGAAACGGCCCAGGAACTTGGGGGTAACAACAGCATCCCCAAGCCCCTGCGCGGCATCAGCATCCCAAACCGCTGATCCTCAGAGCCATCAGATTCCGTAAACAGGTCCTTCCGCAAGCGGAAAATAAACAGACCAGTCAAGGGAATCATAAACATCAAGAAACGGCACTGCCATTGACAGATGTCTTCTCTTAGCCGGGGCCACCCTGGCCACAGAGCTAGAAAACAATTTTTCGATGTTGGCCATCCAGCACATACATCAGATTGCGACTCCCCGCTAGTGACCATGTCACCTGGGGTACAGATAATTTAAGGTGGAGTAGGCGATGAGGCCGGCGGCACTGACCCAGACATCCGGGCCCCCGACTGCCGTGTTATGGCCTGCCGAACACATCGTATGTCCCAGCACAGTATCCCCAACAGGGGATACCCCCCAACCCACACACTGCCGGGACTGCCCCACAGGGAGCCAGAGCCCGGATCCAGGGGAGCCTCCAAACTGTGATTCGTATGGTAGTCGCACTAAACCGCAGGAATTATGCTAGAAGCAACCCAGGATGCCCCTTAAGTCCGTCAGTGGGAGGATTTGCAACCCAAGGGACCCCAGGACACAATGACAAGGGGGGCCGATTTGTAGCCGGAGCCTTCCGGGCTGCAAGGCTAGCAATCAATATCACAATGTTGGCCGGTCTAGCGCAAACATAAATTGCGACTCCCCACTAGTGTCAGTGTCACTAGGGGTCATATCCAGGTGCGGGGGTGTGGGGAACAAGACCAGACAAACTGATCCAGCCGCACAGGCCCAGATTACCGCGCAAGCGCACGCTGCGCACTTGGTACACAAATCTGCACAGTATTACCCACAAGGGATTCCCCACATACCACACACAGCCGGGCTTGCCCAGGGGTGACCCCGAGCAAAGCATCCTGGGAAGCCTCCATAAGGTGATTTTGGTAGTCGCAATGACCAATGGGAATTACGCTGTTGAGCTACCCGGGATGCCCCTTAAATGTCCGTTAGTGGGAGGATTTAATATAAGATAATACATGTCGATGGCAATATACCCCCTTAGTTTTGAAGGATAGGGCCACAGGACCGGGGGAAAACACTAAATTAGGACGTCCCCCGGAAGACATAATAGGGTAACCATAAAAACAGCAATCACCCGAATACCGGACCACACCAAAAAATATACACTACATCCATATAAACTTGCAACCCCCAAGGTCCACAGTAGATGCCCAAGATAATCAATACTTGAAGAGCATCATTTACATGAAAAACAATAAAAATAAATATACATATCTGTAGAAAAAAAAAACAGTCCTCAGCCCACACGGGGGGCACTCACCGACTCCACGTGAACCAAGATGGCGCCTAGAGGTGGAAGAGGTGTTGGGAGGGGGCGCGACCTAGTGCTTGGCACGCTACACAGGCGGCCCGCCCCCTCCCAACACCGGGACCACAAACA
This sequence comes from Gastrophryne carolinensis, assembly GCA_027917425.1. Taxonomy (NCBI): domain Eukaryota; kingdom Metazoa; phylum Chordata; class Amphibia; order Anura; family Microhylidae; genus Gastrophryne; species Gastrophryne carolinensis. The sequence continues at coordinate 608,799,866 of CM051235.1, forward strand.
GCGGGGCGCCGACCGAGACATCACCGGCCCTCCGCCAGAGCTAGAGGGAGCGAAGGGGGGCGGGCCGCCGGGGTAACGCGTCGAGCGCCAGACCACGCCCCCTCCCAACACAAGGACCACAAAACGCCGAGCTCCCCAGCCAACGCGGAAGCCGACCGAAACATCACCGGTCCTCCGCCGGTAACCGGAGCTTAGAGGGTTAGAGGGAGCGAAGGGGGCGGGCCGCCTGGGTGGTGCGCCGAGCGCTAGGCCACGCCCCCTCCCCAAGCAGGGAATCACAACCCAGCCGAGCTCCCCGCCAATGCGGGAGCCGGCTGCGACATCACTGGCCCGCCGCCGCCATGGAAGGCGCGCGCGCGGGCTGAGGAACTATGTGTGAGACACTGTATGTACAGAGTGGGGGAAACATATAAGATAGGCTCTTATTCAGGGTGAAGGTCCGGATTAATGTGGGCAATCTGTATGTACAGAGTGGGGGAAAGGTTTGCTTTAAAGCAGGTCCATTCATTAGCGCGCATTATTATGCCCAGCAAAGAAGGCCAATTAGAAAAGAACCCATGCATGCGCAGTGGGATTGCCCCCCACGGGGGTTTCACATACATAGGCATAACAAATTGGCATCCCTTTTTAAAGGGGACCAAAATTCCATAAAACTCCTAGCTTTCGGTCCACTTTAAAGTGGCAAATATCTCTCTAATGCAGGACTCATTGTTAGCACATGAGGTTTGGGCTAGTTTTAGTGCATGGGGGTGTTAAAGCAGACCTCCAATTAAAAATGACTTTAGGTCCCTTTTAACAAGGGGGGGGGGGGGAGTTGCTCCATTACTATTATTTATACAGGATCTTTCAGGGCCTAGGAACCAATTTACGACCTATCATCACTGTATAATATTCAGCAAACAGGCATATGAATCCTGTACAGAAACTAGGGGCCTTAGTTTGTATACGATTGCAAACGCACGTATTAAAGCCCACGCCACGTTAAAGTGGATCAAAACCCAGGATTTTGAGTATCCTGGGTTTTGGTCCTTTCCCCCAGGGCACCCTGATCGGGGGTGCCCCGCTGTGTGAAACCCCCCAGATCTCCTCTTCCCAGTCCTATGGTGCCTATGAGACCGCTCGTCCAATCAGCGCACCCCGGAGCCGCTGACGTCATGCCGGCTAAGCCTTCGTCTAAGTCCAGCGGCTCCAAGCGTGCTGGTGGCCACATCCCCCGCATCCCTCTAACAGGGAGCGTGCCCGTGCCGGCCATTCACAAATTCCTGCCGCGGGCACACGTCCTGCTAGAGGGATAGCAGGAGCTGCGGCTTGCACATGCGCCGTTGGATCGAGAAGCAAGGTAAGTTTACGGGGTGACCTGGGGGGTTTCACATAGCGGGCATCTAGATTTTGGATGCCCCGAGGGAAGAGAATTGATCGATCTATAAGATTCACGGGCCGATCGCGCTGAGTTTTGGTCCACTTTAAACATAAGGGTAAGTAACCTCGCACAGCACACGTGAAGTATAACAGGGATGAAACGTACGGCGGTTCCAGAGGACTTCAGGTCACGGATACAGGCGGAGGCAACCGGGGTGCAGCGCAGCTCCAGCGAGAGGTGAGCAAGTTCAATCAGCAGAGCAATTCTACAAACACAAGAAATAAAAGGCTAAATACAACGTGTTGGAAAGTGTAAAATCAGGCCTCGATTGAATAAAGGTAAAAAAAAAAAATTCTCATGGTAGTAAAAGATTTAATTCATGAGAAAAAAAACTGAGAATTTTACAGTTGCTGAATCACCAGCTAAGAAAACAATGAAAGTCAATAACACTTTTTACTCCTAAGAAAAGTAGAGAACTGTTTACTCCTTTCTACACTGTAGTAAAAGCTGCCATTGACTTTCATTGTCTTTTTATCTAGTGATTCAGTAACAGTGACATTCTCAGGCTTTTTTCTCATGAATTTAATTTTTTACTACCATGAGAATTTTTTTCTACTTTTATTGAATCGAGGCCAATGTGTTCATGAAGTTTCCCCAGGTAGATATTACAAGGCAGTTGATACATAAATGAGTAAGTTATACATTAGTTACAGTACAATATATTTTATAAAGAAACAAAAAAGCACAGCGCTAAATCAAAATAATTCTTAAACCAATAGTCTTAATATTGCTCTAACGTGCAGAAATACTGTCCAATCCACCAGTAAATGAATACAAAATAATCTATATATAACACAGAGCAACACATAAAAAGGTTCTTTCACAGAACAGTCCTTTAAACTGTATCAGAAAAAAGGGGATCCCACGGTGCGTGCATCAAACATAGAGAAAGCGTGATTCAAATCCTCCACCATCCAAAATGGGTGCTTACCAGATATACCTAGGAAACAGGCATTTAGGGCAATTTTTATCCTCCAGCTCTCCAGTTGATTTACTGGTCACGGTCCCTTTTATGCTGTATAGGCTCTTTTAAATGTAGGTAACAGGGATAACTTGTCCCTCAGAGAGTGAGTAACCATAAAAAGGGAGGAAGCACAAAAAGAAATCTAGTGCAACTCTGTATAAAACACTAAATACTTTAATAAAAATATTGCACTCACAATCCAGACGTCAATAAAAATACCATTTTGTGAATACTCACCTTGTAAAATGGGTATTATGAGTATGTCACACACCCCGCTTCAAGAATCCATAACATGTGGGTAATATCGTCCTGAAGAGGGCGTTCCTGCAGAGATGATAGCAAAAGAAAGCCCCTCCCTGATCCATAAATACCTGGGACCTCCCACTCACTACCCAGTATACAGAAAGCAGTAAGGTAAGGGACCAGGAAGAGGCAAATATAAACAACAACCACGCAAAGTTCGCAATAAAGAGGATCCTGAATACAAAAGGGCGGGTTGAAGCGGGGTGTGTGACATACTCATAATACCCATTTTACAAGGTGAGTATTCACAAAATGGTATTATTCTTAGTATGTCACACACCCCGCTTCAAGAATCCATAACATGTGGGACATCCAACAGCAGTGTCCATAACAAGGGCGGGGATCCAAAACTAGGCAACAATGCACAACCTTAAACCACAACAGCTTGCAAAACTTTGCGGCCAAAAACAGCATCCGCTGATGCCCGAACATCAACCTTGTAAAACTTGGAAAAGGTGTGAACCGAAGACCAGGTAGCGGCCTTACAAACTTGTTCAACAGAAGCCTGGTGCTGAAAAGCCCAGGACGCACCAACTGCACCAGTAGAATGAGCAGTAACACGAAAAGGGGGACTCCTCCCCTTGGCAGAATAGGCCCCAATGATGGCCTGACGAATCCATTTACTAATGGAAGATTTGGCAGGAGCCAAACCTTTCCTAGGCCCGCAGGGCACCACAAAGAAAGCATCAGTCTTACGAAAGGAAGACGTAACCTCCAGATAATGATCCACAACACGAACTACATCCAAGGAATGCAATGCCCTTTCCCTGTCGTCGCTGGGATTTTGGGCATAGAGAGGGCAAAACAATGTCCTGATTCAGATGAAACTCCGAGACCACTTTAGGAAGAAAATCCTGTTTGAAACGAAAGACAACCTTGTCCTGATGTTTCTCGAAGTACGGAGCTGTAATGGATAAAGCTGCCAACTCAGAAACATGCCTAACCGAAGTGATAGCCACCAAAAAGGCCACCTTCTGGGTAAGAGAAGACAAAGCTATCTCATTCAAGGGCTCAAACGGAGGGCCCTGGAGAGCAGAAAGAACCAGGTTCAAATCCCAAACTGGAACAAAAGGCTTCCTAGGAGGCCGAACATGTGTAACACCTTGGAAAAAGGTCTTGACTAAGGGATGAAGTGCAAAAGACCTTTGGAAGAACACCGCCAGGGCAGAAACCTGCCCTTTCAATGTACTAAGCTGGAGCCCCAGATCTAGACCATGTTGGAGAAACTCTAAAATTCTAGGAATGGAGAACTCTCGACAAGAGAAAGACCTACTTTCACACCAGTCAATATAGGCCCTCCAAGTCCTGTAGTAAATAGAAGAGGAAGAGCGCTTCCTGGCACAGATAAGAGTCTGAATCACTGCGTCAGAAAGGCCTTCCTCCTTCAAGATGGCGGTTTCAGCAGCCATGCCGTCAAAGCCAGCGATGGTAAATTGGGATAGCGCAGCCGACCCTGGGTGAGCAGGTCCGGCAGCAGAGGCAGGGCGAACTGATCCTCTGCCAGTCTTACAAGATCTGCGAACCAAACTCGCCTTGGCCACCTTGGGGCCACCAGAATTGCCGACGCACCATCCAAGGCCAGTTTGCGCAGCACTCTGGCTAGCATTGGGAACGGAGGAAACAGGTAAAGGAGCCCCAGATCCCTCCAGTTTAGAGACATGGCATCCACTGTCAGAGCCAGAGGATCCTGCGAGAGAGACACAAAGACTGGAAGCTTGTGATTGTGACGAGAAGCAAAGAGGTCCACCGCTGGGACCCCCCACCTGAGACATATCGAACGAAACACCTTGGGACTGAGAGACCACTCCCCCTGACGAGAGGAGGCCCTGCTCAGCAAGTCCGCCTCCGTGTTCTCCACTCCCGGAATGTAGACTGCTGAGATACACGGGACGTGGGTCTCTGCCCAGTCCAGAATCAAAGACACTTCCCTGAGGGCACTCCTGCTGCGAGTCCCTCCTTGGTGATTGATGTAAGCAACCGCCGTTCTGTTGTCCGACCGGACCTGAACTGGCAGGCCTCTCAACTGATGAGTCAAGCGAAACAGAACCAACCTGATGGCTCTCAACTCCAGAACATTGATGGGCTCGTGAGCCTCCCGCGGGCCCCACAAACCCTGAAACTGGAGGTCCTTCCAAACACCCCCCCAACCTGACAGACTGGCGTCCGTGGTGACTGTTTCCCAACACGGAGCCAGAAAAGATCTGCCCTTCAACAGATTGACCGACCCCAGCCACCATTGCAGGGATCGACGAACTCGGGGAGTCATCAGGAAGGACTGATCCAACGATAGAGGAGACTTGTCCCAAACCTTCAACAGATGAAGCTGAAGCGTCCTTGTGTGAAACTGCGCAAAGGGAACTGCCTCGAATGAGGCCACCATTAACCCCACCAGCCTCATCCCTAACCGGATGGTCGGATGAGGGGTTGACAAGAGAAGCCGAACTAACTCCTGAATCAAAAGAATCTTGGCCTGGGGTAGAAACACCCTGGCCTGCGAAGTGTCCAGAGACATTCCCAGAAAGGTCAGAATTCTGGACGGAGAAAGAGAAGACTTGGGGTGGTTGATCACCCAACCGAACCTTTCCAGAGTGGAAACCACCGCTCTGGTGTCCAACTCCGCTTGGTTGAAGGAAGAGGCCATGATCAGCAGATCGTCCAAATAGGGCACGATGCGGATACCCTGGCCTCTGAGCAGAGCCATCACCCCCGCTAGCACCTTGGTGAACACCCGAGGAGCTGAGGTGAGACCGAAAGGAAGTGCCACAAACTGAAAGTGCCGATCCTCCACCACGAACCTGAGAAACCTCTGGTGTGCTGGAAAAACCGGAACGTGTAGATAAGCATCCTTGATGTCTATGGACGTCAGAAAGTCTCCCTGACGAAGAGAGTGAATGGCCGAACGCAGCGTTTCCATGCGGAATTTCCTCGGCCGGATGAACCTGTTGAGAAACTTCAGATCCAAGATGGGTCGGACCAACCCGTCCTTCTTGGGTACCGTGAACAGATTGGAATAAAAGCCCCTGCCCCGATCTGAAGGGGGCACTGGGCAAATGACAGCCATGTCCAGAAGATTCTCCACTGCCACCAGGAGCCCCTGCGCCGCTAGAGGCTCCGACGGCATCCGAGACCTGACAAATCTGGAAGGGGGGCGGAGCTCGAACTCCAGCTTGTAGCCGGAAGACACCACTTCCCGGATCCATCTGTCCGAGACCTCTTGATCCCAGATCTGAGAGAAGTGCTGCAGCCGTCCCCCCACCCGCATGGATGAGGGCGCCCCCTCATTGCTGAGCCGGCTTAGCAGCCGGTTTGGGCTTAGAGCCCCAACTGTATCCAGAACGGACACGTCCTCTGCCCCTGTTTCCGGAATCTCCTCTGGAAGAGGGAAATGCAGAACCCCTGCCAGATCTGGCCCCCCGAAAGGAGGGGGTAAAGGCAGGCGCCCCCCGAAAAGGGCGGCGTTGTTTCTTACGTTGAGGTAACCTACCACCCTTGGTGACAGAGTCCAATGTCTCTCCAAAGAGCCGTAGACCAACAAAGGGTAAAGCCGTCAGTGATTTTTTGGACATAAAATCGGCCGCCCACTGGCGCAGCCACACCGACCGCCGAATAGCCACAAGCAGAGCCGAAGTCCTACCACACATCATCAAAGTATCATCCAGGGCAGACAACACAAAGGATAGAAACAACTCGCACCGTTTAAGGCTAAGGAACTCGTTACTACCAGGACGAAGCCCGGAAGAAGTCAACAGGTCCCTGACCACAGACCTGGTGGCCAACACCATTAGCTCCGAAGCGCACACAGGCCGGATGGCCGACCCAATGCTAGTAAAGCCATGAGAAGCCATCTGATCAATACGTTTATCCTCTCCATCTTTGAGAGTGGAACAATCAGGTCTGTTTAACACCGAGGAGTTAGACAACCCCAAAACCGGTGCATCCATCTCGGGGAGAGATGCCCAGCGCTTGACCGCCTCAGAAGGAAAGGGATATTTCCTATCCCACCCCTGAGGGATGCCAGGGAGCCGAGCCGGCCTATCCCATTCCTTGTCAATGATTCTATCAAAATGGCGTTGCGTAGGAAACTCCAGGCGCGGCCTGGATTCCTCAAACAATTCACCTTTCTGCTGTGACGCCTCCTCGGGAGGGGAAATATTCAGAACTTCCAGCATGAGAGACAGAGCGTGAGGAGAGTCCAAGGATCTCCCTAAATCAGAAAGCTCGGCATCAGCGCCAGCAGACTGCTCATCATCCGAAAATTCTGAACCCTCATCAACTTCCCCCTCCTCTAGCTGAGGATAATCAGACCAATCCAGATTGTCTCTGTCATCAAGATCATCCACCGGCGGAGCCGGCGACAAATGCTTTCTCTTAGACGGAGCCTTACGGGCGACCGAGCTAGAGAGCATTTTCTCAAGGCTAGCCAATCTGGCACACATCTGCAGATTGCAGATCCCTGCCCATGACCACGTCACACGGGGCACGAGTCAAGGCGGGAGGGGGAGTTGAGGTGGCCGGCTGTGCTGACCCCGCCGCTTGGGGTTCGGACTGCCGCGTAATAGTTTGCTGTGCACATGGTATACATAGTAACACATCATCCCCAGTAATGGAAATCCCACACAACATACACTTTTTGGGATGCCCCGAAGGGGTCCCAGTCCCAGTATCCGGGGATGCCTCCATAAGGTGAATTTTGAGTGGTCGCTATGACCCAGGGAATTACGCCAGTTAGACAACCCGGGATGCCCCTTTAATGTCCCGAGTGGGAGGATTTGTGATGCTAAAATGGACCCAGGATCAGGAGAGACCTTCCAATACTACAGAAGATCCTCCTGGATAACCTTAACCTAAAAGACAGAGAGAGACCCATAAGTCCCTACAATAAGACTTAACAGATAAGAAAAGAAGAAATAAATGAGGCCCACAGGGCCACTCACAGACGCTGCGGTGAACGATCCGCCTCAGAACAATGGCGATTTCTGAGGTGAAGTGAAGAGAAGAAGAACTGCCTTGTCAGGGGCGTGGTCTGCGCAGCCCGCGCAAAGCTGATCTGTGCCCCCTAAGCTGCCTAGTAACAGGGAGCTGCCTAGTAACAGGGAGCTCAGCTCCGCAGCGGCGCCAGTACAGAGGAGGGCGGAGCCGCGGCGACGCGCCGAAAGCCCGGCTTCGCCCCCCCTTCCAGTGTGAATGAAGCGTGAGGGAAGAAGTCCCTCACGCACCAGCCCAGAGACCGGCGCCGCCGACAACCGCGGCGCCGGCTGCCATGACAGCGGGTGCTCCCGCTATCACTAGCGGAGCACCCGCCCCGCTCGCTGCGGCGAGGAGTGAATGAGAGAACGGGGGCTGGCCGCGGCAGAGCACCGAGTGCCAGCCCCGCCCCCCCAAAGCGTGTGAGGTAAAAAATTACCTCACAGACTAAAAAACCCCGGCACCCGGCTGCAATGACAGCCGCGGTGCTGCAACATAGTAACAACAGTGCAACCAATTCATTGAGGGATTACTTCCAGACGCTCCACATCAACAAGAGAAAGTGAATAAAGAGAAGTGAATAAGCTAACCCCTATGAGAGGAACCCCCAGCCCCCATAGTTGGTAAAGGGAAGGGCCCCCCCCCCCAGGGGAAAAGTCAAGGGACGGGGCATCCCAAACCAGGATCACCTACCCGGTATGACCGCCTACCCTCTCTTTTAGGGTCTCACGGTGGAGCTCTGCTCCTCAGCACCAGAGGTGCCAATGTACCCTCGCTCGGGCCAGCAGCCAAGACTGTGGAGGCATGTAATATGAGGTAAATTTTGGGACAAACAGGGGTCCGAGCGGAAATAGACAAAATAAGAGGCCGGGAGTTACCCCGGCTACCTGAAATCCCCCTGTGCAAGGAGGAGCCATCATCTTCTGACTTGCTCGCCGTCTGCAGAGATGGAAAACTGGGTAGTGAGTGGGAGGTCCCAGGTATTTATGGATCAGGGAGGGGCTTTCTTTTGCTATCATCTCTGCAGGAACGCCCTCTTCAGGACGATATTACCCACATGTTATGGATTCTTGAAGCGGGGTGTGTGACATACTAAGAATAAGCGTATTTCAAACTCCAAGGTACAAACTGCGCAGAAGATTTGCTTCTCTCAGAGTCCAATACATATAAAAGCCGATAGTCATCCACTGTTTCAGACTAATAAAAAGTTTCCTTAAGATAAAACCATATCCCAGCCTGACGCGTTTCGTTGTGACTGCAACTTTAACGAAGGCCTTCAACTGGAGAGCTGGAGGATAAAAATTGCCCTAAATGCCTGTTTCCTAGGTATATCTGGTAAGCACCCATTTTGGATGGTGGAGGATTTGAATCACGCTTTCTCTATGTTTGATGCACGCACCGTGGGATCCCCTTTTTTCTGATACAGTTTAAAGGACTGTTCTGTGAAAGAACCTTTTTATGTGTTGCTCTGTGTTATATATAGATTACAATATATTTTATAATGGATAGAGAGAGGATAATGGAGAGATAGCAAGATACTTAGTACTTCATGGTCATCATGGTTGCTTCATCCTGGTAAGGGACCTATCCATTGGCCTCGATTCAATAAAAGTAGAAAAAAATTCTCATGGTAGTAAAAGATTCAATTCATGAGAAAAAAGCCTGAGAATGTCACTGTTACTGAATCACTAGATAGGAACACAATGAAAGTCAATGGCAACTTTTTTACTCCTAAGAAAAGTAGAGAACTGTTTCCTCCTTTCTACACTTTAGTAAAAGCTGCCATTGACTTTCATTGTCTTTTTATCTAGTGATTCAGTAACAGTGACATTCTCAGGCTTTTTTCTCATGACTTGAATTTTTTACTACCATGAGAATTTGTTTCTACCTTTACTGAATCGAGGCCCTTTGTCTTTTAGGACATATGTGGCCATGATATGTTTGCGCACACATAGGATTTAGCGCATTTGTGCAGTGATTGTACACATGACATGGGAGCGGTGGGCTGCCCTTTGGTTCTCACAGATGATGTGAAAAACGGCCCCTGCCTCTCCGGGCAGAGGCGCTCTCCCCCACCCAACAATTCAGATACTGTAGGCTGGGGACGGGAGCACACCAAATTCTAAAGGGAATTGGGGATATGGCCACTCCCGAACAGAGCCTTCGTACCAATCATTAAAGTGGACCAATACCTGGGATTCTCACTATTCCCAGGGTTTTGGTCCGCCCCCCTGGGGCACACGGGCTTGGGATGCCCCGCTGTGTAAAACTCAGCAGTTTGCCCAGTTTTTGTATCTGTCCAACGAGGCCATGGCACAAGCGCAGTTCTCCTCCAATTAGTATCTTCGGCTTTGCATATTAATGTGCAACTGGGGAAGCTGAATAGAATCCTATCCGCACATAGGAGAGCGCAGCCTAAATAGGAGGCGAGTGATGCCACCGGGTGCACATGTGCCATGGGCTCATTGGACAGGTAATAAAACCAAGGTGCCCCGGGGGGAGGGAATTAGCCGATCAAGTCTCACTTCAATATGCACGGCATGTGGAGCTGATTAGACGAGGGCCGGCACATGCACTGTAGGACCAGGGAAATGTACGTTTTTATTGCAGATGCAATGGGGATTTTGCAGGCTGGGGTGACCAAAATCGGGATGCCCCGGGGCAAGAAACTAGACCTGGGATTGTGAAATTCCTGGTTTTCGTTCCTCTTTAAGTTGGTTAATGCTCCACATTGGATATTTGAAACTGGCACAAAGATGACTATTGCACACCCATGCTATCTGTAGTACTAGGCTTTTACCGCCCTTGACTGTCTATGATCATTTTAACCATTTGTGGTCATTCTGTCTACTGGTTCTATTTAGGGAGCGTTTCAGGGGCAGGGTTTCTCTCTGAACATATGAAATTGTAGTTAAAGTGTCCTGGGTTTTAGTCCTTGCCCCGGGTCACCCCGATCGGAGGTGTCCCGCTGTGTGAAACACCGCAGGTCGCTGAAACAAACTCACCTCTCCTCCTACAGCGCATGCTCTAACAGGGAGCGTGCCCGCGCCGGCCATTCACAAATGCCTGATGCGGGCATGCGCCCTGCTAGAGGGATAGTGGGAATGCGGCCGTGGCTCTCACATGCGCCGTTGGAATGGAAAAGAAGGTAAGTGTATGGGGCACCATGGGGGTTTCACACATCGATTTTGGATGCCCTGGGGGGGAGGGAATCGATCGCCCTGGGCTGATTGCTGTGGGTTTTGTTCCACTTTAAAATAGAGCAAAAGACATTTTTTTCCCTCTGGCACCTCGGATGCTGCTGTTGGCTCGGAGGTGGCACGATTTTTAAATAAAATCGGGTCTTTCCACAGCCGCAGCCTTCAGCACTTTTGAGATAGCAGATTGGCTGATAGCAAACGTGCCGTCGTGACGAGGTGCAGCTGGCTGGCCGCATCCCCGGCACTCTGTGTGCGCACAGCTACAGGGAAGCCAAGGATGCTGCACCGGCGATCACAGCGTTGTGGGAGTGGCCCGGGAAAAGGCGAGTTTACCGGAGACCCTGGGGGTTTCACACAGCGGGGCATCCTGCTATAGGATGCAAGCTAGGCTAGCAGCCGGCCCTGGAATCCTTTACATCCCAGTGCCCGGCTGCATGTTTATTCATCCACTTTAAACAAATAGTTTTCTATACATTTGCAAAACACCCCCCTGGTGGTACTGACCCTTTATGGCACTTACAAAAGCAGGTGTACAAACCTTTCAGAAGGGGGTAACTGCAGAGATGGACCTTCCCCAACAAGGAGCAGTTCATGGATCTCGGTGAGGCTCGTCTGCACTTCCTGTGTGGTCAGCGAGGCGTCCAGCTGCCTAAATAAGACACACAAAAGAGGTGACACAACAATACAACACAACACCAAGGCTGCACGTGTGACGGGTCAACACTGTACACACAAGGAAACTCCCATCCTGGAGGTGAAACAATATTAAAAAGGGATCAAAACTCATTTTGGGTCCCCAGTACGAGTTCCTTAGGCGATGCTGCTGGCTTGGCGGTGGCATGGTTCTAAAACCGTGTTATTTCACAGTCGAAGCCACGCCCAATGGAAGTTTTGAGATAGCCGATTGGCTGTTCTCAAGACTGCCATATGAAGAGCTGCAGCCACCCGGTTCATCCTTAGCTTTTTCTTTGGGTGCGCCCGCTCCCACACCAAGCCATTCAGATATGAGCGCGCACAGCCATACCTCCCAAGTGTCCCTGATTTGGAGGGACTTTCCCACTTTTGAGTCCATGACCCCCTATCCCTCGTTGCTCTCATTTGTCCCTCTTTAAAGGGATCATCCTGGGTTTTGGTCCACTTCGGTGGGGCACCCCGATCGGGGCTGTGTGAAACCCCCCAGAAACCCCCAAAAACTCACCTCACCCCGCTCCCACGTGACTCGCTCATCCAATCACCGGCGACGGACAAGCAGAGCGCGTCCGTCGCCGCCTCCCACGCCTTCCTCTTACAGGGAGCGCACCCGCGCTGGCCATTCACAAACGGCCAGCGCGGGAGCGCGCCCTGCTACAGGGACGCGCGGGAGGCGGCGGCGGACGCGCATGCGCTGCTGGAAAGTGGAAAAGGTAGGATTTGTGGGCTTCCTGGGGGGTTTCACCCCGCGGGACATCCCGATTTCGGATGCCCCGCGGGGAGGGATCTGATCCCCCCTGGGTGTTGGTCTGCTTTAAGGTGTAACATGCAGATCTGCAGCAATAAATGATTAATTTGCCTATTCAAAGCGTTTATAGTGTTGGGTTTCTGTTACATCCTAATTTAACAAATATCCCTCTTTCCCATCCTGAAAAGTTGGTAGGTTTGCGCACAGCTACAGGGAAGCAGGGGATGCAGCAGCCATTGTTCACAGTGTTGTGGGAGATGCAGCTAAAGGTGAGTTTACTGGTGACCCCGGGGGTGTCACAGAACGGGACATTCCACTATAGGATGCCCCGCAGGCAGGCTAGGTCCGGCTGCACATGGTTTTCATCCACTTTAAAGCAGCATAATACTCGTTGCTACCTTCCCTGACCAACTACCCTGATGGTGGAACAGTTTAAAATAAAAAAAGGGGGGATTCCACTGCCACCTGTCATTTTTGAGGATCACTGATTGGCTGTTATCCAATGTCAAATGACAGGGCCAGCCTGCTGGCTGCATCCCAGCTTCCCTCTAGTTTGGAAAGCGCTCCCGTTCCCCCTCCTACCTGAATGGATTGGAGCAGGACTGTGTCTCAGCTACAGGAAAGCCGGGGGTTCGGCCGTGGCCAGCAGAAGCGCAGTGGAAGCCACAGCAAATGTTTATGTTTACTATCGACCACAGGGATTTAACACAGCGGAGCATCCCAATTTGGGCTTTGCAGCTAACAATAGGAGAATCAACACCGTAGAATCTACATGCTTGCCGTTTAAAGCGTTAAAGAGTCTATAAGATGCTTAAGAGGGGAGGGGTACTGCTTGAGGTAACCTAGAGACTAATTTGCATAGCTCCACCTACTCAGTAATAGCTAGAGTCAGCTTGTTCATTGTCTGTAGGTATCCTGTAAACTCGTTTCAAAGCAGACCTGGACCTAGAGTCTAAAAGACATCAGATCCATCCCACCTTGGGATGCCCCACAGCTTAGATACTGGTCCTGGGATCCCACACCAGTCAGATCGGTGATCGGTATAGTGTGTAGACCAAAATGACGCAGACAGCAGAGGAAGTGTGGATGGCGCTGCAGAGTGGACTGCTCTGTGGAATCCGGCGCTGGAGCCCGTGAAGGCTACCAGCCCGTAAAGCCCTCACGGACCGCGGGCTCTTCTGCAGCCCCCCTGGGCTTTGCAGTCTACTTACCTCCTTCCATCGCAATTCTGATCCCATTGCCAGGACTTCTAAAAGGCGGAAGGGATTGTCGGAAGTCTGCTCTGTGGAATCTGTCGCTGGATTCCGTAAGTATGAAGGATCTGAGTGTGGGTAGTGTGTTACCCTGCAGGGCATCCCAAATCAGGAGTGCTCTCAACTCTCACCCACTATATAACCATCAGCTTCACACGCTCAGCTGTTTATTTCCCCTCCGAGTGCTCGAGGTAGCCTAAAGATAAAAGGAGATTATTTGCATAGCCCCGCCTACTCACCAGAAATATGATATAGCCCTTTATTCTTGGTCTGTATGTGTCACGTACATCATTTCAGAGTGGACTCGGCCCCTCCTGCAGGGAGCCCTCATACTTGTGTACGATTTCCCGACTCGTATTATTTTTTGGGAATACTTTTGCGCTAAAACATCTCGCTATTTTCCCAGGTGGGCGCGCCATACTTACGATCTGAGCTTGTGAATTTTGAAGACAACCAACAAAGATGCTGAACTTTTCGCTTCCTTCGCGGCTTTAGCAGGGTCGATTAATTTGTGATGCACCTTAAAGTAACAAGCGATTCATTATTCATGGACAAACATTTAAATGCACTTTCCATGTATGGATCTAATGGGCTCGGTGCACGGATTAAGGAGCTTTACATAAGTGATTAGTGTTCTGCTAGTCTTGGGCTGCATGAAGGAAGGCTCGCAAGATGCATCTAGAGAAGGGATGCACAACCTGCGGCCCGGGGGCCTATGCGGCCTGCATGCCCATTGGTTGCGCCCCCCCCAACACCTCTGTCTGTCCTTACCTTCCTCTGTCTAACTTCTACCTCTTGCCACACCAGCCAAAAAGACAATTCTGTGAGTACTCACCTGTAGAATTGTTTTTGTTCTTGCATGGCACGGCCTGCTTCAGTATTCATAACAGTTGGGTTATTCCGCCACAAGGTGGCGCAGTGGTACTGCAGAAGAGCTGTGGCATCTCCCGGCCCCCTATAAAAATGGGATTAACCATAGAGTTCCCAGCGTAGACAAGCAGTGAGACAAGAAGCTGGGAGAGAATAAAGGTAAAAATGTAAAAAGGTAAAAACCCCAATTAACTTGGAACAATCACCATAAAGAGGCAACTAAGAATAACGATAACAAGGGTGGGGCGAAGCGGGCCGTGCCATGCAAGAACAAAAACAATTCTACAGGTGAGTACTCACAGAATTGTCTTTTTCTTATTGCATGGCACGGCCTGCTTCAGTATTCATAACAGTTGGGACATCCGAAAGCAGTGTCCAAAAGTAGGGTGGGATCACCAATGAGTAACGGCCGGCAGTTCAAGTCACTGCCGCCTGAAGTACCTTGCGGCCAAAAGCAGCATCCGCTGAGGCCTTAACATCAACCTTGTAAAACTTGGAAAAGGTATGAACAGAAGACCAAGTTGCGGCCTTGCAAACTTGTTCAACAGAAGCCTGGTGCTGAAAGGCCCAAGACGCACCAATAGCACGAATAGAATGAGCAGTAATCCTAAAAGGAGGTTCCTTCCCTTTAACAGAATAGGCCTGTTCCACCGCCTGACGGATCCACTTGCTGATAGTGGATTTAACAGGAGGCAAACCCTTCCTAAGTCCAGCAGGAAGAACAAAAAGAGCGTCAGACTTCCTGAAAGACTCAGTAGCAACCAAATAAAACTTCAGAGCCCTGACAACATCCAAAGAGTGAAGGGTCCGCTCCTTAGAATTAGCAGGGTTAGGACACAAAGAAGGCAAAACAATGTCCTGGTTGAGATGAAAAGCAGGCACAACCTTAGGCAAGAAATCCGGCTTAAGCCAAAACACCACCTTATCCTGATGCCTGTCAAAATAAGGAGGGTTGATGGAAAGTGCCGCCAGCTCAGAAACTCGCCTGACAGAAGTAATGGCCACCAAAAAGGCCACCTTAAGAGTCAGAATGGGCAAAGCAGCCCCACGTATAGGCTCAAAGGGAGGACCCTGCAGAGCAGACAACACCAGATTTAGGTCCCAAACTGGTAGCATAGGCTTATGTGGCGGACGCACATGAGTAACTCCCTGGAAAAAATTCTTAACCCACCTGTGATTGGCAAAGGATCTTTGGAAAAAAATTGCCAAGGCTGACACCTGTCCCTTGAGGGTACGGAGTTGAAGGCCCGAATCGAAACCATGTTGCAAAAATTCCAGAATCCTGGGGATAGAGAACACCCGACAAGGAAAGGACTTGGACTCACACCAGGCAATGTAAGCATGCCAGATCCTGTAGTAGATAAAAGATGAGGATTTCTTCCTAGCCTTATTCATGGTATCAACAACAGAGGCGGGCAAACCCTTTTCCATCAAGATGGAGGTTTCAGCAGCCAAGCCATTAAAGCCAGCGTTTGTAAATTGGGATGGCACACCTGTCCCTGAGTGAGCAGATCTGGATCCTTGGGCAGGGCATACTGATCTACTGCCAACTGCACGACGTCTGCGAACCACACCCTCCTTGGCCAACAAGTGGCCACCAGAATGGCTGGAGCCGAAATTCCGTCCAAGGCATTGCTAGCGCATCCGTGGCGAAGGCCAGAGGGTCCTGAGGCAGGGAGACAACCCTGGGAAGCTTGCGATTGTGACGGGAAGCAAACAGATCCACATCCGGCTGACCCCAGCGGAGACACAGGGAGTGAAATACCCTGTTGCTGAGGGACTATTCCCCCAGCCGAGACATCCCCCTGCTCAGGGAGTCTGCGTCCAGGTTCTCCACCCGGAATGTAACCGCCGAGATGCAGGGGACATTCTCTTCCGCCCAAGACAGTATCAGGGACACTTCCTTGAGGTCTCACTTGCTCCTAGTCCCTCCCTGATGATTGATGTATGCAACCGCCTGGTTGTCCGAGCGGATCTGAACAGCCCGACCCCGAAGGTGTGTGGTCAGCTGAGACAGAACCAACCTGATCGCCCTCAATTCCAGGACATTGATGGGAACATGGGCCTCCTGGGGGCCCCACCGACCCTGGAACTTCAGAGACTTCCAAAAGCCCCCCCCCCCCCCAACCGGTCAGACTGGTATCTGTGGTGACAGTCTCCCAGCACGGAGGCAGAAAGGTCCTGCCCACTAGAAGGTTCCTTGAGTCCAGCCACCACGAGAGGAACTGTCTGGCCAGGGGGGACAGAGCAAAATCCTGATCCAGGGACACAGGGTCCCGATCCCAAACTGACAAGAGGTGCAACTGAAGAGGCCTCATGTGAAACTGAGCAAAGGGGACCGCCTCGAAGCAGGATACCATCAGACCCACTAACTGCATCCCCTGCTGGATGGAGGGATGGGGACATGAGAGCAGAGTCCGTGCCTGCTTCTGCAGGCCCTCCACCTTCTGCCGAGGCAGGAAGACCTTGACCTGAGAGGTATCCAGACTCATGCCTAGAAAGGACCTCACCGAAGACGGAGACAGTGAAGACTTGGGATAGTTGATCACCCAGCCGAAGGACTCGAGAGTGGAGGTCACCACCTGAGTATCCTTCTCTGCCTAATGAAGAGATTGAGACACAATCAGAATGTCGTCCAGGTAAGGAAGGATGCGAATGCCCCGATTCCGCAGCAGAGCCATCACACCTGCCAGCACCTTGGTGAACACCCGAGGGGCCGAGGTGATACCGAACGGAAAGGCCACAAACTGGTAATGCTGATCCTCTAGAGCAAACCTGAGAAATCTCTGATGACCTGGAAAAAATGGCACGTGAATGTAGGCATCCTTGATGACTGAGGTCATGAAGTCGCCCGGGCGCAGGGTACTGACCGCCGAGCGTAGACTCCATGCGAAAATGCTTGAACCTGACAAACTTGTTAAGACCCTTCAAATCCAGGATGGGCCTCAGGGACCCGTCCTTTTTGCGGACCGCGAACAGATTGGAGTAGAAACCTCGACCCCGTTCCTGGGCAGGCACCAGGCAAATAACAGGCGTTGGACCGAAAGGCGAAAACCCTGAGCTGACAAAGGGTTTTGAGACATCCGGGATCTGATGAATCTTGGGGGCGGCCAGGCTGCAAACTCTATCTTGTAACTGGAGGACATCACCTCCTGAATCCACCGGTCTGAGACACGTAGCCTGCAGGCGTGAGCAAAGAGCCGAAGCCGTCCCCCCACCCGGATGGGTGAGGGCGCCTCCTCATGCCTGAGGTGGCTTGGAGAAGGTTTGGGCTTGGGACCCCAGTAGAGGCCGGGACGACCACGGGATCTGCCACGGCCCCAAGAGTCCCTGTGGGTACCCGAGAAGAGGGACCCACGACCTCCTCTGGGAGCACGAAAGGAGGGGAGGGAAGAGGAGGACCCCCGAAAAGGCAGAGGCTGCCTCGTCTGTTGAGGCAGCCTACCATCCTTGGCTAAGACATCCAGACGCTCACCAAAGAGCCACAGCCCCACAAAGGGGAGCCCAGTGAGAGCCTTCTTAGCAGCAGCTTCAGCTGCCCACTGACGCAACCAAACAGAGCGGTGCATAGCCACCAAAAGGGCAGAGGCCTACCACTCAGCCGTACCACATCATCCATGGCAGTAAGGATAAAGGCAACAAATTCAGAGCAAAGCAAGAGGGCCCTATGCTCCTCCCTACCCGCTGTAGCGCCATCAAGGAGACGATTGATCTGTCTCTTAAGAGTAATAGCTGTTATGGCAGAGGCACAGGCCGGAAGCAGCCCAGCCCCCACAAATGTAAAAGCATGGCAGGCCAGCTGATCCATACGCCGGTCCTCGCTGTCCCGCAGTTTAGTAGTGTCAGAGGAAGGCATGACTGAGTTGTTGGACAGCCCTAGAACGGGAGCGTCCACCTCGGGCGGACCCGACCATCGCTTAACTAGGTCAGCAGGAAAGGGGTATTTCTTATCCAACCCTTTGGGCACCGCGGGCAATCTGCTAGGATGTTCCCACTCCTTGAGCACCAAATTAGTGAAATGACTCTGCTCAGGGAACTCCAGACGCTGCTTAACAGGACGAAAAAGCTCACCCTGTTTTCTCTTAGCCACCTCAGGATTTCAAAAATATGAGACAACAGATTAGCAGTGTCCTCAGGGAACCAGGAATCCTCAGACTCAGACCCAGGATCACTGTCACAGCCCGCCTGCTGGTCCCCAGAGGAATCAGAGCCCGGGAAAAGCTCCCCCTCCTCTAGGGAGTAACGGTCATCAAAAAGATCAATTTCCTCATGCTCCTCAGTAACCCAGGCAGGCGTGGGAGCCAGGTGCCGCTTCTTGCTAGAGGCCTTACGTGGAACAGGCCTAGCAAGCTGCCTTTCAATGCTGGCCACACGAAGTACCAGATCAGACTGTGACCCCCTGCTAGTATCCCCCTCACTGGGGGCTAAATGCAAGCACGGGGGGGTAGGCGATGCCGAGGGGGGCGCAGAGCTGGGGAGCAAAGCTGCCAGCCTAGACTGGAGCGCAAGGACACTTTGGGCGCACGGCACGCACACCCTGACACTGTCACTCACAGGGGATACCCCCCACATGGCACACAGCCGGGATTGCCCCGAAGGACCTCCAAGCACGTTATCCCCAGAAGCCTTCATATGGTGATTAACACAGGCACAATAGGCCAGCACTGGGCCATACAAAAAGCCACCCGGGATGCCCTCCCACGGGATACCCCCAGAAGTCAGTAAAGGGGGGGATGAGGGGGAGGAAGGAGTAGAGCCACAACCCACTGGTATCCTGCCAAAAAGACATAAGTAAAAAATTAAACATGAGCATGCCGCAACACATGCCCCACGAGACCAATAAAAAACCCCCAAAGGGGGACTCCCGGACCAAGGACACCGCAGGGTCACCAAGCCACAGACCGCTAGATGAAGCGACGCACTGGAGGATACCACGCGCAGCCAGAAAGGGAGAAATCCAGACGCGCAGCTAATCCAAAATGGTGCCGGCAGAGGTACCTTGAGAGGCGGGCCGTGGGGGGGCGACGCGATACGCGTCTTCCCCCGGCCCCGCCCCCCCCCCGAAGAGTGCGAAAACGGCGCCCACGTGACCCCGCCAGCACCATGGCTAAGCAAAAAGCACCCCACAGGTTATAGCGCCACCCGCCGCGGAGCGCAGTACAAAGTGTCGCAGCGGCTAAACACCAAAAAAACACTGTAAACGGCAAAATACACCTCAACTAACATCACTCGCCGCTACCACCCCCCCCCCCCGAACAAAAGTCAGAGGGGGGGGGGGGGGAGAGAGACGAAAGACAGCGGCGAGTATCCGGGACGGGGGGGGACCCCTGAAGGAAAAGAAGGGGACACTCACCCCCTCAGAAGCCAGAACAGGAACTCCGCATCCCTAATAGGCTCACCATAAAGCCTATGGCTCCCCTTTGTGGAACAGGGTCTGCGGCTTGGAGCAGCGCTCCTGGAGCACTTGACCCTAGTGCTCTTCTACCCTCACCCGATCTGTCAGCCAAGGCTGGGGGGCAGTGAGGGTCGAGAAACGGGTGGAAATAGACTTGCAGGGCCGCAGGCTCGGTTGCCTCGCTCACCTGCGCATAGAGAGAGAGCCATCTTCTAACTTCGTAGTTTCACTGCAGAGGAAACACTGGGAACTCTATGTGTGATGCCCAGCGGGACACCAGCCTTCTGTAAGCAGGCAACCCCCAATCTCCACCGCCGCTTCTGCCTATAGTCAAGCCCCCGTTTGCCGGGACGCTAGGTACGCCTCACCGGACACGGTTGCCCCCAGGTCTTAATAGGCGCAAAGGATGGCTGCTTACGGTGAAGGCCGATGAACCACGAGGGTATCCCAAAGCCGAGGTCGTTCACAGGTGGTCAATCCGGAGGGTGCATCAGAGTTCAGGGATGAGATAGGTGCGTAGTCAGGGGTAGCCAAAGGGTCAAGCCGGGAGGTCAGAGATCGCAGGGTATCCAGAGGGGCAGGCAGGTTCGTGGTCAGACAAAGCAGAGGTCGGTACAGGCAGCAGACAGGAATGGTCGATCAAGCCGGGTAGGAACCAGATAACAACTAACAGAATCACACCCTAATCACAAGCGACTATCACGGGCACTGAGTGCTGGGCTGACTCCATATTTATTGGGGAATCGAACAATGGCCACCCTGGGGGGGAGTGTATGTGCTGATTGGTGCAACTTACAACACTGTGAGTGATTGGAGGCACTATCCAGGGGCTGGTCAGTCTTGGCTGCAGGGCTGATCAGCCCCTGATTCCCATCAGGTGTGGAGCACTCTGTGCTGCCTGCGACTCGCAGCACAGCGCCTCCTAGTGGCGAAAACTACAGACTGCGGGACGCGCGCCTGCACAGCTAGAGAGGGGCGAGGGAGGCTGCCAGAGTGACGCTCCGCGCTCCCAGCAGCAGGAGTGCTGCGTCGCCCTGCGGACGCTCGCCGCCGGCCCCCTGGCAGAGGTAAGTTACTTACACTATGGTTAATCCCGTTTTTATAGGGGGCCGGGAGATGCCACAGCTCTTCTGCAGTACACTGCACCACCTTGTGGTGGAATAACCCAACTGTTATGAATACTGAAGCAGGCCGTGCCATGCAATAAGAAAATCACCTTTTTCTGCCCAACTCCTGCCCCATACTTCCCATCTCACCTTAGCCCCCCTTACCTTCTTTCCAAGACTTTCCACCTCATCTCAACCCTACCTCACCTTATGTCCATGACTTCCCACCTCATTTCATCCCCACTTCACATTCAGTCCACTACTTTCCACCTCATCTCAGCCCCCTACACCTTCTGTCCACTACTTTCCACCTCATTTCAGCCTCTCTCACCTTCTGTCCACTACTTTCCACCTCATTTCAGCCTCTCTCACCTTCTGTCCACTACTTTCCTCCTCATCTCAGCCCCTTGCACCTTCTGTCCACTACTTTCCACCTCATCTCAGCCCCCCTCTCACCTTATGTCCATGACTTCCCAAGTCATTTCAACCCCACCTCACCTTCTGTCCACTACTTTTCATCTCATCGCAGCCCCTTGCACCTTCTGTCCACTACTTTCCACCTCATCTCGGCCCCCCTCACTTTCTGTCCACTACTTCCCACCTCATCTCAGGCACCCGCACCTTCTGTCCACTACTTTCCACTGCATTTCAGCCCCCTGCACAACCTGCCTCATGCGGCCTGCATAGCCATTAGTTGCGGCCCCCAACACCTCTGTCTGTTTTTACCTAACTCTGCCTCACCTCTATTAGTCGCACCTCTTGCCACCCCAGCCAAAATCACCTTTTTCTGCCCAACTCCTGCCCAATAATTCCCATCTCACCTTAGCCCCCCTCACCTTCTGTCCACTACTTTCCATCTCATCTCAGCCCCCTTCACTTCTTTCCACGACTTCCCACCTCATCTCCACCCCACTTCACCTTCTGTCCACTACTTTCCACCTCATCTCAGCCCCCTGCAGCTTTTCTCCACTACTTTCCACCTCATCTCAGCCCCCTGCAGCTTTGTCCACTACTTTCCACCTCATCTCAGCCCACCGAACCTTCTGTTCAATACTTTCCACCTCATCTCAGCCCATTGCACCTTCTGTCCAGTACTTTCCACCTCATCTCAGCCCCCCTCACCTTCTGTCCACAACTTTCAACCTCATCTCATCCCCCTGCACCTTCTGTCCACTACTTTCCACCTCATCTCAGCCCCCTGCACCTTCTGTCCACTACTTTCCACCTCATCTCAGCCCCCTGCACCTTCTGTCCACTACTTTCCACCTCATCTCAGCCCCCTCACCTTTTGTCCACTATTACCCACCTCATCTCAGCCCCCTCACCTTCGGTCTACTACTTTCCACCTCATCTCAGCCCCCCTCACCTTCTGTCCATGACTTTCCACCTCATCTCAGCCCCTTGCACTTTCTGTCCATTTCTTTCCACCTCATCTCAGCCCCTCGCACCTTCTGTCCACTACTTTCAACCTCATCTTAGCCCCCTGCACCTTTTGTCCACTACTATCCACCTCATCTCAGCCCCCCTCACTTTCTGTCCACTACTTCCCACCTCATCTCAGCCCCCCGCACCTTCTGTCCACTACTTTCCACCTCATCTCAGCCCCCCGCACCTTCTGTCCACTACTTTCCACCTCATCTCAGCCCCCTGCACCTTCTGTCCACTACTTTCCACCTCATCTCGGCCCCCCTCACTTTCTGTCCACTACTTCCCACCTCATCTCAGGCACCCGCACCTTCTGTCCACTACTTTCCACCTCATCTCAGCCCCCGCACCTTCTGTCCCCTACTTTCAACCTCATCTCAGCCCCCTGCACCTTCTGTCCACTACTTTCCACCTCATCTCAGCCCCCCACACCTTCTGTCCACTACTTTCAACCTCATCTCAGCCCCCTGCACCTTCTGTCCACTACTTTCCACCTCATCTCGGCCCCCCTCACTTTCTGTCCACTACTTTCAACCTCATCTCAGCCCCCTGCACCTTCTGTCCACTACTTTCCACCTCATCTCGGCCCCCCTCACTTTCTGTCCACTACTTTCCACCTCATCTCAGCCCCTCACACCTTCTGTCCACTACTTTCAACCTCATCTCAGCCCCCTGCACCTTCTGTCCCCTACTTTCAACCTCATCTCAGCCCCCTGCACCTTCTGTCCACTACTTTCCACCTCATCTCAGCCCCTCTCACTTTCTGTCCACTACTTCCCACCTCATCTCAGGCACCCGCACCTTCTGTCCACTACTTTCCACTGCATTTCAGCCCCCTGCACAACCTGCGACCCGGGGGCCTCATGCGGCCTGCATAGCCATTAGTTGCGGCCCCCTTACCTAACTCTGCCTCACCTCTAATAGTCGCACCTCTTGCCACCCCAGCCAAAATCACCTTTTTCTCCCCAACTCCTGCCCAATACTTCCCATCTCACCTTAGCCCCCCTCACCTTCTGTCCACTACTTTCCACCTCATCTCAGCCCCCTACAGCTTTTGTCCACTACTTTCCACCTCATCTCAGCCCCTCGAACCTTCTGTCCACTATTTTCCTTCTCATCTCAGCCCCCTGAACCTTCTGTCCACTATTTTCCTTCTCATCTCAGCCCCCTGAACCTTCTGTTCAACACTTTCCACCTCATCTCAGCCCATTGCACCTTCTGTCCACTACTTTCCGCCTCATCTCAGCCCCCCTAACCTTCTGTCCACTACTTTCAACCTCATCTCAGCCCCTCGCACCTTCTGTCCCCTACTTTCAACCTCATCTCAGCCCCCTGCACCTTCTGTCCACTACTTTCCACCTCATCTCAGCCCCTCTCACCTTTTGTCCACTACTATCCACCTCATCTCAGCCCCCTCACCTTCTGTCTACTACTTTCCACCTCATCTCAGCCTCCCTCACCTTCTGTCCATGACTTTCAACCTCATCTCTGCCCCTTGCACTTTCTGTCCACTACTTTCCACCTCATCTCAGCCCCTCGCACCTTCTGTCCACTACTTTCCACCTCATCTCGGCCCCCCTCACCTTTTGTCCATTACTATCCACCTAATCTCAGACCCCCTTACCTTCTGTCCACAACTTTCCACCATATCTCAGCCCCCCCTCACTTTCTGTCCACTACTTCCCACCTCATCTCAGCCCCTCGCACCTTCTGTCCACTACTTTCAACCTCATCTCAGCCCCCTGCACCTTCTGTCCACTACTTTCCACCTCATCTCGGCCCCCCTCACTTTCTATCCACTACTTCCCACCTCATCTCAGGCACCCGCACCTTCTGTCCACTACTTTCCACCTCATCTCAGCCCCCGCACTTCAGTCCACTACTTTCCACCTCATCTCGGCCCCCCTCACCTTTTGTCCACTACTATCCACCTCATCTCAGACCCCCTTACCTTCTGTCCACAACTTTCCACCACATCTCAGCCCCCCTCACTTTCTGTCCACTACTTCTGACCGCATCTCAGGCACCCGCACCTTCTGTCCACTACTTTCCACCTCATCTCAGCCCCCTGCACCTTCTTTCCACTACTTTTCACATCATCTCGCCCCCCCTCACTTTCTGTCCACTACTTCCTACCTCATTTCAGGCACCTGCACCTTCTGTCCACTACTTTCCACCTCATCTCAGCCCCCCGCACCTTCGGTCCATGACTTCTCACCTTATCTCAGCCCCCTGCATCTTCTGTCCACTACTTTCCACTGCATCTCCATGGCCATTAGTTGCGGCCCCCAACACCTCTGTCTGTTTTTACCTAACTTTGCCTCACCTCTAATAGTCGCACCTCTTGCCACCCCAGCCAAAATCACCTTTTTCTGCCCAACTCCTGCCCAATACTTCCCATCTCATCTTAACCCCCCTCACCTTCTGTCCACTACTTTCTGTCTCATCTCACTTTCCACCTCATCTCAGCCCCCATCACCTTCTGTCCACTACTTTCAACCTCATCTCAGCCCCTCGCACCTTCTGTCCGCTACATTCAACTTCATCTCAGCCCCCTGCACCTTCTGTCCACTACTTTCCACCTCATCTCGGCCCCCCTCACTTTCTGTCCACTACTTCCCACCTCATCTCAGGCACCCGCACCTTCTGTCCACTACTTTCCACCTCATCTCAGCCCCGCACCTTCTGTCCACTACTTTCCACCTCATCTCGGCCCCCCTCACCTTTTGTCCACTACTATCCACCTCATCTCAGACCCCCTTACCTTCTGTCCACAACTTTCCACCACATCTCAGCCCCCCTCACTTTCTGTACACTACTTCTGACCGCATCTCAGGCACCCGCACCTTCTGTCCACTACTTTCCACCTCATCTCAGCCTCTCGCACCTTCTGTCCACTACTTTCAACCTCATCTCAGCCCCCTGCACCTTCTTTCCACTACTTTTCACCTCATCTCGCCCCCCCTCACTTTCTGTCTACTACTTCCCACCTCATCTCAGGCACCTGCACTTTCTGTCCACTACTTTCCACCTCATCTCAGCCCCCGCACCTTCTGTCCATGATTTCTCACCTTATCTCAGCCCCCTGCACCTTCTGTCCACTACTTTCCACTGCATCTCAGACTCCCTCAACTTTTGTCCACAACTTCCTACCTCATCTCAGCCCCCGCAAACCTTCTGCCTACCACTTTCCACCTCATCTCGGCCCCCCTCACCTTCCGTTTACTACTTTTCACCTCATCTCAGCCCCCCTAACCTTTTGTCTATGACTTCCCACCTCATCTCAGCCCCACAAACCTTCTGTCCACCTCATCTCAGCCCCCTGCAACTTCTGTCCACTACTTTCCACCTCATCTCAGCCACCCAAACCTTCTGTTTACTACTTTTCACCTCATCTCAGCCCCCCTCACCTTCTGTCCACTACTTTCCACCTCATCTCAGCCCCCAGCACCTGCTGTCCACTACTTTCCACCTCATCTCAGCCCCCCCCTCACCTTCTGTCCACTACTTTCCACCTCATCTCAGCCCCCCTCACCTTCTGTTTACTACTTTTCACCTCATCTCAGCCCCCAGCACCTTCTGTCCACTACCTTCCACCTCATCTCAGCAGATATGGCCCCCCTGGACATCCTAGGCACAGGCTATGGGTTGCCTAATGGGAAATATGGCCGTCCTGAAAATATGTGCTGATCTCAAATTTATCAATTTGATCCTAAATCTAATGCAGCAAAATAAAAAAAAATCTTGGTCTCTAATATTGGGGAAGATTTGCTATTCATTCAAAATAAAAAAAGGAATTTTTTTTACCATTTTAGAGAACAAAGTGGGGTATTTGTGGGGAACGTTTGCTTTAATAAATTCAGTGGCCAGTGTTGCGCAATCTGCAGCTTCCTTCATCCTCCCGGCATCCAAGAAACACTCCAACAGCTCCCTATGAGAAAAAAACACTGCAGATAAAATCTTCTAAGAAAAAAGGAATTTAGGCTTATTTTAAATATCAACTAAACACAGTATTTTTCTATTCTTTCTTTCTTCCTTCCTTTCACTCCTTCTATTCTTTCTTTCAATCTGTCATTCCCTTTATTCTTTCTTTCACTCCTTCTATTTATTCTATTATTTCTTTCAACTATCCTTCGTAACTCTCTCTTCTCTATTTCTCTCTCCTTCTAGTCTTTTTTTTTATGTCACTCCTTTTTTATTCTTTCTGCCACTCCTTCTATCCTTTTTTTTTCTGTCTGTCACTCATTCTTTTCTTCGCCATTATTTCTATTTTTTCTTTTCTTTACTCTATCTATTCTTTCTGTCATCTATCCTTCTCCCCTTTTATTCTATCTTACTTTTTTCTTGCTTTCTTTTAATCCTTCTATTGTATATTTGTATTGTATTATTTCCTAAGACAACTTGCGAAATACGGAATGTCTAAAAGGATCCTGAAGACCTTCTACATCGGTGCAGTAGGCTCACTCCTGACCTCCTCCTTCACTGCCTGGTATTGTGGGACCACTGCCAAGGACAAGATCAGGCTAAGGAGGATCACCAGGACTGCTGAGCGGATCATAGGATTCCCCCTACCTGACCTAGATGAATAATTCAAGGAAAGGATCCGCTCAAGGTCAAAAAGAATAGTTGGAGACCCCACACACCCAGGTCACCCCTTCTTCAATCTCCTACCCTCTGGACGGAGGTAACGGGCTATCTCGTCCAGGACCACCCGGTACAAAAACAGTTTCTACCCACTAGCTGTTAAAGCACTAAACAACCAACTTTAAGAATCCTGCAAGAACTTTCGGTCCCCAGCGCATCACCAGTTAGCAAACGAAGTGTCGTATGTAACTAAAGCCCCTTGTATAATACGTATATCTAGCAAATGTTTAAACCCCTTGATGTATATAGTATGTGTGTCTAGCAAATGTTCAAGCTCTATGGAGAATCCCCCTTCCACAAAGTATTCCATGTTGTATTCTGCACCTACTTGGCGACAAGTAGGTGTATTCAAGTACAAGTATTTGTATTCGTATATTTCTGTTACTCCTCTAGTATTCCTTATAACATTTCTGTCATCCTTCTTTCTCCCTCTCTTTTCATTATTCTTTACTCATTCTTTCTTTAGCTCCTTCTATTCTTTTTCTCTGTCATGCATTCTATGCTTTCTGTCATTCATTTTTTTTTTTAATAATAGTTTTTATTAAAATAAAGCAAAGGTATACAGCATAAGGTTACATTTAAAGCAACCACCAAACTGTTCAAGAGGTCATACAGAAATAAAACTATATAGCCGGCATATAGAAAAATACGACCATTAAAAACCACATGCTGAGCAACATCCTCAATGGAGGTAGACAAAACACCTCTCAAATAATATTAAAAAGAAGAGAGATCTGAAAAGAAAGAAATGAGAAGTGAAAGGTAAAGGGCAGGAAAGAGGTAAAAGGAGAAGAAAAGAAGTAGGGTAAAGTGTGGGTTTCGAGCCTCGTGACAAATCATTAGATTAACGTAACAGGGTTCTACATTGTAAGAAGAAGACGATTAAGACCCCCCGGGTGAAAGTGAGTAATCCACCCTTCCCAGGTGGATAAAAAGAGGGCAAAATCTCCTTTTAAGATAGCCGCCATCTTCTCAAACATCATGACCTCGTTGACCCGGGAATAAAGACTTCCTCGGGGAATGACTGATTTCTTCCAAGACTGAGCTATTATCAATTTAGCAGCAGTGGTAATGTGTCTTATGAGCTCAAACTGGGATTTTAAACAGTCCGGAGGTTTTAGATTAAGGAGGGACAGCTGGGGAGTCATATTCAGCTTAAGCCCGGTGGCCCTTTTAATCACATAGAAGACTTTAAACCAAAATTGTTTCACTACCCTACACTCCCACCAGGTATGCAAGTAAGTACCCGGGAGCCCACACCCTCTGAAGCAGTACTGCGGGTAAGAAGGGCAAAATTTATGTATTCTGTCCGGAACCAGGTACCATCTAAGGAGGACCTTGATATTGACCTCCTGTGCACCCACATTAAGATAACCTGAAAGGGTATGTCTCCAGACCGCCCTCCATTCAACATCTGACAGGGTCAAGTCAAGGTCACTACACCATTTTGCCACATGCTTCGGGGGAGTCATCCCATCTGGTTCAGACAATAATTTATAAACCAGTGCGATCACACCCTTACCCAAAGGCTGCTCCAGACAGACTCTTTCGAATGACATGAGAGGAGGGAGTGGGGTGACCAACTTACATTTAGACCGACCATAGTGTGTGACCTGCAAGAAGCGGAAGAATTCCCTCCCCGGAATGTCATGGGAAAGTTTCAATGCGTTAAATGAAAGCGGGCCCTGACACGAGAAGAAATTCCGAAGTAAGGTCAAGTTCCGAGTCTTCCACCACACAAACGCCGCAGGATCTTCAAAGCCCGGAACAAATTCCGGATTACCCAAAAATGAGAGCAGAGGACAGTGCGAAGAGGCCAAATTCCCCCGCTTCCTACAGGTCTTCCAAATCTTAAGTGAATGGTTAAGTACAGGGTTGGAGATCTTCCTACTGACTGCTGAAGGAAGCCATAACAAATTGGAAATAGACATAGGAGAGCAAGACAACTCCTCAATATCAACCCACAAAGGTCTGTCAGCTCCTCCGTGGAAGACTGTCAGCTGTGCAACCTGACACGCTTTGTAATAACGACCTAGATTAGGGATACCCAAACCACCATTCTGTTTAGATCTGTAAAGCGTTCCACTATCAATTCGCAATCTACGCCCCCCCCAAATAAATTTGTTTAAGTCCGATTGGAGATGTTTCAAAATAGAGAGCGGGACGGAAATCGGCAGTACCCGAAAAAAATAAAGCAATTTGGGGAGCCATGCCATTTTCACAGCCGCAATCCTACCCATCCACGAAAGATTTAATTTGGCCCAGTTACTAAGGAGGGACCTCAAAGTTTTAAGCAAGTTAGGGTAGTTTGCACCATAGAGAGAATAATAGTCAGATGACAGCTGAATCCCTAGGTATTTAATATGTTTGACTTGCCAGTGAAAATTAAAGGAGGACTTGACAGTACTCAAAACGCTATCGGGAAGGGAGATATTAAGGGCCTGAGATTTGGCTACATTAATTTCAAGACCCGAGAGCACCGAAAAAGAGTCAAGGGTATTAAAAAGGCTCGGGAAGGATACAACAGGGTCCTTAATAACCATTAAGATGTCGTCAGCAAACAATGAGATCTTATGCTCATAACCCCCCGCCTCAATGCCTGTAATACCACTGTTAGCCTGGACAAGTCTAGAAAGAGGTTCAATGGCTAGGGCAAAGAGAAGAGGGGAGAGGGGACAGCCCTGTCTAGTACCCCTACCCAGCGTGAAGCGATTGGAGGAATATCCAGAATATCTCACAAATGCACCCGGGTTAGCATATAGAGAAGAAATCCAATTAAGAAAAAACGGACCTATTCCCCATTTATTGAGAGAGAAATACAAATAATCCCATGCCACCGTATCGAACGCTTTGCGTACATCTAACGCCAATAACATGGCATGATAGCCCTCCACCTTGGAGCGATGAATAAGATTAGCAATTTTCCTAATATTATCACCAGCCTGGCGCTGAGGCATAAAGCCTACCTGTTCTTTAGAGATGAGGACATTGATAAACCCATTGAGACGAGCAGATAACACTTTCGCCAGTATCTTAACGTCAACATTTAATAGGGAAATAGGCCTATAATTAGACCATACCGTGTCGTCTGTATTGGGTTTGGGGATCATACTTACAGCGGCTGTGAGCGAATCAGCACTCCAAGCCGCTCCTTCCCTCAAAGCATTGAAAGCTGTCATCAAATGGGGGGCCAGTAACTGACTAAATTTTTTATAGTACATTGTTGAAAAGCCATCAGGTCCTGGCTGCTTACCTACCTTCAAAGATGCTATGGCTTCCAGCACCTCATCGGCCTCAATGGGTCTATCAATGAGTTCCCTGGTACCAGGGGGAAGAGAAGGCAAACTAATTTGATCAAACAATTCCTCAGCCTTGTTAATATTCAAGTCCGATTTAGATTTGTATAATCCCTCCAGATGTTTGGAAAAGGTATCCACCACCTTAACTGGATCACTAGACAAAGGGCCCAAGAAGGTCTTAATGCGCACTGGTTTGGGCTTCAGTACTATTCCCCTAAGTCTTTTTGCAAGAGGAGTATTGGGCTTATTACTTGTACAGTACCAACGAAACCTAGATCTTTTTAATTGGCCAGCAGCCTCGCCAGATAAACATAGATTGAGCTGGTTAGTTGCTTGATTAAGGCGAATCCTGTTCTGTTTATTGGGCCTGTTTTTAAAGTCATGCGATGCCAAGTTAAAGGCATCAGTTAACAACATGAGCTTCTCTCTATAGAGTGCCTTACGTCTAGCTGATTCCTGCATCAATATCCCTCTGATCACGACCTTATGAGCCTCCCAGAGCGTAACATTAGAGCTGACTGAGCCCTTGTTGAGACGAAAATATTCTTGAATCTCAGTCGAACCCTTTCAATGAGGGTCTCGTCTGCCAACATTGGCTCATACAACTTCCAGGACTTCTGGGTGCTACTCTGGAATAGAGACAGAAGAGTGATTGAGACCAAATCATGATCAGACCAGGATATTGGGACTATATTTGCTTGGGAAAGCTGGGGGAGGGCAGATTGCTGCAAAAAAATGTGATCAATCCTAGTGGACAGCTTGTGGGGGCACGAATAGTGAGTAAAATCACGTTTAGTTGGGTTAAGCTCTCTCCAGCTATCGATCAAATGATATTGGCCTAATATTGCCTGAAACGCTTTCGCATATGATCTATTTTTAACCATCGGGGAGGAACTGTCATCTGATTGCCTATCAAGGGTCTGATGAAGGGTCAGGTTAGAATCCCCAGCTACAATAAGGAATCCTTTCTCAACTTGATGAAGTTTCTTCAAAAACCCCTCAAAGAATGCAATTTGATTTTGGTTAGGGGCATAGTAGGTTGCAATCGTTACTGGGTGGTCCTGAACCTTACCTACTAAGATTAAATAACGACCCAGGGTATCGCGTACTAGGTGTTCCAGGGAAAAGGGAATTGAGCGCTTAAACGCAATCAAAACTCCCCGCTGCTTGGAATGCGCAGAAGAAGAATAAAATAAGGGGTAATCTGCACTAAGGAATTTAGGGGAATTACGTTTGGTGTAATGTGTTTCCTGAAGACACACAATATCCGCGCGAAGCGACCGCATTTGCCTAAATGCTTTTACTCTCTTCTGAGGGGCGTTTAAGCCCTGGACATTTAAAGAAACTAATCTAATCGCCATCATTACATCCTTGTAGAACCATCACACTAGAGAGCTCAAAAACCCAGGGGAGGGGCACAGGAAAGGAGAAAAGGGATAGGATAAAGAAAAACACAAAGAAACAGCACAAAGAAAACAGTTCACATAGAAGGAGAAAACACCTTCCAACCATAAAGTTCCCAGCAAGACGGCATAAAAGGCCGCCCTTGAGGGAAAAGAGCAACAAAGTACAGTGGTTGACAGTGAGGAACACCATCACTGAACAACACACCACCAACTCCGCCAAGGAGGCGAGAGTTTTTGTGCTTCCGTTCCTACTGGGGAACCAGTAAGAAGGGAAGCCTGGAGTGAGCAGACGACCAACACCTGAGCGCCCGACCTTAAAACGATAAACATATAACAACATTAACATGTGACCCGAACTATCACAACTTTAAGTAGGACCTAAAAAAAGAAAAATTATTGCAATAAGGGAGGGGGAGAAGTGTGAAACTAGGAACACATAAAACTATTCCACTCTAAACATGAGATCAAATGAAACGAAAGGACTGAAACGCCTCCAAGATGTAGAGGAAGAAGACTAGGGCTCCTCTCCACCACAGCTCAGATAACCCTCAGAACCATTATAAAACAAACAGCAAACAACAGCACCCTCAATCATGGCTGAAGGAAGGTGAGGGGAAGGACCCTTAAGGAAAGAAAAAGAGAAAAAAAACAATCCCAGGGTAACCTGCTCCTCAACCATCCTCCGCCAACGGCTTAGTAAAACGGTGAGTCGGCGTTGAAGACGAGTCCCCCGGCATCAGGGATCTTCTCCGAGGTTCTCGCTTGCCCTTGGAAACTGGCGAAAAAGAAAGCGCTCTCTTCTTCTGTGGGGGAGCGACGTGGACACTCTCCCGAGATTGCAAGTTCACCGAAGCCAGCACCCGGTCAAGTTCCAGAGAAGAAGTGGCCTCAAAACGAGTACCATTATATTCAAAGGAAATCTTAAAGGGGAAACCCCACCTATATCTGATCCCATGTGACTGTAAAATTTGCAGAGCTGGTTTCATAGCACGCCTTCTCGCTATGGTTTGGGGTGCCAAATCCGCAAAAAGCTGGTAGGAGTAGCTTTGGAATCTCAAAGTGTCCTGGCCGCGAGCTGCTCCCATAATTTGCTCTTTAGTACGGAAATAATGAAGCTTAACAAGGACGTCTCGTGGAAGACCATCGGCCCTTTTCTTCTGAAGGGCCCTATGGATACGATCGAACTCCAGTCTCTCAATTGGAAGCGCGGGGACAAGATCTTGAAACAAAGCAGTAACCGTGGATTGAAGGTCCAAAATAGACTCCGGAATTCCTCGAATCCTAATATTAGCCCTCCTGGAACGATTTTCAACATCTTCTAGCTTGTGGAGTAGTACAAGGTTTTCTCCGCGCAGTTCTTCCAGTTCCTCTCCCAGAGTGGATATATCTGCTTTCTGAGTCATGGCTTGCTGTTCCAAGTCGCCGACCCTTTGGCCCAACTCTTTAATATCAGCAGCGAGGGTGTTGGAGATCTGGGTAGTGATATTCAGAGACCACTTTTCAAGCGCCCTTTCCAACATTGCTTCATATCGATCAAGGGAAGGAGGTTGAGATTTGGGCGGGGAGCCATGTAGAGATTCATCCATCCAGGATTCATCTTCTGGGAGGAGAGCAGGCGTATTATGAGGATCGCTCTGGGAAACATTGGGGTCAGACATTGCGGAGACCGGGAAGGCAGACTGCT
Organism: Gastrophryne carolinensis; assembly: GCA_027917425.1. Classification (NCBI taxonomy): domain Eukaryota; kingdom Metazoa; phylum Chordata; class Amphibia; order Anura; family Microhylidae; genus Gastrophryne; species Gastrophryne carolinensis. Next base: position 608,833,238 of record CM051235.1, read on the forward strand.
GTGCTGAGGACTCAAATGTAACAGACTCAAGAGGTAGGGCAGAGTAAGAGGCACACCGTATCCAAGGGTAACGATGGCAGGAAACCAATAAAGCTGCACTGGGTGATCCAACAAAGTACACCTTATATCAAATGTCGTGATGTGAGCTTATAAAAACAATTGAGGAAAGCCTCCCCAAGAGGCTTAATGCTTATAGTAGGAAGGGATAGGGCACCAGAGATACGGGCTAGGTATATAGGGTTTCACAGGCTCTTTAAGATTAATCTAAGAGCCGGGACTTGCAGCTGTAGGAGCTTTAAGAACTTCCAGAGATGGGATCCATTACTTAACTGGGGGCATGATGTCAACAGCACGGAGGCAGAGCAGGGAAAAGTCCGACAAAGACTACACTACACCGGCCCTTTAAATGCTGGTTCTTTACCAGAAGGATGCTGCTGTCTGTGAGGGCGAGACACAGGCAGGCTGCTTAACATATGGCCAGCGAGCAGCTGAAAGAAGGCCACGAGGGAGGACACGAGGGTGGACTAAACAAGTATATGTCCAACACATCAGCAGGACCGCAGCATAGGACACAGAGCTGCAAGCTGCCCAGTCAAGATGGCGCCTGAGCCGACCTCGCAGCTGCGCAAGTCCGCGGGGAGGGGCTTTCACTCACCACCCCCTAGAGCTTCAAAAGTCGGCGGAGAAGGTCCTCAGATGTCCACAGCCCTCTCCAGGTAAAAACCGCCGGGTCACAAGCGCGCAGGGGGTCGGGAGACTCAGATGTTTGCGGAGCCGCCGAATCAGCCTCTCATCGCGGCTCCACGCGCATGTGCACTCCCCTCTGTCATTCATTTTATTTATTCTGTCATCCTCTTTCCTCTCCTTCTATTCTTTTTTCCTTTCTGTCTTTCTGCCATTCCTTCTATTATTTATTTTGATCATCCTTTTCTTTCTCTCTCACTTTCTATTCTTTCTTTCTCTTTTTTCTTTCACTCCTTCTAGCCTAATTTTATTTATGTCACTCACTTTATTATATCAAGGTCAATTCATGGCCGGTGAGTTCGCACATGCTATTTGGAGCATCAATCACACTAGCGTTCATCATTGAGACAATTTTCGCCTGAAGTTTTCCGCTAGTGTCCTTTTTGCGCACCAAACGCCAGCACCTGTTTCACGGTATGCTTAGAGGGCAGCAAAACGTGCGGAAATGTGGCAATTTGAAGTGTGAATTTCCTCCAGCAAATAGGTGGGGGAAACTGCAGATTCCAATGAGTAACAGGCTTATTTCATTTAAAAAAAACACGTCGGCAGCGTCCTGCATGTTTTTTAACAATGAAAGTGTCAGCCGCAAGTTCTTTTTAGGGATTGGACGCAGAAAGAGAACATCTAGGACAAAACATTTAGCAAATAAAATGTTAAGGGTTAACTGGAATCAGAATATTCCCCAAAAGTTGTAGAACACAGGTTCTCCAGAGAATACACTCGGAAATGGTGAACAGAGCTTCGCAGAAACACTGGAGAGATCAAATCACTATGGAGAAACAGCAAAGGAAAGGGGAGAAACATGGGGGACCATCGGCAGCAGATAAGCGCTTAGCAGTCAAAAGAGCATGGGACGGGTCCATTTGCGCTTCAAAACTGCATTTATGTCACTCACTTTATTTTATTTAGAGTCGATTCTTGGTCGGTGCGCTGGTGAGTTTGGGCACACTATTTGGAGCATCAATGGCACTCGGGATTCTCCTGTCAAATGCGAACGACTTTGTGGTGCATTTGTTTTTGCATCAGTTTGCGCACTAGCGTTCATCATTGCGCCAATTTTCGCCTGGGGTTTTCCTCTAGCGTAAGTATGTCACACACCCCGCTTCAAGATATTCATAACCTGTGGGTATACTGACCTGTAGAGGGCGATCTCTCGGTCCATAAATACCCTCCCGGTCCATAAATACCTGGGACCTCCCACTCATTACCCAGTCTTCATCTCTGCAGACGGCGAGCAAGCAGAAGATGATGTCTCCTCCTTGCACAGGGGGTTTTCAGGTAGCCGGGACTACTCCCGGCCAGTATTTTTTATTCCCGTTCTGACTCATTCTTTATCTCCTTATGACCCTGTACATTTGCATGCCTCCCAGTCTTGACTGCTGTCCGGGCGAAGGTATATTAGCACCACAGGTGCTCAGGAGCTTTGCTCCGCCGCGAGACCCTATATAGAGGGTAGGCGGTTACACCGGGTTGGTGACCCCGGTTTGGGATGCCCTGTCCAATTGACCTATCCCCATCTTTCTAGCTTGGGTAGGGGCTCCTTTCCTCAGCGTTAGGAAGTATTCCCTCATGGATCGGTTGCTCTGGTTTCAGGAGTGGTTAATGGCTGTTATTTATGTCTGTTTATTTATTGCCTGTCATTTGGGGACTTGTATGCCTGACAGACACCGCGGCCGCCATTGCCGCCGCGGTGCTGTTTTTTACCTCAGAAGGCGGAGGGGAGGTTTTCTCCCCTCACGCTCTTCTGTTGGGGGCGGGGCCGGGCCTTCTGCGTGAGGCCGCGGCCCGCGCCCTTTATACCACAGAGCCTATGTAGCGTGGCTCGAGCGGGGAGCGGCTCCGCATGCTTTGCGGGCCGCTACCGCCTTCTTTACATATTTGCCCGGTGTCGCGGCCACCCGCTCGTGGGGTGACATAGCGGAGGGGAGCTTCTCCCCTCACGGTTTAGTTTGGGGGCGGGGCCGGACTTGTGGCACGTCTCCGCGGCCCGCCCCCTCTAGTCTCAACACCGCTGAGGAGCTTGCTCCTCCTCACTGACTTGCGAAGGGGGGCGGAGCCGGTCAAGCGCGCGGTCCGCGCTGGCCACGCCCCCCTTCTTCGTCTCCCGCTCTGCTCTGCGCTGTCTTTTACCTCAGCAGGCTGCGGTCCTTGGCTGTCCATCTCCTGGAGGCACAGTGAGTGGCCCTGCGGGCCTTTTCCTCCCTTTCTTTGATTCTTCTTACAGCTTAATGTTTCTCATTGTGTTTTCTGTATTTTTTAGGTGAATCTTCAGGGATATTTAGGTTTCTCCCGGTCCTAGGGTCCCTGGGTACTTTCACTATATTTTACAAATCCTCCCACTTGGACACTATAAGAGCATCCCGGGTTGCTTAATAGCGTAATTCCCTCGGTCATAGCGACTTACTCAAGTTCACCTTATGGAGGCATCCCAGGATTCCGGGCTCCCCTCGGGACAATCCCGGAAGTGTTTGGGTTGTGGGGTATCCCTAACTGGGGATGATTTCTTCCTATGTATATCGTGTGCACAGCAGACTATTACACGGCAGTCCGGACCCCAGGCTTCTGGGTCAGCGCCGCCGGCTTCATCCCCTCCCCCTCCCATTTTGACCCGTGCCCCGTGTGACGTTGTCATGGGGGGGCAGTCGCAATCTGATGTGTGTGCCAGATTGGCCAATATTGAAAAGTTTATTTCTTCTGCGGTCGCCAAGAAGGCATCGGCTAAGAGAAAGCATTTGTCAACGGTCAGTCATTTTGAATACGATGATGCGGATGGTCTTGATTGGTCAGATTATTCCCCTCCGGAGGAAGGGGAGGTATTTGAGGATTCAGATAATTCTGATGATCAGCAAATTGTTGGCGCCGATTCCGATCGGGGGTCAGGGATTTCCTCGGATACTCCTAATGTTCTGACTCAGATGTTTGAGGTTCTGGCTATCTCGCCTCCGGCGGCGGTTCATCAACAACAAGGGGAGTTTTATGAGGAAGACGACTCCCTTTCGAGGAGCGGCTTCCTTCACGCCTTCCTTCGGGGATCCAGAGCTGGAAGAGGTTTTGCCTTTCCTTCTACTAAAGGAGAGTCCTGGAATAGGGGCAGGGGTCGTGCCCGTTCAGGATACAATTGGGGCTCAAAACCCAAACCCGCGGCCAAGCCCGCTCAACAATGAGGGGGCGCCCTCACCCGTGCGGGTGGGGGGACGGCTGCGACACTTCTCCCAGGTCTGGATTCGGGAGGTCTCGGACAAATGGATCCGGGAAGTGGTGTCTTCCGGCTACAAGCTGGAGTTCGAGTCCCGCCCCCCCCCCCCCACGTTTCTTCAGGTCTCGGGTGTCCCCGGACGCACTGGCTGCGCAGCAGCTCCGGGCGGCGATATCGAGTCTTCTGGAAATGGCAGTCATTTGCCCAGTGCCCCCATTAGACCGGGGTCGGGGCTTTTATTCAAATCTGTTCACGGTCCCCAAGAAGGATGGCTCCGTCCGGCCCATCCTGGACCTAAAGATACTCAACAGATTTGTCAGGCTGCGAAAGTTTCGCATGGAAACGTTGCGTTCTGCTATTCACTCTCTTCGTCAGGGGGACTTCATGACGTCCATAGACATCCAGGACGCTTACCTCCATGTTCCCATTTTTCCCATGCACCAGAGGTTTCTAAGGTTCGCGGTGGAGGATCAGCACTTTCAGTTTGTAGCTCTTCCCTTCGGTCTCACCACAGCTCCAAGGGTTTTCACCAAGGTGCTTGCTGGGGTAATGGCTCTCCTCAGAGCGCAGGGGATTTGCATAGTGCCATATCTGGACGATCTCCTCATCATGGCATCGTCATTCAGCCAAGCGGAATTGGACACCAGGACGGTGATATCCATTTTGGAGAGGTTCGGCTGGGTGATCAACTACCCCAAGTCCTCCCTCTACCCGTCCAGGATAATATCCTTTCTGGGAATGTCTCTGGATACAGATCAGGCCAGAGTGTTCCTGCTTCAGTCCAAGGTTCTTCTGATTCAGGAGTTGATTCGGTTGCTCATGTCCATTCCGCGGCCGTCCATCTGGCTAGGGATGAGACTGGTGGGGTTGATGGTGGCCTCCTTCGAGGCAGTCCCCTTTGCTCAGTTTCACACAAGGACACTACAGCTCCATCTGTTGTCGGTCTGGGACAGGTCTCCTCAGTCGCTGGATCAATTCTTTCTGATGTCTCCCCGAGTTCGCCGCTCGCTTCGGTGGTGGCTGAACTCAACCAACCTGCGGAAGGGCAGATCCTTCCAGACTCCTCATTGGGAGGTGGTCACCACGGATGCCAGCCTCTCAGGATGGGGGGGCTTCTGGAAGGATCTACAGTTTCAGGGTTTGTGGGGACCCCTGGAAGCCCACGAGCCTATCAATGTTCTGGAATTGAGAGCCATCAGGATGGTTCTTTGTCATTTGACTCATCAACTGCAGGACTTGCCGGTTCAGGTCCGGTCGGACAATCGGACGGCGGTTGCCTACATCAATCACCAGGGAGGGACTCGCAGCAGGATTGCCCTCAGGGAAGTGTCTCTGATTCTGGACTGGGCGGAGAGCCACGTCCCGTGCATCTTGGCAGTCTACATCCCGGGAGTGGAGAATACGGAGGCGGACTCTCTGAGCAGGTTGTCAGCCCGCAAAGGGGAGTGGTCTCTCAATCCCAAGGTCTTTCACACAATCTGTCGCAGGTGGGGGTCACCGGTGGTGGACCTCTTTGCCTCCCGTCACAATCACAAACTTCCGTCATTCGTGTCTCTGGCGAAGGACCCTCTGGCAACGGATGCCATGTCTCTGAACTGGAGGGATCTGGGTTTTCTGTACCTGTTCCCTCCGTTTCCCATGGTGGCCAGAGTAGTGCGCAAGCTGGCTCTGGACGGAGCATCAGCAATTCTGGTGGCCCCAAGGTGGCCAAGACAGGTCTGGTTCGCAGACGTGGTAAGGCTAGCAGAAGATCAGTTCGCTCTGCCCCTGCTGCCAGATCTACTCACACAGGGTCATCTTCATTACCCCAATTTACCAATGCTGGCTTTGACGGCGTGGCTGCTGAAACCTCCATCTTGAAGGAGGAAGGTCTTTCCGATGCTGTGATTCGGACTCTTATTAGCGCTAGGAAGAGGTCTTCTTCATCCGTGTACTATAGGACTTGGAGGTCTTATATTGATTGGTGTGAGACTAGGGCCTTCCCTTGTAGGGAATTCTCTATTTCTAGAATCTTGGAGTTCCTGCAACATGGTTTGGATCTAGGGCTCCAACTCAGTACTCTGAAGGGGCAGGTGTCTGCCCTGGCGGTGTTTTACAAAGATCTTTTGCGCTTCATCCTTTGGTTAAGACTTTTTTCCAGGGGGTTACGCATGTGCGGCCTCCTAGGAAGCCTCTGATTCCGGTTTGGGATTTGAATTTGGTTCTTTCTGCTCTTCAGGGTCCTCCCTTTGAGCCTTTGCATGATATCCCTTTGTCTTCCCTTACACAGAAGGTGGCCTTTTTGGTAGCTATCACTTCTGTTCGGCGTGTTTCTGAGTTGGCGGCTCTGTCTATTCAAGCTGTCAGGAACCGCTTACCTGATCCCCGTTCCAGCGACGTCTCCAGGCGGCCAGCTGCAGCTGTCACTGTGCGGCGGCCGCGCCGAGCGGCGTCGGCTCGAGCAGCGTCGGCTCGAGCGGCGCCCAGCTCAGCCACGCCCCCCGCTTCCTCCTCCAGGAGACGTGCTCGCGCGCGGCCGCGAGCACGTGTCTGTTATGCCCTCCGGCGGCGCTGTGCTGCGCGCACCCGCCGGAGGATCAATTAAAGGGTTAATGAATCCTAGGGGATTGAGGGCTTCGCCCTCTTCTGCTCTGCAGCCAATTACCCTTGGAATCCTATGTGCTCCAATCAGTACACTGCTTCCCTCAGACCTGTTCCTATAAAGGCAATTCCCTCTCAGTTGTGAATTGCCTGTGATAGCGCTCAGAACCCTGTGTTACCTACTCCTGTGAAGTCTAGCCTGTTGCCGATTCGATTGTACGACCATTCTCGATCCTGAATCCTTGTTGCCGACCTCTGCCTGAATTGACGCCTCTCGATCCTGAATCCTTGTTGCCGACCTTTGCCTGAACTGACGCTTCTAGATCCTGATCCCCAGTTGCTGACCTCTGCCTGAACCCCGACTACGTCTTGCCTGACCCCTGGTGCCGCTACGATCTCTGCCTTCCTGTTATCGACCTATTGCCTGTCTCTGGACTTCCGTCACTCACGCTCTTGCTATTGGTTCTCCAGTCCTCCCACATATAAGCTTACATCCTTTGAGCCATTAAGTCCTGGGGGCAACCGATCCCGGGTAGGCGTATCTTGCGTCCCGGCAAGCGGGGGCTCCTACAGGTGAAGCTGGCTGTGGAGATTGGGGGTTGTGAGCTTATTAAGAGGGCTGGAGTTACCCCGAGCGTGACATTATCACAGGCCCAAAAATGGATGACCTGGTACAGCAGGTGCAAGCTATGGCCACAGCGATCAACCAACTCGCTCAAAGAGTGGCCACTCAGGAATCTCGTCAAGTGCCAACTTCCTCTGTACCACCTCATTTCTCCGAACCTAAGATTCCACTGCCTGAGAAATTTTTGGGAGAACGAGCAAAATTTTCCAATTTCAAGAATGCCTGCGAACTATATTTTAAGTTAAGACCTATCTCCTCTGGCACAGAGGTCCAACGAGTAGGCCTAGTCATTTCCTTGCTTCAAGGAGACCCACAGTCCTGGGCCTTTTACCGTCCCATGACATTGCTCTACAATCAGTGACTACCTTCTTCAATGCTATGGGCGTTTTATACGCCGATCCAGATATACAGTCTACCGCGGAGAATAGGCTTCGGGCCTTAAAACAAGGACGGAATTCGGCTGAAGACTACTGTGCTGAATTCCGCCGCTGGGCTATCGAAGCTAGGTGGAACGATCCAGCTTTGTGTAGTCATTTCAGGGTGGGACTGTCGGATAGCCAGCGGACCTAGATCAATTAATGCAGGTCTCCATTAAAATAGACCGACGTCTTAGAGAAAGGGCCAGGGAGAGAGTCGGGGCTCCCACGTCCTTTAGACCAGTCCAGAGTCATAGATCCCCGGTTCCCCGTGGAGAAAATACCTCATCATCTTCCCAGGAAGAACCTATGCAATTAGGGAGAACCCGCTTATCCCAAGAGGAGAAACAGCGTAGGCGATCCGAGGGGTTATGCCTGTATTGTGGGAATTCTGGTCATTTTGCAGGGTCCTGTCCCAACAAGGGGAAACCGGCGGAAAACTTCCACACCCAGACCAGGTAGAGAGTACTGATCTGGGTGAGTCAGTTTGTAACTCTCGCCAGAATAAGATGCTTGTACCTATTGATTTGTTTTGGGGGTCCTCTAAGCAGACAGTTTCCGCCTTCATAGACAGTGGTGCGGCTGGAAACTTTTTGGACAGGAGCATGATCTCCACCTTAGGGATCCCTGTAGTTCCTCTTGAAAGATCCCTACAAGTTTTAGCTATCAATGGAAAGGCAATCCAGGGAGGTCCTATAAATACCAAGACCCCACCTCTCAGACTAATTGTCGGCTCTTCTCACTCTGAATTCTTAGAATTCTTTATTTTTGATTGTCCGGAAACTCCGGTGGTTTTGGGATACCCCTGGTTGCAACTCCATAACCCGGTGTTAGATTGGCGGGCTGGGGAGTTGGTCAAGTGGAGTGACCACTGTAAAGGTCACTGTTTTAATACAGGCCTCAGAAGCGTTCAAGTCTTACCACAGGAATTACCTCAGCCATACGCTGATTGGATCGATGTATTCTCTGAACGCTCTGCTGATACTCTTCCTCCACATCGGTCCTATGACTGCCCCATTGACTTGCTGCCTGGCACAATTCCCCCGAGGGGAAAGATCTATAACCTTACCCTGCCCGAGGAGCAAGCAATGAGGGAGTATATTACCGAAAATCTTAGGAAAGGATTAATCCGTCCCTCTACCTCGCCTGCTGGGGCCGGGTTCTTTTTTGTAGAGAAAAAAGATGGTGGCTTGAGACCGTGCATAGATTATCGAGCCTTGAATAAGATCACTGTAAAAAAACGATACCCCTTACCCTTGATTGGGGATCTGTTCAATCAAGTCACAGGAGCTCGAATTTTCTCCAAATTGGATTTGAGAGGGGCTTACAATCTGATTCGCATCCGACAGGGGGACGAGTGGAAAACTGCATTTAATGTGAAGGATGGGCACTATGAGTACCTGGTCATGCCCTTCGGTCTTTGTAATGCGCCAGCCGTTTTCCAAGATTTTGTTAATGATATATTCAGGGAATATCTCGGTAGATTTGTAGTCATCTACTTGGATGATATTCTCATTTTTTCTAATTCTTTACCGGAGCACAGACACCATGTTAAGTTGGTGCTACAAAAATTAAGAGAGAACAACTTATTTGCTAAATTGTCTAAGTGTGTGTTTGAAGTCACTACAGTTCCCTTCCTAGGGTATGTTATTACCAACCAGGGTTTGGAGATGGACGCGGGGAAGGTTTCAGCAGTTCAGGATTGGGTCCAACCCAAAACTTTAAAGGAATTGCAACGTTTTCTAGGTTTTGCAAATTTTTATCGGCGTTTCATAAAACCTTACCCGCAAGGGGGCTTTTACTGCTAACTGGTCCCCCTCTGCCTGTGAGGCCTTTCTAACCTTGAAACGGGCCTTTACTTCGGCACCTGTCTTAGTGCATCCAGATATTCATAAAGCTTTTATTATTGAAGTGGATGCTTCTGAGCTGGGAGTGGGTGCAGTTTTGTCACAATATTCTGGTAACCCTGAGCGTCTCCATCCATGCGCTTATTTTTCGCGTAAATTCAGTACCGCGGAACAAAATTATGATGTTGGCAATAGAGAACTATTAGCTATTAAACTGGCATTTGATGAATGGCGACACTGGTTGGAGGGTTCATTACATCCTATAACTGTATATACCGATCATAAAAATCTCGAATACATAGGTTCTGCCAAGAGGCTGAACTCTCGTCAGGCACGTTGGGCATTATTCTTCTCGCGCTTCAATTTTATTATTACTTTCAAGCCAGGTGTAAAAAATACTAAAGCTGATGCTCTATCTCGCATGTTCGGTGAATGTAAGGATCGGGGTGATTCTGGTGAACCAATTTTACCCACAGGTTGTGTGGTGGGGGCGTTACTTCCTGATCTCTCCAATACCTTGGCGCCGTTTCAAGATGAATCTCCTAGTGATGTACCCTTGGGGTGCCAGTTTGTTCCGCCGCACCTGCGTTCGGATGTAATTCGCGAATTTCACGATGCCAAAACTGCTGGTCATTTGGGTAACCGTAAGACGTTTATGCTTGCCCGTCGTCATGTATGGTGGCCTACCATGAGACGCGATATCACTGCCTTTATCGACGCTTGTGCTATTTGTGCTCGAAGTAAAGGAGTTCACAAGGCTCCTAGTGGCAGTTTGGTTCCTCTTGAAATTCCTGCTGAGCCATGGACCCATATTTCTATGGATTTTATTGTAGATTTGCCTCTCTCACATGGTAATACTGTCATTTGGGTGGTCGTAGATCGTTTCAGTAAGATGGCACATTTCGTTCCTTTGGCCAAACTTCCTTCTGCACCTGAGCTTTCGCGGCTGTTTACTTCGCATATTTTTCGTATTCATGGTATTCCGTCCAATATAGTCTCTGATCGGGGTGTTCAATTTACTTCCCGTTTTTGGAAACACTTCTGTTCGCGGTTGGGAATACAGATCTCTCTTTCTTCTGCCTACCATCCCCAGACTAATGGGCAGACGGAAAGAACTAATCAAACTTTGGAACAATACTTAAGGTGTTATGTTTCTGATGCCCAAGAACAATGGGCGGAATTTATTGATTTCGCCGAATTTGCTTACAATAACGCGCCTAGTGAGAGTACCAAGGTATCTCCTTTTTATTGTAACTTAGGGAAAAATCCTAGAGCTTCTTCCCTTTCAGGGTCACCTTCCAATCTGCCGGCGTTGGAGGAGTGGCTTCAAGAACGGAAGAATATCTGGACACACGTTCAGGAGATTCTTAAGACCACTGGTTTAAAGTATAAGAAATTTGCCGACCGCCGCAGATCACAGGAACCTACTCTTCGAGTAGGCGATCTAGTTTGGGTCTCCACTAAAAATATTGCGCTCCGTCAGCCATCTAGCAAATTAGGTCCAAAATTTATTGGTCCTTTTCCAATCGTCAAGAAGTTGAATAATGTGTCTTTTAAAGTTCAACTCCCGCCAACTATGAAAATACCTAATTCCTTTCACGTTTCACTGTTAAAACCGGCGAAGAATGCTCCTCTTGCTGGTCCTGCACCAATTCTTCTTAATAATGAGCCCGAGTATGAAGTGAATAAGATCTTGGATTCACGTAAAGTGCGTAATTCTTTACAGTATTTGGTGGATTGGGTTGGCTATGGTCCGGAGGAAAGATGCTGGGTGGCAGCGAGGAATGTTCATGCCAAGGCTCTTGTAAGAAGGTTCCATCGTGACAATCCAGGGAAACCGGGTGAGGGTCTGGAGGCCCCTCGTGAAGGGGGGGGTAGTGTCAGGAACCGCTTACCTGATCCCTGTTCCAGCGACGTCTCCAGGCGGCCAGCTGCAGCTGTCACTGTGCGGCGGCCGCGCCGAGCGGCGTCGGCTCGAGCAGCGTCGGCTCGAGCGGCGCCCAGCTCAGCCACGCCCCCCGCTTCCTCCTCCAGGAGACGTGCTCGCGCGCGGCCGCGAGCACGTGTCTGTTATGCCCTCCGGCGGCGCTGTGCTGCGCGCACCCGCCGGAGGATCAATTAAAGGGTTAATGAATCCTAGGGGATTGAGGGCTTCGCCCTCTTCTGCTCTGCAGCCAATTACCCTTGGAATCCTATGTGCTCCAATCAGTACACTGCTTCCCTCAGACCTGTTCCTATAAAGGCAATTCCCTCTCAGTTGTGAATTGCCTGTGATAGCGCTCAGAACCCTGTGTTACCTACTCCTGTGAAGTCTAGCCTGTTGCCGATTCGATTGTACGACCATTCTCGATCCTGAATCCTTGTTGCCGACCTCTGCCTGAATTGACGCCTCTCGATCCTGAATCCTTGTTGCCGACCTTTGCCTGAACTGACGCTTCTAGATCCTGATCCCCAGTTGCTGACCTCTGCCTGAACCCCGACTACGTCTTGCCTGACCCCTGGTGCCGCTACGATCTCTGCCTTCCTGTTATCGACCTATTGCCTGTCTCTGGACTTCCGTCACTCACGCTCTTGCTATTGGTTCTCTAGTCCTCCCACATATAAGCTTACATCCTTTGAGCCATTAAGACTGGGGGCAACCGATCCCGGGTAGGCGTATCTTGCGTCCCGGCAAGCGGGGGCTCCTACAGGTGAAGCTGGCTGTGGAGATTGGGGGTTGTGAGCTTATTAAGAGGGCTGGAGTTACCCCGAGCGTGACACAAGCTCCGTATTTTGAAAGAAATCAGGACAAGGTGGTTTTCCGTTTCAAGACGGACTTCCTTCCTAAGGTGGTTTCTTCCTTTCATCTAAATCAGGATATTGTTCTGCCCTCTCTGTGTCCTAATCCCAGCAATGACAAGGAGAGGGCCCTGCATTCCTTGGATGTGGTTCGCGTTGTGAAGTACTATTTGGTGGTAACATCTTCCTTCCGTAAGACTGACGCTTTCTTTGTGGTGCCATCTGGGCCCAAGAAGGGTTTGGCGCCCGCCAAGTCTTCCATCAGTAGGTGGATTTGTCAGGCCATTGTTGGGGCCTATTCTGCTAAGGGGAGGAATCCTCCTTTTCGTGTTACAGCTCATTCTACTCGTGCGGTTGGGGCTTCCTGGGCTTTTCAGCACCAGGCCTCTGTTGAGCAAGTTTGCAAGGCTGGTCTTCTGTTCACACTTTTTCCAAGTTTTACAAGGTTGATGTTCGGGCCTCAGCGGATGCTGTTTTTGGCCGCAAAGTTCTACAGGCTGCAGTGGTTTAAGTTGTGCTTTATGCCTTGTTTTGGATCCCCACCCCTTATGGACACTGCTATTGGATGTCCCACAGGTTATGAATATCTTGAAGCGGGGTGTGTGACATACTTAGAATAATACCATTTTGTGAATACTCACCTTGTAAAATGGGTATTATAAGTATATCACACACCCCGCTTCAACCCGCCCTTTTGATTTCTGGATCCTTCATATTGTGAACTTTGCGTTGTTATGATTTATGTTTGGCTCTTCCTGGTCCCTTACCTTACTGCTTTCTTTATACTGGGTAATGAGTGGGAGGTCCCAGGTATTTATGGACCGGGAGGGGCTTTCTTTCCTCCAATCATCTCTGCAGATCGCCCTCTACAGGTCAGTATACCCACAGGTTATGAATATCTTGAAGCGGGGTGTGTGACATACTTATAATACCCATTTTACAAGGTGAGTATTCACAAAATGGTATTTTCCTCCAGCAAATAGGTGGAGGAAACTGACAATTCCACTGAGTAACAGGCTTATTTAATTCCAAAAACACATGCCGGCAGCGCCCTGCATGTTTTTTTAACAATGAAAGTAGATTCATCTTATATTCAGTCATCTCCTTTTTTTCTCCTTCTATTCTTTTTTTCCCTTTCTGTCACTCCTGTTCTTTCTGCCATCCCTTCCTTTATTTCTTTTGGTCATCCTTTTTTTTCTCTCTCTTTCTATTTAAAACTGCAGATTTTCCTTACGGAAGGTGTGAATTGGCACAAGAAGAGGCAATATTTGCTTCTCCTATGCACTTGCCATTTGGTGCGGTTCGCACATTCGCCCAGGGTGCGCATGCAGCCATAAATTATGCGCCTAGGCACATGCGGAATCGTTTGTGCTCCACCTGAGAGTTTTTGTGCACCGATCACTCTTTTCTATTCTGTCACTCTTTCTTTGCAATTCTGTCACTCTTTCTTTGCAATTCTGTCACTCTTTCTTTGCTATTCTGTCACTCTTTCTTTGCTATTCTGTCACTCTTTCTTTGCTATTCTGTCACTCTTTCTTTGCTATTCTGTCACTCTTTCTTTGCTATTCTGTCACTCTTTCTTTGCTATTCTGTCACTCCTATTTTGTCATCGTTCTTTCTCACTTTTTATTCCTTCGCTCCTTCTATTCTTTCTGCCATTTCTTCTATTATTTCTTTCAGTCATTCCGTCTATTTTTTCTTCTCATTAAGTTCACGCCACATGTGGCCCACAGAGACTCTGTCGCCCAAGGGCCCACGTAAGCCTATAGCCGGATGAAGCATGGATGAAGCTGGCCCTGGTGTGAGAGGGCACAAGACTCCACACTTACCTGCCACCCAATGAGATCAATGGGTGCCTTTGTACACAGGTCACTACCAGGAGCGGGTAACCAGGTAAGTCTCGTACCCTCCGGCCCTGTCCGAGGTCCTTGGAATAGTCCAGGAGAGCTGCGGTTTTATAGTCAAATTTATTCCTTCTATAGTTATTTCCTTTAAGATGTGCTATCGGAACATAATATGTTTCACTATTCCAAATGAGCCTCCACTGTTTCTTAAAAAAGCGGGGATATAATGTGTTTTATATGAATTGATCCCTCTTATGAATAGATCATGTGGGCGGTTTATTATGCCTTTACCTGAAGGATTACTTGAAATTGAATACAATGCATGTGACTACCGTGAACAGTTTACCATTTGTGCTTAATTGATTTATAATGTGTGTATTTGAATGTTACCGCCCAGAGCAGGGTGGTGCTGATAGTTAACAGATATAATACATTTTATTATGTGATGTATATGTCATGATTAAGGGCCGGGTGTCGTTCCGAAACGCGTAGACGCTTTTCAAGTGTTTACTTTTTTGGAATACTGGCCTTTGGGCAATTTTATGCTGTTTTGATACAATAAAGTTTGTATAAAATATTTTTCACTGGATCACCTGGCTGGCGACTTTTTTTTTTACCGAGAGTGAAGAGAGAGAGAAGTCTACTGTAAAACACTCACATCATGAGGTCAGCTCTCCAGTCCTTGTCGTCATCGTCCGTGTCGGCCAAAGCCTTTACCACGCCGGCCAGGCTGCTGGTGAGGAGGCGGCGGCTACCTGGTTTGAGGAACGGCCGCACTGTTTGCCAGTATAAGACTGAAGCATTGTACACCAGGAAGTGGTATCTGAAAAAGCAACCCATAGAAATAAGTGACTGGCAGATATTCATTAAACGCCGCAATCTCTGAAGGTGAACCAAAACCAGGGATTTTTGGTCCTTGCCTGGGGCCATCCCGATATGAGAGCCTGGCATAAGGAAGCAAGAGCAGCCGCATCCCCAGTTTCCTTGCTGTGTATGGCACACGCTCCCATCCCCAGCCTATCCGAATGGAGCTACAGGGTTGCCAGGTAAGAGGTCGTGGCTGATAGCCCCGGAAAAGTTGAGTGAATAGGGGTTGATCTGGGGGGCTCACACAGCAGGGCAACCTAAATTGGGGATGTCCCAAGGTTAATGGATCAGCCGCCCCTGGAGTCTACTGTTGTAACAATTAATTGCAATCCCAAGTATGTAAAGGCAATGTCACAGCACACAGGTCTGGTAGCCGAGAATTAGAGTTAATGGGACCGAAGCATCGGGAGAGGACAAGATGGTATCAGAGCAAACAGACACTCAACAGCAAGCAGGATAGGTGAAAGCATCAGCTTGATTTATTGTTGCAGTCAAGCAATATTTAAAGTTGATCAAAACCCAGGATTTCGACTATCCTGGGTTGTGGTCCTTCACACAGCTGATCAGGGGGTGCCCCCTGTGAGAACACCCACCAATGTGCCTAAACAAAAGTACCTCTTCCCGGTCCTACGGTGCATGCCAGTCAGATGACTAGCAAAACATCTACAGGAAAAAACAGCAAGTCCAGTTGTTTTGATTTACTACTACAGATACAGGCGACATATGGTTGTGTGGGCAGGTGGCATGCTAAAATAAAGTTGTGACATGGGTAATGTAAAAACCAGGTAACTCTCTCCATACCTCTGTTGTTTGTTCGCAAAATCAATTGCTTTCATGTAGTAGACCACCGACTTTTCCAGCCCCGCCTAAAACGGAGAATAAAAAAAATTTAACTAAACCGGACCACACTGAATAAGAGCCTATTTTATACAGTAGGATTCCCCAGCCATGTACATACAGATTGCTCTTATTAATAATCATGCTATCTGCACTTTCATTGCAGTGCATTTTCTGAGCTTTTAAACATTGAATATGGCGGCATATGAAGTCTCAGACTGCCTGCAGACAGGAAGTGTCTTCTGACTATGCCGCTCTGCATTCTGGGATTGCTGTCCTTTTCCTGACCCTAGCTCTGCTCTGTTTGTGCAAAGAACAACTGTAACCCGACCGCCTGCACTTTTGACCCCTTTCCTCTCATCAGTATGTGATGCTTCTGAGGCAAGATGGCGGCGCCCATATCCTAGAATCTATAAGATCCCCG
Organism: Gastrophryne carolinensis; assembly: GCA_027917425.1. Lineage (NCBI taxonomy): Eukaryota > Metazoa > Chordata > Amphibia > Anura > Microhylidae > Gastrophryne > Gastrophryne carolinensis. Next base: position 608,849,396 of record CM051235.1, read on the forward strand.
GGCCGATTGATTCCCTCCCCCATGGGGCGTCCAGAATCAGGATGCCCCACTGTGTGAAACTCCCCAGATCGCCCCATACACTTACCTTGTTTCCCAGTCCAACGGCTCATGTGGCCGCATGCCCGCTATCGCTCTAGCTGGACGCGTGCCCGCGCCATGCATTTGTGAATGGCCGGCGTGGAGACGTTCCCTGTTAGGGAAAGCGGGGGATGTGGCCGTCAGCACTTTCGGAGCTGCTCACCTTAGAAGGCTTAAACGATGTGACGCTCCGAGCGCGCTGATTGGATGAGCGGAAGGACTGGGAAGAGGCGAGTTGGCAACGGCAATCTGGGGGCTTTCACACAGCGGGGCCCCCCTGATCGCGGTGCCCCGGGGGCAAGGACCAAAGCCAAGGATAGTCAAAATCCTGGGTTGTGGTCCACTTTAATAAAGCAGAATTATTTTGCACAGGACAGATGCAGAATTATTTTGCCCACTGAATAATTTTACCCAGGGCAGCACTACAATCATTTTTTTCGATCCTACCTGGCAATAGTTAGTACAACTCGCATCAGTTGTGGCGCCCTCTGCTGTGGCAGTAAATTAGGTGGGTTAAGCGGGCCCCCCAGGAAGTTAAAAAGCTGCACACCAGCTGTTTTTTATAGGCACCATGCCTGGGGTCAGGATTAGAGGCAGTACCAGTGCAGAGCCGCACAGATGTGATGCCAGTATCAGAAGCTAGGGAGGACCACATAAAAAGGATTGAAGGGCCACATCCGGCCACCGGGCCTTAAATTTTGAAACATGTGATGTTTGGAGTGTCATACCACACTGGGTCCATTGAGACTCTATTGCCCAAGGGCCTGCATAAACCTGGAGCTGGCCCTGTTATATATTGTGGTAAAGTGTATGGGAAAGTGCTGGATGGTGTCTATTTTCCAGGTGTACAGCACGTCTTGCTTCATTTCTTATTCTTCACATGTGGGTAATCCACCACCAGGTGGTGCAGTGGACTGCAGGAAGACTTGTGGCCCCTCCCGGCCATATAAGGCCGGAATTACCCAGGAGACCCCAGTCTTCTCCTGCAGTCTAGCTGCGAAGATGGTCTGTTTTCCTCTCTCTCCATGGACATTCGCAGATAAGCGGGGCATTCCAAGCCGTCGGCCGCTGCAAGCCCTATTCCCACCTGCTTCCGGGACCCTTCTGCCTCCCAGCCATGGCTGCAGATCAGGTGCAGGTAGGGGAACACCGAGGGTCAGGCGTTCGGCAGAGCTACACTCTGGGCCGCAGACTCTTCCTCAGAGTAAGCCGGCCATAGGCTATGGTGAGCCTATAGGGGTGGGGGGAGGGGAGGAACCACACTGTGACCGTGTGTTTCTATGTATTCCCACAAGCTTTAATATTACTTTTGTCATGTGTTTTGTTACTTTTGCAAACATTTTTACCTCAGAATTTACTTAACTTCCTCGTTCCTCTTCTCTCGCCTCCCTCAGTGTATGTGTGGGGGAGGGGCACGCGCGCCCTTGTTGCCATGGCAGAGATGGCAGGCGGCGTTTTTTTTGTGAGGCGGCTTTATGCCGCTGGAGCTCTTCATTTAAGTGGGGGGGGGGGGGGGGGAAGGGTCTCCCTCCCCAACCGTTCTCCTTCTTCCCGGGCGGCATTTTTCACTTCAGGCGCCCGGGGCCGGGGAGCAATGCAGAGGGACTTACTAAGCTTTGTCTTGTGTGTGGTACATGCCCGCCGAGCAGTTGCAATGCAGTTTGTGTACCCTGCGCCCAGAATGTTATTTGGGACCAGGACGGGGCGAGTATTACTGACCCCAGTCCCATTGCTCCGCCAGCCTCACCGACTCCCCCGCGTCTGCTTCTGGCCCCTAGCGAAGAGGAGGGCATTAGGGACTCTCGTAATAATTTTGAGCTTCGCCTGGCTAGCATTGAGCATCATTTGGCGAATTCGGCCGCTGGTAAGGCCAAGAGCAAGAAGCGGCATTTGGAACCAGCTCGTCCCATATTTGCTGATGACGATGAGGATTGCTCCAGGGTTCCGACTTCTCCGAGGACAGTCGGGGAGACCTTGATATTTGCCCCGGATCCTCATCCGATGAGGATCAGTGGCCCCCTGATCATACTGAGCAACTGTTGTCGGCGGTTCTTGAAACCCTGCAAATTGTTCCTCCTAAGGCGGTCAAGAAGAAACAGGGGGATCTATTTCGGCCTGACAGACAACGTCTTGTTTTTCCTGAACAAGGCCAATTCTCTAAAATGGTATTAAAGGAATGGGAGAAACCTAATAGGTTGCCATCGGTGCCTAGAGGGATGGACAGACGGTATCCCTTTTCGGAGGATTTGGTTCGTCTCTGGTCCCATCCCCCAGAAGTCGATGCTCCTGTCCTGGGACTTTGCAATACCTCGGTTATGCCATCCCCTGAGACCTCATCCTTGCGTGATCATGTTGACAGACGCATGGATCAACTAGCCTGTCATGCCTTCACCTCCGTGGGCGCTGGTCTGCGCCCTATTTGTGCTGCGGCCATTGTCTCCATGGCCATTAAAAAGAAGGTGAGGCGTTGCGTTGACAGCGCCAGATCTCACAAGAGAGTATAAGGAGCTTTTAGCTTGTGCGGATTTCCTTGCCTTTGTTATATCGGCTATGGATGACTCAGTCCGCTTCGGTGGTAGAGCTTCGGCTGCTCTGGTCGCACTGCGTCGCTCCATCTGGTCGCGTCAATGGGCAGCGGACGCTGCCGCCAAAAAAATTCTCAAAGGTATTCCCTTCCTGGGACTCCGACTTTTTGGGAAATGTTTGGACCTTCTGGCTAAGGACGGAAGACTTCCTCAACGTCGGAACACGGTTCGGCCTTTTCGGGGTTCTGCTTCTTCTTCCTTTCGCCCCTCACGAGGAGGACGAGGTTCTGCCCTCTCTGGTGGCCGTAGAGACTCATGGGGGTGAGGTAGAGCCCGAGGTCGTCCCGGCCTCAACTGGGGACCCAAGCCTAAGCCTTCCACCAAGACCCCTCAGGCATGAGGGGACACCCTCACCCGTCCGGGTACCCGTCCCGTACCTCTAATAGAAAAGGGTTGGGGATTTTACTCCAATCTGTTCACGGTGCCCAAGAAGGACGGCTCCCTGCGACCCAACCATGGATCTAAAGGGTCTCAACAGATTTGTCAGATTCAAACACTTCCGCATGGAGACCTTAAGGTCGGCAGTGAATTTTCTTCGGCCAGGCGACTTCATGACAACGGTGGACATCAAGGACGCCTATCTGCATGTTCCTGTCTTCCTGGGTCACCAGAGGTTCCTACGGTTCGCTCTGGGGCATCAACACTATCAGTTTGTTGCCTTGCCGTTTGGAATCACCTCAGCTCCCTGGGTGTTCACCAAGGTGCTGGCGGGTGTAATGGCTCTGCTGAGGAGCCAGGGCATTCGCATTCTACCTTACTTGGACGACCAGTTGATTGCTGCGCCATCTTTTCATCAGGCCGAGAGGGTTGGGTGATCAATTACCTTAAGTCTTCACTCTTTCCCTCTTCAGTAAGATCCTTCCTGGGAATCGTTGGATACCTGCCAGGTCAAGGTTTTTATGCCTCCGCAGAAGGTGGAGGGTCTTCAAACGCAGGCGCAGGCCCTGTTATCATGCCCTCATCCCTCCATTCGCATGGGGATGCAGTTGGTGGGCCTCATGGTATCTTGCTTTGAGGCGGTGCCCTTCGCTAAGTTCCACATGAGACCTCTTCAATTAAATCTCCTTACCGTCTGGGATCGGAGGCAGGAGTCCTTGGAGAAGAAGTTCACTCTGTCCCCTCTGGCCAGACAGTCTCTCTCATGGTGGTTGGACCCGAGAAATCTTCTGATGGGCAGGTCCTTTCTGCCGCCGCGATGGGAGATTGTCACCACAGACACCAGTCGGACTGGTTGGGGAGGAGTTTGGCAAGCACTGAAGTTCCAGGGACAGTGGGGTCCTCAGGAGGCTCACACACCCATCAACCTCCTGGAGCTAAGAGCAATCAGGCTGGTACTTCCTCAGTTGACTTCACATCTTCGGGTCGTGCGGTCCAGGTACGTTCGGACAACCAAGCGGCTGTCACGTACATCAATCACTAGGGCGGGACTCGGAGCAAACGAGCCCTCAAGGAGGTGTCCCTGATTTTGTCATGGGCAGAGAAGAATGTTCCCTGCATCTTGGCGATCTACATCCCAGGGGTAGAGAACTAGGAGGCAGATGCTCTGAGCAGAGGATCTGCCCATCTCAGGGAGTGGTCTCCCGACGACAAGATCTTTCAGGCCCTGTGTCGCCATTGGGGTCAGTCGGATGTGGATCTGTTTGCATCCCGTCACAATCGCAAGCTTCCAAGATTAGTCTCCCTGTCAAGGGATCCTCTAGCTTTCGCCACGGATGCGCTAACGATTCCTTGGACAGAGTTTCATCATCTCTTTGCCTTTCCTCCCTTTCCTCCTCTGGGTCGTGTGCTGCGAAAGATAGCCCAGGAAGGGGTACTGACCATCCTGGTGGCCCCTCGTTGGCCGAGGAGGCTGTGGTTCGCGGACGTCGTTCAAATGGCGGTGGATCAGTTCTTCATGCCCGACCTTTCAGAGCTCCTCACTCAAGGTCAACTTTGCCATCCCAATTTACAAACGCTAACTTTGACGGCTTGGCTGCTGAAACCTCCATCCTAACAGTTAAGGGTTTGACATCCTCGGTGGTCAGCACTATGATCCAGGCTATGAAGAAATCCTCTTCTATGATTTACTACAGGATTTGGCATGCTTATATTGCCTGGTGTGAGTCTAAGTCTTTTCCTTTCATTCTCCATTTCTAGGATTCTGGAATTTTTACAGCATGGTCTGGATTCGGGTCTACTACTGTGTACCCTCAAAGGACAAGTTTCTGCCTTGGCAATTTTTTTTTCCAAAGATCTTTTGCTACTCACAGACTTGTTAAAACTTTCTTCCAGGGAGTCACTCATGTACGTCCACCACGTAAGCCTCTGCTACCGGTCTGGGATTTGAACTTGGTGCTTTCTGCTCTACAGGGTCCACCTTTCGAGCCCCTATGTGATGCTGCTTTGTCTATTTTGACTATTAAAGTGGTCTTTTTGGTTGCTATCACTTCGGTGTGTCGCATTTCTGAGCTGGCGGCGCTTTCGATGAAACCTCCTTATTTTGAGCAGCATCAGGATAAGGTGGTATTGCGTCTTAAGCCGGAATTCTTGCCCAAGGTTGTATTTGCCTTTCATCTGAATGAGGACATTGTTTTACCTTCCATGTTTCCTATTGTCCTGCTCCTACAAATTCCAAGGAAAGGAACCTTCATTCTCTGGATGTGGTCAGGGCACTCAAGTATTATTTGGTCGCTACTGAGTCATTTTGGAAGTCTGATTCTCTTTTTGTCCTTCCTTCCGGACCTAGGAAGGGCTTGCCTTCAGCCAAATCCACTATCAGTAAGTGGATTAGACAGGCGGTGGTACAAGCATACTCTGCCAAGGGGAAGGAACCCCCTTTCCGTGTTACAGCTCACTCTACTAGGGCTATTGGTTCCTCTTGGGCTTTCCAGCACCAGGCTTCTGTTGAACAGGTTTGTAAGGCCGCTACTTGTCTTCGGTTCATACCTTTTCTAAGTTTTACAAAATTGATGTTAGGGCCTCGGCTGGCGCCGTTTTTGGCCGTAAGGCGCTTCAGGCATTAGTGGTTTGAACTGCCTGCCGTTGCTCTCTGGGGATCCCACCCTTATTTTTTGGACGCTGCTGTTGGATGTCCCACATGTGAAGAATAAGAAATGAAGCAAGACGTGCTGTACACCTGGAAAAATACAATTCTGTGATTACTCACCTGTAGAATTGTTTTTACGGTGTACAGCACGTCTTGCTTCATCCCACCCTTGTTATCATTGTTCTCTGTTGCCTTGTTATGGTGATTTTGTTGAGAGAGTTTTATCTATACGGCTGTGTTATTTATTAACATGGTTCTTGCCTCCCGGCTTCTGGCATACTGCTTTCAAACACTGGGGTATTCTGGGTAATTCCGGCCTTATATGGCCGGGGGGGGGGCAACAAGTCTTCCTGCAGTCGACTACGCCACCTGGTGGTGGATTACCCACATGTGAAGAATAAGAAATGAAGCAAGACGTGCTGTACACCGTAAAAACAATTCTACAGGTGAGTAATCACAGAATTGTATTTTCTCCCTTGCTTTTCTTAATCAGACACGATCCATGCCGGGTTTACAGGACCCCAGTCCACATTCCCAGTCCTCTACGGGTTTTTCCCTTAATCCCAGTTCTTACACAGGTGATGAGGCTAATTGCAAGGAAGCCTAATAAAAGGAGCCGCTGAGGCTTACAGTGTGGTGTTGGATAGACTGGGATGAGGAACCTGTGCCTTACTGCTCCCAATACTGACAGTGCTGAATTGCAGCCGAAGGACTTTATGTGTTATCTGTTCTTGGAACCTGTGGATTAACAGCCTGGACTTGTATCCCCCGAAAGAGGACCTGTTATATCAAGGACATTGCTAAAGTTGGTGAGGTAACCGCTTGCTATACTGCACTGTACCCTGCATTATACTCTGAAGTTAAGAGATTTTGCCTGTTGGAATTTTTTTTCAATAAATTGCTTATTATTTGACTAAGAACGGTCTTCAGAGTCATTGGCCCCAGATCCTGATAATATTTATATATATTTATATATATTTATTTTTTCTTCAGATGATTGAATGGTTGCTTACATTTCGCCTTCCCATGTATATAATGTAAATCCCGGCTGGCACCATCTGTGTGACCTGCTGTACAATCATCCACATGGGATTATTCATCTGGCAGATGAGGTTGAGTTGGATTTGCATAATCATTAGTATCAGTATCATTACACTACAGAGGATCAATGTGCTCATCACTGGCCACCATCCTGGATTTACCGCCATAATTATATCATGGGTGCTGGGTGCGGGTCTCTAATAATGTGTAAGTCCAGCATATGTCCCATCATTCCTTTGCCTCCCTCTGGAATTCCATGACCTATTCCAGATCCGATGGCCCTGGCCCTTAATCCCGGCCAGCTTTATACGATGGGTGAGGAGGGGGCACTGCCTGCTGCTATGGTAGAGGCACAGCATGGCACATACCTATATGGGGCAGCAGCAGCACCATAGGATGGGTGAGGAGGGGGCACTGCCTGCTGCTATGGTAGAGGCACAGCATGGCACATCCCTGTATGGGACAGCAGCAGCACCATAGGATGGGTGAGGAGGGGGCACTGCCTGCTGCTATGGTAGAGGCACAGCATGGCACATACCTGTATGGGACAGCAGCAGCACCATAGGATGGGTGAGGAGGGGGTAGATTATTTTTCCATTCTGTACCAAGCGCTATTTTGCCTAATAACTGCCCTGCTCACATTAACTCCTCACAGGCTACTTTCCATAATTCAGGGTATGGGTAAGTAGATTGGGTTCAATCTTATATTCAGTTTCAGGTCAAAGTTTAAAAGATTCCACAGCTGGCCGCTGTCTTCCCCCCCCCAGGGAATCCCTAATCGGGATGCCCTGCTGTGTGAAACCCACAGGTCACCCATGCGCACTTAGCTTTCCCCGGTCCAACGGCGCATGCGCAGGCTCTCGTCCAATGAGAACCGCCCACGGAACTGACGTAATTTCGGCAGGCGTCTTTCATTGTTGTCCATGAGACCCGTATACCAGTTTCACAGGGCTTCACAGTCTGCCAATTCACTTGTGGCAAGATTGTGACATTAACCCCTGGCCCCATTACCTGCCTCCCCAAAGGCCATGGGGGCAGAAGAGCCCATGGTCCGTGGGCTATGCGGGCTAGTAGCCTTGGGTTATCAGACCTGTATAACTGGTGCCCGGGCTGGTTTTAATAGATATGGGAGAGCTCACTTTTTTAACATTTTTAAAGGGTAATCATTTAAAAATAAAAAAATTGACATAGGGTTCCCCCACTTCAAGAGGGGGGAACCCCGTGCAGTTTTAGATGTTTTAAAATCTTTTATATTGCAGGCCGGCCACTGCTGGGTTGTGTTCTGCTTTAAAGTGGACCAAAACCCAGCATTTTGACTATCCTGGGCTTTGGTCCTTGCCTCCGGGGCACCTCAATTGGGGGAGGCCCCGCTGCGTGAAATCCCCTGGGTGGCCTGATCTCACTTAGCCTTCCCTGGTCCTACGGTGCATGCTCAGCCTCTCGTCCAGTCAGCGCGCTCGGATCCGCTCCCGCCCCTTCGTCTAAGCTCATCTAAGCTCAGCAGGTCTGAGCGCGCTTCGCGGCCACATCCCTCGCTACCCTCTAACAGGGCGTTAGAGGCGTGGGCACGCGTCCTGCTGGAGGGATAGCGGGGATGCGGTCGCAGCTCGTGCGTGCGCTGTTGGACCAGAAAGCAAGGTAAGTGTATGGGGCACCCTGGGGGGTTTCACACAGTGGGACGTTACGATTTTGGATGCCCCGGGGGGGCAGGGAACTGATCAGCCTGGGAATCTTATAGAGTCCCATTCCGATCCGCATGGGTTTTGGTCCACTTTAAAAGAGCACAATCACCCAAAAAATAGTCTAATAATAAACATTTGCATAAATATGTTAGATACACCACCTGCATCAAAGAAAGCGATCCCTAGCACATCGCAATCAATGGTGAGCTACAATACATTCCTACTACAATGTAACAGCGGGGCGCGAGACCCACCAATTTTCAAGATAATTTGGCTCCCTGCGGGAGGTTAGGTGAGTATCTTCTAGGTTTACCTGTGCATTAATGCTTCAATTTGAAAGATCTGCCAAAGAAATATAGAAACCTACCACATCCTCGGCAGACAGGGGCGCGTGCAGCCGGGCTTGGCACAGGTAAGCTCGCCCGTAATACTGGTTGGGGGGAGGATTGCTGTTGAAGTACATCTGCAGGCAGTCTGCGCTCACTGCGCCATCTCCAAGCTGCGACAGGGAAAGCACAATTATTCATTCATTAATCATCGGTGAGCCCTCCATTAGAGACATACTCACCTTTTCCTATTAGAGCTAGGAAACAGCTGCACACGTGTGGTAGCCGCATCTCTTCTGACAGCTGTGCAGGCATCACATAGTTGTTCCATTAATGATTTTGGCTTCCTATGGTTCTAATATTAAAGGGGCGTCCCAAATCAGGATACCTCAGGGGCCCCCGTTAAAAGGTCTTTAAAAACCTGCCTGTGGGAAAAGAAAATGCTGGACTTTGCTTCAGGGAGCCACCATTAAAAGGGATCTAAATTCAGGTTTAAAAAGGAAAATTAAAATAGACCAAAACTTAGGATTTTGACTATCCTGTGTTTTAGTCCTTGCCCCCCCAGAAACCCCCCAGATTGCCGAAACAAACTCACCGCTTCCTGGTCCTGCGGCCGCTCATCCAATCAGTGTGCTCGGAGCCGCTAATGTCCCTTAGTCTAAGCCTTTGTCTAAGGTGAGCAGCATCTGGCGAAGTGGGAAGATGTGAGGTGGGAAGAAGTGGCCAGATGTGAGGTGGGAGGAAGTGGGCAGAGGTGAGGTGGGAAGAAGTGGCCAGATGTGAGGTGGGAGGAAGTGGCCAGATGTGAGGTGGGAGGAAGTGGCCAGATGTGAGGTGGGAGGAAGTGGCCAGATGTGAGGTGGGAGGAAGTGGCCAGATGTGAGGTGGGAGGAAGTGGCCAGATGTGAGGTGGGAGGAAGTGGCCAGATGTGAGGTGGGAAGAAGTGGCCAGATGTGAGGTGGGAGGAAGTGGCCAGATGTGAGGTGGGAAGAAGTGGCCAGACGTGAGGTGGGAGGAAGTGGCCAGATGTGAGGTGGGAAGAAGTGGCCAGATGTGAGGTGGCCTAAGGTGAGGAGAGTAGAGGTGGAAACAAGTGGGCAGATGTAAGGTGGGCAGGCGTGAGGTGGCTTGAGGTGAGGAGAGTAGAGGTCAGGTGGGAAGAAGTGGGCTCAGGTGAGGAGAGCTGTGGTGAGAGGTGGAAAGAAGTGGGCAGAGTTGAGGAGAGCAGAGGTGAGCTGGGAAGAGCTGAGGTGGCCTGAGGTGAGGAGAGTAGAGGTGAGGTGGGAAGAGGTGGGCTTAGGTGAGGAGATCACAGGTGAGAGCTGGAAAGAAGTGGGCAGCGGTGAGGTGCGAAGAAGTGGGCAGAGGTGAGGTGCGAAGAAATGGGCAGAGGTGAGGTGTGAAGAAATGGGCAGATGTGAGGTGACCTGAGGTGAAGAAAGTAGAGGTGAGGTGGGAAGAAGTGGGCATATGTGAGGTGACCTGAGGTGAGGAGAGTAGAGGTGAGGTGGGAAGAAGTGGGCAGATGTGAGGTGACCCGAGGTGAGGAGAGTAGAGGTGAGGTGGGAAGAAATGGGCAGATGTGAGGTGACCCGAGGTGAGGTGGGAAGAAATGGGCAGATGTGAGGTGACCTGAGGTGAGGTGGGAAGAAATGGGCAGATGTGAGGTGACCTGAGGTGAGGAGAGTAGAGGTGAGGTGGGAAGAAATGGGCAGATGTGAGGTGACCCGAGGTGAGGAGAGTAGAGGTGAGGTGGGAAGAAATGGGCAGATGTGAGGTGACCCGAGGTGAGGAGAGTAGAGGTGAGGTGGGAAGAAATGGGCAGATGTGAGGTGACCCGAGGTGAGGTGGGAAGAAATGGGCAGATGTGAGGTGACCTGAGGTGAGGAGGGCAGAGATGATAGGTGGAAAGAGGTGGGCATAGGTGAGGTGGGAAGAAGTGGGCAGATGTGAGGTGGCCTGAGGTGAGGAGAGTAGAGGTGAGGTGGGAAGAAATGGGCAGATGTGAGGTGACCTGAGGTGAGGAGAGTAGAGGTGAGGTGGGAAGAGGTGGGCTTGGGTGAGGAGAGCACAGCTGAGAGGTGGGAAGAAGTGGGTTCAAGTGAGGAGAGTAGAGGTGGTGAAAAAAAGTGGGCAGAGGTGAGGAGAGTAAGGGTTAGGGAAGAAGTGGGCAGAGGTGAGATGGGAAGACAGTATAGGTAAGGTTAATGAAATGGACAGGGGTGAGGCAGGAGAAGGAGAGGTGGACTGAGGTGAGGTGAGAGGAGGAGAGGCAGGCAGAGGCGGGCAGAGCTAAGTAGGGGTGAGTAGCTGTGGGTAGAGGTAGGCCGAGGTTCCAGGGGGCAGGTTGTGCATCCCCTATATTGAATTAGCAGCAGCACAGAGATGAGCTATTTATAGCCCTCAGTGGCGCTGTCCTTTATACGAGTCCCCTGTGGTGAAGGTCCTGCAGATGTGGAACACGTTGCACTCACCTCATACGCCCGCTCGGCGCACAGGACGTACAAGTCGGCGCTGAAGGTTTCTGGGGCATCCCTGGCTGATCTCTCCCGGTTGGCGGCTTTAATTAATTTGAAGGCCCCGAGCAGGGCAGCGGCATCTTGGCAAAGAGAGAAAACAGGAGAACCTGAAACATCTGTCAGTGCAGCAATTAAGAGTCAGGGGGAGTGCGGCCGCTGCACGCTGCCACACACTGTCATTACCAGAGCGAGAGGAGAGGATGGGGGGCACCGACTATACAGGAAAAGGAGGACACCATAAAGCACACCTAAACCGCTCTGCCAGCTCCGTGCCAAGGAGAGTCCTGCTTGAAAGGGAGGCTGTGTTCCAAATTATTACGCAAATGATATTTTCCTAAATGCTGGAGGAAATGCCAGTCAGGATAACGTTCCCGTCATCAGACGTTTTATTGGACAGACCTCCCACTGAGAAATGTTATCAGACATTAAAATACCCAGAATGCACTGCTCCAAAAGCTATTTAGAACACACTTCCTAACTGCTTTGATGTGAGCTACCTCCCCCCCATATATCTTTCACTTCAGTATAGTCTAAAGTTTCTGAATAGGGTTAAGGAGGTATCATTGCAGCATAAGATGTGTCCTTGCCCTCCTTTACAGCCGTGATGTGTCCTCACCCTCCTTTACAGCCGTGGTGTGTCCTCACCCTCCTTTATAGCCGTGGTGTGTCCTCACCCTCCTTTATAGCCGTGGTGTGTCCTCACCCTCCTTTACAGCCGTGGTGTGTCCTCACCCTCCTTTACAGCCGTGGTGTGTCCTCACCCTCCTTTACAGCCGTGGTGTGTCCTCACCCTCCTTTAGAGTCGTGGTGTGTCCTCACCCTCCTTTACAGCCGTGGTGTGTCCTCACCCTCCTTTACAGCCGTGGTGTGTCCTCACCCTCCTTTACAGCCGTGGTGTGTCCTCACCCTCCTTTACAGCCGTGGTGTGTCCTCACCCTCCTTTACAGCCGTGGTGTGTCCTCACCCTCCTTTACAGCCGTGGTGTGTCCTCACCCTCCTTTACAGCCGTGGTGTGTCCTCACCCTCCTTTACAGCCGTGTTGTGTCCTCACCCTCCTTTACAGCCGTGGTGTGTCCTCACCCTCTTTACAGCCGTGGTGTGTCCTCACCCTCCTTTACAGCCGTGGTGTGTCCTCACCCTCCTTTACAGCCGTGGTGTGTCCTCACCCTCCTATACAGCCGTGATGTGTCCTCAGCCTCCTGTATAGCCGTGATGTGTCCTCACCCTCCTTTACAGCCGTGGTGTGTCCCCACCCTCTTTTACAGACGTGATGTGTCCCCACCCTCTTTTACAGACGTGATGTGTCCCCACCCTCCTTTACAGTCGTGATGTGTCCTCACCCTCCTTTACAGCCGTGATGTGTCCCCACCCTCTTTTACAGACGTGATGTGTCCCCACCCTCCTTTACAGCCGTGATGTGTCCCCACCCTCTTTTACAGCTGTGATGTGTCCCCACCCTCCTTTACAGCCGTGATGTGTCCCCACCCTCTTTTACAGACGTGATGTGTCCCCACCCTCCTTTATAGCCGTGATGTGTCCCCACCCTCTTTTACAGTCGTGATGTGTCCTCACCCTCCTTTACAGCCGTGATGTGTCCCCACCCTCTTTTACAGCCGTGATGTGTCCCCACCCTCCTTTACAGCCGTGATGTGTCCCCACCCTCTTTTACAGCCGTGATGTGTCCCCACCCTCCTTTACAGCCGTGATGTGTCCCCACCCTCCTTTACAGCCGTGATGTGTCCCCACCCTCTTTTACAGACGTGATGTGTCCTCACCCTCCTTTACAGCCGTGATGTGTCCCCACCCTCTTTTACAGCCGTGATGTGTCCCCACCCTCCTTTACAGCCGTGATGTGTCCCCACCCTCCTTTACAGCCGTGATGTGTCCCCACCCTCTTTTACAGTCGTGATGTGTCCTCACCCTCCTTTACAGCCGTGATGTGTCCCCACCCTCTTTTACAGACGTGATGTGTCCCCACCCTCCTTTACAGCCGTGATGTGTCCCCACCCTCCTTTACAGCCGTGATGTGTCCCCACCCTCCTTTACAGCCGTGATGTGTCCCCACCCTCTTTTACAGTCGTGATGTGTCCTCACCCTCCTTTACAGCCGTGATGTGTCCCCACCCTCCTTTACAGCCGTGATGTGTCCCCACCCTCCTTTACAGCCGTGATGTGTCCCCACCCTCTTTTACAGTCGTGATGTGTCCTCACCCTCCTTTACAGCCGTGATGTGTCCCCACCCTCCTTTACAGTGGTGATGTGTCCTCATCCTCCTTTACAGCCGTGATGTGTCCCCACCCTCCTTTACAGTCGTGATGTGTCCCCACCCTCCTTTACAGCCGTGATGTGTCCTCACCCTCCTATACAGACGTGATGTGTCCTCACCCTCCTATACAGCCGTGATGTGTCCTCACCCTCCTTTACAGCCGTGATGTGTCCTCACCCTCCTTTACAGCCGTGATGTGTCCCCACCCTCTTTTACAGACGTGATGTGTCCCCACCCTCTTTTACAGACGTGATGTGTCCCCACCCTCCTTTACAGTCGTGATGTGTCCTCACCCTCCTTTACAGCCGTGATGTGTCCCCACCCTCTTTTACAGACGTGATGTGTCCCCACCCTCCTTTACAGCCGTGATGTGTCCTCACCCTCCTATACAGACGTGATGTGTCCTCACCCTCCTATACAGCCGTGATGTGTCCTCACCCTCCTTTACAGCCGTGATGTGTCCTCACCCTCCTTTACAGCCGTGATGTGTCCCCACCCTCTTTTACAGACGTGATGTGTCCCCACCCTCTTTTACAGACGTGATGTGTCCCCACCCTCCTTTACAGTCGTGATGTGTCCTCACCCTCCTTTACAGCCGTGATGTGTCCCCACCCTCTTTTACAGCCGTGATGTGTCCCCACCCTCCTTTACAGCCGTGATGTGTCCCCACCCTCCTTTACAGCCGTGATGTGTCCCCACCCTCTTTTACAGTCGTGATGTGTCCTCACCCTCCTTTACAGCCGTGATGTGTCCCCACCCTCTTTTACAGACGTGATGTGTCCCCACCCTCCTTTACAGCCGTGATGTGTCCCCACCCTCCTTTACAGCCGTGATGTGTCCCCACCCTCCTTTACAGCCGTGATGTGTCCCCACCCTCTTTTACAGTCGTGATGTGTCCTCACCCTCCTTTACAGCCGTGATGTGTCCCCACCCTCCTTTACAGCCGTGATGTGTCCCCACCCTCCTTTACAGCCGTGATGTGTCCCCACCCTCTTTTACAGTCGTGATGTGTCCTCACCCTCCTTTACAGCCGTGATGTGTCCCCACCCTCCTTTACAGTGGTGATGTGTCCTCATCCTCCTTTACAGCCGTGATGTGTCCCCACCCTCCTTTACAGTCGTGATGTGTCCCCACCCTCCTTTACAGCCGTGATGTGTCCTCACCCTCCTATACAGACGTGATGTGTCCTCACCCTCCTATACAGCCGTGATGTGTCCTCACCCTCCTTTACAGCCGTGATGTGTCCTCACCCTCCTTTACAGCCGTGATGTGTCCCCACCCTCTTTTACAGACGTGATGTGTCCCCACCCTCTTTTACAGACGTGATGTGTCCCCACCCTCCTTTACAGTCGTGATGTGTCCTCACCCTCCTTTACAGCCGTGATGTGTCCCCACCCTCTTTTACAGACGTGATGTGTCCCCACCCTCCTTTACAGCCGTGATGTGTCCTCACCCTCCTATACAGACGTGATGTGTCCTCACCCTCCTATACAGCCGTGATGTGTCCTCACCCTCCTTTACAGCCGTGATGTGTCCTCACCCTCCTTTACAGCCGTGATGTGTCCCCACCCTCTTTTACAGACGTGATGTGTCCCCACCCTCTTTTACAGACGTGATGTGTCCCCACCCTCCTTTACAGTCGTGATGTGTCCTCACCCTCCTTTACAGCCGTGATGTGTCCCCACCCTCTTTTACAGACGTGATGTGTCCCCACCCTCCTTTACAGCCGTGATGTGTCCTCACCCTCCTATACAGACGTGATGTGTCCTCACCCTCCTATACAGCCGTGATGTGTCCCCACCCTCCTTTACAGCCGTGATGTGTCCTCACCCTCCTTTACAGCCGTGATGTGTCCCCACCCTCTTTTACAGACGTGATGTGTCCCCACCCTCCTTTACAGTCGTGATGTGTCCTCATCCTCCTTTACAGCCGTGATGTGTCCCCACCCTCTTTTACAGACGTGATGTGTCCCCACCCTCTTTTACAGACGTGATGTGTCCCCACCCTCCTTTACAGTCGTGATGTGTCCTCACCCTCCTTTACAGCCGTGATGTGTCCCCACCCTCTTTTACAGACGTGATGTGTCCCCACCCTCCTTTACAGTGGTGATGTGTCCTCATCCTCCTTTACAGCCGTGATGTGTCCCCACCCTCCTTTACAGTCGTGATGTGTCCTCACCCTCCTTTACAGCTGTGATGTGTCCCCACCCTCTTTTACAGCCGTGATGTGTCCCGACCCTCCTTTACAGTTGTGATGTGTCCTCACCCTCCTTTACAGCCGTGATGTGTCCTCACCCTCCTTTACAGCCGTGATGTGTCCCCACCCTCTTTTACAGACGTGATGTGTCCCCACCCTCTTTTACAGACGTGATGTGTCCCCACCCTCCTTTACAGCCGTGATGTGTCCTCACCCTCCTTTACAGCCGTGATGTGTCCTCACCCTCCTTTACAGCCGTGATGTGTCCTCACCCTACTTTACAGCCGTGATGTGTCCTCACCCTACTTTACAGCCATGATGTGTCCTCACCCTCCTTTACAGCTGTGATGTGTCCTCACCCTCCTTTACAGCCGTGATGTGTCCTCACCCTACTTTACAGCCATGATGTGTCCTCACCCTCCTTTAGAGCCGTAGGGCTTATATTTCACGTATTAGCAAAAAAATGCTGAAAAATCTTATTAAGGCTTATTTTCAGGGAAACGGGGTATGTCAACTCACTTAAAGGGAAACTGAAATGTGCTTGCTGTTGTCAAACTGCTGTGTCACCCAATGAGGACAGCCAGCCCCCTCCCCCAACCCTGGTCATGCAGGCCCCTCTACTGTTGTGTCCCATTTCACAGGGGTATTATTGTGAGGAAGTTACCCTGCTGGTGTCCAGCTGCAGAGAGGTGCTGTCTAATGATCCCATCCATGGCGCTCTCAGGCTTTCAGTCTTCTTACACTGCAACAACAAGCAGACATGTTTCCAAATTACAGACATACCTCCTATGTGTCCCTGATTTGGAGGGACTGTCCCTCTTTTGAATTCATGGCCCCCCTTTTTCTCGTTGTTCTCATTTGTCCCTCTTTGAGGTGTAACATGCAGATCTGCAGCAATAAATCATTAATTTGCCTATTTAAAGTGTTTCTATTGTTGTAACTGTTACACCATCTCCTATCCATCCCTCAATGAGGAGGCGTGGCCTAATTTTACCCAACAGTAGATTCAAAGCCCGACTCCACACAAAAATAAACATCTCCCCCTCTAATCCTCTAT
This sequence comes from Gastrophryne carolinensis, assembly GCA_027917425.1. Lineage (NCBI taxonomy): Eukaryota > Metazoa > Chordata > Amphibia > Anura > Microhylidae > Gastrophryne > Gastrophryne carolinensis. The sequence goes on from CM051235.1 coordinate 608,866,171, forward strand.
TACAGGTACACCTTCCACCAAGTCTAGACGTCTCCAACAACAGCACACAGTGCCGGACTGGCCCACGGAAGCACCAGAGAATCCTCCGGTGGCCCCCAGACACTGACCCAGAGCCACCATCAGGGGCAGTACTTAAACCGGACCTTCAGCATGATTTATTGAAAAGCCCAAACCCTTCATCATCCCCAGCATCTAAAATTAATATATTTTAAGTTTTTAGTCACTTCTTCTTTATTCTTTCCCCCACTGGGCTGCAACTCTGTTCAGGACTTTAGGATACGGGCGCCGCCATCTTTACCCAGAAGTATCACACTTACTGAGGAGAGGAGAGTGGGATAAAGTACAGGGGGCAGGTTATAGCTGTGCTTTGCTCAGACAGAGCTTAGCTGGGGTCAGGAAAAGGTCAGCAATCCCAGAATGCAGAGCAGCACAGTCAGAAGGCACTTCATGTTTTCAGGCTGCCTGATGCTCCATGAGCCGCCATCTTGGATGTTTAAAGGCTCATAACATGCAGTAGATGCAGGTAGGATGTTTTTTTATGTGAGCAATCTGTATGTACAGGGTGTGGGAAACATATAAGATAGGCTCTTATTCAGGGTGAGGGTCCGGATTAATGTGAGCAATCTGTATGTACAGGGTGTGGGAAACATATAAGATAGACTCTTATTCAGGGTGAAGGTCCGGATTAATGTGAGCAATCTGTATGTACAGGGTGTGGGAAACATATAAGATAGGCTCTTATTCAGGGTGAAGGTCCGCTTTAAGTCTCAAGACTAACACAGTGTTCTCTGAGGGTGTTAGTTTATTCAGTAGATTGTATTTGCAATTGGTCAATAAACATCATAGTGTATATGTTTATAATGTAATTGTGTTTTAGCTGAAGGAAGGGACCAAAATTTCCTCTGGTGGGCCCCAAAATTAAGAAAAAGCAAGAGAGTCACTGGGGATCGATGGGAGAAAAATAAGGGCACTAATTTTTTAGTATGATACTTACCTGCCCTCACCCTGTCATGTACCTGTGCAGTCCGGGAGGCCACAGGCACAGGTTTAGGCATATATAAGAAATTAGGGTCAGGTTTAGGGACAATGCAGGGAATTAGGGTCAGGTTTAGGTACTGTAGAAGAATTAAGGTCAGGTTTAGGAACAGTGCGGGGAATTAGGGTCAGGTTTAGGGACAGCGCAGGAAATAAGTGTCAGGTTTATAAACTGTGGATGCGTTAGGGTCAGGTTTAGGGACAGTGCAGGAAATTAGGGTCAAGTTTAGGGACTGTGGATGAATTAGGGTCAGGTTTAGGGACAGTGCAGGAAATTAGGGTCAAGTTTAGGGACTGTGGATGAATTAGGGTCAGGTTTAGGCATACATAAGGAATTAGGGGCAGGTTTAGAGATTGTGTAATCGTTTAGGGTCAGGTTTAGGGACAGTGCAGGGAATTAGGGTCAGGTTTAGGCATATATAAGGAATTGGGGTCAGGTTCAGGGGAAGAGAATTAGGGAAATTAGGGTCAAGTTTGGGGAAAGCGCAGAGAATTAGGGTCAAGTTTAGGGACTGTGTATGAATTATGGTCAGGTTTAGGGACAGCACAGGAAATTAGGGTCAGGTTTAGGGACAGCGCAGGGAATTAGGGTCAGGTTTAGGGACAGCGCAGGGAATTAGGGTCAGGTTTAGGGACAGTGCATAGAATTAGGGTCAAGTTTAGAGACAGTGCAGGAAATTAAGGTCAGGTTTAGGCATCTATAAGGAATTGGGGTCAGGTTTAGGGACAGCGCAGGAAGGGTCAGGTTTAGGGACTGTGGATGAATTAGGGTCACGTTTAGTGACAGTGCAGAAAATTAGGGTCAGGTTTAAGGACTGTGGATGAATTAGGGTCACGTTTAGCGACAGTGCAGGAAATTAGGGTCAGGTTTAGGGACTGTGGATGAATTAGGGTCACGTTTAGTGACAGTGCAGAAAATTAGGGTCAGGTTTAAGGACTGTGGATGAATTAGGGTCACGTTTAGCGACAGTGCAGGAAATTAGGGTCAGGTTTAGGGATTGTGGATGAATTAGGGTCACGTTTAGCGACAGTGCAGGAAATTAGGGTCAGGTTTAGGGACTGTGGATGAATTAGGGTCACGTTTAGCGGCAGTGCAGGAAATTAGGGCCAGGTTTAGGCATATATAAGGAATTAGGGTCAGGTTTAGGGACAGCGCAGAGAATTAGGGTCAAGTTTAGGGACTGTGTATGATTTATGGTCAGGTTTAGGGACAGTGCAGGAAATTAGGGTCAGGTTTAGGCATATATAAGGGATTAGGATCAGGTTTAGGGACAGCGCAGAAAATTAGGGTCAAGTTTAGGGACTGTGCAGGAAATTAGGATCAGGTTTAGGCATATATAATGAATTAGTGTCAGGTTTAGGGAGTGTGTATGAATTTGGGTCAGGTTTAGGGACAGCGCAGGAAATAAGTATCAGGTTTATGGACCGTGGATGAGTTCGGGTCAGGTTTAGGGACAGTGCAGGGAATTAGGGTCAGGTCTAGGAACAGTGCAGGGAATTAGGGTCAGGTTTATGGACCGTGGATAAATTAGGGTCAGGTTTATGGACCGTGGATAAATTAGGGTCAGGTTTATGGACCGTGGATAAATTAGGGTCAGGTTTGGGGACAATGCAGGAAATTAGGGTCAGGTCTAGGGACAGTGCAGGAAATTAGGGTCAGGTTTAGGTACTATGGATGAATTAGGGTCAGGTTTATGGACAGTGCAGGAGATTAGGGACATGTTTAGGGACCGTGGATGAATTACGTGACACACACTTCTGTTTCAGCGACTGAGAAAACATCAGTGTGGAACTACAAGTCCCAGCAGGCTGCCTGAGCGCCATACCCCAGCGGCGCTGCAGTCCTATGGCGCACACACATACCGGCGCCCGCACACTTACCTGCAGTTCCACAAGCCGATCGCCGAACACAGTGGCCGCACCAACATAAACATCACGGTAACCACGGCAACGGGACGCGCAGCCTCCTACAGGAGCCGCACTGGATCAAACTTCCCCGCGGCTGCTTTTGTTACCGCCTTTTTAAGCCTACACAAACACTGAAGCAACCATACCTCCAAACAGTCCCTGATTTAGAGGGACTGTCCTTATTTTGAGACCATGCCCCCTTTGTTCTCTTTTGTCCCTCTTTGAGGTGTAACACGCAGATCTGCATCAATAAACAATTTATTTGTCTATTCAAAGTGCTTATATTGTTGTAACTGTTACATTCTATCTCCTATCCATCCCTCAATGAGGGGGCGTGGCTTCATTTGACACTTGTCCCTCTTTCCCACCCTGAAATGTTGGTAGGTATGCATACACGCCTTTGGGAAATCAATGGGGAGATTATTTATATCGATCTGTAAATAAAGAGGGACACTTGAGGGGTATGAGCAGAGGATTATGGGTAAAGCCAGGCACTTTTTGGGGTAAATATTTAAAGCATACCTAACAACTTTTGGGTGGGAAAGAGGGACAATTAGTAAATTAGGCTAGGCCCCCTCATTGGGGATGGCTAGGAGAGGATAGGATGTAGCAGTTACAACAATAGAAACACTTTAAATAGGCAAATTAATCATTTATTGCTGCAGATCTGCATGTTACACCTCAAAGAGGGACAAATGAGAACGAGGGACGGGGACATGGAGTCAAAATAGGGACAGTCCCTCCAAATCAGGGACACTTGGGAGGTATGTCCTTAATGGGTGTGGCCTCATTTGACACATGTCCCTCCTTCCCACCCTGAAAAGTTGGGAGGTATGCATGCACTGCCTTTGGGAAATCAATAGGGCAATTATTTATGCCAATCTGTAAATAAGAGCAAAATAGGGACACTTGAGGGGTATGAGCAGAGGATTATGGGTAAAGTCAGCTTTTTGGGATAAATATTTAAAGCATACCTAGCAACTTTTCAGGGTGGGAAAGAGGGACATTTGTTAAATTAGGCCACGCCCCCTCGTTGATAAGGTGTAACAGTTACAGCAGTATAAACACTTTGAATAGGCAAATGAATCATTTATTGCTGCAGATCTGCATGTTACACCTCAAAGAGGGACAGCAGAGAACAACAAGGGACAGGGGGACACAGACTCAAAAGAAGGACAGTCCCTCCAAATCAGGGACACTTGTGCATAACCCCCAAGTGTCCCATGATTTGGAGGGACTGTCCCTCTTTTGAGCCTGTGTCCCCCCGCTTATTGTTTTTCTCCTTTGCCCCTCTTTGAGGTGTAACATGCAGATCTGCAGCAATAAATGATTCCTATCTATCCCTCAATGAGGGGGTGTGGCTTCATTTAACAATTGTCCCTCTTTCCCACCCTGAAAAGTTGGAAGGTATGCCTTTGCCCTGTCTCCCACACCAATGTAAACATTGGGGATCCGCATCCCCAGCATCTCTGGGCCGAGGTACGCTCCCCTTCCAGCCATTCAGATAAGCTGTGGATGGGAGAGATCCCTCGTCTGGTGTATGTGGCCGCCCTCCTCCCGATTGCTGTGCACAGAGCTGTTTACTGACCATTATTATGCGTGGCAAACGGCTCTGATTGGACGAGAGCCCGCGCATGTGCCATAGGACCATGAGAAGGTTAGTTTGTATGGGCGATCTGGGGGGTTCCACACAGCAGGGCGTCCCAAACTGGCCCTATTCTGCTCTTTCAGAATAAAAATAGAATCAAGGTCGATGAATTTGGATCCTTAAAGTGGACCAACACCCAGGATTTTGACTATCCTGGGTTTTGGTCCACTTCGGTGGGGCACCCCGATCGGGGGTGCCCCGCTGTGTGAAACCCCCCAGAAAGCCCCAAAAACTCACCTCTCCCCGCTCCCACGTGACCGCTGCAGCCAATCCCTGCCGGCGGACAAGCGGGAGGCAGCGACGGACAAGAGAGCGTGCCCGCCACCGCCTCCCGCGCGTCACACTTACAGAGCGCCCATTCACATACGGCCGGCGCGGGTGCGCGTCCTGCTAGAGGGACGCGCGGGAGGCGGCGGCAGGCGCCGCTGGATCGAGGAGCAGGTAGGGATTTAGGGGTTTCTGGGGGGTTTCACACAGCGGGGCACCCCCCATCGGGGTGCCCCGCAGTCAGGGAACTGATCGGTCCGGGAATCTTATAGATTCCCGGGCCGATCATGGGAGGGTGTTGGTCCACTTTAAAGTGGACCAAAACCCAGGATTTTAACAATCCTGGGTTTTGGTCCATTCCCCGATTGGGGTGACCCGGATCGGTTGTGCCCCGCTGTGTGAAACCCCCCAGATCACTGAGCCCAACTCCCCTCTTCCCTGTCCTACGGCGCATGCACGGGCGCTCGTCCAATCAGCACGCTCGGATCTGCTGGCGCCACGTCGTCTAAGCATTCATCTAAAGCCAGCGTCGCGGAGGGCTGCATCCCCTGCTTTCCTCTACCCCGGGGCACCCTGATCGGGGGGTGCCCTGCTGTGTGAAATCCCCCAGATCGCTGAGCCCAACTCACCTCTTTCCGGTCCTACGGCGCATGCATGGGCGTTCGGCCAATCAGCACGCTCTGAGCCGCTGACGTCACGTCGTCTAAGCCTTAGTGTAAGGCCAGCAGCTGCGAGCATACTGCCGGCCGCATCCCCCGCTTCCCTCTAACAGGAAGCGTGCCGTACACAAATACCTGGTGCAGGCACGCGCCCTGCTAGAGGGAAGCGGGGATGCGGACACGGCTCGCACATGCGTCGTTGGAGCAGGAAACAAGGTAAGTGTATGGGCGACCTGGGGGGGTTTCACACAGCGGGTCATCACGATTTTGGATGCCCCGGTGGGTTTTGGTTCACTTTAAAATGGACCAAAACCTGAGATTTTTACTATCCCAGGTTTTAGTCCGTTCCCCTGAGGCATCCTGATTTGGGATGCCCCACTGCGTAAGGCTGTGCCGCTCGCCCACTTTTCTTACCTTTCCAACAAGACCACGGCACAGGCCCTGCTTTCCTCCAATCAGCTTTTATCAATGGCCTTGATTCAATAAGAGTTGAAAAAAATTCTCATGGTAGTAAAAAATTCAATTCGTGAGAAAAAAGCCTGAGAATGTCACTGTTACTGAATCACCAGATAAAAAGACAATGAAAGTCAATGGCAGCTTTTACTACAGTGTAGAAAGGAGGAAACAGTTCTCTACTTTTCTTAGGAGTAAAAAAGTGCCATTGACTTTCATTGTCTTTTTATCTGGTGATTCAGTAACAGTGACATTCTCAGGCTTTTTTCTCATGAATGGAATTTTTTTACTACCATGAGAATTTTTGTCTACTCTTATTGAATCGAGGCCAATGTGCGGCTGGTGAAAAGGAATGGAAGCCTATTCGCTCACCTGATCAGCACGTGGGACCTCCTGCGTCACTAAATTGTGCGCGGCCACACCAGCCATGCGCTGTGGGCTCATTGGCGAGGTAAGCACATCTGGAGACAGCAGGACATCCCAAATTGGGATGCCCCAGGGGCAGAATGCAAACCGGACCTAGGGTCTTATGGACACTAGCCCTGGCTGTGGTCCACTTTAAAGTGGACCAAAACCCACTGCGATCTGCCCGCGAATCTATAACAATGATTCCCTCCCCCGGGGCATCCAAAATTGGGATGCCTCGCTGTGTGAACCCCCCAGGTCGCCCCATTCACTTACCTTTTTTTACGGTCCAATGGCGCATGCGTGAGCCACGGCCGCATCCCCGCTATCCCTCTAGCAGGGCGTGTGCCCGCATCAGGCATCTGTGAATGGCCGACACGGGTACGCTCCCTGTTAGAGGGTAGCAGGCGCGGCTCGGGCATGCGTCGTTGGACCGGAAAAGAAGGTGAGTTTATGGGCGACCTGGGGGGTTTCACACAGCGGGGCATTCCGATTTTGTATGCCCCAGGGGAGGAAATCGATCTTATAGATTCCCGGGCAGATCGCAGTGGGTTTTGGTCCACTTTAAAGTGTACCACAGCCGGACCAGCAAATATAAGACCCTAGGTCTGCTTTGCATTTCACCCCTGGGGCATCCCGATTTGGGATGTCCTACTGTCGCCAGATGTGCTTACCTTGCCGTGCGCCTTAGACGAAGGGACGTCAGTGGCTCCTAGCGCGCTGATTGGACAAACAGCTGTACATGCGTCATAGTATCGGGAAGAGGTGAGTTTGTTTCGGCAACTTGGGGGGTTTCACACAGCGGGGCATCGCCATTGGGGTGCCCCGGGGGGAGGGAATCGATTAGCACCTATAAGATTCCTGGGCCGATCGTCATGGGTTTTGGTCCATTTTAAAGTTGACCACAGCAGGACCTGGTGTGTATAGGACCCTAGGTCCGGTTTGCATTCCATCCCTGAGGCATCCCGATTTGGGATGTCCTACTGTGTAAACAGAAAAAAGTGTATAATAAAAATAATAATAAAAAAATAATAATCCTAATAATAAATGAGATAATAATAAATTAAACAATAAATGAGATAATAAGATATAATAAATGAGATAATAATAAATAACAATAATCTTAATAATAAAAAATAATAATCCTAATAATAAAAATAATAATAAAAATAGTTACTTGCTGTGTAAACACTCCAGTCCCCAGATATGTTTAGTACCTCGCCAATAACCCAGCGGCGCATAGCTTGTGTGGCCCGTGCACAGCCTAAGGACGCAGGAGGTGGGGGGCAAGGATCAAAACCCAGAATAGTCAAAATCCTGGGTTTTGGTCCACTTTAAGAAGAAGAACAGAGGAACGGTCAGACTATTACCCAGTCTAAATTAGGACACCTTTCCTGCAGAAGCCCCCTTTACACTCCATGCTCCTGGCATGTGCAGCCATTGTCTGCTGACATCATCATCTTATCTCTGCGTGTTTTCCGGTCACAGTGTCTCGCATGTGGGCGCGTGTTATTAGATCTCAATAAAGCAGACCTACATTACAAGGGCAGAAGAGAGAGAACATCCATTAGCAGGAGCTCCCGCGCCGCTCAGCCGTACAGCGCCTCAGCTTCACCGCAAAATACCTGTCACAACATGGAACGGGTATTAAAGTGTTTTATGCGAAGGGAAGACACAAAACTGTTTATGGCGGCTTAAAATACTCCGATTCATGAGACTGTCAGCCGGATGCGAACATTAAACAGAGGACGCCGGTATCTGCCACGAGAGCGGTAACAGCGTAAACAGTCACTCTGCTGCACTTGGCCTTTCCTAATCTGATTCACCTTGTATACAAATTGGGGGACGGGATGTTGCTGCAGAGGATCGAGGGCCACCTGGGTTTTGCTCCCATCATGGCCAGCATTTGGGAGGTGTGCTGTCGCACAGGGCACCATCCCAACCTCTCTGTAAGGGGGGACACCATTCCTTAAAAAAGGAAGCGCTCCTCTTGCTCAGCAGAACTTCTTTCCACACTTTTTTCCACATTGTCCCCCAGTCCCATTTCTTCTATTATCTCTATTTATCTACCACATCTCCTTCTATATCTCTTTTTCACATCCCCTTCACTTCTCTCTCTTTGCCACATCCCCTTCTTCTATCTCTTTTTTCCCACATTCCCTTCATTTCTCTCTCTTTGCGACATCCCCTTCTATCTCTCTTTTCCACATTCCCATCTTCTCTTTTCTACATTCTCTTCTTTTCCACACCTCCTCCTTCTCCTTCTATCATTCTTTTCCACATTCGTTCCTTCTCTCTCTCCTTGATTCTGTTTCACATTCCCTCCTTTCTCTCTCTTTGCCACATCCCCTTCTTCTATCTCTCTTTTTCACATTCCCTTCATTTCTCTCTCTTTGCCACATCCCCTTCTTCTATCTCTTTTTCCCACATTCCCTTCATTTCTCTCTCTTTGCCACATCCCCTTCTTCTATCTCTTTTTCCCACATTCCCTTCATTTCTCTCTCTTTGCCACATCCCCTTCTTCTATCTCTTTTTTCCCACATTCCCTTCATTTCTCTCTCTTTGCCACATCCCCTTCTATCTCTCTTTTCCACATTCCCATCTTCTCTATTCTACATTCCCTTCTTTTCCACACCTCCTCCTTCTCCTTCTATCATTCTTTTCCACATTCGTTCCTTCTCTCTCTCCTTGATTCTGTTTCACATTCCCTCCTTTCTCTCTCTTTGCCACATCCCCTTCTTCTATCTCTCTTTTTCACATTCCCTTCATTTCTCTCTCTTTGCAACATCCCCTTCTTCTATCTCTTTTTTCCCACATTCCCTTCATTTCTCTCTCTTTGCCACATCCCCTTCTTCTATCTTTTTTTCCCACATTCCCTTAATTTCTCTCTCTTTGCCACATCCCCTTCTATCTCTCTTTTCCACATTCCCATCTTCTCTGTTCTACATTCCCTTCTTTTCCACACCTCCTCCTTCTCCTTCTATCATTCTTTTCCACATTCGTTCCTTCTCTCTCCCCTTGATTCTGTTTCACATTCCCTCCTTTCTCTCTCTTTTACTGTACATGACACCTTGTTCTCTTTTTTCCACACCCCTTCTTCTTTCTCTCTTTTCCACATTCCCTCCTTCTCTCTTTTTGCACGTTCCCTCCTTGTGTCTCCCTCTCTTTTACACATCATCCCATTCTCCCTTTTTACACGTTCCCTTCTTCTATCCCTCTTTTTCACATTCCTTTCATTTCTGTCTCTTTTCTACATTTCCTTATATTCTTAAGTGTATGAATATATTTTACTAGAGATACAAGTAAATATAATGGATAAATGGATAAAATGGATAAATAAAACGTCCAACTTCTTTCCACACTTTTTTCCACATTGTCCCCCAGTCCCATTTCTTCTATTATCTCATATCTCCTTCTATCTCTCTTTTTCACATTCCCTTCATCTCTTTCTATTTTCCACATCCCCTTCATTTCTCTCTCTTTGCCACATCCCCTTCTATCTCTCTTTTCTACATTCCCTTCTTTTCCACACCTCCTCCTTCTCCTTCTATCATTCTTTTCCACATTCGTTCCTTCTCTCTCCCCTTGATTCTGTTTCACATTCCCTCCTTTCTCTCTCTCTTACTGTACATGACACCTTGATCTCTTTTTTCCACACCCATTCTTCTTTCTCTCTTTTCCACATTCCCTCCTTCTCTCTTTTTGCACGTTCCCTCCTTGTGTCTCCCTCTCTTTTACACATCATCCCATTCTCCCTTTTTTCACGTTCCCTTCTTCTATCCCTCTTTTCCACATTCCCTTCATTTCTGTCTCTTTTCTACATTTCCTTATATTTTCAAGTGTATGAATATGTATTTTACTAGAGATACAAGTAAATAAAATGGATAAATGGATAAAATGTATAAATAAAACGTCCAGCCGCCCTGTTTTTTGTTCCGCTTTACTTTTGGGTTATAATGGGAGTGAGTGTAGGTCTGAACATCTAACGAGAGGCGCTACTGTCATGTGGTTCATCCCAGCACAATATAATGGAGTCAGTATTGCGCCTCCCCCAAGCCCGGCCCGATAACAGCGCAGCACTCACCAGTGTCTGTTATCTATATTTAACATAGTAACATAGTAACGGGGAGGCCGATTCATTAATAGCGCCAGGTAGCGCCAGATGAGCGACTGTAGCGTGATTTTTTCAGCGCCAGCCAGTATTCGCTGTGCTTGGCCGGCGTTAGCTTGATGACAGAGACTCAGTCGGTGTGCGGTAATGTTGAATACGGGCTTAGGGGTCGCTGTTTCACAGGTCCAGCGTTGTATGTGAGCGCCTGACAACGAATGGCCAGAGCGAATGGCTAGCTTCATATTCATTAACAAATCACGCTCCGAATGTGCTGTCGCTGTCCATTCCTTGTTTAAACCCCAGAGCGCTGGCGGCGATGTGTATTAACTAGTTTTTAACCCCTAAACAACCATATTTTTTGAATGTAACATTATACATGTTTATAGAATCATTTTGTAATATGAATACATTAATATCAGACCTGTTAGATCAATTCTGCACAAATTATTTTTAAAATTTTTTTTGACTTAAAAATAAATCCTAACATTGCAGAAGTGGTCTCCGAATTTTTGACATTAAAAAAAAAAAAAAAAAATTAATACCAATTAATTATGATTAATTATAGATTGCTCCATTGAAATGCATTGGACATCGCCAGGGAGCGACAGCTCATACCTGGCGCTGTGAGGGAATTTGCAGCGGCGCTGTTCGGTCCAGGCGGCTTCATGATGAATGCCGCGCTAGCCGTCGCTCTCGCTGGCGCTAGCCTCATTTTGCTTGATAAATGCGTCATTGTGACCGCCGCCGGGCGTACTTGAGTCGGTAGTCGCCGTTAGCTGCCGCTACCTGGCGCTCGTCAGACACTACCTGGCGCTAGCCCGTGATAAATAAGGGCCATAGTATGTGCGGCTGAATAAGGACTTTAGTCCATCCAGTTCAGCCTGTTTAATTCCTTCCAGTGGTCTCGTAGCCATAGCTGGAAATGTTATTACATGCCAGGAAGGCATCAAGGCCACTTTTGAACGTTTTTACTGTATCCATCATTACTACCTCCTCTGGCAGCGAGTTCCATAGTCTCACTGCTCTTACAGAGAAGAATCCCCTCCTATGTCGGTGGAGAAAGCACCTTTCCTCTAACCTTTCATATAGGTGTTAACAGCTCGCACATGCGCAAGCAGCAGCCGCATCCCCGCTACCCCTCTAGCAGAGCGTGGGCCCACGCCAGGCATTTGTGAATGGCACGCTCCTTGTTAGAGGGTAGCAGGGGATGCGGCCGTCAGCGCATTTGGATCCGTTTGTATTCGACGAGCTCCTTGATGAAAGGGGCTCGAGTGGATTTAAGCGCGCTGATTGGATGAGCGGCCGTGCATGTGTCGTAGGACCAGAAAGAGGTAAGTTTGTTTGGGCGACCGATCGGAGACCAAAATCCAAAATCGTCAAAATCCTGGGTTTGGTCCACTTTAAAAAAAAAAAAAACATCTGAGGTCTCCCTTTTAAAGTATTAACCAGCCCAAGGCATTGGGGCTGCTGAGCCTAGAGGCGAATGGCTCAGCAGCAGGCCCCTGGCCCTGGTGCATTACCAGAGACTACCAATTATAAATGCACACCTAACAACTTCAATATACAACAGTATAGGTCTGGAATAGTGGTTTGGGGTCCACTTGAAGGTATACAAATTATATCAATTGGGGGACAATATACAACAAAGCTATACATACAATATTTACTGGTGTATTACCAGCCCCTAAGCCCTTCAGTAGGGCCCCAGTGCTCTTCCAGGAAGAGTACGTGCCTGTGCCAATGGGCACTGGGCTCTTCTGCAATGAGAGCATCTAACGAGAGGCCCTACTGTCACGTGGTTCATCCCAGCACAATATAATCACACCTACCAACTTTTCAGGGTGGGTAAGAGGGATATTTGTTAAATTAGGCCACGCCACCTTATTGAGGAATGGATAGGAGATACATTGTAACAATTACAACAATGGAATCACTTTGAATAGGTTATATGTACACGGCGGATATATGCACACCACACATAGATCTTTTGCAATTAAAAGGGTATTTATATAGGTATTTATATAGAGATCGTGATCGCACAACAAAGAGCCCACGTTTCGGAACCACAGGTTCCTTTCTCAAGGCTGTGATGAAAGGAACCTGCGGTTCCGAAACGTGGGCTCTTTGTTGTGCGATCACGATCTCTATATATTCAGGTAATGCCATTCTAATTACAATGACGGACGTCATGATTATTGTTATTTGACTATGGCCCTTATTTAACAAGGGATAGCGCCAGGTAGCGAATGGTGAGCGAACGGTAATGACGGTCACCGCCACGAGAACGCCGGCTCCCCTCCGCAATCACACATTTATCAAGCCGATCCTGCTTAGCAACTGACAGAGCGCCATATAGCGACTCATTCATCATTATTCCAGCCTCACCCCACAGCGCCAGCGAGCAAACTTGAACAGCGACAGGTATGACCTCTCGCTACCTGGCGCTCTCCAATGCATTTCAATGGAGCAATCTTTAAATATTCATAATTAATTGCTATTAATGTATTTTTTTTTTTTTTTTTTAAATGTCAAAAAATCTGTGACCACTTCTGCCATGTTAGATATTTTTTTTAAGGTTAAAAAAAAAAAAAAAAAAAAAATTGTGCAGAATTGATATTACAGGTCTGCTATTAATGTATTCATATTACAAAATGTTTTGAAAAACTTGTTTTTTTTTTTTTTCAAAAATATGGTTGTTTGGGGCTTAAAAAACTAATTTAACCCATCGCCGCCAGCGCTCTGGGGTTTAAACAAGCATTTCACAGTGCGAGAATTTTTTGAGCGTGATTTGTTAATGAATATGCTGGGAGCCGTTCGCTATGGCCATTCGCTGTCATGCGCACCCATACAGCGCGGAACCTGTCAAACAGCGACTCCTAACCCCGTATTCAACATTACCGCACACCGACTGAGTCGCTGTCAACAACCGAACAACGGCCAAGCACAGTGAATACTAGCGGGCGCTGTGAAAATACCGCTACAGTCGCTCATCTGTCGCTACCTGGCGCTATTAATGAATCGGCCTCTAAGCTGACCAGGAATAGAATACTGTGATTTAATACATGCCTTGCTGTTTATTGTTATCCTTAACCATTTGTATCCTGGTCAGCAGTTGCATTCCTTTACTCTTCAGGACCTGTACAATGACCCCTCAATAGACTTTCTTCTGGTAATATTTTACCTTTGCTATAGTCACATTAGAGCTGTACATATTAGTGTTATGTCACATATCTTTCTTTATTTTTGAGGAGGTCCACGATCCTGGAGAACGTACCGTTATCCATATATCAGAATACCTTTATTGTATCCTTTTTTGCATAGCCTGTAAAAATGTATATGTTGTTTGATTTTTTTTGCATATTACCTATACAAATACCCTTTTAATTACAAAAGATCTATGTGTGCTGTGCATATATCCGCCGTGTACATATAATATGTTCTGAATTAAGGTGTTTTGTGGGGAGACACCTTGGATATACTCTGCACTCTATATACTACTCTAGTTAACATTGGTTCATAGAGGTGTGCTACAAGTCTATAGATTGTATATTAATCACTTTGAATAGGCAAATAAATAATTAATTGCTAAAGATCTACATGTTACACCTCAAAGAGGGACAAATGAGAACAACGAGGGACATGGACTCAAAAGAGGGACAGCCCCTCCAAATCAGGGACACTTGGGAGGTACGATATAATAGAGACAGTATTGCGTCTCCCCCAAGCCCGGCCCGATAACAGCGCAGCACTCGACAGTGTCAGTTATGTATATTTCATATAGGTGTTAACAGCTTTTTAGAGCTTTGCATATTTTAATGGTGGCAAAATTTGGTTGCGCTTAACAATGGTGATAAAAGGTCCTCAGTGGTACTTACTTACTGTAAAATATTAATCGAGCGTCATTAAATATTTGTGCGCAGGAGAGTCGCGAGGGAGCGGGGTCGGGAAATCCGCTCACACACGCAATCAGCTTTCTCACCGTCCTCTGTACTGTGCTGTGCTGGAATTACTAAGGAGGTGGAGAGGTGGGGTGGAGGTAAGTATGTTTTCTGTGATGGGCAATTGATTGTTAAAGAGGAACAACACACAGGAATTTCACTTACCCGTGTGTTGTTCCTCTCGGGGGGGGGGGGGCATCCCAAATTGAATGTCAGGCTGATTCATTACTAGCACCAGGTACCGGCAGATGAGCGTTCGTACTGCGGCGCTAGGAGCGTCCGCTAGTGGTCGCTCTGATCTTCCGTGAGTCGCTATTACAGCGCGCCTCAGTCACTGTAGTAACATTGCCGACATTGATGAATTTGATGTGTGAGTCGCTATAACACCAGTACAGCACTATATGGGAGCTAACGGTAGCGACTGGTCAGTGTGAGCGACTCAAACCATATTCATAAAAAAAAACAGCCTCACACAGCCTTGGCGCTCAAAATTGTGTCACTGTAGCCCAGAGCGCCAGAGGCTGTGTGATTAAAGTCTGTTTTTGAACACATATCCACTAGTAACAAAGCGAAAACACATGGAATGACATCATTATAACACTGTGACATTACACTTTAATACCAGACCTGTAATGACAATTCTGCATAAAAATATAAAAAATATAAAAAGTTTTCAAAAATGACTTTTTCTAGGCCAGGAGAGGTCACACAATGATTTGATCAAAAAAATGAAAACATGTAAAAAAAATAAAATAAAAGATTGTTATAACATTGAGACATTAACACTTTATTGACTTTTAATAGGCAAGGAGAGGTCACACAATGATTAAAAAAAAATGTAAAAGAAAACCCTGTTTAAAGAGAAGAAAAGGAACATCCATTGAAATGTATGGGAGAGCGACAGGTAGCGACAGGTAATACCTGGCGCTCTGGTAGCTAGAACGCCGGTGCTATACGCTGAGCCGTCTGTGCTGATAATTCGGACGCTACATGGCGCTGTTAGAGTCGCTCACCAGAATCGATTTGATAAATGTGGTTTGCGTACAGCGCCCGGCAGTCACCGTTTGCTACCTGGCACTGCCAGTCGCTACCTGGCGCTATGGCTTGATGAATAACCCCCTTACCTGTGTGTGTGGTTCCTCTTGCGGGGGACAACCCCAATTTGGCTATGCATACCTACCAACTTTTCATGGTGGGAAAGAGGGACAATTGTTAAATTAGGCCACACCCCCTTGTTAAGGCATGGATAGGATATAGGATATAACAGTTACAACAATAGAAACACTTTGAATAGGGAAATGAATCATTTATTGATGCAGATCTGCAGGTTACACCTCAAAGAGGGACAAATGAGAACGAGACACAGGGGTCGTGGACTCAAAAGAGGGACAGTCCCTCCAAATCGGGGACACTTGGGAGGTAGAGAATGCCTTTTTCCGTTGACCGCGATTATGATTTTTTAATGCGAAGGAAATAAAAGTTGGACTTTTAATTGGTTTATAAAGCTGGCTCCATGATTTCTTTGGATTCTGGGATTGCTGTCCTTTCCCTGACCCCAAATCTGCTCTGTCTGTGCAAAGCACAGCTATAACCCCGCCTCCTGTACTTTATCCCCCTCTCCTCTCCTCAGTATGTGTGATACGTCTGAGTCAAGATGGCGGCGCCCGTATCCTAGAGTCCTGAACAGAGTTGCAGCCCAGTGGGGGAAAGAATAATAAGTGACTAAAAATGTAAAATACCGTATTTATCGGCGTATAACATGCACCGGCGTATAACACGCATTCCCCATTTTAACACAAAAATTTGAGTAAAAATTTATTTCATTAAAAATAAATGTACCACCTAATATCCCCCTGTACCACCTAATCCCCCCCCCCCCCAGATCCACCTGTACAACCTAATCCCCCTGTACCACATAGTCCTGATACCACCTGTACCATATAACCCCACCCCCCATATCACATACTCTTTCCCCCTGCGCCACATAACAAGCCCCCCCACATAAACCCATATTTCTTTATGTTTTTGTTTTCACCACAGTACCTGGCCTGTGTCGCTAGCAGGCTCAGGTCACTCTTTAATTGCGCTGACGAGTAACGTCCTCAGCGTAACGTCAGGGACGTCACTCGTCAGAAGTACGGTGGCCTCGGAGGGTCCTGAGGAGCAGCCTTTAAAACAGCAGCGCGGGCGGCTGCGGACTCACAGCAGATTGGGAGAATGCCGGCGCGTACACTTGGGACCAGAGAGCAGGCGGGCGAAAAGGTAAGCACCCGCAATGATGGAGAAAAAATACAGGCAGCGGGCGGCT
This sequence comes from Gastrophryne carolinensis, assembly GCA_027917425.1. Lineage (NCBI taxonomy): Eukaryota > Metazoa > Chordata > Amphibia > Anura > Microhylidae > Gastrophryne > Gastrophryne carolinensis. The sequence goes on from CM051235.1 coordinate 608,882,903, forward strand.
CTATGGCCGCTGCTGCTAGGATGGGGTTAAATCAGGCAGCGGGCGGCTCTCCAGCCGCCGCTTGTTCAATGATTGGTTTAAAGCGAACAGCAGGTGGTTGGAGAGCTGCCGCCACTGCTGCAAGGTAGGGGTTATATCAGGCAGGGTAGCTAGAGAGCCGCCGACGCTGCCATGAAATGGATGCTGCACTTCTATGAGTATCATGGGCGCCGGTGAATCAGCTGGAGCAGGTAGTTTGGGACCCGGCGTATAACACGCAGTATCGGCGTATAACACGCAGGCAGGGTTTAAGCTTGCAATTTTAGTTTTAAAACTGCGTGTTATACGCCGATAAATACGGTATATTAATTTTAGATGCTGGTGAATAGTTTTTTAAGGGTTTGGGCTTTTCATTAAATCATGATGAAGGTCCGGTTTAAATAAGGCCCTTAATGTTGTTGTGGGAGTAAGAAGAAAAGGGAGTCATTTAATGAGGGTCATGCTAATGATTTAGGCCCTTATTTATGAAGGAATAGCGACAGGTAGCGACTGGTGAGCGACCGGTAATGACGGGCCCCGCCACGAGAACGCCGGCTCCCCACCACAATCACACATTTATCAAGCCAATCCTGCTTAGCGACTGAGATAGCGCCATATAGCGACTCATTCATCATTATTCCAGCCTCAGCCCACAGCGCCAGCGTCCGACCTTGACCAGCGACAGGTATGACCTCTCGCTACCTGGCGCGCTCCAACGCATTTCAATGGAACAATCTTTAAATATTAATAATTAATTGTTATTAATGTTTTTTTTTTTTTTTATGTGATAACTTCTGTGACCACTTCTGCCATTTTAGATAATTTTTTTAAGGGAAAAAAAAATAAAAATAAAAATTGTACAGAATTGATATTACAGGTCTGATATTAAAGCGGACCTTCACTCTGAATAAGAGTCTATCTTATATGTTTCCCACACCCTGTACATACAGATTGCTCACATTAAAAATCATCCTACCTGCATCTACTGCATGTTATGAGCCTTTAAACATCCAAGATGGCGGCTTCTGGAAGCCGCTATCTTATCAGGCAGCCTGCAAACAGGAAGTGCCTCCTGACTGCGCTGCTCTGCATTCTGGGACTGCTGACCTTTACCTGACCCCAGCTCTGCTCTGTCTGAACAAAGCACAGTTATAACCCGCCCCCCTGTACTTTATCCCACGCTCCTCTCCTCAGTAAGTGTGATGCTTCTGAGTCAAGATGGCGGCGCCCGTATCCTAAATTCCTGAACAGAGTTGCAGCCCAGTGGGGGAAAGAATAATAAGTTAGTGACTAAAAACGTAAAATATATTAATTTTAGATGCTGGGGAACCGTTTTTTAAGAGTTTGGGCTTTTCATTAAATCACGCTGAAGGTCCGGTTTAATGTATTCATATTACTAAATTATTTAAAATATTTTTTTTTTGGTTTCCAAAAATATGGTTGTTTGGGGGTTAAAAAACTACTTTTAACACATCGCCTCCAGCGCTCTGGGGTTTAAACATGCATTTCACAGCGCTTGAATTTTTTGAGCGTGATTTTTTGATGAATATGGTGGAAGCCGGTCGCTTTGACCAATCGCTTTCATGCGCACCCATACATCGCTGAACCTGTCAAATAGCGACTCGGAACCTTGTATTCAACATTACGGCAAACCAACTGAGTCGCTGTCAACAACTGAACAACGGCCAAGCACAGCGACTACTAGCGGGCGCTGTGAAAATACCGCTACAGTCGCTCAACTGTCGCTACATGTCGCTATTAATAAATCAGCCTCCCCGTGAAGTAAGTTTACCTCTGGGTGCACATTTGGGTCTGCATTGCCGCCTGCATCTTGGCGAGGTTTTTGAACACAGAAAACAAGAAAAATTCACAAATATTTTTTTTTTGCACTAAGAATCACCTGCAGGGCCGGATTCAGTGTGGTGGAGGCCCGTGGGCACAAAATCTGGTGGAGGCCCCAGATACAGTATAAAATAATAGTCCAGCCAAGTAACTGATTGGTGGATGTCTGGTACCCGCCTACTTACTGGAACATCAGATCGAGGCTCTTGTACCACCCTTGTGCGGGTGCGTGCTGCTCCAGAACTCCCAGTGCAGAGTTTTCTCTGAAGTCTATAGGATTCTTGTTAACACCTCGAGGACATCATTTTGGCACACAATGATGGAAACTTTTAAAAGTGCCATTGGAAATGAAATTACCCTTTAAAGTCCCTGTCCTGCTACACACTAACTTCCTTCCACCTTATCCTCCTTGGGAATCATGTAAAATGAGCCGCTTCAACGCTTCACTTCATCTCAAAATCTCATCTCTTACATGATAAATAAGAGTATTCCAAGCAAAACTGTTTTCTTCACGTTGGTTTCTGGGCTGGCTAAACTGAGAAGGTCATAGAGCAGCTGTATGAGTCATGCTCTGCTGCAGTCAGAGATAGCTGTGGGATCATTGTGGCTTGCCAGACTGGCTCACGCTAAGGGACAGGGTGGGCTTTAGACCACTTTTTTGTGCGGTTTCAGAGGAATGAAATTGAAATGAGGACAAAGTTTCTAGCCCTGCTACAGCTTCTACCCAGCGCTGCAGGAGATTGAGGAAAAGCACATGCTGCAGGCATCAGGTGAGCTTCTTGCTGCCTTATTTTTGCCATTTGCCTGGACTGTCTCTTTAAAGTTTAGGGGAAAAAGGATGACTGAGTGATGATTTTATGATTTTATTTTATTTTAGCACCTAACAGGCAGCATTCTAATATGAAAACATACCTTAGATTGATAATAATAATGGAACACAAAGGAGATGCAATCAAAAGCAATGTTTGGTTTTCTTTGCCAAAGGCTCTTCATTTTCTTTTCCTGGCGTCTGTAGCGGGTGATTGGAACAACCTAATTCCCTTTTGTAGCTACAGGCATCAGTCTCTGGTGGCGCCAGAGAGGCCATTTCTAATGTGGGCTTTGGCAGTTCTGAAATATCTTCAGATCATTCTCACAGCAGCAAGAAGATATTTTAAGCTTCCATGTCGCATTGTTAAATTGTTCTGTTCTGTTGCAATAGTTGTATGCTGATGTTAAGCTGCAATGCCTGGGGACACAGAGTAGCCTGGATATAATCAATAGAAAGGGTTTTTTGTTTTACAAAGAAATAATCATGGTTCATAAATGTTAAAAAATGAATTAATAAAGACACTTAATAATGACTACAAAAAACATGGGGGAAGTAAGTAATATTAAGTTGATGAAGATAAAGAAAGAAGACAACTAGGGTTGCGTGAATCCAAACCGATCTTTGCGAGTTAGGGCCCCCGAACCCCAGCAAATTGAAATCTGTGCGCACGTTCGGCACTCAGCCCGAACCCCAAAGAAGTCTGATTGGCTGTACACTCCCTTCACACCATTAGCCCGGCTGGACACGGTACGCCATGATGTTCACGCCACGCCAGTTGCACTGCTGATCGCTCCATTAGATGGAGAGGTGCTGCTGGCTGCTTCTGAGGGACAGTTAAGGCTTTATTTTTTTTTTACTAAAACTGTCCTTGTAAGGACATTTATATAGGGAAAGCGTCTGGAGTCAGGGCTAGATAAGTGTTTAAGCAAATTATTGTCCTTTTCAGGACATCTATTCATGGTGTCAGTACTCTTTAATAGCACTTGGGTGTCAGTACTCTGTAATAGCACTTGGGTGTCAGTTCTTTTTAATACCAATTGGTATTGAGGTATGTACTGGGTCAGTCCACAACATTTCATGGCTCTCTTTCCACTGGAGGAGAATCAGGCTTGATGTGGAAATCTCCTTTATCGTCATCTAAAAGCTGATACATGTATAGAGCAAGCCCTTTATTATGTTATATGAAACCATGTGTTCATGATTGGTGCTCTAGCTGAAACCACCCCTTGTAATTCATCTTTGGAACCGTCTTCCAATTCAGCCATATGTTCCACAGCTTTACCAATCATTTTGTCAGCCAAATGGGCATCGTTTATCCTGGATGAAGCAACTTTGCCTGGAAGTACTTCAAGAGCAGGCACCCTTTCATTCTTGTGGAGTTTTAGTCCATAAACACAGTCAAACCCAGCATACCTAATAAGGTAGAGGGAAGGGTTGACTGGTACTTGATCTAAAACAGATGCTTTCCCTTGTGTTATTGGGCTACTTCCTTCTTTTCAACCATGTTGTATCCTGCAGCCAACAATGTTTCTCCTAGGCTGAGAAACTGGTTTCCTTGGTCCCAGGTTATTGCAATGTTTCTTATGAGAGGTCCTTTTCTTCATCATATTTGCTGAAACACCTGCATGTGCCGCCTCAGCTCTTAATTCCTTTGTTGCTGCAGTCTTCATTCGTATGCAAAAAAGGGCTGCAAAGCTGCGAGAAAAAATATCACCCTTAACCTGTTGATGTTTCATTATGCATGAAAAATATTCTATATCTCCCACCAGTCCGTGTGTTTTCTGTCAGGTAGGAGGGAGAGATGGAGGTAGCCAACACTTCAACCGCTCGCTCAGGTACTGGCACATCCACCTCCAGTTTATCTTCACGAATGTAAGGATGTCCATATTGGCTGTGGATAGGTCAATTGTTTTGTCGGTGATAACAACCCACTGTGGTGTTGAACATACATTCCGATAGGACACTTGCTGCAGGACAGGCCAGCACTTTCAAGTCATAGTGGGCAAGCTGCCATGTGTCCAATTTACCAACTGGTAAACTGCCTGCTGGAACTCCACTATTGTATGCTGCTGCTCACACACCCATTCTAACATACAGTATGAAAAGTGGAATTCTACCTAGTTGGCAAATCACCTATAAGGCGGTGGGTGGAAAGGCCAAAGTTTCTCTGAGCTGCAGATAGGCGAGCAGCATCAGGGTGTGCGCCCACATGGCATGCAATTTATTCAGCAGTACCGGCATGTCTGGATAATGGACCAAGAAGCTTTGCACCACTAAGTTGAACACATGTGCTAGCCAACGGATGTGTCTTAACCCATCTCAGTCCAAGGCTGCTACTAGGTTCTGCCCTTTGTTGCATACCACATTGCCGGGCTTTAGGGTCAGCAGCAGCCCTGGTGTTTCTCTTGATTTGCAGCCTCACAAGCCCTTGCTACCCCCATTTTACAGCAATTTCTGTTCCCCCAAAATTCAGGTCCCCATTGACTTTAATACGGTTCGGGTCGTGTCCAGACTTTAGCGGCAAGTTCACCCCAACTTGTCGAACTCAAACTTTGAAGGGTTTGTGCATACCTGAAGACAACAGAAGCAAAAAAGGGTAACAGCTATTGGGGCTGGTAGACTAGATTGCCGAGGCTGAGTGACCAGCTTGTGGCCCTGAAGACTACCAGTCAACACAGCCCACATGGGCCACTGGCTCTTCTGCATCCCCTGGGCTTTGTGCATGCAGATAATTAGGCAGGGGGTTATGGGAAGTCACCCCCTTGATGCAGGTGACTTCACAGCCCCTTCTGCCATGTTCTCCCTTACCAGTTTTTTTTTCTACTTACAACTAGAGATGGAAGAACCCGAACTGCAAAGTTTGGGTTCGTACCGAACTTTGCGAATTTGGGTTTCCAAACCCAAACACGGACTTCATCCAGAAGTCCATGTCTGAGTTCGGCGTCCGGCCTGAACATGGAAAAGCTGGTTGATATGCAGTGGCCAGCACTGAATGCTGCAACAGCTGCTACACAGCTGAGGGTTTGTCACAGTTTCACCACAGTGCTTGAGGTACATGTGCCATGCAATTGGAAGTATTGTCTCAAGTTTGCCCCTAGTGGTCACATAACTGTCATTACATGTTAGGCCTACGCCACATATTGTAAAGTGTTTTTTTTGTTCCTCCAACCTTCATTTAAGCTGATGCTGAGTGAAGTCTATGACTCCTCTGTCACCTGACCATGCCAACCAATGGCAGGGCAGAGGGAGCCAGTTTCCTCCAGCCAGCCCCTGTTGGTCTGGGGGAAAAAACCCTGGGGAGAGAGAGCAGCTCCAGCCCCTGAGCTGGTTGCATGTGTGTCCCAGCTTTCTTCAGAAAACCTACTTCAGGCTTAGGCCTATGCCAGCCTCATTCTCCTACTCATCTTCACCTGTAACCGGTCACCCAAGGATGTTCACAGGACAGTTCTACCTCAGTAGGATAACTTTATTGTGTAAGAAGCCTACTGTCCGGATCGTCTGGAACTGGAGGGTCACCCGCCAGCGACCAAAACTAGTCTAGCTCTCATGCTAGTAGTCCACGCGCCTCTATGCGGTCTCCGTGTACGAGAGCAGCTTCATGTTCAGTAATTCTCAAGTTAAGTAACTCAAGTCGTCTCTACCTGTGCCCTTGCGGTGGGAATCTCGATCTACAGGATCAGGTCTGTAAACTCTTCTAAAGTCTTCTAACGTCATCCCAAGCTAGTATTACTATTCCCAGCACCTCTACAGCCCTAAGGCTTCAGCATAGACTCTCTCACTCTGCATCAGTAACCACTAAAGTCCTGTTTAAAGTTACTAAAGTTACCCTGGTTGCATCCAGGGGAAAGGACATTTACTTGGACACTTGTTCCAGCAATAAAAGCAAAGTTGTTTATCCGAACCCTGGCATTGCTTTCTTCAGTGGGTGCCTTGACTAGGATACAGCGGGAACTGCAATTAGGGATGAGCGAATCGATCCGGACGAACCCGGATTCGATCCGAATTTCAGGAAAAATTCGATTCGGATCGAATCCGAATTTCCCCGCGATTCGATCACTCGAAGTTTTCCTTTAACATCCATTCATTTACATTTACAGGCATTCTAAGATGGCGGACGGGACATGTCTGGACATGTATCCCGCGCCAGTGCAAGCTGGGGCAGTCACATGCAGCCTATCAGCAGCCAGCAAGCCCGGTGACGTCACACAGCGGTATTTAACGGCGGCCATCTTGCTTTTCCTCATTTCTCTATTGCATTCGTGAGAGACAGAACGCTGTGTAGCTGAGGGACAGACAGGGACAGGCTGGAGACAGGCAGGAGACAGACAGGAGACAGACAGGAGACAGACAGAAAGTCAGCGAAAAACAGGGAAAGGAAGGGAAAATCGGAGGCTGTCAGTTTTTTTTTTTTTTTCATCCAGCCTGACAGGCTTTGTTAGCGTTTTCAGGCTGCTTATACTAACTGTGCATATATACTGAACTGATCTTAAGTCTGCTGTGAGGCATCCCATTCTGTGACTACACCAGCCTCTGTTTAAGACCATATAAGCATTTGCTCTTATCATATTTGAAATTAGGCCTGATAAAGACACTTTTGCTGGGCAAAGCACTACTGGACCCTGCCAGGTGCACTCCTATTTGGGGCATCCCATTCTGTGACTACAGCAGCCTCTGTTTAAGACCATATAAGCATTTGCTCTTATCATATTTGAAATTAGGCCTGATAAAGACACTTTTGCTGGGCAAAGCACTACTGGACCCTGCCAGGTGCACTCCTATTTGGGGCATCCCATTCTGTGACTACAGCAGCCTCTGTTTAAGACCATATAAGCATTTGCTCTTATCATATTTGAAATTAGGCCTGATAAAGACACTTTTGCTGGGCAAAGCACTACTGGACCCTGCCAGGTGCACTCCTATTTGGGGCATCCCATTCTGTGACTACAGCAGCCTCTGTTTAAGACCATATAAGCATTTGCTCTTATCATATTTGAAATTAGGCCTGATAAAGACACTTTTGCTGGGCAAAGCACTACTGGACCCTGCCAGGTGCACTCCTATTTGGGGCATCCCATTCTGTGACTACAGCAGCCTCTGTTTAAGACCATATAAGCATTTGCTTTTATCATATTTGAAATTAGGCCTGATAAAGACACTTTTGCTGGGCAAAGCACTACTGGACCCTGCCAGGTGCACTCCTATTTGGGGCATCCCATTCTGTGACTAAAGCAGCCTCTGTTTAAGACCATATAAGCATTTGCTCTTATCATATTTGAAATTAGGCCTGATAAAGACACTTTTGCTGGGCAAAGCACTACTGGACCCTGCCAGGTGCACTCCTATTTGGGGCATCCCATTCTGTGACTAAAGCAGCCTCTGTTTAAGACCATATAAGCATTTGCTCTTATCATATTTGAAATTAGGCCTGATAAAGACACTTTTGCTGGGCAAAGCACTACTGGACCCTGCCAGGTGCACTCCTATTTGGGGCATCCCATTCTGTGACTACAGCAGCCTCTGTTTAAGACCATATAAGCATTTGCTCTTATCATATTTGAAATTAGGCCTGATAAAGACACTTTTGCTGGGCAAAGCACTACTGGACCCTGCCAGGTGCACTCCTATTTGGGGCATCCCATTCTGTGACTACAGCAGCCTCTGTTTAAGACCATATAAGCATTTGCTCTTATCATATTTGAAATTAGGCCTGATAAAGACACTTTTGCTGGGCAAAGCACTACTGGACCCTGCCAGGTGCACTCCTATTTGGGGCATCCCATTCTGTGACTACAGCAGCCTCTGTTTAAGACCATATAAGCATTTGCTCTTATCATATTTGAAATTAGGCCTGATAAAGACACTTTTGCTGGGCAAAGCACTACTGGACCCTGCCAGGTGCACTCCTATTTGGGGCATCCCATTCTGTGACTACAGCAGCCTCTGTTTAAGACCATATAAGCATTTGCTCTTATCATATTTGAAATTAGGCCTGATAAAGACACTTTTGCTGGGCAAAGCACTACTGGACCCTGCCAGGTGCACTCCTATTTGGGGCATCCCATTCTGTGACTAAAGCAGCCTCTGTTTAAGACCATATAAGCATTTGCTCTTATCATATTTGAAATTAGGCCTGATAAAGACACTTTTGCTGGGCAAAGCACTACTGGACCCTGCCAGGTGCACTCCTATTTGGGGCATCCCATTCTGTGACTACAGCAGCCTCTGTTTAAGACCATATAAGCATTTGCTCTTATCATATTTGAAATTAGGCCTGATAAAGACACTTTTGCTGGGCAAAGCACTACTGGACCCTGCCAGGTGCACTCCTATTTGGGGCATCCCATTCTGTGACTACAGCAGCCTCTGTTTAAGACCATATAAGCATTTGCTCTTATCATATTTGAAATTAGGCCTGATAAAGACACTTTTGCTGGGCAAAGCACTACTGGACCCTGCCAGGTGCACTCCTATTTGGGGCATCCCATTCTGTGACTACAGCAGCCTCTGTTTAAGACCATATAAGCATTTGCTCTTATCATATTTGAAATTAGGCCTGATAAAGACACTTTTGCTGGGCATAGCACTACTGGACCCTGCCAGGTGCACTCCTATTTGGGGCATCCCATTCTGTGACTAAAGCAGCCTCTGTTTAAGACCATATAAGCATTTGCTCTTATCATATTTGAAATTAGGCCTGATAAAGACACTTTTGCTGGGCAAAGCACTACTGGACCCTGCCAGGTGCACTCCTATTTGGGGCATCCCATTCTGTGACTAAAGCAGCCTCTGTTTAAGACCATATAAGCATTTGCTCTTATCATATTTGAAATTAGGCCTGATAAAGACACTTTTGCTGGGCATAGCACTACTGGACCCTGCCAGGTGCACTCCTATTTGGGGCATCCCATTCTGTGACTACAGCAGCCTCTGTTTAAGACCATATAAGCATTTGCTCTTATCATATTTGAAATTAGGCCTGATAAAGACACTTTTGCTGGGCAAAGCACTACTGGACCCTGCCAGGTGCACTCCTATTTGGGGCATCCCATTCTGTGACTAAAGCAGCCTCTGTTTAAGACCATATAAGCATTTGCTCTTATCATATTTGAAATTAGGCCTGATAAAGACACTTTTGCTGGGCATAGCACTACTGGACCCTGCCAGGTGCACTCCTATTTGGGGCATCCCATTCTGTGACTACAGCAGCCTCTGTTTAAGACCATATAAGCATTTGCTCTTATCATATTTGAAATTAGGCCTGATAAAGACACTTTTGCTGGGCATAGCACTACTGGACCCTGCCAGGTGCACTCCTATTTGGGGCATCCCATTCTGTGACTACAGCAGCCTCTGTTTAAGACCATATAAGCATTTGCTCTTATCATATTTGAAATTAGCCTGATAAAGACACTTTTGCTGGGCATAGTACTACTGGATCTTTTTTGGGGGCATCCCATTCTGTGACTAAAGCAGCCTCTGTTTAAGACCATATAAGCATTTGCTCTTATTATATTTATATTATAAGACACTTTTGCTGGGCATAGGCTTACTGCTGCCTGCCAGGTGCACTTCTGTTGAGGCATCCCATTCTGTAACATAGCATACCCCTCTTTATTTACACTAAGCAGCTCTCTTATTTACACTAAGCAGGCCTGTTGGAGGCTGAGTGTTACTGCTCACTTTTGGTGTGCATTATATTCTGTTTCATATAGACCCACCGCTGCCCGGGGGATCTTAAAATATCACCTACTCCCACGCCAGTTAGACTATGTTGGGCAGACAAGTGCCTGGAAGTGAAAAGAGGAGTGGCAGAGGCCAAGATTCCGCAGGCAGAGCTCGCATCAGACTGGGGGCCAGTAGCAGCAGGAGTAACGCTGAGAGACCTAATCTGCCAGTATCTGCTAGCGGTCGGGTCTCCACCAGTAACGCATCTGCCGTGGTAGATTGGTTGACGCGCTCATCAACAACATCATCACAACTTACGTCTGAGACCCCCAGTCTAGGGTCGGTAGGTTCCTCTGACACAACCCTGAGTTGGCATGCCCCGAGAGCAGTCCCTGTCCTCCCATTGCCTCTGTCCTACGCCGTTCCCTCCCCCAGCGACGTATCCTATGCTTTGGGTTCAGCTCCACTCTTTAGTGAGGAGGACCATCAGATAGAGGACAGTCAGCAGCTACTGCCCAGCCAAGAAATGGAGGTGGCTTCTCTAGCTAGGCAGACAGATAGTGATGTGGACAGTGTCGTGGGTGCTGCGAGCGTTCCAGCTCCTGCGCCAGACACTGTTGACGAATCCACGAACATCAGTGACGTACAGCCACAACTCGGTGATGATGATGATGACGATGAAGCCGATCGCACTTGGGAGCCGGGTGATGAAGGGGCTTCATCGTCATCATCAGGAGAAGAGGGGCGCAGGTTGCCCCGGAGTCAGCAGCTGAGGCAGCAAGGTGGTAGCAGTCAGCATGGGGGCACAATTCCAAAGGCTGGAGCCGGCCGGGGCCGGGGCCGGGGTAGAGCACCTGCTGTGCGGCAGTCTACCTTATCGGGAGGTAGTGGAGCAGGGGTTCCTGGAGTTGGCAACAGCAGCAGTGAATCAGTGAGGCCAGGGGGTGGGAAAAGTAGCTACTCGGCAGTGTGGCAGTTTTTCCTGAGGCATCCGCAGGAGGGTAACATGGCCACATGCAAGATATGTAGGCAAAAGGTGAAGCGTGGCCAGGGTCCAAATGTTGGCACCACGGCCCTGCGTCAACATATGATGCGTCACCATAAAACGACCTGGGAGAACCGAGGCTCCCAAGGGGTGGTCCAGTCTGCTTCCTCACCAAGTGAGCTCCCAATTTCTGCCAGCCAAGGCTCCAGCACCTCAGCCGAAGGCAGCTGTGCGTCATACCCATCCTCTGTCGCTCCTGCTCCTCCTCCTCCTCCTCCAAGTCATGCATCCCGCCAGCAATCCATCAGCGAAGCCATGTCCAAGAGACAGCAGTATGCGCCCACTCATCCTACGGCGCAGAAGCTGAATGTGCTCCTGTCCAAGTTGCTGGTGCTGCAGTCGCTCCCTTTTCAGGTGGTGGAATCTGCACCTTTCAGAGAACTGATGGCTTGTGCCGAGCCGAGGTGGAGAGTCCCAAGCCGTCATTTCTTTGCCAAGAAGGCAGTACCAGCGCTGCACACTTTTGTTGAACAGAAGGTGGGCCAGTCCTTGAGCCTGTCGGTGTGTAGCAAAATACATGGCAGCGCCAACATCTGGAGCTGTAACTACGGTCAGGGGCAGTACATGTCGTTTACGGCCCACTGGGTGAATGTGGTCCCTTTGCAGCAACAACTTGGACAGGTCACGCCGCTTCGGCCTCCGCGCTCTCTGCCCATTGGGCCTGTGACACCGTGCGACTCGGCCTCCTCATCCTCCGCCATCTCCTCACCCTCCACTGTAGGCTCAAGTCTCAGTGCCCCTCCAGTCTACCATGTGTGCAGGGCACGGAGGTGTCACGCAGTGCTTCACATGGTTTGTCTTGGCGAACGGAGTCACACAGGGGAGGAACTGCTTAAATGTATTCATCAGGAAATCCAAACATGGCTTACTCCGAGAAAACTTAAAATGGGAATCATGGTTACCGACAATGGGAAGAACATTTTGTCTGCGCTGCGCCAAGGAAGCCTGACCCATGCCCCCTGCATGGCTCACGTCTTCAATCTGGTTGTCAAGCGGTTTCTGAAGTGTTCCCCCCATCTGCAGGACATCCTAACAACTTCACGGAAACTTTGCATGCACTTCAGCCACTCCTACACCGCCAAACACACCCTTCTTGAGCTACAGCGTCAGAATGGTATCCCCCAACATAGTCTGATTTGCGATGTTTCCACCCGTTGGAATTCCACCCTTCACATGTTGGACCGATTATATGAACAGAGAAAAGCCATCACGGATTTCCTGATGATCCAAGCAGATAGGGGGACTCCCCTGTGTAACTTCAATGTCAACCAGTGGCAGCTCATACGTGACACCTGCCGTTTGCTCAGGCCCTTTGAGGAAGCCACTTTATTTGTCAGTCGGCAGGATTACGGGATGAACGACGTGATTCCACTGCTTCATGTACTACAGCACATGTTGGAAACCATGGCTGGTCAGGGCACTGGAGACATGGCGTTTACATCTTACGGCCACATGAACCCCGTTGGAGCTGAACTGGAGGAGGAGGAGGAGGAAGAGGAGGAGGAGGAGTTGCCTAGCGAAACACAGTTTAGGCTTGGCGAAATGGCTGGTTTATCTAGTCAGCGGACAGGAGAGGAGGAGCAGGAGCAGCCAGAGGAGCTAGAGGTTTTTGAGGAAGGAGAGACAGAGGACCCGGGCACACCGTGGCAGTATGCAGTGGAGATGGAGACAGGTAGTCCATCCGAGTCACTTGCGCAAATGGCACGAAGCATGCTCACATGCTTGCGTAGTGACCCCAGAATTGTTTCCATCTGTCGGCGGGATGACTTCTGGCTGTCCACCTTATTGGACCCTCGCTTCCGGCACAAAATGGGGGCATTTTTTAAACCCACCGAGAGGGAGGACAAACTCAACTACTACAAAGACATTCTACGTAGGCAGTTGGCCGATGCCTATCTGCGCCATGGTCCATACTCTCGCAGGTCTGACTCGAGGGGACCTCTGCGCTCACCTTCCACTGCCATGGCCGCTGGGGGGGTTGGCAGCAGCAGCAGCAGAAGCTCCATCAGCAGCAGCAGCCTCAGTCTTCAGTCGCTAATGAGTAGCTTTCTACACCCGCATAGTGAGGCTACTCATGAGCAGCAGGAAGACCTGGAGCAGGACCTGAACCAGCAGGTCATGTCATACTTTGACATGACCATGCCAACACACCTTGAGGATCCGCTGGACTTCTGGGCAGCCAAACTTGATTTGTGGCCGCAACTAGCAGAGTTTGCCCTGGAAAAGCTGTCCTGCCCGGCAAGTAGCGTGCCATCTGAGCGGGTGTTTAGTGCGGCGGGGGCCATAGTTACGGCGAGGAGAACTCGTCTGTCAACTAAAAATGTGGAGAGACTCACCTTTGTCAAAATGAATCAGGAATGGATCAGCCAGGATTTCCACCCACCAATGCCTGATGCATGCGACTAGATTCAGCATGGTGCCACGTTTTACACTTTCCAAATGGTGCAAAACATATTTATGTCTTTAGGCCATTTTTTGGGCTCCTGCTGCTGCTACTGTCAACTCCTGCCAACTCCAGGGTGTGATTCATCCAATTTTTGGGCTCCTGAGGCCAACTCCAGTGTATATTTGGGCTCCTGCTGCTGCTGCTGCCAACTTCTGCCAACTCCAGGGTGTGATTCATCCAATTTTTGGGCTCCTGAAGCCAACTCCAGTGTATATTTGGGCTCCTGCTGCTGCTACTGTCAACTCCTGCCAACTCCAGGGTGTGATTCATCCAATTTTTGGGCTCCTGAAGCCAACTCCAGTGTATATTTGGGCTCCTGCTGCCAACTTCTGCCAACTCCAGGGTGTGATTCATCCAATTTTTGGGCTCCTGAAGCCAACTCCAGTGTATATTTGGGCTCCTGCTGCTGCTACTGTCAACTCCTGCCAACTCCAGGGTGTGATTCATCCAATTTTTGGGCTCCTGAGGCCAACTCCAGTGTATATTTGGGCTCCTGCTGCTGCTGCTGCCAACTTCTGCCAACTCCAGGGTGTGATTCATCCAATTTTTGGGCTCCTGAAGCCAACTCCAGTGTATATTTGGGCTCCTGCTGCTGCTACTGTCAACTCCTGCCAACTCCAGGGTGTGATTCATCCAATTTTTGGGCTCCTGAAGCCAACTCCAGTGTATATTTGGGCTCCTGCTGCTGCTGCTGCCAACTTCTGCCAACTCCAGGGTGTGATTCATCCAATTTTTGGGCTCCTGAAGCCAACTCCAGTATATATTTGGGCTCCTGCTGCTGCTGCTGCCAACTCCTGCCAACTCCAGGGTGTGATTCATCCAATTTTTGGGCTCCTGCTGCTGCCAACTTCTGCCAACTCCAGGGTGTGATTCATCCAATTTTTGGGCTCCTGAAGCCAACTCCAGTGTATATTTGGGCTCCTGCTGCTGCTACTGTCAACTCCTGCCAACTCCAGGGTGTGATTCATCCAATTTTTGGGCTCCTGAAGCCAACTCCAGTGTATATTTGGGCTCCTGCTGCTGCTACTGTCAACTCCTGCCAACTCCAGGGTGTGATTCATCCAATTTTTGGGCTCCTGAAGCCAACTCCAGTGTATATTTGGGCTCCTGCTGCTGCTGCTGCCAACTTCTGCCAACTCCAGGGTGTGATTCATCCAATTTTTGGGCTCCTGAAGCCAACTCCAGTGTATATTTGGGCTCCTGCCGCTGCTACTGTCAACTCCTGCCAACTCCAGGGTGTGATTCATCCAATTTTTGGGCTCCTGAAGCCAACTCCAGTGTATATTTGGGCTCCTGCTGCTGCTGCTGCCAACTTCTGCCAACTCCAGGGTGTGATTCATCCAATTTTTGGGCTCCTGAAGCCAACTCCAGTGTATATTTGGGCTCCTGCTGCTGCTGCTGCCAACTTCTGCCAACTCCAGGGTGTGATTCATCCAATTTTTGGGCTCCTGAAGCCAACTCCAGTATATATTTGGGCTCCTGCTGCTGCTGCTGCCAACTCCTGCCAACTCCAGGGTGTGATTCATCCAATTTTTGGGCTCCTGCTGCTGCTGCTGCCAACTTCTGCCAACTCCAGGGTGTGATTCATCCAATTTTTGGGCTCCTGAAGCCAACTCCAGTGTATATTTGGGCTCCTGCTGCTGCTACTGTCAACTCCTGCCAACTCCAGGGTGTGATTCATCCAATTTTTGGGCTCCTGAAGCCAACTCCAGTGTATATTTGGGCTCCTGCTGCTGCTACTGTCAACTCCTGCCAACTCCAGGGTGTGATTCATCCAATTTTTGGGCTCCTGAAGCCAACTCCAGTGTATATTTGGGCTCCTGCTGCTGCTGCTGCCAACTTCTGCCAACTCCAGGGTGTGATTCATCCAATTTTTGGGCTCCTGAAGCCAACTCCAGTGTATATTTGGGCTCCTGCTGCTGCTACTGTCAACTCCTGCCAACTCCAGGGTGTGATTCATCCAATTTTTGGGCTCCTGAAGCCAACTCCAGTGTATATTTGGGCTCCTGCTGCTGCTACTGTCAACTCCTGCCAACTCCAGGGTGTGATTCATCCAATTTTTGGGCTCCTGAAGCCAACTCCAGTGTATATTTGGGCTCCTGCTGCTGCTGCTGCCAACTTCTGCCAACTCCAGGGTGTGATTCATCCAATTTTTGGGCTCCTGAAGCCAACTCCAGTGTATATTTGGGCTCCTGCTGCTGCTACTGTCAACTCCTGCCAACTCCAGGGTGTGATTCATCCAATTTTTGGGCTCCTGAGGCCAACTCCAGTGTATATTTGGGCTCCTGCTGCTGCTGCTGCCAACTTCTGCCAACTCCAGGGTGTGATTCATCCAATTTTTGGGCTCCTGAAGCCAACTCCAGTGTATATTTGGGCTCCTGCCGCTGCTACTGTCAACTCCTGCCAACTCCAGGGTGTGATTCATCCAATTTTTGGGCTCCTGAAGCCAACTCCAGTGTATATTTGGGCTCCTGCTGCTGCTGCTGCCAACTTCTGCCAACTCCAGGGTGTGATTCATCCAATTTTTGGGCTCCTGAAGCCAACTCCAGTGTATATTTGGGCTCCTGCTGCTGCTACTGTCAACTCCTGCCAACTCCAGGGTGTGATTCATCCAATTTTTGGGCTCCTGAAGCCAACTCCAGTATATATTTGGGCTCCTGCTGCTGCCAACTTCTGCCAACTCCAGGGTGTGATTCATCCAATTTTTGGGCTCCTGCTGCTGCTGCTGCCAACTTCTGCCAACTCCAGGGTGTGATTCATCCAATTTTTGGGCTCCTGAAGCCAACTCCAGTGTATATTTGGGCTCCTGCTGCTGCTGCTGCCAACTTCTGCCAACTCCAGGGTGTGATTCATCCAATTTTTGGGCTCCTGAAGCCAACTCCAGTGTATATTTGGGCTCCTGCTGCTGCTGCTGCCAACTTCTGCCAACTCCAGGGTGTGATTCATCCAATTTTTGGGCTCCTGAAGCCAACTCCAGTGTATATTTGGGCTCCTGCTGCTGCTACTGTCAACTCCTGCCAACTCCAGGGTGTGATTCATCCAATTTTTGGGCTCCTGAGGCCAACTCCAGTGTATATTTGGGCTCCTGCTGCTGTTGCTGCCAACTTCTGCCAACTCCAGGGTGTGATTCATCCAATTTTTGGGCTCCTGAAGCCAACTCCAGTGTATATTTGGGCTCCTGCCGCTGCTACTGTCAACTCCTGCCAACTCCAGGGTGTGATTCATCCAATTTTTGGGCTCCTGAAGCCAACTCCAGTGTATATTTGGGCTCCTGCTGCTGCTGCTGCCAACTTCTGCCAACTCCAGGGTGTGATTCATCCAATTTTTGGGCTCCTGAAGCCAACTCCAGTGTATATTTGGGCTCCTGCTGCTGCTACTGTCAACTCCTGCCAACTCCAGGGTGTGATTCATCCAATTTTTGGGCTCCTGAAGCCAACTCCAGTATATATTTGGGCTCCTGCTGCTGCTGCTGCTGCCAACTTCTGCCAACT
The DNA here is from genome assembly GCA_027917425.1 of Gastrophryne carolinensis. NCBI lineage: Eukaryota > Metazoa > Chordata > Amphibia > Anura > Microhylidae > Gastrophryne > Gastrophryne carolinensis. The sequence continues at coordinate 608,900,221 of CM051235.1, forward strand.
CCAGGGTGTGATTCATCCAATTTTTGGGCTCCTGCTGCTGCTGCTGCCAACTTCTGCCAACTCCAGGGTGTGATTCATCCAATTTTTGGGCTCCTGAAGCCAACTCCAGTGTATATTTGGGCTCCTGCTGCTGCTGCTGCCAACTTCTGCCAACTCCAGGGTGTGATTCATCCAATTTTTGGGCTCCTGAAGCCAACTCCAGTGTATATTTGGGCTCCTGCTGCTGCTGCTGCCAACTTCTGCCAACTCCAGGGTGTGATTCATCCAATTTTTGGGCTCCTGAAGCCAACTCCAGTGTATATTTGGGCTCCTGCTGCTGCTACTGTCAACTCCTGCCAACTCCAGGGTGTGATTCATCCAATTTTTGGGCTCCTGAGGCCAACTCCAGTGTATATTTGGGCTCCTGCTGCTGCTACTGTCAACTCCTGCCAACTCCAGGGTGTGATTCATCCAATTTTTGGGCTCCTGAGGCCAACTCCAGTGTATATTTGGGCTCCTGCTGCTGCTACTGTCAACTCCTGCCAACTCCAGGGTGTGATTCATCCAATTTTTGGGCTCCTGAAGCCAACTCCAGTGTATATTTGGGCTCCTGCTGCTGCTGCTGCCAACTTCTGCCAACTCCAGGGTGTGATTCATCCAATTTTTGGGCTCCTGAAGCCAACTCCAGTGTATATTTGGGCTCCTGCTGCTGCTACTGTCAACTCCTGCCAACTCCAGGGTGTGATTCATCCAATTTTTGGGCTCCTGAGGCCAACTCCAGTGTATATTTGGGCTCCTGCTGCTGCTACTGTCAACTCCTGCCAACTCCAGGGTGTGATTCATCCAATTTTTGGGCTCCTGAAGCCAACTCCAGTGTATATTTGGGCTCCTGCTGCTGCTGCTGCCAACTTCTGCCAACTCCAGGGTGTGATTCATCCAATTTTTGGGCTCCTGAAGCCAACTCCAGTGTATATTTGGGCTCCTGCTGCTGCTACTGTCAACTCCTGCCAACTCCAGGGTGTGATTCATCCAATTTTTGGGCTCCTGAGGCCAACTCCAGTGTATATTTGGGCTCCTGCTGCTGCTGCTGCCAACTTCTGCCAACTCCAGGGTGTGATTCATCCAATTCTTGGGCTCCTGAAGCCAACTCCAGTGTATATTTGGGCTCCTGCCGCTGCTACTGTCAACTCCTGCCAACTCCAGGGTGTGATTCATCCAATTTTTGGGCTCCTGAAGCCAACTCCAGTGTATATTTGGGCTCCTGCTGCTGCTGCTGCCAACTTCTGCCAACTCCAGGGTGTGATTCATCCAATTTTTGGGCTCCTGAAGCCAACTCCAGTGTATATTTGGGCTCCTGCTGCTGCTACTGTCAACTCCTGCCAACTCCAGGGTGTGATTCATCCAATTTTTGGGCTCCTGAAGCCAACTCCAGTATATATTTGGGCTCCTGCTGCTGCTGCTGCCAACTTCTGCCAACTCCAGGGTGTGATTCATCCAATTTTTGGGCTCCTGCTGCTGCTGCTGCCAACTTCTGCCAACTCCAGGGTGTGATTCATCCAATTTTTGGGCTCCTGAAGCCAACTCCAGTGTATATTTGGGCTCCTGCTGCTGCTGCTGCCAACTTCTGCCAACTCCAGGGTGTGATTCATCCAATTTTTGGGCTCCTGAAGCCAACTCCAGTGTATATTTGGGCTCCTGCTGCTGCTGCTGCCAACTTCTGCCAACTCCAGGGTGTGATTCATCCAATTTTTGGGCTCCTGAGGCCAACTCCAGTGTATATTTGGGCTCCTTCTGCCCCTCATAGTGATGCCACTTCAACTCTCTGCAATTGTGCCGCTCTGCGATTCTATTAGCGATGCCTCTGATCTGCATGTGATATTTCTTCAAAGTATTATTTAACTAACCCAGCACGCATCCTGTGCGTGTTACAGCAAGGCTGAATGGTTTACAACCCTATTGAGGCTCTAGGAGGCTCAGAAATAGCCGTTTTTAATAGCGATTCGTCGCGAATTTATTCGGGTCGAAACGATTTTTGTCGGAAAATTCGGCGAATCAGTCGAATCGAATTTTTCAAAAGTTCGCTCATCTCTAACTGCAATGGTTAACTAGCCCTGGGGTCAAGACTACCAGCCACCAAACCCTCAAGCCATACACCGTGACAAGTGTACTCCATAGGCTATCCCCAGGGGGTTACTCCATTTTTGGCGTCACGAACAGGATTTACCTCTGTGCCATTCTGATTTTCTACTATATTGTTGGACTTTGTCAAGATATATTTGGGCTCCTGCTGCTGCTGCTGCCAACTTCTGCCAACTCCAGGGTGTGATTCATCCAATTTTTGGGCTCCTGAAGCCAACTCCAGTGTATATTTGGGCTCCTGCTGCTGCTACTGTCAACTCCTGCCAACTCCAGGGTGTGATTCATCCAATTTTTGGGCTCCTGAGGCCAACTCCAGTGTATATTTGGGCTCCTGCTGCTGCTACTGTCAACTCCTGCCAACTCCAGGGTGTGATTCATCCAATTTTTGGGCTCCTGAAGCCAACTCCAGTGTATATTTGGGCTCCTGCTGCTGCTGCTGCCAACTTCTGCCAACTCCAGGGTGTGATTCATCCAATTTTTGGGCTCCTGAAGCCAACTCCAGTGTATATTTGGGCTCCTGCTGCTGCTACTGTCAACTCCTGCCAACTCCAGGGTGTGATTCATCCAATTTTTGGGCTCCTGAGGCCAACTCCAGTGTATATTTGGGCTCCTGCTGCTGCTGCTGCCAACTTCTGCCAACTCCAGGGTGTGATTCATCCAATTCTTGGGCTCCTGAAGCCAACTCCAGTGTATATTTGGGCTCCTGCCGCTGCTACTGTCAACTCCTGCCAACTCCAGGGTGTGATTCATCCAATTTTTGGGCTCCTGAAGCCAACTCCAGTGTATATTTGGGCTCCTGCTGCTGCTGCTGCCAACTTCTGCCAACTCCAGGGTGTGATTCATCCAATTTTTGGGCTCCTGAAGCCAACTCCAGTGTATATTTGGGCTCCTGCTGCTGCTACTGTCAACTCCTGCCAACTCCAGGGTGTGATTCATCCAATTTTTGGGCTCCTGAAGCCAACTCCAGTATATATTTGGGCTCCTGCTGCTGCTGCTGCCAACTTCTGCCAACTCCAGGGTGTGATTCATCCAATGTTTGGGCTCCTGCTGCTGCTGCTGCCAACTTCTGCCAACTCCAGGGTGTGATTCATCCAATTTTTGGGCTCCTGAAGCCAACTCCAGTGTATATTTGGGCTCCTGCTGCTGCTGCTGCCAACTTCTGCCAACTCCAGGGTGTGATTCATCCAATTTTTGGGCTCCTGAAGCCAACTCCAGTGTATATTTGGGCTCCTGCTGCTGCTGCTGCCAACTTCTGCCAACTCCAGGGTGTGATTCATCCAATTTTTGGGCTCCTGAGGCCAACTCCAGTGTATATTTGGGCTCCTTCTGCCCCTCATAGTGATGCCACTTCAACTCTCTGCAATTGTGCCGCTCTGCGATTCTATTAGCGATGCCTCTGATCTGCATGTGATATTTCTTCAAAGTATTATTTAACTAACCCAGCACGCATCCTGTGCGTGTTACAGCAAGGCTGAATGGTTTACAACCCTATTGAGGCTCTAGGAGGCTCAGAAATAGCCGTTTTTAATAGCGATTCGTCGCGAATTTATTCGGGTCGAAACGATTTTTGTCGGAAAATTCGGCGAATCAGTCGAATCGAATTTTTCAAAAGTTCGCTCATCTCTAACTGCAATGGTTAACTAGCCCTGGGGTCAAGACTACCAGCCACCAAACCCTCAAGCCATACACCGTGACAAGTGTACTCCATAGGCTATCCCCAGGGGGTTACTCCATTTTTGGCGTCACGAACAGGATTTACCTCTGTGCCGTTCTGATTTTCTACTATATTGTTGGACTTTGTCAAGATATTGCACTATCAAGCCAACTATGGGATTTACAAGTGTGCCTGATGATTTCCCTATGTTTTCAACTAGTTTGGAGGACATTTTCTGCTCGTTGCTAGGGGCAACCGCACTAGAATTTCATGCTGCGCAACATCCTGGGCCTGAAGGAGTTAATTTTACCGCTGCCGATGCGCGGGAAACTAAGCCCTCCATAGACTTTACTGCAGGCACTCCTGATTGGCTAATTCTCCTCTCTGAGCTTACAGTCTCTAGGCAGACCGGGGGGTGGAGTTTGCTGCCTGGGTCCTCCTCCTCCTGGTTGGAAAGCGCGCGAAAGCTGAGCAAGATGGCGACCGCTGGGCAACCCTGTCTGGCTGCAGCGCCACCGGAGCCCACCTGTGCCATCCCGCCGACGGATCTTACCTGTTTGCAGACACCACTACCCGAGGACAGCGACGAAAGCTGGGCCGGATCACCGCCTGCTACCGCGGTGTCCTCCAGGGCTGGCTCGCCCCTGCCATTCGCTCCAGAGGAGGAATCGCCTACTGCCATCAGCTCACCGGTATCTCCGGAGAGTTCCCTCAGCGTGTCACCGCCTTGCCGTTACCGGGATGAAGAGTCCTATGCCTTCTCCGATACTGACGTCACTTCTTCAGACGACGGAGCGGTGAGTGAGCAGCGGCTATCGCCGCCATCAGTCCCTGCGGCCCCCGCTACTAAGGCTACCACTGTTCCCTCCAGAGACTGGGCTAACTGCCATCTTAACCTTACCATTGTGTCTAACGACACTCCTGTACGCAGAAGGTCCTTGCCACGTTATGCTGTGGATCTGTCCACCCTGAAAGAAAGAGTGGACACCTGGAGTCCTTCCAGGCCCTACTATTAAGAAGCCATACCAGCCATGTGACTAGGCCCAGTTGGCCACCTTATTTCTGCACTCTATTTTTTTTTTTGGGGCAAGCTGCCATATCTTCAGTTGGCATAAGGACTTTTATGCCTATAGTGTGAACATTTTCTTTTAGGTCTACTAACATTTTATGCTTGTAAGTTTTTTTCTCCCGCTGTGTTTCCAGTTCTATTTTTGGTAACCGTTAGCAACTGAGTTTAAGAAATTTTGCCTGGTCTTCCAAGAACTACTTAAGTCTCCTTCTCTAATACAGTATGGACCTAAAGTCTCAGGATACAGTGACTTCACGGCATCTGATGAAGAGCCATCGTTCCTGTTTGTCGTCATAAGTATCTACCTCAAGTTTTGCACTAAGTACTGTACTTTGGTATTTTTTTTTTTTTCTTCTCTTTCTTCTTTTAAGCAGGAAGTGTATTTTGTTTTTTAGTTTTATCTGCATCTACATATTTTTGCACTTGGAGTATTGAGTCGCATATATATATTTATATTTCATAGTAGTCATTCTAGTCACTTTGTTTCTGAGCCCGCACTAAGTAAGTGTGTAATTTTAGCAAAAGGCCAGAAAACTGTACTCCCCCTCTGCACTAAGTATTTTGTCTTCAGTAATGTCTTTTCGTATCCTTCAAGGTAAAGAGTGAAATTTTCTTGTTTGCTCACTTAGTCTCCAAAATGTTAGTTGGTTTTTTTTTTTCTACAGTTCTAAGTTTTTTTTAAGGTACGTCACAACACTCTGCTCTTACCACCACATGATCACATTTTATGGTCCTACCCTGTTCTCTCACATTTTTCCTCTCAAAGAGGTGGCCTTTAGGTTGTATTGTTCACCATGTATATAGTCTCGTGTGTCCTGGCCAACTGTAATTTCCTAGTGACTGGCCCTGGGTCGGTAGCTCGCGCCCTAAGAGGAAGGGGCGTTGGACCACTGTGTATGGCTACTAGTAACAGGCTCAGGTACCAGTACACTTTCGGAATGCTAGCCATCATTTTTCCTAAAGGGTATTCTGCAGGGGCACTTACATGCCTGGGCGAGTAGCACCTGTAGTCTCACCTATTGCTACTGAGTATTTCCCCACACATATGTACACATACACATGTTTAACTTGTTTCCTCCTCAGGTGCACCTTTTCGTGTAGATGGTCTATCTGGATGTCTGAGTTGAGTGCATGGTTGGTATGAATGGGACGTCCCACAATGTATGAGTGTATTTATTATTTTGCCTCTGTCTTCTCCTAGGTGCCCAAAGGGATCTTTACACAAGGTGTTACATACCTTCTTGTTGTTTCTACTGTGACGTACCATAGTGTTTCTACATACTTCCCATATCTTTTACATGTCTCTTAAAAAGTAGTCTTCACTCATTAGTTTAACCGTCGCCGAGGACGGCTCATCTTTTTCGGGGGGTGTATGCAGTGGCCAGCTGTCACGCTCCCGGAACCACGATCTACCACTTGGACAACTCCAGCTCTCTTAGTAAGGACCTCAACCCCCAATCTCCGCAGCCAGCTTCACCTATAGGAGCCCCCGCTTGCCGAGACGCAGAACACGCCTGCTCGGGATCGGTTGCCCCCAGGACTTTATGGCTCAAAGGATGAGGTCTTACGGTACAGAGAACTGGAGAGCCCGCGGCTGGAAGTGGAATCGGGTAGCCGGTATGTGAGCGTAAGGTGGAAGTCCAACAGACAGGCAAGGGTCGGCAACAGGAGTGGAGATCGAGGATGGTCAAAGGCAAGCAAGGGTCGGCAACAGGAGTGGAGATCGAGGATGGTCAAGGCAAGCAAGGGTCGGCAACAGGAGTGGAGATCGAGGATGGTCAAGGCAAGCACGGGTCGGCAACAGGAGTGGAGATCGAGGATGGTCAAGGCAAGCACGGGTCGGCAACAGGAATCAGGATAAATCTCAGGGATAAGCAAATACTAGGGTCTAGGCGCTATAACAGGCAATGACCAACTGACTGAAGAGGGTTTATATAGGAAGCAGGTATGATTGGGCCAGGGAAGAGAGCCTGATGATTGGTGCAACTAGGATCTTTAATTTAATAGGATAACACAGGGCGTCCCGCGCAGGAGTCTGAAAGGGCTGATAGGAGCATACAGGATTCAGAGGGAGATTGGCCAGTAAAAAGAACACCCCTCTGACACAACTGAAGCTAATTAACTTTCCTCCGGCGGCCGTGCTGGGAGCAGCGCCGCCGGAGGGTATAAGTGAAGCGTGCTCGCGCGCCCGCGCGAGCACGAGATCTAGAGCCGGGGCCGCCGGCCGACGCAGGCAGAGGCGCGTGCACGCCGGGCGGAAGAGAGGCCGCCGCCTGCCGCGGCCGCCGCTCAGACAGCCGTGCGGCGGGACAGGGAGCACCGCAGGAACGGGACGCAGGTAAGTGGATACTGACATTACCCCCCCCCCTCACGAGGGGCCTCCGGACCCTCACCCGGCTTCCCCGGATTGTCACGGTGAAATTTCCGTACAAGAGCCCTGGCATGGACATCACAAGAAGAAACCCAGCACCTCTCCTCAGGACCGTAACCAACCCAATCAATTAAGTACTGTAACGTATTGCGAACCTTACGCGAATCCAGAATCTTGTTCACTTCATACTCTTGCACATTATCCACTAAAACAGGAGGAGGACCAGCAGGAGAAGAGTTCTTAGCTGGTTTCAACAGTGATACATGAAACGAGTTGGAAATTTTCATAGTAGGAGGGAGCTGAACTTTGAAGGTCACGTTATTAAGTTTCCTGATAATGGGGTAAGGACCGATAAATTTAGGACCCAGTTTATAAGAAGGCTGCCGGAGAGCAATATTCCTAGTGGAAACCCAAACAAGGTCTCCACACTGAAGGATAGGTTCCTGAGACCTGCGACGATCAGCAAACTTTTTATATTTACCGCGCATAGTTTCTAAATTTTCCTTGACGCGTGCCCAAACCTCTTTCCGTTTCTGAAGCCACTCTTCTAAGACCGGAAAATCAGAAGGTGCTGCAGAAATAGAAGAAGCTCTAGGATGCTTTCCATAATTACAAAAGAATGGGGATATCTTGGTACTGTCACTTGGCGCATTATTATACGCGAACTCGGCAAAGTCAATAAATTCCGACCACTGCTCCTGAGTGTCAGAGATGTAACATCTTAAATATTGTTCTAAGCTTTGATTTGTTCTTTCAGTCTGCCCATTAGACTGGGGATGATACGCGGAGGACAAAGAAACCTGAATCCCCAAACGTGAACAAAAATTTTTCCAAAATCGTGATATAAATTGCACACCCCGATCGGAAACAATATTTAATGGAATACCATGAAGACGAAAAATATGTGAGACGAACAAGTGCGAAAGTTCAGGAGCTGAGGGTAGCTTGGGTAAAGCAATAAAATGAGCCATCTTACTGAATCTATCGACGACTACCCAAACCACAGTGTTCCCATGCGAAAGGGGTAAATCAACAATAAAGTCCATTGAGATGTGAGACCATGGTTCTTTAGGGATCTCAAGCGGAATCAGGTACCCACTAGGGGCCTTGTGTACCCCTTTACTTCGTGCACAAACAGGACATGCGTCGATAAGGGTAGTGATATCACGTCTCATAGAAGGCCACCATACGTGGCGCAGAGCTAAAATAAAAGTCTTACGAACTCCCAGATGCCCAGCAGTCTTTGCGTCGTGGAATTCGCGAATAACATCAGAACGCAAATGCGGTGGAACAAATTGACATCCTATAGGTGCGTTTACAGGCGATTCATCTTGGAACTGCGCCAAAACATTAGAGAGATCAGGGAGCAAAGCCCCGACTACACAACCTGCAGGTACGATAGGCTCACCAGTATCCCCCCGATCCTTACACTCACCAAACATGCGCGACAGAGCATCGGCCTTAGTATTTTTTACGCCCGGCTTAAAGGTAATAATAAAATTGAAACGTGAAAAAAACAATGCCCAACGGGCCTGTCGAGAATTTAACCTCTTGGCGGCACCTATGTACTCGAGATTTTTGTGATCGGTATATACAGTGATAGGATGTAAGGAACCCTCCAACCAATGACGCCATTCATCAAATGCCAGTTTAATAGCTAATAGTTCCCTATTGCCGACATCATAATTTTGTTCAGCGGTATTAAATTTCCGGGAAAAATAGGCACATGGATGCAAACGTTCAGGAGACCCGGAGAATTGTGATAAAACAGCTCCAACACCTAATTCAGACGCATCTACTTCAATAACAAAAGGTTTGTTGACGTCGGGGTGCACTAAAACTGGCGCCGAAGTAAAAGCCTGTTTTAGGACACGGAAGGCTTCAATAGCTGATGGTGACCAGTTAACAGTGAACGCGGCTTTGCGGGTGAGATTGGTGAGAGGCGCAACGATACTAGAAAAACCCTTGATAAAACGTCGATAGAAATTAGCAAACCCTAAAAAGCGTTGTAATTCTTTTAAGGATTTGGGTTGTACCCAATCCCGTACTGCCGAAACTTTTCCCCCATCCATCTCCAACCCCTGACTAGAAATAATATACCCCAAGAAGGGAACGGAGGCGACCTCAAACATACACTTAGAAATTTTAGCGTATAAATTATTCTCTCTCAATTTCTGAAGGACCAGTTTTACATGTTGCCTGTGTTCGGAAAGGTTTTTAGAGTAAATGAGGATGTCATCCAAATAAACCACAACGAAGTTACCCAAAAAGTCACGGAACACGTCATTAACAAAGTCTTGAAAGACCGCAGGAGCATTACAAAGGCCAAAAGGCATCACTAAATATTCATAATGACCATCTTTAACATTGAACGCCGTTTTCCATTCATCCCCTTGCCGAATACGGATCAGGTTGTAGGCCCCCTTTAGATCTAGTTTGGAAAAAATTCGAGCCCCCACAACCTGATTAAACAAATCGCCTATTAAGGGAAGAGGATAACGATTTTTAACAGTGATCTTACTCAAGGCTCTATAATCTATGCAAGGCCTTAAACCTCCATCCTTCTTCTCAACAAAAAAGAAGCCAGCACCTGCCGGTGAAGTTGATGGGCGGATAAAGCCTTTACTCAGATTTTCAGAAATATATTCTTTCATGGCCTGCTCTTCAGCTCGATTCAGATTATAGATTTTGCCCCTAGGAGGGATAGTTCCAGGAAGTAGGTCGATGGGACAGTCATAGGGTCTGTGTGGGGGAAGATTATCAGCGGACCGCTCAGAAAAGACATCTGCCCAGTCTATATAAGGCAGAGGCAGTTCTTGGGGCGAAATCTGCACACTCCTAAGGATAGTGGAGAAGCAATGTGATCTGCAGAAATTACTCCACTTAACCAGATCACCCGACTGCCAATTAAATACGGGGTTATGGAGCTTTAGCCATGGGTATCCCAAAACTACTGGTGTCTCCGGACAATCAAACACCAGGAATTCTATATGTTCAGTATGAGATGAGCCGGCCACCAATCTGAGAGGAGGGGTCTTGTGACTGACCGGCCCTCCCAGGATAGCCTTCCCATTTATGGCCAAAACCTGAAGAGACTTTTCAAGGGGTACCAGTGGAACCCCTAGGATGGAGATTATGCTCCGATCCAGGAAGTTACCTGCAGCTCCACTATCGATAAAGGCAGATACTGCCTGTTTGGAAAGACCCCAGAAAAGCTCCGTAGGGATTAACATTTTATCATGATGAGAGTAATGCTTCAACCCACCTAGATCAGTACCCTCTTCCTGATCTAGGCGAGAAAGTTTCCCGCCGGATACCCCTTATTCGGACAGGACCTGGCAAAATGACCCGGGGACCCACAATAGAGGCAAAGGCCCAAAGACCGTCTCCGTTGTTTTTCATCCTGAGAAAGACGGGCTCTGCCAACCTGCATTGGCTCCTCTTGAGAGGAGGAGGAGGTATTTACCCCACCAGGGGTTGAAGGGTTGGGAGTTTGTGGAGGTCTAAAGGGAGTGGTAGCCCTAACCCTTTCTCTGGCTCTCTCCCTAAGACGTCTATCGATCCTGATGGAGACCTGCATAAGTTGATCCAAATCTTTTGGAGTGGGGAAATTGACCAGAGCATCTTTAATATTTTCGGAGAGCCCCATACGGAATTGGCTACATAGGGCTGGATCATTCCAAGTAGACTCCACTGCCCAGCGCCGGAATTCGGCGCTGTAGTCCTCGGCGGAATTCCGACCCTGCTTCAGGGCCCGAAGCCTGCTTTCCGCCGTGGACTGACGATCGGGGTCCGCATACAGCACTCCCATGGCTGAGAAAAAGGAAGTAACGGAGTGTAAGGCAGGATCTTCAGGAAGCAAGCTGAAAGCCCATGACTGGGGATCTCCTTGCAACAAAGAAATAATTAAACCCACCCGTTGGGTTTCAGTGCCAGAAGATAAAGGCCGCAGCCTGAAATAAAGTTCACATGAATTCTTGAAGTTCGAATAACCGGTCCGGTCTCCAGAGAACTTTTCAGGTAAAGGAACCTTAGGTTCAGGAATATGAGGTGGTACAGCGGGTGTTGAAATCTGGCGGGTTTCTTGATTGGCCACTCTCTGGGCAAGTTGGTTGATAGCGGTGGCCATCGCCTGAACTTGCTGTACCAGGTCTTCCATATTGATAAGGGCCTGTTATACTGTCACGCTCCCGGAACCACGATCTACCACTTGGACAACTCCAGCTCTCTTAGTAAGGACCTCAACCCCCAATCTCCGCAGCCAGCTTCACCTATAGGAGCCCCCGCTTGCCGAGACGCAGAACACGCCTGCTCGGGATCGGTTGCCCCCAGGACTTTATGGCTCAAAGGATGAGGTCTTACGGTACAGAGAACTGGAGAGCCCGCGGCTGGAAGTGGAATCGGGTAGCCGGTATGTGAGCGTAAGGTGGAAGTCCAACAGACAGGCAAGGGTCGGCAACAGGAGTGGAGATCGAGGATGGTCAAAGGCAAGCAAGGGTCGGCAACAGGAGTGGAGATCGAGGATGGTCAAGGCAAGCAAGGGTCGGCAACAGGAGTGGAGATCGAGGATGGTCAAGGCAAGCACGGGTCGGCAACAGGAGTGGAGATCGAGGATGGTCAAGGCAAGCACGGGTCGGCAACAGGAATCAGGATAAATCTCAGGGATAAGCAAATACTAGGGTCTAGGCGCTATAACAGGCAATGACCAACTGACTGAAGAGGGTTTATATAGGAAGCAGGTATGATTGGGCCAGGGAAGAGAGCCTGATGATTGGTGCAACTAGGATCTTTAATTTAATAGGATAACACAGGGCGTCCCGCCCAGGAGTCTGAAAGGGCTGATAGGAGCATACAGGATTCAGAGGGAGATTGGCCAGTAAAAAGAACACCCCTCTGACACAACTGAAGCTAATTAACTTTCCTCCGGCGGCCGTGCTGGGAGCAGCGCCGCCGGAGGGTATAAGTGAAGCGTGCTCGCGCGCCCGCGCGAGCACGAGATCTAGAGCCGGGGCCGCCGGCCGACGCAGGCAGAGGCGCGTGCACGCCGGGCGGAAGAGAGGCCGCCGCCTGCCGCGGCCGCCGCTCAGACAGCCGTGCGGCGGGACAGGGAGCACCGCAGGAACGGGACGCAGGTAAGTGGATACTGACACCAGCACTGAATGCTGCAACAGCTGCTACACAGCTGAGGGTTTGTCACAGTTTCACCACAGTGCTTGAGGTACATGTGCCATGCAATTGGAAGTATTGTCTCAAGTTTGCCCCTAGTGGTCACATAAATGTCATTACATGTTAGGCCTACGCCACATATTGTAAAGTGTTTTTTTTGTTCCTCCAACTGTCATTTAAGCTGATGCAGAGTGAAGTCTATGACTCCTCTGTCACCTGACCATGCCAACCAATGGCAGGGCAGAGGGAGCCAGTTTCCTCCAGCCAGCCCCTGTTGGTCTGGGGGAAAAAACCCTGGGGAGAGAGAGCAGCTCCAGCCCCTGAGCTGGCTGCATGTGTGTCCCAGCTTTCTTCAGAAAACCTACTTCAGGCTTAGGCCTATGCCAGCCTCATTCTCCTACTCATCTCCACCTGTAACCTGTCACCCAAGGATGTTCACAGGACAGTTCTACCTCAGTAGGATAACTTTATTGTGTAAGAAGCCTACTGTCTGGATCGTCTGGAACTGGAGGGTCACCCGCCAGCGACCAAAACTAGTCTAGCTCTCATGCTAGTAGTCCACGCGCCTCTATGTGGTCTCCGTGTACGAGAGCAGCTTCATGTTCAGTAATTCTCAAGTTAAGTAACTCAAGTCGTCTCTACCTGTGCCCTTGCGGTGGGAATCTCGATCTACAGGATCAGGTCTGTAAACTCTTCTAAAGTCTTCTAACGTCATCCCAAGCTAGTATTACTATTCCCAGCACCTCTACAGCCCTAAGGCTTCAGCATAGACTCTCTCACTCTGCATCAGTAACCACTAAAGTCCTGTTTAAAGTTACTAAAGTTACCCTGGTTGCATCCAGAGGAAAGGACATTTACTTGGACACTTGTTCCAGCAATAAAAGCAACGTTGTTTATCCGAACCCTGGCATTGCTTTCTTCAGTGGGTGCCTTGACTAGGATACAGCGGGAACTGCAATGGTTAACTAGCCCTGGGGTCAAGACTACCAGCCACCAAACCCTCGAGCCATACACCATGACAAGTGTACTCCATAGGCTATCCCCAGGGGGTTACTCCAGATAGGCTGCCCATCAACCCGCTTTACCTATGATTGCAGCAGCAGGAAGCTGCTGTGACTTACCTACGCCCGATCCACTTCTGTCGTGGCGACAGAGCAGCAGCGGCAACAGCATTTGAATCTGGCACCAGCTGGGGTTACAAAAAGATGGCAGCCAGCGGCTGGCTGGGGCCAGAATCAAAGGCTGCTACCACTGCTAATGGGTGCATCATAGGCAGAGTTAAGTCACAGCAGCGTGCATCTGCTGCACACTCCCACATTTATTCTACAGAACTCCAAAAGTTTGGGGGGTTCGCCCATCCCTACTTATAACAACCTTGTCTTTTCTTCTATCCCATGCAGCGCCATCCTCTTCTTTTCCACCTCTTCGTCCTCGTTGTCCTCTGTCCCGCACCAGTCTCCGCTGTTCTTATAAATAATAGACCGTGGCCCCTCCATTTTCTTCCTAAGATTATAAAAAACCTGTTGCAGAGTGTGAGTGCTGGGTGTAGTCAAATCCAGATAGACATTAGTGGTGTAAAAGGAACATGAGTGCAGTAAGAGAATGTCACCTTACATGGTGGATAACATAGACAGGAAAAAGAAGTCATAGAGTGCAGCTTAATGTACAAGAAACACAACACAGCAGAAAAATGCATAGAGGCTACACATAGATATATGTAACAGCACCATCTACTGTCATAAATGTAAACTGCATTAACTCAGCAATATAAATACAAATCACATACACATAGATATATGTAACAGCGGCATCTACTGTCATAAATATATATATATTTTTTTTTAATTCTTTATTTATTGAATTTTTGTATACATCATAGAAACAAATACCACAATAAAATGTAAAAGATGAACAATTTTTGTGCACTGTCTAACATTCTTATACACGTTCCAGAAAACACAGAGAAAGTGACAAACCAGTGCTAGGAATCGTACAACTCTATCAACCAACAGTTACGAATATAACGCCTCAGGGGCAGGAGGGATGGGTGGGGGGGGGGGGGGGGAGAGATATAGGGGGGGTGGGGGGGGGCAAGGGAAGGCAACCCTGCTCAAGTATCCTGAAGCAGTGCCCTGCATTCGTCTGAGTCCGAGAAGACCATCCAGTCGTACCAGGTCTCTGTGTATTTCTCGAACCCTCCCTCCCGATTCAGTGCTAAATCCTCGAAATGCATGGTTTCATTAACCTTCAGGACCCAGCTGGTCAGGGAGGGGGGAGAGGTCCTCCTCCACATCAGGGGGATGCAGGATTTTGCGGCATTGAGAAGGTGGCACATTAGGGATCTCCTATACACTCTCAGAGGGGTCTTCCCCAGGTGAAGCAGACATATTCCTGGATCGTCTGGTACCGTTTCCCCAGTGACTTCCCCTATCACCCTCCTCACCGAGTCCCAGTAGGGCCGAAGCTTAGGGCAGGACCAGAAAATGTGGATAAGGTCGCCTCCCGCCTCACCGCATCTCCAGCAGTTATCCGGCACATCAGGAAACCATCTGTGCAGGGTCGCCGGAACTCTGTACCACCCGGTAAGAATTTTGTAATTGCATTCTTGAGTCCGGGTGCAAATGGAGGTCTTATGCGGTGCCGCGAGAAGTCTCCTCCGCTGTTCTGGCGTAAATGGGGCCCCCAAGCCTCCCTCCCAGTACCTAACAAAGTGAAGCTCCTCAGTATCCTGGGGGGTGATCAACAGTTTATAGATGGATGAGAGCAGGGCCGGAGCAGAGCTCCTCGAACCGGGTCCCTGGGCGCAAGCCCCCCGAGAGTCCCTGCAGGGACTGAAGGAAATGTACAATCTGCATTTGCTCCCAGGTTGACCACCTCGGAACGGAGCCCCTCAGCGCCAAGTCGTCGGTCTTAGCCCAGCCCGCCTGAGTCCAGAAGTGTTTGGCTCTGTACAGACCCGCCTCGCGCCACTCTCTCGCCTTGGGACCGCTACACCCGGGGGGGAATCGTGGGTTTCCCAACACCGGGAACATCGGAGATGGGGATGGGGAAATATTCGGTAGCTCCCTGAACCTCCTAAAGACGCGTATAGTAGCCCCAACCGTGGGGTGTTTCAATGCCTCCTGGATGTCTTTCCCCTCCAGCCAAGGTAGGTTGGCCAGCGGGGGCCCCCCGGGGCCTCCCTCCAGCCCGACCCACTGCTTATGTCTTGAGTCTCGGCACCAATCCACCACCCTGCCCAGGTGAGCGGCAGCATGATACAACACCGGGTCAGGGAATCCCAACCCTCCCTCTTCTTTTGGTCTGGCCAAGATAGTTCTGCTTAATCTGGGTTTTCCTCCCTTCCATATAAACCCAGTAAATAAGGCTCTGACCTTCTGGAGGAAGGTCTGCGGGACCGCGACTGGCAGAGCCTGGAGTAGGTAGAGAAGGCGGGGAAGGAGGTTCATCTTGACCGCGTTTGTACGCCCGAACCAGGAGATCCTACCCATAGACCATCTAGCGATGTCATCTGAAAATTTTTTCAGTAGCGGGGGGAAGTTCATATTGAAGATCTTAGACAGGTCATTCCCTATCTTGGTCCCAAGGTATGTGACCCCCTCCCTTGCCCACTTAAAGGGGAAAGCCTCTTTAATCCCCGCAAAGCGCCGCTCCGGGATATTAATGTTTAAGATTTCGGATTTAGAACAGTTGATCTTGTATCCTGACCTATCCCCATATCTTTTAAGCTCTCGCATCAAGTTGGGTAACGAGACCTCTGGGGCAGATAGACAGAAGATCAGATCGTCTGCATAAGCTGCGACTTTGTAATGGGTTTTGGGGCCCTCCAATCCCTTGATGTCCGGATTCTTGCGGATGTAGCACAGCAGGGGCTCGAGTGTCAGGATAAAGACCAGGGGGGAGAGCGGACAACCCTGTCGCGTCCCATTGTTGATCCCGAAGGGTTCTGAGATTACCCCATTGACTCGCACCGACGCCGAGGGCTTCCTATAAAGGCTCGCGATCCAATTCATTAGGGTGGAACCAAGTCCAATATGACTAAGGGTGGAGTGCATAAATTGCCAATTGACCCTGTCAAAGGCCTTCTCGGCATCGGTTGCGAGCAACAGGGAAGGCTTATTGGTGATTTGGGCGAGGTGCACCAGGTTCAACACTTTGACAGTGTTGTCCCTAGCCTCCCTATGGGGCATGAACCCCACCTGGTCTAGGGCAATTATGTGGTGGAGGTGGGGGGCAATTCTAGACGCCAGGATCTTTGCGAAGATCTTGACATCTGTGTTCAAGAGTGAGATGGGTCGGTAGCTTGCACACTGCGTGGGGTCCTTTCCTTCCTTGGGCAAAACTGTGATGTATGCCCTGAGGGAGTCCGAGGGGAAGGCCTCACCATCTTTGAGCGAGTTAAAGACCCTGAGAAGACTGGGGGCCAGGAGGGGGAGCATTTTTTTATAATACTGGGATGGGAAACCGTCAGGCCCCGGAGCCTTTCCGCCAGCCGTCTCCGCTACCGCCTTCTGCAACTCCAACAGGGAGATGGGATCCTCCAACCCCTCCACCACCGCCGCCGGCAATTTCGGCAGCCCCGAGTCCCTTATGTACTCTGCTATGCAAGAATCCGTGGCCTGCCTCCCTGTTCCCTGAATGTTGTAGAGGGATTCATAGAATTTGCGGAAAGTTTCCGCTATTCTCTCTGTTAGATGCTCGCTATGACCCTCCTGGTTTACTATCTTCGGGACGTAAGATCTCACTCTTTCCACTCTAAGTGCCCTTGCCAGTAATTTCCCGCATTTGTCCCCCGCCTCATAGAACCTTCTCCTACATTTGGCCCACTGTGCCTTCACTCTATCGCAGCACAATGATTTGAGCTTCTCTCTCAGGGACGTCAGGGTTGCCAGATGGGCCGCCGCTAGGGACTTCTTGTGTAGCTTTTCCACTTTCCCTATCTCCGCCAAAAGATCTTTGACGAGTTTAGCCCTTTCCCTCTTAATCCTAGATCCAATGCTAATTAGGGAGCCTCTGATTACACACTTGTGCGCTTCCCAGAGTACCCCTGGGCCGATCTCTGGCGACGAGTTACACTCAAAGTACTTTTTAATTTCCGTTTGGAGCTCAGTCACTATTGATTGATCGTCTAGGAGAGAGGTATTCAGGTGCCAGGACCAACCCCTGGGGATGGGACGGGGAAGGGAGACCGACAGAGATACCGGGGCATGGTCTGATAAGGTAATATTCCCAATGGAGGAATCCACCACTCTAGAGAGCGAGGCGTGAGGTACCAGGAATAGGTCGATTCTCGAGTATGACCTATGCGGGGGGGAGAAGAAGGTGTAGTCCCTCTCGGACGGGTGTTGAATGCGCCAGGGGTCTATCAACTGGTGTTGGGCAAGCACCTTTTTAAGCCGCCTCAATTTGGCGTATGACTCGTGCGGGGTCCCTCTGGAGGTGTCCACCAGTGGGTCAAGTGCCACGTTGAAGTCACCGCCCATCACCAGTTCGCCCTCCCTAAATGTGTCCAAGGCATCGAGGACTCCCTCCAAGAAGGTTGACTGACCCGCATTCGGCACGTATATGTTTACGAAGGTGAAGAGGTGAGATGCGATCCTCCCCTTGAGGAAGATCCACCTCCCCTCCTGGTCCGTTCGATAGTCGATCAACTCCCAGGGCAGGGCAGCGTCCAACACAATGCTTACCCCTCTGGATCTTGAGTCTGGAGAAAGCCTCTAAGGTAATACTTGTTGCCGAATGATGGGGAGCCGCCCGCCCTGAAGGAAGGCAACCTGCGCCTTCAACCCTCTAAGGTTCCTCAAGATCAGGGCTCTCTTTTCCGGACTATTTAAGCCCTTCACGTTGAGGGAGACCACGTTAATCTCGGAAATGGGCTTTCCCTGCATTATTGTGATTTGCTGCACTGGGGGGGGGGACACTTTTGGGGTATCCGCCCCTGAGTACAGGAGGGGGGGGAGGCAAATGGGAGGAGGGGGGGAGGGTGAGCAGGAAAGGAGGGGAGTCACCGGGAACGGGGGGGGGGAAGGGGAAGAAAGAACCCGGCTTCTAAGAACTACCGGGAAAGAACAAAAGACAAAGAAAGGGGGGGAACACCCCTAAACCAAGGAAACAGAGTGAGTCCTATCACCCACCAGGATCGATTAGACCCACCCGCTGGGGGATTGCGTCCGAACCAGGGGGGGGGGAGGGCGCGCAGGAGCACCCGTTCTCTCACTCCCGGTCGGAGGCCTCCAAGAAGAACCAAAAACCAAAGGAAAAGGAACAAGTCTAGTGCGGAGGTGCCCGCTCGCGCCCTAGAGGGAACAAGCACTATACAGTCAACTAGGGCTACGTGTGCCCAGAAGACCAACCTATTGGGGGTGCAGCCTCCGACATGGGTTGGGAGACGCAAAAAGGGGGGTCATTCCATGCCCCCCCATGTCACGCTGACGCTTCACCATCAACCACCAGGCGGCCGGGGAGGGGACCCCGCACACGGAAGCCGAGGGTTCCACAGGCAGGGCGCCAGCCCGCGACCAGAAAGGATTAGGCGACTATAACCAGAACAGAATAAATTTC
Source organism: Gastrophryne carolinensis (assembly GCA_027917425.1). NCBI lineage: Eukaryota > Metazoa > Chordata > Amphibia > Anura > Microhylidae > Gastrophryne > Gastrophryne carolinensis. The sequence goes on from CM051235.1 coordinate 608,919,160, forward strand.
TACATACAGCATGGCAGAGAATATACATAACACATTATGAACTGTTGACAGAAGGTTGGCAACCCTAAGGGCCACAAGGGGAAACGGGTCAATCAGGGACGCGCCATTCCCCCGCCCCCCCCCCGGCCGGGCAGGCCGGAGGGGGGACGGGGGCCAGGCCGCGCGCACCCCCGACCGACGGCCCCAGGACCACCCCCAGGACTCAACGCCCGGAGCGGCTGCCCGGCGCCCCCCGAGCGCCCCCCGAAGGGGCCCCCAAGGCGCCCCAGGTCACGAAAAGCTCTTCAGACTCCTCTTCCTTCTCCTGGGAAGGTCCCTCGGGAGCGGGGGCCCACCCGAGGCAAGCCAGTCCGGGACGTCCACCGGGCCGCACCCCAGAAATGCAAACAGATCCCCCAGTTCACGGTGAGATTTTAAGGTGAAAGTCCCAGCCGCCTTCCTCACTATCAGATGGAACGGGAAACCCCATCTATATGTTGCTCCCTGGCTGATAATGGTCTCGAGGAGGGGCTTCATCATTCTGCGCATCTGGAGAGTCCGCCCAGACAGATCCTGCAAAATCTTGATAGGCACTCCTCTAAAGCGTAAGGTGCCCTTGTTCCACGCTCTCCTCAGGATTTCCTCCTTCAACGAAAAAAGGTGGATCCTGCACACAATGTCTCTGGGATAAGCTGGGTCTGACCTCTTGGGACCCAAGGCCCTATGTGCTCTGTCAAGCTCTATAGGGGTCCTGTCGAACACTTCGTTGAATATCGCGGTGACCAGGGCCTTAACGTCCTCTGAATCTCGTGGCTCCGGGATACCTCTGATCCTCAAGTTGTTCCGTCTATTGCGGTTCTCGAGGTCGTCCAAGTGCAGCTGGCAGGCCGACAACATTGCTTCCTGGGAGTCGCATCTTGCCTCCAATGCCTGCAACCGGCCGGCGTAAGAAGGCCCCTCCACCTCCAAGGCCCGAACTCTAGATTCGACTCCGGCCACCTCACGACGCACAGCGAGGACCTCGCGCTTGAAGCTTGCTTCATATTTCGCGATCAAATTTTCGATCTCCCCCTTGGAGGGGATGCCTTTCAGAAGCGAGATGGTCTCCAAGTGGATCTGGCTCTCCTCCAGCTTCTCCTCAGGCGGAACCTCCACCTGGGTATCCGTGTTCCACACGCTAGGCACCTCAGCAGCCAGGGCTCCCGGGGAAATCGCCGGAGTCATCGGCGAGGGGTCATCTGACCGGGTGAAAGGACATTTTTCTGGAGAGGGCTGAAGCGGGGACAGGGGCGATCTCGACCTCTCATCCGCACTCCCCGGCGACTCCAGGGTGCCCCCTCTCTCCGGTCTCGGCTTCGCCGGCCTCTGCTGGAGACACGCATTTTGGGTTTCAGGTGCGCGCTCCCATTCGCTCGCAGGGGACCAGGGGGCACAGGGGGTACAGGCCGACCGCCGCTCCACCGCAGGCTTATATGCATATTTGCTGAGGCTTGTCGGGAGCCCCTGACGGAGCCCGGCGGTACGCCCCCCCTCCCGGGGCCGTTGCTGTTGAACCCCAGCTTCATCCCCCTGTGACGCCTCAGTCGCCGGGGTCCCGTCCCCTAGTCCCATGGGGGGTATGGTCAGGGCATGAGGGGGCAGGACAGGGGGTTCATGCTGGGCACCATCGTGGCAGTCCGGGGGGGTCCCCTCCACATCCGGGGCCCATCTCTTGCTCCTCTCGGCAGTGCCTCCCGCTCCCTCGGGCCGCGTGAGAGCCCCTCCATGTGTGGTGCACTGCTGCTTTAAGAGGCCGCAGCCGACGCGGGACTCAGCAGAGACAGCGGCCGCCATCTTGCTCCACCCGTCGGCTGTGCTGTGCTGCTCCTCCGCCTGTGATCCGGCGTCCTCCTCACTGGTGCCCCCCGGTGGGCCCACCGCCTCCTCCCAACCGGCACTAACATCGGGGCAACCTCCTCCGCCCCCGCACTCCGCGCTGAAGCGGGCCGCCGGGTGGGCGCCGGGCGCCATCTTGGTCCTCCCGCCGGCGTCCATCTCCCGCAGCTTCCCCAGCTCACCGCAGTCCGCGACTCCAGCCGCCTCCTCACAACGCGGCCCCGCCGACATCGAAGCGCCGCTCCGTGGTGACTCCCCGCTCTCGCCACATGACTCCTCCATCGATGAGAGGGACGCCCGCTCCGGTCCCTCTCCGTCGCGCCATCCGGACAGCTCCTCAGCCGCCATCTTGGTGGCCTCCGCCACCTCGCGTTTCCGAGCCTTGGCAGACTCGCCATGGCCCGCCGGGGTCCCGCCACCGCTCCTCTGGCATCTCTGCCGCTTGGGCTTCTTCGCCATCCGCCTCTCCGGGCTCCAGCCGCCAGGTAAGTACCTTAAAATCAGGTAGGGAGAGCAGGAGATCCCTCACCCACGTCTCTCCTCTATCATGCCGGGACACGCCCCTACTGTCATAAATATTAACTGCATTAACCCAACAATATAAATGCAGATGACATACACATAGATATATGTAACAGTGACATCTACTGTCATACATGTAAACTGCATTAACCCAGCAATATAAATGCAAAATACATACACAGGGATATATGTAACAGCACCATCTACTGTCATAAATGTAAACTTCATTAACCCAGCAATATAAATGCAGATCCCATACACATAGATATATGTAACAGCACCATCTACTGTCAGAAATGTAAACTGCATTAACAGAGCAATATAGATGCAGATCACATGCACATAGATATATGTAACAGCGCCATCTACTTTCATAAATGTGAACTGCATTAACCCAGCAATATAGATGCAGATCACATACACATAGATATTGTAAGAAAGGTACATGCATCAGGGGGCCCGCGGTGAGCGTCTGCTGGGCAGCACGGCGGTCGTCGGCTGCACGGAGCAGAGCGCACTGTGTCCGGCGAGGCGTTCCTAACCTCCCAGCAAACAGGGGCTTGACCATAGGCGGAAGAGGCGGTGGAGATTGGGGGTTGTCTGTTTACAGAGGTGGGTCTCCCGCTGGGTATCACAGATATATATATAACAGCGCCATCCACTGTCATAAATGTAAACTGCATTAACCCAGCAATATAGATGCAGATCACATACTAAACTAAGGCTGTTGTACCTCCAACAGTAGGCTCATGGCAGGATGGCAGCAGAAGACTTTCTTGCTATCCTGTGCACAGGAGATCTTTGCGCTTGTGGGGGTGAGTTTGTTTAGGCGACCTGGGGGGTATCACACAACGGGAGACCCCCGATCGTGGAGCCACAGGGACAAGGACCAAAACCCAGGATAGTGAAAATCCTGGGTTTTGGTCCACTTAAATATGGCTCAACTCGACATGTCACATGTTCAGCTTTTCTAGATATATGTAACAGCACCATCTACTGTCATAAATGTGAACAGCATTAACCCAGCAATATAGATGCAGATCACGTACTAAACTAAGGCTGTTGTATCTCCTTAGTAGGCTCATGGCAGGATGGCAGTAGAAGACTTCCTCGCTATCCTGTGCATAGGAGATCTTTGCGCTCGTGGAGGTTTCACATTGGAACCGGCGAGCAGACATCCTTTACCAATCTATCACAAACAGAAACATAATTGACCTTATTGAAGACACGGCTATATTTACTTGTCTTTCACTTCCCATTCTCATCCTCGTTAAGCACGCGGGATGCCGCCAGTTCTCGGGCTCCGAGGAATCAGCCTGCAGGTCCTTTATCTTTTTCGACTTTACATATTTATCTGCTCGCTTTTATTCTTGCTAACATCAGGTCTTAAATTTTCACTTGTTATTATTAATTTAGACAAGACTTTATAGCCAGCAAGCTAATATTACATCCCTTCATTATCGTCTTGATTTTGCATTTGCTTTTATACGGGGGCATTTTGTAGCAAAATGTTGCTTATGTACATGAGCCCCAAAAAAAAACGTTACATGAGCTCAGCCCTGCACCATGTATACAGCACTGGCATTAGGGGAGGGCACAATGGGTGATAACCAACTGTAGGGTACCAACCTTAAAGGGGCATCATTCCCAAAATTTAGGATTTAAAGTGGACCAAAACCCAGGTTTTTGACTATCCTGGGTATTGGTCCTTTCCCCCGGAGCACCCAGATCGGGGGTGACCCACTGTGTGAAAACCCCCAGATGGACTAAGGCAAATCACCTCCTCCTGGTCCAGCAGCGCATGCGCGGGCGCTCGTCCTATCAGCGCGTTCGGAGCTGCTGACGTCACATCATCTAAGGCTTTGTCTAAGAGCAGCGACTCCGAGCGCACTAACGTCCGCATCCCCCGCTTCCCTCTAATAAGGGGCATGCTTGCGCTGGCCATTCAAAAATGCCTGGCATGGGCACGTGCCCTGCTAGAAGAATAGCGGGGATGCGGCTTGCGCTTTGGACTGGGAAACAAGGTAAGTGAATAGGGCAACCTGGGGGTTTCACACAGCGGGGCATCCCGATTTTGGATACCTGGGGGAGGGGAATCGATCAGCCTGGGAAACTTATATATTCCAATTTCTGGTCCTGACTGACTTGTGAAGCACATGTTATGGTGCAGCTTTATTAGTCATGAACATGTTCAGTTATGGTCAGAGACAGCTGTGGGACCACTGTGGCTTGCATTGCACCACGCCCCCTTGTCAAAGTGAGTATGGCATGCCCCTCTCCATTCACTTCAAAGGAGAGGGACGTGCCATTCTTCCTGTGACGAGGGTACAGGACACGCCGTGGTCCCCTGTCGGGCATCGAGGCAGCAGAGGAGGAGGGAGCGGTGCCTGGCGGGGGACTGACAGTGACCAATCCGGAAGTGTCTTTACACCGTACCAGCAGCAGCACCCCGGGGCCTCCACCACTTGCCCTGCAAAGGGGGCCTCCCCCAACCTTTGAGTTATGGTCTGGTCCAGGAGGCTTTTCAGTCTTTGGTCTGACGGGCCGCAGGGCCGTGGGGGCCCCCTGCACCTGAAACATAGAAACATAGAAGGTTGACGGCAGAAGGAGACCATACGGTCCATCTAGTCTGCCCTTATGTGTTATACTGTATGTTCTCTTTATCTTAGGATAGATGTGTGCTTATCCCAGGCATGTTTAAATTCAGTGACTGTTCATTTTTCAACTACCTCTGCTGGAAGTTTGTTCCAAGCATCTACTACTCTTTCTGTAAAATAATATTTTCTAACATTGCTCCTGATCTTCCCCCCGACTAGCTTCAGGTTGGGCCCCTTGTTCTATCATTAAGCTTCTTCTTAAAAACACTTCTCTCCTGAACCTTATTCAATTCTTTCACATATTTAAAGGTCTCCATCATGTCCCCCCTCTCCCTTCTTTCCTCCAGACTGTACAAATTAAGTTCTTTAAGTCTCTCCTGATAAGTTTTAAGTTTAAGTCCTTCCACCATTTTCGTTGCCGGCCTTTGGACCCGTTCTATTTGAATAATGTCTTTTTGCAGGTGAGGTCTCCAGAACTGCGCACAGTATTCTAGCTGTGGCCTCACCAGGGCTCTATACAGCAGCATCACAACCTCTTCCTACTGGTGATGCCTCGAGCTATGCAGCCGAGCATCCTGCTTGCTTTTCCCACTGCCTGGCTGCACTGTCCACTCATCTTGCAGCTATCAGTAATCAGTACCCCTAAATCTCTCTCCTCCGAGGTCCTGGCTAACACAGTGCTGCCCATACGGTGCTCAGAGCAGGGATTCCTTCTACCCAAGTGCATGATTTTACATTTAGAGACATTAAACTCTAGTTTCCACAGTTTTGACCATCTATCCAGTAAAGCTAAATCATTTTCCAAGTTGCAGACACCTCCAGGAATATCCCCCCTATTACTAACCTTTGTATCATCAGCAAACAGACAAACTTTTCCTACCAAGCCTTCTCCTATGTCACTTACAAATATATTAAAAAGAATGGGGCCCAGGACAGAGCCTTGCGGCACACCACTTGTAACTCGCCTTTGTTCAGATTGCACGCCATTTACAACAACACTCTGATACCGATCCCTCAGCCAACTGGAAATCCACTGAACTATCCAGGGATTGAGTCCTACCTCCAATAACTTATCTATGAGCTCCTTATGTGGTACAGTGTCAAAGGCTTTGCTAAAATCCAGATAGGCGACATCCACAGCACCACCTTCATCTAACACTTTAGTGACATTGTCAAAGAAATCAATAAGATTGGTCTGACATGATCTGCCCTCAGTAAAGCCGTGCTGTTTTGGGTCCAATAGGTCATTAATTTTTAGATGGGAAATTATCTGTTTTTTTAAGAGTGTTTCCATTAATTTGACCACTATAGATGTTAAACTAACTGGCCTGTAATTACTGGCTTCTTCTCTACTCCCCTTTTTATGGATTGGTACGACATTGGCCATTCTCCAATCATCTGGAACCTCACCAGTTGAAAGGGAATGGTTAAGTAAATCAGTCAGAGGGGCTGCAATCACAAACCTAAGTTCCCTTAGAACTCTGGGGTGAATTCCATCTGGACCCATCGCCGTACTTACCTTTAGATGTGCCAGCTCGGCTAAGACATCAGCCTCCAGAAACTCCGGAGCTGTGCCCTCCCAGCTGGATGCTGTGCTATGGCCATGCCTGCTACTATCTGAAAATACCGAACAAAAGTAGCTATTCAGATGGTCAGCCACAGCCTTATCTCCGTCAATATATTTATTTTCCCTATTTCTAATTTTAGAGACTGCATTGTTTTTCTTCTTTCTGTCACCAATATATCGGTAAAAAGGTTTTATCTCCCCTCTTCATAGATTTGGCCATTTCTTCCTCCTTTTGCCCTGGGCAAGCATTTTTTTGTTTTTGCAAACCTGCAGCCAAAGCCACCACAGGGCAGGATGGAGAGTCTAGAGCAGCAAAGCCGCTGCCAGCAGCGCTACAGTGATGGGTGCAGAGCTGTCACTGCACATAAGCCACCAAGCACAGCCGCTGGCAGCTCAATGCAGGGAACCAGCCGGGCGACTACACTACCCCCCACCCAGAATGGCAAAGCAGGAGATCCCGAGCTGCACGCACCCGCACAAGGGACTTGATCTGACGTTCCAGTAAGTAGGCGGGTGCCAGACAACCACCAATCAGTTACTTGGCTGGACTATTATCTTAAAGGAAAAAAAATACTGTATCTGGGGCCTCCACCAGATTTTGTGCCCAGGAGCATCCACCCCCCTAATCCGGCCCTGAAGAAGAGTATAGTGTTTATAGGTGCACCCCTAGCCAGGGAACCATCCAACTAACTACAAGATAATCATTTCCTGTTTTATATTTTATAACCTTGTCTACTTCTGTCAAAACTGCGGAGTTCTTCTGTAGGTTACATGTTTTATTTACATAAATGGAGGCCAGGAGTTTTAGAAATAAATCATATATTTATGGTATAAATTGCTGTGGTACCTTTTCAACTCATTTGCATTTTTAATGGTCATCATTTATTAAGAGAACGTCATCTTACCTGGAATGAAAAATGAATCCAGCGCTGAGCCAAGATCTGTATGTGCAGTGTAAAGCTGCTTATGGGAGCACTCCATGATGTTTGGCTTCATTCAGGCTCAGACTGGCCCACAGGAGGGCCATTGGACCCAAGGGCGCCTTTGAGGGTTTTTTTATATCCTGAACTATGTAAAGTTTATATGTGGCATTCCAAGTGCGCGCGCGCGCGCGCACACACACACACACACACACACACACACACACACGGACAATGTCTTTGTGCATGGGCCCTAAATATAAGCCAGTGATACTTGCATTTATGTGTGGAGCGAGCCACAGGCACCCCAGTCCGCCACTGGCTTTATGGAGCACCTTTTGGGGTTTTACAGTATCTATAGTGATGAGCAAGGAATCTGCTGCTACTCTTTTCTAATGTTTTTCCTGCCGAATAGTCTCTGCTTCTGCATCCCCAGATAGGAAGTTTCTGTCCTCACCTTCTATCCCCAGCCCATTGACCAAAACAGCCTGTGTTTCTTTTTTTTTTTTTTTTACTAAAGCCTGGATCCAATACCAGGGGCATAGCTAGGTGGAGCGGGGGGGGGGGGGGGGGGGGGGCACTTGCCCCGGGTTCAGCAGATCAGAAGGGCGCCCCAAAGGGGGACCTGAGCACAGGTGGGGGGTGCTCTGACCAAACTAGTAATTAATTTGTCTGTGTATATATATATATATATATATATATATATATATATATATATAGACCTTGGGCTGACCTGCTCAGAAAGTACACTTTATATAGGATGACCCTTTTGTTTGACTCTTAATTAATATGCAGCATGGTGGCATACCCCCCTTTGTCCTTTGTTTTGTAGCTGTAGTTTCAGGTGTGCATTTGCATGCAAATTAAGCTGCCTACCTGTGATAGATTAATCTGGACCAGAGCAGCACCTTGGTGAATTTTGCCTGAGCCAATCGGAGATGACCTGCGGATTGCAAATGAAACAAAGGGTCAGCCTGATAAAACACAGGGGACTGGAGAGAGAGGAGAGATTTTGCTTGGAGGGCAGTTGCAGAAAGGATGTTGCTGGCAAGACTGACTAGAGGATGTACAGACGGACGATGATGAGATTTTGCCTTGGGTAGAGAGACCTGCATTGTGAAGCCCAATACAGCAGCTATCTTGTTTGGAGTAATCCGTTCTAATATATACTGTATATGCTTTTGCCCTGTTTCTATGTTTTAATACTGATTGTAGCATTTTTGTTTTGTACATTATTTGCAAGGTATATAAAATAACTTTAAAGTGCATAGTTTTCCTTGGAGATTACTGGCAAATGAACTTATTAGAAAAATGAGGCGTAATTTTAGAGATATGCATGTATTTGAGCTCTTAAGTTGCCTTATATATTTGAGGGCTGCAAATATACTTGTACATTTTAGATAAATTACACCCAAGCAAGACACCTGCTTAAACCACTAATTTTCTGCCTAATTTTCACTTGGGTTTCACTTTCATCTCACCCTCACCAATATACATGCCACGTCAATGGTGATAACCCCTTAAATGTGTCCTCTCCTACTCACTCCCCCCCTCCTCTCACCTAGTAATAAATACAGAATGGTTTTGGAGTAATAAAACCCCCAGCGTGGAAACCAAATAAACAAAATCATATCAACAGATCACAAAGTCCCAAAGTTCCTCTCCTGCTTGTGTCACCCGCCTCCCTTGGAATGTGTTCAATCGGTATCCTATAGCAGACATTAGATTGGTATATTCTGAGACAGGTTGTGATACCAAGACCAGCCCCCTGGTAGGAGGGGTAGGGTGACCCCCCCCCCCTTCTGGGGCCTATAGGCAACAATGGCCAGAGACACTCGAATCTTACCATCAAGAGTGACACACGCTCCCTTTTAACATCTAAGGAGGAGACCAGGGAGACGTGCGAGGACTGAGAGACTATTGATTCACATAATGGTAGTTGAGCTTGTACTGCTTTCAGATGTATTGCGGTTATTATAACTGATAAGGCTGACCCCAATGCTGAGCTGTGTGTAGCTGAATGCATCATGGCTGGAAAGCACCAGGGACCAATATGGGCAACCATTCAAATAGCAGACAGCATTCGGTTGGTTGTTATGAATATTGGGCAAAGGCTTTAGTAAAAAAAAGGACTACAGGCTGTTTTGGGGCACTGGGGTTGGGCCGAGCAGGTGGTGACATAAACTTCCTTTCTGGGTACAGGATCACTTTAACGGGATATATATAAGTTCAATATGTGTTTTGGTCTCTGGAAATAAGAGCTCACCGCTAAATCAGCCCCCAACCCCAGTTGAAGAAGAATGCTTTTTTATGTGGAACAAATCCTGGGATTTTGAGTTTTGTTTCTTACCCCGGGGGCATCTCAATTTAGGATGTCCCACTGTGTGAACCCCTCCAGATCATCCATACACGCTCACCTTTACCCTGGTTCTACGGGTCATGCACAGGATCTCGTCCAGACAGAGCCATTTATTATGTCATCTAACAGAGAAAGTGCCTGTGCCGGCCATACACAAATGCTTGGCACCGGCACACGCCCTACTAGAGGGGATGCGCCTGTGGCTCGCGCATGCACAGTTGGACAGGGTAACAAGGTAAGTGTATGGAACGGACCTGGGGGGTTTCACATAGTGGGGCATCAGGATTTTGGATGCCCCAGGGGGAGGGAATTGAACAGCCCTCTTATAGATACCCGGGCCGATCGGTGTGGGTTTTGGTCCACTTTAAAGCTTCAACAATTGGCTCTGTTTACAGCAATCCCTAGGCGAGAGTGCACACTTCCGCCCCCAGCCTATCTGATTGGCTAGACGTGGGAACGTGTCTCAGCCCAGAGATGCTGGGGATGTGGCTGTTCTTGCTCACGATTGTTTACATTACTGAAGGAGCTGCAAGAAGAGGTGAATTTTGCAGCGATCCTGGGGGGATCACACCGATCTGGGTTGCCCCAAGGGAAGGACAGCGGCTGGCCCTGAAATCTTTCTACATTCCAGGGCTGGCCAGGGTGGATTTTGTTTGTAAACCACCCACCTGTCCTTTCCTGTGCTAAGTTCGATTTGGACTTGAACAACTTACCTGATTGGGGCAATTCACCTCTGATGCTGGTTGGGGGAGGGGCTTTGCATGGCAGCCATAGACTTGAGGGACTCACTTGACACTCATGGTCCCAGCTTCAGCTTCCAAGCAGATTACTCGTCCACCAGTGAGTTTTTTCTTTATTGCATGGCACGGCCCGCTTCGGTATTCATAACAGTTGGGTTATTCCGCCACAAGGAGGCGCAGTGTACTGCAGAAAAGCTGTGCCTTGTCCAGGTTCCCGATAAAAACGGGATTAACCATAGAGTTCCCAGTGTTTCCTCTGCAGTGGACTGCAAAGATAGAAGATGGCACTCTCTCATGCGCAGTTGAGCGGGGCAACCAAGTCTATTTCCACCCGTTTCTGGACCCTCACTGCCTCCCAGCCTCGGCTTACAGATCGGGTGAAGGTAGAAGAGCACTAGGGTCAAGTGCTCCAGGAGCGCTGCTCCAAGCTGCAGACCCTGTACCACAAGGGGGAGCCAGCCATAGGCTTTATGGTGAGCCCGATTGGGATGCGGAGTTTCTGTCCTAGCTTCTGAGGGGGTAAGTAGTTTGAGGACTGTGTCCTCTCTTTTTCCTTTGGGTGTTTCTCATGTGCGTCCACCCCGTAAGCCTTTGCTACCAGTCTGGGATTTGAATCTGGTGTTGTCTGCCCTGCAAGAGCCTCCCTTTGAGCCTATCCGTGATGCTTCCTTGTCTTTTCTGACCCTTAAGGTAGCCTTTCTGGTGGTTATCACTTCTGTAAGGCGAGTTTCATAACTAGCGGCACTTTCCATCAAACCTCCTTATTTTGAGAGGCATCAGGATACGGTGGTGTTTCGGCTCAGGCCGGACTTCCTGCCAAAGATTGTGTCTGCTTTTCATCTTAATCAGGACATTGTCTTGCCTTCATTGTGTCCTAATCCTGCTGATTCCAAGGAGCAGACACTGCATTCCGTAGATGTGGTCAGGGCTCTGAAGTTTTATTTGGTCGCCACTGAGCCTTTCAGGAAGTCTGATGCTCTTTTTGTTCTCACTTCTGGACCTAGAAAGGGTTTGCCTCCGGCTAAATCCACTATCAGCAAGTGGATCCGCCAGGCGGTGGTTCAAGCCTATTCTGCTAAGGGGAAGGAACCTCCCTTTAGGGTTACTGCTCATTCCACTCGTGCTATTGGTGCCTCTTGGGCTTTTCAGCACCAAGCTTCTGTTGAACAAGTTTGCAAGGCCGCAACTTGGTCTTCTGTTCATACTTTTTCTAAGTTATATAAGGTTGATGTTGAGGCCTCAGCGGATGATGCTTTTGGCCGCAAGGTGCTTCAGGCGGTAGTGACTTGAGCTACTGGCCGTTACTCTTTGGGGATCCCACCCTACTCTGGACACTGCTTTTGGATGTCCCAACTGCTATGAATACCGAAGCGGGCCGTGCCATGCAATAAAGAAAAAAGCAATTCTGTGAGTACTCACCTGTAGATTTGTTTTTGTTCTTGCATGGCACGGCCTGCTTCGCCCCACCCTTGTTATCGTTATTCTTGGTTTTCTCTTTATGGTGATTGTTCCAAGTCAGTTGGGGTCTTTTACCTTTTTCACATTTTTTACTTATTCTCTCCCGGCTTCTTGTCTCACTGCTTGTGTACGCTGGGGAACTCTATGGTTAAGCCCGTTTTTATAGGGAGCCGGGACAAGCCACAGCTTTTCTGCAGTACCACTGCACCACCTTGTGGCGGAATAACCCAACTGTTATGAATACCGAAGCGGGCCGTGCCATGCAAGAACAAAAACAATTCTACAGGTGAGTACTCACAGAATTGCTTTTTTTATGTTACTACCCAAATTGGGCATAGCACAGGGGAAGAGATGGATAGGTGGGGTGTTATTAAATGCTTGGACAACATCTATAATTCGTTTAAAACTTAAAGCTAACATATTTCTGGTGCCCACTAAATCCCATATGCGCTTTCCTTCCATTTGATACCACGCCCACCCATTGCAACTTCTCATACCAGTGCTGTGGGTGGGCAATGCCTCAAAAGCAGGAAGACCATAATGTCCTTTAGACTCTAGGTCGGTTGCTGCTCCTCTTTGAAGGGACCACTAAAATGACTTGTGTCCCCCGCAGATGATGCTCCTACTCCTGCCCCTTTCATAACATCTTTTGTGGGACACGCCATTTCCTATGTCTGCAGTGAGAATAGCTGCCCCTTTCCACTGCTTTACTGTTTCTTATGGGCTTCTGTGCTCAGCACACATTTACCGACAGCAACAAAGAAAACCCAATTCTTATGCTGGTGAGCGAGTGAGAAGGAGACCTGTATACACAGACATGCAGAAACATGGAACTTCTGCTTTTACAATGTGAATAGAACATTCCCAGTCTCTTTCTCCCCAAGACACAGGAAGCTACATCCATGGCTGTGAAATAGAAGAAAAAAAATCATCCCAACAATCCTCTTCTGGGGGATGAGTAACCAGCAGTCTAATGTCTGGCAGGTAGCACACTTCAAGCACATGCTGCATTTATTGTCTCTTTAAAGGGCAACAACCCTGTTTCTTCTCCATGTAAAGACTCTAGGGCCAGGTGAAAGCACCCCCCCAGGGGAATTCCGGTCCCAATCTGGCAGTGTAAAATGAGTCCTGCACTATACAGGTCTATTCTTTATTCTCCTGGACAAACGCGCACTCCACCCCCACGTTCTTTACAGTGACTGGCTAAGTCCACGCCATTCACTGCAATAGAGGGGGGCGTGCCAAAGCCTGACACACCCGTTAGTTGCAATGAGTAGAGGTGAAATGCTGCAGGCACAGTGCCTGTGGTGTCTTCAGTGATAGACTGTGGACAAAAATCAGCTTGAGACCCTATCAACCCCTGAGCAGCCTAAAACTAGCCCACAACATCCCGCTGCCATACCCCCCCCCCCCCCCCCAGTGTGCTTCGATGTAGGAAGCTGTAGGCTGTAGCATAGCATGGACAGTTCATGGTCAGTATGGTCACTCTTAAAGGGATTGTGCCAAAGCTTTAGTATTGTAGGGGAAGGTAATGTAGCAGGGGTGGGTATGGCCCCCCACAGTCATGATGCTGAGGTTGGAGCGTTCCAGGGGCACAACACGGGCCAGGCTTTCTTGGCTAGGGTGTACAGTATGGCTGGTACAGGGAGGGTTGGGGGGAGAATAGAGAGGCATATTATTAAAGTGGACCAAAACCTGCGGCGATTACTGGGCCGATCGATTCCCTCCCCCTCTGTGTGAAACCCCCCAGGTCGTCCCATACACTTACCTTGTTTCCCGGTCCAATGGCGCATGCACGAACCGCAGCTGCATCCCCACTGTCCCTCTAGTAGGGAGTCTGCCCGTGCCAGGCATTAGTGAATGGCCGGCGCAGGCACGCTCCCTGTTAGAGGGAGGGAGATGCGGCCGCCAGCACGCTCAGTGCCACTGGCCTTAGATAAAGTCTTAGATGACGTGATGTCAGCGTGCTGATTGGATGAGCAGCCATGCATGCATCGTAGGACCGGGAAGAGGTGAGTCGGCGATCTGGGGGGTTTCACACAACGGGGCATCCCCGATCGGGGTGCCCCGGGGGAAAGGACCAAAACCCAGGTAGTCAAGATCCTGGCTTTTGGTCCACTTTTCATATCTCTGACATGCCTGGCTCCCCTGTCAAAAGGCATGCTTAAACCGGACCTTCACCCTGAATAAGAGCCTATCTTATCTGTTTCCATCACCCTGTACATACAGATTGCCCACATTAATCCGGACCTTCACCCTGAATAAGAGCCTATCTTATATGTTTCACCCACCCTGCACATACAGATTGCCCACATTAATCCGGACCTTCACCCTAAATAAGAGCCTATCTTATATGTTTTCCCCACCCTGTACATACAGATTGCTCACATTAATCCGGACCTTCACCCTGAATAAGAGCCTATCTTATATGTTTTCCCCACCCTGTACATACAGATTGCTCACATATAAAATCATCCTACCTGCTCCGATTATGCTTTTTTTAGCCTTTTAACATCCAAGATGGTGGCTCATGGAGTCTCAGTCTTCTGACTGCGCTGCTCTGCATTCTGGGATTGCTGTCCTTTTCCTGACCCCAGCTCTGCTCTCTCTGTGAGGGAGAGAGCAAAGCCCAGCACCCTGCACTCCCCCCCCCCTTCTTTCTTCAATATGTGAAGGCAAGATGGCAGCGCCTGTATCCTAGAGTCCTGAACAGAGTTAAAGCCCAGCAGGGAATAAGAATAATAAGTAAGTGACTAAAAACATAAAAATATATTAATTTTAGATGCTGGGGAATAGTTTTTTAAGGGGTTGGACTTTTCATTAAATGACGCTGACGGTCTGGTTTAACAATAGCCTTTGCAGGAAGAGCAAAGACCAAGAGGCCGATTCATTAATAGCGGCAGGTAGCGACAGTTGAGCGACTGTAGCAGCATTTTCAGAGCGCCCGCTAGTAGTCGCTGTTAGGGCGAGCGCTGCGTCTTCCCCGCGCAGCGCCCCCCTCCGTGCCTCTCCTCGGGCGAGCGCTGCGTCCCCTTCCCGCAGCGCTCCCCGCTTCACCGCCATCCGGGCGTCTGCTGCTGGCCCCCCTGGCTGCGGTTCCCCCTTACCTGGTCCCCGCGCTTCCTCCTCTGACCGGCATGGCCGCCGGCTTCCTCCTTCTCTGTCTGTTCCGTCCTCCCTGCGCGCACGTCCCCGGCCACTAGGGGGCGCGCGCGTCAACCTCCCCAGATTTAAAGGGCCAAGGCCCTGTTAATTGGTCTCTGCCATCCAATCTCTTTTTTGCGCTTCCTATAAATGAAACCCTGCCTTACTTCCTGTGCCGGATCTGCGGTGTTGTTCCCTGAATGATTATCGCTGTATTGCTTGATTCCTCGTGTATGACCTCGGCTCTCCTATTGACCTCCGAACCTGTGCTGCCCGTCCCGACCTCGGCTTGTCTCACCGCTATTGAACCCGCGCTGCCAGTCCCGACCTCGGCTTGTCTCACCGCTACTGAACCCGCGCTGCCAGTCCTGACCTCGACCTTCTCCTCCGACCACTGTTTGTCTCTGCTGCACGTCACTTCAGCAGTTTGTGGAACTGTGCCGCTGTTGGGGGGTAGCGACCTGGGAGTCACCTGCCGCACAAGACCATCCCGCCTTGCGGTGGGCTCTGGTGAAAACCAGTGGCTCCTTAGACTCCGCTCCCCTGACGCGGTACCTGCCAAAACAGTTCTGCAGACCCTGCGGGTCCACTTCTTCGCACCCGGTGCGTAACAGTAAGATCCGGCCATGGATCCCGCTGAGGTGCCCTTGCCGGAGACTTCCGAACTCCCAGCGCTGGTGGCTTTGCAGTCTCGGCAGATTAATCAGCTTACCGCTATGATGCAGCAACTTTTGACCCAGCAGCTGTCGCCTTCTCCACCGCCACCGGTGCCGCCACCGCAGTCTCCAGCAGCTTCCTCATCCAGAATCCGCCTCTCCTTACCAGCAAAATATGAGGGGGACGCGAAGTTGTGCAGAGGCTTTCTAGCCCAGTGCTCTATGCACCTGGAATTATTGTTTGATCAATTTCCCACCGAACGCTCTAAAGTGGCCTTCATCATTAGTCTGCTCTCCGGAAAAGCCTTGGCTTGGGCCACTCCCTTGTGGGACCGTAACGATCCTCTCACCTTCACCGTTCAGGCCTTTGTTACTGAATTCCGTCAGGTTTTTGAAGAACCCGCTCGGGCCTCATCTGCCGAGTCCGCTCTATTGAATTTAACGCAAGGCGATCTTTCGGTGGGTGAATATGCTATTCGATTCCGTACTTTGGCCTCCGAGTTAGCATGGAATAATGAGGCCCTCTGCGCTTGTTTTAAGAAAGGTCTTTCTAGCAAGATCAAAGATGTTCTAGCGGCCCGAGAGATACCTGACTCCCTTTCTGAACTCATTCATCTTGTCACTCGCATTGACATACGCTTTGCTGAGAGGCGTGAGGAACTTCGCTTGGAGAGAGATTCCCAACGTGACAGGAGGATGTTCCGTTTGGCTCCCACCTTTCAGAAACCTTTGTCTGTACCATCTTCTCCAGAGGTGGAAGCCATGCAGGTCGGCCGCTCTCGCCTAACCCCCGTGGAGAGGTCTCGCAGGAGAAATGAAAATCTCTGTCTGTATTGCGCCAGTCCTGATCATTTTCTAAGAGATTGCCCCATTCGTCCTTCTCGACTGGGAAACGAGCGCACCTAGACTCGGTGGGAGAGGCGTCTCTGGGTGTGTGTGCTTCCTCTCCAAGATTTACCGTACCTGCACAGCTTTGTCTCTCATCTGCCTCTGTGCTTAATTTGCCGGTCTTCCTGGATTCTGGTTCGGCGGGCAATTTCATAGAGGCCTCCCTGATCAAGAAATACGACATAGCAGTTAACCGCTTGGCCAAACCGTTATTCATCGCCTCAGTTAATGGAGATAGACTGAATTGTATGGTGCAGTACCGTACCAAGCCTTTGCTCCTTAAGATTGGCCTCTTTCACCAGGAATACTTGGAACTCTTTGTGTTACCCCATTGTACTTCCCCAATCCTATTGGGTCTTCCTTGGCTTCAGCTTCATAATCCTACCCTAGACTGGGTCACTGGGGACATCAAGGCGTGGGGTACAACCTGCTTCAAGAATTGCTTGAAAGCTTTACCAGTTCTAACCGATCATCCTACCACATCTCTACCGGGCCTACCCGAAGTTTACCGGGCTTACGCTGATGTCTTCTGTAAGAAGCAAGCTGAGACTCTTCCGCCTCATCGCCCTTATGACTGCCCGATCGACCTCCTGCCTGGGACCACTCCTCCTCGTGGCCGTATCTATCCACTATCCGTCCCCGAAACTCAAGCAATGGCTACTTACATACAAGAAAATCTGCAGAGGGGCTTCATCCGGAAGTCCTCTTCTCCCGCTGGGGCTGGCTTTTTTTTTGTACAGAAGAAAGACGGTTCTCTCCGACCCTGTATCGACTATCGGGGTCTTAACAAGATCACGGTAAAGAACCGATACCCCTTACCCTTAATTCCAGAACTCTTCGACCGTCTTCGTGGCTCCAGGATCTTTTCCAAACTGGATCTCCGAGGAGCCTACAATCTGATCCGCATCCGCAAGGGAGACGAATGGAAGACTGCCTTTAATACCCGTGACGGTCATTTCGAGTATTTGGTGATGCCCTTCGGGCTTTGTAATGCCCCTGCCGTATTTCAAGAGTTCGTCAATGACATCTTCCGGGACTTGTTGTACTCCTGTGTCGTAGTTTATTTAGATGATATCCTCATCTTCTCTTCTTCCCTCGAAGAGCATCACCGGCACGTTCGTCTGGTACTATCCCGCCTTCGGCAGCATCATCTTTATGCCAAATTAGAAAAGTGTCTCTTTCACCAAACCGCTCTGCCCTTTTTGGGTTATACTGTTTCAGCCCAAGGACTACAAATGGACCCTAGCAAATTGAGAGCGGTTTTAGATTGGCCTCGGCCTGTTGGTCTGCGTTCCATTCAACGATTTCTGGGCTTCGCCAACTATTACCGTCAATTCATACCCCATTTTTCCACTATCGTGGCCCCCATTGTGGCTCTCACCAAAAAGGGAGCCAACCCCAAGTCATGGCCTCCACAGGCGGAGGCAGCCTTTTTAACTTTGAAAAAGACTTTCTCTACGGCCCCGGTGCTCACCAGACCAGACCCTTCTCGTCCTTTTTCTCTAGAGGTTGACGCTTCTTCCATCGGAGCAGGAGCCGTTCTCACACAGAGGTCTCCTTCAGGGAAAAATCATACTTGTGGGTTCTTTTCTAGGACTTTTTCTTCCGCGGAGCGAAATTACTCTATTGGGGATCGTGAACTCCTGGCTATCAAATTAGCTCTTGAAGAGTGGAGACATCTTCTAGAAGGGTCGCTTCACCCCATATCTATTTTTACCGACCATAAGAACCTTTTGTATCTTCAAACTGCTCAACGCTTGAATCCTCGCCAAGCTCGTTGGTCACTATTCTTCGCGCGGTTTAATTTCCGCATTCATTTTCGACCTGCCTCTAAGAACATCAGGGCAGATGCTCTATCTCGCTCCTCGGACGTCACAGACGTGGACGCTGCTCCTCAGTTCATTATATCTCCTGATCATTTGGTTCATTCCGCTCCAGCCTCCCTAGTGCAGGCTCCGCCTGGGAGAACCTTTGTCCCGGCTCGCCGACGCCTCCAAATATTAAAATGGGGTCATGCTTCCCGTATTGCCGGGCATGCTGGTATCAAAAAGTCTAACGCAATTATTGCCAGATATTATTGGTGGCCCTCCATTGAGAAGGATGTGGCAGAATTCGTGCAAGCTTGTACCACCTGTGCACGTAATAAAACGCCTCGCCAAAGACCGGCGGGTCTTCTTCATCCTCTTCCTATTCCTGAAATCCCTTGGTCTCACATCGCTATGGACTTTATCACGGATCTTCCTCCATCTCAAGGCAATACAGTGATCTGGGTTGTTGTGGATCGTTTTTCAAAAATGGCGCACTTCGTTCCGCTTCCAGGACTCCCATCCGCTCCTCAGTTGGCTAAGAACTTTTTTAAACATATTTTTCGGCTCCATGGACTTCCTTCCCATATTGTCTCCGACAGGGGAGTTCAATTTGTTTCAAAATTCTGGAGGGCTCTCTGTACTCAGTTAAAGGTGAAATTAGATTTTTCCTCGGCTTACCACCCCCAGTCCAACGGCCAAGTGGAGAGGGTCAATCAGGTTCTAGGACAATATCTACGTCACTTTGTTTCGGCCCGACAAGACGACTGGGTCGATCTCTTGCCATGGGCGGAGTTCTCTTATAATTTCAAAGATTCTGAAGCCACAAAGAAATCTCCATTCTTCATTGTTTATGGCCGCCAACCTTTGCCTCCTCTACCCTTACCTACACAGTCGGGTGTACCCGCCGTGGATGACTTAACACAGTTTTTTTCCTCTATCTGGCGTGAAACACGACATTCTCTTGTTCTAGCCTCTACCCGCATGAAGAGCAGCGCTAATAAAAGAAGGAGAATCGCTCCTGTTTTCTCTCCTGGAGATAAAGTTTGGCTTTCAGCCAAGTACATTCGTTTCAAGATACCCAGTTATAAATTGGGCCCTCGCTATTTAGGGCCTTACAGGATCAAGCAACAAATTAATCCGGTCTGTTACAAACTTCATTTGCCAGCCTCCTTACGTATTCCCAACTCTTTTCATGTTTCTTTATTAAAACCTCTGACGACTAATCGATTCTCTTCTAAAACGTTGGAGCCACTTCCGGTCGCGGGTACCGAAGATGCCTTCTCGGTGAGAGAGATTCTGGCTTCCAAAACATCCAGAGGGAGACGATACTTTCTAGTGGATTGGGAGAATTGCGGTCCTGAAGAGAGGTCCTGGGAACCTGAGGAGAATATCCTCGATCGGAGCCTTATTTCAAACTTCCTCGGTCCCAAAAAGAGGGGAAGACCTAAGGGGGGGGGTACTGTTAGGGCGAGCGCTGCGTCTTCCCCGCGCAGCGCCCCCCTCCGTGCCTCTCCTCGGGCGAGCGCTGCGTCCCCTTCCCGCAGCGCTCCCCGCTTCACCGCCATCCGGGCGTCTGCTGCTGGCCCCCCTGGCTGCGGTTCCCCCTTACCTGGTCCCCGCGCTTCCTCCTCTGACCGGCATGGCCGCCGGCTTCCTCCTTCTCTGTCTGTTCCGTCCTCCCTGCGCGCACGTCCCCGGCCACTAGGGGGCGCGCGCGTCAACCTCCCCAGATTTAAAGGGCCAAGGCCCTGTTAATTGGTCTCTGCCATCCAATCTCTTTTTTGCGCTTCCTATAAATGAAACCCTGCCTTACTTCCTGTGCCGGATCTGCGGTGTTGTTCCCTGAATGATTATCGCTGTATTGCTTGATTCCTCGTGTATGACCTCGGCTCTCCTATTGACCTCCGAACCTGTGCTGCCCGTCCCGACCTCGGCTTGTCTCACCGCTATTGAACCCGCGCTGCCAGTCCCGACCTCGGCTTGTCTCACCGCTACTGAACCCGCGCTGCCAGTCCTGACCTCGACCTTCTCCTCCGACCACTGTTTGTCTCTGCTGCACGTCACTTCAGCAGTTTGTGGAACTGTGCCGCTGTTGGGGGGTAGCGACCTGGGAGTCACCTGCCGCACAAGACCATCCCGCCTTGCGGTGGGCTCTGGTGAAAACCAGTGGCTCCTTAGACTCCGCTCCCCTGACGCGGTACCTGCCAAAACAGTTCTGCAGACCCTGCGGGTCCACTTCTTCGCACCCGGTGCGTAACAGTCGCTGTGCTTGGCCTTTGTTCGGTAGTTGATAGCGACTCAGGCGGTTTGCCGTAATGTTGAATATTGGGTGAGGAGTCGCTATTTGACAGGTTCCGCGCTGTATGGGACCGGCTCCCACCATATTCATTAAAAAATCACGCTCAAAAAATTCTCGCGCTGTGAAATGCATGTTTAAACCCCAGAGCGCTGGCGGCGATGGGTTAAAAGTAGTTTTTTAACCCCCAAACCACCATATTTTTGGAAACCAACAAAAACAAGTTTTTTAAATTATTTAGTAATATAAATACATTAATATCAGACCTGTAATATCAATTCTGTACAATTTTTTTATTTTTATTTTTTTCCCTTAAAAAAATTATCTAAAATGACAGAAGTGGTCACAGAATTTTTCACATTAAAAAAAAAAAAAATGAATAACAATTAATTATTAATATTTAAAGATTTTTCCATTGAAATGCATTGGAGAGCGCCAGGTAGCGAGAGGTCATACCTGTCGCTGTTCAAGGTCGGACGCTGGCGCTGTGGGCTGAGGCTGGAATAATGATGAATGAGTCGCTATATGGCGCTATCTCAGTCGCTAAGCAGGATTGGCTTGATAAATGTGTGATTGTGGTGGGGAGCCGGCGTTCTTGTGGCGGGGCCCGTCATTACCGGCCGCTCACCAGTCGCTACCTGTCGCTATTCCTTCATAAATAAGGGCCTATATATAGAGAAGCCTAGCATACGTCACGCTTGGTAGGGCTCACAGCGGAGGCCCTGGCTCCATTGACCTCCTGGTAATTCAACTCACACCTTCACTAGTCTTTTGGCTACAGTCAATACCGTGGTTGGCCTCTTTTTGTATTCCCTGAGTGGCCCTATATGACGTGAGATTTCTGTGTGTATTGTCTGCCAGCACCTGAATTTATTTTTACATATTCATTGAGGTTTTGTGTGATTTTATTGATTCCTGTTGGGGATGGATTTCTCGTGCAATATTAGTCGTAGATGTAGTTGTATTTGATGTCTTTATACACATGCACTTGCACTTTGTATTAACACATCTTCATTTGTGTGTATATATATATATGTATTGGGGTTATGGATTATATTGATTGTTAGATAGCATTATTATTTAGTTTTATTGCACTTTAGCACTTTATTTAAGATTCCTTAGTGGTTTTTGTGGCATATACAATTTTTGTGCCGGCACAAAGCGATTGATTTAGGGCATTAATACTTGAGGCCCTGCACCCATGTGGTATGAATTGGATAGCCTCTATTTGGGCATCATTTATTGTATACTTATGGTCATATAACTAGAGATGAGCGAACTTCTCAAAAATTTGATTCGGGCGATTCGCCGAATTTCTCAAAGAAATTCGGGTTCGTCCGAATCGAACTTTAGCGAATTGCTCATCTCTGGTGGGAGCGGGGAGGCCAGCAGCGCAGCCGGCCTCCCCGCTCCCACCGAGCCCTGAAATGGAAAAAAAAATGCCGGCATGGTGGGAGCGGAGAGACCGGCTGCGCTGTCAGCGGGCGGTGGAAAAAAAATGCCGGCATGGTGGGAGCGGGGAGGTCGGCTGCGCTGTCAGCTGTCATCAGAGGATGCGTCATCAGAGGAAGCCGGCTTCCTCTGATGACGCATCCTCTGATGACAGCTGACAGCGCAGCCGGCCTCCCCGCTCCCACCATGCCGCCATTTTTTTTTTAATTTCAGGGAAAATTCGGTCAGCACGAACCACTAAAAATTCGGGTTCGTGCTGAATCGAATTTTCCCTGAAATTCGGAGCGAATTCAGGTTCGTTAGAACCGATTAGCTCATCCCTAGTCATAATGGTTGTTTTTAATATGTCTTGTGTTATATGTTTTTTAGCCTCTTTTTGTATTAATAAAGTATTGTATTGTATTATTGACGGTTGTTGTGGTGCTTCCTTATGGGAGAAAGGTGTGCCTAGGGCACATCCACTCCAATTTTTTGTTTAGGGTACAATATTGTCTAGGTGAGCACACATTTATTTCTTTATATGAGCGGAGCACCCTCCTGTTAGTTTGAAAAGCCTAGCATACGTCACGCTTGGTAGGGCTCACAGCGGAGGCCCTGGCTCCAATGACCCCCTGGTAATTCAACTCACACCTTCACTAGTCTTTTGGCTACAGTCAGGGCTGACAGATTGATTCCTGCTGTGCGCCGGCACATACAGGGAACTTTTCAGTGCACAATTCTGATAAACCCATATCATATTTGGAATACGCAATTTATAACGAGCGCATTGGTTCATATCACCCTAGAGGGGGTAGGACCTGTGTTATGGAGAATTTGGGTTAGGGACCACATGTCACAGCAGTGTTTGGACCCATCGAATGTGCAGCATCTGACTGAGTCGTTTAACACCAGAATTAGGGATGAGCGAACCGGTTCGGACGAACCGGAATTCGCTCCGAATTTCAGGGAAAAAAAAAATGCCGGCATGGTGGGAGCGGCAGGCCGACTACGCTGTCAGCGGGCGGCGGAAGCCGGCCCGCTGACAGCGCAGCCGGCCTGCCCGCTCCCACCATGCCGGCATTTTTTTAAAAAGCAAACACTTACCTGAATGGTCGGAGCGTGGAGGCCGGTGCCGCTCTCAGCTGTCATCAGAGGACGCGTCATCAGAGGGCGCCTAAGAACGGCGCCGGCCTCCACGCTCCGACCATGCAGGTAAGTGTTTGCTTTTTAAAAAAATGCCGGCATGGTGGGAGCGGGCAGGCCGGCTACGCTGTCAGCGGGCAGGCCGGCTACACTGTCAGCGGGCCGGCGGCGGCCCGCTGACAGGCGTAGCCGGCCTGCCCGCTCCCACCATGCCGACATTTTTTTTTTTCAGATGAGCGATTCGTGAAATTCGGCGAATCGCCCGAATCAAACTTTCAAGAAGTTCGCTCATCTCTAACCAGAATCATTGGGCACCTGCTTTCTAGGAAGGTCAGAACCCCCAATCTGCACTGCTACTTCTGCCTATAGACAAGCCTTCGATTGCCGGGACTCAAACGCCTTACCGGACGCTGCTGCCTCCAGCATTTAAAGCGGACTAACAGTCAAAAATGAATTAAATCAGACCAACACAACAAACAGTGCTCCAATGCATCC
Source organism: Gastrophryne carolinensis (assembly GCA_027917425.1). Classification (NCBI taxonomy): domain Eukaryota; kingdom Metazoa; phylum Chordata; class Amphibia; order Anura; family Microhylidae; genus Gastrophryne; species Gastrophryne carolinensis. Next base: position 608,943,038 of record CM051235.1, read on the forward strand.
CTCCCCGGGGCAATTTAGATTGCTGCACATAAAAATGCATTTACCTTTTCCTAAATCCTGCTGTAGTAAATGTTAGAAACAAAATGGCAGCTCTTGCATTTGCAGGCCACCTGCAAACAGGAAGTGCTGCCGGGCTTCCTGTTACTGTGCATTGTCAGTTATGTCAGTTGAATCCAGGCAGCAGCATGGCTGGGAGAGGAAGCTCCAAAATGGCACCTACCTTTCGTTTCCAACTGTGCCAGGCTGTTGGTCCATTTTAATAATGTCTTTGTGCAGATGAACCCCCTCACTCAGGGGGCAGAGCTGTGGGCGACTGAGCCAGCAAGAAGCTGGTGACTAAAGCTGAAGACTGAACTGCACGGCTGATCCAGCACAGCTATTCTGATTCACCAGATGGCAGTAATGTGGATCCTGTAGACAGCTTCACCTTGTCTGTGTGTGTCTGTGACATACGTGTTCTTACTCCATAAGGCTTGGCAGATAGCTTACTCAGCTTGTCATGAAGATACGTAGATACATTTCATAAGCTTTATTTCAGTACAGAATCTTGCAGCAAACACTTCTTACAGCAGGAACCTTGAAATGTATGTTCAATACAGCAGGAAACTTGTGATGTAAACCCATAACAGCAGCAGGTAAAAAGACTGTAGACTGCAGGAGGGGGCAGCATGTGTGCACTGCTTGGATGCAAACTAGAAATGGCTGAAGGGAAAGGGGAAGAAGGGAGATACTTGCATCACAGCTAGACTAAGGGAGCCAGGAAGGGGCAAAAGCAGTTAAAGGCACACTGCTCAGCCTATGTAAATATACACTGTATCAAGCGGTTACATCAGGTAAAATGAAACACGTGTCGTGGGACTTGACAACAGCTAAAATCAAGACTTCTAGGAAGATGTATGACTACAGGCAAGCTGGGGTGCACAGGCTTACAAAGCACAGGACAGGTGATAATCAGTCACTGAACCATGAAATCCTTGCAGCGATTCTGCAAAAATCACACCAAAATCACAGTCCAGAGAAAAGGGAAGGGGCAGCAACCCCACCCAGAAGGGAGGGGGGAGTGGAAGACCTGTGAATAAATGACACTTTGATGGTCTTGTCTTCTGGGGGGTCACGTGACCAAGGATCCATCTAAGCAGACACTGCTCGTCCCCTGTGTTAAGGGTCGGCAGGTCTCTGTTCACTGGTGCCAGTAAAAGGGTCCTGCAGCCAATTAGGGTCATTGGGCCTGTATTAATGAAAACGTATCGTGTGGATGGGTTCGGATGTGGGAGCGTGTATTAAGGAGCTGATTATGCACTTCAATAAAATGCACAAACATTAAACCGTTCGCTAGGTGGTGCCTAGTCCCCAAAAGAATTGGCCTATCTCTCATCATGTTTCAGAGGTTGCCCCGCTTCTGGATCGGTTCTTCATATTGGGGGGTGGGAGTGTCGGTTAGTCAAGCGGTTCTGGACCAAGAGTATATCAGACTGTCTACACAGTTTTGGGCTTATCCTTGTAAAACTTTGCTGAATAGCCCACCCCGTGATTGCAACAGGTCTGAACGTAAATAGCTGAAACATGTTTATGACAAAAACAAGTCACTGCTAAATCTTGGAAATCATGAGTTTTGCCTTTTGAGGAATATAAAAGTTAATTTTCCTATATGTCATGAAAAAAATGGTGCCACTATCCTAAGACACAATGACAAAATTCCTTGTGATCTGGTCTCCATGGCTGGACCCAGGGCCGGATTATGAGGGGGCACAAAGGGATTGTCCCAGGGCCTCCACCATTTGCCCTGCAAAGGGGCCTCCACCAACCTTTGGGTTATGATCTGGTCCAAGAGGCTTTTCAGTCTTTGGTATGACAGGCCGCAGGGCCAGCAACAAAGCTATCGGCCGCAGTGGGGTCCCCTGTGCAAGCAAGCCCTGCAAACCCGCAGCCAAAGCCCCCACAGGGCAGGACGTAGAGTCTAGAGCAGCAAAGCCGCCGTCAGCAACGCTACAGTGATGGGTGCAGAGCTGTCACCAAGCACAGCCGCTGGCAGCTCAATGCAGGGAACTGTTTTCTTCCGGACCAGCTGGGTGACTACACTACCCCCTACCCAGAATGGCAAAGCAGGAGTTCCCGAGCTGCACGCACCGCACAAGGGTGGCACAAGGGACTTGATCTGACGTTCCAGTAAGTGGGCGGGTGCCAGACAACCACCAATCAGTTACTTGGCTGGACTATTATTTTAAAGGGAAAAATAATACTGTAGCTGGGGCCTTCACCAGATTTTGTGCCCATTGGCCTTCACAACACTTAATACGGCCCTGGCTGAACCACTATGCACCTCCAGGAGTGAACGGAGATGGTGTCTCTTTGAAGCCGTCCATTAGGGATTACCTTTGCCTTTAGCTCGTTCCCCAGTCCCTTGCCGACCCCTCCCCCTTCTGTTCCCCCTCCCCACTCTTTTTTTCTCTTCTTCTTCTTCTCTCTCTCGACTATCCTCCTTGCACTCAATAACATTTTCTGACCCACATTTGCATGGTCATCTTGGTCATCCTTTATCTATTCATATAACCTATGGTTCATACTTATGATGTAAGAATAGATCTGGTCTGGGCTGACTGTCCAGACAACTTACTGGTGTGGATTAACTACGATAGATTTTTCAATCTACAATATAGATTTGCAGACTCCCCCCGCTTACAGATACAATAGTTGAAAGGAGTTAAATTTTACGTATGTGTTGTATTCCACAATGTTTTTTTCACTTCATGACCGTTCTGACAACATGTGCAAGCTATATGATAAACATAAAACTTTACTTGTATTGTAAAAATAAAAATATTGAAAAGAAAATGCATTGTGTGATTTCCGTGACAGTGGTGTCATCCGGGTGCATGTGATACGGGTTTCCTCATAGGGTTTGTTAGAGTGACCCCAAGAGCAGCGTGACTCACTGGAAATTCTACCAGGTCCCCCTATGACCACTCTGCCCCTGGATGCTGTTCATCATATTTGGGATGACCATGCAATGTGAACCCCAGCAGATCGCCCCAATGGCGCAACGTGGGCTCTTGCCCAACAGACTGGTCGAGAGCCCATGCTTGTATGAGAGCTCCAGGATGGGGGCGCAGAAGCGTCCGCATCTCTGGCCTTGGCCCGTGAGATCGGCGTGGGTGCCTCAGAAAGATGAGTGAATCCAGGGCAATCTTGAGGGGCTTACACATGGGGCAGTTTCTAGACAAAATAGCGCCTGAGCAGGAAAAAATTCTGCCCGCTCTGTCCCATATAGGTCACCCATCTACTATAGCAGCAAACAGTGCCTTCTGCCCATGAATGAACCCCATATGGCGGTATCCCAAATAGAGATGCCCCAAGGATGTTTGCTCAGCCTAAATGGGTTGGTCCACAGGAAAGATGACTATTCTTACTTCTCCAGTGATTTCACATCAAATGTGCAGGCTATCCTCCAATCAGCTATATTTTCTGTGCATACAGTAAAAAGCTGAATGGAGTGGGAGCAGCAGACATCCATGCAGCTGCTCCTATCTGGCTATTAGTACCCACACAGGCCATTCCTGTAGGCCTAGATGCGCAGCAGCCGGAGGGATGCTGGAGATGCTGTTGTGGCCCATGCATCCACTGTGAGTTTTACACTGATCCTGGGGTTTTACACTTTGAGGGTCCCCAAATAGGGATGCCACACAAAGAGGCAGAGCACCCTCCCGAGATTCTGATAGATGCTAGGCAAGTGGTTGCTCCTCTTTTGACTATCCTGGGTTTTGGTCCTTTCCCACAGGGACAACCCAATCAGGGGTGCCCCGTTGCTTGTAACCCCCCATATCCCCAAAGGCAACTCACCTCTTCCCGGTCCTACGGCGCATGCGCGGCCACTCGTCCAATCAGCGCAAGTGCGTCACATCGTCTAAGGCCATCAGCTCAGAGCGCACTGCTGGCCGCATCCACCGCTACCCTCTAATAGGGAGCATGCCCGCATCTGCCATTCACAAATGCCTGGTGCGGGCACACACCCTGCTAGAGGGATAGCGGGGATGCAGCTTGTGCATGCACCGTTGGACTGGGAAACAAGGTAAGTGTATAGGGCGACCTGGGGGGTTTCACACAGCGAGGCATCCCAATTTTGGGATGAAGGAATCGATCGGCTTGGGAATTTTATAGATTCCCAGTCGATTGCGTTGGGTTTTGGTCCACTTTAAATTCAGACCTCCTTCTAATCCAATTTTGAGCAAACAGAACACGTCTGCTAAACTGCAGCGCCACTTTAGAATGGTAATATCATAACATATGGCCACTAGAGAACTCGGAAATGGAAGAAGCGACTGCGTGAAATTCCATTGTTTTCTTTCCAGTAACATTATGTCAAATTATTAAATTTTCAGCTAATTAAAGCCATTTTTCAATGTTTCAAAACAAACAACTGTGCATGACTAATTTAGGAGTCTGATTAGCGCACTCCAAAGAGCACTTACAGCTCTTGTTCTTCTTAAACAATAAAAGAAGATTAAAAACATGTAGACATTCTCCGAGAACTTCCAATCAGGCGCATGAATTCTAATGCAAATCGCTCCCTAACCTCTGGGAAGCGACACTAATTAGCTGGTGGGTGTAGGGCAATGTACACCTCCCAACACAATGGTGAGTATACAGACGCTGCTAGCATTATTCATAAGCTAATTGCAATCATTACTATTCTCCCTACACCCATCATAACACAGAATCCAGCTTAGGAAGTCATAGAAAACAGTATACAGTGTCAGACTGGCCCCAGTCCAAGTTTGGTTAACAAAGAATGTATCTTATATTATGCAAGAATGTAATGTTGTTGTAGCTGAAGAGTTGCCCCAAGAATTATTTCCTTGGTTGGGTCCCAAGAATGGATTTCCTTGGGTGGGTCCCAAGAATGGATTTCCTCGGGTGGGTCCCAAGAATGGATTTTCTCGGGTGGGTCCCAAGAATGGATTTCCTCGGGTGGGTCCCAAGAATGGATTTTCTTGGGTGGGTCCCAAGAATGGATTTTCTTGGGTGGGTCCCAAGAATGGATTTCCTCGGGTGGGTCTCAAGAATGGATTTCCTCGGGTGGGTTCCAAGAATGGATTTCCTCAGGTGGGTCCCAAGAATGGATTTCCTCGGGTGGGTTCCAAGAATGGATTTCCTCGGGTGGGTCCCAAGAATGATTTTCTCGGGTGGGTCCCAAAAATGGATTTTCTCGGGTGGGTCCCAAGAATGGATTCTCTCAGGTGGGCCCCAAGAATGGAATTCCTCGGGTGGACCCAAGAATGGAATTCCTCAGTTGGACCCCAAGAATGATTTTCACTCTTCAGGTGAGCCTCAAGAATAATTTCCTCTGGTAAACCCCAAGTATGATTTCCTCTGGTGCACCCCATGAAATCGCCAGTCACAGAGCTGTTTGATAGAAATGTACCAAGTTTGACATATAACAGATACAGATTGGACAGCCACATGTTTCAGTTTTACTGTGCATTATATCGGGGACTATTGTATTAAACCCTAAGCAATAAACAATAGGGTTGATTCAGAGAGACATAAAAAGACTTTCATTTTTGTGTCGATCTGTTTATTTTTTAAAATTTCCCCACTCTCATATGAGTGTACGAGTGATTCGCATGCATCGCAAGCCTTCAGTAGATTTTTCGTCCGTTCGGATGCCAACCAGAATGTCATTTTCCAGCTTTCGTTTTCCGTTTATGTTACTCATGTTACAACGTAGGCTTTCGTTTTTGCCCCTTTTACATCGTCTCCTCCCACGAATCATTTACGCTTCCCGTTAGATTCAGATTTACTTTTACAATAAGTAATCTCCAGACGAAAATCCTTACGAACTTACGCCTGCGCACTACAAACTTAACTCATTAATGTGCTCGCCTACATATTTGGTTCACTAAATTCTGCTACAATGCTTACCTAAATCACTTCACACTCAGAATATTGTTGCATTTGCCACCCCTAAAACTTACCTAAATCACTTCGAGGTCTCATTCTTTCATTTTATATTTAGACTCTGTTTACCCGGAATTGTCTTGATGGTCACTTTTACACACCATTATGTACCATTATGTTGACATATCTTGTATTTTACCTGAAAAACTTTAATAAAATTTTGGTAAAAGAAATTATCGTCCAGACAGAAATCCTTACGATCTTGCGCCTGCGCACTACAATCTTAACTCATTAAAGTGCTCGTCTACATATTTGCAACCCTCACTTCTACTACAATGTTTAGCTAAATCACTTAGCACTGTCCTCCATCTTCCCTTTTGGACCCTTAAAGCTCCCCCGAGAAAGACCAGCCGCGCTGGGTTTTTTTCTGCATTAAGGCAACTAAGCCGAAGTTTGAGTGGTTAAATATTTCTATTCTGAACTCTCACTATTGAGGGGGTGTAATAATTGTGTAGAAGGTGTAAGAGTGTTCCTTTGTTGTTTTATTGTTTTTGGTGCGCATGGCCCAGCCAGGACGCCGTCGCCGCCATTTTTGTTGAGGACACAGAAGGGTTATCCTACTGGGGCCTGCAAGGTCATGTGGTGCTCAGGTGGGGAGAGAGAGGCGGGACTCTATTTAATCCCGGAGGGGAACTTAGGGCCGGACGAGAGAGCCCACCCCAAGTGAGGAGAGGGGGTGTGGCTGCTGAGTCACAGAAGTAGGCCCTCTGCTCTGGAGACGCATGTGAGCTGAGAAGCCGAGAGGTGCCCACACTGGAGGGGATCTGCCCCCTGGGACTTCCATCCTGCGGGTGACCATGGTGTCAGGAGATGAGCTAATCTCATTGCAGTGGGCTGGACATGCCATGACACAAGTTGGAAATAAGGACTGCCTTGGCGGTGACATGATGGTGGTGGCGGCAGCTATTGGTACCAGGGTTTCTGGTGTGTGCTCTCTATGCTGGAAGCAACATGCACACACATCTCAGATCACTTGAACAAAATCCTAACCGCTACACACATAGGTGTGCCTCAAAGTGGACCAAAACCCAGGATTTTGATTATCCTGGGATTTTGTCCTTTCCCCAGGGGCACCCCGGTTGGGGATGCCCAGCTGGGTAAAACCCCTCAGATTGCTGCTGCCAACTCACCTCTTCCCGGTCCTACAGCGCATGTACCCCGCTTCCCTCTAACAGGGAGCATGCCGCACCGGCCAATCACGAATGCCTGGCGCGGGCACACGCCATGCTAGAGGGATAGTAGGGATGCGGCCACGGCTTGCGCATGCACCGTTGGACCGGGAAACAAGATAAGAGTATAGGGCAACCTGGGGGTTTCATACAGCGGGGCATCCCTGGGAGGGAATCGATCCGGCCGGGAATCTTATAGATTACTGGGCTGATCCGTGTGGGTTTTTACATTATTTGGTAACTTGTATTTCTGTGAGCTATTCTTTATGTATATGGAGGAAAGACTATATTCACACACCTTACTCTGAAGTGTATTTTTTATTTCAGCCATCACAATATAGTGAGAGAATGTAAATAGTGATGAACTGAAGCAGGGACAATTGGGATTGGAAGTCCCCAGTAGTTCCTAGCAATTGTATCCAGGGCTGGAGTAAGTGTGGTGGAGGCCCCAGATACAGTATTTTTTCCCTTTAAAATAATAGTCCAGCCAAGTAACTGATTGGTGGTTGTCTGGCACCCGGATAGTTACTGGAAAGTCAGATGGAGTCCCTTGTGCCCCCCTTGTGCGGGTGCGTGCTGCTCGGGAACTCCTGCTTTGCCATTCTGGGTGGGGGGTAGTGTAGTCGCCCGGCTGGTCCAGCAGAAAACAGTTCCCTGCATTGAGCTGCCAGCGGCTGTGCTTGGTGGCTTATGTGCAGTGACAGCTCTGCACCCATCACTGTAGCGTTGCTGGTGGCGGCTTTGCTGCACTAGACTCTCCGTCCTGCCCTGTGGTGGCTTTGGCTGCCCAGGGGCGGGGGGGGGGGCCCACTGCCGCCGATATCGTTGTTGCCAGCCCTGCGGTCCGTCAGACCAAAGACTGAAAAGCATCATGGACCAGACCATAACCCAAAGGTTGGTGGAGGCCCACTTTGCAGGACAAGTGGTGGAGGCCCCAGGGTGCGCACCCCTTGCACCCCCCTCATAATCCAGCTCTGATTGTATCAAGCATTCGGTTGTACAAAATTCCGGATACAATTGCTCCGGCCACCACAACTTGTAACCTAGTTTAAGCTTACATGATAGTGATGCCAACTGTCATCATCGGCTGCTGGCATGCCGAATAATGTGACACAACTCTTGCTGGTATACAGGATGGGGCAGACTGGACTGTATCTGCTAGGCCTGGATCTGAAGCCCATCACTAATCATTAAAGCGGACCAAAACCCACCCAACTTGTGATCAACATTTGGCCAATGTTGATACTGCCTTTTTAGGGTGTAGAACTAGAAATGGATATTCTTGCTTTTCAAATGGTCGTGGAACACTGTTTTTTTGCTGTCCCTCGGTGTGGGGTGACAGATGATCAGTTATTGCAATGGCAATGAATGGAGGAGGCGGAGCTTTACAGCTAAAACAAGGGCCACTATCCTGGGATTAGAGTAAAGCAGGAGCAGTAAAAATTGGCAAAAGGTGCTCCTCATGGGGGAAGCAATTCAGGGGATGCTAGTTAAAAATGTGGGTCTTGGTCCGCTTTAGCTCCTCACATGAGGAGTAACTTTTGCCAATTTTCCAATGCTGCTGCTTTCTTTTACTCCCAGATAGCACCACCTGTTTTAGCTGCAAAGCTCCGCCTCCTCCATTCATTGCCACTGTTGAATGTGGCAATGATGTCATTGCCACACCTATGCAATGGCTGACCACCTGCCATCATACAAAGAGTGTTCCAGGACTATTTGAAAAGCCAAAAATATCCATTTCTAGTTCTACACCCTGTTGACCAGACTTAGTGGTGTTTTTTGTTATTCACTATATATATATTGTCTTTGTATTTCACTTATGAGAGATATGGTTGCCGCGTGACGCACTTCCGGCCGGAGTGCGGCTGCGTGGCGCCCGGCCTGTGTACACATTGATCAGCTGGCACTAATCCGTCCTTTATTACCCTACAGGTGTGGCTTTGCACGCGCTATTTGGCGGGGGGTGATTATGGGTGGGGGAGTGGTTGACAGACAGGCTGACCATGCCGTTTATTGGCCACCTTACATCACTGGGCGGCTATGTGGGCTCATATATAGTGGGGGTGGAGGGGCTCTCTGCATGTTATCACCCTGAGGAAGTAGTGCAGGTGACACTACGACACGCGTTGGCGTCTCACTCTTGTGGGGGTGCTCCGGTTGGTCTGTATACACATTTTTTGCTCTGTTACTCCTCTGTTCACCTTGGCTTGTTTTCCTGCTTTATGGTGTTAGTTATATCTATTAATTAGGTTGTTGGATATAGAATTAGGAATGCTTCATTGTGATTTTTGTACTGGCCAGTATTTATATTGCACATTTATTGCGTACTTTGCACAACTTGGTTAGTTTATTGGGAATTTATATATTGTTATTTGAACCAAGTGACACATTTTTATTATGACTTCCATTAGACCACCGGCGCCCCCTTGTGTTTTTATGCGTCTATGTTGTCTATTTGTGTAAGTGTCATTATGTGTTGTTATTATATGTAATTGTAAATAATAAAATCGTGATACTTTCTTATACTCTTGAGGGTGGTGCCACTTACTTTGTGTACCCTTGGCAACTTTTGGGGAAGTGTGGGTTCCCCCTTTGTTTTCTTTAGTTCTACACCCTAAGAAGGGAATATCGGCAGGAGCTTTGGTTAAATGTATTTCACAAGTTCAATGGGTTTTAGTCCGCTTTAAATGACAAAATGGGTCAGCAGTTCGAGGTGACATCATGGCCTTGATTCAGCCTCCTTTACCTGCACTTTCACATGTGAAAACATGTGTTTGTGTATTTTTTGTGAAATTCTTCTGCCAATTTCAAGATTCTCGTGTCTTTTTTCTTGCGCATGTGCGTTTACGTTAGCGCGATTTCTCCCTGTGACGTGTTCTAAAGGGAGGCTGGCAGCTTCCCAGGTGAGTAGCTCTCAAATATTTGTCTGCATTGCATGTCCCAACTTTGGGGACTCAAAATTAAGAGTAGGGACCACACTAAACACAGAGTGCCTTGCCGGGGCAGTGTGGCTTCCACATGTATCTGCAGATATATGCAACCAAATCTCTGTCTTTTCACATAGCTAGATATGTTTGTTGCTTGATATTTAGATGATGAGAGGGTTAAACTGGGCGGTAAATTAGTTCCCAGGCCCTGTATAATAATAATAATTTTGTATAAATAATAGTGATTGAGCTGCTCCCACCCCCCCCTTTATTCACAAACATATCGCGTTCAGAGGAATGATGCGTTATTGGTATGGGCTTGCGCATGATTCAGAGCCTTGATTGTTGATTAGAACACGGCCAATAAAGCAAGTGTGTTCCAACTTACTATTTCCTGGTGAAAGTGTGCCGTTGTGGTGTGAGTTGCAGTCTGATGGAGGTGGATTACGTGGAGGAATATGAGCGTCTGCAGCTACGCGGCATTCTATGCATCTGTATTTCGGATTTCAGGTTGCATCGCGCATGTTTGGATATAGGTCGCATGCAACCAGTGGGGGAAAAAAGTGTATATAAACGTAGCGGCAAGCGAAAGCTTGTGCGCACATGTGTGCAACACTAACATGTACTATGCATGGATAGGTAAAGCCAGTAATAATGATTTATAATGTTGGGGGTAGTGATAATAATAACCTGCTATGATAATTTATCTTATGTGTATGATGCTTTGTTTTATAACATCTGTATTTCATCCACTTTTTAGATGATGATTACCCATCGCTATGATTTCCTGCCCAACAGCTTTGCCAAGCGGTCATTGGCAATGGATATCGTGTCTGCGCTGGAGGAGGAATCTGACTCCTTCACGTTCACCCAGATCATCCAGCATTGGTCGGACCTTAAATGGAGGAAGAAGCCCCGGGTGAAGAAATTTTTCAGAAAGCTCTTTCCAAGTAAGTAACTTACATCTTAGGAATACACTGACCTTAGGCAGGCCTGTGTTTATGAATGCTATTCTCTTCTAGAAGGGCGCCGGCCTTTTAAGGTCGGCAGCCCCATGACTGGCCTGCGCTTCCTGCTGGAAGCTGACCAGCCTATGGGATTGGGGGAAGAGATCGGGGGAAGTGACCTCAGGGGAGGGGGAGTATAAAGGGGCTGGTTCCCCCCTCCTCTTCCTCTTTGGCCCCCGATCTCTTCGCTGGAACGTGCTTTCCCACCCGCCCGCCCTTTATTGGGGGTGATGGAATGGTCGATTGGTCACAGCGGAAGGCTGGTTGGTGTTTTGGGGTAGTTTTGTTTGGGATAGGTGTTGCATTATCATATATATATATATATATATATATATATATATATATATATATATATATAATAAATATAATTCACGATAAGAATAGAGAAAGAAGATTAATATATATTTATTGACATTTGTTAAGTTAACAGGATACTTGAAGTTGCTTTTGGTTATGTATAATTTGTGGGGTATTTATTGGGTATATGTGTCAATGCCTATGTATCGGGGGATTGTTGTACATACATTGTTTACTGTATTATTTTACTTGTTTTTATGTTGAGGCTGTGGCCGATTAAAATTCCATCAATTCCGAAGAAGTGGTTGTTGGCTCCATTATTTGGGAGTGTGGGTGGGTTGGTGTCAGCTGAAGGCGTATGGAACGCTAGCACAGTCAAATGAGCAAGTACCCATACAGAATTAGGGCCACCCGGAGGCGAGGAGTCTGGCCAAGGCTGGAATGATCTGGGAGACGGGTAGGTGGTGGCAGACCAGTGACAATGGCCTCAACCTCCTCTGCAAGGCACCACCAACCAACCCTGGACCAGCCTGCAGAGGAGGGGCATCAGCTGTTGGGCAGGGAATCAGAGGAGGAGGAGGAACAGCAGTACTCAGGTATGATTATCACACAGAAGCACACACAGGAACATGCACTGTAAACACACACTCATTTCTTACTTATATACTTTTAGATGCTGTGGTGGCTGGTGAGGAGACAGGACTGGACAGCCCAGAAATACAACCACCTGAGGTGCAAGGAGAAGGTGGGTGATGTCACACACACAATCTAAGTTAAATTTCTTAATTAACAAATATGAAATTAAAAATAACAATATTTTTGCTTTTTCTTCAGACTCAGACCAAGAGGAGTGGCAGGCCCCAGTGAGGAGGTTGGTCCCCCAGCAACAGGTCGCCCACCAGCCTAGTAAGTTTGTAGACAACTTAGTTAATTTAAACACATGCCTTCCTCAACAGGTATTCACAATGCATAGGCTAGAAAATAATCTTATTTTTCTTTTAACAGGCCTCACACAGGATGCACAGCAGCGGCTGCAACACTTAACAGCTGCTGCTCATAGGCTGGTGGGCGAAATCGAGGAGCTGGCAGCTTCGATGGGGACCACCAATGACTAAAAAACTGGGAGCCTGCCACTTATTTTGTATATAGTAATTTTTATAGTTTTTAATAAAAACATTTTTTAGGAACAAAAAAAAATGTAAGAACTAAGATTTTTTTTTTTTACAATACCAAAAATAATAATAATAATAATAAAAAAAATTAATACATTTTTTCAAACCTTACAGTGTTTATTATGTCTATCATTTATTGTTAATTACAATCTAATTTGTGAGTTTCCAAATACACTTATGCACATAAATCCCAGAGAAGCCACAGGGAATTCAAAAACATATAAAGACTAAAGGAATTTAAGGTAAGAATGAAAATAGTGGGACAGAGGAAAAAATACAGTGACAAGGGAGTTAAGGTAAGCATAAAAAGAGTGAGACAGAGGAAAATAAACACTCACAAGGGAGTTAAGGTAAGCATGGGAGCAGAAGTGAGTGAGGGAATAGTTGGAACCGGGGACATGAATCAGTTAATTAGCTGCGCGCATGCGTACATGCCTGTAGACATACCAGCTTCTACATCAAAATTACGTTAATACATATATTTTGAGAAACATGCAAGGTGATTATCGCGGGACACTGAAATTCTACGTTGGAAGGTACGTTGAAAAACGCTCAAAGACGGTAGTAGACGAGGATTACTAAGCAACGTAAATGAAAACCTTGTCCTCTCGTGTACGCTGCGAGAGCCTTACACAGCCATTTACGATGGCGTACGCAGCTACGAAAAATAAACGGAATGCTCCCGATGGCGGCTCTGCATCATGCGTACTCACGTAGACATGCTTAAAAAATGTAAAAATTACACATTTCGAGACAAAAACTAGATGGTTTTGAGAAGGCTTTGAATCAACCCTCATATCTGGGAATTTCATCCTTCTTCTACCAAATGTTTGGTTACGTAAAGTGTTCTCTAATTAAAACTTTCTAATAAAATAATCAAAATAACAAAAGAAAGATTGTTGTGGAAGTAAAGCTAGTTAGTGAAAAAAAAAATCTGCAAACTTGCCCCAGTTCCAGAAGCAGCCCGTCATTAGTACAGATTTAACCTACAGCACTCGTCAGCAATCCGTCAGAAATGTAACGAGAAGATTCTACCTTGTGAAAGTAACATGTTCTAACAGCTTGAGCAGATGGGGAGCTCTGCGGGGATGAGTCAGGCGACAGCTCGTCAGTGTATTAATCATGCTTTAACTGTAACCAGGCTCAAGTGTTACTTTCTGGAAGGATTTGGAAGACCTTTCCCTGATCATTTACCCTTTGCCATCAGGGCAGTACAGGTGCAACTCTAGTAGTATGGGGCCCAGCCAAGTACATTTATACCAGGAGAACACACACCAGCAGACTTTAGGATGCCCCCTAGGGTGAATTTTTAAGGGGCCATGTGAGGAGTGACCCTAGGACAGGGATACACTGCAATAGGCATTCCCCCTCCCTAGGGTTGGGGGTAGGGGAAGATAGGTGCAAAACTCAGCAGTTTCACAAACAGACTTTCATATGGATCCAGGTCAGTTTGAGGGGCGAAGAGATTTCAGACACAGTCAAAGAAACTTTTGCAAGAGTCCCCTAACACATAGGGTTCTTTTTGGTGCCCACCTCCACTCATACCTCGTCCACCATCTAGGAGTCTGTCCAAGCAGGTTTTCCTCTCTACAGCCATCGACAACTGATCCAATTCTTGCCTGTTACGGGGGTACTCCTCCTTGCTGACCTCCAAGGTCCTCTCTTGGCACTGGTCTTAAAGTGGAATAAAACTTTTCCTGGGCAAGCTAGTGGCCAGGCCTGGAGTCTTTTAGATACTAGGGACGGTCCCAATGGGTTTTGTGCCATTTCAAACCTTAGCATCAGCAGCTCTTTCACTCCACCACCACGCTCAACAACCACCACCATTCCCTAGTCTTATATGCAGGAACCAATCAGTGCACGGGTGGGCAGATTTGTTTCTAAACATAACCCCTCTGCAGCAGGGAGGCAGCTAGGACTATAGCGTCCCTGCTGCTGTACTTAAAACTAGTGCCTGTATAACTACTCTACTCTACAATTGTATCTATTTTAACATGGGGGTGCCTAGTCCCCCACCTTGTTAGAAATGTTGTGCACAGGGTCCCGGTTGCTCCTCTGGCACCCACAATAAATAACAATATTGGTATAGCATCTGTTACAGAGTTATATGTGGTGTGTGGTGGAGTAGATAGGCATTGCTGGGGAAAACAAATGTTTCACTGGAACATGTGGGCAGTGAGCGTTATCATCTCAACATGGAGGACTGCATTAGGAGGAACCAACAAAACTACTGTAACAGAGCAAATCATAGATAGACTACACATAAGTATAGGTAACAGCGCCATCAACTGTCCTATCAAAGAACTGTATTCCCGCTAGAATTCTATGCAATAAAATATGCAATATAAATAATAGCTGGAGCTGTTGTATGTCCAACACTTTTACCACTTTTACTGCTTAAGCTGCAGCAGCACTACATACTCCCGCAAAGGTGGGTAAGGCGTTAAACCTTTAAAGTGGCCGAAATCTATCTAACCCCCCTCCCCATCAGATTACATGTGGTTCGGTTTTTAAAGTGGACCAACACCCAGGGAGCTTAAAACTTACTTTTCAAATTTTCCTCTTTTACAATTAAAGCATGTACTCTCACATCCGTTCCATTTCCCCACTATCTCAATTTCACATTTAAACTCATTGGGAGTTCTTCATTTCTTAATAACAACAATGGTGAAGGCCATGGAGACACATTGTGTATTTTTCTCATTCTGCAAAATATTCTAAACGTAGGACTTATCGCAGGGTGTTCTCCCCTTATTCTAGGTTTACATATATTCCATGGAATGTTTTTCAGTTGTGTCTGAATATTCTCTTTCTATCTCCACCCATATTTTTGTATTTTTTCATTTGTCCATTCCATTATTCTTGGCAAGTGAGCTTCTTGCCAATACTACTTCAAACATGGCACTGCCATACTTCGTTGTTTTGCTTTAGTTAATATCTGTTTCAATCTTGTTTTTTTCTTCTGCCAGAGAAATCGATTTATCACCTTTATCTTTAAGAATATGTATTTGCATGTATTTTCAAGCATGCCAATGCTTGAAATAAAAACTAATATTTTGGTAATACGTAGGTCTTTATTATATTAACTCTCCCGAACTATGAAAATGTTGGGATATCCCATTTCCCCAAATCTTATTTTATTTAATCTAGTAGCGTGATCTGATTAGAGATTCAAACAACGACACTTCAGGTCCGGGCAGATCAATTGGACTTAAATTCACAAAAAACTTGCAGTACGATTTGAACCCTTAATCTGATAGACACTACATGAAAAAGATTTCACCCGTTATATTAGACCACACAATACATACTCCCAGATTGTTATTTTTTCATTTCATAAAATCAGTTATTCTTGGTTTCAATGTAAAATAGATCAAATGACACTTTCTGATCATGCCCCCATTTATCTTGAGAGGGCATACGGAGGAAAAGCAGAGGAGAAAGCAGACTGGGAATTCAACAGATATTGCATTGATTATACATTTTTTTGAGAATAGTACACCAGAAATGTTGCCAATGATTATGTGGGAGACCTACAAATGTTATATAAGAGGAATCCGTATTAAAACAGATTGGGCTTTCCAGAGCCGATTCATTAAAAGAGCCAGATTGAGTATATCTACAAAGAAAAGAGTTAACAAGAGCTCAGGTCAAAGAACTGACATCCAGAGATCTACCGGTAAGTAGACATAAAAAAGAGAAACAATCTGCAAACCGGACGGTAAAGAGTGCTATACATTGGAAGAAATCAAAGAAGAATTCACTAAATTCTATTCTTCACTATACCAACTAGAGGGAAGTAGGGATAGTGAGCATCCAATCTTTGAAGAGCCACAAACATGAGCACAAAGATAGAAAAAAAGTTGAATGACTGTATAAGCATAGATGAAATAAACAAAGCTATTATTAATCTCAAAAAGGGGAAATCAGTCGGACCAATAGAATATTTTACAGTCCTAGTCTAGAACAACACCTAAAAAAATCTTACAACTACATAGACATAGACCCTAGCAGCTGTAGTATTTATAGATCAATATCTTTAATAATCTGTATTCTGACGATATATATATATATGCTAAAATATGATAAGAGTAATAAGAATAAGACTAGATCCAATGCAACCATCACTTACTTCGCATTTCAAATTGGTTTTATTAAAAAATGTGACACTACCCACAATATATCAGTAGCAACTGCTATGGTGATCAATTAAATAAAAAAAGGGAGGCTTTATTACTCACATTAAACACAGCAAAGGCATTTGATTGGGGATCCTGGAGCTTTTTGGAATCTGCTCCGACTTTTGTCCATGGATGATAGATAATGATTCTCTACTATAACCCATTTATGAAAATGGAAATAAATGGGGCATATATGGAGCAAATCAAAATTAGGAATGGTACTAGACAGGGATGTCCACTTTCTCCTCTACTCTTCAATATCCATCTAGAATTATTACACGCTCCACAAACGTTAAAGGGATAAACATAGATAACACAGATATTAAAATTTTGGGCAATGCAGATGATTTGCTATTATGCCTAATTGATCCAACAACCTCACTCTTATCATGTATGCACTGAACAGATCAATTTAGTAAAACATCCAACTCCAAAATAAACATTCTGAAATCTGTTGATATTTCACTCAACATGCTGGAAAACAAAATTGCACCTTTAAGACAACAACTCTCCTTTTTCTGGGAAAAATCATACATATAATACCTGAAAATAGACTGTTGGCCTGGAAATATCTGAAACTGTTCATATTAGTGGCTGCAATTCAGAATCCTTTCCAAGTATGAATCCTTCGGGGAGGCCGATTCATTAATAGCGCCAGGTAGCGACAGATGAGCGACTGAAGTATGGCGCTATGAGCGCCGCTAGCGTACGCCGCGGGCGGTAGCGATTCGCTATAGCAGGCCTTCTCAGTCGCTACCTGGCGTTGTTGGGAACAACGCCTACATTGCTGAATATGATGTTGGAGCTCAGCTTTGTAGGCGCTGTCAGTCAGTTTGACCACGCTATTCAACACAGCGCCTGCACTTTGTTTGCTGTGGGCTGGGAATCAAGTACCTTCAGAATAAAACACATTGCAACATGTTTCTTTAGTTTTTTTTTTTTTATTTTGTGTTGAAAAGGAAATAAAATTAAAACAGAAATTAGAATGAAAAGGAAAATTAAAACAGAATTAAACACATAGCCACATGTATCTTTAGTTTTTTTTTATTTTTTTTAGAAAAAGGAACTAAAATTAAACCAGAAATGAGAATGAAAATGAAAATTAAAACTGTAATTAGAATGAAAAGGAAAATTAAAACAGAAATTAGAATGAAAAGGAAAATTAAACCAGAAATGAGAATGAAAAGGAAAATTAAAACAGAAATGAGAATGAAAAGGAAAATTAAAACAGAAATTAGAATGAAAAGGAAAATAAAACCAGAAATGAGAATGAAAAGGAAAATTAAAACAGAAATTAGAATGAAAAGGAAAATTAAAACAGAATTAAACACATAGCCACATGTATCTTTAGTTTTTTTTTTATTTTTGGTAGAAAAAGGAACTAAAATTAAAACAGAAATGAGAATGAAAATGAAAATTAAAACTGAAATTAGAATGGAAAGGAAAATACAGAAATTTGAAAGAAAAGGAAATTTTGATTCAGGGTGCATCTCGGGGTGCCTGAAAAATTAAAAAAGTGCAGTTAGTATATATCTTTAAATTTGTTTTTTCGCTGTAAAAAAAATTGCATTAATTGTTAACCAACATTTGCGTCAATCTTGCACACCAACCCTAATTGTTATGTTGTTCAGCTTCCACCCCCCCCTTAGAGTGGTTTTGGTCATCTTACACCCCCCTTAGAGTGGTTTGGGTCATCTTACACCCCCTTAGAGTGGTTTGGGTCATCTTACACCCCCCTTAGAGTGGTTTGGGTCATCTGACACCCCCCCTTAGAGTGGTTTGGGTCATCTTACACACCCCCTTAGAGTGGTTTGGGTCATCTGACACCCCCCCTTAGAGTGGTTTGGGTCATCTTACACCCCCCTTAGAGTGGTTTGGGTCATCTTACACCCCCCTTAGAGTGGTTTGGGTCATCTGACACCCCCCCTTAGAGTGGTTTGGGTCATCTTACACCCCCCTTAGAGTGGTTTGGGTCATCTTACACCCCCCTTAGAGTGGTGTTGGTCATCTTACACCCCTCTTAGAGTGGTTTGGGTCATCTTACACCCCCCTTAGAGTGGTTTGGGTAATCTGACACCCCCCCTTAGAGTGGTTTGGGTCATCTTACACCCCCCTTAGAGTGGTTTGGGTCATCTTACACCCCCCTTAGAGTGGTTTGGGTCATCTGACACCCCCCCTTAGAGTGGTTTGGGTCATCTGACACCCCCCCCCCCCTTAGAGTGGTTTGGGTCATCTGACACCCCCCTTAGAGTGGTTTGGGTCATCTTACACCCCCCTTAGAGTGGTTTGGGTCATCTGACACCCCCCTTAGAGTGGTTTGGGTCATCTTACACCCCCCTTAGAGTGGTTTTTGCAAAATTATGATGGGAGGTCAAATACATTTACCCAGTAGTGCAGTACTTGGATTAGAGTGAAGGGTAGTTAGCTTACCGCAAAAAAGGAAGTGATCATCCTTTCCCTTAGCTCATCGCCAGTCTGGGTGTCCTCACTTCTTCCTGCGGGCAAGTTGGGGATTTCTGGCACCAGTGCTGTCTCCTCGGGGGATTGAATTCGGTGGCATATACAAATATTATGGAGCACACAGCAGGCGAGGATGATCTTGGAGACCTTCTGTGGGCTGTAGAGCATCTCTCCTCCTGGGCGTGCCAAACAGAGAAAGCGTGCTTTCAGCAGGCCGATGGTTCTTTCCACAATGCTTCTGGTCTTGCGGTGTGCTGCATTGTAGCGTTCATGGGCAGAGGTCCGTGGGCTCCTGACCGGAGTCATGACCCACGTTCTCTGCCCATATCCCTTATCCGCTGTAGAAAAAACACAAGGAGAGAGACAGCAATTAGTACTAGTACATGTTTTGTTTTTCTTTTTTTCAAATTTGGCTTACTAGGCCACATATTTGAGTCCAAATACTTTGACATGGTTAATTATTTACCCAGTAGCCAGCCAGCTGGCATTTCGTTGTTCTCAAACTTCCGGCACAGGACTGTCCGCTGCAAGACGTAAGAATCGTGGCATGAGCCGGGGAACCCCGATCTCACCGCCCGCAGCCTCATGTCATGGTCACAGACAAGCATAACGTTGATGGAATGAAATTGCTTTCTGTTTCTGTAATACAGCTCCTGTGCACGGGGAGGGCGGAAAGGGATATGTGTACCATCAACGCACCCTAGCACATTCGGGATCCCTCCCATGAGATAGAAAGCATGTTTTATTTTGGCAACCTCTTCCTCATCCTCAGGAAACTTGATGTAAATTGGGATTAAATCACAAATCGCCAGAACTACCTGGATTAGTATGCGGCTCATAGTAGCCTGGCTTATCCCGCTGAGGAGGGCGGAGGTTGCCTGGAAGGTCCCTCGTGCCAAAATATTCAGAGTGGCACACAGGCGTACTATGCCTGGAATGGATTGAGTGCATTTGGTGGATGGCTCGATTTTGTGCTTAATCTGATCATATAGGGACTGTAGTGCAGCACGATTCAGACGGAAGCGGCTCCTGATCTGCTCGTCACTTAAGTCCCATACTGAAAGGCGGATTCCAAAGGAGCGGGGTGCCCTAAGCCTCACAACACCCCGCTCCCTGTCCTCCTGCTCTTTCAGCATACACATACATCCATCCACCCAGACACCATACATCACCCTCTTATCCATCACACACACTCAACAGATATACAAAATCAAACAAACAAAAACAAAAACCACAAACACACCACACACACAAACAATCACACTCCTCACACACCCGCTACAATGCAGCTCACCACAAAACCAGAACTATAGTGGTCCAAACCACCAGCCTGCTGAAAAACAGCTTTCTAAGTTAGGCACAACCAAGAGGGGAGTTGCTGCACAGCCCACAAAAGGCCCCAAAATCAAGCCTCACTTGCTGTATGCTCCACAATATTTGCATATGCCACCAAAAACAATCTCCTAAAGAAACAGCACTGATGTCAGAAATCACCCAACAAGCCACAGAGAGTGAGGACAGAACCCAGACAGAGACTCAAATGAGCTAAGGGAAACAAGCACCACACCACAGCCTTTGCCACAGTGTAACAATACCAGAAGCTTGCAAATTCCTTCCATTTATACTTCACTTTGAAAAAGGACAGGTCCGCTTTGCCGCCTTTTGCGTTGCTCTGCTATTTCCGGGCGCCAATTAGCCGACCCAGGTGTGCGTAAAACGGAGGGCGCACGCGCACGCTAGTAGCACTACTAGCGTACGTGAGCCGAAACTTGCGTGCATTAACGGACATGGGCGAAAATTCAGTGGTGGGCCAATGAAAGGTAAGCTGCTGTTTATTTAAATAGCCGTTAGGCTAGCCACATGTCACAAGGGTTTCAGATACATCAGTCCATTGTTGTATTTGGGTGTGTGTTGTTTGGTTAATGAGGTCTGTAATTAGTTAATTGGCTAACACACATGCTTCAGTCAGTGCAGTGGAGGTGTGGCTAGAAGGAACTGGGCTGTATGTGTGAATCAATTAAGTGGGCTTTGTGATTGGTTTGTGATTGGCTGTTAGAGCACATAAATCCTGCCCAACCCAAAGAGAGTGCGATGCCATTCTGTAGTCTGCATGCGTGCTTGTTGGGTGTGTATTTGTGTGTGTGTGCAGCTACAGGATGGAGCCAAATTCAGGACATCTGCCGGCCACAGCAGGCCCAAGTAGGAGTTTGGTGGGTGCTGTGCGCAGACCTCCCTTACGGAAAAGGGCCCAGCCTGAAGGTGGGGCAGCACCCCAGGCTAAGCGCCCAGGTGCCAAGAGGGAGCCTGAATTTAATTTGGGGGAGAATAATCATCTTGTGCGCCTTACACTTGCTAAATGGGAGCTACTCTTTGGCTCCCAAAGCAAGTCCATAGGCAAACAAGAAAGAAGCAAACTGTGGGATGCCATTGGTGTGGAGCTTAGTAGCACTGCTCAACACCCATGTAGTGGCCCATCCTGCAGGAAACGCTTCTACACTTTGAGAGGGGCCCTTATGAAAAAGATGAATCACGATCTTGATGTGGACAGTGGGACCATCCAGGCTCCAAAGAGTACCTACAGGCCGTATGAGGAGATGCTGAAGGCCAAAATTCCACTGGCTCGGCTGCAGGGTGTGGATCCTGGGGATGACACCACAGGTTGGACTGAAGGTACATATTTTCTGCCTTTTTTATAAAAGCTACTGTTAATGTATGTGATTAGCATTTTCTCTTTCTGCCCAACTAACAGTAGGACCTGTGAAGTAGTACATTAGACCTCATACATTTTTTACTTTCCTGTCTGTTGCTTTCTGCATAGGTGCACATGGTGCTGTCCAGGATGTGCCTCAGGACACACAAACTCCTGCCCTTCAACCAACCTCAAGCCTAACCCAGTCTGCCACTGAAGGTATTTACCACTAATTTAGGTGCTGGTTGTTTGGGGAACAAATGGGTGTGGGAGCAGCTCCAACAATCGAGTGGGGCACTGTTGAGTATTAATAATATGGACCTGCGGCCTAATTTCACGCCCACTTTAACACTCACAGCAACTAACTAACAAGGCCCTAACATGTGTAGCTATGTTGGAAGGCAGAGATGTGTGGCCATATATCTGCATATAAATGTGGAAGCCACACTGGCCTTGATTAGTGAATATTAGTGAATGAGCTGCTCACACACACCTTAATGCATGTTGTATTTTTGCACGCACATTAACAATGGCTCAATGTTTGCTTTATTTTTGCCTAGCTGCCCTGCCATTGGCCCCAGCATCTCCTCAGGAGCCAAGCTACTCTTTGGATGTCGGTAAGTGCATGTGTCAACCTTGCTTTATCCACTTTAACCCAAGTGCATGTGTCTCATTCCTCTTTTTTATTGGTAGGCCAAGTGACTGGTTCATCTTTGGACCCCACTTCCGATGTTGCAGGTCAACAGGACCCTGTTGGTGTGTATAGCAATACATAATGTATCCTTTATGCTGTTTCTGTTACACTGGTTCGATTTGGTTAGTCTAATAATCTACATGTTTGCTCTGTCAACTTGAAGATGCCTCTTGGGAGTGCTTATTCCCTCCCCAGGGTCAGTCTAATAGTTCTTGGAGTGATAGCAATGCATTTTGTTGGACATATTTTTGGACAAACATTCACCGTAGTAGTTTGAGGTATATTTAGAGCCATTACTTGTGTTTTTTAGTTGACCAGAATATCGGGAGTGGCTGTCCGGAAAGGGCCCCTCAAGTTCAGGCTGCCAGAGATGAGGGTAAGTTGTTTTGGCTTGCTCTAGTATGTATTTTGGCTCTACTTTTGTGGCACTTGCTTCTGGCAACTTGTGTGTCCACATGTATTTTAAAGGTCCAAGCTCGAGTGAGGGCCCCACTCCAGACATCTGGGAGATTGCGGGTATGTGTAATTTAAGCAATGTGTCTGATCTTATTTGCCCAAATTATTGCCTCTTAGTCCTCTAACATACATGTTAACAATCTGAGTTTAACAGATACCTTTGGTCTAGTGTGTAATTTGGCACTTTGTGGAGGTATGGCCTCGATAGCCTAGCCATGTTACATTTGAGTTTGGTCCACTGACCTACTAACCTGACTTTCCTGTTTAGCATATGCCAACTTGCCGGACATCTCTGATGTTGAATTGCCCCTCTCTGGCAGCGATACCTCGCTCCTACCTGTGGCGGACGACACGGAGGTAACATGGCTGATTTAGAGGACCAATAACCACATTGCCATGTTCGTGGGTAGTGGATGAAGCAACATGTCACATTTCCTTTCTTTTCTCGTTTTGGCAGGAGGCTGAACCAGAACCCCAAGCTGGGACCTCTTCCCAAGTCCCATGTGGCCAAGCTTCCGAGGCTCAGACAAGGGTAAGTTGTATAGTGACTGTTTGGGCAAATGATTTTGAGGGGCATACATGCATTGTTTCGGTTTGTCTAAAATGTTGTTTTCTATTTTGTTAGCCTCAAACCACAGCAAGAGGAGGTGTGGCACCAACCAGTGCCGATTTTTACCA
Source organism: Gastrophryne carolinensis (assembly GCA_027917425.1). NCBI lineage: Eukaryota > Metazoa > Chordata > Amphibia > Anura > Microhylidae > Gastrophryne > Gastrophryne carolinensis. The sequence goes on from CM051235.1 coordinate 608,966,723, forward strand.
GCTAGGGGTCCGGATGCTGGAGGACTACAGTCGCCAACAGCCGCGTGATGGAACTAATGAGCGCATTGCGGCGTTGGAACAGCAGGTGCTGATGTGTCAGCAACAAAATGAGGCCCAGCAGCACCAGATCGACCTGTTGATGCATAACCTTCACCAAAACCAGGAACTTGGTCGGCTGGCCAATGCAATGGAACAATCTATCCAGCAGCAGCAAGAAGCTATACAGCGGCAGGACCAAACTTTGTTGTTGATACAACAGCTCATACAACAGCAGTCTATATTTTTTACTGCACTGTTGTCCCCCAACACCGCCCCTAACAATGACTCCCAACCTCCCCGGCCACCCAGCCAAGAATATTAATTTTGTTTGTGTTTTTTTTGCTGTAAATATATTGGCTTAACCCACCTCTAAATTGTGTTTTTCCTAAGACATAGCTAATAACACAGTCAGGGATGAGTATCTTGATCTAGATATGTCAATGTATTTGTAAATTTAGGCCACACATTTGTGACCATAGCTTACTATGGTTAACACATGAAATGGCTCCAAAGGTATGGCTACATTTACACACAAATGGGTTTTGAGACAGTTAAACTATGCTTGGCAAGGCACCACACTGTAATTATATAAATAGAAAAGTTTAATTTACTAAGGTGGCCAACAGGGCCAACATTGCCCAACAAAGGGCGTCAACAGGCCAGGCATCCCCCCACCCTAACGCCGCCGCCGCCGCCTCTTCTTGGCCAGCAGCATCAGCTTCAGGCGCCTGATCTCCCGCCACAGTCTGCGATGCTGGTTTTCACAAGCTGTAGAGATGTATAAACAAAAATTTATTAATAAATGGAATGTGACCTCAACAGACACAGATGTAGCAATGTAATGTCAGTGTGTCCAATTAGCTGACACTCACATTAACATTGTTGGCCACTGTGCGCCAGAAATTTGGACAACACATCCCAAGCATACATTTACTCTTAAAGTGTACCAACACCCACTGGTGATCGGCCCTGGAATCTATCAGATTCCCGGCCCGATCACCTCCCTCCCCGCGGGACATCCGAGATCGGGATGTCCCGCGGGGTGAAACCCCCCCAAAACCCCAAACTCCCTACCTCAGTTTCGGCGGGGCACGCGCCCCTCTAGACGTGCGCGTGCCTGTGCCGGCCGTCTGTGAATGGCCGGCGCGGGCATGCGCGCGTAAAAAGGGACGCGCGGGAGGCGGAGGAGGGGGAGCCGCGGCTTGTCCGTCGGCTCGAGGAGAGGTGAGTTCAGGGGGTTGTCACACAGCGGTGACGATCGGGGATGCCCCACCGTAGTGGACCAAGACCCAGGAAAGTCAAAATCCTGGTTGTTGTTCCACTTTAACTCTTGGGAAGCAAAGAAGGTATAAGTCCCAGTGTGTACATTTATGTGTTTAGTCACAGCCAAACATCAGGGCCTAAGTCCTAACGAGTAAACTAGTTTGCCCTATAATGTTAGAGGTCACGACCTCAGGCCCATTTGGTTGTGTCTAAGCCACAAATAGTCTCTATGTGGCCAAATCAAGAATGTGAGGCAACAATCAAGCATGCAGACAGGCATGTTGGATTATTGTACAAACACATGGAATCTAGATGTGTGTGAAATTAACACATAGGTACATTTTAAATGTCTGCAGATGTGACTAGAAGACATAGGTTTCACAAGTCTTTAGGCATATGAAGTGGGATGTACTCACCATCGCAGCTGTGGCGGGGGCCCATGCTGCTGGCCGTCCCTGGAGCTGGGGTGGGGAGGAGGTTTTCTGGCTCCGTCTGCGTAGCAACATCTGTCAACAGAAAGCAAAAGACAAAAACAAAATTAGTGGGCCAATGACACCTGACTATTTGACATCCATCTGGTTATGGAGTCTGGAAAATCAAATGCTTGCATGGTTACATACAGGTTGACCAAAATTAGCATATTTCCTGGTCCATGAGTTAATGTAAATTAGTTATGGTTGCAACATGTATCCCTAAAGATAATGTGCAAATAACATAGACAGTGCAATGTAAAGGACTCATTAGCAGTTGATTGGCTAATGTTACTAGTGTGCAACATGTGTTAGCCGGAACAACTTAACCCAAGAAAAAAATTGATAACACCCATCATGGTGTGGGCAGAAACATAGGGGTGGTTGCCAGTTGGCTAGCACTGTAGTGGGGTTTGTGAGGTTAATGTACATTATCAAACCAGCTGTGACAATGGACCAGGAAACATGTGTCTGTTAAAAGTGGCCCAAGACCCAGGATTGCAACTATTCTGTGTTTTGGTCCGCTTTGGCAGAGCACCACAATTTGAGTGAGACAACGTCCGCCGCCGCCGCTGCCTTCCGCACATCACTCCTCCAGTGTGTGCGCACGCACAGCCCATTAGGAAACAGAGCGCAGGCGCACACACATCTAGAGTGGCACACAGGAGGCTGGGACGGTGGCTTCTGCCACCCCCAAAGAGGTAAGGAGTTTGTGGGGTTTTTTTTGGGGGGGTGCCCTGGGTGAGGGATGTGATTTTGCAGGGAAGCTTCGAGAATCAAAGCACTATCAACAATGTTTGTTGGTCCACTTTAAGGAATGTCATAACATAGGGAATGTGATGGATAACAACAAACACTTACCACGACTATGCCCGTGGAGAATGCTTCGCCAAAAGGCCATGGAGGTGCCGCCTATATGATGCCCTGCAAATTAGAGAGGAATGGCAAGGGCTAAGTACAAATGGTCAGATGAAACCTGTCACAGACTAACAATGAAAAAAAGTACACTCACCAGGGGATGATCCGCCACTTGAAGCCCAGGGAGGGCTCTGAGGAGGAGGCGGGGAGCCTCGGCTCCTCACACTCTGGTCGGAAGATCCACCAGGCAAAGGGCCACCGTCCTCCCTCTCACTCCCTGCTCCTTCAGGGAGTGTGGGAGAGTCCATTTCTACCACCCCACCTGGACTCCCCACTTGAGAGTGGCCCCTTGGCTGGTGAGACTCCTCAGACTCAGAGTGTGAGGAGCTGAGGCTTGATCCTGCCAGCCCCCCAGCAGCACACTCCTTTGGGGCGTCATCCCCTTCCTCCCCTGGGTCCTCTAAATAGGACCCGCGGGAGGGACCCTCCCCCGATGACTCCCCCGAGTCCGCCTGCCTGGTTCGGGGGAGGAATCCCTTCCCACGTTTCCCCAGGGGAGGGCGCTTATCTGTGTTGAGGGGGTGAAAGAAAATAATTAATATAAAGAGCACAAATGGACACAGCTTAGCAGATGATTAGCAAAAAAGTATAAACATTGCATAAGCTTTAACTTACCTGATGCGTAGGCATCATATAGGCGGTACACGCCTTCAGGGTCCCGGCGCTTAAAGTCCGACCACTTCTACTGGATTGCTCTTATGGAGAGCTGGGTGTGGAAGCGCCGGGACACTGTGGCCTTCACCTCCATGGCGATTCTTTTTTTTCCCCCACGGGCATAGTCGTACTGCATTATGCAGAAATCCTAGGAGAAATGAAAAAGAAACACTAATCAATACATGACATCAGAACAATGGCATAAACAGTTATACAGAGACCAGATCAAAGTGAACCCACACCCAGGATTATCACTATTCTGGGTTTGTGTGCACTTTGGTGGGCCACACCAATTGTGGGTGGTCCGCTGTCTGAAACCCCCTTGGAAGGCCACAAATACACCACTGACCATGCTCCCACGTGACTGCGCCAGCCTAGCACAGCGCTCTGCGCCGCTGTGGTATGCGCATACAAGGCCGTTTGGACGTGCATACCAGCTCAGCTGGCTCTGCGCGGCAAAGTACGCATGTGGCGTTTGACTCTAACAGGGAGTGCGCCTGCGCACAACATTAACAAATGTCTTGCGCAGGGGTACACCCTGCTAGAGGTAAGCACAAGAGGCATCCGCAGCTCACGCATGCACAGATGGGACGGGGCTGAGGTAAGTTTTATGGTCCTCCAGGGGGGGTCATCCCCGCAGGACATCCAGATTGGGGATGCCCCACGGGGAGTGATCCAATTGGCCCATAAAAATTAGATATTTCAGGGCCAATCCCCCCTGTGTGTTGTTCCACTTTAAACATAAAATACAAAATAAAAATACTCACTTTGACCACCTGGCCATTAACGCGGCTATCCACTCGCATGCGCGTTTTCTTTGGCTGCCCAGGAGGGGAAGGGGTGGGAGGGGTGCTAGGTGGGGGAGGTGAGGTAGGTGGGGGAGGGGTGGTGGGGTCGGAGTTGGAGGAGGAGCTGGGGAGGCGCATTATCCTTCTTCTGGGCAGCATGGTGGAAACGCTAAGGAGGAAACAGGAACCGGAAATGACCAAAGCGACATGGGAAAAAAAAAAAAAAAACGCTCCGCGCACCAGGAACAAGCTATTATCAGCTATGTGCAAGCTAAGTGGCGGAAAAAGTAAAATGACGCTTTAAAACAAGCTATTGGCATAAGCGCTAGACATTTTTAGCTTTAGGTGGCTTTGAAACGCAAAGGAGGATACCGGAACCGGATATGATGAAAGCAACTGTGATTAAAAATTCAAAAAAAAAGATCCGCGCACCAGGGACAAGCTAATATCAGCTATGTGCAAGCTAAGTGGCGGAAAAAGTAAAATGACGCTTTATAACAAGCTATTGCCCAAGGCGCCACTAATTATTAGCTTGATTTAGCAGGGGGTTCTACAGACTGTAATGCATAGGTCCTTGAAAAGCAAACAAAGTTGTGCTTAAAAATACAAATCTTATTCCTTCCTAAAATCATCACAAAATAAAACTATACAACTACATGATAATGTGGCACACAGGAGAATGCATAACGGGTTGTTATGAGCTTGTACGACTGAATGATAATCCTGCAGTATGTGGCCATGCACGCTCACAACTACAGTGTATTCATTAAGAACGACTGGGGTCGCGGGAAGTGAATTCCTTGCAAATGGCAGAAGGGCACATGTATGAACAGCACAGCGCCGCACAACGCAGCGCAGCGAAGCACAGCGACGCTCGCGCCGCCACATAGCGAATCAAAACAGCGACTGCACAAACTCTGACCACCACAGATTCATCAAGGACAGGGCTGCCGAATAGCTTGGGCGCTGACAATTTCGAAGAGCGAACGTGACCGCCCCACATGACAGGCTAAAAAATAGCTTTACAAGCCCCGTGTGTGGTGAAAACAAGCGATTTTGATGCCAATGAGTTTTGTTGGAGGAGATGCAATTTAGATGTCACTCACAACATTACATAGTAAAAATTAATAAAAACTTCAAAAACATAAAAATAACCAGCCAGATTAATAAAACATATCACTATAAACATGTGTTGAATTTTATGCCAAAGAAAAGAACACAAAAACCACTTAAAACAATCATTGCAGCGTCTGCCATTGAAATGTATGGGAGAGCGTCAGGTAGCGCCAGGTCATACCTGTCGCTGTGATGGGATTAGCAGCGGCGCTGTTCGTTGCAGTCGGCTTCATGATGAATGCCGCGCTTGCCGTCGCTCTCGCTGGCGCTAGCCTCATTTAGCTTGATAAATGCGTCATTGTGGCCGACGCCGGGCGTACTTGAGTCGGTAGCAGACGTTAGCTGGCGGGACCTGGCGCTCGTCAGACACTACCTGACGCTATCGCTTGATGAATAAGGGCCTAAGTCTGCAGCGAATTTAACCTGAATTCAACCTGAAGGAAACCTGCACCGAATTCTACTTGTCTGAATAGCCTAGCATCGACTAAAATGATTACCTTTTATCTCATCATACTACTTCCTCCTACCCTCAAAATCCTAGGCTCACAGTATCCCCCTGCTACTGGTAAGTCTCTATATATCTCCCCCTCTCTGCTCTCAACCTCCTACCTCTCTGCTCACGAATTCTTTTTTTTGGCAAAATCACTCACCACTTCTATATCCAAGTCCAAGACACATTATTCCACCCTCAAAAGCCACAACCATCTCTACTCTCTCCTTTTACTCTTACTTGCCGCCGGTGACATCAGCCCTAATCCAGGCCCACTCTCTCCACCCCCCTCCTCCAGAACAATTCCCTTTTCATCAAAGCCAAAAACCTGACACCGGCGTTAATCCTGGATACACACGCAACCTATCTAATCTGATACAGCTTACTCCCACCCCTTCCCGCCACTGTCACCTGCGCACTGTGGAATGCACGCTCAGTGCGCAATAAACTCGTCTATATTCATGACCTGTTTCTCTCTAACTCTTTTACCTTCATGGGATTCACAGAAACATGGCTTACCCCATCAGACACAGCTTCACCCGCTGCCCTTTCACATGGGGGACTACATCTCAGCCACACCCCTAGATCCAACAACAAACAGGGTGGGGGTGTGGGCATCCTTCTATCCGAACTCAGCTCCTTTAACCCACTCCCCGCCTTGCCATCTCTATCCTTCTCATCTTTTGAAGTTCACTGTGTCCGTTTATATTCTCCCTGTAACCTGAAAATCGCTGTCATCTACCGCCCTCCAGGAACTACTGCTCTTTTCTTCAACCACTTTTCTACCTGGCTCCTTCAGTTTCTGTCCACAGACATTCCTGCAATCATCATGGGTGACTTCAACATATCTGTTGACACTAGCAACCCTGCTGCCACCAGACTACTGTCACTAACCTCATCTTTCAGACTCAAGCAATGGTCTACTGCACCCACCCACAAAGACAGCCACACAGTTGACCTCCTCTTCACTAACCTCTGCTCTGGATCAAACCTCTCATGCTCTCCCTCTCTGACCATAACCTGCTGACTATGACCCTCTCTCCAATTCCTGCTAACCTCCCCCCACACAAACCTACAATTCAACGCAGGGACTTGAGAAACCTAGATCTTCAGGCCCTTTCTGCCTCAATTCAACGTCTTCAGACCTTGAGCTCATTCACGGACATAGACGCTGCATCATCACACTACCATAATACACTCTCCTCAGCTCTAGACTCTGCCGCCCCCCTCACCTATAGCTGTCCCCGACCCCAAAAATCGCCAACCTTGGCTAAATTCAAGCACAACCAGATTGAAACAGTCTCGAGCTGCTGAACGGCAATGGAGGAAAACCAAATCCAATTGTGACTTTCTGTTCTATAAACAAGCCCTTCAGGAACTAAGGACTGCCCTTTCATCTGCTAAGCAAGCATATTTCTCTTCACTGATTTCTGCACAAGCCCAGAATCCCAAACAACTATTCAACACTTTCAGTTCTCTACTCCGCCCACCACCCCCTCCTCCAAACTCCCAAATAACAGCAGAATAATTTTCTACATTCTTCAAAGAAAAAATTTACAACATTCGACTTGGCTTTGCCCCTCAGAATCCCTCACCACTTAAAACAACCCCCCTGCCTTACTCTCTTACTTTCTTCACTCCAATAACAGAACTTGGACTAAGCTCTCTCATTTCTAGGGCCCACCTGACTACCTGCTCCCTCGATCCTATTCCATCCCATCTTATTCCTCAACTGTCTCCATCCCTCACCCCAGCCTTAACCTCTATATTCAACCTTTCCTTCCTCCTACAAACATGCAGTTATTACTCCGATAATCAAGAAACCCTCTCTCTACCCCTCTGCCCTCTCCAGCTACCACCCTCACTACTCCCTTTCTCCTCCAAACTTCTTGAACAACATGTCCACTCAGAACTGTCACAATACTTATCTACAAACCACTTACCCCTTACAATCAGGATTCCGCCGTAACCACTCCACTGAAACTGCCCTCACCAAGTCACCAATGATCTGCTCACTGCCAAAAGCAAAGGTCACTACTCCATCCTCATCTCTCTTCACCTCTCTTCAGCCTTTGACACTGTCGACCACTCCCTTCTTCTTGACATTCTCTCCTCTCTTGGAGTTCAAGGTCTTGCACTCTCTTGGCTCACCTCTTACCTCTCTGACAGATCATTCAGCGTATCCTATTCTAACACAGTCTCATCCTCACGTTCCCTTTCTGTCGGTGTGCCGCAAGGTTCTGTCCTAGGCCCCCTACTTTTCTCAGTCTACACCTATGGCCTTGGCAAACCTATAACTTCACTAGGCTTTCAATACCACTTCTATGCGGAAGATACTCAGATATATCTCTCAGGCCCCAATCTCTCCTCTCTCCTATCTCACCTCCCCAACTGCCTCTCAGCTATTTCTTAATTCATGTCATCTCGCTACCTCAAGCTAAACATGGACAAGACAGAACTGGTCATTTTCCCACCATCTAACTCTCCTCCCCTCTCTAACACGTCTATTTCTGTCAACAATTACACAATAACAGCAACTCCCCAATCTCGGTGCCTGGGAGTCATTCTGGACTCTGCACTCTCATTCAAACCACATATTCACTCCCTGGCCACCTCCTGTCGCCTCCAACTTAAAAATATCTCCCGCATCCGTCCCTTCCTCTCGCCTGACACCACAAAAATGTTAGTGCATGCCCTGGTCATATCCCGACTGGATTACTGCAACATCCTTCTTTGTGGCTTACCAACTAAAAGACTGGCACCCCTCCAATCTATCCTGAACTCTGCTGCTCGCCTCATCCATCTCTCCTCTTGCTTCTCCAGTTCTGCGCCTCTGTGCCAATCCCTACACTGGCTGCCAGTCCCACAGCGAATCCTGTTCAAAACTCTAACTCTCGCATACAAAGCTCTCTCCAACCAGGCCCCTCCCTTCATCTCATCTCCAATTCAACAATATCAACCTAGACGCAGTCTTCGCTCTGCTGCTGACCTTCTGCTGTCCTCCACCCTGGTCACCTCCTCTCACGCCCGCCTCCAGGACTTCTCACGTGCAACTCCAATCTTCTGGAACGCCCTCCCCCACCCAATCCACCACTCCACAACTCTTAAAACCTTCAAAGGTGCCCTTAAAACTCACTTATTCAGACAAGCATATAATCTGGCTTAACCTTTTTTTTTTTAAAGGGCGCATGCCACAAAGCTCAATACTGACTGTTTGTGATCCTTCCCCCTCGGCTTCACCCCTCTTCCTTTAGACTGTAAGCTTGCATGGGCAGGGGTCTCTCCTCTAATGTATCTTGTACTCAGAATATCCACTGTCAAATCTGTAAAACTGCATTTGAAATAGTATAGGTACTGTTTGTTTCTACCCTGTCTGTAATTGCTACTTTGTAAAGCACTACGGAAGATGATGGCGCTATATAAATAAACAATAATAATAATAAAAACTGAATTTATATGGCCAGATATCTCTGGTTAAGATGGTAAAAAAGTTTATATTCTTGATTTAGAATATACCAAAATTCCCAAAACTGTCTTCAAGGAGATGAATATATCATTATCTAGATTGTACTGGAACATCAAGACACCAAGGATAAAATTAGCTACATTAAGCAGACCGGAGAACGAGTGAGGAATGGGGTTTCATAATTTCACAATATATTATCAGGTCACCCTCATCCAACGTAGACTTTAAATGCATACCAACAGCTAGGAAAATTGGGTTAAGTTCGAAGCTGCTGGGCGACTAGTAAATATCATACATACGTGGAATCTGAAATACCTAGTGATGCATTAAGTGAAATAACTCACCCGTTTTTTTGGGCTACCTTACAGAATTTTCTGCAGTTATCGAAAAACAAATCATATCAAACAAATCAGAAAACCCAAAACTAATGATAGCAATCACCAGTATTTCTGATCTACCACTATTCATAACCCACAAATTAGGAAAAATCTTAAAAATGCACCCTACCTTAAGGTTATTCCAATGCTTAAATGAAAGAGGTGCCATCATCAATGACAAGGTTTCAAACAAGCTTGGTATCGTAAATTTAGATCCATTTTTACTGATGAAGATTAACAGCTACTAAAGTTACCGTATAACCACACTAAAGTTGTATACTGTATATCTTAACATGGTTTGAATCCTCATACTACCACAACACCTCTAAACTCCCTGTCCTGAGCTCAAATACAAAGATAATATTAAAGCAATGGGCCCACAGTCCATGTCAAAAAAGTGCAACGGTTATTAAAATCACCCTGGACCAAACATCGTGGTAAGCCACACAGAAAAACCATGCAGTATTGCGAGCTCCAGTCGTGCTTTCCTGGCCAGTGACTGCAACAAACTTATTGAGCGAACCTGGTGATGGTGGTGCAACAAAGATTTTACTGCAACCATCTACTTATGCCACTGCCCCACTATACATAATTATTGGAATCATTTCCTCTCTCTGATAAATACTTGGTGCAATGCAGATATTACACTCAACCAGGCAGAATGCCTACTCGCTCTCGGAATTTTATTGTCACCTTCTATCCCTAGCCCAGGTATCCTGTGTTTCATTTTTTTTACTAAAGCCTTTGCCCAATATTCATAACAGCACAAGCTCAATGCAATCTGCTGTTCTAATAGTCGTCCATATTGCATCTGGTGCTTTCCAGTGATGATAAATTCAGTTAAAATAGCTCAGCAATTGGGCTCAGTCTTATTACTTATAATAATAAGTTTACCTTGGAACTGAAAGAATTAGCATATGGCTACCATTTGTCATACTGCTTTCTGTTAGTGTTGTTATAAATATTGAACAAAGGCTTCAATATTTGGATGAACAAACTCCCCAAAGTTCGGGTCCGATAAGTTAGGCTGAACTTTTAACCCCCCAAATCCAAACCCGGTCCCCTATTGAAATCAATGGGGACCCAAAATGGCTGGGCTAAGGTGAGTGGCACAAAGTGTTCAGCAGGAAGCACTACTGTAACTTACCTTTTCTTGCTGCTCAGCAGCAGCGGCGTTTGAAATCGGCCCTGGCCGGGGCTACAGAAAGAAGGCCGTCAGCTACCATAAGTGAGGACACTGGTGCCAGCTGGCAGTGTTCACTCGTGGGAGTCGGCGGCCATCTTTCTGTAGCTCCAGCCGGGGCTGATTTCAAACCCGTGCTGCTGACCAGGAAGAGGATTGCGGGGCTGAGAAGTTACAGCAGAGCCCTTTTGGGGCTCTGAGCTGGGGATAGAAGGTGACGAGATAAAATTCCTAGCTGGGTATAGGTACACTTTAAATTCATCGGCCAGGCAGGGGGGGCACAGGACTTGTGAGTGTAAGAGCACCATACTAGGAGTTATTGTCTGCCGGTAATAAAAGATGTGTATAGCTTTTTTTGTTATTTTTTCTGCCTGGACAATGACTTTAACAGTACCCCATATGTCCCACGACACATACATCATAGGCATCTCCAGAGACAAGCAATGTAAAATATCAGTCAAAGGATATATGAACACATGTAGTGCTGTCATGTAGCTTTCCAAAATTGGGGAAAAAATTGTCAAATTAAATCCAAAACCCATGTAGAAAATGTACTCACTGTATTGGTGTTATATCACAGGCATCTCTGGAGAAATTCAAGGAACTTCCACACTTGACCATCAATATATTAAATATCAGGCAGGAGAGATCATACAATCAATCACCGAGGTGTTGCAGTAGCCCCTCTGACAGCTGTAAACCCCAGGATGCGGGCTGAACAAGTACAGTATATTACACACTAAATGAGCACTGGGGATTGTCCGAGTGACTACCGAGGAGGAGGAAGCAAGAGGCTGGCATGTGGAAGTCAAAGGGGGCTAACTAAGAGGTTTATTTAAAGTGGACCAACAGTCAAATGACATAAACCAGACCAACACAACAAACCTCTCCATTGCAAGATGTATTCACAGGTGCGTTTTAACAGGGTATGCAGTTTATCTATTAAAAAGGACAAGAAAAAACACCCTGCACCACCCCAAGTATCAAAAACACACAATTCAAAAGGGGTGTGACAATGTGGGAAGCCCTAGGCAAATAGCCAATTTGAAACAATATGACAGTTTGTGGCCCCAGCAACCAGAAGGAAGACCTACAGCTGCAGCCCCAACCCAGTAATTTCACTAATCATACATTTATATCATATCATAATCATGGATTTATTAAAAAAAACAATTATCTAAAAACATTCCTAACAGTAGGGATCATAAGGCCAAAAAGCGCCATACCACAGCCAACGAAGTAACTTTACAAAATAAATGCAATTACAAAAGTATTCAGAAAACCATCTCACATGAGCAGTGCATGTAAAAACAGTTTGTGCAAACACCTATGCGCTGATATAAAGTGCAAATGCCTAATACAGAAAGAGAAACACTTTAAAGTGCCCCAGAAAATTCAACATAAAAGAGTATCACCCTGTATATTGGGCGATTGAAATTCCCACTGGAGCCTGGTGTTCCTTTACCCACGCGTTCCATGGGACAAGCCCACTTCCTCAAGGTGCCAGGAAAGAGACCTATCTGTCTTCCCAACTTGTTTTATACCTCCAACCTAATAAGTGCAGGTGTGCCTAAATAGCCCTAATTAGCATACACTCCCGGCCGGCAGTCGCTGCATTACGCTGGAAGCGTACGCTGTAAAAAAAGCTGTCCGATACCGGCCACGTCACACACAATCTCTCCCTGACACCCGCCCCCCCAAACCGCCCGGCTGTCCGTGCCACCCTGCAACGCCGGCGGCGTGCTCTCATGGCAACGGACGCTAAAGTGGGGGAGGCGGCCGATGAGGAGAAGACGGGACCCGCACTGTTAGAGTGACCACAAAACGTTCTGGTTAGAGGATCAGGGAAGACAGGTAAGTATCCATTACATGTGTATGTAGTTTCCAAGTGCATTTGCAAATCTGGGTAACTCAGACTACTGTTTAACAGATTTTAGAGAGAGATTAAAGAACCATTTTTTGGCTGATAGGATAAAACATACAGGAAATACTGTAGACTATTACAAACAAGATGCTACAAAGATTAAAATGTTTGGCAAGTCAAAAGTTAAAGGATGCAAACCTTGCTTGGCCTCTGACCTCCTCCCTGGTCGCCTCCTTCCACTCCCACCTCCAGGCCCTCACACGTGCTGCACCACTCCTCTGGAATGCCCTTCCCCACACAATACTCCCCAACACTGCAAGCTTTCAAAAGCACCCTCTCCATACAAGCATATGACCTGATATATAACTCTTATAACCTATACATGCCAGACTCAGTACCTACCGACTGTGATTTTGTCTCCCCACTTATCCCTTGGACTGTAAGCGCCTAAGGGTGGGGCTCTCATATTGTATCCTGTTTCTGTAGCATTCACTTGTTCACTCAGTTATACTAAAGGCGAGTGTTGTTCCATTGTCTCGGGCTACACATTGCACTGTCCTAAACTTCAATCCGTTTTCTAAAAGGCCATGTAGTTCTTAAGTTATTTTTAAAAGTTTTAGAGCATTGGAGATGCAGTGGGTGCGGCAACAGCAATGTGATGTAAGCACACTGTGATGAGTGTGAGAGGAGAGAGGAGGGCAGGGTTTCATAGCTGCAGAGAGAGACAGCCAATCAGGACATCTGAAGAAGGAGTGGGAGGTGTTTCCGTTCTTGGTCCACTGAAGGTTGATTGATGGACTAGATCAGCAGGGTGAGGCTTGAAAGCTGAATGAGGAGGTGATTTCCACACTAAGGAGACAGAGGAGGAATCACAGCGCTACAGCTACTCAATAAAAAGTAAGCTACTGATATATTTTTTTAAACTTTTGATTTGCCAATCACTTTAAAGTTAAATATCTAAACTTCGTTTTTGTGTGTCCTGAGTATGGTCATGGCAGCATAAAATATACATTGCTTTTGGCTCTCTTTGGTTTAGTTTTAGAGAGATTTATTGGGAAGTATGTAGATATTCCATCATAAATGAATAAATTAAACTAGAAAATGAAATTTTCCCTGTCCTCTCTCATTGAAAGTGCAAATTAGTGATTCAATTTTAGCATTCTTCACAGTAAAACTAACTACTAAGGATGGAAGCTCCAGCCCAGAGCGAGGAGCCAGCATCTATCCCGAGCATCCTATTATCAAAGCACCACCCCTCTGGATTGCCCTATAGACTTGCTCAGCTCTGAACGTATCTTCTGTGAAATAAACCTTCCCCCTTATCTCATCCAGCTGTAAAGCCTCCCCGCACATGATACACGCTACCAACATGCTGTGATTCTCAATAGTCACAGCTCACTGCCTGGACCAGGATCTCTCGGCTGCTGCTGGTTCTCCAGCATCCTCATCTCACCACCTCTTCTCCAGATGACGATGATGACGGGCAACTTTTTTTAGGCAAGTACACGCTTACATTTCCCCATCACTTTCCATCATTGTTATTTCGCAAAGTGCGGATTTTATAAACTTGATTTAGCGGCATAGATTTTCTTTGACAAATGGAAATTAGGTCAGCCGAGAGAATCGGGGGCTGACTTTAGAAGTCCGAATTATTTACTAACACGTGCTAATCTGCGCTTGGGCGATAGCAGATGGCTGGCGAGAGAAATGGAATTGTGGAACCGCGAGAGATTCATCTGATGCGATGTTTCGGAAGAGTCTGTGAATTCCATTTGGTGTTCATAAAGTATTTAAAGGAAATTGAAGTAGAGATTGATAGGGGTTCTCGGTGGATATAAAGAAAAAGTGCATGAAAACCAGGGCGCTATTTTATTTTCTTTAGTCCTGTATTTTCTTTAGTCCTGTATTTTCTTTAGTCCTCTATTTTCTTTAGTCCTGTATTTTTACGATAGCTTTGAATAAATTAATGTATATTTAGGATTATTTTAAATGAATACAATATATTTTTAAGGAATATTTTAAATAAATAAAATGTATACTCAGTATTATTTTAAGTAGATAAAATGTATCTTTAGGATTTTTTTTAATAAACAAAATATATTTTTAGGATTATTAAACATAATATAAGTATTATTATTATTATAAGTGTTATTTTAAATGAATATATTTTTGGGAGTATTTTAAATGAATATATATATATATATATATATATATATATATATATATATATATAAAGATTATTTTAGATCAATACAATGTATTATTTAAAACAATTAAAATGTGCTTTTAGTATTTTTAAGTAGATAAAATGTATCCTTAGGAGTTTTTTAAATTAAACAAAACATGTTTTAAGAAGTAATATATATAATATCATTAGTATTTTAAGAATTATTTTAAATGAATATATTTTTGTGATTATTTAAATGAATATAGATAAATATATATATTTAAGATTATTTTAGATCAAGGCAATGCATTAGGTAAGGGAGCGGACTTGTAACCGGAGGGTGGCAGGTTCGAATCCCGGTTCTGGGACATGACTGAAGTGCTCTTGAGCAAGGCACCTAACCCCCCCAAATGCTCCCTGGGCGCCGTAATTAGGGCAGCCCACCGCTCTGGGCATGTGTACACTCACTGCACGGATGGGTTAAATGCAGAGGATGAATTCCTATGTGTGCTCAAGCATACAATGGTCATCTATGCATTAAAAAAATTATAATTATTAAAAATAATAAAAATGTATTTTTAAAAAAAATAAATATATATATATATATATTACCTTGTAAAGTGCTACGGAAGTCGATGATGCTATATAAATAATCAATAATATATATATATATATATATATATATATATATATATATATATATATATATATTTATATATATATATATATATATATATATATATATATATATATATGGATTATTTTAGCTAATTTAGATTTTAAAAAAAGTATTTTGAAAAATTATTTTAAATAAAAAATATATTTGTAGGTTGTTTTTTTAGTTAAATAAAATTAATAAAATAAAATTTTTGGATTGTTTTAAATAAATAAAATGTATTTTAAAGGTTTATTTTAAATAAAGTGTTTATTTGGTTTACATCATGATATGTCAAACTTCATAGATTTTTCTTTTGAAAGAATAGCAGAATTTGACAAGAAGTACCTTAAAGTATATATATATATATATATATATATATATATATATATAATTTTATGTATATAATTTCTGTTAATAATATTATATCTAATATATAACAAAATTCTAATAACAATAAAATAGCAATAAACAATAGAATTATAACACTTTAGTTAATACGTTAATAAATATCAGCTTGGGATATCATGTTCTCACATCTTCAGTAAATGTAGACTTTGCATAGTGTTGTATAAAGAAGATGATACGTACAATATATAAGCTTTAGCAGGGCATTTTTGGGAGCAAAACCACACAAACAGGAGTAGAATTGTTCCAAAAAAGTTTCCTTCTCAAACCTGAGTTAGTAAAAAAAAGAAATGTGTGATAGTTATTGAGGACACAGAGTTAACGCTCCCTATTAATTGAAGTAGATGCACTTCATATGGAGGGCAGGGAGTAATGTTTATGAAACCGGACCTTCACCATGATTTATTGAAAAGCCCAAACCCTTAAAAAACTATTCCCCAGCATCTAAAATTCATATATTTTAAGTTTTTAGTCACTTACTTATTATTCTTTCCCCCACTGGGATAAAGTACAGGGGGTGGGTTATAGCTGTGCTTTGCTCAGACAGAGCAGAGTTGGGGTCAGGAAAAGGTCAGCAATCCCAGAACACACAGTCAGAAGGCACTTCCTGTTTGCAGGCTGCCTGATGTTCCATGAGCCCCCATCTTGGATGTTTAAAGGCTCATAACATGCAGTAGATGCAGGTAGGATGATTTTTAATGTGAGCAATCTGTATGTACAGGGTTTGGGAAACATATAAGATAGGCTCTTATTCAGGGTGAAGGTCCGCTTTAAGGAAGAGGTGTACAGTCTATGGATGATGTCTCAGGAGATGGTGATTGTCCCCTCTGTCTTCCACATAAATGTATGTGTCTAGCCCTGCCTCCAGACTGGATCATTGTATCTGCTTGCCCGGGTGAAACTGGCAGGCTGATTCATCGCTAACGCCAGGTAGCGACAGATGAGCGTCTGTAGCAGGCATTTTCAGAGCGCCCCGCTAGTAGTCGCTGTGCTCGGCCGTGGGTCGCTAATTCATAGCGACTCAGTCGCTGTTCAGTAATGTTGAATACATTGTGAGGAGTCGCTATTTGACCAGTACAGCGCTGTTCATGTTACAATGTTGTTACAATGTAATTCATAGCGACTCAGTCGCTGTTCAGTAATGTTGAATACATTGTGAGGAGTCGCTATTTGACCAGTACAGCGCTGTTCATGTTACAATGTTGTTACAATGTAATTCCATATGTTATCGCTTTGTTACTAGTTGATAGATGCTGGAAAACAGACTTTAATCACACCGCCTCCTGCGCTCTGGGCTTCAGAGAAGCATTTTTCAGCGCCAGAGTTGTGTGAGGCTGTTTTTTTGCTGAATATGCTCGCTATAAGCAGTCGCTAACATGCGCTCCCATACAGCGCTGTACTGCTCATATAGCGACTCTTCACAATGTATTCATCATTGCTGCACAGCGACTGAGTCGCTATGAACTAGCGACCCACGGCCAAGCACAGCGACTACTAGCAGGCGCTCTGAAATGCCTGCTACAGATGCTCATCTGTCGCTACCTGGCGTTAGTGATGAATCAGCCTGTGTGTCTCCACTTACAGATTTTCAACTTGCTACTTTGCTCACCTGTTCCCAGCCTGCTTCTCTGCTCTTTGCTTTCCAACCTGTGTCTCTACTTACCGATTCCCAGCTTGCTACTTTGCTCATCAGTTCCCAGCCTGCTACTCTTCTCTCCATTTTCCAACCTGTGTCTCTACTTACGAGTTCCCAACTTGCTAATCTGCTCACCTGTTCCCAGCCTGCTTCTCTGCTCTCCGGTTTCCAACCAGAGTCTGTACTTACCGATTCCCAGCTTGCTATTCTGCTCATTGGTTACCAGACTGCCACTCTTCTCTTCGTTTTCCAATCTGTGTCTCCACTTAACTCTGCTCACCTGTTCCCAGGCTGCTTCTCTGTTCTCTAGTTTCCTACCTGTGTCTCTACTTACCGATTCCCAGCTTGCTACTCTGCTCACCTGTTCCCAGCCTGCTACTCTGCTTTCCGGTTTCCAACCTGTGTCTCTACTTACCGGTGGATGTGGTGTAGTCTTGGGTGCTTTGACCTTAGGACACCACCTAGCGTTCTCCATTGGCTCTGCAGTGAATCAGGGAAAGTGCTTCTACAGCGGCCACCAAACATCGCATTCATCAATGCTGGACAGGATACTACAGCGCCCGCTACGCTAGGTTACAACGCTCAACAAGCGCCGCTCTAAGCGCCACTTTACAGATGCTCACATGACGGTACGTGGTGCTAGTAATAAATCAGCCTCCACGTCATTCGGTAAGAGATTTTTATGGTTTACAACGTAGAGCGCACCCTGCAGCATCCCCCATATTCCCAGCGGCAGCGCCTGCTCCCTATTGAAGTCAAAGAGAACCATTTGGCCAATGAAATAAACATGGCAGTAGGCTCTGATTGGCTGTGCAGACACGCATGTGCTGTAGGAATGAGGAAAGGTGAATTGCTATGGTCTTTCACACATCGGGCATCCCACTTCGGGAACAGGACAAAACACAGGAAAGTCAAATTCACAGGTTTGGTCCACTTTAAAGCTACGAACAAGCTAAAATATTCCCACTGGAGGGCTGACATTTTCTTTGTACTGCATTGCCCAGTGAGCGCATATCTGATAAATAAGTTGGAGGCACCCCTGACCTCCTGGGCCGGTGTAGTGGCACCCCCTTGCCCTCCTATAGTTATACCCCCTGTTCTGGGTGTTCCTGCTGCTGCTGAACTCTATGTGCCTGGCGTCCTCTCCCCACATCTGATTTGTGACAGGCCTCTGCTTATTCTGAGATGCCTCAGTCCACCGCTGGCCTCCAGGGAGTTGATTTTTAAGTTCTTAGGGTTGATTCAGAGAGACAAAAAAATACTTTCTTTTTTGTGTCGATCTGTTTTTTTTTTTTTTAAATGTTCCCGCTCTCGTATGAGTGTACGAGCGATTCTATGCATGCTTCGCAAGCCTTCAGTAAAGTCTTCGTCCATTCGTATGCCAACGAGAATGTCATTTTCCAGCTTTCGGTTTCCATCTTATTTTCTCATGTTACAACGTCGGCTTTAGTTTTTGCCCTTTTTCCATCGTCTCCTCAAACGAATCCTTTACGTTTCCCGTTAGATTCTGATTTCCTTTTACAATAAATAATCTTCCAGACGAAAATTCTTACAATCTTAC
Source organism: Gastrophryne carolinensis (assembly GCA_027917425.1). Lineage (NCBI taxonomy): Eukaryota > Metazoa > Chordata > Amphibia > Anura > Microhylidae > Gastrophryne > Gastrophryne carolinensis. Next base: position 608,985,778 of record CM051235.1, read on the forward strand.
GCCTGCGCACTACAAACTTAACTCATTAAAGTGCTCGCCTACATATTTGGTTCACTCGCTTGTGCTACAATGCCAAATCACTTCACGTTAGGTTCTTCTTCCATTTCTGACCCCTAAAACTTACCCAAATCACTTCGCAGTTAGGTTCTTCTTCCATTTCTGACCCCTAAGACTTACCCAAATCCCTTCGCGGTTAGGTTCTTCTTCCATTTCTGACCCCTAAAACTTACCCAGATCCCTTCGCGGTCATGTGACTCTTCATCTCTAAATATTTCTTGGCCCATTTGTTTTGTTTTAATGTATTTTGAAAATAAAATGACACTGAAACCTGAGTTTTTGTTTTTTTTTTGTTTAATCCAAAATGCCATTTTTTTTATGGCTTTTTTTTTAAACGTTTTGTTCATAAAAATGTATAAACTTTTTAAATATTTTTTTTGTAAAAATATAAAATGTAAAAATGTTTCACATTTTTTAGAATTAAAACTTTAAAAACTATATACATAAAAAACTATATACATAGCAATGGCAGGACCCAGAACATTAGTCTTCTTCTGTGGTCCCCAATGAGTCACGCAGCTCCTGCATGTCGGCCACCAACTGAAGGACCCTTTCACTCATTGCTGCCACTCTGGCACATGTGGTCCCTGTATAAAAAAGAAACAAACATTATTTGTTGGCAAATACATGTTTCTCTGCTGTGGATGGAATGTTTTTTAGGTGGCAAGCTAACTCATGACGCCATATGTCATTATGCTAAATAATTAATCTAAGGTAGAGGGCATATGTCATTATGCTAAGTAATTATTCTAAGGAAGAGAGCATATGTCATTATGCTAAGTAATTAATCTAAGGAAGAGGGCATATGTCATTATGTTAGGTAATTTATCTAAGGAAGAGGGCATATGTCATTATGCTAATGCCATTGACTATGGCTTTAGGTATCTTGGTGATCATGTCAATTCCCACATACTCAAAAGAATGACATCACAACTTACTTCGTTGGTGGCCGACGTCTGCGTCGGGGACCACCCTGGGTTCTGGGACCTGCCACTGCTGGGAAGTTGAGGCTGTAGAGACATGTCAAATAGGGTCACTTCTAATGTCTGAGTCAACAGTAAGCAAATGACAATTTGAATGTGTGTGTGACATCACCCACCTTCTCCATGTGCCTCCTGGGCCTGATCTGCTGCAGTCCCTGCTCCAGATCCTTCACCCGCTAACGAATCATCTACAAAAAGAGATTAAGGGAATCAGCTTTTGTTTAAATAACATGTATGTGTTTGCGGTTACACAGGGCTCCGTCGCTTGGTACGACTCCCTGCCCACGCAGTGACGCCCCTCCTCTGTAGAAAGGTCCAGGGGCTGGTCGGAGGCCGCCACAGAGGAGGGGTAGGAACGTCGCCCTGGAGATCCACCACCTTCACTTGGTGCTGCAGATTCATGCAGCACTGGTCGGCCTGTGCGCCTCCGGGTGCGTCGTATTCGGTACTCCATTTCCAGCACTAGAAAAGCAAAGCATTTATAAATAAAGGCCTACCTTCTATATTATTTACATCTAGCATGCAATCGCTATGTACTTACTTGGGAAATGGAGCCCGTAAAATCGCCGCACCCAGGGCATGTGGAGTCATTTCAGGTCCGACCAATGCTGCATGATCTGTGTATGGGTGAAGGTGTTGTCCGTCTCCTGCTGGATCCTGGAAACGATCTCCAGGGCGACGGTCCTCTTCTCAAACGAGTTGGGCAGGTAGTCGTACCTGCGCTGAAGCATCGTCTAAAAAACACAAAATAAACATAGATGTTAGATCAAACTGCATACAAATATCTGTCACAATTAGATCAGTTGACTAAATGACATTCCCAGACACATTTCTAGCCTCAAACTATCCTTCTAGATGTTAGTGAGTTGGTTCGCACATGTGCGCAATAACTTCTGTTTGCCACGGAGTTTTACAAACTTTTACACATAACTGTTTCTTCCTGCGCTTCCTTAAGGCTTAGGCATGCATTTACATGGCAAATCAAAGTCATTGCAATACACTTACAAGCATAATCAGCTCTTCTTGGTGGTAGGTGAAGATCGTGGGCGCCATCTTTCTTCTTGTCCGCAGCTGATAAGTAATGCTCCAGCACTTTCCGGGTTCCGCGCGGCCGGACTAACGGCCGTATGCACGAGAACGCGAACGCGTAAGCTTCATACCCAGTCATTAGGATTTAAAGGGTCCTGGACACACAGCTCATTCTCTTTGAGAGTCTCAGTCGGGAAGGCCAAACCAGGCAATGAGGCCAGCAGCAAAATGCCACAGCGGCCTGAGGAGGCTTCTTCATGGCCGACCACTCGGTCACAAATACCAACGCCGATAGTGCGGGAAACGTGCAGCCACAGTGGCCAGGCTAAGGCAACAATACCCACCAAGTCCGCTAAGCTCAAAACAATCAGCAAAGCAAAGGAGGCAGCAGCGAAGAAGAAGACCACAGCCAAGCAGGTAGGTACGCCGGCAAAAAAGGCGGGTGAGAAGCCCCAGCCCCCAAAAAACACCATCCCCTCCTCCCAGGCCTTCCACATCCGTTCTGATAGAACGCTCCACTGGCAAGGCCAGTAAAAGCCACAGGCCCAGAAGCCCCAGCCCACCCAGCTCAGCATCTCCTGAGCCACGTGGGAAACACGGCCATGGAACCACCAAGAGCCACAGGCCCAGAAGCCCCAGCCCAGCCAGCTCTGCATGTAGTCAGCCACGTGGGAAACACACCCATAGCCATGGAAAGAGCAAGACACACAGGCCCAGAAGGCCAAGCACAGCCAGCTCAGCATCTCCAGAGCCACGTGCAAGAACCTCCCAGGGGCATGGAACCACAAGTGGCAAGGGCGCAAAGAGGCACAGGGCCAGAAGAACCACACCCTCAAGCACACCCTCTCCTCCTCGGTCACATTTGCCACCGGCACAGGTGGCCATACACGACCTTGGAGAGTATTTATGGTCACTATTAAAGTCTTAATATTAGCAAAGCACTGCCTGTTATGTGAATCTAGGCAATCATACCCAACACTTCCTTCTTTGTCTTTAGGCCACTTGGGTTTTAGCTGTGCTTTGGTCTCAAATACTTGATCTGGGGTCAGGGAAAGGTCTACATAGGAAGAATGCCCACCAGCATACTCTTAAGCCAAATGCTATTTGCAAGCTGAGTGTGGTTCTCTAATGGCCCTTTAGGGATGTGTGAAGCCTCATAACATGTAGTACATGCATGTTTGTATTATTTAAGGTGACCAATGTGTATGTACAGGGTGAGTCATACATATTACAGATAATGACATTCATAGGGAAGGTCACCTTGGACCGTTGGGGGAGTTGCCATTCCTGTTGCCCACGTGTTTTATTGAAGCATATGTAGTAATCCAGATCATCAATGGATATTTGGGTGTTTACGTGCCTTTTTATTTACAATACAGCCCAGCATCAACCCTCAGCAAGTGTGGAAGCCTCATTCAGTGTGACCACGCCGTCAACTTCCGTGCTGCCTTGGAGCCAGGAGCAGATATATACGATAAGTGAATTTTGATGATTCTGCTGATGCATGTGAATGAACATGACTAATTTGCATAACTAATATATTTAGGGACCAAACTGAACCTTTTTTTGCACATGTCTCAACAGACCCACACACTGATGGAGGAAATCCAGGAGATGGAGGAGGATGCCACCTTGATGGGACCTTCACAACTGACCCCCCGGAACATAATCTGCCACGGTCCTAACATGCTACTGCACCAAATCCTCTGCAGCAGAGTGAAGCTGGACGTATGCTGTCAGCCCATTGTGGGCAGCATGCAGAGACTGAGCCTACAGTCCCCAGTGGTAGCTCTGCTGCAGAGGATTTGCCGAGCACATCTGCGACTCTTGCTCGCCCTAGAGGTCCAGCGTAGTCAGCAGGTCGACCAGTTTCCCAGGGGAGGCGTGTGCCGATCCTGGAGTCAGCGTGGCACCATGAGAGGCGTTTATTTCGTCAGGTGACTCAAAGAACCACAGAGCAGCTTACTGCACAATTAGATATATTAAATAATACATTCACCTCCATGCTGACAGAATTTAGGACGAGCAACAGCCACATGGCCACCTTAACTAATACTTTGACAGGCATGCTCAAGGAAGTTAGAAATAGCAATAGACTCATGTTGGAACAGTGGCAGATTATGAATGCCACACATGCCCAGGTGTTGGGCCATCCCCAAGTCCCACCACCAGGGTTTTATGGCCAGAGGCACTAGGTGTGCCACGGTAGTGGTCTTCTGGGTCCTGGCTGGGTGGAGAGGGGGGCAGATCCACATACCAGGGGACACGCTGCATGATGGCAAAGTTATGTAGGACACAGCAGGCCAGTTTGATGTCTATGACCTTGTTGGGGTCATACTGGAGTGCCCCCCCGGTATGGTCCAAACACCGGAAGCGTGTTTTTAACAGGCCAAAGGCCCTCTCCACAACGGCCCGGGTCTTCCGGTGGGCCCGATTGTAGGCGCCCTGTGCCGCATTCTGTGGCCGAAGGATGGGCGTCATTAGCCAGGAAAGAAGCGGATAGCCGGAATCCCCTGAAAGAATAAGAAAATACTTGTAAGGAACTTACCTGGGAGTCTGTCCCGCGGCGCCTCCAGCTTCGGGCGCGCCTTCCAAGGAGGAGGAAGAGGCTGCCGGCGCCGACCGCCATGCATGTGCTCCACGTTCCTTTTATGTCCCCCCGCGGCGCTGCTCCCAGCCCATTCGCCGGGGGCAGATTTAAAGGGACCAATCCTGGTCCAGGGATCCTCTGCTCTGGGGAGGTCAGGGACTGGATGGCCTGACTGGCCAGGGCGGTCCAATCTCTGGGTGTTCTCCTATCAGGGGCAAGATCGTGTGTTGCACCAATCAGCACATTCCCCTTCCCATTGGCCAGCCACCATTTAAATATTTTCCTGCCCGGACCACCAGTGCCCGTTAGCCATTTACTAGCTTGGGTGTGCTTCTGAATCTCGTCTTAGTGTTTTTGATCCGGCTTCATCCTTGACTACTCCTGCTCGCTGCCTGAACCGACCTTCTGCCTGTCTGACTTCGTTTCTGCTTAACCCCTTGGATACCATGCTTCTGTGATCACCCGGCCTTGACCCTTGCCAGTCCCTACTACTCTCTGCCTTGCCCCTTGGTTTTGACGTTTACGGACTCTTGTACAGGAACTCCTGTTTTGGGATACCCCGCAGTTCATCCGTCTTTATCGTAAGCCAGCAATCTTTGCGCCAGTAAGTCCTGGGAGCAACCGAGTCTGGAGAGGCATAACCCGTGTCTCCAGCAAGCGGGGGCTTATCTATAGGCACAAGAGGCAGTGGAGATTGGGGATTGTTGGCTCACGAGAGAAGGGTGTCCAGAGGTTCCTGACAATACTAACATAAATTACACATTACATCAAAAAATTTTGTCAAAAGTGGTCGTTCCCCCTGACTAAGAGCCTATCTTATATTTTAGACACACCCTGTACATACAGATTGCTCTGCAAAAAAAACATCTACTGCATGTTCTGACCCTTTAAACATCCAAGATGGCGGATGAGGTCAAATCAGGCAGACTGCAAACAGGAATTGGGTTAGGACTGTGCTGCTCAGCATTCTTGGATGTCTTACCTTTTCAGGACCCCATATCTGCTTTGTCTGAGCCAAGCACAGCTCTAACCTGCCCCCTGCACTTTATCCCGCTCTCCTCTACTCAGTAAGTGTCATGCATCTGAGCAAAGATGGCGCCGACCCTATCATAAAGTCAATAACAGAATTGCAGCCGAGTGGGGGAAAGAATAATAAGTAAGTTACTAGAAACTAGAAATATATTATTTGGAAATGCTGGCAAATCATTTTTTTAAGGGTGTGTGCTTTGCGAAAGATCAACTATATTTATAGGCATACATTGAAAAGTGAATGACGTTATTTGCGTCGACTTACCAAGGAGCCATCCACCGGAGAATTCTCCAGACTCAAACGGACAGTACAATCCAGATCGTTGCAATATGTACGCGTCATGGGATGAGCCTGGAAACCCGGCGAGAACACTAAGGAACCACATGTCCGGGGCCACCACTGCTTGGACATTCAGTGAGTGGCCCATTTTGCGGTTCCTGGGAAAAAAGAAAAACAACAAAAATTAGCAAGGCAAGGTAAACTACTCAAACACTAACTCCTAACATCCTCGAAAAAACATGTTGGGCAATACAAATAACACTAACTAAGTACCTAAGTATTTTTTAGCCCAAAAAAGGATATGTATGTTGGATCAACTAAAGATTACCTTGAAAATGACTAATTAAGGTCCACATGAAAATGTTTGGCTTTGGCCGACATGAAAAACATTGATGAAGCTAAAGGCGGCCAAATGTATCACAGAGACAATTTACAAGAAAGAATTAATAGATATACAGTGTAATCTATTTCACAGGAACAATTTACAAGGAGGGATTAATAGATATACAGTGTAAGCTTTTTCACAGGGACAATTACAAGGAGGGATTAATAGATAATAGATAGTTAAAATACAATTTATGTAAACTATATAAAAAAATGACCGATTGAACTTGCCTATAGATGTCCTCATCGGCTGCCGGAGGGACTAAGGCAACGTGGGTGCAATCAATGGCACCCATGACGTTGGGCATGTCGGTGATGTTATAAAATGCCAGCTTAAGCGCGTTCCAGGCTACTATGTCGTCAGGAAAATAAATATATTTCTGACTAATGGTAGCCATGCCTTCCAAAAACTTGGATAGCGCATGGCTCAGCATAGGCTGGGAGATCCCCACGGAGAGGGCACCCAGTCTCTGGAATGAGCCGTTCGCCAAAAATTGCAGGCAGCCAAGCATCTTGGTCATACCTGAAATTGCTTGCCCCTTCCTTGTGGTGTGGGCTAACCATGGCCGCAGCTCACTATACAACTTATGGAGGGAAGCGCAATTAAGTCTGGTCAGCTCGAACAGCTCAACGTCATGCATGCCATTGATATGCATGCGTCGCCGGTGCAATCTGGCCTCGGCCCTGCTGATACATTCAAAGCCTGCTGGAGTTGGTGATGTTCCTCCACAAAGGCAGAAAACATGGTGATTGCAAGGTATCCGAGGTCAAAATGGTCCCGTAAGGAGATCGCAAATGAAACGGTTTTATAGGGTGGTGGTCCCTCGGCAATCAGCTCTCCGAATGAGACGCAAGCCCATAGCAATAACGTAAGTTATCTGAATGAACGAAAAATATCAGATTTAGATGGGAAAATGATCAGAACTAACGCAAATAATCTGATTTACTTTCGTTCATGAAAAAATGACAAACACACACAGAAACATACACAGACAGCTACGGAAGTCCAGACGAATGTGTCTATGAATCGAGGCTATTGCCTCAGCACAGGAGGAGGGATGGGTGCGGCAGAGTTACAAAATGTTAGCGCTTCCTCTTTAAGTACAGGGACAGAAATAAGGGGCCTTTTAAGGATAAAAATATGTGAGATTCCCAACTTTATAATCCACAAAAGCTTGAAAAGTGCATTAAATATGCGCCAGAGGTGCCGAAGTACAAATGTGTAAATGGTTCCTCTGTGTGAACAAGTATAAATGGAGAGCAGAGAGGAAAGTGAGGTGGAAACCGTATCGGACCTGCAAATGTCCCACACTCAATAATCCTGATTCTAAGCCTCTCCGTGATTGCTCTTTTTGTTGCGGAAGCAAACTCACAAACCAGGATTTTACGAGCACTCATATTATTCTCATCCTTTCCGAGATTTTTTTCAGCCAGGCGTATGTGAGCATAAGTATTTCGCGTAAGCTTTCATTTTAGCCGAGCAATTATGTATTTGGCCAGCGAACTAGCCTCATTAGCCAAGTTTGTACCTGTTTCCAACCGTATGTTTCTGCGGAGTGCTTGGTTCTCGGTGCTGTGTGGCCATCTAGCTTGCATGCCGGCATACGCATATGGGTTGGTAGTTTTTTTGTTCCCCCAAATCCCACCTTTGGGGCATCCCATGTTTGTGTGCATCCCTGCAGTGTGAAAAAAATAAGTGCTGATAATGCTACAGTATTATGCATGCAGATGGGGTAAGTGAGTTTCGGGGAGCTTTCTTACCCCCCTGCGCCAGGCTGTTGTTCCTGATAAAATGTGAAGCCGGATCTAACCTATAAATAATGGGGCTCTTTAAAAAGGGACATGATGATAATCTTTAAGTAATATGGTGCTATACAAGGTAGATATTACATGAGTGCACAACAAGTAATACACTATTCATCTCATGATACAGAGGCCCTTATTTAACAAGGGATAGCGACAGGTAGCGACTGGTGAGTGGCCGGTAATGACGGGCCCCGCCACAAGAACGCCGGCTCCCCACCACAATCACACATTTATCAAGCCAATCCTGCTTAGCGACTGAGATAGCGCCAGATAGCGACTCATTCATCATTATTCCAGCCTCAGCCCACAGCGCCAGCGTCCGACCTTGAACAGCGCCAGGTATGACCTCTCGCTACCTGGCGCTCTCCAATGCATTTCAATGGAACAATCTTTAAATATTCATAATAAATTATTATTTATTTTTTTTTTTTTTTTTAATGTGAAAAATTCTGTGACCACTTCTGCCATTTTAAATAATTTTTTTAAGGTAAAAAAAAAAAAAAAATGTACAGAATTGATATTACAGGTCTGATATTAATGTATTCATATTACAAAATTATTTTAAAAACGTGTTTTTTTTGGTTTCCAAAAATATGGTTGTTTGGGGATTAAAAAACTACTTTTAACCCATCGCCGCCAGCGCTCTGGGGTTTAAACATGCATTTTACAGCGCGAGAATCTTTTGAGCGTGATTTGTTAAAGAATATGCTGGGAGCCGTTCGCTATGGCCAGTAGCTATCATGCGCTCCCATACAGCACGGAACCTGTAAAATAGCGACTCCTCACCCAATATTCAACATTACGGCAAACCGACTGAGTCGCTATCAACTACCGAACAACGGCCAAGCACAGCAACTACTAGCGGGTGCTCTGAAAATGCCGCTACAGTCGCTCAACTGTCGCTACCTGCCGCTGTTAATGAATCGGCCTCTTAGATTTATTAGGGAGTGGAGGATTTCATTCTACTTTAATGTAGGTAACCAGAGGAAAAAGTCAGTCTTTAACACTAATGTTTTCCTTTTTCATGAAAAAAAAAAAACATTACTGACCCCTATACTCACTGACCTGTAGTCAGTGTATTTCTAGCTGAGCTTAATCCAATAGAGGACACAAATATGTCTTTACTGCAGTGTACAGCTGTTTTACTTTAGAGATGCACCAAGCTTTTTTTCCAGCAGAATGCTATCTTGGGTGGGGTGGGGGGGGGGGGGGCAAGAAACTACCTCCACGCCATCACTGAACCCTGCATTAGAGAGATACTCAACTTTTCCTAGCAGATCTCCATCCGATTTGAAACAGGAAACTGCTGCACACATTTTCAACAGCTGCACCTCCTCCAATAGAAGGTATTCTTCATTGCCAGTGTCATACTGTACAATACACAGCCTTATGTTAGTAACAATTGACCTATGAAATGAATAAAACAGTAGTGTTAAAAGGAAGTGTGTGCTGTGGGTTCATGGGTGAGGTATGAATATTAGGAGATTGGCAGGATTGCACACGGGGGAGGCATTCCAATTAGGGTGAGTATTTAAACAGACAAGGTGCCAGTTTTGGTCCACTTTAATACTACATTGCCACTCCCTTTGCAGCCCCATGCTGCACATTGGTACTGTTCATTTTTCAATTCGGGCAGTGCTGTCCACTACCTGAGTAAGGGTTCCTCCCTATATATACTGTAGCCAAAATGAATGACACACATAGGGTGAGCAAAAGTCTGAGCTGTGAATTCGCCTCCATTGTCACATCAAAGTATAAGAGGTTTCGTATGAAAGTTGTTACTTTACTACATAGTCTTCACTTCACTCTTGTGTTGCATTAGGTAAGTGATTGTGTATCTTGAATAGTCATCTATGAAAGTCACTTTGTACCTGTGGCCTCCATATGTTGGTGGGTTTAGGGGAGCACATACATCACTGTGAAAGTGGTCTTGAGGCTCTATTCTGACTTTAGGAAGAGTTGCTCTTGTAGCTTTGGCTTTGATGCAACATTCACATTTAACAGTGACTGGTCAAGGGGATACTGCCAGATCCTTTGTCAGATTCCCTTTTTGTAGTTCTTGTATGCATTTTGGATGTCTGTGACCTAAACACCTGTGCAAAATTTGTAATTTGTATACAGTCATTGTGTTTATGGGTGCATAGTCTCACCTTTTCCTTCACTGTGTTGATGATGATCATCCAGCTTGGCACTCGCTATCGTCTGCTTACTGTCCATGATAGAGCACTTGCCACCTTGAATTTTACAGTGAGCCCTTTGGCTGTCAGGTACTTCACAGATAGGAATCCTCCTTCTAGAGCACATCTTTTTCTGGTATGGCTAAATTGTGTCCTGCATCATTGGGGCATACAAGGGTCCCATGCCCATATCCCTCTGCATGTATTTTACTTCCATCTGCAAGGTGGTGTTATTCAGATCAGTTCTGTGAAAAAGCTTCTATCACTTGTCATGTGACTGGTTGCTCCTGAGTCAAAGCACCAGCCTTGAAATGTATGTTTGCCTGTCACTTTAAATGTGGCATTCCAGTCCCTTTCACATGGATCATAAGGGTTGATTCAGAGCCCCTTTCTCATTGTTTTTTTGAAGTTTCTGTGGAGTCATGTGCAAGCTCCTTTCTTTGCTGATACTCATCTATGAGCCTGGTCTTTACAAATGCTAGTGTCAGATCTGTCTCAGGTCGTGTCTCCAGCGCATTGATCAGTGTATGTATGGGGTAAGCTGCACAACAGGGTTTGGCGTGACTGTTATATTCTCAACAACTGATTTGAGTCGTGCGATCCCTTCCAGCATGGCTTTTATGTGCTCCTACATGTCCTGCTCTCTGCTAAGCCTCATTTGGTAAAGTTTCCTCAGCAGAAACCATTTGCAGTCTTTTCAGTACATCCCACATGCCTTTCGCTGTATTGTCACTGCGTATGTGAATAAGCTGATCGTCTTCTATAAGTAAGCATATGGTGGCCCGTGCCTGTCTGTTTTTCCTGTCCCAGTCCTAATTATTGTTATTATTATCCCACAAGTCATCTCTGGATTATAGCATTTCCACTTTAACCTTCCATAGCTGATAATTGTCATTGTTCAGCTTGGCCACTGAGAGTTTAATGTCTGAGCTGCTGGTCATTATCCCTCCTTTATAGATAAGAACAGTCTTATTTGTATACAGGTCTGGGGCTTCATTTGGTCACTGGGCCCATAACAGAGTTTCTAACAAATAGAATAAAAAATAACAGATTAGATATTAACACATTAAAGACATCATTTTGCCACACAATAATGGAAACTTTAAAAAATGCCATCAAAAGTGGAGTTTTACAGCGCAAAATGCTGAAGAATGGTTTGAGTATGGAGGGTGACAAAATCTCAGAACTCACTCTGGTATTGGCAGTTTCTACATTTCTGCTACTAGTGGTGGAGGCCCTCTGGCTACATCATAGTGGTGGATGCCCCTGGTTGTGAGCCCCTCAGGCTATATTCCTGCTTATAATCCAGCCCTGTATATAAGTTTGCCACCTTGCTGGTATCTTGCCGGTATTTTTGGTAGCCTTTCGGTAAGTTTTTGGTAATTGCCGGTATTTTTGTTGCTGTTAAGGAACAGGGCCAGGGGTCGAATCCCGGACAGTCTTTTACTTTAGGGTACTCTGAAGTGGTGTTGTGTGTTTGTTGGCTGTTACAACTTAAAAAAGGGGAAAATAAGGTATTTTAAGTGAAAAAGTATGGTTAAACTTACATTTTACAAGACCATGCCCCCACAAGACCACGCTCCTACAAGACCACGCCTATGTACCCATGAAAAAGGCCGGTATTTTTTGTTGGGAAAGGTGGCAACCCTACCTATATACAGTAGATATAATATGAGCTAGAGGGGGCCTTTAAGAGAATAGGAAGCGGTTTTAGATCATGATTGATGATGACATACGTTAGTAGATGGATTAGAGTCATTTAAGGTAAAAGGATCCTGTTAATTCCTAATTCCCCATCTCCTAGCGCCGTTCCTCAGTAAAAGCCATTATTTTAATTTAATGCATCAAACAAACACGGTGGCACGTAATAACGTTTTATTATACGAGATTCCCCGAGTAAGCAGCTGCTTTCCACAACTGGCCGGGTGCCATCCAGATGTGGCCGCACTGTCGGCATGTTAAACCTCCTCCTAAATGCATTTCCATGGATGATAATGGAAGGCCATTATTGCGCGCAGTCGCATGTGCCGCAGATAAGTAGGAGGGATGCTAAACGGCACAAGCGCTCGCTGAAATGCCGCCTCATAAAAGCACAAACAGAAAATTGACGGCACAGTGTGTCAATCTGTATTAGAACTACAGCAAATGAATAAATAGTATGCATCACCATAAAGCCCAATCTGAACAATATGTACAAGGACACAATGTGACAAGGCAGCACACCCATCATAATCGAAAAAATATTTATTATACATAATTACAAATCACATTAAAGTGGACCAAAACCCAGGATTTTGACTATCCTGGGTTTTGGCCTTTGTCCCCCGGGCACCTCAATCGGGGTGCCCCACTTTGTGAAACCCCCCCAGGTCGCCCAATCTAACTCACCCTTCCTCAGTCCTACGGCGCCTGCGCAGCCTCTCATCTGAGCGCGCTGGCGGCCGCATCCCCCGCTACTCTTTAACAGGGAGCATGCCCGCGCCAGTCATTCACAAATGCCTGGTGTTGGTGGGCACGGCAAAGGGATAGCGGGATGCAGTCACTGCTCGTGCATGCACCATTGGACTGGGAAAGAAGGTGAGTTTTCGGGCGACCTGGGGGGTTTGACACTGTGGGCATCCTGAATCTGGATGCCCGGGGGGGGAGCGAGTATGCCTGCCCTTGAGTCTCATAGACTCCAGGGTGGGTTTCTCTTGCACATACAAAAAAAATCATCTAAAAATTGGAACATCCCACAACACAAAGAAAGGGCAAATTGGGGGGAAGGAAAAGAAAGCAGCAAAAATACTGGAGTACACACCAATGTTAACAGTATGCCCGAAATATAAACACATGTGTATGCAATAATATCACACATGTGCACATAAATGTATAAATCAGTACATGACATGGGGCGGCAGATGCCAGACCAGTAAGCGCAACATGCACACAGCCCAGCTAGTCCCTGCCTAAGGTCCGGATCTCTAAATCAATTTGTAATGTAATACACTAGGGCAGAAAAAGGCCAATCAAAAAATACATAAGCATAAACATGGGCAAAGAGAAAATATAGGCAAAAAATAGTGAATAAATAAGACCCCAGATAAGGGCACAGGGTGCTGAGCCCAGATATGCAGTCATGCTCACAGTACCGGACACCCATCACGCCACACACATATTCCATAGGTCCAGGTCCGGCGTTGTATTAACGCTGTCACCTCCCCCACCAAGACGTCCACCTCACCAGAGCCTGAGGAAGAGAAGTTTGGGCTTTGTGTGGCTGGTGAGATCACATCTTGGGGGAGGGGGGGGGAGGTGACAGCGTTACTACAAACCGTTTTGTAGTAACCGACCCTGAAGCCACCTCCGCTGCTCTGGAAGGCATGAAGCCGATTCCTGTCCCTTCCACTGCCAAGTATAAACCAACTGGTCCTACTTCCAGACTAGGATTCCCAGGACCTTCCCTATTGAGTTCCTATCGGTGCCCACTGCTTACTTGCTGGAACTACAGGTGCTGAGACAATTCAAGTGGTATAGAAAACTAGTTACAGGCTCCTCTCCCTTATATAACCTCTACAGGGCTTCCAGAACCTTCCGTCACATGTTCACAAACATGCCGAACATGTGCTGGTCTGTTCCCTCCTACGCCTTCCAACCAATCACTATACTCTTTCTATCTAACATCCTGCTCTAACCAATACATCCTTCTATTTACCTTTTAGAATTTTCTCCATCAAAGTCTAGGCCTAAGTATTTCTTATGGCCTACATTTTTTTCTATTAGAAACATAGAAAGTTGACGGCAGAAGGAGTATACTGTATGTTCTCTTCATCTTATGTGTATACTGTATGTTCTCTGTATCTTATGTGTATACTGTATGTTCTCTTTATCTTATGTGTATACTGTATGTTCTCTGTATCTTATGTGTATACTGTATGTTCTGCCGGATTAGGACCGATCACCTGCATGGGACAAAAGGAGAGTACCCGTTTGTTTTTTTAGATTGTGCGTTCAATCACTTTTATATAGTCACAGAATATTTTGATGACATGACTATATTTGAATAAATGTTGATTTTTTTGTTCAACAATAAATGTAGATTGCTGTTTATGGCAAAAAATAAGATATCCCCTGTAAATAAGCCCTAATGTGTCTTTTGGAGCAAAAATCAAGATAAGATCCTGTCTTATTTTCGGGGGAAACGCGGTAGACAACAAAATCGATAGAATTGCTCGTGTTTTTTTTTTCATTAAAGTGGACCAAAACCCAGGATTTTGACTATTCTAGGTTTTGGTCGTATGGGGGTTGTCCCGATTTGTGAACCCCCCCCCCAGGACGCCGAAACCAGCTCACCTCTTCCCGGTCCTATGACATGTATAAGAGCAGCGGCTCTGACGGCCCCATCCCCTGCTTCCCTCTAACAGGGAGTGTGCCTGAGCTGGCCATTCACAAATGCCTGGCGTGGGTTTGCGCCCTGCTAGAGGGATAGCGGGATGTGGGCGCTGCTCTTTGACGTGCCGCGGGACCGGGAAACGAGGTAAATGAATGGGGCGGTTTCACACAGCGGGGCATTGCCATTTTGGATGCCCCGGGGGTGGGAGGAAATCGATCAGCCTGTAAATTCCTGGGCCGATCGTCATAGGTTTTGGTCCACTATAAATGGCTGAAATTATAGGCAGCCAATTGCCGGGAAAGCTGCCTTGTAACCATACATATGAATACACAGAGATAGGGAGTCATCACTTTCCTCCTCATTTCCACTCCACAGCTATTTTGAATCAGCATCCAGGGCCGGTCAGGTGTGAAATTAAGTAAATTTTAACAATTTTGCTTATTTCTATCCAAGTGATACTGTATGTTGGGTTAGTGCCAGCTCACCGAGCCGCGGCGAGAGGCCCAGGGCTGAAGAAATGCTTTGATTTGGGAACAATAATTACTTACTGTACAATGGAAGGCACACTATCATCCGGTAACTGCAAAATAATAAGCAAATTATATGCAAAATAAGTGATTTTACTGGGAAAACATGGAATGAATACATCAGCTGTGTCTATAAATGCCAGTGATAAATATGTATACAATTCATTTAATGAGGACAAATAAAAGAATGAATTGAAATAGAAAGCGGGAGGGAGCTTTGCCTTCCACCTTCTGTGCTGGCTCGACTGGTGGGTAAGTAGGTAGTGGGTATTTTGGCCTTACCTCCCAAATGTCTATAAATGTTTTGGGGGTGGTTTCTGCTCCTGCAGCACACAGGGGGAAGGAACCTTTGGTAGGGAGTTTATGTTTGGCCCATATGGGATGCCCCTTGTGTTCCCGTTTTGTGGTTCTTTCATATCATTATCGTATATTGGTGATTTCTTCTTTGGGCACCTAGCTGGTAAAGGTGATCAATTAGAAGGAAGTCGGGTTTTAGGCGCACTTTGTGTCCGAAGTGTACCTAGCCCAGATATAATATGTAAATTATAGCTGGTGCAACTGGCACTTATGGAAAGTAGTTTTTTTTTTTTTTTTTTATTTAAGCTAAGTTTCACAAAGTGTTTAAACAGTTTTGACTCCTTCAAGGTATTAAATCATTACGTGAACTGGTATAGAACAAGAAAGGTAAGGGCACTCACTGGCGGTGAGTGCCCTTACCTTTCTTGTTCTATACCAGTTCTGCCAGTTCTTGTTCTATACCAGCTGAACTATAACTCTGGGCTAGGTACACTTCGGACACAAAGCGTGCCTAAAACGCGCACCTAAAACCCCATTTCTTTCTAATTGATCACCTTTACCAGCTAGGTGCCCAAAGAAGAAATCACCAATATACGATTTATCATTAGGCTGCAGCAATTACTTCCCTTTTCCAGTGCACCTTAACACCTACCCTTTCATATCATTAGTCTAAAGGAGATTACATCTACCAAATAGAAATTCTCGCTAAGACAGTTCATTTCATTTTTGTATATCTGGATATTATTTATTTGTTCTCCACATCTGTTGTTTGTTTTCAAACCATATCCGTACATTTAATGAGCATTCGTGCAGACGCGCTTCGCAGGATACCGCTTCCTCAGTACATTCAGCTCAATATCTGAGGGTGCATTACAGTGGTTATGTTACATTTAGAACATAGAGATTTCGTTTTCGTTTTGTAGTTCTTTCATACCATTAGTCTAAAAGAGATTACATGTGCCAAAAAGAAATTCTCCCTAGGACAGTTCATTTCATTTTTGTATACCTGGATATTATTTATTCGTTCTCCACATCTGTTGTTTGCAGCAAGTGACGTTAACTGTCGCCGGTATTACATTTTCAAACCATATCCATACATTTAATGAGCATTCATGCAGATGCGTTTCGCGGGATACCGCTTCCTCAGTACATTCAGCTCAATATCTGAGGGTGCAATTACAGTGGTTAGTACCATTGTTTATGTTACATTTAGAACATAGAGATTTGGCATTTCAAAATATGCAATCACCAATGGAAGTGAAGTAGGACCGCAGCAGTCATGGATCACTGAATTTAAACATGCCTGGGATAAGCACACATCTATCCTAAGATAAAGAGAACATACAGTATACACATAAGGGCAGACTAGATGGACCGTATGGTCTCCTTCTGCTGTTAACCTTCTATGTTTCTATGTTTCTATGATTATATTTTGTTCTGTGTTTTTTACTACAAGCATTATTAGGCCATGGGTTATCTTATTTATAATAGTTAATCGCGTTACAGGTTTACCCAAGGTCCATAAATCAATGACACATCTCTCAGGTCGCCTGATCGTCTCAGGGATAAGTTCACTTACAAGCAAAACAAGCGAATATGTTTCGACGCACACCTTTCGTACATGCGCTTACTTCATATGTCAAAGACACTCCTCACCTACTACAAATCCTACAAGATATCACAGTACCAAAAGAAAGCCTCCTAGTCACTTTAGATGTGGAGACGCTATATTCCAGTATCCCACACAAAACAGGTCTGCTAGCAACCAAATATTTCATGGATCAACTGGATGAACCACTGGGTGGTTACACTATATTTATCTAGCATTATAAAGTCTATTGCCTAATTAATCCTTTGACCTAAGAAATTCTGATGCTGCCATCTTGTGTTTAATTAAGGGTACTACAACCACCATACACTTACATGGCTAGAAACCATAAAAGGGTTTAATCTCTTATTAAAGCTACCTACAAGGGATTCTAACAAACTAACATGTTCCTATTTACATCCAGGTCCCTACAGGAGGTGCCCATGTCTAAATGGAACTGGGGATGCAGCGGCTCCTGCTCACCATTGCCGAGCTCAATGCAGTTTTCCGATCATTAAAGTGGACCAAAACCCAGAATTTTAACTATCCTGCGTTTTGGTCCTTGCCCCCAGGGCACCCCGATTGCTATCTGAAACCCCCACGGGGAAACAAACCCCTTTCCCGACCTACGGTGCAAATGCAGCCGCTCGTCAAGTCAGCGCTCTCGGATCCTCTCACGTCAGCTTATCTAAGCCTTCGTCTAACATGAGCGGATCCGAGCGCGCTGGCGGCCGCATCCCCTGCCACTCTTGAACAGAATGTGAGTGCAGAATGTGAGTCAAATTCAGATAGACCTTTGTGGTGTAACAAAAACTGGCTTTACTGGAACATGAATGCAATAAGAGACAACACAACTTGATACTAGATGTGTCACTGGTTGTGGCACCAGCCTGATGAAGTGGGCCCTATGACCCACGGAACGCGTGGCTCGTTGTGAGGCGGCAGGCGGTGGGAAGACCTTTATATTGTATGGTATTACTGTGACTAACTTATGGTATTTATTGTTGCCTTATTATAATCATGGTTTATAAGGTTTGGATTATAGGTGCAGGTTTGATGTGGTGTTAACAATGATGGTTTTGCACTTGTACTTTTGCATTAGATTTTGCATTTAGGATCAGTATTATCATAAGTGCTTTTGATTATTTGTTGGCTCCCGATTGGTCACTCCTTTTGATGGTATTTATTCAGCTTTTTTGCACATTTAGGATTCGGATCATAGGCAGGGCTTTTGGTAGATAAGATTGATTATTATTATTTTTATTTATTAATCATGGCATGGTAATTAATGTTGGATGAATTTTATTTCTCTCCCCTCACCCACACCTCATATTATGTGTAGTTGTCATGTGTGCTGTATTTAATGTGTTATATGTAGTTGTGGAGCAACGGATAAAAATATTTTGGATATTGGTGTGCCTCCCCTGGATGTTTGTTTTGTCTAAATACTCATTTGAGAATGCACAACAGAGACTACACATAGATATATGTAACAGTGCCATCTACTGGCATAAGTGTAAACTTCATTACTCTAGCAATATAGATGCAGATCACATACAGACACAAGCTAGGATGACTATGACAGCAGGCAGGAGTGTCCTGATGGCTGGACCCAGGGCTGTCCCTGAAATAGGTCCAACAGACGGCTGTTGTTTAGGGCAGCAGCAACAGGTAACAGGGACCCTGGAATAGGCTGGCAGGTGGTAGGGTCACCCTGGAACTGTACTGCTGAACAGTGAGGATCTGTCATACAAGTGTCTACACAACTTGATACTAGATGTGTCACTGGTTGTGGCCCTAGACATGGTGCACAAAAGGCTGGGTCAGCAACAGGGCTTGGCACAGAGGCAGGGATGGATTGGTCATAGGGAGACCTGGGCGAATGCCTGGGGAGCTGCACAGCTTTAGGGCAGTCTAGGCTGCTACCTTTACTGACATTTCCATCCAATCCCAGACCCATATCCCCTTCACTAATATATCCCCCCACCCAAGCAACCCCAGCCCATGTCCTCACCCTAATGATATAGCCTCAGCCTTAGAGCACACTGGGTGACTGGCCAGGAAGCAGCAGAGATGCCACTGGCTGGTCATGGGCAGGCCTGGTGCTGGTAATATCCTGGGCTGATTTTTGGCCCTAATCCCCCACTGCACAGAGATGTGGTCAGATGTGGCTATGGTCAGCATCAGGCTTGGCACAGAGACATGGTCCAATGTGGCTATGGTCAGCATCATGCTTGGCACAGAGACATGGTCCAATGTGGCTATGGTCAGCATCATGCTTGGCACAGAGACATGGTCCAATGTGGCTATGGTCAGCATCATGCTTGGCACAGAGACATGGTCCAATGTGGCTATGGTCAGCATCATGCTTGGCACAGAGACATGGTCCAATGTGGCTATGGTCAGCATCATGCTTGGCACAGAGACATGGTCCAATGTGGCTATGGTCAGCATCATGCTTGGCACAGAGACATGGTCCAATGTGGCTATGGTCAGCATCAGGCTGGGCACAGAGACATGGTCCAATGTGGCTATGGTCAGCATCAGGCTGGGCACAGAGACATGGTCCAATGTGGCTATGGTCAGCATCAGGCTGGGCACAGAGACATGGTCCAATGTGGCTATGGTCAGCATCAGGCTGGGCACAGAGACATGGTCCAATGTGGCTATGGTCAGCATCAGACTAGGCACAGAGACATGGTCCAATGTGGCTATGGTCAGCATCAGGCTTGGCACAGAGACATGGTCCAATGTGGCTATGGTCAGCATCAGGCTTGGCACAGAGACATGGTCCAATGTGGCTATGGTCAGCATCAGGCTTGGCACAGAGACATGGTCCAATGTGGCTATGGTCAGCATCAGGCTTGGCACAGAGACATGGTCCAATGTGGCCATGGTCAGCATCAGGCTTGGCACAGAGACATGGTCCAATGTGGCTATGGTCAGCATCAGGCTTGGCACAGAGACATGGTCCAATGTGGCTATGGTCAGCATCAGGCTTGGCACAGAGACATGGTCCAATGTGGCTATGGTCAGCATCAGGCTTGGCACAGAGACATGGTCCAATGTGGCTATGGTCAGCATCAGGCTAGGCACAGAGACATGGTCCAATGTGGCTATGGTCAGCATCAGGCTTGGCACAGAGACATGGTCCAATGTGGCTATGGTCAGCATCATGCTTGGCACAGAGACATGGTCCAATGTGGCTATGGTCAGCATCATGCTTGGCACAGAGACATGGTCCAATGTGGCTATGGTCAGCATCATGCTTGGCACAGAGACATGGTCCAATGTGGCTATGGTCAGCATCATGCTTGGCACAGAGACATGGTCCAATGTGGCTATGGTCAGCATCAGGCTGGGCACAGAGACATGGTCCAATGTGGCTATGGTCAGCATCATGCTTGGCACAGAGACATGGTCCAATGTGGCTATGGTCAGCATCAGGCTGGGCACAGAGACATGGTCCAATGTGGCTATGGTCAGCATCATGCTTGGCACAGAGACATGGTCCAATGTGGCTATGGTCAGCATCATGCTTGGCACAGAGACATGGTCCAATGTGGCTATGGTCAGCATCATGCTTGGCACAGAGACATGGTCCAATGTGGCTATGGTCAGCATCAGGCTGGGCACAGAGACATGGTCCAATGTGGCTATGGTCAGCATCATGCTTGGCACAGAGACATGGTCCAATGTGGCTATGGTCAGCATCATGCTTGGCACAGAGACATGGTCCAATGTGGCTATGGTCAGCATCATGCTTGGCACAGAGACATGGTCCAATGTGGCTATGGTCAGCATCAGGCTGGGCACAGAGACATGGTCCAATGTGGCTATGGTCAGCATCAGGCTGGGCACAGAGACATGGTCCAATGTGGCTATGGTCAGCATCAGGCTGGGCACAGAGACATGGTCCAATGTGGCTATGGTCAGCATCAGGCTGGGCACAGAGACATGGTCCAATGTGGCTATGGTCAGCATCAGACTAGGCACAGAGACATGGTCCAATGTGGCTATGGTCAGCATCAGACTTGGCACAGAGACATGGTCCAATGTGGCTATGGTCAGCATCATGCTTGGCACAGAGACATGGTCCAATGTGGCTATGGTCAGCATCAGGCTGGGCACAGAGACATGGTCCAATGTGGCTATGGTCAGCATCATGCTTGGCACAGAGACATGGTCCAATGTGGCTATGGTCAGCATCATGCTTGGCACAGAGACATGGTCCAATGTGGCTATGGTCAGCATCATGCTTGGCACAGAGACATGGTCCAATGTGGCTATGGTCAGCATCAGGCTGGGCACAGAGACATGGTCCAATGTGGCTATGGTCAGCATCATGCTTGGCACAGAGACATGGTCCAATGTGGCTATGGTCAGCATCATGCTTGGCACAGAGACATGGTCCAATGTGGCTATGGTCAGCATCATGCTTGGCACAGAGACATGGTCCAATGTGGCTATGGTCAGCATCAGGCTGGGCACAGAGACATGGTCCAATGTGGCTATGGTCAGCATCAGGCTGGGCACAGAGACATGGTCCAATGTGGCTATGGTCAGCATCAGGCTGGGCACAGAGACATGGTCCAATGTGGCTATGGTCAGCATCAGGCTGGGCACAGAGACATGGTCCAATGTGGCTATGGTCAGCATCAGACTAGGCACAGAGACATGGTCCAATGTGGCTATGGTCAGCATCAGACTTGGCACAGAGACATGGTCCAATGTGGCTATGGTCAGCATCAGGCTTGGCACAGAGACATGGTCCAATGTGGCTATGGTCAGCATCAGGCTTGGCACAGAGACATGGTCCAATGTGGCTATGGTCAGCATCAGGCTTGGCACAGAGACATGGTCCAATGTGGCTATGGTCAGCATTAGACTAGGCACAGAGACATGGTCCAATGTGGCTATGGTTGGCATCAGTAAACTCACATTTCATCATTCTCCACGGCGCATGCGCTGGCCATTTATGCGCTAATTAGCAATGGCTCATTTTATTCAGAGCTCACAGCATCAAAAAAATTCTAATGGAGCCAGCGCCGTTGGCCACATCCCTGCTCGCCTCTAGCTGTGGGGAAATGCCTGCAGCGGATATGTGCTCTAGCTAAGGGAATTACAGAAATACAGTACTGCACTAAGGTCTTGGGGAAGGGCGGGGGATCGGACGCCCCCCTGGGTTTCACACAGTGGGGGATCCCTTTTCCCCATATAGAAGGAGACTAACACTGGGTGATTGCTCCTCTATAAATCTTATACTTTATTTTATCACCTTCTATCTCCAGTCCAGGTCCCCAAAATAGCCTGTGTTTCTTTTTTTTACTAAAGCCTTTGCCCAATATTCATGAGCGGGATGCAGTCATATTGCTCCCTGGCCCCACCCCTTATTGTTTCCAGCGATGATGCATTAATTTACAGTACACACAGCTCAGCATTGGGGAGCACTTCAACCTAACTGCCATTATGTGACAGTTTAGTTGTAAATGAATGAGTTAGCATATGGCTGCCATTCAGACATCATACTGCTTCCCAGGGCCGGATTATGAGAAGGCGCAAGGAGCACATGCCTGCAAAAGGGGCCTCCACCAACTTTTGGGCTATGGTCTGGTCCGGGAGGCTTTTAAGTCTCTGATCTGACGGGACGCAGGGCCAGCAATGAAGCTATTGGTGGCAATAGGGATAAGTTTTTTTTTGTTTTTGTTTTTGCCAACCTGCAGCCAAAGACGCCACAAGGCAGGATGGAGAGTCTAGGGCAGCAAAGCCCTCAGTGATGGGTGCAGAGCTGTCACTGCACAGAAGCCACCAAGCACAGCCGCTGGCAGCTCAATGCTGGGAACTGTTTTCTGCTGGACCAGACGGGCGACTACACTACCCCCCCCCCCCCCCCAGAATGGCAAAGCAGGAGTTCCCGAGCAGCACGCACCCGCACAAGGGGGGCACAAGGGACTTGATCTGACTTTCCAGTTAGTAGGCGGGTGCCAGACAACCACCAATCAGTTATTTGGCTGGACTATTAAGGAAAAAAAATACTGTATCTGGGGCCTTCACCAGATTTTGTGCACAGGAGCCTCCACCACACTTAATCCGGCCCTGTTGCTTCCTGTTAGTGTTGTTATGAATATTAGGCAAAGGCTTTTGTAATAAAAATACAAACACAGGCTGCTTTGGGACACTGGTCTGGGGATAGAAGGTGACGACATAATCTTCCTTTCTGGGTATAAGATCACTTTAAGTCCAAATGATCCTGTTATATTGTATCTTTCAGGAGTTATTTAGACAGTGGGTCTATCAGTCAAACCAATAAGACTGGCTGTCCAATTAGAAAGTGAGCTTCTGCTGTGTTTCCCTGGATACGGCCAGTTTGTTCAGTTGTCATGATGTTTATACAGTATACTAAAGCCTTTCATTTGTCATTTCAGGACATCCTGTCGCTTCTGCTTCTATTCTCAGTCCCAGAGATGGATTTCCATTTGGACATTGTGACGCTCCTATCAATCTTGTACAGGTAACATTTTGTTTTACTGGCCGTAGCCGTCCCTCGCGATACCTTTATGATTGGAATGGATGCAGTGCCAATGTTTTAAAACTAGTAGGAAAGAAAAGCACATAAGAAAACTACAGTACAAGTACAAGTACAGCGCCATGGAATGTATTGGCGCTTCTAATAGAAACAATATGAAGAAGAGGAAGAAAGCTCCTAACAGATTGTTGCAGTGGCCCACGTGGCTAACTTCACGGAAGTACTGTAGTAATTTAAAACTTAATTTTGACTATCCTGGGTTTTGGTCCCCATCAGGGGTGCCCCGCTCTGTGAGACCTCCAGATCGCCGAAGTCAACTCACCTCTTCCTGCTCCTATGGTGCATGCGCAGCCGATCGTCCAATCAGTGTGCTTGGAGCCGCTGACATCACGTTGTCTAAGGCCCTTATTTATGAAGGAATAGCGACAGGTAGCGACTGGTGAGCGGCCGCTAATGACGCGCCTCGCCACGAGAACGCCGGCTCCCCACCACAATCACACATTTATCAAGCCAATCCTGCTTAGCGACTGAGATAGCGCCATATAGCCACTCATTCATCATTATTCCAGCCTCAGCCCACAGCGCCAGCGTCCGACCTTGAACAGCGACAGGTATGACCTCTCGCTACCTGGCGCTCGCCAATGCATTTCAATGGAACAATCTTTAAATATTAATAATTAATTATTATTTTTTTATTTTTTTTTTTTTAATGTGTAAAATTCTGTGACCACTTCTGCCATTTAAAAAAAAAAAATGTGCAGAATTGATATTACAGGTCTGATATTAATGTATTCATATTACCAAATTATTTAAAAAACTTTTTTTTTGGTTTCCAAAAATATGGTGGTTAAAAAAATACTTTTAACACATCGCCGCCAGCGCTCTGGGGTTTAAACATGAATTTCACAGCGCTTGAATTTTTTGAGCGTGATTTTTTTATGAATATGGTGGAAGCCGGTCGCTCTGACCAGTCGCTATCTTGCGCACCCATACAGCGTGGAACCTGTCAAATAGCGACTCGTAACCTTGTATTCAACATTACGCCACACCGACTGAGTCGCTGTCAACAACCGAACAACGGCCAAGCACAGCGACTACTAGCGGGCGCTGTGAAAATACCGCTACAGTCGCTCAACTGTCGCTACCTGCCGCTATTAATAAATCAGCCTCTAAAGCTATATCAGCGGCTCTGAACGCACTGAGGTCCGCATCCCCCGCTACCCACTAAGAGGGAGTGTGCATTGCTGGCGCGGGTACACGCCCTGCTAGAGAGATAGCGGGGATGCAGCCACGGCTCGCCCATGCGGCGTTGGACCGGGAAGCAAGGTAAGTGACCGGGGCGACCTGGGGGGTTTCACACAGCGGGGCATCCAATTTTGGATGCCCGGAGGGAGGGAATCAATGGGCCCGGGAGTCTTATAGATCAGTAGGTCATCAATAAGCATGCATTGATTTGCATGCCTATTAATGACCATTTTCATTTTTAAGTTTTATAGTAAAAAAATAATAATATAAATAATAATAAATAAATTTGACTTTCAGCGTACTTTTAAATAAAAATACAGTATGAATACAGTATATCAAAAAAGCTATTATCAAAAATTCAATATCCCTAAGTAAAAAAATGGCAAAAGGAGTAAAGTGCAAGGTGATCACAACAATAAGATTGTTAAAAAAAAATCACGGTGTCCCCCGCATGAAGTCGCCTGGAAATGGGCCCCCACGCGTTCCGCAGCCTGGCCCCCGACTGCTTTTTCAAGGTAAACACTCTAATCCAATTAGAGCCCTTTGCCCATCATTCGGCAAAGGGCTCTCATTGATTTAAATTGGGAGCGCGGGCCTGTCCCCGCCCTACCTTTTCGGAATGGCTGGGACGGGAGTGCACACACAGCCGAGAATGCTTGGGATGCGCCTGATCTCGTTCCCTATTGTAGACAGAGTCATTTGCCTTCATGTTATGTATTTTTGTTACTTTCAGTGTCTTGTACAGTTCCGGAGTGAATGGCAACACAAAGGAAGGAGAGATCCTGCCGCCAACTATTCACAAACTAATGAAGGGATACAACAAGTACCTTCGCCCCTTTTTTGATGGTGAGTTCAGAATCAGTGATCTACTGTATAGCAGGTTCATAAGGGATCCTTTATGGTTCAATGAAGGGCAGTGGAGTTACAATCCAAAGTCTCAACTCGAACTCCTCTATTTTATAAGACTCCGAATCCACGTCTCTCCACATGACTCCAACTCCACAGCCCTGGTTCAGTGTACATGAAGCATAGATGAAGGGCTTTCAGTGTTTTCAATCTTGTTATGATAAAGATTTTTTGAGAGTATGGTTCAAGCAGGCATATCTGGTCACCCTGCTCCAGCTCTGTAAATTTTTGTTGGCTAGGAAAGCTCCACATGGTCAGTAAGCAAAGAATCTAGGGTTGACATGGTCAGGGATAAAAGCGGTAGTGTTCTGTCTTTGTCCAATGATTTTTCTCAGTTAGTCTCAGTGGTTATTTGATTTCTCCATGAGTAGTCTTCATTTTCATGTTCATCGTTTGCCTTGGTGCATTCAGTGTTTGTCATGGGGCCACCGGGTGGAAAGCTGAATGCTTCACTGGGATGATGTGGACCGGCTTGGTGGTGGTGGTGCTGCTGCTGCTGGAGGTGGTGGGGTTCCCACATTCTCCCTTTAGAGGTAGACAGGTGGCCTTGTTGTTGGGGAGGTGGAGCTGGAGACAGAAGGAGATTCAGGGGGTTGCAGGTTTTTCTGGTAGTTCTGCCACTGTCAATGTCTCTTATTTTCTGCTTTCTACATTGTTAAACACCTTCAGCGGGCAGAAATGGACAAATAAAAACAAAATTGCAAGAAAATGCACCTTAAGTGCCCTGAACCGAAAAGAGAACTAACACACAGGTGTCTTGAACTATAGGTATTGCAGAGCACTAACATGTGCCTTCAACTATAGTTATTGCAGAGCACTAACATGTGCCTTGAACTATAGTTATTGCAGAGCACTAACAGGTGCCTTGAACTATAGTTATTGCAGAGCACTAACAGGTGCCTTGAACTATAGGCATTGACAAGCACTAACAGGTGCCTTGAACTATAGAATTTGCAGAGCACTAACAGGTGCCTTGAACTATAGGTATGGCTGAGCACTAACAGGTGCCTTGAACTAAAGGTATTGCAGAGCACTACCAGGTGCCTTGAACTATAGGTATTGTAGAGCACTAACAGGTGCCTTGAACTATAGGTATTGCAGAGCACTACCAGGTGCCTTGAACTATAGAATTTGCAGAGCACTAACAGGTGCCTTGAACTATAGGTATTGCAGAGCACTAACAGGTGCCTTGAACTATAGGCATTGACAAGCACTAACAGGTGCCTTGAACTATAGAATTTGCAGAGCACTAACATGTGCCTTCAACTATAGTTATTGCAGAGCACTAACAGGTGCCTTGAACTAAAGGTATTGCAGACCACTACCAGGTGCCTTGAACTATAGAATTTGCAGATCACTAACGGGTGCCTTGAACTATAGAATTTGCACAGCACTAACAGGTGCCTTGAACTATAGAATTTGCACAGCACTAACAGGTGCCTTGAACTATAGGTATCGCTGAGCACTAACAGGTGCCTTGAACTATAGGTATCCCTGCGCACTAACAGGTGCCTTGAACTATAGGTATTGCAGAGCACTGCCAGGTGCCTTGAACTATAGAATTTGCAGAGCACTAACAGGTGCTTTGAACTATAAAATTTGCAGAGCACTAACAGGTGCCTTGAACTATAGGCATTGCTGATCACTAACAGGTGCCTTGAACTATAGGTATTGCAGAGCAATAACAGGTGCATTGAAATATTGATAACCACACAATGTTTTTTTTATTTCCCAAGAGGATCTTAAGTGCCCTGAACCAGTGGATACTCCACTAACAATAGGTATTGAAGAGCACTAACACACGCATGCCCTGAACAATAGTTTTAAAGTGAGGTTCACCCCAGTGCTTAGAGAATGTTGTGAGATAACAGTACACACAACGCCAGTGCTTATAGCTTATTATAGGATAAAGGGATACGCCCCAGTCTTAAGGAAGATGTGAGCTGCCTGCAGAGTCCCTTTCATTAAAAATTTCCATTAAAAATACTGACAAGCGTGCCACAAATATTTATTTGCATGGTTACCTGGTAACAGATGAATAAATAGTTGACTTTATTTGCTATTGTGTAAAAATACTTTCATATTCTTATGAAAGGGAAAATGGAGGATGTTCTTGCGTAAGAGCTGGGGGAGAAAACGCAGAAAGAAAAGTCTCAAGTTCATTTATAATAGAGAAGCGATGCACTTTATAAATCCCCAGAGACAGCTTCCTCAATGCTCCGCTGATAGCGATGCTTCCTATGGCCCAAAACTGATTATTCCCAGACAGGGGCTCTACGGTGCCCCGGAGGCAAAGAGGATGAAACATCTTTATGTAGTCTTACCACTGATGAAGCGGAGCTCCAAGATTAGAATGGCAAAAGAATCCGACAGGGAGTTCTGCAAATTCTTTTTCTTGTTTTATGTTTTTTTTATGTAGAAAATATTCATTCAATTTGCTTTTATTTTTCATTTATTGTGATGTTTGCCCATAGTAGAGTCTACTGAACGTTATGCTTTGAATGCTGCTTATGTAAAGAGTAATCTGCCCTGGTAACCTTAATTTACATTGCAAAACCGGGCAGGCTGATTCATCACTAACGCCAGGTAGCGACAGATGAGCGTCTGTAGCAGGCATTTTTAGAGCGCCCGCTAGTAGTCGCTGTGCTCGGCCGTGGGTCGCTACTTCATAGCGACTCAGACGCTGTTCAGTAATGTTTAATACATTGTGAGGAGTCGCTATTTGACCAGTACAGCGCTGTATGGGAGCGCATGTTAGCGACTGCTCATAGCGACCGACTCACACCATATTCAGCAAAAAAACAGCCTCACAAATCTCTGGCGCTGAAAAATGATTGTTTGAAGCCCAGAGTGCAGGAGGCGGTGTGTTTAAAGTCTGTTTTCCAGCATCTATCCACTAGTAACAAAGCGAAAACATATGGAATTACATTGTAGCAACATTGTAACATGAACACTTTAGTGCCAGACCTGTAATGTCATTTCTGAAGAAATATATAAAACATGAAAAAATTGTGAAAAAACAGCTTTTTCAATGCCAGAAGAGGTCACAGAATTATTTGGGATTTTTGGCAAAAAAATAAATAAACAAAAACCCTGTTTAAAGAGAAGAAAAGTATCGTCCATTGAAATGTATGGGAGAGCGACAGGTAGCGAGAGGTAATACGTGGCGCTGTGCAAGGCTGAACGCTGGCGCTGTTCGTTGAGGCTGTGAAAATGATGAATCAGACGCTACATGGCGCTATCCCAGTCGCTAAACAGATTCTGCTTGATAATGTAATTGTGTGCCGTGTCCGGCATTCACCTGTCGCTACCTCTCATTAACCAGGCGCTACCTGACGCTATCCCTTCTTAAATAAGGGCCTATGTGAACTTGGCTTCTGATTACTAGCAAAATGCCTGTTTTTTTTTTGTTATACATATATATCAAAGTCATTATTATACTGTAGACGTAGTATAATCTAACTGAAAAGGCCAGTTCAGCCAGACTGCTTGTTTTTTTAAAGCCGACCTTCAGCATCATTTAATGAAAAGCCCAAACCATTAAAAAACTATTCCCCAGCATCTAAAATTAATGTATTTTATGTTTTTTTTGTCAATTACTTTTTATTCTTTCCCCCACTGGGCTGCAACTCTGTTCAGGACTCAAGGATACGGGCAGCGCCATCTTGCCTCAGAAGCATCACATACTAAGGAGAGCAGAGGGGGGCAAAAGTGCAGGGGGCGGGGTTATAGCACAGACAGATCAGAGCTGGAGTCAGAAAAAAGAACAGCAATCCCAGAATGCAGAGCGGCACAGTCAGAAGACATTTCCTGTTTGCAGGCAGCCTGAGACTCCATGTGCCACCATCTTGGATGTTTATAGGCTCATAACATGCAGTAGATGCAGGTAGGATGATTTTTAATGTGAGCAATCTGTATGTACAGGGTGTGGGAAACATATAAGATAGGGTTATTCAAGGTGGAGGTCCGGTTTAATTCCCCTAGGGCTGGCGGGGGGGGGTTCATAAAAGAAACCTTTCCCACAATCTAGCGCCAATCAGGAACCAGGAGGAGCCAGTAGCACGTTTCCGCCACACCCAATGGCAGGAACGGTCAAAGAAAAGATGGCAGCGGCCATCGCTGGAATCGCCGGATTAACACCGCTGGATTGCGGGCTCCCGCCCCGGCCTATCTGCATCACAAGCAGAAAGGCAAATGGCTCTGATTATATGGGAGTCTGCACATGCACCATTAGAATGGGGATAGGTAAGCAATTACCGGCACCCTGGGGGGGGGGGGGCTCACAAAGCGAAAGCAATAGGCCGGCGCTGGAATCTTTTAGATTCCATGGTGGGCGCTGGGGGTTTTTTGTTCTGCTTTAAAGCACTATGTTAGTCTTGGTCCTCCTGTTCTACTCTGAAAGTTGCTCCTTTGCTCTGGTGGATCAGTCTGACACTACTGCATACCTCCCAAGTGTCCCTGATTTGGAGGGACTGTCCCTCTTTTGAGCCTGTATCCCCCTGCCCCTCATTGTACTTCTCTGCCCCTTCTTTGAGGTTTAAAAGGCAGATCGGCATCAATAAATGATATATTTGCCTGTTTGAAGTGCCTATATTGTTGTAATTGTTACACCCTCCTATGCATCTCTTAATGAGGAGGCGTGGCCTAATTTAACACCCTGAAGTTGGTAGAGATGCTACTGTCTAAGCCCAAACTTCAAGTGGACCAAAACCCAGCTCAAACGGTCCGGGAATCTATAATATTCCAGGGCGATCAATTCCCTCCCCCTGGATGCTCCACTGTGTGAAACCCCCAGGTCACCCCCCGTTTACTTACCTTGCTTCCTGGTCCAACGGCGCATGTTCGGGCCATGGCTGCATCCCCCGCTATCCCTCTACCAGGTTGCATGCCCACGTCAGGCATTTGTGAATGGCCGGTGCGGGCATGCTCCCTGTTAGAGGGAAGCAGGGAATGCGTCCGCCAGCGCGCTCGGAGCCACTTGCCTTAGACGTCATCTTAAATGGCACGACGTCGCGCTGATTGGGCGAGCGTACGGCGAAGAGGTGAGTTTCTTTGGGCGATCTGGGGGGTTTCACACAGCGGGGCACCCCGATTTTGGATGCCCCAGGGGGAGGGAATAGACAGGCCTTTGAATCTTATAAATTCTTGGTTTTTGTCCACTTTAAGTTTGGGCTTAGACAGTAGCATACCTATCAACTTTTCAGGATGGGAAAGAGGGACATTTGTTATATTAGGCCACACCCCCTCATTAAGAGATGCATAGGAGGTTAGAAGGACCAAAACCCAGGATAGTCAAAATCCAGGGTTTTGGTCCACTTTAAAGTGGACCAACACCCTCCACTGATCGGCCCGGGAATCTATAAGATTCCTGGACCGATCAGTCCCCTGACTGCGGGGCACCCCTAAATCCCTACCTGATCCTCAATCCAGCGGCGCCGTTTGTGAGGCGGCGGCGGGCGCGCTCTCTTGTCCGACGGCGGGGATTGGCAGCAGCGGTCACGTGGGAGCGGGGAGAGGTGAGTTTTTGGGGCTCTCTGGGGGGTTTCACACAGCGGGGCACCCCCGGTCGGGGTGCCCCACCGAAGTGGACCAAAACCCAGGATAGTCAAAATCCTGGGTGTTGGTCCACTTTAAAATATCCTTCTGTAATCTCCTTACCATAAACATTACATTGTTCATGTCCTGGCCATCCATAGTCTTGGGGAGTGTGCAGCCCCCCTAAAGAACATTCCCAGCCAACGACCTTTTCTTTTCCAGCACTATTTAGACTAGTCACTTGTCTATTCAGCCTCAACATGAAGCAATGCGGGTCCACTTGATATGGGAAGCACGGCAAAATGCTCGTCTGATTTATGTCTCATATAGTTTCCTGCCATTTGCTAGTTACAGATCGCTGGATAATCTCAGCACAAATGAGATTCCCTCTGACAAGTAGTCGTAGCGTTTTATTAGACAGAATGGGATTTACACGACTCCTGTTATGTGGCCGTAATTCACATTTACAGCTCCGCGCAGCTCGCATTTACTGATTGGTCGGCAGGATTTATGCAGCGGAATAAAACGCACCCAGATACCTTTAGGCCGCAAGGTATATTTGTATTGACAAGCGTGAAAGTGGAGCTGCCACCTTCCCACAAAACCACATTATTGCAATTTCTAGGCGACGTGTGAGATAAGTACAAAGATTTTTCTATAATATTCAGAAACATTGGGCCCAGAAATTTAAAGGGGGCCAACAGTCATTTCCAGTGGCGGACTGGGCCCGGGATTTTACCAGCACCTGTGCTGCCCATGACCAGCCAGTGGCATCCCTGCTGCTTCCTGGCCAGTCACCCAGTGTGCTCCAAGGCTGAGGCTATATCATTAGGGGAGGACATGGTATAGAGTGGGGAAGGGGATGGGGAGGCCAGGATTAGATGAGAGTGTTAGTGAAGATAGCAGCCCATGTCATGAGTAAGGACTGCACGTCCGAAACGCGTTGACACTGAAACTAACTGTTTCTGATGCTTTTTATCGCCTGTATTGGATATGGATGGATTTTTTTATATGTTGGAATAAAATTTAAGAAAAGTTTTTACGGCACATACTGGCTGGCTTCATCTTATTACGTGACTTTGGATACGAGGGGAGCTCTCGCAGACGTGCCGGCTTTGTGCTTCAGCGCTGCTGGGATCACTATATCGTTCAGGTAGAGCTGACTATAATTTTGCATATTGAAGGTAGGAGCCCAGACTGCCTTAAAGCAGTGCGGCCCACCTGGGCATTTGCACAGGTCTCCCTTTGGCCAGCCCACCTCTGGTCATTTCTGATTCAGACCTAGTCTGTCTTTCTCCACATAATCGCCAGAAAAGCCAGATTCCCATCCACTATACTCACCTGCCGGTCCCCGGAGCCCAACCGCCAGTGGCCAGTGGGAGTTTGCTGGGCAGGGCCCACACAGCACTGTACAAGCCCATCCTTTGAATTTCATTGGCTGCCAGGTGGTCATGTGAGTCCCAAATCTATGTAGGAATGTAGAATTAGGTGAGAAATGGCCTGGGGGGATTCTGCCACACTGTTTGTTCTTCAAGAGGGTGGGAGGGTCGGTCATGCAGCCTGTTATGGGGTGATTGGGGGTTTTGTGCACTGCCTGGTATGGGGTGATGGGGGGGATCTGCCACACAGCCTGATATGGGGCGATTGGCGGGGATCTGCCACACTGTCTGTTATGGTGTGTTTGGGGGATTCTACACACACTGTCTGTTATGGGGTGACTGGGGGGGATCTTCTACACTGTCTGTTATGGGGTGTTTGGGGGATTCTACACACACTGTCTGTTATGGGGTGACTGGGGGGGATCTTCTACACTGTCTGTTATGGGGTGTTTGGGAGATTCTACACACACTGTCTGTTATGGGGTGACTGGGGGGGGATCTTCTACACTGTCTGTTATGGGGTTCTTCAGGGGGGGTCTGTCACACAGCCTGTTATAGGGTGATTAGGGGGTTTCCACACTGCCTGTTATGGGGTGATGGGGGGCATCTGTCACACTGCCTGATATGGGGTGATTGGTGGGGGTCTGCCACACTGCCTGATATGGAGTGATTGGGGGGATCTACAGACAATATCTGTTATGGGGTGATTGGGGGGATCTTCCCCACTGCGTGTTATGGGGTGACTTGGGGGAATCTGCCACACTGGCTGTTATGGAGCCTTGGGGGGGGAGGTTCTGCTACATAGCCTGTTACAAGGTCTTGGTGGGGTTCTGCCACACTGCCTGTAATAGGGTCATTAGAGGGATTCTGCACACTGCCTTTTATAGAGTTAGGGTGATTAGGGGGGAATCTGCCGCTCTGTCTATTAAGAGGTTCTTGAAGGGTTCTACCACATTGCCTGTTATGGAGTTATTGGGGCTCCACTGGCACTCTACTTATTAATTATGGGGTCTGCCACATCTGCCACACTGTCTGTTATGGTGTGTTTGGGGGGATTCTACACACACTGCCTGTAATAGGGTCATTGGGGGATTCTGCACATTGCCTATTATAGGGTGAATAGGGGGCACTGCCACACTGCCTATTATGAGGTTCTTGGGAGGATCTGCCACACTGCCTGTTATGTGGTAATTGGGGCTCCACTGGTACTCTACTTATTAATTATGGGGTCTGGGTGTCTGCTGGCACTTTCTTTTAAATATTGGGTCAGTGGGTATCTAATGGCACTCTGCTTCCTAATTATTATGGGCGGACATTGGTGCTCTGCTATATAATTGGGTTTCATGGGGCATCTGTGGTGCTTTGCTTAATGATTATATGAGCTGAGGAAGTCGTTCTAAACTCTACATATGAATTATTTGCTTGCCCTGTACTGTACCTGCATACCCTGCCCTGGCCAGTGCCCCCCGGTGGGTGCCCATTGGGCTTCAGAAGCACAGATAGCACTCTGTCCGGTGGGGGCCCTAGCCTAAAGTTTGCTCTGGGGCCCATAGGATAGTAGTTATGCCCCTGCACCAACACGTTGTTGTTGAGCTTATTACATTGTATCATCCCATAACCAAAAGTTCTTAATGAAACCACAAAGAGGATAATGAGAAGAATCGGATGTAGCTGTGAATAATGGTGATGAGGCCGCTCCGCTCCCTGTTAGTGTCCCCCCGAGAGCAGCGGCGAGCCTGCGCCAAGCAGCATCAGGCAGATGAGGATTTTATATGTCTGCTGATTTACATTTCCCCCTGGTTATGTCTTCAGATCGCATCAGTCACAGCAGTCTATATTTTTATGCGCAGTTACACAACACGCATTTAAATAAGAGCAAAAAAAATGTATTTTACTGAAAAACTTATTTTGGTGTCGTCATGCAAAGCCGCGGCCAAAACGTACAGCTTGTTCCGACACCAACCGCCAATTTATATATGTTCTTTTACACCGTAAGATTACTAGATTACTAAGGGGTTAGGGATAATTAAAGCGGACCAAAACCCACATTTTAAAGTATCATTCCTTGAATTGCTCCTCCGACAAATAGTAACTTATGCCTATTTAACTGCTTTTTTTTCATTCTAATTCCAGATAATGGCGCCTGTTTTAGCTGTGAAGCTCCGCCTCCTCCATTCATTTCCACTGCTGTGTGTGGCAATGATGTCATTGTCACACTTATGCAATGACCAATCACCTGCCATCTTACAAAGAAGGACAGCAAAAAACAGTGTTTTAGGGGGATTTGATAAGCGAAAATATCCATTTCTTGTTCTACACCCTAAGAAGGGAATATCGGTAGAGGCTTTGGTCAAATGTGTTTCGCAAGTTCAGTGGGTTTTGGTCTGCTTTAAAGAGGAACAGCACACAGGAATTTCACTTTCCTGTGTGATGTTCCTCCGTGCGGTGGCGGCATCCTGAATTGGGATGGCCTGCTGTGTGTATTCCCCCAGGTCACCCGATCAACTCACCTTCCAGTCGCTCCCACGGCGCAGACTCGGGCTTAAAGTGAGCGTGCTGATTGGCTGAGTGGCCTTCTCAGCCAATCAGCACGCTCATTGTTACTTGGCTCCCTTTGGCGTCGCTGATGGCTAAGCACCCAAGCGGCGCCGAAGGGAACCAAGTGCGTCGCCAGGCTGCATCTCCCTTTCACCTTGGAGCCGAGACGTGCCTGCGCCGCTCATTCAGAAGGGCCAAGCATGGGCACGTGGCTAGAGGTGTGCGGGCAAGCGGCTGCAGCACAGAGACGCGACAAGGGCTCGCGAGAAGATCAGTGGATAGTATCGCACTGTGGGGAAACCACAATTCGGGATGCCCCAAGGACAGAAACTCGGACTTAGGCCCTTATTTATGAAGGAATAGCGACAGGTAGCGACTGGTGAGCGACCGGTAATGACGGGCACCGCCACGAGAACGCCAGCTCCCCACCACAATCACACATTTATCAAGCCAATCCTGCTTAGCGACTGAGATAGCGCCATATAGCGACTCATTCATCATTATTCCAGCCTCAGCCCACAGCGCCAGCTTCCGACCTTGAACAGCGACAGGTATGACCTCTCGCTACCTGGCGCGCTCCAATGCATTTCAATGGAACAATCTTTAAATATTAATAATTCATTGTTATTAATGTTTTTTTTTTTTTTTAAATGTGAAAAATTCTGTGACCACTTCTGCCATGTTAGATAATTTTTTTAAGGGAAAAAAAAATAAAAAATTTGTGCAGAATTGATATTACAGGTCTGATATTATTGTATTCATATTACTAAATTCTTTTTTTTTTTTAATTTTTTTTTTGGTTTACAAAAATATGGTGGCTTGGGGTTAAAAAACTACTTTTAACACATCGCCACCAGCGCTCTGGGGTTTAAACATGCATTTCACAGCGCTTGAATTTTTTGAGCCTGATTTTTTGATGAATATGGCGGAAGCCGGTCGCTCTGACCGGTCGCTATCATGCGCATCCATACATCGCGGAACCTGTCAAATAGCGACTCGTCACCCCATATTCAACATTACTGCACACCGACTGAGTCGCTGTCAACAACCGAACAACGGCCAAGCACAGCGACTACTAGCGGGCGCTCAACTATCGCTACCTGCCGCTATTAATGAATCGGCCTCTTAGACTCCAGGGCCTTCGAAGTTCCTCTTTACAATTTTTTTTTTCTCACCCCTCAGCTCATGTAACTTATATTGAGTAAATTTCGGCCATTAGTAACTGGCTGTCAGCCATAACACCACCATGGAGGTTAGTTACTTAGCCACATCTTTATCGGGGTATTAGATATATAATAATTTATCATTTATCATCTACACAATTACACATCTACACCCCACCTCCCCCCTCCCAAACCCCACCTCCCCCTCTCACATAGATTATAATTTATAATATTTTATAAAGGAAAAGAGTGGCTTTGCTAGAACGGAAAGTATTTGCACAGTACCCAGTCCAAGGACAGATAGCATTACCCATCTACCCTTGCAGTAGGCGGAGCTATGCAAATCATCTCTTTGCATCTCTGTGCCATCCAAGGCCCTTAGAACCGCTAAGGGTGCAATGCCAGGGATTAGCTTTAAATTTTATACAGCCAGACACATCCAACTAGTGGACACGTGTTTCGAGCTTTAGGCTCTCATCAGCACTAGGGCGGATGCCTCTTGCTGTATTCTAGGAAAGCTCCTCTCTTCCATTACCTAAGTAGAGGGTTTTTTGGTCTCTTTAGCCCCCTCTTTAGCCCCCCTATATTAAGCCTAACATGGGTCTCTCCACATACTGGCTTGCGACTATGTTTTAATATTTTATAACAGATCTACCCCCCCCATCCCACCTCCCAAACCGCCCCTGCAACTTCCGTCCCTCCAACTACAGTTTGAGATTTTGTAATCCTTGTCAAGGCTTCCAATTGCTCTCTGTTCTTTATTGCTCTGTTCCTCTTTACATTTTTTCATGTGCACTCATAGATAATAATAAAGTGACAGTTATCACTGGTCTGTATGGGTTTAGATGTTATCTGAAGGTGAATATTAGCACCCCAATGTCAATGCTCCCACAGATTTCTCTTGTAGTTTTTAGCACAGTATTGCTATGCATCGTCTAGACTGGTTAGATGTTAGATAACATCTGTGTTATAACACAGGTATAACCATACCCCCCAACTGTCCCGATTTGGGCGGGACAATCCCGCTTTGGGGCCCTTGTCCCGTTGCCCCGCAGGGCCCCAACATGTCCCGGAATCCTGTAAACTCACCGGCGAGTATGGCGGCGGCCGGGACACCGGGCAGGAGGTTGCAGCGGCGTAAGAGCTGGAAGGAAGAGAAAGGGGCGGTGCCGGGGCAGCTGCAGGGGGTTGGGGGCGGAGTTAGATCGGGCAGTGAGGCTGTTTGCTGGCTCGCTGAACTGTTAACGGGGGTGGGTGGGCAGGCGCACGGGGGTGGGGGGGCATGCAGGGGTGAAGGCAGCCGACATTGCTGGAGCTGGAGAGCGTGGCCGGGGCGTGACGGGGGCGTGGCCGGGGCGTGACGGGGGTGTGGCCGGGGCGTGACGGGGGGTGTGGCCGGGGCATGACGGGGGGTGTGGCCGGGGGCATGGCTTGTCCCGCTTTCACGTTTTCAGAAGTTGGGAGGTATGGGTATAACCCCTCCCCCCCCTGTACATTTGCCCCCTCTCCTCAGTATGTGATGCTTCTGAGGCAAGATGACGATGCCCGTTTCCTAGAGCCCTGAACAGAGTTGCAGCCCAGCGGTGGGAAGAATAAAAAATAAATGGCTAAAAACGTAAAATATATTAGTTTTAGATTTCCGAGACCTCCTCGGAAGTTCTTTTGATCAGAGGTATCCCGAAATCCAGTGAAAGCAGAAACCTTGAGATCCACTGTAACTCACCTTTTACAGATCAGAGAAGTTTCGTTGTGTTTCAGTTTCAGGTTTTTTACTCCAATTTGTTCTTTATTCCCAAGAAGGACGTTTCTTTGCGTCCAATATTAGATCTCAAGAGCCTCAACAGGTTTGTACTGATCAGGGCCCATCATTTTAGGAGGCCCAGAAGGATACACAGACTGTCTTATTGTCCAGGCCCCCGGTGTCTTTGAAACCACAACCCAAGTCCCACTGGGAACTCCGCGATGTGGTCGTCTCACCACACCAGATGGGTGTTCTGTGCAGGTCCTCTGTCTCCTCCAATCGCAGATAGACCTCAGGAGCTGGGTGTGGGATCCGTTTCTGGTGTTTGCCCTCAGGCACTCAACACAGGTGCCTATAGCTTCATTTTTGGTGTTTTCTTCAGATGAAAAATTATTAAAATATTATCCAATCATATGGTACTACCAGTAAGTATCCTTCTGTCCCGTGGAGGTCCTATGGGTGAAGTTCTAAAATGTCCCAACTTCATATGTGCTAAACACTCTATGGGGGTTATTTAAGAAGGGATAGCGCAAGGTAGCGCCTCGTAGCGGCAGGCAACGCCTGGGGAACGTCAGGCACTGTCCGCAAAACCACAATTAAGAAAGTGAATCTGGTGAGCGCCTCTAACAGTGCCATGTAGCGTCACATGTATTATTACAGGCGGCTCAGCGTATAGCGACGGCGCTCTAGGTTCAGGAGCGCCATGTAGTACCTGTCGCTCTGTAGCGCTCTCCCATACATTTCAATGGCCGTTCATTTGCTTGTGTTTGAACAGCGTTTGGCAATTTAATTTTTTTTTTTTTGCTCCAATCATAATAACACTTTTATGCAGAATTGTCATTACAGGTCTGGCACTAAAGTGTTAATGTCACAGTGTTAAACAATGTCATTCCATGTGTTTTCGCTTTGTTACTGATGGATATGTGTTCAAAAACACACTTAAATCACACAGCGTCTGGCGCTTTATGCTACAGCGCCCAGCTTTAGAGCGCCGATGCTGTGTGTGTGTAGTTTTTTGTTAAAGATGGTGTGGAGTGCCGAGTGCTGGATGCACTGAGCTGGCGCTACCCCTTGCCCAACACACATCATATTCATCAAGGCCGGCCAGGTAATTACAGCGACCGAGATGCTCTGTTACAGCGCCCGATAGCCGCTTACAGCGTCCACTAGTGGTTGCTCTAAGTGTCGCTATACAGATGCTTTTCTGGCAATACATGGCGTTAATAGTGGATCAGCCTCTGTGTCTTGTTTGTCCTCTATTTGTTAGCACTGTGTGTGCTAGACCTTCTCCTCTGCTGCATGACGCGCGTTTCGTCTAACTTTGTGATGTAGAATTTTGATTGGCAGTCCTTGAAGTCCTTCAAGGTGGAAGAAATGCTGCCAAGCTTTTTTTCAGAATGGTATTTATGTGTCAGGGCCATGAAATGTCCCATTTAAGATGCACTGCAATGTGTTTGAACGCCTCCACATTACCACCTTTAAAGAGGAACATTGGACCTAAAATAAAAAGGGTCTGATTTCTTCCCCCCCGCCCATGGGCCCCTACTTACCTTTTGCCTGCTGTGGCAACATCTGACTGCTTCAGGGTTCGATCCTCAACCTGCCGTCCACGTAGTTGTCCCTAACTGACAAGCACGGCCTTAGCTTGTCAACGCCCCACCGCGATCTGGCAGCTCAGTGAAGTCTCACGGGATTTTGAATGGCTCTATTGCATCTCATTCATGGATAGGTCACCCAGAAACCGAGGGACCCAGGAGAAGGAGTGCCTGGCGAGGTGAGTAAATACTGCCCAAAGTTCAGACCGGAGGGGGGGGGGGCAGCAGTTCGGCAAGGTTTGGGGGAGGTTTTAACCTCCCCCAGTGTTCCTCTTTAAGATTTGGGACTGTGGTAGAGACACTGTAGGCCTTTCCTGCCTCCCTGCTGCAGGGGTTAAGCTAGATACCGTTGCTGTACAGTTTTTTCCTGCTGAGGAAGAAGCTCTGGTAAATATCCTCTGGGATGTGAGATCGAGGACATCAAAATTACTGCTCACCTGGGGACCATCTGGGCCAGGACAGAGGAGTAGCCCCTCTGGAACATGCAGGGAGTGATATCCATTATAAAACGTGCAGAGGACTCCTTTAGACAATGAAGATGCATTGGGTCTGATTGAGCACACTTTTCTCTATATTCTTGGATTATCGCGTAAAGACAGGTTCAGTTTAAGATCCACAGCCGAGCATTCAACAAAGCCACTGAAACATCCCACACAGAGACTTTGCTCTCCTGCGCACCGCTCAGCGTTAGGCACACAATGACAAAGGCATGTAATACTTCTCACAGTCATGTCACAGCGCAAGCTTATGCCACACTTTTGCCCAGGGTGAGTAAAGCCCAGGGCCAGATTATGAGAGGGACGCAAGGGGCGCGTGCCCCGGGGCTTCCACCAGTTGCCCTGCAACCATTGGGTTGTGGTCTGGTCCAGGTGGCTTTTCAGTCTTTGGTCTGACGGGCCGCAGAGCCAGCAACAAAGCTATTGGTGGCAGTGGGGGCCCATCTGGCAGCCAAAGCCACCACAGGGCAGCACTGAGAGCGGAGAGCAACGCTACAGTGATGGGTCAATCTGTCAATCAGGGGCCACTCACTGCACATAAGCTGCCAAGCACAGCCGCTGGCAGCTCAATGCAGCGAACTGTTTTCTGCTGGACCAGCCGGGAGACTACACTACCCCCCACCCAGAATGGCAAAGCAGGAGTTCCCGAGCAGCACGCACCCGCACAAGGGGGGCACAAGGGACTCAATCTGACCTTCCAGTAAGTAGGCGGGTGCCAGACAACCACCAATCAGTTACTTGGCTGGACTTTTATTTTATACTGTATCTGGGGCCTCCACCAGATTTTGTGCCCAGGGGCCTCCTCCACATTTAATCCAGCCCTGTGGATGCCACACCACTTTGAAGAGACTTACCTCTGGGAGTTGTACTTCTCTGCACCCAACTACAGGTCCTGGCTAAGCATGCCAGCGATGCGGCGGGGCATTAGGCTAATTAAGACACAATGATATGTAGAAAGTTCCAGAAGATACATGGGGCTTAGTAGTCAGGGGAGAGCCAGAGTGATCAAAGAAGTGTTTCCACCAAGCACAGGGGGTCAGTCCTTCCCTTTGGCCTATTCCAGGGGGTAGCCTCCCCCACAGCTTCAGGGGTCTCTCAGGAGTGATGACCCCGGTATAAAGGTGGCAGTGGCGGCACGGAACAGATGGGGGGGGGGGGGCATGACCTGCTGGTTTACCAATGTACACTGGACTTATGTGCTCTTGTCCCTTTTCCAATCACCACACTCAGCCAGGGCTCCAGTCTTGGCCCACTCTCACTCCCAGGACAGATCAACTCTCAGGGGTGCACAGGTTACCCTTCCCTCGTCCTCAGCTGCGCCTTAAGTTTTCTCGACTTGTGAACTGGTAGGGTGTCCAAGGGCCACAGGTACTCAGAGACACCATTAGAGCAGTGCAGACAACTGTATGGGGGCCGGTCACAAATGGGGCCTGGCCACCAGCCCGGAAAGCGACCCCTCAGGTCTGAGCGCCACTAGCCCATCAGATTGATCATAGAGCTGCAACCTACCTCCTCTACTCATCTTACCCTCCCAGCTCCACTCACCCCCCACCCCAGCTCCACTCAGGATCTACATGAAAGGGGGGCCAGACATTTCTGATGGTAGCCCTGCAATAAAAGAAAGTACAAATGTATTTATTAACTGTAAAATCTTTTTGTCAGGACTGTGGTAGTGACAGGTTCTGGTGCTTCTAATGACTGCTGAATGCCTGGTTGAGCCCATCAGTTCGTGTGGCCAGGGGCAGACTGGCCATAGGAAGACCCAGGCAAATGGGAGATGTGGGTTACGTTCTGTCACCCCTCTTGTTCTCCATCTACACTAACGACTGCACCTCCTTGGCCAACTCTGTGAGGATTGTAAAGTTTGCCGATGACACAACCGTCATAGAGCGGAAAAGAAGATACCTACCGAGGAGCAGTGGAGGAGCTTGTTAGTTGGTGCACTATACACAACCTGGTCATTAACCCTTCAAAAACCATAGAGATGGTTGTGGACTTCAGGAAGAATCTGACACCCCTGTCCATCAAGGAGGTGGAAATCAAAAGAGGAAGTGAGACAACATTTCTGGGTGTGACCATCTCCAACAACCTCAGCTGGGAAAGGAACATCATGGCTCTACTGAGGAAAGCACACCAGAGACTTTTCTTCCTGAGGCAACTGAAGAAGGCTGGTCTGTCGAAAAGGTTGCTAGTGCTCTTTTTCAATGCCGTCATTGGTTCTGTACTGTGTTTTTCTTTCTCTGTCTGGTTCGAGGGATCTACTAAAAGGGACAAGTGTAGACTCCAAAGAACAATTAAGACAGCAGAACGAATAATTGGAGCCCTGTTACCATCCCTGCATGAACTGCACGAACGCAGAACCAAGACTCGGGCAGAAAAGATACTTCGGGATCCTTCCCACTCTGGACACGCCCTATTCCATTACTTACCATCTGGGCGGCGTCTTGCGGTACCATGTACCTATTAGGGATTATACCCCCACAGAGGGGTTAAATGCAAGTTGTCCTGCTTTACAACTATTACACTGTGAGGAAGATGAAAAATGGGGTGGGCTGGTTGATAAGATGGCCCCCAATTGCACAACAGAAAAATTTTTGAACACGGGAGTACCTGGACTTCCTCCCCGTTCTAAAGAATACTTGGAAGGGGTTCACCCAATATCGACCACGCCATTACATATATTTATGCATATCCAAATATGTCAAAAATACAAAACACTTTATTATCCTTTGATACATATTAATTAAAAAGGCATTAATTCATAAAGATCAATAATTCATGTGATATAAAAACAGCCGTGGAACGTGGGCCCTCTGTGGCACTGAGGGCAGTCCGCCCCACTCGGCAGCCGCGCCGGAGCGGGGGCCCTGTCCCCCCTCCCCGCCCCGGTGGCCCCCCGCGAGGGGGGTCGGGGCGAGGGGCGGTTTGACGGGGGGATGGCGCGGAGGCGGTCGTCTCCCTCAGCCCCAGGCGACGGCGACTGCTCTTGCCTAGGGGGGGCTGTAACACCGGGCCGCGCCGACCGGCCACCTTCCCCCCCGGGGTCTTCCCAGCCAGCCCGGAGCTGGTCGCGGCGCACCGCCGCGGAGGAAGTGCGCCCTGCGGGGGCCGGAGCCTCCCGGGCCACGTCCACCGCACCAGCCGGCGCGCGGGAGTCCGGCAAGGCCGGGGCCGCCGACTCTGGCCCGCCGGGTTGAATCCTCCGGGCGGACGGCGGTGCCAGCCTGCAGGACTTCTAGGTCTAGGAAGGGTTTCTTTCCTTTGGCTGTTCGTATACTCAACAATAGGCAGGCATCATAGGCCCCGGCTCGAGCCGGTATCATTTGCACTTTGTATCAATTGCACTCTGTTTCTATGTTCCCCTTCTTATGTTACTGAAACTGAAGTTAACTGTTTACTGTTGCACTGTGTATATGCCAAAAAGAATTCCTTGTTCATCTCACGATGTACTTGGCAAACAATAAATTGAATTGAATTGGGTTTTGAGGAGAAGCGCAATGAGATAATATGAGCGGCGCAATGAGATAATATGAGCGGCTCCTACGTGAGGGAAGAACCTGTATTCCCGAGGTAGTTAAGTGTTCTGGATGTTTGGAGAGTTTTGGAGTGAGGGACAAGGTTTTTATTGGTTGGGTGAATTTGTTGGTTGAGGTCTGTTTAGTTTGTAAGGTTGTTGAACTTTCCAAACATCCAGAACAATTATACAGCACAGCCTGCAACAACAACCACACAACCAACAACCCGAATAAAGACTCAAATGCAGGGTTAATAGTGTGCACAACACTGACCAATCTGTATAAAGCTGTTTGACAGGAGAATATGCCTCAGACAGCAAGATAAAAAATTCCAACATTTTTGAGGTGTAATTAGTCAGAGGCAATGAGACCTAGGCCCTTATTTAAGAAGGGATAGTGTCAGGTAGTGGCTGGTTAATGAGAGGTAGCGACAGGTGAATGCCGGACACGGCACACAATTACACATTTATCAAGCAGAATCTGTTTAGCGACTGGGATAGCGCCATGTAGCATCCGATTCATTTTCACAGCCTCAGCGAACAGCGCCAGCGTTCAGCCTTGCACAGCGCCAGGTATGACCTCTTGCTACCTGTCACT
Organism: Gastrophryne carolinensis; assembly: GCA_027917425.1. Lineage (NCBI taxonomy): Eukaryota > Metazoa > Chordata > Amphibia > Anura > Microhylidae > Gastrophryne > Gastrophryne carolinensis. Next base: position 609,030,134 of record CM051235.1, read on the forward strand.
CTCCCATACATTTCAATGGACGAACCTTTTCTTCTCTTTAAACGGGGTATTTGTTTTTTGTTTTTTTTTTTCAAAAAATCACAATTAAAATTCTGTGACCTCTTCTGGCATTGAAAAAGCAGTTTTTTCACAATTTTTTATATATTACTTCAGAAATGACATTACAGGTCTGCCATTAAAGTGTTCATGTTGCAATGTTGTTACAATGTAATTCCATATGTTTTCGCTTTGTTACTAGTGGATAGATGCTGAAAAACAGACTTTAAACACACCGCCTCCTGCGCTCTGGGCTTCAAACAAGCATTTTTCAGCGCCAGAGATTTGTGAGGCTGTTTTTTTGCTGAATATGGTGTGAGTCGGTCACTATGAGCACTCGCTAACATGCGCTCCCATACAGCGCTGTACTGGTCAAATAGCGACTCCTCACAATGTATTCAACATTACTGAACAACGACTGAGTATGAAGTAGCGACCCACGGCTGAGCACAGCGACTACTAGCGGGCGCTCTGAAAATGCCTGCTACAGACGCTCATCTGTCGCTACCTGGCGTTAGTGATGAATCAGCCTGATTGTTCCTGATTTTAATTAACAGGTGGAAACACCCCCTCAAACAAACCTTTATTAAACCTTTACTATATCTTTATTGTATGTAACATTCATTGTATATAACATTGTCGCTAATATCATTGTGACTGGTATACATGCTAACCCTTTTTTTACCAACAGAATCGCGGTAAATAATTGCCACTCCTAACTCCCCCTCTTTTCTCCGTTATTTAGCCTATCATCACTAACCACTCACAGCGCACCTACACTAATCATTTTCTATCTAGGATCACACCTAAATCAGAATTGATTAACACGCTACAGACCCGGGCAAATTCCTGGTGGGCCACACAGCTTTGGGGCAGTCTGGGCTGCAATCTTTACTAACATTCCCATTCATTCCCAGCCATCCATACCCTTCACCACTCTATCCCCTCACCCAAGCAGCCCCACCCATGTCCTAGCCCTAATGATATAGCCTTAGTTTTGGGGACCACTGGTTGACTGGCCAGGAAGCAGCAGAGATGCCAGTGGCTGGTCATGGGCCAGGCAGGTGCTGGTAACATCCCGGGCTGATTTTTGGCCCCAGTTTGCCACTGCCTGTGGCCCCAAATGAAAGAGAGAGATAATAGTATATTCTACTGGAAAGTCCGAGGGAAGCGAATTGTTATTGTTCACAAGCTGTAAATGAGTAACGGACTCCATGGATGTAAATGGAGCTGCACATCAAAACACTGAAGCACTGCCTGTGACTTTGATGCTAAACAATAGTTTACTTAGTAGAGTGGAACACATTAGAAATACGTTTGTAGATGCAGGTGTAGGTGGGAGGAGGTTGTGGGTGATAAAGCACAGACCTTTCAGCTATATTAGTGTAGCATATCGTAGTGAGCGAAAGAGAGGATGTCTGAAGTGTGGGGCATTCAACAACTGAGGATCCTTTAACTTCCTATTAAAGTGGACCAACACCCAATGCTGATCGGCCCGGGAATCTATAAGATCGTGGGTGCCCCGCTGTGTGAAACCCCCCAGAAACCCCTAAATCCCTACCTGCTCCTCGATCCAGCGGCGCATTCGCGAGCCGCCGCCACCGCTCGCGCATCCCTCTAGCAGGGCGCGCACCCGCGCCGGCCGTTTGTGAATGCCGGCACGGGCGCGCTCCCTGTAACAATGACGCGTGGGAGGCGGCGGCGGACCTCGCTTGTCCGTCTGCGGGCATTGGCTGCAGCGGTCACGTGGGAGCGGGGACAGGTGAGTTTTTGGGGCTTTCTGGGGGGTTTCACACAGTGATCGGGGTGCCCCACCGAAGTGGACCAACACCCAGGATCAAAATCCTGGGTGGTGGTCCACTTTAACCAACCACAGTTCTTGTTGACTTATAGGACTTATTACGTCTTACATTGCACTTAGAGGCTTATTCATTACTAACACCAGGTATCGGCAGATGATCGTCTTTATAGCGGCACTTAGAGCGACTGCTAGTAGACGCTCATGTGCGGATATCGGGTGCTGTAACAGAGCTAACAGAGCTTCTCGGTCGCTCTAGTAACCTGGCTGGCATTGATGTACGTTGGGCGCTGCAACAAGCGCCAGGTCAGTGCGACCGACTCTCGCCGCTCCACTCCATACTTATCAAAAAACTTCACACACACAGTGTCGGCGCTCTAAATCTGGGCATTATAGCATAGAGCGCCAGACGCTGTGTGATTAAAGTCTGTTTTTGAACACATATCCACCAGTAACAAAGCGAAAACACATGGAATGACATTGTTGTAACATTATGACATTAACGCTTTAGTGCCAGACCTGTAATGACAATTCTGCATAAAAAAATTTAAAAAGTTTTCAAAAATGACTTTTTCTAGGCCAGGAGAGGTCACACAGTGATGAGAGAAAAAAAATAAAATAAACCCTGTTTAAACAGAAGAAAAGGAATGTCCATTGGAATGTATTGGAGAGCGACTGGTAGCGACAGGTAATACCTGGCGCTCTGGAAGCTAGAGCGCCAGCGCTATACGCTGAGCTGCTTGTAATGATGAATCGGACGCTACATGCCGCTGTTAGAGGCGCTTACCAGATTCGCTTTTATCATTGTTGTTTTGCATACAGTGCCCGGCGTTCACCAGGCGCTGCCTGCCGCTACCAGGCACTACCTGTCGCTATCCGTTGATGAATAAACCCCTTAGGGTGATTACTCACTGTGCCAGCAACCCCCCCTTTATAAATCCAAATCCTAACCTGTTACATCACACTACTTCCAGCTTTCCATTACTTGCATATGTTCTTTTTTATTATTATTTTTGTGCATCTTGGAAAATATATATACTACCCCAATTCCCAAAAAGTTGTGACCCCGTGTATAAGCAAGAATGCAATGATTTGGACATATCATATAATTACAGCTTATTCACCATACAATATAGAGTTAGACATTTTTCCATTTCCTAGAAAATGGGTGTTGATCGCAGTTCCAGCGCAGTTGAGGCATCCCATTTTTTTTACAATATATCTTTATTACATTTTTCAGTGGTACAGAAAATTAAAAGAAAGTACAGCATGCAAGGCGAACAGGACAGAACAATAATTTACTATAAACTATCCCAGGGGCCGTATGACTATATAATCCACCCACCTAGGCCCGGGTATAAATCCACAGCCATGGAGGATAATAACCGTCACCTGGATGACCGCAAAGAGTAATGTGAACAGCACAAGCTCTATGAGGAATTTTTGGTCTTCCTGTTAACTCCGAACTGACCCAATTATACTGCTCTCCAGTGCTTGTGTTGGGGAATTTTTTTTAGGTAGACTCAGCAGACGGGCAGGCTGATTCATCACTAACGCCAGGTAGCGACAGATGAGCGTCTGTAGCAGGCATTTTCTGAGCGCCCGCTAGTAGTCGCTGTGCTCGGCCGTGGGTCGCTTTTTCATAGCGACTCAGTCGCTGTTCAGTAATGTTGAATACATTGTGAGGAGTCGCTATTTGACCAGTACAGCGCTGTATGGGAGCGCATGTTAGCGACTGCTCATAGTGACCGACTCACACCATGTTCAGCAAAAAACAGCCTCACAAATCTCTGGCGCTGAAAAATGCTTGTTTGAAGCCCAGAGCGCAGGAGGCGGTGTGTTTAAAGTCTGTTTTTCAGCATCTATCCACTAGTAACAAAGCGAAAACATATGGAATTACATTGTAGCAACATTGTAACATGAACACTTTAATGGCAGACCTGTAATGTCATTTCTGAAGAAATGTATAAAAAATGAAAAAAATTGTGAAAAAACTGCTTATTCGATGCCAGAAGAGGTCGCAGAATTATTTGTGATTTTTTGTAAAAAAAAAAAACCCCCGTTTAAAGAGAAGAAAAGGATCGTCCATTGAAATGTACGGGAAAGCGACAGGTAGCGAGAGGTAATACCTGGCGCTGTGCAAGGCTGAACGCCGGCGCTGTTCGCTGAGGCTGTGAAAATGATGAATCAGACGCTACATGGCGCTATCCCAGTCGCTAAACAGATTCTGCTTGATTAATGTGTAATTGCGTGCCGTGTCCGGCGTTCACCAGTCGCTACCTCTCATTAACCAGCCACTACCTGACGCTATCCCTTCTTAAATAAGGGCCTGAGTCCGAATTCTGAGAAACCTTTTGTCATCCAAAGACACACGGACACAGTGTAGTTCCCGTATACCCCCGGGAAGGTCACTCTCGAAATAACCTCCCGTTGGCTTTTAATATAGTGAAACAAATGGGCGTCTTAGAACATATTTAGGCAAAACATATGTTACATCTAACCACAAGTGAACAGTCAAAATCAGTATAAATGAGCTCATAGTGCTGGCTTATCTGATAGATGGCAACAGCTGGTGATGGCTTTATCATCTTTCTATAGCAAGTGGTTATATTTACAACAGCTTGGTACATGTAAAGGAGACCTCAGATCATACAGAATACAGATTTCAGAAGTCGGAACACTTGCACTGCTACATCCGCCCCTTATGCCCCTCCTAATGAAGGGGAGGAAAAAGAGAAAGGATAGAAAAAAGAGAAACAAATGAGAAAGAGGAAACAGTGGTCACCGGAGGCATCACATTTTTAACCAAATGGGTGTTGGTCCCTGCAGGGGGGTGGGGCACCCACAGTGAAAATTGGCCCTGTAATTGGTCATCAGTGATCAAAAGCAGATCAAATCATGTGACCACATTTCTAGGCCACATTTCACTGGGGGAATGAGGAGCAGTGATGAATATCTCAGGCTGGTGGTGGTGTATGCACAGGGGGCAGCACCAGTCGGGATGCCCCGCCTGCACAGGGAACGGTAGCCATTTGGTTGATAATAGGTGTTGGTCCTTTTTAATTATTTTAATTACACGGGGGACTCCCCTCTATGTGTATCCCTGTGGAATAGCCTTGGGCCTCGATCCCATGGTGCATGTGCAGCTCAGCCTCCGCTTCCTAGCTGTATGTGCGCTATTCGCCCGGCAGACTTGAATGTATGGCAAGGAGTAGCAGTATGAGTATGAATGCATGGGCATTATGGCAAAGTATGCCTTAAGTCCTCCGCCGCCTTAAGTTAGGCCAGTATGCCTTAAGTTAGGCCAGTATGGGCCTTGAATGTATGGCAAGGAGTAGCAGTATGAGTAGGAATGTATGGCAATGATTTCGGCAAGGGTAGCAGGGGATGCAGCCAGATGCTGCGGCATAAAGTGACCTCCTCTGTATACTGGCCTTTGCCACTGGCACCTTCCAGCTTCCTCTGATACCCTTGTCATATGTGCGCTATGTTCAAGTCTGTCAGGTGCACGCAACAAGGAAGCCGGGGCAGCCATGCATGTGCTGTGGGATTGTCGGCAGAAGATAGTATATGGCGATTTGCAGTACAGTTTTTAGGGGAGGGTAAGCAGGGCGATCAGCCTAGGCGCCAAGGCAAGGGGGGGGGGGGCGTCTTTATCCCAGCCATCCTATTTTTTGCAGATGAGTCAGGGCCACTGTTAGTCGTTAGACCCCTCATCCCCTCAAACTGGACACAGACATAGGGAAGGGGGCAATGTTTGCTGGTAAAGAAGAGGCACGGCATGGCAGCATCGGTATTGGACAGCAGCAAAACCATAGAACAGATGAGGAGGGGCAAGAATTTCTTTCTTCAATACCTTTAAAGTGGACCAAAACCCACGGAGATCGGCCCAGGAATCTATAAGATTCCAGGGCCGCTTGATTTCCCCCACCCCGGGGCATGCAGAATCGTGATGCCCCGCTGTGTGATACCCCACAGGTCACCCAGAAACTCACCTTCTTTCCCAGTCCAACGGCACGTGCCCAAGCAGCTGCTGCATCCCCGCTATCCCTTTAGCAGGGTACGTGCCTGTGCCAGGCATTTGTGAATGGTCGTTGCGGGCATGTTTCCTGTTAGAGGGTAGTGGGTAGATGCGCCGGCTAGTGTGCTGGAATCTGCACACCTCAGACAAAGGCTCAGGCGAAGGGAGCGGGGGCAGATCTGAGCGCACTTATTGAACGAGTGGTCGCGCCATAGAACCGGGAAGAGGTGAATTTGTTTGGGGACCTGGGGGTTTCACACTGTGGCCAAGGGGCAAAGACCAAAACCCAGGGTAGTCAAAATCCTGGATTTTGGTCCACTTTAATACTTGATTTGGAAATGACCCTAAAAGCACATGTTTAGCCCAACACAAGTACTCTGTAGCTAATCTCCACTCCCTGGACCACATAGTTACAGTGTGGCTGGACTGGCCCCAGGTCAATCAGTAGTCAGTAGTCAATCTCAGAGTGGTATTGCTAGAGGTATTGCAAGCCAATAAGGGATTAGGTGGAATAACCCTTTAATAATGAGGGAAAAACAAATAACCTGATAAAAACTGCAGATCAGAGTTTGACATCTCACACGGGGCACTAATGTAGATAGATGAAGCAATGCCTCCCAGAAAGGGTGTAAATTCTCCTTTCAGTGTTAAGTAAACTAATAATAAACTAAACAAGCGGCAAGACATTTACCTTTTATGTTCTCTAAAATGTAGACATTAATTTTATTTCATCTCAGTTGTTACATTTTAACAATCCGATCGTTATATTGTGGATACGTTCCTTTTAGCTGAAGCGTCCGTAAAATGTAGAATATGCTACAGAAACATGCAATGCAATGTGATAAGTCACATTATAAAATAGAAAGCCTAACAACTTTGCCTAAAATGCTCCCTCGGTGGTTGGCTCTGGAGTCTAAAAGACCCTATGGCCAGCCTCTGGGGCCTCCTAAATCAGGATACCCTGTTGTGTGAAAACGCCTGGGTCTAAAAGATCCTAGGGCCGGCCGCTGGCCTGCCCTTGTGGCCTCCTAAATTAGGGTACCCTGCTGTGTGAAACCCCCCGGGGTCGCTGTTAAGCCTCGGGGGCCTCCTAAATCAGGATGCCCTGTTGTGTGAAAACGCCTGGGTCTAAATTACCCTAGGGCTGGCCGCTGGCCTGCCCTTGTGGCCTCCTAAATTAGGGTACCCTGCTGTGTGAAACCCCCGGGGTCGCTGTTAAGCCTCGGGGGCCTCCTAAATCAGGATGCCCTGTTGTGTGAAAACGCCTGGGTCTAAATTACCCTAGGGCTGGCCGCTGTCCTGCCCTTGTGGCCTCCTAAATTCGGGTACCCTGCTGTGTGAAACCCCCGGGTCGTTGTTAAGCTAACCACTCCCGGCAGCTCCCACGACACCGTGTTTGCCAGCGCTCGCCTCCCCAGCATCCAATTTAGATAGACTGGGGGGCAGAAGTACGAGAAAGCCAAGTATGTGGCCAGGCGATGAACATCACCCAGCACTCTTGAGGTCAGCCAATTGGCGATCCAGGGCAAGTGCCAGGGCCCATCGCACCTTGTGGTGCCCATATAAAGCCTCTATAGCCGATTAATGTGTGTGATGATTCAGGATTCAGGAGGAGAGTGCATAAGCAGGACCGGTGTTTAGCTGCCATCACAAGCTTGTGAAGATAGAAAGTGTTGCAGGAGTAGCCATCATGGGTATTGGAGCCCTCTGTCTTCCCTCTGCCCCATATCAAGTTATGCATTTAAAGGAACAATCCAGTATAAACAACTACTCTGGTTCATAGGAGAATACACAATGGGATTAGAGAGGAGAGGAGGGGTGGGGCTTTGTCTCATACATTTCACTAGAAGACAAGGGGGCGCCAAGTGCAAATAATCCCATCATGGCTGCTCCCATGAACCACAAGAGTTATTTAGGCTGCACTGTCCCTTTAAATGACTGTACGACAAACCTCTTAACAGTGAAAACGTTACTGGTGCCTATTTTGTTGATGCCATAAGACTATTAAAAAAGAATCAATATAGACATACTGGAATTCTAAGGCGACATATAGCAGTGCCAGTCTACAAAGCTGAAGAGTTACAGGATGAAGATTCATTGTCATTGTTCCCCCAAAAGATTGAGGTGGGCTTAAAAACAGGATAAGGTTGATGGGCTCCAATATTTTGGTGGAATAGGTACCAGAAAATTATGTTGCAGAAATTTCAGTGCATTTCACTAACTGTTTTTTTTTTAACAACATATTGTGAAACTTTGCAAGTGGACCCACTGAGACTGTATTGCCCACAGGCCCACATAAACTTAGAGCTGGTCCTGGTGTCAATTCTGACGCAGAGGCCGATTCATTAATAGCGGCAGGTAGCGTAATAGCAGCAGGTAGCGACAGTTGAGCGACTGTAGCGGTATTTTCACAGCGCCCGCTAGTAGTCGCTGTGCTTGGCCGTTGTTCGGTTGTTGACAGCGACTCAGTCGGTGTGCAGTAATGTTGAATACAGGGTGACGAGTCGCTATTTGACAGGTTCCGCGCTGTATGGGAGCGCATGATAGCGACTGGTCAGAGCCACCGGCTCCCACCATATTCATCAAAAAATCACGCTCAAAAAATTCTTGCGCTGTAAAATGCATGTTTAAACCACAGAGCGCTTGCGGCGATGTGTTAAAAGTAGTTTTTAAACCCCCAAACCACCATATTTTTGGAAACCAAAAAAAAAAAAAATGTTTAAAGAACTTAGTAATATGAATACAATAATATCAGACCTGTAATATCAATTCTGCACTGCATTTTTTTTTTTTTTTTACCTTAAAAGAATGATCTAACGTGGCAGAAGTGGTCACAGAATTTTTCACATTTAAAAAAAAAAAAAAAATACATTAATAACAATTAATTATGAATATTTAAAGATTGTTCCATTGAAATGCATTGGAGAGCGCCAGGTAGCGAGAGGTCTTACCTGTCGCTGTTCAAGGTCGGACGCTGGCGCTGTGGGCTGAGGCTGGAATAATGATGAATGATTCGCTATCTGGCGCTATCTCAGTCGCTAAGCAGGATCGGCTTGATAAATGTGTGATTGTGGTGAGGAGCCGGCGTTCTCGTGGCGGTGCCCGTCATTACCGGTCGCTCACCAGTCGCTACCTGTCGCTATTCCTTCATAAATAAGGGCCTAAGTGCCAGTTGCGATGGAGGAAAAAAAAATCTGCTGCCAATTTGCTGGCTTTTAAAAGGTTGCCTATTAGGACCTGGAGCTTGTCCAACCTAGGAGGGAGATGAAACCAGTTGGCCAATCAGCCTCAGAATAGCAATACACTCCAGAAAGCATTGCTAGGACCAGGGCCGGATTACGAGGGGGACGCAAGGGGCGTGTGCTCCGGGCCTCCGCCACTTGTTCTGCAAAGGGGGCCTCCACCAACCTTTGGGTTATGGTCTGGTCCAGGGGGCCGCGAGCAAGCAACAAAGCTATCAGTGACAGTGGGGGCGCCTGGGCAAACATTTTATTGTTTTGACAAACCTGCAGCCAAAGCCACCACAGGGCAAGACGGAGAGTCTAAAGCAGGATGGAGAGCCGCCGCCAACAACGCTACAGTGATGGCTGCAGAGCTGTCACTGCACATAAGCCACCAAGCACAGCCGCTGGCAGCTCAATGCAGGGAACCAGCCGGGCGACTACACCACCCCCCACCCAGAATGGCAAAGCAGGAGTTCCCGAGCAGCACGCACCCGCACAAGGGGGGCACAAGGGACTCGATATGACGTTCCAGTAAGTAGGCGGGTGCCAGACAACCACCAATCAGTTACTTGGCTGGACTATTATTTTAAAGGAACAAAAATACTGTATCTGGGGCCTCCACCAGATTTTTTGCCCAGGGACCTCCACCACACTTAATCCGGCCCTGGCTAGGGCTTGAGGCTTTGAAGCTTTAAGGCCACTCAAGACCTCTTCATCAGGTACAATGGATAATAATGTTTATCTGTTGTATCTGATGAAGAGTCCCTGAGTGGCCTTGAAACGTTGTGTATCTACAAAGATGATCTAATAAAAGAAAAGAAACTCCAAAAGGAATTCTGTTGTGCTGGGGGAATATATTTACTGCTCCTGTCTTGTTTCTGTGTCCATGACCTCCCCTGTTCCCTGACACCCTGATCTAGTTTCTGTCTACCTTTTTGTAAAAATACCAGTTTTTTTACTTGCCTATTTTTTTTTTTGTATAACAAAATATTTCTACATATATTTAAAAAGTGTAAAAAAGGGTGTGTAAAAATAAAAAGTGCTACAAAATGGTAAGAATTTGCAAATATAAGAAACATGGTGGTATTTCTGCTGTTGAATTTCTTTCGAGCTCTCCACTATTAGAATGGCGAGCAAGGAACGGGAGTTCCGGGAAGGTAGAGGGCTCACCACATTTGAGAGGCTATGTGAAGAGAAGGGCCCCGTAAGACATGTACTCTCTTCCGCTTATAAGATGCTGACCAGTCCGGAAAACATAGAGGCGCCGCCTTTCATCTCCAAGTGGGGGGATGTCTTGGACATTCCCTTTACCCCAAAACAATGGACTAAAATAGCTAAGCTGGCTCATGAAACGGCGAGATGCACTAAATACAAAGAGTGCAACTATAAAATTCTAACCGGGTGGTATAGAGTTCCCACCTCCCTTCACAGATGGTTCCCAGAGGTGTCACCTCTCTGCTGGTGATGTGGGCAGGAGAGGGGGGATCTCCTACACATCTTTTGGTCTTGCCCGGGGGTGCGCGATTTCTGGTCTACGGTCAAGAAAACAATGGAGAGGGTGCTGGGCGAGGAGGTCCCGGGGGGTCCGGCCTTCTTCCTTCTCCACCACTCGGAGATACCCGCCAAAAGATACCGGAGGTCCATAATTGGTCAATTAATCAATGCGGCTAGGGCGTGCATTCCCATGCAGTGGAAGAAATCTGATCCACCCAGTATCCTGCTCTGGCTTAACAAAGTCTCGGAGATGGAGCGATTTGAGGGCATCATTGCTGAGCGCAACGAAACATCGGAGGCGCACCGCCTCAGATGGATGGGCTGGGACGCATTTACATTTTCAACAGAATATAAGGGGCTAGTCGAACGAAATCAGTAGTAGCATGAACAAGGGACACAGATATTACCCTACTTCTGCTTTCCCTTTTTCTTTTTTCTCTCTCCTTCTTTTCCCTGTTTGCTGGTTCTCTTCTGGGTACAGTGCTGTTGGATTGTCTGCTTTGAGCCCGTGGGGCGAATATGGGTCCCGGACCCTTGGGACGGGCGTCTTGGGAGCTAGGTCGGGCGCCGATATGGTTAAAGAAAATGGACCACAAGGAAGTTTACTTGATAATTCCTTTTTATTTTCTTTACGCTGTACCATTCTTGCTGGTTACATTACAATGCTGTCTTTTTACGTATCTTCTATATGTTTGTATCTTGTCTTGAACATGCATAAATAAAGAATATATAAAAAAAAAAAAGAATGGCGAGCAAGGGAAATAAGCACCAGTCAAAGGGTCAAAGAAAAATGATCCACAGTTAGATCACTGATTGATTTGTAGATTTTTGTTGGCCATACACACAATAGCAACTCTCTCTAAGCTCAGCTAAAATCATTACAGATTGCAAGCAGTACAAATGTTTTCAATGGAAACCGTATAACTTTCCCATTATTCATTTGTTCAGATGGGCCGGTGACAGTTGGAATGAGCCTGGATATTGCCAGCATTGATACGATATCGGAAATCAACATGGTAAGAGCGGCTGTAGTTGCTGTTGTAGCAGTTTTGGGCCTGTCATTTAACGCAAACTCATCACAAAGAATACATTGCAATTTTGCCAATTTAGAATAAAAGAGAAATACTGAAGTGAATGAGAAATTGGACAGTGGAATACATAGGTCAGGGGTAAGGCTGTCCAAAAATTATGCCCCCTCATACTCATCTTATGGTGTGTCAGGAATCAGCACTTACCTGGGCCCCGTTCCAGCGCTGTCTTCGGGCGGCCGGCCTCAGCAGCTCCTGCCCGGCGGCCGCGCCGAGCGGCGGCGGCTAAGGCGGCGCCGAGCACGGCCGCCCTCCTTCCTCGCTCCCGCGTCACTGGCTCGCGTGCGCGCGCGCACGAGCACATAATCTTTATACCCTCCGGCGGCGCTGCACACAGCGCGCCCGCCGGAGGCTGTAGTAGTAGTAGGGTGGAACCAAGGGGCGTGCCTGTGCCCCTTGGTTCCACCCTACTACTACTACTACTACTACTGGCAATGGGCCAATGAGCCCAAAGGAGATTGTGGGCTACTCGCCTTTTTTTGTCCAATCCTGTCCTGGTTTGCAAATGCACCAATCAGCACACTATTCCCCATGGCCCATCATACCCAGTCCCTATAAAGGTTCGCCCCCGTCACTTGTTCAGTGCCTGTTATAGCGCCTAGTACCTAGTCAGCCTTGTGTATAGTAGCCGATCTGAACTCCCGTTGCCGACCTTGATTGTACCGACCACTCTCGATCTGAACTCCTGTTGCCGACCTTGATTTTACCGACCACTCTAGATCTGAACTCCTGTTGCCGACCCCTGCCTGTATCCAGACTACGAGTTGCCTGATCCCTGGTGCCGCTACGATCTCTGCCTTCCCGCTGTCGACCTCTGGCCTTTCTCTGGACTTCCTCTGCCAACGCTCTAGCTATTGGTTCTCCAGACTTCCTACATATAAGCTCACATCCTTTGAGCCATTAAGTCCTGGGGGCAACCGATCCCGGGTAGGCGTATTCTGCGTCCCGGCCAGCGGGGGCTCCTACAGGTGAAGCTGGCTGCGGAGATTGGGGGTTGTGGGCTTATCAGTTACCCCGAGCGTGACATGGTGCTGCTGACCCATACAGCTATGTGCCAAGCTGTGCCTACATCATAGCAGCAGGCAGTGCCCCCTTCCCATGACTGAGCCCAATATGGGGGGAGTAGGGACCTGTCTTGTGCCCTTCTATCTCTTACAGGGGACCTGTCTCTGGGCTGAGATAAAGTCGCCCCCATGGCCTTGGCGTCCAGGATGATCGCCCTGCTCGCCCTCCCTTAGAAACAGCCCTGAATAAAGTAACACTGCTGGTACACAAGATAATTCTGGGTGGTACTCAGTGTGGTTGCAGATTGACCTGTACCTTAATACCATCGCATCCATATTTAACCAAAGCATGATTTGCCCCATTAATACAAAACTACTCCCAAAAATGTTTTTGTGCTCTTTTTTGACAATCCAACCACACAGGTGGCTATTGAGATAATTTGAAAATAAAAAAGTTGATGGAAAAAGATTTGGAACCCATGGTTAAGGCACTTGATGGTGGGGACCAACAGCAGGGTGAGGTTTCGTTGGGTATCAGCAATACAGGATCTTTCCTAGAAGCCATATCTTGGTCTGAAACAACCCCTCTAGTCAGCTGGTTCTAAAACTCTGGTACACGTACCCCAGGGGGTACACGGCAGTGTTCAGGGGAACATCAACGGGTTAAATATGACTGGTCTGTTATATTATTTTAGCAGTGAAACATTATGCCTTCTTGTTTTTAATGTACTATAAGGCCTGTGATCTACGTATTTTGGTACTATTCATAGCTGATCAACCCCTTTGGAGGTACTTGGTTGGAACCTCTTCATGTGAGGGGGTACTTGTCATACAAAAGTTGAGTACCCCTTCATCTAGTACACCATCATAAAGAACTTTATACCCCCTCAAATGGGCTATGGAGAAGTTAGGAACGGAGATACAGTAGCTAGCTAAATGTGTGCTTGGACTTCTAAAGTGTTCTAAAAATGGTTCTGCACATGGATGGCCATGGTGCGCCTATGCAAGTGTTTATACAGTGATTGTTGATGGGAGGTGCCAGTGAAGATATACCCCTCGATTCAAAGAGCCAAAGTTAATTGATTTCGTATCGAGAATCGTAAGTTTGGGTGGGTGTTTGTCATTTTTTCTTGTTTTTTTGCCCATTTCGTATTCGCACGATCGTTCGCGCATAGACGTATATGAACATACGCATTTCGTACGAGAATCGTATAATTTGCGTTAGTTCGTGTGTTTTTCCCGTCCAAATCGTATTATTTGCGTCCGATCCTATTTTTTACGTCCTTCACATGGGCTTGCGACCAATTCAGAGAGGTGATTGCTAATTGTTTTGAAGCCCATTAAAGAGCTGCTTTACGAAATGTTTGCCGGCAGCTATTTGGCCTCGGGAGTAGGATGGAGCGGAGCGAGTTTGTGGCACATCAAGGGCTTATGCTTTTTGGCATTGAGTTGATCGAGATGTCTGAGAGCAGATTGCCCCTGCGTCGTCGCATGAACATCGATAGCATGAATGATGTTGAGCTGTTCGAGCTGACCAGGCTTAATCGCGCTTCCCTCCATAAATTATATAGTGAGCTGCGGCCATGGTTAGCCCGCACCACAAGGAAGGGGCATGCAATTTCAGGTATGACCAAGATGCTTGGCTGCCTGCAATTTTTGGCGAAAGGCTCGTTCCAGAGGCTGGGTGCCCTCTCCGTGGGGATGTCACAGCCTACGCTGAGCCGCGCACTCTCTAAATTTTTGGAAGGCATGGCTGCCATAACTCCAAAATATATTTATTTTCCGGATGATATGGCAGCCAGAAACGCCATTAAGCTTGGGTTTTATAATGTGGCCGACATGCCCAACGTTATTGGTGCTATTGACTGCACACATGTGGCACTCGTACCTAGGGCTGCCGACGAGTATATATATAGGTATTGAGATTGGTTATTATGTTGGCCAACGTGTAATGTAACCTGTTTTCCTTTGCGGCAGCATATTTGTTTATCCCTCATTTGTGTAGCTGCTTTCTGTAGGCTTTTCATTAGTATTTCCCAATAGAGTGCAGACATGTTTTTTTTTTTTTTTTTTTTTTTTTTGGGTCAAATATCAATTACCCTTTTTGTATGTTTTTGCCTTAAGGAATCGAAAAATGGGACACTCCCTTAATGTCCAGGCCGTGGTTGGTCCGGACATGCGTTTTATGAGTGTCCTTGCCGGCTACCCAGGATCGTCCCACGACTCCTATATCCTCAGGCGATCTGGGTTGTTTCGGAGATTTGAGGCAGGTGAATTTTCGGGGGCATGGCTGCTTGGTAAGTGTGTCCTATTTGTGTGCTATTAAATGTGGGATTAATCTTGTATTTGTTGCTATGTTAGTATTTGAATTCTTTACATAAGCCAGAAACTGCCTTTTTCTTGGGTCATATATTATGAACTTCCCAAAAAAATGCTTGCCTCGCTTTGTCCTTCAGAATGTTTTCCCTTTAGTTAGGATGTCTGTAAGTTCCATGTCCCTAAATATATTGGTTGGGAGTTTATACCCAAGGATCTGTGAGCTTTGGCTCCTTTTGTACTATTGGTCTTTAAATGTCAAAGTGGACTTAAACTGCATACATTGTAGTTTTCATCTAAATGTGGATAGCCCCTCAGCAGCATCCTAATTGTAACATGTCTGAAAACTAAAAATATATTTAAATTCCAAATCCCCTTGGCCATGCAGATGTTTGTTAATTAATTGGTATATTGAAGTGCCATTTTTAATTAGGTACTACATTAGTGGCAATATTTATTTTGCTAATGTGCCCTGGGTGTTTTTTTTTGCCCTTTACCTTACATCATTATGATATATGTAAAATTCTTTGTGTTTGTTGTGTTGCCTTTTTAATTTTGATTACATTTAATTGTCTGTTTAAGGTGATTCCGGGTACCCACTTCTACCCTGGCTCATGACGCCTGTGCTGCGGCCCCAGGATGCCTCTCAGGAAGCGTACAACCATGCGCACCGCAAGACCAGGGCTGTTGTGGAGAGGGCCTTTGGGCTGTTGAAGACACGTTTTCGTTGCCTGGACCATACTGGGGGCGCCCTGCAATATGATCCCAAGAAAGTGATCGACATTATCATGGCATGTGCTGTTTTGCACAATTTTGCCATCCTGGAACGTGTCCCACGTTATGTGGATAGCCTGCCCTCTTCAGCCGTAGAGGATGATGTCGAGAATTTTGTGGGGCCACCCAGTGAGTCTGGCCAATCAGTTAGAGCCAACCTGATCTTGCAGCATTTTACTTAATTTTATTTCGTGTCTCAACATTCTGTGTGTCTGTGTTATCCTTTTTGTTAAATATGTTGTTTTGCCGTAATGTGGCATTACCTCAAAGTAAAACATTTTTACCTTAATTGTTGCCTAATGTATTTCATGTAGTTTCCTTAGCTTTAGATTTGCATTGTTACACCTCTTCCAACCAAAATTTTCTGGTTTAGCCCAAGCTGTTTAAAATGTGTTCCCACTAAAAACGCCACAAGTATTGTAAGTGAGAATATTTTTTTACTTAGAAAAGTAAAAATTATTGTGCTTAACAGAAAATATTCCACATACATCTGTGGTTACAAATGGATGACATAATAAAAAAAACATCGAGCACATCTACACCTGGAAGTGAGTGGCACAACCAAACAAGGACACCCAGTCCAAAGGCCAGCCTAGTCCAGTCATTAATATTGCCTGTGCCCAGGGATATTTGGGCATGGCCATAATGTCACACAAACATGTCTGCAAACAGGAGGAGCACCAACCAAATACATATTTAAAGCCATAAGTGGCCAGATACACTCCCCATAGACCTATGGCATTGGCTAGTGGCCTTAAGCATTACTCTAAGGAGCTATATGGGAGCAAATACAAAACACAACCTGCATGAGCAACACAAAATGGATTGTTTGAAACCTCAAAGGACAAGTAAATACAGTGGGGGTTAAGAGAAAAGATGTCCCACACACCCATGGCTTAATAGGGTGGCTGCCCATAATACCCAGGTGGAGGTCCAGGTGGAGGTCCATGTGAATGGGACCTAGCCTGGGCCATGGCAGCATTGTGAATTTGAAACTGCTCCACAATGTTTCTCTGCATATTGGTCATCTCAGCCATGGCTGACTGGATGCCATTACTTGCAGTGACCACGTTGCTGTTGAGGGTACGCAACTCCGCGAGGATGCCCTGTAAGCTGGTATTGATGGTGACCATGTCGGCATGCCTTTCCTCACGCTCTGTAACGAGCTGAGCCTCATAAGAGTCCCTTTGTTGGGTCCATAATTGAAGCAGGGCACTCTGCCTCCCCTGGGAAATTGTGGGGCGGCGTAATGGTGTCCGCCGCACAATTACCCTGGCTCTTGGGCGTGCCCTGCCGCGTGGTGTCGTCCCCTCAACAGCAACAGGCCTGCTTTGCAAATCCTCAGCAGCAGAGTGAACACTGGGGACTGTAGTGTCAGTCTCCCCATGTGCATGCACAATGGATGGAGATTCACTCTGCTGCTGAGGATTTGCCAGAGAAACATTATGGAGCAGTTCCAAATTGGGACCCAGGGGGAGGTCATCCGACGTGCCCTGCATGGAGACATCATCATCTTCCTCCATTTCCTGGATCTCGTCCATGAGTGTGCTGGTCTGTAGGGACATATAAAAAAAAAAGTGTAAGTTGGCGTCCAAATTTGGGATTCCCACAGTTTAACACATTCTTAAGCACTTGGTAGTATTTATGGTAATAAATTAACTTACCGGAAATCTCGGATCTGGGCTCCTATGCTGTACGGACCTGGTAGGCATAACCAAACTGGGGGGTGAGTTTACCCTTGCTGAGGGATCATGCTGGGCTGAAGAAGAGAAAAACAAACCACGTAAACACACACATAACCATTTTTGGGATAGGTAATCAAATAAACCTCTATTTGTAATATTAAGCAACTCTAGAGCAATGGGGACATTTGTTAAAAGACACGCAAGTTTAGATAGGTGCAATGCCTCGAGAAAACTGCTAACTGACCTCAGTTCTAAGTCAGGAAGTGTACCCAGTCAGCATACAACTTGCAACGCACATTTTTGGATTTAGCCTAACATTCGCTAGGTCCGGGGTACTCAAACAATTGTTGTAAAGGTCCATTTAAAGGTATGTGGTGAGAGGTGAATGTCTGGCCATGGGGCTGACGCAGGGGGTGTCTAGTTAGAAATAAACACACTGGTGGAGGGGCTTGAGATTTCAAAGTGCAAACTAATAAAGGCTGCTTGCCCTTGCTGGGCTGGATGGGGCAGAGCTGAGGGGACAGGGATTGGATGGCTAAAGGGGGGAGTTCACGAATTGATGGTGATGGGATGGATGGAGCAAATCTGTTACAAATGTATGGGGCTTATGTGGGGGGGGGGGCCGGCATGGGGGGACTGTGGCAGATGGGGCAGAGCAGGGGCAGCGGGACACGATTGTGCCAAGAGAAAGAGGTACCAAGTTACTGTGTACCTTGCAATGCCACTTCCTGTGCAGTACTTCATATTGCAATGCTATGTTTCAGGGAGCCATGACATTGGGCAGGAGAACAACCACTACATCGCCGATCAAGGGGGCAGCTCTGAGCACGTCAACACAGAAGTAACTGAGTGCAGGGCTGTCTGGCCAGGGGTCCTGGAATCTGGTGCCAAGGTCCGCATTGGTACCCCGGCCCGCCAGTTGAGTCTCACTGCTGTAGGTCAGATATGTTTGGGGGTGGGTAATTAAATTGTTAACTCAAACACAACTCACACAACAAATAGGCAACCCATCCATAATGATGTGTGTTTTGTGATTGATTCAAAATATATCACTTTTATGGAGAAACTTCATGACTTTACCAATACAATTTGAAATTTGATCTTTGCCATAATGGATGTGGGCCTAAATGTGTGATTCACAGGGACCAAAAGAGGACACAAACAGGCACAGTAGTGCGAGGCCAAGCAAGGCAAACCATAGGGGCATCCCGTTATCTTGTTACTAGTGAACTTTAGATTATTTAGCAAACAGGCAAACATGCAGATTTAAGAGTACTCACCGTGGGTACGGGTCGGTGAGTCTGTGTCCCTTAGACCAGCATGTCCACCGACCGCGACCGGATGGAGAAGTCCCAGCACAATCTCCTCAGCAGGGGTAAACTCCAATTTAGAAGGAAAGCCACCTCCAGTTTTCAGGCTGAAAAGAGAAAATTGTTTGGGACTCAGAAAAGGTGCATACAGTACATCCTAAACATTATATTTGGAGAAAACATTTATTTACCTGTAATTATGCCTTTTAATTTCTTTTTGCCGTACAGCATACTTCAGATCAGAGATTTTCTTCTGAATTTGGGACACATCTTTCCTCTCTTCCCCCGCTGCATTTACTTGTCGTAGGATGGTTTCAAACAATTCCATCTTGCGCTGCTTTGTGGTGTGTTTTGATTTGCTCCCATAGAGCTCGTCATAGTATAATGTAAGGCCACTAGCCAATGCCATATTTTGGTCATGGGAGAATCTCCCACTCAACTGGCCGCGGCGCAATGTGCGGCCAGATGGTTGGCTTGGCTGCTCCTCCATGTGTGCAGACACATGTGGTGACATTATGGCCTGGGGCTGGGTAGGGGAATGGCCGGATTGGTGGCTTCCCAATGACTGGACTGGACTGGCCAAGGGACTGGGTGTTCTGGCGTGGCTGGCCACCGAACTTCCAGGTGTAGATGTGGTCATGGTTGAAATTCTGGGCCCTCTTGGGGGGCTATGTTCCCGGCTGGTGCCAGGTCGGGGGCTCTGTTCCCGGCTGGTGCCAGGTCGGGGGCTTCTGGCCCTGGATGGGGTTCTTCGGGCCCTGTAGGGGCTTCTGGCCCTGGATGGGGTTCGGCGGGCCCTGTAGGGGCTTCTGGCCCTGGATGGGGTTCGGCGGGCCCTGTAGGGGCTTCTGGCCCTGGATGGGGTTCGGCGGCCTCTGGCTGGGCTTCTGGCCCTGGATGGGGTTCGGCGGCCTCTGGCTGGGCTTCTGGCCCTGGATGGGGTTCGGCGGCCTCTGGCTGGGCTTCTGGCCCTGGATGGGGTTCGGCGGCCTCTGGCTGGGCTTCTGGCCCTGGATGGGGTTCGGCGGGCCCTGGCTGGGCTTCTGGCCCTGGATGGGGTTCGGCGGCCTCTGGCTGGGCTTCTGGCCCTGGATGGGGTTCGGCGGCCTCTGGCTGGGCTTCTGGCCCTGGATGGGGTTCGGCGGCCTCTGGCTGGGCTTCTGGCCCTGGATGGGGTTCGGCGGGCCCTGGCTGGGCTTCTGGCCCTGGATGGGGTTCGGCGGCCTCTGGCTGGGCTTCTGGCCCTGGATGGGGTTCGGCGGCCTCTGGCTGGGCTTCTGGCCCTGGATGGGGTTCGGCGGCCTCTGGCTGGGCTTCTGGCCCTGGATGGGGTTCGGCGGCCTCTGGCTGGGCTTCTGGCCCTGGATGGGGTTCGGCGGCCTCTGGCTGGGCTTCTGGCCCTGGATGGGGTTCGGCGGGCCCTGGATGGGCTTCTGGCCCTGGATGGGGTTTGGGCCCTGCTGCGGGGCCTGGGTTGCCGAACTGCCCTACTTGAACCCATGGCCGGTGTGGGCTCCCTTGTGCGGCCTCTTCTGGGGGCAGAGGTGGTGGGTGCTGCAGTTGGCTGCTTTTTGGCTGCAGGGGCACGTGGCTTGGGGCCCCTTTTTTGGGTTCCTGAGGATCCAGTGTCCCTTGGTGGGGCAGAGGTAGTAGTCTTGCCTCTCAGCTTTCTCCTACCTTGCTGGGACCTTGTTGTTGGGCCCTCCGCGGTCTTGCTTTGCTGGGGTCGCTTGGTCATAGGCTTTTTAGGTGCCATCTTACACAAATGCTCAAAGAGAATGAGCTTTGGGTGCAGGGACCTTTAAATAATGAGCCCAGCGTGTGACGCCTATGCGCACGACTACGCGCTCGTACGAACGTACGTTCAAGCGGAACCAGGAAACCGCTGGGGTTTCACTTATCTGCTGCCTTGAAGAAGCATAAAGATGGCGCCCACTATCTTCACCCGTCAACAGGAAGAGATCCTCATGCTGGTAAGTGGCTGCCTGTGCATTTTAATCTAATAGTCAATGATGGCCTAAATGTAAATGATGCGTTTGGAACTAGTTTGGGGTCTCTTAATGTTTAATCACTGGCTCCTCACACTTCATCCTCAAGGGCCGAGCCTGGCCACGTTTTCACCTGTCTATGCTGATGTCCTAATTCGGCCAATTGCTCCGGCTTAGCAACAGTTAATTAACCTGTGGAGTAGCGGGGCTAGCTGGCAAACCTGGCGTGTCTCGGACCTTGATGCGGATGTTTGAGGAACACTGTTTTCCTAAGCCATAAAAACAAAACGGGAAGCCACACACGTGGTCCAAAAGCCTAAGCATTAGCCTACATCTTGGATGTTTAAACCATCCTAACATGCCATAGATGCAGGTGGCCTGATTCTTGATGTTGGCTATTATCTGTATGTACATGGTGTGTGATAAATATAACATAAGACCAGACTCTCATTCACAGTCAACGTCCTCTTTAAGGCACTCCCCAAAAATGGCTGCCACTCTAAATGTGTGTGTTAATGACATGAAATTCTCAACTTGTGATGCAAAACATATGGGTGTGTGTGTAAAAGTAAAATCTCTGTGTCCATTATGTTTTTCAGATCATGCTTCAGCGCCGGTATGACTTCGCGCCCAATGTGTGCGAGAAAAGGGACATCGCCCGGGAGATCATCGCCGAGATACACCGTGTCACCAGCACCACCTTCACTCACACCCAGATAATGCAGCATTGGTCGGACCTGAAACGTCTGCACATGCCCCGGGTGCGGAGGTTTTTTGGAATCCATTTCCCAAGTAAGTAACAAGCAATTGCATGGTATCTGTTCCAAATGTATAAGTTAGGCCTTTATTTATAATGACTTTTCTTTGGTAGTGTTGGAAATGGATTTCAGAATTCGCCGCACCCGGAGGCGTACAGGCCGACCAGTGCTGCATGAGTCTGCATCTGTGAGTGAAGGTGGTGGATCTCCCGGGCGACGGACCTACCCCTCCTCTGTGGCCTCCTCAGACCAGCCCCTGGACCTTACCACAGAGGAGGGGCACAACCGCGTGGGCGTGGAGTCATACCTGGCCAGGCATGGGGAAGGCTCTGGTATGTCACTCTTCATGTATAGGCACAAAGATATACATGGCAGGCCAAAAACTAAGTTATCCTTTATTATGTATTTGTAGAAGCTTCTGGTGCGGGTGAAATAGTGGAGGAGGAGGCAGCAGAGATGCTGGAAGTCGATCCTGGCGAAGGTGAGTGATGTCAGCCAGACTGGGAGCCAGATATGTTGGGACTAGTGACTCTATACAAGTACTAACCAAATGTCACATGTTTCTCCAGGGACTTCTTCACAGCATAGCCAGGACCAAGGGCAGCCTGTTGGCCCCAACCAGCCATCTGTCGGCCACCAACTCCGTAAGTCTCCATGCCATTATTCATATTAATGTTTGGTTAGCTAATAACACACACATAACTAAAGGCGTAGCCAATGTGTAGTTCACACTTTCATGTGAGCACTTCGTTAGCTTAAAGAGGACCCTAACTTGTATTAAGAACCTAAGAATTAGCCAACACACTGTACCTACAGATTAGAAACATGGAAAAACACCCTTCAGCCATCTAATGCATGTTATTAGACTGAAAAAAAACAATATTGCGGAATATGGAATGCGCAATATTTACAGGCAGCATGGGATACAGATAGAAAAAAGTAAGGTGCTGCCATGCATTGTGGGACTGATGACCTTTCCCTCAACCCAGCTATGCTCTGGATTCCCAACGCACCACTGTAAGCTACTCCCCTGTACTTTATCCAACTCTCCACTCCTCATTAAGTGTTATGCTTCAGAGTCCAGATGGCGGCGCTGTAATCCAAAAACCTCCAAAATGTACTTTGATCTGGTGCAGAATCATTTGGGAATAGTTATTGGTTTTCATTAAATAATGTTGAAGGTCCGGTGTCAGGAGTTTAAAGACTTACCTGTGGGAAATGCATTAACTTTATCCCTTGGAAGAATGACATATGTCATGCCTTTACATGTATTTGATTAACCCCAAATCTATTTCCAGCATACAAACCGGTCTGGGACTCCTATTTATGTTTTTTTCTCTATTGCTTACAGGGATTATCCCAAAAACCGTGCATGAAAAAAAAAAAGAATCAAGGAGTTGGTGGCCGAGCTGCTGGCCATACAGGCGACGTTGGGGCCAACAGATGAAGAAGAGGAGGATGATTAGTGCCCTTGGTCCTGGCTACTTTTGTTAACTCGTTTAACATGGTTTTATGTATTTCAAAATTTTTAATGTTTTTTAAAAAAATTAATCATTTTACTATGTTTGGAAAAACAAAAAAAAAATTTTACAAGGTTTTTAAAACAAAACAAAAAAATGTTACTATGTTTGGAAAAAAAACCAAAAAAATTTTACTATGTTTGGAAAAAAAAAAAAAAACTTTTACAAGGTTTTTAAAAAAAATAAAAAAAATGTTCCTATGTTTGGAAAAAAATTAAAAAAAATTTTACTATGTTTGGAAATAAAAAATATAAAACATTTTACTATGTTTGGCCAAAAAAAAAAAAAAAATTTACTATGTTTGAAAATAGCCCAAAAAAAAAAATAACTAAATAATTAAAATAAATTATATTTGAAGCCTTCATAAATGTGTCTTTTATAATATGCGCACCCAAAAACAATTACACAAAACAGAAAAAACACGCTTATAAACATATAGACATATGTACATTATGTGGTTTGGGTAAGTTTTAGGGTCGTCAACATGAAGAAGGATGCAGGCGCTAAGGGGTTTAGGTAAGTTTGAGGGACCCAGAAAGGAAGTTGGATGCAAGCGCTAAGGGGTTTAGGTAAGTTTGAGGGACCGAGAAATGAAGTTGGATGCAGGCGCTAAGGGGTTTAGGTAAGTTTGAGGGACCGAGAAATGAAGAAGGATGCAAGCGCTAAGGGGTTTAGGTAAGTTTGAGGGGCCGAGAAATGAAGTTGGATGCAGGCGCTAAGAGGTTTAGGTAAGTTTGAGGGACCGAGAAATGAAGTTGGATGCAGGCGCTAAGAGGTTTAGGTAAGTTTGAGGGACCGAGAAATGAAGTTGGATGCAGCCGCTAAGAGGTTTAGGTAAGTTTGAGGGACCGAGAAATGAAGTTGGATGCAGGCGCTAAGGGGTTTAGGTAAGTTTTAGAGACCGAGAAATGAAGTTGGATGCAGGCGCTAAGAGGTTTAGGTAAGTTTGAGGGACCGAGAAATGAAGTTGGATGCAGCCGCTAAGAGGTTTAGGTAAGTTTGAGGGACCGAGAAATGAAGTTGGATGCAGGCGCTAAGGGGTTTAGGTAAGTTTTAGAGACCGAGAAATGAAGTTGGATGCAGCCGCTAAGAGGTTTAGGTAAGTTTGAGGGACCGAGAAATGAAGTTGGATGCAGGCGCTAAGGGGTTTAGGTAAGTTTTAGAGACCGAGAAATGAAGTTGGATGCAGGCGCTAAGAGGTTTAGGTAAGTTTGAGGGACCGAGAAATGAAGTTGGATGCAGCCGCTAAGAGGTTTAGGTAAGTTTGAGGGACCGAGAAATGAAGTTGGATGCAGGCGCTAAGGGGTTTAGGTAAGTTTTAGAGACCGAGAAATGAAGTTGGATGCAGGCGCTAAGAGGTTTAGGTAAGTTTGAGGGACCGAGAAATGAAGTTGGATGCAGGCGCTAAGGGGTTTAGGTAAGTTTTAGAGACCGAGAAATGAAGTTGGATGCAGGCGCTAAGAGGTTTAGGTAAGTTTGAGGGACCGAGAAATGAAGTTGGATGCAGGCGCTAAGAGGTTTAGGTAAGTTTGAGGGACCGAGAAATGAAGTTGGATGCAGCCGCTAAGAGGTTTAGGTAAGTTTGAGGGACCGAGAAATGAAGTTGGATGCAGGCGCTAAGGGGTTTAGGTAAGTTTTAGAGACCGAGAAATGAAGTTGGATGCAGGCGCTAAGAGGTTTAGGTAAGTTTGAGGGACCGAGAAATGAAGTTGGATGCAGCCGCTAAGAGGTTTAGGTAAGTTTGAGGGACCGAGAAATGAAGTTGGATGCAGGCGCTAAGGGGTTTAGGTAAGTTTCTGGTTGAGGGTGCGCATGCGCAAGATCTTATAAACATACGAACGAACGAATCTAAGAGGCCAAAAACCAATGAAAACCAGAGGCAAACGCAAGTAATTGGAAGAGGTGGACGATGGAAGCAGCCGAAAAAACAGGCTGCCGCCGCAACAGGTGAGCACATGAACGTGTTTTTTACGATTGCCAACTGACTGAGGCAAGTTCGGGAGATATCATACGAACGGACGTATCTTTTAGGATAGAAACGTATTTGCTTATTGAATCACTCGCAAGTTCATACGAACGCACGAGCGGACGTGAAAAATAGGATGATCGTGAGCCAAATCCAAGCTGTTACATGTTTCTTTGAATCAACCCAATAGTTTTGGTTAGGACCAGTTGAGCAATTTTTCTGGTAGTGGAATACAGAAAACACAGAGTGCTGGAGGACTGGGTAGTCGGGAACAGAGATGAAACCAGAAGCAAGGACTAGGCCATGCAGCAAACACCGCGGACCTGTGGAGGAAGCTATTGGTGAGACTGGGGCCTCTGGGACCTCTGGGCAGCTACTGAGATTAAATTGCTGAAGATAGAGTTGGTCATTGATAAAGATTCGGAACCTTCCTTAAAGTGGATCAAAACCCAGGATTTTGACTATCCTGGGTTTTGGTTCTTGCCCCTGGTGCAACCTGAACGGGGATGCCCCGCTATGTGAAACCCCCAGGTTGCACGAACAGACTCATCTCTTCATGGTCCTATGGGGCATGCGCAACCTCTCATCCAATCAGCACGCTCGGATCTGCTCTCGTCCCTTCTTCTGAGGCCACATCCCCCGCTTCCCCCTAGTGTGCCTGCGGCGGCCATTCACAGCTGCCTAGCGCGGGCACGCGCCCTGCTAGAGGGAAAGTGGGGATGCGGCCGCTGCTAGCACATGTGCCGTTGGACCGGGGAAGAAGGTGAGTTTATGGGTGATCTAGGGGGGGGCTCACACAGCGGGGCATCCCGATTTTGGATGCCCAGGGGGGAGGGAATCAATCAACCTGCGACATCTTATAGATTCCTTGGCCGATCTCCATAGATTTTGGTCCACTTTAAGAGACTGAGTGCCTGAATCCTTTTACTACAGTATAATTATTTGAAATCAACGATGAAGCAATCCCACCAAAATTATTCGGACTCACCAAATTGCAGCAATGTGGGTTCGGGAGACAGCTTCACCTTGTCTGTGTGTGTCGAGTGAGAGCTTACCCCAATCAGACAGCATAAACTCGACTGAAGAGGTCAGTCTAACAGTTCTTGCTGAGCTTTATTTTACATTTTATCCTACAGCAGGTAAAAGGCTGTTCTTTTCCGGAGAGAAGCAGCATATATGTGCTCACATTAAAATTCAACAAAGAAAGTGGCTGAATAGAAGAGGAAGGGAATAGAAGAAATGTAACATAGGTGGTGGGACATGACAAACACAGATACAAAAGCTGGTTTTGATGCAATTCAGGTCCTGACATATGTCACAGACAGTCTTTGCACTTACAGTGGTGCAAACACATCCTTGTAGATTCTTAGGGAATTCTATTAAATGTTAGTTTTTATGGATTCCGATACCAAGTTTTTCCGTATTGACAGCTGGAGTCTGTCACGATAAACTTACCTCCTGTCCGGTCCCTGTGGTGTCTGCGGGCGGCGCAGGTTCGGGAGGCCAGCAGAGACTCCTTCCGCCTGGCAGCTGGCTCGAGCAGCGCCTGTTCGAGCAGCGCCAAGCGCACCCGCCTCTTCCTCTCCTCGCTGCTTCCGTGCTCGTGTACAGCTTTCTTATGCCCTCTGGAGGCGGAGTTAAATGGCCAATGAGCCCTAATATTTCTGGTGGGCATAATGCCCTAATGATGTATTGGGCAAATAGGCCCACAGGCTGTTAGCTGGACCAATTAGCCCGAATGCCCCCCCCCCCCCCGGCCAATCCCGTTAGTTCCCATCTATTAAAGGTTTTCCCTCCACACTGTCTCATTGCCCATGATAGCATGCTGCTGGGTGTCATAGTACCTGTGATTCTTGTTCATTTCCGTTGCAGACCTTGAGGCTGATTTATTAATAGTGCCAGGTAGCGACAGTTGAGCGACTGTAGCGGTATTTTCACAGCGCCCGCTAGTAGCCGCTGTGCTTGGCCGTTGTTCGGTTGTTGATAGCGACTCAGTCGGTGTGCAGTAATGTTGAATACGGGGTGATGAGTCGCTATTTGACAGGTTCCGTGCTGTATGGGAGCGCATGATGGCCATAGCGACCGGCTCCCACCATATTCATTAACAAATCACGCTAAAAAAATTCTCGCGCTGTGAAATGCATGTTTAAACCCCAGAGCGTTGGCGGCGATGGGTTAAAAGTAGTTTTTTAATCCCCAAACCCAAAAGAACAAGTTTATAAAAACATTTTGTAATATGAATACATTAATATCCGACCTGTAATATCAATTCTGCACAAATTTTTTTTTTTTTTTTTTTTTTACCTTAAAAAAAATATCTAACATTTCAGAAGTGGTCACAGAAATTTTCACATTAAAAAAAAAAATAAATAAATAAATTATTAACAATTAATTATGAATATTTAAAGATTGTTCCATTGAAATGCATTGGAGAGCGCCAGGTAGCGAGAGGTCATACCTGTCGCTGTTCAAGGTCGCTCGCTGGCGCTGTGGGCTGAGGCTGGAATAATGATGAATGAGTCGCTATCTGGTGCTATCTCAGTCGCTAAGCAGGATCGGCTTGATAAATGTGTGATTGTGGTGGGGAGCCGGCGTTCTCGTGGCGGTGACCGTCATTACCGTTCGCTCGCCAGTCGCTACCTGGCGCTATGCCTTGTTAAATAAGGGCCCTTGTCTTGCTTGACCACTTCATGACTGCCGCCTGGACCGACGCCTGCATGTACCCTGACCACAAACCCGTCTCATCCCTTGTGCTGTGTACCTGTGACCTCCTGGCTTGACCCATGGCTTGACCTTCGACTCTTCTCTTGTCTCTCCCTTTGATGCCGCGCTTAGTAAGGACTGATTACCTGTGTATGACCCCGGCTTACCCGATGTCGCCCAGTCTTGCCGCAGCACAGCACCTACTGTTCTGAACTAATGGGGCTCTAGAGCTGTCCAATAATGATCCCAGATGGATAGCCACACACACGCAACCTATTTAAAATAAACATTTTATTGGTTAGATTAAATTAGATTGCCTGATGCAAGATAAATGCATATATTACAAAACAAAACCTACATAAAAGACAATTGATAAAAAACGTAATGATTAATACATCACCAGAAAGTCAAATGGGCCCCATCTACCCGATAGGTGATCGATGTGGGTGGATGGGGCCTATTTGACATTCTGGTGATGTATTTATCATTACTGTGGTTGCCCTGTGTGTTACCTTAACGGCAAATGCTCTCTTTTGCACTCAGCACTTTCATTCAGTCCGGGTCCCCCCCGGCTTCTGTTATTCTTTGGCACATGCACTCTGCACTTTTAATTAAATTTATTACAATATAGTTGTTCTTTCGCTGTCTTCTCTAGTTGCACGTTGTTTTTACATATCTTCATGCCTCCTGTGCACCATTCAGCACATTGCACTTTACACTCAATTTGATTGGGCGCCAATATTCCTTGCGTTTTGCCGTTCATGTTGCATTCTGGGTACCATAAGATATTGATTTATTTCATTGTAACATTGTGATTAGCCCCTTACATTCCTCCTTCCCCACTCAGGTCATTGTTACATGTTTTTTTATCAATTGTCTTTGATGTAGGTTTTGTTTTGTAATGTAAGTATTTATCTTGCATCAGGCAATCTAATTTAATCTAACCAATAAAAAGTTTATTTTAAATTGGTTGAGCGTGTGCGGTTATCCATCTGGGATCATTATGGGACAGCTCTAGAGCCCCATTAGTTCAGAACAGTAGTTGCCTTATCTATCCCAAGTGCCTGCACCCCCATTATCATAGGCAGTGTATATCCGCTTTTCCATTGCACTCAGCACAGCACCTGACACAAGAAATTACCCATCACTCCTTGCAGTAGGTGGGGCTATGCAAATAGCCTCTTTACATCTCTGAGCCATCCATGCCACTCAGAGAAAGTTTCCGCACTCCAGTGGGAAAGGGTGCTCGATCCGGGGTAGTCCCAAGCCCCAGTAATCCAAATGACAGAAAGAAGGGTGGATCTGCACTTCCTTAAAAATAGATTCTTTATTCCAAAAAATGTTAAAATCATCAGTGTCTCCAGACAGAATCTATGATTAAGGGCTGCTGAAGGACCCGAAACGCGTCAGAGGGCCCCACTTCTCTTCTCTGCCCGAATCTATACTGATTTTACCTGGCTTTGGATGTCTTGATTTGGTCTGGAGACACTGATGATTTTAACATTTTTTGGAATAAAGAATCTATTTTTAAGGAAGTGCGGATTCACCCTTCTTTCTGTCATGCCACTCAGAGGCTGCTAAGCAATACCAAGGATTGGCTCTCAGCACTAGGCCGGATGTATTTGGCTGTGTGGGGGGGTGGGACTTGGTGAGTACCAAAATAGAGTCGGACATTGTGAGATTGAGAAAGGGAGGTCTCCATGACTGGACTAGAGCTCCATGTTATCTCCCGCTGTTCTCCCAGCTCCACTCAATAAAAAACACTGCACAACGTATAAATCTTTGGAATGATTTAATCGGCCACAGCTGAACAAATAAATACAAGACAACACAAAATCTCCGAACCCCATAATCGAGTCTGAGTGGCAACCAACCAAACTAAGCCTGCGAGATTGACGAGGAGGAAATCCTTGATGCACATGAATAAACGGAAGCCATTATTCTTAAGCTCAGCCGCCCTCTCCGTTAGGCTCAGAGCTCACCGGGCTAACCGCCAACCCCAAACTGTAGCCATCCTCGTCCCTACGCTGGCCATCCTGGCTCGTTTTCCCGGTCGAAAAACAGCCGCATTTCTACGCCTCAGTACTCATCCAACCTGACCCGAAAGTGAGGAGACCGCCCACCGGCTGTGACGAAATTAATCCTAAACAGTAAATATCAATACATACAAAAGTCACATACAACTCACCCAGTCATTTAACATAATACTATACAATCATTGTCACATTTTTTTATTTCCTTATATCTTTTTACTTTTTTCTTTTTTATAAAAATTATACATATATATGTTTTCTTTATTTTTATTTTTTTTTTAACAGAATGATCAAAAGAACTATATTGCCAAAGCCTCAACCTTCAAGTTTATTTATTTTTTATTATTTATTAATTTATCTTAATATACAACTATTACACCCCACACAGAACCATACATAACCCTGCTGTCAAAGCAAAATCACGGGGAGGGTGATTTATTTATATAAAGAACGGGCCTACCAGCTCAGACCCAAGGTCCACCCATTTAGCCGCTCAACAGAACCATCAAAGAGAATATTAAATTTATAACACAATTTTATTCACTATTGGCCTATAGGGTGATTTATTAATATCGACATGTAGCGACAGTTGAGCGGCTGTAGCGGTATTTTCACAGCGCCCGCTAGTAGTCGCTGTGCTTGGCCGTTGTTCGGTTGTTGACAGCGACTCAGTCGGTGTGCAGTAATGTTGAATACAAGGTGACTAGTCGCTATTTGACAGGTTCCGCGATACATGATAGCGACTGGTCAGAGCGACCGGCTCCATATTCATCAAAAAATCAGGCTCAAAAAATTCAAGCGCTGTGAAATGCATGTTTAAACCTCAGAGCGCTGGAGGCGATGTGTTAAAAGTAATTTTTTAACCCCCAAACCACCATATTTTTGGAAACCAAAAAAAAAAAAGTTTTTTAAATAATTTAGTAATATGAATACAATAATATCAGACCTGTAATATCAATTCTGCACACATTTTTTTTTCCCTTAAAAAATTATCTAAAATGGCAGAAGTGGTCACAGAATTTTTCACATTTAAAAAAACAAAACAAAAACATTAATAACAATTAATTATTAATATTTAAAGATTGTTCCATTGAAATGCATTGGAGAGCGCCAGGTAGCGAGAGGTCATACCTGTCGCTGTTCAAGGTCGGACGCTGGCGCTGTGGGCTGAGGCTGGAATAATGAGGAATGAGTGGCTATATGGCGCTATCTCAGTCGCTAAGCAGGATTGGCTTGATAAATGTGTGATTGTGGTGGGGAGCCGGCGTTCTCGTGGCGGGGCCCGTCATTACCGGCCGCTCACCAGTCGCTACCTGTCGCTATTCCTTCATAAATAAGGGCCTAAATTAACCCAATACAGGGGACGTTGGGGGGGTCCTGCTCCGTCCAGCGCCGGGAGGATGATGGGGTCAAAGAGGAAGAGTGAGGGACTTCCTGAACTCTTATAGTTACTCTCCTCCTCCCTACCCACAATCCTCCCCGGCTGACTGGCCCAGCTCCTGATAGGAGCTCAGCCAGTCATGTGGGCGCCTCTCTTAAGAGGCCGGCGCTTTCTTTATCACAGACACAAGGAAGCCCAACAGCAATGGTGACATGTTAGGACCAGGGCTGTGTTGTATACTATATAATATGGAAGCACATATGCTGTATAGCTGCATATATTGTACCCATACCATAGTACACTGATGCATCTGATGTATACTAATGGAATGAGTACAGAGCCCTGAAAAGCAGATTATTTTTCAGGATTACACAGCGACCATCTTCCTTAGACAGCGCTGGACAGACCAAAGGCTTGTCTTCGAGGGAAACAAGAGCTTAAGTTTGGACGGCCGTCTGGTGGAATTGCTGTGGGTTCCTGACACCTTCATTGTGGACTCAAAAAAGTCCTTTCTGCATGACATCACCGTGGAGAACCGCCTGATACGGATTTACCCAAATGGAACAGTTCTTTATGCTTTAAGGTAGGCTTCCGACATTTGTGTATAATGAGGATAGTGCAATAATATGAAGGCAATAAAAAAAAAGGCATTTGTCTGAGTTAAACCAGACATTCACCCTGAATCAGAGCCTATCTTATATGTTTCCCCACACCCTGTACATACAGATTGCTCACATTAATCCGGACCTTCACCCTGAATCAGAGCCTATCTTATTTGTTTCCCCCACCCTGTACATACAGATTGCTCACATTAATCCGGACCTTCACTCTGAATAAGAGTCTATCTTATATGTTTCCCCACACCCTGTACATACAGATTGCTCACATTAATCCGGACCTTCACCCTGAATCAGAGCCTATCTTATTTGTTTCCCCCACCCTGTACATACAGATTGCTCACATTAATCCGGACCTTCACCCTGAATAAGAGTCTATATTATATGTTTCCCACACCCTGTACATACAGATTACTCACATTAATCCGGACCTTCACCCTGAATCAGAGCCTATCTTATTTGTTTCCCCCACCCTGTACATACAGATTGCTCACATTAATCCGGACCTTCACCCTGAATAAGAGCCTATCTTATATGTTTCCCCCACCCTGTACATACAGATTGCTCACATTAATCCGGACCTTCATCCTGAATCAGAGCCTATCTTATATGTTTTCCCCACCCTGTACATACAGATTGCTCACATTAATCCGGATCTTCACCCTGAATAAGAGCCTATCTTATTTGTTTCCCCCACCCTGTACATACAGATTGCTCACATTAATCCGGAGCTTCACCCTAAATAAGAGCCTATCTTATATGTTTCCCCCACCCTGTACATACAGATTGCTCACATTAATCCGGACCTTCACCCTGAATCAGAGCCTATCTTATATGTTTCCCCCACCCTGTACATACAGATTGCTCACATTAATCCGGACCTTCACCCTGAATCAGAGCCTATCTTATATGTTTCCCCCACCCTTTACATAGAGATTGCTCACATTAATCCGGACCTTCACCCTGAATAAGAGCATATCTTATATGTCCCGCCCCGTACATACAGATTGCTGACATTAATCCGGACCCTCATCCTGAATAAGAGCCTATCTTATATGTTTCCCACACCCTGTACATACAGATTGCTCACATTAAAAATCATCCTACCTGCATCTACTGCATGTTATGAGCCTTTTAACATCCAAGATGTCGCCCCTTGGAGTTTTAGGCTGCCCGCAGACAGGAAGTGTCTTCTGACATCTTACAGAGAGGGACAGCAAAAGAAAAGTGTTCCAGGGCGGATCGGAAAGAAAAATGATTTCTAGGTTGAAATATAAAGAAAAGTGGGCGCACAAACTTAAATAAAGAAAAGTGTGCAAACTTGAGCAGAACATCTATACACAAAACCACACGGAGGCTACCACACAGCCCCCAACACCCAAGTAACAATCTGCACTACTTCACAATTACACAAATATAATTCTTTATTGAGGCATATGTATTACTACAATGAATTAAAAACCCTTAAAAACTCATAATGCATGAACATTCCACCAGGGGGCACTGATGGCACAACATAAGGCTCATATCTAAGATGTGTATCCCAGGGTGTAAATGATTGGATCTCATATGTCCCAAATAAGTATAAAGTGCAACATATACAGACATACAATAGCTATCAAATATTCTAAAGTGTTCAGCGTGCCTAAAGTGCAATATCAAGGTACAAAAATACCTATGTGCTAAAAATAAATGCAAAAAAAGAGGGACACAGTGGGATCACAAGAGAGACAACAAACACATATTAGGATCTTACGTGCACAATGGGCCAGCAGCACCCCTCCCCCGTCCTACGCGTTACGTGATGACATCATCACTTCCTCAGGGCTAGTTCAATGATTTCTAGTTCTACACCCTAAAAAGGGAGTATCGGCAGGGGTTTTGGCCAAATGTATTTTACAAATTCAATGTGCTTTGGTCCACTTTAGGTAGAATTGCCAACATATGTGTCAAATTTAAAGTGGACCCCATCCTTTAATTCTCGGCACTGCTGCTCATTACTGGGAGGGGGGTAGGGTCCTAATTGGTAATGTTGTCCCACATATAGTTACCCTGCAAGCCCCATCACTGGAGCCCTGATACTTACCTCTTCCTGGATCCCATCATACAGCATCACCGCCAGCATCCACGCATTGATGTTCATTCCCACCAATAAAACGTGATTGGCTGCTGATGGTCTTGAGGGACAGGTACCGGAAGGGAAGCAAGGATGAGGATATTTTCCAGGCTCCTGGGACCACTGCCCAGGCACAAGCAGGAGCAGTTTTATGGGTTTTTAGTGATCCCGGGTATAGGATTCCTGGTAGGCTGCTTGGGGGCCTGGTGGGCTGCTGCTTATTACACCCACGTCAAATTCCTGCCTCCCTTGTCTACCTCCCAGCAACTTGTACCCGACCACACTGCACCCTCCCAGCTCCCAATGCTACAACCTTAAAATCATACCCACGCTATAATGTTAACGCTTCAGTACCTTCAAATTGGCCATACACTGTACACCCTCCTGTTGATGATCCATCCCTGCAATTATATTTGTAGCGGGCGTGTGCCTGGCCAATGGCAGACGAGGAGGGTTCTTGGACCTAGGGTAGGGCGACTCAGGTTGGTGTGGCATGTGTAGGGTGGAGGTGCACTTACTGATTCAGCCGTCGCTGGTCTCCAAACATGACAAGTCTTGATGCAAACCACAGGGTCTTTATTTGGGGACTTCCATCAACAAACATTATAATCCAGTACAAGCCATATCCATTGGTTACAGCAAACAGTCTCTACAGCTTCCAGTACAATCCATGGGCTCTTTCCCTCACTGTTGCTCAGCTCCTCCACTACATTAACACTTCCCCTCTGTAGCTTGGAACTCTAGAAGGGTTGGGTTCTCCCTTATATAACCTCTGAAATGTTGTCTTACCCAACTATGTTGCTAGGCCCAACCAATGGCAGGGCAGGCCACCTGGCCGAGTCTCTATTTATTTATTTTAAGGGATACGCTGGACTAATTAACATTATCTAAGTTTATTCCTTAGGCAACACTGCCATCATGTGGATTCGTGACGCAATGGTACCTAAGTTCTGTATTTAACTATTATGTTTCCTAAGTGTAGTGTTGACCATGGTATCCATACATCACATCTTGCCTCAGCCTTATAATGGTAATCAGAGCCTGGTGAGAAAACTTTTTTAGGAGACAAAATTGCCATTCACTTTCATTGTCTACCTTGGAGCTGATTCAGAGCCAAGTGAAAATTTACACCCGGTAGACAATGAAAGTGAATGGCAGTTTCCTCTCCTAAAAAAGAAGGGAGTGTTCTCACCAGGCTCAGAATTGACCCCTTAGTGGGGGTTTTATGTGCTACTCATGGGCTGGCATGTCAAATCCTGGGCTGCTTTTTGGCCCCAGTCCTCCACTGTAGACGTTTCCGGGTGATGGGTGAATGTCCAGTGTTCCAGTGAGATTTAATCTGCTGCTTTTCCCTGCAGTATTCAAGGTGATTTATTTCATTACAGGATAACCACCACTGTAGCGTGCAGCATGGATCTAACCAAATATCCCATGGACAAGCAAACCTGCACCCTGCAACTTGAAAGCTGTAAGTACATACTTACCTATTATTAACAGTAATACATTTACATATAAAATAATAATACAATTGATTTAAGTCAAAACCTTGACTTGAAAATTAGTGAGAATTAGGCAAGAAGTAAATATGTTTCATACTTGTGTTTCCCTTTTTGTTTTTAAATAAACTTGTTAGTATGAGAGTCTTGCAAATATGTTATTAAATTAGGTATTTCCAGATAATTACCCCTAAGTATCATCTTCAAAGGCACCAATTGCAACAATACCACTTAAAGAGGAAAAATGGACCTCGGCGCAAGCAGGTTCTATTAGACCCTAACTCTCATATAGATTACATTTTGGATGTCGGCATCTTCCAGGTCGCTGACATCCTGCTGTTTTTTCCTTCCCCCCGGCGTCTTAGATGTCTGTGACACAGACGTTGGGGAACTTAGCTGTGCGGGGTCCCTGCTGTGCTACCCCCCCCCTCCCCATCGCTAGCTGATGGGAAATCTTGCGGTTTTTCTATGTGTCCTGTAGCCGGAGATGAGCAGCGCAGACACGAAATTCTGGAGTGCCGCAATGCATCCTGGGATTGAAGACAGAATAAAAGATGGCGCTGCCCTACAGATACCACCCGGAGGAGGATGGATGAGCGCAGAGAGAAAGGCAGAAGACAGGCCAGTTAATAGTGGACCCACGGATTCCCAGGCTGATTGATTCCCTCCCCCCGCGGCATCCAAAATCGAGATGCCCCACTGTGTGAAACCCCTGCCCCATACACTTAACTTGTTTCCCGGTCCAACGGTGTATGAGCGAGCCGTGGCCATATCCCCGCTATCCCTCTAGCAGGGCGCGTGCACGCACCAGTCATTTGAGAATGGCCGGTACCGGCACGCTCCCTGTTAGAGGGTAGCGGGGGATGCGGCCGTCAGCACGCTTGGAGCCGCTGGCCTTAGACAAAGCCTTGGACCCCGTGGCGTCAGTGGCTCCGAGCGTGCTGATTGGACGAGCGGCCGCGCATGCGCTGTAGGATCAGGAAGAGGTGAGTTGGCTTCGGCGATCTGGTGAGTTTCACACAGTGGGGCACCCCCGACCAGGGAAAAGGCCCAAAACCCAGGATAGTCAAAATGCTGGGTTTTGGTCTGCTTCAAAGTGGCAATTATTTAATCAGAGGATTAAATGGAACGATGAGTGGAGTTTGGGAAGTTTTTGAGAACTCCCGAGACTGTCCAATGTTCCTCTTTAAGCCTGGGTTTTATCTTACACAGCATGAGGAGTTAACAACAAAACCAATCATGTCTTCTTTTCAGGTTCCTAGCTTTCAGCTTGAAACAGTGTAATGAAATACACAACCTCATGCTAAAATGGAAAATGGAGATAATTCAAACGTGTTGAAAGCCATTGTCCAGGCAGGAAAATGTAAAAAGGCTAGACTAACCTTTTATCCCCTGCAGACAATCGTTCCTAGTCCGGCACTCTGACACTTACCTGATCAGCAGATCCAAGTCCCAGGCCAGCCGGATCTTCTGTTGATTCTGTAGTATTGACAATAGACCCCCCCCCCCTGCAATCTATTCTCTTCCTGTCAATATATGGGGTGTGCCAGGATTCAACATGCTTACTGCATGCAGCAAGTGTGACCTAGTCCCTGTGATGGATGGTGAGGCTCAGTCCATTGTCAATACTATGGAAGTGGTAGATGATTGGGCTGAGCGGGGCAGGGTTTAGATTTGTCTATGTAAGTGTCAGAGGGCTGGACTAGGAGCGTTTGTCTGTGGCAGGTAAATGGTTAATATAACTTGTTTTATTTACTGCCTGGATAATGAATTCAAATTCTATTTATCTTTCTCACTTCCACAAGTCACTGGCAGATCAAAGCAGGGTCTCAGGGTAAGGAGTGAACAGCAAGTTGGTAAAGGTGCACTGGATCAGATATTGGGGGAGGTCAGTAAGGGGGATATCTCTTTTTTGTTCTTTTTTTATTCCCTACACATGTCGGTATTGTCATATGGGATTTCACTCCGCTTGAAGCCCCGTAGAATGTCTGAAAAAAGGCCCAATACTTACATTTTGAGTCCCCTCTGGCAGGGATAGACTGGGGCCAAAAAATTAGCCTGCGAAGACCAAAGCTCAAAACCAGTTAATGACCAGCCCATGAGCTGCTGAGTTACGGCCCCTCATGTAGCTGACCAACAATTGCATTCATCAGCTGAGGCTATAGCATTGCAGGGGTCATGTAATCATCAGCAGGGGTGAAAATGGCACTCTTAAAGCGGATGAAAACTTGCTCTGCACAGCCCTGGAATCTAAAAGACTCCATGGTCGGCCGCTAGCCTTTTACAGCAAATCCCGCAACCCTGTGATCGACGACGGCCACATCATTGGCTTCCCTGCGTCCGCACACGTTCCCGCTCCGAACATTTCTGAATGGCTGGCCACGGGAGTGTGCTCAAGCAAAGAGCTAGGGATGCGGGCGACGTCACTGAGATCATTAAAATCTTGTTTGGGGCTCCTTAGGCAAAGCCCCCGCCTTTCTGTTAGCCCATTCATTTGACCACATAATTAAATTGTTAAAACATTTCCATGATTTATTTTGTTATTTTTTTAAAAATATTTTTTCACATTTCTCTTATACATGATTTTAAAATTTACAAAGGGCC
Source organism: Gastrophryne carolinensis (assembly GCA_027917425.1). Classification (NCBI taxonomy): domain Eukaryota; kingdom Metazoa; phylum Chordata; class Amphibia; order Anura; family Microhylidae; genus Gastrophryne; species Gastrophryne carolinensis. The sequence continues at coordinate 609,068,066 of CM051235.1, forward strand.
AGCACACCGTTTATAAAGCAAATGAACTTGTATTATCAAGCATACAAGGAGCTAAAGCCATATATACATCCATGGTGAGTGATTCAATCACAGCAAAGGATAATCCAACAGCAGTCAAAGTCCCAAAAGCCGACGTTTCAGGAAGGCCTGCTATAATTCCCGCCTGACGTCACATGACCTTTGTAAGGCCAGCGTTCCTTGTACAATGGTTGACTGTCTGCCCTGAGGAAGGGGGTTTATTGCACCCCCGAATTCTTCGGCTTTTGGGACTTTGACTGCTGTTGGATTATCCTTTGCTGTGATTGAATCACTCACCATGGATATATATATGGCTTTAGCTTCTTGTATGCTTTATAATACAAGTTCATTTGCTTTATAAACGGTGTGCTGGCCCTTTGTAAATTTTGGATTCAAAGCGGCGCCACCGCGGCCTTGGCACCCGAGGTGCTATAACCGGTAAGTGTGCACCCGCCCTTTGGACTATTTGTTATACATGATTTTAAGGAAAAAATACCAGAGAAAATTACTTTTTACAAATATATAATTTAATCTCTGTGATGTTAATTCATGCTTTCCTCCTCTCTATGAGAGACTGTGTAGACATGTTTCGCCTTCCAGCTTTATCAATGCCTTCTGTTTAAAGTGGACCAACACCCAGGATTTTCACTATCCTGGGTTTTGGTCCACTTCCGCGGGGCACCCCGATCTGCGTGAAACCCCCCCAGAATGGCAGAAAAAAATTACCTCACCCAGCTCCAACGGCGCATGCACGTGCCTCGTCCAATCAGCGCGCTCAGAGCCCCTGTGGTATGCACGTACAAGGGACGGACAACCACAGCGGCTCCCAGCACGCTAGCGGCCACATCTCGCGCTTCCCTCTAACAGGGCGCCCTGCTAGAGAGAATCGCGAGATGCGGCCGCGGCCCGCGCATGCGCCGTTGGAACGGGAGTAAGGTAAGTTGAATGGGGCGTCCTGGGGGGTTTCACACAGCAGGACATCCCGATTCCAGATGCCCCACGGAGAGGGATCTGATCGGCCCGGCAATCTTATAGATTCCCGGGCTGATCCCCCCTGGGTGTTGGTCCACTTTAAATTAAGAGATAATAATGGTGAACACTCAGTTCTCATAATTCTCAGAAATTGTTTGGCGTTAGTTGATCTTTGGCCATCAAAGGCCTTATAAATTACATAAATGTAATAACATAGCAAGTTGAACAGAAATATTGTCATTTAGTACCTGTATTATACACGGTTCAGTACCCCTTGAGAGGATGCAGGTTAACCAGAGAATTTTTCTCTTTTTCCCTCTTTTTAGTTATATCTCTGCAAAAAAAATTAACATCATCTCATATTATTTTTCTTTTTCTTCCTGCTCATAAGATTTTTGTAAAGGGTAAGGTATCTAATGTCAGGCAGGTGCCAATCTCTAAAGTGCCACTGTGTGTGACTTCGGCAGTGGAAAACCCCTTTTTTTTTTACAAGAAAAACAGTCCATCACCGAGCTGCTTGGACCTGGGGGGAGTTTGGGGGTAGCTTAGGGTGAATAAGTCACCGTAAAATGGGTTTTGCTCCACATTAAAAAGATGGTCCTGAAGCTTTAATATATTAGGGGTAGTCTTAGGGACACTTGGGGTCCATGTCCCTGCCTCGTCCTGTGGTTGTCCTTCTCCTGGTACACCATCCAGGAGTCTTCCGCTGCATGTTTTTTCTCTCCTTACAGGGGTTTACCCCTCCAGCCCAACCTCCTAAGTCAACCATGTGAGCAATATGGCATATCACACCACAGCACCTTACATGTGCGGGTCCCTTCCCTAGTCTGTACCAATTACTCTCCCCATGCATCAAGGGTGACACCTAGTGTCTGGAGGCCCCCTGCTGCTATCCCTACACTAACACCTAACTAACTACTCTAAGGGCCTTATTTATCAAGGGATAGCGCCAGGTAGTGTCTCACTAGCGCCAGGTAGCGCCAGCTATCGGCGGCTACCGACTCAAGAACGCCAGGCGGCGGACACAATGACGCATTTATCACGCTAAATGAGGCTAGCGCCGGCGAGAGCGTCAGCTAGCGCGGGATTCATCATGAAGCAGACTGCAACGAACAGCGCCGCTGCTAATCCCATCACAGCGCCAGGTATGACCTCTCGCTACCTGGCGCTCTCCAATGCATTTCAATGGAGCAATCTTTAAATATTCATAATTAATAGATTTTAAGTTTTTTTTTTTTTAAATGTCAAACATTCTGTGACCACTTCGGCAATGTTAGATTTTTTTTTTAAGGTAAAAAAAAAAAAAAAATTGTGCAGAATTGATATTACAGGTCTGATATTAATGTATTCATATTACAAAATGTTTAGAAAAACTTGTTTAATTTTTAAATCAAAAAATATGGTTGTTTGGGGGTTAAAAACTACTTTTAAGCCATCGCCGCCAGCGCTCTGGGGTTTAAACAAGCATTTCACAGCGCAAGAATTTTTTGAGCGTGATTTGTTAATGAATATGCTGGGAGCCGTTCGCTCTGGCCATTCGCTGTCAGGCGCACCCATACAGCGCGGAACCTGTCAAACAGCGACTCCTAACCCCGTATTCAACATTAACGCACACCGACTGAGTCGCTGTCAACAAGCGAACTACGGCCAAGCACAGCGAATACTAGCTGGCGCTGTGAAAATCACGCTACTGGCGCTCATCTGTCGCTACCTGGCGCTATTAATGAATCGGCCTCTAACTGTATCTATAATAACAGGGGTGATGGCTAATTCATCACGCTGTTACATGGCCAATCCTCCGTTGGTCCTTCCCACCTTCTACACTGCAACTACTTCTACCAATAACCCCATGGCCCCATCCAAACCTAAGTTGGCCCCTGATGATGCACTTGCACTTGCCCGGGTACTACCAGTGCTGGCGCCGGCCCTGTACCTAAAGTATTGGACAGAACAGCCGCAGTACACCTTAATAGTGTGTCAGTGGGGGAACTGGATTACCAAAGGCGATATTAAAAATATTAATAAAATAAAAAATAAATAAAAAATATTTTAAATTATTTTCATGTACAAAAACTGATTATTATATTATAATAGTTTATTATGTGTTCCTCAGGGGGCTACAACATCAATGACGTCATGTTCTACTGGACCCGAGGAAACGATTCGGTGCGAGGGCTTAATATGCTTCGCTTGGCGCAGTATACCGTAGAAGATTATTACACCTCTGTTTCAGAAGCCGTCTATGAGACTGGTAGGAGCACAGCAGACATACTGTACACATACCTCCCAACTTTTCAGGATGGTAAAGAGGGAGACTCGGACTGGCGCGCGTAATGCCCCACGGCAAGTTTTTGCCTTTAAGCCACGCCCCTGGAAATGGGAATGTCCCAGGAAAACTGAACTAAACCCTGGTGAAAAGCCTGGGTTTAGGTCCACTTTAAAATGGACAAAACCCATGCAACATGCCTCTAGAGTTCAAAAGATGCTAGAGCTGATTTACAGATTCTTTTGCGAGCTCCTCCATTTACCCAATACTCACCTGGCGGCATGTCAGCTACCATTTGGCTGCGCACGTAATGCCGGAAACCATTCAAGTCTGTCTGCCCGCGGTGCAAGTTCAGAGCCAGGATGTCTCTGTATGACCTCCAGATTGAGGTATCAGGTGAAATGTTGCATTCTAGTTTGTTCTTGAACTTTTTCACCTCTATCCTACCCCATGACCAGGTTTCCTGAAGTGTTTCTGTACGTGGGCCTGGAATATAAGCCGATAATACTTGCATGTAAATGTGGGGAGGACCGCCAGAGTCAGTTGTACTGGTGGGCCCCAGACACTGCCGCCATGTTCCTGTTTGCAATTTTTTCCCCCCTTCACATCACTTAGGCTTACACCATTGTCTTTTCAGCTTACAGTACTCCACTTTTAGATTACCATTGTTGGCCGAGAAACAGACGTACACTTCAGCTCTGTCTTAACCAGTGTAGCTCCTCTTAATTAAACTTTCAGCACAGTTCGGCACTTAGCACATATCACAATTCCACCCTGTATTTCCATACAAGCATCGGCCATGGCCACCCACTGTATGGAGCCAAGGGTTTGCTCTGTGTGTGCAGGCGCCGTGGAGAAGAAGCAGTTGCCCTGCCTGCCGCTCCTTCATCTCCTGGCCTCCTGTGGCTGTGGCGGACTAGCCAGCAGTGCAGAAAAGATGGAAAGGTGAGTTTCATTTTTTTTTATTGGGAATAGGAGGGGGGATGCTACACTTCCTATGAAGAATGGGAGGGGGAATGCCACACTGCCTATGGGAATGGGAGGGGGGAATCCCACACTGCCTATGGGAATGGAGGGGGAATGCCACACTGCCTATGGGAATGTGAGAGAGGAATGCCACACTGCCTATATGGGAGGGGCAATGCCACACTGCCTATGGGAATGGGAGGGGGAATGCCACACTGCCTATGGGAATGTGAGAGAGGAATGCCACACTGCCTATATGGGAGGGGCAATGCCACACTGCCTATGGGAATGGGAGGGGGGATGTCACACTGCCTATAGGGATGTGAAAGGGGAATGCCACACTGCCTATATGGGAGGGGGGAATGCCACACTGCCTATGGGAATGGCGGGGGGGTGCTACACTTCCTATGGGAATTGTAAGGAACTTACCTCTGCCAGGGGGCCGGCGGCGAGCATCCGCGGGGCGATCCTGATCCTGACCCGGCTTGATCGACCATCCCTGTCCGCTGCCTGTACCAACCTCTGCTTTGTCTGACTACGAACCTGCCTGCCCCTCTGGATACCCCGCGATCTCTGACCTCCCGGCTTGACCCATTGGCTACCCCTGACTACGCACCTGTCTCATCCCTGTACTCTGACGCACCCTCCGGATTGACTACCTGTGAACGACCTCGGCTTCGGGATACCCTCGTGGTTCATCGGCCTTCACCGTAAGCAGCCATCCTTTGCGCCTATTAAGACCTGGGGGCAACCGTGTCCGGTGAGGTGTACCTAGCGTCCCGGCAAACGGGGGCTTGACTATAGGCAGAAGCGGCGGTGGAGATTGGGGGTTGCCTGCTTACAGAAGGCTGGTGTCCCGATGGGCATCACAGGAATAGGAGGGGGGAATGCAACACTGCCTATGGGAATGGGAGGGAGAATGCCACACTGCCTATGGGAATGGGAGGGGGGAATGCCACACTGCATATGGGAATGGGAGGGAGAATGCCACACTGCATATGGGAATGGGAGGGGGGAATGCCACACTGCCTATGGGAATGGGAAGGGGAGATGCCACACTGCCTATGGGAATGGGAAGGGGAGATGCCACACTGCCTATGGGAATGGGAGGGGGAATGCCACACTGCCTATATGGGGAATGGGAGGGGGAATACCACACTGCATATGGGAATGGGAGGGGGAATACCACACTGCCTATATGGGGAATGGGAGGGGGGAATTCCTCACTGCCTATGGGGATGTGAGAGGGGAATGCCACACTGCCTATATGGGAGGGGGGAATTCCACACTGCCTATGGGAATGGCGAGGGGATGCTACACTTCCTATGGAGAATGGTAGGGGGAATGCCACACTGCCTATGGGAATGGGGGGGAGAATGCCACTTTGCCTGTGGGAATCAGAGGGGGGATGCCTCACTTCCTATCGGAATGGGACGGGGGGGGGGGGGGAATGTCACACTGCCTAATTTAGCACAACATTTGGTTCAGAATATTTATTTTCTTATTTTCCTCCTCCAAATCTTATGTGTGTCTTATGGGCAGGTACGGTACATTCTAGCGAAATTTGGAGGCCACATCTCTTCAATCCAAGGGGCCATACTTTTTCAAATTGCTCTATTTTATCTTAGTTTATCGGGCCCACACTGGTTTTTATTTTACTAGATTTTCCACCAAAAGATGCAAAAAGTCATTCTTGCACTGTGTTTTGGTCGGCTCTGAGACACTTGTTTTGAGACATATATGTATTTCTTTCTCTTTTTCAAAACGTAGAGCAGCATAGTTACCGGCCTGTGTCAGTTGAGCTAATGTAAAATAAATGAGATGTAACAAGCCGCAGACCTGGCTTTCCCCGATGCTAAACCACGACTTCCATGACCTGCGTCTGCTGCTCTCCTCTTGCCCCTGGCTCGCCGGCGCTCATCAAAGACACTCCAAGGAAATAAGACTTTTAAACTCATCTGCTCCGGTGCAGCGGAGTTAGACTGGTTCACCGGCCCGGTATAACACATGAGCTGTGGCGTACATTAGAGGTAGCAATTTACACTGCTCTGTCCACTGACTGGACATTAGGGACACTGCAGGTTACCCCACTTCTTATAGGTCGGTCTATAGCAGGAGCGCTCAACCTTCTGAACAGTGCTGGCCACTTAATCCGGACCAACACCCTTACAAGACACCATGCTCATATAAACCCTTCCCCTGGAATATTCAGATTGCTGCACATAAAAATTGATTGGAATTTTTGTAACTCCGGCTGTGGTAAATTGCCCCCCCCTTAAAGTGGACCAAAACCCAGGATTTTTACTATCCTGGGTTTTGGTTCTTTCCCCAGGGAATGTGTGAAACCCCCCCAGATCGCCGAGTGCAACTCACCTCTTCCCGGTCCTACGGCGCGCTCGGAGCCGATGGCCTTAGACGCTGGCTTAGACAGCGTGACGCCAGTGGCTCCGGATCAGCCCGGGAATCTGTAAGATTCCTGGGCCGATCAGATCCCTCCCCGCGGGGCATCCGAAATCGGGTTCCCCCGCGGGGTGAAACCCCCCAAGTCGCCCAGAAACCTTACCTTATCCCCGTTCCAACGGCGCATGCTCGGGCCGCATCTCGCGCACCCGCGCCGGCTGTTTGAGAATGGCCGGCGTGGGCTCGCTCCCTGTTAGAAGGAAGCACGAGACGCGGCCTTCAGCGCGCTCAGAGCCGATGTGGTTGTCCGTCGCTTGTCCGTACAAACTACAGCGGCTCTGAGCGCTCTGATTGGACGCGTAGGAGCGGGGTGAGGTGAGTTATTTAGGGCGATCGGGGGGGGGGGGGTTCATGCAGCGGGGCACCCCCGATCGCGGTGCCCAGCGGAAGTGGACCAAAACCCAGGATAGTGAAAATCCTGGGTGTTGGTCCACTTTAAAGATTACAGTTAACCTTTAAAGGGACAGTTCAGACAATGGCAATAATAACGCAGCAAGGAGAAAGCAGTCTGTCCAATGTGTCGCCTCCACTTCCTGCAGTGTGCTGTAGATGCTGTAGCAGGGCTCCAAAGTTTGCCTCTCTTTTCTATTCCTTTTTCCCATGACCATGCTCCAAATGTGGTCACATGACTGCCCCTGGCTCTCCCAGCAAGAAGAAACCCAGAAAGCCACAGTGGTTGCTTACTGGGAGCGCAGAGGGTCAAGAGCAGCCGCGCTGCCGCATTTGGAGAGTGGTTGTGGGAAAGAGGAAAGGAAAGGAGGGGGAAACTTTGAAACCCTGCTACAGCATCTACAGAGCGCTGTAGGAAATGGAGGAGAGACACATGGGACAAAATTCAGGTGACCTCTATGCTGTCTGATTATTGCCATTTTTTGACTATCCTGGGTTTTGTTTCGTGCCCCATTGTTTGAGACCCTCTAGATCGGCAGTAACAGCATATCTGTCCCCCATTGTAAACAATTAGAGCCCTTTGCTGAATGACATAGGCACAGCCAACGGCTCTGATTTTACCATTACTAGCGATCTGGGGGGTTTCAGATTCCAGGGCTGGCCTGCTTAGGTCTTGTTCCGCTTTACCGTATTTTTCGCCCTAAAGTGGGGGAAAAATGTCAGTGCGCCTTATCGGGCGAATGTAAAAAAAAAAAAAAAAAATGTTTAAAAAAAAAAGAAAAACTCACCCTTTCCCGGCGCTCTCGCGTTGCCTGTCACTCTGCGACAGAAATAGGGGGAGGGGATGCCACACTGCCAATGGGAATGGGGGGCACATTGCCTATATGGGGAATAGGAGGGGGGAATGCCACACTGCCCATATGAGAATGGGGATGCCACATTGGGTATAGGGGGAATGGGAGGGGGGAGAATGCCACACTGCCTATATTCGAATGGGAGGGGGGATGCCACACTGGGTATACGGGGAATGGGAGGGGGGAGTGCCACACTGCCTATATGTGAATGGGAGGGGGGATGCCACACTGCCTATATGGGGAATGGGAGGGGGAATGCCACACTGCCTATATGGGGAATGGGAGGGGGAATGCCACACTGCCTATATGGGGAATGGGAGGGGAGAGAATGCCACACTGCTTATATGGGAATGAGAGGGGGGATGCCACACTGGGTATATGGGGAATGGGAGGGGGGAGAATGCCACATTGCCTATATTGGGAATGGAAGGGGGGAGAATGCCACATTGGGTATACAGGGAATGGGATGGGGGCATGCTACACTGCCTATGCAATGGGGGCATCCCACGTGGCCTATGGGAATGGGATAGGGGAATACCACACTGTCTGTAATGGTGTGTTTTTGGTTTAAAATATTTTTTTTCTTATTTTCCTCCCCCAAATCCTAGGTGCGTCTTATGGGCAGGTGCGTCTTATAGGGCGAAAAATACGGTAATTTTTATAAACCTTTTTAGGAATGTGCACTAGACAAAGGGTCCTCTTGAATACTTTGTTCTGCATGAAAATAGCTCAAAGGTTGTGTTCCAGTAACAGCAATATTTGTTTTTTCCATACACAGGTAGATATCCAAAGCTTGTATTTCACTTTGAACTAAAAAGGAACATTCTGTATTTCATTCTGGAGACGTATGTCCCATCAATCCTCCTGGTCGTGCTCTCCTGGGTGTCATTTTGGATCAGCCAATCGTCAGTTCCTGCAAGAATTTGCATTGGTAAGATAGTGCCTGAAATACTGACACTTAAAACATTAAAGCAGAATCATACAGAATATTCAAGATATTAAAGGTTGTTTCAGCAAATAGTACGCTTCCCTTTCGTTTTCGATTACAAAGTGCACATTTGTAACTGGTGAATCAGCCCCATCGTCATATATTGACACAAAGATCTGTCATTTTTAATTAGAGGGGAACTCTGGACCAAAACCCACCCTGGAGTCACGCTCCCCTGGGTGCATCCAGATTCAGGATCGGTCAAGACCAGTCTGCATTGTGTGCATTGCAATGCCCCAGGGCCACATACGGCCCTTTGATTGGCTCTGACGACCCGCGACCAGCGTTCCCTGTAAGGTGCGCGGACGCACGCTGCTGATGCCCCGCCGCTCAGTCCCACCCACTGTCCGCGCAGTCTTGCCAGAAAAAGAGGGGTTTGAACTCCTCTGTAGTGAGTGTAATGTAGCGGGGGTGAGTGTGGATTAGAGCCTGCTCCCCCCTGCAGGATGGTCTTCCCCCTGGGTATTCCAGATCAGGATGCCCCACTGTGTGAAACCCTTGTTACTTAGTAGCAATTTGACAAATGGTGGACTCCATCTTAAAGTGGAAATGAACCCAGAGCGGCCACTGGTCTTCCCCCTGGGCATCCCAGATCGGGGCTTTGTTCTGCTTTAAGGGGGAGTCTGCCATTTTTCATGTTGCTACTGAGTAAAAAGGGTTTCACACAGTGGGGCATCCCGATCTGGGATTTCCAGGGGGGGAAGACCAGTGGCCGCTCTGGGTTTTGTCCTGCTTTATGTGAGGGAATCCGCAATGTTTCACATTGCTACTGAGTAAAAAGTATGAGCAGTGCTGTGTTACTTTAATAATAATGTAAAGGAGGGAGGTTATTCCATCCTAACCTGATTTGGTCATGATGTTTTAAAGCAGACCAAAACCCATGTAACCCAACCCTTCGGAGTGTGAAGGAATCCAAAATCCAATTTGGGATGCCCTGCTGTGTGAGACCTCACTGGACACAGAAAATGGGGTTTATTTATTAAATTACATTTTTTGTAAGGCAACTTCCCTTTTTCATTGTTTAACTATAATATATACTCGTCCCAGCTTGTCATAACTTTAACATCTACTCATACCAGCTAAGAAACAACAATATAGCCACCCCTGCACCACCTTAAATAATAAGATCACACACAATTAAAGACTGGTGTGCCAGTATGTAATACCCCCAAAGAACAAAAGCAATTTGTAAATATAAACAGGTATGTGGCCCAGTACCACAAAGGGGATTTTATCAGACTGCACCACCAATCTAAACAATCACAAAATCAAGCATTTACAAGTAGATCACATATCAAATCATGAATTTATTTGAAAGGATTCATTAATTAAAACTGAGCTCGCAATCCATTTATCTAAAAACATTTATCTCCACAGGAGACTACCAAGCCAGAAAAGTGTCATTATGTATTAAAGTGTCCAAAAATACAAAAATATATACACACAAAAAAAAAGTTTTTTACTCTATACAATGGGCAAACAATGCAATTAATAAAGAAAGTGTCAATGCCTATACAAAGTGCCAAGCAGACAAAAGTGCATTTGCAAAACTAACTATATTAGTAACAGAGAAAATGTTCTCAAGCTATCTCCCTCAAATATAATAAGAAAATCTATCACCATATAAGTCTGGCCGAATCTCCCGCTGCTTCCTGGTGCCCCTTTACCCACGCGCTCCGTGGGACAAACCCACTTCTATAAGGTGCCAAAGAAGAACCTCGTCCCAGCTTGTCATAACAAAAATGCCGGCATGGTGGCAGCGGGCAGGCCGGCTACGCTGTCAGCGGGCGGCGGAAGCCGGCCCGCTGACAGCGCAGCCGACCTGCCCGCTCCCACCATGCCGGCATTTGTTTAAAAAGCAAACACTGACCTGCATGGTCGGAGCGTGGAGGCCGGCGCCGCTCTCAGCTGTCATCAGAGGACGCGTCATCAGAGGGCTCCTGAGAGCGGCACCGGCCTTCACGCTCCGACCATGCAGGTAATTGTTTGCTTTTTAAAAAAATGCCGGCATGGTGGGAGCGGACAGGCTGGCTGCGCTGTCAGCGGGCCGGCTTCCGCCGCCCGCTGACAGCGTAGCCGGCCTGCCCGCTCCCACCATGCTGGCATTTTTTTTTTTTTATTTCAGAGAAAATTCGATCGGCACGAACCAAAAAAAATTCGGGTTCGTGCCGAATCGAATTTTCCCTGAAATTCGGAGCGAATTCCGGTTCGTCCTTTTTATAAAGAAACACAATTATATTATGCAGAATTGAGTTCACCCTTTTGGCCCAGCCCTCCACAATATTTTTAGTTTTTCATGTGGCCCCATGGAAAAAAATAATTGGCCACCCCTGGTCTAGACAGTTTGTGAACCCAAATGAAGGCCTCATCCACCTTTCCTCTCGCTTTTCCAGGGCCGCTCCTCTCTGTCAATCTCTAAACTGGCCGCCAATATCTGAAGAAATCCAGTTCAAAACTCTAACCATGAAATACAAGGACCAGACCCTTCCCACATTTTATTGCTAGTCCAAAGTCATCAACCCATAGTAACATAGTATGTAAGGCTAAATAAAGACTTTAGTCCATCCAGTTCAGCCTGTTTATCTCCTTCCAGTGGTCTAGTAGCCATAGCTGGAAATGTTATTACATGCCAGGAAGGCATCCCGGCCACTATAGATCTCCTTCCAGTGGTCTAGTAGCCATGGCTGGTAACTTTAGTGGATGCCCTTGGTTTATGATTATGCCCTCGGGTATAAATACATTGTGGGACAGATCTTTGTATTGACCAAGATATATAGTTATTAGATCACCCCTTAGGTGTCTCTTTTCAAAACAAAATAAACCTATTTACCTACCCTGTCAATCTTTTAGGGTACTCTAGTCCCTGCATTCCATGTATTAATTTAGTTGGCCACCTTTTGAACGTGTTCCAGTTTAGATATGTCCTTTTTATGCACTGGTGCCCAGAGCCATGCACAATATTCCATATGGGATCTGACCAGTGACTTATAGAGGGGTCACATGATGCTTTGATCATGGGCACCAAACCCCCTCTTGATGCACCCCATGATCCTGTTTGCTTTGGCATCTGCTGCCTGGCATTGGACGCTACTGTTATGTTAACTTATGCCTTTGTTAACTAAAACCCATACAAATCCATTGTAGTTTTACCTAGCATTTCCTTATTTAGTTTGTATTCATGGCACAAATGTATCCTTCCCATGGCATACACTTACATTTATCTGTATTAAACTTCATTTGCCATTTTACTGCCCATGCTTCCAATTTAATTCAATCTAAATCTGTTTGTAGCTACATGCTGTCTTCTTTTGTGTTTATTACTTTACACCGTTTAGTATCATCTGCAAAGATTGAAATTTCACTGTTCAATCTATTCCCAATGTCATAAATATATATATTTTAAAGATAATTGGGCCCATGACTGAACCCTGCATTGCTCCACTAGTAATGGTGACCCAATCTAAATATGTACCATTGATAACCACCCTCTGTTTCTACCATTAAGTCAATTACTCACCCATGTGCATACATTTTCCCCCAGTCCGAGAATTCTCATCTTTTGTACCCAGACGCAGTCTATGATCTGCCTGTGGCCTTCTCCTGCCCTCTGCCCAGATCACCTTCTCCCGCTCTAATGTCTAGACTTCACTCCTAGACTTCACATGTGCTGCTTCACTCCTCTGGAATGTTCTTCCCTATGCGATTCAACACTCTCCAACCTATAAAACCTTCAAAACTCCTGAATTAATGTGTTTTGTTGCATATGAATCGAGTGTGTATTATATTCACGCATTGTCATATCTTTGTTATATACGACTCATAATGCCCTGTAACTTATACTTTGTACATCGCTTAAACAATAATAATTTACAACTGGTGCCCTTCTCTGGCTTATTGGCAGCGGAATGTATAGATTGGCTGAATGTTAGGTCAGCACCCATCTGACTCCATTCAACTGTAAAGGCCAACTGCCGTTACAGGCATATATATCCAAGTTGTGCTTTAAAAGTATGTCTGGAGGCGGAGCTACACCCACTTAAACACAGAGGAGTAGCATAGAATATGTGTTCCTCAAAAGCCCACCGGTGCCCCAGTGATAGAGACCCAAACTCAGGGTGGTTATATATGGTCTCTCCATGTATCTCATCCATCCATACTCTCCCATCCATGCATCCAATCCCCATGTATCTCATCCATCCTCTCCCCTCAATCTATCCAATCTCTTCATGTATCTCATCCATCCATCCTAATCCAATACATCTATCCAATAGACTGTAAACTTGTTCTCTCTCCTATTGTATCTTGTATTCAGAATATTTATTGTAAACCCTGTAACACTGCATTTGTAATATTCTATGTACTGTATGTTTCTACCCTGTCTTTAATTACTACTTTGTACAGCGCTGCGGAAGATGATGGCGCTTAACAAATAAACAATAATAATAATATGGTCCACTTTAAGAAACATAAGCAAGATATCTGGATATGTTTATATACAATACAGGAAAACCTTTTGACACTTATTTTTGACAATTTTCTTTAGGCGTGACCACTGTTCTTACAATGACCACACTGATGATGGGTGCCAGGACCTCTCTCCCCAATGCCAATTGCTTTATAAAGGCCATCGACGTCTATCTCGGCATCTGTTTCAGCTTCATATTTGGTGCTCTTCTGGAGTACGCCATTGCTCACTTCTGTACTCTTCATCAGCCAGATCATAAGAACCATGTAAAGGTAACACATAATCTATTACAGTCTCCTATCACAGAACCATTATGAAATAACATGCCTGCCTTGATTAAGTAAACTCGCTTTAAAATATCTTGAGGATCGTGGCCTTGGGGAGTTCACAAAAAGGGGTGTCCCAAATTGAGATGCCCCACAAATATGGGAGAACACCGGCCTAAGAGTCTTAAAGATACGAGGTCCCGGTTACAAGATAAGCCTGGCCACCCCCAAGATTCCTCCGATCCCGGATATCCCAAAACCCTGTGTCGGCTCAGGGACTGCGTCTGGCCGTCCAACGTCTTCTGGCGTCAGGAGTCATTTGTCAGGTACCTCTTCAGGAACAGGGTCGGGGGTACTACTCCAACCTGTTCGCGGTGCCCAAGAAGGACGGCTCCCTGAGGCTCATCCTGGACTTAAAGGACCTCAACAGGTTTGTCAGGTTCAAGCACTTTCGCATGGAGACACTACATTCGGCCGTAAGTTCTCTTCCGCCGGGCGACTTCATGACCACGGTGGACATCAAGGATGCCTATCTTCAAGTGCCGATCTTCCTAGGTCACCAGAGGTTCCTGAGGTTCGCTCTGGGGGATCAACACTACCAGTTTGTGGCCTTGCCGTTCGGTATCACCTCAGCTCCTTGGGTTTTCACCAAGGTGTTGGCTGGCGTGATGGCTCTTCTGAGGAATCAGGGCATTCGCATCCTTTCTTACCTGGACAACATTCTGATTGCTGCCCAGTCTTTTCATCAGGCCGAGACGGAGTTTCGGCTCCTTTATGTATTCCCTCCCTTTCCTCTGCTGGGTCGGGTGTTGCGCAAGATTGCTCAGGAGGGGGTGCCGGCCATTCTGGTGGCCCCCTGCTGGCCGAGGAGGGTATGGTTCGCGGACGTCGTACAGTTGGCAGTAGATCGGTTTGTCCTGCCCGATAATCCAGAGCTTCTCACGCAGGGACAGCTATGCCATCCCAATTTACAAACGCTGGCTTTAACGGCTTGGCTGCTGAAACCTCCATATTGATGGATAAGGGTTTGCCGGTCTCTGTCGTCGATACCTTGATTCAGGCTCAGAAGAAATCCTTGTCTTTTATCTACTACAGGGTCTGGCATGCTTACATCGCTTGGTGCGAGTCCAAGGATCCTGGAGTTTTTACAGCATGGTCTGGAATCGGGTCTACAACTTAGAGGCCGATTCATTAATAGCGCCAGGTAGCGACAGATGAGCGACAGTAGCGGTATTTTCACAGCGCCCGCTAGTATTCGCTGTGCTTGGCCGTTGTTCGGTTGTTGACAGCGACTCAGTCGGTGTGCGGTAATGTTGAATACGGGGTTAGGAGTCACTGTTTGACAGGTTCCGCGCTGTATGGGAGCGCATGACAGCGAATGGCCATAGCGAACGGCTCCCAGCATATTCATTAAAAAATCACGCTCAAAAAATTATCGCGCTGTAAAATGCATGTTTAAACCCCAGAGCGCTGGCGGCGATGGGTTAAAAGTAGTTTTTTAACCCCCAAACAACCATATTTAAAAAAAAAAAAAAAGTTTTTCTAAACATTTTGTAATATGAATACATTAATATGAGACCTGTAATATCAATTCTGCACAAATTTTTTTTTTTTTTTTTTACCTTAAAAAAAATATCTAACATGGCAGAAGTGGTCACAGAATTTTTGACATTTAAAAAAAAAAAAAAAAAAAAAATTAATATCAATTAATTATGAATATTTAAAGATTGCTCCATTGAAATGCATTGGAGAGCGCCAGGTAGCGAGAGGTCATACCTGGCGCTGTTCAAGGTCGCTCGCTGGCGCTGTGGGCTGAGGCTGGAATAATGACGAATGACTCGCTATCTGGCGCTCTGTCATTCGCTAAGCAGGATCGGCTTGATAAATGTGTGATTGCGGTGGGGAGCCGGCGTTCTCGTGGCGGTGACCGTCATTACCGTTCGCTCACCATTCACTACCTGGCGCTATCCCTTGTTAAATAAGGGCCTTAGTACCCTCAAAGGACAGGTTTCGGCTCAAAACCCAAACATTGCAAGCGGAGACAAGATGACATGATACTAAATCGACCCAAAAATTAGAAATGAAAAAGATTAAAGCAATTTCTGTTATCTGTGATTTTGTGCAATGTATTCAATATACCTCCAAACTCCATGTTAAAGCGTAAACAAAACCCAGAGCGACCGGCCCTGGGATCTAAAAGATTCCACAGCTAGCCGGTAGCCTTCCCCAGAGGAATCTCAGATCGGGATGCCTCGCTGTATGGAGCCCATGGGGTGCCACAAAACGTACCTGCTTCCTAGAGTGTAAACATTTGGCGGCCACACCCTGCTGCTGAGGAATTGGCCACTCGTGCTCCTGATTGCCGAACCCTGCATGTAAACAGCCATATGCATATGGACAGCAACTAGCTATCATTGGGTGAGAGCCACGCATGAGCCATAGGACCGGGGAAAGGTGCATTTGTACAGACGTTCTGGGGGGTTTCACAGAGCGGGGCATCCCAGGTCAGGTTCCGTGCTCTTCCAGTGGTGTCGCCAGCACCCCCGGAGGAGCACCAGACCTTTACCGAAGGTCATAGGGATTAGTAAACGGTCAGGGCCTGGGGCCAGTTGGTCAGCCTCTAAACCAGACCTGGGCATTGTAATGCCCCAGGGCCACATACGGCCCTTTGATTGTCTCTGACCGGCCCGCGACCAGCGTTCCCTGTAAGGTGCGCGGTCGCACACTGCTGACGCCCCCGCTGCTCAGTCCCGCCCACTGTCTGCGCAGTCATGCCAGTCTTGAACAGCACTTTTGCCCCTCTGTAGTGAGTGTAATGTAGCGGGGGCGTGTGTGGATTAGAGCCTGCTCCCCCCTGCAGGATGGTCTTCCCCCTGGGTATCCCAGATCAGGATGCCCCACTGTGTGAAATCCTTGTTACTTAGAAGAAATTTGACAAATGAGTCCCCCTTAAAGTGAAAATGAACCCAGAGCAGCCACTGGTCTTCCACCTGGGCATCCCAGATCGAGGTTTTGTTCCCCTTTAAGGGAGGGAGTCTGCCATTTTTCATGTTGCTACTGAGTAAAAAGGGTTTCACACAGTGGGGCATCCCGATCTGGGATTTCCATGGGGAAGACCAGGGCCGCTCTGGGTTTTGTTCTGCTTTATGTGAGGGAATTCGCAATGTTTCACATTGCTACTGAGTAAAAAAGTATGAGCAGCGCTGTGTTACTTTAATAATAATGTAAAGGAGGTGGGTTATTCCATCCTAACCTGATTTCATGATGTTTTAAAGCAGACCAAAACCCATGTAACCCAGCGCTTTGGAGTGTGAAGGAATCCAGGGCTGGGTTACAGGTATCATGCCTCTGGGGCATCACAATTTGGGATGCTCTAAACTCATCAACCCCTATGCCTGCATGCTGTCATTCATTTTACTCTGCCAGATGCCCCAGTAAAATAAAAAAACTCTCACGCAAGTTGAAAAATTTCATCTGCCACCTTGTACAGACCGAAAATGTTCAGGTGTTTCGCTGAATCACCCAAAACACAATCATTGCAGGTCGATCCAAAAATTAGGAACCAAAAATATTACAAGTAACTTCTGCTATGAAAGAAAGAAGAATAGATGGAAAGAAAGGAATGGCAGGAAGAACAGATGAAAGAAAGAAGAATAGATGGAAAGAAAGGAATGGCAGGAAGAACAGATGAAAGAAAGAAGAATAGATGGAAAGAAAGGAATGGCAGGAAGAACAGATGAAAGAAAGAAGAATAGATGGAAAGAAATGAATGGTAGGAAGAATAAATGGAAAGAAAGCAGAATAGATAGAAGAATAGATGGAAAGAAAGTAATGGCAGGAAGAACAGATGAAAGAAAGAAGAATAGATGGAAAGAAAGGAATGGCAGGAAGAACAGATGAAAGAAAGAAGAATAGATGGAAAGAGAGGAATGGCAGGAACAACAGGTGGAAGAAAGAAGAATAGATGGAAAGAAAGGAATGGCAGGAAGAATAAATGGAAAGAAAGAAGAATAGATAGAAGAATAGATGGAAAGAAAGGAATGGCAGGAAGAACAGATGAAAGAAAGAAGAATAGATGGAAAGAAATGAATGGCAGGAAGAATAAATGGAAAGAAAGAAGAATAGATAGAAGAATAGATGGAAAGAAAGTATTGGCAGGAAGAACAGATGAAAGAGAAGAATAGATGGAAAGATAAGGAATGGCAGGAAGAATAAATGGAAAGAAAGAAGAATAGATAGAAGAATAGATGGAAAGAAAGTAATGGCAGGAAGAACAGGTGAAAGAAAGAAGAATAGATGGAAGAATAGATGGAAAGAAAAGGAATGGCAGGAAGAATAAATGGAAAGAAAGAAGAATAGATAGAAGAATAGATGGAAAGAAAGTAATGGCAGGAAGAACAGGTGAAAGAAAGAAGAATAGATAGAAAGAAAAGGAGTGGCAGGAAGAATAAATGGAAAGAAAGAGGAATAGATGGAAAGAAAGGAATGGCAGAACAAGCAGATGAAAGAAAGAAACAAAGAAGAGATGGACAGCAAGAAAGAAAAGGGCAGAGGAAGGAAAGAAACAAAGAATAGAAGGCAATAGAAATAATAGAAGGAAAGAAGAAAGAAAGAAATGGCAGAAAGAACAGGCAAAAGAAAGAAAGAATAGATGGAGAGAAAGGAATGGCAGAAAGAACAGATGAAAGAAAGAAGAATAGATGGAAAGAAAGGAATGGCACAAAGAACAGATGAAAGAAAGAATAGATGGAAAGAAAGGAATGGCAGGAAGAACAGATGAAAGAAAAAAGAATAGATGGAAGAATAGATGGAAAGAAAGGGAATGGCAGGAAGAATAAATGGAAAGAAAGAGGAATAGATGGAAAGAAAGGAATGGCAGAACAAGCAAATGAGGGAAAGAAACAAAGAAGAGACAGACAGCAAGAAAGAAAAGGGCAGAGGAAGGAAAGAAACAAAGAATAGAAGGCAATAGAAATAATAGAAGGAAAGAAGAAAGAAAGAAATGGCAGAAAGAACAGGCGAAAGAAAGAAAGAAAGAATAGATGGAGAGAAAGGAATGGCAGAAAGAACAGATGAAAGAAAGAAGAATAGATGGAAAGAAAGGAATGGCAGGAAGAACAGATGAAAGAAAGAAGAATAGATGGAAAGAAAGGAATGGCAGAAAGAACAGATGAAAGAAAGAAGAATAGATGGAGAGAAAGGAATGGTACAAAGAACAGATGAAAGAAAGAATAGATGGAAAGAAAGGAATGGCAGGAAGAACAGATGAAAGAAAGAAGAATAGATGGAGAGAAAGGAATGGTACAAAGAACAGATGAAAGAAAGAATAGATGGAAAGAAAGGAATGGCAGGAAGAACAGATGAAAGAAAGAAGAATAGATGGAAAGAAAGGAATGGCAGGAAGAACCGATGAAAGAAAAAAGAATAGATGGAAGAATAGATGGAAAGAAAGAAGAATAGATGTAAAGAAAGGAATGGCAGGAAGAACAGATGAAAGAAGGAAGAATAGATGGAAAGAAAGGAATGGCAGAAAGAACAGATGAAAGAAAGAAGAATATATGTAAAGAAAGGAATGGCAGGAAGAACAGATGAAAGAAGGAAGAATAGATGGAAAGAAAGGAATGGCAGAAAGAACAGATGAAAGAAAGAAGAATATATGTAAAGAAAGGAATGGCAGGAAGAACAGATGAAAGAAGGAAGAATAGATGAAAAGAAAGGAATGGCAGGAAGAACAGATGAAAGAAAGAAGAATAGATGGAGATAAAGGAATGGTAGGAAGAACAGATGAAAGAATGAAGAATAGATGGAAAGAAAGGAATGACAGAAAGAACAGATGAAAGAAAGAAGAATAGATGGAAAGAAAGGAATGACAGAAAGAACAGATGAAAGAAAGAAGAATAGATGGAGAGAAATGAATGGCAGGAAGAACAGATGAAAGAAAGAAGAATAGATGGAGAGAAATGAATGGCAGGAAGAACAGATGAAAGAAAGAAGAATAGATGGAAAGAAAGAAATGGCAGGAAGAACAGATGAAAGGAAGAAGAATAGCTGGAAAGAAAGAAATGGCAGGAAGAACAGATGAAAGAAAGACGAATGGATGGCAAGAAATGAATGGCAGAAAGAACAGATGAAAGAAAGAAGAATAGATGGAAAAAGGGAATGGCAGGAAGAACATATGAAAGAAAGAAAAGATGGAAAGAAAGAAATGGCAGGAAGAACAGATGAAAGAAAGAAAAATAGATGGCAAGAAATGAATGGCAGAAAGAACAGATGAAAGAAGGAAGAATAGATGGAAAAAAGGAATGGCAGGAAGAACATATGAAAGAAAGAATAGATGGAAAGAAAGGAAAAAAAAGAAGGAAAGAAACAAAGATTAGAAGGACTGACTGACTGAAAGACTGACTGAAAGACTCTCCCAATGGCCAATGGCCAATCTTCCCCTGGCTGACAGTCCTTAGTCCTGGTTATTGCACGGCCCTGCACCCTGTGTAGGAGCTGCCCAGGGCAGAGGGAGTGAGGTGGCCCTCTCATGTTGCATAGGCCCGGGCCCTGCCCATGAGTGATAATGTGAGAATTGCAGGTCAGGCGGGAGGTAGGTTGGTTTCTAACAGCACTAAGCAAAACTCTTAGAAATCCGAAGAGTCCTCTAGAGGTGTGGGGTGGAAATTCGAGCACTGCTGTGATGGTTTTATAAGAAAGTATCAAGTTGAATTTAAAAGGCAATTTTAATGATGCATTTCCAAACCAAAGTAAAAAGAACAAGTTCGGCAGCTCAGTAAAAGCGCGCTAGGCTTTGTACTTCACTTGTCAGTGCGCCGAACGCTCTTCCTCCCCCTCACACGTGGCTTTTAGTTATATAATGCATTTTAGACTTTTCAGCAGAATGACCTTTTATGAATCCTCTGAATGCAATAACCTTTATCAAGATGTATTTTACATTCAATACATTTTTATACAAAATAATAATGTTCTGGTTTCATAGCAGAAACGAAGCTCATTGATTCTTTTAAAATACCAAAAGGAAATCTGCACTTCCCCAGAGTCCTCCCTTTATGGTCGACTTTTCTGTAGGATGGTGGCGCTTTGTGAAGATGATTTCCTCTATGGTTATCCTCTATGATTAGCGAGCCAGAGTCAGGAGGCCTCTGCTCCGTACACCAAACGCACCAATTTGTGTATGGGGGCGAAAGTAGACACATTAGGATCGATTAAACATGGCTCACTATTCCCGTGGCGCTGTGTGCTGCCGCTGGTGGTGGGAATGGAATGTAATCGGGGAGGCTGATTCAATACTAGCGGCAGGTAGCGACAGATGAGCGTCTGTAGCAGGCATTTTCAGAGCTAGTTTATAGCGACTCAGTCGCTGTTCAGTAATGTTGAATACATTGTGACGAGTCGCTATTTGACCAGTACAGCGCTGTATGAGAGCGCATGGTAGCGACTGCTCATAGCAACCGAAAAAAAAAACAGCCTCACACAACTCTGGCGCAGAAAAATGCTTATCTGAAGCCCAGAGCGCAGGAGGCGGTGTGTTTAAAGTCTGTTTTTCAGCATCTATCCACTAGTAACAAAGCAAAAACATATGGAATTACATTGTAACATGAACACTTTAATGGCAGACCTGTAATGTCATTTCTGAAGAAATATTTAAAAAACGTAAAAAATGTGAATAAACTGCTTATTCAATGCCAGGAGAGGTCACAGAATTATTTGTGATTTTTAGAAAAAAAAATAAAAAAAAACAAATACCCAGTTTAAAGAGAAGAAAAGGTTCCTCCATTGAAATGTATAGGGGAGCGATAGGTAGCGAGAGGTAATACCTGGCGCTGTGCATGGCTGAATGCCGGCGCTGGTCGCTGAGGCTGTGAAAATGATGAATCAGGTGCTACATGGCGCTATCCCAGTCGCTAAACAGATTCTGCTTGATAAATGTGTAATTGTGTGCCTTGTCCGGCGTTCACCAGTCGCTACCTGTTGCTACCTCTCATTAACCAGGCGCTACCTGACGCTATCTCTTCTTAAATAACCCCCATAGTGAGCTATGATTTAGAGACACATGCGCCCCAATAATGCATGTGCGCCCAGCCATAAGTACATTTGCCTCTCAGGGGCCAATTTACAACTTGCATGACAGTTAATCGAAGCCAAACTTTTTTTTTTTTTTTAAGTTTTTATTTTGCAATAAACAGACAGACAAGACAATACAAGTCTTCTTATAAAGTAACGAAGGTGCCGCAGGCACCCATCTTCATAAATGGCATATGTAGACTAACACAGACAACCATTCTCACATCTTTCATACCGGACTCCGGAGACCCTTGCTACCCACACATTTTAGGCAAAGGACAAAGGACAGGGAGGCTGATGCCTACCCGTTATTAGACAGGACGCATATGTTCTAAATTCCCTCCCACTTCTCATCAGTCATGTTCCGACACCCGACTCAATCCTCCATAAATATGTTATAGATATCAGACTTGACCCAAGATCCTCCTCACCAGGCCCTACTCCCATGCTCACTCATCCTCAGATGCCGACTCCTGGCTCTGCAGCCATGGGTCCCAGACCTTCTCAAACCTATCCGGTACCCCCCTTGCAGCGTATGTCAGTTTATACATAATAAGTTTCTGATTAACTAACCTTTTCCAGGCTTGCACTGAGGGTATAGCAGGGTGTCTCCAATTTATCAAAATGCACTTCCTGGCATAAAAGAGCAGCAGACGCAGCAAGGACTTCAGTGCTCTCGGTTCCGACAGCGGTTCGACCACCCCCAGAAGACACAGTGGGACAGATCCCTGTATCCGAAAACCCACAACTCTACTGATCAGACCCATCACTCCCTCCCAGAAGACCGTCAGGGCTTCACATGACCAGATCATGTGTACCCATGTGCCACTGCCCCTCTCACACCTAGGACATATATCGGTATCAGTTAAGCCCACTCTGTGCAGACGAACCGGGGTGATGTAAGCCTGATGAATCCACTTGGTTTGGATTAATCTATCTCTGGCTTCCACTACCGATGCGTGTAAGTTGTCCATTATCTCCTCCCAGTCATCCTGATCCAAATTTGGGTCTAAGCCCTGCCATTTAGCCTCAATCTTGCTTCTAGGAGACTCCAGCTCTCCCATCAAGCACTTATACAATGTAGAAACTGGTTTTGTCAGGCTCCTGTCTCTGACCGCGTTCTCCGCGCTAGACCCCATAATCCTCGGACCCACCCTGTGGAACTGGGAGTGCAGTGCGTGCCGGAGTTGCAGGTAACGGAAAAAATCTCGATGGGATAGATGAAACTCCTCCCTAAGCTGATCGAATGACACCAGCACTCCCCCCTATATAATTGCCCAATCCGATGGATGCCTTTTCTTGTCCAGAACAGCGGGTCCTGTATAGTACCCAGCTCTGGTAACCTAGGATTGTCCCACAAGGGGGTATAAGGAGACCAAGCCGGGGTCTCATCATGTCTTACCCCTAGCTTAGCTGTCCTCTCCCAGATGTTACTAGCCACCCTCATACACGCGGTCGCCTCTCGGATCCCTCTCGTGCGCCTGTACGCCAGGGAGGCCAACCGTTCTGGGGATCCTAGCAATGCCGCCTCTAGACATACCACTGGATTGTCCCTCGATTGGCAGAGCCACCAATGAACAAACAAAAGCTGTGTGGCGTAAAAATACATTTGCATATGTGGCACCGCCAGCCCCCCCGTATCTATTTGTGCCTTCATTATTTGACGGTTCAGCCTTGGCGGAGATTGTCCCCATATAAAGCTAAAGATAATAGAGTCCAGTGCTTTAAAGTGGGAAATAGGAAGCAGCACTGGGGAGGCCTGGTATATGTACAGGAACTTTGGGAGGAAGATCATCTTGAATATATTGACCCTGCCCGTGACTGACAACGGGAGACTCGCCCACTGAGTAACTCTTTGCTTCAGTTTCGCCACTACTGGAGAAATATTGAGAGGGATAAACTCATTAGTCTGCTTACTGATCATGATCCCCAGATATTTAAAGTTTTGGACTACCTTCAACTGGGATCTTGGGGAGATATCCTGAGGGTCGGGCGCATCTACTTGTATCAGGCTGGACTTATCCCAGTTAACTTTCAGGCCGGAAAATCTCCCAAATATACCGATGGTGTCTAATGCAGCCTCCAAGGACTCACAGCTGTCCGCTAGGTACAGCAGGGTGTCGTCTGCGTAAAGTGAAATTTTCTCCTCAACCTCTCCCAACTTCCATCCAGCGATGGCTGGAGAGTCCCTGAAAATTATCGCCAACGGTTCAATGGCCAATGCGAAGAGTAGTGGCGAGAGTGGGCAACCCTGCCTGGTCCCTCTACTTAACACAAACGGGTCAGAGTAGCATCCATTGACCCTTACTCTGGCCATTGGACGGCCGTATAACAGCCTGACATATGATATGAAACCCGCAGGGAGCCCGAATCTGGCCAGCACTGCCCACAGATAGGTCCATTCGATTGAGTCGAAGGCCTTCTCATTGTCCAGTGAAGCAATCTGAAGGTTGGACATCAGTCTGCGCAGATTTATCCCCGTGGTGCGTCCTGGCATAAAGCCTGATTGGTCCGGTCCAATTAATTTCAATATGACCGTATTCAGTCTAGTGGCTAGGATTTTGGCCAGTATTTTGGCGTCCTGGTTTAATAAAGAGATGGGTCTGTACGATGCACAGGCATCAGGGGGTTTCCCCTCCTTGTGAATTAGGACCACATATGCTTCGTGGAAGGAGGCCAGGAGGCACTCATCTTCCAGTGCCTGTTTCAGCACCTCCCATAATCTAGGGGCGATCTAATCGAAGCCAAACTTTAAATATATCTTCGGGTCCCCAAACCTGGTCCCCATTAAAAACGGGGAGGCTGATTCATCACTAACGCCAGGTAGCGACAGATGAGCGTCTGTAGCAGGCATTTTCAGAGCGCCCGCTAGTAGTCGCTTTGCTCAGTCGTGGGTCCCTACTTCATAGCGACTCGGTCGCTGTTCAGTAATGTTGAATACATTGTGAGGAGTCCCTATTTGACCAGTACAGCGCTGTATGGGAGCGCATGTTAGCGACTGCTCATAGCGACCGACTCACACCATATTCAGCAAAAAAACAGCCTCAGAAATCTCTGGCGCTGATAAAATACTTGTTTGTAGCCCAGGGCGCAGGAGGCGGTGTGTTTAAAGTCTGTTTTCCAGCATCTATCCACCAGTAACAAAGCGAAAACATATGGAATTACATTGTAATAACATTGTAACATGAACACTTTAATGGCAGACCTGTAATGTCATTTCTGAAGAAATATCTAAAAAATGTAAAAAATGTAAAAAAAAAACTGCTTATTCTATGCCAGAAGAGGTCACAGCATTATTTGTGGAAAAATAAAAAAAAACAAAAACCCAGTTTAAAGAGAAGAAAAGGTTCGTCCATTGAAATCTATGGGAGAGCGTCAGGTAGCGAGAGGTCATACCTGGCGCTGTGCAAGGCTGAACGCCGGCGCTGTTCGCAGAGGCTTTGAAAATGATGAATTAGACGCTACATGGCGATATCCCAGTCGCTAAACAGATTCTGCTTGATAAATGTGTAATTGCTGCCGTGTCCGGCGTTCACCAGTCGCTACCTGTCGCTACCTCTCATTAACCAGGCGCTACCTGACGCTATCCCTTCTTAAATAACCCCCAATGTCAAATGAAAGCCAGCACTCCTCATTACCCGATTTGCTTGTATTGTGCAAAAAATATATACATGCAGTATTCAAATTCCATCCACTAGTTTGCGCCAATATGCATCCACACGTCCAAGGTTTCGGGGTGTTGATACCCCTTCATCAGGGACACACGAGAACAAAGCCAAGCAGATTAACACATTCCACTTACTATTAGACCTGTAAAGGTCGCCAAAAGCCCGCCTGACGTCAGCAGGTCAGCGTCCAATCAGTTTCTTGTCCTGTATAGTGCTGATGTGCCCGGTTGGTATACATCCCCTTGGGCCCTGCTCATACATAATAATGTTGAGCGGGCCTTCTGTCACTGCCAATCCGTCGACGGATGGGTTGCTAGGCAACCTGTGTCATCGCTCTCCGCGTGCACTCGGGGAAGGCTTCCCCGTCAGTCGGGTCCGGAATCCTGCCCGGCTACCAGTGATGTCCTTGCTGCGGGGAGCCAATCCATGCTCCGCTCTAAGTGATAGAGCAGCGGCCGAGCCCGCCATGCAGGCTGCGGGCTTCCGACGTCAACTGGCTCCATCGCTGGAGCAAGCAGGATCCAGATTCCTCGCCTGGCGGTTACTGCCTGGGGGCAGTGAGAGCCATTATGGCTCAGGGATAAGGACCAGCCCTAGGTGTACTATCAGGATCGCAAAAATAGGGATCGCAAAAATAGGGATCACAAAAATGAGGATCTCAAAACTAAAAAATACCCAATTTGGGATTGCCAATACACATTGAAGCATTAAAGTGGACCAACACCCAGGATTTTGACTATCCTGGGTTTTGGTCCACTTCGGGGGGCACCCCCCAGAAAGCCCCAAAAACTCACCTCACCGCGCTCCCACGTTACCGCGCCGTCCAATCCCCGCCGACGTCCAAGCGGGTGACAGCGACTTCCAAGACAGTGCGTCCGCCGCCGCCTCCCGCATGTCACTCTTACAGGGCGCGCGCCCGCGCCGGCCATCCACAAACGGCCGGCGCGTGCGCGCACTCGTCTAGAGGGGCGGGAGGCGGCGGCGGCAGATAAGGTAAGGTTTTTGGGGGGTTTTGGGGGGGTTTCACCCCGCGGGACATCCTGATCTCGGATGTCCCGCAGTGAGGGAGGTGATCGGCCCGGGAATCTTATAGATTCCCGTGCCGATCACCCCTGGGTGTTGGTCCACTTTAAAAACAATGGGGACCTAAACTTTTGGGGCCGGCTGTGGTGAGGTTGCAGAGTGTGCAGCAGAAGCGCAGCTGTAACCTACCTGAGCCCCCATCCTCTTCTGTCTGCGGCAGCACTCCAAACATGCACCAGCCAGGGCTACATAAAGATGGTTGCTGGCTCCCATAGGTGAGAACACCTCAGGGGGAGGGGGGCGCCAAAGGGGGCCTGAGAACAGTTGGGGTGCGCCATTTTGAAACTTTGCCCTGGGTGCCGGAAAGCCTCGCTCCTCCTCTGCCTGGTGCAAATGTAATATAATGTAATATAATCATAGTGACCTACACATTCCCCCCCAATAATGCATGTGCACCCAGCCATAAGTAAATTTGCCTCTCATGCGCCAATTTACAACTTGCTGACAGATAATTGAAGTGCTGTCAGCAAATTGTAACTGATTTCATTGATAAAAACCACACATAGCTGTGGGCAAGGCCCTCGGGCGGCATGGTCTCAGTGGGCCCTTTTGCGGTGGAGAGTTGTAGGTCGGGGGGCTATAAATTCCAAGGCCAAAACTAACTAAGAAGGGCTGCTTGCCCTCCAACCCCCTGTAGGAGCTGGACAAAACAGGGAGGGCAGGATTGGATGAATGGAGAGATAGCTGGGAGGAAGAGAGATGGATGGGCAAAATGAGAAGGGCAGGAATGGCTGGGTAAAGCTGGTGTGGGGGGGGGGGTAGATGGGCAAAGCTGGAAGAAAGATAGATAGACTGACATAGGGGTAGATGGGCAAAGCTGGGAGGACAGGGATGGAGAGGTGTAGAGCTGAGGGGATGGGACAGAGCTGAGGATAGAGGGGTGGAGGGGACAGAACTGAGGGAACAGGATTGTGGGGAAGAGCGGAGGGGACAGGGATGAATGGGGCAGAGCTAGGAGAACAAGGATAGATGGTTGAGGGCTCAGGGGATAGGGATGAATGGGTCAGGGCTCAGGGGATAGGGATGGATGGGTCAGGGCTCAGGGGATAGGGATGGATGGGTTAGGGCTCAAGGGATAGGGATGGATGGGTCAGGGCTCAGGAGATAGGGATGGATGGGTCTGGGCTCAGGGGATAGAGATGGATGGGTTAGGGCTCAGGAGATAGGGATGGATGGGTCAGGGCTCAGGGGATAGGGATGGATGGGTCAGGGCTCAGGAGATAGGGATGGATGGGTCTGGGCTCAGGAGATAGGGATGGATGGGTCAGGGCTCAGGGGATAGGGATGGATGGGTCAGGGCTCAGGGGATAGGGATGGATGGGTTAGGGCTCAAGGGATAGGGATGGATGGGTCAGGGCTCAGGGGATAGGGATGGATGGGTCAGGGCTTAGGGGATAGGGATGGATGGGTCAGGGGATAGGGATGGATGGGTCAGGGGATAGGGATGGATGGGTCAGGGCTCAGGTGATAGAGATGGATGGGTCAGGGCTCAGGGGATAGGGATGGATGGGTCAGGGGTCAGGGGGTAGGGATGGATGGGTCAGGGCTCAGGGGATAGTGATGGATGGGTCAGGGCTCAGGAGATAGGGATGGATGGGTCAGGGCTCAGGGGATAGGGATGGATGGGTCAAGGTTCAGGGGATAGGGATGGATGGGTCAGGGCTCAAGGGGATAGGGATGGATGGGTCAGGGGGTAGGGATGGATGGGTCAGGGGATAGGGATGGATGGGTCAGGGGATAGGGATGGATGGGTCAGGGCTCAGGTGATAGAGATGGATGGGTCAGGGCTCAGGGGATAGGGATGGATGGGTCAGGGGTCAGGGGGTAGGGATGGATGGGTCAGGGCTCAGGGGATAGTGATGGATGGGTCAGGGCTCAGGAGATAGGGATGGATGGGTCAGGGCTCAGGGGATAGGGATGGATGGGTCAGGGCTCAGGGGATAGGGATGGATGGGTTAGGGCTCAAGGGATAGGGATGGATGGGTCAGGGCTCAGGAGATAGGGATGGATGGGTCAGGGCTCAGGTGATAGAGATGGATGGGTCAGGGCTCAGGGGATAGGGATGGATGGGGCAGGGCTCAGGGGATAGGGATAGATAGGTCAGGGCTCAGGGGATAGGGATGGGTGGGTCTGGGCTCAGGGGATAGGGATGGATGGGTCAGGACTCAGGGGATAGGGATGGGTGGGTCTGGGCTCAGGGGATAGGGATGGATGGGTCAGGGCTTAGGGGATAGGGATGGATGGGTCAGGGCTCAGGGGATAGAGATGGATGGGTCAAGGTTCAGGGGATAGGGATGGATGGGTCTGGGCTCAGGGGATAGGGATGGATGGGTCAGGGCTTAGGGGATAGGGATGGATGGGTCAGGGGATAGGGGATAGGGATGGATGGGTCAGGGGATAGGGATGGATGGGTCAGGGGATAGGGATGGATGGGTCAGGGCTCAGGGGATAGGGATTAATGGGTCAGGGCTCAGGAGATAGGGATGGATGGGTCAGGGCTCAGGGGATAGGGATGGATGGGCCAGGGCTCAGGGGATAGGGATGGATGGGTCAGGGCTCAGGAGATAGGGATGGATGGGTCAAGGTTCAGGGGATAGGGATGGATGGGTCAGGGCTCAGGGGATAGGGATGGATGGGTCAGGGCTCAGGGGATAGGGATGGATGGGTCAGGGCTCAGGAGATAGGGATGGATGGGTCAAGGTTCAGGGGATAGTGATGGATGGGTCAGGGCTCAGGAGATAGGGATGGATGGGTCAGGGCTCAGGGGATAGAGATGGATGGGTCAGGGCTCAGGAGATAGGGATGGATGGGTCAAGGTTCAGGGGATAGGGATGGATGGGTCTGGGCTCAGGGGATAGGGATGGATGGGTCAGGGCTCAGGGGATAGGGATGGATGGGTCAGGGCTCAGGGGATAGGGATGGATGGGTCAGGGCTCGGGGGATAGGGATGGATGGGTCAGGGCTTACGGTATAAGGATGGATGGGTCAGGGGATAGGGATGGATGGGTCAGGGGATAGGGATGGATGGGTCAGGGGATAGGGATGGATGGGTCAGGGCTCAGGGGATAGGGATTAATGGGTCAGGGCTCAGGAGATAGGGATGGATGGGTCAGGGCTCAGGGGATAGGGATGGATGGGCCAGGGCTCAGGGGATAGGGATAGATGGGTCAGGGCTCAGGGGATAGGGATGGATGGGTCAAGGTTCAGGGGATAGGGATTAATGGGTCAGGGCTCAGGAGATAGGGATGGATGGGTCAGGGCTCAGGGGATAGGGATGGATGGGCCAGGGCTCAGGGGATAGGGATAGATGGGTCAGGGCTCAGGGGATAGGGATGGATGGGTCAAGGTTCAGGGGATAGGGATGGATGGGTCAGGGCTCAGGGGATAGGGATAGATGGGTCAGGGCTCAGGGGATAGGGATGGATGGGTCAGGGCTCAGGGGATAGAGATGGATGAGGCAGAGGTGACATACAACCAATGTGGCAGAGCTGAGGAGACAGGGATGAATGGGGCAGAGAGACAGAGAAAGGAAGTGTGTATAGTTCTTTAACCACATCGGGCCAGCTGTCATTCGACACCCTGGGGGCTCTCTGCATCTGACCGGGCTTGCCGGGTGCTGACGCCAGCCCTGGCTGTGGGCACCACTGGAAGAACCCTGTACCCATGCAGATGGGCACGGGGCTCTTTCGCACCCCCAGTGTCCCAAATAGGGGTGCTGGTAATGACACCCGCCAATGCTGCCAGTCGATTTGACGGCCCCCTACATGGTGAACTGGTATATGGACGCTTTATCAGTTCACCCAAAGTATGAAAAAAGACGCCACACAAAATTTGAATATATTTTAATATTCTAAATTTCACTACTTACCGATCCCTGTCTTCTTTCTTCTTTACCCCGCCGGATGCCATCTTCTTCAGGTCTGCTGGGTCTACTGTGTCCCTTGCCAGGTCTCCTTTGATCCTCAGTGCCCCTCCATAGTCTTCTTCAGACGGTGAAGGGTTCAGCTGCTGACACCTGGGCCTCCAGGCCTTTATTGGGGGGACACAAATCCCCCCTTCTTTCATCCTACCTGGTCCAGTCAGGGTCAGGGTCCTTTGATACAAAGCAGAGCGGGGCAGGTCTTGTGGGGGATGTGTAAGTCACGTGGGGGAGACCGGAAAGAGGTTCCGCTTCTCAGTATTAAAACCACTCCCTGTGGCTCAAATGCCATTGGAGCATCAATAGATGCCTTGCTGGCATGCTTCTCAGTGATGCTGTGCTGAACAATGGACAGGGAAAGGTAAGTATCAGGTAATTTAGCATAGTTACATAGTTAATACGGTTGAAAAAAGACATATGTCCATCAAGTTCAACCAAGGGTGTTGGGGTAGCGTAATATAATATTTTTTAAAAATGTGTTGTGTTTTTTAACTCTTTGTTTTTCTTGGACCCCATAAACCCCTATACCAGATCAATTACGTTTGGTGGTGCAGATGAGCCCAGAAGCCCATAACATGGGCCCAGTGCTGTACTTTAAGCCATAGGGACTGGAAATGACCTGGAATTACCAGCCTCTATGCTTGGTTTGCCAGATTGGTAAGCTTTAAAGGGGGGAGGCACGCATTTTTTTATTTTTTATTTTAGGTGGAAATATTAATTAAGAAATCAGCCCCTCCAACCCCATTTTGTAAAAATTAAGAAAAAAAAAATGCCCCCGAAGCTTACCAACCCAGCAAACCAAGCAAAGGGGCTAGTAATTCCAAGTCTCAAGGAACAAATTGCTAGCCCACAGTCCTGGTCATTACAAGCCCCTATGCCCTATAGCCCAGGTCCGGTGCCCAGCACTGGGCCCATACTATAAGTATGATGGATGGAAGTCAGAATAAATGAAATGAATATATATATGAACATTCCCTCTCCATTTACATCACTTGATTTGAGGTTCCTATCTTTGCATTGTATGCTTTGGTGGCTAATAAAGGTGAATTAAACCCTCAAGTAAGCCACTTATCTCTGCGCTGATTCTTTCCTTTTGCTTGTTCTGAAATTAGAGCAATAAAGTTAATGCACGCTGCTATTAACACATTACTGTGAACAAGATGGTGCTGAGGAGATGGACAACACCTTATTATGTCCGGCCCCCTCAGGCATCACTAACATTCTTAAGAATATGATCTGTGGCTGTGATGACTAATCATTGAGCCAGTAATTAGATTTTTCCTTATATGATGATGTCCAATAGATGACGTGTGTTGTGTTTTTTTACTTCGATAAAAATTAAGAGTCACTGGACGGAGCGGGCAGAAAGCACTTTCCCGTGTAACATCGAGCACATACTATTATGTTTGTGTCCTTCGCTACGTGTATATTTTACTCCCTTAGATTATTTCGGAAGACTGAATGACGATAGAGAGTCTCTGAACCGTGCAGAGCAAAAAGGGGTCTGCCCACGGTTCTTTATCATAAGCTGCCGGCCTCATGCACACCACCATGTCCTTTGAAGTAGACGTTTAATGCAGTAATGCAATAGCTTTATCGCATTTTGAGCCCTAAAATATGTTCAGAGACAGCGTTGGATGGGAAAAGACAGCACCCAACAATGTATCTCTATGACGAAGCCTGGCACTAGCATTTGCCCCTTCCAGTGTAAATAAGCAAGAACAGTGCAACATGTGGATCAGGGTATCGAGTTTAATGCAGTAATGAAACAGCTTAATCGCATTGTGAGCTCTAAATCTAATTGTATAGAAACAGTGTTGGATGGGAACAGGTGGCACCCAACAATCTTCCTTCACCTGCACAAGCATTGTGCCCCTTGTATGTATCTTTAGCCCAGCCGCCCGCCATGTAGCGGCATCCTAGTTTTAGGAACCCCATTATGGCCAGAATTTATTTTTGGCTAACAATACAACCAGCAGCCAGCCTCCAAGCCATATCATAGTGTGCTGCCATTTATTTTTAGGGGTTCTCTTGGGGCGTCTCTAGAGCCCCCAATAGAGTATATATAGATTTTGGGACAGGTCCCCTACTGTGGCCAGCACCCCCCCTTCTTTAATTAATTTGCATTTACTCTTTTGCCTGTGCATAAACATATCCTTATAATCCAAGCCATAGCAAGTCTAATACTGTATTCTCTATTCTTGACAGAAGGATCTAGACGATGACGAGATCGATATGAACGGAAGCATTGCGGCTATTTCCACTGGGGAAATCACCCGGCCAAAAGCTGACAGCGGCAAAAAACAGAAGAGCCGCAGCCACCACCCCGTCTTATCTGTCATGAAGAGGCTCCTCTGTGTTTTCTATTGCTTTCAAGTGAAAAATCCTCATGAAATTGACAATTACTCCAGACTCTCTTTTCCGCTAAGCTTTATGATAGTAAATGTATTTTATTGGGTGTACTATCTGTATTTCTGAACTCTCAGGGGTGATTCCCATCTATGGTAGCTGAAGTTTGTGGAGGGTAGAATAGGCCTTATGCCCATTTAGAGCAATAAAAACAATGCTATTATAGTGTAGGTGGTCAAATGTGGACTTTCCAATGTTATTTCCTTGTCACTAAACAGCCGCAGGCCACCCTAGTGTCTGATATATTTGCCTATACTGTATATAATATTGGCCTGGGCATGGAAGCTGTCTCTTGCTACTGTTGCTGGTTAGAGATGAGCAAACCCCGCAAAGTTCGGGTTCGGCAAGTTCGGCCAAGCTTTAAATATATGTTCGGGTTTGGGGACCTGAACCCGGTCCCCATTGAAATCAATGGGGACCCAAACTTTGGCGGGTGGCTGTGGCGGGGGTGCAGAGTGTACCCTGCTGTAACTTACCTGAGCCCTGATCCTCTTCTGTCAGCGGCGGTGCTCCAAACTGGCCCCAGCATGGGCTGCAAAAAGATGGCCACCAGCTCCCATAGGTGAGGACACTTCTAGTGCCAGCACTAGGAGTTTCCTCACTCATGGGAGCTGGCGGCCATCTTTTTGCAGCCCATGCTGGGGCAAGTTTGATACGCTGCCTCAGTAGGCCTCCTCGTAAGCCACCTGGCGCAATCAAGGAAGCCAACTGTAGCTTGAACATTTTTTAATATGCTTTCAATGCAG
This sequence comes from Gastrophryne carolinensis, assembly GCA_027917425.1. Taxonomy (NCBI): domain Eukaryota; kingdom Metazoa; phylum Chordata; class Amphibia; order Anura; family Microhylidae; genus Gastrophryne; species Gastrophryne carolinensis. The sequence goes on from CM051235.1 coordinate 609,101,603, forward strand.
CCATGTGGCTGAAATGAAAGTAAAATATTAGGGCCCACTTCGGCTAAACGCCGATCCAATTGGTAATGAAAAATTCCTTCAAGGGCCTATGCCAAACAATATTTTACCGGACTGTAAACCTTAATAGTAAACCCACCGCATCCTCTAGCTGGTCTGGTGCTTCTTGCAAAGAGCATGCGCCCCAGAACTCCGCCCCCACTGTATTCTCAGTGCCTCTGTATTCACTGCAATAGAGAAGGCCACCCAGGGCATGCTTCTCATTTGCTGTAAAAGTAAAGTAAGAAGCAACAGGAGAACGCGTGGACACCGGGAGACCCGCAGTCTATTCCTTTTTCTTACTTTATTTTTTATTAAGGTTTACAATCCTATTAAATCCTATTACAGCGTCACATAATGGACAAACTAAAATAACTGACCAAATATTAAAAATGCTTCTAGTTCTATTAAGTTGTCAAAGTTATTGAAGGACTACTGAGTACGTTTGGCCTCAGGCATAGAACAGTACTGCACACAGGACATCTAATGGGATAAATCATGGCAGCCATTTACAATCCTATTAAATCCTATTACAGCGTCACATAATGGACAAACTAAAATAACTGACCAAATATTAAAAATGCTTCTAGTTCTATTCAGTTGTCAAAGTTTTGGAAGGACTACTGAGTACTTTTGGCCTCAGGCATAGAACAGTACTGCACACAGGACATCTATTGGGATAAATCATGGCAACTGCACTTGCTGTTATACTTTCTTGATGACGTTTCGCTAGTCATGTGACTGGCTTTCTCAATTTAGCCTGACTTTGACTGGAATCTAGTATCAATAAATAGTACCTTTAATCCACACCCTCTGTTTGCTCTAAACAGTATGGGGGCGAGGTGTTTAGCACGACTGGAGCTATGAGGTGTTATTAAAGTGGACCAACACCCAGGGGGGATCGGCCCGGGAATCTATAAGATTTCCCGGCCGATCAGATCCCTCCCCGCGGGGCATCCGAAATCAGGATGTCCTGCGGGGTGAAACCCCCCAGGAAGCCCACAATCCTACCTTCTCCCCGTTCCAGCGGCACATGCACATCTGCCGCCTCCCGTGCGCCCCTCTAGCAGGACGCGCTGCCGCGCTGGCCGTTTGTGAATGGCCGGCGCGGGTGCGCTCCCTGTAAGAGGGACGCGTGGGAGGCGGCAGCGGACGTGCTCTGCTTGTCCGTCGCTGCCTCCCGCTTGTCCGCCGGCGGGGATTGGCTGCAGCGGTAACGTGGGAGCAGGGTGAGGTGAGTTTTCGGGGCTTTCTGGGGGGTTTCACACAGCCGGGCACCCCCGATCGGGGTTCCCCACGGAAGTGGACCAAAACCCAGGATAGTAAACATCCTGGGTGTTGGTCCACTTTAAGCTGCTTTGGTAGATGTTTTATTTAAGCATTGTATCTATAGATATAGATAAGTAAACGATAGATTTGGAACTCCATTTCCTCTATTCAAGCTTAAGGTTCCTCATTTTCACATACAGATATATTTTTCAGAGCCATTATTTCATTGTAACAGCCATGCATCAAGCTGTTACAAAGCAGGGAGCTAGCTAGCTTTTTGTAATGTAACAGCATGACAGCAGCGAGAGTTCTAAAACTCCAAGCACAAATTGTATTACTGCGGCCTCTGTTTTACACTTTTTTTTAACCTGTGAGCCTGACTGTCATCAGACGAGGGCCTGTAACCATCATATGTAGGTACACCGCTGAGTACCATCGGAATACTTTCTCTGTCGCGCCATCCACTGGTGTAACTGCTGTTTTGTTCTCCCCCATACTTGTCCAGAATAACTGCACTTCAATTTATGTGCAATGTTGCACTTCTTGTGTTAGGTCTTTTGGGTGAACCAGCTGTTGCCTGAGTGTGTTTCTGGGTTTGAAGCAGACTCAAAACCCAGGATTTTCACTGCTGGGTTTTGGTCTGCTTAAATGGGCATTTAGATTTAGAATGCCCCTGTGTCTAACATGTCCTAAAAGGAGTATGAGCAATGGGTCGAGGAGTACTAGTGACGCTGGCAGGGGTCATACATGCACTGTGGGGTTGAATCTGGAACTGGGAATAGAAGCGAACCAGGGTTTCACAAAGTGGGCCATCCCAATTCGGGATGCTCAGAGGGAATGAGCTGGCCCTGGAATCTCATAGGTCCGGCTTTGGTCCTTTGGTCCGGCTTGCTATTGATAGGGAACCAATTATCTTTGTTTTTTTATTTTAACCATGTAATATCATGGTCACACAATGGTATTTAGCATGACTTGCTCCTCTCTGAGAACATTACTTGTTATAAAACAAAATAAATCCATGATCATTGAAACCTTAATCTCGGAACCTGTGTACACAGATGCTTCTCCCCTCTGAAGCTGCGGGTTTCGGGCTCCATACAATACGTGCTAAATATAAAGCTTTTAAAACCTAATTGCATGTTAGTTTGAGAAGAGTCCTGTGTACACAGCAACACAATTGTAAAGCACCTTTTCCAGTCTGGTGCTTAAAGTGGACCAACACCCAGGGGTGATCGGCCCGGGAATCTTATAGATCACCTCCCTCACCGCAGGGCATCCGAGATCGGGATGTCCCGTGGGGTGAAACCCCCCCCCCCCCCCAAAAGCCCCAACAAACCTTATCTTATCGGCGACGGATCAGCCGCGCTCTCTAGTAGCGGCTTGTCCGTTGCCGAAAGGGTACGTTTTTTGGGGCTTTCACACCTGATCTTGGATGCCCCGCTGGAGTGGACCAACACCCAGGATAGTGAAAATCCTGGGTGTTGGTCCACTTTACTAAATACTGTAGGAGCTAACAAGTGGGAGATAGGTGTATATCTCAAAACAGTGTCATAAAGGTTCGTTCGAAATATCTTGCAGGTGCGTGGAGAGACATCCCTGTACACAAAGACTTAGAGGCCGATTCATTAATAGCGCCAGGTAGCGACAGATGAGCGACTGTAGCGTGATTTTAACAGCGCCAGCCAGTATTCGCTGTGCTTGGCCGGCGTTTGCTTGATGACAGCGACTCAGTCGGTGTGCGGTAATGTTGAATACGGGCTTAGGGGTCGCTGTTTCACAGGTTCAGCGTTGTATGTGAGCGCCTGACAACGAATGGCCAGAGCGAACGGCTTGCTTCATATTCATTAAAAAATCACGCTCCGAATGTGCTGGCGCTGTCCATTCCTTGTTTAAACCCCAGTGCGCTGGTGGCGATGGGTGTTAACTAGTTTTTAACCCCTAAACAACCATATTTTTGTATTGTAACATTATACATGTTTTTAGAATCATTTTGTAATGTGAATACATTAATATCAGACCTGTAAGATCAATTCTGCAAAAAAATTTTTTTTAAATTTTTTTTTACTTAAAAATAAATCCTAACATTGCAGAAGTGGTCTCCAAATTTTTGACATTAAAAAAAAAAAAAAAAAAAAAAAATACCAATTAATTATGATAAATTATAGATTGCTCCATTGAAATGCATTGCACATCGCCAGGGAGCGACAGCTCATACCTGGCGCTGTGAGGGAATTTGCAGCGGCGCTGTTCGGTCCAGGCGGCTTCATGATGAATGCCGCGCTAGCCGTCGCTCTCGCCGGCGCTAGCCTCATTTAGCTTGATAAATGCGTCGTTGTGAGCGCCGCCGGACGTACTTGAGTCGGTAGTTGCCGTTAGCTGGCGGTACCTGACGCTCGTCAGACACTACCTTGCGCTAGCCCGTGACAAATAAGGCCCTAAGACAACAATATTAAAGTGGACCAACACCCAGGAGTTTCACTATCCTGAGTGTTGGTACACTTCCGCGGGGCCCCCCGATCGGGGGTGCCCCGCTGTGTGAAACCCCCCAGAAAGCCCCAAAAACTTACCTGACCCCACTCCCACGTGACTCGCTCCACCAATCACCGCCAACGGACAAGCGAGGTCCGTCGACCAACAAGGTGAGAGCACCCGCCGCCGCCGCCTCTTGTGCGTCCCTCTTACAGGGAGCGCGCCCGATCGGGGTGCCCCGCAGACAGGAAGCTGATCGGCCCGGGAATCTTATAGATTCCCGGGCCGATCAGCGGTGGGTGTTGGTTCACTTTAATTATCCTACTGCTAAGTCATTAAATTACAATCATTGTTAAGAGCATGCAGCTTAACACCAACACATTGACATTGACTCTCCCTAATGATTTCAATAAGTTCTTGCAAAACTCCAGCTCAAATTAAACACAACAATGACTCAGTATGCTAAAGCGGACCCATATAGTACCCTGGCTGTAGGTCAAAATGTGGTCAGGGTTGGGAGATATTTTGGTGGCATGTCCTTCTTTTCTTCCAGTGGCTGTAGATGAATGTCTGGTGAGGGTTGGGCGCTGTTGGTTTCTTGTTCGTCAGTTCCTTCAGCTGCTGATGATGACCGCATAGTCATGGTTTGGAGCTATTGGTGGCCTGTTTTTTCCATCTTTCGTGGGTTGCAGATGAAAGCCTGGTCAGGGTTGGAAGATATTTTGGTGGTATATACTCTTCTTCCAGTGGCTGCAAATGAATGTCTGGTGAAGTTTGAAAGCTTTTGGTTTCTTGCACATCCAGTCCTTCAGGTGCTGCTGATGATCTCTTAGCCATGGTTTGGAGCTATTGGTGGCCTGTTTTTTTCTGTCTTTCGTGGTTGCAGATGAAAGTCTGGTCAGGGTTGTGAGATATTTTGGTGGTATGTCCTTCTTTTCTTCCAGTGGCTGCATATGAATGTCTGGTGAGGGTTGGTAGCTGTTAGTTTCTTGTTCATCCATTCCTTCAGTTGCTGCTGATGACCACATGGCCATGGTTTGGAGCTATTGGTGGCCTGTTTTTTTGTCTTGAGTCAGGGTTGGGAGATATTTTGATGGTATGTCCTTCTTTTCTTTCAGCTGCTGCAGATGAATGTCCATTGAGGGTTGGGAGCTATTGGGGACTTGTTCTACCTTTGGCTGTAGATCTGGTCATGGTTGGGAGCTACTGTATTAGTGGGCCGTTCTTCCTCTAGTATTTATCCTAGTCTTGTTCTCCTTTTATTCCTAAAGCCGTAGCTCTGGGTAGTCTTAAAGTGTAGCTGCACCACAGCAGCAAGGAAACAGGGCTGGTCGGGGATGATGATGAAGGCATTTGAGGAAAGCCTTCAGGAGGTCATTGTATCTTTTCTGAGGGGGCCCATGTTTGGTTAGCAAGTGGACAACTCCCAATACAATACAGTCCTGGGCAGGTGGTGGTCTTCCATATTTAACATGTGACCAGCCCATTTTAGGGGGCCTACCAGCGCTACAGTGACTGATGGGGGGGGAGCTTTGGCCTATTGAGAACACTGAAGAGACATCCAGGGCTGCTCTGGACAGTGATCAGGTAAGAGCTGGAGCGCTGGACTAGAAGTGATGATTTGCGTGGGACAAAAGATGAGTATAGCATTTTATTTGTTTTGACTTTTTGTTTAGCCTTGACAATGTCTTTAACTCTTAACCACTTTGTACTATGGTCACCATTCATTTTGCCCTAGATGGAGCCCTTAGAGGAAGAAGCCTCTTTACTCTTGTGTTGGTGGGTACAAATGTTATCCAGATTTTGGACACCCAGCTGTGTGAAACCCCCCTGGTCCCCTGTAAAACTCACCTTCTCTCTGATCCAACGGTGCATGCACGAGCCGCAGCCGCTGTCTGCTATACCTTTAGTGAGGAACATTCATGAATGGCCGGTGCGGGCACACACCCTGTTAGACAGTAACGGGAATGCAGCTGCCGGTGCGCTCGGCTCCCCTTGGCTAGACTCAGACCTTAGCCAGACACAAGTCATAGGTCCGGGGAATGGTGAGTTTACTGGGCAGCCTAGGGGGTATTCACTGTGAGCCTATGCTATAGTGACAGACACCCCTGTCCGGCCATAGGGAGCACAGAGAGAAATCCCAGTGGGTCACACTGCATTCGGGATGGCACTTCACCCAGACCCTGTGCCAAAATTCACTAAGAGGCCGATTCATTAATAGCAGCAGGTAGCGACAGTTGAGCGACTGTAGCGGCATTTTCAGAGCGCCCACTAGCAGTCGCTGTGCTTGGCCGTTGTTCGGTAGTTGATAGCGACTCAGTCGGTTTGCCGTAATGTTGAATATTGGGTGAGGAGTCGCTATTTGACAGGTATGGGAGCGCATGATAGCGACTGGCCATAGCGACCGGCTCCCATCATATTCATTAACAAATCACGCTCAAAAAATTCTCGCGCTGTAAAATGCATGTTTAAACCCCAGAGCGCTGGCGGCGATGGGTTAAAAGTAGTTTTTTAACCCCCAAACAACCATATTTTTGGAAACCAAAAAAACAAGTTTTTTAAATAATTTTGTAATATGAATACATTAATATCAGACCTGTAATATCAATTCTGTACATTTTTTTTTTTTACTTAAAAAAATTATCTAACATGGCAGAAGTGGTCACAGAATTTTTCACATTAAAAAAAAAAAAAAAAAAAACATTAATAACAATTAATTATGAATATTTAAAGATTGTTCCATTGAAATGCATTGGAGAGCGCCAGGTAGCGAGAGGTCATACCTGGCGCTGTTCAAGGTCGGACGCTGGCGCTGTGGGCTGAGGCTGGAATAATGATGAATGAGTGGCTATATGGCGCTATCTCAGTCGCTAAGCAGGATTGGCTTGATAAATGTGTGATTGTGGTGGGGAGCCGGCGTTCTCGTGGCGGGGCCAGTCATTACCGGCTGCTCACCAGTCGCTACCTGTCGCTATTCCTTCATAAATAAGGGCCTAAGTTCGTGGGTTGGTTATGGGTTGGTCAGGGCCAATAAGGCTGATTTTTTAGCCCAGTCTGCCCCTGGGGACAGGCTTATCCTTAGTACCTGACAGAGTATACACCCTCTCTTATACATGTATAAGAACATTTTTGTGTACAGCATCAACAATCTTGCTTCCCTAGTTCCAGGTTGTTTCTAAAAATCCTGCAGCTCCAAAAAGTATCCATGCATGCATTCCAAATCAACCTCCTTATCTCTCCGAACCTAGCTGCCACATGGGCTGGTATGGCTGTAGTTACATCAGTGCCACCAATGCTGCTTAAAGCGGACCTTCACCCCAGAATAAGAGCCTATATAATATGTTTCCCACACCCTGTACATACAGATTGTTCACATTAATCCGGACCTTCACCCAAGAATAAGAGCCTATATTATATGTTTCCCTCACCCTGTACATACAGATTGCCCACATTAAAAATCATCCTACCTGCATCTACTGCATGTTATGAGCCTTTAAACATCCAAGATGGTGGCTCATGGAGTCTCAGGCTGCCTGCAAACAGGAAGTGTCTTCTGAATGTGCCGCTCTGCATTCTGGGATTGCTGTCCTTTTCCTGACCCCAGCTCTGCTCTGTCTGTGCAAAGCACAGCTATAACCCGCCCACATGTACTTTTGAGCCCTCTCCTCAGTATCTGATGTTTCTGAGGCGATGGCGGCGCCTGTATCCTAGAGTCCTGAACAGAGTGGCAGCCCAGTGGGGGAAAGAATAAAAAGTGACTAAAAACATGAAATTAAGAGGCCGATTCATTAATAGCGCCAGGTAGCGACAGATGAGCGACTGTAGCGTGATTTTTTCAGCGCCAGCCAGTATTCGCTGTGCTTGGCCGGCGTTAGCTTGATGACAGCGACTCAGTCGGTGTGCGGTAATGTTGAATACGGGCTGGGGGGTCGCTGTTTCACAGGTTCAGCGTTGTATGTGAGCGCCTGACAACGAATGGCCAGAGCGAACGGCTAGCTTCATATTCATTAACAAATCACGCTCCGAATGTGCTGTCGCTGTCCATTCCTTGTTTAAACCCCAGAGCGCTGGCGGCGATGGGTATTAACTAGTTTTTAACCCCTAAACAACCATATTTTTTGAATGTAACATTATACATGTTTTTAGACTCATTTTGTAATATGAATACATTAATCTCAGACCTGTTAGATCAATTCTGCACAAATTTTTTTTTAATTTTTTTTTTTACTTAAAAATAAATCCTAACATTGCAGAAGTGGTCTCCGAATTTTTGACATTAAAAAAAAAAAAAAAAATTAATACCAATTAATTATGATTAATTATAGATTGCTCCATTGAAATGCACTGGACATCGCCAGGGAGCGACAGGTCATACCTGGCGCTGTGAGGGAATTTGCAGCGGCGCTGTTCGGTCCAGGCGGCTTCATGATGAATGCCGCGCTAGCCGTCGCTCTCGCCGGCGCTAGCCTCATTTTGCTTGATAAATGCGTCATTGTGAGCGCCGCCGGGCGTACTTGAGTCGGTAGTCGCCGTTAGCTGCCGCTACCTGGCGCTCGTCAGACACTACCTGGCGCTAGCCCGTGATAAATAAGGGCCATATTCATTTTAGATGCTGGGGAATAGTTTTTTAAGGGTTTGGGCATTTCATTAAATGATGCTGAAGGTCCGGTTTAAATAAATAGATTGTCTTTATCATAAATGTTACTTTTATTTATTCAAATGTATCAAATTATAGGATAAAGTGCAAAATGATTATCTGCAAAACTCAATAATAACTGTTCTTCAGATTTTATTTAATGATGTCACACTGTATATACACACATTATATGTAATATACATGTCTATCTATATGGATTTTCTTACAATGAATTGCAATTAGAGCAGAAGGTTGTATTTATTTTACATATATTTATATACATATATTTGTTATTTATGCCATAATTTAGAATCATATGCTTATAGTATGACGTGGCAGTGTGTATTTAAAGTAATGTTACGTTTTCAACTACCTAAAAAGGGAACCCCTTTGGTTTCAGGCCTACAGTGATTGGGCTGGTCCATCCCGGCAATAGTCAATAGGGGTCGATTCAAAGAAACATGTAACAGCTTGGATTTTGGTGCCGATCATCCTATTTGTCCCGAACGCTCGTGCGCTCGTATGAACTTGCGAGTGATTCTATAAGCAAATACGTTTCTATCCTAAAATTTAGGTCCGTTCGTATGGCAGTTCGCGAATCAGACCTATGTCAGTTTCCATCCTGAATTTTCCGTTTCATTTCTCAGGTTGCAACATTGGTTTTGCCCTTTTTCCTTTTTTGTCTGGACGTAAATCCTTCTGATCTTGCGGCTCCGCACTACAAACTTACCTCATTAAAGTGCATTCTAAATATTTGGTCTTATTTTTCTTTATTTCATTCATTTTGTAGTAACCAACCATTAATGAATGCATTTGCATAAGTAAATCTTACTTTGTTTAATTTTTAGTTAACTTGCATTTTTTACTTGTGGATTTAATTTTAATATTTTGGCTTCAAATGGTACAACTTAAAATTTTTTGTGTGGTTACCCACACCCTCTACATACAGATTGCTCTCAAATATAAAAAAACACCCAGCAACTTCTGCATGTTATGAGCCTAGAAACAGCCAAGATGGCGGCTCAGGTATTCTCGGGCAGCCTGCAAACAGAAAGGGCCTTGTGACTGTGTTGCTCTGCATTCTTTGATTTCTGACCTTTCCGTGCCCCCAGCTCTGCTGTGTCTGTGCAAAATACAGCAGTAACCCACATCCTGCACTTTATCCCGCTCTCCTCTCCTCAGTAAGTGTGATGCATCTGACCAAAGATGAGCTAAAATAATTAAACAAAGCAAAGGTAAACAACTACACCAATAAATTCAAATTAAAAATATTATTCTAGTACATCAATTTAAAAATAAATAACAAAGGACATAAGTTTCTTTAATTAACGCAAATATATTGCAAAATAAAGGTTTACATGCAAAGGACTAATTAAGGTCCACATTAAAATGCTTTTATAAGGCATACATGAATCAGGTATGCATTGCCATACAATTTATGGCCTCGGCCATGCTGATACATGCAGTTCATTGGAGCTCAGGACGCGCAGACTCCTCCACATAGCCAAAGAACCTGTTCAAGAACAGCAATCCGACTGCTAAAAGGTGTCGCCAGTGGCTTTCTTTTAAAACGGATTTAGAGGTTTGAAAACTGTTCTCTGAATCACACCTAAACCCATCCGATTATCCTAAGTTTTAGGTTTTGATCCTAAGTTTTAGGTTTTGATCCTAAGTTTTAGGATTTGATCCTACAATTTAGGAACGAACTTCCGATGATCGTAAGAGCATATACGCATTCGTACGTAGGCTCGTGCGAGTCGGAAATGGCCAAAAAAACAGGAAAAAATGACAAACACCCACCCAAACTTACGATTCTCGATCCGAAATCAATTAACTTTTGCTCTTTGAATCGAGGGGAATAGTCTACAGCCAAACAAATGGGTTTGGCTAAGCCGGGGTATACCAGCAAGAGATACACCAACCCACACTGCCATGTCCTATGTTTGCTGGCACAATAGCCACGCTAACAGGCAGGCTGATTCATCATTAGCGGCAGGTAGCGACAGATGAGCGTCTGTAGCAGGCATTTTCAGAGCGCCCGATAGTAGTCGCAGTGCTCGCCCGTGAGTCGCTAGTTCATAGCGACTCAGGCCCTTACTTATCAAGGGCTAGCGCCAGGTAGTGTCTGACGAGCGCCAGGTACCGCCAGCTAACGGCGGCTACCGACTCAAGTATGCCCGGCGGCGGTCACAATGACGCATTTATCACGCTAAATGAGGCTAGCGCCGGCGAGAGCGTCACTGCAACGAATAGCGCCGCTGCTAATCCCATCACAGCGACAGGTATGACCTGGCGCTCCCTGGCTTTGTCCAATGCATTTCAATGGAGCAATCTTTAAATAATCATAATTAATTGCTATTAATGTTTTTTTTATTTTTTTTAATGTCAAAAATTCTGTGGCCACTTCTGCAATGTTGGGTTTTTTTTTTAAGTAAAAAAAAAAAAAAAAAAAAATGTGCAGAATTGATATTACAGGTCTGATATTCATGTATTCATATTACAAAATGTTTAGAAAAACTTGTATAATTTTTACATTTAAAAAAAAAGGTTGTTTGGGGGTTAAAAACTACTTTACACACATCGCCGCCAGCGCTCTGGGGTTTAAAGAGGACCAACACCCAGGGGTGATCGGCCCGGAAATCTATAAGATTCCCGGGCCGATCACCTCCCACCCCGCGGGACATCCGAGATCGGGATGTCCCGCGGGGTGAAACCCCCCAGAAACCCCAAAAACACCTTACCTGATCCGCCGCCGCTTCCGCCGCCGCCGCCTCCCGCGCGCCCCTCCAGACGTGTGCTCGCCCGCGCCGGCCCTCTGTGAATGGCCGGCGGGGGCGCGCGCGCGCCGAGAGTGACGCGCGGGAGGCGGCGGCGGCGGAAGCGTCTTGGACGTTCCTGATCCCCGCCTGGACGTTGGCGGGGATTGGCTGCGGCGCTCACGTGGGAGCGCTGAGAGGTGAGTTTTTTGGGGTTTCTGGGGGGTTTCACACAGCGGGGCACCCCCGATCGGGGTGCCCCGCCGAAGTGGACCAAAACCCAGGATAGTCAAAATCCTGGGTGTTGGTCCACTTTAAACAAGGAATTCACAGCGCGAGAAATTTTTGAGCGTGATTTTTTAATGAATCTGCAGCAAGCCGTTCGCTCTGGCCATTCACTGTCAGGCGCACCCATACAACGCGGAACCTGTGAAACAGCGACCCCTAACCCCGTATTCAACATTACCGCACACCGACTGAGTCGCTGTCAACAAGCAAACCCCAGCCAAGCACAGCGAATACTAGCTGGCGCTGGGAAAATCACGCTACTGGCGCTCATCTGTCGCTACCTGGCGCTATTAATGAATCGGCCTCTGAGTCACTGTTCAGTAATGTTGAATACATTGTGAGGAGTCGCTATTTGACCAGTACAGCGCTGTATGGGAGCGCATGTTAGCGACTGCTCATAGCGACGACTCACACCATATTCAGCAAAAAAACAGCCTCACAAATCTCTGGCGCTGGAAAATGCTTGTTTGAAGCCCAGAGCGCAGGAGGCGGTGTGATTAAAGTCTGTTTTCCAGCATCTATCCACTAGTAACAAAGCGAAAACATATGGAATTACATTGTAACATGAACACTTTAATGGCAGACCTGTAATGTCATTTCTGAAGAAATATATAAAAAATGAAAAAAACTGCTTTTTTAATACCAGAAGAGGTCACAGAATTATATGTGATTTTTTGGAAAAAAAAAAAACAAAAAACAAATACCCCGTTTAAAGAGAAGAAAAGGATCGTCCATTGAAATGTATGGGAGAGCGACAGGTAGCGAGAGGTCATACCTGGCGCTGTGCAAGGCTGAACGCCGGCGCTGTTCACTGAGGCTGTGAAAATGATGAATCAGACGCTACATGGTGCTATCCTAGTCGCTAAACAGATTCTGCTTGATAAATGTGTAATTGCGTGCCGTGTCCGGCGTTCACCAGTCGCTACCTGTCATTAACCAGCCACTACCTGACGCTATCCCTTCTTAAATAAGGGCCCAAGTCTCCTGGAACCGGAACAAATTTCCTAGATCTGGATCAAATCTACAGTGCCTTTGATCCGAAACAGGAGCCCATCCCTAGACACAATGGCAAATAACTGGACTGGCTGTGAACTAGCTATGTCCAAATGCAGGGACAATCGGACTTCATAGAGCGTACTCCCTGCTGAGCCACCAATGATTGAATGTATCCGAAATTTTTGATACTAGTGGTGGAGGTCCTCTAGCTATATGAAGACCCCTGGACATGAGCCCCTCGAACCCTGCCTTGGATATGACTCTGGAACAATCATTTTTGATATTCAGGCAGCTTACTATTTGATTAGGTGGAGGGACTATTTTCACTCCTGACAAGTGTTCACCCATGTGTCCAACGGGGAGGCCGATTCATTAATAGCGCCAGGTAGCGCCAGATGAGCGACTGTAGCGTGATTTTTTCAGCGCCAGCCAGTATTCGCTGTGCTTGGCCGGCGTTAGCTTGATGACAGCGACACGGTGTGCGGTAATGTTGAATACGGGCTGGGGGGTCGCTGTTTCACAGGTCCAGCGTTGTATGTGAGCGCCTGACAACGAATGGCCAGAGCGAACGGCTAGCTTCATATTCATTAACAAATCACGCTCCGAATGTGCTGTCGCTGTCCATTCCTTGTTTAAACCCCAGAGCGCTGGCGGCGATGGGTATTAAACCCCTAAACAACCATATTTTTTGAATGTAACATTATACATGTTTTTAGAATCATTTTGTAATATGAATACATTAATCTCAGACCTGTTAGATCAATTCTGCACATATTTTTTTAAAAAAATTTTTTTACTTAAAGTGGACCAACACCCACGGGTGATCGGCCCGGGAATCTATAAGATTCCCGGGCCGATCACCCCCTACCCCGCGGGACATCCGAGATCGGGATGTCCCGCGGGGTGTAACCCCCCCAAAACCCCCGAAAAACCTTACCTGATCTTCCTGACCTCCCTCGCGCCCCTGTAGGCGTGCGCGCACCCGCGCCGGCCGTCTGCGAATGGCCGGCGCGGGCGCGCGCTCGTCAAAAGGGACGCGCGGGAGGCGGCGGCGGCGGCAGCCGCTTAGACGTTCCTGGACCTGGCTTGTACGTCGGCGCTGGGAGCGGGGAGAGGTGAGTTTTTCGGGGGGTTAGGGGGGGTTTCACACAGCGGGGCACCCCGATCGGGGGTGCCCCACCGAAGTGGACCAAGACCCAGGATAGTCAAAATCCTGGGTGTTGGTCCACTTTAAAAATAAATCCTAACATTGCAGAAGTGGTCTCCGAATTTTTGACATTAAAAAAAAATAAAAAATAAAATTAATACCAATTAATTATGATTAATTATAGATTGCTCCATTGAAATGCATTGGACATCGCCAGGGAGCGACAGCTCATACCTGGCGCTGTGAGGGAATTTGCAGCGGTGCTGTTCGGTCCAGGCGGCTTCATGATGAATGCCGCGCTAGCCGTCGCTCTCGCCGACGCTAGCCTCATTTTGCTTGATAAATGCGTCATTGTGACCGCCGCCGGGCGTACTTGAGTCGGTAGTCGCCGTTAGCTGCCGCTATCTGGCGCTCGTCAGACACTACCTGGCGCTAGCCCGTGATAAATAAGGGCCATAGTGTTTTATAACCTACAGTCCAGACCCAACTCCAGAGTCGACCAATGTAAAAGCTGCTATAAAGGGAGTTCATGCATCTAATACAGTCACTATACAGTTCGAATCCAAAACGCTAACACTACGCCCAACATTCAGTCCATATTAAAATGGCATCGGAACCAGGACCTCCAACACATGATGCCTCGGATTACCAGAAAAAAAACTGGGAGGCTGATTTATTAATAGCGGCAGGTAGCGACAGTTGAGCAACTGTAGCAGTATTTTCACAGCGCCCGCTAGTAGTCGCTGTGCTTGGCCGTTGTTCGGTAGTTGATAGCGACTCAGTCGGTGTGCAGTAATGTTGAATATTGGGTGAGGAGTCGCTATTTGACAGGTTCCGCGATGTATGGGTGCGCATGATAGCGACTGGTCAGAGCGACCGGCTTCCACCATATTCATCAAAAAATCACGCTCAAAAAATTTTTGCGCTGTGAAATGCATGTTTAAACCCCAGAGCGCTGGAGGCGATGTGTTAAAAGTCGTTTTTTAACCCCCAAACCACCATATTTTTGGAAACCAAAAAAAAAAAAAATTTTAAAGAATTTAGTAATATGAATACAATAATATCAGACCTGTAATATCAATTCTGCACAATTTTTTTTTTTTTACCTTAAAAAAATTATCTAACATGGCAGAAGTGGTCACAGAATTTTTCACATTAAAAAAAAAAAAAAAAACATTAATAACAATTAATTATGAATATTTAAAGCTTGTTCCATTGAAATGCATTGGAGAGCGCCAGGTAGCGAGAGGTCATACCTGTCGCTGTTCAAGGTCGGACGCTGGCACTGTGGGCTGAGGCTGGAATAATGATGAATGAGTCGCTATATGGCGCTATCTCAGTTGCTAAGCAGTTGTTAAGCAGGATCGGCTTTATAAATGTGTGATTGTGGTGGGGAGGCCAGCGTTCTCGTGGCGGGGCCCGTCATTACCGGCCGCTCACCCGTCGCTACCTGTCGATATCCCTTCATAAATAAGGGCCTAAATGTGTGTTAACTGTGACTCCAGACACCAATTTTTTTTTATAGCAAGTGTCTTAAATTGGCTGTCCAGGCAAAGTGGTTAATATTTACCTGATGCCTAAAACTGTTGTCCTTGTGGGTCTGCCTGGCTTGTTGTGGCAGAATTTAAGAAGCTTCGAAGTGTCACTTTCTTCCTGACCTGATTTTTAGCGTCCCTGTACCCATTGATTACGAGTGTGCCTGAATCAGCTCTGCTGACTCCGCCTGTCATGAGCCTGGGACACAGCGATTTTCCTGGGAGGGGAACGGGGGGAGAGAGGGGGATGCTCGCTCTCATTTGCAGGGGCAATGCCAACATCCCAAAACAATATATAAGTGATCAGAGGATGCTGAAAATGCGGAAGAAAGTGAAACTTCGGAGCTCCCTATCTCATGCCACAACGTGAGCCAGGCAGACGCACAAGGACAGCAGTTGCAGGCATCAGGTAAAGAATAACCACATGAATTTAACCCTTTGCCTGGACAGTCCCTATAAGATAAATTATTTGATATGTAATGATTTAGCATCAGGATATTGTTGACTTGTGCCAAGGCGTATTATTGTATCATCTACTGAACCCAAAATGGCCTGTCTGCTTTATTTCTTTGCTCTTTTTCTAATAAATTCTAATAACCAAACGCAGTGAGAGAAAATATTGATTTTTCAGCAAGTCGGCACTAAAAACTTATCGAGGTGAGACGCCCAATATCTATCTTTAAAGCATACTGGAGTGAGGAACAGGGAGTGGCTGATATACAGTACACTGGCTACAAAAAATCTGCACGCCCCTGTTATAATGGCGGGTTCTTGTCATGTAAAAAAGAAAAATGTCAGAATTTTTTCCAACTTTAATGTCACCAATAATCATATTATTCCATTAAAAACATGCTGAAATATTTTAGGGTGAAAAAAAAAATAATGCTGTTGCATACATATGATGTGCATACACTAACAGGCTTATTCATCACTAACGCCAGGTAGCGACAGATGAGCGTCTGTAGCAGGCATTTTCAGAGCGCCCGCTAGTAGTCACTGTGCTCAGCCGTGGGTCGCTACTTTATAGCGACTTAGGCCCTTATTCATCAAGCGATAGCGCCAGGTAGTGTCTGACGAGCGCCAGGTAGCGGCAGCTAACGGCGGCTACCGAATCAAGTACGCCCGGCGGCGGTCACAATGACGCATTTATCAAGCAAAATGAGGCTAGCGCCGGCGAGAGCGACGGCTAGCGTGGCATTCATCATGAAGCCGCCTGGACCGAACAGCGCCACTGCAAATTCCCTCACAGCGCCAGGTATGAGCTGTCGCTCCCTGGCGATGTCCAATGCATTTCAATGGAGCAATCTATAATTATTCATAATTAATTGGTAATAATTTTTTTTTTAATTTTTTTAATGTCAAAAAATCGGAGAACACTTCTGCAATGTTAGGATTTATTTTTAAGTAAAAAAAAAAATTAAAAAAAATTTGTGCAGAATTGATCTAACAGGTCTGAGATTAATGTATTCATATTACAAAATGATTCTAAAAACATGTATAATGTTACATTCCAAAAATATGGTTGTTTAGGGGTTAAAAACTAGTTAATACAGATCGCCGCCAGCGCTCTGGGGTTTAAACAAGGAATGGACAGCGACAGCACATTCGGAGCGTGATTTGTTGATGAATATGAAGCTAGCCGTTCGCTCTGGCCATTCGTTGTCAGGCGCTCACATACAACGCTGGACCTGTGAAACAGCGACCCCCCAGCCCGTATTCAACATTACCGCACACCGACTGAGTCGCTGTCATCAAGCTAATGCCGGCCAAGCACAGCAAATACTGGCTGGCGCTGAAAAAATCACACTACAGTCGCTCATCTGTCGCTACCTGGCGCTATTAATGAATCGGCCTCCCTGTCGCTGTTCAGTAATGTTGAATACATTGTGAGGAGTCGCTATTTGACCAGTACAGCGCTGTATGGGAGCGCATGTTAGCGACTGCTCATAGCGACCGACTCACCATATTCAGCAAAAAAACAGCCTCACAAATCTCTGGCGCTGAAAAATGCTTGTTTGAAGCCCAGAGCGCAGGAGGCGGTGTGATTAAAGTCTGTTTTCCAGCATCTATCCACTAGTAACAAAGCGAAAACATATGGAATTACATTGTAGCAACATTGTAACATGAACACTTTAATGGCAGACCTGTAATGTCATTTCTGAAGAAATATATAAAACATGAAAAAATTGTGAAAAAACTGCTTTTTCAATTCCAGGAGAGGTCACAGAATTATTTGTGATTTTTGGAAAAAAAAAAAAAAAAAACAAAAACCCCGTTTAAAGAGAAGAAAAGGACCGTCTATTGAAATGTATGGGAGAGCGACAGGTAGCAAGAGGTCATACCTGGCGCTGTGCAAGGCTGAACGCCGGCGCTGTTCGCTGAGGCTGTGAAAATGATGAATCAGACGCTACATGGCGCTATCCCAGTCGCTAAACAGATTCTGCTTGATAAATGTGTAATTGCGTGCTGTGTCCGGCGTTCACCAGTCGCTACCTCTCATTAGCCAGCCACTACCTGACGCTATCCCTTCTAAAATAAGGGCCTAAGCTTTGTTGAATCACCCGTTGAATGTATGGCAGCATCCAGTGTGTCGGGGCAGGAGTCTTTTAGTATAGCGCTAGTGCACGCCCTGGTCATATCCCGAGTGGACTGCTGCAACCTCCTTCTTTGTGGTTTACCAGCTAACAGACCGGCATCTGTCCAATCTATTCTGCTGCTCGCCTCATTCATCATCTCTCGCCCATCCAGCTCTGCTCCCCTGTGTCAGTCCTTTCACTGGCTGCCAGTTCCACAGTGAATCCTGTTTAAAACTCTCCTACCTACAAAGCTCTCTCCAACCAGGCTCCTCCCTACCTTTCATCTCTAATCCAACGCTGTCAACCAAGATGCAGCCTCAGCTCCGCCTCTGACCTCCGACTGTCCTCCACCCTGTTCCCCTCCTTTCACAATTGCCTCCAGGACTTCCCACGTGCCACTGTAATCCTCCGGAATGCCCTCCCCAGCTCAATCTGCCACTCCCAGCCCTCCAAGCTTTGAAAACCCACTAATTCAGACAAGCATACAACCTGGCTTAAACTGGACCAAAACCCCAGGATTTGGACCATCCTGGGTTTTGGTCCTTTCCCCCTCGGCGAGGGAGAGGGTGCCCCGCTGTGTGAAATCCCCCAGAATGCAAATGGCAACTCGCCTCTTTCCGGGGGCGTGTGCGGCCGCTCGTCCAATCAGCGGAACCGGAGCCGCTGAAATTCCTGCAGCCCCTTAAAAGTTGCTGTAGGCCTCCTCCTCTTTTAGTACATTTTTGAGGGGCCTGTCTTTATTTTTGGTACCCTTCTTCTGACTGATACTTTTCAACAATGAGATCCCATTGATGCTCTGTAAGCCGTTTTACGGCTTTTGCTGTAAAATGCAACATCCACAAATGTCCGGGTAAATTCTACTTACCTGGAACAGCTGAATAGCGTTATACGACAACAGCCGTACAGCCACACCCCCAATTATAAAAGGCTGTTTGCACCTACGCAACCACATCATTTCAGTTTTGTAATTTTATTTTCCCCTCTAATTGATTTCAGTTTGTTTTTAATAGAAGTTTGCTAAATCATGGATGGTGAAAAAAGCTCAAATTATTCTTCCTGTTCTCTTTTTTTCCCCTCCTTCTCTCTCTTTTTTCCATATTTTCATATTCTCTCTCTTTTTCATATTACCATCTTCTCTCTCTGTTACATGTTCCATTGGCCCTTATTTAACAAGGGATAGCGCCAGGTAGCGAATGGTGAGCGAACGGTAATGACGGTCACCGCCACGAGAACGCCGGCTCCCCTCCGCAATCACACATTTATCAAGCCGATCCTGCTTAGCGACTGACAGAGCGCCAGATAGCGAATCATTCATCATTATTCCAGCCTCACCCCACAGCGCCAGCGAGCGACCTTGAACAGCGACAGGTATGACCTCTCGCTACCTGGCGCTCTCCAATGCATTTCAATGGAACAATCTTTAAATATTCATAATTAATTGCTATTATTTTTTTATTTATTTTCTTTAAATGTCAAAAATTCTGTGACCACTTCTGCAATGTTAGATATTTTTTTTAAGGTAAAAAAAAAAAAATTGTGCAGAATTGATATTACAGGTCTGATATTAATGTATTCATATTACAAAATGTTTTGAAAAACATGTTTTTTTTTTTTTTTTCAAAAAATATGGTTGTTTGGGGGTTAAAAAACTACTTTTAACCCATCGCCGCCAGCGCTCTGGGGTTTAAACAAGCATTTCACAGCGCGAGAATTTTTGGAGCGTGATTTGTTAATGAATATGCTGGGAGCCGTTCGCTATGGCCGTTCGCTGTCATGCGCTCCCATACAGCGCGGAACCTGTCAAACAGCGACTCCTAACCCCGTATTCAACATTACTGCACACCGACTGAGTCGCTGTCAACAACCGAACAACGGCCAAGCACAGCGAATACTAGCGTGCGCTGTGAAAATAACGCTACTGTAGCTCATCGGTCGCTACCTGGCGCTATTAATGAATCAGCCTCCCCGTCTCTCTCTCTCTTTTTCTTATTTCCTCCTTCTCTATCTCCCTCTCTCTCTTTTACACATTACCTCATTCTCTCTCTCTCTTTTCCATATTCCATCCTTCACTTTTTTTTCCATATTTCCCCATTCTCTCTGTCTCCTTTTTCTATATCCCTTCCTCTCTTTCTTTCTCATTAACTCCTTCTCTGCTTCTTTGCCATTCATCCTCCTTCTCGCTCTCTTTCACATTCCCTTCTTCTCCATTCCAATATTCCTTGTCTTTCCCACTCCTTTCCACCATATCTTTTTTTCTTTTTTTGTTCATGCGTTTTTTCCCCCTTCCCTGCAACCAACCAGCCAATGAATCCGAGCGCGCTGATTGAATGCGAATCTGCACTTTCGCCGTAGGACCTAGGAGAGGTGCGACCTGCAGGGTTTCAAACAGTGGGGCATCTCCGATCAGAGTGCCCCGGAGGGAAGGGCCAGAACCCAGAATAATCAAAATCCTGTGTTTTGGTTCCCTTTAAACCGGACCTTCACCATGATTTATTGAAAAGCCCAAACCTTTAAAAAACTATTCCCAGCATCTAAAGTTAATATATTTTACGATTTTAGTCACTTACTTATTATTCTTTCCCCCACTTGGCTGCAACTCTGTTCAGGACTTTAGGATATGGGCGCCGCCATCTTGACTCAGAAGCATCACACTTACCGAGGAGAGGGGGATAAAGCACAGGAGGCGGGTTATAGCTGTGCTTTGCTCAGACAGAGCAGAGCTGGGGGTCAGGAAAAGGTCAGCAATCCCAGAATGCAGAGCAGCACAGTCAGAAGGCACTTCCTGTTTGCAGGCTGCCTGATGTTCCATGAGCCGCCATCTTGGGTGTTTAAAGGCTCATAACATGCAGTAGATGCAGGTAGGATGATTTTTAATGTGAGCAATCTGTATGTACAGGGTGTGGGAAACATATAAGATAGGCTCTTATTCAGGGTGAAGGTCCTGATTAGTGTGAGCAATCTGTATGTACAGGGTGTGGGAAACATATAAGATAGGCTCTTATTCAGAGTGAAGGTCCGGATTAATGTGAGCAATCTGTATGTACAGGGTGTGGGAAACATATAAGATAGGCTCTTATTCAGAGTGAAGGTCCGGATTAATGTGAGCAATCTGTATGTACAGGGTGTGGGAAACATATAAGATAGACTCTTATTCAGGGTGAAGGAGCGCTTTAATCTGATGAGCTAGGAGTGCCCCACACAGATCAGATAGAGGTCAGTGCAGGGTTGTTATAAGAGCAGTCTGCTGGGCCCCCTTCATGGCTGGGCCCCATACAGGAATCCTGCCTGTACTGCTCTGATGGCCGTCATCAGGACATCATCTTAAAATCTTGAACAGAGCGCTATTTACTCTAACCAGTTGTACAGGGATGTCTTGGGCCCAGCAGTAGGACTGACTCTAGGCATTACCTGCTGCTCCTTATTGAAAAATAGATGATGAAATAATTGCTATCTATCGGTGTAGCATCAACATAGCGCTGGTACTAAGACACAGCTGACCATATAATTAATCAACGCTCAATAGACAGAGCGCCAGGGCTGTTAGCATCATTATAACCAGGGCGGACAGTGCAGGGGCTCACCAGGGAATTCTTTGGTTCTTCTGTGGGCCAGTATGAGCCTTTCCCTGAAATCCAAACATAGCTATAGGGTTCTGAGAGGTACAATTCCTCTACCCCCTAGTGGCAGGAGCACCAAAAATACCAACAACAATGATTTAATTATAACATACAGCAAATTGCATAATTTCTTAGGAATAATCCAACAAACAACACTTAACAAGACAAAGTTAAAAACAATGCATCTCCCCAATTACTTCCAGTGCGAAAAATATACAGCCAAAAATAGCTGGGAATTTCCCTAATATTTGGCGTGGTGGAGCCAAACTAGCAACTGACTACTTGTGCCGGCACACTTATCTATAGTAGCTGACCGGCAGCAAGGTCAGCACCACATCAAATGGAGCAGGGGATCAGCAAAGGGGACACCTACGTTCGCGGCCGCCCGTGCCGCTTCGTGGGGTGAAAGAGATCCCCTGCTCCATATGATGTGGTGCTGGCCTTGCTGCCGGGCTCTTGGCTCTTATATATATTTTTTTGACCTTTTTCTTTGTGTATTAATTGATTGATATGGATTCTCAAGTTGGTGATTTTGCATTCTTAGGTATCCATGGGCAACAGGTTATCTAGTGTGTTTATTTTGGGAATTGTTCACAGCATATGCACATATTCTGTATATTTATTGCTCACGCTAATCAATTATTAGTAATGTATTTATTCCCACTAGGGTCACTTTTATAAATTATTGGTAATTAATTTTTTATGTATTTTGTATTAATTATTTGGGATATAATATTATTAATTTGTACCATTAAGCACTGTCACTTTAGGGTTGGTTGTTATGATTGGTTAGTTATGATTGGTTGATATTCTTCAGTAGCTACTATAGATAAGTGTGCCGGCACAAGTAGTCAGTTGCTAGTTTGGCTCCACCACACCAAATATTAGGGAGCTTCCCAGCAATTTTTTGGCTGTATATTTTTCGCACTGGAAGTAATTGGGGAGACGCATTGTTTTTAACTTTGTCTTGTTAAGTGTTGTTTGTTGGATTATTCCTAAGAAATTATGCAATTTGCTGTATTTTATAATTAAATTATTGTTGTTGGTATTTTTGGTGCTCCTGCCACTAGGGGGTAGAGGTATTATACCTCTCAGAACCCTATAGCTTTGTTTGGATGTACTTATTTTAGGCAGTGTAGCACATCTAGATCAGGATATGCGGTGCACCCCTGTTTTGTGATTACCTTTCCCTGAAATTGCCGTCGAGTATGTAAAGCTGAATTTCTGATGCATCAATTATGATGACAAATTCTAAAACAGCATAGAAATAAAAAAGAAAGCAGAATTCTCATTCTAACAGGCAGAAAGCATCCCCATATTGTTTAGCTTGAGCTGGATATTAAAATTTCACGCTTCACCTTACAGATGTCCTCTCACCACTATTCTTTAACCATTTCAAAATGGGGCGGGGGAGTGGGGGGGGGGGTGCTGATTGCCCAGCAAGCCGAACAGTAAAACATGGAGATCTCTGGCAGCACTAGTTCATAGATTTGGTAAGCAGGTAAGCCGGCGGCGGGGGAGGGATGAGGGGTAGGATTCCCCGTGTGCGTCTCTTCAAGGGGTCTTGCCCTTCACCTTCCTTAGGCTGTGGCTGGTAAAGGTGTTTCCTGGGGTTTTCATTTAAAAGTTAAAATGTGTAGGGGTCATGCAGATGGGGGCGGAACGGGTCCCCATGTTCTTCACATTATTAGAGATCGTTGCTTTGTTCTCTGGCTAGTATTAACGGTTAAAGTGATGTAAGCTTGTTTTTCTTTACACTCTTTAGCGCCCCGCAATTTGGTTATAGTACCTCTCTAGATATTAGAAACGCTTTGGTCCAATGTTAACGTATTTTTTTTTTATTTTTTTGTGGGGTCGGGCGCTCACGTGTCAGTCGTATGCTCAATCCCTGCTCCCCTTCCTTCTGGTTCTCCAGTGGGAACGGAAGCGCAAAAGTCCCCCTTCGAGGGATCTGATCTCAGTGATTGGGTTCCCCTTTATTGATATGCAATTCCCCGCGAGGTGGAGCATTCTGCCCCCTTCGCGGGAATCTGGAGTTTTGAAGGTGTTTCCTCCTTCATTGTGAGCTTTCTGTATTTTGTATCTGTAATCTCTTTTCCCTTCTATCCCCCCCCCCCACTCTTTTCTGTCCTCTTTTTGGGTTCCTGAGTCTCCTCGTGTGATTGTGTCATGTTGGTGGGATGATGGCGGTTAGATTAGTTTCCCTGAACGTGCAGGGTCTGAACGCCACCCAGAAGAGGATGAAAGCCTTTAGGCAAATGAGGTCGCTGCGCGCTGACATTGTATGTTTTCAAGAAACGCATTATACCAAGAATGGTGTCCCTAAATTTCTCAGCGCGGACTATCCTGTGTTTTATTCGGGCTCCAAGCAGCGCGGAGTCCTAATAGCCTTCAAGCATTCGACTTCCTTCTCCCTGGAGCACGCGGTACGCAATACCCTGGGTCGTTACCTAATTTTAGTAGGCATGATCCAGGATCAACCAGTCACGATCGCAAACCTATTATGCCCCTAACCAAAACCAAAATGCATTCCTTGAGGAGTTCTTTAAGAGACTCCATCAAGTGGAGAAAGGGTTCCACATTGTAGATGGTGACTCTAACCAGACCCTTCACCCTACCCTAGACAGGCAATCGGTTGATAAATCCTCTCCAGTGGCCAAGAATAGCCCCTCTGGGAAAGCATTTCGGACAATTTTAAGTCAATACCATTTGATCGACGCATGGAGGGAGCTCAACCCCACCAAACGCGATTACACCCACTACTCATGCCCCCACAAGATATTCACAAGGATCGATCATATTTTCATGCAGCAATCCTCCCGTCCCCAGCTCTCTCAGGTGAACAATATTGCAATAGCCTGGTCTGATCACGACCTGGTCTCAGTTGACCTATTGGCCCTAACCCAGAGAGCCCCCCCAGAGGTCTTGGAAGCTCTACGATCCTATGTTTTCCGACGAAGCCCTCCTTGAGCGGGTCCGCACAGGGATTCAAGAGTTCTTTCGACTCAATAAGGGCTCAGTAAATTCCAATGTCACTCTCTGGGAGGCGTACAAGGTTGTGATCAGAGGGCTATTAATGCAGGAATCCACCAGACGCGAAGCTTCCTACAAAGATAAACTCCGGACATTAACAGACGCTTACCAATTGGCCTCAACCGCCTTCAAAAATCAGCCCTCTAAACAGAATAGGATCCACCTTAACTAGGCAGCTAGTCAGCTCAACCTGTGCCTATCCGGGGAGGCTGTGCGCCAATTAAACAAATCCAAGTTCTATTGGTACCCTATGAATAACAAGCCCAACACCCCTCTCGCGAAAAGACTTAAAGGGATCGTACTGAGATCTAAACCGGTACGCATTAGGAATACAGAAGGCCCCCTGTCTAGCAACCCAGCAAAGGTGGTGGCTACCTTTTCCAAACACCTGGAGGAGCTATATAAACCCAAAACGCGTTTAAATATAGCCAAGGCAGAAGAACTGTTCGGTCAACTTAATTTGCCCCCCTTCCCCCTGGTGCCAAGGAGCACATTGATAGGCCCATTGGGATTGATGAAGTCCAGTAGGCCATAGCGACCTTAAAAGTTGGTAAACAGCCAGGACCAGATGGCTTCACAACGCTATACTATAAAAAATTTAGCCAGATATTAGCCCCGCATTTGACGATAGCTTTTAATGCTCTGAGGGAGGGAGCCTCATGGAGTTCAGACTCTCTCACAGCAGCTGTAAGTATGATTCCCAAACTGAATACAGACGACACGGTATGGTCGAACTATAGGCCGATTTCCCTGTTGAATGTTGATGTTAAAATTCTGGCAAAGGTATTGGCCGCGCGGATCAACGGGTTCATCAATGTGCTTATCTCCAAAGAACAGGTGGGTTTCATGCTTCAGCGGCAAGCAGGTGATAACATTAGGAAAATCACTAACTTAATATATCGCTCCAGGGTGGAAGGATACCAAACCATGCTGTTGGCGCTGGATGTACGCAAAGCGTTCGACACCGTGGCATGGGATTACTTGCACTTCACCCTCAATAAATGGGGCTTGGGTCCGTCTTTCTTGAATTGGATTTCCTCTTTTTACGCCAATCCGGGGGCCGTCGTCAGGTATTCGGGATATTCCTCTGACCGATTCACTCTGGGTAGGGGCACAAGGCAGGGCTGTCCCCTCTCTCCCCTCCTCTTCACCTTAGCTATTGAGCCCCTCTCCAGACTTATTCAGGCCAATAATGGTATTGCAGGCATCAAAGTGGGGGGAATACGAACACAAGATATCATTGTTTGCTGACGATATCCTAATGGTGATCAAAGATCCGGTTATATCCCATCCGTACCTATTCAAAACGCTAGAATCCTTTTCAAGGATATCAGGCCTGCAAATCAATTCTGCCAAATCACAGGCCCTCAATATCTCCCTACCCGATGGTGTACTGAGAACTGTCAAGGCTTCCTTTGACTTCCAATGGCAGGCTAGGCATATTAAATACCTAGGGACACAGCTGGCTGCAGATTATAACTCTCTTTATGGGGCGAACTACCCAAATATGTTTAAGACCCTGAGGTCCTTGTTAGCTAACTGGGCCAAATTAAATCTTTCTTGGCTTGGTAGAATTGCTGCAGTGAAAATGGCGTGGCTCCCTAAATTACTTTATTTTTTGCCGGGTACTGCCGATAACCGTCCCAGCCTCTGCTTTGAAACATCTTCAATCTGACCTAAATACATTTATATGGGGGGGGCGTAAACCGCATGTAGATCGTGGAACGCTTTACAGGGCCAAGCAGAAAGGTGGCCTGGGAGTTCCCAATCTCACACGCTATTTTAGCGCATGTCAAATTGCCCAACTGACAGTTCTCCACGGGGAAAACCTGCTGCGCCCCCCCCCCCCCCCCGCGGCCTGTAGAAGAACCTCCAATCCCGAGAAGCGGGGAAACCTTGTTTTGCCACATTGCCCACTACTCTCCTCCCTGGGCAACCCGCAATTTGTCCCGGGCTTCTCAGAGCCTGCAGCGTTCGAGTGGTGGAAGGCTCAAAATTTGACCAGAGTTCAGGACCTCTACTCGCGTCAAGGTTTGGTCTCCTTCACCGAATTGAGATACTCTAAAAATATACCGGGAAAAGAACTCTTCTGCTTCTTACAAATCAATCACTATGGGCGTTCTAAATCTAAAACGGGCGCCCCACTCCTCCCTCTCACGGCATTCAAAAGAGTCTGCCTAAAGCGGCCTATGGGTAAAGGTGCGATCGCGCTGGCTTATAGACTGCTATCTGAATCGTAGGGGGTAGGGCCTCCGAAATATGTGGCAAAATGATGTCTGATCTCAATATGATCCTTTCGGAGGGGGACTGGAGGGCAGTCTGGAGGCACACCTTCTCGGGGTTCCTAAATGTTGGGGCCCAGGAGGTCAACACCAAGGTCCTGCTCCGGTGGTACCTTGTTCCGGAAAGGTTACACAAATTTTGCCCTTCCTACACGCTGGATTGTTTCAGAGGCTGCGGGCTCCCCGGTACTTACACACTTGGTGGGAGTGCAGAAAATGGTGAAACAATTCTGGACCAAAGTCTTCTATGTTATTAAAAAGGCCACCGGGTTAAAGCTGGACCTAACCCCCCAGCTGCTCCTCCTCAACCTGAAACCCCCAGACTGCACAAGAACCCAATTCGAACTCATAAGACACATTACAACTAGAGATGAGCGAACCGGTTCGGACGAACCGGAATTCGCTCCGAATTTCAGGAAATATTCGATTCGGCACGAACCCGAATATTTTGTGGTTCGTGCCGATCGAATTTTTCCTGAAATAAAAAAAAAAAAAAATGCCGGCATGGTGGGAGCGGGCCGGCCGCTTCCGCTGTCAGCGGGCCGGCCAGCGGGCCGGTAAAGCCGGGCGGCCCGCTCCCACCATGCCGGCATTTAAAAAACAAACAAACAAAAAAAAAAGCATTTTTGCCGGCATGGTGGGAGCGGGCCGGCCGGTTCCGCGCTGACAGCGGAACCGGCCGGCCCGCTCCGCTGTCAGCGGAACCGGCCGGCCCGCTCCCACCATGCCGGCATTTTTAAAAAAAGCAAACACTTACCTGCAGGTCCGGAGCGTGGAGGCCGGCGCCGCTCTCAGCTGTCATCTGAGGGCGCGTCATCAGAGGCATAGATATCTGTAACAGTGCCGTCTACTGTCACAAATGTAAACTGCATTAACCCAGCAATATAGATGAAAATCACATACTAAGTTAAGTCTGTTGTATCTCCAACATATTTACCCTGTTGCCCAATGCATCTCGTCTGTCTGCTTTGAAGCCCATTGCACCCCCTGTCTTGCTTTCCTTTTGATAATCCAGTAGTAGTGGCGGGTTGGGTAGTTGCAAGTGTGGGTTGGCCAATATTAACAGTGGGCCCCAGTGGCATTCCTTTAGGGGACCTTCCAAAAAAAATAATCTGAGTGGCAATTCCTTTTTCAACAAAAGCCTGATAATCAGCAGCAGGCGGGGGAGCCACCCACTGGCCACTACTTTTAAGTATTTTGTTGAAAAGGGACTTTCCACCTGTTCCTGTGTACCAGGACACTCCTTGGCGTGTAATGTTTAAGGGAGAGTTAAGGTATGCATTAAGTATTTCCCCTTTAGCATAGTTTAATCTAGTTAGCAATGCAGAATAAATAATTTCTTTTCTTAAACTCCAATCAAACGAACCCGGTCCTCTGGAGTGTTTAGCGGCACCACTTCTATTGTTCAGGTTAACAATATCTATCCAGTGTAAAAGCGCAGAATCCATATAGTTACACGCAGGGCCGGATTAAGTGTGGTGGAGGCCCCTGGGCACAAAATCTGGTGGGGGCCCCAGATACAGTATTTTTTTCTCTTTAAAATAATATTTAAGCCAAGTAAGTGATTGGTGGTTGTCTGGCACCCGCCTACTTACTGGAACATCAGATCAAGTCCCTTGTGTCACCCTTGTGTGGGTGCGTGCTGCTCGGGAACTCCTGCTTTGCCATTCTGGGTGGGGGGTAGTGTAGTCGCCCGGCTGGTTCCCTGCATTGAGCTGCCAGCGGCTGTGCTTGGTGGCTTCACCACCTTCCTAGTAACGTGTGCTCACTATGAAACCCAGACTAAAGCAACGAAAGAGGACAAAATCCCACACCTACTTTAGAGAAAGGGCACCACACAATTGTATATCAAAATATAAAACTGGATACTTTATTCAAGAAAATAACACCAAAAAACACCTAAAATTATTCTAAACAAGATAATTTAAAAACAAACTCATAATGCAAATATTCATAGGACAGAGGACCCTCAATTTTTAATGTTAAGGGGTCTATTGTATATTTTTTGTGCCGGCACAAAAGGAATTATTAAACAACACTGCCTATCTGAAGCAAGAGGGGGAACAAATAAAACTACCCCAATAAAGTGACTAGTGCAAGTCCAACAGTCATTAATAAGTGAACCCAAAAAGAATCTCATATAAAACCATGATCAGAACAATGAATAAAAAATCAAAAAAATGTGCACGATTATAAATCTTCAATAATGAATACAAAGCCACATAAACAGATTACTAGTGTAATTATGGACACAAAAGGCTCGATTCAGAGGCACATTCGTCTGGACTTTCGTAGCTGTCTGTGAAAGTTTATGTGTGTGTCTGTCATTTTTTCTGTTTTTTTCGTTCATTTTCCATTCGTACGAATGTCCGGGCTAATGCGTATATGCGCTTTCGAAGAACGAAACTAAATCGGATCATTTGCGTTAGTTCGGATCATTTTTCCATCAAAATCTGATATTTTGCGTTCGTTCAGATAACTTCCGTTGCTGGGATGGGTTTCTGTCTGATTCAGAGAGCTGATTTCCGACGGATCACCACCCTATAAATCCGTTTCATTTCCGATCCACTTACGGGACCTTTGAGGGCTCGGATTGCTATTGTTGAACATGTTTTGCAGCTATGTGGAGGAGTCTGCGCGCCTTTAGCACCAAGGCATTGCATGTATCAGCATGGCCCAGGCCATAAATTGTATAGCAATGCATACTTGAATCAATACATTTCATGTATGCCTTATAGAAGCATTTTAAATGGTATGAAGTCATGTCAGGATATCAACTCAGGGGAAAATTTACCCCCATCTGAAACCTTTAGATTCCTACAAATCCAACACTTTATGAATAGCGCGCTGAAACGCTCCCCTCCTCCATATCAAAGTACTGATTTTGAAATCCGGTGCATCAGGGATCACTTCTGTGGTGGTTTGATATCGAGCCTCTATGATACTTTGGTGTCTCCGCCATCTCCTGTTAGGCATAAATATATGTCTCAATGGGAAAGAGAGTTGGAGCTTGACATGGATGAGGAGGACTGGAGGAGATTGTGGGACAATATAAAGAATATATCCTGCAACACTGTCGTCCTGGAGAATGCCTACAAGACACTCTTTAGATGGTATCTCACCCCAGACCGTATACATAAGTTTTCTCCAACAGTCTCTCCACTCTGTTTTAGAGGCTGCCCTTCCTTGGGAACAATGGCCCACATCTGGTGGGACTGTCCAATAGCCAAGGCCACTTGGAACAGGACATACAAACTTCTCTCTGACATCACTCACCTTCCAATAACTAAAAGTCCCAGGGAAGCCTTGCTCTCCCACAAATCAGGTAAATATTCTAAAAACCAATGGAAATTGATCCAGCACATCTTAGCCACAGTTCGCTTCGCTATAGCCAGAAATTGGAAGTCCCCTAAGATCCCCTGGCAAGAAATACTGAACAGAATCTCAGACACTTTATGTAATGAGAAAATCACAGCAATCAAGAATGACACATATGAAGGATACCTTAAAGTCTGGGATCCCTGGCTAGAATATATAGATGTTTGTCACCACCAAACAGATCCGGTCCACCCAGTTTGAGGAGGTAGAAGAACCATTTTTTATACTAGGCCTGACCCCCCAACTTGGCCCCCCTCCCCATCCTCCTCCCTTCCCCCTCTTCCCCCTTCTCCCCCCCTCTTCTTCTTAACTTTTTCGGTCTTTTTCTCTTTTCTTCGTTATCTCCTCTTTCGTCTTCATTTAATTCTAGTAATTATGCATTAGTGTATTAACATGTCTGTTTACACCCGGCACCGGTGAAGAAAACGCGTGTCGCACATGTCATTCGGGTACAGTTTAACAAAATCTATATAACAGTTCACTATGTAGTCCAAGCACTCGCTGTTATGCAACAGGAGATGGTCTTTAATTAGATTCCTGTTGTTCATTTGACTAAAATTGGAAGTTACTATATTTCCTTTGACCGCCATCTGTATCTGTGTTAATGTCTATTTTTTCTGAAGCCTGTACATCTGCCATCACCAGTGCATATGTCAATGTCTGATTCTTATGTATATCCTATGAAAATCTCAATAAAATCTTTGTAAAAGAAGCATTTTAATGCTGACCTTAATTAGTCCTTAGCATGTAAACCTTTATTTTCCCACACATCCATATAATTGCTATATTTTTTTAGACTTATGTCCTTTGTGAATTATATTTGGATTGTTGAACTTGAATCTTAATTTGTTGTAGGAGTTATTGTTTTAGTTGGTTACCTTTGCTTTCTGTAATTATTTTATATTTGGTTGCAGGAACCGCAAGATGTGCCACTCGCACAACATACAAGCAGTGTTTGGTCCGGATATGCGATTCCTCAGTGTTCTTGCAGGGCATCCAGGGTCGTCCCATGATGCTTATATATTGCGGAGCTCCAGCTTATTTCGTCAGTTTGAGTCGGGAGAATTATCTGGTGGATGGCTCCTGGGTAAGTTTGCTCACATTCCATCAATCCATTTTCACTGTATAGCAATGAATATAGTTGATGACTCATGTCTTAACCTATGGCTGTTTTTAGCCCTTGATGACATGTTAAACAATATTGTAGCTTAGAATGTGTATTTTATGTTAGTATTTTTAAAATCTTTCAGGGGATTCTGGATATCCACTCCTGCCCTTGCTCCTGACGCCTGTTCTTTGCCTGCAGAATGCGGGCCAGGAGTTCTATAATCGGGCCCTATTTTTTCAAAAAAAGGCCAAACAAAAATGGCATTTGGTATTAAAAAAAAAATAATAAAAGTTTCAGTGTCATTTCATTTCCAAAATACATTAACACAAAACTAATGGGCCCAGAAATATTTAGAGATGAATATTTACATGACCGCGAAGTGATTTGAGTAAGTTTTAGGGGTGAAAAATGGAAGAAGAACCTAACCGCGAAGTTGTTTGGGTGAGTTTTAGGGGTCTAAAATGGAAGAAGAACCTAACCACGAAGTGGTTTGGGTGAGTTTTAGGGGTTTAAAATGGAAGAAGAACCTAACCGCGAAGTGGTTTGGGTGAGTTTTAGGGGTCAAACATGGAAGATGTAGGAAAGCGCAAAGTGATTTAGCTAAGCATTGTAGCAAAAGTGAGTGACCCAAATATGTAGGCGAGCACTTTAATGAGTTAAGTTTGTAGTGCGCATGCGCAAGATCGTAAGGATTTACGTCCGGAAGATTATTTTACGAACAAGGGAAACAGAATCTAATGGTAAACGTAAAGGATTCGTGGGAGGAGACGATGGAAAAAGGGCAAAAATGAAAGCCTACTTTGTAACATGAGAAAATGAAACAGAAAAGTCACGCTGGAAAATGACATCCTCGTACTCGTACTCTGCCGTACGAACGGACGAAAACTTTACAGAAGGATTGCAATGCATGCATAGCATCGCTCGCACACTCAAACGAGAGCGGGAACATTTTAAAAAAAACAGATCGGCACAAAAGCGAAAGTCTTTTTTTGTCTCTCTGAATCAACCCTAAAGTGCAAAAGTGCATGTAAACAAAGGGGTCATACAGTGCAATATACAGCATTACCACATCCAAGTTACAGGCCATCACAACCGTCGAGAAAAGGGAGGAACAGCAAGAGGCACCTGCGCACGCGGCTTCCTGTGCCGCCTCTGCTGGTCTGCTGGGTGAGGGCACAAAAAATATACGATAAACCCCTTAACATTAAAAATAGAGGGTCCTACGTCCTATAAATATTTGCATTATGAGTTTGATTATCATGGTATCTGTTGATGAAGTCTAGATTTTCCAGGGGATTTTCCAGCTTGTTTTTAAATTGCCTTGTTTAGAATGATTGTATGTGTTTTTTGGTGTTATTTTTTGTAATAAAGTATCCAGTTTTATATTTTGATATACAATTGTGTGGTGCTCCTTTTCTGAGGTAGGTGTGAGGTTTTTGTCCCTCTTTCGTTGCTTTGGCATTGTGTTTCAAGGAAGGGTTCAGGTCCGCTTCAAGTCGCATCTTAGCACAGTTGCATCTACTTAGCAATGCAGGGTAAGTAACCATTATTTTTCAGTGACACATCTTGATATCGTTGAATAGCAATTGCACTTTTTCGGACTCAATTTCCTTTGTTTTATCTTATTTAAATTAGAAACTCAAGTAAATATATTGAATCGTTTTCTAATTGCAAAGATTTTTTTTTTTTTTTTGGCTTGTATTTGTTTCCAGCTCTATACAAAGATTTCCATGATGAGAGGACTCGCAATGTATTTCTTCACAACTTTATTACAGACTAACAGACACAATAGAATGGCTTTGCTGAAATTGGATGGCGTGTCTGGCTTTCTTTTTAATGTACTTTTAAATGTTGCTTAAATTAGATTTTGGTCATCTGCTTGGCAGAAGATTTTTTAATAACACAATCGCATGAGATGAGCCGCTTGTTGATGGGCCCTGTATTGGGCAACACGCTGGAAATAGGGTGTTTGCCACTATAGTCTAACCACTGAAAAGGACTAAAAAACCAACAGTGGTAATAGGGCAACAACCTGATGCCTTTCTCATGCACTTAGCCTCCATTTCCTGTACAGCAGCGACACTCAACTGGCAGACTGGGGTCCGAATGCTTACCTTGGCGACAGCTTTCCGGACCCCTGCCCTGAAAGCCCTGCTCAGTTGCTTCTGTGTTGCTGTGCTCAAAGCTGCCCCCTTGATCGGCGATGTAGTGCTTAGTCCCCCTGCCAGTGTCATGGCTCCCTGGCACCTAGCATTGCAATATGAAGTCCTCCTGGGTGGGAAGTGCTATTGCAAGGTACACACAAACTCACCCAACTTACCCTTATCCATTCTTGCCCAAACTTTTTGTCCCCTAGCTCTGCCCCATCCAGCCCAGTCTCTCTGCCTCATCCATTCCTGTCCTACCAGATTTGCACATCCAATACCTGTCCCCTCAGCTTTGCATATCCAATGCCAGTCCCCTCATCTCTGCCCCATCCATTCATGTCCCCTCAGCTTTGCCCCATCCATCCTTGTACCCTCAGCTCTGCCCCATCCAGCCCAGTCTCTCTGCCCTAACCATTCCTGTCCTCCAAAGTTTGCCCATCCAATCCCTGTCCCTTCAGCTTTGCCCATCCTATCCCAATCCCCTCAGCTCTGCCCCATCTAGCCCATACTCTCTGTCCCATCCATTCCTGTCCTACCAGTTTTGCCCATCCAATCCCCGACATCCCAGCTTTGCTAACCCATTACTCTTTCTTCCAGCTCTGCCCACCCCCCAGCACTGCCCCATCTATTCCTGTCCTTCTAGTTCTGCCCATCCATCCCTTCTCCCAGCTCTCTCTCCATCCCTCCCTGCCCTTCCTGTTTTGTCTATCCATCCTAGCTCCTATTTGTTCCCAGCGCCCAACAGGATTTTGCATGATGGGCCGGTGAAAATTCTATCCTAGCATGATGGGCAGGTGAAAGTTCTACCCTAACATAATGGGCAGGTGAAAGTTCTACCCTAACATGATGGGCAGGTGGAAGTTCTACCCTAACATAATGGGCAGGTGGAAGTTCTACCCTACCATGATGGGCAGGTGAAAGTTCTACCCCAGAATAATGGGTAGGTGAAAGTTCTACCACAGAATGATGGGCAGGTGAAAGTTCTACCCCAGCATGATGGGCAGGGGAAAGTTCTATCTTAGCATGATGGGCAGGGGAAAGTTCCATCTCAGCATGATGGGCAGGTGGAAGTTCTACCCTAGCATGATGGACAGGTGAAAGTTCTACCCCAGCATGATGCGCAGGGGAAAGTTCTATCTCAGCATGATGGGCAGGTGTAAAAAACTTACCTGCGGGTCATTCCTGCGGCGCGGCTACGGCCTTCCGGCGGCCGCGCGGGGCGGCCGTCTCTCTCTCCTCCTCCCTCGCTGGAGCTCTGGCTTCCGCCTCCTCCTCCACGTCGTCGGAGGCTGGGGTTCCCATCGGTGGCTCCTCCGCTGCTTCGGCCGGCGCGTCCTCCCCCCTCCTCCTCGGGGGGCGCGCCCGGCAGAGTCTCTTGTGCTCGCGTTATAATTATTCCCCCCCGGTGGCGCTGCTCCCAGCGCATTCGCCGGGGGCAGGTTTGAGTGGATCTACCCTGGTCCAGGGGGGTCCTCTGGGTCTGAGTTAGTCAGGGCGGTCCAGTCCCTGGGGGGCTCCTATCAAGAGCAAGTTATGCACCAATCATGTTGCACCAATGATTACATTCCCCCCTTCCCATTGGCCAGTTCCCCTTTAAATATGTCCTTGACCTGACCATCAGTGCCCGTTATAGCCATTACTAGCTTGGGTGTGCTGTTGGAATTGTGTCTTGTGTTTTGATCCGGCTTCGTCTTTGACCACTCCTGTCCACTGCCCGCACCGACCTTCTGCCTGTCTGACCTTGCTTCTGCTTACCCCTTGGATCCCACGCTTCTGTGACCTCCCGGCTTTGACCCCTGCCTGTCTCGACTATTCTCTGCCTAACCTCTTGGATTGACGTTTCGGACTCTGTTCGCTTGATCCCCTGATTTGGGATACCACGCAGTTCACCCGTCTTCTCCATAAGCCAGCAATCTTTGCGCCAGTAAGTCCTGGGGGCAACCGAGTCTGGAGAGGCATAACCCGTGTCTCCAGCGAGCGGGGGCTTGACTATAGGCACAGGAGGCGGTGGAGATTGGGGATCGTTGGCTCATGCAAGAAGGGTGTCCCGCGATCCCTGACAGTATAACAGGCCCTAACCATGGACCAAATTTTGGAGCAGGTGCAGGCCTTGACTGCGGCCATTGAACACCTGGCCCATCGTGTGGTGCCCAGGAGAACCGTCCAGCTCCTATCAACCCAGGCCCTTAGGGGCCCCTGGCCGCCCATCCAGTGGAACCCAAGATTCCACTCCCCGACAAATTCTCTGGGGATAGAAGCAAGTTTTCCAACACCCGGGATGCCTGCAAACTTTATTTTCGAATCCGCCCATACTCCTCGGGGTCCCAAGAACAGCGTGTGGGCCTGGTCATCTCCCTCCTGCAAGGGGACCCTCAATCTTGGGCATTCAGCCTGTCACCTCAGGATCCAGCACGGCAGTCTGTGGAAGTATTCTTCTCCGCAATGGAAATCTTGTACGATGATCCAGACAGAGGTGCCACAGAAGATGCTAAGCTTCGTACCCTGCGTCAAGGTCGCCGGCAGACTGAGGAGTACTGTTCCGAGTTCCGTCGGTGGGCTGTGGACTCTTGATGAACGACCTGGTCTTATGTGGTCAATTCCGACTGGGCTTGTCCGATGTCATAAAGGACATTTTCGTGAATCATCCTGTACCCCAGTCTCTGGACGAAACCATGCAACGCGCTATTCAAATCGACCGATGTTTACGGGAGAGACGCCTTGAAAGAGGGGTGCATCCCGATACCAGCTGGAAAGCCGGAGCTCCAGCCAAGTGTCCTATCGAGGAACCTATGCAGCTGGGAGTTACCAAGCTTTCTGAAGCTGAGAGGCATCGGCGATTGTCGGGTTGTGGGCTGTGTCTCTACTGTGGGGGACCGGTCACCTGGTCAGAGTCTGCCCCAAGAAATAGCCGGAAAACTTCAGAGCCTAGGTGGGGTTGAGGGAACCCACCTAGACTGCAAGGTATTTCCTCAAGTTTATTCTCAGTTTATGGTCTTCTGGATTGTGGGGCAGCGGGGAATTTTCTTGATTTTGAGTTAGCCCAAAGTCTGGAAATTCCTCTCCAACCTCTGTCTAAAATTATTCGGTGTCCGCTATTGATGACATGCCCATTCCTGAGGGTCTTATTCATTTTAAGACTCCACCTGTGTTACTCAGGTGTGGGAGCAGGGCATTCTGAGTTGATCAGTTTTCTAGTTTTAAAGATGCCCTTAACTCCTTTAGTACTCGGGTTGCCCTGGTTACAAAAACATAACCCTCAAATTGATTGGGTAGCGAGGCAGATTATTAAATGGGGCCCACAGTGTTTTCAGTCTTGTTTGGAAGTTCCAGTGTGCGTCACACAGCTGTCTTCTGAGGGGATTTCAGGCCCCTACCACAACTTTCTCGACGTATTTTCTGAGAAAGCTGCGGATGTTCCTCCACCTCATAGGCCCTTTGACTGCCCATAGAACTTCTTCCGGGGACCATGCCACCCAGAGGGAAAATCTATAATTTGACCCGGGCAGAGAATAGAGCCATGCAGGAATACATTTCTGAAAATTTAAAAAAGGGGTTCATACTGGCATCCACTTCCCCCGGCTGGGGCGGGTTTTTTCTTAGTTGAAAAGAAAGACGGGGGGCTCTGTCCCTGCATAGATTACCGGGGTCTGAATAAAATTACCATCAAGAACAAATACCCCCTTCCTCTGATTGATGGGTTGTTTACACAGGTCATTGGGGCCCAAGTCTTTACTAAGTTGGATCTACGAGGGGCCTATAACTTGATAAGAATCCGACAGGGGGACGAATGGAAGACCGCCTTCAACACCCAAGATGGGCATTACGAGTATCTGGTGATGCCCTTTGGTCTGTGTAACGCCCCGGCAGTCTTCCAGGACTTTGTGAATGAGATTTTTAGGGACTATTTGGGTCGCTTTGTAGTAGTGTACCTGGACGATATTTTGATTTTTTCTTCTTCATTAGCAGAACATCGTGAGCATGTTCGCCTGGTCTTGCAAAAACTCAGAGAAAATTGCTTATACACTAAACTCAAGAAATGCATGTTTGAAATCTCAGCGGCCCCTTTTTTAGGGTATATTATTTCTAACACGGGACTGACTATGGATCAGGCCAAGGTTGCAGCAGTACTGAAGTGGGAGCAACCCAGGGATTTAAAGGGGCTACAAAGATTCCTGGGGTTTGCGAACTTTTATAGGAGATTTATTAAGAATTTCTCCACTTTAGTAGCACCTCTCACTGACCTCATCAAGAAGGGGGGTTTCCCATCTGTCTGGCCAGAACGGTCCGTCCAGGCCTTCAAAAGGTTGAAAGAAGTCTTTAGCTCCGCTCCAGTATTAGTCCATCCAGAATGTCAACAAGCTTTTGTAGATGAAGCCGATGCCTCCAAGCTAGGTGTCGGGGCAGTCCTCTAACAATACAGCGATTCCCCAGAATGACTTCACCCCTGTGCTTTTTTCTCTAAAAAGTTCACTTCCGCTGAACGTAATTACGACATTGGGAACCGGGAGCTCTTGGTGGTTAAACTAGCCTTTAAGGAGTGGAGACACTGGTTAGAAGGAGCTCAGTTCCCTGTTACGGTCTTCACGGACCATAAAAATTTGGAATATAGTCAGTCTGCAAAAAGATTAACCCCTAGACAAGCTCGATGGTCTCTGTTCTTTTCCCGGTTTAACTTTACTATTACCTACAAATTGCCAAGGGTATTGAGACGGGCAGCAAGAATTCGAGGTAGCCCGGATATTAGACTCGCATTTCTTCCTAAACTCTCTTCAGTACCTAGTAGATTGGAAGGGATACGGTCCAGAAGAGAGGTCTTGGGTCCCGGCCAGAGATGTCCACGCAGGGAGGTTGGTTAGGAAGTTTCACAGAGAGAACCCTCAGAAACCCAGCTTGGAGGGTCCAGAGGTCCCTCCTCAAGGGGGGGGGGGGTAATGTAAGGAACTTACCTGGGAGTCTGTCCCGCGGCGCCTCCGCATGCTCACTGGCGGAGCGTCCCCTCCGGCGACCGCGCCGGGCAGCTGCCCCTCCAGCGTCGTGCTCGCGTGCGATTACGTTCCTTTTATGTCCCTCGGCGACGCTGCTCCCAGCGCATTCGCCGGGGGCAGATTTAAAGGGACCAATCCTGGCCCAGGGATCCTCTGCTCTGGGGAGGTCAGGGATTGGACAGCCTGACTGGCCAGGGCGGTCCAGTCCCTGGGGTTTCTCCTATCAGGGGTGAGATTGTGTGTTGCACCAATCAGCACATTCCCCTTCCCATTGGTCAGTCACCATTTAAATATTTTCCTGCCCCGACCACCAGTGGCCGTTATAGCCATTTACTAGCCTGGGTGTGCTTCTGACTCTCGTCTTAGTGTTTTTGATCTGGCTTCGTCCTTGACTACTCCTGCTCTCTGCCTGAACCGACCTTCTGCCTGTCTGACTTCGTTTTCTGCTTAACCCCTTGGATACCACGCTTCTGTTATCACCCGGCCTTGACCCTTGCCAGTCCCGACTACTCTTTGCCTTGCCCCTTGTTTTTGACGTTACAGACTTTTGTGCATGAACTCCTGTTTTGGGATACCCCGCAGTTCATCCGTCTTTATTGTAAGCCAGCAATCTTTGCGCCAGTAAGTCCTGGGGGCAACCGAGTCTGGAGAGGCATAACCCGTGTCTCCAGCAAGCGGGGGCTTGTCTATAGGCACAAGAGGCGGTGGAGATTGGGGATTGTTGGCTCACGAGAGAAGGGTGTCCAGCGGTCCCTGACAGTATAACGGGCCTAAACTATGGACCAAATATCGGAGCAGGT
Organism: Gastrophryne carolinensis; assembly: GCA_027917425.1. NCBI lineage: Eukaryota > Metazoa > Chordata > Amphibia > Anura > Microhylidae > Gastrophryne > Gastrophryne carolinensis. The sequence goes on from CM051235.1 coordinate 609,140,661, forward strand.
GCAGGCCTTGACTGCGGCTGTTGAGCACCTGGCTCATCGAGTGTCGGCCCAGGAGAACCGTCCAACTCCTATCAACCCAGTACCTCTGGGGGCACCAGCCGTCCATCCTGTGGAACCCAAGATCCCACTCCCCGATAAGTTCACTGGGGCCAGAAGCAAGTTTTCCAACTTTCGGGATGCCTGCAAACTTTATTTTCAACTCCGCCCACACTCCTCTGGCTCCCAAGAACAACGTGTGGGCCTGGTCATCTCCCTCCTGCAAGGGGACCGGTCGATGTGTTTTTTTCAGCTATGGAAATTCTTTATGATGACCCAGATAGGGGTGCCACTGCTGATGCCAAACTGCGTTCCTTGCGACAGGGTCGCCGGCAGGCCGAGGAGTATTGTTCCGAATTCCGTTGTTGGGCTGTGGACTCTCGGTGGAATGACCCTGCCCGGTGTGGTCAATTCTGGTTGGGCCTATCTGACGCCATTAAGGACATTTTTGTGAATCACCCTGTACCTCAGTCTCTGGATGAAACCATGCAACAAGCTATTCGAATCGACCGACGTTTACGGGAAAGACGCCTTGAAAGAGGGGCGCATGCCGATACCAGCTGGAAAGCTGGGGCTCCAGCCCCTTTACCTGTCGAGGAACCTATGCAGCTGGGAGCTACCAAGCTTTCTGAGGCTGAGAGGCGTTGGCGATTGACGGAAGGACTGTGTCTCTACTGTGGGGGGACCGGTCAACTGGTCAGAGTCTGCCCCAAGAAGCAGCCGGGAAACTTCAGAGCCTAGGTGGGGTCGAGGGAACCCACCTAGGCTGCAAGGTATTTCCTCAAATTTATTCCCACTTTATGGTCCCAGTCCAGATGGACCTCGAATTTAAAAATTTGGAGGCTCTTCTTGATTGCGGTGCTGCAGGGAATTTTCTTGACTTAGAGCTAGCTCAAAGTTCGAAGATTCCGCTCCAACCTCTGTCTAAGGTAATCCGGGTTTCAGCCATTGATGACACACCTATTGCGGGGGGCCTCATACACTTTAAGACCCCACCAGTGTTTCTTAGAGTGGGAGCAGGGCATTCTGAGTGGATTAGCTTTTTTGTCTTAAAAATGCCCTTAACTCCATTAGTACTCGGGTTGCCTTGGTTACAAAAGCATAACCCTCAGATTGACTGGGCTGCGAGGCAGATTACTAAATGGGGCCCGCCATGTTTCCAGTCCTATTTGGAAGTCCTGGTGCGTGCCACACAGCTATTCCCCGATGGGGTTCCAGGCCCTTATCATGAGTTTCTCGACGTATTAAACACCCCCTTCCTCTGATTGATGGGTTATTTTGACAGATCATTGGGGCCCAAGTCTTTACCAAGTTGGATCTACGGGGGGCCTATAACTTGATAAGGATCCGTCAGGGTGATGAATGGAAGACCGCCTTCAACACCCAAGATGGGCATTACGAGTACCTCGTGATGCCCTTTGGTTTGTGTAATGCCCCGGCCGTCTTCCAGGACTTTGTAAACGAAACAAAACAAAACGAGAGTATTTGGGTCGCTTTGTAGTAGTGTACCTCGATGATATTTTGATTTTTTCATCCTCTTTAGTGGAACATTGTTCGCCTTGTCTTACAAAAATTAAGAGAGAATTGCTTATACGCTAAACTCAAGAAATGTGTCTTCGAGGTTCCTGAGGTCCCTTTTTTAGGGTATATAATTTCTAACACTAGGTTATCTATGGATCAGGCCAAGGTCAAAGCTGTACTTGAGTGGGAGCGACCTAGAGATTTAAAGGGGCTACAAAGATTCCTGGGATTCGCCAACTTTTATAGGAGATTTATTAAGAACTTCTCCACCCTAGTAGCACCTTTCACAGATCTCACCAAGAAGGGGAGCTTCCCATCACCCTGGCCGGAACGATCCTTTCAAGCCTTCATAAAGTTAAAGGAAGTCTTTAGCTCTGCCCCAGTATTAGTTCACCCAGAATGTCAACGAGCTTTTATAGCCAAAGTTGACGCTTCCGAGCTTGGCGTTGGGGCAGTTCTCTCGCAGTACAGCGGTTCCCCAGCGGTTTCCAATGTCCAGACAGATTGGTTACTGTACCTTCCGTTTGCAGAGTTTGCTCTAAATAATGTCACCCATACTTCCACAGGGGTTTCCCCGTTTCGCTGTGTCTTCGGTAGGGACCTCAAGTTTTCTGCTTTGTCCGAAGAACCCTCTAGCGTGCCCTCGCTTGAGGAATGGTTGTCCCAATGGCCGGACTTATGGGCAAAGATCCAGCAAAACTTGACCAGGGCTGTCGGCCAGCAGAAAACTTTTGCCAATCACGGTCGGTCTAGTGACCCTGATTATGAGGTGGGGGAGTTAGTTTGGCTTTCCACCAAAAATTTGGCTTTACATCAACCCTTTGCCAAGCTAGGTCCAAGGTTTATTGGCCCTTTTCCTATACTACGGAAGATTAATCGAGTTACTTATCACCTTGATCTCCCGCCCTCCATGAAAATTTGCAATTCTTTTCATGTTTCCCTTTTAAAATCTGCCAAGGGTATTGAGCCAGATACTTCCCCTGCTGCCATCCTGGTAGACGGGCAGCAAGAATTCGAGGTAGCCCAGATATTAGACTCGCGTTTCTTCCAAAACTCTCTCCAGTACCTAGTAGATTGGAAGGGATACGGTCCAGAAGAGAGGTCTTGGGTCCCGGCCAGAGATGTCCACGCGGGGAGGTTGGTTAGGAGGTTTCACAGAGAGAACCCTCAGAAACCCAGCTTGGAGGGTCCAGAGGCCCCTCCTCAAGGGGGGAGGTAATGTAAGGAACTTACCTGGGAGTCTGTCCCGCGGGCCCAGGGATCCTCTGCTCTGGGGAGGTCAGGGATTGGACAGCCTGACTGGCCAGGGCGGTCCAGTCCCTGGGGTTTCTCCTATCAGGGGTGAGATTGTGTGTTGCACCAATCAGCACATTCCCCTTCCCATTGGTCAGTCACCATTTAAATATTTTCCTGTCCCGACCACCAGTGGCCGTTATAGCCATTTACTAGCTTGGGTGTGCTTCTGACTCTCGTCTTAGTGTTTTTGATCCGGCTTCGTCCTTGACTACTCCTGCTCGCTGCCTGAACCGACCTTCTGCCTGTCTGACTTCGTTTTCTGCTTAACCCCTTGGATACCACGCTTCTGTTATCACCCGGCCTTGACCCTTGCCAGTCCCGACTACTATTTGCCTTGCCCCTTGGTTTTGATGTTACGGACTTTTGTGTATGTTGTTGTTGTTATCCTGTTTTGGGATACCCCGCAGTTCATCCGTCTTTATCGTAAGCCAGCAATCTTTGCGCCAGTAAGTCCTGGGGGCAACCGAGTCTGGAGAGGCATAACCCGTGTCTCCAGCAGGCAGGGGCTTGTCTATAGGCACAAGAGGCGGTGGAGATTGGGGATTGTTGGCTCACGAGAGAAGGGTGTCCAGCGGTCCCTGACAGTGGTAGCTGGAATCCATCTCTCCGACCTGGATCAGTTTCAGTCTGAGTCGCCGTCTGGCAAACCAGCTCATGCCCAGTTTGTACCCATGTCTCACCGTGCAGCTATCCTACCGCAATTTCATGCTTCTAAAGCTGTAGGCCATCCTGGGGCAAGGAAGACCATTTCCATGCTGTCTCTAGTCATGTTTGGTGGCCGTCTTTTAGGAAAGACGCTCGAGATTATGTGCGGGCCTGTAAAGTCTGTGCCCGGAGTAAAACCCTGAGACATTCTCCTGTAGGTTCCTTGTTGCCCTTGTCCATTCCTTCCCACCCCTGGACTCATCTTGCCATGGATTTCATCACCGATCTTCCACTATCCCAGGGGTTTACCGTCATCTGGGTGGTGGTCGATCGGTTCAGCAAGATGGCTCATTTTATCCCCTCAAAAAAGTTACCTACCGATCAAGATCTTGCACATTTTTTAACTCATATATTCAAGTTCCACGGGATCCCGGAGGATGTGGTGTCCGACAGGGGGGTTCAGTTTGTCTCTCGATTTTGGAGGGCTTTTTGTGCCAGGTTGGGATTTACGGTGTCTTTGTCCTCAGCATTTCACCCCCAGTCTAATGGGCAGACAGAGAGGACCAACCAATCGTTGGAGCAATACCTGCGATGTTTTGTTTCCGATGTCCAGACGGATTGGTTATTGTACCTTCCATTCGCAGATTTCGCTCTGAATAATGCCACCCAAGCTTCCACTGGGGTTTCCCCAATCCGCTGTGTTTTTGGTAGAGACCTTAAATTTTCCGCTTTGTCGGAAGTACCCTCTAGTGTACCCTCACTTGAAGGAAGGGTGTCCCAATGGCCGGATCTAGGGGCAAAGATTCAGCAAAACCTGACCAGGGCTGTCGGCCAGCAGAAAACTTTTGCCGATCGTAGTTGGTCCAGTAACCCTGATTATGCGGTTGGGGAGCTAGTTTGGCTTTCCACCAAAAATTTGGCTTTACATCAACCTTCTGCCAAGCTGGGCCCAAGGTTTATTGGTCCTTTTTCTATACTGCAGAAAATTAATCAGGTTACTTACCATCTAGATCTTCCGCCTTCTATGAAGGTTTGTAATTCTTTCCATGAGTCCCTGTTAAAGTCTGCTAACGATATTGAGCCAGATGTTTCCCCGGCGGCCATTTTAGTTGATGGGCAACAAGAATTCAAAGTAGCTCGGATTTTAGATTCACGTTTCTTCTGAAACTCTCTCCAGTACTTGGTAGATTGGAAGGGTTATGGCCTGGAAGAGAGGTCTTGGGTCCCGGGGGGAGGTTGGTTAGGAAGTTCCATAGGGAGAACCCTTAGAAACCCAGCTTGGAGGGTCCAGAGGCCCCTCCTCAAGGGGGGGTAATGTAAGAAACGTACATGCGGGTCGTTCCCGCGGCTCCGGTCTTCCGGCGGCCGTCTCTCTCTCTCCTCCTCCCTCGCTGGAGCTCTGGCTTCCGCCTCCTCCTCGTCAGCGGTGGCGCGCCCGGCAGAGTCTCTCGCGCGTGCACGTCATAATTATACCCCCCGGTGGCGCTGCTCCCAGCGCATTCGCCGGGGGCAGGTTTGAGTGGACCTATCCGGGTCCAAGGGGGGTCCTCTGGGTCTGAGGAACCCAGGGACTGGACAGCCTGGCTGGTCAGGGCGGTCCAGTCCCTGGGGGGCTCCTATCAGGAGCAAGTTATGCACCAACCATGTTGCACCAATCATGTTGCGCCAATCATTACATTCCCCCCTTCCCATTGGCCAGTTCCCCTTTAAATATGTCCTTGGCCTGACCATCAGTGCTCGTTATAGCCATTACTAGCTTGGGTGTGCTGTTGGAATTGTGTCTTGTGTTTTGATCCGACTTCGTCTTTGACCACTCCTGTCCACTGCCCGCACCGACCTTCTGTCTGTCTGACCTTGCTTCTGCTTACCCCTTGGATCCCGCACTTCTGTGACCTCCCGGCTTTGACCCCTGCCTGTCCCGACTATTCTCTGCCTAACCCCTTGGATTGACGTTTCGGACTCTGTTAGTTTGAACCCCTGATTTGGGATACCAAGCAGTTCACCCGTCTTCTCCATAAGCCAGCAATCAATGCGCCAGTAAGTCCTGGGGGCAACCGAGTCTGGAGAGGCATAACCCGTGTCTCCAGCAAGCGGGGGCTTGACTATAGGCACAAGAGGTGGTGGAGATTGGGGATTGTTGGCTCATTCAAGAAGGGTGTCCCGCGATCCCTGACAGCAGGTGAAAGTTCTACCCCAGCATGATGGGCAGGGGAAAGTTCTATCTCAGCATGATGGGCAGGGGAAAGTTCTACCCTAGCATGATGGACAGATGAAAGTTCTACCCCAGAATGATGGCAGGGGAAAGTTCTACCCCAGAATCATGGGCAGGGGAAAGTTCTACCCCAGCATGATGGGCAGGTGAAAGTTCTACTCCAGAATGATGGGCAGGTGAAAGTTCTACCCCAGAATCATGGGCAGGGGAAAGTTCTACCCCAGCATGATGGGCAGGGTAAAGTTCTACCCCAGCATGATGGGCAGGGGAAAGTTCTATCTCAGCATGATGGGCAGGGGAAAGTTCAATCTCAGCATGATGGGCAGGGGAAAGTTCTATCTCAGCATGATGGGCAGGGGAAAGTTCTATCTCAGCATGATGGGCAGGGGAAAGTTCTACCCCAGCATGATGGGCAGGGGAAAGTTCGATCTCAGCATGATGGGCAGGTGAAAGTTCTACCCCAGAATGATGGGCAGGTAGGTGAAAGTTCTACCCCAGAACGATGGACAGGTGAAAGTTCTACCCTAGCATAAAGGGAAGGTGAAAGTTCTACCCCAGCATGATGGGCAGAGGAAAGTTCTATCTTAGCATGATGGGCAGGTGAAAGTTCTACCCCAGAATGATGGGCAGGTGAAAGTTCTACCCCAGAATGATGGACAGGTGAAAGTTCTACCCCAGAATGATGGACAGGTGAAAGTTCTACCCCAGCATGATGGGCAGGTGAAAGTTCTACCCAAGAATGATGGGCAGGTGAAAGTTCTACCCCAGAATGATGGGCAGGTGAAAGTTCTACCCCAGAATGATGGGCAGGTGAAAGTTCTACCCCAGAATGATGGGCAGGTGAAAGTTCTACCCCAGAATGATGGGCAGGTGAAAGTTCTACCCCAGAATGATGGGCAGGTGAAAGTTCTACCCCAGCATGATGGGCAGTTGAAAGTTCTACCCCAGCATGATGGGCAGTTGAAAGTTCTGCCCCAGAACAATGGACAGGTGAAAGTTCTACCCCAGCATGATGGGCAGGGAGGGGAATTTCTACCCTAGCATGATGGGCAGGTGAAAGTTCTGCCCCAGCATGATGGACAGGTGAAAGTTCTACCCTAGCATAATGGGAAGGTGAAAGTTCTACCCCAGCATGATGGGCAGGGGAAAGTTCTACCTTAGCATGAGTAACCATAATTTTTGGGGTTAACCAGCAGTAATCATGGTCAGCTTTAATTGTCACAGCAGTAGTAGTCAAGGTTAACTCAGTTGCAATCCAACACGTCACCATGTTAACTCTCCTAAGCAAACAGGTATGATAGCCGAGGGTAAGGGTAATGAGACTGCAGCATGGGGAGCTGACAAGATGGTATATCAGCAGACAGACACTCAATGGCAAACAGGATCAGTGAGAGCATCAGCTTGTTTTTTTAAAGCGGGTCAAAACCCACATGACTGGGCCCTGGAATCTAAAAGATTCCAAACCGGGATGCTAGCCTGCCCCTGGGGTATCCTGCACTACATGCCCCGCTGTGTAAAACCCCCTGGGCTCTGGTAATCTTACCCGATCCTTGTTGGTCCTGCAACGTGATCTCCACCGGCAGCTGTATCCCTGGCTTCCCGCGTCCAGACTTCCTGAACAGCTGGGCACGGGAGTGAGCTGGCTGCACCTCTTCGCAGCGGCACCTTTGAGATTAGCCAATTGGCAATCTCCAAAGTGCAGCTGGGCGTGGCTATAACTGTGGTAATACAAAGTTGCCTCATTACAAGGCCCTTACCTGTAATATGCCGTACTGACAAAGCACTATAAATGTATGGAGTAGCCCCCACAGAAGCTTATAACAGCATCAACAGCTGACAGTTTAAAGCGGAGCAAAACCCACCGAACTTGTGAAATACTTTTGGCCCCAGTCCCTGCCGACACTCCCTTCTTAGGTTGTAGAAATAAAAATGGATATTTTCTCTTCAAAAGTCCTGTAACGCTGTTTTTTTGCTGTCCCTGCTGTAAGATGGCAGGTGATCAGCCATTGCATGGGTGTGGCAATGACATCATTGCTAAACACAACAGTGGCAATGAATGGAGGAGGCGGAGCTTTACACTAAAACAGGCACCATTATCTGGGATTAGAGTGACGCAGGAGCACTAAAAATTTGCAAACGGTGCTCTACATGGGGGAAGCAATCCAGGGGATATGAGTTAAAAATGTGGGTTTTAAAGAGGAACTTCAGACCTTTAAACTGATGGCCCCCACTGCAATGTTCCATACCTTTTAAGTGACGGCGTCCTCCAGATCGCCGTTATCCTGCTGGTTTTTCCAGAGGGGAGGACGGGAGGACGGCTAAGTTACCCCGGCGTCTGTCATAGACGGCTAAGATGCCGGGGGAACTTAGCTGTCCTGCCGTCCTCCCCTCTGCCTCGCTAGTTACACCGACATCTCGCTGCGTTTCCGATCCTCCTGCAGCCGCTCTGCCCGAGATGAGCACTTCACTGCGCAAAGATCTCGGGGGTGGCGAGTGCATCATGGGATGACAAGATGGCGCTGCCCTACGGAAAGCCCCTGAGAAGAATGGTCAGATGTAGGAGGAAAGTCAGAAGACAGGTAAGTTAAACCTGTCAAATGTAGAATTGTGAGCTTAAAGGGAACAGGGGCAAAGGGCAAAGTTGGGGTTTTTGAGAACTCCCCAGATCGGTACGGGCTAAAACCCACACCGATCGGTACGGAAATCTATAAGAATCCCTCCCCCCGGGGCATCCAAAAGCGGGACCCCAGGTCGCCCGTTCACTTCCCGGTCCAACGGCACATGCCGCATCGCCCCTATCCCTTTAGCAGAGTGCGTGCCTGCACCAGCCATTTATGAGTGGCCGGCGCAGGCACACTCCCTATAAGAGGGAAGCCGCTGGCTTTAGATGCTGTCTTAGATGGCGTAACGTCCACGGCTCAGAGCACGCTCATTGGACGAGCAGCCGCGCATGCGTCGTTGGCCCGGGAAGAGGTCAGTGAGTTCGGGTGATCTGGGGGGTTTCACATAGCGGGGCACCCCCGATCGGGGAAAGGACCAAAACCCAGGATAGTCAAAATCCTGGGTTTTGATCCACTTTAACATTTACTATCAGCTGTTATCAGTAAAAAAATTAAATAAAAATAACTCTCCCCAACCCCGTCTCTTGGATCACCTTGATGGACATATGTCTTTTTTCAACCATACTAACTATGTAACTAAGGGGGTTATTTGAGAAACGCTATCGCCACGTAGTGCCACGTAGCGTCGGGTGAACGTCGGGCGCAGTATGTTGTAACCATATATATGAAAGTCAATCTGGTGAGCTCCTCTAATAGCGTCATGTAGCGTCACATGTATCACTAGCGGTGTAAAGCACCGGCGCTGTGTGTTTAGCAGTGCCAGGAAGCACCTGTCGCTCAGCAGCGTTATCCCGTACATTTCAATGGTGTTTTATTTGGTTGTGTATAAATGGCGTTTTAATTAATTATTTTTCTTAATTTTAGGATATAATCATTGTGTGTCCTCTCCTGCCCGGCAACCAAACACTTTTATTGTGATTTTTTGTTTTTATTTATTTATGCAGAATTTTATGTGCAGGTCGGCCATTGCAGTGTCATTGTCACAGTGATAAAACAATGTCATTCCATATCTTTTCGCTCTGGTTCTGGTGGATATGTGTTGAGAAACAGACTTTTATCACATAGTTTCTGGCGCTCAAGGCTAGAGCGCCCAGTTTTAGCGCACCGACGCTGTGTGTGTGTGTGTAGTTTTTTATTGAATACGGGCTTCAGCGCCGAGTGCCAGACACACTTAACTGGTGCTACCTATGACTCGCTGCAGCGTTGTCCTGTTAGGTATACTACTGGATGTATGATGTATGATAATTGTAAATGTTTTTGCACTTTGATCGATCTTATTCATTTGCACAGTTGCACTTTGTGTCTATGACCATGAGACTGTTCTAAGGGGTTCTTTTATTATTATATATATATCATATATATTATTATATATATTATTTGTAAATATATTGCTATGTAACTTATTGTTGATTTTTATGTATTAGATCATGTTTGTGCTTCACTTATTTGTTTGCTAGCACTAGTCACTTTATTGGGTTATATTGCTCCCTATTTACAGTATGTGTTAGAAACATTGTTCCTATTCTTAGCATGATGAGGACTATAGAATATCATTAAATTATTTTTCTTTTTTAACTTTTTGTACCGGCACAAAAATATTATTAGGGCCCTATTATCAATCTTTTGGGGGCCCCCCGTTCAACTATTATACTCATTATATTGATTATGGATTCCGATTTGTATATTATATTTATAAGGGGAAGGCCCAGCTGTTTTTAATCTGTTTAATATGTCTGATGTGTTGTGTTTAGTGGTTTTAGTGGTTTTGTGTATGTCTTGGTGTTATCTTTTTGAATAAATATTTAGATTTATTTTTACATTGTTGTGGTGCTCCTCGTGTGAGGCAGGTGTGGCAATTGGTCCACACCCCCTTCTTTTGTTGATGCTGTTGTTAGATTTACGGTGTCTTTGTCCTCAGCATTTCACCCCCAGTCTAATGGGCAGACAGAGAGGACCAACCAATCGTTGGAGCAATACCTGCGATGTTTTGTTTCCGATGTCCAGACGGATTGGTTATTGTACCTTCCATTCGCAGATTTCGCTCTGAATAATGCCACCCAAGCTTCCACCGGGGTTTCCCCGTTCCGCTGTGTTTTTGGTAGAGACCTTAAATTTTCCGCTTTGTCGGACGTACCCTCTAGTGTACCCTCACTTGAAGAATGGGTGTCCCAATGGCCGGATCTAGGGGCAAAGATTCAGCAAAACCTGACCAGGGCTGTCGGCCAGCAGAAAACTTTTGCAGATCGTAGTTGGTCCAGTAACCCTGATTATGCGGTTGGGGAGCTAGTTTGGCTTTCCACCAAAAATTTGGCTTTACATCAACCTTCTGCCAAGCTGGGCCCAAGGTTTATTGGTCCTTTTTCTATACTGCAGAAAATTAATCAGGTTACTTACCATCTAGATCTTCCGCCTTCTATGAAGGTTTGTAATTCTTTCCATGTGTCCCTGTTAAAGTCTGCTAACGATATTGAGCCAGATGTTTCCCCGGTGGCCATTTTAGTTGATGGGCAACAAGAATTCAAAGTAGCTCGGATTTTAGATTCACGTTTCTTCCGATACTCTCTCCAGTACTTGGTAGATTGGAAGGGTTACGGCCTGGAAGAGAGGTCTTGGGTCCCGGGGGGAGGTTGGTTAGGAAGTTCCATAGGGAGAACCCTTAGAAACCCAGCTTGGAGGGTCCAGAGGCCCCTCCTCAAGGGGGGGTAATGTAAGAAGCGTACCTGCGGGTCGTTCCCGCGGCTCCGGTCTTCCGGCGGCTGTCTCTCTCTCTCCTCCTCCCTCGCTGGAGCTCTGGCTTCCGCCTCCTCCTCGTCAGCGGTGGCGCGCCCGGCAGAGTCTCTCGCGCGTGCACGTCATAATTATGCCCCCCGGTAGCGCTGCTCCCAGCGCATTCGCTGGGGGCAGGTTTGAGTGGACCTATCCGGGTCCAAGGGGGGTCCTCTGGGTCTGATGAACCCAGGGACTGGACAGCCTGGCTGGTCAGGGCGGTCCAGTCCCTGGGGGGCTCCTATCAGGAGCAAGTTATGCACCAACCATGTTGCACCAATCATGTTGCGCCAATCATTACATTCCCCCCTTCCCATTGGCCAGTTCCCCTTTAAATATGTCCTTGGCCTGACCATCAGTGCTCGTTATAGCCATTACTAGCTTGGGTGTGCTGTTGGAATTGTGTCTTGTGTTTTGATCCGACTTCGTCTTTGACCACTCCTGTCCACTGCCCGCACCGACCTTCTGCCTGTCTGACCTTGCTTCTGCTTACCGCTTGGATCCCGCACTTCTGTGACCTCCCGGCTTTGACCCCTGCCTGTCCCGACTATTCTCTGCCTAACCCCTTGGATTGACGTTTCGGACTCTGTTCGTTTGAACCCCTGATTTGGGATACCACGCAGTTCACCCGTCTTCTCCATAAGCCAGCAATCAATGCGCCAGTAAGTCCTGGGGGCAACCGAGTCTGGAGAGGCATAACCCGTGTATCCAGCAAGCGGGGGCTTGACTATAGGCACAAGAGGTGGTGGAGATTGGGGATTGTTGGCTCATTCAAGAAGGGTGTCCCGCGATCCCTGACAGCAGGTGAAAGTTCTACCCCAGCATGATGGGCAGGGGAAAGTTCTATCTCAGCATGATGGGCAGGGGAAAGTTCTATCTCAGCATGATGGGCAGGGGAAAGTTCTACCCTAGCATGATGGACAGGTGAAAGTTCTACCCCAGAATGATGGCAGGGGAAAGTTCTACTCCAGAATCATGGGCAGGGGAAAGTTCTACCCCAGAATGATGGGCAGGTGAAAGTTCTACCCCAGAATGATGGGCAGGGGAAAGTTCTACCCCAGAATGATGGGCAGGGGAAAGTTCTACCCCAGCATGATGGGCAGGGTAAAGTTCTACCCCAGCATGATGGGCAGGGGAAAGTTCTATCTCAGCATGATGGGCAGGGGAAAGTTCTATCTCAGCACGATGGGCAGGGGAAAGTTCTATCTCAGCATGATGGGCAGGGGAAAGTTCTACCCCAGCATCATAGGCAGGGGAAAGTTCTATCTCAGCATGATGGGCAGGTGAAAGTTCTACCCCAGAATGATGGGCAGGTGAAAGTTCTACCCTAGAATGATGGGCAGGTGAAAGTTCTACCCCAGAACGATGGACAGGTGAAAGTTCTACCCTAGCATAAAGGGAAGGTGAAAGTTCTACCCCAGCATGATGGGCAGAGGAAAGTTCTATCTCAGCATGATGGGCAGGTGAAAGTTCTACCCCAGAATGATGGGCAGGTGAAAGTTCTACCCCAGAATGATGGGCAGGTGAAAGTTCTACCCCAGAATGATGGACAGGTGAAAGTTCTACCCCAGAATGATGGGCAGGTGAAAGTTCTACCCCAGAATGATGGGTAGGTGAAAGTTCTACCCCAGAATGATGGGCAGGTGAAAGTTCTACCCCAGAATGATGGGCAGGTGAAAGTTCTACCCCAGAATGATGGGCAGGTGAAAGTTCTACCCCAGCATGATGGGCAGTTGAAAGTTCTACCCCAGCATGATGGGCAGTTGAAAGTTCTACCCCAGAACAATGGACAGGTGAAAGTTCTACCCCAGCATGATGGGCAGGGGAAAGTTCTATCTCAGCATGATGGGCAGGGGAAAGTTCTACCCTAGCATGATGGACAGGTGAAAGTTCTACCCCAGAATGATGGCAGGGGAAAGTTCTACCCCAGAATCATGGGCAGGGGAAAGTTCTACCCCAGAATGATGGGCAGGTGAAAGTTCTACCCCAGCATGATGGGCAGGGGAAAGTTCTACCCCAGCATGATGGGCAGGGTAAAGTTCTACCCCAGCATGATGGGCAGGGGAAAGTTCTATCTCAGCATGATGGGCAGGGGAAAGTTCTATCTCAGCACGATGGGCAGGGGAAAGTTCTAACTCAGCATGATGGGCAGGGGAAAGTTCTACCCCAGCATGATGGGCAGGTGAAAGTTCTACCCCAGAATGATGGGCAGGTGAAAGTTCTACCCCAGAATGATGGGCAGGTGAAAGTTCTACCCCAGAACGATGGACAGGTGAAAGTTCTACCCTAGCATAAAGGGAAGGTGAAAGTTCTACCCCAGCATGATGGGCAGAGGAAAGTTCTATCTCAGCATGATGGGCAGGTGAAAGTTCTACCCCAGAATGATGGGCAGGTGAAAGTTCTACCCCAGAATGATGGGCAGGTGAAAGTTCTACCCCAGAATGATGGACAGGTGAAAGTTCTACCCCAGAATGATGGGCAGGTGAAAGTTCTACCCCAGAATGATGGGCAGGTGAAAGTTCTACCCCAGAATGATGGGCAGGTGAAAGTTCTACCCCAGAATGATGGGCAGGTGAAAGTTCTACCCCAGAATGATGGGCAGGTGAAAGTTCTACCCCAGAATGATGGGCAGGTGAAAGTTCTACCCCAGCATGATGGGCAGTTGAAAGTTCTACCCCAGCATGATGGGCAGTTGAAAGTTCTACCCCAGAACAATGGACAGGTGAAAGTTCTACCCCAGCATGATGGGCAGGGAGGGGAATTTCTACCCTAGCATGATGGGCAGGTGAAAGTTCTGCCCCAGCATGATGGACAGGTGAAAGTTCTACCCTAGCATAATGGGAAGGTGAAAGTTCTACCCCAGCATGATGGACAGTTGAAAGTTCTACCCTAGCATAAAGGGAAGGTGAAAGTTCTACCCCAGCATGATGGGCAGGGGAAAGTTCTACCTTAGCATGAGTAACCATAATTTTTGGGGTTAACCAGCAGTAATCATGGTCAGCTTTAATTGTCACAGCAGTAGTAGTCAAGGTTAACTCAGTTGCAATCCAACACATCACCATGTTAACTCTCCTAAGCAAACAGGTATGATAGCCGAGGGTAAGGGTAATGAGACTGCAGCATGGGGAGCTGACAAGATGGTATATCAGCAGACAGACACTCAATGGCAAACAGGATCAGTGAGAGCATCAGCTTGTTTTTTTAAAGCGGGTCAAAACCCACATGACTGGGCCCTGGAATCTAAAAGATTCCAAACCCGGACGCTAGCCTGCCCCTGGGGTATCCTGCACTAGATGCCCCGCTGTGTTAGACCCCCTGGGCTCTGGTAATCTTACCCGATCCTTGTTGGTCCTGCAACGTGATCTCCACCGGCAGCTGTATCCTTGGCTTCCCACGTCCAGACTTCCTGAACAGCTGAGCACGGGAGTGAGCTGGCTGCACCTCTTCGCAGCGGCACCTTTGAGATTAGCCAATTGGCAATCTCAAAAGTGCAGCTGGGCGTGGCTTCAGCTGTGGAAATACAAAGTTGCCTCTTTACAAGGCCCTTACCTGTAATATGCCGTACTGACAAAGCACTATAAATGTATGGAGTAGCCCCCACAGAAGCTTATAACAGCATCAACAGCTGACAGTTTAAAGCGGAGCAAAACCCACCGAACTTGTGAAATACTTTTGGCCCCAGTCCCTGCCGACACTCCCTTCTTAGGTTGTAGAAATAAAAATGGATATTTTCTCTTCAAAAGTCCTGTAACGCTGTTTTTTTGCTGTCCCTCTCTGTAAGATGGCAGGTGATCAGCCATTGCATGGGTGTGGCAATGACATCATTGCTAAACACAACAGTGGCAATGAATGGAGGAGGCGGAGCTTTACACTAAAACAGGCACCATTATCTGGGATTAGAGTGACGCAGGAGCACTAAAAATTAGCAAACGGTGCTCTACATGGGGGAAGCAATCCAGGGGATATGAGTTAAAAATGTGGGTTTTAAAGAGGAACTTCAGACCTTTAAACTGATGGCCCCCACTGCAGTGTTCCATACCTTTTAAGTGACGGCGTCCTCCAGATCGCCGTCATCCTGCTGGTTTTTCCAGAGGGGAGGACGGGAGGACGGCTAAGTTCCCCCGGCGTCTGTCATAGACGACTAAGACGCCGGGGGAACTTAGCTGTCCTGCCGTCCTCCCCTCTGCCTCGCTAGTTACACCGACATCTCGCTGCGTTTCCGATCCTCCTGCAGCCGCTCTGCCCGAGATGAGCACTTCACTGCGCAAAGATCTCGGGGGTGGCGAGTGCATCATGGGATGACAAGATGGCGCTGCCCTACGGAAAGCCCCTGAGAAGAATGGTCAGATGTAGGAGGAAAGTCAGAAGACAGGTAAGTTAAACCTGTCAAATGTAGAATTGTGAGCTTAAAGGGAACAGGGGCAAAGGGCAAAGTTGGGGTTTTTGAGAACTCCCCAGATCGGTACGGACTAAAACCCACACCGATCGGTACCGAAATCTATAAGATTCCCGGGGCGATCGATTCCCTCCCCCCGGGGCATCCAGAAGCGGGACCCCAGGTCGCCCGTTCACTTCCCGGTCCAACGGCGCATGCCGCATCGCCCCTATCCCTTTAGCAGAGTGCGTGCCTGCGCCAGCCATTTATGAATGGCCGGCGCAGGCACACTCCCTGTAAGAGGGAAGCCGCTGGCTTTAGACGCTGTCTTAGATGGCGTAACGTCCACGGCTCAGAGCACGCTCATTGGTCGAGCAGCCGCGCATGCGTCGTAGGCCCGTGAAGAGGTCAGTGAGTTCGGGTGATCTGGGGGGTTTCACATAGCGGGGAACCCCCGATCGGGGTGCCCCGGGGGAAAGGACCAAAACCCAGGATAGTCAAAATCCTGGGTTTTGATCCACTTTAACATTTACTATCAGCTGTTATCAGTAAAAAAATTAAATAAAAATAACTCTCCCCAACCCCGTCTCTTGGATCACCTTGATGGACATATGTCTTTTTTCAACCATACTAACTATGTAACTAAGGGGGTTATTTTAGAAACGCTATCGCCACGTAGTGCCACGTAGCGTCGGGTGAGCGTCGGGCGCAGTATGTTGTAACCATATATATGAAAGTCAATCTGGTGAGCGCCTCTAATAGCATCATGTAGCGTCACATGTATCACTAGCGGTGTAAAGCATCGGCGCTGTGTGTTTAGCAGTGCCATGAAGCACCTGTCGCTCAGCAGCGTTATCCCGTACATCTCAATGGTGTTTTATTTGGTTGTGTATAAATGGCGTTTTAATTAATTATTTTTCTTAATTTTAGGATATAATCATTGTGTGTCCTCTCCTGCCCGGCAACCAAACACTTTTATTGTGATTTTTTGTTTTTATTTATTTATGCAGAATTTTATGTGCAGGTCGGCCATTGCAGTGTCATTGTCACAGTGATAAAACAATGTCATTCCATATCTTTTCGCTCTGGTTCTGGTGGATATGTGTTGAGAAACAGACTTTTATCACATAGTTTCTGGCGCTCAAGGCTAGATCGCCCAGTTTTAGCGCACCGACGCTGTGTGTGTGTAGTTTTTTATTGAATACGGGGCTTCAGCGCCGAGTGCCAGACGCACTTAACTGGTGCTACCTATGGCTCGCTGCAGCGTTGTCCTGTTAGGTGTACTACTGGATGTATGATGTATGATAATTGTAAATGTTTTTGCACTTTGATCGATCTTATTCATTTGCACAGTTGCACTTTGTGTCTATGACCATGAGACTGTTCTAAGGGGTTCTTTTATTATATATATCATATATATTATTATATATATTATTTGTAAATATATTGCTATGTAACTTATTGTTGATTTTTATGTATTAGATCATGTTTGTGCTTCACTTATTTGTTTGCTAGCACTAGTCACTTTATTGGGTTATATTGCCCCCTATTTACAGTATGTGTTAGAAACATTGTCCCTATCCTTAGCATGATGAGGACTATAGAATATCATTAAATAATTTTTCTTTTTTAACTTATTGCGCCGGCACAAAATTATTAGGGCCCTATTATCAATCTTTTGGGGGGCCCTCCGTTCAACTATTATACTTATTATATTGATTATGGATTCCGATTTGTATATTATATTTATAAGGGGACGGCCCAGCTGTTTTTAATCTGTTTAATATGTCTGATGTGCTGTGTTTAGTGGTTTTGTGTATGTTTGGTGTTATCTTTTTGAATAAATATTTAGATTTCTTTTTACATTGTTGTGGTGCTCCTCGTGTGAGGCAGGTGTGGCAATTGGTCCACACCCCCTTCTTTTGCTGATGCTGTTAGATGTAGCGTAGTCTTGCAGGCCGATTCATTACTAGCGCCAGGTACTAACAGATGAACGTCTGTAGCGAGGCATTGAGAGCGACCGCTAGTAGTCGCTGTGCTTGGCCATGGTTCGCTGTTTCAGAGCGTCTCAGTCGCTGGCCGGCATTGATGCATATGTTGTGTGAGTCGCTCTAACACTAGTTCAGCGCTGTATGGGAGCGAACGGTAGCGCCAGTTCAGTGCGACCAACTCACGCCATATTCATCACACAGTGGTGGCGCTTAAAATCGGGTCGTTGTAGCCCAGAGCGCCAGATGCTGTGTGATTAAAGTCTGTTTTTGAACATGCATCCAATAGTAACAAAGCGAAAACATATGGAATTATATTGTTATTACATTGTAACATGAACACTTTAATACCAGACATGTAAGGACAATTCTGCATAAAAATATTATTAATCAAAAAAGTTTTCAAAAATGTCATTTTCTAGCCCAGGATACATGTCAGAAAGATTTGAGATTTTATAAAAAAAAAATTGGGATCAGGAAAGGGATTTAAGCATCGTCCATAGAAATGTATGGGAGAGCGCCAGGTAGCGACAGGTAAGACGTGGCGCTCTGCAAGGATGAACGTCGGCGCTGTACGCTGAGCCCGGAATAATGATGAATTGGACGCTAAATGTGTAATTGCGAGCCGTGTCCAGCGTTCACCTGCCGCTTACAAGACACTTCCTGGCGCTATCTCTTCATGAATAAGGTCCTTGGGCACTATGACCTCGGGACACCACATAGAGATCTCCATTGGCTCTGCAGTGAATCAGGGGGAAGCTTCTACAGCGCCCCCTACAGACATCACATATCAATGCTGGACAGGTTAGCACAGCGTCACTTGTTGGCCGCTAGGCTAGGTCACAGGGCCAGACACCCGCTTGCAGCGGACGCTACATAGGCCCTTATTTAAGAAGGGATAGCGTCAGGCAGCGCCTGGTTACTGAGAGGTAGCGACTGGTGAACGCCGGACACGGCACACAATTACACATTTATCAAGCAGAATCTGTTAAACAACTGGGATAGCGCCATGTAGCGTCTGATTCATCATTTTCACAGTCTCAGCGAACAGCACCGGCGTTCAGCTTTGCACAGCGCCAGGTATGACCTCTCGCTACCTGTCGCTCTCCCATACATTTCAATGGACGATACTTTTTTTCTCTTTAAACTGAGTTTTTGTTTGTTTTTTTCCCCAAAAATCACAAATAATTCTGTGACCTCTTCTGGCATTGAAAAAACATTTTTTTCACAATTTTTTAATTTTTTATATATTTTTTCAGAAATGACATTACAGGTCTGCCATTAAAGTGTTCATGTTACAATGTTATTACAATGTAATTCCATATGTTTTCGCTTTGTTACTAGTGGATAGATGCTGAAAAACAGACTTTAAACACACCGCCTCCTGCGCTCTGGGCTTCAAACAACTATTTTTCAGCGCCAGAGATTTGTGAGGCTGTTTTTTTGGCTGAATATGGTGTGAGTCGGTCGCTATGAGCAGCCGCTAACATGCGCTCCCATACAGCGCTGTACTGGTCAAATAGCGACTCCTCACAATGTATTCAACATTACTGAACAGCGACTGAATCACTGTGAAGTAGCGACCCACGGCCGAGCACAACGACTACTAGCGCTCTGAAAATGCCTGCTACAGACGCTCATCTGTCGCTACCTGCCGTTAGTGATGAATCAGCCTGCACGGCGCTCACATGGCAATACGTGGCGTAGCCTCTATGTAACTATGACCATAATTCAATCCCAGCATGACAATCTGTATATCATCAATTTGTATATCGAATCAAATTAAATAAAGTCGGGGGGTATTATTTTTGTAGCCTGCAATATCCAATAGACAAATGCATCATTTTGTGGCATTCCGCTATTCCTTCTCTTTCGTGTCATTTTTGTCAATGACAAACTGATGTAACACATGATTTCTGAAGGTGTTTTTTTCCGGTATAAGTCGGCCCCAGCTTATCCCAATAAATCCAGCTGTAACTTTTTTTTTTTCCGCTCTGATTGCACAAAACCTTTATGGCTGCCTCCGGGGAAAATAAAGAAAGCTCAACTAAAGGTCACAATGGCAGAGAAGCTGACAAACCCATTTCCTGGAAGGCAGGGGGCGCCCACGAGCTGCGTCACATAATACTAAGCAGCCAGCCGCTTGTCACATGTAACTCTATGCAGGCTATTGTTAATGTGAGCCGGGCTTACGCTGAGCCCTGTAAATCAAGGCTGTCATAAAGGGAATGGAACAAGCCAGCTATTGATTGCAATATCAGCCCATGCTCAGCAGAGGGAACTCATACAACGCTCAATGAATAGCAATCTGCTGCCAACATCAAACACAATCAATCAAATCAGCACAGCGCCATGTGAAGGCTCTTACTGGAACCTTATAGTGATGGGGAATATTCATCATTTCTTTCCCATTCACATATCTTATATGTTTCCCACACCCTGTACATACAGATTGCTCACATTAATCCGGACCTTCACCCTGAATAAGAGCCTATCTTGTATGTTTCCCACACCCTGTACATACAGATTGCACACATTAATCCAGACCTTCCTGAATAAGAGCCTATCTTATATGTTTCCCACACCCTGTACATACAGATTGCTCACATTAATCCGGACCCTCACCCTGAATAAGAGCCTATCTTATATGTTTCCCACACCCTAAACATACAGATTGCTCACATTAATCCGGACCCTCACCCTGAATAAGAGCCTATCTTGTATGTTTCCCACACCCTGTACACACAGATTGCTCACATTAATCCAGACCCTCACCCTGAATAAGAGTCTATCTTATATGTTTCCCACACTGTGTACATACAGATTGCTCACATTAATCCAAACCTTCACCCTGAATAAGAGCCTATCGTATGTGTTTCCCACACCCTGTACATACAGATTGCTCACATTAATCCAGACCCTCACCCTGAATAAGAGCCTATCTTATATGTTTCCCACACCCTGTACATACAGATTGCCCACATTAATCCCGACCTTCACCCTGAATAAGAGCCTATCTTATATGTTTCCCACACCCTGTACATACAGATTGCTCACATTAATCCGGATCCTCACCCTGAATAAGAGCCTATCTTATATGTTTCCCACACCCTGTACATACAGATTGCTCACATTAATCCGGACCCTCACATTAATCCGGACCCTCACCCTGAATAAGAGCCTATCTTATATGTTTCCCACACCCTAAACATACAGATTGCTCACATTAATCCGGACCCTCACCCTGAATAAGAGCCTATCTTGTATGTTTCCCACACCCTGTACACACAGATTGCTCACATTAATCCAGACCCTCACCCTGAATAAGAGTCTATCTTATATGTTTCCCACACTGTGTACATACAGATTGCTCACATTAATCCAAACCTTCACCCTGAATAAGAGCCTATCGTATGTGTTTCCCACACCCTGTACATACAGATTGCTCACATTAATCCAGACCCTCACCCTGAATAAGAGCCTATCTTATATGTTTCCCACACCCTGTACATACAGATTGCCCACATTAATCCCGACCTTCACCCTGAATAAGAGCCTATCTTATATGTTTCCCACACCCTGTACATACAGATTGCTCACATTAATCCGGATCCTCACCCTGAATAAGAGTCTATCTTATATGTTTCCCACACCCTGTACATACAGATTGCCCACATTAAAAATCATCCTACCTGCATCTACTGCATGTTATGAGCCTTTAAACATCCAAGATGGCGGCCTATGGAGTTGCAGGCAGCCTGCAAACAGGAAGTGTCTTCTGACTGTGCCGCTCTTTATTCTGGGATTGCTGACCTTTTCCTGATCCCAGCTCTGCTCTGCCTGTGTAAAGCACAGCTATAACCCGCCCCCTGTACTTCTGCCCACTCTCCTCTCCTCAGTATGTGATGCTTCTGAGGAAAGATGGCGGCGCCTGTATCCTAGAGTCTTGAACAGAGTTGCAGCCCAGTGGGGGAAAGTATAATAAGTAAGTGACTAAAAACTTAAATTACATTAATTTTAGATGCTGGGGAATAGTTTTTTAAGGGTTTGGGCTTTTCATTAAATCATGCTGAAGGTCCGGTTTAAGATCAATGAGCAAGTCCTGCGCTGGGATAAAAAATTTCTGCCAATGGAATAAACATGTATATGATTAAACTTTAGATCCCAGTTGATCTAAAACGTAATCCCGCGCACTAAGTTTTGGATCAACTGGGATCTAAAGTTTAATCATAATCATCTGATTGGTTGAAGCAGAGACGATGCTCCACATTAATGAGCTCACAAGTTTAACCCTTCCTGCTGCAACTTAGCCTCCTCAGATGAGGGGATCATAGTCTCATTTTCCAATAGCTAAAGGGTTACTGGCAGCGTTTTCACCTGGGGAGGTCATTACTGTTGCTTGATTTTGTGGAGGCAGCTGATGAGCTCACCCGTTAAACGTGGAAGTTTTCTGGGATTTGTAGGCAAAGGCTGTACCAAGGGCCAAGGCCAGGAAAGCTACGCTCACTTGAGGAATATAAGAAACTTGGAAGCAGCATGCTGGTAAGTAGAACACAGGTCTGGGGGCACAATTATGACATGTGGGATTATTTTACATCCCAAGGGGAAAACAATGAGACAGAACACCAAAACCTGACAAAGAGGGAGTTCAGTGCCAGCTACACGGTATATACGTAGCTGCCTCTCTGACCATTAAACCAGACCTACAGCATCATTTAATGAAAAGCCCAAATACTTTAAAATAATATATTATATATATATATATTAATATATAAAAATAATATATTTTAAGTATTAAGTCGCTTACTTATTATTCTTTCCCTCACCGGGCTGCAACTCTGTTCAGGACTCTAGGATACGGGCGCCACCATCTTGACTCAGAAGTATCACATACCGAGGAGAGGAGGAGAGGGTCAAGTGCAGTGGGGCAGGTTATAGCTGTGCTTTGCACAGACAGAGAAGAGCTGGGGTCAGGAGACACATAGGCCTCGATTCAATAAAGGTCGAAAATAATTCTCATGGTAGTAAAAGATTCAATTCATGAGAAAAAAGCCTGAGAATGTCACTGTTTCTGAATCACCAGATAAAAAGACAATGAAAGTCAATGGCAGCTTTTATTACAGTGTAGAAAGGAGTAAATAGTTGTCTACTTTTCTTAGGAGTAAAAGCTGCCATTGACTTTCTTTGTCTTTTTATCTAGTGATTCAGTAACAGTGACATTCTCAGGCTTTTTTCTCATGAATTGAATCTTTTACTACCATGAGAATTATTTTCTACTTTTATTGAATCGAGGCCGTGGTCAGAAGACACTTCCTGTCTGCAGGCAGCCTGAGACTTCACAGGTCACCATCTTGGATGTTTAAAGGCTCAGAAAACGCAGTAGATGCAGGTAGGATGATTTTGAAGTGAGCAATCTGTATGTACGGGGTTACTTGGTTAATGGTATGGATTAAACAGTAAAGTCTCAATCTTTGCAGATGATACTAAACCGGGTAAAGTAATTAAAACAAAATAGGACAGCAGGCAGCTACAAACAGATTTAGATAAATGGGAAGCATGGGCAGTTAAATGGCAAATGAAGTTTAACACAGATAAATGTAAGGTTATGCACATGGGAAGGAGAAATCGGTGTCATGATTACACACTAAATAAATAAACACTTGGTAAAACAACAATGGAAAAGGACCTAGGGGTTTTAGTTGACAATAAGCTCAACTGTAGTAATCAATGCCAGGCAGCTGCTGCCAAAGCAAATAGGATCATGGGGTGCATCAGGAGGGGCATAGGTGCTCATGATCAGAGCATCATTTTACCCCTGTCAGACCCCATATGGAATACTGTGTACGGTTCTGGGAACCTGTGCTTAAGAAGGACATATCAGAACTGGAGTGCGTTCAAAGAAGGGCAACAAAGTTAATAAAAGGAGTGCGGGGGCTAGAGTACCCGGAAAGATTGTCCG
This sequence comes from Gastrophryne carolinensis, assembly GCA_027917425.1. Classification (NCBI taxonomy): domain Eukaryota; kingdom Metazoa; phylum Chordata; class Amphibia; order Anura; family Microhylidae; genus Gastrophryne; species Gastrophryne carolinensis. The sequence goes on from CM051235.1 coordinate 609,164,080, forward strand.
AGTTAGGTTTATTTAGTCTAGAAAAAAGACGATTGAGGGGTGATCTAATAACTATGTATAAATATATTCGGGGCCAATACAAGGATCTGTCCCACAATCTATTTATACCCCGGAGTGTAACCATAACCCGAGGGCATCCACTAAGGTTAGAGGAAAGGTGCTTTCTCCACCGACATAGGAGGGGATTCTTCTCTGTAAGAGCAGTGACACTATGGAACTCTCTGCCAGAGGAGGTAGTAATGATGGATACAGTAAAAACATTCAAAAGTGGCCTTGATGCCTTCCTGGCATGTAATAACATTTCCAGCTATGGCTACTAGACCAATGGAGGAGATAAACAGGCTGAACTGGATGGACTAAAGTCTTTATTCAGCCGCACATATCGTACTATGTTACTATGTTACTATGTCATGAGATTTCTGGCTGGTCTCGTCTGCGCTGCTCTTTTGAGGTCTATCCACAGATTTCATAGAGGTTCAGACACAGGACTTGGTAAAACGTTCCAACAAATTTGAGCTGATCCTGGCCACACCCACCATTTTTTTGTATCGGGATCACCTGGCTCTGAATTAGCCCCTAAGTAGACAATGCAAGTGAATGGCAGTTTTCTCTCCTAAAAAAGGAGTGAGAATTCTCACCTGGCTCTGAATCGACTCCTTTGTCATTTGTTAAACAGCTCTCATTGTTTTCATTGAAGAGCGGGCACTGCCCTATACACTGCATCCCCGGCGACGTGCGCATGCTCCCACTCCAGCCATTCAGATAGGCTCGGTGGTGCCACTGTGTAGAGCAGAAAACAGATATCTAATACAGGGATGTAGCTAGGGGGGGCACGTGCCCCGGGTTCAGCGGGTCTGGGGACGCCAAAGGAGCACAGATGTGGGCACCATTTCGAATCTTTGCCCCGGGTGCCAGAAAGCCTAGCTACTCCTCTGATCTAATATTCACCTAACTCCCCCAAGTTAGTCTCAGTTGTTATCTCTGCCCTTTGACCGTGCTGTCTAGAGATGAGCGAATTTATAAAAAGTTTCGGTCGATTTGCTGAATTTTCCGGAAAAATGTGTTTCGGTCCGAATTTATTTGCGGCAAATCGCTATTAAAAACGGCTATTTCTGGCCTTCCGAGAGCCTCAATAGGGTTGTAGAACATTTTGCCTTGCTGTAACATGCATAGGATGCGTGCTGGGTTAGTGAAATAATACTGTAAAGAAGTATGACATGCAGATCAGAGGCATCGCTATTAGATTGGCTGTTGCAGAGCAGCACAATTACAGAGCCTTGAGGTGGCATCAGCATAAGGAGCCCATATGTTGCCTGAAAAACACACTGGAGTTGGCAGCAGCATAAGGAGCCCATATGTTGCCTGAAAAACACACTGGAGTTGGCAGCAGCATAAGGAGCCCATATATTGCCTGAAAAACACACCCTGGAGTTGGCAGCAGCATAAGGAGCCCATATGTTGCCTGAAAAACACACCCTGGAGTTGGCAGCAGCATAAGGAGCCCATATGTTGCCTGAAAAACACACCCTGGAGTTGGCAGCAGCATAAGGAGCCCATATGTTGCCTGAAAAACACACTGGAGTTGGCAGCAGCATAAGGAGCCCATATGTTGCCTGAAAAACACACTGGAGTTGGCAGCAGCATAAGGAGCCCATATATTTCCTGAAAAACACACCCTGGAGTTGGCAGCAGCATAAGGAGCCCATATATTGCCTGAAAAACACACCCTGGAGTTGGCAGCAGCATAAGGAGCCCATATATTGCCTGAAAAACACACCCTGGAGTTGGCACGTCACTAGGGATGTGGGCGATGCGTGCTCCCCATTGACGCCAAGAGCGCCGTTGCCGAAAGATGTAAACACAAGGAATGAGGAGTTGGGAATAAGTTGTACTGGGCATTCCGCGGAGTTTCACACAGCAGGGCATCCTAATCCGGGATGCCCTGGTGAATGGGACAAAACCTGGGAAAGTCAAATTCCCAGGATCTTGTTCCGGATTAAAAAAGGAACTATAAGCAAATAACCACTTCCTTATTTATGGTGTATGGCACAAAATGGCAGTTTGCCATGTGACCAGCAGAAACTCTTCAGGATGGATGTGCAAGCCCACTGGGAAATTCAGATTAGTCCTCAGCAGTCACGTGACTAACTGCCGTTTGGGGACAGATGCCATAAATGATGAAGAAGTGACTTGCCTATAGTTCCTCTTTAAACTGGACTAACAACTTGTCACAGTTGGAAAATAAAGGTAGCAGCCATTTTGGAGCTTCCTCTCCCAGCATCTCAGCCATGCTGCTGCCTGGATTCAACTGACATAACTGACAATGCACAGTAACAGGAAGCCCAGCAGCACTTCCTGTTTGCAGGTGCACGAGTTGTCATTTTGTTTCTAAAATATACCACAGCGGGAGTTCGAAAACGGTAAATGATGATTTATGTGCAGCATTCTGGGATAGGGAATCGGCTGGTCCTGGAGTCTTTAAGACTGCAGGAATGAATAAAGAGGGTCAGCTTTAATGCCATCTCCTAAATAATTTATAAGTTAAACAATAGTGGGGCCCAGCACTGAACCCTGGGGTACACCGTTTACAACCGAGGACCATTCAGAGTGGGAATCATTAACCACAACTCTCTGCACACGCTCCTTTAGCCAATATTCAACCTGTTACAAACTGTATTTTCTAATCATGAGACTTTTGTTTCCTGTAGGCCCAGGCTCAATAGGTTTTGGTTCACTTTAAAGCGGACCTTCACCCTGAATAAGAGCTCACCCTGTACATACAGATTGCTCACATTAAAAATCTTCCTACCTATATCTACTGTAAGTTATGAGACTTTAAACATCCAAGATGGCGGCTCATGGAGCATCAGTCAGCCTGCACACAGGAAGTGTCTTCTGACTGTGTCGTTCTGCATTCTGGATTTTGCTGTCCTTTCCTTGACCCCGGCTCTGCTTTGTCTGTGCAAATCACAGCTATAACCCTACCCCTTGAACCTTATCCCCCTCTCCTCCTGTGATGTTTCTGAGCCAAGATGGCGGCACCCGTATCCTAGAGTCCTGAACAGAGTTGCAGCCCGGGTGGGGGTCAAAGAATAAAAAGTAAGCGACTAAAAACGTAGAATATATTAATTTTAAATGCTGAAGAATAGCTTTTTAAAGTGGACCAACACCCAGGATTTTGACTATGCTGGGTTTTGGTCCACTTCGGTGGGGCACCCCGAGCGGGGGTGCCCCGCTGTGTGGAACCCCCCAGAAAGCCCCGAAAACTCACCTCTCCCCGCTCCCACATGACCGCTGCAGCCAATCCCCGCCGGCGGACAAGCGAGAGGCAGCGTCGGACAAGCGAGAGGCAGCGCCGGACAAGCGAGAGGCAGCGCCGGACAAGCAGAGCGCGTCCGCCGCCGCCTCCCGCGCATCCCTCTTACAGGGAGTGCACCCTCGACGGCCATTCACAAACGGCTGGCGCGGGAGTGCGCCCTGCTAGAGGGACGCGCGGGTGGCGGCGGACGCGCATGCGCCGATGGAACGTGGAAAAGGTAGGATTGTGGGCTTCCTGGGGGGTTTCACCCCGCGGGACATCCCGATTTCTGATCTATAAGATTCCCGGGCCGATCCCCCCTGGGTGTTGGTCCGCTTTAATGGTTTGGGCTTGTCATTAAATCATGCTGAAGGTCCGGTTTATTCATTTACCGGGGGTTAGTCCCTCTAGCAAGAAGCTGGGGGGGGGGGGCATTTAGAAGGCTGGAGCCCCCTCTCACCTAACTGCACGGGGGCTTAGAATACTCACCTCCATTACGAGCCAGCGATTGGCCGCTGGGCGATCACGTGGGCCCTAGTCGTGTCCTCTGTTCCGGCCGCTGGCAGGAACCGCCCGGTGACCAATCGTGAGACTCCTTTCCTGGCGCTGGCTCTTAATGCAGGTGAGTATTCCAAGTGCCCCGTGCAGTTAGGTGCGAGGGGGCTCCACCGTTCTGGATGCCCCCCCAAGCTTCTTGCTATCTGCAGAGAGTGGGACCAACAACCGTTAATGTAATAATGGGTGTTGGTCCGGTTGAAAGACTGATCTATCAGTAGGTACACTACCTTAGTTATATATACTATAAAAAAATGTGATTTAATGTCTAAACTTCCAAACCCTGATCCCATTTATATGTTGCAGGATAATCCCGGACGTTATTTCCAGGCTAATTAGGAAGCCGGCAGAGCAGATTTTCATTGCGTGGCATTTTATTGTCATTAAATTGTCATTTGCGCTTTCCTGTCGCAGATCCCCTTTGGGTTGTTGATTTGGACGGGTCCGTCCGGGGAATTGGTATGTGCGTGCGCCACGGCAGCCTTCAGAATGGAGCACCGGCGCTTTGTGGGCATCGACTGCAACGAACAGAGGTGATAAACTGTCTCTGTGATTACATTTCCTTCTTAAAGAAGATAACAAATTGGTTGCCATTACCAGAGGCGCGTGCGGGATTATGGGCAGAATACAGAAGAGGGATTATGGGCAGAATACAGAGGAGCTCAGGCAGCCTCTTGAATAAATACTGGACGTCCTTTCCTATCGCTGTGGCCACTTTGGGCAATGTCATATTTATTTTTGCCCAGAATTGCATTCATTTTCCCCCAAGATCTTGTATTGATGATAGAGGGTTCACTTAAAGTGGACCAAAACCCGCCACGTGAATCTATAAGATTCAGGGCCCGATCGAATCCCTCCCCCCAGGGCATCCCGATTTTGTGTGAAACCCCCCCCCCAGGTCACCCTATTCACTTACCTTGCTTCCTGGTCCAACGGCGCATGCGCGAGCCGCATTCCCGCTACCCCTCTAGCAGGACACGTGCCTACGGCAGGCATTTGTGAATGGCCGGCATGGGCACGCTTCCTGGTAGAGGGAAGCAGGGGATGCGGCCACCAGCACCCTCTGAGCGGCTGACGACACACCGTCTAAGCCAGCGTCTAAGGCCAGCGTCTCCAAGCGTGCTGGCGGCCGCTTCCCCCACTTCCCTCTAACAGGGAGCGTGCCCATGAGCACGCTGATTAGTCGAGGGCCGCACATGTGCCACAGGACCGGAAAGAGGTGAGTTGGGCTCCGTGACCTCGAGGGTTCCACACAGCCCGATCGGGGTGCCCCGTGGGAAAGGACCAAAACCCAGGATAGTCAAAATCCTGAGTTTTGGTCTACTTTAAAGTCTTCTCCAGCACATCCAAAATGTGACAGGTTGAAAAAGGTGAGTAAATTCAAAGGGTAGAATTTTGAACCCTTTCAGAGGAGTAGGTCCTGAGAGTGACATTAGTTACATGTTGGTTAGTGGATTTAATTAGGAATCGCCATTCTTTTCTATAGAGATCCAATTACAGTTGTAATGATCAAAATTAGACTCTAGGTGGCAGGAGTGAATCTCTCTCATTGGGAATAACAGCTCCCATATCATAGGGAAAGTGTCAAAGAAAGGTCACTTCTTGACAAACCATGTGGATTCAGATAACATGGGACACGTGGCTTGGTCCATGTGCAGCACATGTTTGAGCATGGATATGGAGTAGAAGCATCGCGAACAATCTTGGTATTTTAGAGGAATACTGCATAAAATATTGCTTCTCTCCCATGTGATTGATCCATCTGAGAGGGTATATAGTTTAATGTTAGAGAGGAGTCAGGAGAAGCAGCAAGAAAGTGTACCAGCTCACAAAAGAGAAACTGCATAAAATATTGGTTCTGTTCCATGTGATTGATCCATCTGAGAGGGTATATAGTTTAATGTTAGAGAGTCAGGAGAAGCAGCAGCAGGAAAGTGAACCAGCTCACGAAAGAGAAACTGCATAAAATATTGGTTCTGTCCCATGTGATTGATCCATCTGGGGGGATATACATTTTAATGTTAGAAAAGAGTCAGGAGAAGCAGCAGCAGCAAAGTGAACCAGATCAAGAGAGAGAAACTACATAAAATATTGGTTCTGTTCCATGTGACTGATCCATCTGAGAGGGTATATAGTTTAATGTTAGAGAGGAGTCAGAAGAAGCAGCAGCAGGAAAGTGAACCAGCTCAAGAGAGAAACTGCATAAAATATTGGTTCTGTTCCATGTGATTGATAGATCTGAGGAGATATATAGTTTAATGTTAGAGAGGAGTCAGAAGAAGCAGCAGCAGGAAAGTGAACCAGCTCAAGAGAGAGAAACTGCATAAAATATTGCTTCTCTCCCATGTGATTGATCCATCTGAGAGGGTATATAGTTTAATGTTAGAGAGTCAGGAGAAGCAGCAGCAGGAAAGTGAACCAACTCACGAAAGAGAAACTGCATAAAATATTGGTTCTGTCCCATGTGATTGATCCATCTGAGGAGATATATAGTTTAATGTTAGAGAGGAGTCAGGAGAAGCAGCAGCAGGAAAGTGAACCAGCTCAAGAGAGAGAAACTGCATAAAAATACCATTTTGTGAATACTCACCTGTAAAATGGGTATTATAAGTATGTCACACACCCCGCTTCAAGACATTCATTACACTTGGGTATACTGACCTGTAGATGGCGATCTTACAGAGATGATATCAAAAAAAGGTAAGACCCTCCCGGCCCATAAATACCTGGGACCTCCCACTCATTCCCCAGTATAAAGATAGCAGTAAGATCAAGGGACCAGGAAAGCCAATTAAAACCAACAAAGGTTCACCATATAAAGGATCCAGAATACAAAAGGGCGGGTGAAGCGGGGTGTGTGACATACTTAGAATAATACCATTTTGTGAATACTCACCTGTAAAATGGGTATTCTAAGTATGTCACACACCCCGCTTCAAGACATTCATTACACTTGGGACATCCAATATCAGTGTCCATAAAGGGCGGGGATCCAAAAACAAGGCAACAATGCAAAACATAAACCACTGCAGCTTGCAGAACTTTGCGGCCAAAAACAGCATCCGCTGAGGCCCGCACTTCAACCTTGTAAAACTTGGAAAAAGTGTGAACAGAAGACCAAGTAGCAGCCTTACAAACCTGCTCAACAGAGGCCTGGTGCTGGAAAGCCCAGGACGCCCCAACAGCACGAGTAGAATGAGCAGCAACACGAAAAGGGGGAACCTTCCCCCTGGCAGAATAGGCCCCAACAATGGCCTGGCGAATCCATTTACTAAGGGAAGACTTGGCAGGAGCCAAACCCTTCCTAGGCCCAGAGGGCACCACAAACAGGGCGTCAGTCCTACAAAAGGGAGAAGTAGCCACCAAATAGTACTTCACACAGCGAACCACATCCAAAGAATGCAAAACCCTCTCCTTGTCATTGCTGGGCTTAGGACACAAGGAGGGTAGAACAATATCCTGATTCAGATGAAAAGCAGAGACCACCATAGGAAGGAAATCTGGCTTGAAGCGGAAAACAACCTTGTCCTGATGCCTCTCAAAGTAAGGAGCCGAAATAGACAAGGCCGCCAACCCCGATACACGCCGAACGGAAGTGATGGCAACCAGAAACACAACCTTCTGAGTAAGCGTAGAAAGTGCAATATCCTGCAAAGGTTCAAAAGGCGGACCCTGCAAGGCAGACAAAACTAAATTCAAGTCCCAAACTGGGAGCAAGGGCTTCCTAGGAGGCCGCACATGCGTAATCCCCTGGAAAAAAGTCTCCTCTGCCAAACTTACCACGTCTGCGAAGCAAACCTGTCTTGGCCACCTTGGAGCCACCAGGATTGCCAACGCGCCCTCTAGGGCCAGCTTGTGCACCACTTTGCTCACCATGGGAAACGGAGGGAACAGGTACAGAAACCCCAGATCCCTCCAGTTCAGAGACATGGCATCCGCTGCCAGAGCCAGCGGATCCCACGTGAGAGACACAAATGCCGGAAGCTTGTGATTGTGACGAGAGGCAAAGGGGTCCACCTCCGGAGTCCCCCACCGGTGGCAAAGCGACCGAAACACCTTGGGGCTGAGCGACCATTCCCCCCGGCGAGATGACCCCCTGCTTAGGGAGTCCGCCTCCATGTTCTCCACTCCCGGAATGTACACTGCCGAGATGCATGGGACATTGCGCTCTGCCCAATCCAGGATCAAAGACACCTCCCTGAGGGCCAGCCTGCTGCGAGTCCCTCCCTGGTGATTGATGTAGGCGACCGCCGTCCGATTGTCCGACCGAACCTGAACCGGTAGTCCCCGTAACTGAGGAGTCAAGTGAGCCAGAACCAACCTGATGGCTCTCAGCTCCAGAACATTGATGGGATCGTGAGCCTCCTGAGGCCCCCACAGCCCCTGAAACTGAAGATCCTTCCAAAATCCCCCCCAACCTGACAGGCTGGCATCCGTGGTGACCGTCTCCCAACAAGGGGTCATGAAGGACCTGCCCCTCATCAGATTGCTCGGATTCAGCCACCACCGAAGGGAACACCGCACCCGGGGGGACATCAGAAATGACTGATCCAATGACAGCGGGGACCCGTCCCAGGCCGCCAAGGGATGCAGCTGGAGCGTCCTTGTGTGAAACTGGGCAAAGGGAACCGCCTCGAACAACGCCACCATCAATCCCACCAGTCGCATCCCTAGCCGGATGGATGGGCGGGGGATGGCTAGGAGACGCTGAGTCAATTCCTGAATCAGAAGAACCTTGGCTCGGGGGAGAAACACCCTGGCCTGAGAAGTATCCAGAGACATTCCCAGGAACTCCACCACCCTGGAGGGAGTGAGGCAGGACTTGGAATAGTTGATCACCCAACCGAAACTCTCCAGAGTGGACACCACGGTCCTGGTATCCAGCTGCGCCTGACTTAGGGAAGACGCCATGATGAGAAGATCGTCCAGATAGGGCGCAATGCGGATACACCTGGCTCTGAAGATGCCCATCACTCCTGCCAACACCTTGGTAAACACCCTTGGAGCCGAGGTAAGGCCAAACGGAAGAGCCACAAACTGAAAATGCCGATTGTCCACGACAAACCTGAGGGATCTCTGGTGTGGTAGAAATATTGGAATATGCAGGTAAGCATCCTTGACGTCTATGGACGTCATGAAGTCCCCTTGACGAAGTGAGTGGATGGCTGAGCGCAGAGTTTCCATACGGAACTTCCGGGGATGGACGAACCTGTTGAGCAACTTCAGATCCAGAATGGGACAAACGGACCCGTCCTTCTTGGGCACCGTGAACAAATTGGAATAGAAGCCCAGGCCCCGGTCTGAGAGGGGCACCGGACAGATGACAGCCATGTCCACGAGACTTGCTACTGCCGCCCGAAGCCCCTGGGCGGCCAGAGGGTCTGACGGCACCGAGACCTGAAGAATCTGGGAGGGGGCCGGAACTCGAACTCCAGCTTTTAACCGGAAGACACCACTTCCTGAATCCACCTGTCCGAGACCTGTTGGACCCAGACCTGGGAGAAGAGTTGCAACCGTCCCCCCACCCGCAAGGGTGAGGGCGCCCCCTCATTGCTGAGCCGGCTTGGCAGCGGCTCTAGGCTTGGAACCCCAACTGTGCCCTGGACGGGCCCGACCCCTGCCCTTAGGCCAGGCCAATTTTTCTCCAAAGAGCCGCAACCCCACAAAGGGAAGGGCCGTGAGCGACTTTTTATACACAAAATCAGCCGCCCACTGGCGTAACCAAACCGACCGGCGGATAGCCACAAGCAGGGCCACAGCTCTGCTACACATCACCAATGTGTCGTCCAGGGCGGAGAGCACAAAGGACAAAAATAACTCACAGTGGTTAAGGTCGGCAAACTCCTCACTTGCCGGGTCAAGCCCGGAAGAGGTCAACAAGCCTCTAACAACCGACCTGGCAGCTACCAATACAAGCGCAGAAGCACAAACCGGCCGCAAGGCCGATCCAACACTGGCAAAACCATGACAAGCCATCTGGTCAATGCGTTTATCCTCACCATCCTTGAGAGTAGTGCACTCCGGAGAATGGAGGACTGAGGAGCCGGACAACCCCAAAACTGGAGCATCCACCTCGGGGGGGAGACGACCAGTGCTTCACCGCGTCCGCCGGAAAGGGTTTTTTTTTGTCCCAACCCAGAGGGGACACCCGGAAGCCGCGTCGGCCTCTCCCATTCCTTGAGAATGATACCATCAAAATGCTTTTGATAAGGAAATTCCAAGCGCGGCTTAGTCACTTCAAAGAACTCCCCCTTCAGTGGAGGAGCCGCCTCGGGGGGAGAAATAGCCAGGACCTCAAACATATGAGCCAGGACCCTAGCGGTATCCAAGGAATCCCCCTGGCCCTGCTCGGTATCAGCGCCCACAAACTGCTGATCATTGGAGTCATCAGACCCCTCATACACCTCCCCTTCCTCACGCGGGGAACAATCAGACCAATCCAGGGAGTCAAAATCCTCCCTATCAAAGGCCTGCGCGGCCGTATACAAATGTTTTCTCTGTGCCGTGGCCTTTTTAGCAACGGCACTGGAAAACAATTTTTCAAGATTGGCCAATCTGGCACACACCTCAGAGTGCGACTCCCCGCCAATGACCACATCACACGTACGTGTTAAGCGAGGGGGAGACGGAGAGGAGACTGGCGGAGCAGAACCGGACGCCTGAGATCCGGTCTGCCGCGTAATAGACCGCTGCGCACAGGGTACATATAGAAATACATCATCCCCCAAAAGGGATACCCCACACCCCAAACACAGCCTGGATTGCCCCGAGGGGGGCACAAGCCTAGTATCCGGGGAGGCCTCCATATGGTGATTTTTTAATAATATATATAAAATATATGTGTACAATGCTCTTTTGGGAATTACGCAATAATGCAACCCGGGATGCCCCTTTAAGTCCCGAGTGGGAGGATTTGAAGCCAAATAAATTATAACCAGGGACCCTGGACCGGGAGAACCCCCCTTTAATAAGATCAATGGTCCACCTGGAACACATAAAACAGAACACACGCTCAGAAGAATTAAAAATAGATGCATCTGAAGGGCCACAGGCCACTCACCCAACCTTCATCCACACACAGCACAGGCAGGAGGGAAGTGTAGGACCCGCAGCGTGCAGACGGAGGAGGCGTCTCTCCCGGCCAGAAGCCGGGGCCTGAGAGCAGCCCACAAAGCACGGGGGCGGGCCGTAAATGCGCGCGCAAGCACCCGGCCCTGCCCCCCCGTCCTGAGGAGATGAAGCACTCACGAACAGAAACAGCCTCACACAGCTCCCCCGCCATTGCCGCACGCCGGAGGCCGGCGCCGCGGGACCGCCGGCGCCAGCCCAAACGTTGAAAACACACACATACAGTAAAACACACACATACACAATAATGTGATTGAGTCAGGATGGCGGGTAAAGAATACGTATGAATCCATAAGGAACCCCCCCCCCCCCTCTAAGGGTATCCGGGAGAGGGGGAATCCATGCCAGGGTAGGGCCAAGGGACGGGGCATCCCAAACCGGGATCACCAACCCGGATAGCCGCCTACCCCTTGATATGGGGTCTCACGGCTCCTAAGCACCATGGGTGCCAACTACCTTTGCCCGGACCAGCAGCCTAGGCTGGGAGGCAAGCACTTCAAATAAGGGGATCCGGGCAGGAATAGAAGAATAAAAAGGCCGGGAGTCATCCCGGCTACCTGCAAGGAGGAGACATCATCTTCTGACTTGCTCGCCTCTGCAGAGATGAAAGACTGGGTAATGAGTGGGAGGTCCCAGGTATTTATGGGCCGGGAGGGTCTTACATTTTTTTGATATCATCTCTGCAAGATCGCCATCTACAGGTCAGTATACCCAAGTGTAATGAATGTCTTGAAGCGGGGTGTGTGACATACTTAGAATATATTGGTTCTGTCCCATGTGACTGATCTTTCTGAGGAGATATATAGTTTCATGTTAGAGAGGAGTCAGGAGAAGCAGCAGCAGCAGGAAAGTGAACCAGCTCAAGAGAGAGAAACGGGAAGACCATGTGGCAGCCCAGAGGGAAAGAGATGAATCTGGTGAGCGACTGGGATAGCGCCATGTAGCGTCAGATTCATCATTATCCCAGGCTCAGCTTACAGCGCCGGCAATCAGCCTTGCAGAGCGCCACGTATTACCTGTTGCTACCTGGCGCTCTCCCATACATCACTATGGATGATCCTTATATCCCTTTCCTGATCCCTTCCCCCGACAAAAGAAAAAAAAAAAAAAACACAAACCTTCTGACACGTATCCTGGCCTAGAAAATGAGATTTTTGAAAACTTTTTTGATTAATAATATTTTTATGCAGAATCGTCCTTACATGTCTGGTAATAAAGTGTTACATGTTACAATGTTATAACAATGTCATTCCATATGTTTTCTCTTTGTTACTAGTGGATACATGTTCAAAAACAGACTTTAATCACACAGCGTCTGGCGCTATGGGCTACAATTACATGATTTTGAGCGCCGGCGCTGTGTGAGGTTGTTTTTTTGATGAATGTGGTGTGAGTCGGTCGCAATGAGCTGGCGTTACGATTCGCTCACGTACAGCGTAGTATAGCGACTTACATATCATATTCATCAATGCCGGACAGCGACTGAGGCGCTCTGAAACAATGATCCATGGCCGAGCACAGCGACTACTAGCGGGTGCTCTGAAATCCGCGCTACAGACGCTTATCTGTCGCTACCTGGCGTTAGTGATGAATCAGCCTGTTGGTATCCAATGTGCCATCAGGGTAGAAATCCATCGGTGGAATAAACCTGGTCACTCAGTATATTCAGGTCATCAGCTGACCTCATTCTTCAGACATATAACATTGCTGAGCCTAGACCTGCCCAACAGCAGCAGCCCCAGACCATAGCACAGCGCCCCCCGCAGGCTTGTAAAGTAGTTTGCACGAGATATGATGGGGCTTCAGCTGCCCCTCTTCTTACCCTGATGCTGTATATACAGATTGCTCACATTAATCCGGACCTTCACCCTGAATAAGAGCCTATCTTATATGTTTCCCAAACCCTGTACATACAGATTGCTCACATTAATCCGGACCTTCACCCTGAATAAGAGCCTATCTTATAGGTTCCCCCCACCCTGTACATACAGATTGCCCACATTAATCTGGACCTTCACCCTGAATACGAGTCTTATATGTCTCCCACACCCTGTACATACAGATTGCCCACATTAATCCGGACCTTCACCCTGAATAAGAGCCTATCTTATATGTTTCCCACACCCTGTACATACAGATTGCTCACATTAATCCGGACCTTCACCCTGAATAAGAGTCTATCTTATATGTCTCCCACACCCTGTACATACAGATTGCCCACATTAATCCGGACCTTCACCCTGAATAAGAGCCTATGTTATATGTTACCCCTAGCCTGTACATACAGATTGCTCACATTAATCCGGACATTCACCCTGAATAAGAGCCTATCTTATATGTTTCCCACACCCTGTACATACAGATTGCCCACATTAATCCGGACCTTCACCCTGAATAAGAGTCTATCTTATATGTTTCCCCCACCCTGTACATACAGATTGCTCACATTAATCCGGACCTTCACCCTGAATAAGAGCCTATCTTATATGTTTCCCACACCCTGTACATACAGATTGCCCACATTAATCCGGAACTTCACCCTGAATAAGAGTCTATCTTATATGTTTCCCCCACCCTGTACATACAGAGTGCTCACATTAATCCGGACCTTCATCCTGAATAAGAGCCTATCTTATATGTTTCCCATACCCTGTACATACAGATTGCTCACATTAATCCGGAAATTCACCCTGAATAAGAGCCTATCTTATATGTTCCCCCCACCCTGTACATACAGATTGCTCACATTAATCCGGACCTTCACCCTGAATAAGAGCCTATCTTATATGTTTCCCACACCCTGTACATACAGATTGCCCACATTAATCCAGACCTTCACCCTGAATAAGAGTCTTATATGTTTCCCACACCCTGTACATACAGATTGCCCACATTAATCCAGACCTTCACCCTGAATAAGAGCCTATCTTATATGTTTCCCACACCCTGTACATACAGATTGCCCACATTAATCCAGACCTTCACCCTGAATAAGAGCCTATCTTATATGTTTCCCACACCCTGTACATACAGATTGCCCACATTAATCCAGTCCTTCTCCCTGAATAAGAGCCTATCTTATATGTTTACCACACCCTGTACATACAGATTGCCCACAATAATCTGGACCCTCACCCTGAATAAGAGCCTATCTTATATGTTCCCCCCACCCTGTACATACAGATTGCTCACATTAATCCGGACCTACACTCTGAATAAGAGCCTATCTTATATGTTTCCCCCACCCTGTACATACAGATTGCTCACATTAAAAATCATCCTACCTGCATCCGCTGCATTTTATGAGCCTTTTTTACATCCAAGATGGCGGCTCATGGAGTTGCAGGCTGCCTGCAAACAGGAAGTGACCTCCGACTGTCCCGCTCCGCTTTCTGGGATTACTGTCCTTTTCCTGACCCCGGCTCTACTCTGTCTGTGCAAAGCACCACTTTTGCCCCCCCCCCCTTCTCAAAATTTGAGGCTTCTGAGGCAAGATGGCGGTGCCTGTATCCTAGATTTCTGAACAGAGTCGCAGCCCAGTGGGGGAAAGAATAATAAGTGACTAAGATGTAAAAATATATTAATTTTAGATGCTGGAAAATAGTTTTTTTAAAGGCTTTTCATTAAATGATGGTGAAAGTCCGGATTAAGGCTACACAGCTACTCCTGATCCCTTTAGTTTCCTTTGCACTGCGCGTGTGGAAATGCTCTAACTTTCACTACTAAACCTTTCCTTTATTTCCACTGTTGTTCAACGTTTGATTTAGCCAAACGTTTAAAGTGGCCCAACACCCAGGGGGGATCAGCCCGGGAATCCGAAATCGGGATTTCCCGCTGTGTGAAACCCCCCAGGATGTCCCACAAACCTTACCTTATCCCCGTTCCAACGGCGCATGCGCGGGTGCGTCTCGCGCTTTCCTCTAGCATGGCGCCGTTTGTGAATGGCCGGCGCAGGCGCGCTCCCTGTTAGAGGGAAGCGCGAGACGCGGCCTCCAGCGCTCAGAGCCGCTGTGGTTGGACGCCGCTTGTACGTGCATACCACAGCGGCTCTGAGCGCTCTGATTGGACGAGCGCCCGCCTAGGAGCGGGGTGAGGTGAGTGTTTACGGGCGTTCTGGGGGGTTTCACACAGCGGGGCACCCCCGATCGGGGTGCCCCACCGAAGTGGACCAAAACCCAGGATAGTGAAAATCCTGGGTGTTGGTCCAATTTAAGTGATCACTGATCAGTTACAGCCGTATTCTTTCCTCGAAGATGTTTCCCTGCTGTCCTTCCAATTGTTAATATTGGATTGGACAGTTCTTAACCCAATTCTAGTTGTTTTATCAATACCTTTAGATGTTATATCTGCTTAATGCAAGCCAACAATTAAGATTACAATCTTTTCCATGACATGGTTGATTAACAAATGAGAAGCTACTCATCGCATCAGTTACATGGAGGCTGATTCATTACTAACGCCAGGTATCGGCAGATGAGCGTCTGTATAGCGGCGCTTAGAGCGACCGCTAGTATACGCTGTAAGTATAAGTAACAGAGCGCCTCAGTCGCTGTAGTAACCTGGCCGGCATTGATGAATGTGATGCGTGTTGGGCGCTGTAACACCAGTACAGCGCTACAGGGAGCGAGAGGTAGTGCCAGCTCAGTGCAAATAACTCTCAGTGACTCACACCATATTCAACTAAAAAACAGACACACACGCAGCGTCGCCGCATTGGATCTGGTATCGACAGATGAGTGTGTGTATAGAGGCGCTTAGAGCGACCGCTAGTATACGCTGTAAGTATATGTAACAGAGCGCCTCAGTCGTTGTAGTAACTTAGCCGGCATTGATGAATGTGATGTGTGTTGGGCGCTCTAACACCAGTACAGCGCTACAGGGAGCGAGAGGTAGCGCCAGCTCAGTGCGACCGACTCTCAGTGACTCACACCATATTCAACTAAAAAACAGACACACACGCAGCGTCGGCGCATTGGATCTGGGCGCTGTAGCATAGAGCGCCAGACACGGTGTGATTAAAGTCTGTGCTTGAACACATATCCACCAGTAACAAAGTGAAAACACAAGGAATGACAATGTTTTAACACTATGACAATAACACTTTAGTGCCAGACCTGTAATGACAATTCTGCATAAAAAACAAAAAAAAAACATAAACGTTTTCAAAAATGACTTTTTCTAGGCCAGGAGAGGTCACACAATTATTTGAGAGAAAAAAACCCCCAAAAAACCCTGTTTAAACAGAAGAAAAGGAACGTCCGTTGAAATGTATGGGAGAGCGACAGGTAGCGACAGGTCATACCTGGCGCTCTGGAAACTAGAGCACCGGCGCTATACGCTGAGCCGTCTGTAATAATACATCGGACGCTACATGTTAGAGTCGCTCACCAGAATCGCCTTCATAAATGTGGTTTCACATACAGCGACCTGCGTTCACCAGGCGCTGCCTGCCGCTACGAGGCGCTACCTGGCGTTAGCCTTTGATGAATAACCCTCTTAGTTACATATAGTTACATAGCTATTATTATTGTTTATTTAGATAGCGCCATCAACTTCCGTAGCGCTTTACAAGGTATGAATACAGACAGGGTAAAACATATAGTACAGGGAGCAATACAAAATTAGATGCCACAGGTTAAAACCAAGAGGCCGATTCATTAATAGCGCCAGGTAGCGCCAGATGAGCGACTGTAGCGTGATTTTTTCAGCGCCAGCCAGTATTCGCTGTGCTTGGCCGGCGCTAGCTTGATGACAGCGACTCAGTCGGTGTGCGGTAATGTTGAATACGGGCTGGGGGGTCGCTGTTTCACAGGTCCAGCGTTGTATGTGAGCGCCTGACAACGAATGGCCAGAGCGAACGGCTAGCTTCATATTCATCAACAAATCACGCTCCGATTGTGCTGTCGCTGTCCATTCCTTGTTTAAACCCCAGAGCGCTGGTGGCGATGTGTATTAACTAGTTTTTAACCCCTAAACAACCATATTTTTGGAATGTAACATTATACATGTGTTTAGAATCATTTTGTAATATGAATACATTAATCTCAGACCTGTTTGATCAATTCTGCACATATTTTTATTAATTTTTTTTTTTACTTAAAAATAAATCCTAACATTGCAGAAGTGGTCTCCGAATTTTTGACATTAAAAAAAAAAAAAAAAAAAAAATAATACCAATTAATTATGAATAATTATAGATTGCTCCATTGAAATGCATTGGACATCGCCAGGGAGCGACAGCTCATACCTGGCGCTGTGAGGGAATTTGCAGCGGCGCTGTTCGGTCCAGGCGGCTTCATGATGAATGCCGCGCTAGCCGTCGCTCTCGCCGGCGCTAGCCTCATTTTGCTTGATAAATACGTCATTGTGACCGCCGCCGGGCGTACTTGAGTCGGTAGTCGCCGTTAGCTGCCGCTACCTGGCGCTCGTCAGACACTACCTGGTGCTATCGCTTGATGAATAAGGGCCCAAGTGTTGTGAGCACAGGAAACAATAGGGAGGAGTGCCCTGCCCTTGCGAGGGTGGAGACTAAGGGGGCGGGGTCACAAATGGTGGAGCTTGAGTATGGCTGCATGTGCCATTGAAGGTTATAGTAGTTGCTTAAGCCAGGTCATATGCTTGTCTGAAGAAATGAGTTTTGAGGGCGCTTTTAAAGGCTTGGAGTGATGGAGAGTGGCGGATCGAGCGGGGGAGTGCATTCCAGAGAAGTGGGGAGGCGCGGGAGAAGTCTTGAAGGCGGGAGTGCGAGGAAGTAACCAAGGAAGAGGACAGGAGAATGTCAGAGGCGGAGCGGAGGTTGCGCTTGGGTTGGTAACGCTGGATCAGAGATGAAATGTAGGGAGGGGCCTGGCTAGAGAGAGCTTTGTAGGTTAGCGTTAGAAGTTTGAACTGAACTCTATGGGAGACAGGTAACCAGTGGAGGGATTGACAGAGGGGGGCAGCGCTGGAGAAGCGAGAGGAGAGATGGATGAGGCGAGCAGCAGAGTTTAGAATAGATTGGAGGGGAGCCAGTCTGTTTGTTGGCGTTGCAGTAGTCCAGTCGGGATATGACCAGGGCGTGCACTAGCTAGTACTGTTGTAAAAAGACATATGTCCATCAAGTTCAACCAAGGGACGGGGTTGAGGAAAATTGTTATTTATGTATTAATTTTAGTCATAACAGCTAATACTATATTCATAGTAATGTTATTTTCTTCTAAATAAGTATATAATCCATTTTTGAAGCTGTCAGTGGTGGTTGATGCTGTAGCTACTGTGGGAGGCTATTTCACAGATTTATAGTTCTTATGGTAAAGAATGATTGTCGCCTCCGGAGATTGAATCTTTTTTTTTTCAGTCGAAAGGAGCGCGCCCTTGTCTTTAGAGAGGATTTTACCTGAAATAGTGTTCCCCTCATATTATTTTTATTGTCCGTTTATATATTTATACAAGTTAATCATGACCCCCCCTCAGTCGTCTCCTCTCAGGACTAAAAATATTTAATTCTCGTAAATTTCATCATAACTAAGATCCTTCATTCCAGTAATTGTTTGATGGCTCCTCAGCACCCTTTCCATAGTCAGAGCGTCCTTGAACAGGTGCCCAGAAATGGACAACATATTCCAGGTGAGGGAGCACCAGTGCCTTGGAAAGAGGCAAAATTACTCACCTATCCCGTGATTCCAGGCCTTTATTGATACATGATAGTATCTTGGTGGCCTTGGAAGCAGCTGCTTGGCATTGAATGCTGTTGTTTAGCCTGTGGTCCACAAGTATCCCCAGATCCTGTGATCTAGCAGTTAGGTTTAAATAACTTTCTGCCGGCTACAACATAATCACCCAAGAAGTCATTATCTAATGGGAGGCTCTTACCTATTTGGTTAACGTGCGACAGCAGGCAAAGGCAGTTTATTACACCATTGCGTCGAGCTACATTTGGTGCCGTCCTAAACTATTTTTAAATCGAAGAAGAAAGGGCTGAGATATCGAAGTTTACAGGTTCACCTCACGACTTTTCTTCTGAAAAAAGTGGGCGTGGCCCTTGCATCTGTGATAGCTGCATAATAATCAGCAATGTAATGAATCCTGAGGAGGCGGAGGGAAGGGTGGGAGGAGGGAGGGACCAGCAATCCTGGTCCAGAATGAAAAGGAGAAGGTCATTGGCTGAACCTGTAAACCTGTAAATATCGCGGCCATTTCTTATAAAATGACTAACTGCCATTTTGCGCCAGACACCATGAATGAGGAAGTGGCTACTGGTCTATAGTTCCTCTTTAAAGAGGAACAATACACCCGATTGTCACTTTTCTGGGTGTCGTACCTCTCAGTGGGGGCCCCGCTGTGTGTATCCCCTGGGCCCCCTCACCTTCCTGTCGCTCCCATGATGCAGAATCAGGCGAAAACCAGTGCAATGATTGGCTGAGCGGCTCGTTCAACCAATCATTGTGCACTCGGCTACCTTCGTGCTCCGGTGACGCTAAAGCCACCCGGGCGGCTAAGCGAGCGACACCAAAGTGTGGCGCTGTCCGCATCCGCCGCTCACCTCCTAACCGCCGTGTGCATGCGCCACCCATTCAGAAAGGCCTGTGCGGATGTGTGTGAGGCTAGAAGTGGCACCTGGCCACGCAACGCGTCGGTGGTAGGCTGCTGTAGGAGGACCCGGGCTCAAGTATATTGGTGATGTGATTCATTTACTCATTGATTATTGACTGGTTGACCTTCACCCTAAATAAGATCATATCTTATATCTTTCCCCCACCCTGCATATACAGGTTTCCCACATTAAAAATCATCCTACCTGCATCTATTGCATTTTCTGAGACTTTAAACATCCAAGATGGTGGCCCATGGAGGTGCAGGCTGCCTGCAAACAGGAAGTGTCTTCTGACTGTGTCGCTCTGCATTCTGGGATTGCTGACCTTTTCCTGACCCCAGCTCTGCTCCATTTGTGCAAAGCACAGCTATAACCCCACTCCCCTGTACTTTATCTCGCTCTCCTCTCCTCAGTATGTGATGCTTCTGAGGCAAGATGGCGGCGCCCATATCCTAAAATCCTGAGCAGAGTTGCAGCCCAGTGTGGGAAAGAATAATAAGTTAGTGACTAAAAACTTAAAATATATGAATTTTAGATGCTGGGGAATCGTTTTATAAGGGTTTGGGCTTTTCCATAAATCATGGTGAAGGTCCGGTTTAAGGACTTAAGGATACGGGCGCCGCCATCTTGCCTCAGAAGCATCACATACTGAGGAGAGCGGGATAAAGTACAGGGGGTGGGGGTTATAGCTGTTAGGGCGAGTGCCGCAGGCCCATCTCACAGCACTTCCCTCACCTCCATTGCTGCTCCCGTTGCCCGGGCGAGCGCTGCGCGTCCATCTCACAGCGCTCCCCATTCTCACTCCTTACTCGCTCCTGCCGGTAGGGCAATCTGTATGTACAGGGTGCGGGAAACATATAAGATAGACTCTTATTCAGGGTGAAGGTCCGGATTAATGTGGGCAATCTGTATGTACAGGGTGCGGGAAACATATAAGATAGGCTCTTATTCAGGGTGAAGGTCCAGATTAATGTGGGCAATCTGTATGTACAGGGTGCAGGAAACATATAAGATAGGCTCTTATTCAGGGTGAAGGTCCGGATTAATGTGGGCAATCTGTATGTACAGGGTGCAGGAAACATATAAGATAGGCTCTTATTCAGGGTGAAGGTCCGGATTAATGTGGGCAATCTGTATGTACAGAGTGTGAGAAACATATAAGATAGGCTTTTATTCAGGGTGAAGGTCCGGATTAATGTGAGCAATCTGTATGTACAGGGTGTGGGAAACACATAAAATAGGCTCTTATTCAGGGTGAAGGTCCGCTTTAAGTCAGGTCCTGACCTCAGTGCTCTATGGGTTTTCTCGCAGTTAAGAGGCTTTTAAGAAATCCCCTTCTCCCCCATATGCAGGCTGATTATTAATGCGCATTGCCGTAGCTCCAGGTTCCCGCACGCCGCGCTCCTGCGACACTCTCAGAACTCCATCTATCCTCGTCCTTGGATCATCCGCTCTCTTCCCGCCGCTCCGTCTCATTTTTATTTCTTTGTTAAGAAATGACTTTTCACTTGATTAATTTGGGTCCCCGAGGTCTGTTCTGTAGCGGCGCAATGTGAGATGTTGACATTCACGCTGGCAGACGATTGGAGAGTGTTTTCATGGATGCGGCAAATGTTTTGTGATAGGTGCGCTCTGTATTTTTAGACGCGTGTCTATTAATAGCGTCAGCGGCCCCAACAGTGAATCACAGACGTCGTTTTATTACAACGAAAAGAAAAAAGGATTTACGTTAAAAAAATTAGGGGTTTATTCATCAAGGGATAGCGCCTCGTAGCGGCAGGCAGCGTCTGGTGAACGCTGGGCGCTGTACGCAAAACCACATTTATGAAAGTGAATCTGGTGAGCGACTCTAACAGCGCCATGTAGCGTCTGATGTATTATTACAAGCGGCTCAGCGCATAGCGCTGGCGCTCTAGCTTCCAGAGCTGCAGGTATTACCTGTTGCTACCTGTCGCTCTCCCATACATTTCAATGGACGTTCCTTTTCTTCTCTTTAAACAGGGTTTTTTGTTTGTAATTTTTTTTCTCTCAAATAATTATGTGACCTCTCCTGGCCTAGAAAGAATCATTTTATATTTTTTTCAGAATTGTTATTACAGGTCTGGTCGCAATCTTACAACAATGTCATTCCGTGTGTTTTTGCTTTGCTACTGGTGGATATGTGTTCAAAAACTTTAATCACACAGTGTTTGGCGCTCTATGCTTGAGCGCTCAGATCCAGAGCGCCGATGCTGTGTGTGTCGCTGAGAGTAGGTCGCAAGGAGCTGGCGCTACCTTTCGCTCCCTGCAACGCTGTACTGGTGTTAGAGCGCCCAACATACATCACATTCATCAATGCCGACCAGATTACTACAGCAACTGAAGCACTCTGTTACAGCGCCCTACAGCGTCTACTAGCGGTCGCTCTTAGCGCCTCTGTACAGACGCTCATCTGCCGATAGCTGGCGCTATTAATGAATCAGCCTGCCCGATATATGAAAATGAATGGAAGCTCAATTGTTCCCCTTGTAGAGAAACTGTCATGTAGTTCCGTGGACACACTGCAGGGGGCTCTGCGCCGCCATCCATCTGTGCCATAGAGCTGCCTGGTGATCAGTTATTTGCTGCACCTCGCTGCAAAACCCACAGAGATCAGCACAGGAATCTATAATATTGCGGGAACGATTGATTCCCACCCCCAGGGCATCAAAAATCGGGATGCCCCACTGTGTAAAACCCCTCAGGTCGACCATAAACCCACTTTCTTAGATGATTAGGTCCGCATCTGGGGTGGTTGGATGAAGGGGTTTATGTCAGCAGCTGGGTATGGTGGGTTAGGTGAGGGGTTTAGGTCAGCAGTCAGGGGCACACCCACCTGGCTCCATGCAACCCAGCCCACCCGCCCATGCTTCACGCTGACCCGGCCCACCCGCCCATGCTTCACGCTCCCGCCCATGCTTCACGCTCCCGTTGCCAACGCTGACATTTGACAAACACCTCCCTCCTGCATGTCCGGTGATCCACGTCTCAGCTGCTCTTCCTGGCTGGGTGGGACTGGTGCGCTACTTGGTGGGCCACAGACCCACCTATGTTTTTTTTTGTCTGGCACGCGTGCCATAGGTCCCTCACCACTGCTGTAAGGCCTGGTTAAGCCCCGGAGATAAGTTCCTAGGTTTGGCAATGGCAGAAGAACACTGACAGCAATGACCTTAATGCACTGGAGCTACTTTTTAGCTGCCCGCTGGTAAACCGGTGAGCCTTACAATGTGGTTCAGTGCTTATTCCAGAAGCCTGAAACCAGTAACACCTCTCCCTGGCTGGACAATGGCCGTTGATTTTGCAGCAACCTCAATGTGATCAGAGAGAGGAAATCAGTTCCTGCTTTGTGATGCAGCTCCATTAGGTTGGGAACAGAAACCTGCGTCAGTTGAGACACATGGCGTCACTCGCTGCTGCCGAATCAATAACTGTGAGAAACAGGAACACTGCTCAGCGGCACTCAGCCAGTTATACACCGGGAAATAAAATCCCAACTCCAAATGTTCTAGAAATAAAAATCAGACGTCTGTATAACTGTTACATTCTGGCCAGATAGCGAGCCTCGCAATGGGGAGGATGTTGAAGTACGATAGATGGAGGCATGAGGGTCTCTTAGATCTTCGGCCACTAGATGATGAAAAGGTTGTCAGTCTGAACTAAAAAAGCTTCATGAAAGTCTCAAACACAGGAGTGTATGGAGAATCATGGCCGCCATCGGGGCAGTGCTTCCAGGACTCCAGTATGGGACCAGGCCACAAACATGGGGCCCGGCTGCTGCCCCTGATGGTGGCCCCACAGCAACTTCTAAAATACAGAAACTTTTTCAGCAAAAATACTGCCCTCAGGATATATAATGTTCCGATTTCACAAGGAATACCATACCTTCCAACTGTCCCTGATTTGGAGGGACTGTCCCTCTTTTAATTTCATGTCCCTGTGTCCCTCGTTGTTCTTCTCTGTCCTTTTTTGAGGTTTGATATGCAGGTCTGCATCAATAAATGATTCATTTGTCTATTAAAAGTGTTTATATTGTTGTAACTGTTACATCCTATCAATCAATGAGGGGGCATGGAATAATTTAACAGCTGTCCCTCTTTCCCACCCTGAAAAGTTGTAAGGTATGTATATCTAAAAACACACAGTGAACCATAGGCTCAAATGGCATACATAACCTAATAAAATAAACCACAGTGTGGAGCTTAAGCTCATATTCCTCTAGAGTGACATGCACATATTAAAACTTAGAAGCAAATAATCATTTTTACACTATTCTTAAAATACAATTCTGTGAGTATCTACCTGTAGAATTGTTTTTACTATGCATGGCACGGCCTGCTTCAAGAAGTCCTTACGTATGGGATATTCCGCCACAAGGTGGCGCAGTGTACTGCAGAAGAGTTGTGTCTCCTCCAGGCACCATATAAAAACAGGTCACCAATAGACCTCCCCAGTGTTGACAAGCAGTTATGCAAGAAGCCGGGAGATAATAAAGGTAAAAAGGTAAAAACCCCAACTAACTTGGAACAAGAGGCAACCAAGAATAACAATAACAAGGGTGGGGTGAAGCAGGCCGTGCCATGCATAGTAAGAGCAATTCTACAGGTGAGTACTCACAGAATTGTCTTTTTCCTATTGCATGGCACGGCCTGCTTCAAGAAGTCCTTACGTATGGGACATCCAATAGCAGTGTCCGTAAGGTAGGGTGGGATCCCCAAAAAGGTAGCAGCAGGCAGCTCAAACCACTACCGCCTGAAGTACCTTGCGGCCAAAAGCAGCATCAGCTGAGGCCTTAACATCAACCTTGTAAAACTTGGAAAAGGTATGAACAGAAGACCAAGTCGCGGCCTTACAAACTTGTTCAACGGAAGCTTGGTGCTGAAAAGCCCAAGAAGCACCAACAGCACGAGTGAAATGAGCAGTAACCCGGGAAGGAGGAACCTTCCCTTTAGCAGAATAGGCCTGAACCACCTCCTGGCGAATCCGCTTGCTGATAGTAGATTTAGCCGGAGGCAAACCCTTCCTAGGTCCAGCAGGAAGAACAAAAAGAGCATCAGATTTACTGAAAGACTCAGTAGCAAACAAGTAAAATTTCAGAGCCCAGACCATCAAGGAAGGTAAGACAATGTCCTGATTGAGATGAAAAGCAGACACAACCTTGGGCAAGAAATCCGGCTTAAGCCTAAACACCACCTTATACTGATGCCGCTCAAAATAAGGAGGTTTAATAGAAAGGGCTGCCAGCTCAGAGACCCGCCTGACTGAAGTGATAGCCACCAAAAAGGCCACTTTAAGAGTCAGAATGGGTAATGCCGCCCCACGGATAGGCTCGAAGGGAGGAACCTGTAGAGCAGACAACACCAGATTCAGGTCCCAAACCGGCAGCATAGGTTTACGTGGCGGACGCACATGGGTAACTCCCTGGAAAAAAGTCTTAATCAGCCGGTGATTGGCAAAGGATCTTTGGAAAAAAATTGCCAGAGCTGACACCTGTCCCCTTGAGGGTACTAAGTTGAAGGCCCGAATCCAAACCATGTTGTAAAAATTCCAGAATCCTGGGGATAGAAAACACCCGACAAGGAAGAGACTTGGACTCACACCAGGCAATGTAAGCATGCCAGACCCTGTAGTAGATAAAGGACGAGGACTTCTTCCTAGTATCATAGTATCAACAACAGAGGCCAGCATCCCATTATCCATCAAGATGGAGGTTTCAGCAGCCAAGCCGTTAAAGCCAGCGTTTGTAAATTGGGATGGCGCAGCTGTCCCTGAGTGAGAAGATCTGGATCCTTGGGCAAAACATACCGATCTACTGCCAACTGCACGACATCTGCGAACCACACCCTCCTTGGCCAACAGGGGGCCACCAGAATGGCTGGTACCCCCTCCTGGGCTATCTTGCGCAGCACCCTGCCCAGCAGAGGAAAAGGAGGGAACACATAGAGGAGCCGAAACCCCATCTAAGGAATCGCTAGCACATCCGTGGCGAAGGCCAGAGGATCCTGCGACAGGGAGACAAATATTGGAAGCTTGTGATTCTGGTGGGAGGCAAACAGGTCCACATCCAGCTGACCCCAGCGGTGACACAGGGAGTGAAATACCTTGTTGCTGAGGGACCATTCCCCCATCCGAGATGTCCCCCTGCTCAGTCTGCCTCCTGGTTCTCCACCCCCGGAATGTAGACTGCCGAGATGCAAGGGACATTTTCTTCTGCCCAAGACAGTATCAGGGACACTTTCATGAGGGCTCGCTTGCTCCGAGTCGCTCCCTGACGATTGATGTAGGCAACCGCCGTCTGGTTGTCCGAGCGGATCTGAACAGCCCGACCCCGAAGGTGCATGGTCAGCTGAGAAAGAACCAACCTGACCGCCCTCAGTTCCAGGACATTGATGGGAGCATGGGCCTCCTGGGGGCCCCACCGACCCTGTGACTTCAGAGACTTCCAAAAGCCCCCCCAACCGGTCAGACTGGCATCTGTGGTGACAGCTTCCCAGGACGGAGGCAGAAAGGTCCTGCCCGCTAGAAGGTTCCTTGAGTCCAGCCACCTTAAGAGGGACTGTCTGGCCAGGGGGGATAGAGCAAAATCCTGATCCAGGGACACAGGGTCCCGATCCCAAACTGACAAGAGGTGCAACTTAAGAGGTCTCATGTGAAACTGAGCAAAGGGGACCGCCTCGAAGCAGGACACCATCAGACCCACTAAATGCATCCCCTGCCGGGTGGAGGGATGGGGACACAAGAGCAGAGCCTGTGCCTGCTCCTGAAGGCCCTCACCCTTCTACTGAGGCAGGAATACCTTGACCTGAGAGGTATCCAGAGTCATGCCCAGAAAGGACCTCACCAAAGACGGAGACAGTGAAGACTTGGGAAAGTTGATCCCAAGCCGAAGGACTCGGGAGTGGAGGTCACCACCTGAGTATACTTCTCGGCCGGAAGAAGAGACTGAGCCGCAATCAGAATGTCGTCCAGGTAAGGGAGGATGCGAATGCCCTGATTCCGCAGCAGAGCCATCACGCCCGCCAGCACCTTGGTGAACACCAGAGGCGCTGAGGTTATACCGAACGGTAAAGCCACAAACCACGAACCTCAGGAATCTCTGATGACCTGGAAAGATTGGCACATGAAGATAGGCATCTTTGATGTCCACGGTGGTTATGAAGTCGCCCGGGCGAAGGGTACTGACAGCCGAGCGTAGCGTCTCCATGCGAAAGTGCTTGAACCTGACAAACTTGTTGAGACCCTTCAGGTCCAGGATGGGCCTCAAAGACCCGTCCTTTTTGGGGACCATGAAAAGATTGGAGTTGTACCCCTGACCCTGTTCTTGGGAAGGCACCAGGCAAATGACTCCTGACTCCAACAGGCGTTGAACTGCAAGGCGCAAACCCTGAGCTGACAGAGGGTTTTGAGACATCCGGGATCTGATGAATCTTGGGAGCGGCCAGGCTGCAAACTCTATCTTGTAACCGGAGGACACCACCTGAATCCACTGGTCTGAGACGCAGAGCCTCCAGATGTGAGCATAGAGCCGAAGCCGCCCCCCACCCGGATGGGCGAGGCGCCTCCTCATTCCTGAGGGGCCTTAGGAGGGGGCTTGGGCTTGGAACCCCAGGAGAGACCGGGACGTCCACGGGATCTGCCACGGCCCCAAGAATCTCTGCGGCTACCCGAGAAGAGGGAGCCATGACCTCCTCTGGAAGCACGAAAGGAGGGGAAGGAAGCGGAGGGCCCCCGAAAGGGTCGAGTCTGCTTCCTACGCTGAGGTAACCTACCATCCTTGGCTAGAACATCCAGACGCTCCCCAAAGAGCCATAGCCCTGCAAAAGGGATCCCAGTGAGAGCCTTCTTAGCTGCAGTGTCAGCTGCCCACTGACGCAACCAAACAGAGCGGCGCATAGCCACCAAAAGGGCAGAGGCCCTACCACCCAGCCGGACCGCATCATCCATGGCAGTAAGGACAAAGTCAACAAAATAAGAGCAAAGCAAGAGGGCCCTATAATCCTCGCTCCTCCTACCAGCCATAGCACCATCAGTGAGATTCTTGAGCTTTTTCTTAAGGGCAATAGCTGTAATGGCAGCGGCGCAGACCGGACGTAGCCCAGCCCCTACAAATGTAAAAGCATGGCAGGCCAGCTGATCCATATGCCGGTCCTCGCCGTCCCACAGTGTAGTAGTGTCAGGGGAAGGCATGACTGAGGTGTTGGACAGCCCTAGAACGGGAGCGTTCACCTCAGGGGGACACGACCATCGCTTGACC
The DNA here is from genome assembly GCA_027917425.1 of Gastrophryne carolinensis. NCBI lineage: Eukaryota > Metazoa > Chordata > Amphibia > Anura > Microhylidae > Gastrophryne > Gastrophryne carolinensis. The sequence goes on from CM051235.1 coordinate 609,191,902, forward strand.
AGGTCAGCAGGAAAGGGATACCTCTTATCCAACCCTTTGGGCACCGCGGGCAATCTATTAGGACGTTCCCACTCCTTGAGCATCATATTAGAGAAGTGGCCCTGCTCAGGGAACTCCAGACGTTGTTTATCAGGACGAAAGAGCTCACTCTGCTTTCTCTTAGCCACCTCAGGGGGGGCAATGTGCAAGGTTTCAAAAATGTCAGACAGAAGTCTATCAGTGTCATCAGGGAGCCATGAATCCTCCCCGCACGCAGACCCAGGGTCACTGTCATTCCCCTTCTGCTGGTCCCCAGAAGAGTCAGAGTCCTGGAAAAGCTCCCACTCCTCTAGGGAGTAACGGCCACCAAGTGCATCAATTCCCTCATCCTCCTCAGCAAAGAGGGAGGGCGTGGGAGTCAGGTGCCGCTTCTTGCCAGAGGTCTTACCTGGAACAGGCCTGGCAAGCTGCCTTTCAATGCTGGCCACACGAAGTGCCAGATCAGATTGTGACCCCCTGCTAGTATCCCCCTCACTGGGGGCTAAATGCAGGCGGGGGGGCGGGGGTAGGCAATGCCGAAGGGAGCGCAGAACTGGGAAGGGAAGTTACCGCAATGATACCTTAGGCGCACAGCACACACGCCGCAGCACTATCACTCAAAGGGGATGCCCCGCACATGGCACACAGCCAGGATTGCCCCGAAGGACCCCCAAGCACGCTATCCCCAGAAGCCTCCATATGGTGATTAACACAGGCGCAATAGGCCAGCGCAGGGTAAGGGCTAATAAAAAGCCACCCAGGATGCCCCCCCAAGGGATGCCCCCAGAAGAGCCAGTAAGGGGGAGATGATGGGGGGCTAAGGAGCAGAACCGGGAGAAACCACAACCCACAGTTGTCCTGCCTGAAAGACATAAGTAAAAAGCACAATAAGCATCCCGCAGCCCATGCCCCAAGGAAACAAAACCCCCAAAGGGGACTCACGGACCAAGGAGACCGAAGGAGCACCAAGCCGCCAGACCACGGGAGGAAGCGACACAGTAAACGATGACCGCCGCAACTCAGGAAGGACGAGGGGCCCCAGACGCGCAGCAGGGTCAAAATGGCGCCAGCAGAAGAACCTCGAGGGGCGATACTCGTCATCCCCTGGCCCCGTCCCCCCCGCCGCGGAGCAAAGTACAAAGCGGCGAAAACAACGTTAAACACAAATCCACTTAAAAACACCTCGCCGCTGCCACCCGCCCAGGAGAGCGAGCACGCAGCAGCAGGAGCCGGGCCAGGGTAGGGGGGGGGGGACCCCAGAAACCAAACAAGGCAAAACAAGGGGTATAACCAGAACACAGTCCCCAAAACACTCACCCCTTCAGAAGCTAGGACAGGAACTCTGCATCCCTTATTAAGCACACCATAAAGCCTATGGCCGGCTACCCTTTGTGGTACAGGGTCTGCGGCTTGGAGCAGCGCTCCTTGAGCACCTGACCCTGATGCTCCTCTGCCTTCACCTGATCCGTCAGCCAAGGCTGGGAGGCACAGAGGGTCCAGAAGCGGGTGGAAATAGAACTGCAGGGCCGCAGGCTTGGTTGCCCCGCTCACCTGTGCATTATAAGAGCAATCTTCTATCTTCACAGTATCACTGCAGAGGAAAAAACTGGGGAGGTCTATTGGTGATCCTGTTTTTATATGGTGCCGGGAGGAGCCACAACTCTTCTGCAGTACACTGCGCCACCTTGTGGCGGAATATCCCATACGTAAGAACTTCTTGAAGCAGGTCAGTGCCATGCAATAGGAAAAGTCCAGCGATAAAGTCCTTAATTTTGAAGATTCAGATTTAAAGTGGACCAAAACCCAGGATTTTGACTATCCTGGTTTTTGGTCCTTTCCCCCAGGGCACTCCTGATTGGGGTGCCCCGATCGTCCTCACGTCCGTATTGCCTTCCCTATAGCCACCAATCATCCTCCAGTCCTTATTGCCTTCCCTATAGCCACAAATCGTCCTCCAGTCCTTATTGCCTTCCCTATAGCCACCAATCACCCTCCAGTCCTTATTGCCTTCCCTATAGCCACCAATCACCCTCCAGTCCTTGTTGCCTTCCCTATAGCTACCAATCGTCCTCCAGTCCTTGTTGCCTTCCCTATAGCCACCAATCGTCCTCCAGTCCTTGTTGCCTTCCCTATAGACACCAATCACCCTCCAGTCCTTGTTTCCTTCCCTATAGACACCAATCACCCTCCAGTCCTTGTTGCCTTCCCTATAGCTACCAATCGTCCTCCAGTCCTTGTTGCCTTCCCTATAGCCACCAATCGTCCTCCAGTCCTTATTGCCTTCCCTATAGACACCAATCCCTTCCAGTCCTTATTGCCTTCCCTATAGCCACCAATCATCCTCCAGTCCTTATTGCCTTCCCTATAGCCACCAATCGTCCTCCAGTCCTTATTGCCTTCCCTATAGACACCAATCCCTTCCAGTCCTTATTGCCTTCCCTATAGACACCAATCCCTTCCAGTCCTTATTGCCTTCCCTATAGCCACCAATCATCCTCCAGTCCTTATTGCCTTCCCTATAGCCACCAATCACCCTCCAGTCCTTGTTGCCTTCCCTATAGCTACCAATCGTCCTCCAGTCCTTGTTGCCTTCCCTATAGCCACCAATCGTCCTCCAGTCCTTGTTGCCTTCCCTATAGCTACCAATCGTCCTCCAGTCCTTATTGCCTTCCCTATAGACACCAATCCCTTCCAGTCCTTATTGCCTTACCTATAGCCACCAATCACCCTCCAGTCCTTGTTGCCTTCCCTATAGACACCAATCCCCCTCCAGTCCTTATTGTCTTCCCTATAGCCAATCATCCTCTAGTCCTTGTCGCCTTCCCTATAGCCACCAATCGTCCTACAGTCCTTATTGCCTTCCCTATAGCCACCAATCACCCTCCAGTCCTTATTGCCTTCCCTATAGCCACCAATCCCCCTCCAGTCCTTATTGCCATCCCTATAGCCACCAATCACCCTCTAGTCCTTGTTGCATTCTCTACTACCACCAAGCACCCTTCAGCCATTACTGCTTACTCTGGTGCCACTAAAGACTCCATCATTGATGTCAGCTGTCACCTGGTTCTCACCACCTTTTGAGCGTCCATCTATTTCCCTCCTCCATTCCAGGCCACCTTCTCCAATGGTGCTGGTCCTGTGTGCAGGTTGCAGCCTTGCTAAACCTTTAACTAGATGTATACAAGGCCAGCCATTTGTGATTGGTCAGCCTGGGCAGCCCCAGCTAGAGGTGAGCTTCTCTGCACCATTCACCTCGCTAGCTGCTGTGATGTCACAGCATCTTTTATAACTGAATGGAGCTGAACACTGATTCTGCAGCATCCAGCTCACGTAGGTGTACAGAGGCTTCCTATCTGCTGCACACGGCTCCCTTCACTCGCTGCAGCCCATCCACTGGGTGCCATTATTTATTTTTTTAAACAAAAAGTTGGCACTGACCTGACCCTGCCTCTGGAGGCCCCCTGGCAGGTGCATATGGTGATTAAAGTAGACCAAAACCCCGGATTTTTACTATCCTGGGTTTTGGTCCTTTCTCCGATTGGGATGCCCTGCTGTGTGAAACCCCCAGATCGCCGATGCCAACTCACCTCTTCCCGGTCCTTTGGCGCCGCTCATCCAATCAGTGCGCTCGGAGCTGCTGACGTCATGTCGTCTAAGCCTTCGTCTAAGGCCAGCGGCTCAGAGCGTGCTGGTGGCCGCACCCCCCAGCTTCCCTCTAACAGGGAGCTTGCCCGCGTCGCTCATTCATAAATGCCTGGCACGCGCCCTGCTAGAGAGATCGCGGGGATGGCCCATGGCTCACGCATGCGCCATTGGACCAGTAAACAAGGTAAGTGTACGGGGCAACCTGGAGGGTTTCACACAGCGGGGCATCCCGATTTTGGATACCCCGGGGGGGGGGGGGGATCGATCTATCAGATTCCTGGGCCAATCGGTGTGGGTTCTGGTGGCCACAGCCCACAAGGCATTTCCAGACTATTTTTCCATCTGCCCAATCATCCTGGCCAGCGGAAAAAGCATAGGTGGGAGAAAACACTTCTGCGGAGTAAATGTAAAAAACTATTACAATAAAAATAAAAGACTGGCAAATAGTTTTAGCCAAACGCTGCCTCTATTCGGGTCAGACTGAGCTGTGCCAAATACATAATATGAAATTTTAAAGCGGACCTTCACCCTGAATAAGAGCTATATATCTTATATGCCCCCCCCCCCCCCGTACATACAGATTGCCCACATCAAAAATCATCCTACCTGCATCTACTGCATTTTCTGAGCCTTTAAACATCCAAGATGGCGGCACATGGAGTCTCAGGCTGCCTGCAGACAGGAAGTGTCCTGACACTATGCCGCTCTGCATTCTGGGGTTGCTGTCCCTTTCCCTGACCCGAGCTCTGCTCTGTCTGCGCAAAGCACAGCTATATTCCACACCCTTTTCCCTCCTCTCCTCAGTATGTGATGCTTCTGATGTAAGATGGCGGCGCCCGTATCCTAGAGTCCTGAACAGAGTTGCAGCCCAGCGGGAGAAAGAATAAAAGGTAAGTGAACAATACAATGAACTTAAAATATATACATTTTAGATGCTGGGAAATAGATTTTGAAAGGGTTTGGGCTCATTCATTCATTAAATGATGCTGAAGGTCCGGGTTAACTGCAAAGCTAAAGCTCCTCAATATTTATCACTAAATGATAAAGGTGAAAGCTAATAAAGAGAACCTGTTGTTTTTAATGCACCCCTAATAAATGCCTCCTGCTCTTCTCTCATAATAAGCATCATGAGGAACATAACTGTCGATGTGTCATCAGTAGAAATCAGATTATTCAGATTTTCTTGAACAGTCCTCCTGAATTATTAAGACGACTTCATGGAATAATTTCTAACAACAAATGAGCGTGATTCATGGAGTCATCAGAACTGCCATCGATAGGATAATAGATCTTCACTTTGTCAGGAGCTGAAATATAGAGGGAGCGCCACCAATGATGTGGAAGGAGCTGGAAATGCCGGGGAAGACGGGGCAATGGTGGAAAATGTGTGATGGAATATTTGAGGGCCCAACTTAAAGTGGACCAAAACCCAGCATTTTGACTATCCCGGGTTCTGATCCCTGACTCAGGGAAACCCCGATCGGGGATGCTCCGCTGTGTGAAACCCCCCTGGTTGTCCAATCTCACCCTTCCCCGATCCGACAGCGCATGCGCAGCCTCACGTTCAATCAGACCTTCCACTAAGCGTCTAAGGCGCGCTGGTGACTGCATCCCCTGCTACCCTCTAACAGGGATCGTGCCCATTCACAAATGCCTGGCGCGGACACTCTCTCTGTTAGAGGGATAGTGAGGATGTGACTGCTGCTCACGCATGCGCCGTTGGACCGGGAAAAACGGTTCGTTTCTGGGAGATCTGGGGGATTCTAGGGCCATTGGGGTGTGAATTTTGGTCCACTTTAAAACAAAAAAGTTTGCTTTAAAGTGGACCAAAACCCACAGCAATCAGCCCGGGACTCTATAAGATTCCTGGGCCGATAGATTTCCCCCCTCCGGGTTATCCAGAATCGGGGTGCCCCGCTGTGTGAAGCCCCCCAGGTCGCCCATACCAGGGCCGGGGGCCCACTGACAGGGCCGGCCTTTGGCGTGTGCAATGGCGATTGATCTGCGGACTGGAAGGGCACCGCTACAGCTGGTGCCCGCATCTCCTTGCGACGCGCCAGCAATGACCAAGGTGGCGGTGCATCCAGGGGGCATCCAGATTTGGGACGTCCCTCGGTGATGTGACGCGACTCTTCACCACAAAGGGGCCTACTGAGACCATGCCGCCCAAGGGACCACATAAACCTGGAGCCGGCCCTGGCCCATACACTTACCTTCTTTCCCGGTCCAATGACGTATGTGTGAGCCGTGGCTGCATCCCCGCTATCCCTCGAGCAGGGCCCGTGTCCACCGTAGGCATTTGTGAATGGCCGGCGCGGGCATGCTCCTTGTAAGAGGGTAACGGGGGATGCGGCTGGCAGCGCGCTCGGAGACTCTGGCTTAGATGATGTGACGTCAGCGGATCTGAGCCCGCTGATTGAAAGAGCGCCCGTGCATGCCCAGTATGACCGGGAACAGGTGAGTTGGTTTTGGTGACCTGGGGGGTTTCACACAGCGGGGCATCCCCGATCGGGGGGCAAGTACCGAAACCCGGGATAGTCAGAATCCTGGGTTTTGGTCCACTTTAAGTGAACAGACTGTAGACTGTAGAAGCGACTGAAGAGACAAATGTTGCTTTCTTTTTGCACATGATGCCACGTGAGCGTACATCTGACAAGATGGAGAACAAATTTTCTGTCCCTTTGGCCTTCAGGGTCCCTAAGTGGCCAAATTTTAAATTCATGGGACCCATACAATCACAGTGCCAATACCCCTATATGGCCCTTTCATTGTTTCCCTTACATTTGACAATGACAGACATTGATGATGACATCATTGGGCCAGGTTTCAAGGTGATGGGTGTGGTTTATTCACGAGCATTTGAGAAACAAATGTTTATCACCGCCATAGCAATTTGCAGGTATATAAGGGATTTAAATACATATTGCTTACATAGTAATTCTGACTGTACTCTACACTTAGGAGTTACAGGCAGCCAATATTAAAGCGGATCAAAACCAGCCGTGATCGGCCCGGAAGTCTATAAGGGCTTTATTTATTAAGAGATAGCGCCAGGTAGAGCCTTGTAAGCGGCAGGCAGCGGCAGGTGAACCCCGGCCACGGCACGCAATACCACATTTATGAAAGCAAATCTGGTGAGCGCCTCTTACAGCGACACGTAGCGACTCATCATCACAGATTTTTATGCAGAATTGGCATTACATGTCTGGTATTAAATTGTTCATGTTACAATGTAATAACAATGTAATTCCATATGTTTTCGCTTTGTTACTGGTGGATATGTGTTCAAAAACAGACTTTAATCACACAGCGTCTGGCGCTCTGGGCTACAACTACCCGATTTTGAGCGCTAGCGCTGTGTGGGGCTATTTTTTTTATGAATATGGTGCGAGTCGGTGGCACTGAGCTGGTGCTACCGCTCGCTCCCGTATAGCGCTGTACTGGTGTTAGAGCGGCTCACACAATATATTCATCAATGCCGGCCAGCGACTGAGATGCTCTGAAATAGCGAACCATGGCCGAGCACAGCGACTACTAGCGGGCGCTCTCAATGCCTCGCTAAAGGCGCTTATCTGTCGGTACCTGGCGCTAGTAATGAATCAGCCTGTAAGATACCTGGGCTGATCGAGTGCCTTCCCCTGGGGCATCCAAAATCGAGATGCCCCGCTGTGTAAAACATCCGAGGTCGTCCATACACTTAGGCCCTTATTTATGAAGGGCTAGCGTCAGGTAGTTTTTTTGCTGAATGTGGTGTGAGTCGGTCGCTATGAGCAGTCGCTACCATGCGCTCCCATACAGCGCTGTACTGGTGAAATAGTGACTCCTCACAATGTATTCAACATTACTGGACTGCGACTGAGTCGCTATGAAGTAGTGACCCACGGCTGAGCACAGTGACTACTAGCGGGCGCTCTGAAAATGCCTGCTACAGACGCTCATCTGTCGCTACCTGGCGTTAGTGATGAATCAGCCTGTTAACTTCTTTTGCGGTCCAACGACGCATGCGCGAGCCACGGCAGCATTACCGCTATCCCTCTAACACAGTTTTTATAGCTGCCCTATAGACTTAAATACTCCAAGAGCAGCAGATAAAGAGGCCGATTCATTAATAGCGGCAGGTAGCGACAGTTGAGCGACTGTAGCAGTATTTTCACAGCGCCCGCTAGTAGTCGCTGTGCTTGGCCGTTGTTCGGTAGTTGATAGCGACTCAGTCGGTGTGCAGTAATGTTGAATATTGGGTGAAGAGTCGCTATTTGACAGGTTCCGCGCTGTATGGGAGCGCATGATAGCGACTGGCCCTAGCGACCGGCTCCCACCATATTCATGAACAAATCACGCTCAAAAAAATTCTCGCGCTGTGAAATGCATGTTTAAACCCCAGAGCGCTGGCGGCGATGGGTTAAAAGTAGTTTTTTAACCCCCAAACAACCATATTTTTGCAAACCAAAAAAAACAAGTTTTGAAAATAATTTTGAAATATGGATACATTAATATCAAACCTGTAATATCAATTCTGCACAATTTTTTTTTTTTTTTTACCTTAAAAAATTATCTAAAATGGCAGAAGTGGTCACAGAATTTTTCACATTAAAAAAAAAAAAAAAAAAAAAAACATTAATAACAATTAATTATGAATATTTAAAGATTGTTCCATTGAAATGCATTGGAGAGCGCCAGGTAGCGAGAGGTCATACCTGTCGCTGTTCAAGGCTGGACGCTGGCGCTGTGGGCTGAGGCTGGAATAATGATGAATGAGTCGCTATCTGGCGCTATCTCAGAGGCCGATTTATTAATAGCGCCAGGTAGCGACAGATGAGTGACAGTAGCGTGATTTTCACAGCGCCGGCTAGTATTCGCTGTGCTTGGCCGTTGTTCGGTTGTTGACAGCGACTCAGTCGGTGTGCGGTAATGTTGAATACGGGGTTAGGTGTCGCTGTTTGACAGGTTCCGCGCTGTATGGGAGCGCATGACAACGAATGGCCATAGCGAACGGCTCCCAGCATATTCATTAACAAATCACGCACAAAAAATTCTCGCGCTGTAAAATGCATGTTTAAACCCCAGAGCGCTGGCGGCGATGGGTTAAAAGTAGTTTTTTAACCCCCAAACAACCTTATTTTTGGAAAAAAATAATAAACAAGTTTTTATAAACATTTTGTAATATGAAGACATTAATATCAGACCTGTAATATCAATTCTGCACAATTTTTTTTTTTTTTTTTTTTTTTTTTACCTTAAAAAAAAAATAACATTGCAGAAGTGGTCACCGAATTTTTGACATTAAAAAAAAAAAAAAAAAAAAAACATTAATAACAATTAATTATGAATATTTAAAGATTGCTCCATTGAAATGCATTGGAGAGCGCCAGGTAGCGAGAGGTCATACCTGGCGCTGTGATGGGATTAGCAGCGGCGCTGTTCGCTGAAGTCTGCAACAAGTTGAATCCCGTGCTAGCTGACGCTCTCGCCGGAGCTAGCCTCATTTAGCGTGATAAATGCGTGATTGTGTTCGCAGCCTGGCGTTCTGGAGTCGGTAGCCGCCGATAGCTAGCGCTACCTGGCGCTAGTGAGACACTACCTGGCGCTATCCCTTGATAAATAAGGCCCTCAGTCGCTAAGCAGGATTGGCTTGATAAATGTGTGATTGTGGTGGGGAGCCGGCGTTTTCGTGGCGGGGCCTGTCATTACCGGCCGCTCACCAGTCGCTACCTGTCGCTATTCCTTCATAAATAAGGGCCCATGTCCCCCTGGGGCATCCCAACTCAGAATGCCCTGCTGTGTGAACCCCCGATTGCCCCCATAGCCAATCGGCTTTCTAATGAGCTTTATGTCACATGACATTGAGTATAAAGCATGACTCATATTTTTACATAGCAAAGCTTAAAGCTTTATGGAAAGATTCCTTCCGTCTGTCGGGAATTCATTGTTACATCTGGCAACATTTAGAAGCCACTGACTTAGCGTAAGTTTGGACAGAAATATCCGGGCTGGGCTGTATAATCGGGGGTCTCAGGTCACTATTACACCCCCCCCCCCACACACACACACACTGGTTTGGTTCAGATATTATAATCTAATCTCCCGGGATTGAGAAAATAAAACTTGAATGATGTTTTTTTAACCAGCCTCTCAACTTGCTCTTTAAATAAAACCTCAGTATCACTATTGAAATATAGTTTAACCATTAACTCATTGATGACTGGCCTGACGCAGCTGCATCAATATAAATAATAACTTTTTAAAAGTCTATAATTTTATGTATTATCTGGATCTCATATTATTATTATTGTATATTACGGGGTGATTTACTAAATGATTCCCAAGGCATTTGCTGCTTTCCGCATTTACAATGCGCACAATTGTATCTTTAGGTCTTTTTAGCATTTTCACTATCCTGGGTTTTGGTCCACTTCCGCGGGGCACCCCGATCGCTGCGTGAAACCCCCCCGATCGCCCTAAATAACTCACCTCACCCCGCTCCTACGCGAGCGCTCGTCCAATCAGAGCGCTCAGAGCCGCTGTGGTATGTACGGACAAGCGACGGACAACCACAGCGGCTCTGAGCGCGCTGGAGGCCCTGTTAGAAGGGAGCGCGGCGGCCATTCGTGAATGCTAGAAGGAAACGCGAGATGCGCCCACGGCCCGCGCATGCGCCGTTGGTACGGGGATAAAGTAAGGTGAATGGGGTGTCCCGGGGGGGTTTCACCCCGCGGGGCATCCCGATTTCGGATGCCCCGCGGGGAGGGATCTGATCTATAAGATTCCCGGGCCGATCCCCCGGGTGTTGGTCCACTTTAACTTTTTGTGTGTGAACATCAGATAGTTAAAGCAGAACAAAACCCACCAGTGTCCGGCTTAGAATCTAAAAGATTCCATAGCTGGTCGCTGGCTTTCCCCCGGGGCATCCTGAATTGGCATGCCCCGTTGTGTGAAACCCCCCCCCCCAGGGCACCAGTGATAACTCTTTTCCCGGTACAATAGCACATGCTGGGGCTCTCGTCCAATCAGCAAACAGCTCTGACTGTTTGCAATGAGCGCACACTGCCACATTCCCTGCATCCCATTCACATACCTCCCAAGTGTCCCTGATTTGGAGGAACTGTCCCTCTTTTGAGTCCATGTCCACCTGTACCTCTTATTTGTCCCTCTTTGAGGTGTGACACGGGGATCTGCATCAATAAATGACTTGACATTATTATTATTATTATTTATTAAACCCCCCAGGGTGTTCCATGCTTCAATCGCTTATGTGCGGGCTCTCGTCCAGTGAGAGCCACCTGCCTAATGACGTAGTTGTAAACAAATACTCCTGATTGGCTCGTCCAATTTATGTAGACAATTTAATCTAATATCTGAATGGTTTCCAAATGATGTAAACAATTTTACTCCTGAATAACTAAAATATTAATAATAATTTATACCGTATATATTTATCCTGCTCGACTAAAATAGGCAAACAAATATATAAATATTATTAATATCTGGCCAATGATAACACAATGGATACACGCATAAGACTGTAGAAGTCTTTGGACTTCTGGTATATACGGAGGACACTGAGACAAATGGTAAATAAAGAGATATATTGTAGGTAAAATAACAATGCAACCTGACAACAAAATACAACACACAATCAGAGTTAAATGATTGGCATACATATATACAGGGATGGGCAGGCTGATTCATCACTAACGCCGGGTAGCGAGGCTGTTTTTTTGCTGAATATGGTATGAGTCGGTCGCTAACATGCGCTCCCATCCAGCGCTGTACTGGTCAAATAGCGACTCCTCACAATGTATTCAACATTACTGAACAGCGACTGAGTGGCTATAAAGTAGCGACCCACGGCCGAGCACAGCCACGACTAGCGGGCGCTCGGAAAATGCCGCTACAGACGCTCATCTGTCGCTACCTGGCGTTAGTGATGAATCAGCCTGCCCGTTTGGGTGTATAAGTGACCCCTCCTCTCATTAGCTGACGTGTTTATTTGGATTTTTAATATTAATATATATATATATATATGTCACAAAAATAAGGGGAGAGTATTTACACTTCTATATACACAATCCATATGATGACAACATGTCATCATATGGTTTGTGTATATAGAAGTGTAAATACTCTCCCCTTTTTTTGTGACATATATATATATTAAATCTTTTGTGCATATATATTTTGGTGTGCTTGAACTTCCTTATATTTTGTATGGTGTATATTAATTTGCTTGGGGATCGTATGTGGAAGTGATCCCAAAGGAAGTAGCACCCTCTCACTTATATAGCTTCTTGTTCTATTTTGTATGGAGTGCCAACCTATTAATTCATTTTCAGATTTTTAATATTACACAATTTGGCAATAGTGCTCCATTAACTTGCAGCAGTACCATAGCAAATTACAGTGGTCAGAGTTTTCAGAAAAAGTCCAAACTTAGAAAATCCAAGCGGCCATGTGAGTGTGGGGACAAGAAAGGACAGGCTTCGGGCATGGAGTGCAGTTACAGTGTATAATTCCCCATTATATGGTAACTTTCACTCCAGGAATTCAAACCTCTAGAATAACCATAAACAAAGCAACGGAGAACTCAGACTGAAATGTAAGAGTCCTCCCGGATATACATTAAGAGTTCCAGTGACTTACAGAGTAAATAGCGGCTCTGCTAACACTGGCTCATATATGCAGAGAAATGTTTCAAGCCTCCATTAGAAATAAAATGAGACTTTGGCTGACTTTCCCGGGAGGGAAGGATGGCGCATCTCAAAGTTCTCTAAACAGCCCCGTAAGTGGAATGGCCCATCGGACCTCGCTGCCCGGAGAATAAACACGGCTCGTGTTTATGGATTGGGAGCTGGGAGAGGTCGGCGTTCCAGAGTTCATCCATCTCTCGCTGTAGCCACGTAAATGTTACAACAACATTGTGAAGAAATATTCACCAAAGTCTTTGTTTTTTTTGGTACATTTCACTGTGGGGACTTTTGGAGCCGCACCAAATAAATTCCATCTGCGAATATCTCCGGACAGATAAATAAATGGAGCTATGGCCAACGGTCAGATAATAGCCCACACAAGAGACCGAATATCAAGCAAGCGGGAGGACTAAATGCCTTTTCTAAATTTAGCTGTAATTAGTAAAATTAAATATAGTTTGAAAACAAACATATGTTATACTACAAAATTAAAGAGGACCAAAACCCACCCTGGAGTCTGTGAGACTCCACGGCAGGCATACTGGCTCCCCCTAGGGCACCCGAAAACTCACCTTAGTTCCCGGTACCGGCGCAAGTAATGGCCGCATCCCTGCTATGCCTTTAGCAGGGCGTGGGTTCCCGTCAGCCATTTGTGAATTGCTGGTGTGTGCACACCGACAGGCTGATTCATCACTAACTCCAGGTAGCGACAGATGAGCGTCTGTAGCAGGCATTTCCAGAGCGCCCGCTAGTAGTCGCAGTGCTTGGCCGTGAGTCGCTACTTTATAGAGACGGGGAGGCCGATTCATTAATAGCGGCAGGTAGCGACAGATGAGCGTCTGTAGCAGGCATTTCAGAGCGCCCGCTAGTAGTCGCAGTGCTTGGCCGTGAGTCGCTACTTTATAGAGACGGGGAGGCCGATTCATTAATAGCGGCAGGTAGCGACAGATGAGCGTCTGTAGCAGGCATTTTCAGAGTGCCCGCTAGTAGTCACTGTGGTCAGCTGTGGGTCGCTTCGTCATAGCTGTTCAGTAATGTTGAATACATTGTGAGGAGTCGCTATTTGACCAGTACAGCGCTGTATGGGAGCGCATGTTAGCGACTGCTCATAGCGACCGACTCACACCATATTCAGCAAAAAAACAGCCTCACAAATCTCTGGCGCTGAAAAATGCTTCTCTGAAGCCCAGAGCGCAGGAGGCGGTGTGTTTAAAGTGTGTTTTCCAGCATCTATCCACTAGTAACAAAGCGAAAACATATGGAATTACATTGTAGCAACATTGTAACATGAACACTTTAATGGCAGACCTGTAATGTCATTTCTGAAGAAATATCTGAAAAATGAAAACATTGTGAAAAAACTGCTTTTTCAATGCCAGGAGAGGTCACAGAATTATTTGTGATTTTTTGAAAAAAAAAAGTCAGTTTAAAGAGAACCAGTTTAAAGGTTCGTCCATTGAAATGTATGGGAGAGCATCAGGTAGCGAGAGGTCATACCTGGCGCTGTGCAAGGCTGAATGCCGGCGCTGTTCGCTGAGGCTGTGAAAATGATGAATCAGACGCTACATGGCGTTGTTTCAGTCGCTAAACAGATTCTGCTTGATAAATGTGTAATTGCGTGCCGTGTCCGGCGTTCACCAGTCGCTACCTCTCATTATCCAGCCCCTACCTGACGCTATCCCTTCTTAAATAAGGCCCTCACTAGAGATGAGCGAACCGGTTCGGACGAACCGGAATTCGCTCGGAATTTCAGGAAATATTCGATTCGGCACGAACCCGAATATTTTGTGGTTCGTGCCGATCGAATTTTTCCTGAAATTAAAAAATAAAAATGCCGGCATGGTGGGAGCGGGCCGGCCGGTTCCACTGTCAGCGGGCCGGCGAAGCGCCCTCTGATGACGCGCCCTCAGATGACAGCTGAGAGCGGCGCCGGCCTCCACGCTCCGGACCTGCAGGTAAGTGTTTGCTTTTTTTTGAAATGCCGGCATGGTGGGAGCGGGCCGGCCGGTTCCGCTGACAGCGGAATCGGCCGAATCGAACTTTTCAAAAGTTCGCTCATCTCTAGCCCTCACTGTTTGAGGGTAACCGGGGATGCGGCCATCAATCGGGGTGCACCGGGGACAAGGACCTAAACCCAGGATAATAAAAATCCTGGGTGTTTGGTCCATTTTAAAGAAAAGGAGAATTTTTTTAAAAAACTATAAAGACAAAAAAAGAGGGAAAAAAAGAAATAAAAGGAAAAGAGACAGATAGAAAAAAAAAAGAAAAAAATTACCTCTTCTACTACAGGCTCATCCTACAGTAATGACTCTGGCTCCCTCGCTGATTGGCCGCAGAAATTTAGCTCAATCAGTAAAAATTACTGTAAAAATTTACTGTAGGTATAGTTTGAAAAAAAAACCATCTGCTATACTACAAGTTTAAAGTGGACCAAAACCCAGGATTTTGATCTTGGTTTTTGGTTCTGGCATCGGGGATGCCCTGCTGTGTGAAACCCCCGAGGTCGCCAAAACAAACGCACCCCTTCCTGGTCTGATGGCGCACGTGCGGCCGCTTATCCAATCAGCGCTCTTGGATCTGCTCACGTCAGCTCGTCTAAGGGGGTTATTTACGAAGGGATAGCGGCAGGTAGCGGCAGGCAGCGTCTGGTGAACGCTGGGCGCTGTGCGCAAAACCACATTTATGAAGGCGAATCTGGTGAGCGACTCTAACAGCGCCATGTAGCGCCCGATGTTTTATTACAGGCGGCTCGGCGTATAGCGCCGACACTCTGGCTTCCAGAGCGCCAGGTATTACCTGTTGCTCAGTGTCGCTCTCCCATACATTTCAATGGCCGTTCATTTGCTTGTGTTTAAAAAGTGTGTTTGACAATTTTTTATTTCTGCTCCAATCATTGTGTGACGTCTCCTGGCGGCAAACAAACAATTTTAGAAACCTTGTCCCAGTGTTACAACAATGTAATTCCATGTGTTTTTGCTTTGTTACTGGTGGATATGTGTTCAAAAACAGACTTTAATCACACAGCCTCTGGCGCTCTATTCTCCAGTGCCCAGCTTTAGAGCGCCAACGCTGTGTGTGTGTCCTTTTTTGATAAGTATAATGTGGAGTGCCGAGAGTCGGTCGCACTGAGCTGGCGCTACCTCTCGCTCGCTGCAGCGCTGTACTGGTGTTAGAGCGCCCAACATGCATCACATTCATCAATGCCAGCCAGGTAACTCCAGTGACTGAGGTGCTCTGTTACAGCGCCCGATACCCGCTTACAGCGTCTACTAGTGGTCGCTCTAGGCGATGCGCATCTACCGATACCTGGCGTTAGTAATAAATCAGCCTCCACGCCTTCGTCTAACGTGATGTAAGCGCGCTGGCGCCCGCATCTACTACTACCCTCTAACAGGGAGTGTGCCACGCTGGCCATTCATAAATGCCTGGCACAGGCATGCACCTTGCTAGAGGGATAGCGGGGATGCGGCCACGGCTCGCGAATGCGCCGGAAAAGGTGGTGAGTTTATTGGTTTGCCGCATTGCAACCTGCATCCCGGTGAGCTTTGTAGCGATAACACACAAAAAAGTGTGTCCTACATCTTTGTCCTACTTTTTTCCCCAAAATATCACCTGTACATGTGATGGCACATTTTTTACAGTTTATATACTGTACATTACTTTTACAGTGATGTAAGGTTATACTTGTAAAGTTTGGAAATAACAGCACCCTATGGGCTATGGTTAAAGGAGCACTATCACGGAAAATGTCTCAATGATAAAAATCAATATAAATATACTGGATGGTGGGAGGAGGGGTCACTTATACACCCGATATAAAGAAATATCCAGCTAGGCTTGTTTTCTTTATTTTAATAGAAGGAAGAGGAAATCTGGGGTACAGAGCCTGTTAGACTAAACCTGTCACCCCTGGATTTTATTCCTACCATTAGAGAATAAACCACAGGCTTGGAGGGAGTTTTATTCAGTTCAGGTGTATAAGTGACCCCTCCTCTCATTAGCCGATGTGTTTATATGCATTTTTTATATTGCACAATTTCGTGATAGTGCTCCTTTAAAGTGGACCAACAACCAGGATTTTGACTATCCTGGGTTTTGGTCCACTTCGGCGGCTGTGTGAAACCCCCTAGAGGGATGCGCGGGAGGCTGCGGTGGACGCGCATGCGCCGCTAGGACGTGGAAAAGGTAGGATTGTGGGCTTCCTGGGGGGTTTCACCCCGCGGGACATGCCGATTTCGGATGCCCCGCGGGGAGGGATCTGATCGGCTGGTCAACTTTAAAGCGGACCAAAACCCACGCTGATCCACCCGGTAATCTATAAGATTCCTGGACCGATCGATTCTCCCCCGGGGCATTCCAAATCGGGACACTCCAGGTCACCCCATTCACTTACTTTTTTCAAGGTCCAACGGCCCATGTGCAGGCGGCGGCTGTATCCCCGCTATCCCTCTAGCAGGGCGCGTGCCTGCACCAGGTATTTGTGAATGGCCGGCATGGGCACGCTCCCTGTTAGAGGGAAGTGGAGGATGCAGCCATCAGTGCGCTCGCCCGTCTTAGACGGCGTGATGTCAGCGGCTCCGAGCACACACTGCTTAGACGAGAGGCCGCACATACGCAGGGAAGAGGTGAGTTGCCTTTGGCGATTTGGGAGGTTCACGCAGCGGGGCACCCCCAGTAAGACCGAAACCCAGCGCCATACTAGGCATGATAGCAGTGTCGAAAAAGATCCCGGCACTCCAAAACTGGCGCTATAGCCACCAGAAAAATGCTAAACGATGCAATTCAGAAATAAGGCCCATAATCTCTGGGTAGGCTGACAATGAAAGGGTTAAAGTGGACCAAAACCCAGGATTTTGAGTATCCCCCCAGGTCTCCCGATCACACTTACCTTTCCTCGGTCCTACGGGGCATGCACAGCCCTCTTGTCCAATCAGCGTACTTGGACCCGCTCCCCCCCCTTCGTCCAGGAGCTCGCCTAATGCGCGCTGGTGGCCGCATCCCCCGCTACCGTTTAACAGGGAGAGTGCCCGTACAGGCCATTCGCAATTTCCTGGCGCAGACATGCGCCCCGCTAAATGGCTAGTGGGGATGTGGGCGCTGCTAGCGCATGCGCCATTGGACCAGGGAACGAAGGCGTGTTTTCCGGAGACCTGGGGGGTTTCACACAGCAGGGCACCCCCGATCGGGGTGCCCCGGGGAGAGCTATTATGCCTGTCCTGGAGTCTCATAGACTCCAGGATGGGTTTTGGTCCTCTTTAAATGCCCTACATGGGTCTCTCCCTAACCAGGCTTAAGTTATGACCATGTTTTAAGCGCACAGGTAAGAAAGAGCCCATTTGGCTTAATAGGCCGGATTCTCACCATATCTTTTTTAGTGCTGGAACTGCAATTAGACACAAGCGGGAACGTATAAAAGGGCGGTAACCTTCCTGAGAACAGTCCATACTGTGTGTGTACGCAGGGAAAGGTCGCTTATACAGGAAAGGCCTCGCTCTGCTTTGGTTCTACATTGTTTAAGCGCTCCTCTCTGACTTTACAGCTCACCATAATCTATGTCAGATGATTTGTTCTTGACCCTCAAACACAGAACAGGAGTCTGACTGGATGTTTGTGTCGCCACAAAGCGTCAGGTTAAATTCCGGGGAGCTATCGAAATACCTTCAGTCATAATCTGCAGGAGAAGGGAAGGGCCCGCACATTGCTTTCATTAAAGATGACTTTACAACATGTTGGAGGTTTGTGGCTCATCATAAAGCTGCCGGCGGTGATTTATCTGTGACCAGCGAGAGGATCACATCTCTGGAGGAAGATTTTATGAAGTGCTCACCAACGCTTAGGACAATGGGCGTCTTTAATGAGAAACAGCCAGACTGTGAGAAATGAAAGTAACCTCTAAAATAATCCTTCCTGCGCCCCGCACAATGTATGGCTTCCATCTTCCTTCCTGCGCCCCGCCGCCCGCGCAATGCATGACTTCCATATTCCTTCCTGCGCCCTGCGCAATGTATGACTTCCATGTTCCTTCCTGTGCCCTGCGCAATGTATGACTTCCATATTCCTTCCTGCGCCCCGCGCAATGTATGACTTCCATCTTCCTTCCTGTGCCCTGCGCAATGCATGACTTTCATCTTCCTTCCTGTGCCCTGCGCAATGTATGACTTCCATCTTCCTTCCTGTGCCCTGCGCAATGTATGACTTCCATGTTCCTTCCTGTGCCCTGCGCAATGTATGGCTTCCATCTTCCTTCCTGTGCCCTGCGCAATGCATGACTTCCATTTTCCTTCCTGTGCCCTGCGCAATGTATGGCTTCCATCTTCCTTCCTGTGCCCTGCGCAATGTATGACTTCCATGTTCCTTCCTGTGCCCTGCGCAATGTATGACTTCCATATTCCTTCCTGCGCCCCGCGCAATGTATGACTTCCATCTTCCTTCCTGCGCCCTGCGCAATGTATGACTTCCATCTTCCTTCCTGCGCCCCGCGCAATGTATGACTTCCATCTTCCTTCCTGCGCCCCGCACCATGCATGGCTTCCATCTTTCTTCCCGCGTCCCATGCAATGCATGACTTCCATCTTCCTACCTGCGCCCCGCGCCATGCATGACTTCCATCTTCCTTCCTGCGCCCTGCGCAATACATGACTTCCATCTTCCTACCTGCGCCCCGCGCCATGCATGACTTCCATCTTCCTTCCTGCGCCCTGCGCAATACATGACTTCCATCTTCCTACCTGCGCCCCGCGCCATGCATGACTTCCATCTTCCTTCCTGCGCCCTGCGCAATGTATGACTTCCATCTTTCTTCCTGCGTCCTGTGCAATGTATGACTTCCATCTTTCTTCCTGCGCTCTGAGCCATGCATGGCTTCCATCTTCCTTCCTGCACCCTGCGCAATGCATGACTTCCATCTTTCTTCCCGCATCCCATGCAATGCATGACTTCCATCTTTCTTCCTGCGCCCCGCACCATGCATGGCTTCCATCTTTCTTCCCGCATCCCATGCAATGCATGACTTCCATTTTTCTTCCTGCGCCCCGCGCCATGCATGACTTCCATCTTCCTTCCTGCACCCTGCGCAATGTATGACTTCCATCTTCCTTCCTGCGCCCTGTGCAATGTATGACTTCCATCTTCCTTCCTGCACCCCGCGCCATGCATGGCTTCCATCTTCCTTCCTGCGTCCCGCGCCATGCATGACTTCCATCTTCCTTCCTGCGCCCTGCGCAATGTATGACTTCCATCTTTCTTCCTGCGTCCTGTGCAATCTATGACTTCCATCTTCCTTCCTGCACCCCGTGCCATGCATGGCTTCCATCTTCCTTCCTGCATCCCGCGCCATGCATGACTTCCATCTTCCTTCCTGCGTCCCGCGCCATGCATGACTTCCATCTTCCTTCCTGCGTCCCGCGCCATGTATGACTTCCATCTTCCTTCCTGTGCCCCGCGCAATGTATGACTTCCATCTTCCTTCCTGCGCCCCATGCAATGCATGACTTCCATCTTCCTTCCTGCGTCCCGCGCCATGCATGGCTTCCATCTTCCTTCCTGCGTCCCGCGCCATGCATGACTTCCATCTTCCTTCCTGCGTCCCGTGCAATGCATGACTTTCATCTTCCTTCCTGCGTCCCGCGCAATGCATGACTCTCATCTTCCTTCCTGCGCCCTGCGCAATGTATGACTTCCATCTTCCTTCCTGCGCCCGGCACCAAGCATGACTTCCATCTTCTCTCCTGCGCCCCGCGCCATGCATGGCTTCCATCTTCCTTCCTGCGTCCCACGCAATGTATGGCTTCCATCTTTCTTCCTGCGCCCCGCGCCATGCATGGCTTCCATCTTCCTTCCTGCGCCCCACGCAATGCATGACTTCCATCTTCCTTCCTGCGCCCTCCGCAGTGCATGACTTACATCTTCCTTCCTGAGCCCCGTGCAATGCATGATTTCCATCTTCCTTCCTGCGCCCCACGTAATGCATGACTTCCATCTTCCTTCCTGCGCCCTGCGCAATGTATGACTTCCATCTTCCAGGAGCACATCACAACTTAGCGATCGCCATTGGTGGGGGACAAGGAAACTAAAAGGCTCATTATATTCACTCCAAGGATCAGGGACGATCTAACCCTTGATCTTGCTGCCAGCTTTAAAGAGCAGCATCCCCCACTCTGGACTCGCACCCGCCAGCCCTTTAAAGTGGACTGAAACCGAGGCAGATCGGCCCGGGAGTCCAAAATCAGGATGCCCCGCTGTGTGAAATCCCCCAGGTCACCCGCTACACTTACCTTACTTCCCGATTCATCGGCGCATGCGTGAGCCACGGCTGCATCCCCGCTATCCCTCTAACAGGGCACGTGCCCGAGCCGGCCATTTGTGAATTTAGACCTCCATAGCTCAGCGGCTCTGAGTGTGCTGATTGGACGAGTTGCCATGCATGCACAGTAGGACCGCGGTGAGGTGAGTTGATGTTGGAGTTCTGGGGGGTTTCACATAGCGGATAGCGGGTGCCCCGGGGGGAAGGACCAAAACCCAGGATCTTAGTGGACCAAAATCCACAAGAACTTTTTATGGTGTGTGTGTTTTTTTTTTTACATTTAACCCTTTGTAACCTGGTAAGGGGTCCAAGTTCAAAGGGCATGAAAGCAGGATGACTTGTCAAACCCCCCCTGCCCCAAGGGCCGGGGGCTGCAGAAGAGCTTGGTGCCCATGTGGGCTATGTGGGCTAGTAGCCTTCATGTCCAAGGGCCGGCTGCTTGGAGAGGGGGAACCCTGCGCCTTTTTTTTTTCATTTTTTTTAGAGTTTAACCCTTTAAAATAAAAAACAAACAAACAGTGAATTTACTTTTGTTTTTTTTACACTTAACCCTTTGTAAACTGGTAAGGGGTCCTTGAGACCACTATACCCATTCAAAGGGCGGGAAGACCTGCCAGAAATCGGGTTGACTTGCCGAAACCCATCGGCTCCATTATTTGCATCCCCAAGGGCCAGGGGCTGCAGAAAAGCCTTTGCCTGTGTGGGCTGATAGTGTTCATGGCCAAGGGCTGGCCGCTTGGAGAGGGGGACCCCTGCACTTTTTTTTTTCCTTTTTGAGAGTTTAACCCTTTAAAATAAAAAACAAACAAACAGTGCATTTACTTTTTATGGTGTGTGTGTGTTTTACATTTTACCCTCTGTAAACCAGGGTTAGAGGAGCCTGGTGCCCATGTGGGCTACGTGGGCTGATAGTGTTCATGGCCAAGGGCCGGCTGCTTAGAGAGGGGGACCCCTGCACTTTTATTTTTCCTTTTTGAGAGTTTAACCCTTTAAAATAAAAAACAAACTGTGAATTGATTTGTTAAGAGTTCAATTCGTACAAACACGCATTTTTGGGGGAAATTCGAAGAATCACCTGAATCGAACTTTTAAAAAAGTTTTCTCATCTCTAATTGCTATTATAACAGAAATGAACCCTTCCTTTCTGTTGCAGTATTATAAGAAAACATTCCTTTCGTTTCACATGGAAAGGATTTGTGCAGCTACATGTCAGGAAAAATCGCCCTTGTTATCAGCTTTCCCTGTAATAAATTGGAAGATTTAATGTTGCCAAGTATGATACATTCAAAGTGCTCATTCTAGCATTACTATAAATATGTATCGTATATTAATAGTAACAAACAGTACAGAGCAAAAGAGTCTGCAGAACATGGAGTTACAATACATGTTACACTCAGCAATTTACAAGATGAATGGCCGGAGGGAAGAAACGGTTCTGGTGTCGAGTGGTTTTGGTGCTTCGTGCTCTATGATGGCGACCCCGAGGGGAGAAGTTAGAAGAGAGAGCGTCCAAGGGGAGGGAAGCCATTAACCATTCTCCCACCCCCACATGTCACTCCACAAGTGTACAGGTCCTGTAGTGAGACATTAGGAATCCGGCCAGAGCCTCTGATGGTTCTTTGTAGTCTGTGCTGATCTCATTAGGCTTCATATCGGCTGTAAAAAAAATCAATGGTCAGATCATGAGACAGAGCAAAGTTTTAGTTGTTCTGTTAAATCTTTCTCAGGAGTTTACACGTGGTCTTCTCTCATCTAGAGAGGATGGTTAGGGACGTATTTCCCATTAAAGAGGAACTTCGGAGGCCCTTAAAGTGGACCAACACCCTCCACTGATCGGCCCGGGAATCTATAAGATTCCCGGACCGATCAGTCCCCTGACTGCGGGGCACCCCGATTGTGAAACCCCCCAGAAACCCCTAAATCCCTACCTGCTCCTCGATCCAGCGGCGCCCGTTGCCGCCTCCCGCGCATCCCTCTAACAGGACGCGCACCCGTGCCGGGCGTTTGTGAATGGCCTCTTACAGGGTGCGCGGGAGGCAGCGGCGGGCGCGCTCTCTTGTCCGTCGCTGCCTCCCGCTTGTCCGTCGGCGGGGATTGGCAGCAGCGGTCACGTGGGAGCGGGGAGAGGTGAGTTTTTGGGGGGTTTCACACAGCGGGCACCCTCGATCGGGGTGCCCCACCGAAGTGGACCAAAACCCAGGATAGTCAAAATCCTGGGTGTTGGTCCACTTTAAGTCTAAAAGACTAAAAGACTCCAGGGCAGAGGAGTAGCTAGGCTTTCTGGCACCCGGGGCAAGGATTCAAAATGGTGTCCTCCACCTGTTCTCAGGGCCCCCTTTGGCACCCCCTAACCTGCTGCACCCCTGCTCCCCCCTAGCTATGCCCCTGCTCCAGGGCCCCCCAAATTCCAGTCCTTGGGGCATCCTGAATTGGGATGCCCCACTGTGTGAACCCCCCCAAACCCCCTGGAACATTCACCCTCTACCGGATCCTTCGCTGCGTCTCTCTGTTCCGGCCACATCCCCGCTTAGCCCTAGCCGTGCACATGCCCAACCTTCCTGAATGGGCGGCATGGTCACGCCACGGCTGCCAGGAGGGCGGGCGATGTGGTTGGTGGTGCCGCTTGGCTGCTTAGCTGCCCAGGGGGCTTAGCCTTCCTCGGCGCCTGATTGGCACCCTCGTTCTCGCCTGTGAGAGCAGAAGGAAGATTGGGTAACCTGGGTGGGGTACACACAGCGGGGCATTCCAATTCGGGATGCCGCCGTAGAGAGGAACAACACACAGGAAAGTAAATTCATGTGTGTTGTTCCTCTTTAAAAAAGACCAAAAGTCTATGAGACACCAGGGCTGGCATACTCGCTCCCCCCGGGGCACCCCGATCGGGTGGTTCCGCGCTTTGTGAAACCCCCCAGGTCGCATGAAAACTCCATTTTTTTCCCAGTCAAGTGATTCCAAGCCTATTTTTCCCATGAAAACGGCCCAAAAATGAAATGAAATTTTGCAGGCCGCAAAAAGCTTGCGAGAGCGGCTGTCTTAGCAAGGGGGAAAGTTGTTGAAAAATCATGGCGCTCGTGCTGGCATGTGTTTTAAATATTAGAATTACATTTCTCACTTATAATTGACACTTGCATATTATTTTAATATTACTAAAAAATGTTGGACCTAACTGTCATTTTTCCCTAGTTTTAATGAATGATGCTTTTGCTATAGGCTACACCATCTGGGGCGTATGCACTTCTGGGATCCTCTTGCGTGGCTCGGTGCAGGGGTGCGTCACGCTGCTGGACCCAGGCAGAAGAGAAGCAGAGGAGACACTCAGCACCATGGCACCCTCCCGGTTTACCTCCATTGAGCAGGAGTACAAAATGGGGGTTATACATCAAAGTCTAACGCCAGGTAGCGCCTCGTAGCGGCAGACAGCGCCTGGTGAATGTCGGGCGCTGTACTCAAAACCACATTTATGAAGGCGATTCTGGTGAGCGCCTCTAACAGCACCATGTAGCATCACATGTATTAATACAGACGGCTCAGCATATAGCGCCAGCGCTCTAGCTTCCAGAGCGCCAGGTATTACCTGTTGCTACCTGTCGCTCCCCCATATATTTCAATGGATGTTCCTTTTCTACTGTTTTTTTTTTCTCTCAAATAATCGTGTGATGTCTCCTGGCCTAGAAAAAGTCATTTTTGAAAACTTTTTTGATTTTTTATATTTTTATGCAGAATTGTCATTACAGATCTGGCACTAAAGTGTTATTGTCACAGTGTTATAACAATGTCATTCCATGTGTTTTCGCTTTGTTACAGGTGGATATGTGTTCAAAAACAGACTTTAATCACACAGCGTTAGAGCTTTAGAGCGCAGATGCTGTGTGTGTGTCCTTTTTTGATGTTTGATGATGAAGTATGGTGTGGAGCACCGAGAGTCAGTCGCACTGAGCTGGCGCTACCTCTCGCTCCATGCAGCGCTGTACTGGTGTTATAGCACCAACACACATCACATTCATCAATGCCGGCCAGGTTACTAGAGCGTCTATAAAGCTCTGTTACGGCGCCCGATACCCGCACACAAGCGTCAACTAGCAGTCGCTCTAAGCGCTGCTATACAGATGCTCATCTTCCGATACCTGGCTAATGAATCAGCCTCTATGTTGGTAAGTACCCATGCTATGCCATGCTTTGCCTTTACACCAGGCAAATAGGCGTGGACAGGTGAAAGTTTCCGGCGAAGTGAAGGCATAGGAACCAAGGCCAAAAAAGAACCAGCACTCCTTAAAAATCAAATTTTATTAAAGTCAAAGACAGCCATAAAATCACATTACCAGACCCCGACAGCTGTAATGAATCGCGCAGCTCGAATGCGTTTCGTACGCTACTAGGTCCTTAGTCAGATCTATGACTAGGGAACTGGTTAGAGCTGCACAATTCATTACAACTGTCGGGGTCTGTTAATGTGAGTTTATGGCTGTGTTTGACTTTATATGACATTTTTTTAAAGGACTTTAATAAAATTAGATTTTTAAGGAGTGCTGACCTAAACTTGGTTCTTTTTTGGCATATATTTGGGGCTTGGGAAACCCCTGGTCATGCACCTAGAGTTGATTTATCCTCCACTCTATAGGAACCAAGGCACATGGCATGGTGAACAGTAATGGCGGAGGCCTCATTTTACAAATCAGAGAGGGTTGGGGTCTGCTTCATGGCACAAACATGTGCTGAACACAACCCTGTGTGCCCGTTGAAGGACTAGACGTGAAACAGGCCTCCATCATTCCACATGTGCCCATAGCTTGAGTCATATGCTCAGGCCACTGTAACATGTAGCACTCTTGCCTGTCTCGCCGGGACACTGGGGGGACTCAGGTGTGTGTACCCCAAGGGGTATGGGGCACAGTTGCAGAATTGGACAGCAAGGCCATAGACCTTCCAATCTGCCAGTAATGGCCTGGAGAGCTGTGTCCACCAGTTTGCCTAAGTGTGCCACTGATTCGGCGCATCGGCTGGTGAGGTCACTGGCAAGCCAGATCGGGTCGTTTCGGGAGATGTGACACCCAGGTATTTAAAGTGGACCAACACCCAGATTTTGACTATCCTGGGTTTTGGTCCACTTCGGCGGGGCACCCCCGATCGGGGCGCCCCGCTGAAGTGGACCAAAACCCAGGAAACCCCCCAGAAACCCTGTGTGAAACCCCCCAGAAACCCCGAAAAACTCACCTCTCCTCGCTCCCACGTGACCGCCACTGCCAATCCCCGCCGAAGGACAAGCGGGAGGCAGCGACCGACAAGAGAGCACGCCCGCCACCGCCTCCCGCACGTCACTCTTACAGGGCGCGCGCCCGCGCCGGCCATTCACAAACGGCCAGCGCGAGTGCGCGTCCTGCTAGAGGGATGCGCGGGAGGCAGTGGCGGGCGATGCTGGATCGTGGATAAGGTAGGGATTTAGGGGTTTCTGGGGGGTCTGATCGGTCTTAGATTCCCGGGCCGATCATGGGAGAGTGTTGGTCCACTTTAAAGTGAAAACTGCTGTGAGACATGTCACGTCGCAATCATGGGAAGGTTAGTAAGCATGTGGAGCTAAACTAGGGAATTACATGATTGGAGAAGAAGCAGCAGATCCTGCGATAGACTGGTGGGGAACACTTGCACCTACAGTAAAGTGAGCTTTTTATTTCTTTTTTGTCATTGCAGACTTTTATGATCAAGCCCTATGACCTCAAGCCCGACACACACGCCAAGAAGATGTTGGCAATGGAGGTGGAGGACCATCTGAATGCACAGGGGCCGATGGCTTACACGCACACCTAGATAATGCAGCAATGGTCGGACCTCAAAAGATGGAACAGCCCCCTGGGTGAGGCAGTTTTTCTGCCCGAGGTAAGTAGCTGTCCATAGATACGTTGCCCACTAATGCAAAGCAGTGTTACAGAATTATGCATCTCTTCTAGCACCGGAGTTCTGGCAGATGATAAAGCTCGAAGGGTCCGACCAGTGCCTCAGCAAAGACTCGGTGTGCAGGTAAGGCGTCACCCCAGAAGATTGCCAACGTCCTCTTCTTCGGAATCCCCCACCAGCAGCCCAGGAACAATCTGAAGAGGAGGAGGCTCAGGTGTTGGGCTTGGAGTCACAGCCAAAGCCTGATAACTCAGGTAGGACAACAGACAACTAACCCCAACCTCAAGGCAAGGACTCCCAATGACATGTCTGCTAAGTGCTGGTGGTTTGTGCTTCTCTGTCCCTACAGACTCATTGGATCAGGGAGAATATTCTAAGTATGTCACACACCCCGCTTCAAGATAATCATTACATGTGGGTAGTATGGTCTGAAGAGGGCGATTTGCAGAGATGATTGGAGGAAAGAAAGCCCCTCCCAGTCCATAAATACCTGGGACCTCCCACTCATTACCCAGTTTTCCATCTCTGCAGACGGCGAGCAAGTCAGAAGATGATGTCTCCTCCTTGCACAGGGGGATTTCAGGTAGCCGGGTTTATTCCCGGCCCGCTTTTCTCTCTATTTCCACCCAATACACATGCCTCCCAGTCTAGGCTGTATCCCGGGTGAGGGTAGAATGGCACTTTTAGTGCTCTGGAGCCATGCTCCACCGTGAGACCCTGTACCAGAGGGTAGGCGGTTATCCGGGCTGGTGACCCCGGTTTGGGATGCCCTGTCCCTTGGCCCCCCTTTCCTGATGCCCTTCTCCTGTGGTGGTGGGGATAAAATGTCGGGGGCCACCTTTTTTACCTCAGAGTTAGGATTTATTTATTGTGCATTGTTTCACTGCTACTGGCGCCAGAGCTGAGGAGAACTTTTCTCCTCAGAAGTTGTAGTTGGGGGGTGGGGCCGGCTGTTGGCGCTGGCTTGTCCCCCTGGCTTTACTGTTTTTTGTTGCGGTGACTACCGCAATGGCCGCGGCGCGGTTATTTGCGCTGGCGGTTCCATTAATCTTGTGAGGGGAGATCTCCCCTCACGCGCTGGCCACAGTGGGCGGGGCCGGGCGATTGCGCGTCGCCGCGGCCCGCACCCATTACATCCCTGGGGTCTTTGTGGTTACCGGCGCCGCGGCTGCTGTTCTTGCCATGGCGCCGGTATATGTGTGCGCTATAGTGTTTTTCTGAGGTAATTTACCTCACACATTTTGCCATTAGGGGCGCAGACCCACTGCGGAGCCCGCTTTCCGCTCTGTAAGGGGGCGGAGCTACGCATATCGCGCGCTCAGCGCTGGCCACGCCCACAGGCTCCTCTCTGCCTCTGTGAGCTGCGTGTGTGGTGGACGCCATTTACCTCACGCAGGAAGGCACAGTGAGTGGCCCTATGGGCCATATATATATATATATATATATATATATATATATATATATATATTTACTTATATGTAACCCTTTATATCCGGCAGTCTTTCAGGTAGAACGCCTTAGGTTTTAAGGGGTCTTCTTCCGGTCCTTGGGTCCCTGGGTTAAATTCCATGTTAAAATCCTCCCACTTGGGACAATTATAAGGGCATCCCGGGTTGCTTACTAGCGTAATTCCCTCGGTCATTGCGACTACATATAAGTTCACCGTATGGAGGCATCCCCAGATACCGGGCTCCCCTCGGGGCAATCCCGGAAGTCCATGGGCTGTGGGGTATCCCTAACAGGGGATGACGTATTTCTATGTATACTATGTGCACAGCAGACTATTACACGGCAGTCAGAACCCCAGACGTTTGGGTCAGCACCGCCGGCGTCATCCCCTTCCCACCCCGTCTTGGCCCGTGTCCCGTGTGACGTTGTCACGGGTGGGCAGTCGCAATCTGATGTGTGTGCTAGATTGACTAATATTGAAAAATGTATTTCTTCTGCGGTTGCCAAGAAGGCTCCAGCTAAGAGAAAGCATTTGTCACCGGTCCCACCGACATTTGAATATGACGATGAGGATCGCCTGGATTGGTCAGATTACTCCCCTCTGGAGGAAGGGGAGCTATTTGACGAATCGGATTATTCGGACGACCAGCTATTCGTTGGTGCGGACTCTGAGAAGGGGTCAGGGAGTTCTTTGGATACTCCTAACGTCCTTGCTCAGATGTTTGAGGTTCTGGCTATTTCTCCTCCAGAGGTTGCTCCTCATCAACAAGGGGAGTTTTATGAGGAATCCAAGCCGCGCTTGGAATTCCCTAATCAAAGGCATTTTGATAAGATTATTTCTAAGGAATGGGAGAGGCTGGCTCAGCTCCCAGGCATTCTTCAGAGTTGGGATAAAAGATATCCTTTCCCTTCGGACACGGTTAAGCGCTGGACGTCCCCCCCTGAGGTGGATGCACCAATTCTGGGGTTATCCAATTCAGCCGTTTTTGAATAACCCCGATTGCTCTTCTCTTAAAGATGGAGGGGATAAACGAATTGGCCAGATGGCTTGTCATGGTTTCGCCAGTATTGGGGCAGCCATACGGCCCTTTTTGCGCTTCATCTCTGCTGGTGGTGGCTACCAGGTCGGTGGTCAGAGACTTGTTGTCATCTTCCGGTTTGCACCCGGACAGTGACGAATTTCTGGGACTTAAACGTTGTGAGTTATTCTTGTCTTTCATGTTAGCCGCCTTGGAGAGCTTCTGCTCTGATGGTGACTATAAGGCGTTCAGTTTGGTTGCGCCACTGGGCGGCCGACTTTGGGCCAAAAAAGTCGCTGACGTCTCTCCCATTCGTGGGGCTATGGCTTTTTGGAGAAAAATTGGATTCAGTAGCTAAGGGGGGTAAGTTACCTCAACGCAAGAAGCAACGACGTCCCTTTCGCGGGGCGGCTTCTTTCAATCATTCCTTTCGCGGATCCAGAGCAGGAAGAGGTTTCGCCTTCCCTTCCACTAGAGGAGATTCCTGGAATAGGGGCAGAGGACGTGCCCGCTCAGGATACAACTGGGGTTCATAACCCAAAACCTGCGAACAAGCCTGCTCAGCAATGAGGGGGCGCCCTCACCCGTGCGGGTGGGGGGACAGCTGCGACACTTCTCTCTGATCTGGATTCGGGAGGTTTCGGACAAACGGATCCGGGAAGTCGTGTCTTCCGGCTACAAGTTGGAGTTCGAGTCCCGTCCTCCTCCGCTTTTCTTCAGGTCTAGGGTGCCCCCGGACGCACCTGGCGCACAGGGGCTTCGGGAGGCGCTTTTCAAGTCTTCTGGAGATATAGGTCATCTCGCCAGTGCCCCTATCAGATCAGGGTCGGGGATTTTACTCAAATCTGTTCACGGTCCCCAAAAAGGATGGCTCTATCCGGCCCATCCTGGATCTGAAGATCCTCAACAGGTTTATCAGGCTGCGAAAATTTCGCATGGAATCGCGTCGTTCAGCTATCCGCGCTCTCCGTCAGGGGGACTTCATGACGTCCATAGACGTCAAGGACGCTTTCCTCCATGTTCCGATTTTTTCCCGCGCACCAGAGATTCCTCAGGTTTGTGGTGGAAGATCGGCACTTTCAGTTTGTAGCTCTTCCTTTTGGTCTCACCACAGCTCCAAGGGTTTTTCACCAAGGTGCTCGCTGGGGTGATGGCTCTTCTTAGAGCGCAGGGAATTCGCATAGTGCCATATCTGGACGATCTCCTCATCATGGCATCATCATTCAGCCAAGCGGAATTGGACACCAGGACGGTAATATCCACTCTGGAGAGGTTCTGCTGGGTGATCAACTATCCCAAGTCCTCCTTTTACCCGTCCAGGATAGTATCCTTTCTGGGAATGTCTCTGGATACAGATCAGGCCAGAGTGTTCCTTCTTCAATCCAAGGTTCTTTTGATTCAGGAATTGATTCGGTCGCTCATGTCCATTCCTTGTCCGACCATTCGACTAGGAATGAGACTGGTGGGGTTGATGGTGGTCTCCTTCGAGGCAGTCCCCTTTGCCCAGTTTCACACGAGGACGCTACAACTCCATCTATTGTCTGTCTGGGACAGATCTCCTCTGTCGCTGGATCAATTCTTTCTGATGTCTCGCCGACCACTCAGGTGGTGGCTGAACTCAACCAATCTGTTGAAGGGCAGGTCTTTTCAGACTCCTCGTTGGGAGGTGGTCACCACGGATGCCAGCCTCTCAGGATGGGGGGGCTTCTGGAATGATCTGCAATTTCAGGGGTTGTGGGGACCCCTGGAAGCCCACGAGCCTATCAACATTCTGGAATTGAGAGCCATCAGAATGGTTCTTTTTCGTCTGACTCATCTCCTGCAGGGCTTGCCGGTCCAGGTTCGGTCGGACAATCGGACGGCGGTTGCCTACATCAATCACCAGGGAGGGACTCGCAGCAGGAGTGCCCTCAGGGAAGTGTCATTGATTCTGGACTGGGCGGAGAGCCACGTCCCGTGCATCTCGGCAGTTCACATTCCGGGAGTAGAGAACTCGGAGGCGGACTCTCTGAATAGGTGGTCAGCCCGCAAGGGGGAGTGGCCTCTCAGTCCCAAGGTGTTTCGTTCAATTTGTCTCAGGTGGGGTTCACCGATGGTGGACCTCTTTGCCTCCCGTCACAATCACAAACTTCTGGCATCTGTGTCTCTGGCGAAGGATCCGCTAGCCTTCGCGACGGACGCCGTGTCCCTGAACTGGAGGGATCTGGGGTTTCTGTATCTGTTCCCTCCGTTTCCCATGGTAGCCAGAGTAGTGCGCAAGCTGGCTCTGGAAGGAGCGTCAGCAATTCTGGCGGCTCCAAGGTGGCCAAGACAGGTTTGGTTCGCAGACGTGGTAAGGTTAGCAGAAGATCAGTTCGTTCTGCCCCTGCTGCCGGATCTGCACACACAGGGTCATCTACGTTGCCCCAATTTACCAACGCTGGCTTTGACGGCGTGACTGCGGAAACCTCCATCTTGAAGGAGGAAGGTCTTTAGGAAGAGGTTTTCTTCTTCCGTTTACTATAGGACTTGGAGGTCTTATATTGATTGGTGTGAGACTAGGGCTTTCCCTTGCAGGGAATTCTCTATTTCTAGAATCCTGGAGTTCCTGCAATATGGTTTGGATCTAGGGCTCCAACTTAATACTCTGAAGGGGCAGGTGTCTGCCCTGGCTGTGTTTTTCCAAAGATCTTTTGCGCTTCATCCGCTGGTTAAGACCTTTTTCCAGGGGGTTACGCACGTGCGGCCCCCTAGGAAGGCTCTGATTCCGGTTTGGGATTTGAATTTGGTTCTTTCTGCTCTTCAGGGTCCTCCCTTTGAGCCCTTGCATGATATTGCCTTGTCTTCCCTTACTCAGAAGGTGGCCTTTTTGGTAGCTATCACTTCTGTTCGGCGTGTTTCTAAGTTGGCGGCTCTGTCCATTCAGGTCCCGTATTTTGAAAGACATCAGGACAAGGTGGTTTTCCGTTTTAACCCGGATTTCCTTCCTAAGGTGGTTTCTGCCTTTTCACTTAAACCAAGACATTGTTTTGCCCTCTCTGTGTCCTAATCCCAGTAACGAAAAGGAGAGGGTCCTGCATTCCCTGGATGTGGTTCGAGTTGTGAAGTACTATTTGGTGGTAACGTCTGCCTTTCGTAAGACTGATGCCTTCTTTGTGGTACCCTCTGGGCCCAAGAAAGGTTTTGGCGCCCGCTAAGTCTTCCATCAGTACGTGGATTCGTCAAGCCATTGTCGGGGCCTTTTCTGCTAAGGGGAGAAATCCTCCCCTTCGTGTTACAGCTCATTCTACTCGTGCGGTTGGGGCTTCCTGGGCTTTTCAGCACCAGGCCTCTGTTGAGCAAGTTTGCAAGGCCGCTACCTGGTCTTCTGTTCACACTTTTTCAAAGTTTTTACAAGGGTGATGTTTGGGCCTCAGCGGATGCTGTTTTTGGCCGCAAAGTTCTGCAGGCTGCAGTAGTTTAAGTTGTGCTTTATGCCTTGTTTTGGATCCCCACCCTTTATGGACACTGCTTTTGGATGTCCCACATGTAATGATTATCTTGAAGCGGGGTGTGTGACATACTTAGAATAATACCATTTTGTGAATACTCACCTTGTAAAATGGGTATTATAAGTAGAGATGAGCGAACTTTTGAAAAATTCGATTCGACTGATTCGCCGAATTTTCCGACAAAAATCGTTTCGACCCGAATAAATTCGCGACGAATCGCTATTAAAAACGGCTATTTCTGAGCCTCCTAGAGCCTCAATAGGGTTGTAAACCATTCAGCCTTGCTGTAACACGCACAGGATGCGTGCTGGGTTAGTTAAATAATACTTTGAAGAAATATCACATGCAGATCAGAGGCATCGCTAATAGAATCGCAGAGCGGCACAATTGCAGAGAGTTGAAGTGGCATCACTATGAGGGGCAGAAGGAGCCCAAATATACACTGGAGTTGGCCTCAGGAGCCCAAAAATTGGATGAATCACACCCTGGAGTTGGCAGAAGTTGGCAGCAGCAGCAGCAGGAGCCCAAATATACACTGGAGTTGGCTTCAGGAGCCCAAAAATTGGATGAATCACACCCTGGAGTTGGCAGGAGTTGGCAGCAGCAGCAGCAGGAGCCCAAATATACACTGGAGTTGGCTTCAGGAGCCCAAAAATTGGATGAATCACACCCTGGAGTTGGCAGCAGCAGCAGCAGGAGCCCAAATATACACTGGAGTTGGCTTCAGGAGCCCAAAAATTGGATGAATCACACCCTGGAGTTGGCAGGAGTTGACAGTAGCAGCAGCAGGAGCCCAAATATACACTGGAGTTGGCCTCAGGAGCCCAAAAATTGGATGAATCACACCCTGGAGTTGGCAGGAGTTGACAGCAGCAGCAGCAGGAGCCCAAATATACACTGGAGTTGGCCTCAGGAGCCCAAAAATTGGATGAATCACACCCTGGAGTTGGCAGGAGTTGACAGTAGCAGCAGCAGGAGCCCAAATATACACTGGAGTTGGCCTCAGGAGCCCAAAAATTGGATGAATCACACCCTGGAGTTGGCAGGAGTTGACAGTAGCAGCAGCAGGAGCCCAAATATACACTGGAGTTGGCCTCAGGAGCCCAAAAATTGGATGAATCACACCCTGGAGTTGGCAGGAGTTGACAGTAGCAGCAGCAGGAGCCCAAATATACACTGGAGTTGGCCTCAGGAGCCCAAAAATTGGATGAATCACACCCTGGAGTTGGCAGGAGTTGACAGTAGCAGCAGCAGGAGCCCAAATATACACTGGAGTTGGCCTCAGGAGCCCAAAAATTGGATGAATCACACCCTGGAGTTGGCAGGAGTTGACAGTAGCAGCAGCAGGAGCCCAAATATACACTGGAGTTGGCCTCAGGAGCCCAAAAATTGGATGAATCACACCCTGGAGTTGGCAGGAGTTGACAGTAGCAGCAGCAGGAGCCCAAATATACACTGGAGTTGGCCTCAGGAGCCCAAAAATTGGATGAATCACACCCTGGAGTTGGCAGGAGTTGACAGTAGCAGCAGCAGGAGCCCAAATATACACTGGAGTTGGCTTCAGGAGCCCAAAAATTGGATGAATCACACCCTGGAGTTGGCAGCAGCAGCAGCAGGAGCCCAAATATACACTGGAGTTGGCTTCAGGAGCCCAAAAATTGGATGAATCACACCCTGGAGTTGGCAGCAGCAGCAGCAGGAGCCCAAATATACACTGGAGTTGGCCTCAGGAGCCCAAAAATTGGATGAATCACACCCTGGAGTTGGCAGGAGTTGACAGTAGCAGCAGCAGGAGCCCAAATATACACTGGAGTTGGCCTCAGGAGCCCAAAAATTGGATGAATCACACCCTGGAGTTGGCAGGAGTTGACAGCAGCAGCAGCAGGAGCCCAAATATACACTGGAGTTGGCCTCAGGAGCCCAAAAATTGGATGAATCACACCCTGGAGTTGGCAGGAGTTGACAGTAGCAGCAGCAGGAGCCCAAATATACACTGGAGTTGGCCTCAGGAGCCCAAAAATTGGATGAATCACACCCTGGAGTTGGCAGGAGTTGACAGTAGCAGCAGCAGGAGCCCAAATATACACTGGAGTTGGCTTCAGGAGCCCAAAAATTGGATGAATCACACCCTGGAGTTGGCAGCAGCAGCAGCAGGAGCCCAAATATACACTGGAGTTGGCTTCAGGAGCCCAAAAATTGGATGAATCACACCCTGGAGTTGGCAGCAGCAGCAGCAGGAGCCCAAATATACACTGGAGTTGGCCTCAGGAGCCCAAAAATTGGATGAATCACACCCTGGAGTTGGCAGGAGTTGACAGTAGCAGCAGCAGGAGCCCAAATATACACTGGAGTTGGCCTCAGGAGCCCAAAAATTGGATGAATCACACCCTGGAGTTGGCAGGAGTTGACAGCAGCAGCAGCAGGAGCCCAAATATACACTGGAGTTGGCCTCAGGAGCCCAAAAATTGGATGAATCACACCCTGGAGTTGGCAGGAGTTGACAGTAGCAGCAGCAGGAGCCCAAATATACACTGGAGTTGGCCTCAGGAGCCCAAAAATTGGATGAATCACACCCTGGAGTTGGCAGGAGTTGACAGTAGCAGCAGCAGGAGCCCAAATATACACTGGAGTTGGCCTCAGGAGCCCAAAAATTGGATGAATCACACCCTGGAGTTGGCAGGAGTTGACAGTAGCAGCAGCAGGAGCCCAAATATACACTGGAGTTGGCTTCAGGAGCCCAAAAATTGGATGAATCACACCCTGGAGTTGGCAGCAGCAGCAGCAGGAGCCCAAATATACACTGGAGTTGGCTTCAGGAGCCCAAAAATTGGATGAATCACACCCTGGAGTTGGCAGCAGCAGCAGCAGGAGCCCAAATATACACTGGAGTTGGCCTCAGGAGCCCAAAAATTGGATGAATCACACCCTGGAGTTGGCAGGAGTTGACAGTAGCAGCAGCAGGAGCCCAAATATACACTGGAGTTGGCCTCAGGAGCCCAAAAATTGGATGAATCACACCCTGGAGTTGGCAGGAGTTGACAGTAGCAGCAGCAGGAGCCCAAATATACACTGGAGTTGGCCTCAGGAGCCCAAAAATTGGATGAATCACACCCTGGAGTTGGCAGGAGTTGACAGTAGCAGCAGCAGGAGCCCAAATATACACTGGAGTTGGCTTCAGGAGCCCAAAAATTGGATGAATCACACCCTGGAGTTGGCAGCAGCAGCAGCAGGAGCCCAAATATACACTGGAGTTGGCTTCAGGAGCCCAAAAATTGGATGAATCACACCCTGGAGTTGGCAGCAGCAGCAGCAGGAGCCCAAATATACACTGGAGTTGGCCTCAGGAGCCCAAAAATTGGATGAATCACACCCTGGAGTTGGCAGGAGTTGACAGTAGCAGCAGCAGGAGCCCAAATATACACTGGAGTTGGCCTCAGGAGCCCAAAAATTGGATGAATCACACCCTGGAGTTGGCAGGAGTTGACAGCAGCAGCAGCAGGAGCCCAAATATACACTGGAGTTGGCCTCAGGAGCCCAAAAATTGGATGAATCACACCCTGGAGTTGGCAGGAGTTGACAGTAGCAGCAGCAGGAGCCCAAATATACACTGGAGTTGGCCTCAGGAGCCCAAAAATTGGATGAATCACACCCTGGAGTTGGCAGGAGTTGACAGTAGCAGCAGCAGGAGCCCAAATATACACTGGAGTTGGCCTCAGGAGCCCAAAAATTGGATGAATCACACCCTGGAGTTGGCAGGAGTTGACAGTAGCAGCAGCAGGAGCCCAAATATACACTGGAGTTGGCTTCAGGAGCCCAAAAATTGGATGAATCACACCCTGGAGTTGGCAGCAGCAGCAGCAGGAGCCCAAATATACACTGGAGTTGGCCTCAGGAGCCCAAAAATTGGATGAATCACACCCTGGAGTTGGCAGGAGTTGACAGTAGCAGCAGCAGGAGCCCAAATATACACTGGAGTTGGCCTCAGGAGCCCAAAAATTGGATGAATCACACCCTGGAGTTGGCAGGAGTTGACAGTAGCAGCAGCAGGAGCCCAAATATACACTGGAGTTGGCTTCAGGAGCCCAAAAATTGGATGAATCACACCCTGGAGTTGGCAGGAGTTGACAGTAGCAGCAGCAGGAGCCCAAATATACACTGGAGTTGGCCTCAGGAGCCCAAAAATTGGATGAATCACACCCTGGAGTTGGCAGGAGTTGACAGTAGCAGCAGCAGGAGCCCAAATATACACTGGAGTTGGCTTCAGGAGCCCAAAAATTGGATGAATCACACCCTGGAGTTGGCAGAAGTTGGCAGCAGCAGCAGCAGGAGCCCAAACATTACTTTAAACAGACCCTGGGGTTGGCCTCAGGAGCCCAAAAATTGGATGAATCACACCCTGTGGAGAGTCATGTGGAGAAAAAGTAGCTTAGTTAGTAATATCTACATAAAATTATGAATAAACAAATGCAAAAGTTTGCCAAAGTGAAGTTTTGTTTGAGGGTGTGTTTCCACCTTTTAATTAAATCAGAAACAAGAAGGTGTCATTGCCTCTGACTAATTAGCCCTCAAAAATTCTTGGAATTTTTAATCTGGAATCATGTCTGATCCGTCTTATCCGAAGAATATTAATAAAAAGTAAGAGTAACGTAAAGGATTTTTTATCAATACTTACTTGTGGTCCGATGCGGAGGAATGTCTGTAACTTGAGAGCAGCGCCTTAAATCTGTTTTGCACGATCCATCTTTCTTGGTCTGGCCCCGTCATCAATCTACTGGAATACATCAGGCATTGTTGGGAGGAAAGCTTGGCTGATCCATGCGCCATTCATTTCCACGCAGGGCAGTCTCTGGAAAAAAAAAGTCTGTATAAACCAGGGTCTTTTTCATATAAAAACAAATGGTTATTCTTGCTTTTCAACCATATGTTCCACAGCTTTACCAGTCATTGTGTCAGCCAATGAAGCAACTTTGTCTGGAAGTGCTGCAAAAGCAGTCCACTGCATCACAAGTGGCATCTGACACCCCCAGTCAACTGTCTGCCTGTTATGCTTTGGGTTCAGCTCCACTATCCATTGATCTGATATCCAAGATCTGATAATCATAAAATTCAGCAGCTACTGCCCAGCCAAGAAGTGGAGGAGACACTCGCCTCTTCTTCCACTATCCGGCAACTAGTGATGAGGAGAGTGTCGTGGGAGGAGGTGTTGCAAGCCGAGGTAGTGGAAGAGGGTCCCTGGAGTCTGCGGCGGTGGCGGCGGCAGCAGCAGCGAATTATTGCGGACTGTTGGTAGGAAAAATCAGCTACTCAGCGATGTGGCAGTGTTCCATGCAGCATCCTGTGGAGAAAAAGTAGGTTAGTTAGTGTATATACATAAAATTATGAATAGACAAATGCAATAGTATTGCGAAAGTGAAGTTTTGTTTGAGGGTGTGTTTCCACCTTGCAATTAAATCAGAAACAACTAGCTATCATTTGCCTCTGAATAATTAGCCCTCAAAAATTCTTGGAATTTTTAATCTTGATGTCTGAGGGATTTCTCCTCTCAGACAGCGTCACCATAAGTCCAGCCTGCTGCATTACCCAGTGGTGGACCTTTCAGAGAACTGATGGCTTGTGCCGAGCCGAGGTGGAGAGTCACATGGCATGGTTGTTGAACAGAAGGTGGGCCAGTCCTTTAGCCTGTCAGTGTGTACCAAAGTGCACAGTGTTGTCTACGCCTGGAGCTGTAACTATAGACTCATGGTGGACAATATATATCCTTTTAGGCCCCCTTGGTGATTGTGGTTTCACGCTGTTCTTCACATGGTTTTCCTTGACCATCAGAGTCACACATGGGAGGAACTACTAAAAATGAGAACTCAATCCATGAAAGCATTGCTTAATCCACGAAAACTGCAAATTTGGACCCATGGTGACTGACACTTGGAAGAACATCTTGTTTGCGCTGCGACAAGGAAGCCAGAGTCATGCGTCCTGACATGGCACACGTGTTCAGTCTAGTTTTGAAGTCTTGCCCCCATCTGAAAGACATCCGAACAACAGGAAAGAAAGTTAGCATGCACTTCTGGCACTCCTACACCACCAAGCACAACCTTATTGAGCCTCAGCGTCACAAAGGTGTACCCCACCATAGTCTGATTTGCGATGTTTCCACCCGTTGGAATTCCACCCTCCATATGCAGGATCCACTATAGCAGTGGTCCCCAACCCTGTCCTCAAGGCCCACCAACAGGCCAGGCTTTGCAGATCTCCACAAAGATGCTCAGGTGGAGTAATTAGTGCAGCTGCAGAGCAATAGAGCTGGCTATTTGGAGATCCAAAAAACATGACATGTTGGTGGGCCTTGAGGACAGGGTTGAGGACCACTGCACTATAGGAACAGAGAAAAGCCATCACGGATTTCTGGATGATCCAAACGGATAGGGGGACACCCCTGTGTAAATTCAATGTAAACCATTGGCAGCTCATACGTGACACCGACCGTTTGTTTAGGCCCTTTGAGGAAGCTACATTATTAGTCAGTTGCCAGGACTATGAGATGAACGATGAGATTCCACTGCTTCATGTACTACAACACATGTTGGAAAGCATGGCTGGTCAGGGCACTGGAGACATGGCACATACATTTCACAGCCACATGAAGCCTGTGGGGGCTGAAGTGGAGGAGGAGGAGGGGGTGGGGCACAGCAAACCACAGTTTAGGTTTCACAAAATGACCATTTTATCTAGTCATCTGACAGGAGAGGAGGTGCAGCCACAGGAGCTAGAGGGTTGTGAGTAAGGCGAGACAGAGCACCCAGACACACCATGGCAGTTTACAGTGGAGATGGAGACAGGTAGTCCCTCCGAGTCACTTGCACAAATGGCACGATGCATGCTCACATGCATGCGTACTAGTGAGCGCAGAATTGTCTCCATTTGTCAGCGGGAAGACTTCTGGCTCTCCAACTTATTGGACCCTCGCTTCCGGCACAAAATGGGGGCATTTTTTACGCCCACTGAGAGGGAGGAAAAACTGACCTACTACAGAGACATCCCACGTAGTCAGTTGGGCGATGTCTATTTGCGCCATGGCCCATACTCCCGCAGGTCTGACTCTAGGGGAACTTTGCGATCACCTTCCACTGCCATGGCTGCTGGGGGGGTGGAAGGAGCAGCAGCAGCTCCATCAGCAGCAACCTCAGTCTTCAGTCGCTAGTGAGTAGCTTTCTACACCCGCATAGTGAGTCTACTCATGAGAAGCAGGAAGACCTGGAGCTGGACCTCAAACAGCAGGTCATGTCATACCTTGACATGACCATGCCAACACACCTTCAAGATCCACTGGATTTGCTGGGAAGCCAAACTTGACTTGTGCCCGCAACTAGCAGAGTTTGCCCTGGAAAAGCTGTACTGGCCGGACAGTAGTTGATTTAGATGGCAACTGGGCTGCTCTATATAACGAAGCAAAATGGCAAATTTACCTCACTATATAAGCTATTGCCCCTCAGATTTACACAGGGGCTGCTCTATATTATGCTGCAAAATGGCAAATTAACCTCACAATATAAGCCATTGCAGCTCTATATAAATAAAAATAAATAAATAAAAAAAGGGCCTGTAGAAGCTTATTTAGTATAACAGATAGGGTGACATGTGCTGGTTTGGGATGCCCATATGGGCTAGTGTTTTGGCAGCAGTACAAAAACCAATGCAAAATGCAATAGCTTAATAAAGCTGATGCTGATCAACGCTTATTTAGTATAACAGATGGGGTGCAACATGCAGGTTTGGGATGCCCTGCGGCCTGGTGTATTTAAAGCAGACCAAAACCAATTCAAAATGCAATAACTTAATAAAGCTGAGGCTGTAGATGCTTATTTAGTATAAACAGGTAGGGTGCAAGGTGCAGCTTTGGGGTGCCCTGCGGCCTGGTTAAATGAAAGCAGTCAAAAAGGAAGTGCAAACTGAAGTAGCTTAATGAAGCTGATGCTGATCAACGCTTATGTTGTATACCAGATAGGGTGCAAGGTGCAGCTTTGGGGTGCCCTGCGGCCTGGTTTATTAAAATCAGTCAAAAACAAGTGCAAACTGAAGTAGCCTGATCAACGCTTATGTTGTATAACAGATAGGTTTAAAATAGCATGTGCCTTGGGATGCCCGTGTGGCCTGTTATATTTCAAGCTGAACAAAAAGTAACAATAATCCAAGTATGAGACATCATTTTGACCTTCTTCACAGCGCCATACTTTGAAAAAAAAAAATTAATTTCATGCCGATCAATCCAAAGGTCAATGCCCCTAACAAAAATAGTGTTCGGCATAAGTTTTCCTTCTGGAAGGACGTAACCTTTAGTTTACATGGTTGGGGTAGGTTATCTTACAAATTGGGATACCCCAGGCAGCAGTGTCATTGAAAGAGACAGATTGTAATGCAGGCCATACGCAAGCAGAGAAACTCAGGCTGCAACAGGCCTATTTAGTTTACATGGTTGGGGTAGGTT
Source organism: Gastrophryne carolinensis (assembly GCA_027917425.1). Classification (NCBI taxonomy): domain Eukaryota; kingdom Metazoa; phylum Chordata; class Amphibia; order Anura; family Microhylidae; genus Gastrophryne; species Gastrophryne carolinensis. The sequence continues at coordinate 609,232,860 of CM051235.1, forward strand.
ATCTTACAAATTGGGATACCCCACTGTATATGAAACCGAATATAAATGCACACCCAAAAGTGGACACTCAGCCTCCAAGAGGCCTGCTTATTTTAAATAAGAGAGCTGCTTAGTATGGTAGGTAGGTTATGTTATGTTACAGAATGGGATGCCCCAAGCAGACTTGAGATCAGTATATATGCACACAGCAGCAGTGTGTTAGCAGGCTCATACAGGCCAAATTTCTTTAAATAAATGTGCAGCTTACAGTAAATGCAGAGGCTAATGGTATGTTACAGAATGGGATGCCCCAAAGCTGACTTGAGATCAGTATATATGCACACAGCAGCAGTGTGTTAGCAGGCTCATACAGGCCAAATTTCTTTAAATAACTGTGCAGCTTACAGTAAATGCAGAGGCTAATGGTATGTTACAGAATGGGATGCCCCAGAGCTGACTTGAGATCAGTATATATGCACACAGCAGCAGTGTGTTAGCAGGCTCATACAGGCCAAATTTCTTTAAATAACTGTGCAGCTTACAGTTAATGCAGAGGCTAATGGTATGTTACAGAATGGGATGCCCCAAAGCTGACTTGAGATCAGTATATATGCACACAGCAGCAGTGTGTTAGCAGGCTCATACAGGCCAAATTTCTTTAAATAAATGTGCAGCTTACAGTAAATGCAGAGGCTAATGGTATGTTACAGAATGGGATGCCCCAAAGCTGACTTGAGATCAGTATATATGCACACAGCAGCAGTGTGTTAGCAGGCTCATACAGGCCAAATTTCTTTAAATAAATGTGCAGCTTACAGTAAATGCAGAGGCTAATGGTATGTTACAGAATGGGATGCCCCAGAGCTGACTTGAGATCAGTATATATGCACACAGCAGCAGTGTGTTAGCAGGCTCATACAGGCCAAATTTCTTTAAATAACTGTGCAGCTTACAGTTAATGCAGAGGCTAATGGTATGTTACAGAATGGGATGCCCCAAGCAGACTTGAGATCAGTATATATGCACACAGCAGCAGTGTGTTAGCAGGCTCATACAGGCCAAATTTCTTTAAATAACTGTGCAGCTTACAGTTAATGCAGAGGCTAATGGTATGTTACAGAATGGGATGCCCCAAGCAGACTTGAGATCAGTATATATGCACACAGCAGCAGTGTGTTAGCAGGCTCATACAGGCCAAATTTCTTTAAATAAATGTGCAGCTTACAGTAAATGCAAAGGCTAATGGTATGTTACAGAATGGGATGCCCCAAAGCTGACTTGAGATCAGTATATATGCACACAGCAGCAGTGTGTTAGCAGGCTCATACAGGCCAAATTTCTTTAAATAACTGTGCAGCTTACAGTAAATGCAGAGGCTAATGGTATGTTACAGAATGGGATGTCCCAAAAACCAGAGAGCACCTGGCAGGCAGCAGTAAGACTATGCACAGCAAAAGTGTCTTTATCATGCCTAATTTCAATTAGAATAGGTGCAAATGGTTAGGTTCTTAAATAGAGGCTGGTGTAGTCACAGAATGGGATGCCCTAAAAACCAGCAGTAAGTACACCTGGCAGGGACAAGTAGTGCTATGCCCAGCAAAAGTGTCTTTATCAGGCTAATTTCAAATATGATAAGAGCAAATGCTTATATGGTCTTAAACAGAGGCTGCTTTAGTCACAGAATGGGATGCCCCGGGCAGGAATCGAGCTGCCAGGGTACAGTAGTGCTTTGGCCAGCAAAAGTGTCTTTATCAGGCCTAATTTCAAATATGATTAGAGCAAATGCTTATATGGTCTTAAACAGAGGCTGCTTTAGTCACAGAATGGGATGCCCCGGGCAGGAATCGAGCTGCCAGGGTACAGTAGTGCTTTGACAAGCAAAAGTGTCTTTATCAGGCCTAATTTCAAATATGATTAGAGCAAATGCTTATATGGTCTTAAACAGAGGCTGCTTTAGTCACAGAATGGGATGCCCCGGGCAGGAATCGAGCTGCCAGGGTACAGTAGTGCTTTGGCCAGCAAAAGTGTCTTTATCAGGCCTAATTTCAAATATGATAAGAGCAAATGCTTATATGGTCTTAAACAGAGGCTGCTTTAGTCACAGAATGGGATGCCCCGGGCAGGAATCGAGCTGCCAGGGTACAGTAGTGCTTTGGCCAGCAAAAGTGTCTTTATCAGGCCTAATTTCAAATATGATAAGAGCAAATGCTTATATGGTCTTAAACAGAGGCTGCTTTAGTCACAGAATGGGATGCCCCGGGCAGGAATCGAGCTGCCAGGGTACAGTAGTGCTTTGGCCAGCAAAAGTGTCTTTATCAGGCCTAATTTCAAATATGATAAGAGCAAATGCTTATATGGTCTTAAACAGAGGCTGCTTTAGTCACAGAATGGGATGCCCCGGGCAGGAATCGAGCTGCCAGGGTACAGTAGTGCTTTGGCCAGCAAAAGTGTCTTTATCAGGCCTAATTTCAAATATGATAAGAGCAAATGCTTATATGGTCTTAAACAGAGGCTGCTTTAGTCACAGAATGGGATGCCCCGGGCAGGAATCGAGCTGCCAGGGTACAGTAGTGCTTTGACAAGCAAAAGTGTCTTTATCAGGCCTAATTTCAAATATGATTAGAGCAAATGCTTATATGGTCTTAAACAGAGGCTGCTTTAGTCACAGAATGTGATGCCCCGGGCAGGAATCGAGCTGCCAGGGTACAGTAGTGCTTTGGCCAGCAAAAGTGTCTTTATCAGGCCTAATTTCAAATATGATAAGAGCAAATGCTTATATGGTCTTAAACAGAGGCTGCTTTAGTCACAGAATGGGATGCCCCGGGCAGGAATCGAGCTGCCAGGGTACAGTAGTGCTTTGGCCAGCAAAAGTGTCTTTATCAGGCCTAATTTCAAATATGATAAGAGCAAATGCTTATATGGTCTTAAACAGAGGCTGCTTTAGTCACAGAATGGGATGCCCCGGGCAGGAATCGAGCTGCCAGGGTACAGTAGTGCTTTGGCCAGCAAAAGTGTCTTTATCAGGCCTAATTTCAAATATGATAAGAGCAAATGCTTATATGGTCTTAAACAGAGGCTGCTTTAGTCACAGAATGGGATGCCCCGGGCAGGAATCGAGCTGCCAGGGTACAGTAGTGCTTTGGCCAGCAAAAGTGTCTTTATCAGGCCTAATTTCAAATATGATAAGAGCAAATGCTTATATGGTCTTAAACAGAGGCTGCTTTAGTCACAGAATGGGATGCCCCGGGCAGGAATCGAGCTGCCAGGGTACAGTAGTGCTTTGGCCAGCAAAAGTGTCTTTATCAGGCCTAATTTCAAATATGATTAGAGCAAATGCTTATATGGTCTTAAACAGAGGCTGCTTTAGTCACAGAATGGGATGCCCCGGGCAGGAATCGAGCTGCCAGGGTACAGTAGTGCTTTGGCCAGCAAAAGTGTCTTTATCAGGCCTAATTTCAAATATGATTAGAGCAAATGCTTATATGGTCTTAAACAGAGGCTGCTTTAGTCACAGAATGGGATGCCCCGGGCAGGAATCGAGCTGCCAGGGTACAGTAGTGCTTTGGCCAGCAAAAGTGTCTTTATCAGGCCTAATTTCAAATATGATTAGAGCAAATGCTTATATGGTCTTAAACAGAGGCTGCTTTAGTCACAGAATGGGATGCCCCGGGCAGGAATCGAGCTGCCAGGGTACAGTAGTGCTTTGGCCAGCAAAAGTGTCTTTATCAGGCCTAATTTCAAATATGATTAGAGCAAATGCTTATATGGTCTTAAACAGAGGCTGCTTTAGTCACAGAATGGGATGCCCCGGGCAGGAATCGAGCTGCCAGGGTACAGTAGTGCTTTGGCCAGCAAAAGTGTCTTTATCAGGCCTAATTTCAAATATGATAAGAGCAAATGCTTATATGGTCTTAAACAGAGGCTGCTTTAGTCACAGAATGGGATGCCCCGGGCAGGAATCGAGCTGCCAGGGTACAGTAGTGCTTTGGCCAGCAAAAGTGTCTTTATCAGGCCTAATTTCAAATATGATAAGAGCAAATGCTTATATGGTCTTAAACAGAGGCTGCTTTAGTCACAGAATGGGATGCCCCGGGCAGGAATCGAGCTGCCAGGGTACAGTAGTGCTTTGGCCAGCAAAAGTGTCTTTATCAGGCCTAATTTCAAATATGATTAGAGCAAATGCTTATATGGTCTTAAACAGAGGCTGCTTTAGTCACAGAATGGGATGCCCCGGGCAGGAATCGAGCTGCCAGGGTACAGTAGTGCTTTGGCCAGCAAAAGTGTCTTTATCAGGCCTAATTTCAAATATGATTAGAGCAAATGCTTATATGGTCTTAAACAGAGGCTGCTTTAGTCACAGAATGGGATGCCCCGGGCAGGAATCGAGCTGCCAGGGTACAGTAGTGCTTTGGCCAGCAAAAGTGTCTTTATCAGGCCTAATTTCAAATATGATTAGAGCAAATGCTTATATGGTCTTAAACAGAGGCTGCTTTAGTCACAGAATGGGATGCCCCGGGCAGGAATCGAGCTGCCAGGGTACAGTAGTGCTTTGGCCAGCAAAAGTGTCTTTATCAGGCCTAATTTCAAATATGATTAGAGCAAATGCTTATATGGTCTTAAACAGAGGCTGCTTTAGTCACAGAATGGGATGCCCCGGGCAGGAATCGAGCTGCCAGGGTACAGTAGTGCTTTGGCCAGCAAAAGTGTCTTTATCAGGCCTAATTTCAAATATGATTAGAGCAAATGCTTATATGGTCTTAAACAGAGGCTGCTTTAGTCACAGAATGGGATGCCCCGGGCAGGAATCGAGCTGCCAGGGTACAGTAGTGCTTTGGCCAGCAAAAGTGTCTTTATCAGGCCTAATTTCAAATATGATTAGAGCAAATGCTTATATGGTCTTAAACAGAGGCTGCTTTAGTCACAGAATGGGATGCCCCGGGCAGGAATCGAGCTGCCAGGGTACAGTAGTGCTTTGGCCAGCAAAAGTGTCTTTATCAGGCCTAATTTCAAATATGATTAGAGCAAATGCTTATATGGTCTTAAACAGAGGCTGCTTTAGTCACAGAATGGGATGCCCCGGGCAGGAATCGAGCTGCCAGGGTACAGTAGTGCTTTGGCCAGCAAAAGTGTCTTTATCAGGCCTAATTTCAAATATGATTAGAGCAAATGCTTATATGGTCTTAAACAGAGGCTGCTTTAGTCACAGAATGGGATGCCCCGGGCAGGAATCGAGCTGCCAGGGTACAGTAGTGCTTTGGCCAGCAAAAGTGTCTTTATCAGGCCTAATTTCAAATATGATTAGAGCAAATGCTTATATGGTCTTAAACAGAGGCTGCTTTAGTCACAGAATGGGATGCCCCGGGCAGGAATCGAGCTGCCAGGGTACAGTAGTGCTTTGGCCAGCAAAAGTGTCTTTATCAGGCCTAATTTCAAATATGATTAGAGCAAATGCTTATATGGTCTTAAACAGAGGCTGCTTTAGTCACAGAATGGGATGCCCCGGGCAGGAATCGAGCTGCCAGGGTACAGTAGTGCTTTGGCCAGCAAAAGTGTCTTTATCAGGCCTAATTTCAAATATGATTAGAGCAAATGCTTATATGGTCTTAAACAGAGGCTGCTTTAGTCACAGAATGGGATGCCCCGGGCAGGAATCGAGCTGCCAGGGTACAGTAGTGCTTTGGCCAGCAAAAGTGTCTTTATCAGGCCTAATTTCAAATATGATTAGAGCAAATGCTTATATGGTCTTAAACAGAGGCTGCTTTAGTCACAGAATGGGATGCCCCGGGCAGGAATCGAGCTGCCAGGGTACAGTAGTGCTTTGGCCAGCAAAAGTGTCTTTATCAGGCCTAATTTCAAATATGATTAGAGCAAATGCTTATATGGTCTTAAACAGAGGCTGCTTTAGTCACAGAATGGGATGCCCCGGGCAGGAATCGAGCTGCCAGGGTACAGTAGTGCTTTGGCCAGCAAAAGTGTCTTTATCAGGCCTAATTTCAAATATGATTAGAGCAAATGCTTATATGGTCTTAAACAGAGGCTGCTTTAGTCACAGAATGGGATGCCCCGGGCAGGAATCGAGCTGCCAGGGTACAGTAGTGCTTTGGCCAGCAAAAGTGTCTTTATCAGGCCTAATTTCAAATATGATTAGAGCAAATGCTTATATGGTCTTAAACAGAGGCTGCTTTAGTCACAGAATGGGATGCCCCGGGCAGGAATCGAGCTGCCAGGGTACAGTAGTGCTTTGGCCAGCAAAAGTGTCTTTATCAGGCCTAATTTCAAATATGATTAGAGCAAATGCTTATATGGTCTTAAACAGAGGCTGCTTTAGTCACAGAATGGGATGCCCCGGGCAGGAATCGAGCTGCCAGGGTACAGTAGTGCTTTGGCCAGCAAAAGTGTCTTTATCAGGCCTAATTTCAAATATGATTAGAGCAAATGCTTATATGGTCTTAAACAGAGGCTGCTTTAGTCACAGAATGGGATGCCCCGGGCAGGAATCGAGCTGCCAGGGTACAGTAGTGCTTTGGCCAGCAAAAGTGTCTTTATCAGGCCTAATTTCAAATATGATTAGAGCAAATGCTTATATGGTCTTAAACAGAGGCTGCTTTAGTCACAGAATGGGATGCCCCGGGCAGGAATCGAGCTGCCAGGGTACAGTAGTGCTTTGGCCAGCAAAAGTGTCTTTATCAGGCCTAATTTCAAATATGATTAGAGCAAATGCTTATATGGTCTTAAACAGAGGCTGCTTTAGTCACAGAATGGGATGCCCCGGGCAGGAATCGAGCTGCCAGGGTACAGTAGTGCTTTGGCCAGCAAAAGTGTCTTTATCAGGCCTAATTTCAAATATGATAAGAGCAAATGCTTATATGGTCTTAAACAGAGGCTGCTTTAGTCACAGAATGGGATGCCCCGGGCAGGAATCGAGCTGCCAGGGTACAGTAGTGCTTTGGCCAGCAAAAGTGTCTTTATCAGGCCTAATTTCAAATATGATAAGAGCAAATGCTTATATGGTCTTAAACAGAGGCTGCTTTAGTCACAGAATGGGATGCCCCGGGCAGGAATCGAGCTGCCAGGGTACAGTAGTGCTTTGGCCAGCAAAAGTGTCTTTATCAGGCCTAATTTCAAATATGATTAGAGCAAATGCTTATATGGTCTTAAACAGAGGCTGCTTTAGTCACAGAATGGGATGCCCCGGGCAGGAATCGAGCTGCCAGGGTACAGTAGTGCTTTGGCCAGCAAAAGTGTCTTTATCAGGCCTAATTTCAAATATGATTAGAGCAAATGCTTATATGGTCTTAAACAGAGGCTGCTTTAGTCACAGAATGGGATGCCCCGGGCAGGAATCGAGCTGCCAGGGTACAGTAGTGCTTTGGCCAGCAAAAGTGTCTTTATCAGGCCTAATTTCAAATATGATTAGAGCAAATGCTTATATGGTCTTAAACAGAGGCTGCTTTAGTCACAGAATGGGATGCCCCGGGCAGGAATCGAGCTGCCAGGGTACAGTAGTGCTTTGGCCAGCAAAAGTGTCTTTATCAGGCCTAATTTCAAATATGATTAGAGCAAATGCTTATATGGTCTTAAACAGAGGCTGCTTTAGTCACAGAATGGGATGCCCCGGGCAGGAATCGAGCTGCCAGGGTACAGTAGTGCTTTGGCCAGCAAAAGTGTCTTTATCAGGCCTAATTTCAAATATGATTAGAGCAAATGCTTATATGGTCTTAAACAGAGGCTGCTTTAGTCACAGAATGGGATGCCCCGGGCAGGAATCGAGCTGCCAGGGTACAGTAGTGCTTTGGCCAGCAAAAGTGTCTTTATCAGGCCTAATTTCAAATATGATTAGAGCAAATGCTTATATGGTCTTAAACAGAGGCTGCTTTAGTCACAGAATGGGATGCCCCGGGCAGGAATCGAGCTGCCAGGGTACAGTAGTGCTTTGGCCAGCAAAAGTGTCTTTATCAGGCCTAATTTCAAATATGATTAGAGCAAATGCTTATATGGTCTTAAACAGAGGCTGCTTTAGTCACAGAATGGGATGCCCCGGGCAGGAATCGAGCTGCCAGGGTACAGTAGTGCTTTGGCCAGCAAAAGTGTCTTTATCAGGCCTAATTTCAAATATGATTAGAGCAAATGCTTATATGGTCTTAAACAGAGGCTGCTTTAGTCACAGAATGGGATGCCCCGGGCAGGAATCGAGCTGCCAGGGTACAGTAGTGCTTTGGCCAGCAAAAGTGTCTTTATCAGGCCTAATTTCAAATATGATTAGAGCAAATGCTTATATGGTCTTAAACAGAGGCTGCTTTAGTCACAGAATGGGATGCCCCGGGCAGGAATCGAGCTGCCAGGGTACAGTAGTGCTTTGGCCAGCAAAAGTGTCTTTATCAGGCCTAATTTCAAATATGATTAGAGCAAATGCTTATATGGTCTTAAACAGAGGCTGCTTTAGTCACAGAATGGGATGCCCCGGGCAGGAATCGAGCTGCCAGGGTACAGTAGTGCTTTGGCCAGCAAAAGTGTCTTTATCAGGCCTAATTTCAAATATGATTAGAGCAAATGCTTATATGGTCTTAAACAGAGGCTGCTTTAGTCACAGAATGGGATGCCCCGGGCAGGAATCGAGCTGCCAGGGTACAGTAGTGCTTTGGCCAGCAAAAGTGTCTTTATCAGGCCTAATTTCAAATATGATTAGAGCAAATGCTTATATGGTCTTAAACAGAGGCTGCTTTAGTCACAGAATGGGATGCCCCGGGCAGGAATCGAGCTGCCAGGGTACAGTAGTGCTTTGGCCAGCAAAAGTGTCTTTATCAGGCCTAATTTCAAATATGATTAGAGCAAATGCTTATATGGTCTTAAACAGAGGCTGCTTTAGTCACAGAATGGGATGCCCCGGGCAGGAATCGAGCTGCCAGGGTACAGTAGTGCTTTGGCCAGCAAAAGTGTCTTTATCAGGCCTAATTTCAAATATGATTAGAGCAAATGCTTATATGGTCTTAAACAGAGGCTGCTTTAGTCACAGAATGGGATGCCTCACAGCAGACTTAAGATCAGTTCAGTATATATGCACAGTTAGTTACTATAAGCAGCCTGAAAACGCTAACAAAGGCTGGATGAAAAAAAAAAAATCTCCCTGTCAGCCAGCTCCGTTTTTCCTACCTTTCCCTGGCTTTCTGTCTGTCTCCTGTCTGTCTCCTGCCTGTCTCCTGCCTGTCTCCAGCCTGTCCCTGTCTGTCCCTGTCTCCAGCCTGTCTCCAGCCTGTCTAACTGCCTCAGCTACACAGCGTTCTGTCTGTCTGTCACGAATGCAATAGAGAAATGAGGAAAAGCAAGATGGCCGCCGTTAAATACCGCTGTGTGACGTCACCGGGCTTGCTGGCTGCTGATAGGCTGCATGTGACTGCCCCAGCTTGCACTGGCGCGGGATACATGTCCAGACATGTCCCGCCCGCCATCTTAGAATGCCTGTAATGTAAATGAATGGATGTTAAAGGAAAACTTCGAGTGATCGAATCGCGGGGAAATTCGGATTCGATCCGAATCGAATTTTTCCTGAAATTCGGATCGAATCCGGGTTCGTCCGGATCGATTCGCTCATCCCTAATTATAAGTATGTCACACACCCCGCTTCAACCCGCCCTTTTGTATTCTGGATCCATCGTTTTGTGAACCTTGCGTTGTTATGACTAATATTTGGCTCTTCCTGGTCCCTTACCTTACTGCTTTCTTTATACTGGGTAATGAGTGGGAGGTCCCAGGTATTTATGGACTGGGAGGGGCTTTCTTTCCTCCAATCATCTCTGCAAATCGCCCTCTTCAGACCATACTACCCACATGTAATGATTATCTTGAAGCGGGGTGTGTGACATACTTATAATACCCATTTTACAAGGTGAGTATTCACAAAATGGTATTTTTCTGCAATTGGGCCACCTGAGGCTGGACACTCCAACATCTCAGGTGGGTTCAACAAAACACAAGCTGACACCTCCAGGAGCAGGCCTAACATCACACGTGTTTTCATGTCCTTACACGCCTGGCATTGGCGCCAAGGAGGAGGGTGGCTAGCTAAATGGGAAACAACAGGGCTGCAGTAAGTAATGAGCAACTGGGGGCATTTGTCAGGGAGAACGGGGAGACGTGTGTTCAAACAGATGTTGACCTGCCTTTCTCTTGTCTTTACAGGTGCCAGGGACGATACAGCTGGGCCGAGGCCTAAATGGGCACCAAATGTTTTAGAGTTTTTACAGTTTTAGAATTATTTTAACATGTTCTTAAAGCGGACCAAAACCCAGGATTTTGACTATCCTGGGTTTTGGTCCACTTCGGTGGGGCGCCCCGCTGTGTGAAACCCCCCAGAAAGCCCCAAAAACTCACCTCTCCCCGCTCCCACGTGACCGCTGCTGCCAATCCCCGCTGACGGACAAGCGGGACGCAGCGACGGACAAGAAAGCGCGCCCGCCGCCGCCTCCCGCGCGTCACTCTTACAGGGCGCGCGCCGGCCATTCACAAACGTCCGGCGCGGGAGGCGGCGGCGGGCGCCGCTGGATCGAGGAGCAGGTAGGGGTTTCTGGGGGTTTCACACAGCGGGGCACCCCCGATCGGAGTCAGGGGACTGATCGGTCCGGGAATCTTATAGATTCCCGGGCCGATCAGTGGAGGGTGTTGGTCCACTTTAAAGTGGACCAAGACCCAGGATTTTGACTATCTTGGGTTTTGGTCCTTTCCCCCGGGGTACCCCGATCCGGGATGCCCCGCTGTGTGAAACCCCCCAGATCGCCGAAGTAACTCACCTCTTCCCTGTCCTAAGGCACATGCGCGGCCACTCATCCAATCAGCGTGCTCGGAGCTGCTGATGTCACGTCGTCTAAGGCTTCGTCTAAGCGCGCTGACGGCCTCATCCCCCGCCTCCCTCTAACAGGGTGCGTGCCCGCGCCGGCCATTCGCAAATGCCACTAAAGGGATAGCGGGGATGCGGCCGCTGCTTGCGCATGCTTCGTTGGTCAGGGAAAGAAGGTAAGTGTATGAGCAACCTGGGGGTTTCACACAGCGGGGCATCCTAGTTTTAGATCCCCCGGGGGGAGGGAGTCAATCAGCCCGGGAATCTTATAGATGGGGTTTTGGTCCTCCTTGAATCAGCCTCCACATCACAATATCACCCTCCAACTATCTGAAGAAGGGACGAACGCTCGAGGAAAGACTCCCCCCCCCCCTTTTTTTTTGTTTTTCTTGGCCGGGATTTCCTGTGCAAAAGAAACATCTACAATAAAATACAGCAGGTCCAGTTGCCTTGATTTCTTACTACTTCTACAGCCTACTTAGGGGGTTATTCAAGAAGGGATAGCACCAGGTAGCGCCTCGTAGCGGCAGGCAGCGTCTGGTGAACGCTGGGCGCTGTACAGGAAACCATATTTATTAAAGCGAATCTGGTGAACGCCTCTAACAGCGCCATGTAGCGCCACATGTATTATTACAGGCAGCTCAGCGTACAGCACCAGCGCTCTAGCTTCCAGAGAGCCTGGTATTACCTGTCGCTACCTGTCGCTCTCCCATACATTTCAGTGCTTGTTTTTAAACAGCGTGTTTGACATTTTTTTTTTTTTTTGCTCCAATCATTTTGTGACGTCTCCTGGCTGCAAACAAACATTTTTACGAACTTTTTGGACTTTTTATATTTTTATGCAGAATTGTCATTACAGGTCTGACACTAAAGTGTTATTGTCCCAGTGTTACAACAATGTCATTCCATGTGTTTTCGCTTTGTTACTAGTGGATATGTGTTCAAAAACAGACTTTAATCAAACAGCGTCTGGCGCTCTATGCTATAGCGACCAGATTTAGAGCACCGACGATGTGTGTTTGTAGCTTTTTGTTAAATATGGTGTGGAGCGGCGAGTGCCGGACGCACTGAGCTGGCGCTACCTCTCGCTCCCTGCAGCGCTGTACTGGTGTTAGAGCGCCCAACATACATCACATTCATTAATGACGGCCAGGTTACTACAGCGACTGAGGCGCTCTGTTACAGCTCCTGATACCCACTTACAGCGTCTATTAGTGGTCGCTCTAAACGCCACTATAATGACACTTATCTGCCAATACTTGGAGGCCGATTCATTAATAGTGGCAGGTAGCAACAGTTGAGCGACTGTAGCGGCATTTTCAGAGCGCCCGCTAGTAGTCGCTGTGCTTGGCCGTTGTTCGGTAGTTGATAGCGACTCAGTCGGTTTGCCGTAATGTTGAATATTGAGTGAGGAGTCGCTATTTGACAGGTTCCGCGCTGTATGGGAGCGCATGATAGCGACTGGCCCTAGCGACCGGCTCCCACCATATTCATTAAAAAAAAAATTCTCGCGCTGTAAAATGCAGGTTTAAACCCCAGAGCGCTGGCGGCGATGGGTTAAAAGTAGTTTTTTAACCCCCAAACAACAATATTTTTGGAAACCAAAAAAAACAAGTTTTTAAAATAAGTTTGTAATATGAATACATTAATATCAGACCTGTAATATCAATTCTGTACATTTTTTTTTTATTTTTTTTACCTTAAGAAATTATCTAAAATGGCAGAAGTGGTCACATAATTTTTCACATTTAAAAAAAAAAAAAAAAAAAATAATAACAATTAATTATGAATATTTAAAAATTGTTCCATTGAAATGCATTGGAGAGCGCCAGGTAGCGAGAGGTCATACCTGTCGCTGTTCAAGGTCGGACGCTGGCGCTGTGGGCTGAGGCTGGAATAATGATGAATGAGTGGCTATATGGCGCTATCTCAGTCGCTAAGCAGGATCGGCTTGATAAATGTGTGATTGTGGTGGGGAGCCGGCGTTCTCGTGGCGGGGCCCGTCATTACCGGACGCTCACCAGTCGCTATTCCTTCATAAATAAGGGCCTTGGTGTTAGTAATGAATGAGCCTGTAAGTCACTGGAGACAGAATATATATATATATATATATATATATATATATATATATATATATATATATAATGAATGGCCTCCAATAGGATTGCATAGAAAGAAAAAAAAAATCTCATTTCTCAATCTAAAAAAAGAAAGTTGGCCGGAGTTGCTCTTTAATACTGTCCCGATCTGATATCGCGCCTTCATTTACTATTCCGCTCAACCCAATCCCGGAGTTTGAAATGTTCCAAATGTTGTTGTCTGCTGAAACCAGAGCCATTAATTCTCCTCCGCGCTTACTCTCGCTCTTCTACCTTAAGCCGGGGGTGGGGGGGGGGGGTAATTAAACAAAACCATATGCGGGCGATTGCGCGTTGGGCCGGCGGCAGATCGGCAGGCGAGTCGCCTCGTACGCGTTTCGTTACTTTTGTTTGTTGCGCGTGAGAACTTTACAGCGTCCATTAAAGTTTCAGCATCGGGTTTACCGCGTAGAGCGGCACTTCGCGCCAAGTTTAAGTCGATAGCACTTAATAATCGCCGCTGCCGCTGTTAAGTGGCCGAGGATGATTTATTTTTTTTAGAAATTGCCCCATTATGTCAGACCTGAGTAATGCGAGCCATGCCGGAATACTGTGTGTTTCTTTTTTTCCTCGTTGCATGGTTTAAAGTGGACCAAATCCCAGAATTTTGACTATCCTGGGTTTTGGTCCTTTCCCCTGGAGGCACCCAAATCGTCAATGGCAACTCATCTATTCCCGGTCCTATGGCGCATGTGCGGGCACTCAGCCAATCAGCGCGCTCGCAGCTGCTGATGTCACATCGTCTAAGCCTTCGTCTAAGGCCAGTGGCTTCGAGCACGCTGGTGGCTTCCCTCTAACAGGGAGCGTTTGTGCCCCAGCCATTCACAAATGCCTGGAGCGGGCAGGCGCGCCACTAGAGGGATGGCGGGGATGCTGCTCACGCATGCGCCGCTGGACTGGGAAACAAGGTAAGTGTATGAGAGGTTTCACACAGCGGGGCGATATTGGGGGGGGGAGGAATCGATCGGCCCGGGAATCTTATAGTTTCCATAGCCGATTGGTGTGGGTTTTGGTCCACTTTAAAGCATAACAAAAGTCAAAAAGGACTTTATGTCTGCTTTAAATCGGAACAAGACCCAGGAATAGGACTTTCCAGAGTTTTGTTTTGTGCATCCCAAATCGTGCTGTGCGAAACCCCACAGTTCACCCGCTAAAACTCACCTTTCCCCGCTCCAGCGGCACATGCATGGGCTCTCGTCCAATCAGAGCCCTGATTGAAGTCAATGGGTTGTATGAGCTGCCACACCCCCTGTATCCCTGGTGGTGTGCGGACGCCTCCGGGGGGGACAGGCAGGGGTGGACTGGCCATAGAGCCCGGCCTGTTGGGCTGCTGCTTTTAAAGTGGACCAAAACCCACGGAGATCAGCCCAGGAATCTATAAGATTCTCAGGCCGATTGATGATTGATTCCCCCCCCCCCCCCGGGGCATCCAGAATTGGGATGCCCCACTGTGTGAAACCCCCCCCAGGTCGCCCCATACACTTACCTTCTTTCCCGGTCCAACGGCGAATGAGCGAGGCACATCCCTGCTATCCCTCTAGCAGGGCACATGCCCACGACGGCCATTTGTGAATGACCAGCATGGGTGCGCTCCTTGTAAGAGGGTGGCGGGGGATGCGGCCGCCCGTGCGCTCGGATCCACTTGTCTTAGACAAAGGGGCGGGAGCGAACCCGAGCGTGCTGATTGGACGAGCAGCCGCGCATGCGCTGTAGGACCAGGAAGAGGTAAGTTTGTTCCGGCGACCTGAGGGGTTTCACACAGCGGGGCGCCCCCAATCGGAGGAAAGGAACAAAGCCCGGGAAAGTTATATCCTGGGTTTTGGTCCACTTTAAATTGGAAGAATAGCTGGAGGTGGAGCCCGCTTCCCACACTGACACTTTTTATAAAGTGGACCTGCAGACTCTATGCTGACTATTTAAAATACTTAGGAAGAATATGAGCTATGATACACGTCTCCCATTGGTTGCTGCATGTGTGTGCTACCTTTTCCTGTCCTCCATCGCATAGAGAGCTGTGGCCGTTTCTAGCCGAGGGCGAACCGGGTAACTGCAAGGAGCGCACTACTGCCGGTGACCACAGGGGGTGCTGAGCATCGCAGCTGAGCCTTTGTAAATGCCTAAACACCATAGAGCAGCAGGGTCTAGTTTCCATCTTCCTTCTATTTCTTTCTTTCATTCTTTCTTTCTTCCTATCCTTCATTCTTTTATCTTTTATTATTCCTTCCTTTATCTTATTTATTCCTTCCTTCCTTCTTTTTCTTTCTTTCCTTCCTTCTTTCTTTTAGCTTTTCTTCCCTTCCTTCCTGCCCTCCTTCTCTTGTTTTTTTTTTCTTTTTTCTTTCTTTCTTTCTTTTCTTCCTTCCTAACTTCTTGTTATTTCTTAGCTTTCTTCCTTTATTTTTCTTTTTTTCTTTCCTTCTTTTCCTGTCTATTGCTCCCTTTTTTGCTTTTCTTCCTTCCATTTCTTATTTCTTACTTCCCTTATCACCTTCCCTTTTCTTTTCTTTCCTTCCTTTTTTCTTTTAGCTTTTGTTCCCTTCCTTCCTGCCCTCCTTCTCTTGTTTTTTTTCTATCTTTTTCTTTCTTTCTTTCTTTCTTTCTTTCTTTCTTTCTTTCTTTCTTTCTTTCTTTCTTTCTTCCTATCCTTCATTCTTTTATCTTTTATTATTCCTTCCTTTATCTTATTTATTCCTTCCTTCTTTTTTTTCTTTCCTTCCTTCTTTCTTTTAGCTTTTCTTCCCTTCCTTCCTGCCCTCCTTCTCTTGTTTTTTTTTCTTTCTTTCTTTCCTTCCTTCCTAACTTCTTGTTATTTCTTAGCTTTCTTCCTTTATTTTTCTTTTTTTCTTTCCTTCTTTTCCTGTCTATTGCTCCCGTTTTTGCTTTTCTTCCTTCCATTTCTTATTTCTTACTTCCCTTATCACCTTCCTTTTTCTTTCTTTCCTTCCTTCTTTCTTTTAGCTTTTCTTCCCTTCCTTCCTGCCCTAAAGAAAGTTAACAAAGAAAGTTAACCCTCTGCACACTCATACTAAAAACTGAAAAACCTAGCTAACACTTGTTAAGAACATGGACTGTTAGTTAACATAGATTGCAATGAATGTAAAAGCGAGGTAGCCACGTCAAGGCCGTCCAATTGTTACCCCGTCCCTAACATTACTAAGTTTAAAAGTTTGTGCTAACATTGCTACTTCTTTACTTGTGTGTGCACTGGCAATGCACAACATGAATCAGCCTGTCTAAAGACAGTGCAATAACTTAACTTGCTTGCACACACACACACAATGAAAAAATACTTTACTTGCCTGCACAGTGCTACAGTTCAAAAAGAGGGTTTAGGTAGAGGCCAATTGGACTCCCTGTTACATTGGGAGAGCTTCCTGCCCTCCTTCTCTTGTTTTTTTTCTATCTTTTTCTTTCTTTCTTTCTTCATATCCTTCATTCTTTTATCTTTTATTATTCCTTCCTTTATCTTATTTATTCCTTCCTTCTTTTTTTTTTCTTTCCTTCCTTCTTTCTTTTAGCTTTTCTTCCCTTCCTTCCTGCCCTCCTTCTCTTGTTTTTTTTTCTATTTTTTTCTTTCTTTCTTCCTATCCTTCATTCGTTTATCTTTTATTATTCCTTCCTTTATCTTATTTATTCCTTCCTTCTTTTTCTTTCTTTCTTTCCTTCCTTCTTCCTTTTAGCTTTTCTTCCCTTCCTTCCTGCCCTCCTTCTCTTTCTTTCTTTCTTTCCTTCCTTCCTAACTTCTTGTTATTTCTTAGCTTTCTTCCTTTATTTTTCTTTTTTTCTTTCCTTCTTTTCCTGTCTATTCCTCCCTTTTTTGCTTTTCTTCCTTCCATTTCTTATTTCTTACTTCCCTTATCACCTTTCCTTTTCTTTCCTTCCTTCTTTCTTTTAGCTGTTCTTCCCTTCCTTCCTGCCCTCCTTCTGTTTTTTTCAATTTTTTTCTTTCTTTCTTTCCTTCCTTCCTAACTTCTTATTTCTTAGCTTTTTTCCTTTATTTTTCTTTCTTTTCTTATTTTCCTGTCTCTTCCTCCCTTTTTGCTTTTCTTCCTTCCATTTCTTTCCTTACCACCTTCCTTTTTCTTTCCTTGCTTCTTTCTTTTTTTCCTTCCTACCATTTTTTTCTTTTCTTCCTCCCCACCTTCCTTCTCTTCTTTTATTCTTCTTTATTCCTTTCCTTCCTTATTTTTCTTTCATTCCTTCCTACTTTCTTCATTTCCTTCCTTCTTTCTTTTAGCTTTTATTTCCTTCCTTTCTGCCCTCCTTCTCTTGGCCTTTTTTTTATTATTCCTTCCTACTTTCTTTTCTTCCTTCTTTGATTTTTTCTTTCCCTTCCTCTTAATTTACTTCTCGTTATTTCTTAGCTTTCTTCCTTTATTTTTCTTTTTTCTTTCTATCCTTCTTTTCCTGCCTCTTCCTCCCTTTTTTGCTTTTCTTCCTTCCATTTCCTATTCATCATGGAGGTGACAGAAAAGGCTACTTGTAAAGGCTTTTTCTACCAAAACAACCCTTTACATTTGGAATACCCCCCACAAACCATATATTCTTAGAAAGTACATACATCAAGCTTTCTAAGTGTATCCAGATTGTTGAAGTGGGCTCATCCTTCTGGAAGTAATCCCTCGAAGAATTCTTAGGTTGCACAGGGTTTTCCTAAAAAATGTATAAAAAAGTAAAATAAAAAAACACCTTTTCCTAAAATATCAATACGCAAACAAGAAAAAAACAAGCTAAATCTGAAAGCACAAGGTCCCCGAGCAGAACAATACCCAACATGCATAGCTACTTTTAACCCTTTTAATTGCCAACCTACTTGAGCTTTTGTCACCCTCTGTTGACAGGTCATTTTTCACCATTTAGCGCTGTGTTTAACCGTGATTTTATGCAGGAATTTCCTGGAAAATTATATATATATTTTTTTTTTTGCAGCAGCAGAGTTTAGGCTTTACCATGAAATGTCTTGTTTGTAATTTTTCTACTGTTTTGTTAAATATTTTTAAGTAAAAAAACTAAAAAAAAAAGATTATTTTTTTTAAATTGTCTCATTTTTTTTAATGAAAACATTTATTTTATTAAAAAAAAAAAAAAAAAAAATGCATGTGAAAGCCCCAATTCTCCCGATTACAACGGTATTGCATATGTATCGGCAGCCCCCCGTTCCTGCCCAGGAGACCCCCCAAAATGAAAAGAGCACTTTTACAAATACAATACAACTAATATCCACACTATAAAGGGTTAATTTTAAAAAATTGGCGTGAGGTCCCCTCACCCAGCATAACCTGCCCAGTGACCAGCTATGGGGGCTTGTAGAACAGGGCGCAGGGGCAAGCTTTGGTGGCCCCTGGCCCTGTAGGCTGCAAGCCCCAAAGCCTAATATCCCCAGGCTCTTCTGCCCCCCCCCCCGCCTTTGGGGAGACAGGTAATGGGGGGCCAGGAGGAGGAGAGCCGGCAGGAGCGATCGGGCATGGAGGTAAGTAAATGTCATTTTTACTTTTTCTTTGTAATATGTAATATTACATGTACATGTAATACCTGTAACATGTAATACATGTAATACCACCGGGGGCCTGGCTGGGGGATCGAAGCCCTCCAGGATGAAGAGGAGACCCGGCCGGTTCGATAGGTGAGTGGCTTTTTTTTTTTGCCCGCTAGCAGAGAGGAAAGCCAGGTATGTAAAAATTACGTAGCTGGCAGTTAACCACAGGAGAGGCGGCTACGTGAATTTTACGTAGCTGCCGTTAGAAGGGTTAATAGTTAAATAAAAACTTTCACTTGACATGTGACGTCACCTACCTGCCTCCACCGCCGACACTTCTTCTTCTGGTGTGTTACTCTGTGTTCTCTGGGCGTCTGCTGCCGCGGCCGACGTGGCCTCTTGCCACTCGCAGCCACGGCTCCTGTCCCCGCCGGCTTCTCTCTGTCCCTGCTTGTCAGTTCTCCTGCGCTTCCTCTGCTGCCTCTACACACTACACACAGCGGAAGAGGAAGTGCTAGCTGTGTGCTTCGGGGGCCGGAACAGCATGGCACATACCTGTATGGGGCAACAGCAGTGTGAAGGAACCCCACTTAATTTTTCTTAAATTTCTCCTCCCTGTTTTTATTCCAGACTTTAATGCTCCCTTCTAATTCCATCTTCCCCTTAATAATAAGAAGCTGTGCCCCTTGTCATGAGACAAATGCACACGTCCCTTAGCTATGCGGAAGAGATGTTTGGCAGGGATGTGTGAAAGCTCAGATCAAACCCCCTGGGGTGTTTGATTCCTGCCTTTTGTCACAAGCTAGGCTGCAGCCAGCATGCCTCCTGCTGTTGTATAACACCCCCAGCTGGGAAGTTGCCAGTGAGGCTACGTTTTAGGAAACCTCCTACCGGGGAGGTGTCAGAACCACAATTAAAGGGACAGGAGGCCCGGCACCGATAGTCTATGGGCCGTAACGTGGACGCCTTGCGTCCTACGGCCAAACCGGTCACAGAACCAGAACCAGCTCCCAAAGCCGGACCGGAGCATAGTATAAAACAGGTCTGGAAACCAGACAGAGACTGGTAAACGGGGAACTAAGGTTCTGGACCGAATAAAGACCCGGTTCCTGGACTTAACGCGTTTGGTGCGCCTGGCCCGATAGGTTGGTACCGCTCACAAGGCAGTGTGACCCCCCTGCTCCAAGTTATAGCTCCTAAAAGGGTTTCAGGGCAAAATCCCACTCTAAAAATGGGAGGTAACATCCCCTCCCACAATGGGGAGGGGAGATGGAGAGCCTGGCAGCATAAATTGGATGGTCAAAAACCAGGCTGGTGTCACTCATCGGAAGGGGGTTATGCTCGCCGGCATATCCAGGGGTGTCCATCACCATTACCATAACCAGAAGCTCTTGACACACCCCCTTGTAAGAGCTCCACACCACGCTGCATGCTCAAGGTAAACTTTGCTTGTTGTCTCTGTGTATTGCATATCTGTTGTAACCCATCTCAGAATCGCATAGTTATTTAATCTGTAATATTCCATACTTCTTTATAGTTAAATGCTTGTAAACTCTGCCTAGCGTGCTTATAGCCATTAAAACGTATATTTAATTGAGCTGTCTTCTTGCCTTAAACCCGGAATTTGTGTGTCCCAAGGCGGTTTGCCTGGTTACCCTAATAATAAGAGGGTCGGACAAGGTTTTGGGGAACCCGGTGGGCGTGTGTGGCGGTCTCTGGTTAGTAGTGGGACCACGTGACGCCCCGGTTTCCTGACAATTTGGTGGCAGCGGTTTGGGATAAGGCAAATAGTGTAAGTGAGTGTGGGCCCCATACTCTCATACACTAAAGATTACTAGCAGCGGCTTTTCTGTTGCTGGGATCTTAAGATCAGCTCAACGCTAGGAGTATTCTGAGAGTGGTTACAGTAGTTGTGTGATTACAGTGTGCAGTACAGCAGTTGCAGGCATGGCAAGTGGCACCAGGGCCAGAAGCAGGGATGTGGCTGCCGATGATATACTGGGTGCAGAGGGGCCCAGCCAGGGCTCTCCCAGAAGCCAGTCACCAGCCCTCAGCATCCCAGAGGACCGAGCCCTGCCTGCCGGCCCCCCCAGCCAAGCAAGCTCAGCTGCTCTCCTGCATGCTGCTATGGCAAGTCTCCGGGCGGGAGACCGCGGCTCCTATCAGCTCCTCATGGAGGAACGCCAGGTGCAGGCCGAGATCGAGGAACGCCGTGAACGTGAGCGCGAGGAACGCCGGGCTGAACGGGAGGAACGCCGGGCGCAAGCTGAACGCGACCACCAGCTCCAAGTTTTGCGGCTACAGCTTCAACACCCTCAACCCAGCACATCTACCAGCGGGCCCCCCGAGAACCAGGCCCCAAAGTTGCGTGCAGAGGATTTCCCCATCCTGGACAAAGGCACAGATCTGGACACATTTCTGCTGGCTTTTGAAACCGTTTGCCGTCAATACAATGTGCCGGAGGATCAGTGGGTCAGGTACCTAACCCCCCGCCTTAGGGGTAAAGCCCTGGAAATCTTTGGGTACCTGCCCAGCGAAACCACCCTGAGCTACGAGGGGGTCAAGCAAGCCCTGATCCGACAATATAACCTTACCCCGGAATTTTATCGCAAGAAGCTGCGGGGTCTGCGACGGGGCCCCAGCGACAGCTGGGCTGATCACATGCGGGCGCTACAGAGAGCAATTGAGCAGTGGACCACCGGCTTAGGAGTCACCTCCATCCAGCAGCTGAAGGAGCTGATTGCCATAGAGCAGTTCCTCTGGAATTGCTCTGACGAGCTGCAGCAGTTTCTGCGCGACCGGAAGCCAGAGGGGGCCTCAGCAACGGCCGCCCTTGCAGATGAGTACAGTCACAACAGAGCCCAGGAGCCCCGGAAACCTGCCAGCTGGAAAGTGGGTAAGCCGCCGCTGGCGTCTGTTGTACGTGCCCCTCAGCCCAGGACCCCTGCCCCCACCCCCTTTTCCAGGCAAGGGGGACCCCCACTGTGCCACCACTGCAACCAACCAGGACACTTCAGAACCGACTGCCCCCAGCGCCAGCGGGGTGCAGCCCAGCGCCCCTCCACTGTGTTATGTGTTGGCGAGGGGGCAGGGCGATATCGGGACAACATACAGCCCGTCACTGTAGGCCAGGCTGTGGCCATGGGACTTAGGGACACCGGTGCTGAGATGACCCTGGTGCGACCAGAGTTGGTGTCCCCACAGGATTTGGTGCCCGGGAAGACCCTTATGGTCTCCGGCATTGGAGGAACTGAACCAGCATTGCCTGTTGCCAAGGTTTATTTGGACTGGGGTGCTGGACAGGGTGTGCGGGAGGTGGGGGTGTCGCCGAATATCCCTGCCAGTGTGTTGCTAGGGACAGACTTGGGGCGGCTAGTGTCTCACTATGTGGCCACTGAACCCCCAAGGTCTGGTCCCCTAGACAGTAATGTAATGCATGAGACAATGTGTGCGGTCGAGAGTAATGGTTATATCCTGCCTGCTACAGGGAATGTGGGGGTGGGTGAAGTGGGGTGTCCTTCTTCCCTCGGGGAAGAGGAGGGCGACCCAGTCGGTTGCAATCTCTTGTCCCCAGAGATCAACCCGACCGCAAGGGGCCAGGGACAAGCAAGGGGGGTGGTAGGACCTGCAGATGAGGGAGGGGCTGTCCCAGGAGATGTGGGGCCCCTAGCTGAGTCCACAGTGCAGGATGACTTCACTCCCGGGGTATTAAGGGCCCAGGCCGGCCAGTCTGGTCTGGCGACTTGGTTGGAAGCCAAAGGGGAACTAGCGCTACCAGCGGCCGCCGTGACTGTTGCCGCTGTCACCCGCAGTGGGGGCGCTAGGGGCCCAGGGGCACCTCAGGGGCCTGACGGTGTGCTCCCTTCCAACCAAGTGGCTGCCAGGACAGATGGAGGTCAGGTGACAGATTCGGAGGAGCGGTCTGAGGACATGGCCGTCTCTTCAGTACTGGCCATGTCCAGCCAGGGGTTTCAGGCGGCTTTGGAAGCCGATGACAGCCTGAATGCCCTCAAGGAACAGGCGGCTCAGCCTCCCTCGGGCTCAGACAAAGAACGAGTTGTCTGGGACCAAGGACGGCTGTACCGCATGACGGTCTCGCAGGGTTCACCAGAGGAGTGGCCTAGGGACCGACAGTTGGTGGTCCCCTACCCTTTCCGGGCGGAGTTGTTGCGGGTTGCGCACGAGATTCCGATGGCGGGACACTTGGGGGTCACCAAGACCAGAGCCAGACTAGCCCAGCACTTCTACTGGCCAAAAATGGGGGCCGATGTGGCCGCCTACTGCCGTTCGTGTGAGGTCTGTCAGAAGGTGGGGAAGGCCGGGCCTCGCCCCAAAGCACCGCTGGTACCTCTGCCAATCATAGAGGAGCCTTTCAGGAGGGTAGCTGTGGATTTGATCGGACCCCTGTCCATCCCCAGCAGCTCCGGGAAACGCTTCATACTAACGGTAGTAGATTATGCCACACGGTACCCGGAGGCAGTGGCCTTATCATCCATTCGGGCCGACAAGGTGGCCACTGCCTTACTGGAAATATTTTCTCGGGTAGGCTTCCCCCAGGAAATGCTCACCGATCGGGGAACCCAGTTCATGTCACAGCTGATGGAGTCTCTCTGTAAGCAGATCCAGGTGCAACATCTGGTGACCAGCCCGTACCACCCACAGACCAATGGTCTCTGTGAACGGTTCAACGGCACCCTGAAGCAGATGCTTAAGATGTTGGTTGATGCCCACGGGCGCGACTGGGAGCGGTATCTCCCTCACCTACTGTTTGCCTACAGGGAGGTCCCACAGGCCTCAACCGGGTTCTCCCCCTTCGAGCTCCTGTACGGACGACGTGTGCGGGGACCCCTGGCCCTGGTGAAGGAGGCTTGGGAGGGGGATCTGCCCCCCCCCAAGGTGTCAGTCATCGAGTATGTGATGCGCTTCCGGGACAAGATGCAGGCCTTGGCGCAGCTGGTGCACGACAACATGGTACAGGCCCAGGCCGAGCAGAAGAGGTGGTACGACCAGAACACCTGTGATCGGACCTACCAGGTGGGCCAAAAGGTGTGGGTGCTGGTCCCGGTACCCCAGGATAAGCTTCAGGCGGCCTGGGAAGGTCCTTATCTCGTGCACCAGCAGCTCAATGCCGTAACGTACCTAGTCACCCTAGACCCTGCCCGAGGACGGCGGAAGGCCTTCCACGTGAACATGATGAAGGCACATCATGAGCGGGAAGCGTGTGTTCTCCCGATCTGCAATCTGCCAGAGGAGGGGGAAGCTGAAACCCTCCTGGATATGCTGGCCCAGGTCAAGGAGGGGGGGACCCTTGAGGATGCCCAGATTGGTCCCCAACTGACAGCCGACCAACGGGCCCAGCTCTGGGCCACCCTGCACCCCTTCCGAGACTTGTTCGACAGCAAGCCCGGACGAACTAAGCTAGCCGTCCACCATGTGGACACCGGGACTCACCCTCCGATCCGACGGGCATCCTACCGGGTCTCCCTGGAGGTCCAGCAGCAAATGCGTCAAGAGATTGACGAGATGTTGCAGCTAGGGGTCATCCAAGCATCCAGCAGTGCTTGGGCCTCCCCGGTGGTCCTTGTCCCCAAGAAGGACCGGACCCTCCGGTTCTGCGTGGACTACCGGGGACTCAATGCTGTCACGGCTGCCGATGCATACCCCATGCCGCGCATCGATGACCTCCTGGACCAGCTGGCCGGGGCGAGGTACCTGACCATCATGGACCTGAGCCGGGGATACTGGCAGATTCCGCTGTCCCCCGAGGCTAGGGAGCGGTCGGCCTTCATTACCCCATTCGGACTATACGAATCCACCGTCATGCCGTTTGGCATGAGAAATGCCCCTGCCACTTTCCAGCGGATGGTCAACACCTTGCTCCAGGGACTAGAGGGGTACGCAGCTGCGTACCTGGATGACATTGCAGTCTTCAGCCCCACATGGGAGGAGCACCTAGAGCACCTGTCGCAGGTGCTCGGGCGGGTCCGGCGAGCAGGTTTGACCATCAAGCCAGGAAAGTGCCAGTTGGGCATGGGCGAGGTCCAGTACCTAGGGCATAGGGTAGGAGGGGGGACCCTGAAACCTGAACCGGGGAAGGTGGAGGCAATCGCCTCCTGGCCAACCCCTAGGACCAAAACCCAGGTGCAGTCATTTTTGGGCACCGCTGGATACTATAGGAGGTTCGTTCCCCACTATAGTACCCTGGCTAAGCCTTTGACGGACCTCACCAGGAAAAAGCTGCCCTCCGCGGTAAATTGGACCCGTGACTGCGAGACAGCCTTCCAGGCACTGAAGGATGCCCTCTGCAGCTCTCCCGTACTCCAAGCGGCCGACTTTGCGCGGCCATTTATAGTGCAAACAGATGCCAGTGATTTTGGCCTCGGCGCCGTGCTGAGCCAGGTCGACCCGACGGGTCAGGAGCACCCCATCTTGTACTTGAGCCGCAAGCTCCTACCCAGAGAAGTGGCCTATTCAGTCATGGAGAAGGAGTGTCTCGCCATTGTATGGTCACTGCAGCGGCTGCAGCCATATTTGTATGGTCGCCACTTCATTGTGGAGACCGATCATAACCCCCTCCGCTGGCTACATATGGTTTCTGGAACCAATGGGAGAGTGTTGCGGTGGAGCCTGGCTCTCCAACAGTACCAATTTGACATCCGCCACAGAAAGGGCCGAGACCATGGAAATGCAGATGGCCTATCCCGGCAGGGGGAGGTAGCCAGTGGGTGCATGGGTCAGCACCGACAGGTTCTGGCCCCTAGCACCCTCTAAAGAAGGGAGATGTGAAGGAACCCCACTTAATTTTTCTTAAATTTCTCCTCCCTGTTTTTATTCCAGACTTTAATGCTCCCTTCTAATTCCATCTTCCCCTTAATAATAAGAAGCTGTGCCCCTTGTCATGAGACAAATGCACACGTCCCTTAGCTATGCGGAAGAGATGTTTGGCAGGGATGTGTGAAAGCTCAGATCAAACCCCCTGGGGTGTTTGATTCCTGCCTTTTGTCACAAGCTAGGCTGCAGCCAGCATGCCTCCTGCTGTTGTATAACACCCCCAGCTGGGAAGTTGCCAGTGAGGCTACGTTTTAGGAAACCTCCTACCGGGGAGGTGTCAGAACCACAATTAAAGGGACAGGAGGCCCGGCACCGATAGTCTATGGGCCGTAACGTGGACGCCTTGCGTCCTACGGCCAAACCGGTCACAGAACCAGAACCAGCTCCCAAAGCCGGACCGGAGCGTAGTATAAAACAGGTCTGGAAACCAGACAGAGACTGGTAAACGGGGAACTAAGGTTCTGGACCGAATAAAGACCCGGTTCCTGGACTTAACGCGTTTGGTGCGCCTGGCCCGATAGGTTGGTACCGCTCACAAGGCAGTGTGACCCCCCTGCTCCAAGTTATAGCTCCTAAAAGGGTTTCAGGGCAAAATCCCACTCTAAAAATGGGAGGTAACATCCCCTCCCACAATGGGGAGGGGAGATGGAGAGCCTGGCAGCATAAATTGGATGGTCAAAAACCAGGCTGGTGTCACTCATCGGAAGGGGGTTATGCTCGCCGGCATATCCAGGGGTGTCCATCACCATTACCATAACCAGAAGCTCTTGACACACCCCCTTGTAAGAGCTCCACACCACGCTGCATGCTCAAGGTAAACTTTGCTTGTTGTCTCTGTGTATTGCATCTGTTGTAACCCATCTCAGAATCGCATAGTTATTTAATCTGTAATATTCCATACTTCTTTATAGTTAAATGCTTGTAAACTCTGCCTAGCGTGCTTATAGCCATTAAAACGTATATTTAATTGAGCTGTCTTCTTGCCTTAAACCCGGAATTTGTGTGTCCCAAGGCGGTTTGCCTGGTTACCCTAATAATAAGAGGGTCGGACAAGGTTTTGGGGAACCCGGTGGGCGTGTGTGGCGGTCTCTGGTTAGTAGTGGGACCACGTGACGCCCCGGTTTCCTGACAAGCAGCACCATAGGATGGGTGAGGAGGGGGCACTGCCTGCTGCTATGGTAGAGGCACAGCATGGCACATACCTGTATGGGGCAGCAGCAGCACTATAGGATGGGTGAGGAGGGGGCACTGCCTGTTGCTATGGTAGTGGCACAGCATGGCACATACCTGTATGGGGCAGCAGCACCACCATAGGATGGATGAGGAGGGGGCACTGGCACATCCCTGTATGGGGCAACAGCAGCACCATAGTATGGGTGAGGAGGGGGCACTGCCTGCTGCTATGGTAGAGGCACAGCATGGCACATATCTGTATGGGGCAGCAGCAGCACCATAGGATGGGTGAGGAGGGGGCACTGCCTGCTGCTATGGTAGAGGCACAGCATGGCACATACCTGTATGGGGCAGCAGCAGCACCATAGGATGGGTGAGGAGGGGGCACTGCCTGCTGCTATGGTAGAGGCACAGCATGGCACATACCTGTATGGGGCAGCAGCAGCACCATAGGATGGGTGAGGAGGGGGCACTGCCTGCTGCTATGGTAGAGGCACAGCATGGCACATACCTGTATGGGACAGCAGCAGCACAATAGGATGGGTGAGGAGGGGGCACTCCCTGCTGCTATGGTAGAGGCACAGCATGGCACATACCTGTATGGGGCAGCAGCAGCACCATAGGATGGGTGAGGAGGGGGCACTGCCTGCTGCTATGGTAGAGGCACAGCATGGCACATACCTGTATGGGACAGCAGCAGCACCATAGGATGGGTGAGGAGGAGGCAGAAATTGTGTGTTGTTGTCTAGAAATTGCCTTATTAGTTTAGTTTTTCAAGGCATTGTAATTCAATAGTAATTTATCATGACCCCCCTCCCCATTTCCCCTAATCATTTCCTGTGTGAGGGGTGGTCTTCTTTATGCATGATAAATGTTACAGAAGAGTTTTTTTGGTGATATTCTTGCTCCGTCTTTGTCCTTTATTAAATTCTCCTGCTCGCGGAGGATAAGCTACACGTCAGATCTTTATTCTTTTTGAGTTTTAATTTTTTTTTTACTTTTTTTTTCTTTCTGATCCGCACTGATGCAAAACACATCAGAAAAGAGGGAGAAACATGAAGCGCAAGCTGTGGTGCCCAGCGGGAGTCGTGAACCATTTTACGCGGCACAAGTAGGGAATAGCGGCGTAATATTTTATCATTACTTATTAAGTGTGTTTTTGTTTTAGATTTCTCAGCAGGATTTTTCGGCTCTTATAAAGTGGCACTGATTAAAAGTAATAATGTGATTGGCGGTGATTATTACAATGCTAAATCTGAGCGCACAAGTGTGCCAATGGAGCCATGACTGGGGAGCCATGGAAGACCTTACTCTCACCATTACTGCAGCGGAGGATGATCATGGTCGATTGTGCTTATTTAACACTTGCTATGCCTGTGCACTTGTTGTTAGTTATCCCTGATGAAGGGGGCCTGCTGTAACCCCAAAACGTTGGATTTTGTGCAACTGACTTGAATATATTCTTTTTGGATTATCACCTGGAGTGCTGGTTTTACTGCTTCTTCTGGATTTGCGGCGTCACCACTAACCGTGCACCCCCATTGCAACATATAGGTAGGAGTGCGGCGGCATACGAGATTCAAAAGAGGGACAGTCCCTCCTTATGAGGGACAGTTGGGAGGTATGTTGTAGATTTGACACAGATCTTGCTGATTTACTGTGGTTCCCCCATCCCTGATATTGCCAAGGTCTGAGTCAAACTATCTGGCATGCCACCCGCTGATGCTGGAAGATGGCATGACGGCCATCACTACCCTATGAACTGGTATAGGAGTCGCTTGGACCATTTACCAGTCCACAAATCACAAAAAAAATGTAAATAAAAAAAAAGAAGTCACTGCCAGATGGCGTCCTGTCTGCAGATCCCCTGGGTTGGGTCTGGCAGGCACTGGTCTGCTGCTTGAGGAGAGCTACTATTGCGGCATCTATAGCGAGGGAAAACTCAAGTCCCCTCTTCTCATTAATTGGTGTCCCAGCAAGCAGTGGCATAACTAACTGTGGGGGGGCCCTGGTGCGAACATTAAATGGGGCCCTTTCATGGCTCATACACTAACTCAGTTAACTCAGTTACATGCAACTAGAGAACTAAATACTGAAATACCAAAGACAAATGCTGCTTCTTTTTTTATAAATCATTCCAAGTGAGCACAAATATGATAAAAAAGGTGAGGGAGCAACAATGATGGGGGCCTCCAACCTTCTGGGCCCCAGTGCGGCCGCACTC
The DNA here is from genome assembly GCA_027917425.1 of Gastrophryne carolinensis. Lineage (NCBI taxonomy): Eukaryota > Metazoa > Chordata > Amphibia > Anura > Microhylidae > Gastrophryne > Gastrophryne carolinensis. The sequence goes on from CM051235.1 coordinate 609,261,512, forward strand.
CCTGCACCCCATCAAGTTACGCCCCTGCCACCAAGCTAATGCCATGTCCTCATCAGAAGGTATTGGAGATATTGTGCAACAGCTTACAGGTTGTCTACATTTATGACAGTAGATGGCACTGTGTGTATGTGTGTAGTCTCTGTTGTACATTCTCTGCTGCATGTTGAGCTGCTCTCTATGACTTTTTTTTCCTGTCTATGTCTTCCATGTAAGGTGACCTTCTCTTACTGCACTCATGGAAACCAACTACCTGAAGGAGATAAACAGCCAAGATACGTCACTACCAACTAAACACTAAAGCAATAGGGAAATTGCTGTACATTACCATCGCTACAAGACCTGACATTGCAGCAGCTATTGGAATCCTATGCAGAAAGGTTTCAATGCCAAGTCAGATGGAATGGAATGCTGTAAAGTGAGTCATTCGTTATCTTAAAGGGACTTTACATTACAAGCTAAGGTTACCAGCAAGTGATAAAAACATCCTGACAGGATATGTGGATGCCGACTGGGCCGGAAACACCAGTGACAGAAAATCTACCAGTGGCTACTTGTTTCTTTTATCAGAAGAATCCCCTCCTATGTCGGTGGAAAAAGCACCTTTCCTCTAAACTTAGTGGATGCCCTTGGGTTATGGTTACACCCCGGGGTATAAATAGATTGTGGGACAGATCTTTGTATTGACACCGAATATATTTATACATAGTTATTAGATCACCCCTCAGGTGTCTCTTCTCTAAACTAAATAAACCTAACTTTGACAATCTTTCAGGGTATTCTAGTCCCCGCACTTCTTTTATTAACTTAGTTTAGGTAGAGACAGAGGGTTATCCAAGATCACAACAGAAGGTCTAGAAGGCACAGTACAGGTGGGTTTAGGCAAGGACAAAGTCAAGGAAGATTCTGGACCATACCGGGTCAATCAAGATATTAGAATACACTAGCAAGAGCACCCAATGCGATAGCTATAATGGACATTTTTGATGATGTGATTGGTTGGGGAGTTCCAGGGCCCAATGGTCCAAAAATAACTACAGGGTTAATTAGCCCAAACAATGACAAGGCCTAATATCCCTTGAGCGAAACTAGGGCTCATTGGCCCCTTTCTGTTTTCCCTCGGGGGCATAAGGTCTGCACACGCGATCAGACGCATGCGCCTGAGGATGGATGCAAGAGCTGCCAGGAATCTCAGCTCTGGCTAGGACGTGCACATGCCTCGGGGAGTGGAGCCGGCCAAAGAATCCCTACGGTGCTCGTCTGGTTGTCTGAAGACATAGTGCCGAGAGCCGCCACTGAAAAGAGGTGCCAGTAAGTGGATTTCCCTTACGGTATCGTTTTGGCAAACTTTTCTGCCTCTTCTCGTTCTCTGCGTGACTGTAGACTTGTGGAAACAGAAATCGACCACCAATAGAATCACAGCATGAGCGATCATGCAAACAGTTGCTCTGACGAACAATTAGCCGACAAATCTTTCACACCATATTTAACAAAACACGAGACACAGAGCATCAGCGCTCTAAAGCTTAGCGCTGTAGCATAGAGCGCCAGACGCTGTGTGATTAAAGTCTGTTTTTGAACACATATCTACCAGTAACAAAGCGAAAACAGATGGACAATAACACTTAAGTGCCAGACCTGTAATGACAATTCTGCATAAAAATATTAAAAAGTACCAAAAATGTATAAAAGTGTTTGTTTACAGCCAGGTGAGGTCACACAATGATTTGAGCAAAAAAAAAAAATCAAATTGACGCTACATGGCATTGTTAGAGTCGCTAACCAGATTTGCTTTTTTAAATGTGGTTGCCTGACGCTGCCTGACGCTACGAAGCACTACCTGGCGCTATCCCTTCTTAAATAACTCCCTTACTATGTGTTAATCCTATAGACCAAATATGCGATAATTCACATAACACGTAGCGCGGGGAGAGACCTGCGCCAAAAAACACTCAGTGAAATTAGGCAGAGCGAGCAGGATGCCGTGTGACAGTGTGAAGGGATTTGATCTGGCAACGATCTCGGAGGTGCCGGGAGGGGCCGGGAGGGCTGAATAAGGGGGGGGGGGTGAATGAGGAATAGCGTGCGCTGCTGTCAGAGCTCTCACACTTTTTCCTCTACAACTTTCTCTCTCCCCTCTGTGTCTTACTCCTGACAAAGTTTCCCTCACATCCCAGAGAGCGAGAGAAAGGGGCGCGCGTCTGTCTGGCGTCTATCAGCCATCATGACCATCGACAGAATCGATGAAAATTAAACAGCGACTCTAGCGATCGGCCAATTCTCTGAGGATTAACCGACACCTTTGATAACTGGCACTGATGAGAAATGAACAAGAATCCTATCGGGAGGTCTCGCAGGGGAAGCCCTAACATGAAGGGCGCACAGCTATGGCTGCTCCTCTGCGGCTCAGTACTGCCAGTCATGGCGAGCGGCATGCTGGCCATCAGGATGTGCCCGGACCTGGCCACTGACAGCTGCCTGTGCAGCGTGGAGCGATCCAAGGGACTCGGGCGCCAGACGACGCTGCAGGTCAAGGTGTTCTGCAATGGAGGGGACCTGTCCGAGACCTTACCGCCCGCCATTCTGCCCAACCAGACGGTCAGCCTGTGAGTACCACACACACTGCTCTAACACAACATCCCCGTGCAGTTCTGTTTGGATCCACTTTAGCTATATAGTTGCTGGAATTATCCTCTGTTCTGTTTGGATCCACTTTAGCCACAATCCGTAGTGTAGCTGGAATCCTCCTCTGTTCTGTTTGGATTGACTTTAGCCATAGTGTTGCTGGAATTTCCTCTGTTCTGTTTGGATCCACTTTAGCCATAGTGTTGCTGGCATTTTCCTTTGTTCTGTTTGGATCCACTTTAGCCAAAATACGTAGTGTAGCTGGAATCCTCCTCTGTTCTGTTTGGATTGACTTTAGCCATAGTGTTGCTGGAATTTCCTCTGTTCTGTTTTGATCCACTTTAGCCAAATTCCATAGTGATGCTGACATCTGCCTCTGTTCTGTTTGGATTTACTTTAGCCATAGAGTTGCTGACATCTGCCTCTGTTCTGTTTGGATCCACTTTAGCCAAAATCCGTAATGAGTACCACACACACTGCTCTAACACAACATCCTCGTGCAGTTCTGTTTGGATCCACTTTAGCCAAAATCCATAGTGTAGCTGGAATCCTTCTCTGTTCAGTTTGGATTGACTTTAGCCATAGGGCTTTATTCATCAAGGGATAGCGACAGGCAGCGCCTTGTGACAGGTAGCAGCAGGTGACGGCAGATGCACGCCGGGCGCTGCACGCAATACCACATTTATGAAGGCGATTCTGGTGAGCGCTTCTTACAGCGACACGTAGCGACTGATTCATCATCACAAACGGCTCAGCAGATCCCAGTGGTGCTTTAGCTTCCAGAGCGCCTGGTATTACCTGTCGCTACCTGTCGCTCTCCCATACATTTCAATGAACGTTCCATTTCTTCTCTTTAAACAGGGTTATTTTTATAATTTTTTTCTGTTTTGTATCAAATCATTGTGTCACCTCTCCTGTATTTAAATACATTTTTGAAAACTTTTTTGATTTTTTATTATTTTATGCAGAATTGTCATACAGGTCTGGTATTAAAGTGTTAATGTCACACTGTAATAACAATGTCATTCCATGTGTTTTTCGCTTTGTTACTAGCTGACATGTGTTCAAAAACAGACTTTAATCACACAGTCTCTGGCACTCTGGGCTACTGGGCTACAGAGACACAATTTTGAGCGCCGGCGCTGTCTGAGGCTGTTTTTTTGATGAATATGGTTTGAGTCGCTCACACTGACCAGTCGCTACCGTTCGATCCCATATAGTGCTGTACTGGTGTTATAGCGACTCACACATCAAATTCATCAATGGCGGCAATGTTACTACGCTCTGTAATAGCGACTCTCGGCCGATCAGAGCGACCACTAGCGGTCACTTATAGCACCACTGTACAGATGCTCATCTGCCGGTACCTGGCGCTAGTGATGAATCAGCCTGCCTGTGTTGCTGGAATTTTCCTCTGTTCTGTTTGGATTGACTTTAGCCATAACATTGCTGGAATTTTCCCCTGCTCCGTTTGGATCCACTTTAACCAAATTCCCTAGTGATGCTGGGATCTGCCTCTGTTCTTTTTGGATCCACTTTATCCATAGTGTTGCTGGAATTTCCCTCTGTTCTGTTTGGATCCACTTTAGCTGAATTCCATAGTGATGCTAACATCTGCCTCTGTTCTGTTTGGATCCACTTTAGCCATAGAGTTGCTGGAATTTTCCTCTGTTCTGTTTGGATCCACTTTAGCCGAATTCCGTAGTGATGCTGGGATCTGCCTCTGTTCTTTTTGGGTCCACTTTATCCATAGCATTGTTGGAATTTTCCTCTGTTCTGTTTAAATCCACTTTAGTTTCTGAAATCCTCCTGTCAGAGGAGTAGCTAGGCTTTCTGACACTGGGGGCAAAAATACAAAATGGTGCCCCCCACCTGTTCTCAGGCCCCCCTTTGGTGCCCCCTGACCTGCTGCACCCGGGGCCCCCCTGCTTCCCCCTAGCTATGCCCCTGCTCCCCCCTTGGCTACGCCCCTGCTTCCTCTGTTCTGTTTGCATTGACTTTAGCCATAGCGTTGCTGGAATCTGCTTCTCTTCTGTTTGGATCCACTTTAGTTAAATACCTTTCAAATTTTAAGAGTGGGAAAGAGGGCCACATCCCCTAATCTAGGGATGGATAGGAGATAGTTAAAACAATGGAAACACTTTGAATAGGCAAATGAATCATTTATTGATGCAGATCTGCATGTTACACCTTAAAGAGGGACAAATGAGGACAAGGAGGGTCAGGGGGACAAGGACTCAAAAGAGGGACAGACCCTCCAAGTCAGGGACACTTGGGAGGTATGCATAGTGTTCCTGGAATCTGCCTCACCTCTGTTTGGATCCACTTTACCTGAATTCCATAGTGATGCTGGGACCTGTTTCTATTCTCTTTAGATTGACCTTAGCCATAGTGCTGCTGGAATCTGCCTCTCTTCTGTTTGGATCCACTTTAGCCAAAATCCATAGTGTTACTGATATCCTCCTCTGTTCTGTTTGGATCCACTTTAGCCAAAATCCATAGTGTTGTTGGAAACTGCCTCTCTTCTGTTTGGATCCACTTTAGCTAAAAGCCATAGCGTTGCTGGGATCTGCCTCTCTTCCGTTCGGATCCACTTTAGCCACATGCCATAGTGTTGCTGGAATCTGCCTCTCTTCTATTTGGATCCACTTTAGCTAAATGCCATAGCATTGCTGGGCTCTGCCTCTGTTCTGTTCAGATCCACTTTAGTTAAATGCCATAGCCTTGCTGGAATCTGCCTCATTTCGATTCATATGCACTTTAGACGAATTCCATGGTCTTCCAGGAATCTGTCTTTCTTCTGTTTAGATCCACTTTAGCAAGTTTTCCCTAAATATTAAAGCCATTCTGAGCTATGTGCGGTGATTCTGGGTTCAGGTCTCCTGTAAGCAACAAAAGCAGCCACATGTTGACCAGTTGCATGATGGGAAGAGCTTTCAAACCTTCTGCGGCTCAAGAAAAAAGCCACATAATGTATTATACTTACTGTTTTTTTTTTAAAGCGGACCAAAAATCTTCAAAATGAGTTAGTCCACTTCAAAAGGCCCCATATCTAATTTTGGCATATGAATGGGAGCCCCTATTGCCCACATGATGGGGCCCCCGTAATGGCACATGGATGGGGGGGGCATTACTGCACACATGATGGGGCCCCTGTAATGGCACATGGACGGGAGTGGGCATATCTGCACACATGATGAGGCCCCCGTAGTGGCACATGGACGGGAGTGGGCATATCTGCACACATGATGGGGCCCCTGTAATGGCACATGGACGGGAGTGGGAATATCTGCACACATGATGGGGCCCCCCTAATAGCACATGGATGGGGGGGCCCATTTCTGCACACATGATGGAGCCCCCGTAATGGCACATGGACGGGAGTGGGCATATCTGCACACATGATGGGGCCCCCGTAATGGCACATGGACGGGAGTGGGCATATCTGCACACATGATGGGGCCTTTGTAATGGCACATGGATGGGAGCACCAAATAGCACATGGATGGGGGGGCCCATTTCTGCACACATGATGGAGCCCCCGTAATGGCACATGGACGGGAGTGGGCATATCTGCACATATGATAGGGCCCCCGTAATGGCACATGGATGGGGGGCATTTCTGCACACATGATGGGGCCCCTGTAATGGCACATGGACGGGAGTGGGCATATCTGCACACATGATGGGGCCCCAGTAATGGCACATGGATAGGAGCCCCTAATAGCACATGGATGGAGGGGGCCCATTTCTGCACACATGATGGAGCCCCCGTAATGGCACATGGACGGGAGTGGGCATATCTGCACACATGATGGGGCCCCTGTAATGGCACATGGATGGGGGGCATTTCTGCACACATGATGGGGCCCCTGTAATGGCACATGGATGAGAGGCCCATTTCTGCACACATGATGGAGCCCCCGTAATGGCACATGGACGGGGGTGGGCATATCTGCACACATGATGGAGCCCCCGTAATGGCACATGGACGGGGGTGGGCATATCTGCACACATGATGGGGCCCCCGTAATGGCACATGGATGAGGGGCATTACTGCACACATGATGGGGCCCCCGTAATGGCACATGGATGGGGGGGAATTACTGCACACATGATGGGGCCCCTGTAATGGCACATGGATGGGGGGCATTTCTGCACACATGATGTGGGATTTTAACTATCCAGATTTGGTTCCTCTACCAGGGGACATCGCAATTTGGAACGCTCACCTGTGTTAACGAGCGCTTCGCACAGGTGGGCATTCCGAATTGCGATGTCCCCTGAAAGAGGAACCAAACCTGCAATTCAAGAACGCTGCTATTCTTGAATTGCTGGTGATCCCACTGTGCATGTTTAGACTCAACCCATGGTCACCTTCAATCAACTTTCTATGCCATTCATGAGTGCAGGGAATTCTGTGTCCCCGTACAGCCCCAATGTCGCCCCCCCTCCCCATTATGATCCTGCACAAATTTATAAAATACATTTTTTCTAATTATTTGGGGGCGTAAATTTACCCAAAAAAATAAAGATATAAAATTGGTCTATCCCCCACCGCAAGCAGTTACCGCATCCCCTGCGTCCTGTGCATGCTCCCGTCCCAGCCATTTAGATAGGCTGCAGCAAGTGCACGGATGGGGATGTATCTACATTGTAAACTACTGCCATTACAGGGGCCCCCATCATGTGTTTAGAAAGCCCCCCCCCCGTTCATTTGCCATTACAAGGGTCCCATCATGTGTTTAGAAATGTCCCCCCCCCGTTCATTTGCCATTACAAGGGTCCCATCATGTGTTTAGAAATGTCCCCCCCCCCGTTCATTTGCCATTACAAGGGTCCCATCATGTGTTTAGAAATGTCCCCCCATCCATGTGCCATTATGAGGGCCCTATCATGTGTGCAGAAAAGGGCCCCCATCCATGTGGCATTAGGGGCTCCCATCCATGTGCCATTACAGGGGCCCCAACATGTGTGTACAAATGGCCCCCCATCCATGTGTCATTACAGGGGGCCCCATCATGTGTACAGAAATGGGCCTCTCATCCATGTGCCATTACAGGGGCCCCATCATGTGTACAGAAATGGGCCCCCCATCCATGTGCCATTACAGGGAGCCCCATCATGAGTACAGAAATGGGCCTCTCATCCATGTGCCATTACAGGGGCCCCATCATGTGTACAGAAATGGGCCCCCCATCCATGTGCCATTACAGGGGCCCCATCATGTGTTTAGAAATGCCCCCCATCCATGTGTCATAACAGGGGCCCAATCATGTGTGTGGAAATGCCCCCCATCCATGTGTCATTACAGGGGCCCCAGATGTGTGTGCAAATGCCCCCCCATCCATGTGTCATTACAGGGGCCCCAGATGTGTGTGCAAATGCCCCCCATCCATGTGTCATTACAGGGGCCCAATCATGTGTGTGCAAATGCACCCCCCCCCCCCCACATCCATGTGTCATTACAGGGGCCCATTCATGTGTGTGCAAATGCCCTCCATTCATGTGTCATTACAGGGGCCCAATCATATGTGTGCAAATACACCCCCCCCCATCCATGTGTCATTACAGGGGCCCAATCATATGTGTGCAAATACACCCCCCCCCCATCCATGTGTCATTACAGGGGCCCAATCATGTGTGTGCAAATACACCCCCCCCATCCATGTGTCATTACAGGGGCCCAATCATGTGTGTGCAAATACACCCCCCCCCCCCCCACATCCATGTGTCATTACAGGGGCCCAATCATATGTGTGCAAATACACCCCCCCCCATCCATGTGTCATTACAGGGGCCCAATCATGTGTGTGCAAATGCACCCCCCCCACATCCATGTGTCATTACAGGGGCCCAATCATATGTGTGCAAATACACCCCCCCCATCCATGTGTCATTACAGGGGCCCAATCATGTGTGTGCAAATGCCCCCCATCCATGTGTCATTACAGGGGCCCCAGATGTGTGTGGAAATGCCCCCCATCCATGTGTCATTACAGGGGCCCCAGATGTGTGTGGAAATGCCCCCCCCATCCATGTGTCATTACAGGGGCCCCAGATGTGTGTGGAAATGCCCCCCCCCCCATCCATGTGTCATTACAGGGGCCCCAGATGTGTGTGGAAATGCCCCCCATCCATGTGTCATTACAGGGGCCCCAGATGTGTGTGGAAATGCCCCCCATCCATGTGTCATTACAGGGGCCCCAGATGTGTGTGGAAATGGGACCCCCCATTCATGTGCCTTTACGGGGAGCCCCATCATGTGTGCAGGAATGGTCCCCCATCCATGTGCCATTACAGGGGGCCCCATTGTGTGCAGAAATGGGAGCCCCCTCATCCATGTGCCGTAACAGGGGCCCTTGTGTGAACATTAAATGGGGCCCTTTTAGATCTCAAACAGTAAACTTTTTGGATGCAGCTAGACAACTAAAGACTGAAACAGCAGAGACACATGGAGCTTCATTTCTCTAAATGATGCCAAGTGAGCACAAATATAATAAATAAGGTGGGGGTAACCTTCAGAGCAATAAGATGGTCCCCCCGGCCCCAGACCTCCTGGGGGCATCCAGATCACGAAAACTTCCCCAGATGTGCAAGCCTTACCTGTACCTTAATCTCCCCGCGAAATGCGGCCACATGAGCTGGGGTCACTTTCTCCTCCCTGACTGCTGGGATACCCCAGGGGCAGGTGTCTAACTGGACTTAGCATCTTAGAAAGGCTAGGTTTGGATTAGGCCACCACTGCAACGCCATGGAGGTGCATCGCTGCACTACACCATGACTTTGCAGTGGCGGCCTAATCTCCGTCTCGCATTTGATTGAGTGGAAAAGAAGTGTGCGCCGCTGGGCCGCACCTCAGCTCCTCCGCGTACCCGAGACAGCTATTCACAAATGCCTGGTGCTGCTGGTGCTGCTGGTGCTGCTGGTGCTGCTCTGCATCTGAGACAGAGGAATATCGGGGATGCGACCCCTCACGCTCCATGGGATTGCCGGCTATTTAAGGCAGACCAACACCCGTGCAGGTGCGGGTCTTGGTCCATTGGCAATTCGACCGATATTCTTACCCAGGGCCGGCATGGTCTCAGTGGGCCCCTTTGTGGTGAAGAGTCGTGTCACGTCCCAAATCTAGATCCCCTAAGGATCAGACTATTTGGACCAAAACTCTAGTTTTGGTCTACTTCTAAGCGCATAAATCCCCTTTAAACCTGACCTCGGAGTCTAAATGAATCTAGATCCTCCTGATTTTAGATGCCCCTGTGTGTGACCCCCCCTTTGTTCATTACTTTCCTGGAACCGGTGAATGCACTGTGGGGTCGCCAGCCAAACCAGGGGGGTTCTTTCACAAACAGGGGCATCCCAAGTTTAGATGCCCCTGTAAAGCGGACCAAAACTCAGGGGTAGAATTGCTTGCACAGTGGGTATGCCAGCGATCCCAGGGGGGGTCACACAGTAGGGTATCACAGACTGGGATGCTCCAGGGATAGGATATCAGCTGGGGCGGGCAACTTAAAAGCAGAACAAAACCCAGCACCTTCTCCCCTGGAATCTAAATCGAGATGCCCCATTGTGTGGAACCCCGCCATTCGAGGAGATGTGGGCACCAGCTGTGGGGGTGCCCTCCCAGTCCGCCGCCAGTCAAGCGCCGTTGCACACCCCGAAGGCCAGTCCTGTCAATGGGCCCCCCCGCCCCAGCAGCTGCCCCACCATGTCGGGTGCTGACGCCGGCCCTGTTCTTACCAGCCAGAACTCTCGATATTCTTACCTTAGCCTTGATGCACCACTGGAAATACAATGCCACAATTGGCTGCTCAGCGCTCACTTGGGTAGTGATTGCATCCATTGTTCCGGTCCACATGAGCGCCAACATCCAATTATGGCCCTGTATTCCCGGCTGAGGGTCGAGGCTAAGGTAAAAATACTGGACGTTCTGGGGGGTTATATGTGGTGGAGGCTTCAGCATTCTGATTGCCCCCCTTCCAGCCTGTATTATTGCCACCGGATCAACATCCACACACGCATGGGTGTTGCATACTTCCCAAGGGATTGTGCCTCTTTGGGGTCCATGTCCCCCTGTCCCTCGTTGTTCTCCTTTGCCCCCCCTTTGAGGTGTAACATGCAGATCTGCACCAAATAATTATTCATTTGCCCATTTAAAGTGTTTATATTGTTTTAACTATTGTTATTATCTCCCATCCATCCCTCAATAAGGGGACGTGGCCTTTCCCACCCTGAAAAGTGGGTAGGTATGGTGTTAGTCCGCTTTAAAGTGGACCAACACCCAGGATTTTGACTATCCTGGGTTTTGGTCCACTTCGGTGGGGCACCCCGATCGGGGGTGCCCCGCTGTGTAAAACCCCCCAGAAAGCCCCCAAAACTCACCTCTCCCCGCTCCCATGTGATCGCTGCTGCCAATCCCCGCCGACGGACAAGCGGGAGGCAGCGACGGACAAGAGAGCGCACCCACCGCCGCCTCCCGCGCGTCACTTTTACAAGCCGCGCGCCCGCGCCAGCCATTCACAAACGGCCGGCGCGGGTGCGCGTTCTGCTAGAGGGACGCGCGGGAGGCGGCGGCGGGCGCCGCTGGATCGAGGAGCAGGTAGGGATTTAGGGGTTTCTGGGGGGTTTCCTATCGGGGTGCCCCGCAGTCAGGGAGCTGATCGGTCCGGGAATCTTATAGATTCCCTGGCCGATCATGGGAGGGTGTTGGTCCACTTTAAGTGATGCCGGGAAATTCAAACAGCGGGACACCCAAATCGGGATGCCCAGGGCTGAGGACAGTGGCTTCCCAGGAGACCGGGAAGTGCCCCCCCAAGTCTCATTTAGAATAAAATAAAAGTCATTTGAAGCATTTATGATTCTAAAACCAGTTCTTGGCACAAGTTCAGCTCCATATTTGTAGCCAGTGGTTCCGCATAACTAGGAAGTCACTGTATCCTAATAAAATATGATTGCTCCAATTCATTTTCTTGCAGAGCATAAACTGAAAACAGTTAAACAATCAGCAAATTGTCTGCTGAGGCCCCTGAGGCCGGTCCTGTCTGATTTGCCGGCGTATTTATTTAATTGAATTATTTTCACCATGAAAATAGAATGAATGAAATATAACATGTTTCTCAACAGGGCAGTTTCTAGGTAAAATTGAGCCCTCCTCACCCATCCTATGGTGCTGCTGTTGCCCCATACAGATATGTGCCATGCTGTGCCTCTACCATAGCAGCAGGCAGTGCCCCCTCCTCACCCATCCTATGGTGCTGCTGTTGCCCCATACAGATATGTGCCATGCTGTGCCTCTACCATAGCAGCAGGCAGTGCCCCCTCCTCACCCATCCTATGGTGCTGCTGTTGCCCCATACAGATATGTGCCATGCTGTGCCTCTACCATAGCAGCAGGCAGTGCCCCCTCCTCACCCATTCTATGGTGCTGCTGCTGCCCCATACAGGTATGTGCCATGCTGTGCCTCTACCATAGCAGCAGGCAGTGCCCCCTCCTCACCCATCCTATGGTGCTGCTGTTGCCCCATACAGATATGTGCCATGCTGTGCCTCTACCATAGCAGCAGGCAGTGCCCCCTCCTCACCCATTCTATGGTGCTGCTGCTGCCCCATACAGGTATGTGCCATGCTGTGCCTCTACCATAGCAGCAGGCAGTGCCCCCTCCTCACCCATCCTATGGTGCTGCTGCTGCCCCATACAGGTATGTGCCATGCTGTGCCTCTACCAAAGCAGCAGGCAGTGCCCCCTCCTTACCCATCCTATAGTGCTGCTGCTGCCCTATACAGATATGTGCCATGCTGTGCCTCTACCATAGCAGCAGGCAGTGCCCCCTCCTCACCCATTCTATGGTGCTGCTGCTGCCCCATACAGGTATGTGCCATGCTGTGCCTCTACCATAGCAGCAGGCAGTGCCCCCTCCTCACCCATCCTATGGTGCTGCTGCTGCCCCATACAGGTATGTGCCATGCTGTGCCTCTACCAAAGCAGCAGGCAGTGCCCCCTCCTTACCCATCCTATAGTGCTGCTGCCCCATACAGGTATGTGCCATACTATGCCTCTACCATAGCAGCAGGCAGTGCCCCCTCCTCACCCATCCTATGGTGCTGCTGCTGCCCCATACAGGTATGTGCCATGCTGTGCCTCTACCATAGCAGCAGGCAGTGCCCCCTCCTCACCCATCCTATGGTGCTGCTGCTGCCCCATACAGGTATGTGCCATGCTGTGCCTCTACCATAGCAGCAGGCAGCACCACCTCTCCATGACTGAGCCCAATATGAGGGGCCTGTCTTATGACTGGCACCACTAACTGTGGCCCTGACTCACCTGGAGAAAACAGGAAGGCTGTCACCCAGGGCGATTGCTCTGATTGCCCTCCCCTAGAAACTGCCCTGTTTCTCAAAACCCACGGCCGATGGCCCTGGAATATATAAGATTCCAGGGCTGCTTGAAATGAATGAATGATTTGACTCAGATCTTGCTGATATTCACAATGGTGTGATCAGGAGAGAAACCACAACATCCAGGTTGAATCTAGCTTCCAGGAGGCATCAGGACCAAGTAGAGGAGGCATCAGGACCAAGTAGAGGAGACATCAAGACCAAGCAGAGGAGGCATCAGGACCAAGCAGAAGAGGCATCAAGACCAAGCAGAGGAGAAATCAAGACCAAGCAGAGGAGGCATCAAGACCAAGCAGAGGAGGCATCAGGACCAAGCAGAGGAAGCATCCAGACCAAGCAGAGGAGGCATCGGGAACAAGCAGTGGAGGCATCAGGACCAAGCTGAAGAGGCATCAAGACCAAGCAGAGGAGGCATCAGGATTAAGCAGAGGAGGCATCAAGACCAAGCAGAGGAGGCATCAAGACCAAGCAGAGGAGGCATCAGGACCAAGCAGAGAAGGCATCAGGACCAAGCAGAGGAGGCATCAAGACCAAGCAGAGGAGGCATCGGGACCAAGCAGAGGAGGCATCAAGACCAAGCAGAGGAGGCATCAGGACCAAGCAGAGGAGGCATCAAGACCAAGCAGAGGAGGCATCAGGACCAAGCAGAGGAGGCATCAGGACCAAGCAGAGGAGGCATCCAGACCAAGCAGAGGAGGCATCGGGAACAAGAAGTGGAGGACCAGGACCAAGCAGACGCTGGCAGATCTCAAGCTAAAGAGACAGCAGTCCTGGCAGGACCTGGCAGGTGAGGGAGGCACGGACATGAACACCCAGCGTGGAAGGCATCGGTGATAGACAGAACACAGGTGGGCACTGGAGGCTGCCAGAGTTCGCAGGGAGGGAACTGAGGCCGGCTGCAATGGCAAGTCCATGTGCTGATTCCAGTTCTGGTACTAGCTGGCTCCCTGTGTGTGTTCTCCACGGCATCAGCCCACCCCTTCCCTGTCCGATTACCCCGTGCAGGGCTGGATTAAGTGTGGTGGAGGCCCCTGGGCACAAAATCCGATGGAGGCCCCAGATACAGTATTTTTTCCTTTAAAATACCAGTCCAGCCAAGTGGTTGTCTCCCACCCACCTACTTACTGGAATGTCAGATCGAGTCCCTGTGCTTGGTGGCTTATGTGTAGTGAGCGGTCGCCGACCGATAGCTCTGCACCCTCACTGTAGCATTGCTGATGCTGCTCTAGACTCTCCATCGTGCCCTGTGGTGGCTTTGGCTGCAGTTTTGCAAAAACAAAAAAAGGCTTGCCCAGGTGCGCCCCCACTGCCACAGATAGCTTTGTTGCTGGCCCTGCGGCCCATCAGACCAAAGACTGAAAAGCCCCCTGGACCAGAGCATAACCCAAAGGTTGGTGGAGGCCCCCTTTGGAGGGCAAGTGGTGGGGCCCCGGGGGGCACGCCCCTTGCACCCCCTCACCGCCATGGACACACCATCAGGCATTTCTGAGATGGCTCATTGGCTGATCTCAAGAATGGCAGCAGACATGACCAGCCCACTGGTCGCTTCCCCGGCTTCTCTCTAATCTAATCTTTAAAACAATTGGTATTACAGAGCAGTGACCCCCAAGTGATTTAAACAATTGGTATTACAGAGCAGTGACTCCCAAGTGGCTTGAACAATTGGTATTACAGAGCAGTGACCCCCAAGTGGCTTGAACAATTGGTATTACAGAGCAATGACCCCCAAGTGGCTTGAACAATTGGTATTACAGAGCAGTGACCCCCAAGTGACTTGAACAATTGGTATTACAGAGCAATGACCCCCAAGTGGCTTGAACAATTGGTATTACAGAGCAGTGACCCCCAAGTGGCTTGAACAATTGGTATTACAGAACAATGATCCCCAAGTGGCTTGAACAATTGGTATTACAGAGCAGTGACCCTCAAGTGGCTTGAACAATAGGTATTACAGAGCAGTGCCCCCCCCCCCCCCCCAGGTGGCTTGAGCAATTGGTATTACAGAGCAGTGACCCTCAAGTGTCTTGAATAATTGGTATTACAGAGCAGTGACCCCCCAGGTGGTTTGAGCAGTTGGTATTACAAAGAAGTGACCCCCAAGTGGCTTGAACAATTGGTATCACAGAGCAATCCATATCTGTATAGCTGGGTGTGGAAATGCAACTCAGCTTAAGTGAATCTTGGGATGTGGGCATCGACAAAGACAGCACCATGGCAGCCCTGGTAAAGGTGAGTAAAGTGGGGTTTTAACATATTTCGATTTTGGATGGCTTGGGGCAGGCTAGTGGCCTTTTAGGCTCCAGGACTGCGCCACATGGCTTTACAGCCAGTAATTTTCACTATCTGGTTTTGGTCCAACCCCCTGGGGCATCCTGATTTGGGATGCCCGGCTGAATGAAATCCCACCGTTCACTCACCATAATTACCTTTCCTTGAGCCCACAGTGCAGACATGGCTCTCGTCCAATCAGCTTCCCTGGTCGTGCATATTAATGTGCATCTGGAGAGGCTAATTGGAATCCCAGCGTGGTATCACTCACATCCTTCGGCTGTGCACAGCTGAATAGGAGGCGAGTGATGTTGTCTCGTTTGCCCCGTGGTCTCATTGGAGAGGTCATCTTTCGGGCCATTGGGAGGGTTTCGCAGAGCGGGGCATCCTGAACTGGAACAGGGAATCAGCCTCCCCTGAAGTCTCAGACTCCAGGGCCAATTTTGGTCAGCTTTAAGACTTGATGTCCTTGATAAATGAGCAGAATGTTTAATTTAAAACAGTGAGAAATCCATAGCAAGGCTTATGTGTAATTATGAGCAATGTATTGAGCTCAGCCTCTCTGGCAGTATGCCAAATCCACTGTATTGATAAACTGCTTGTTTCCTTTTTATGTTTTAGCAGAACTGTGCCTTTCAATTTTACATGGGTGAAATTAAAGTGGACCAAAACCCAGGATTTTGACTATCTTGGGTTTTGATCGTTTTTCCCCAGGGGCATCCCGATCGGGGGCACCCTGCTCTGTGAAACCCCCCAGATCACCAAGCGCAACTCACCTCTTCCTGGTCCTATGGCGCATGCGTGGCTGCTCATCCAATCAGTCCACTCGGAGCTGCTGATGTCACACCGTCTAAGCCAGCGCCTAAGGCCAGCAGCTCCAAGCGAGCTGGCGATCGCATCCCTCGCTTCCCTCTAACACCCGGCCATTCACAAAAGCCTGGAGCAAGCACGCACCCTGCTAGAGGGATAGCGGGGATGAGGCCACGGCTCGCGCATGCGCTGTTGGACCGGGAAGCAAGGTAAGTGAACGGGGCAACCTGGGGGGTTTCACACAGCAGGGCATCCCAATTCTGGATGCCCCGAGGTGAGGGAATCGATCGGCCTGGGAATCTTATAGATTCCTGGGCCGATCGCCCTAAGTTTTGGTTCGTCCTTTCTCTAAATGATGCCTAGTGAGCAGAAATATGATAAAAAAAGGTGGATGAGCAAAATTAATGGGGCTCCCCTGACCTTTCGGGCCCTGGTGCGATTGCACCTCCTATACCTCCTCAAGTTATCCCCCTGCAGCTAACCACCTCTGCTCATCTTTTCCCACCTGGGCTGGTCACCTTACCTCTTCCACCTCTGCTCACCCCATCTCTTCCTACCTCACCTCCACTCATCTATTCCCATTTCATCAATGGTCACCTTACCTCTTCCACCTCTGCTCACCCCACCTTTTCCTGCCTTATCTCTACTCATCTATTTCCAACTCATCAATGGTCACCTTACCTCTTCCACCTCTGCTCACCCCACCTTTTCCTGCCTTATCTCTACTCATCTATTTCCATCTCATCAATGGTCACCTTACCTCTTCCACCTCTGCTCACCCCACCTTTTCCTGCCTTATCTCTACTCATCTATTTCCAACTCATCAATGGTCACCTTACCTCTTCCACCTCTGCTCACCCCACCTCTTCTTACCTCACCTCCACTCATCTATTCCCATCTCATCAATGGTCACCTTACCTCTTCCACCTCTGCTCACCCCACCTCTTCCTACCTCACCTCTACTCATCTATTCCCATCTCATCAATGGTCACCTTACCTCTTCCACCTCTGCTCACCCCACCTCTTCTTGCCTCACCTCCACTCATCTATTCCCATCTCATCAATGTTCACCTTACCTCTTCCACCTCTGCTCACCCCACCTCTTCCTACCTCACCTCTACTCATCTATTCCCATCTCATCAATGGTCACCTTACCTCTTCAACCTCTGCTCACCCCACCTTTTCCTGCCTTATCTCTACTCATCTATTCCCATCTCATCAATGGTCATCTTACCTCTTCCACCTCTGCTCACCCCCCCTTTTCCCGCCTTATCTCTACTCATCTATTCCCATCTCATCAATGGTCACCTTATCTCTTCCACCTCTGTTCGCCCTACCTCTTCCTGCCTTATCTCTACTCATCTATTCCCATCTCATCGATGGTCATGTTACCTCTTCCACCTCTGCTCACCCCACCTTTTCCTGCCTTATCTCTACTCATCTATTCCCATCTCATCAATGTTCACCTTACCTCTTCCACCTCTGCTCACCCCACCTCTTCCTACCTCACCTCTACTCATCTATTCCCATCTCATCAATGGTCACCTTACCTCTTCAACCTCTGCTCACCCCACCTTTTCCTGCCTTATCTCTACTCATCTATTCCCATCTCATCAATGGTCATCTTACCTCTTCCACCTCTGCTCACCCCCCCTTTTCCCGCCTTATCTCTACTCATCTATTCCCATCTCATCAATGGTCACCTTACCTCTTCCACTTCTGCTCACCCCACCTCTTCCTGCCTCAGCTTTACTCATCTCTTTCCATCTCATCAATGGTCACCTTACCTCTTCCACCTCTGCTCACCCCACCTCTTCCTGCCTTATCTCTACTCATCTATTCCCATCTCATCAATGGTCACCTTACCTCTTCCACCTCTGCTCACCCCACCTCTTCCTGCCTCACCTCTACTCATCTATTCCCATCTCATCAATGGTCACCTTACCTCTTCCACCTCTGTTCACCCCACCTTTTCCTGCCTTATCTCTACTCATCTATTCCCATCTCATCAATGGTCACCTTACCTCTTCCACCTCTGCTCACCCCACCTCTTCCTGCCTCACCTCCACTCATCTATTCCCATCTCATCAATGTTCACCTTACCTCTTCCACCTCTGCTCACCCCACCTCTTCCTACCTTATCTCTACTCATCTATTCCCATCTCATCAATGGTCACCTTACCTCTTCCACCTCTGCTCACCCCACCTTTTCCTGCCTTATCTCTACTCATCTATTTCCATCTCATCAATGGTCACCTTACCTCTTCCACCTCTGCTCACCCCACCTTTTCCTGCCTTATCTCTACTCATCTATTTCCAACTCATCAATGGTCACCTTACCTCTTCCACCTCTGCTCACCCCACCTCTTCTTGCCTCACCTCCACTCATCTATTCCCATCTCATCAATGGTCACCTTACCTCTTCCACCTCTGCTCACCTCACCTCTTCCTACCTCACCTCTACTCATCTATTCCCATCTCATCAATGGTCACCTTACCTCTTCCACCTCTGCTCACCCCACCTTTTCCTACCTTATCTCTACTCATCTATTCCCATCTCATCAATGGTCACCTTACCTCTTCCACCTCTGCTCACCCCACCTCTTCCTGCCTCACCTTTACTCATCTCTTTCCATTTCATCAATGGTCACCTTACCTCTTCCACCTCTGCTCACCCCACCTCTTCCTGCCTTATCTCTACTCATCTATTCCCATCTCATCAATGGTCACCTTACCTCTTCCACCTCTGCTCACCCCACCTCTTCCTGCCTCACCTCTACTCATCTATTCCCATCTCATCAATGGTCACCTTACCTCTTCCACCTCTGTTCACCCCACCTTTTTCTGCCTTATCTCTACTCATCTATTCCCATCTCATCAATGGTCACCTTACCTCTTCCACCTCTGCTCACCCCACCTCTTCTTGCCTTATCTCTACTCATCTATTCCCATCTCATCAATGGTCACCTTACCTCTTCCACCTCTGCTCACCTCTCCTCTTCCTGCCTCACCTCTACTCATCTATTCCCATCTCATCAATGGTCACCTTACCTCTTCCACCTCTGTTCACCCCACCTCTTCCTGCCTTATCTCTACTCATCTATTCCCATCTCATCAATGGTCACCTTACCTCTTCCACCGCTGCTCACCCCACCTCTTCCTGCCTTATCTCTACTCATCTATTCCCATCTCATCAATGGTCACCTTACCTCTTCCACCTCTGCTCACCCCACCTCTTCCTGCCTTATCTCTACTCATCTATTCCCATCTCATCAATGGTCACCTTACCTCTTCCACCTCTGCTCACCCCACCTTTTCCTGCCTTATCTCTACTCATCTATTCCCATCTCATCAATGGTCACCTTACCTCTTCCACCTCTGCTCACCTCTCCTCTTCCTGCCTCACCTCTACTCATCTATTCCCATCTCATCAATGGTCACCTTACCTCTTCCACCTCTGTTCACCCCACATCTTCCTGCCTTATCTCTACTCATCTATTCCCATCTCATCAATGGTCACCTTACCTCTTCCACCTCTGTTCACCCCACCTCTTCCTGCCTTATCTCTGCTCATCTATTGCCATCTCATCAATGGTCATGTTACCTCTTCCACCTCTGCTCACCCCACCTCTTCCTACCTCACCTTTACTCATCTCTTCCCATCTCATCAATGGTCACCTTACCTCTTCCACCTCTGCTCACCCCACCTTTTCCTGCCTTATCTCTACTCATCTATTCCCATCTCATCAATGGTCACCTTACCTCTTCCACCTCTGCTCACCCCACCTCTTCCTGCCTTATCTCTACTCATCTATTCCCATCTCATCAATGGTCACGTTACCTCTTCCACCTCTGCTCACCTCTCCTCTTCCTGCCTCACCTCTACTCATCTATTCCCATCTCATCAATGGTCATCTTACCTCTTCCACCTCTGCTCACCCCACCTCTTCCTGCCTTATCTCTACTCATCTATTCCCATCTCATCAATGGTCACCTTACCTCTTCCACCTCTGCTCACCTCTCCTCTTCCTGCCTCACCTCTACTCATCTATTCCCATCTCATCAATGGTCATCTTACCTCTTCCACCTCTGCTCACCCCACCTCTTCCTGCCTTATCTCTACTCATCTATTCCCATCTCATCAATGGTCACCTTACCTCTTCCACCTCTGCTCACCCCACCTCTTCCTGCTTTATCTCTACTCATCTATTCCCGTCTCATCAATGGTCACCTTACCTCTTCCACCTCTGTTCACCCCACCTCTTCCTGCCTTATCTCTACTCATCTATTCCCGTCTCATCAATGGTCACCTTACCTCCTCCACCTCTGTTCACCCCACCTCTTCCTGCCTTATCTCTGCTCATCTATTCCCATCTCATCAATGGTCACCTTACCTCTTCCACCTCTGTTCACCCCACCTCTTCCTGCCTTATCTCTGCTCATCTATTCCCATCTCATCAATGGTCACCCTTACCTCTTCCACCTCTGCTCACCCCACCTCTTCCTGCCTTATCTCTGCTCATCTATTCCCATCTCATCAATGGTCACCTTACCTCTTCCACCTCTGCTCACCCCACCTCTTCCTGCCTTATCTCTGCTCATCTATTCCCATCTCATCAATGGTCACCTTACCTCTTCCACCTCTGCTCACCCCACCTCTTCCTGCCTTATCTCGGCTCATCTATTCCCATCTCATCAATGGTCACCCTTACCTCTTCCACCTCTGCTCACCCCACCTCTTCCTGCCTTATCTCTGCTCATCTATTCCCATCTCATCAATGGTCACCTTACCTCTTCCACCTCTGCTCACCCCACCTCTTCCTGCCTTATCTCTGCTCATCTATTCCCATCTCATCAATGGTCACCTTACCTCTTCCACCTCTGCTCACCTAACCTCTTCCTGCCTCACCTCTACTCATCTATTCCCATCTCATCAATGGTCACCTTACCTCTTCCACCTCTGCTCACCCCACCTCTTCCTGCCTTATCTCTGCTCATCTATTCCCATCTCATCAATGGTCACCTTACCTCTTCCACCTCTGCTCACCTAACCTCTTCCTGCCTCACCTCTACTCATCTATTCCCATCTCATCAATGGTCACCTTACCTCTTCCACCTCTGCTCACCCCACCTCTTCCTGCCTCACCTCTGCTCATAGTTACATAGTTACATAGTTACAACGGTTGAAAAAAGACATATGTCCATCAAGTTCAACCAAGGGTGTTGGGGTAGGGGAAAGTTATTTTTTATTTCATAGGGGAAGCTATTTATTTTATTTTTTGTCTTTATTTTTTTTTTATTGATAACCACTAATAGTAACTGTTAATGTTATTTTCTTCAAAATAAGTATCTAATCCTTTTTTGAAGCTGTCAGCGGTTGATGCTGTAACAAGCTTCTGTGGGAGGCTATTCCATAGATTTATAGTTCTTATGGTAAAAAACGATTGTCGCCTCCGGAGACTAAATTTCTTTTTTTCCAATCGAAGGCAGTGCTCCCTTGTCCTTAGAGAGGATTTTACCTGAAATAGTGTTCCCCCATATTTTTTGTATGGTCCATTTATATATTTATACAAGTTAATCATGTCCCCCCGCAATCGCCTCCTCTCAAGACTAAACAGATTTAATTCTTGTAATCTTTCCTCATAACTAAGATCTTTCATTCCCTTTATTAGTTTGGTGGCTCTCCTTTGCACCCTTTCCATAGTCAGAGCGTCCTTTCTATGAATGGGTGCCCAGAACTGGATGGCATATTCCAGGTGAGGGCGCACCAGTGCCTTGTAAAGAGGCAAAATTACATCCCTATCCGGTGATTCCAGGCCTCTATTAATGCATGATAATATCTTAGTGGCCTTGGAAGCAGCTGCTTGGCATTGCATGCTGTTATTTAGTCTGTGATCTACTAGTACCCCCAGATCCTTCTCAACGAGTGACTCCCCCAGTTTTCCCCCCCCCGAGGACATATGTGGCCCTCAGGTTGTTAGACCCCAAGTGCATGACCTTACATTTTTCCACATTGAACTTCATTTGCCAAGTGGATGCCCAGACACTCAATGTGTCCAAGTCAGCCTGAAGCTTGTGAACATCTTCAATAGACTGCACTGTGCTACGTATCTTTGTGTCATCTGCAAAAATAGAGACAGCGCTTTTAATTCCATCTTCTATGTCGTTTATAAACAAGTTGAATAATAGTGGGCCCAGCACTGAACCCTGGGGTACACCGCTTACAACTGGTAACCATTCAGAGTAGGTATCATTAACCACAACTCTCTGCACACGATCCTTCAGCCAGTTTTCAATCCAGTTACAAACTGCGTTTTCTAATCCTGAAGATTCCCATCTATTCCCATCTCATCAATGGTCACCTTACCTCTTCCACCTCTGCTCACCCCACCTTTTTCCTGCCTTATCTCTACTCATCTATTCCCATCTCATCAATGGTCACCTTACCTCTTCCACCTCTGCTCACCCCACCTCTTCCTGCCTTATCTCTACTCATCTTCGCATATACACATGGTCAGGGAAACGTGTGTCACGTGATCACACTAACAGCCCAGCACCTATGATCATACATTTCGCTTTCCCAAATCACCGTCCGTTTCAGTAGCCCAGCGGACACAGATTCTTGGCTAAGGCAAAAAGATGGTTCAAGTTAAATATATATTTTAATGCAGTATGCACACTGGGCAGTTATTACAAACATTTGGCCATGACGGAATTAATGCAAATGCCGTTCTGAGTAGTGGGATACAGTTTACAGGTACAGTGAGTTACAAGCAGAAATACAACATAAAGTCAGATTACCTTAGCACGATGAATGATGTGTATGGATCAGAGCATCCAGAAAGCTTGGAGCCAGCCCTGTTTCTGGTTGCTGGTCCTATCTCGGTATGCTGCCACGTGACTCTTTCCCGAATAGTGACAAAGTCCTGGTCTCCCAGGCCTACCTTTATGCTCCAGTATCTGTCCCTAGCTTCCTCTCTCTTCTCGGACACGAGTCCTGGGGAATTTTTTTGAAACACTATCTGTTATCACTTCTCCCTATCTAGGGAGGATGCTGGCCCCTCGCTGTCTGTCAAAGGTGTTAGGGGAGCCGCAGGGGGGCTTTCAACCTGGAACTGCCTTTTCTGAGTGTCAGATCCTCATGTCCATAAATGGACTTCATTTTCCTGCCAGGTTTGTGTTAGCAGGCTGTGACATTTGCTAAGAATGGAGAATCCTAAAGGGGAAAGCTGATATCAGTAATAAAATATTATATTTGCCCTATTCCTAACAATATAGGCAGATATAATGCTTTAAAGTAGACCAACACCCAGGATTTTCACTATCCTGGGTTTTGGTCCACTTCGGTGGGGCACCCCGATCGGCCGCTGTGGTATGCACGTACAAGCGACGTCCAACCACAGTGGCTCTGAGCACTGGAGGCCGCGCCTCGCGCTTCCCCTCTAACAGGGAGCGCGCCCGCGCCAGCCATTCACAAACGGCCGCCCTGCTAGAGGGAAGCGCGAGACGCGGCCTCGGCCCGCGCATGTGCCGTTGGAACGGGGTTAATGTAATGTTTCTGGGCTTCCTGGGGGGTTTCACCCCGCGGGACATCCCGATTTCGAATGCCCCGCGGGGAGGGATCTGATCGGCCCAGGAATCTTATAGATTCCCGGGCCGATCCCCCCTGGGTGTTGGTCCACTTTAAGGTTAAAGCTTGCTTGCAGTAAATGGTTTGCGTTTTTGCAACTTCTATTTTATTGTGACGTTTGAAGTGGAACAACAAGGAAATGCGGCCCTTAGACACCAAAAGCTTGTGCACCCCTGCTCTAAAGGAATCAGTTTTTATATAGCTACGTAATCGTAATGCCTGGGCAGTGCATTTACAGTTTATAGAAGTTTGTAAGATTTTGGCAAAACTGTATTTGTACAGGGCTTTGAAGAAGCAGATACAAATAGACCCAGGTAGTTGCATGGTGGCATTATGTTATCATCTAACATGGAGGCTGATTCATTACTAACAGCAGTTAGTACATCTGTACATACAGATTGGTCACATTAAAAATCATCCTTCCTGCATCTACTGCATTTTCTGAGACTTTAAACATTCAAGATGGCGGCCCATGAAGGTGCAGGCTGCCTGCAATCAGGACGTGTCTTCTAAAATGTGCCGCTCTGCATTGTGGGACTGCTGACCTTTTCCTGACCCCAGCTATGCTCTGTTTGTGCAAAGCACAGCTATAACCCCGCCCCCTGCACTTTTGACCCCTGTCCTCTCTTCAGTATGTGATAATACTGAGCCAAGATGGCGGCGCCCGTATCCTGAACAGAGTTGCAGGCCAGTGAGGGAAAGAATAAAGTGACAAAAAATGTTAAATCTATTAATTCTTGATGCTGGGGAATAGTTTTTTTTAAGTGTTTTTGGCTTTTCATTAAATGATGCTGAAGGTCCGCTTAATTTTGACATACCACAAATATGCACTATAAAAATTACATTGAAAGTTCACTATCCCTTTAAACTGCTTAATGCCTACCGATGGGGTCAATGTGGAAAATCCACAGAGAAACATGTCATCTTTAAAGACTTGATTTCTATGAAGGGCAATATGGTCGCCATGAGGTTAATGCAATTGTGACACTGCGATTGGTCTCGGTGTCATCTAACTGGAGACCAGCCTTCTGTTAATGCAGATAAATTGGTTAAGGGCCACTTCAACACTTTTCCCAATTAAAGGCTGAGCAGGATAAATGATGTAGCAGTCGAGCCATAAATGTAAAATGTTATGTTCTCTTTGATCTTTCAAGATCCTCGTGTCTGGAGAACACGCCGCCTTGTACATTAAAATAACAAATTCAAGTTTGACAGTCGTCTTAATTTAGACGCTCCGGTTTCCTGCTTCCGAAACGGTAACCTTTGGCCAGGCTCAAGGGAACTTGAATGTTATTTTTACCTTTTTGTGTCAGTTTTGGGGAAGGCGGAGGTAACAGAACATTACTGAGGTTTGGAAGGGAATGTAGAGGTAGACAAGGAAGCTCTATGGTGCTCTGCAGGGGGAGGAATTGGGAATGTTGAGGAACTTTCGAGTGGATTTCCAGGAAAGGCTGATGAAGGTCAGACAAGTTTCAAGTTTCTCATCTTAGCAGAGCTGGGGAGCAAGGGCGAACTGGCCATAGGGAGACTCAGGAAAATTTCCAGTGGGCCACAATGTTTTGGGGCTCATTGGACTGGTTGTCTGCCTCTCTAGTCTCCTCCCTAGTCTTCCTGTAGCACCATTAGTACACGCTCTGAAGAGCGAGGGGGGTTCTTGGACCTAGGGTAGGGCAACTCACAGGGCCGCATTTGGTGTCCAGGCTGACCTAGGCACTTTTATTGCTTGTAAAAGGGAGGAGGGGGTCAAGAGCTTTAAATGCAGACAGTGTGAGTGGGGGGCTGAGGGTGCAAGGGGTTAAATGCAGAGCCCTATAGTATTTACTGGCTGCATGGGCTCCTGACACAAAATCACATGACTAGAGTCTGGAGGCTGGGAAATCAGGTCCTGCTAACATAGAACCCCCCCCCCCCCCCCCCCCCCCCGCTGCAAGTGACCACCCTAGGAACAGGCCTAGGTTTACCTAATGGTAAATACAGCCCTGGCGACTCAGGTTGGTGTGGCATGTGTGGGGTGGAGGTGCACTTACTGATTCAGTCATCCCTGGTCTCCAATCATGATATTCCTTGATGCAAACAACAGGGTCTTTATTTGAGGGCTTCCATCATCAAACAGCATAATCCGGTACAAGCAATATCCATGGGTTACAGCAAACAGTCTTTACAGCTTCCAGTTCCAATCTCGGGATCCTTCCCTCACTGTTGCTCAGCTCCTCCACTACATTAACACTTTCCCTCTTCAAGTGTGGTACTAGCATAGAACAGAACACTCTAGAAGAGTTGGGTTCTCCCTTATATAACCATTGAAATGTTGCCCTACCAACTATGTTGCAAGGCTCAACCAATGGCAGGGCAGGTGATGTTGCCAATGCCCCTCGGACAAGTCTCTATCTATTTTAAGAGGTACGCTAGACTATTTAATATTATCTAAGTTGATTCCTTAGGCAACACTGCCATGATGTGGTTTCATGACGCAATGGTACCTAAGTTCTGTATTTAACTATTATTATTGAAGTTCCTATCACTATCAGGGCCTATCCCACTGACAGGGCTCTAATGTTTCCTAAGTGTAGTGTGGACCATGGTATCCACCCTTCACACCCCCCCGACTACATTGTACCCCCATAGCTAAGAAACCTCAGCATGTGTTCTACACCCAAGCTATAACCTGAACATCTTGACTATGGGAAGACATATTGCTACATTATCTGCCCCTGCAATGCTATAGCCTCAGGCTTGGAGCGCAGTCAGTGACTTGCTTGGCAGCACAGTTTGGAGGTAGCAGAGGGGTTGTCACAGGATGGTCAGAGGTTGGCTGAGGGTGGTAAAATCCCGAGCTGATTTCTGGCCCCAGTCTGCCACTGTTGGGGAGCATTTAGGGTACCCAAATTGGTAATGTAATAGGACGATGGAGTCATCACGGATCATCAAAAGGATTGAATAGGCAAACTTTAAAATCAGTTACCTGGCAGCTTACCTGATGCAGTGTTCTGGTCACAAAAATACAATTCTGTGAATACTCACCTTGTAGAATTGTTATTATAAGTATGCAGCACGCCCTGCTCCAGTAATGATTCATTACGTCTGGGATATAGTCTACAAGAGGGCGCTTTACTGCAGAGATGGCAAGAAAGAGGCCCCTCCCAGTCCTTATATACCTGGGACCTCCCACTAAATTCCCCAGTATAAAAAAGCAGTAAGGGAACCAGGAGAATCCAATAACAAGATTAACAACAATAACCAGGAAACAGTCACCATATAGAGGATCCAAAAATAAGTACTCAGGGTGGGATGGAGCAGGGCGTGCTGCATACTTATAATAACAATTCTACAAGGTGAGTATTCACCGAATTGTATTATTCCAAGTATGCAGCACGCCCTGCTCCAGTAATGATTCATTACGTCTGGGACATCCAATAGCAGTGTCCAACATACGAGTGGGGATCCCAAAAGGCAACAACGTGCAGTTCAAACCACTGCCGCCTGCAGAACTGGCGCTGCCTCCAGTCCAATCTGCACGCTCGACTGCAATGGCGCATGCTCGTTTTGGCTCGTCTAAGGACTCGGCTCTGAGTTAAGCTGAGTGTGCCGGGGGCCACATCCCTGCTACCGTCCAACAGGGAGCGTGCCCGTCATTCAAGAATGCCTGGGACGGGTCTAGAGTCTAGAGCAGCAAAGCCGCCGTCAGCAACACTACAGTGATGGGTGCAGAGCTGTCACTGCACATAAGCCACCAAGCACAGCCGCTGGCAGCTCAATGCAGGGAACTGTTTTCTGCTGGACCAGCCGGGTGACTACACTACCTCCCACCCAGAATGGCAAAGCAGGAGTTCCCGAGCAGCACGCACCCGCACAAGGTTGGCACAAGGGACTCGATCTGACGTTCCATTAAGAAGGCGGGTGCCAGACAACCTCCAATCAGTTACTTGGCTGGACTATTATTTTAAAGGAAAAAAAATACTGTATCCTCCATCAGATTTTGTGCCCAGGGGCCTCCATCACACTTAATCCGGCCATGATGGCTGGAATAGTACCCACTCTGGTCTTATGGGAGGACACAGTGCAAAGTCAGAGTCCTGGAGCATTGGCCAGAGTAGTATTCCTTCTGGAACAGGGCAAGTAAAAGGGTCGTGACGTGCGTTCCTCAGGCACCTTGAAGGGAGAACACAGAGCCGTAGCCAGGCGTGTGCCAACTAGGTAACCGGAGAAAGGGAGACCCTGAGTGCCTGTGTCAGTTGCTGTGTAAAAGACTGAAAGTGAATAAAGATCTCTTGTTGAGTTTGATGCTGCTGTCGATTTTCATGCTCGAGTAATCGGGGTCAGTGAGGAATTCCATACCCTGTGGCCCCGAACTGCATACCTCCCAAATGTCCCTGATTTGGAGGGACTGACCCACTTTTGAGTCCATGTCCCCCTATCCCTCGTTGTTCTCATTTGTCCCTCTTTGAGGGGTAACATGCAGATCTGCATCAATAAATGATTCATTTGCCTATTCAAAGTTTTTATATTGTTGTAACCGTTACATTCTATCTCCTACCCATTAATAAATGAGAGGGCATGGCTTAATTTAACAATTGTCCCTCTTTCCCACCTTGAAAAGTTGGAAGGTATACGACGGATATAACTGTCACCAAGACTACGTGGTATAAACCATTGATACAGATTGTTCAAGACTCTGACAGGCTGTGGAGACCTTTCACCACCACCAGTGATCAGAGCCCCTGGCAGCCCAGTGAGAATGCCCCACTCTGTGTTATATAGCCCCTGCTCCTTTAACGGGACTATATCTGGCTAGAAGCCAGTCCCAGTAATGCGTGATATAACCAGGGCCAGATTAAGTGTGGTGGAGGCCCCTGGGCACAAAATCTGGTGGAGGCCCCAGATACAGTATTTTTTTTCTTTAAATAATAGTCCAGCCAAGTAACTGATTGGCGGTTGTCTGGCACCCGCCCACTTACTGGAGCGTCAGATCGAGACCCTTGTGCGGGTGCGTGCTGCTCGGGAACTCCTGCTTTGCCATTCTGGGTGGGGGGTAGTGTAGTCGCCCGGCTGGTTCCCTGCATTGAGCTGCCAGCGGCTGTGCTTGGTGGTTTATGTGCAGTGACAGCTCTGCACCCATCACTGTAGCGTTGGTGATGGCGGCTTTGCTGCTCTAGACTCTCCATCCTGCCCTGTGGTGGCTTTGGCTGCAGGTTTGCTAAAACAAATAAAAAGCTTGCTCAGACACACACGTGGGGGGGGGGGGGGGGGGGGGGCAAGTGTTGGGGGCCCCCTCATAATCTGCCCTAATATATTTAATCACTTCAAGAACACGCTAGACAAACTACATACATACAATTTATATATATATATATATATATATATATATATATATATATATATATAGGTCAGAAGGGCAAATACAAGTGAGTACTTGAACTTTTATAGTGTATATCAGCTACTGTAAGTTGATGGTCCCTAGTGATGTAATGCTAACCGCTTCAGGGAGTATGTAGAGCCTGCTGGGTCCTGGTCCCTCTTGACATGTGGTACGATTGACCTCCTCAGATGAAATATAAAGGGTCTTCGGCTCTTTAGACCTTTTTACAGGTGGACCACTCCCACAGAGACTTTTCCCCCTGGCACCTCCCAGCCGAAACAAACTAGAATGTGTCATAACTTTTCAGTGAAAGGTCCTATGGAGATGATCCTGGTGCCATGTATGTGTCATGAATTCCAGGCCCCAATAATGTGGTCAGTTCATGATTAATGTGCAGGGCATATATAATTATAATTATTTATGAAATGGTTCCAGCCTGTCTGAACTTATGCTTTGAAATTCCCAAGAGAGCGCAGGCTAACTGCAGGGGTTTCCTGCCAATGGGAGTAAGGTGTGCTGAATGCAGGGACCTTCTGCTGGCTTTCCTCTTCCCAGAAAGTGAGTACCTTGCAAGCCATTACAATAGGCCATGAATGGTGCCATCCTAAGCCTGGCCCTGTCCTAGGGTCACCTCCCAGCCTCCCTTAAAGCACACCCTATACCTGACCCAATGGTACGAGCTGTTCTGGCAGCAGAGAAAGCCGTTATTGGAGAAGTGCCCATGAGCAGCACCTTTGGATGTATGTAGGCCATAGTACAGTAACACAATGGCCATTTTTTTAAAGTCAGGTGCAAGAAAGATAAGCATGAGGAAGAGGGGTGTTAACGAGTATGACAAAAAGCCTGTGCCATAGGACCAGCCTTTCTACACTGTATAGACATACCTCCCAAGTGTCACTGATTTGAAGGGACTATCCCTCTTTTGAGCAGTGTCCCTCTGTCCCTTGTTGTTCTCATTTGACCCTCTTTGACTGCATCAATGCATGATTAATTTGCCTATTTAAAGTGATTATATTGATTTAAAGTGTATGGAAACCCAATAATGTGCCCACCGCTCATCCACTGGGCCCCCTCCCCGCCTGCGCTGATGTTGGCTAGGCAGTGGCCCGGTTTTCAAAGAAAACTGGGCTTTTCCACCACCAAAGCCACGCCCAATGACTCTCTCAAAAGTGCCACTGTGACGAGGGTGCAGCCGGCTGGTCGCATTCCTGACACGCTGTTCGGGCACTCAGCCATTCAGATCAATGGCACCCCGGAGTGGCCTAATTTGACAAATGTCCCTCTTTTCCACCCTGGAAAGTTGGTAGGTACGCGTATACGTCCTCACAGAGGACATATGTGGACCTGTATACTAACCATCCTGCCTATCCCACTCTAGCCAATCAGCTCGCTCGCTGTCACTCGGCTAAGCTGCCTAGATGGCTAAGCAACCAAGCGGCGCCAAAGAGAGCCGATTGGCACCAACAGCCACATGCCTCGTACACCTTGCAGCCATGGCGTGCCACCCATTCAGGAAGCCGGGCGTGCGTACCGATGTAAGCGGGGATGCGGTCAGAGCACACGGGCGTGACGAGGGCTCCAGGAGAGGGTGAGTGTTCTGGGGGGTTTGTGGGGTTTCACATGGCAGGGCATCCCAATTTGGGAAGTCCAAAAGACTGCAACTTGGGACTCCAGGGCCTCTGATGTTCCTCTTTAACATGGGCAATGACTGATCTACAGATACTTACAGGGGACTTACCTGGGGCCTCCAACACACGTAGTCCAGTCTTGAGTACCACCAGTGGTACTAGTAGCACTGGTTGGGAGCATGTGGTCTAGAGACTTTATTAACTATTAACTATTTTAATTTATGTTTGAAATTTCATTAATGAATGTTGGCCAATGTATTTCTTTGTGGATGGCGCTAAGGTCCTTATTCATGAAGGGATAGCGTCAGGTAGTGCCTTGTAAATGAGAAGTAGCGACAGGTTAATGCCGGACACGGCAGCAATTACACATTTATCAAGCAGAATCTGTTGAGCGACTGGGTAACGCCATGTAGCATCCGATTCATCATTATCCCAGCCTCAGCGTACAGCACCGGCGTTCTGCCTTGCAAAGCGCCAGGTATGACCTCTCGCTACCTCTCCCATACATTTCAATGGACGTTCTTTTATTTCTTTTTAACCATGGTTTTTGTTAATTTTTTTTTTTTTTTTTTATCTTTTTAAATAATTTTGTGACCACTTCTGGCATAGAAAAAGCCATTTTTCCAAATATTTTTCATGTTTTATATATTTATGCAGAATTGACATTAAAGTGGACCAACACCCAGGATTTTGACTATCCTGGGTTTTGGTCCACTTTGGTGGGGCACCCCGATCGGAGCCCCGCTGTGTGAAACCCCCCAGAACGCTCGGAAACACTCACCTCACCACGGTCCTACGCAGGCGCTCGTCCAATCAGAACGCTCAGAACCGCTGTGGTATGCACGTACAAGCAGCGTCCAACAACAGCGGCTCTGAGCGCTGGAGGCCGCGTCTCGCGCTTCCCTCTAACAGGGAGCGCGCCCGCGCCGGCCATTCACAAACGGCCGGCGCGGGTGCGCGCCCTGCTAGAGGAAAGCGCGAGACGCGGGCACGGCCCGCACATGCACCGTTGGAACGGGGTTAAGGTAAGGTTTGTGGGCGTCCTGGGGGGTTTCACCCCGCAGGACATCCCGATTTCGGATGCCCCGCGGGGAGGGATCTGATCGGCCCAGGAATCTTATAGATTCCCGGGCCGATCCCCCCTGGGTGTTGGTCCACTTTAAAGGTCTGGCATTATTGTGTTCATGTTATAATGTAATAACAATGTAATTCCATATGTTTTCGCTTTGTTACTGGAGGATAACTTTAATGACTTTAATCAAACAGCCTCCGGCGCTCTGGGCTTCAGAGAAGCATTTTTGAGCGCCGGAGTTGTGTGAGGCTGATTTTTTTATGAATATGTTGTGAGTCGGTCGCACTGACCAGTCGCTAACATGCGCTCCCATACAGCGCTGTACTGGTCAAATAGCAACTCCTCACAATGTATTCATCATTACTGCACAGCGACTGAGTCGCTATGAACTAGCGACTCACGGCCGAGCACAGCGACTACTAGTGGGCGCTCTGAAAATGCCTGCTACAGAC
The DNA here is from genome assembly GCA_027917425.1 of Gastrophryne carolinensis. Classification (NCBI taxonomy): domain Eukaryota; kingdom Metazoa; phylum Chordata; class Amphibia; order Anura; family Microhylidae; genus Gastrophryne; species Gastrophryne carolinensis. The sequence continues at coordinate 609,293,745 of CM051235.1, forward strand.
GCTACCTGGCGTTAGTGATGAATCAGCCTGTATGTCTGCTTCACTTACCCAGCCTACAGATGTGATTGAATGGCTTCTCTGCATTGTTGGCAATTATGGATCTGATCAATCTTGTAAAGACCATTTGGATTCCACACATATACCAAACAAATAGCTTACCTCTCAAGTGTCCCTGATTTGGAGGGACTGTCCCTCTTTTGAGTCCATGTCCCCCTGTCACTCGTTGTTCTCATTTGTCCCTCTTTGAGGTGTAACATGCAGATCTGCAGCAATAAATGATTCATTTGCCTTTTTAAAGTTTTTATATTGTTTTAACTGTTACTCCTATCTATTAGTCAACCAGGGGACGTGGCCTAATTTAACAAATGTCCCTCTATCCCACCCTGAAAAGTTGGTAGGTATGCAAAAAAGCTCAACTCCTTTCAATCTATTTCCTCCAGCAATTTACTGTTGGGCCGTCCCTTTAGCGAACACAGCGCGCTTGATGAGCAGAACATTAAACTCATAAAAGCAATAATAAATCGTAAGCAATTATACACTGATTTATGATAAAGTCATTTGCGAACTGATGTCTCTTTAAAAGCACAACATAATTGTGCATAATAAATAGGTCTTTAAGCCATTGCAGGCTTAGCCTGCACCCGGGGAATGGTGGATTAGAAGAGCGCCGGGAACCTTGGGGTATAGTTTTGTTTTTAAATTTCAAACATGATTATAGCAACTCTATTTATTGTTCCCGTGTCCCAGAACATTAGGGATTAAAGTCCAGGGCCATCAAACTGAGGCTCACTCCTGAAACAGATTCAGCTTTATAAGTCAGAGGATGCTAGAATAACAAGCTAATTCATTACTAGCGCCAGGTAACTGCAGATGAGCGTCTGTACAGCGGCGCTAAGGCCCTAATTTAACAAGGGATAGCGACAGGTAGCGACTGGTGAGCGACCGGTAATGACGGGCCCCGCCACGAGAACACCGGCTCCCCACCACAATCACACATTTATCAAGCCAATCCTGCTTAGCGACTGACAGAGTGCCAGATAGCGAATCATTCATCATTATTCCAGCCTCACCCCACAGCGCCAGCGTCCGACCTTGAACAGCGACAGGTATGACCTCTCGCTACCTGGCGCTCTCCAATGCATTTCAATGGAACAATCTTTAAATATTCATAATTAATTGTTATTAATGTTTTTTTTTTTTTTTTTTTTTTTAAATGTGAAAAATTCTGTGACCACTTCTGCCATTTTAAATAATTTCTTTAAGGGAAAAAAAAATTGTACAGAATTGATATTACAGGTCTGATATTAATGTATTCATATTACTAAATTATGTAAAAAACGTGTTTTTTTTTGTTTCCAAAAATATGGTTGTTTGGGGGTTAAAAAACTACTTTTAACCCATCGCCGCCAGCGCTCTGGGGTTTAAACATGCATTTCACAGCGCGAAAATTTTTTGAACGTGATTTTTTAATGAATATGGTGGGAGCCGGTCGCTAGGGCCAGTCGCTATCATGCGCTCCCATACAGCACGGAACCTGTCAAATAGCGACTCCTCAGCCAATATTCAACATTACGGGAAACCGACTGAGTTGCTATCAACTACCGAACAACGGCCAAGCACAGCGACTACTAGCGGGCGCTCTGAAATGGCCGCTACAGTCGCTCAACTGTCGCTACCTGCCGCTATTAATGAATCGGCCTCCCCGAGTGCTGCATGGTGACTGTGTGTGAGCCAGCAGATTGCAAGCTGATTGTATCTGATCATTCCACAGCAGAACTGATCAGACTCTCCACGGGATAAGTGTGGGACGGAATTAGTGTGGATTGCCTGTGTCCTGCTTGTATGTGGAGAGGAGTGTGTAGGTGGGGGGTGACTGTCTCGATTACTCGCCAGCAGAGTTTGATCGGATGGTGATTGAGGAGGGTTCCACCGGCCCGATTTAATCGTTTAAAGTGTAGTTTCGGTGGTGGTGGCAGCTTGTTGTAATTGGTGTGTGGGGGTTTCTGGTGCGATTGCTCTCTGTGCTGGAAGCAGCCCGCACACACGTCGCAGATCGCTTGATCAAACAGACATTGAACGATTGATTTTGTGACATGGACGTTCTAACACCTACAGTACAGCGTTCCAGGGAGCGAAAGGTAGCGCCAGCTCAGTGCGACCGACTCTCAGAGACTCACACCATATTCAACAAAAAAAGAGCATTGTCACTCTGGATCTATTCGGTATAGCATAGAGCGCCAGACGCTGTGTGATTAAAGTCTGTTTTTGAACACATATCCACCAGTAACAAAGCGACAATGACAATTCTGCATAAAAAGAAAAAAAAAATTAAACACTAAAAACCCTGTTTAAACAGAAGAAAAGGAACATTCATTGAAATGTATGGGAGAGCGACAGGTAGCGACAGGTAATACCTGACGCTCTGGAATCTAGAGCACCGGCGCTATACACTGAGCCACCTGTAATGATGAATCGTACGCTACATGGTGCTGTTAGAGTCGCTCACCAGATTCGCTTTCATTTATGTGGTATTGTGTACAGCGCCCGGCATTCACCAGACGCTGCCTGCCGCTACGAGGCGCTACCTGGCGCTATTCCTTGTTGAATAAACCTCATAGTGATTAGCTGCGAAGAATCAAACTCATTTCCGGCGAGCAATGGCCAATAAAATCCATACCTCCCAAGTGTCCCTGATTTTGAGCCCATGTCCCCCTGTCCCTCGTTGTTCTCATTTGTCCCTCTTTGAGGTTTAACCTTCAGATCTGCATCAATAAATGATTCATTTGCCTATGTAAAGTGTTTATATTGGTTGTAACTGTTACACTCTATCTCCTATCCATCAATCAATGAGGGGCGTGGCTTAATTTAACAATTCCCTCCCTGAAAAGTTGGTAGGTATGATAAAAGCTATTTAAAGAAAACATCTTGGTACAGTAAGAAGAAGCCCTACAGACAACACCTATGTCTGAGAAGATTGATGGGTTCGAAAGTATCGCAACCTCTACAGAACCACCAGCCATGACCCGCTGTAAGTGGTCATCTTCTACAAAAGATGATTTATTACCCCGTTCATTGGCTGCCATTTCTGCTCAGTCATATGTACTAAACAGCATGTGCTGGAAAGAAACCCCTTCTTCAGTTCTCTATGTTAGGCCCCTTACCAGTTATCAGTTTTGAAGACAATTTAAAGTGTGGGCAAAAGGTTTAAGAAAAGTCTTCTGGTTAGGGTTAGGGTTAAGGTGGGTTAGAGTTAGGGTTAAAGGCTTAGAGTTAGGGTTAAATGGTTAGAATTAGGGGTTAGGGTTAGAGGATTAGGGGTTGGGGTTAGAATAGCATTAGATTAGGGTTACAGACCAAAACTCAGTTTTTTTTTCAGGAAGGTCTGGGGAAAAGAAATTGACCAGTCCTGGAATCTTTTAGATTCTAAAGGTTGTGTAAGGAACTACTGTGTCAGTCTTTAATGTGATGGCTGGGTGACCTCCACAAGTTTTGAAAGTCAATGTCTAATTTTGGCTAAAAAGTAAAACATACTTACCCCTTCTCCCCTACAGCTGCCCCTGGCTCTGATGCTAAACTATGATCCACCCCACACAGGTTCTGAAAAGCCTATAAACCTCTTAGCCCTGCCCCAAGGAGCCTCAGATAATGAATGGGTGCTATAGCACTGTAGGAACAGATCATGGTCAGTGGTGGATTTGCAATAAGTAATGGTACTAAAGCTTTAGAATTGTAGAGGAAAATAGTTAAAATACGTTATATAGTATTGTAGGGGCAGAACATGGGCTGGGAGGTCTTACAGTGTTTAGCTATGGGAAGAGGGTCTGGGGGCATCTCAGGAGATAGGAAACAGATTAATTGTGTTAGAAAAAGCAGTGTAGAGGCTTCCGGGTTAGGTGGGCTGCATGCTGGAGGCTACACCCAGCCGGGGAGGCTGATTCATCATTAGCGGCAGGTAGCGACAGATGAGCGTCTGTAGCTGCATTTTCAGAGTGCCCGCTAGTAGTCGCTGTGCTTGGCCGTTGTTCGGTAGTTGATAGCGACTCAGTCGGTTTGCCGTAATGTTGAATATTAGGTGAGGAGTCGCTATTTGACAGGTTCCGCGCTGTATGGGAGCGCATGATAGTGACTGGCCCTAGCGACCGGCTCCCACCATATTCATTAAAAAATCAGCCTCTAAAAATTCTCGCGCTGTAAAATGCATGTTTAAATCCCAGAGCTCTGGCGGCGTCGTGTATAAAGTAGTTTTTTAACCCCCAAACCACCATTTAGGTAAAAAAAAAATTAGGATTTTTTTTAAAATAATATTGTAACCTGAACACTTTCATATCGGACCTGTAATATCAATTCTGCACAAATTTTATTTTTTTTTATATTTCCCCAAAAAATTCATTTTCAATGCCAGAAGTGGTAGCAGTTTTTTTTTGTGTAATAAAAAATTATTTAAAAAATTAATTAGTCATAAAAAAAAAATCTTCCATTGAAATGCATTGGAGAGCTCCAGGTAGAGAGGTCATACCTGGCGCTGTTCAAGGTTGAAAGCTGGCGCTGTGGGCTGAGGCTGCGATAATGATGAATGAGTCGCTATATGGCGCTATCTCAGTCGCTAAGCAGGATCGGCCTGATAAATGTGTGGCGGTGCCTGTCATTACCTGCCAATCATCAGTCGCTACCTGTCGCTATTCCTTCATGAATAAGGCCCTAAGTGGCCCTGAAGCAGTGCGGTCCACCGGGATTTCTCCCTATGCTCCTTATGGCCAGTCCTCCCTGTGACAGATGCACAAGTTGATCAGACCTTTAATTGGCAATCTGATCAGATCTTCCAATCTTACCACGCGTCCCATCACAATGTTAGAAGTGTGAACAGCTGCCACCAGGTGTGTATTAGTGAACCCAAGATATAATCTGACACTGACTGCCACTTCTAGACAGGTATTAGACAGAGCAATGACCAAGCAGTAGATTTTAACACCTGGGAATTTTTCTCTCCCAGATATTGTTCATCTCAGGTGGGGTATCCCGATTTGGGATCAAATCAATTAAATCAGATATACCATATTTGCAACTCCTCAAGCTTGGTGCCTAGGAGTCATTCTGGACTCTGTGTAAAACACCCCAGTAGCCCACTCACCTTGTCCCGAAGCCCTTGCTGTGTCTCTGCGCCGGGGCCCTATCCTGGCTCACCTCTAGCCGTGCGCACAGCAGTGCCCGGCCTTTCTGAATAGGTGGCGCATGCATGCGACAGCTAGGAGATGAGCGGCCGGGGATGCGGCCAGTGGTGCACTTGGCTCCCTTTGGCGCCGCTTGGCTGTGTAGCCGTCCAGGTGGCTTAGCCATCAGCGTCGCCGAAGGGAGCCGAGCGAAAGCGAGCATGCTGATTTTTGAGCTGGCAGCCTGTTCTCACCCCAGAGTCTGCACCGTGGGAGCAACAGGAAGGTCAGTGGACGGTGCAACCTGGTCGATACACACAGCTGGATGCCCCCACTGAGAGGAACAACACTCCGAAAAGGGAAATCTGGAGTGTTGTTTAAACTTCATATTCACTCCTCAGCCACCTCCTGCAACTTAAAAACATTTCATGCATCCGTCCCATCCTCTCTCCTGATACCACAAAAATGCTAGTGCGCGCCCTGGTCATATCCCGACTGAACTACTGCAACATCCTTCTTTGTAGTTTTCCAGATAACAGACTGGCACCACTACAAACTATTCTGAACTCTGTTGCTCGCTTCATCCATCTCTCCACTCGCTTCATCCATCTCTCTTCTCGCTTCATCCATCTCTCCTCTCGCTTCATCCATCTCTCCTCTCGCTTCATCCATCTCTCTTCTCGCTTCATCCATCTCTCCTCTCGCTTCATCCATCTCTCTTCTCGCTTCATCCATCTATCTTCTCGCTTCATCCATCTATCTTCTCGCTTCATCCATCTCTCCTCTTGCTTCATCCATCTCTCTTCTTGCTTCATCCATCTCTCTTCTCGCTTCATCCATCTATCTTCTCGCTTCATCCATCTCTCCTCTTGCTTCATCCATCTCTCTTCTCGCTTCATCCATCTCTCCTCTCGCTTCATCCATCTCTCCTCTCGCTTCATCCATCTCTCCTCTCGCTTCATCCATCTCTCTTCTTGCTTCATCCATCTATCTTCTCGCTTCATCCATCTCTCCTCTTGCTTCATCCATCTCTCTTCTCGCTTCATCCATCTCTCCTCTCGCTTCATCCATCTCTCCTCTCGCTTCATCCATCTCTCCTCTCGCTTCATCCATCTCTCCTCTCGCTTCATCCATCTCTCCTCTCGCTTCATCCATCTCTCTTCTCGCTTCATCCATCTCTCCTCTCGCTTCATCATCTCTCTTCTCGCTTCATCCATCTATCTTCTCGCTTCATCCATCTCTCCTCTTGCTTCATCCATCTCTCCTCTCGCTTCATCCATCTCTCCTCTCGCTTCATCCATCTCTCTACTCGCTTCATCCATCTCTCTACTCGCTTCATCCATCTCTCTACTCGCTTCATCCATCTCTCTTCTCGCTTCATCCATCTCTCCTCTTGCTTCATCCATCTCTCCTATCGCTCATCCAGCTCTGCTCGCCTCTTGTCAATCCCTCCACTGGCTACCAGTCCCACAATGAATCCTGTTTTAAACTCTAACTTTTACCTACAAACCTCTCTCCAGACAGGTCCCTCCATAGATTTCATCTCCAATCCAACAAGACACAGCCTCCGCTCTGCCTCCGACCTTCTCCTGTCCTCCACCCTGGTCCCCTCTTCTCACACTTGCCTCCAGGACTATCCACATACCACTCCAATTTTCTGGATTGTCCTCCTCCGCTCAGTCCGCCATTCACGAACATTTCAAGCTTTCAAAAGTGCCCTCAAACCCCAACTTTTCAGACAAGCATACAACCTGGCTTAAGCAATTCTCTAAAGGGCACATGCCATAAAACTAAAAATTGACTGTTTGTGATCCTTTTCCTTTGTCTGCACCCGTTATTCTTTAGACCGCACATGTTAAACTCTGGCCCGCTGTGAGTGAGAGGGCTGGGGAGGTCACGGGCGTTACCTTTAAACCAGCCAGGGGTGTCGCTAGGGTTGTCACCAAACTGGTAATTAGTGTGTGTGTGTGTGTGTGTGTGTGTGTGTGTGTGTGTGTGTGTATATATATATATATATATACACTCATATAAGGACCTTGACTGACCCCTCTGCTCTGTATAACTCTCCCCCCTCCTGCTTGCCATAACCCCCCCCCCCCCCCCCGCATGCACACAGGGTCGACTTTCTCCCCTCATAAAACTGCACAGCATAAACAAAGTGTTTTCAGGATCAACCAGCCATAGAAAGCAGAGACAAGGTCCATATCCTGCCCCCCTTCCATGGAATGTCCTCCATCCTCCTCCCTGTGGAATCCCAGGACAGATGGGGGATGTCATATGGACCAACTTCCAACTCCAAGATGGAGAATCCCAGATGTACCAATCAGACAGTGGGTGACACCAATTGCTCTGCCCATAGGAGGGGTCAGAAACTGACCCCTGGTTAGAGGGAATAAGGTGAGCTGCAGAATGGGGACAGAGACACTCTAATTTTACCTTCAAGAGTGACACATGCTGCCTGTTAACATCGAAGCAGGACATCAGGAGATCATTGAGAGACGTGTGAAGACTGAGGGATTGAATTGGTTTAATCGAACCGCAGCCCAGACAGACTCTTAAGCATATTTTTCCCCTTTTTTATTTGTAATTGCTATCTAAATTATTTGTACCGTGTTTTATAGTTAATTCTGTTTTTATCACCTTGCACCATTTTTCTTGTTGTTTTTGAGGTTTTCTGTTCGTTTAAATAAATTCTAAAAATACAGCAGAGGGTCACTAATGCTCAGAATTAAGGATATAAAAAGCTCACGCTATTTCTGAAGAGCCTGGCTACCTTACTTGCCTAGGATGCTCGATCGCCCCCTGCCTGGAAGTGGATCTGATTGTGTTGTGTGTGGCTTATATAGGATTGAACCCTGTTTGGGTTCTAGTGGCAGTGATTTATAGCCACGCGTGTTGCCAATTGAACAATTGCAGTGACACACGTGGGGTACGATTGGCCGGTTTGATCAGATGAATTATCAATAGGTCTTATCAACCCGTGCAAACGTCACAAGGGGGACACGTGCCCCAGGTACAGAAGGTCAGGGGGACACCAAAGGTTGGCCTGAGCACAGGTGGGGGGCACCATTTCAAATCTTTGCCCCAGGTGCCAGAAAGCCTAGCTACGCCTCTGCCACTTAGTCCCCAAGCCTGTACATACATCATTCTATTGCATATTACGATACTATATGTCCAGACACTGTACCCACAGCCTGTACATACATCATTCTATTGCATATTACAATACTATATGTCCAGACACTGTACCAGCAGCCCGTGTATACATCATTCTATTGCATATTACAATCTTATATGTCCAGACACTGTACCAGCAGTCTATACATACATGATTCTATTGCATATTATCATACTAAATGTCCAGACACTGTACCAGCAGCCCGTACATACATAATTCTATTGCATATTACGATACTATATGTCCAGACACTGTACCAGCAGCCCGTACATACATCATTCTATTGCATATTACGATACTATATGTCCAGACACTGTACCAGCAGCCCGTACATACCTCATTCTATTGCATATTACGATACTATATGTCCAGGTACTGTACCTGCAGCCTGTACATACATCATTCTATTGCATATTACGATACTATATGTCCAGACACTGTACCAGCAGCCCGTACATACATCATTCTATTGCATATTACAATATTTTATGTCCAGACACAGTACCAGCAGCCCGTACATAGATCATTATATTGCATATTATGATACTATATGTCCAGACACTGTAGCAGCAGCCCGTACATACATCATTCTATTGCATATTACGATACTATATGTCCAGACACTGTACCAGCAGCCCGTACATACATAATTTTATTGCATATTATGACACTATATGTCCAGGCACTGTACCCGCAGCCTGTACATACATCATTCTATTGATAATATTAATTAATAATTAATAATATTGCAATGCTATATGTCCAGACACAGTACCAGCAGCCCGTATATACATCATTCTATTGCATATTACGACACTATATGTCCAGACACTGTAACAGCAGCCCGTACATATATCATTCTATTGCATATTACAATACTATATGTCCAGGCACTGTACCAGCAGCCCGTACATACATCATCCTATTGCATATTACAATACCATATGTCCAGACACTGTACCAGCAGCCCGTATATACATCATTCTATTGCATATCACAATACTATATGTCCAGACACTGTACCAGCAGCCCGTACATACATCATTCTATTGCATATTACAATACTATCCCCTCGATTCAAAGAGCAAAAGTTAATTGATTTCGTATCGAGAATCGTAAGTTTGGGTGGGTGTTAGTCATTTTTTCCTGTTTTTTTGGCCATTTCCGACTCGCACGAGCCTACGTACGAATGCGTATATGCTCTTACGATCAGCGGAAGTTCGTTCCTAAATTTTAGGATCAAAACGTAAAACTTAGGATCAAATCCTAAAACTTACGATCAAAACGTAAAACTTAGGTTAATTGGATGTGTTTAGGTGTGATTCAGAGAAACCTCTAAACGCGTTTTAAAAGAAAGCCACAGCCGACACCTTTTAGCAGCCGGATTGCTGTTCGTGAACAGGTTTTTTGGCTAAGTGGAGGAGTCTGCGCATCTTGTGTTCCAATGAACTGCATGTATCAGCATGGCCGAGGCCATAAATTGTATTGCAATGCATACCTGATTCATGTATGCCTTATAAAAGCATTTTAATGTGGACCTTAATTAGTCCTTTGCATGTAAACCTTTATTTTGCAATATATTTGCGTTAATTAAAGAAACTTATGTCCTTTGTTATTTATTTTAAAATTGAGGTACTAGAATAATATTTTTAGATTGCATTTATTGGTGTAGTTGTTTACCTTTGCTTTGTTTAATTATTTAAGCACATCTTTGGTCAGATGCATCACACTTACTGAGGAGAGGAGAGCGGGATAAAGTGCAGGATGTGGGTTACTGCTGTATTTTGCACAGACACAGCAGAGCTGGGGGCATGGAAAGGTCAGAAATCAAAGAATCCAGAGCAACACAGTCACAAGGCCCTTTCTGTTTGCAGGCTGCCCGATAATACCTGAGCCGCCATCTTGGCTGTTTCTAGGCTCATAACATGCAGAAGTTGCTGGGTGTTTTTTAAGATTTGTGAGCAATCTGTATGTAGAGGGTGTGGGTAACCACACTAAAAATTTAAAGTTGTACCATTTGAAGCATAAATATTAAAATTAAATCCACAAGTAAAAAATGCAAGTTAACTAAAAATTAAACAAAGTAAGATTTACTTATGCAAATGCATTCATTAATGGTTGGTTACTACAAAATGAATGAAATAAAGAAAAATAAAAGACCAAATATTTAGAATGCACTTTAATGAGGTAAGTTTGTAGTGCGGAGCCGCAAGATCAGAAGGATTTACGTCCAGACAAAAAAGGAAAAAGGGCAAAACCAATGTTGCAACCTGAGAAATGAAACGGAAAATTCAGGATGGAAACTGACATAGGTCTGATTCCCGAACTGCCATACGAACGGACGTATATTTTAGGATAGAAACGTATTTGCTTATTGAATCACTCGCAAGTTCATACGAACGCACGAGCGTTCGGGAAAAATAGGATGATCGTGACCCAAATCCAAGCTGTTACATGTTTCTTTGAATCAACCCATATATGTCCAGACACTGTACCAGCAGCCGGTACATACATCATTCTATTGCATATTACAATACTTTATGTCCAAACACTGTACCAGCAGCCCGTACATACATCATTCTATTGCATATTTCAATCTTATATGTCCTGACACTGTACCAGCAGCCCATACATACATCATATTATTGAATATTACAATACTATATGTCCAGACACTGTACCAGCAGCCCGTACATACATCATTCTATTGCATATTACAATACTATATGTCCAGACACTGTACCAGCAGCCCGTACATACATCATTCTATTGCATATTACAATGCTATAAAAAAATGACAATTAATTTATGAGACGTCTGAATTGCATTGCGTAATTTTATGCTCATTTTTCAATTTCAACGCTTTATGGGTTTCTGCCATCTCAGCTCCTTTTATAAAGCAGAAAATCAGATTAGACGGCTCCAGATCTTTTCAATTACTCTGAAGAATCCCGGTCTCGGCAGTGGTATTGTCTGCCGATCGTTTGTAGGACTCTTTAATCAGGATATTTTGTCCTCTTCATGCGGCGCGGGCCGGCGACGTGAAGTGATTGGAATGATTTCCTCTCTTTTGCACGGTGCTCCCTGTAGTGCGATATTTTATGCATTGATTTCAATCCCTCATTTCACTAACCTGCAGACCTTCTGAACTGCCTATATTGTGGTTTAAAGTGGACCAAAACCCAGCGCGATCGGCGCAATCTATAAGGTTCCCAGGCCAATCAATTCCCTCCACTTGGGGCATCCAAAATCGATATGCCCCGCTGTGTGAAAACCTCCAGGTCGCCAAGTTCACTTGGTTCGAACCACGGGGGCTGCATCCACACTATCCCTCTAGCAGGGTTTGTGCCCGCGCCAGGAATTTCCCTGTTAGAGGGAAGCGGGGGATGCGGCCGCCAGCACGCTCGGAATTACTGGCCTTAGACGAAGGCTTAGACGATGTGACGCCAGCGGCTCTGAGTTCTCTGATTGGACGAGCAGCTGCGCATGCGCTGCAGGGACACTTGGGAGGCATGGATATGGATGTTAGGAGCAGCCCAGCTGTACCCAAAGTAATGTGCACCACTGGGAATTCTCCTGGGTCTCTCTGTGGCCAGTCTCCCCCAGCTGTAACCCAATTAAGAAGTGGCAATGCTGTGAAAAAAACACATGCACAGCCCTCGGTTTTGCAGGCTGTTTGACTGAAGGTATCTGCTTTTCAGCTTTTATGAAGCCAAAAACCATTAAAGTGGACAAAAATAAACAGGATTTTGACTATCCTGGGTTTTGGTCTTTGCCCCCCGGGCACCCTCCCTCGATCGGGGATGCCCCCCTGTGGGACACCCTCCAGGTCGTCCAATCTCACCCTTCGGCCACATCCCTCACCACCCTTTAACAGGAAGCCTGTCCGCGCCACTGGTCACAAATGTTTTTTAAGGGTTTGTGAATTCATTAAATGATGCTGAAGATCTGGATTAATAATAGATTAAACCCTTTTATAGCTTCTAGCCAAGAGAGTGTATAGTGGTTGTAGTACCCATAATTAGACTCAAGATAGCAGCAGTGATGGCAACAGGCCATAGACTTGAATGGAGACTGTTCTTTTACAGTGGAAAGAGTTAATAACCAGGACAGGATGCTTGGTAGAGACAAAGTAACAACCAGGATAGTGGCATGTTGGTGAACATGTGACGGAAGGTTCTATAAGAAAGCTAGAGGTTATATAAGGGAGAAAGACCCTGTACTAGTGTTCTATACCATTTGAATTGTTGAGTAGCAGATGTGAGACAAGTCAGAGAGTGTGAGATAGAGCTCCAGACAGTGGTGGCCACTGGGGGAAACTCAGTGAAGAAAGTCCTTGGAATCCTTTTCTGGGAGGCTGATCTATGCCTTTGGATGCGACTGGATGGATTAGAACTGGAAGGATGTATGGATATGTGCTTGATGTCAACTGTTGGAAGTTAATAAAGAGGAACTCCGCTTTCATCTCCTGGATTATCTATCATCTTTGTGAGTCACACAGTGCGTACCTACCTTGTGGTAGAGGCCTAGCTCCCCACCCACACAGACAGACTTGGAGCACCTCGGGCCCAGAAGAACCTGCTCCCTGCCGTCCTCACCACATACCAGGTGCGTGAGGGTTACATATATTTGAGCACCATGGAGCAAGCTATTTTATCACCGACCCATACAACATGCTGCACATTTTCTTGTAATAACCATTCCTGTAATTTATGAACAAATTGTTAAATATTTCAGCTGGATTTAGAAAAATGAGAAGGCTTTGCAGATAATTGCTGGTTCTGAAAAGCTTAAATGGTTTCTTATGGCTTGAAGATTTCCCCTCTAATTAAGAACAACATTTTTTATTCATTCGGAAATAATTGACTCAATTATGGAGAATAGAAAGAAAAAATTCTGATTGACTGACACGAAGTTACGTAACCCTGGGAAAAGGTCCGAACGAAGAAAAGAAGAGCGGAGCTCAAGAGTTCTGACCTCGGCCGGACAGCTTTTGTTCCCAGGAGTTCTTGTTGAGAGGTAGAAGCTGCCTGAAGAGAAAAAATAGATTTATTGTTGACTTTTGCTAACATTTAACTTGCCTAATAAAAAGAAACACACTGAAATGTCAGATGTAGCCACAGGTTTTTAACATTTTAGTGATACATAGCAAAATAACAGGCCTGCTCTTTAGATGGTTTGGGGACAATGACCAAGGGAATGACTGTTTTTCTTGTAGATAGAATGGACGGCTTATGTTTGATCTGCTCTTATAGACTTGGTTGGTTCCAGGTTGAAATAACAGACATGATTTATGTAAGGTTTGAAGATACAAACCTATAAATGAAGCCTTTAGATAAAACAGACACGGTTGGTGTGTCAATGGAGAACAAAGGTTATTTTTGTGAATAGTCAATGGTGACCCTAATGGGGCCTGCTCTTTAGATGGTTTGGGAACAATGACCAACAAAATGACAACTGTAGATAGAATGGACAGTTTATGTTTGAATGTTCTCTAAAGCGCTGATCTGCTCTTACAGTCTTGGTTGGTTCCTGGTTGAAATAACAGATATGATTTATGTAAGGTTTGAAGATACGAACCTATAAATGAAGTCTGTAGATAAAACAGACATGGTAGGTGTGCCAATGGAGAACAAAGGATATTTTTGTGAATAGTCACGAGTAGTGTTGGGTGAACCCCAAAGTTTTGTGTTCACCAAGTTTGAATGAACTTTGAATGAAAGTTCGGTTCGGTGACCCTAACCTGGTCCCCATTGAAATCAATGGGGACCCGAATGGGGCCTGCTCTTTAGATGGTTTGGGGACAATGACCAACAAAATGACAACTGTAGATAGAATGGAAGACTTATGTTTGAATGTTCTCTAAATCACTGACCTGGTCTTACAGACTTGGTTAATTCCTGGTTGAAATAACAGACATGATTTATGTAAGGTTTGAAGATATGAACCTATAAATGATGTCTGTAGATAAAACAGACATGATTGGTTTATCAATGGAGAACAAAGGTTATTTATGTGTAACAGTCACAAGTAGTGTTAGGCGAACCACCAAGGTTTGGGTTCAGCAAGTTTGGCCAAACTTTGACTAAAAGTTTGATTCGGGGACCCCAACCTGGTCCCCATTGAATTCAATGGGTTACCAAATGGGGCCTGCTCTTTAGATGTTCGAAAAGTTGTGTTCGAGGACCCGAACCTGGTCCCCATTGAAATCAATGATGGACCAGTGTGGGGTCTGCTCTTTAGATGGTTTGGGGACAATGACCAACAAATTGACAACTGTAAATAGAATGGACGGCTTATGTTTGATCTGCTCTTACAGACTTGGTTGGTTCCTGGTTGAAATAACAGACATGATTTATGTAAAGTTTGAAGATACTGACCTATAAATGAAGTCTGTAGATAAAAGAGATGTGATTGGTGTGTCAATGGAGAACAAAGGTTATTTAAGTGAACAGTCACAAGTAGTGTTAGGCAAACCCCCAAGGTTTGGGTTCAGCAAGTTTGGCCGAACTTTGACTAAAAGTTCGATTCAGGGGCCTACTCTTTAGATGGTTTGGAATCAATGACCAACAAAAGGACAACTGTAGATAGAATGGATGGCTTATGTTTGATCTGCTCTTACAGACTTGGATGGTTCCAGGTTGAAATAGAAGACGTGATTTATGTAAGGTTTGAAGATAAGAACCTATAAATGAAGTCTGTAGATAAAACAGACATGGTTGATGTTTCAATGGAGAACAAAGGTTATTTATGTGAATAGTCACAAGTAGTGTTGGACGAACCCCAAAGGTTTGGGTTCAGCAAGTTTGGCCAAATTTAAATAAAAGTTTAGTTCGGGGACCCGAACCTGGTCCCCACTGAAATCAATGGGGACCCAAATGGGGCCTGCTCTTTAGATGGTTTGGGGACAATGGCCAACAAAAGGACAACTGTACATGGAATGGACGACTTAAGTCTGATCTGCTCTTACATACTTGGTTGGTTCCTGGTTGAGATAACAGACATGATTTATGTAAGGTTTGAAGATATGAACCTATAAATGAAGTCTGTAGATAAAACAGACACTGTTGGTGTGTCAGTGGAGAACAAAGGTTATTTATGTGAATAGTCACAAGTAGTGTTGGGCGAACCCCCAAGGTTTGGGTTCAGCAAGTTTGGATGAACTTTGAATAAAAGTTCGGTTCAGGGACCCTAACCTGGTCCCTATGGAAATCAATGGGGACCCAAATGGGGCCTGCTCTTTGGATGTTCGAAAAGTTCTCTACGGGGACCCGAACCTGGTCCCCATTGAAATCAATGGGGCCTGCTCTTTAGATGGTTTGGGGACAATGACCAACAAAAGGACAACTGTAGATAGAATGAACGGCTTATGTTTGATCTGCTCTTACAGACTTAGTTGGTTCCTGGTTGAAATAACAGACATGATTTATGTAAGGTTTGAAGATAAGAACCTATAAATGAAGTCTGTAGATAAAACAGACATGATTAGTGTGTCAATGCAAACAAAGGTTATTTATGTGAATAGTTACAAGTAGTGTTGGGCAAACCAACAAGGTTTTGGTTCAGCAAGCTTAGCCCCCATTGAAATCAATGAGTACCCAAACTTTGGGGGGCGATTATGCCTCTGGGTGCCCCTCCATCAAGGTGGGTGAAGAGTGCGGGGGCCTCCAGAGGCAGAATCGCCTCCCAAAGTTTGAGTTCCTATTAATTTCAATGGGGACCAGGTCCCCAAACCGAACTGTTATTCAAAGATCGGCCAAACTTGCTGAACCTAAATGTTGGCGGTTCGCCCAACACTACTTGTGACTATTCACATAAATAACCTTGTGGTGGAGGGGAGGGAGCAGCTGTAACTTACCTGAGCTCCGTGTTTCGATCCCTGGTCGGTATTCCCACTGTCAAATGAGCTATGGCTGAGGCCAAAAAAGATGCCTGCTGTTCCCATGTGTGAGGACACTACTGGTGCCAGCACTTCTAGTGCCAGTTGCCAGTGTTCGCAGTTATGGGAGTGGTGGTCATCATTCTGAAGCCCTGCCCATAGTCTGTTTGACAGCCTTAATGCCGACCTATGACCAGTGATAGCGGGGCTCAGGTAAGTCCGTGTTCAGGTTTGGGAAGCCAAACTCGCAAACTTTGGTAGGAAACCGAACTTTGCGGTTTGGTTTGGTCCAACACTATTTTTGTGAAATCCTATATTTTGTGTTGCCAGAGCAATCTGGTCCAAAAGACCTCTATAACAGTAGTGACTGCCAGCAGTGACCATATAAATGGTCAATTTCCAAAAATAGCAACTGTCCTGCGATGTGTCGGCAACACTGATAAGTGCAAACACACTATAAAATTTGTTTCCCCACACTCCAAGCAGTTTCTCAGTATTAAGCTGTTAGATTTAAAGGTGTTGGCTACAACTATAACAATCAAATAACATGAAAGCACTCACTGCCGCGGTCCAGGTTATGTAAATCAGGCCGTTCGAAGTCTACCAGTGCCTTTAATACAACCTCCTCAGGTGTTGCTGTGCTGGCTGCTCTACTTCCCATTTTGAGATAATTCTGGGTAGCCTTGGATCTCCCCATTTCCCCTCATGCCCTTAGACCATATAGTAGGACCATAAGTAGGACCATAAGACAGAAAAAAGATACAGGAAGCAGAGTTGACAATCCAGGGTCAATAGGGTGACAATCAGGTGTGAGTGGGGCGATCTGCTTTACTTGTAGAACAGGCATCTAATATAGTCTGACTTATCATGGTGCCATCAAAGGAGGGTTCTGAGGACATCAGAAGAAGAATTGTGGATGCTCATGGGGCTGGAAAAGGTTACAAAATCCTTTCCAGCGTGTTTGATTTGGTTCTTTATCTACTTGTGTGACAATCGAATCTAGTTTTTGGATAAATATATGCAGAAATATAGGGCCTTATTTAAGAAGTGCACCATTTAGTATCATTTTGCTGGCCTAGTGCCAGATTTGAGCACCGACATCTCTTTTTTTGACTGCTGTTATCTGTACAGAATGGCGCTGCAAGTCACAGTGCCCGAGGTCAACTACTTAGCTTTGATTGTTGCACTAGTTATTGGCCGGCCTGTGTCAGCGCCTGTTAGAAGCGAATGCTGGTCATAACAGCGCCAGTCAGTGGCGGACTGGGGCCAAAAAACAGCCCTGAATTTTACCAGCCCCTGGCCAGCCTGAGACATCCTTGTTGATGCCCCCCCAAACATGATGTCCGGGCTATAGCATTTGGGGCTGGGGTCCCTTGGTTTGTGGGTACAGGGGGCTGAGAGGGAGACTAAGGGATTGAATGTAGGTGTTAAAAGTAACAGCCCAACTGGCTCCAAAGCAGTGCGGTCAACCATGCATTGTCTCGGTTCTCCCTATCGCCAATCCGCCCCTGGTGCCAGTGAGCACCACTTTGTAGTTCTATACTGCACAGGGTATTTAATAATTTTTGACATGCTGAAAATATTGGTGCTGTATTTTACCCGCCCTGGTTGCCGTTTCATCCCCCCAAAGTTTGATTCCAGCAAGTTCGGTCAAACTTTGAATGAATGTTCGTGTTCGGAGACCCTTTCCTCTTTGCAGCAGCGTTGGCGGTGGTGGAGCGGCAGCAGTGTCTGAATTTGGTCCTAGTCAGGGCTACAGAAAGATGGCCACCGGCTCCCATGAGTGAGGACACTTGTAGTACTGGGCCCGGCTGGAGCCAAATTCAAACGGTGCTGTTGCTCCGCCACCGCTGAGGATTGCAGGCTAAGGCGAATGCACCCTTTAACTCAAACACAGACTTTAGGTTGAAGTCCGTGTTCGGGAACCCGAACTCCCAAAATTCTGTATGAACCCAAACTTTGCGGTTCGGGTTTGCTCATCTCTAATCATTATAATTACAGGATATCACTTCTGGGGACAAACTCTACAGAGCGTGTTGTCCAAATTACACATTGGTAAGCAAAAGAAGAAAAAGGATTTTACAAGAAAAAAATAAAATTACATTTGGTGACATTTAGGTCCTGCATTTACATTATTGACAAGTCACAATGCAAGTTCTGTACCCAAAAAAGTGCGTAATATTATTTATATGTATAAAACACTTCAATATAGTTCTGCCCATTGTGATCTATGGGAACTTAACTTACAGTGTCACTATAAACCAGCACAGCCTAAAGAAGTGCTATATGGCGCTAGTGCAGAAGAGTAGCTAGGCTTTCTGGCACCCGGGGCAAACATTCGAAATGGTGCCCCCACCTGTTCTCAAGACCCCCTTTGGCACCCCGTGACCTGCTGCACCTGGGGGAAGTGCCCCCTGCTCCCACCCTTGCGCTAGTGATATGACGCAGGCTGGTGGCCGCATAGGTGCTGCCTGTTTTTTTGTTTGTTTATTCGCACACTGAGTGCCGTTGAGGCACAAATATTGGTGCTGAGTGGTATTAAGAGCCTCTGACGCTTGATAAATCAGGTTTATAAATTTGGAAGGGTTCACAAACTTATAATTGCCCTTTCCAGGGCCGGTGCCAGCACAGGGCAAACCTGGGCAATTGCCAGGGCCCCTGGCATTTTCAGGGGCCCACTCAAGCTCACATTTGGCCATGGTATTATTTTACAGTGGACACGAACCACTGAATGAAGGCTGTTGTGAGCAGAGCTGCACATGGCTGGCCTCAGCACCATGAGATGATCAGTAACATTGGAGAAGGTGGCATGAAATGGAAGGCAATTGATGGAAGCTCAGAAGGTGGTGAGAACCAGATGACAGCTGACAGCAATGATGGAGCCTTTAGTGGCAGCGGAGCAAGCAGTAAGGGCCAAAGGGTGCTTGGTGACAGTAAGGAATGCAACTAGGACTAGAGGACCATTGGTGGCTATAGGAAAGGCAATAAGGACTGGAGGATGATTGGTGGCTATAGGGAAGGCAATAAGGACTGGTGGGTGATTGGTGGCTATAGGGAAGGCAATAAGGACTGGAGGGCGATTGGTGGCTATAGGGAAGGCAATAAGGACTGGAGGGTGATTGGTGGCTATAGGGAAGGCAATAAGGACTGGAGGATGATTGGTGGCTATAGGGAAGGCAATAAGGACTGGAGGGCGATTGGTGGCTATAGGGAAGGCAATAAGGACTGGAGGGTGATTGGTGGCTATAGGGAAGGCAATAAGGACAGGCAGGAGATCAGTGGCTATAGGGAAGGCAATAAGGACTGGAGGGTGATTGGTGGCTATAGGGAAGGCAATATGGACAGGCAGGAAATCAGAGGCTATAGGGAAGGCAATAAGGACTGGAGGGTGATTGGTGGCTATAGGGAAGGCAATAAGGACAAGCAGGAGATCAGTGGCTATAGGGAAGGCAATAAGGACTGGAGGGTGATTGGTGGCTATAGGGAAGGCAATAAGGACTGGTAGGCGATTAGTGGCTATAGGGAAGGCAATAAGGACTGGAGGATGATTGGTGGCTATAGGGAAGGCAACAAGGACTGGAGGGCGATTGGTGGCTATAGGAAAGGCAATAAGGACTGGAGGATGATTGGTGGATATAGGGAAGGCAATAAGGACTGGAGGGTGATTGGTGGCTATTGGGAAGGCAATAAGGACTGGAGGGTGATTGGTGGCTATAGGGAAGGCAATAAGGACAGGCAGGAGATCAGTGGCTATAGGGAAGGCAATAAGGACTGGAGGGTGATCAGCAGCAGAATATGACCCATTTGTGGCAGTGGAGCTGAAGGGTGACATCATGTGACTCACTACTTTGGGGCCCACTAACACTCTCTTGCCCACGGGCCCTCACAAAACTGGAGCCGGCCCTGGCCTTTTCCTCTCCCCGTCTGTCTTTTATGTGCTCCCGAGCTCACAACAAATTTCACCAACAGCAATAAAAAAAGAAGAGGGCATTTTTGGGGGGAGAGGGGCAATTGGCTGCTTTCCAGAATCCAGAACACAAAACTCAGCAATCCCATAGAATTTTCTGAAACATTTGGCTGAAAGTCATCTAAACCAAACAGGCAGATTTGAGTAACTCTAGAAAAGTCATTCTTTGTAGATCACGTGACAGCAATGTACTAATAATGTTTTACATTTGCAGGATTTTGAGCAACAACAAGATTTCTGTGGTGAAGAGAAGAGCTTTTTTCGGGCTGAGCTCCCTCGAGAAATTGTGAGTATAACTCTTCTTTGTAGCATCACTGGGAATAGGTAATAGTTGGCGAGGCTTTGGGCAGGAGCATATGGATTGCTACCTCCATGCCTGGCCCAGGTATGTTTCCTGGACAGTCTAAACCCCCCAACTGTCCTGTGAGACAATCCTGCTTTCAGGCCCTTGTCCCTGTGTCCCGTGCTGTTTTAAAGGGTCCTGTACCATCACCTTGCTGCCGCCGTGTACCGCGCTGTCACGTCGCAGTCGTCTGCTGTGTCCCACGCTGTGGGATGCCCCATACTGACTATAATGAGGGATGCTAATCAATGGATGCAATGAAGGATGCCCCTCGCTGGCTGTAATGAGGGGATGCCACTCACTGGCTGTAATGGAGGGATGCTGCTTGCTGGCTGTAATGGGGGATACTGCTTGCTGGCTGTAATGGGGGGATTCTGCACACTGCCTGTAATGGGGGATGCCCCTCACTGTCTGTAATGGAGGGATGCTGCTCACTGTTTGTAATGGATGGTTGCTGCTCACTGTCTATAGGCTCGATTCAGAGAGACACAAAAAAACTTTCAAAACGGTGCCGATGTCGTATTGTTTTCAAATGTTCCCGCTCTCGTATGAGCGTTCGAGCGATTCTATGCATGCATTGAAAACCTTGTGTAAAGTTTCCGTCCGTTCGTACGGCAGATTACGAATTACGCGGATGTCATTTTCCATCCAGACTTTTCCGTTTCATTTCCACATGTTACAACGTAGGCTTTCGTTTTTGCCCTTTTCCCATCGTATCCTCCAACGAATCCTTTACGTTTACCGATAGATTCTGTTTCCATTTTACCAAAAATAATCGTCCAGACGGAATCCTTACGATCTTGCGCCTGCGCACTACAAACTTAACTCATTAAAGTGCTCGCCTACATATTTGCCACCCTCACTTCTACTAAAATGTTTAGCTAAACCACTTAGCACTCCATCCTCCATCTTCCCTTTTGGACCCTTAAAGCTCACCCAAACCACTTATCACTATCCTCCATCTTCCCTTTTGGACCCTTAAAGCACACCCAAATCACTTCTCGGTCATGTGAATATTCATCTTTAAATATTTCTGTGCCCATTAGTTTTGTGTTAATGTAGTTTGTTAATGAAATGACAATGTAACTTTTTAAAATAATTACCAGCATCAAATATGCATTTTTTAAAAATGTGTTAAATTTCAACTTTAAACAACTATAAAAAATAAATACATAGCAATGTCAGGCCACTGAACATTATTCATCATCTGTGGTCCCCAATGAGTCGCGCAGCTCCTGCATCTCGCCCACCAACTGAAGGACCCTGACACTCAGTTGTGCCACTCTGGCACGTGTGGTCCCTGTAAATTAAAATTTGGGTATAACCTTGTTGGGGTCATTCTGCAGTGCCCCCCCCCCCCCCCCATATGGTCCAAACACCTAAATCTGGACTTCATAGGCCAGAGGGCCCTCGCCACCACGGGCCGGGTTTTGAATAGTGCCCGATTAGAGAACCCCTGGCCCGCATTCTGCAGGCAAAGAACGGGCATCAGGAGCAAGGGCGAGTGGCACATCTTGCGGTTCCTGCAACCAAATATAAAATAATTACACAAAGCAAAGGTAACCAACTAAAACACTAACTCCTACAACACATTAAGATTCAAGTTCAACAATCCAAATATAATTCACAAAGGACATAAGTCTAAAAAAATAGAGCAATTATATGGATGTGTGGAAAAATAAATGTTTACATGCTAAGGACTAATTTAGGTCAGCATTAAAATGCATCTATAAGGCATACATGAAATGTATTGATTCAGGTATGCATTGCTATACAATTTATGGCCTCGGCCATGCTGATACATGCAATGCCTTGGTGCTAAAGGCGCGCAGGCTCCTCCACATAGCCGCAAAACATGTTCAACAATAGCAATCCGAGTCCTCAGAGGTGTCGGAAGTGGTTTTACAAATAAACGGATTTATAGGGTGGTGAGCCGTCGGAAAACAGCTCTCTGAATCAGACGGAAACCATCCCAGCAACGGAAGTTTTCTGAAGGAACGGAAATTTTTCAATTTTGTTTGGAAATGTTCCGAATTGCTTCCGTTTATCGAAAGCGCATATACACATTCTCCCGAACGTTCGTGCGAGTGAAAAATATACGAAAAAAAGCCAAAAAATGACAAACACCCACCAAAACTTTCACAGACAGCTACGGAAGTCCGGACGAATGTGTCTCTGAATCGAGCCTTATAACTGAGGGATGCTGCTCATTGGCTGTAATAGAGGGATACCTCTCACTGTCTGTAATAGGGGGATTCTTCACGCTGGCTGTAATTAGGTGATTAGGAGAGGGATTTTAGCACCATTTGGTTCATGTTTTTTTCTTATTTTTGTCCTCTAAACTCTGGGTGTCTCTTATGCTCAGGTGCATCTTATGGAGTTGAAATACGGTATATGTATATTTATGATGTGACTAGAGATGAGCGAACTTTTGAAAAATTCGATTCGACTGATTCGCCAAATTTTCCGACAAAAATCGATTCGACCTGAATTTATTTGCGACGAATCGCTATTAAAAATGGCTATTTCTGAGCTTCCTAGAGCCTCAATAGGGTTGTAAACCATTCTGCCTTGCTGTAACACGCATAGGATGCGTGCTGGGTTACTGAAATAATACTGTAAATAATTAGGACATGCAGATCAGAGGCATCACTATTAGAATCGCAGAGCGGCACAATTACAGAGAGTTGAGGTGGCATCACTATGAGGGGCCCCTATATTGCCTGAAAAACACACCCTGGAGCTGGCAGCAGCAGGAGCCCAAATATTGGCTGAAACACATCCTGGAGTTGGCAGCAGGAGCCCAAAAATTGGCTGAATGACACCCTGGAGTTGCAAGCAGCAGCAGCAGCAGGAACCCAAACATAGCTTGAAAGAGACACTGGAGTTGGCAGCAGGAGCCCAAAAATTGGATGAATCACACCCTGGAGTTGGCAGCAGCAGCAGCAGGAGCCCAAACATTACTTTAAAGAGACACTGGAGTTGGCAGCAGGAGCCCAAAATTTGGATGAATCACACCCTGGAGTTGCAAGCAGCAGCAGCAGGAGCCCAAACATAGCTTGAAAGACACACTGGAGTTGGCTTCAGGCGCCCAAAAATTGGATGAATCACACCCTGGTGTTGCAAGCAGCAGCAGCAGGAGCCCAAACATTGGCTGAAAGAGACACTGGAGTTGGCAGCAGGAGCCCAAAAATTGGATGAATCACACCCTGGAGTGGCAAGCAGCAGCAGCAGCAGCCCAAACATTGCTTTAAAGAGACACTGGAGTTGGCAGCAGCAGGAGCCCAAAAATTGACTGACACACCCTGGAGTTCGCAGCAGCAGCAGCAGGAACCTAGAAATTGGCTGGAAGGCACCCTGAAGTTGGCAGCAGCAGGAGCACATACATTAGCTGGAAGGCACACCCTGGAGTTGGCAGCAGCATAAGCAGGAGCCCAAACATTGCTTGAAAGACACCCTGGAGTTGGCAGCAGCAGCAGGAGGCCAAAAATTGGCTGAGAGAGACATTGGAGTTGGCAGCAGGAGCCCAAAAATTGGATGAATCACACCCTGGAGTTGCAAGCAGCAGCAGCAGGAGCCCATACATTGGCTGAAAGAGACACTGGAGTTGGCAGCAGGAGCCCAAAAATTGGATGAATCACACCCTGGAGTTGCAAGCAGCAGGAGCCCAAACATTGCTTTAAAGAGACACTGGAGTTGGCAGCAGCAGGAGCCCAAAAATTTACTGACACACCCTGGAGTTGGCAGCAGCAGCAGCAGCAGGAACCTAGAAATTGGCTGGAAGGCACCCTGAAGTTGGCAGCAGCAGGAGCACATACATTAGCTGGAAGGCACACCCTGGAGTTGGCCGCAGCATAAGCAGGAGCCCAAACATTGCTTGAAAGACACCCTGGAGTTTGCAGCAGGAGGCCAAAAATTGGCTGAGAGAGACACTGGAGTTGGCAGCAGGAGCCCAAAAATTGGATGAATCACACCCTGGAGTTGCAAGCAGCAGCAGGAGCCCGAACATTACTTTAAAGAGACACTGGAGTTGGCTTCAGGAGCCCAAAAATTGGATGAATCACACCCTGGAGTTGCAAGCAGCAGCAGCAGCCCAAACATAGCTTGAAAGACACACTGGAGTTGGCTTCAGGAGCCCAAAAATTGGATGAATCACACCCTGGAGTTGCAAGCAGCAGCAGCAGGAGCCCAAACATTGGCTGAAAGAGACACTGGAGTTGGCAGCAGGAGCCCAAAAATTGGATGAATCACACCCTGGAGTTGCAAGCAGCAGCAGCAGGAGCCCAAACATTGCTTTAAAGAGTCACTGGAGTTGGCAGCAGGAGCTCAAAAATTGGATGAATCACACCCTGGAGTTGCAAGCAGCAGCAGGAGCCCAACATTGGCTGAAAGAGACACTGGAGTTGGCAGCAGGAGCCCAAAAATTGGATAAATCACACCCTGGAGTTGCAAGCAGCAGGAGCCCAAACATAGCTTGAAAGACATCCTGGAGTTGGCTTCAGGAGCCCAAAAATTGGATGAATCACACCCTGGAGTTGCAAGCAGCAGCAGCAGCAGGAGCCCAAACATTGGCTGAAAGAGACACTGGGGTTGGCAACAGGAGCCCAAAAATTGGATGAATCCCACCCTGGAGTTGCAAGCAGCAGGAGCCCAAACATAGCTTGAAAGACACACTGGAGTTGGCTTCAGGAGCCCAAAAATTGGATGAATCACACCCTGGAGTTGCAAGCAGCAGCAGCAGGAGGCCGAAAATTGGCTGAAAGGCACACCCTGAAGTTGGCATCAGCAGGAGGCCAAAAATTGGTTGGAAGGCACACCCTAAAGTTGGCATCAGCAGGAGCCCAAAAATTGGCCTACAGACATAAATATGTTTTGCACCATTTGGAAAGTGTAAAACGTGGCACCATGCTGAATCTAGTCGCATGCATCAGGCATTGGTGGGTGGAAATCCTGGATGATCCATCCCTGATTCATTTTGACAAAGGTGAGTCTCTCCACATTTTTAGTTGACAGACAAGTTCTCCTCGCCGTAACTATGGCCCCCGACGCACTAAACACCCGCTCAGATGGCACGCTACTTGCCGGGCAGGACAGCTTTTCCAGGGCAAACTCTGCTAGTTGCGGCCACAAATCAAGTTTGGCTGCCCAGAAGTCCAGCAGATCCTCAAGGTGTGTTGGCATGGTCATGTCAAGGTATGACATGACCTGCTGGTTGAGGTCCTGCTCCAGGTCTTCCTGCTGCTCATGAGTAGCCTCACTATGCGGGTGTAGAAAGCTACTCATTAGCAACTGAAGACTGAGGCTGCTGCTGATGGAGCTGCTGCTGCTCCTGCCCACCCCCACAGCAGCCATGGCAGTGGAAGGTGAGCGCAGAGGTCCCCTCGAGTCAGACCTGCGAGAGTATGGACCATGGCGCAGATAGGCATCGGCCAACTGACTACGTAGAATGTCTTTGTAGTAGTTCAGTTTGTCCTCCCTCTCGGTGGGTTTAAAAAATGCCCCCATTTTGTGCCGGAAGCGAGGGTCCAATAAGGTGGACAGCCAGAAGTCATCCCGCCGACAAATGGAAACAATTCTGGGGTCAATACGCAAGCACGTGAGCATGCTTCCTGCCATTTGCGCAAGTGACTCGGATGGACTACCTGTCTCCATCTCCACTGCATACTGCCACGGTGTGTGTCCGGGTCCTCTGTCTCGCCTTCCTCAAAACCCTCTAGCTCCTCTGGCTGCTCCTGCTCCTCCTCTCCTGTCCGCTGACTAGATAAACCAGCCATTTCGCCAAGCCTAAACTGTGCTTCACTGTGTACCTCCTCCTCCTCTTCCTCCTCCTCCTCCTCCAGTTCAGCTCCAACAGGGTTCATGTGGCCGTAAGATGTAGACGCCATGTCTCCAGTGCCCTGACCAGCCATGGTTTCCAACATGTGCTGTAGTACATGAAGCAGTGGAATCACGTTGTTCATCCCGTAATCCTGCCGACTGACAAAGGCTTCCTCAAAGGGCCTGAGCAAACGGCAGGTGTCACGTATGAGCTGCCACTGGTTGACATTGAAGTTACACAGGGGAGTCCCCCTATCCGCTTGGATCATCAGGAAATCTGTGATGGCTTTTCTCTGTTCATATAATCGGTCCAACATGTGAAGGGTGGAATTCCAATGGGTGGAAACATCGCAAATCAGACTATGTTGGGGGATACCGTTCTGACGCTGTAAGATGGGTGTGTTTGGCGGTGTATGAGTGGCTGAAGTGCATGCAAAGTTTCCTTGAATTTGTTACGATGTCTTGCATATGGGGGGAACA
Organism: Gastrophryne carolinensis; assembly: GCA_027917425.1. Taxonomy (NCBI): domain Eukaryota; kingdom Metazoa; phylum Chordata; class Amphibia; order Anura; family Microhylidae; genus Gastrophryne; species Gastrophryne carolinensis. Next base: position 609,320,556 of record CM051235.1, read on the forward strand.
CTTCAGAAACCGCTTGACAACCAGATTGAAGACGTGAGCCATGCAGGGGGCATGGGTCAGCCTTCCTTGGCGCAGCGCAGACAAAATGTTCTTCCCATTGTCGGTAACCATGATTCCCATTTTAAGTTTTCTTGGAGTAAGCCATGTTTGGATTTCCTGATGAATAAATTTAAGCAGTTCCTCCCCTGTGTGACTCGTTCGCCAAGACAAACCATGTGAAGCACTGCGTGACACCTCCGTGCCCTGCACACATGGTAGACTGGAGGGGCACTGAGACTTGAGCCTACAGTGGAGGGTGAGGAGATGGCCGAGGATGAGGAGGCCGAGTCACACAGTGTCACAGGCCCAACGGGCAGGGAGTGCGGAGGCCGAAGTGGCGTGACCTGTCCAAGTTGCTGCTGCTGCTGCAAAGGGATCACATTCACCAAGTGGGCCATAAATGACATGTACTGTCCCTGACCGTAGTTACAGCTCCAGACATCGGCACTGCCATGCACTTTGCTACACACCGACAGGCTCAAGGACTGGCCCACCTTCTGTTCAACAAAAGTGTGCAGCGCTGGTACTGCCTTCTTGGCAAAGAAATGACGGCTTGGGACTCTCCACCTCGGCTCGGCACAAGCCATCAGTTCTCTGAAAGGTGCAGAGTCCACCACCTGAAAAGGGAGCGACTGCAGCACCAGCAACTTGGACAGGAGCACATTCAGCTTCTGCGCCGTAGGATGAGTGGGCGCATACTGCTGTCTCTTGGACATGGCTTCGCTGATGGATTGCTGGCGGGATGCATGACTTGGAGGAGGAGCAGGAGCGACAGAGGATGGGTATGACGCACAGCTGCCTTCGGCTGACGTGCTGGAGCCTTGGCTGGCAGAAATTGGGACCGGCATGCCACTTGGTGAGGAAGCAGACTGGACCACCCCTTGGGAGCCTCGGTTCTCCCAGGTCGCTTTATGGTGACGCATCATATGTTGACGCAGGGCCGTGGTGCCAACATTTGGGCCCTGGCCACGCTTCACCTTCTGCCTACATATCTTGCATGTGGCCATGTTACCCGCCTGCGGATGCTTCAGGAAAAACTGCCACACTGCCGAGTAGCTATTTTTCCCACCAACAGGCCTCACTGATTCGCTGCTATTGTCGCCAACTCCAGGAACCCCTGCTCCACTACCTCCCGATAAGGTAGCCTGCCGCGCAGCAGGTGCTCTACCCCGGCCCCGGCCCCGTTTGGCTCCAGGCTTTACAATTGTGCCCCCATGCTGACTGCCAACCATGCTGCTAACACCTTGCTGCCTGAGCTGCTGACTCCGGGGCAACCTGCGCCCCTCTTCTCCTGATGATGACGATGAAGCCCCTTCATCACCCGGCTCCCAAGTGCGATCGGCTTCATCATCATCATCACCGAGTTGTGGCTGTACGTCACTGATGTTCTCGGTTTCCTCAACAGTGTCTGGTGCAGAAGCTGGAAATCTCGCAGCACCCACGACACTGTCCACATCACTATTTGTCTGCCGAGCTAAAGAAGCCACCTCCATTTCATGGCTGGGCAGTAGCTGCTGACTGTCCTCTATCTGATCGTCCTCCTCACTAAAGAGTGGAGCTGAACCCAAAGCATAGGATACGTCGCTGGGGGAGGGAACGGCGTAGGACAGAGGCAATGGGAGGACAGGGACTGCTCTCCGGGCATGCCAACTCAGGGTTGTGTCAGAGGAACCTACCGACCCTAGACTGAGGGTCTCAGACGTAACTTGTGATGATGTTGATGAGCGCGTTAACCAATCTACCACGGCAGATGCGTTACTTGTGAAGACACGACAGCTAGCAGATACTGGCAGATCAGGTCTCTCACCGTGACTCCTGCTGCCACTCGCCCCTAGTCTGCTGCGACCTCTGCCTGCTGAATCTTGGCCTCTGCCACTCCTCTTTGAACATCCTGGCACTTGTCTGCCTGACATTTTTATGTATTTGCTTATCCAGTATAAACAGATAGGGTGCAAGGTGCAGCCTTGGGGTGCCCTGCGGCCCGGTTTATTGAAAGCAGTCAAAAAGGAAGTGCAAACTGAAGTAGCTTAATGAAGCTGATGCTGAACAACGCTTATGTTGTATAAGAGATAGGGTGCAAGGTGCAGCTTTGGGGTGCCCTGCGGCCTGGTTTATTGAAAGCAGTCAAAAACAAGTGCAAACTAAAGTAGCTTCATGAAGCTGATGCTGATCAACGCTTATGTTGTATAACAGATAGGGTTAAAATAGCCTGTGCCTTGGGATGCCAGTGTGGCGTAATGTATTTTAAGCTGAACAGAAACTTTTAACACTAATCCAAGTATGAGAAATGCTTTTGTTTAACAGATATGGTTAAATAGCATGTGCCTTGGGATGCTAGTGTGGCATAATGTATTTTAAGCTGAGCAGAAACTTTTAACACTAATCCAAGTATGAGAAATGCTTTTGTTTAACAGATAGGGTTAAATAGCATGTGCCTTGGGATGCCAGTGTGGCGTAATGTATTTTAAGCTGAACAAAAAGTATTAACAATAATCCAAGTATGAGAAATGCTTTTGTTTAACAGATAGGGTTAAATAGCATGTGCCTTGGGATGCCAGTGTGGCGTAATGTATTTTAAGCTGAACAAAAAGTATTAACAATAATCCAAGTATGAGAAATGCTTTTATTTAACAGATAGGGTTAAATAGCATGTGCCTTGGGATGCCAGTGTGGCGTAATGTATTTTAAGCTGAACAAAAAGTATTAACAATAATCCAAGTATGAGAAATGCTTTTGTTTAACAGATAGGGTTAAATAGCATGTGCCTTGGGATGCCAGTGTGGCGTAATGTATTTTAAGCTGAACAAAAAGTATTAACAATAATCCAAGTATGAGAAATGCTTTTATTTAACAGATAGGGTTAAATAGCATGTGCCTTGGGATGCCAGTGTGGCATAATGTATTTTAAGCTGAACAAAAACTATTAACAATAATCCAAGTATGAGAAATGCTTTTGTTTAACAGATAGGGTTAAATAGCCTGTGCCTTGGGATGCCAGTGTGGCATAATGTATTTTACGCTGAACAAAAAGTATTAACACTAATCCAAGTATGAGAAATGCTTTTGTTTAACAGATAGGGTTAAATAGCATGTGCCTTGGGATGCCAGTGTGGCGTAATGTATTTTAAGCTGAGCAGAAACTTTTAACACTAATCCAAGTATGAGAAATGCTTTTGTTGAACAGATAGGGTTAAATAGCATGTGCCTTGGGATGCCAGTGTGGCGTAATGTATTTTAAGCTGAACAAAAAGTATTAACAATAATCCAAGTATGAGAAATGCTTTTGTTTAACAGATAGGGTTAAATAGCATGTGCCTTGGGATGCCAGTGTGGCGTAATGTATTTTAAGCTGAGCAGAAACTTTTAACACTAATCCAAGTATGAGAAATGCTTTTGTTTAACAGATAGGGTTAAAATAGCGTTCAGGGCTAAATAGCAGAAAGGGATAAATAGCATGTGCATGGCATGCACAGTGTGCAGCTGTATTTAAACCAAACCAAATATATTAACAGTAACCCAGTAATTTTGAAATATGAATGATAGGCAGCACAAGGCACCCTGTCAATGTGACTTGTATGCTGCTGGATTGTTTCGGTTTTAAACCTAGCTCTGTCTACCACTCTAAATCTCCCTAACTATCTGTCTCTCTCTTTACCTATCTGTAACTGTCTCTAGCTATCACTAACTCTCACCTAACTATGATTAACTGTCTGTCCCTGTCTGCAGCAACCACCGCTGTCTCACAAATGCAAGTCTGAAATGCGCACAAGCAAGATGGCCGCCACTTTATATAGCATGGTGACGTCACCGGGCTTCCTGGCTGCTGATAGGCTGCATGTGACTGTCCCATCGTCACTTGCCCCTGGGGACATGTCTGAACATGTCTGTCCACCATCTTAGAATGCCTGTCATTGAGTCTAAAACTTCGATCGATCGAATCGCCTGGAAATTCGGATTCGTTCAGAATCTAATTTTTCATGAAATTCGGAACGAATCCGGGTTCGTCCTGATCGATTCGCTCATCCCTAGATGTGACATTAAGAGTGTGCACGGGCGGACGTATTCCCCCTCACCTCTTTCTGGGGCATCCATTCAGAGAGGCTGGGCGCAGGTACATGTCGTCACCTCACTGCCTCACCGCCTGCTGTGTTCCACGCTGTGGTATGCCCCTCACTGTCTGCAATGAGGGATGCCCTTCACTGGCTGTAATGAGGGGATGCTGCTCCCTGGCTGCAATCACGGGATGACGCACACTGCCTGTAATGGGGGATTCTGCACATTGGCTGCAGCTTATGCTCAGGTGCATCTTATGGAGTGAAAAATATGGTATATGTATATTTATGATGTGACATTAAGAGTGTGCACGGACGGCCATATTCCCCCTCACCCCTTTCTATGGGCATCCATTCAGAGAGGCTGGGCGCGGGTACGTGCCCCAGATAACGGCATGATGGGGATGAGGAAAAAGCTCTAATAATAAGTGAGTAAGACAACTGGATCACAGGGGACAGACAGACAGACAGACGGGCCTGATATTCCCCAGAAGGCTCTCTCCTCTGATTCTCTTGCTTCTGTTGCCGCCTCCTGTTTACAGTATTGGAGGCGTCTGATTCACAGCAGTGGCGTCCTTCTGGTTATGTATGACTTAAATTATTTCCCAGCCCAAATATTTATCCACAATAAAAATCCTGCCTTCTGTCATCCGTCAGCGGCGTGCAGCGCTTCCCGTGTAGCGCCATTACGTCTTGCAGCTGTCAGCGAGTTAAACTGTGCTGGTGGGGGGCGGGGGGGCATGTGATACAAATAAACAGATTTCACTTCCAAGCAAACATTACTGTTTATGTCGCTAACAAACAAATCCACAGTGATGTGTTATTTATGCAAAGCTGGGGGATGGGGACAGCGAGCGAGATCATCAGGGCAACACAGGAAGGGAGGCGAGGGGACCTGTGCCCCCCTCTCGCTACAGATCCCGGGGGGTCAGCTGTTCAGGGCATCAGAAGACCACGACCGGAACCAGGAGGAAGCCCCTGACCTGGCGCTCCTGAAAAGAGGACACCGTCCCGCCGGGGAAAACTCGCCTTCATCCCTGGTCCAGCGGCGCATGATCGAGCAGCCCTGCTATCGCTGTTGTTTTCTTTGTATCTCTTTCTTTCTTTACATATTGTTCTTCCTTTCTTCCTTTCTTTCTTTCTTTCTTTCCATATTGTTCTTCCTTCCTTTCTTTCTTTACACATTATTCTTCCTTTCTTTCTTTCTTTCTTTTTATTTACATATTGTTCTTCCTTTCTTTCTTTCTCTCTCTCTCTCTCTCTCTTTCTTTCTTTCTTTCTTTCCATATAGTTCTTCCTTCCTTTCTTTCTTTACATATTTTTCTTTCTCTTTCTTTCTTTCTTTCTCTCCATATTGTTCTTCCTTTCTTTCTTTCTTTCTTACTTTCTTTCCATATTGTTCTTTCTTTCTTTCTTTCTTCCTTTCTTTACATACTGTTCTTCCTTTCTTTCTTTCTTTTTTTCTTTCTCTTTCTTTCTTAACATATTGTTGTTCCTTTCTTTCTTTCTTACTTTCTTTCTTTCCATATTGTTCTTCCTTTCTTTCTTTCTTTCTTTCTTTTTTCTTTCTTTCTTTCTTTCTTTCTTTCTTTCTTTCTTTCTTTCTTTCTTTCTTTCTTTCCATATTGTTCTTCCTTTCTTTCTTTCTTACTTTCTTTTATCTGTTCTTTCCACCATTCCTTTCTTTTATAATTTTTTCTATCAGATTTTTTTTATTCTTTTCTTCTCTTCCATTCCTTTTTTTTTCTCTCTCTCATTCCTTCTCTTTCCTGCTTTCTTTCTACCATTCCTTTTATTATTTCTTTGTTTCTGTCATTCCTTCTATGCCTTTGTTCTTTCTTTGTTTCCTTCCATTCCTTTTTTTATATTTCCTTTCTATTCTTTCCCTTTTCATTTCTTTTCTCTCTCATTTTTGCTTTTTTTTTTTCTTCCTGTCATTCTTTCTACGCTTTTGTCCTTTACTTCTTTCTGTCCTTCCTTCTGTACTTCTGTACTTCACCATACATGCAACTTTTATCGCCATGTATGGTGTGTCATACCAAACCACAAGTGGCCCATTGAGACTTTTAGGTTAATTTAAGACTAGCGTCACGTATCGCCATGTGAGCATCTATGCAGCGGCGCTTAGAGCGACCGCTAGTAGACGCTGCAGGTGTCTGGCGCTGTGACCTACCTTAGCGGCTGGACAAGTGATGCTGTAGAATCCTGTCCAGCATTGATGAACGTGATGTGTGGTGAGCACTGTAGAAGCTTCTCCCTGATTCACTGCAGAGCCAATGGAGAACGCTAGGTGGTGTCCCGAGGTCAAAGACTACACCACATCTAACAGCAGGACAACGCTGCAGCGAGCGATAGGTAGCACCAGTTAAGAGGCTGATTCATTACTAATGCCAGGTAACGATTGATGAGCGTCTGTATAGCGCCATTTAGAGCAACCACTAGTAGACGCTGTAAGCGGGTATCGGGAGCTGTAACAGAGCGCCTCAGTCGCTGTAGTAACCTAGCCAGCATTGATAAATGTGATGTGTGTTGGGCGCTCTAACACCAGTACAGCGCTGCAGGGAGCGAGAGGTAGCGTCAGCTCAGTGCAACCAACTCTCGGCGCTCCAAACCATACTTAGCAAAAAAGGACACACAGCGGTGGCACTCTAAATTTGGACGCTATAGCATAGAGCGCCAGATGCTGTGTGATCAAAGTCTGTTGATCCACCAGTAACAAAGCGAAAACACATGGAATGACATTGTTATAACACTTTAGTGCCAGACCTGTAACAACAATTCTGCATAAAAATATGAAAAGTCAAAAAAGTTTCTAAAAATATTTGTTTGCAGCCAGGAGACGTCACACAATGATTGGAGCAAAAAAAAACACACAAGCAAATGAACGGCCATTAAAATGTATGGGAGAGCGACACTGAGCGTAAGGTAATACCTGGCGCTCTGGAAGCTAGAGAACTGGTGCTATACGCTGAGCCGCCTGTAATAATACATGTGACGCTACATGGTGCTGTTAGAGGCGCTCACCAGAATCGCTTTCATAAATGTGGTTTTGCGTACAGCACCCGGCGTTTACCAGACGCTGCCTGCCGCTACGAGGTGCTACCTGGCGCTATCCCTTAGTGTGTCCGGCACTCTGCGCTGAAGCCCATATTTAAGAAAAAACTACACACACATAGCGTCGGCACTCTATCCCCTCGATTCAAAGAGCAAAAGTTAATTGATTTCGGATCGAGAATCGTAAGTTTGGGTGGGTGTTAGTCATTTTTTCCTGTTTTTTTGGCCATTTCCGACTCGCACGAGCCTACGTACGAATGCGTATATGCTCTTACGATCATCGGAAGTTCGTTCCTAAATTTTAGGATCAAAACGTAAAACTTAGGATCAAATCCTAAAACTTAGGATCAAAACGTAAAACTTAGGATAATCGGATGGGTTTAGGTGTGATTCAGAGAACAGTTTTCCAACCTCTAAATACGTTTTAATAGAAAGCCACTGCCGACACCTTTTAGCGGTCGGATTGCTGTTCTTGAACAGGTTTTTTGGCTATGTGGAGGAGTCTGCGCGTCTTGAGCTCCAATGAACTGCATGTATCAGCATGGCCGAGGCCATAAATTGTATGGCAATGCATACCTGATTCATGTATGCCTTATAAAAGCATTTTAATGTGGACCTTAATTAGTCCTTTGCATGTAAACCTTTATTTGGCAATATATTTGCGTTAATTAAAGAAACTTATGTCCTTTGTTATTTATTTTTAAATTGATGTACTAGAATAATATTTTTAGTTTGAATTTATTGGTGTAGTTGTTTACCTTTGCTTTGTTTAATTATTTAAGCACATCTTTGGTCAGATGCATCACACTTACTGAGGAGAGGAGAGCGGGATAAAGTGCAGGATGTGGGTTACTGCTGTATTTTGCACAGACACAGCAGAGCTGGGGGCACGGAAAGGTCAGAAATCAAAGAATGCAGAGCAACACAGTCACAAGGCCCTTTCTGTTTGCAGGCTGCCCGATAATACCTGACCTGCCATCTTGGCTGTTTCTAGGCTCATAACATGCTGAAGTTGCTGGGTGTTTTATAATTTTTGAGAGCAATCTGTATGTAGAGGGTGTGGGTAACCACACACAAAATTTTAAGTTGTACCATTTGAAGCCAAAATATTAAAATTAAATCCACAAGTAAAAAATGCAAGTTAACTAAAAATTAAACAAAGTAAGATTTACTTATGCAAATGCATTCATTAATGGTTGGTTACTACAAAATGAATGAAATAAAGAAAAATAAGACCAAATATTTAGAATGCACTTTAATGAGGTAAGTTTGTAGTGCGCAGCCGCAAGATCAGAAGGATTTACGTCCAGACAAAAAAGGAAAAAGGGCAAAACCAATGTTGCAACCTGAGAAATGAAACGGAAAATTCAGGATGGAAACTGACATAGGTCTGATTCGCGAACTGCCATACGAACGGACCTAAATTTTAGGATAGAAACGTATTTGCTTATAGAATCACTCGCAAGTTCATACGAACGCACGAGCGTACGGGAAAAATAGGATGATCGGCACCAAAATCAAAGCTGTTACATGTTTCTTTGAATCGACCCTTATATCTGGGCACTCTAGCGTCGAGCACCAGAAGCTATGTGACAAAAGTCTGTTTCTCATCACATATCCACCAGCACCAGAGTGAAAACCTATGGAATGACATTGTGTAACACTGTGACACTGACACTGCAATGGCCGACCTGCACATATAATTCTGCATAAAAAAAAAAGAAACAATAAAAGTGTTTGGTTGCCGGGCAGGAGAGACACACAATGATTTGAACCAAAAATTTACAACATTACTTTAGGAAAAACGCTATTCATACACAACCAGATAAAACACCATTGAAATGTATGGGAGAGTGACACTGAGCGACAGGTGCTACATGGCGCTGCTGATAATAGAGCGCCACACTTTGCACTAAGCCGTCGCTAGTGATACATGTGACGCTACATGACGCTATTAGAGGCGCTCACCAGATTGACATTCATATATATGGTTTTCATATACTGCGCCCGGCGTTCACCTGACGCTACGAGGCGCTACCTGGCGTTAGCATTTCTTAAATAATCCCCTATCTTTGTTGGAGTATGTGTGTCGCCTGGGCTGTGGCCTGTGTGGGCTTCTGATACATCAGCTTCATTGAGTGATGAAGAACGGGCGCTAAGTAGTAGAAACACGTCACCCTGGCAGCTAGGACGTCGGCAGCCTCTGTATTTGCGGTGGTTAAGGTCAGACCTTCAAACTTTCGGGGTGGGAAAGAGGGACAATTGTTAAATGAAGCCACGCCCCCTCATTGAGGGATAGATAGGAGATGGGGTGTAACAGTTACAACAATAGAAACACTTTGAAAAGGAAAATAAATAATTTATTGTTGCAGATCTGCATGTTACACCTCAAAGAGGGACAAATGAGAACAAGGGACAGGGGGACATGGACTCCAAAGAGGGACAGTCCCTCCAAATCAGGGACACTTAGGAGGTATGGTCGAACCGGACCTTCAGCATCATTTTATAAAAAGCCCAAAGCCTTAAAAAACTATTCCCCAGCATCTAAAATTAATATATTTTAAGTTTTAATCACTTACTTATTATTCTTTCCCCCACTGGGCTGCAACTCTGTTCAGGACTCTAGGATACGGGCGCCGCCATCTTTCCTCAGAAGCATCACATACTGAGGAGAGGAGAAGGGGGAAAAGCACAGGAGGCGGGTTATAGCTGTGCTTTGCTCAGACAGAGCAGAGCTGGGGTCAGGAAAAGGTCAGCAATCCCAGAATGCAGAGCAGCACAGTCAGAAGGCACTTCCTGTTTGCAGGCTGCCTGATGTTCCATGAGCCGCCATCTTGGATGTTTAAAGGCTCATAACATGCAGTAGATGCAGGTAGGAGGATTTTTAATGTGAGCAATCTGTATGTACAGGGTGTGGGAAACATATAAGATAGGCTCTTATTCAGGGTGAAGGTCCGGATTAATGTGGGCAATCTGTATGTACAGGGTGTGGGAAACATATAAGATAGGCTCTTATTCAGGGTGAAGGTCTGGATTAATGTGAGCAATCTGTATGTACAGAGTGTGGGATACATATAAGATAAGCTCTTATTCAGGGTGAAGGTCCTGATTAATGTGGGCAATCTGTATGTACAGTGGGGGAAACATATAAGATAGACTCTTATTCAGGGTGAAGGTCCGGATTAATGTGGGCAATCTGTATGTACAGGGTGTGGGATACATATAAGATAGGCTCTTATTCAGGGTGAAGGTCCGGATTAATGTGGGCAATCTGTATGTACAGGGTGTGGGATACATACAAGATAGGCTCTTATTCAGGGTGAAGGTCCGGATTAATGTGGGCAATCTGTATGTACAGGGTGTGGGATACATATAAGATAGGCTCTTATTCAGGGTGAAGGTCCGGATTAATGTGGGCAATCTGTATGTACAGGGTGTGGGCTACATATAAGATAGGCTCTTATTCAGGGTGAAGGTCCGGATTAATGTAGGCAATCTGTATGTACAGGGTGTGGGATACATATAAGATAGACTCTTATTCAGGGTGAAGGTCCGGATTAAAGTGGACCAACACCCAGGATTTTGACTATCCTGGGTTTTGGTCCACTTCGGCGGGGCACCCCGATCGGGGGTGCCCCGCTGTGTGAAACCCCCCAGAAAGCCCCAAAATCTTACCTGTCCCCGCTCCCACGTGACTGGACGGTCCAATCCCCGCCAACGTCCAGGCGGGGATCAGGAACGTCCAGGCGGCTGCCGCCGCCGCCGCCTCCCTCGCGTCACTTTCGGCGCGCGCGCGCCCCCGCCGGCCATTCGCAGACGGCCGGCGCGGGCGCGCGCACGCCTACAGGGGCGCGAGGGAGGCGGCGGCGGCCGGCCGCCGCCGAAGATAAGGTAGGTGATTTGGGGTGTTTGGGGGGGTTTCACCCTGCGGGACATCCCGATCTCGGATGTCCCGCGGGGTGGGAGGTGATCGGCCCGGGAATCTTATAGATTTCCGGGCCGATCACCTCTCGGTGTTGGTCCACTTTAATGTGGGCAATCTGTATGTACAGGGTGTGGGATACATATAAGATAGGCTCTTATTCAGGGTGAAGGTCCGGATTAATGTGGGCAATCTGTATGTACAGGGTGTGGGATACATATAAGATAGGCTCTTATTCAGGGTGAAGGTCCGGATTAATGTGGGCAATCTGTATGTACAGGGTGTGGGATACATACAAGATAGGCTCTTATTCAGGGTGAAGGTCCGGATTAATGTGGGCAATCTGTATGTACAGGGTGTGGGATACATATAAGATAGACTCTTATTCAGGGTGAAGGTCCGGATTAATGTGGGCAATCTGTATGTACAGGGTGTGGGATACATATAAGATAGACTCTTATTCAGGGTGAAGGTCCGGATTAATGTGGGCAATCTGTATGTACAGGGTGTGGGATACATACAAGATAGGCTCTTATTCAGTGTGAAGGTCCGGGTTTAGTGAGCGGGTTAAGTGAGTGAGTTTAGCCGCAATTTATTCAGCCATTGACCTATTAAAACAAAGCGCTAAACACTGAGCCCAGGATTTATTAGGGCAGATTGATGTGGTGACTTTGCGCCGTGTGCGTTTCTGGACACTTTCGAACATTTGAAGGCGTGAGGAGGGGAGGGAGACTCCTTAGAGGGAGCAGCATTATACAGCCATATGGAGACATGTTACGTTTTCCCGCTGGTGCTTTGTCTTGTTGGACGGAAAGGCACTAATTGCAGTTACACGTGTCCTGCATCATAATCTGCCTCCGAAGAACGAGGCGTCACGGGCCTGCCTCTATGGAACGGAATGACTCCATCAATCCCACGCCAGGCCAGACAGTGACACGGGCAGGCTGATTCATTACTAGCGCCAGGTAGCGACAGTTGAGCGTCTGTACAGTGACCGCTAGTAGTCGCTGTGGTTCGCTAGTCCAGAGCGTCTCAGTCGCTGTGCAGCATTGATGAATAATACCTTGTGGGGAGTCGCTATATGAGCAGTACAGCGCTGCATGGTAGCGAATGGTAGCGACTGGTCAGTGCGACCGACTCACACCATATTCATCAAAAAAGCAGCCTCACACACCGCCGGCGCTCAAAAATGCTTCGATGTAGCCCAGAGGCTGTGTGATTAAAGGCTGTTTTTGGACATGTATCCACCAGAAACAAAGCGAAAACACATGGAATTACATTGTGACATGAACACATTAATGCCAGACCTGTCGTGTCGATTCTGCATAAATATATAAAAAAAAGAAAAAAGGTGGAAAAAATTGGCTTTTTCAAGGCCAGGAGAGGTCACAACATTATTTGAGAATAAAATAAAAATAATAATAATAAAAATCCCCCTGTTTAAAGAGAAGTCAAAGAACATCCATTGAAATGTATGGGAGAGCGCAAGGTAGCGACAGGTTAGATGTGGCGCTCTGCAATGCTGGACGCCAGCGCTGTACTCTGAGGCTGGGATAATGATGAATCGGACGCTACATGGCGTTGTTCCAGTCGCTCACCAGGTTCTGCTTGATAAATGTGTAATTGCTGCCGTGTCCGGCGTTCACCTGACGCTACCTGTCATTTACAAGGCGCTACCTGACGCTATCCCTTCATGAATAAGGCTCTTACAATTTCATCTATACCATCTTGAATTGGGATGCCCCGGGGTCATGGAACAAAACCAGAGGAGAGTGAAACTATTGTGTTTGGGCCCTTATTTAAGAAGGGATAGCGTCAGGTAGCGCCTGGTTAATGACAGGTAGCGACAGGTAGAGCCTGGTTAATGAGAGGTAGCGACAGGTAGCGACTGGTGAACGCCGGACACGGCACGCAATTACACATTTATCAAGCAGAATCTGTTTAGCGACTGGGATAGCGCCATGTAGCGTCTGATTCATCATTTTCACAGCCTCAGTGAACAGCGCCAGCGTTCAGCCTTGCACAGCGCCAGGTATGACCTCTCGCTACCTGTCACTCTCCCATACATTTCAAGGGATGATCCTTTTCTTCTCTTTAAACGGGTTTTTTTTTTCCAAAAAATCACAAATAATTCTGTGACCTCTTCTGGCATTGAAAAAGCAGTTTTTTCATAATTTTTTCATTTTTTATATATATTTCCTCAGAAATGACATTACAGGTCTGCCATTAAAGTGTTCATGTTACAATGTTGTTACAATGTAATTCCATATGTTTTCGCTTTGTTACTAGTGGATAGATGCTGAAAAACAGACTTTAAACACACAGCCTCCTGCGCTCTGGGCTTCAAACAAGCATTTTTCTGCGCCAGAGATTTGTGAGGCTTTTTTTTTCCTGAATATGGTGTTTCGGAGTCGGTCGCTATGAGCAGTCGCTAACATGCGCTCCCATACAGCGCTGTACTGGTCAAATAGCGACTCCTCACAATGTATTCAACATTACTGAACAGCGACTGAGTCGCTATGAAGTAGCGACCCACGGCCAAGCACAGTGACTACTAGCGGGCGCTCTGAAAATGCCTGCTACAGACGCTCATCTGTCGCTACCTGGCGTTAGTGATAAATCAGCCTGCCCGCTTAGATTGTGTGTGTCACATCATCCCCATCTCCTTGCACCTCAGGTGCTTGCTCTGGACTCTCCTGTCTTCGCTCTTCACCCACGAGTCACGACGACCTCAGCATAGGTAAGTATAGTATAGATGTCAAAAAATAGTCAAAGTAAGTATAGATGTAAAAATTAGTGTGTGTACAGTGCATGTTCCTGTGTGTGCTTCTGTGTGTTAATCATACCTGAATACTGCTGGACCTCCTCATCCTCTGATTCCCTGCCCAAAAGCTGCTGTTCCTCCTCTGCTGGTTGGTCCAGGGGTGGTTGGTGGTGCCTTGCAGAGGAGGTTGAGGCCATTGGCACTGGTCTGCCACCACCTCCCTGTCTCCCAGATTTATCCAGCCTTGGCTGGGACTCTTCGCCTCCGCTTGGGCCTTATTCTATAATGATACTCGGTCACTAGAAGAGAATAGCATTGTTATAAACACAGGCCTGCCTAAGGTTAGTGTATTCCTAAGATGTAATGGAAAGTAGCTCACTTGGAAAGAGTTTCCGGAAATATCTCCTCACCCGGGGCTTCTTCCTCCATTTAAAGTGGACCAACACCCAGGATTTTGACTATCCTGGGTTTTGGTCCACTTCAGAGGGGCACCCCGATTTGGGGTACCCCGCTGTGTCAAAACCCCCCAGAAAGCCCCCCTCAACACGCTCCCTCGTGGCCACGGACAAGCGGGTGACAGCGGCGGACAAGACAGTGCGCCCGCCGCTGCCTCCCGCACGTCACTCTGACAGGGCGCGCGCCCGCGCCGGCCATTCACAAACGGCCGGCGCGGGCGCGCGCACGTCTAGAGGAGCACGCAGGGATGAGGTGAGTTTATTTGGGGTTTTGGGGGGGGGGCCCTCACCGCGGGACATCCCGATCTCGGATGTCCCGCGGTGAGGGAGGTGATCGACCCGGGAATCTTATAGATTCCTGGGCCGATCACCCCTGGGTGATGGTCCACTTTAAGGTCTGACTAATGCTGGATGATCTGGGCGAATGTGAAGGTGGTGTCAGATTCCTCCCCCAACGCAGCAATGATATCCAGTGCCAATGACCGTTTGGCAAAGCTGTTGGGCAGGAAATCATAGCGATGGGTAATCATCATCTAAAAGGTGGATGAAATGCAGATGTTATAAAACAAAGCATCATACACATAAGATAAATTATCATAGCAGGTTATTATTTTCACTACCTCCAACATTAGAAATCATTATTACTGGATTTACCTATTCTTGGATAGTACATGTTAGTGTTGCGCACATGTGTGCACAAATTTTCGCTTGTCGCGTTTATATACACTTTTTTCCCCACTAGTTTTGGCCGTGCGGCCTGACAGCCTATGCATGCATTTCGCCTGCAAATACACTAACTCGCATGATTTCCCGCAGCTCGCGGGTGAATCTTGGGGAGTTTCTATTGGTTATGTGGCGTGCCCCAGCGGTTTCCGGGGCAAGCGCGGCCGTACGCACTGATGTAATAGAGAGGGATAGCTGCCAGCACAGCTATTTGACTGTGAACATAGCAATATGACAGGGAAGAGACGTACCCACAAAAGCCAAAAGCACCATGAATGGCACGATCGCCAAGGCATACGCCAGCAAGAGCCTTTGCCTTCAACCTCAATCCAACACAGTGGCAGGCCAGCTACCAGGTCCAGCAAAGCCACTCCTACACATACTGGTCGCAACGGCAAATCTCAGGCATGCAAGAATGTAAACCAACCAGGGCTTCAACAAGGCAAAGAAAAGTTCCTTTGAGCCAGACTGCAGCTCACGACAGCCCAGGCAGGTGAATTGCGCAGGCACGGAGTGCAAAGATGTTGATCAAGTCCAAAGAAAATTTTCTGACTTAAAGTATGCCGTTCGGAAGAAGATTAATAAGCGCAAGTTGCATGGGTACAGATGTTTTTTTGGGTTGGGCAGGTAGATGTTGTGCATGACCTTCTAATTTATCATGTTCTTTTCCTGTATAAGGTTGCAAAAAAGAGGTAGATATCCAGTCAAGCTTCAATTTACTGCTGCTGAGGAACTGGTGTGCGGTTTAATACACCCAGCTACACTCCAGGGCTTGGCAGGGAGTATGGACAAAAAATAAATTACTCTCAATAGAAGACTTACATTCAATATCATTTAATCAGAGGGAAAGAACATCATAGATTGAGGCAGGGGACTCATACATTTAGAATAGTTATACATGGCAAATCCAAGTAAGCAAAATCTAAACACTTACCCAGTTTACAACCACCAGCCCATAGAGACTTGAATTCCAAAGAATATAGGCATCGTGGGTGGAACCAGGAAAACCAGCCATGATGCTCAGAGACCTAAGGTCGTGACCAACAACACTTTGCACATTGATTGAATGTCCCATCTTACGGTTCCTGTAATAGCAAAATAAATTCAAAAAAAAATTAGAGCATTTTTCTTTCTAATTGTTAAGGGGCACCTATTATTTTATATTAGGTGGACAGAACAAATATATAACAGTACAAATATAAAGTAGGTTTAATAGTAGATTTAGGTCTACATTAAAATAGACAATGCAAGGCAACATTACTATAAATGTGCCAATAAACATACAAATACAAACATATTTTATAAAAAAGGAAGGATGTCAAGAGAAACCAAATACCTGTATAGATGCTCATCAGCAGCTGGAGGCACCAGCGCTACGTGCGTATAGTCGATCGCACCCATGATATTAAGCATATCGGCGATGTCCTAAAATCCAGGCTACCACGTTGTCAGGGAAACATATGTATTTTTGAAACATGGTAGCCATGCCATCTAGAAACTTGTTTAGTGTGCGGCTCAGCGTAGGCTGGGACATGCCCACAAAGAGGGCACCCAGCCTCTGGAGCGAGCCGTTCGCTAAAAATACCGTTTTGTGATTACTCACCTTTAAAATGGGTATTATGAGTGTGCCATACACTCCACTTCGATCTTCAAGACATGTGGGTAATCTCCAGTAGAGGGCGAACTTCTGCAGAGATGAATATGCAAAAAAGAAAGCCCCTCCCAGTCCATATATACCTGGGACCTCCCTCCAATTTCCCAGTGTAAAAAAGCAGTAAGGGGACCAGGAAGAACCAATTATAACCTTAAAAATCAAAACCAATGGTTCACCATATAAAAGCCCCAGAATACCTGAAAAAAGGGGTGGGGCGAAGTGGAGTGTATGGCACACTCATAATACCCGTTTTAAAGGTGAGTACTCACAAAACGGTATTATTCTAAGTGTGCCATACACTCCACTTCGATCTTCATGACATGCGGGACATCCAATAGCAGTGTCCGTCATGGGTGGGAACCAGAAAACAGTGAAGAATGTACCAACTCAAACCACTGCAGCTTGCAGAACCTTGCGGCCAAAAACAGCATCCACTGAAGCCCGCACATCAACCTTGTAAAACTTGGAAAAAGTATGAACGGAAGACCAAATAGCAGCCTTACAAACTTGTTCGACAGAAGCCTGGTGCTGAAAAGCCCAGGACGCACCAACAGCACGAGTAAAGTGCGCAGTGACCCTAAAAGGGGGAGCCCTCCCCTTAGCAGAATAGGCCCCAACAATGGCCTGATGAATCCATTTGCTAATTGTAGACTTAGCAGGCGCCAGACACCAAAGAGCAATATCCTGTAGCGGCTCAAAAGGAGGACCCTGCAGAGCTGAAAGAACCAAATTCAAATCCCAAACAGGAACCACAGCCTTCCGAGGGGGTCGCACATGCGCGACCCCTTGGAAAAAGGTCTTAACCAGGGGGTGTAAGGCAAAAGACCTCTGGAAGAAAACCGACAGAGCAGAAACCTGTCCTTTCAAAGTACTAAGCTGGAACCCAAGATCCAGATTATGCTGAAGAAACTCCAAAATCCTGGGAATCGAAAACACTGATCTACGGCCAGCCTTACAACGTCTGCGTACCAAACCCTTCTTGGCCACCTTGGAGCCACCAGAATCGCTGGTGCCCCTTCTAGAACCAGTTTGCGAACTACCTTGCCCAGCATGGAGACTGGCGGAAACAGGTACAGAAAACCCAGATCCTTCCAAGCAAGGGACAAGGCATCCACTGCCAGAGATAGAGGATCCTGAGAAAGAGACCCAAGGCCGGAAGTTTGTGATTGTGCCTCGAGGCAAAGAGATTCCCCTCCGGAGTCCCCCACTTGCGGCAAAGATCCAGAAAAACCTCGGGGTTGAGAGTACACTCTCTTTGGCGAGAGGATCCCCTGCTCAGGGAATCCACCTCCGTGTTCTCCACTCCCGGAATGTGGACTGCCGAAATGCAAGGAACATTGCTCTCCGCCCAGTGCAGGATCAGAGAGACTTCCTCGAGGGCACTCCTGCTGCGAGTCCCTCCTTGGTGATTGATGTAAGCTACCGCCGTTTGGTTGTCTGAACGAACCCGAACTGGTAGACCCTGTAAATGTGAGGTCAGCCGAGTCGGATGGCTCTGAGCTCCAAGACATTGATGAGGGGTGTGAGCCTCCTGAGGACCCCACACCCCGCTGAACTGATGACTTTTCCAATAACCTCCCCAGCCCGACAGGCTGGCATCCGTGGTAACCGTCTCCCAACAAGGGACCAGAAAGGATCTGCCCTTCAACAGGTTGCTCGATTCCAGCCACCACCGAAGAGACTGCCGAACCCTGGGAGACATCCTGAAAGGTTGATCCAATGACTGCGGACACCTGTCCCAATGCGTCAATAGGTGAAGTTGAAGAGATCTCATGTGAAACTGTGCAAACGGTACCGCCTCGAAGGAGGATACCATCAAGCCCACCAGTTTCATCCCCTGTCGGATAAAGGGACAAAGATTGGCCAGAGGAAGGCGGATCAGACCCTGAATCCCCTGCACCTTGGTCTGGGGCAGAAACACTCTGGCCTGAATGGTATCCAGATTCATGCCCAGAAATGAAATCACACGAGACGGAGAGAGAGAAGACTTGGGGCGGTTGATCACCCACCCGAACCTCTCCAGGGTCGACACCACCTGGTGGGTGTCCAGCTCCGCCGGATGGAGGGAAGAAGCTGAGATCAACAGGTCGTCCAGATAAGGCACAATGCGAATGCCCTGAGCTCTGAGCAGAGCCATTATTCCCGCCAAGACCCTGGTGAAGACCCTCGGCGCCGAGGTCAGACCGAAGGGAAGAGCTACAAACTAATAATGTTGATCCTCCACTGCAAACCGGAGGAATCTCTGATGTACCTGAAAAATCGGAACATGCAGATACGCATCCTTGATGTCTATGGATGTCATAAAATCCCCTAGGCGAAGGGAATTGATAGCCGAGCGCAGAGTCTCCATGCAGAACTTTTTGGCTCTGATAAACCTGTTGAGAACCTTGAGATCTAGAATGGGTCTCACCGAACCCTCCTTTTTGGGAACCGTGAAAAGGTTGGAGTAGTAACCCCGGCCTCTCTCCGACGGAGGCACCGGGCATATGACCCCCATGTCCAGAAGGTTTTTCACTGCTACCAGGAGCCCCTGTGCAGCCTGAGGGTCCGAGGGCACCCGAGACCTTAAGAATCTTGGAGGCGGCCAGTACTCGAACTCCAGTTTGTACCCGGAGGAGACCAGTTCCAAGATCCAATTGTCTGTGACCTCCCGGGCCCAGACCTGGAAGAAGAGCCGCAGCCATCCCCCCACCCTTGCGGGTGAGGGCGCCCCTTCATTGCTGAGCCGGTTTAATGGCAGGCTTGGGCTTGGAACCCCAGGCAGCCGCGGGACGTGTCCGACCTTTGCCCCTGTTCCAGGACGAACCCCTGACACCCGAGAAGGCCAAACCCCTAGCCGCTCTGGCCCCTCGAAAGGAAGGAGTGAACGAGCCAGCCCCCAGAAAGGGACGGCACTGTTTCTTCCGCTGAGGTAACTTACCTCCTTTAGCAACAGCATCCAATTTATCTCCAAACAGCCGCGTACCCAAGAAGGGAAGAGCTGTGAGCGACTTCTTGGCCCCAAAGTCCGCCGTCCACTGGCAGAGCCAGACCAATCTGCGCATAGCCACCAATAAGGCTGAAGTCCTACTACACATGACAATAGAATCTTCCATAGCAGCCAATACAAAATCCATGAACAATTCACACCTCTTAAGGGTAGCGAACTCAGTGCTAGCTGGATCAAACTGAGCGTCATTCAGCCAGTCCCTGATAAGAGACCTGGTAGCAAGTGACACCAGGGCAGATGCACAAACAGGCCGCAGGGCCGAGCCCAGATTGGCAAATGCGTGGCACGCCATCTGATCAAGGCGCTTATCCTCGCCATCTATAAGGGAAGTGGTGTCAGGGGTGTTCAGCACAGAAGAGTTGGTCAAACCTAAAACAGGCGTGTCGACCTCGGGAGGAGAAGACCAGCGCTTAACCGCCTCCCCCGGGAAAGGATACTTCTTATCCCATCCCTGAGGAACACCAGGAAGCCGACACCACCAATAGATGTGACAAAACAGTGGCCGTATCTACGGCATCCCCCAGCGCCTGCCCGACATCGGCATCCCCAGACTGAACATAGTTTATGTTTCCTCATACAATTCCCCCTCCTCTAACGAGGAATAATCTGACAAATCAAAGGAATCATCGTCAACATCCCACAAGGGCTGGGCCAACGACAAATGTCTCTTTTTAGCCTGGGCCTTCTTGCCCACCGTGCTAGCAATACATTTCTCGATGCTGGCCAACCTAGCACAAACATCAGAGTGCGACTCCCAGCAGGCACCAATGTCACTTGGGGTACGGATAAGGCGGGGAGGGGAAGGCGATGAAGCGGGAGGAGCCGACCCAGAAGGCTGGGTACCAGACTGCCGTGTTATGGCCTTTTGTGCGCATGGTATACAGATCAGCACATTCTCCCCCGTAAGGGATACCCCACACCCCACACATGGCCCGGATTGTCCCAGAGGGATCCCGAGCCCAGTATCTTGCGGAGCCTCCATATGGTGATTTTTGTGGTCAGTCGCAAGATCGCAGGGAATTCATGCCTAAGCAACCCGGGATCCCCCTTAAAAGTCCCGGTGGGAGGATTTGAGGTGATCAAATTTACACTAGGGAACCCAGGACCAGGAGGAACCCCTTAACATGCACAATAATGAAGCCATCTGCAACACACAATAAGGCATATCGATTACTATACAGCAAATATATATATATATATATATACAACCGCAGCAAGTCAGCAAAAATGGCCCCCGATCTGTGGAGAAGCCGAGAAGCAGGAAGAGAAGGTAAGGGGGGCGGGCCAGCGCCGAAGGCGCGCTTTTCCGGCCCCACCCCCCTCCCAGCAGCGCGGATCTGGCTAGCAAAACGCACCGAATGAGGGGGGCGGGGCTACCGCGGACGCGCCTGGCCCCGCCCCCTTTTCTTAACCCAGCCTGAGGGAGAGAAACTAACAGGCTAACAGGAAAACCACCACAGGCTAGAAGGCACCATGCACCAATTCATCCAGGAATACTTCCAGGAGATCCACACACACAACACAAAGTAAAGTGAAACACCAACACACATACACTCATATATAAATATTAACAAATGAAAAAGGGAGAGGCCCCAGGATGAGGGCCCGCCAGCCCCACCCCCCCCAGAGGGAAGTAAGGGACCCGGAAGGGGGAGTGGGAACCTTGCCATTATAAGGCCATAGGCATGTAGGGACGGGGCATCCGGCACCAGGATCACCAAAAACCTGGATAACCGCCTACCCCATAATGAGGTCTCACGGTGAAGCAAAGCTCCTTCCGCACCCATAGGGTGCTCCTACCCTCACCAGGACCCACAGCCTAAGCTGGGAGGCTCAATTAGGGGCAATTTAAAAAGGGTCCTGGCAGTAATAGGGATAATAAACGGCCGGGCGCGAGCCCGGCTTACCTGCACGTAAAAGATGTCTTCATCTTCTGTCTTGCCGCCTTCCCTGCAGAGAAGGAACTGGTAAATTGGTGGGAGGTCCCAGGTATATATGGACTGGGAGGGGCTTTCTTTTTTGCATATTCATCTCATGAAGATCGAAGTGGAGTGTATGGCATACTTAGAATAATTGAAGGCAGCCAACCAATTTGGTCATGCCTGTAATTGCATGCCCCTTGCTTGTGGTTGGGGCCAACCATGGCCGCAGCTCACTATACAGTTTCTTGAGGGAAACACAGTTCATTTGGGTGAGCTTGAATAGCTCAATGTCATGCATGTGACCGATATCCAAATGTGCGCGATGCAACCTGAAATCCCACATACAGATGCATAGAATGCCGCGTAGCTGCAGATGCTCATATTCCTCCACGTAATCCGCCTCCATCACACTGCAACACCACGACGGCACACTTTCACCAGGAAGCACACCCTGTAAGTTGGGTGGAAACACACTCGTTTTATTGGCCTGAATCATGCGCAAACCCATACCAATAACATATCATTCCCGTGAACGCGAAATATTATCAACTAAAATACGATCAACGAAAATGCTTATTCGCGCTAACTTAAACGCACATAGAAAAAAAAGACACGAGAATCTTGAAAATGGCTGAAAATTCTCACAAAAAATACACAAACACATGTTTTTACATGTGAAAGTGCAGGTAAAAGAGGCTGTGAATCAAGGCCATTGTTATAAAGCTATATGGAGAGGGGGGGGGGATGCGTTTTCAATGATTTCCATTTTTTCATGCAATTATAAGTGAAAGCTCTCTATGAATTACCCACTAAGAAATAGCCAGCGTCATGACTGTGGTGTTTTAGACGCTCCCTCATCTTTATTGCTCAGCGGAGTGAGTAAGTAGGCCACGCTGCAGCACGGGTCCCTATAAATGATTGATAGGAACATTTCAGCGATTGAACGCCAAGCTTCTACCCAGTGGCACAGATGCAGCTCTTTTGTTTCCCATCCCGTATTTATGAGGCTGACGCCACCACCTGAGATCTTATTTTCTGATACACACTACTGACGCACTAACACGGGTCATTTAAAGTTTTCTTTTCCTTTTTTTTCTTTTTTTCTTCTATTTTCTTTGTCTGTTTGTCCTATGTATGTTTGCTCAGCACCACCTTGGTTGTCCAGCGGATATTATTCTCACTGAATGAGTGAACTGGCAATAAATTGTAATTGAGTACTACGGGAGAGCAAATTGGTGTTGAGGAAGCCCCAACTGGGGCGAAACTAGTCCACCGCTACTCCATGTTCTTGAATTGTATTGTATATACATGAATTAGTGTCCATGTTCACCGCCACTCCATGTTCTTAAATAGTTTTGTATGTACATGAATTAGTGTCCATGTTATGCTCTATGACCAATTGTCTTTGAGGCCGATTCATTAACAGCGGCAGGTAGCGACAGTTGAGCGACTGTAGCAACATTTTCAGAGCGCCCGCTAGTAGTCGCTGTGCTCGGCCGTTGTTCGGTAGTTGATAGCGACTCTGTCGGTTTGCCGTAATGTTGAATATTGGGTGAGGAGTCGCTATTTGACAGGTTCCGCGCTGTATGGGAGCGCATGATAGCGACTGGCCCTAGCGACCGGCTCCCACCATATTCATTAAAAAATCACGCTCAAGAAATTCTCGCGCTGTAAAATGTATGTTTAAACCCCAGAGCGCTGGCGGCGATGGGTTAAAAGTAGTTTTTTAACCCCCAAACAACCATATTTTTGGAAACCAAAAAAAAACAAGTTTTTTAAATAATTTAGTAATATGAATACATTAATATCAGACCTGTAATATCAATTCTGTACATTTTTTTTTTTAACTTAAAAAATATTATTTAAAATGGCAGAAGTGGTCACAGAATTTTTCACATTAAAAAAAAAAAAAAACAATAACAATTAATTATGAATATTTAAAGATTGTTCCATTGAAATGCATTGGAGAGCGCTAGGTAGCGAGAGGTCATACCTGTCGCTGTTCAAGGTCGGACGCTGGCGCTGTGGGCTGAGGCTGGAATAATGATGAATGAGTGGCTATATGGCGCTATCTCAGTCGCTAAGCAGGATTGCCTTGATAAATGTGTGATTGTGGTGGGGAGCCGGCATTCTCGTGGCGGGGCCCGTCATTACCGGCCGCTCACCAGTCGCTACCTGTCGCCATCCCTTGTTAAATAAGGGCCTTTGTATATTGCTGTAGATAGATAGATGGATTAATTGCCTTTCGTATATTTATGTTCAATGAATTTATATGTGGTTATTGTTTCTAACTTGGAGGCTAGGAGAAGGGGAGTACTGTGTTTTTGATACAGTCTCTCCCAATACTCCTGCCTTTTTACTTTTGCATTAATAAATATATGATGAAACTTGCATAATCAAGGTATGACTATTTGATTTTGTACGGCGGGGTCGCGTACAGTGTTCCTTATAAACTGGGCTTGCCTATTCCCAGAAAATTTTGGTCATTTAAAGTTAAAGTGTGATTAAAATTGTAGTCAAAACTATTATTTCTTAGATGTGTTAAAGTGAACCAAAACCCAGGATTTTGACTATCCTGGGTTTAGGTCCTTTCCCTCAGGGCACCCAGATTGGGGGTGCCCCACTGTATGAAACCCCCTAGATCGTCTGAAGAAGCTCACCTCTTCCCAGTCCTACGGCACATGCGCGGCCGCTTGTCCAGTCAGCGCGCTCGAAGCCGCTGACGTCACGTCATCTAAGGCGGTGTCTAAGAGGCTGATTCATTAATAGCGGCAGGTAGCGACAGATGAGCGTCTGTAGCAGGCATTTTCAGAGCGCCCGCTAGTAGTCGCTTTGCTCAGCCGTGGGTCGCTACTTCAGAGCGACTCAGTCGCTGTTCAGTAATGTTGAATACATTGTGAGGAGTCGCTATTTGACCAGTACAGCGCTGTATGGGAGCGCATGGTAGCGACTGCTCATAGCGACCGACTCACACCATATTCAGCAAAAAAACAGCCTCACAAATCTCTGGCGCTGGAAAATGCTTGTTTGAAGCCCAGAGCGCAGGAGGCGGTGTGTTTAAAGTCTGTTTTCAAGCATCTATCCACCAGTAACAAAGCGAAAACATATGGAATTACATTGTAGCAACATTGTAACATGAACACTTTAATGCCAGACCTGTAATGTCATTTCTGAAGAAATTTTAAAAAAATCATAAAAATGTGAAAATAACAGCTTTTTCAATGTCAGAAGAGGTCACAGAATTATTTGTGATTTTTTGGCCAAAAACAAAAAAAAACAAAAACCTGGTCTAAAGAGAAGAAAAGGTTCGTCCATGGAAATGTATGGGAGAGCGACAGGTAGCGAGAGGTCATACCTGGCGCTGTGCAAGGCTGAACGCCGGCGCTGTTCGCAGAGGCTGTGAAAATGATGAATCAGAAGCTACATGGCGCTATCCCAGTCGCTAAACAGATTTTGCTTGATAAATGTGTCATTGCGTGCCATGTCCGGCGTTCACCAGTCGCTACCTGTCGCTACCTCTCATTAACCAGGCGCTACCTGACGCTATCCCTTCTTAAATAAGGGCCTAAAGCCAGCGGCTCAGAGCGTGCTGGCCGCCGCATCCCCCGCTTCCCTCTAACAGGGAGCGTGCCTGCGCTGGCCATTCCTTTATGGTATGTATGTTTCTGAATTAATGTAAGAGGCCGATTCATTAATAGCGCCAGGTAGCGACAGATGAGCGACAGTAGCTGCATTTTCAGAGCGCCCGCTAGTAGTCGCTGTGCTTGGCCGTTGTTCTGTAGTTGATAGCGACTCAGTCAGTTTGCCGTAATGTTGAATATTGGGTGAGGAGTCGCTATTTGACAGGTTCCGCGCTGTATGGGAGCACATGACAGCGAATGGCCCTAGCGACCGGCTCCCAGCATATTCATTAACAAATCACGCTCAAAAAATTCTTGCGCAGTGAAATGCTTGTTTAAACCCCAGAGCGCTGGCGGCGATGGGTTAAAAGTCGTTTTTTAACCCCCAAACAACCATATTTTTTGGAAAAAAAAAAAAAAACATGTTATTTAAAACATTTTGTAATATGAATACATTAATATCAGACCTGTAATATCAATTCTGCACAAAATGTTTTTTTTTTTTTACCTTAAAAAAAATATCTAACATTGCAGAAGTGGTCACAGAATTTTTCACATTAAAAAAAAAAAAAAAAAAATTAATAATTAATTATGAATATTTTAAGATTGTTCCATTGAAATGCATTGGAGAGCGCCAGGTAGCGAGAGGTCACACCTGTCGCTGTTCAAGGTCGGACGCTGGTGCTGTGGGCTGAGGCTGGAATAATGATGAATGAGTCGCTATATGGCGCTATCTCAGTCGCTAAGCAGGATTGGCTTGATAAATGTGTGATTGCGGAGGGGAGCCGGCGTTCTCGTGGCGGGGCCCGTCATTACCGGCCGCTCACCAGTCGCTACCTGTCGCTATCCCTTGTTAAATAAGGGCCTCAGTCGCTAAGCAGGATCGGCTTGATAAATGTGTGATTGTGGTGGGGAGCCGGCGTTCTCGTGGCGGGGCCCGTCATTACCGGCCGCTCACCAGTCGCTACCTGTCGCTATCCCTTGTTAAATAAGGGCCATAGTTGTATTGAAAATTTAGTGGTGCCACTGGGTTATTGGGGGTGTGGTCTTTTTGGGGAGTGTGGGCCCCATTGTTGCTGTATATTTTGGCTTTTGTAGCTTTATCCACACCTAGTGTGCACGCTAACACAGCAAAGTTAGTGCGGTCTTTTACATTTAGTTGTAAAAAAGAAAGAAGATACGGATGTGCAAAAAAAGATATAGGAGAGGAATGTGGAAATAGAGAGAGAGAGAGGGAGAGATGGATGGGATGGGTAAAAGAGAGAGAGAGAGAGCAAGGGGAGAGAATGTGCAGAGGAGAGAGAGAAGATGGCAATTTGTAAAAGAAAGAGATAAGGCAAGAATGTGGAAAAGAGAGACAGAAGCAGGGAATGTGGAAAAGAAAGAGAGAGAGAAGAGATTGGAATGCGAAAAAAAGGGAGAAAAAGAAGGAATGTGGAAGAGAGAGAGAGAAAATGAGTAGAATGTGGAAAAGTGAGATAGAAAGGGGTTATGTAAAAAAGAGGGGAATACATTTGAAAAGAAGAGAATGAAAGTGGGAGTGTGGAAAAGGAGAGAGAAGGAGGGAATAAGAAAGAGAGCAAGAAGCAGTAACGTGTGGAGAAGAAGAGACTGTAGAGCAGAGAAACAGAAGGAGCAAATGTGGAAATGTGAGAGAGAAGGTGGGAATTAGAAAGCTAGAGAGACGGAAAAAATAAAAAAGAGAGAGAGAAGGAGGTAATGTGGAGAAGAGAAAGCATGAGGGGATGTGGAAAAAAAAGGAAAGAATATGTGGATGTGCAAAAAAGAGATAGGAGAGGAATATGGAAAAGAGAGAGAGGGAGAGATGGATGGGATGGGTAAAAGAGAGAGAGAGCAAGGGGAAAAAAAGGGGAAGAGGAGAGAGAGAAGATGGCAATTTGTAAAAGAAAGAGATAAGGCAAGAATGTGGAAAAGAGACAGAAGCAGGGAATGTGGAAAAGAGAGAGAGAGAAGAGATTGGAATGCGAAAAAAAGAGAAAAAAAGAAGGAATGTGGAAGAGAGAGAGAAAATGAGTAGAATGTGGAAAAGTGAGGTAGAAAGGGGTTATGTAAAAAAGAGGGGAATACATTTGAAAAGAAGAGAATGAAAGTGGGAGTGTGGAAAAGGAGAGAGAAGGAGGGAATAAGAAAGAGAGCAAGAAGAAGTAACGCGTGTAGAAGAAGAGACTGTAGAGCAGAGAAACAGAAGGAGCAAATGTGGAAATGTGAGAAGAGAAGGTGGGAATTAGAAAGCTAGAGAGACGGAAGAAATAAAAAAGAGAGAGAGAAGGAGGTAATGTGGAGAAGAGAAAGCATGAGGGGATGTGAAAAAAAAGGAAAGAATATGTGGATGTGCAAAAAAGAGGAGAGGAATATGGAAAAGAGAGAGAGAGAGAGAGGGAGAGATGGATAGGATGTGAAAAATAGAGAGAAAGGAGAGAGAATGTGCAGAGGAGAGAGAGAAGGAGGTAATTTGTAAAAGCGGGAGAAGATGGCAATTTGTAGAAGAAAGAGAGAAGACAGGAATGTGGAAAAGAGAGACAGAAGAAGGGAATGTGGAAAAGAGAGAGATGAGAGAAGAGATTGGAATGTGAAAATAAGAGGGAAAAAGAAGGAATATGCAAGAGAGAGAGAGAGAAAAGGAGTAGAATGTGGAAAAGTGAGTTAGAAAGGGGTTATGTACAAAAGAGGGGAATGAATTTGAAAAGAAGAGAGAGCAGGTGGGAGTGTGGAAAGAAGAGGCCAGCTGATCCAGCTGAGAGCTTGCTCCCTGAAGGAGAGTATTTGGGCCTCTAATGAGTGTGAGAGCAATGTGTCGGGACGCTACAGCGAGCGGATCTCACACCACAATAAATAATCTTTTCAATATAAACAGATTAAGGAAGTGTTTGGATTTTCAGTCTGAAGCAATTAACATTTCACAGCTGTACATCGCGAGTGTAAATTGTGAGACGCAAATGGCGTCACCTCCAAGTTCCCTGACCTCCAGGGATTGCTGGAATAAAACAGGCTCAGACTATGGGGGTTATTCATCAAGGGATAGCGGCAGGTAGTGCCTCGTAGCGGCAGGCAGCGTCTGGTAAACGCCGGGCGCTGTAGGCAAAACCACATTTATGAAAGCGAATCTGGTGAGCGACTCTAACAGCGCCATGCAGCGTCCCATTCATCATTGAAGGCAGCTCAGTGTATAGCGCCGGTGCCCTAGCTTCCATACATTTCAATGGCCGTTCCTTTTGTTCTGTTTTAGAGATGAGCGAAATTTTGAAAAATTCGATTCGACTGATTCGCCGAATTTTCCGACAAAAATCGTTTCGACCCGAATTTATTCGCAACGAATCATTATTAAAAATGGCTATTTCTGAGCTTCCTAGAGCCTCAATAGGGTTGTAAACCATTCTGCCTTGCTGTAACACGCATAGGATGCGTGCTGGGTTAGTGAAATAATACTGTAAATAATTAGGACATGCAGATCAGAGGCATCGCTATTAGAATCGCAGAGCGGCACAATTACAGAGAGTTGAGGTGGCATCACTATGAGGGGCCCCTATATTGCCTGAAAAACACACCCTGGAGCTGGCAGCAGCAGGAGCCCAAATATTGGCTGAAACACATCCTGGAGTTGGCAGCAGGAGCCCAAAAATTGGCTGAATGACACCCTGGAGTTGCAAGCAGCAGCAGCAGGAACCCAAACATAGCTTGAAAGAGACACTGGAGTTGGCAGCAGGAGCCCAAAAATTGGATGAATCACACCCTGGAGTTGCAAGCAGCAGCAGCAGCAGCCCAAACATTGCTTTAAAGAGACACTGGAGTTGGCAGCAGCAGGAGCCCAAAAATTGACTGACACACCCTGGAGTTGGCAGCAGCAGCAGCAGGAACCTAGAAATTGGCTGGAAGGCACCCTGAAGTTGGCAGCAGCAGGAGCACATACATTAGCTGGAAGGCACACCCTGGAGTTGGCAGCAGCATAAGCAGGAGCCCAAACATTGCTTGAAAGACACCCTGGAGTTGGCAGCAGCAGCAGGAGGCCAAAAATTGGCTGAGAGAGACACTGGAGTTGGCAGCAGGAGGCCAAAAATTGGATGAATCACACCCTGGAGTTGCAAGCAGCAGCAGCAGCAGCCAAAACATTGCTTTAAAGAGACACTTGAGTTGGCAGCAGGTGCCCAAAAATTGGATGAATCACACCCTGGAGTTGCAAGCAGCAGTAGCAGCAGCCCAAACATAGCTTGAAAGAGACACTGGAGTTGGCAGCAGGAGC
This sequence comes from Gastrophryne carolinensis, assembly GCA_027917425.1. Classification (NCBI taxonomy): domain Eukaryota; kingdom Metazoa; phylum Chordata; class Amphibia; order Anura; family Microhylidae; genus Gastrophryne; species Gastrophryne carolinensis. Next base: position 609,350,008 of record CM051235.1, read on the forward strand.
CCAAAAATTGGATGAATCACACCCTGGAGTTGCAAGCAGCAGCAGCAGGAGCCCAAACATTGGCTGAAAGAGACACTGGAGTTGGCAGCAGGAGCCCAAAAATTGGATGAATCACACCCTGGAGTTGCACGCAGCAGCAGCCCAAACATTGCTTTAAAGAGACACTGGAGTTGGCAGCAGCAGGAGCCCAAACATTGACTGACACACCCTGGAGTTGGCAGCAGCAGGAACCTAGAAATTGGCTGGAAGGCACCCTGAAGTTGGCAGCAGCAGGAGCACATACATTAGCTGGAAAGCACACCCTGGAGTTGGCAGCAGCATAAGCAGGAGCCCAAACATTGCTTGAAAGACACCCTGGAGTTGGCAGCAGCAGCAGCAGGAGGCCAAAAATTGGCTGAGAGAGACACTGGAGTTGGCAGCAGGAGGCCAAAAATTGGAAGAATCACACCCTGGAGTTGCAAGCAGCAGCAGCAGCCCAAACATAGCTTGAAAGAGACACTGGAGTTGGCAGCAGGAGCCCAAAAATTGGATGAATCACACCCTGGAGTTGCAAGCAGCAGCAGCAGGAGCCCAAACATTGGCTGAAAGAGACACTGGAGTTGGCAGCAGGAGCCCAAAAATTGGATGAATCACACCCTGGAGTTGCAAGCAGCAGCAGCAGCAGCCCAAACATTGCTTTAAAGAGACACTGGAGTTGGCAGCAGCAGGAGCCCAAAAATTGACTGACACACCCTGGAGTTGCAAGCAGCAGCAGCAGCAGCCCAAACATTGCTTTAAAGAGACACTGGAGTTGGCAGCAGCAGGAGCCCAAAAAATGACTGACACACCCTGGAGTTGGCAGCAGCAGCAGGAACCTAGAAATTGGCTGGAAGGCACCCTGAAGTTGACAGCAGCAGGGGCACATACATTAGCTGGAAGGCACACCCTGGAGTTGGCAGCAGCATAAGCAGGAGCCCAAACATTGCTTGAAAGACACCCTGGAGTTGGCAGCAGCAGCAGGAGGCCAAAAATTGGCTGAGAGAGACACTGGAGTTGGCAGCAGGAGCCCAAAAATTGGATGAATCACACCCTGGAGTTGCAAGCAGCAGGAGCCCAAACATTGGCTGAAAGAGACACTGGAGTGGGCAGCAGGAGCCCAAAAATTGGATGAATCACACCCTGGAGTTGCAAGCAGCAGCAGCGCAAACATTGCTTTAAAGAGACACTGGAGTTGGCAGCAGCAGGAGCACATACATTAGCTGAAAGGCACACCCTGGAGTTGGCAGCAGCATAAGCAGGAGCCCAAAAATTGGATGAATCACACCCTGGAGTTGCAAGCAGCAGCAGCAGGAGCCCAAACATTGCTTTAAAGAGACACTGGAGTTGGCAGCAGGAGCCCAAAAATTGGATGAATCACACCCTGGAGTGGCAAGCAGCAGCAGCAGCAGCCCAAACATAGCTTGAAAGACACACTGGAGTTGGCAGCAGGAGCCCAAAAATTAGATGAATCACACCCTGGAGTTGTAAGCAGCAGCAGCAGGAGCCCAACATTGGCTAAAAGAGACACTGGAGTTGGCAGCAGGAGCCCAAAAATTGGATGAATCACACCCTGGAGTTGCAAGCAGCAGCAGGAGCCCAACATTGGCTGAAAGAGACACTGGAGTTGGCAGCAGGAGCCCAAAAATTTGGATGAATCACACCCTGGAGTTGCAAGCAGCAGGAGCCCAAACATAGCTTGAAAGACACACTGGAGTTGGCTTCAGGTGCCCAAAAATTGGATGAATCACACCCTAGAGTTGCAAGCAGCAGGAGCCCAACATTGGCTGAAAGGCACACCCTGAAGTTGGCATCAGCAGGAGGCCAAAAATTGGTTGGAAGGCACACCCTGAAGTTGGCATCAGCAGGAGCCCAAAAATTGTCCTAAAGACATAAATATGTTTTGCACCATTTGGAAAGTGTAAAACGTGGCACCATGCTGAATCTAGTTGCATGCATCAGGCATTGGTGGGTGGAAATCCTAGCTGATCCATCCCTGATTCATTTTGACAAAGGTGAGTCTCTCCACATTTTTAGTTGACAGACGAGTTCTCCTCGCCGTAACTATGGCCCCCGCTGCACTAAACACCCGCTCAGATGGCACGCTACTTGCCGGGCAGGACAGCTTTTCCAGGGCAAACTCTGCTAGTTGCGGCCACAAGCCAAGTTTGGCTGCCCAGAAGTCCAGCGGATCCTCAAGGTGTGTTGGCATGGTCATGTCAAAGTATGACATGACCTGCTGGTTCAGGTCCTGCTCCAGGTCTTCCTGCTGCTCATGAGTAGCCTCACTATGCGGGTGTAGAAAGCTACTCATTAGCGACTGAAGACTGAGGCTGCTGCTGATGGAGCTGCTGCTGCTGCTCCTGCCAACCCCCCCAGCAGCCATGGCAGTGGAAGGTGAGCGCAGAGGTCCCCTCGAGTCAGACCTGAAAGAGTATGGACCATGGCGCAGATAGGCATCGGCCAACTGACTACGTAGAATGTCTTTGTAGTAGTTCAGTTTGTCCTCCCTCTCGGCGGGTTTAAAAAATGCCCCCATTTTGTGCCGGAAGCGAGGGTCCAATAAGGTGGACAGCCAGAAGTCATCCCGCCGACAAATGGAAACAATTCTGGGGTCACTACGCAAGCACGTGAGCATGCTTCCTGCCATTTGCGCAAGTGACTCGGATGGACTACCTGTCTCCATCTCCACTGCATACTGCCACGGTGTGTCCGGGTCCTCTGTCTCGCCTTCCTCAAAACCCTCTAGCTCCTCTGGCTGCTCCTGCTCCTCCTCTCCTGTCCGCTGACTAGATAAACCAGCCATTTCGCCAAGCCTAAACTGTGCTTCATTGTGCCCCTCCTTCTCCTCCTCTTCCTCCTCCTCTAGTTCAGCTCCAACGGGGTTCATGTGGCCGTAAGATGTAGACGCCATGTCTCCAGTGCCCTGACCAGCCATGGTTTCCAACATGTGCTGTAGTACATAAAGCAGTGGAATCACGTCGTTCATCCCGTAATCCTGCCGACTGACAAATAAAGTGGCTTCCTCAAAGGGCCTGAGCAAACGGCAGGTGTCACGTATGAGCTGCCACTGGTTGACATTGAAGTTACACAGGGGAGTCCCCCTATCTGCTTGGATCATCAGGAAATCCGTGATGGCTTTTCTCTGTTCATATAATCGGTCCAACATGTGAAGGGTAGAATTCCAACGGGTGGAAACATCGCAAATCAGACTATGTTGGGGGATACCGTTCTGACGCTGTAGCTCAAGAAGGGTGTGTTTGGCGTTGTATGAGTGGCTGAAGTGCATGCAAAGTTTCCTTGAAGTTGTTAGGATGTCTTGCATATGAGGGGAACACTTCAGAAACCGCTTGACAACCAGATTGAAGACGTGAGCCATGCAGGGGGCATGGGTCAGGCTTCCTTGGCGCAGCGCAGACAAAATGTTCTTCCCATTGTCGGTAACCATGATTCCCATTTTAAGTTTTCTTGGAGTAAGCCATGTTTGGATTTCCTGATTAAAAAATTTTAAGCAGTTCCTCCCCTGTGTGACTCCGTTCGCCAAGACAAACCATGTGAAGCACTGCGTGACACCTCCGTGCCCTGCACACATGGTAGACTGGAGGGGCACTGAGACTTGAGCCTACAGTGGAGGGTGAGGAGATGGCGGAGGATGAGAAGGCCGAGTCGCACAGTGTCACAGACCCAACGGGCAGGGAGCGCGGAGGCCGAAGCGGCGTGACCTGTCCAAGTTGCTGCTGCTGCTGCAAAGGGACCACATTCACCCAGTGGGCAGTAAACGACATGTACTGTTCCTGACCGTAGTTACAGCTCCAGACGTCGGCGCTGCCATGCACTTTGCTACACAGTGACAGGCTCAAGGACTGGCCCACCTTCTGTTCAACAAAAGTGTGCAGCGCTGGTACTGCCTTCTTGACAAAGAAATGACGGCTTGGGACTCTCCACCTCGGCTCGGCACAAGCCATAAGTTCTCTGAAAGGTGCAGAGTCCACCACCTGAAAAGGGAGCGACTGCAGCACCAGCAACTTGGACAGGAGCACATTCAGCTTCTGCGCCGTAGGATGAGTGGGCGCATACTGCTGTCTCTTGGACATGGCTTCGCTGATGGATTGCTGGCGGGATGCATGACTTGGAGGAGGAGGAGCAGGAGCGACAGAGGATGGGTATGACGCACAGCTGCCTTCGGCTGAGGTGCTGGAACCTTGGCTGGCAGAAATTGGGAGCGGCGTGCCACTTGGTGAGGAAGCAGACTGGACCACCCCTTAGGAGCCTCGGTTCTCCCAGGTTGCTTTATGGTGATGCATCATATGTTGACGCAGGGCCGTGGTGCCAACATTTGGGCCCTGGCCACGCTTCACCTTCTGCCTACATATCTTGCATGTGTCCATGTTACCCTCCTGCGGATGCTTCAGGAAAAACTGTCACACTGCCGAGTAGATACTTTTCCCACCAACAGGCCTCACTGATTCGCTGCTATTGTCGCCAACTCCAGGAACCCCTGCTCCACTACCTCCCGATAAGGTAGCCTGCCGCGCAGCAGGTGCTCTACCCTGGCCCCGGCCCCGTTTGGCTCCAGGCTTTACAATTGTGCCCCCATGCTGACTGCCAACCATGCTGCTAACACCTTGCTGCCTGAGCTGCTGACTCCGGGGCAACCTGCGCCCCTCTTCTCCTGATGATGACGATGCCAAGTGCGATCGGCTTCATCATCATCATCATCACCGAGTTGTGGCTGTACCTCACTGATGTTCTCGGTTTCCTCAACAGTGTCTGGCGCAGAAGCTGGAAATCTCGCAACACCCACGACACTGTCCACATCACTATTTGTCTGCTGAGCTAAAGAAGCCACCTCCATTTCATGGCTGGGCAGTAGCTGCTGACTGTCCTCTATCTGATCGTCCTCCTCACTAAAGAGTGGAGCTGAACCCAAAGCATAGGTTACGTCGCTGGGGGAGGGAACGGCGTAGGACAGAGGCAATGGGAAGACAGGGACTGCTCTCGGGGCATGCCAACTCAGGGTTGTGTCAGAGGAACCTACCGATCCTAGACTGGGGGTCTCAGACGTAACTTGTGATGATGTTGATGAGCGTGTTAACTAATCTTCCACGGCAGATGCGTTACTGGTGAAGACACGACCGCTAGCAGATACTGGCAGATCAGGTCTCTCACCGTGACTCCTGCTGCCACTCGCCCCTAGTCTGCTGCGACCTCTGCCTGCTGAATCTTGGCCTCTGCCACTCCTCTTTGAACATCCTGGCACTTGTCTGCCTGACATTTTTATGTATTTGCTTATTTAGTATAAACAGATTTGGGGTGCCCTGCAGCCTGGTTTATTGAAAGCAGTCAAAAACAAGTGCAAACTGAAGTAGCTTAATGAAGCTGATGCTGATCAATGCTTACGTTGTATAACAGATAGGGTGCAAGGTGCAGCTTTGGGGTGCCCTGCGGCCTGGATAATTGAAAGCAGTCAAAAAGGAAGTGCAAACTGAAGTAGCTTAATAAAGCAGCTGATGCTGATCAACGCTTATGTTGTATAACAGATAGGGTGCAAGGTGCAGCTTTGGGGTGCCCTGCGGCCTGGTTTATTGAAAGCAGTCAAAAACAAGTGCAAACTGAAGTAGCTTAATGAAGCTGATTCTGATCAACGCTTATGTTGTATAACAGATAGGGTGCAAGGTGCAGTTTTGGGGTGCCCTGCGGCCTGGTTCATTAAAAGCAGTCAAAAACAAGTGCAAACTGAAGTAGCTTAATGAAGCTGATGCTGATCAACGCTTATGTTGTATAACAGATAGGGTTAAAATAGCATGTGCCTTGGGATGCCCGTGTGGCCTGGTATATTTTTAGCTGAACAGAAACTTTTAACACTAATCCAAGTAAGAGAAATGCTTTTGTTTAACAAATAGGGTTAAAATAGCATGTGCCTTGGGATGCCAGTGTGGCGTAATGTATTTTAAGCTGAACAGAAACTTTTAACACTAATCCAAGTATGACAACTGCTTTTGTTTAACAGATAGGGTTAAAAATAGCATGTGCATTGGGATGCCAGTGTGGCCTAATGTATTTTAAGCTGAACAAAAAGTATTAACACTAATCCAAGTATGAGAAATGCTTTTGTTTAACAGATAGGGTTAAAATAGCATGTGTCTTGGGATGCCAGTGTGGCCTAATGTATTTTAAGCTGAATAAAAAGTATTAACAATAATCCAAGTATGAGAAATGCTTTTGTTTAACAGATAGGGTTAAAATAGCATGTGTCTTGGGATGCCAGTGTGGCCTAATGTATTTTAAGCTGAATAAAAAGTATTAACAATAATCCAAGTATGAGAAATGCTTTTGTTTAACAGATAGGGTTAAATAGCATGTGCCTTGGGGTGCCAGTGTGGCGTAATGTATTTTACGCTGAACAAAAAGTATTAACAATAATCCAAGTATGAGAAATGCTTTTGTTTAACAGATAGGGTTAAAATAGCATGTGCCTTGGGATGCCAGTGTGGCGTAATGTATTTTAAGCTGAACAAAAAGTATTAACAATAATCCAAGTATGATAAATGCTTTTGTTTAACAGATAGGGTTAAATAGCATGTGCCTTGGGATGCCAGTGTGGCGTAATGTATTTTAAGCTGAATAAAAAGTATTAACAATAATCCAAGTATGAGAAATGCTTTTGTTTAACAGATAGGGTTAAAATAGCATGTGCCTTGGGATGCCAGTGTGGCGTAATGTATTTTAAGCTGAGCAAAAAGTATTAACACTAATCCAAGTATGAGAAATGCTTTTGTTTAACAGATAGGGTTAAATAGCATGTGCCTTGGGATGCCAGTGTGGTGTAATGTATTTTAAGCTGAACAAAAAGTATTAACAATAATCCAAGTATGAGAAATGCTTTTGTTTAACAGATAGGGTTAAAATAGCATGTGCCTTGGGATGCCAGTGTGGCGTAATGTATTTTAAGCTGAACAAAAAGTATTAACACTAATCCAAGTATGAGAAATGCTTTTGTTTAATAGATAGGGTTAAATAGCATGTGCCTTGGGATGCCAGTGTGGAGTAATGTATTTTAAGCTGAACAAAAAGTATTAACAATAATCCAAGTATGAGAAATGCTTTTGTTTAACAGATAGGGTTAAAATAGCATGTGCCTTGGGATGCCCGTGTGGCCTGGTATATTTTAAGCTGAACAGAAACTTTTAACACTAATCCAAGTATGAGAAATGCTTTTGTTTAACAGATAGGGTTAAAATAGCATGTGCCTTGGGATGGCAGTATGGCGTAATGTATTTTAAGCTGAACAAAAAGTATTAACAATAATCCAAGTATGAGAAATGCTTTTGTTTATTAGATAGGGTTAAATAGCATGTGCCTTGGGATGCCAGTGTGGCGTAATGTATTTTAAGCTGAACAGAAACTTTTAACACTAATCCAAGTATGAGAAATGCTTTTGTTGAACAGATAGGGTTAAATAGCATGTGCCTTGGGATGCCAGTGTGGCGTAATGTATTTTAAGCTGAGCAGAAACTTTTAACACTAATCCAATTATGAGAAATGCTTTTGTTTAACAGATAGGGTTAAAATAGCATGTGCCTTGGGATGCCAGTGTGGCGTAATGTATTTTAAGCTGAACAAAAAGTATTAACAATAATCCAAGTATGATAAATGCTTTTGTTTAGCAGATAGGGTTAAATAGCATGTGCCTTGGGATGCCAGTGTGGCGTAATGTATTTTAAGATGAACAAAAAGTATTAACAATAATCCAAGTATGAGAAATGCTTTTGTTTAACAGATAGGGTTAAATAGCATGTGCCTTGGGATGCCAGTGTGGTGTAATGTATTTTAAGCTGAACAAAAAGTATTAACAATAATCCAAGTATGAGAAATGCTTTTGTTTAACAGATAGGGTTAAAATAGCATGTGCCTTGGGATGCCCGTGTGGCCTGGTATATTTTAAGCTGAACAGAAACTTTTAACACTAATCCAAGTATGAGAAATGCTTTTGTTTAACAGATAGGGTTAAAATAGCATGTGCCTTGGGATGGCAGTATGGCGTAATGTATTTTAAGCTGAACAAAAAGTATTAACAATAATCCAAGTATGAGAAATGCTTTTGTTTATTAGATAGGGTTAAATAGCATGTGCCTTGGGATGCCAGTGTGGCGTAATGTATTTTAAGCTGAACAGAAACTTTTAACACTAATCCAAGTATGAGAAATGCTTTTGTTAAACAGATAGGGTTAAATAGCATGTGCCTTGGGATGCCAGTGTGGCGTAATGTATTTTAAGCTGAGCAGAAACTTTTAACACTAATCCAATTATGAGAAATGCTTTTGTTTAACAGATAGGGTTAAAATAGCATGTGCCTTGGGATGCCAGTGTGGCGTAATGTATTTTAAGCTGAACAAAAAGTATTAACAATAATCCAAGTATGATAAATGCTTTTGTTTAGCAGATAGGGTTAAATAGCATGTGCCTTGGGATGCCAGTGTGGCGTAATGTATTTTAAGCTGAACAAAAAGTATTAACAATAATCCAAGTATGAGAAATGCTTTTGTTTAACAGATAGGGTTAAATAGCATGTGCCTTGGGATGCCAGTGTGGTGTAATGTATTTTAAGCTGAACAAAAAGTATTAACAATAATCCAAGTATGAGAAATGCTTTTGTTTAACAGATAGGGTTAAAATAGCATGTGCCTTGGGATGCCAGTGTGGCGTAATGTATTTTAAGCTGAACGAAAAGTATTAACAATAATCCAAGTATGAGAAATGCTTTTGTTTAACAGATAGGGTTAAAATAGCATGTGCCTTGGGATGCCAGTGTGGCGTAATGTATTTTAAGCTGAACAAAAAGTATTAACAATAATCCAAGTATGATAAATGCTTTTGTTTAACAGATAGGGTTAAATAGCATGTGCCTTGGGATGCCAGTGTGGCGTAATGTATTTTAAGCTGAATAAAAAGTATTAACAATAATCCAAGTATGAGAAATGCTTTTGTTTAACAGATAGGGTTAAAATAGCATGTGCCTTGGGATGCCAGTGTGGCGTAATGTATTTTAAGCTGAGCAAAAAGTATTAACACTAATCCAAGTATGAGAAATGCTTTTGTTTAACAGATAGGGTTAAATAGCATGTGCCTTGGGATGCCAGTGTGGTGTAATGTATTTTAAGCTGAACAAAAAGTATTAACAATAATCCAAGTATGAGAAATGCTTTTGTTTAACAGATAGGGTTAAAATAGCATGTGCCTTGGGATGCCAGTGTGGCGTAATGTATTTTAAGCTGAACAAAAAGTATTAACACTAATCCAAGTATGAGAAATGCTTTTGTTTAATAGATAGGGTTAAATAGCATGTGCCTTGGGATGCCAGTGTGGAGTAATGTATTTTAAGCTGAACAAAAAGTATTAACAATAATCCAAGTATGAGAAATGCTTTTGTTTAACAGATAGGGTTAAAATAGCATGTGCCTTGGGATGCCCGTGTGGCCTGGTATATTTTAAGCTGAACAGAAACTTTTAACACTAATCCAAGTATGAGAAATGCTTTTGTTTAGCAGATAGGGTTAAATAGCATGTGCCTTGGGATGCCAGTGTGGCGTAATGTATTTTAAGCTGAACAAAAAGTATTAACAATAATCCAAGTATGAGAAATGCTTTTGTTTAACAGATAGGGTTAAATAGCATGTGCCTTGGGATGCCAGTGTGGTGTAATGTATTTTAAGCTGAACAAAAAGTATTAACAATAATCCAAGTATGAGAAATGCTTTTGTTTAACAGATAGGGTTAAAATAGCATGTGCCTTGGGATGCCCGTGTGGCCTGGTATATTTTAAGCTGAACAGAAACTTTTAACACTAATCCAAGTATGAGAAATGCTTTTGTTTAACAGATAGGGTTAAAATAGCATGTGCCTTGGGATGGCAGTATGGCGTAATGTATTTTAAGCTGAACAAAAAGTATTAACAATAATCCAAGTATGAGAAATGCTTTTGTTTATTAGATAGGGTTAAATAGCATGTGCCTTGGGATGCCAGTGTGGCGTAATGTATTTTAAGCTGAACAGAAACTTTTAACACTAATCCAAGTATGAGAAATGCTTTTGTTGAACAGATAGGGTTAAATAGCATGTGCCTTGGGATGCCAGTGTGGCGTAATGTATTTTAAGCTGAGCAGAAACTTTTAACACTAATCCAATTATGAGAAATGCTTTTGTTTAACAGATAGGGTTAAAATAGCATGTGCCTTGGGATGCCAGTGTGGCGTAATGTATTTTAAGCTGAACAAAAAGTATTAACAATAATCCAAGTATGATAAATGCTTTTGTTTAGCAGATAGGGTTAAATAGCATGTGCCTTGGGATGCCAGTGTGGCGTAATGTATTTTAAGCTGAACAAAAAGTATTAACAATAATCCAAGTATGAGAAATGCTTTTGTTTAACAGATAGGGTTAAATAGCATGTGCCTTGGGATGCCAGTGTGGTGTAATGTATTTTAAGCTGAACAAAAAGTATTAACAATAACCAAGTATGAGAAATGCTTTTGTTTAACAGATAGGGTTAAAATAGCATGTGCCTTGGGATGCCAGTGTGGCGTAATGTATTTTAAGCTGAACAAAAAGTATTAACACTAATCCAAGTATGAGAAATGCTTTTGTTTAACAGATAAGGTTAAAATAGCATGTGCCTTGGGATGCCAGTGTGGCATAATGTATTTTAAGCTGAGCAAAAAGTATTAACAATAATCCAAGTATGAGAAATGCTTTTGTTTAACAGATAGGGTTAAATAGCATGTGCCTTGGGATGCCAGTATGGCGTAATGTATTTTAAGCTGAACAAAAAGTATTAACAATAATCCAAGTATGAGAAATGCTTTTGTTTAATAGATAGGGTTAAATAGCATGTGCCTTGGGATGCCAGTGTGGAGTAATGTATTTTAAGCTGAACAAAAAGTATTAACAATAATCCAAGTATGAGAAATGCTTTTGTTTAACAGATAGGGTTAAAATAGCATGTGCCTTGGGATGCCCGTGTGGCCTGGTATATTTTAAGCTGAACAGAATCTTTTAACACTAATCCAAGTATGATAAATGCTTTTGTTTAACAGATAGGGTTAAAATAGAATGTGCCTTGGGATGCCAGTATGGCGTAATGTATTTTAAGCTGAACAAAAAGTATTAACAATAATCCAAGTATGAGAAATGCTTTTGTTGAACAGATAGGGTTAAATAGCATGTGCCTTGGGATGCCAGTGTGGCGTAATGTATTTTAAGCTGAGCAGAAACTTTTAACACTAATCCAAGTATGAGAAATGCTTTTGTTTAACAGATAGGGTTAAAATAGCGTTCAGGGCTAAATAGCAGAAAGGGTTAAATAGCATGTGCATTGCATGCACAGTGTGCAGCTGTATTTAAACCAAACCAAATATATTAACAGTAACCCAGTAATTATGAAATATGAATCATAGCCAGCACTAGGCACCCTGTCAATGTGACTTGTAAGCTGCTGGATTGTTCCGGTTTTAAACCTATCTTTCCCTAGCTCTGTCTACCACTCTAAATCTCCCTATCTGTCTCTCTCTTTACCTATCTGTAAATCTCCCTACCTATCTGTAAATCTCCCTACCTATAGCTAACTGTCTGTCCCTGTCTGCAGCAAGCAACCACCGCTGTCTCACGAATGCAAGTCTGAAATGCGCACAAGCAAGATGGCCGCCGCTTTATATAGCGCTGTGACGTCACAGGGGCTCCTGGCTGCTGATAGGCTGCATGTGACCTTCCCATGATACCTTGCCCCAGGGGATATGTCCGGACATGTGCTTCCACCATTTTAGAATGCCTGTAATTGAAATAAATGGAGTTTTAAGGAAAACTTTCATGAAATTCGGAACGAATCCGGGTTCGTCCAGATCGATTCGCTCATCCCTATTCTGTTTAACCCTTTAAACGCCAGCTACGTAAAATTCACGTAGCTGCCTCTCCTGTCATTAAACGCCAGCTACTTAAATTTTACGTACCTGGCTTTCCCCCCTGCTAACTGGCAAAAAAAAAAAAAAAGACACTCACCTGACCCCTCGTTTGATTCGGCCGGGTCTCCCCTTTAAGATGGTGTGCTCCAATCGTCCATGGGACCTCCTCCGGCTGCAGGGGAGGGCCCGGAATAGGGTGCCCCCCCCCCCGTTTTAGCTGCCACTGGCTTTCCTGTAAAAAAAATAAATAAATAAAAATGACATTTACCTACCTGCATGTGCGCTGGCTCCCGTCGACCCTCCTCTTCACCTGGGGGGCCTCTGATCCCCCCCAGGGCTTGCCGATCTTCAGGAGAGAGCCCGGGAGGCTCTCTCCTCTCTCCTTCTCGATGGCGGCCGCCATCTTGCCACTAAGCCCCGCCCCCTTGGTAAGTACAGTAAAAAAAATTTTTTTTTTTTAATAAAATCATTTTGTGTGTGTGTTTTTTTTGTTACAGTTAACCCTTTGTGAGCTGGTAAGGGGTCTATCAGACCCCTGTACCAGCTCACAAGGCTCTGGGTCTGGCAAGTCACCTGCGGGCTAGCGGGTGACTTGCCATTAACCCCCAGCCCCCCATTACCTGCCTCCCCAAAGGCCAGGGGGGGGCAGAAGGGCCCGGGCCACTATGGCTATGTGGGCCTGTTCTACAAGCCCCCATAGCTGGCCCGGGTCGGTAACGCTGGGTAGGGGGGACCCTACGTCATTTTTTTTTTGGATTTTTAAGGGTTTTTAACCCTTAAAATTCCAAAAAAAAGGGGTCCCCCACCCTGGGAGGGGGGACCCTATGTCAATTTTTTTTTTAATTAACCCCTTATGTCCTGTCACCCAGCTGGTAATAAATGCTTCCAGCATTTTGTGGTGTGGTGTGTTTTTTTTTTTTACATTTTAAGTGGACCAACACCCAGGATTTTGACTTTCCTGGGTATTGGTCCTTTCCCCTGGGGCATCCCGATTGGGGATGCCCCGCTGCGTGAAACCCCCCCGATCACCCACAATAACTCACCTTACCCGGGTCCTACGGCGCATGTGCGGCCGCTTGTCCAATCAGCGCGCTCAGAGCGGCTGAGTTATGGACGTCTAAGAGACATCTAAGCTCAGCCGCTCTGAGCGCGCTGGCGGCCGCATCCCCCACTTCCCTCTAACAGGGAGCGTGCCCGCGTCGGCCATTCATAAATAGCCGGCCTGGGCACGCGTCCTGCTAGAGGGATAGCGGGGATGCGGCCCGCGCATGCGCCGTAGGACCGGATTCAAGTAAGTGGTAGCAGGTGTTCCGGGGGGTTTCACACAGGGGAACATCCCGATTTTGGATGCCCCAGGGGGAGGGAATAGAACGGTCCAGGAATCTTATAGATTCCGGGGCCGATCAGCCCTGGGTGTTGGTCCACTTTAACCCATTGTGAACTTGTAAGGAGTCCATGAGACCCCTGTACCAGTTCACAAGGCTCGAGGGCTGTCAAGTGACCTGCGGCTAGCGGGTGACTTGCCATTAACCCCGGCCCCCCTATTACCTGCCTCCCCGAAGCCCAGGGGGGGCAGAAGGGCCCGGGCTGATTTAGGCGGTGCTGGCTTGTACTTGGCAGGGCGGGGGGCCACCAAAGCTGGCTCCTGCGCCCTGTTCTACAATCCCTGCATAGCTGATCCCCGGGCTGGTTATGCTGGGTAGGGGGGACCCCATGTCATTTTTATGGGAATTATTAAAATAAAAAAAATGGGGGTTACCTCCCCCCCAGGAAGGGGAACCCCACACCGATTTTTTTTCTTGATTTAACCCTTTATAGTGTGGATTGTAGTTGTATTTTATTTTTACATGTTATAAAATGTTTTTTCAGTTTGGGGGGTCTTCTGAACAGTAACAGGGGGCTACCGATACATATGTGGTACCGTTGTAATCGGAAGAAATGGGGCTTTCACATGCAATATGGTTTTCTTTAATAAAACAAATGTTTTATTTAAAATAAAGGAGATAATTTTCTAAAAAAAATCTTTTTATTTTGTTTTGTTTAATGTACTCAAAAATATAAAAAAAAAACAGTAAAAAAATTACAAACAAGACATTTCATGTTAAAGCCTAAACTCTGCCGCAAAAAAAAATATATGTTTTTCCTGGAAATTCCTGCAAAAATCACAGTTAAGCATAGCGCAAAATGGTGAAAAATGACCTGTCAAGAGAGGGTGACAAAGCCTAAAGTAGGCTGGCAGTTAAAAGGGTTAGTAGTACCTATGCATGTTGGGTATCGTTCTGCTCGGGGGATTTTGCGCTTTCAGATTTAGCTTGTTTTCTTTTGTTTGCATATTGATATTTTAGGAAAACTCATTTTTTATTCTGCTTTATTATACATTTTTTAAGGAAACCCTGTGCGACCAACGAATTCTTTGAGGGATTACTTCCAGAAAGATGGGCCCACTACAACATGCTGGGTATGCTTAGAAAGCTTATCATGTGTACTTTCAGAAAATATATGGTTTGTGGCGGGTATTCCAAATATAAAGGGTTGTTTTGGTAGAAAAAGCGCAAGGTGCCACTTTGTCTGCAGAGCTGAAATTTTCAAGCAAAATTACCGTCTCCCCAAGCTTTACTTTGGGGTGTTTGGCAACTCTTCCCTTGACAGTAGCTATGCATGTTGGGTATCGTTCTGTTCGGGGGGGTGTTGCTTTTTTAGATTAACTTGTTTTTTCTTGTTTGCTTATAGTTTTCTTTAGAAAAATGTGGCTTTGATTCTGCTTTTTATCCTTTTTTAGGGAAGTTCTGTGTAACCAAAGAATACATTGAGGGAGAACTTCCAGAAAACTGTGGCAACATCAACAAGCCTGGTATGCCTAGAAAGCCTGAGGTGTGTACTTCCAGAGAATATATAGTGTGTGGGGGGTATTTCAAATGTAAAGGGTTGTTTTTATTGAAAAACTGCAAGGTGCACATAGTGCTTAGCATAGCTGTATTTGATCTGAAAATCCCCTAAAGCGCTGTTTCAGTTTGGGGGAGTCTCCTGGGCAGGAAAGGGCATCTACCAATATATATGTGGTGCCGTTGTAACCGGGAGAAATTGGGATTTCACACGCAATACGATTTTATTGACAAACTTACATTTTTTATTACAAAAAAAACACTACAAATTGTAAAAAATAGATTTTTTTTTATTTTTTTGCACATATCTCACCCCAAAATATTAAGAATACACCTAAAAAATGACAAACAAGACATTTCATGTTAAAGCCCAGACTCTGCTGAAAAAAACAATATACAATTTTTCTGGGAAATCCCTGGAAATCCCTTCAAAAATCACAGTTGAACATGCATAGTGCAAAATAGTGAAAAATGGTCTGGCAACAAAGCGTAACAAAAACTCCAGGTAGGCTGGCAGCGAAAGGGTTAAACTGGGTTTTAATTGTTATTATTTTTTTTTTGCAAATAGTTGTGCGACCTCTCCTGGCCTAGAAACGGTCATTTTTGAAATCTTTTTTCGATATTTTTGTTTTTTATGCAGAATTGTCATACAGGTCTGGCATTAAAGTGTTAAAACAATGTCATTCCGTGTGTTTTTGCTTTGTTTCTGGTGGATATGTGTTGAAAAACAGACTTTAATCACACAGCTACAGCGCCCAGATCCAGAGCGCCGACGCTGTGTGTGTCTGATTTTTGTTGAATATGGTGTGAGTCGCTGAGAGTCGGAAGTACTGAGATGGCGCTACCTCTCGCTCGCTGCAGCGCTGTACTGGTGTCAGAGCGCCCAACAGGTTACTACAGCGACTGAGGCACTCTGTTACAGCGCCCGATACCCGCTTACAGAGTCTACTAGCGGTCGTTTTAAGCGCCGCTATACAGACGCTCATCTGCCGATACCTGGTGTAAGAAATAAGAGGCCGATTCATTAACAGTGGCAGGTAGCGACAGTTGAGCGACTGTAGCGGCATTTTCAGAGCGCCCGCTAGTAGTCGCTGTGCTTGGCTGTTGTTCGGTAGTTGATAGCGACTCAGTCGGTTTGCCGTAATGTTGAATATTGGGTGAGGAGTCGCTATTTGACAGGTTCCGCGCTGTATGGGAGCGCATGATAGCGACTGGTCAGAGCGACTGGCTTCCACCATATTCATCAAAAAATCACGCTCAAAAAATTCTCGCGCTGTGAAATGCATGTTTAAAGTATTTTTTTAACCCCCAAACAACCATATTTTTGGAAACCAAAAAAAAAACAAGTTTTTAAAATAATTTAGTAATATGAATACATTAATATCAGAGCTATAATATCATTTCTGTATATTTTTTATTTTTTTATTTTTTTTACCTTAAAAAATTATCTAAAATGGCAGAAGTGGTCACAGAATTTTTCACATTTAAAAAAAAAAAAAAACCATTAATAACAATTAATTATTAATATTTAAAGATTGTTCCATTGAAATGCATTGGAGAGCGCCAGGTAGCGAGAGGTCATACCTGTCGCTGTTCAAGGTCGGACGCTGGCGCTGTGGGCTGAGGCTGGAATAATGATGAATGAGTCGCTATATGGCGCTATCTCAGTCGCTAAGCAGGATTGGCTTGATAAATGTGTGATTGTGGTGGGGAGCCGGCGTTCTCGTGGCGGGGCCCGTCATTACCGGTCGCTCACCAGTCGCTACCTGTCGCTATCCCTTGTTAAATAAGGGTCTAAATCAGCCTCCACACCTGAACTTCTGCTGGAGAACACACAAATCTCCCTTTCTATTACATGATTCTGTTATTATCTTCTTTATTCCACTTTGCCTTTGCTTCACTCCGCTCTTTTCACCTTTACTTCACTCCATGTCTTTTTATTATTATTATTGTTATTATTGTTTATTTATATAGCACCATCATCTTCCGTAGCGCTGTACAAAGCAGTGATTAAAGACAGGGATGAATATAGAGTACATAGACTATTACAAATGCAGTGTTTCAGAGTTTACTATGGGATAGCGCCAGGTAGCGCCTCGTAGCGGCAGGCAGCGACTGGGGAATGCCGGGCGCTGTACAGGAAACCACATTTAGGAAAGTGAATCTGGTAAGTGACTCTAACAGCGCCATGTAGCGTCACATGTATTATTACAGGCAGGGCCAGTGTATAGGGCCATGCTCTAGCTTCCAGAGCGCCACATATTACCTTTCGCTCAGTGTCGCTCTGCCAAACATTAATAATATTAGGAATTGGTTTGCGGCACACCAGTGATTGATCAATCAGGAAGAAATACGATGGGTGCTCAATTGGTCCTGAGGGGCCTCACCACAAACGCACCTCGAGCATAACCACTTAAAAAGTGGATCAAGAGCACACTAGAGTTTAGTTGCAAGTAAAAAGTATATTAATATATCACAGCAAGCAAAAAGATATATACATATATATACATATGATTCTTTCAAGAAAAAAGGATACAGTGAGCATATGTTGTGTTCACTTTGTCATCAGGAGCGTTTTGTTCACCTCTATGAATAGCACAAAGGACATATATGTTAACTCTAACAAGTACTTGTATACAGAAGAAGAGCTATAAAGGGTAATAATTGTTACCATAGTAACTAGTGGGTGAAAGTTTCACGATCCTGATGAATGGTATATGGATGGGCTGCAGTTGTATGTCAAGAAAATGGTACACAGCAGAATAGCAGTAATGCACAAGACATAACAGTTTTAGGCCCTTATTTAAGAAGGGATAGCGTCAGGTAGCGGCTGTTTAATGAGAGGTAGCGACAGGTAGCGACTGGTGAGCGCCGGACACGGCACGCAATTACACATTTATCAAGCAGAATCTGTTTAGCGACTGGGATAGCGCCATGTAGCGTCTGATTCATCATTTTCACAGCCTCAGCTAACAGCGCCAGCGTTCAGCCTTGCACAGCGCCAGGTATGACCTCTCGCTACCTGACGCTCTCCCATACATTTCAATGGACGATCATTTTCTTCTCTTTAAACAGGTTTTTTTTTTTTTTTTTTTTTAAATCACAAATAATTCTGTGACCTCTTCTGGCATTGAATAAGCAGTTTTTTCATAATGTTTTAATTTTTTAAATATTTCCTCAGAAATGACATTACAGGTCTGCCATTAAAGTGTTCATGTTACAATGTTGCTACAATGTAATTCCATATGTTTTCGCTTTGTTACTAGTGGATAGATGCTGAAAAACAGACTTTATACACACCGCCTCCTGCGCTCTGGGCTTCAAACAAATATTTTTCAGCGCCAGAGATTTGTGAGGCTGTTTTTTTGCTGAATATGGCGTGAGTCGGTCGCTATGAGCAGTCGCTAACATGCGCTCCCATACAACGCTGTACTGGTCAAATAGCGACTCCTCACAATGTATTCAACATTACTGAACAGCGACTGAGTCGCTATAAAGTAGCGACTCACGGCCGAGCACTGCGACTACTAGCGGGCGCTCTGAAAATGGGCGCCGCTCTCAGCTGTCATCTGAGGGCGCGTCATCAGAGGCGCCCTCTGATGACGCGCCCTCAGATGACAGCTGAGAGCGGCGCCGGCCTCCACGCTCCGGACCTGCAGGTAAGTGTTTGCTTTTTTTTTAAATGCCGGCATGGTGGGAGCGGGCCGGCCGGTTCCGCTGACAGCGGAGCGGGCCGGCCGGTTCCGCTGTCAGCGCGGAACCGGCCGGCCCGCTCCCACCATGCCGGCATTTTTGATGGGGAACTTCGTAAAAGTTCGATTCGGCCTAACCCGAATTTCTTTGTGAAATTCGGCGAATCGGCCGAATCGAACTTTTCAAAAGTTCGCTCATCTCTAATATTCATTAACAAATCACGCTCAAAAAATTCTCGCGCTGTGAAATGCATGTTTAAACCCCAGAGCGCTGGCGGCGATGGGTTAAAAGTAGTTTTTTAACCCCCAAACAACCATATTTTTGGAAACCAAAAAAAACAAGTATTTTAAATAATTTTGTAATATGAATACATTAATATCAGACCTGTAATATCAATTCTGCTCAAATTAACCTTAAAAAAAATATCTAACATGGCAGAAGTGGTCACAGAATTTTTCACATTTAAAAAAAAAAAAAAAAAAAAAAAAAAAAAACATTATTAACTATTAATTATGAATATTTAAAGATTGTTCCATTGAAATGCATTGTAGAGCGCCAGGTAGCGAGAGGTCATACCTGTCGCTGTTCAAGGTCGGACGCTGGCGCTGTGGGCTGAGGCTGGAATAATGATGAATGAGTCGCTATATGGCGCTATCTCAGTCGCTAAGCAGGATTGGCTTGATAAATGTGTGATTGTGGTGGGGAGCCGGCGTTCTCGTGGCAGGGGCCCGTCATTACCGGCCGCTCACCAGTCGCTACCTGTCGCTATTCCTTCATAAATAAGGGCCATAGTAACTAGTGGGTGAAAGTTTCACGATCCTGATGAATGGTATATGGATGGGCTGCAGTTGTATGTCAAGAAAATGGTACACAGCAGAATTGCAGTAATGCACAAGACATAACAGTTTTAGGCCCTTATTTAAGAAGGGATAGCGTCAGGTAGCGGCTGGTTAATGACAGGTAGCAACTGGTGAACGTCAGACACGGCACGCAATTACACATTTATCAAGCAGAATCTGTTTAGCGACTGGGATAGCGCCATGTAGCGTCTGATTCATCATTTTCACAGCCTCAGCGAACAGCGCCGGCGTTCAGCCTTGCACAGCGCCAGGTATGACCTCTCGCTACCTGTCGCTCTCCCATACGTTTCAATGGACGATCCTTTCCTTCTCTTTAAACGGGGTATTTTTTTTTTTTAAATCACAATCAAAATTCTGTGACCTATTCTGGCATTGAATAAGCAGTTTTTTCACAATTTTTTAATTTTTTATATATTTCTTCAGAAATGACATTACAGGTCTGCCATTAAAGTGTTCATGTTACAATGTTGCTACAATGTAATTCCATATGTTTTCGCTTTGTTACTAGTGGATAGATGCTGAAAAACAGACTTTAAACACACCGCCTCCTGCGCTCTGGGCTTCAAACAAGTATTTTTCAGCGCCAGAGATTTGTGAGGCTGTTTTTTTCTTGAATATGGTGTGAGTCGGTCGCTATGAGCAGTCGCTAACATGCGCTCCCATACAGCGCTGTACTGGTCAAATAGCGACTCGTCACAATGTATTCAACATTACTGCACAGCGACTGAGTCGCTATAAACTAGCGACTCACGGCTGAGCACAGCGACTACTAGCGGGCGCTCTGAAAATGCCTGCTACAGACGCTCATCTGTCGCTACCTGCCGTTAGTGATGAATCAACCTGCCCGTAACAGCGGGGCACATGGCTGCTGTTAGAAGGTCCCCATGCTGGACGCGAGCAGGGAAGTATCTAGTTTAAATAGATCTCAGGGTAGAATGAGAAAATTATTGTCCCCCAGCTTGAGTAACATTTGCTCACAACCAGATTAAAGTGGTAACATCCCTGATGCTGTACTTAAAGTGGACCAACACTCAGGATTTTCACTATCCTGGGTTTTGATCCACTTCCGCGGGGCAACCCGATCGGGGGTGAAAACCCCCCGATCGGCCTAAATAACTCACCTCACCCTGCTCCTACACGAGCGCTCGTCCAATCAGAGCGCTCAGAGCCGCTGTGGTATGCACGTACAAGCGACGGACAACCACAGCGGCTCTGAGCGCGCTGGAGGCCGCATCTCGCGCTTCCTTCTAACTGGGAGCGCGCCCGCGCCGGCCATTCACAAACGGCGCCCTGCTAGAAGGAAGCGCGAGATGCGGCCGCGGCCTGCGCATGCCCCGTTGGAACGGGGATAAGGTAAGGTTTCTGGCCGTCCTGGGGGGTTTCACCCGAAATCGGGATGCCCCGCGGGGAGGGATCTGATCGGCCTCTTATAGATTCCCGGGCCGATGCCCCCAGGGTGTTGGTCCACTTTAAAGCAGACCAACAGTGAAAATTACTTAAAGTGGAACAAAACAGGATTTCGACTATCCTGGGTTTTGGTCCTTTCCCCCGGGGCACCCGGATCGGGGATGCCCCGCTGTGTGAAACCCCCCAGCTCGGAGCCGCTGGCCTTAGATGCTGGCTTAGATGCCGTGAGGTCAGCGGCTCCGAGCTGGGGGTTTCACACAGCGGGGCATCCCCGATCCGGGTGCCCCGGGGGAAAGGACCAAAACCCAGGATAGTCAAAAGCACTGGCAGCCACATCCCCCGCTTCGCATGCCCGCGCTGGCCATTCACAAATAGCTGGTGGGGGCACGCGCCCTTCTAGAGGGATAGTGGTGATGCAGCCACAGCTTGCGCAAGCGCCGTTTTAGTGGGAAGCAAGGTAAGTAAATGGGGGGTTTCACACAGTGGGGCATCCCGATTTTGGGTGACCTCAGGGGAGGGAATCAATCAGACCGGGAATCTTATAGATTCCAGAGCCAATCGTGCTGGGTTTTGGTCCACTTTAAACCAGACTAACACAACAAACAGTGCTCTTATGCATTCCTCCCCGGGGCAATTTTGATTGCTGTACATAAACATTCATTTACCTTTTTCTAACTCCTGCTGTGGTAAATTTTAGAAACAAAATGGCAACTCATACATCTGCAGGCTGGAGTGCTGCTGGGCTTCCTGTTACTGTGCAGTGTCAGTTATGTCAGATGAATCCAGGCAGCAGCATGGCTGAGATACTGGGGGGAGGAAACTCCAAAATGGCCGCTACCTTTCTTTTCCAACTGTGCCAGGCTGTTGGGCCGGTTATAACTGTTTTACATAATGGGTGTTGTTCCCTGCACGGGGGGGGGGGGGGGGGGGGGGGGGGGGGGCACATACCCAGGAAAGACCAAGGCGCCCAATTGTGGGGCTCGATTTTCACCCCTCCTGCCTCTGCGGCAGGGAAGGGGGGTTACAGCTGACTGGACTTCCAATTTAATTTCCCCCCCCCCCCAGGCCAGCAGTCCTCCCAAGTGTCCCTAATTAGGAGGGACTGTCCCTCTTTTAAGTCCATGACCCCCTGTCCCTCATTGTTCTCCTTTGTCCCTCTTTGAGGTGTAAAATGCAAATCTGCATCAATGATTAATTTCCCCATTCAAAGTGTTTCTATTGTTGTAACTGTTATATCCTATCTCCTGTCCATCAATCAATGAGGAGGTGTGGCCTAATTTAACAAATGTCCCTCTTTCCCACCCTGAAAAATGGGTAGGTATAAGTCAGCCATACTAACCTAGTTTACACCTGGGTCTCCAGAAGACCAGAAGCTGCTGTGCACCCGGCTGGAACAGGTGCTTCCTTCCAAAGGGGGTTATGCTTGCCGCAGAGTGTACAGCAGCTTCTGGTCCCCCATTCACAGAGACCAGGTTACTATAGGCGAATGTGAGGCTTGGGGAAGCAGGAGGGTTGTTTGTAAAGATGTTTGGTGCACTTTTATTTGAAGAGGAAACAAAACCCTTTAAAGTGGACCAACACCCAGGGGTGATCTTATAAATTCCCGGGCCGATCAGATCCCTCCCCGCGGGGCATCCGAAATCGGGATGTCCCGCTGTGTGAAACCCCGCAGGACGCCCACAAACCTTACCTTAACCGCGTTCCAACGGCACATGCGCGAGCCGCATCTCACGCTTCTCTCTAGCAGGGCGCGCACCCGCGCCGGCTGTTTGTGAATGGCCGGCGCGGGCGCGCTCCCTGTTAGAGGGAAGCGCGAAATGCGCCCTCCAGCGCGCTCAGAGTCGCTGTGGTTGTCCGTCGCTTGTACGTGCATACCACGGGAGTGGACCAAAATCCAGGATAGTCAAAATCCTGGGTGTTGGTCCACTTTAAAGCGGAACACAATCCTGCACAGCTGGCCTTGGCATCGCGGATTGGGACGCGCCATTGTATAAAACCCCCCAGATTGGCAGTAATAACTTACCTTTCCCTAGTCCAACGGCACATGCGCGGGGTCTTGTCCAATCAGCCGTTTGCCGTGCCTATGTCATTCGACAAATAGCTCTCATTGTTTACAATGGAAGTGCAAGTGGGCGCATCCCACCCAAACTTCGGGCTGTGCCCACGCTCCCGCCCAAGCCATTGCGTTCCCCACTGCAGACTATCAGAGCCTCTGATTGGACGAGAGCCCGCGCTTGCACCATTGGACCAGGGAAAGGTAAGGTGTTACTGCCAATCTGGTTTCACACAGCGGGGAAACCTGGGATAGTCATAACCCTGGGTTTTGTTCCACTTTCTGAGAGAAATGTTAGAAATGGACGGACTCCCACTTTAATATACAGCAGTGAGGCAGCCTGGGCTGCTGCATATTAAAGATGGAGTCTGGTTATTTCAGACATTTTCTGGCATTTATCGGAAGGCTGGCTTTAGGTTTGAAAGTGGACCAAAACCTAGGATTTCGACTCTCCTGGATCTTGGTCCTTTCCCTCAGGGCACCCCGATCAGGGATGCCCTGCTGTGTAAAACCCCCCAGGTCGCCGAAACCAACTCACCTCTTCCCGGTTCTATGGCGCATGCGTGCCTGCTCGGCCAATCAGCGAGCTCGGAGCCACTGACGTCACGTCGTCTAAGGCCAGCGGCTCTGAGCGCACTGGCGGCCGCATCCCCCGCTTCCCTTTGACAGGGAGCGTGCCCTGGCGGGGGCATGCGCCCTGCTAGAGGGATAGCGAGGATGCGGCTGTGTATCGCGCATGTGCCATTTGACTGTTAAAAAAGGTAAGTGTATGGGCAACTTGGGGGGTTTCACACAGCGGGGAATCCCTATTTGGATGCCACGGGGGAGGGAATCTTAGGGCCTTATTCATGAAGGGATAGCGCCAGGTAGCGCTTTGTAAGCGGCAGGTAGCGGCAGGTGAACGCCGGACACGGCACGCAATTACACATTTATGAAGCCGAATCTGTAGAGCGACTAGAACAACGCCATGGAGCGTCCGATTCATCATTATCCCAGCCTCAGCGTACAGCGCCGGTGTTCAGCCTTGCAGGGCGCCACGTATTACCTCTCGCTACCTGGCGCTCTCCCATACATTTCTATGGAATATCCTTAAATCCCTTTCCTGATACCAAATTTTTTTTTAATACAATCTCAAAACTTCTGAGCTAGAAAATGACATTTTCTAAAACTTTTTTGATTTATAATATTTTTATGCAGAATTGCCCTTACATATCTGGTATTAAGACAATGTCATTCCATATGTTTTCGCTTTGTTAGTAGTGGATACATGTTCAAAAACAGACTTTAATCACACAGCCTCTGACACTGTGGGATACAACGACCCGATTTTGAGCGCCGGTGATGTTTGAGGCAGTTTTTTTGATGAATGTGGCGTGAGTTGGTGTGACTGAGCTGGTGCTTCCGTTCGCTCCCATACAGCATAGCACTGCGACTCACACAACATATTCATCAATACTGCCCAGCGACTGAGGCGATCTGAAACAACTAACAATGGCCGAGCACAGTGACTACTAGCGGTCGCTCTGAAATCCTCATCCATCGCTACCTGGCGTTAGTAATGAATCAGCCAGTTATTCTAGATTCCCGGGCTGATCAGTGTTGGTTTTTGTCCACTTCAAGATGGTTGTTTAGTATCCAGGCTCTTGCTCGATGCCTCTCAAGTATTTGCGTGTAATAGTTGCCGTGGCGACCACAAGCAAAATGGCATTGGAGCAGCCAATAGGTATAAATCGGCGGCCATTTTGTGGAATTTCAGGGTCTGTGAATGCCCCTGGGGCATGGGACAAAACCTTAGATTCTGTCACTTTCTGACAGAACATTTTCTGGAAACAAGGTAAGTGTATGGGGGAGTCTCGGGCGACCTGGGGGGTTTCAAACAGCGGGGCATTCCGATTTAGATGCCCTGAGGGGAGGGAATCTTATTCTAGATTCCCGGGCCGATCAGTGTGGGTTTTTGTCCACTTTAAGATGGCCTCCCTGTGTTTTTTAGTATCCAGGCTCTTGCTCGATGCCTCTCAAGTGTTTGTGTGTAATAGTTGCCATGGCGACAGAGCAAAATAGCATTGGAGCAGCCAGTAGGTATAAATCGGCGGCCATTTTGTGGAACTTCAGGGACTGTGAGGCAGCCGAAGACGACATGGCGTGTGAGCGTGTTTCTGAGCCGTGGCGTGTAAAGGTGCATTTAGGGTCAGTATACCTTATGTAGTTAATAATTATTACGCTATGAGCACCTCCGGACTAAGTGCAGGGTGAGGGCAAGATGAGGGTTTGTCAGTGAGGTAAGAATATAGGGAGACTGGCAGGGAAACACATCCCTAATTAGGATGCCCCAGGGGTGGTTATTTAATCTTACTTAGGGCTTTATTCATCAAGGGATAGCGCCAGGTAGCGCCTTGTAAGCGTCAGGTAGTGAATGCCGGCACTGTACGCAATACCACATTTATGAAGGCGATTCTGGTGAGCACATCTTACAGCGACGTGTAGCGTCCGATTCATCATCACAGACAGCTCAGCGGATCCCAGCAGCGCTCTGGCTTCCAGAGCAACTGGTATTACCTGTTGCTCTCCCATACATTTTAATGGACGTTCCTTTTCTTCTGTTTAAACAGGGTTTTGTTTTAATATTTTTTTTGGTTTTGTATCAAACCATTGTGTGACCTCTCCTGGCCTATT
This sequence comes from Gastrophryne carolinensis, assembly GCA_027917425.1. NCBI lineage: Eukaryota > Metazoa > Chordata > Amphibia > Anura > Microhylidae > Gastrophryne > Gastrophryne carolinensis. Next base: position 609,375,545 of record CM051235.1, read on the forward strand.
TTAATACTTTTTTTTATATTTTTATGCAGAATTGTCATTACAGGTCTGGTAGTGTTAATGTCACAGTGTAATAACAATGTCATTCCATGTGTTTTCACTTTGTTACTGGTGGATATGTGTTCAAAAACCGACTTTAATCACACAGCTTCTGGCGCTCTGTTCTACAGCGACACAATTTTAAGCGCCGGTGCTGTGTGAGGCTGTTTTTTTTGATGAATATGGTTTGAGTCGCTCACACTGACCAGTCGCTACCGTTCGCTCCCATACAGCGCTGTACTGTTATAGCGACTCACACATCAAATTCATCAATGGCGGCCATGTTACTATAGCGAATGAGGCGCTCTGTAATAGCGACTCACAGCCGATCAGAGCGACCACTAGCGCCGTTGTACAGACGCTCATCTGCCGGTACCTGGCCGCTAGTAATGAATTAGCCTGCCAGCATCTTATGGGCACTAGGTCCAGTTTTGGTCCACTTTAAAGGGGACCTGCCCTCCCCTATGCAACTATGTGCCAGGAGGGGCCCTGGTTTACAGGGCCACTAAACTATCCTAACCTCCCCCCTCACGCCATCAGTGAGCCCAGCATTAGAGAGATAGTGAGCTTTACCTAGCAGAGCTGCAACCGTTAGGGGAACGTTAAAGCTGACCAACAGTCAAAAATGACTTAAACAACACAACAAACAGTGCACATAAGCATCCCTCCTCGGGGCAATTTAGATTGCTGCACATAAACATTTATTTACCTTTTCTAACTCCTGCTGTGGTAAATTTTAGAAATAAAATGGCGGCCCATGGATTTGAAGGCCGTCTGCAACAGAAAGTGCTACTGTGCTTCCCGGGGGGGAGCGAGTATGCCTGTCTCAGACTCCAGGGTGTGTTTTGGTCCACTTTAAACTGGACCAACAGCCTGGCACAAATGGAAAAGAAAGGTAGCGTCTCAGCCATGCTGCTGCGTGGATTCAACTGACCTAACTGATAAAGCACAGTAACAGGAAGCCCAGCAGCACTTCCTGTTTGCAGGTGTCCTGCAGATGCATGAGCCGTTATTTTTTTTTTCTAAAATTTACCACAGCAGGAGTTAGAAAAGGTAAATGAATTTTTATGTGCAGCAATCTAAATTGCCCCGGGAAAGGGTACAAATAAACACTGTGAGGCTGATTTATTAATAGCGACATGTAGCGACAGTTGAGCGACTGTAGCGGTATTTTCACAGCGCCCGCTAGTAGTCGCTGTGCTTGGCCGTTGTTCGATTGTTGACAGCGACTCAGTCGGTGTGCAGTAATGTTGAATACAAGGTTACGAGTCGCTATTTGACAGGTTCCGCGCTGTATGGGAGCGCATGATAGCGACTGGTCAGAGCGACCGGCTCCCACCATATTCATCAAAAAATCACGCTCAAAAAATTATCGCGCTGTGAAATGCATGTTTAAACCCCAGAGCGCTGGCGGCGATGGGTTAAAAGTAGTTTTTTAACCCCCAAACCACCATATTTTGGGAAACCAAAAAAAAAAAAGTATTTTAAATAATTTAGTAATATGAATACATTAATATCAGACCTGTAATATCAATTCTGTACAATTTTTTTTTAACATTTTTTTTCCCTTAAAAAAAAAAGAAATGGCAGAAGTGGTCACAGAATTTTTCACATTTAAAAAAAAAAACACATTAATAACAATTAATTATGAATATTTAAAGATTGTTCCATTGAAATGCATTGGAGAGCGCCAGGTAGCGAGAGGTCATACCTGTCACTGTTCAAGGTCGGACGCTGGCGCTGTGGGGTGAGGCTGGAATAATGATGAATGAGTGGCTATCTGGCGCTATCTCCGTCGCTAAGCAGGATCGGCTTGATAAATGTGTGATTGTGGTGGGGAGCCGGCGTTCTCGTGGCGGGGCCCGTCATTACCGGCCGCTCACCAGTCGCTACCTGTCGCTATTCCTTCATAAATAAGGGCCTGTGTGTTGTGTTTGTCTGTTTTAAGTCATTTTTGACTGTTGGTCTGCTTTAAAGTTGCTTAGCTGATCTGGCATTTTTTAATGTTTTCTACGGTTAGCAAATGTGCGTTTTATGGAATCAGATTTCATCTGTTGTTGCAGAGTTGGGGCTCGATTCAACAAAGGTCGAAAATGGATTTTTCGTGTGTTTTGTGCTTTAAAAAGCTGCGATTTTGCGATCGCTTTTTTACGAGTGATTCTGCAACCTGGAACCATTGTAAAACACGAGTCACTCAAATTAAATTCGTTTGCGATTGTAAAAGCGTGAAATAAATTAGTGGATCGAAAAATCTACTACTGCATTTTGCGATTCGAAAATGTTACTACTGATTCAGGTAGACTTGCAGCCTTATTTATCAAGGGCTAGCGCCAGATAGTGTCTGACGAGCGCCAGGTACCGCCAGCTATCGGCAGCTATCGAATCAAGTACGCTCGGCGGCGGTCACAATGACGCATTTATCACGCTAAATGAGGCTAGCGACGGCGAGAGCGACAGCTAGCGCGGGATTCATCATGTAGCCGACTGCAACGAACAGCGCCGCTGCTAATCCCATCACAGCGACAGGTATGACCTGTCGCTCCCTGGCGTTGTCCAATGCATTTCAATGGAGCAATCTTTAAATAATCATATTTAATTGCTATTACTGTTTTTTTTTTTTTTTTAATGTTAAAAATTCTGTGACCACTTCTGCAATGTTAGGATTTTTTTTAAAGTAAAAAAAAAAAAAATATGTGCAGAATTGATATTACAGGTCTGATATTAATGTATTCATATTACAAAATGTTTAGAAAAACTTGTATAATTTTTACATATAAAAAAAATGGTTGTTTGGGGGATAAAAACTACTTTACACACATCGCCGCCAGCGCGAGAAATTTTTGAGCGTGATTTGTTAATGAATCTGCAGCAAGCCGTTCGCTCTGGCCATTCGCTGTCAGGCGCACCCATACAACGCGGAACCTGTGAAACATCGACCCCTAACCCCGTATTCAACATTACCGCACACCGACTGAGTCGCTGACAACAAGCAAACCCCAGCCAAGCACAGCGAATACTAGCTGGCGCTGTGAAAATCACGCTACTGGCGCTCATCTATCGCTACCTGGCGCTATTAATGAATCGGCCTCCCCATGAGCCGCACACATGATATACATTAGAGGGTTTTACACTAGTTTTTTGATGCAGCTTTCAGCAGGAGAAAACTCATTTTGCTCTTTCTCACAATGGAGCCCTTCTACTTTCTTTGCAATGGGAGTAAACTCTAATGGTAGTAAAAAATTCAATTCATAAGAAAAAAGCCTGAGAATTCCACTGTTTGTGAATCACTAGTTAGGAAGACAAAAAATATTGAACTTTTTACCCCTTTTTACTAGTAGTAAAAAGTTCTATAAGAACAGGGGAAGGTACATGGGAGCGGTCGGCCTTTGGGTTTTTACACTGCGGGGCACCAAAACCCAGAATAGTCAAAATCCTGGGTTTTGCTCCACGTTATAGATTAAGGCCCTTATTTATGAAGGAATAGCGACAGGTAGCGACTGGTGAGCGGCCGGTAATGACGGGCCCCGCCACGAGAACGCCGGCTCCCCACCACAATCACACATTTATCAAGCCAGTCCTGCTTAGCGACTGGGATAGCGCCATATAGCGACTCATTCATCATTATTCCAGCCTCAGCCCACAGCGCCAGCGTCCAACCTTGAACAGCGACAGGTATGACCTCTCGCTACCTGGCGCTCTCCAATACATTTCAATGGAACAATCTTTAAATATTCATAATTAATTGTTATTAATGTTTTTTGTTTTTTTTTAATGTGAAAAATTCTGTGACCACTTCTGTCATTTTAAATAATTTTTTTAAGGTAAAAAAAAAAATGTACAGAATTGATATTACAGGTCTGATATTAATGTATTCATATTACTAAATTATTTAAAAAACTTGTTTTTTTTTGGTTTCCAAAAATATGGTGGTTTGGGGGTTAAAAAACTACTTTTAACCCATCGCCGCCAGCGCTCTGGGGTTTAAACATGCATTTCACAGCGCGAGAATTTTTTGAGCGTGATTTGTTAATGAATATGGTGGGAGCCGGTCGCTATGGCCAGTCGCTATCAAGCGCTCCCATACAGCGCGGAACCTGTCAAATAGCGACTCCTCACCCAATATTCAACATTACTGCAAACCGACTGAGTCGCTGTCAACAACCGAACAACGGCCAAGCACAGCGACTACTAGCGGGCGCTGTGAAAATGCCGCTACAGTCGCTCAACTGTCGCTACCTGCCGCTATTAATGAATCGGCCTCCCCGCATAAGAATGGCGTACCATGAGATTAAAGCTAGCAAAGAGCTGCACCCTGCACCCAAGGACACATAGCTTTGGCCCTTATTTAAGAAGGGATAGCGTCAGGTAGTGGCTGGTTAATGAGAGGTAGCGACTGGTGAACGCCAGACACGGCACGCAATTACACATTTATCAAGCAGAATCTGTTTAGCAACTCGGATAGCTCCATGTAGCGTCTGATTCATCATTTTCACAGCCTCAGCGAACAGCACCAGGGTTCAGCCTTGCACAACGCCAGGTATGACCTCTCGCTACCTGTCGCTCTCCCATACATTTCAACGGACCTTTTCTTCTCTTTAAACTGGGTTTTTTTTTTGTTTTTTTTTCCAAAAATCACAAATAATTCTGTGACCTCTTCTGGCATTGAATAAGCTGTTTTTTCATAATTTTTTCATTTTTTATATATTTCCTCAGAAATGACATTACAGCTCTGCCATTAAAGTGTTCATGTTACAATGTTGCTACAATGTAATTCCATATGTTTTCGCTTTGTTACTAGTGGATAGATGCTGAAAACACACTTTAAACACACCGCCTCCTGCGCTCTGGGCTTCAAACAAGTATTTTTCAGCGCCAGAGATTTGTGAGGCTGTTTTTTTGCTGAATATGGTGTGAGTTGGTCGCTATGAGCAGTCGCTAACATGCGCTCCCATACAGCGCTGTACTGGTCAAATAGCAACTCCTCACATTGTAGTATTCAACATTACTGAGCAGCGACTGAGTCGCTATAAAGTAGCGACTCACTGCCGAGCACAGCGACTACTAGCGGGCGCTCTGAAAATGCCTGCTACAGACGCTCATCTGTCGCTACCTGGCGTTAGTGATGAATCAGTTTGCCCGTATAGAAAACAACAGCCACATTTCTGCTTTAAAGGAAACCTTTTTAATACAGGTCCCTGGCAATCCAACCAAACCCCACAAAAAAACATACATGCCTCTTACAAATATTACAGTTTAATTAGTACTTCCACTACAGCATACCTTGCCTCTGTATTACATGTATCCACAATGTTACAAATATTACCGTTTAATTAGTACCGTATATACTCGAGTATAGGTCGACCCGAATATAAGCCGAGGCACCTAATTTTACCACAAAAAAACTGGAAAAGTTATTGACTCGAGTATAAGCCTAGGGTGGGAAATGCAGCAACTACTGGTAAATTTCAAAAATAAAAATAGATACCAATAATATTTTGAATACCCAAATCAGGATGCCCAAGCAGAAGGCCAGCAGCCAGCTCTGTAATCTTTTAGATTCCAGGGCCGGCCTCTTATGGTTTTGTTCCACTTAAAAAAAACATTGAATTAGTGAGCTTGCTCCCTGCCCTGCTCCTCTAATCTTAAATTCAATGTGCACACACAAACACACAATCTGTACAAACCCCCATCAACATAATCTAATTTTTCTTTTTAAACCCCCAAGTGACAGTCCACCCTCCCCCCGAATCCCTGCCCGCTCCTCCATTACCTGTTACCAGGCGCTCCTAGGTTGCCGGTGTACTGAGCAGGCCGGCAGCCCCCGCGCGCCTTCTTCTCTGATGATGTCACGGCAGGAGGGCGGAGCTGGCCAGGCCGCTCTTTTATTCACTGACGCGGCCACAGCATAACACGGTGACCGGGGGCGGACAATGCAGACAGGGAGGGAGCAAGGATTGCTGGGTGGGTGATCGCCGGGTACGCGCGCTGGACGGTGACATGCGCGAAGCCCGCTAGGAACTTATACTAAAAAAAAAAAGACAGCTGAGTCCTTCTGACTCGAGTATAAGCCGAGGCGGCTTTTTTCAGCCCAAAAAGTGGGCTGAAAAACTCGGCTTATACTCGAGTATATACGGTACTTCACTACAGCATAGCTTGCCTCTGTATTACATGTATCCACAATGTTGGCCATGTACATACAGCTACACAGGCAACTTAAAAAGTTGAAAAAATATGTATTTACATTTACCCATTAAAAAACCTTACAACACCATGCAGCAGTCAGAAAACTATACTAAACAATAGAAAAAAAATTCGAGTACATTCTCCAATAATTTTCGCTTGCGACAGCCTTTTTACGAGCATTTTGAAAACGTTACGAGTGATTCGAAAATGTTCCGATTGCATTTTCGAGTGCACGTATTTAATTCAACCCCTTTTCTGAATCACTCGAAAAAGATACAAATTTACACATTCGATGCGATTTTTCGAGCAACACGAATTTATTTCTACCTTTGTTGGATCGAGCCCTTGGTGTACGTTGCCCATAGCAACAGATTGCAGAACACTGCTGCTGGGTATGTGTAAGTGTGAGTGAGCTCCTTCACCTCAGCAGTGGCCAGAAGCAGCAGTGTTCTATGTGTAGAGGACTTTCTTCTTTCTTCTTGGTGTAATGGCCAATAGCAACAGATTGCAGGTAGTGAAAACTGCTTCCATAAAACACACATTTGCTAATATGGAACAAAAAAATACTGAGAGGCCGATTCATTAATAGCGGCAGGTAGCGACAGTTGAGCGACTGTAGCGGCATTTTCACAGCGCCCGCTAGTAGTCGCTGTGCTTGGCCATTGTTCGGTAGTTGATAGCGACTCAGTCGGTTTGCCGTAATGTTGAATATTAGGTGAGGAGTCGCTATTTGACAGGTTCCGCGCTGTATGGGAGCGCATGATAGCGACTGGCCCTAGCGACCGGCTCCCACCATATTCATTAAAAAATCACGCTCAAAAAATTCTCGCGCTGTAAAATGCTTGTTTAAACCCCAGAGCGCTGGCGGCGATGGGTTAAAAGTAGTTTTTTAACCCCCAAACAACCATATTTTTGGAAACCAAAAAAAACAAGTTTTTTTAAATAATTCAGTAATATGAATACATTAATATCAGACCTGTAATATCAATTCTGTACATTTTTTTCCCTTAAAAAAATTATCTAAAATGGCAGAAGTGGTCACAGAATTTTTCACATTTAAAAAAAAAAAAAAAAAAACAGTTAATAACAATTAATTATTAATATTTAAAGATTGTTCCATTGAAATGCATTGGAGAGCGCCAGGTAGCGAGAGGTCATACCTGTCACTGTTCAAGGTCGGACGCTGGCGCTGTGGGCTGAGGCTGGAATAATGATGAATGAGTCGCTGTATGGCGCTATCTCAGTCGCTAAGCAGGATTGGCTTGATAAATGTGTGATTGTGGTGGGGAGCCGGCGTTCTCGTGGCGGGGCCCGTCATTACCGGCCGCTCACCAGTCGCTACCTGTCGCTATTCCTTCATAAATAAGGGCCTGAATTACTGTTTAATGCACAGTTTAGGCTTCCTAATGATCTTAAAGTGGACCAAAACCAAAACTGGGTTTTGGTCCACTTTAAGATTGTAAGGAAGCCTTTCCCCCGGGGCACCCTGATCGGGGATGCCCTGCTGTGTGAAACCCCCCAGATCGCCCAATCTAACTCAACTCCTCCCGGGACTACAGTGCATGCGCGGGTGCTCGTCCAATCAGCACTCTTGGAGCCACTGAGGTCACGCCTTCTAAGACGGCATCTAATGCCAGTGGCTCCGAGCGCGCTGGCGACTGCATCCCCCACTTCCCTCTAACAGGGAGCGTGTCTGCGCCGGCCACTCACAAATGCCTGAGAATCGATCGCTCTTATAGATTCTTGGGCCGATTGCCGTGAGTTTTGATCCACTTTAAGGATCCAGTCTTGTGACCAGAGGGTTGGTTCAATTCCTGGCTGGGGCATCACTGAAGTGCTCTTGAGCAAGGCACCTAGTCCCCAAATGCTTCCGCGTGCCATGGCTAGGGCAGTCCGAGCATGTGTGTGCACTCACTGCACAGATGGGATAAATGATGGGATGAATTTGATGTGTGAGTCGCTATAACACCAGTACAGCACTATATGGGAGCGAATGGTAGCGGCTGGTCAGTGTGAGCGACTCAAACCATATTCATAAAAAAAACAGCCTCACACAGCGCCGGCGCTCAAAATCGTGTCGCTGTAGACCAGATCTGTTTTTGAACACATATCCAGCAAAGTCTGTTTTTGAACACATATCGATCAGTAACAAAGCGAAAACATATGGAATGACATTGTTGTAACATTGTGACTGTTAGGGCGAGCGCTGCACGCCCGTCTCACAGCAAGTAACTTGCCTCCATGGCTGCATGCAGCCGTCATCCATCTTGCAGCACTTCCCTCATGGCTGTATCCAGCTGCCGCCCTTCCCCCCATGCTTCCTCCTCACATGCTCAGGTGCGCGCACATCTCCGTCCACTAGAGGGCACGCGCACTGGATTCCTGAGATTTAAAGGGCCTGTACAGCACTGATTGGTGTTTGGTCATCCAATCCTGCATCCACTTCTCCTATTTAAAGAGGCACTTCCTTCCTTCAGTGCTGGATCTTGGTCTCTCTGTGCTTGTTGAAAGTCAGACATTTTTGGATTGCTCACCTGTGTACCGACCTCTGCCTGTCTTCGATTCTGAACCTTTGCTGCCTGCCCTGACCTCGGCTACTCACCTTTACTGCGTACCTGTGCTGCCAGCCCTGACCTCTGCCTGTACTTACTACGCCTTTTGCCTGCCACTTGTGTACCTCGCTGAACCTTGGCTGACTGTGGGACTGGGCCACTGTTGGGGGGTAGCGGCCTGGGGGTCACTCGCCGCACAAGACCAACCTGCCTTGCGGTGGGCTCTGGTGAATACCGGTGGCCTCTTAGACGCCGCTCCCCTGACACGGTACCTGCCATCGGTCCCACGGTTAAAGCGGATCCACACCTGAGTCCGCTCCACCCAGTCCGTGACAGTGACATTAACACTTTAATGATAGACCTGTGTAATGACGATTCTGCAGAAAAAAATTAAAAATCTAAAAAGTTGTCAAAAATGTATTTAAATCGTCCAGGAGAGGTCACACAATGATTTGATACAAAACAAAAAGAAAAAAAAAACAAACCCTGTTTAAATTTTCACTATCCTGGGTTTTGGTCCACTTCGGTGGGGCACCCCGATCGGGAAACCCCCCAGAACGCTCCTACGCAGCCGCTCGTCCAATCAGAGCGCTCAGAGCCGCTGTGGTATGCATGTACAAGCGGCGTCCAACCACAGCGGCTCTGAGCGCTGGAGGCCGCGTCTCGCGCGTCCCTCTAACAGGGAGCGCGCCCGCGCCTGCCATTCACAAACGGCCGGCGCAGGTGTGCGCCCTGCTAGAGGGAAGCGCGAGATGCGGCCACGGCTCGCGCATGCGCCGTTGAAACGGGGTTAAGGTAAGGTTTCTGGGCTTCCTGGGGGGTTTCACCCCGCGGGACATTCCGATTTCGGATGCCCCGCGGGGAGGGATCTGATCGGCCCGGGAATCTTATAGATTCCCGGGCCGATCCCCCCTGGGTGTTGGTCCACTTTAAAGAGAATAAAAGCAACGTCTATTGAAATGTATGGGAGAGCGCCAGGTAGCGCCAGGTAATACCAGGCGCTCTGAAAGCTCTGCACAGATGGGATAAATGCAGGGCACAAATTCCTATGTGCGCACAAGCACACAATGATGATATAAACACATTATTATTATAATAACAGGGCACGGCATTACAGAACTATAGCCGTGGCAGATTAGCCGACTGCTGTGAGGCCCAGCAGAGAAGGGACCCCATTAATACCCGGCTATGCGACTCCCCCTAATTTCCCCTGACCCCATTCTTCCGTCATCTTATTGTTCTTTGCTTTATTTCATAAGCCCATTATAAATCATTGCCTCTCACCCGGGAAGCCAGTAACACGAGGCGCAGATACAGTTCAAAGGACTTCATTTTACAAAGTGCTTTTCAGTAGGTCGCATGGCCTCTCCTCCCCCGTGCCAGCTTTTCCTTTTGACGACGGAGCGATGTAAATAGAATTCTTACGGGAAAGATTATCGGAAACAGCACAAAATAAAATAATAAAAAAAAAACAATAAGCGTAATAACAGTGGAGAAATGAACACAGACAAATAGGTCGTGAGTGGCTGACTCCGTCAGACTCCCCTCCCGTGAAGCCATTTAAAACCTTTTTAATTTATGAAGAATTGTCCTAGTGCGAAAATTACAATCATATAATCTCGGCGAGAGAAAATGGATTTCGCCGACAAGCGTTTGACGCTAATCATTGCCGCGTCGCTCCGTTATTGACTTCATGTTGGTGGCTAATTGCTTACCCCATCCACTGTTTCCCCTGAAGTTTTTTTTTTTTTTTTTTGCTGTTAATTTTGCTTTCCCCCGGCTTTCGTCAGATATGAATAGTGGAATTGTTAAAACATCCAGGAAAGAAGAGAGGACATTGTCTGCAAACTTTTCCTACACGACCCCGCAGCGGACACTGTTGTTCCCAGTAAATACAAATTATCTCCATGTAAAGTTCCCATCATTAGCCGGGTGCGCTGAACTCTTAACTGAGACCCCGGTGACTACAATGGTGTCAGTGTGTGTCGTATAGCTGCCAGCCGGGGGGGGGGGGGGGGGACTGAAAGGAAAATGACTGAAATGGATTGGCAGTTATTATTTTATTATTCCAATGGAGGTGTTAAAGTGGACCAAAACCCAGAATTTTGACTATCTTGGGTTTCCGATCGGGGTGCCCCGCTGTGTGAAACCCGCCAAATCGCCCTAACTCACTCACCTCTTTCCAGGCCTACGGTGCATTCACGGCCGCTCGTCCAATTTGCAAGATATCAAGATTCACAGGTTCAGCTCATGATTGCTCTTCTGAAAAAAAGTGGGTGTGGCCTCTGGATCTGTAATGCAGTGGGCAGGCTAAGGGCCTTATTTATCAAGGAATAGCGACAGATAGCGACAGATAGCGACTGGGGAGCCGGCCAGTAAAGCCAGGTACCGCAACTAGAACGCCGGCTCCCCTCCACAATCACACATTTATCAAGCCGATACTGCTTAGCGACTGAGATAGCGCCACCTAGCAACTCATTCATCATTATCCCAGCCTCATCCCACAGCGCCAGCGAACATCCTTGAACAGCGACAGGTATGACCTCTCGCTACCTGGCGCTCTCCAATGCATTTCAATGGCAGAATGTATTTTAATTAATAATTATTTTTTATATATATATATATATATATTTTTTTTTTAATTTAAAAAAGAAATCTGTGAACACTTCTTCCTTTGAAAATGAATTTTTTGGGGATTTTTTTTGCAGAATTGATATTACAGGTCTGATTTTAAACTATTCAGGTGTAAATATTATTTCAAAATCATTCCATTTTTTTTTGGGGTGGTTATGGGGTTAAAAAACTCCTTTTAACACATTGCCTACTGCGCTCTGGGATTTAAACATGCATTTCACAGCGCTAGGAATTTTTAAGGCTGATTTTTTAATGAATATGGTGGGTGCCGGTCGCTATGTCCAGTCGCTATCATGCGCTCCCATACAACAGCGAACCTGTCAAATAGCGACTCAGCATCTTGTATTCAACATTACAGCACACCGACTGAGTCGCTATCATCCACCGAACAATGGGCAAGCACAGCGACTACTAGCGGTCACTGTCAAAATACCGCTACAGTCGCTCAACAGTCGCTATCTGTCGCTATTAATGAATCAGCCTCTAATTCATTACTAGTGCCAGGCAATAGCAGATGAGCGTCTGTACAGCGGCACTAGTGGTCGCTCTGATCGGCCGTGAGTCGCTCTTACAGAGCGCCTCAGTCGCTGTACTAACATGAATTGATTAATTTGATGTGTGAGTCGCTATAACACCAGTACAGCACTATATGGGAGCGAATGGTAGAGACTGGTCAGTGTGAGCGACTCAAACCATATTCATAAAAAAAAACAGCCTCACACAGCGCCGGCGCTCAAAATTGTGTCGCTGTAGCCCACAGCTGTTTTTGAACACATAGAAACATAGAAAACATAGAAGGTTGACGGCAGAAGGAGACCATACGGTCCATCTAGTCTGCCCTTATGTGTATACTGTATGTTCTCTTTATCTTAGGATAGATGTGTGCTTATCCCAGGCATGTTTAAATTCAGTGACTGTTGATTTTTTAACTACCTCTGCTGGAAGTTTGTCCCAAGCATCTACTACTCTTTCTGTAAAATAATATTTTCTAACATTGCTCCTGATCTTCCCTCCGACTAGCTTCAGGTTGGGCCCCTTGTTCTATCATTAAGTTTCTTCTTAAAAACACTTCCCTCCTGAACCTTATTCAATCCTTTCACATATATAAAGGTCTCCATCATGTCCCCCTCTCCCTTCTTTCCTCCAGACTGTACAAATTAAGTCTCTCCTGATAAGTTTTAAGTTTAAGTCCTTCCACCATTTTTGTTGCCGGCCTTTGGACACGTTCTATTTGAATAATGTCTTTTTGCAGGTAAGGTCTCCAGAACTGCACACAGTATTCTAGCTGTGGCCTCACCAGGGCTCTATACAGCGGCATCACAACCTCCCTCTTCCTACTGGTGATGCCTCGAGCTATGCAGCCGAGCATCCTGCTTGCTTTTCCCACTGCCTGGCTACACTGTCCACTCATCTTGCAGCTATCAGTAATCAGTACCCCTAAATCTCTCTCCTCCGAGGTCCTGGATAACACAGTGCTGCCCATACGGTGCTCAGAGCAGGGATTCCTTCTACCCAAGTGCAGGATTTTACATTTAGAGACAATAAAAACGAGTTTCCACAGTTTTGACCATCTATCCAGTAAAGCTAAATCATTTTCCATGTTGCAGACACCTCCAGGAATATCCCCCTATTACTAACCTTTGTATCATCAGCAAACAGACAAACTTTTCCTACCAAGCCTTCTCCTATGTCACTTACAAATATATTAAAAAGAATGGGGCCCAGGACAGAGCCTTGCGGCACACCACTTGTAACTCGCCTTTGTTCAGATTGCACATATTCAGCAAAGTGTGTTTTTGAACACATATCCACCAGTTACAAAGCGAAAACACATGGAATGACATTGTTGTAACATTGTGACATTAACACTTTAATGGCAGACCTGTAATGACAATTCTGCATAAAAAAATCAAAAATCAAAAAAGTTGTCAAAAATGTATTTAAATCGGCCAGGAGATGTCACACAATGATTTGATACAAAACAAAAAGAAAAAAAAAAAAAACCCTGTTTAAAGAGAATAAAAGCAACGTCTATTGAAATGTGTGGGAGAGTGACAGGTAGCGCCAGGTAATACCAGGCGCTCTGAAAGCGCCGCCAGGATCCGCTGAGCCATCTGTGATGATGAATCGGTCGCTACTTGTCGCTGTAAGAGGCGCTCACCAGAATTGCCTACATAAATGTGTAATTGCGTGCCGCGGTCGGCGTTTACCTGCCGTTACCTGTCGCTTACAAGGCACGACCTGGCGCTATACCTTGATGAATAAAGCCCTTAATCTGTGATGAATCTGGAGGAGGAGGAGGCAGACGGAGGGGCGGGGGGACCAGCAATCCTGTCCCGTTCTGTTAATCTGACTGCGGGACAGTATGAAAAAGAGAATGTCATTGCCTGAACCTGTAAACCTTGATATCTCTGCCATTTCTGCTTCAATTTAATACGGAGAACAGTTTAGGACAGCGCCAAAATGTAGCCCAACGCAGTGATAACAATTACCTTTGCCTGCTGTATCACTTTCATTGAGTTGTTCGCCTTTGAATGTGCTCAAGTTCTGATATGTCCTTCTTATTCACTGGCCCACAGAACTGTATACAGTATTCCATATGAGGTCTCACCAGGTGACTTATAGAGGGGTCACATGATGCTCTGGTCATCGGCACCTATGCCCCTCTTGATGCCCCCCATGATCTTGTTTGCCTTGGCAGCTGCTGCCTGACATTGATCACTACATAGCGTTTCCCTATTTAGTGTTTAATCGTAGCACCAATTTCTCCTGCCATGTGCATAACCATTTATCTGTGTTACACTTCATTTGCCATTTTTCTGCCCAAACCTCTAATTCATCCAAACTTAACCTATCCCCATAACAGGGTGATAGAATAGCCATTGCCCCTGTTAGAGTAGTTATTTACTGTACTTCTTTAACCTCCCTGGCGTTTTGAATAGACAAATGTAATGGTAACGAAAGCGTTACCATTGCATTTGTCTCTGACGCACGGCTCCGCCCCCATGAGCCTCTGCGGCTCACAGAGACGGAACCCGGAAGCGGAGAGGGACGCCGCAGCCCCGGCTCTCACCTGTGATCGCGGCGGGGACATCGCTGGATCGCAGGGAGAAGGTAAGGAGGCTGCACCGCCCGCTCTTGCTCCCAAATCGATCCCGAGCGTGACTCGGGGTTACCGCTACTTACAGCACAAATTAACGCTCGGGATCACCGCTAAGGGGGTTAACTAGGCTTTGGAGTGGCAAAATCCGAACATATAATTGAACCAAATGGTGTGCTAAAATAACCCCTCCCCAGGAACCTAATAACGGGACATAGCAGAATTCCACCAATCACTCCATAACATGCAGTGTGCAGCTTCTCCCCCAATCCCCTATAACAGGCAGCATGCAGAATGTGCCCTAATCCTCTATAACATGCAGTGTGCAGGTTCTCCCCCAATTCCCTATAACAGGCAGCATGCAGAATGTGCCCTAATTCTCTATAACATGCAGTGTGCAGCTTCTCCCCCAATCCCTTATAACAGGCAGCACGCAGAATGTGCCCTAATCCTCTATAACATGCAGTGTGCAGGTTCTCCCCCAATCCCCTATAACAGGCAGCATGCAGAATGTGCCCTAATCCTCTATAACATGCAGTGTGCAGGTTCTCCCCCAATCCCCTATAACAGGCAGCATGCAGAATGTGCCCTAATCCTATATAACATGCAGTGTGCAGCTTCTCCCCCAATCCCCTATAACAGGCAGCATGCAGAATGTGCCCTAATCCTCTATAACATGCAGTGTGCAGGTTCTCCCCCAATCCCCTATAACAGGCAGCATGCAGAATGTGCCCTAATCCTCTATAACATGCAGTGTGCAGCTTCTCCCCCAATCCCCTATAACAGGCAGCATGCAGAATGTGCCCTAATCCTCTATAACATGCAGTGTGCAGCTTCTCCCCCAATCCCCTATAACAGGCAGCATGCAGAATGTGCCCTAATCCTCTATAACATGCAGTGTGCAGCTTCTCCCCCAATCCCCTATAACAGGCAGCATGCAGAATGTGCCCTAATCCTCTATAACATGCAGTGTGCACGTTCTCCCCCAATCCCCTATAACAGGCAGCATGGAGAATGTGCCCTAATCCTCTATAACATGCAGTGTGCACGTTCTCCCCCAATCCCCTATAACAGGCAGCATGGAGAATGTGCCCTAATCCTCTATAACATGCAGTGTGCAGGTTCTCCCCCAATCCCCTATAACAGGCAGCATGCAGAATGTGCCCTAATCCTCTATAACATGCAGTGTGCAGGTTCTCCCCCAATTCCCTATAACAGGCAGCATGCAGAATGTGCCCTAATCCTCTATAACAGGCAGTGTGCATGTTCTTCCCCAATCCCCTATAACAGGCAGCATGCAGAATGTGCCCTAATCCTCTATAACATGCAGTGTGCAGCTTCTCCCCCAATCCCCTATAACAGGCAGCATGCAGAATGTGCCCTAATCCTCTATAACATGCAGTGTGCACGTTCTCCCCCAATCCCCTATAACAGGCAGCATGGAGAATGTGCCCTAATCCTCTATAACATGCAGTGTGCACGTTCTCCCCCAATCCCCTATAACAGGCAGCATGGAGAATGTGCCCTAATCCTCTATAACATGCAGTGTGCAGGTTCTCCCCCAATCCCCTATAACAGGCAGCATGCAGAATGTGCCCTAATCCTCTATAACATGCAGTGTGCAGGTTCTCCCCCAATTCCCTATAACAGGCAGCATGCAGAATGTGCCCTAATCCTCTATAACAGGCAGTGTGCATGTTCTTCCCCAATCCCCTATAACAGGCAGCATGCAGAATGTGCCCTAATCCTCTATAACATGCAGTGTGCAGGTTCTCCCCCAATCCCCTATAACAGGCAGCATGCAGAATGTGCCCTAATCCTCTATAACATGCAGTGTGCAGGTTCTCCCCCAATTCCCTATAATAGGCAGCATGCAGAATGTGCCCTTATCCTCTATAACATGCAGTGTGCAGGTTCTCCCCCAATCCCCTATAACAGGCAGCATGCAGAATGTGCCCTAATCATATATAACAGGCAGTGTGCACGTTCTCCCCCAATCCCCTATAACAGGCAGCATGCAGAATGTGCCCTAATCCTCTATAACATGCAGTGTGCAGGTTCTCCCCCAATTCCCTATAATAGGCAGCATGCAGAATGTGCCCTTATCCTCTATAACATGCAGTGTGCAGGTTCTCCCCCAATCCCCTATAACAGGCAGCATGCAGAATGTGCCCTAATCATATATAACAGGCAGTGTGCACGTTCTCCCCCAATCCCCTATAACAGGCAGCATGCAGAATGTGCCCTAATCCTCTATAACATGCAGTGTGCAGGTTCTCCCCCAATTCCCTATAACAGGCAGCATGCAGAATGTGCCCTAATCCTCTATAACATGCAGTGTGCAGGTTCTCCCCCAATTCCCTATAACAGGCAGCATGCAGAATGTGCCCTTATCCTCTATAACATGCAGTGTGCAGGTTCTCCCCCAATCCCCTATAACAGGCAGCATGCAGAATGTGCCCTAATCCTCTATAACATGCAGTGTGCAGGTTCTCCCCCAATTCCCTATAACAGGCAGCATGCAGAATGTGCCCTAATCCTCTATAACATGCAGTGTGCAGGTTCTCCCCCAATTCCCTATAACAGGCAGCATGCAGAATGTGCCCTTATCCTCTATAACATGCAGTGTGCAGGTTCTCCCCCAATTCCCTATAATAGGCAGCATGCAGAATGTGCCCTTATCCTCTATAACATGCAGTGTGCAGGTTCTCCCCCAATCCCCTATAACAGGCAGCACGCAGAATGTGCCCTAATCATATATAACAGGCAGTGTGCACGTTCTCCCCCAATCCCCTATAACAGGCAGCATGCAGAATGTGCCCTAATCCTCTATAACATGCAGTGTGCAGGTTCTCCCCCAATTCCCTATAACAGGCAGCATGCAGAATGTGCCCTAATCCTCTATAACATGCAGTGTGCAGGTTCTCCCCCAATCCCCTATAACAGGCAGCATGCAGAATGTGCCCTAATCATATATAACAGGCAGTGTGCACGTTCTCCCCCAATCCCCTATAACAGGCAGCATGCAGAATGTGCCCTAATCCTCTATAACATGCAGTGTGCAGGTTCTCCCCCAATTCCCTATAACAGGCAGCATGCAGAATGTGCCCTAATCCTCTATAACATGCAGTGTGCAGGTTCTCCCCCAATCCCCTATAACAGGCAGCATGCAGAATGTGCCCTAATTCTCTATAACATGCAGTGTGCAGGTTCTCCCCCAATCCCCTATAACAGGCAGCATGCAGAATGTGCCCTAATCATATATAACAGGCAGTGTGCACGTTCTCCCCCAATCCCCTATAACAGGCAGCATGCAGAATGTGCCCTAATCCTCTATAACATGCAGTGTGCAGGTTCTCCCCCAATTCCCTATAACAGGCAGCATGCAGAATGTGCCCTAATCCTCTATAACATGCAGTGTGCAGGTTCTCCCCCAATTCCCTATAACAGGCAGCATGCAGAATGTGCCCTAATCCTCTATAACATGCAGTGTGCAGGTTCTCCCCCAATCCCCTATAACAGGCAGCATGCAGAATGTGCCCTAATTCTCTATAACATGCAGTGTGCAGGTTCTCCCCCAATTCCCTATAACAGGCAGCATGCAGAATGTGCCCTAATTCTCTATAACATGCAGTGTGCAGGTTCTCCACCAATTCCCTATAACAGGCAGCATGCAGAATGTGCCCTAATTCTCTATAACATGCAGTGTGCAGGTTCTCCCCCAATTCCCTATAACAGGCAGCATGCAGAATGTGCCCTAATCCTCTATAACATGCAGTGTGCAGGTTCTCCCCCAATCCCCTATAACAGGCAGCATGCAGAATGTGCCCTAATTCTCTATAACATGCAGTGTGCAGGTTCTCCCCCAATTCCCTATAACAGGCAGCATGCAGAATGTGCCCTAATCCTCTATAACATGCAGTGTGCAGGTTCTCCCCCAATCCCCTATAACAGGCAGCATGCAGAATGTGCCCTTATCCTCTATAACAGGCAGTGTGCAGTTTCTCCCCCAATCCCCTATAACAGGCAGCATGCAGAATGTGCCCTAATCCTCTATAACATGCAGTGTGCAGGTTCTCCCCCAATTCCCTATAACAGGCAGCATGCAGAATGTGCCCTTATCCTCTATAACATGCAGTGTGCAGGTTCTCCCCCAATTCCCTATAATAGGCAGCATGCAGAATGTGCCCTTATCCTCTATAACATGCAGTGTGCAGGTTCTCCCCCAATCCCCTATAACAGGCAGCATGCAGAATGTGCCCTAATCATATATAACAGGCAGTGTGCACGTTCTCCCCCAATCCCCTATAACAGGCAGCATGCAGAATGTGCCCTAATCCTCTATAACATGCAGTGTGCAGGTTCTCCCCCAATTCCCTATAACAGGCAGCATGCAGAATGTGCCCTAATCCTCTATAACATGCAGTGTGCAGGTTCTCCCCCAATCCCCTATAACAGGCAGCATGCAGAATGTGCCCTAATCATATATAACAGGCAGTGTGCACGTTCTCCCCCAATCCCCTATAACAGGCAGCATGCAGAATGTGCCCTAATCCTCTATAACATGCAGTGTGCAGGTTCTCCCCCAATTCCCTATAACAGGCAGCATGCAGAATGTGCCCTAATCCTCTATAACATGCAGTGTGCAGGTTCTCCCCCAATCCCCTATAACAGGCAGCATGCAGAATGTGCCCTAATTCTCTATAACATGCAGTGTGCAGGTTCTCCCCCAATCCCCTATAACAGGCAGCATGCAGAATGTGCCCTAATCATATATAACAGGCAGTGTGCACGTTCTCCCCCAATCCCCTATAACAGGCAGCATGCAGAATGTGCCCTAATCCTCTATAACATGCAGTGTGCAGGTTCTCCCCCAATTCCCTATAACAGGCAGCATGCAGAATGTGCCCTAATCCTCTATAACATGCAGTGTGCAGGTTCTCCCCCAATTCCCTATAACAGGCAGCATGCAGAATGTGCCCTAATCCTCTATAACATGCAGTGTGCAGGTTCTCCCCCAATCCCCTATAACAGGCAGCATGCAGAATGTGCCCTAATTCTCTATAACATGCAGTGTGCAGGTTCTCCCCCAATTCCCTATAACAGGCAGCATGCAGAATGTGCCCTAATCCTCTATAACATGCAGTGTGCAGGTTCTCCCCCAATCCCCTATAACAGGCAGCATGCAGAATGTGCCCTAATTCTCTATAACATGCAGTGTGCAGGTTCTCCCCCAATTCCCTATAACAGGCAGCATGCAGAATGTGCCCTTATCCTCTATAACAGGCAGTGTGCAGTTTCTCCCCCAATCCCCTATAACAGGCAGCATGCAGAATGTGCCCTAATCCTATATAACAGGCAGTGTGCAGGTTCTCCCCCAATCCCCTATAACAGGCAGCATGCAGAATGTGCCCTAATCATATATAACAGGCAGTGTGCACGTTCTCCCCCAATCCCCTATAACAGGCAGCATGCAGAATGTGCCCTAATCCTCTATAACATGCAGTGTGCAGGTTCTCCCCCAATTCCCTATAACAGGCAGCATGCAGAATGTGCCCTAATCCTCTATAACATGCAGTGTGCAGGTTCTCCCCCAATCCCCTATAACAGGCAGCATGCAGAATGTGCCCTAATTCTCTATAACATGCAGTGTGCAGGTTCTCCCCCAATCCCCTATAACAGGCAGCATGCAGAATGTGCCCTAATCATATATAACAGGCAGTGTGCACGTTCTCCCCCAATCCCCTATAACAGGCAGCATGCAGAATGTGCCCTAATCCTCTATAACATGCAGTGTGCAGGTTCTCCCCCAATTCCCTATAACAGGCAGCATGCAGAATGTGCCCTAATCCTCTATAACATGCAGTGTGCAGGTTCTCCCCCAATTCCCTATAACAGGCAGCATGCAGAATGTGCCCTAATCCTCTATAACATGCAGTGTGCAGGTTCTCCCCCAATCCCCTATAACAGGCAGCATGCAGAATGTGCCCTAATTCTCTATAACATGCAGTGTGCAGGTTCTCCCCCAATTCCCTATAACAGGCAGCATGCAGAATGTGCCCTAATCCTCTATAACATGCAGTGTGCAGGTTCTCCCCCAATCCCCTATAACAGGCAGCATGCAGAATGTGCCCTAATTCTCTATAACATGCAGTGTGCAGGTTCTCCCCCAATTCCCTATAACAGGCAGCATGCAGAATGTGCCCTTATCCTCTATAACAGGCAGTGTGCAGTTTCTCCCCCAATCCCCTATAACAGGCAGCATGCAGAATGTGCCCTAATCCTATATAACAGGCAGTGTGCAGGTTCTCCCCCAATCCCCTATAACAGGCAGCATGCAGAATGTGCCCTAATCCTCTATAACATGCAGTGTGCAGGTTCTCCCCCAATCCCCTATAACAGGCAGCATGCAGAATGTGCCCTAATCCTATATAACAGGCAGTGTGCAGTTTCTCCCCCAATCCCCTATAACAGGCAGCATGCAGAATGTGCCCTAATCCTATATAACAGGCAGTGTGCAGGTTCTCCCCCAATCCCCTATAACAGGCAGCATGCAGAATGTGCCCTAATCCTATATAACAGGCAGTGTGCAGGTTCTCCCCCAGTCCTCCCATAACAGGTAGTGTGCAGAACCCCCCCCCCCAAAAAAAAAAAATCACCCCATATCAGGCAGTGTGCAGAATCTCTCCAGCCCTCTTATAACAGGCAGGGTGCAGAGCCCCCCCCCACCCATTTACCCCAAAACAAGCAGTGTGCAGTCCCCCCACCACACCAATAACAGACAGTGTTCCAGATTTCTTTCCTCCCAATCTCCTGTAACAGGCAGTGTGCAGAGAATCCCCCGACCCTTCTATAACAGGCCAGTGTGCAAACCCCCCAACCTCTAATTACAAGCTGTGTGCAGAGTCCCCCCTCCCCACCAATAACAAACAGTGTGCCTAAAGGATTGGTGGGGGGCACCAATCCTTTAGGCAGTGTGGCAGAACCCCCCCCAATCCCCAATAATAGGAAGTGTGGCAGATCCTCCCCAATTCCCCTATAACAAGCAGCGTGAGGAATCCCCATTCCCCTATTACAAGCAGCGTGAATACACCCCAACCCCCCTATAACCGGCAGTGTGCAGAATCCTACCCTCCTAATTATCTAGCTGAGGCAGACCCGTTTTGGCTGGAGTCACAGTTGGAGAAAATGTACTGACTCCAAACAAAACAAGCTCCAACTTGGACTCCGCAGCCTTGGTGTCTTGTCAATGTGGCTAATGGTGGGGGGCAATCTTTACACCATGGACCCTGGTCAGTGGGGTTGCGGGCCTACATGCCAGGGCTTTGGTCCTTGGTTCGGTATGCTTTCATCAAATGGACTAGGATAAATCAGCTGCAGGGGGACAAAAGGTGAGTATTCAGTATTCAAAGGGTTGGCCTGGAGTACCTTTGCCCCCCCCCCCCCCCCCCCAAGAGGAAATAATTCTTATGGCCCACTAGAAAAAAACCATCATTAGGGCCCACGAAAGAATATTATTCTCTGGGCCTACCAGAGAAAATCATTCCTAGGGTCTACCAGAGGAAATTATTCTTTGGGCCCATGAAAGAAAATCATTCTTAGTGCCTACTAGAGTAAATCATTCTTAGGGCCTACTAGAGTAAATCATTCTTAGGGCCTACTAGAGTAAATCATTCTTAGGGCCTACTAGAGTAAATCATTCTTAGGACCTACTAGAGGTAATCATTCTTTAAGGCCTACTAGAGAAAATCATTCCTAGGACCTACTAGAGGAAATCATTCTTAGGACCTACTAGAGGAAATCAGTCTTTAAGGCCTACTAGAGTAAATCATTCTTAGGACCTACTAGAGGAAATCATTCTTAGGACCTACTAGAGTAAATCAGTCTTTAAGGCCTACTAGAGTAAATCATTCTTAGGACCTACTAGAGGAAATCATTCTTACGACCTACTAGAGGAAATCAGTCTTTAAGGCCTACTAGAGTAAATCATTCTTAGGACCTACTAGAGGAAATCATTCTTAGGACCTACTGGAGTAAATCAGTCTTTAAGGCCTACTAGAGGAAATCATTCTTAGGACCTACTAGAGGAAATCATTCTTAGGACCTACTAGAGGAAATCAGTCTTTAAGGCCTACTAGAGTAAATCATTCTTAGGACCTACTAGAGGAAATCATTCTTAGGACCTACTAGAGTAAATCAGTCTTTAAGGCCTACTAGAGTAAATCATTCTTAGGACCTACTAGAGGAAATCATTCTTTAAGGCCTACTAGAGGAAATCATTCTTAGGACCTACTAGAGGAAATCATTCTTTAAGGCCTACTAGAGTAAATCATTCTTAGGACCTACTAGAGGAAATCATTCTTAGGGCCTACTAGAGTAAATCATTCTTAGGACCTAGTAGAGGAAATCATTCTTTAAGGCCTACTAGAGGAAATCATTCTTAGGACCTAGTAGAGGAAATCATTCTTTAAGGCCTACTAGAGGAAATCATTCTTAGGGTCTACTATAAGATATCATTCTTGGGGCCTACCAGAGGAAATCATTATTAGGGCCCATCAGAGAATATTATTATTATAGGGCCCACCCTACAGCTAGTAAAGCAACAGATGATTTTTAATGTGGGCAATCTGTATGTACAGGGTGGGGGAAACATACAAGATAGACTCCTATTCAGGGTGAAGGTCCAGTTTAATGATGACATGGGGCCCACCGGCAGATTCTCTGGTGCCCTTGTGGTCTAGTGCAGTTGGTTAGTTTTTTTCTTGCCTGAAATTTTCTTAGCAGCACAGACTTTTGAAGGGGCTTATTGGAACTAGGGGGTAATTGTTTTGCCTATAAAAAGCCAATCATTCTGAACTGAAAAATCTAGTCAAATGAATCTTCATGAGAATTAGAGCAAATCCAGTTTTTATTTTATTGAACTGTCTTTCAATAAATCATCTCATCATTTTTCCTCTTGCTTTTACTTACTTGGTGGTTACTTAACCCCCCTGGCGTTATGACAGAGGCAAATGTAATGGTAACGAAAGCGTTACCATTACATTTGTCTCTGACGCACGGCTCCGCCCCCATGAGCCTCTGCGGCTCACAGAGACGGAACCAGGAAGTGAGACGGACGCCGCAGCCGCAGCTGCGATTGCAGCGGGGACATCGCTGGATCGCAGGGAGAAGGTAAGGAGACTGCGCCGCCCTGCTCCTCTGCCAAATAGATCCCGAGCGTGACTCGGGGTTACCGCTACTTACAGCGCAAATTAACCCCGAGTCACGCTCGGGATCACCACTAAGGAGGTTAAAATTGGTGTCTCTATAAAGGAACACTATCATCGGCCCAATGATAAAAATCCATATAAGTATGCTGGATGGAGGGAGGAGCGGGTCAATTAAACACCTGGTATTGAGAAATATCCAGCCAGGCTTGTTTTTTTTATTTTAATGGAAGGAAGAGGACATCTCGGGTGACAGACTCTGTCACCCCTCATAGACGGGGAGGCCGATTCATTAATAGCGGCAGGTAGCGACAGTTGAGCGACTGTAGCGGCATTTTCAGAGCGCCCGCTAGTAGTCGCTGTGCTTGGCCGTTGTTCGGTAGTTGATAGCGACTCAGTCGGTTTGCCGTAATGTTGAATATTGGGTGAGGAGTCGCTATTTGACAGGTTCCGCGCTGTATGGGAGCGCATGATAACGACTGGCCATAGCGACCGGCTCCCACCATATTCATTAAAAAATCACGCTCAAAAAATTCTCGCGCTGTGAAATGCATGTTTAACCCCAGAGCGCTGGCGGGTAATGGGTTAAAAGTAGTTTTTTAACCCCCAAACAACCATATTTTTTGAAAAAAAAACAAAACATGTTTTTCAAAACATTTTGTAATATGAATACATTAATATCAGACCTGTAATATCAATTCTGTACATTTTTTTTTTCCCTTAAAAATCTAAAATGGCAGAAGTGGTCACAGAAGTTTTCACATTAAAAAAAAAAAAACAATTAATAACAATTAATTAGGAATATTCAAAGATTGTTCCATTGAAATGCATTGGAAAGCGCCAGGTAGCGAGAGGTCATACCTGTCGCTGTTCAAGGTCGGACGCTGGCGCTGTGGGCTGAGGCTGGAATAATGATGAATGAGTCGCTATATGGCGCTATCTCAGTCGCTAAGCAGGATTGGCTTGATAAATGTGTGATTGTGGTGGGGAGCCGGCGTTCTCGTGTCGGGGCCCATCATTACCGGCCACTCACCAGTCGCTACCTGTCGCTATTCCTTAATAAATAAGGGCCTAAACCTGTAACCTCAGGATTTTATTCCTACCAGTGGAAGAAAACCACAAGCTTGGTGGGAGTTTTATTCAGTTTGGGTGTATAAGTGACCCCTCCCCTTATTAGCTAAAGTGTTTATATGGATTTTTAATATTACAAATTTCGCGATAGTGCTCCTGTAAGCTTTGCTTGTTGCTTTACAATGGGCTATATACTCCTGATAATTAATAGACGTTTCTACATTTCTGTCTCCAGAGATCTGAGGAATAACTTGATTAGCACCATCAAGCCGGGGGCCTTTTATGGACTTTCTGAACTGAGGCGTCTGTAAGTATTAATTCTGTTTGAATTACTTTATAAATTGTGTTCACATCGACGTTTGTACCACGGGGAACAGCAATATGTTGCACCAAGCAATAACAGTGCATCAGCTCCTGGCACTGGCTTAAACGATAACAGTGATATTTAGGGCCTTATTCATGAAGGGATAGCGTCAGCTGGTGGCTGGTTAATGAGAGGTAGCGACAGGTAGCGACTGGTGAACGCCAGACACGGCACGTAATTCCACATTCATCAAGCAGAATCTGTTTAGCGACTGGGATAACGCCATGTAGCGTCTGATTCATCATTTTCACAGCCTCAGCGAACAGCGCTGGTGTTCAGCCTTGCACAGCGCCAGGTATGACCTCTCGCTACCTGTCGCTCTGCCATACATTTCAATGGACGATCCTTTCCTTCTCTTTAAACTGTGTTTTTGTTTTTTTTTTAAATCTAAAAAAATTGTGTGACCTCTCCTGGCATTGAATAAGCAGTTTTTTCCATAATTTTTTCATTTTTTATATATTTCTTCAGAAATGACATTACAGGTCTGCCATTAAAGTGTTCATGTTACGATGTTGCTACAATGTAATTCCATATGTTTTCGTTTTGTTACTAGTGGATAGATGCTGGAAAACAGACTTTAAACACACAGCCTCCTGCGCTCTGGGCTTCAAACAATCATTTTTCAGCGTCAGAGATTTGTGAGGCTGTTTTTTTGCTGAATATGGTGTGAGTCAGTCGCTATGAGCAGTCGCTACCATGCGCTCCTATACAGCGCTGTACTGGTCAAATAGCGACTACTCACAATGTATTCAACATTACTGGACAGCGACTGAGTCCCTATGAAGTAGCGACCCACGGCCGAGCACAGTGACTACTAGCGGGCGCTCTGAAAATGCCTGCTACAGGCGCTCATCTGTCGCTACCTGGCGTTAGTGATGAATCAGCCTGCCCGACAGATACGGATGTACTACAAAGATGGCAGCTGCTTCCAGGTGTGAAACACCAAATGGAAATTAAATCTGGGTGTGACGCTGTTATGCGATGACAGCTCGGATTCTATGCAGAATTAAAATTGTCTCATTATTTAAAAAAAATAAACTCTAGTTACCTGGTAACTTCTTTTCTAAACATCCGAAAGGGCAGCATACCACTTAGAGATTAAGGCTCCGACCCCGAGGTAGGGATATATGACCACCATAATTACACAAAGGCTTTAGCTCTGTCTCCAAAACGTCAGTTGTTTAAGAGCTCTGAAAAATAAAGACGGACACAAACCGCTAAAGTCATGCAACTCATCAATGATAAAGCTCACAAAACAAATACAAATAAACGTAAATAAAGCATCTTGAGGGAGGGAAGCCTGTATGCTTCCCTTTCGGATGTTCAGAAAAAAGTTACCAGGTAACTAACTAAAGTTTTCTCAAAATATTGTCAGGGCAGCACACCACTGGCATAATAAGTGAGATACTACCTCTACTGGGTGGGAAAGGCTGCTTCTAGCACACTCTTGTAGCACCCCACATTTAGATGCAAGTATTACTGGCTTATATTCAGTGCCCATGCACAGAGACATTATGCCACACTAGAGCTCTAAAAATCATTGGCAGCTAGTGTGGTAACTATAGTATTGCTTTTAGTTACGCCAAACTATATTGTCTCTGTGTGTGCACTTGGGATGCCACAACTAAGGTATACATAGTTCAGGTTTTGGTGATAAGGGTCCCCAAAGGGAACCACAAGGGCAAATTTCCTGGTAACCCTGTAGGCCAGTCCGAGCCTAGCTGGGAGTACCTAATGCTGGATCCTGGGGACTATCCAGCCCGATGGCTTCTGAACCTGATTGTCCCCACTCCGGCTCATCACTACTCATGACCTGGACCTTCCCTGCAGCCCAGTCTGTTCTCCCTTGTGGGAGTAAAAGGGTGGATTTTAATTTACAGGTTTCCAGCTTGAATTCTTTGGTGGTTCATTTGTAACCAGGTCTAAGCCTTCACAGCTGCCGTTATCCATAAGCTCACCCTCAGCACCCACCCTTCCAGTCAGCCTGACAGGTGTTTAGAATTAGCCATGTATGGTTAAAGGGAGAAACCAAGCTTTAATATGGACCAAAACCCAGGATTTTGATAATCCTGGATTTTGGTCCTTGCTGTGAGACACCCCCCAGGTCGTCTGAACAAACTCACCTTTTCCAGGTGCTACGTCGAATGCGTGGCTGTTCGTCCAATCAGTGCGCTTGGATTGGTTTGAGCCCCTTTGTCCAGGAGCTCGTCAAATGCTATGAGATCTGAGCGCGCTGGCAACCCCATTCCCCGCTACCCTTTAACAGGGAGCAGGCCTGCGCCGGCCATTCACAAATGCCTGGTGCAGGCACGTGCGGGGATGCGGCCGTTGCTCGCACATGCGCAGTTGGACCAGGAACGAAGGTGGGTTTTCAGGTTTCACACAGCAGGGCTGTCCAGGAGGGGAACAAGTATGCCTGCCGTACCTGGTGGATTTTGGCCCTCTTTAACAGAGATGGGGGCACATGCATTTTTAGGAATTACCACAGCATAATGAACACCAGGTGAGGTTAAACAAGGACCTAGGGGAGAACCACACCACTCCAGCAGAGACATAATACCACCAAATAGCACAGTGGCTAGAGCAGCTGGCTGAGCAATGACAGAATGTGGATCGGTGGTTCAAGACCCCATTCATGCCTGTCCTAACATTACCCCCACCTCTATAAGGCGGATTCCAGACATCTTTTTTGAATGTTTTGCACCTTAACTCTCTATAGTTACAACAAGGAGAGCCTGAATAGAGCTTAGGTGCTTGTAGGGCACTGGAACTCCCACCAATGTCAAAACCAAAGGGTAACTCTTTATTATGGACAGAACACAGGGAGCAGTGCCCAGGGAGATCAGAACCTTTATGGCAGCGCCTAGGGGGACTGGGATCTTCAAAGCAGCACCCAGAGGGACTGCGGTCTTAATGGAAGTGCGCAGAGGAACCGGGTTCTTCACCGCAGTGCCCAGGGGGACCGGGACCTTCATGATTTTAGCTTTTGAGATCGAAACCAATGCCAAAGGCAAAATCAGAGCCTAGGTAGCCAGAATCAGACCTTCCTGTGACTGTAAGAAACCCTTCAAGGTCTGAGCCAGATGAAAACGGGAGAAATTCCCTTGTGCGAAGGTGTTTAAGAACCACGGCCAAGTAGGGGATCTCCAAGACCTTCCTTACTATGATTACCAGAGGAACAGAGATCGGGTTCAGGCTGAGGGCAGGTCTTAACAGGGCCCTGAGCAGAGCATGCAAGAACAGGAGTACACTGGGTACACCAGAGACTGAGGCAACAACTGGGCAGGCAGGAGCAGAGGCAACAACTGGGCATGCCGGAACGGAGGCAACAACTGGGCATGCCGAAACGGAGGCAACAACTGGGCATGCCAGAGCAGAGGCAACAACTGGGCATGCCGGAACGGGGGCAACAACTGGGCATGCCGGAACGGGGGCAACAACTGGGCATGCCAGAGCAGAGGCAACAACTGGGCACGTCGGAGTGGAGGCAACAACTGGGCATGCTAGCATGAAGGCAACAACTGGGCATGCCAGAGCAGAGGCAACAACTGGGCACGTCGGAGTGGGGGCAACAACTGGGCATGCTAGCATGAAGGCAACAACTGGGCACGCCAGAGCAGAGGCAACAACTGGGCACGTCGGAGTGGGGGCAACAACTGGGCATACTAGCATGGAGGCAACAACTGGGCACGCCAGAGCAGAGCAAACTAATGACTTTGGTGAGGCAGGCACTCGCATTAGAGGCTTAGGCAAGGCAAGCACTGATATGCCTACCGTGGCCAAACCAAACTTAGGCACTTCTACCTCGGGCAAACGAAACCCAGGCACTTCTACCTCGGGCAAACGAAACTCAGGCACTTCTACCTCGGGTAGAATCAAACTCAGACAACCTCTCCCTACCCCTTCCCAGTCATTGCTCCCGCTCCCCCTTCCCAGTCTATGCTTCCACTACCCTTCCCAGTCTTTCCTCCCATTACCTCTTCCCAGTCTATGCCCCCCACTATCCCTTCCCATTCTATGCTCCCCCCCTCCCAGTCATGCTCCCACTCCCCATCCCAGTCTATGCTCCCACTATCCCCTACCAGTCTATGCTCCCCCTCCCAGTCTATGATCCCACTACCCCTTCTCAGTCTATGCTTCCACTATCCCCTACCAGTCTATGCTTACCCTTCCCAGTCTATGCTTCCACTATCCCTTACCAGCCTATGCTCCCAGTCTTTGCTCCCACTCCCCCTTCCCAGTCTATGCTTCCACTATCCCCTACCAGTCTATGCTCCCCCTCCCAGTCTATGATCCCACTACCCCTTCTCAGTCTATGCTTCCACTATCCCCTACCAGTCTATGCTCCCCCCTCCCAGTCTATGATCCCACTACCCCTTCTCAGTCTATGCTTCCACTATCTCCTACCTGTCTATGCTCCCCCTTCCCAGTCTATGCTCCTCCTAGCTTTTTCCAGTCTATGCTTCCAGTATCCCTTCCCAGTCTATGATCCCCCTTCCCAGTCTATGCTCCTCCTAGCTTTTTCCAGTCTATGCTTCCACTATCCCCTACCAGTCTATGATCCCCCTTCCCAGTCTATGATCCCACTTCCCCTTCCCAGTCTATGCTTCCACTATCCCTTAACAACCTATGCTCCCCCTCCCAGTCTTTGCTCCCACTCTCCCTTCCCAGTCTATGCT
This sequence comes from Gastrophryne carolinensis, assembly GCA_027917425.1. Classification (NCBI taxonomy): domain Eukaryota; kingdom Metazoa; phylum Chordata; class Amphibia; order Anura; family Microhylidae; genus Gastrophryne; species Gastrophryne carolinensis. The sequence continues at coordinate 609,405,370 of CM051235.1, forward strand.
CCCACTATCCCTTCCCATTCTATGCTTCCACTATCCCCTACCAGTCTATGATCCCCTTCCCAGTCTATGATTCCACTACCCCTTCCCAGTCTATGCTTCCACTATCCCCTACCAGTCTATGCTCCCCCTTCCCAGTCTATGCTCCTCCTAGCTTTTTCCAGTCTATGCTTCCACTATCCCCTACCAGTCTATGCTCCCCCTTCCCAGTCTATGATCCCACTTCCCCTTCCCAGTCTATGCTTCCACTATCCCCTACCAGTCTATGCTCCCCCTTCCCAGTCTATGATCCCACTACCCCTTCCCAGTCTATGCTTCCACTATCCCCTACCAGTCTATGCCCCCCCTTCCCAGTCTATGATCCCACTTCCCCTTCCCAGTCTATGCTTCCACTATCCCCTACCAGTCTATGATCCCCCTTCCCAGTCTATGATCCCACTACCCCTTCCCAGTCTATGCTTCCACTATCCCCTACCAGTCTATGCTCCCCCTTCCCAGTCTATGCTCCTCCTAGCTTTTTCCAGTCTATGCTTCCACTATCCCCTACCAGTCTATGCTCCCCCTTCCCAGTCTATGATCCCACTCCCCCTTCCCAGTCTATGCTTCCACTATCCCTTAACAGCCTATGCTCCCCCTCCCAGTCTATGCTCCTCCTAGCTTTTTCCAGTCTATGCTTCCAGTATCCCTTCCCAGTCTATGCTCCTCCTAGCTTTTTCCAATATATGCTTCCACTATCCCCTACCAGTCTATGATCCCCCTTCCCAGTCTATGATCCCACTACCCCTTCCCATTCTATGCTTCCACTATCCCCTACCAGTCTATGATCCCCCTTCCCAGTCTATAATCCCACTTTCCCTTCCCAGTCTATGCTTCCACTATCCCCTACCAGTCTAAGATCCCCCTTCCCAGTCTATAATCCCACTACCCCTTCCCAGTCTATGCTTCCACTATCCCCTACCAGTCTATGCTCCCCCTTCCCAGTCTATGATCCCACTTCCCCTTCCCAGTCTATGCTTCCACTATCCCCTACCAGTCTAAGATCCCCCTTCCCAGTCTATGATCCCACTACCCCTTCCCAGTCTATGCTTCCACTATCCCCTACCAGTCTATGCTCCCCCTTCCCAGTCTATGCTCCCCCTTCCCAGTCTATGCTCCTCCTAGCTTTTTCCAGTCTGTGATCTAGCTATCAGACAGACACACTTGATGCACAAGAGCAGATGAATTCCATCCAAGTCTAGTTTGTCACGTTTCACCTAGTCCTAAGTGTTCCTCTACTCACTACTGCCATCTAGAGTCTTAGAGGCAAACCGCGGACACTAACTGTTCCCAATGCACTTCTATGGGCTGAATTCCTTGTTCCATCTATTCAAGGTAATAACTGATATAACTAGCTGTAGCATAATTGCCACCAGACCAACCCCACATTCTAAAAGATGATCTTTTCTTTTCTTTACTTAACCACTTTTGATTACAATGAAGCCAACAGATTACTCTTTTTATTTTTGCTTCTTTTACCGTTTGCAAAAAAGCAAAAATCTTCACTGTGAATCCCGATGTGCAGGTTATAAAGCCAAGCCGACTATTTAGCTGGTAAGTGCCAAGCAGGATTTGCTGAAGCGGAGCACTCTTGGCTCGGCATCTATCATTTTATCAAGAGAGCAATCTGAGAATCAACAAGCGTGACTGTATATTTGTGGAGATTATTGCTTTTGTAAATTCGCAGCTTACATGTGATCATGCTGTTTATATGTTTTCACGCCATTAACCGGTAGACTAACCAGTCATTCATGTTTAATTGTTCGTGGAGCACATTTTGTTCTCGCTCCCGAGACAGCGTAGGCGGGACGAGTATCTGCAGTGATATATGGGCATTAGAATTTACTATTCCCTCGCCTGCAACCTGGTCGTCCGCTGTGAAAGTAGCAGACAGCTGTGACCAAATCACTCGTTAATACTGGGTCCGGGATGATATATACTGTCATTAAATTAACACTCGGCAAAGTTATCCCGGCCAAATTAACTGGAAAATTAAACCCTGAACATTTAAACAGGACCTTCAGCATCATTTAATGAAAAGCCCAAACCCTTAAAAAAACTATTTCCCAGTATCTAAAATTAATATTTTTTACATTTTTAGTCATTTACATTTTATTCCCCCCCCCCCCCCCCCCCCAGCAACTCTGTTCAGGACTCTATGATACAAAAAACACCTGGCATGGGGTGTGCACAACCCGGTAGATAGGTGCTGGCAGAAGGGAAAAACGGTCCAGTGCAAAAATTGTTATTGGGACCCTAGACTTGTCCCATATCCCTTATCAAATCTGCCGCACACATAGAAATTATTACTCAGATATAAAGGATAAAAATATATATATTTTATTAAGCCACCCTTAAAAAACTATTCACAAAGACATGACAAAAAGGACTTGTTAAAAAACATAAACACACATGACACGCTGAGGGGGAAAGAGGGATGCTATAATTATTATTATTTCATTCTTATTAAATAAATAGATAATTATAAAAACCTAAGTAATTCATGAATACAGCAATGGGAGCAAGTATGCAAGTGCAGAATCAATTAGTATAGTAAAAAATGGTAAAAAAGGGGCATTTTAAATGTGCTACAAATATCTACAAAGCAATTGATCTAACAATTGCCCGGCTACATATACAGTGAGTATAAAGTGAGAACGTGCATTGTGCAAAACCGCCAGAAAAATAAAGTGTTTGAGCCTGAAAAGACTACTAAAAGGGCTAAACCCACCAATGTACGATTTATAAAGGATCTTATGTAATGAAGACAATCACATATAAGAATGAATATAAAATGACATCACCAAATGTAGAGAGTCCGAGTCCCCCAAACAGCGGCCCGCCACCGACGCGTTGCGTGGCCTATCGCCACTTCGCCAGGGTGAGATACATGATACAGGCGCCGCCATCTTGCCTCAGAAGCATCAAACTGAGGAGAGGAGAAGGGTCAAAAGTACAGGGGGGGGGCAGGGTTATAGCTATAGCTATAGACAGAGAAAAGATGGGGTCAGGAAAAGGACAGCAATCCCAGAATGCAGAGCGGCAGTCAGAATACACTTCTGTTTGCAGGCATAAGCCGCCATCTTGGATGTTTAAAGGCTCAGAAAATGCAGTAGTAGGAGGTAGGGTGATTTTTAATGTGGGCAATCTGTATGTACGGGGTAGGGGAAACATATAATTCCAATTCCGACCCGCTGTGTGAAACCCCCCAGGTCACCCATACACTTACCTTGCTTCCTGGTTCAATGGCGCATGCGTGAGTCACGCCCGCATCCCCGCTAGCCCTCTAGCAGGGCACGTGCCCGTGCCAGGCATTTGTGAATGGCCAGTGCCGGCACGCTCCCTGTTAGAGGGTAGCGGGGGATGCGGCCATCAGCGTCCTCGCAGCCGCTCTGCTTAGACGAAGAGACATTAGCGGATCAGAGTGCGCTGATTAGACGAGCAGCCATGCATGCATGTAGAACCGGGAAGAGGTGAGTTTGTTTCAGCGCTGAGGGGTTTCACACAGCAGGGCATCCCTGATCGGGGGCAAGGACCAAAACCCAGGATAGTCAAAATTCTGGGTTTTGGTCCACTTTAAAAAGGTGCCTTCTGAAAAAACATGCGAGCATGCATTCTCACATCGCGCCTATTATGGATTTAACGAAATTAGCAAATAGTAAATAAGTAAATACAATTAATGAGATGGATTAACTCAATGATTAATATAAACATTATCTGAGCCAATCAACTTCTGGTTTCCTTACAGTGACTTGTCCAACAACAGGATTGGTTGTCTGTCATCGGACATGTTCTCGGGACTTCAAAACCTGCAAAAACTGTGAGTATACACGTTGCGTTCCTAATGCCCGTCTATCAAGGAGAGCTACATTCTATCAGTTTCAAGATTATGACGTCACAAGCTGAAAACACATTCATTTATATTCATTAGTCCTTTTGCCTGCTACCGGAAACAAACTTAAAGTGCACCTATACCCAGAAAGGAAGTATATGTTGTCACCTTCTATGCCCAGCCAATTGTTCCAAAACAGCCTGTGATTCTTTTTTTTTACTAAAGCCTTTTCCCAATAATCAGTGTCAACTGACTTTTAGATTACCGGCTTACATTTAGGGCCAATGCACAAAAACATTATTCTAGGCAGTATTGTATGTGTCTGCATTTGGGGTGCCACAAATAAGCTATACATAGTATAGGTTTGGTGATGAAGGCCCTCAAAGGGGCCCACCAGTTTTTTTCCAGGTAACCCTGTGAACCAGTATGAGCCTGCCAATATTCATAAAAACATTAGGAAGCAGTATGATGTCAGAATGTCAGCCATAGGCTAATTTATTCAGTTACAACTAAACTGTCACGAATGTCAGTGTCATGTCCCACAACCTGTGTTTCTTTTTACCCAGGGTAAACGCTTGCTATAGAGTTTGTTTACCTAGGCTGAGCAATATGCCCTTTATTGCCTTTTGTCCCTTCCTGGTCCCCTGTAGTCAAGCTGGGATTGAAGCAGCTCCTCTCTTCTTCCCCTGTCTCTCAGCCATTTTGTGTCTTTCATTCAGGCAGTACACATCTGCGCTGATCCCTCCTGCAGTCTACAGTCTTTTTACCTGCTGCTGGGTCACATCACAAGATCCTGCTGTACCGAATGTACATTTTAAGATTCCTGCTGTAAGAAGTGTTTACTGCATTCAGGAACTTATCTACGTGCCTTATCATAAGCCGAGTAAGCTACCAGCCAAGCCTTATGGAGTAAGAACACATCCAATACAGACTTTCACCGATACAGATACACTTGCACACAGGGTGAAGCTACACCTACAGTATCTACATCCAGTGAGTCAGAATAGTCAGTTATCGGCTTGATAGAGGGGATTGCCCCTGAAATATGTCGCTGATGGGTCAACCGCCCCCCACCGTTATACTCCAAGAACTCGATGGAACTTTTAACTATTCCTGATTAAAAGCTAAGTTTAAATCTTAATACACATGGAGCACTGGGACCTTTTTCCTGGTGTTGATACAAATTTCTAAGGAATTGACTGGCAAACTCCACACCATAGACATAGATGCTCCAGATATAATACTTACACTTGGGACATCCAATAGCAGTGTCCATAGAATAGGGTGGGATCCCCAACAAAAAGGCAACAGCAGACAGTTGACAGCACTGTCACCTGCAAACCTTGCTACCAAGAGCGACACGAGCAAAAGCTCTAACGTCAACATCAAAACAACCCTTGAAAGGGTACGAACAAAAAAACAAGTAGCGTTCAAGCAAACTTGTTCAACAAAAACCTGGTGCTGAAAGGCCCAAAGATACCAAGGCACCAGTGGAATCAAAAATAGAGTGAGAGGAAACTCTTCCCCTTAAAGGAATGGGCCTGAGTAACAGCCTGACAAGAACAAAAGCTAATAGTAGCCCAGGAAGAAGCCAACCTTCCCTAGGACCAGAAGGGACATCTATCCAAGTAAAGGCTAGGCCCAAGGCCGCCTAACCCCTGGAGGCAGACGATATCAGGCACATCCAGATGTAGGTGCCCACAACCCCAAGGAGCATCAGTCCCCCTAAGGGACAAGAGACAATCCAGGAAAAAAATTCCAGCACCTATTGAGGGAAAATAGATTCCCTTGCCTCAGCGTTACAAGGAAAAAAGCCCAGACGAAAAAACAATGTCTTAATACCTGAGCCTAAGATACCGCCTTAGGCAGAAGATCTGGCGTAAGGCGGAACACCACCTCATCTCGGTGTAAATATATCAAAGAACGAGGGCTAGCTAAACAGAGCCGCCCGCTCAGGCACACGTCCGACTGAAGTAACAGCCCCCAGAAGGACAACCTTATGGATAAGAACAGTCAGACAGCATCCGGAATAGGGCCAAAGGGGAACACCCCGCAAGGCAAACAGAATAGAAATCAAATCCCAACATGGGACCCTAGAACTACGTGGGGGATGCTGCTGAGCAATCCCCGAAAGAATGGTCAACCCAGGCAAAAGAACTGAGTAAAGACTTCTACCGGAGGACGGAAAGGGCAGAGCCTGAATCACCAGAGTACCGAGTAGGAGAGCCAACTCCAACCCATGCTGTAATAACTATAGAACCCTGGGAACAGAGAGCGCCCACAGGGGAGAGACCAAGGCTCACACCAATCCATATGGGTAAACAATACCCCACAATAGACGGGAAAAGAAGAAGAAGAAGCCAACTCCTAGGCTTCCAGAAGTCACAGACACCCAGAAGATACGCCCATCTCCATCAAGGTGGATGAATCAACCGTCAGGCCATCCAGACCAGAGTCTGTAGATTGGGGTGAAAATAGAAAAGGGGGGCCTGAGTGAACCGATCAGCACTCCTGACAGGACGTACAGGCCCGCTGTCCACAGTACCATATCTGCAAGGCACACTTTTTTTTCAAATGTGAGTGGCTCTTTGATTTTGTTCAGAATGGTTAGGCTGAAGTGCTCCCCAATTCTGAGATGTGTGTACTCTAATTGAATGCACTGGAAAGCATCAGGGGCAGGGCTGTTTGGCAAGGGAGCAATATGGTAGACTGCATCCAGGCCCTGTTGTTATGAATATTGAGCAAAGGTTTTAGTAAAAAAAGAAACACGAGCTGTTTTGGGGGGCACTGGGTTGGGGATGGAAGGTGGCAACATAAACTTCCTTTCTGGATATAGGATCACTGGAGTTCCTCTTTTATACAGTTGAATAAAGGCATCTGTCCATGCCCTTTCCCAGTGTTTTAAATAATTTACCCCCCCCCCCCAAGATGTGTGGCTCCAGTTACCATAAGGCACACCACATCAGCACCAAATACCCCAGAAAAACAATCACTATGAATAGTTCATCATAACATATTTATTGGATTAAAAACACACATCACATAATATCTTTTAAAAACACACATCCACAGCAGGGGCATCCTATCTGGGTGTGAGAGTATGGCCAAATAGGGCCGGCTTCGGGTTTATGTGGGCCCTTGGGTGGCATGGGCCCCTTTGTGGTGAAGAGTCGCATCACATCACCAAGGATGTCCCAAAGCTGGATGCCCCCTAAGGATCATGCTATTCGGACCAAAACTCTAGTTTTGGTCTACTCTAAAGCGCACCAAACTCCTTTAAACCTGACCTCAGAGTCTAAACGAATCTAGATTGTCCTGATTTTGGATGCCCCTGTGTGAGACCCCCCCCCCCTTTGTTCATTACTTTCCTCGAACTGGTGAATGCATTGTGGGATCGTCAGTTCGAGTTAACGGCCAAACCAGGGAGATGCCCCTGTAAAGCAGGAATTGCTTGCATAGTGGGTATGCCAGCGATCCCAGGAGATTTCACACATTAGGGTATCACAGATTGGGATGCTCCAGGGATAAGAAATCAGCTGGGTGGGCAACTTAAAAGAAGAACAAAACCCAGCACTTCCTCCCCTGGAATCTAAATCGAGATGCCCCGTTGTGTGGAACCCCGCCATTCGAGGAGATGTGGGCACCAGCTATGGCGGTGCCCTCCCAATCTGCCACCTCACACCCCAAAGGCTGGCCCTGTCAGTGGACCCCCCCCCCCTTGCCAGCCCTGTGACCAAACAACAAAGATCTATACAAGTGTATAAATACCTAAAAACTACACTAAATCAATCCATTCAGATAATTCTGAGAAAAGTGCTAAAGTGCATATTGTAGTGCAAGATAAATAAATAAATTGATGAGCAATTAATAAGAAACCTATCAGGCAGTGCAAGAATATAAACAACATGAAGAAAGATCACCTAGAAAGTGTTGCCTGAGACAATGGTATCCCCGCTGCTCCTATCACAGAGGTAAGTATCCCACACGTTCCGTGGTCCCCCTAAACGGACCACTTCATCATAATTTAGGTGAGCTTTCACTTTAAAAATAAAGACATAGATTATTGGAATAGCCTGCTTAGATATTCTCGCAAGAACATAAGGAGACTTTATTTACTTTTCAGTGTTTGAATCCAGATTGTGGCATTTCCAGGATTTCCAATCAATAGCTGGGTCTTTTATGGATAGTAACATTCACCCTCTGCGATGCCCTGAAGCTGCACAATATGGCAGCAGCTTTGAATAAAAAAAAAAAAAAGAAAAAAAAGAAAGTACCTCTAACAACCATTGAGTGAGATCAAACTTTCCAAGGCAGGCTGCTGCTGCTATTTTTCCTGCTTCACAAGCGAGGAAAAACAAGCGAGATTAAACGTTCCCATTGAACCTGTTGTTCTTGTTCTCCAGCATTTTAGGCTAGGCTAAAAATCTACTCAGATGGCTCAGAAAATAACTGCAGAAAACTGGCTGCTATGGATACCACTGGCACTGATGCTGAATTCTAAAGGATTTGATATCGACCAAGGACAGCAGCGGGTATTTTTGTTTAACTAGTACCACGTGTGATCAAATCCATTACAAGTGCGCAAGGCTGACGTCAATGGAACGACGCGCTACGTTTTCGTAAATACAGGTCGTTAGTGGGAGATAACCCCAAAAGCCAACCCATAGTGTGTAATATAACTGAGAAAACCTGCTTTTGGTAGGAAGCTCATAGAATGTTAGTGCTGGTGCCAGGTGCTGCGCATCCTATGAGTCCAAACACAGCTGTTAAAAAGGTTCCTAACCTGAGTTATTCATAGCTCGGGTTCTATCCTCTTTAAGATGAAATGATGCATAACTATGCAGCCATTAGGAATTGCAGATTCTGAATATGTCATTAAATGATAAGTAATGTGCACTGAAAGCTTGTAATTCTTTAAAATATCTTGGTGTCTGGGGTTTAAAGTGGATCAAAACCCAGGATTTTGACTATCCTGGGTTTTGGTCTTTGCCCCCGTGGCTTTCTGCTCTGTGAAACCCCCCAGGTCGCTCATACAAACTCACCTCTTCCCGGTCCTGTGACGAATGCGCAACCCTCGTCCGAGCGCACTGGTGGCCGCATCCCCTGCTTCCCTCTAACAGGGAGTGTGCCTGCTCTGGCCATTTACAAATGCCTGGCATGGGCACACGCCCTGCTCGGGGGATAGCAGGGATGCGGCCACTGTTCGTTCATGCTCCATTGGACTGGGAAAGAATGTGAGTTTATGGGAAACCTGGGGAGATTCTGGATGCCCCGGGGGAGCAAATCTATCCGATCGCCATGGATTTTGGTCCACTTTAAGCTTTCAAATCCCCCGTGAGTTTAGGCCCCCAACAGGAGGGTATCCTGTCAGCTTTTACTGCAGCCAGCAGGCTAGCGGAGGTGCATTATGAATCAGCAGGGGGTATTTGAAATGGGGATTCCCTGTGATGCAGTGTGTTTACCGATCTTTCATGACAAGGGGCAATATCCCCCTGTCAAAATATGGTAGTTCCTATTCCTGGAAGCCTATTGTTCCTGGGGTGTGTTTTTATGAAAGATGACCTGATTCTATGAATTGAAATATAATATTTTTCATATTCCTCACACAATAAAGTGCAGCTAGACGTCCAAAATGTTCTGAAAACTTGAAGAGTAGTCAGAAGGATCCATCATTGGTCCCCAAATGTCCTTATTAAATTAAATGCATTAACTTTACATGACATTGATTACATATCAAAAACGGACGTGGCAGAATCATTTCTTCATCACAACAGCACACGAGAGAGATCACTCACACATCGCAGAAAGCAGCTGTGTGCTGGTGTCATTGCAGTGGCATGGCTGCTATACAATTTAGCTCAGTAAGAAGCCACCCTTGTTACAATAGTAAACAGCCAGCTTCCTTTTCACAACTTGTTACATTTTACAGTACGAGGAGAGAGATGGAGATAATAATAGCAGCAAACAATTGTTTTAATCCAGTTTAGTCTACAGGCAGTGCAGGTAAAAGTGTAATACCTGCCCATGCATCGCCATACAGAGAAAGTATTACTGCCACTTTCCGATCCAGCATCGGTCCCGCCAAAGCCTATGATGCTGGCCAAGTCTACAGCTGCCTTTTCTGCTGGGCCGTCACTTTTTAATTTTTTTTTTTTTAATGAGAAATAGGCACCTCCCTCTCTGAGCCAACCAGCCCGGTACACCTGACATAGCGGCCCTGGCCCTACTGGGTTTTCAGTCCCTATGCGCTTCGGCACAGGTCCTGTGCTATTCCAGTGGGCTTGTGGCCCATGACAATAGAGTGGCTTGTCTGACCATGTCTTCTGCTAAAGGCCTGTTGCTGACCCTGCCTTGTCTAACCCCATCTTCTGCCAAAGCCCTGTTGTCAACCCTGCAATTTCTGAGTATGTTTGCTGCCAAGCCCTATTGCTGACCCTGCCATGTCTGTCCATGTCTGCTACCAAGCCATTTTGCCAACACTGTCACACCTGACCATGTCTGTTGCTAAGCTGTGTTGTCAACTTTACCATTCCTGACCACATCTGCTACAAAGCCCTGTTGCCGACCCATGCACATCTTATCGCATCTGCTGCCAAGCCCTGTTGCAAACCTTGCCACGTCTGACCACATCTGCTGCCAAAGCCATTTTGCATTACACAGCTAAATATAAGGGAAAAGGGAAAGAATTATGAAAAAAAACATAAAAAATACTTGCTGATTCAACCTTATGGTAGCAAGAACCCTGACAGACTGTAATAACAACTGGGTGTGGTCACCCCAATCCATTCAGCACCAGCTGTAAAAATGTTACTTAGTATTTATTTCCAAGTACACTTTTGCTGCATTAACCCAGTGGACAATAAAAACAAGACTACGATTAATCATCTTTGATTCACAACATCATGCTACTGTCAAAAGCAATTTGTCTCCCAGGATAGCACATATCTCACAATATAGCCAGCCTAGCAGAAAAGAAAAGGAGGACACATCTGTAATTTACAAGCAATGTGTTTGGAGACTACAGATAGCACCACCAGCGCTTCCCACTGTTCCAAAACAGCTAAAGGTGAGCAAAACACTTGAGGGCTGGCCCTGGTGTCTCTAGAGCTGACTAATTACCTCTCCTCTTGGCATCCCAGTATGGGATGCCCCACTGTGTGAAATCCCCCATGTACCTTTCCGGCAATCCACAGCACAAGCGCAGGGTGTGGCAGCTGTGGCGTGAGGAAAGAGATCCAGAGATACTGGGGATTATATAAACAGTAGCATCCAAAATTATATTGTCCCTGTTAAGTGGACCAAAACCCAGGGGGATGGGTTTTGGTCCGCTGTAAAACATAACTTTTACTAAAGCATATTAAAATATCTTCTTGAAAATGGTGGTATACTGTAAATAATGTGTACGCTTTTCACCCACCTGGTCCTGGTCAAGCAATACTGTCACTTAGCCAAAATGGGAATACATTGGCTCCATGACCACAGTGACCCCATGAAACTGGAAGTCATCGACAGGGCAGTTTCTAGGCAAAATGGTGCTCAGTGCAAGAAGGAAAGTGCCCTCCCCTAATAACAGCTCGGGTTATCATCTAAGGGGCCACAACCCCTTAGACGAAATGGCAGGAAACCGCTCACCGAAAGTCAATGGGAGAATGAGGAACCGCATTACTATTTGAATTGTATATCAAATCTTCAGAATGTGTCAAACTAACTTTTCTTCTGCCAGGAATTTGTCTGGAAACATTTTTTCAACTCTGGAGCACTATGTTTTCAAACAACTTGTGTCGCTAAAAGTCATGTAAGTACTGAAAATTTATGACCATGATGTCATATCCATTGTATTCATATATACTATAGCATGTGTTTTTTGGGCATTTGTTGTGAATATATATTTATATTTATTTTTAAAAAAATATATGTAGCAGTTTGGACATAATTTATGGTAATAGTGTTGGAGCTGTGGTTGCAGGGAACACCAAATACGGGTAATCAGACCCACCCTTCCAGACCTCCCAGAACCACTGCTCTAGATCACAGCATGGCCACTGTACATTAGTGCATGCTTGGCTGCAAAAGGCAGCTAGACAGTGACTATGTAACACAGGAGAGCATGAGTAATGAGCGGGAGTGGGGACAATCTGATTCAGAAGCCCTCTGGCCAGATAGTCCTTTTTATCTGACATTCGGTGCTCCCAAATGCAGGATACAATAGGAGTATAGGGGTCCTTGGAAAAATACAGTTTAAAATAAAAAAAGAATTATCCTCACCAAAGCTTCCTTCATCTGTCCTCTGATGGGAGGACTTTTCTCCATGGGTCGGGGCTCCATCCTGGTCTGTGATTTTCTTGATTCCAGGGAGCTGCTATTGCAGCCATCCTGCCACCATCTTTAGAGAGGGCAGAATCCCTCCTCCTTCCTTGGTGTCTTGCCAAGCTAATGGAGGCTATTGACTATTGGCATCATTGGAAGAATGGGACATGGGGGGATACCCCAGGATGCCAGTCTGGCATTAGCATGGAAAGACATCAAGGATGGAGGAGGGGGCCTGTATCCTCCTTACCACAGACGCCAGCGAGGCGGCTGCAATAGCAGTTCCCTGGCATCAGGAGGATCACAGCCTGCCGGACCAGGAGGGACCCCCTGACCCTCAGAGAGGATGTTGCTTGGTGGAGAACAGGTGAAGGAGGAAGCAGCAACAGTGAATTATTTTTTTTTATTTTAGAACAGTTTTTCTTCTTTTTTACTGTTTGTGTACTGGTAAGGAGTCCGAGGGACGCCTATAGTTTTTAGCGGTTGGCATGCCGGATAATTTGACCCAGATCTTGTTGGTATCCATGATGAGGCAAACCGGACCGAATCATCAAGATCCAGGTCAAATCTAGCTTTGGCCTGGACACAAAGCCATCACTAGTGATCACCACTCAAGTTAATAGAGCTCGGGGCACATCTAAAGGGGGGGTGATATCTGGATTCAGGAGGTGCAGGCAGTGTTCCTTGAGCAGTCACAGCAGTCAAATGAACCACTTTGTTACCACTTTGGTAGCTGGAAAATGCAGAAGCCTTACTGTGGCTGAGGATGTGAAAAGTGAGGGGGGTTCAGGTTCTTTGGACCCAGGGTTCAAGTCTCACTTGGTTGTGAGGTGTGGGTGAGGTGCACTTACTCTTTAGCAGATCCTCCAGATGGTCTCCAGAGATGGACCAATTGAGTGTAAACCAAAAACAGTTTTTATTCTCTGCACAGCAGGCAGTTTCCATATTCAGTTGCATCACAACCATGTTACAGCATCCCTCAGTACTCCAAATTAGACCTTCAGGCTCTCCTGGACTTATCCCATTCCCTTTACAAAATTTTTATTGAAGTTTGCACATGATGTACAGCATATTTTTAAAGACAGGCGTACTGAACAAGTAGTAATGCAAAAAGCGTACAGAGTAGAATGCATAATGGAATGCAGATAAACAGTAAAGATAAGTCAACAAAATGCTCACAGTATCTTTTGGTGACAGCAAAAGTAGCTCGCAAAATCAGACAGTGTCTAACCAAGGGATATGCGTCTTGTGGAACTTAAGTAGTATAAATTGAGATTACAAATTTTCATTAAAATTATTTTGAGAGCTATTTGTATATTCACTTTTGGGTGTTCAGCACCCTGGCTGAACTTGGGCAAACTTCTAACTATGATAAGCGAACATTGGACTGGTGTAGATTTCCGGGGTATATCTCAGGAGGGTTTGGGGGGGGGGGCAGAAAGAGAAGGGGGGGATTGTGGGAGCCCAGGTATGCTGGATCATGTTTAAATAGGAGAGTGAGAACTAGAACCAGACCAGTCCGGAGTCTAGTGATTAGATAGGGAGGGACGAGTCTGTTTGATGAGGGCTCAGCCCAATATACTCTATCCATGGGTTCCAGGTACTGAGGAATTTGTCGTATGAATCGTTTATTATCGCAGTGATTTTCTCATTGCACATGATATCCGACATCCTATTACAGATCTCCTGCCAAGGTATTTGGGGCAATTTCCCCCTAACTGCCGATAATACATGGAGTATCAATCGCCACTCTGGCTTTGTGTATGTACCGCCAATACTGGATATGTGTAGGATGTCAGATATCAATTTGTAGGCTTTATCCCATGTAGAACGAACCACAGGGCACTCCCACCAGATGTGGGACATTGTGCCTCTTTCTTGGCACCCTCTAAAGCATAATGGTGAATCTGAGGGGGAAAATTTGTGGATTCTGTCTGGAGTGTAATACCATCTGAAGAGGATTTTATAGGCATTTTCTAAAACCAGCGCATTACAGGATAATTTTCTTGTATCACTCCAGATTTTCTGCCATGTCTTAGGATCTTTAATTGCTCCCAGCTCTTGTTCCCATCTTATCATATAGCACAGAACAGGGGCTGGGGGTGTAACTAGAGCTGTGTATAAACTGGATATTAAGCCCCTTTCAAAATGGTCCCTGATGCATCTGATTTCGAAGTCCGTATTCCTATATGGAGGAGGGGACTTTTTTAGGAGGCTTTTAACAAAATGTTGGACTTGTAGGTGTCTAAATACCTCAGAAGGTGGGAAGCTATCGCAGGGTGCGAGGTCTTGTTTGGTTTTCATCCGTTTTGGGGTGCAGAGTTTGTCTACAGAGGTTAGGCCTTTCTGTGACCACCATTTGTAATTTTTAGGGTACGTGACCCCTGATGGAAACATTGAGTTACCTAGCAGGGGGGAAGCTGGCAAATGAGGTGACGTGAATTCATGTTTGACTTTGTCCCATATTGTCAAGGAGAACTTTAGGATTGGAGGGATAAATTTCGGTCTAAGTGTTCTAGGGATCCAGAGCAGAGATGCCTGGAGGACTGGGTCACAAGCGGCAATGTCATTTAGGACCCATAATGGTTTATGCTGTGGGGCGTGTAGGAGTACTAGGGGCGCTATTTGAGCCGCTGTATAATATTTATGCAGGGATGGGAAGGCCAGGCCACCTTGGTCTTTTTTACAGAAGAGAGTTGGTCTAGATTTGCACCATGTAAAAGACATTTTTTCTGTTGAAGGATGTCGAGGGCACGTTTAGGGACCTGAACTGGGAGCACTCTGAAGAGATATAAAATTTTTCGTAAAAAGGTCATCTTGAGAGCTGCTATTCTACCTAGCCAAGACAATTTTATAAATTGCCAGGACTGAAGTAGAGTGTCCAGTTTTCTAAATGTTTCTGGGTAGTTGGCACTATACAAATCTGTATAGTTGGCTGTTAATTTGATCCCCAGATACTGCAGTCTCTGTGTCCAAGTCCACGGAAAGTTTTGGGATAAAGTCTGCTTTGTACTAGCAGAGAGTGAGACGTCTAGTGCAGTGGACTTTGAGGCGTTTAGTTTAAGGCCTGAAATGCGGCCAAAAGTGGTCAGCAGGTCGATGGCATTAGGGGCTGCGGTATAGGGGGAGCTCAACATCAACAGCATGTCGTCTGCGAAAAGTGAAACTTTATGTTCCCTGCCTCCTAGGGGGATTCCTTTGATTGAGGTATTTTGCCTTAGTTTTATTGCAAGTGGTTCTAGGGCCAGGATGAATAATACAGGGGACAAAGGACATCCTTGTCTGGTACCTCTTTGGAGCTTGAAACTTGGGTAATGGAAGCCAGCGTACTTAACGCAAGCAGACGGGTTGGAGTACAAAGCTGCGATCCAAGAGAGGAATCCTGGGCCAAAGCCCCATTTATTTAAGGAGGACTGGAGGTATTGCCAAGAGAGGGAATCGAAAGTTTTTTCCACATCAAGAGAAAGGAGCATGGCCTCTAATTTTTGGTCCTTTGCCCCCTGTATCAATTGCATTATCCTGCGCACCCCATCTCCAGCCTGTCTTCTTTCACAATATCTTTATTGAAAGATTCAGGTTGAACAGCATCATAATAATACAATAACATATCGTTACATATCGTTGATATCAACAGCATAATAGTCACATATCTGAATCAGTGTTTTTACCATTTTTGTAACACTTATAACGAAGGGAAAAAAAAATAAAAGAGCGAAAAAATGAGAGAACATTATCTGAATATTAGAGCATGGACCCACAAGACAAACACCAGATCACATGGGGATTGGGGGGGAGACGCCAGACAAGGGGAACTAAGGGAGGGGAAAGGAGAGGTAAAGGAAGAGCGGGAAAGGGGAAGGAGGGGGAGGGGGGGAGTTGCTCAACTCATATGAGCCAAAGGACAATTACACCGCTTTATCCCCAGTAAGTCAATCTTCTGATCAATTATTTCTGACCTCTTTGGGTACAGTACTGCTGCCATGGCTCCCAGACCAGGTCATACTTCTCCCTTTGCAGGTTAGCTATCGCCGTCAACTGTTCGTTGACCATTATGTTAGACATCCTGGCTTCTACCTCCTTCCACAGTAATTTCGGGGCCTTCCAATTTGCAGCTATTGTAAGTCTGACCGCCACCAAGAGGTGTTTAGTCAGGAGCCACTCGTCCTTAGAGAGGGCATTCTGCTTCAAAGATAATAACACTTCTATTGGATTAGGAGTGCATGTTTTCCCCAGCATTCGGGATAGAACTGTATATGCCCTCTGCCAGAGCTGCCTAACCCTCGGGCATGCCCACCACACATGGAGGTAGTCCCCCACCTCCCCACAGCCCCTAAAGCACATGGGGGAGTGAGAGGCAGAGCACCTATGGAGCCTAGCGGGGGTATAGTACCATCTCAGTACCAGCTTGAAGGCATTCTCTGTTGCCAACACATTAAGTGAGGTGAAGCGAACTGATTTCCAGATTCTCCTCCAAGACTCGTCATCAATCGTCATCTCAAGTTCTGCCTCCCACCTCGCCATATACCCATGCTTAGGCGGGTCCACCTGATTGACCAAGGCCCCATAGATATGCGTAATCACTCCTGTAGCGTATGGCTGTTGATAACACATTTGTTCCAGACGTGTCCACCTGAACGGCTGGGAGCCCCCTTTCAATATGCCTTTAACAAAGTGAGAGAGCTGCAGATACCTGAAAATCTCAGACAGTGGAATCTGTTTAGTTGCTCTCAGGTCTTCAAAGGATCTCATGCCCCCAACTGTGCATAGATCCTGCACTACCTCCAGACCATTAGCTTTCCACCAGCTGAAACCTGAGGTATGTGTCACGCCAGGGGGGAACATGGGGTTGTTAAAAAGCCTCATCAGTGGAATATGCCCAGAGATCAATCCCGCCCCTGTCTTACAGCTGTCCCACCTCCCCAACAGGCATTCCAGAACAGGGGACATACCTTCGGGTCTGATACGTTTAGGGAGCCATGGCAGCACATCCACATCCATTGGTTAAATCCTCCTGGCTTCCTCTAGGACCCACAGTGGAGGGGACTCTTTTACATGCAGCAGTAGCACCGGAGCAATCTGCGCCGCCAGATAATATTTATGGAGTGAGGGCACACCCAGCCCACCCTTGGTGGTGTGGTAATACAATGTTTTTCTATTGATTCTCGGCCTAGTTGAACCCCAGATATATTTCAAAACTCTGCTTTGTAAGGGTTTAAAAAAGGACAGTGGGACTCCCACTGGGAGCACTCTGAAAAGGTACAGCAGCTTAGGCAATAGAACCATTTTAATAGCAGCCAACCTCCCCAGCCATGACATCCTCAGATTGCACCATGGATTCAAGAGCGTATCAACTAATTTCGGAATGTGTGAGTAATTGGCTTTAAATAATGTCTCATAAGTAGAGGTGATTTTAATGCCCAGGTAGGGCAACTGATGTGTCCAAGTCCACTTATAATTAGCCTGCAAGGATCTCTTGGTTGGCTCTGTTAACGACACATCCAGTGCCATCGACTTTATATCATTGATCCGAAGCCCGGACAGACCACCAAACTCTGACAAAATATTTATTAAATTGGGGATAGTGATGTGGGGAGCTGTGATCATGAGCAACATGTCGTCCGCAAACAGGGACAGCTTGCTCTCCCCAGCTGGAGACACTATGCCTCTTATGCTCGCATTATTTCGAATCTTAATGGCCAAGGGTTCTATTGCCAGGATAAATAAGATCGGCTATAGTGGGCACCCTTGCCTAGTACCCCGAAGAATCGAAAATGGGGCTGACATTGCACCAGCATACTTCAGAGCAGCTTGGGGGGCATTATACAAAGCAGATACTGCCGTCTGAAGTCCAACCCCCAGACCCCATTTCCCCAGTACCCACTGTAAGTACTCCCAGGAGATGGAGTCAAACGCTTTCTCCACATCTAGTGACAGTAGCATGGCTTCCTGACTTGTGCCCTTGACTGAGTCAATCAACTGAATTATGCGTCTGACTCCATCCCCCGCCTGCCGAAGAGGGACAAAACCCACCTGGTCCCGATGTATCAAGGAGCCCAAGAAATCATTAATCCTAGTGGCCCAAATTTTTGAAAATAATTTAAAGTCGGTGTTTAACAAAGAAATGGGTCTATAATTGCTCCACTGTTGATGGTCTTTTCCGGGCTTCGGGATCATAACCACATTTGCCTTCAGCATCTCGCTCTCAAACTGGTTCCCTTCCAGAACATAATTAAACAAGGTAGTTAAGGGGGGAACCACCTCCTGGGTAAGTTTTTTATAAAAGACCGCCGTCAGGCCATCAGGGCCAGGCCTCCTCCCTGATTTAAGTGTCCCAATGGCCCTCCGTACCTCCTCCTCAGTGATGGGGGCATCCATCCCCTGCCTCTGCTGCTCAGAGACCAATGGCAGTTCAATATTTTCAAAGAATGCTGTGGCTTTCCTGTGATCTAATTCCTGGGGGGCCCCATATAACTTAAATAACCCATTCCTGAATGTTTCCAGAATCTTTTCAGGGTTGGTAGTGAGTTGGCCTCCATTCATTTTCAGCTTGATGGGGGGCACTGGAAAATCTTGACATCTAAGTTGAGATGCTAATAATGAGTTGGGCTTATTGCTACATGCATAATATCTTTGCCTTGACCACTTATATCGAGTTTCAGCCTGTTCAATCTGCACTTGATTTAAGGCCACCCTTGCCCTCTCCAATCTGACCTCCTCCTCCCTCCTACCCGTATCCTTAAACCCCCTCGCAGCTTCAGAATATTCCCGCTCCAAGCGGGCCGACTGTGCTATTCTTTCCCTCTTTTTCCTCGAGGCCTGCCCCAAAAAATGTCCCCTTATTACTGCTTTAAATGCCCCCCAGAGTGTCGCCGGGGATTGCACAGTGCCCATGTTGTGCCTAAAGTACTCCATTGCTACCTGCTTAGCTCCCTGGACCATGTCCTCTGATGCCAAGAGGGATTCATTCAAAACCCACGGGGATGGTCCGGTTCGCATTACCAAGCCCGAGCATACTATAAGGACCATGTCATGGTCTGTCCATGACACAGGCCTAACCTGCGGCAATAGACCTCTTCCTACAAATATATGATCGATCCGGGAATGAAGATGGTGCGGGTGGGAATAATGCGTGTAGTCCCGCTTCCCTGGGTTTAGTTCACGCCAAGCGTCCACCATCTGCACTCCTTGGATTATGCTAAGAAAGGCTTTAGACTCCCCCAACACGTGAGGAGAGGGCAAGGAGGACCTGTCGAGCCTGTCTGGTAGCGTTAAATTCGAGTCCCCACACATTAGAATAGTTCCCTGCCCATAGGTCTTGAGCAATTCACACATCCTGGCCAGGAAACGGACCTGGTGACTATTAGGAGCATAATAACACAGCAATGTTTTGGCGTATCCTGCAAAGTCCCCACTAGCAGCAGGTACCTACCCTTGGGGTCTATCATGTGCTTAGAGCATGTGAACGGAGAATTTCTGTGGAACGCTATTAATACCCCACAGTGCTTCTTTTCAGCTGTGGCCTGGTAAAACTGCGGGTATTTCGGGTGGAGGTACCTGGGCGAGGATGAGGACGAAAAGTGTGTCTCCTGTAAGCACACCACATCTGCCTTAAGCGCAACAAAAGCTCTAAATGCCCTTGACCGCTTATTAGGGGAGTTGAGGCCTTGAGCATTAAGGGAGACCACCTTCACCGACATCCCTCGCCTTCAAGAACACTATAGTTGACATTGTTAGTCATTTTCTGGGGAACAGCACCTCCCGGGGTATTAGGGCGGGGGGGGGGGAGGAATAGCCAGGACCAAGGGGGGAGGGGATGGAGGGTAAACATAATAAGACAAGACAATACACACTATTAAGCACTATCCAAATAGACACATAATCTACAATACTAAAAACCATGTGTAGGCCGATAATAATCAGCCTATTGTGGACAATCCACAATTAGCATACCACCAGGGACGTGCCTCTGGGGGAATGCTAGGGGGTAGGCACGGTATATCCCCCGGGCCGGCGGGGCAGCTCAATCAATCATTTTCTTAACTGTGCATAACAATCAATTTTCCACTAAGGCACTTAACTAGTAGACAGGGAGAAGCTTCATATCAGGAAGGGACCATCCCATCCTGCGACATACATGTGATCTGCCTCCAAAAGCCTGATTTCAAAATCAATTTGTACAAAGCAAAGCAAGCCAGGCATAACGGGAAACCCAGGGCCCGCCCCACACACCCCCACCGGCACTGCCGATCGGAGTGCCCGAGACAGGCCCCCTGCCACACACCTACCAAGCAGTGCAAATAGCTATCAACCAATCGTACATCTGACATTCAAGTAATTTAGGAACTTTTAAGAAATAGAAATGGCATTAATAAAAAGAGTAAGCATATAAAACCACACAAATTTCACTTTCCCAATAGCTGGGAATGTCCAGAACTTCCACCCACAAAGAGGGTCACACCACCAAACCTCAATAGTAGCTTGCTGGTCATCCCTCCGAAGTTGGCTGAAAAACTTGCGAAGACAAGTTCCTTAGGGCCTGCGACCGGTCGTTCCCCGATTTCCTCTGCTGTGAATCGTCCAGCGTCGCAGCAGCATCTTTCCTTTGCTGTGAATTTGGGGCCGAAACTGTAGGTAAGTCCTGGGAGACCTTAGATCCAGATAGGCCAAGCTGCAGTAATAGGTCCCTTAGTTCCTGGGGTTTCGCCGCCTGATGGATACGGCCGTTGTAAGGGAAGGACACCTTGAATGGAAAGCCCCAACGGTAGCTTATGTTGTGGGATCTGAGCATTTGCAAGTAAGGTTTAAGGGCTCGCCACTTAGCTATGGTGGATTGGGCAAGGTCCGCAAAAACTTGGTAGGAGTGACCCTGGAACTGCGTGAGGCCTTGTTCCCTTGCTGCTTTCACCACCGCCTCCTTGGTCTGAAAGTAGACAAACTTTACGATGATGTCCCTCGGGGGTCCATCAGGGCTACGCCTGGTGAGGGCCCGGTGCGCTCGCTCCAGCTCCAGCCTTGCAAGCGGTATGGTAGGTGTCAGTTCTTGCAGCAACGCCATGATAGTACCTTGGGCATCCTCCATCGACTCCGGGAGCCCCCGGAATCTGAGGTTGGAGCGGCGATTCTGGTTCTCCAGATCCTCTTGCATGTCCCTTAGAGCAGCGATTTCTTCATGCAAAATCTCCAATTCCTCCTCGTGGCCGTTCAGAACCGTGGTAACATCGGTTATATTGCTCTCTAAGGACGCAATTCTCTGCCCCTGCGCTTTCAGCTCCTTGATTAGCTGGGAGGTGCTCTTGGTGATAGCAGCCACCTCTTCCCGGATCACGGCCCTGATATGCTGTAATGAGGTATGATCCAACGCCATCTGCGGGCACTGGTCTTTCAGTCCAGAGGGAAATTGGGTTTGGCTGTCCCCCGAATCCAGGGAATCCTCTGAATGGGTCACCGAGGGGGCCGGGGCTCCCCCTTCCTCCTCACCTCGTGCTGCGCGTGCAGTGACTGGGTGTGCTGCGGCCGCCATCTTGCTTCCCGGCTGCAGGGCCCTATGTGGCTTCGGCAGCCTTTGCTTGTTTCTGCGGGTCTGACGCATACTCCGACCGGAGGAGAGTCACCCCCCGATCCTCTCCCCGCTGTTTGCGCCACTTATCTGTGCTTTACACTGCGTTAAGCCGCCCCTTCAGGCCCGGGTTTGCGGAGCTCTAGCAGAGTGCGACCATCCGCCGGCTCCGCGCGCATGCGCCCCCCCCCCAGCCTGTCTTCTAAGGACAAAACCCACCTGATCCCTGTGAATTACATCCTCCAGAAATTCGTTGACTCTGTTGGCTAAGATCTTCGTGAGGATTTTCAAGTCTATATTAAGGAGTGATATAGGCCGGAAATTTGTCCAGTTCTGGTGGTCCTTTCCAGGCTTCGGGATCATTATTATCACGGCTCTAAGCATGTCTGGGTCTATGGGGTTGCCTACTTTGATATAGTTGTAAACCCTCGCCAGTCGAGGTGCTACTATGGGGGCCATTTTTCTATAAAATGCAGCGGTGAACCCATCAGGCCCAGGCCTTTTATTGGATTTCAATGTCTTGATTGCTTTCAAGACTTCTTCTACTGTTATATTTTTGTCTATTTTGGCACTCTGACCCTCTGGGATTCATGGTAGGTTGATCTCGTCTAAGAAGGCCTGCGTCTGATCGTCCCCTAATGGGGGTTGGGCTTTGTATAACTTAGATGGGCCTGCTGAGAATTCTTCAACCACTACTTGGGGGTTGCTAGTCTCCCCTCCTGTCCTAGTCTTGAGTCTCACTGGTTTCATGGTAGGCTCGTGACACTTTAATTGGGAGGCCAGAAGGGTGCCTGGTTTATTTGCAGAAACATAGTATTTTTGTCTAGAGCGTCTATAATGTCCCTCTGCCTCTTGAGATTGCAAGAGGTTAAGTTTAGTTCTGGAGAGCTCCATTTGGCGGAGATGTTTGGAACTGGGGGTGGTTTTAAAGGTCCCTACATCCTTAGAATATTGGGACTGAAGTTGTTCTGAGTATTGACCTTACCTTTTTCTTTCTAGAAGCTGTGGCAATAAAGTGTCCTCTCATAACAGATTTAAAGGCACCCCAGACCATAGTTGGTGAGGTTTCTGGGTTCTCATTTATAGTGAAGAATTCTAAAGCGACTTTGCTAGCATCCTCCACCAAGGGTTTTGAGGACAGCAGCGAGTCGTTCAATATCCATGAGGACGGTTTGGGTTTAATGACCATAGAGTTGCACATCATTGCCACCAAGTCGTGGTCTGACCACGGGACAGGGTAGATTTTTGTCTGACCCACCTGTGACATAAAGGTGGAGAGGACAAAAATGTGGTCTATCCTGGTATGTAGCTTATAGGGGGGCAGAGTAATGTGTGTAGTCCCTTTTATGAGGGTGCATATCTCTCCATGGGTCCACTAGATGCGCATTATCTATCAACTCTGTGAAGAGTTTGCCATCTTGAATTGTAAGGGCGTTTGGGGGGAGTGATCTATCCAGGGAGGGTTGCAGCATTAAATTTGAGTCCCCGCACATAAACATAGCTCCCTTTCCATGCTTTTGCAATAATGAGCACATACGGGCCAGGAAAGGAATCTGCTTGGTGTTTAAGTGAGAAATGTTACCTCATCATCCTGTAAGGTTCCTTGAAGCAAAAGATATCTACCGCCAGGGTCTGCTATCTGTTTATGGCAGGTAAAGGAAAGCCCGTTATGAAATGCTATTAGAACACCTTTCTGCTTACCTTGGCTGACCGCCTGGAAAAACAATTTATGGTTAAGAAATTTTGGTTTGCAACTAGAAGAATAGTGTGTTTCCTGGAGACAAATTATTTCTGCGTGGATTGAATTAAAATATTTAAATGCTCTGGACCTCTTATTCGGGGAGTTTAGCCCCTGAACATTCTCTGATACTATATTAAGTGACATCTTCATTTAGGAAGGGACTATCTCCCTTGAGGAGCGGATTGTGCTTACCTGGGCTCCCACGGTGGGTGGGGGAAGGGAGGGTGTTAGTTTTGAGGTGGGTGGATGAATAGGGGGGAAAGGGGGGAGGGGAAAGGGGTGGTAGAGTTAGAAGAATTAAACACATTAAGTAGAAGTTGTTTTCATTTCTGTGTGCGAGAGAGCCTGTCCAAAGGCTTGGGAAGTGTTTTCCCATTTTTGGAAGGTAGGGGGCGTCCAGTGTGGGTCAGGAGGCTATCCTGAGTATATTAAAAGGGCATTAAATGCTATAACATTTTGATATAAAACAGAATTAAACAAGGTCTCCGGCTGGTGGGATCCGGCCCAGCCACCCAGGGACGGCACCCCGTCGCCCTCCCTATGGGGTCCCCCCTGAGGGTAGCGTGCCTTTTCCCACCAGTCCGAGACTATCTAGGCCGCATGGCCAACCTTTATAAAAAAACATTATTATAAACATTATTATAATCAGAGAGAGTGAAAAGAGAGGCTTTGTTATAGTAGCAAAAAACTTTTGGGCTTCCAGAGCCCTAACACTTGCTGATACAAAACTGCGGGTTGTTTGGCACCCTAGAAGGCAGCCCAGGCGCCTGGTATGACCACTGTTGCAGGTCAGACAGGTACCCAGACACAGGGTGTGTACTGAGCGGGTCATCCCTGGGAGTTCCCCGCTTTGGCGGCGCACATGGTCGTTGGTGAGACCTCAACGGGATAACCAGGGCATCCCAAATATGCATGGAGTTGGCCGAGAGAGCATGGGTCCCTGTATCTGGTTATAACTCAGTAGAGGTGCCAGGAAGTGTTGCACTCAGTCCTTCTGTGAAGGGTGGAACATTTGGGACAAAAGACGTTTCATTGCTGGGGTTTTCTGAACTTGTTTGGTGAGTCGTGGGGATTGAATGTTGCTGCTGTAGCCAGGCCTTGGCGTTTTTGGGGTAAAGGGGAGAGAAGAGGTTGTCTTATCAGGTTCTGGTATACGGATGTCCAGAGATTTAAATTTATCCAGAAGCTCTGGGAGAGAGGAAGCTTGGACTTGTTTCCCTTGGTATGAGAATGAGAGCTTAAAGGGAAGCCCCATCTATAGCGTATTCCCTGCGCCTGCAGGGCCAGGAGGTATGGCCGAAAAGATCTTCTTTTTAAGATGGTGGTTTGGGATAAATCAGCAAAGATTTGATAGCTGTGCTTCTGAAATGTAATGGGTGCTTTATCTCTGGAAGCTTTCGGTACAATTTCTTTTGTTTGGTAGAAATGGAATTTGAGAATGATGTCACGTGGTGGGCCCTCTGCAGGTCTTCTGGTTAGGGCCCTATGAGCTCTGTCGAATTCCAGTCTCTCTAGGAGGGATTTCAGGTACTAGCTCCTGTAAAAGGGCTGTGATAATGCCCACTGTGTCTTCCATAGTTTCCGGCAACCCCCTGAATCTCAGGTTAGATCTGCGGTTGTGATTTTCCAGCTCCTCATTCTGGCCCTTTAAGAGGGTGATTTCTTCTTGGAGCTGCTGTAATAAAGTCCCCTGGTTATCTAAAACTGTAGTGGCATCGTCCATGCGGGATTCTAATGCATCTCTACGTCCCCCCAGATCTCTGATCTCTTTCAGGAGGGTGTCAGTATGCCTGGCAGACACTGCAGTAACTTCCTCCCTCACTATGGTTCTCAGCTGGCTGAGGAAGGCCTGGTTTGCTGTGGGGCTCTGTGCTGCAGTCTGTGTGGATGGAGGGTGCTGGGGCCAGCTATCTGTGGAGTCGAGGGAAAGATCCTCCCCAGCTTCTGTTTACAGAGTGACCTTTCCTTTACTTTCGATAATAATATATGGAAGTCTTTTATTCCTTGCGGGAGATTTCTATCTGTTGCCATCTAGTGCCCAAATTCTGATACTACAACTGTTTACCTTCTCCCTTTGTAGTCTATGTAAATTAACTACCCAATTAACTAACTAAAGTCTCTCTCAGGACATACTCATCTGAGAGGGTTCTAAACTTGCCTAATTGTACTTACTAACCATTTTAACCCCTTTCAACCAGTCACAACATTGTGCTGTCCTCTGTGGAGTTACTCTTCAGTGTTCGGTCTCATGTTTTTGTTTTTGTTGCATGCTAATTCAGTACCTTTTGAATTCTATTTGTCTAATAGATGTTTTTCTTTAACAGATACTTTAATAGCGAGTCTCTAATTTGTGACTGCAACTTGAGCTGGGTCTTGGAATGGGCGACATCTTCTTCCGTCCGTCTTGGTGAGGACACAGTCTGCGCACACCCGAGTCGCTTCCGAGGCCTGGCGTTTCACACCTTACAAGAGAGCCAGTTAACCTGTGGTAAGCTACTGTAACTTTAATTTTATGTAAATTTTAAATAGTGCTTTCTTAAAACAGAAAGTCTTTACATGGCACATGAAGACCAAGAATAACAGGATTTGCCCATGATCAATAGATTGTGGCTGTAACAGATCACAATTCAAATAGATCATTATTCAAATAGAACGAGTCCAAAGGCCGGCAACAAAAATGGTAGAATGACTTAAAACTTATCAGGAGAGACTTAAAGAACTTAATTTGTACAGCCTAGAGGAAGGAAGGGAAAAGGAACTGGGAGGTGCCAACCCTGGAAAGCAGTTTATATAGTGATGGGTGTGGTTTGGGGGTGTGACTTATTTGTGGGCTTTTGAACAACAAAAGTTTATCATCACCATGGTAACTTACAGGTATATAATGGTTTTAAATACATAATGCTTACATAAAAATTCTGGCGCACTCTACACAGGAGTGCAGAATCATCTAGTGCTGTCTGGTAGCCAATAGCGCATGGTTTGGTTATGTCAATAAGCCCATCGGGGGGGGGGGAGGGGAGGAAGAAATTCATGTTTTACTGGGTGAAATCAGAGTTTGATTGGATGACCGGGTGAGTGGGGGTTAAAACTGGTTGACTCCTGGGAAAGCAAATCTCTACTTTAATGATTTAAGCCAAAATATTAATTTCCATAAATGTGAGGCTACAAAATGCTGTTTCCTGTTCAAGAACTCTTTAAACCGCAAATGTTATTGCTTAATATTCCCTTAGTGTATTTTATGGATCGAGCTTCAATGCGGCTCCTTTCTGTTGTCTTCATAAATTCATATAAACACGCAGAGCGTGTGTGGTCCAACAACATCACTATTATTTGAAAAATCTCTACAAAGCTCATTGTATGTGGGGTTATGCATGGTTAGGGTTGTTATTGCAGTCATTTGTTAAAGCATCCTGTCACATTTATAGTAATAAAATAACATCTACTACCTGTAATCAGTTCTCTGTGCCTATTCCTTTTCCTGGTTATCCCTGTGATAGGGATGAACGAATCAGTTTGGGGAGAATCAAATTTGGTCTTCTTTTTCAAAAAACAATTGGTTCTAAAAAGTTGGGGATTTGTTTTAGAGAGAATATATTGGGTTTTATTCAATAAAAAAAAACATTGACACATGTTTCTGCCAGCTTGTCGGCCCCTTTGCCTGTCGGCACAAGTCTGGTGCTTTTCCAGTAAGAACTGCAGCCCCTGTGGGTGCCCAGGAGGGGATTGAGTAGGTAAAAGAAGTACCCTTTTTATTTACAGTCCATTTAAAGGAAAGGTCTACTTCTTTGAGCTTTTCCAAATGTTTCAGCGCTGGGCAGTCCAAGAAGTGACTAGAGAATCTGATTCCATACAAGGAAGGGTGCCTCGGTACACAAAAGTTCCTGGTGTATAGAAGCCCCCATTTTTTTTCAGTGGTAGACGGTTTTACACAGTCCACACCTAGTCGCCAACTGGGACCTGGTGCTATTCTCGGCTTCACCAACCGGAGCTGTGGAAAGACGATCAACAGGGGGAGAGTGGCAGTAAGGTAAGTAGATACTTTCCCTTTAAAGTGGACCAAAACCCACGGCGATTGGCGCGGGAATCTTTAAGATTCCTGGGCTGATCTATTCCCTCCCCCCAGGGCATCTAGCTCTTTTTTCAACTTTGAAACTTTTTCAAAATGGGAAAAAAGTACTGAGGGGATAATTTTTTTAATTCAGTCAATTATTTTTTCTGTAGTCTATCATATAGCACCATTTAATTTTCATGGGTGTTTAAGTTATACTAAAGGCAAATGCCCGATTGTTGTCCCATTGTCTCAGGCTACACGTTGCACTGTCCTACCTTCCATTAGTTTTCAAAAAGACCCTGCAGTTCCTAAGTTATCTTTAAAAGTATTAGAGCATTGGAGATGCAGAGAAAAAATGAAAAGAAAGAGTGGGTGTGGCAATAGCGATGTGATGTAAGCACAATGTGATGCATGTGAGAGGAGGGCAAGGTTTCAGAGCTGCAGAGAGAGGCAGCCAATCAGGATGTCTGGGCAGGGAGTGGGAGTGTTTCCGTTCTCGGTCCACATAGCGTTGATTGATAGACCAGATCAGCGGGATGGTGACTGAAAGCGGAATGAGGAAGTAATTTTCCTCACTAAGGAGGCAGACCGAGGAGGAAGCACAACACTAAAGCTACTGAATAAAAGGTATTTTATTCAGTGCATTGGACCAGACAGGAGCGAGCGTGATACAGAGAGTGTCTAATCCTAGCGGTTGGCCGGGACTTCAGAAAGATGGCGGCAGGCGTTCGGTGCAGTCAGTTTCGGCACCGCCGACTTCATGGGCTGGATTCGGGGAGAAGTGTCTTTTTTTACTACTTTAGCAGGTTCTCTATTTGGAGGGGGCAGGGCGGGGTTATGTTTTTTTTGCAGGAAGGGGCTGGAGTGGTCCTTTAAGTTATGAATGCAAGGGTCCCATTCGTCCCCGCACTCAGTCCGTGTCATCGTGCTGACTTCCAGTAGTGATGATACCTGATGAAATGTATGCATTCCACCGACATCACTCCTCTTTAGCCATTTCTGGTCCAGCCCTGTGGCTGGTGCTCCGCTCTACAGTGAACAAGCTGTGTTCCACCAGCCTACTGAGAAGCAATCCTGCGCCCGTTCCCCCGTCGAGGTTGTCCAGATCCCCCCTGCCCGCTGCGAAGCCCACCTGATGCTCATCTGCCCGCTGAGATGCCGGCTGTTCAGATCCCCCCCTGCCCGCTGAGAAGCCACCCAGAGCAAGTCACTCGCTCAAGAGCAAGTTTATTTTGTTTATGCAGTTAACACCCTGCTGAGTTGAGAGATTTGTAAAACTTGCTTCAGACAAACCTAAATTTCAGAATACAGAATACTTTATTTGTCAGGTATATACGAACATCCATACAAGGAATTTACTTTGGCTTGAGAGATGGAATACATATATACAGTATACAAGAATCGTCAAACGAGACACACAATACAAATTAAGAGCGAGTTTATTTTGTTTATGCAGTTAACACTCTGCTGAGATGAGAGATTTGTAAAACTTGCTTCAGACAAACCCAAATTTCAGAATACAGAATACTTTATTTGTCAGGTATATACGAACATCCATACAAGGAATTTACTTTGGCTTGAGAGATGGAGTACATATATACAGTATACAAGAATCGTCAAACGAGACACACGATACAAATTAGCAATCTAAAATACAGGACTATGTACAAAATGATGTAATATAGTATATACACATGAAATGCCTGATCATACACATTTCCAAGCTATATACATCCTAATCATGGTATACAGCCTTTATACAATGAGTGGAAAGCAAGAACTGCTGAACCCATGGAATCCAGCTATAACCTTAAAACTGACCTGCTAAAAGCTCCGATGATACCCTACCTAATATTTAGGAATCAGGAGGCTGTAAGAAAGAAGCTCTTTTGGTGTTGAGAAGTCATAGCAGAAGGGACTTAATGCCTCCTTCTCGATGGAATCAGGTTAAAAAAAGACTGGCCAGGGTGAGTTGGATCCCCTGTGATTTTTATAGCTCTACTCTTGACTTGACTGACCAGGGAGAGGGGAACCGATAATTCTCTCTGCTGCTCTATCAAGCCAGAGGAGTAGCTAGGCTTTCTGGCACCCAGGGCAAAGATTAGAAATAGGGGCCTCCACCTGTTCTCAGGCCCTCCTGTGGCACCCCCCTGACTGGCTGCACCCGGGCAAGTGCCCCCCCGCTCCCACCTAGCTACGCCCTTCTACCAAGCCTCCTTGTTAGTGGCACCTGCAAACCATAACTGCTATATAGAACAGGGTCAGTAGATTACATGAGAGTCCATATTTTTTTAGCTGACCCTTCTTCTAACCCTTCTTAAGGATGGCTCGGGTATTGCTCTCTCAACCTACATTTTTGGAAATAATGGTACCCAGAAACTTGAGTTCCTGGACCGAAAATGGAAATTGGAGAATGGGATGGAGGAACTTGAAATCTATGACTGATTCAACTTGAAGGTGTTTATTATCATTAACCCTGCCACTTCCTTAGCTTGTCAATCTCAGAGCGGTAGGCTCTGCTCATATGCCGCACTAGCACTATGGGCTCATTGATTGCACCACTTGATGAGCAAAATGAAAATGTGACCCATTGGAGGCAATGGCTGATTAACACACTCTGCTAAACTACAATAAGAAACTAAATAAAACAATCTTAGCACATTCCTGGAAGAAGCCGGACATCCCGCTTGGGAGTCTGATTCCATGTGTCATTGTTTTTTGAGAAGATGGCGGCTTCCATGCAAGGGGACTTGACTCCCTTTTTGACTACCTGGGAGAGATGGATATCCAAATTCCAGCCGAGACATTTTTATTGGGAGCTTCTTTTGATCTAGGGTGATAACTTATCCTCTTAGTGGAATGGTGGAGGCCTGGAACCCATTCTCTTTCTTTTTCTCTACTTTTCTTGTCTTTCCTTTCTTTTTTTTTTTCTTTCTTCTGTTTTTGTATTTCTTAATTTCTCTGTCTTATCCTATGTTCCACTATCTCGCTCCCTCTCCTCTAAGTAACATGAGACTTAATGAGAACTCCTTCTTCCTCCACCTCTCCAGGCCAAGGAGCAATGTCTTGGGCTGGGTGGGAGGGGGGGAAAGTGCAAGGACAGTGGGTTGTTGGGGGAAGGAAGTCGAGGTGTGGCTTTTGTTAGTAACGGTTCGACCACAGAGGTTTCTTTTGTATACTTTGTTTAACTTGATGTTATAGCTCTATTTTATGAACAAAAACAACAATTGGATGTCAGTTTCTGATCTTCGATGTCTATTCGTCCAATAAAAACTATTGCAAGAGAAGAAACTAAATAAGAATTGATTTCAGCTGCACTTTTTTATAAGTGATTTGAAGGAGTCTATCAGCAATTGTTTGGGGCATTGACATTGATGTATCATCTCACATGGCCTCCAAAGACACACGTCATTCTACGTCCTGAACAACGTTCATAATTCAATCTAAGTTTTATGTATTTAGGGTCATTCAACTCATACTATTCTATTTGTATTATCTGTTTATGTAGCTGAGCAGCCCAGACCGCCCACAATACAAGATGTAGTTATCCAGATGTTTGGCAAGGGAGGGATCGACTGTCTCCAAAGAGCAACCATTCAGAGTCTATTAGGTGTATCTAACCAGGCGGATGTAGCAAAGCCACATATTAGACTGAGTTGTGATGCAAGGTGTCTTCAGAACAGCTAACAATGTTTCTATTGTTAAAATATTAATTGTCTTAGCACAGGAAGATTGTTATATTAAATTAAAGGAAAATACATTCCTTTAGAACTGTAGTTAAAGCTTAAAAATTGGAAAGAGAGTTTTGCTGTAATTCATTTTGAAAAAGGACACAGGTCCATCAAGTTCAGCCGCTGAAAACTAACCTTTAAGACAATAACCATTCAGACAATGAGGGGGGGACTGGCCAGGGGCAATTCAGCATTGGTTTGTGGCCGGCCATGTTGCTGCCTTACCCCCATCTAATCCACTGATAACCAATGGACTTCTTCATTCAACTGTCCCTCACCGGGTGGAATCGTCTTATAGGTCCAACAGATCGGGGGCTCCCTCCTGGTGTGGGACGGAGTGGGCTGTGATCTTCTTGATGCCTGGGAGACAGTTGTATACCACAGAGAGGAGCCTCTGATGAATGCCCCTATGTGACTAATGTCATCACTGGAACATGGGGGGGCATGGAGGGAGATTCCCTGGTAGAGGGACCCCTATAACACAGGGTTCACACTGTAGAGTGGCATGCCGGATAATTTGACCTGGATCTTGCCAGTATCAGGAATGGGGCAAATCGAATATAATTGACAAGATCTGGGTCGAATGTAGCTTTGACTAGATTCATCGCTAGACCATCGACACCTGTGGACCTTCTGTTAGGTAAGCTTTCTGTCTGGACACAAAGGACATGAACTTGCTGCCTAAACACATACAGCCTGGCGGGAGGCATAAATGAATGTAATTTTGAATTCATAGCCATTCTTTGTTTATGGAAAAGGCTGTCTGCCATCCAGTGGACAGGAATTTACTCTCAGAACTCATGCTGATAACTATGGGACATGAGGAGATTATCACATGAAGATACTTTTGGATCAATGTCACAAATCGCATATAAAACGCGTTCAGAAATAAAATGCAGATGTTCTGGAACAGTCTATAAGTAAATTTCTCAGAATCAGTTTATGACATCATCCTTGGGGGATTAAACAACCCGCTATGAAAGATGGTTTAATGCAATTTATGTAAGTTTAGATGAAATAACAAAAATGGAGCATACTTCGAGAGGTCATAGGGTGAAGCAGACGGAGCCAGTACGTCTTTCCCATGTGAATGGCCAAAGAAAGATGCGGACTGAGAGGCTTAGCAAACTTATCTCACTGTCTGCAAATTATAACATACGATCATGTATCTTCAGGATGATACTGTCAATTTCTCTGCCCAACTGGCACAGACATTGTGATTAATAACAGACCTTATGTATTACAATATATTTATCGCATGGGATATGCAAACATGGTTCTAAGAGCTTAATACTATTACAGAACATCTTGTCATACTAAGTTTACTGCTGGTCATAAATGCTGCTGGGGTGTAACTGTAGTTAAAACATATTGGGGTTGATTCAAAGCCCCGGGTATTTTTTTATGTAAAAATCCCGTTCTTGTCCATTTTTCCCCCTCGTCTGATTCAGCAGACACTTTTTGTCTGCTAGTTTTTTTTTTTTGTGAGAATGTACATTTTTTCATTTGTCTCTGAGAACACCAAAGGAACAATTACTCAAAAAATACATTTTCATTTGATTCAGGTGGTGTTTTTTGCAGGGAGATTTGGGCGACAACCTTTTTTTTCTCGCCGGTAGCTCATGCCAGCAAAAAGCAAAATTAATAAAAATCATGCTGCTCATGCTGCCATGATTTTTTATCAAGTAAAATTACATGTGGCATTATTCATTTTAGTATGTTTATTAGATATCATTTTTATTTTTATCCAATGAGAAAATGCTTGACCATTTTTAATCATTTTTACCAGTTTTATTTGCTAAAATTGCTAAAATAATACCGCTATAGCTTTTTTTTAGTTACAGTACTTATGTATTTAAAAATAAATTGCGAGGGGTCCCCCCAAAAAGGCAACCAGTCCCGGGCATCAGGCATAAGGACTTGTAACCCAAGG
This sequence comes from Gastrophryne carolinensis, assembly GCA_027917425.1. Lineage (NCBI taxonomy): Eukaryota > Metazoa > Chordata > Amphibia > Anura > Microhylidae > Gastrophryne > Gastrophryne carolinensis. The sequence continues at coordinate 609,438,554 of CM051235.1, forward strand.
CACAGAAGCCCCCCTGGCTGACCCCTGGCTCTGCAAGTTACAAGCCCTTATGCCCTTTGGCATGGGTTGGGGCTCTATACCAATGGGCACAGGGCTCATCCGCACCCCCGATGTCACAAATTGGGCTGCGAATAATATGGCGGATTATCAGCATGTCATTCACTGATGCCAGTTCCCAGAGATAGGGAGCCAGAAATCCTGCCATATCACCTGCACCCCGGGGTAGGAGGGTTTTTCCACCCTGGGAACCCCTGGAAATGCTCTGAACCCAAATCGAGGGAAAATAGGCTTGTAGCTTTGTAGGTCTGGGGGCTGGTTGCAGCGGCTTCTGTGTCCTGGGTTACAAGCCCTTGTGCCTGGTGCCTTGCATGGGGGGACTGATTGCACAGGGTGAACCCCATGCAATTTCTTTTAAAAAAAAAATAGAGATCCAACTAAAAAAGGGGGAAAATGCCCCACTGTCCTAGAGCAACATTCCTTTTATAAATGCAAACTAGTACAACTATCAAGCGAGTTGTAAAATCATGAATGGAAGCAAGAATTCTCACCATGAATCCTCTCTTCAATCTGCCACAATGAAAAAAAATTCGGAAGGGGCTTTGAACCCTGCGATTTGCCGAAAATTCTTGCTGGCATCGAGAACCGGAGAGATTTTAGGCAATGGCTTTGAATCAACCCCATTGTGTACTGTACCTACTGATGAAGTACGAAGTTATCAGGTCTATCAAGAGGACAGCTGGTGGCAGTGAAAAACTGTCTTCTCTGCTGCCACCAACTGTTTTCAAAGCCTTGATAACGCTTCTGATCCACTGGCGCCAATCACTCTCTAATCCTCACTGGCTTCTCCTCTGCCACAAAATGTTCCCTAGTCCTTGTCGTCTCTAATGTCGCTAATCATCCTGCCATTAACATGGCTAAGGGTGACAATCCTGAAACACGTTGCCAACTTGGATTGGAGGACTCTGATTTGACTCCAAGGAAATGAAGGACCAGTTTAACCACAACATTAAAAGCTACATTTTAAACTTTTCTGTTTGTAGGATATTCTGATCCTCGACTTTGATTTGTTTATTGCTGACGAACATTCTCTGTTCCTTCTCCACTGCCGTTGAAGGCTCCATCACTGCCACCATTAGTTTGCTGGTCCTCGCCACCTTCTAAACTGATGCCAGTCGCCCCTTGTGCTTAGGCTCCCAAGAAGTTCCAGAAATTGTGGGAACCAGTCAGAGCTATCTCGGTAATTGGTCCGGGTACAAAACAAACAGGAAACTTGAGCAGAACTGAGCAAGAATGCGGATGCATTCCCAAGGCAAGAATTAGGCCAGGCAGTAATCACAGAAAACCTGAGGCGCAATCTAAAGACCCAGGTCTCTACTTGATGGGTTGTGCTGTTTCAGCCGGGGCTGATAAAAGGGGAACCAAGTCTGGTACTTCTAAATGGATAATCGCTAATTACTTTACTATTGGGTCTATTGTGGAAGTTGCAATGATGTTTTTTTTTTTGTTTTTAAACATGTATTTCTTAACTGTATGTGATCTGCTAAGAGGACCCCTACACAAGGTCACGCGTTGCGGTGGCCAGAGCTGCTGTATCAGGATTTGGGAGTACCGAATGCCAGATACTGTGAATTATCCGTCCATAGTGCATCTAATATGAATTATTCCTATTCAGGCTCATCTCTACAGATGAATTGCAGGCCAGGGCAGGAGGGAGCCCCTGACCTAGCAGACATACAGCCAGGACAGAGGCTGCAAGACTCTAAGGAATGCGTAATGTTACATTTTATTGTTTAAAATGTATTTTGCGTTTTGTTTAATTTATTTTTTTCTGGTCCTTGTATAGTGGTAAGGAGACCAAGGGATCCTATACCAGTTCAAAGGTTAGCAGGGCCGGAACATCTGGAAGAGCATCGGATCTATGCTGAAGGGTATAGGAACTAGTCGACTTACAAGGCTGTCTGCTTGGCCTCTGGGTCCTGAACTACTAGCCAGGCGGACCGGGCATAGGGGCTACTCGAAAAAAGGATCCACACATTAAAAAGAAATAAAGTGGGGCGGATAAATCGCATCTGCCAGTCTCCGGTTTGGGGAGACCCAGAGCGACGCGGCAAGTTCGGGGTTGAATCGGCACATTGACGAAGCCTATCAATACACACAAAACTTAAACTTTAAAATACCACCTATTATTAAAAAAATTGTATTAATGGAGTAACATTGTGCTGAATCAAGCATAATGTGTGTATGTTCAGCATACACATATTCCATTATAATGTTGCTAGAATACCTCTGTCCTGGCACAGTAGGGCTGATTCTTTGAACTAATCCTGAAGCATAACCTGAATATAATCTGAATCCCATCAGCCCTTTTAATATCCCGGTCTTGCATACATGATTTACAATATAATGTTTTATTTTGAACAATGTTATAGCATTTATGGTATATAACATGAGAACTAATGGCCAGCATGTTTTTATTAATACTATTCATTTTGATGTTGGGTTTTGCCTGCAATCCATTCAAACAAACTTTTCTCTTCTCCAGAAGCACCATTGGAGTTGCCCACATTTCACATAATCCCATCTCAGAAGCAGATTGTTTTCCATGGCGATCGTCTCCCATTTCATTGTACCGCTACCTACACAAATGGCACAAATGATATTTATTGGCTCCATGATGGACGACTGGTTGAGAGCAATGAGGAGTATGGGATATTTGTTGAAGAAAGCACAATTCACGACTGCTGCATAATTACACGGTAAGAGGCTTGCCATGCCCCTCCATACTTGCTGTTATTTGCCTGTAACATTCAATTACATGTATGGGGAGATGGAAAAACATTCCTTTTGCAAGGTTTCTCTTTTTGAAGCAGTCTTTCAAACGCACTACTTCACAGTGGTCACTGCATATCCCACCTCCTGGGATCCCTAACTTCAATGCATCAATTAAAAGCCTTGAATTCCTTGAATATAAGCTACACCAATGTGCCTGGTGTCATGCACATGCTAATGAGGGTGGACATCTGTGTCACTGCACAACCACTCCAGTGCCCAACCACCACAGGAGAGAGGAGGGGTACATTTTCTTCCTGTATTCCTATTCTACAAGTTTAAAGAGGGACAACACACAGGAATTTCACTTTCCCTGTGCAGTGACATCCCGAATTGCGATGCCCCGCTGCGTGTACCCTACTGGTCGCCCAGTTTCACTCACCTTACTTCCGCTCCTGAGGCGCAGACTCGGCCGAGAGTGAGTGCCATGATTGGCTGAGCGACGTGCTCAGCCTACCAGTGCACTCGCTGTCACTCGGCTCCTTAAAGTCTAAGCAGCCATGCGGCGCTGACAGCCGCATCCCCCACCTACCTAGCAGCTGTGATGTGCCCGAGCCACCCATTCAGAAAGACCACGTGCACACATGGCTAGAGATGTGCAAGGATGTGGCCGGAGTGCACAGGCGCAACGAGAGTTCTGGGAGAAGATGAGTGAAACTGGTGATGGGGAGGGAGATGGTCATGCAGCGGGGCATCCAAATTTGGGATGCCCCAAGGAGTGGTACTTGGACAGCCCTGGAGTCATTTTAGACTTCAGGGCCTCTGATGTTCCTCTTTAACAGAGGTTAAGGGGAAAAAGGAGAAGGAGGCGTAGTAGGGGAAGTCATGGCCCGGTGTAGGGGCAGTCATGGCCTAGTGGTAGTGGCAAGCAATTGATCTTTTTGACCAGGGGGTTGCAGTTTCGATTCCCAGTTGGGACATGACTAAAATGCTCTTGAGCAAGATAAATGTTGGCTAGGTTATATAATAAAGCAATAAAATATATTCTGTAAAGTTGATCAAAACACTAAGTGACCAGAAAATGTGAGCACACCTCAACCAGTGTAGGTATGGGGAGGGGGGGGGGGGCAGCCCAGGATCCCATAACCAAATCAGCCCTTTGCAAGCAACAGAGACCCAATCAGGGCTGCTCTCTGTTGCTGAGGGGGAAACTGGGCAGAATATTATTCCAGCCCTTTGCACAGCCCCATGGGGACAAGAATCTCAAGGAGGCAAGTTGTTGATTTCATTCTGCTGTTTCTGCTGTTCTTTGGCACTTTTCAGGCACTGTTCATGGCACTGTGATTGGAGATGGCTCATTAAAAAGCTGTTCTTACCTTCAGCTATTACAGACTGTTCTGTCAATGTTGGCTACTGTTATTTTGTCCAAATCCATTTCTGATTCTGTCTTACCTGATCCTGATAGCTGATGTCCTGGACCCCTCTTTATGTCAAGCCGCGACCTACCCTGCCTTGCTTGACTATGTCTCTGACAAATCTTCAACCTATCTTGTGCCAAACTTCTAGCTACTCTAGATTGCCTGACCAAGTCTCTGGCACATCTTGAACCCGTATTGTGCCAAGCCGTTACCTACCCTCCCTTGCCTGATCAAGCCTCTGCCATATTCTGAATCCGGCTTCTGCCAAGCCCATACATAACCTTCCTTGCCTGACCAAGTCTCTACCATATTATGAACCCATCTTGTGTCAAGTTGCTACCTACCTTGTCTTTCCTGACTATACATCTGTCATGTCTTGAATCCGTCTTTTGCTGCCACGGATGATCACTCCTGTTGCTACACCCTTTACTAGTCCTGTGCCAAGCGTTTGCTTATCTAGCTTAAAGCAGTCGTTTGCCAAGCCCTTGTCCTGAACTGAACATATCTTAGCCACGTCCAAGTGCCATATTTGTGTCAAGTTGTTGCTGACCTCTCTTCTGCACAATCTCATCAAGTCCTGCACCACATCCAGTGCCACATCTGGTGTAGCAATACAGCCAAGCTGTATTAACTTCAGCATGGCAGATTATTACTTTCTAACAGTCCTTCACCTCCCGTCAACCCCAGCCTAACCACCTGCTGACATTTTTCTGGGTCCCAGTTTCGTTGACCTCCGTTACACAAGCTGCTTCGACACCATTCTTGGACACTTAGGGTCTCTGCAGTTCTACAGCTTCTTCTAAGATACGTGGCTTATAGAGTGCATTGCAGTATCAATATAAATAAACAACGTGATTTTAAAGTAAGTAATGTTCAAAATGTAATTTTAGATTTTTTCAAATATTCTGCATCTTTTGGGAATCTTTCACCATTGTTTTCATTTTCTGGAAACAAAGAGGATAGAGTTGGGCAAATCTTATAAAAGCTGTCATCAGATTGTAGATAAACTTATTCCAGATCTTGGGTGTTTTCCTGCAGGCATGAACATAGTTCAATTATTTCTGTTATCTCCTGACCTGCCTGCGGAATAACAATGGCCTGTTTAGAGGACGTATAATGGAACTCCGGCCAAAATGTGTTTTTCTCAGTTTGAAATAAAATCGAAAAGAACGTGAGCCCGAAAACATATAAGACACGTAAGAAGGTGACAGTAACTTTAGTTAGAATTTGGAAACGTTACCTACAATTCTTTCTTAGCTTCTTATATTTCAGTTTCAGCCTGGGAAAGAGATAAACTTAGATACAGTTATATACACTTTGAACGCTAAGCAAAACCCAGGATTTTCTGACTGTCACAACTTACCACAATTTGGGGTACCCCACTGTGTGAAACTCCCCAGATGTAGCAGGGTAGTGGCTTATCCACCACCACTGTTAGGGGTTTACTAATTTAGGGCCTTATTTAAGAAGGGATAGCGTCAGGTAGTGACTCTTTAGCGACAAGTAGCGAGAGGTATCAGCTAGAGAACGCCGGCTCCAGCACGCAATTACACATTTATGAAGCCGATCCTGTTTAGCGACTGGGAGAACGGCATGTAGCGTTAGATTCATCATTATCCCAGCCTCAGCGAACAGCACCTGCGTTCAGCCTTGCAGAGCGCCACGTTTTACCTCTCGCTACCAGTCGCTCTCCCATACATTTCTATGGCATTTAGGAAAAGTTAATTTATATAGTGTCATTTAAATCTTAAACTCATACCCCTACCCCAATGTCATTCCCGTTATTTTTACAGGTTTAATTTTTGTTTCCACCACAAAAAATCACTTTAATCTAACCATGTCTGGCGCTCTATCCCGCAGTCAGCCAAAAAACAGCGCCCACGCTGTTTCATAGAAATTTCTTGTTGAATCTGGGATAGAGCGCCGAGGGCCAGTCGCTATGACCAGTCGCTACCTGTCGCTGGCTGTGGCGCTCTGCTTTTGATACATGTGTTTTTTTTTTGGTCCTGAAATTCCCTGAAACACCAAGAGTCGCTGTTGTTGAATGAGCAGCAAACATTTTTGCGCATCTGAGTGCGCTAGCATGACCTTGAAAACATTGTTAAAGTTAACATTAACCCATTAATTATTAGAATGTGAAACACATTGTTACACCTAACATTCTTGAAGCATTCTAATGTATCCCAATTGATTACTGTTGTTATTTTTAAAACACATTCACATATATAGATATAGACATGTCTTAATGTATGGGTTACTATCTCTGTAATTACGTACCAAACGCAAAATTGTCAAGATAAACAAAAATGTATTAAATTAAATAAAGGCAATCCAAATTTTTGCCTCATTTGGTTTGCCAAAAAAAATTACAGAAAATTTAGTCCCTGGGTGGCCTGGTTGGTGCCGAGTCATTTGTAGGGGTGGTGTTGGGGGCCAACAGTGCAGTAAAAAAAATAGACTGCTGCTGTATTAGCTGATGTAACAACAACAAAGTTTCGTCCTGGTGCTCAATAGATTGATGTATGGCATGCAACAATTCTGGCTGGGGTTGGTTGCGAAGATCCCGTACTTCTTGCTTCAGGTCACATATTTGTTGTTGGTCCACCAGCGATTGTGTTTCCAACGCCGCAATGCGCTCCTGGGTTCTATCACACGGCTGTTGCCGACTGTAGGCCTCCAGCATCCAGCTCCCTAACTCATAGAGCTCGGCACTTGTGGGGGCAGCTCTGGCAGTTGGTTGTGGCGTAGGCTAAAAGAAAAAGCAAGATACTAGATTTCAGAATATATTTTGCAGATAGAACTCTAACAAACACATCTATGGTTAGATTAACATGTACCGTTGGTGCTGCCTCTGTAGCCTGACCACATGGGACTTGTGAGGAGGGCACATCCTGGGTTGCCGTCAAGGATTCCTCCTAAGATCAAAGTATGTTGTATGTTACATGGGTTTACATGAGTGTCCAAAAAACATCTAAACGTTGCTCAACGATAACCAATTTATCAATGGTACCTGAGTGTGCTCCTCCTCAAATAGTACAGGTGTCTGGATGCCAGGAAGGGGCAAATCATCATCTGATAGTGGCGGCAACATCACATATGCTAAAGAGAAAAACCGTGTTATTTGTTTTTTTGTTGGTATTGTGTGTCTACTTTGTCTAACCAGTATAGAGTCAATACCTATAAAATGTTACCCATTGGTCAATACACACACCCTTTACATTTATGGGATTTAGGGAAGAAAGATCTTTGTTAAACAAATAAGGTAAACTCATTGTGTTTCAACAGATCATAATCACAAATATAAAAACACACATACCCGCCACATCGGAGATGTCCAGACTTAGCCCATCACTAGAGCTTTGCTCTAAAAATACATGGTTCATACCAAATGTCAAGAGGCCCACAACATTTAATGAGAAACGACATCCTTACGTTACAAAATTCAAACACATTCTTACCCTCATCCCTAGCAGCCGCGCTGTGAAGGGCCCTTTCAGGACCAGCACTTCCTGTATTTGGGCCTAACAACAGAAAGCATAATTGGTATTACATTAAGCTGCCATAGTATTGTTAATGTAAATTTATTAGAATATCACCAAAATCTCTAAACATGTATTTAACAGTTTCCTTGTTTCATCACTCTGAACTAGTATCCATTTGTATCACAAACAGAAACAACTATCCAGCTTGGAATGTGAGGTCTCATGGTTTGCCATTTTGACATTGTCAAATATACACATTCTAAAACAAAATGCACAAAGGATACAGTGTGCTTTGCAATACACACCAGTAGGGTCCTGTAGACCTGCAACACAGGAAGTGGGGTCCAAAGATGAAGCTGGGACTTGGCCTACAAATGAAAAGCATGCTTGAGCTACATTCAGACATTTAAATTACTTTAGCAGAAGCCACATTGACACATGCACTTACTGGCATCCAAAGAGTATGTAGACTCATGAGGAGATGCTGGTGCATGATGAGGGCATCTATTTGAAACAAATTAAAACAATTAGGCATTGTTAATGTGCGCTATGAAAAGAAATATCCACACCAATACCATATAATCACATTATCAAGACTCTTTACCTTAAACCTCAGACTGGGTTAATGTTGAGGCTGGGGGAAGGGCAGGAATCTGGGACCCCTCATCATCCGAGTCCTACGAGTCCTCATGTGTCACTATGCATAAACAAAGAGAAATGTTTTAAAAAAATTACATAGGTATGATACTTACCCTGACCTACTTTTAGGATGATAAAGAGTTTAGTTACAAAAATGGGTCTACATGATTAGCAACAATAATTTACAAGGTAATCACAATGTACCTTCACCCCAACCTGTGGTGTCATCCCCAGCATCCACACCCTGCAGCCGACAAAGTGGAATCTTACACTTCAGCATCTCCTCGTATGGCCTGTATTTACTCTTTGGACCCTGCTTCGTCCAACTGTCTACAAGAAGATCAGACTTCATCTTTAGCATAAGGGCAAAGTGTAGAAGCGTTTCTTGCAGGCTGGGCAACTACGTGGATATTGAGCAGTGCTAGTAAGCTGCTCACCAATGGCATCCCACAATTTGCTCCTTTCTTGTTTGCCTAAACACTGACTTTGGGAGCTAAATAATAACTCCCATTTAGCCAGTGTCAGACACACAAGAGTATTATTATCCGCCAAATTAAATTCTGGCTCCCTCTTGGCATAGGCACGCTTGGACTTGTGTGGGGCATCACCTTCAGCCTGTGCCCTTTTCCTTGAGGAAGGTCTGCGGCCACGACGCACACCACTGGTACTGGGACCACCAGGAGACACAGCAGTGGCCGCCAGATGTCCAGAATTTGGCTCCATCCTGTAGCTGCACACACCGCCATACAACAAACACACAAGGATGCGTGCAAACTACAGAATGGCAACAACTGCTGAATGTGTCGGCCAGTATTTATGTGCTTTATTACCCAATCACAAACAGGGCCAGTTAATTGATTGACACATACTGTACAGGTGTTTGTAGATACATCTTGACTACAATGAATGATGTATCAGGCAAACGTGTTGAAGTCAATAAAGTAATTAATTAGCTACTTATCAAGCCAGATAGACATTAGGAATGACTAGGATCCATGTCTCTGAACAACATTGGAAATGGTGTTTAAAAAACGTCTATTTGAAATTTAAAAGGTTTACCTTGGATTGGACAATAGATGTCTGTGCAACCAGATCCGCACAACTACGCTATTATGGATGCGCTAAGCGTTTCCACAACACCTGTGGTAAGCTAATTACAGACCGGAAACAGCTAACAAACGCAAGAGGCGGCTAAGCAGACCAGTCCTTTGTATAAGTTAAGTATAAATTCAAAATACTTTATTTATTCTTATCTTGATACACTGTGGCAAAGGCTGTGGTGTTTGTTGTCACTTTGCCATAGCTGGCAGAAACTGGCTTGCTGGGTTTCTTGATTACTGTCTGTGGCTTTGTTGAGCTTTTCTGGCATCAGTGCTGTTTCTTTGGGAGATTGGTTTGGGTGGCATCTACAAATATTGTGTAGGATACAGCAAGTGTGGATTGTTTTGGGGACCTTTTGTGGGTTGTGCAGCAACCCCCCTTGGTTGTGCCAAACTTTAAAAGCATACTTTCAGCAGGCTGATGGTTCTAACCACTATACATCTGGTTTTGTGGTGAACTGCATTTGTGTGATTGTGTGAGGATTGTGATTGTGTATGTGGACTGGTTGTGTGTGTGTGTGTGTGTGTGTGTGTGTGTGTGTGTGTGTGTGTGTGTGTGTTGAGATTGTTGTTTTTTGATTTTGGGAGTGCATGAGCTATGGCCAGTGAGTGTGCGATGGATGTGGGGGTAATGTTTGGGTTATGGATGTATTGTTGTGGCAGTGCAGAGGAAGGTCAGGAGTCAAGGGAAGAGGGTGCTGTGAGGCTTAGGGCACCCCGATCCTTTGGCATCCGCCTCTCTGTATGGGATTTAAGTGACGAGCAGATCAGAAGTAGATTTCGTCTGAATCGTGCAGCACTACAGTCCCTATATGATCAGATTAAGACCAAAATCGATCCATCAACCAGACGTGAAGCAAGAAGATTAGAGTGTGCACAGCTATGCAAAAAGGTGTGGGCAGGAGGGAGAGAACATAATACACTACTAGCAAAGGGACCCTAGACTAGTTCCACAACCCCTACAAATCTGCCGCACACACAAGGATTTTCCACTAAGATGGTCAAAACATATATAAAACTGTATACATTTATTAGGTCATCCTTAAAAACAATTTACAAACAACATAAACAACTCATTAAAAAACATAAACACATACAAAACGCTGGGGGGGGGGGGGGATATTCATCCCTCTAATGACTCTCTTATTATTATAGGTCCAACAGTTCATCCCACAATTAAATATACAATCCAATAATAAATATATATTTGCAAATACAGAATCAAAGTACTAGAAAAAAAAAATAAACAAAAATATATACTAGAAAAAATCAGCAGCTATATGAAATTGCTGTGTGCAAATATGAAGTGTTCCATATAAAGTGTATCAGTGCATGGTGCAAAAATGCAAAGAATGCTGTGAAATTTATACTTTCAAATACATATGGGAAATAATAATTCAGAAGTATTCAAATAATGAACCCACAAGTGTTCAAGAAACATCCAACAGTGTAATCACCATAATTAAATGCCATATAAAGGAATGAACATCAAATTACATCACCAGGTATATGGAGTCAGGGTCCCCCAACAGCGGCCCGCCACCAGACGCACCCAATCCATCCCTGGCATAGTTCGCCTATGTGCCATGCTAAATATAGTGGCATGGGGGAATTTCCAGGCAACCTCTGCCCTCCTTAGCGCGATCAGCCAGGCTACAATGAGCAGCTTATTTTACAATGTAGTCCTGGCAATTTGCGACCTTATCCCCGTTTATATTAAATTTCCTGAGGATGAGGAGGAGGTTGCCAATATTAAACGTGCGTTCTACCGCATGGGAGGGATACCGAATGTGCTAGGGTGCGTGGATGGTACACATATCCCTTTCTGCCCCTCAAGTGCACAGGAGCTGCATTATAGGAACAGGAAACAATTCCATTCCATGAACGTCATGGTGGTATGTGACCATGACATGAAGCTGAGGGCCGTGAGATCTGGCTTCCCTGGCTCATGCCATGATTCTTATGTGCTCCAGCAATCAGTCCTATGCCAGAAGTTTGGGAACAATGAAATGCCACCTGGCTGGCTACTGGGTAATTAATAATCCTTGACATAATAACAAGTTAAATATGTTGACACCTAAATTGCAAAACTAGATAACAGAAGCTTTAATGTATACATTATGTTCATGGTACTTTACTAATTGCTCTCTCTCACTTTGTTTATTCGACAGCGGACAAGGGATATGGGCAGAAAACGTGGTCAGAAACCCACAGACCTCTGCCCAAGTACGCTACAATGCAGCACATCGCAAAACCAGATGCATTGTGGAAAGAACCATTGGCCTGCTGAAAGCGCGCTTTCTCTGTTTGGCACGCCCAGGAGGAGAGATGTCTCCAAAAAAGGTCTCCAAAATCATCTTCGCATGCTGTGTCCTACACAACAATTGCATATGTCACCGAATTGAACCCCCAAGGAAACAGCACTGGTGCCAGAAGTCCCCAACATGGCCGCAGACAGTAATGAGGACACCCAGACTGGGTTTGAGTGGCAGCAAAGCATGATTAGCTCTTTTTTTTCGGTAAGCTAGCTCACCTTAACTATACTACAACTACTGTACTACAGGGCCCTTCTAAACATTACACCACAAATAAGTGGGTGGTCTAAAATTACTAACAACAAAAATGTGTAGCTTAAATTAATTTTAAAATATATGTGGGTGATATTTTAGATTGATAAATTATAATTCTATAAAGCAAAAAGGTGGTTTGTATGTAATTAAATTATTAAACACAAAACAAAGGGTGTTTTGCAAACTTTATTTTTGACAAACAACAGAAACTAATTACACTTTTGTCTCCATTACAGGCACCATGAAGATGGGAACATCTACTTTTTTTCAAAAAAAAAATATGTTTCTTTAAATAAAAATGCAAAATTCATCAAAATATCTGGTTACATGTGTTATTTGCGTAATGTTATAGCAGATTTTGCCCTTTTACAGATCGATTTCTATACAACAGCAAAGAAACGCTCAGGCACTGTATTGAATAAGGTGTAACAACTGAACAGCGCCTCTAAAGCACATCTGAAACATCACATTTAACATTGGCAGTGTGATTACCAATAACGGCAGGTAGCGACTTAGGAGCCCTGTAATAGCGACTGATGGCTGATAGTGGCGGCCACTAGCGGTTGTTCATAGTGCCGCTATACAGCTCATCTGTCGCTACCTGCCACTAATGATGAATCAGCCTGCTCATTTAATTTGTAGGTGCAGTTACATAGTTAGATATGATAAGAAATGAACAGAAATAAACAGTTTGTTTTAATTCCAAATATGGTCATTTAGATACAGACAGTTTTCATTGCACATATGGTTATTCAGATAGAGACAGACATCCCCTCACTGATTGGGAAGGGAAGAGAAAGGAAGTAGCAATGGCTGGTACACCCCTGAATCAGGAGCAGCTCCCCTTGTGAACGGAGGTCTTTGGGGGCCAGGGGGAGAAAGGTCAAGTGGACAGGACTTTGAGAAGGGAGGGGCCAAGCAGCCGGTGGTGGGCACCTTTCTAGAAGATCCCTACGTGCTGGGGACCTCTGGTGTTGTGGAGTCGCAATAAAGCAGGGTTTTTATATTAGACCGAATGTATAACAAAAGAGAGGGACATCAACACACTAAACAATTAAATAATCAACTAATGTAAATCTTTATTACCCAACAATGCATTCATGATACAAGACACAAAAAAAACACATAACTACAGACACAACGCATCAACGTACAAAAACATACAAAAAGTGAGGTGTAAGCTGATGAAGTGGGCCTTGTGACCCACGGAACATGTAGCTCAGAGTGAGGTGGCAGTCGGTGGGGAAATTGCCCATATATGGATGTTATTGCTTACAATATTACTTTTTGTTTTGTAGGGATCTTCCCGGGGGATGGTGTGTTTGGACACAGTTCACGGCAGACTTAGGTGTTATAAAAGCAGGTCTTGACGTTTATTCATGGCATAAACAGTCCAGTAACAAAACATACAGCAGCAGCGTGCTTCATTTGTGCACAAACAAAATAAAGACCTAGCCCGTCTGGGCGCTTACTTAACAGGTTCTTCTCACCTATCTAGCAGTTTCATAATACAGCGTTAGCCTGGATATCGCAGGGTGAGTTTTAGCTCCAGCAATGGCTGCGTTCGCAGCTTCCTTCACACACACACACACAGGCTGTTCATTTCTGGCTCAGAGCAATAGCCTGCAGTCTCTGCAGAGCTTTTACCTCCCAGGCTAATTAGGATCAGAGCTCACCTGATCCAAAACCCAAACTGGATCGGGGAGGTGTGGAATGACAGGTCCCTCTACCAAACCTACCTGCCATTCCATATAAATCCAGGCCCGGCAAGATTAAACAACAACTCAGCAGCATATCACTGCTGGGAAACAAATCAATCCTGGACTTACCATCTCACCCAGCGTAGTAACCTAGGTGAAATGTACACCCCCTCGATCACTTCTCCAGTGACATGTCTACATATCCCCCCCCTCTTCTTCAGACCGGAGGGCTGAGCATTTTGTCCCCACAGACAATGTACCCTCGACAATGCGTCAGCATTTGCCTGTAATTTCCCTGGCCTGTGTTCCACAGTGAAATTAAAGTTTTGTAGGGACAGAAACCATCTAGTCACTCTTGCGTTTCTCTCCTTATTTAACTTCATCCATGTTAGGGGGGCATGGTCTGTCACTAACTTGAATTTCCTGCCTAGCAAGTAATATTTTAGGGATTCGAGGGCCCACTTCACTGCCAAACATTCTCGCTCCACAATGGCATAATTTTTTTCGGCCGGGGTTAGCTTTCTACTCAAGTACATCACCGGATGCTCCTCACCATTTACTACTTGTGAGAGTACTGCACCTAAGCCTGTGTTAGAAGCATCTGTCTGAACCAGAAATTCTCGCCTGAAATCGGGGGTAACTAACACAGGTTGTTGGCACAAGGCAGACTTAAGGCTTTGGAAAGCCTTCTCGGCCTCTGGAGTCCACGTGATCATGGCTCTCTTTCCGCCCTTGGTCAAGTCAGTTAGGGGAGCAGCAACTGAGGCGAAGTTCGGCACAAATCTACGGTAATAGCCCGTAATACCAAGGAAAGCTCTGACCTGTTTCTTTGTCAGGGGTCTAGGCCAATTCTGTATTGCCTCCACTTTATTAAGCTGTGGCTTAATCAACCCTCTTCCAATAATGTAGCCCAGATACTTGGCCTCTTCTAGGGCTATTGCACACTTCTCGGCATTTATGGTCAACCCCGCATCACTTATGGTATCCAATACAGCCTGTACCTTACAGAGGTGACTTTCCCAATCAGGGCTAAAAATGACCACATCATCGAGGTAGGCAGCTGAGTAATCACGATGTGGTCGCAAAATCAAGTCCATCAACCTCTGGAAAGTCGCAGGTGCTCCATGTAACCCGAACGGCATCACTACATACTGGAATAGCCCATCAGGGGTGGAGAATGCAGTTTTCTCTTTAGCCTCATTAGTAAGTGGAATCTGCCAATAGCCCTTTGTGAGATCGAGGGTGGTTATGTATCTGGCATTACCCAACTTCTCAATCAACTCATCTACCCTGGGCATAGGATAGGCATCGAATTTTGAGATCTCATTCAACTTTCTGAAATCGTTACAGAACCTCCAAGTTCCATTAGGCTTTGGGATTAATACAATCGGGCTGGACCATTCACTCTGTGACACCTCAATTACTCCCAGATCAAGCATACGCTTTACCTCGGCAGATACGGCTTCCCTACGGGCTTCCGGGATCCTATAGGGCTTGAGGTTTACTCTGCTTCTAGGCTCAGTTTCGATGTGATGATATATGAGGTGTGTACGCCCTGGGAGGTCAGAAAACTTGTCTTTGTTTTTCTGTAAAAATTCCTGAGCCTCCTGTTTCTGTGACACTGATAGGGTATCACCAACCTTGACTGGAGGGATTGGTTGTGACAAATTACTAACAGTATTTGTCGCCGCCAAGGATTCCCTGTCTTTCCAGGGCTTAATCAAGTTTACGTGGTAAACTTGGAAAGGCTTCCTTCTACCTGGTTGGTGCACCTTGTAGTTCACCTCACTGACCTTTTCCACAATTTCATAGGGACCTTGCCACTTCGCCAGGAATTTACTCTCAACAGTGGGAACTAGTATAAGGACCCTATCGCCTGGGTTAAATGTCCTGATTCTTGCAGACCGGTTGTAAATTCTACTTTGGGCCTCTTGCGCCCTCTGGAGGTGTTCCCTTACTAGGGGCATTACAGCGGCTATACGGTCCTGCATTTGTGCTACATGCTCAATAACGCTCTTGTATGGGGTGGACTCGCTCTCCCATGTCTCTTTTGCAATGTCCAGTAGACCCCTAGGGTGACGACCATAGACCAACTCGAATGGTGAGAACCCTGTGGACGCTTGGGGCACTTCCCTAATAGCAAACATGAGGTAGGGTAACAAATGATCCCAGTCACGGCCATCTTTTTCCACCACTTTTTTCAGCATATGTTTCAAAGTTTTGTTAAATCTCTCCACCAATCCGTCCGTCTGGGGGTGGTATACAGAGGTACGGATGGGTGAGATTTTAAATAGTTTGCATAACTCCTTCATCACCTTTGACATAAAGGGTGTACCTTGGTCAGTTAGGATTTCTTTGGGGATTCCAGTCCTAGAGAACATATAAAACAACTCACGTGCAATTGTTTTAGATGCGGTGTTTCTTAAGGGCACAGCTTCAGGATAGCGGGTCGCATAATCCATGACCACCAGAATATATTGGTGTCCTCTAGCGGATTTTACAATGGGACCCACTAAATCCATGGCTATACGCTCAAAAGGCACCTCTATAATAGGGAGCGAAACCAAAGGACTGCGAAAATGTGACACTGGGGCACTAAGCTGACATGTGGGGCACGACTCGCAGTATTTTTTAATATCACCATATATCGCCGGCCAGTAGAACCTCTGGAGAACCCTCTCCTGCGTTTTGTCAGTCCCCAAGTGTCCCCCAAGAACATGGTTATGTGCCATGTCCAGCACCTGACGCCGGTACGGCTTAGGCACCAGAAGCTGTTCCACAACCTCATCCTTAACCTTAGTGACTCTATAGAAAAGATCATTAGTCACAGAAAAATGTGGAAATCTTTTCTCAGCATCTGGTTCCTGAGGTACCCCATTCATGACAGCAACCTGCTCTCTCGCATTTTTGAGAGTGGGGTCCTGTAACTGTGCAGTTCCAAAATTATCCCTAGACACCTCTAAGTCTGGTATATTTTGCTCAGTGGGAGGAGCCTCCTCCTCTCCAGCCAGGACCTGCAAAGGAAAACAATTATTTTCATCCTGCACACTTTTATCATTTACAGGGGGTAACGCAACAACCTTAGGAGTATCCTCACTCCTTTCGGGGGATTTTCTTTTTCCCCAGCGAGCCCAGAATAGTGGAAAATCGCGCCCCAGTATTACGTTGTGCATGAGATTTTTAACCACACCCACTTCATATTGTACGGTGCCTTGTTTAGTCCCGACTTCAGCCAGCACTATAGGGTACACTTTTGTATCCCCATGTATACAAACAACACTCATATGCTTTTTACACTCAAAGTCCCCAGCCACCAGGCTGGCATGCACCAAGGTTACAAGGCTTCCTGAGTCCAGCAACGCCTTAACAGGAAAGTCATTAATTGTAACGTCGCAGATTTGCGGTTCAGTCTCTAGTCCAGGAACTGCAACACAAGATGGTTCAGCAAATAGCGACTGACGCCGACTAACCTCACAGTCCATGGGCTCAGTGGTAAGAGGGCAATGGGCAGACACGTGTCCCGTCTCATGGCATCTCCAGCACTGGATAGAGCCTGTTCTCCTTGGCAAGGAGTCCTTTTTAGGGCTACTTAGCCACCCGGGACCATCTCCAGTCTTTTGCCCCTGAGACACCACTTGAGC
Organism: Gastrophryne carolinensis; assembly: GCA_027917425.1. Lineage (NCBI taxonomy): Eukaryota > Metazoa > Chordata > Amphibia > Anura > Microhylidae > Gastrophryne > Gastrophryne carolinensis. Next base: position 609,455,873 of record CM051235.1, read on the forward strand.
CCTTCTTCCTCCCTCAGCACCCCTCCACACTCCCCCAATAGATGGAAGTCTCTTACCAGCTGAAGGCACAGATCTGGCACTCCGGGGAGGTGAGGATGCTGCAGAAACATCACGGAGGTAGTCCTCAGTCGCCTGGAATCTCTCCACAAGGTTGACAAGTTCGTTTGCATTCTTAGGGTCACCTTGTCCCACCCAGCGTTGCAGGTCAGCAGGAAGTGCTCGGAGGTAGCGGTCCATCACAACCCTCTCTAGGATCTGTGCAGGAGTAGAAGTGTCTGGCTCCAACCACTTCCTCGCCAAATGGATCAGGTCATACATCTGGGACCTCGCCGATTTGTCCAAACTGTAGCTCCAGTTGCGTACCCTCCTGGCACGGACCGCAGTAGTAACGCCTAGCCGGGCAAGTATCTCCGCTTTTAGCCGAGTATAGTCCTTAACCTCTTGCTCACTGAGGTCATAGTAGGCCTTTTGAGGTTCCCCTGTTAAATAGGGCGCAATTACCTCTGCCCACTCAGCGACTGGTAACTTCTCTCGCTCAGCCACACGCTCAAACACAGTTAGGAAGGCCTCAACATCGTCCTCAGCAGTCATCTTTTGCAGCGCTCGCTGCACAGCTCTTTTCACATCAAAAGTCTCTGGAGCGGCTCGCACCACTGTGTGGGGGTTAGCAACCACAGGCGCCTCTTGTTTTGCAATCAGGTATTCAATAAGTTGTTGTTGGGCAGCCATGGTCTGTTCATGTCGTCTGTTAGCCTCTATCTGAGCCTGTTCATGTCGTCCATTGGCCTCTATCTGAGCCTGTTGTTGTTGCAAACTTACTTGCATAAACTGCTTCAGCATCTCCTCCATGTTGCCCGACTGTTCTTGGAGTGTAGTTGCAGCTTTCACCCAAGACATAGGCAGCTGTAGCCAAGTCTGTCCACACCGTTGCCCCTAGCAACCGTTTTGCCCGCTCCGCAGCACCAATTGTAGGGATCTTCCCGGGGGATGGTGTGTTTGGACACAGTTCACGGCAGACTTAGGTGTTATAAAAGCAGGTCTTGACGTTTATTCATGGCATAAACAGTCCAGTAACAAAACATACAGCAGCAGCGTGCTTCATTTGTGCACAAACAAAATAAAGACCTAGCCCGTCTGGGCGCTTACTTAACAGGTTCTTCTCACCTATCTAGCAGTTTCATAATACAGCGTTAGCCTGGATATCGCAGGGTGAGTTTTAGCTCCAGCAATGGCTGCGTTCGCAGCTTCCTTCACACACACACACACAGGCTGTTCATTTCTGGCTCAGAGCAATAGCCTGCAGTCTCTGCAGAGCTTTTACCTCCCAGGCTAATTAGGATCAGAGCTCACCTGATCCAAAACCCAAACTGGATCGGGGAGGTGTGGAATGACAGGTCCCTCTACCAAACCTACCTGCCATTCCATATAAATCCAGGCCCGGCAAGATTAAACAACAACTCAGCAGCATATCACTGCTGGGAAACAAATCAATCCTGGACTTACCATCTCACCCAGCGTAGTAACCTAGGTGAAATGTACACCCCCTCGATCACTTCTCCAGTGACATGTCTACAGTTTATTTATTGTCTGCTGATGGTTTGTGACTGGTGAGCTGTTGGCCTTTTGAACAAGATGAACTTCTGCACACGCACTTGCACTTTGTTCATTAATTATTGATTTGTAGGTATATTTATTTACAATTTTTTATTTATTTGGTGATTTATGTATTAGCATTTATATTTAGGCCCTTATTTATGAAGGAATAGCGACAGGTAGCGACTGGTGAGCGGCCGGTAATGACGGGCCCCGCCACGAGAACGGCGGCTCCCCACCACAATCACACATTTATCAAGCCAATCCTGCTTAGCGACTGAGATAGCGCCATATAGCCACTCATTCATCATTATTCCAGCCTCAGCCCACAGCGCCAGCGTCCGACCTTGAACAGCGACAGGTATGACCTCTCGCTACCTGGTGCTGTCCAATGCATTTCAATGGAACAATCTTTAAATATTCATAATTAATTGTTATTAATGTTTTTTTTTTTTTTTTTTAAATGTGAAAAATTCTGTGACCACTTCTGCCATTTTACATTTTTTTAAGGGAAAAAAAATTTTTTTACAGAATTGATATTACAGGTCTGATATTAATGTATTCATATTACTAAATTATTTTAAAAACTTGTTTTTTTTGGTTTCCAAAAATATGGTGGTTTGGGGGTTAAAAAACTACTTTTAACCCATCGCCTCCAGCGCTCTGGGGTTTAAACATGCATTTTACAGCTCGAGAATTTTTTGAGCGTGATTTTTTTAATGACTATGGTGGGAGCCGGTCGCTAGGGCCAGTCGCTATCATGCGCTCCCATACAGCACGGAACCTGTCAAATAGCGACTCCTCACCCAATATTCAACATTACGGGAAACCGAGTCGCTATCAACAACCGAACAATGGCCAAGCACAGCGACTACTAGCGGGCGCTCTGAAAATGCCGCTACAGTTGCTCAACTGTCGCTACCTAGCGCTATTAATGAATCGGCCTCCCCGAATACAGATCACAGGCAGGGTTCATGGATTGTTTAGGATGAAGTTTCTTGATAAGGTGATTTCTTTTTGCACATGCATTTTATATTTTTATTATAAGGATTTGTCTCCAGGATTTATTGATATTGATGTGTTGATTTTTGCACTGGATACATTACAGAAAAAAATCTTTTTTATTATATCAATTGTAGGGTTGACAAGGGTTGTAGGGTTGACACATTTATTTATCAAGTTGGACATTGCGATTGATATTGGATGATTTGTTAGTTATACATTTATTTGTACACCTTTAACTCTCCCATCGACACCTCACTTTTTGTATGTTTTTGTATATTTGTATGTTTGTATGTTGTTGTGTTGTGTAGTTATCTGTTTTTTTAAAGGTTTTTATTGTATCTTGTATCATGCACGTGTTGTTGGGTAGGTTTCCATTTGTTGACTATTTAATTGTTTAGTGTGTTGGTGTACCTCCCTTTTGTTATACATTTGATCTAATATAAAACTGATTACAATATATGGGAAGTGGCACCCTATACCTTGCTGAGTGTGCAGGCAAGTAGTTTTTTGTCCAATAAAGCCAGGGCACCCCATGTTGAATTTGCTATCAACTATCGCTGTTGCTATCGGTTTTTGCCCTCTTATATTGATGATTCAGTCTGCGGTTGTCCCCTCTGCACAGCAAAAATATATATTTTTGTCCCTCAACACATAAGTGGGCTCTCATACAATCAAAGCCATATGCCGTGCATATAAATGTTGATCAATACGGCTCTGTTAAGACCAGTGCTCAGGAATTAGAAGCAGCTGCATCCCCAGTTTCCCCTCATGCTCCCACACCCAGCCCATCTGAATGGCTAAGCAAAGGAGCCCGCCTCAGCCCAGAGATGGGGGGGGGGGGGGGGTGCAGCCTTCGATTGTTTACAATACCAAGGGAGCCACCAGGAAAGGTTTGTTGTGGGGCATCCCATTTTTGGAATCTTTTAGAATCCAGGGCAGTCCGTATCTGGGTTTTGTTCTGCTTTAAGGATTTTATTTACTGAGTAGAAGTACACAGTGCCCCCTCCCCATGGCTGATTTTAACATTGGGAGATGAGATCGCCTTCCCCTAGAACAGCAATACTCAACTGGTGGACCGGGGTCTGAATGTGGAGCTCAGCTTCAGATTTCCGGACCCCTGCCCTAACAGCCCTGCACTCAATTACTTCTGTATTGCTGTGCTCAGAGCTGCCCCCTGATCAGCGATGTAGTGCTTAGTCCCCCGGTCAGCGTCATGGCTCCCTGGCACCTAGAATTGCAATATAAAGTACAGCACGGGCGGGAAGTGGCATTGCAAGGTAAACACAAACTTTGTTTCTCGGTCTCTTTGCCCCATCCAATACTTTCCCCCTGCCCCAGCTCAGCCCCATCTATCCCTGTCCCACCATCTTGTCCCCCCAGCTCTGCCCCATCCATCCCTGTCCCCTCAGCTCTTCCCAAGTCTCTTTGCCCCATTCATGCCTGTCCTCCCAATTTTGGCCATTAAATGCCCATCCTTGCAGCTTTGCCAATCCATTACCCCCCCCCCCCAGGTCTGCCCATTCATTCCTGTCCTAGTACTGGCCACCCATCCCTTTTCTCAGCTCTCTCTCCATCCCTCCCTGCTCTTCCTGTTCTGTCTATCCATCCATCTTCCTTACAGCTTCTCTCCTATTCATCCCTCTCCCCCCGGGGGATTTTGGGGTGGGGTAGGGGGGCAAGCAGCCTTTATTAGTTTTGCCTGTGGAATTTATAGCCCTTCCCCAGTGTGCTGATTTCTAACTATTTCTAACCCCCCACCCCCCACACACGACAGCCCTCCGCCTGTACCTTCACCTCTCACCAGATGCCTTTAAATGTACCTTTACAAGAAGTGGTTGAGTACCCCTGAACTAGAAACAAACTTGCCCTACAGATAAAGTTATATTTGGATTCCTTCAGCCAGCAGAAAACAGTTGGTAATAAACTTGGTCGATTGCCCAGAAGACTCCCCCTTTAATATGTGTGCAGTTGCTGTTTAAAACAAGCCAACCTGAGCCCGAGAAAGATGGCATTAAAAGGTTTATAACTGCAAATAAATGCACTGAAGCCCATCCTGCCACAATCCTTTAGCGTTTAACTTGAAAATAAAGCTGATAAAGGGGGAATTTTCCATGCTTCAACCCTTCTACCTATTAGTAAATGTTAAGTTGCTTCTTTATGGGATGTACCTGGCTCGTCTGGTCTATCGAAGATGAAGCATATCATTTGAATTTCACCGAGCGAGTTAAAATTATTTACAATGGTGGCACACCTCGAGAAAAGTGAGTGACCTATTGTTTGCAGAAGATTCAGGTTTTTTAAAGTCATTGTCCAGGCCTAAAAGAAAAACAAGAAAAACGCTATACTCACCTTTTGTCCCCTGCAGATGATCACTCCTACTCTTCCTTCTGGATCTTACCTGATCATTAGATGGGAATCCTGTGATGCCCATCAGTCACATCCGGCTTTACAATGACAGGCTGCTCCTCTGCTATAAGTCACAATGACTCTGGCTCACCATTCAGTGCAATGGGTGGGAAGTTCCAGGCCTTGTCACACCCCTACATGGTGCTCTGGATGATGGGCCTGGGAAATGCAGTACTTAGATCTACCGATCAGGTAAGATCCACTGTTTTTTTATCTCTGGACAATGACTTTAAACCAGAAAAACACCAATTTTTTACAGAATAGGTGTTGTTCCCTGTGCAGGAAGGCATCCCTAGTGCCATTGCCCCTCTGTGCATTTACACCCGGTAAAGCAATTACATTAAGCTTACCTTTCAACTAAATCCCTTGGAGAAATAGAGCAACAGCAAGTTGTGGGGCTTGATTTTGAAAGGGAATTGAATTGAAGGGTAAGATTACTTGCTTTAATCTGCAGGGGAGCACCAGCAATCGCAATGCCGCCCCCAACCCTGCCCACAAGCAGGTATTTGACCCTCATCAGCAAATATAGCTTTTAATATTTGTGAAGCCATCAGCCCCTACGTGTGGACACTTGGGCTATTGGTCCTCATTAGCACAAGGCCAGAAGTTGATAGCTTAATGGGGAGAGGGGTATGGGACTGCCAGGGCATCAAGCCAATTTAGGGAGACAACCAAGTTAGACCTCCCAAAAAGCATGACCTGTTAGAAGGGGTTTAATTACAGGCTAGAGATACAGAGTGTCCACATACCAGCCCCTCATTCCCGCAATGTCTCTCGGCGTGCTCGTCTGGCGCTTTCTCCCCCTGTAGCTGGCAAGCGATCGGCCGAGCATTGTTGGGAACTTTTGGATGCTCTACCGACTGCAACATCCTTCTGCTCGAGCAAGGGCACACACCACTATTATGCCAATAGCAGTCAGCACAGCCACGGAAGGGCCAATAAACTGCTAGGTTGGTCACTGGGCTGTTAGCCCTATAAGCTCTGGGCTAATCAGCCCATTTGAGTATTGCGGCCAATGAGCCTTGCAGGGGGAATCCCCAATCCCCAGCCCCTAGCTCCTATAAAGTTGACACAGTCCATGGCCACAGTGCCCGTGATAGCCGTAAGCTTAAGGTATTCCTTGTACCTCTGCTTCTACTTCTAATATCGTGTATGAGTTGGATCTTTTTGACCTAGGCTTGCCTGAACCTCGGTTGTTGATGTTGAGCCTTTGATCTCGTCTTTGCCTGGTACTACGACCATTACACCCGTGTATGACTTTCAGCTAGCTACTGACTCCTGCTTACCCCTCTGCTTTGACAGATTGGACCGACTGATATGACCCCTGCTATGTCTGATTTCCCCTATACATCTGTGAGTGCTGACCCATCTGAAAGTCCAGCACTCTGTGAATATCATTTGCGCTATTTAGAGCTGAGGCAAACAATTTCCAGCGAGGCCTGCTTGCATCCTGGCAATCGGGGGCTTGACTATAAGCAAAGCTAGTGGAGGAGATTAGGTGTTCACTGAACTGGACATGCTAACAGGTGAGCCTTAGATAACTGTTCAATAGAAATGTCATTTTTGTCAAATTCATTTGAAAGAAAATGACTTGGGATAAATAATACAAAAAGACAAAATCATGCCATTACTCTCAAACTATAATGTTTTTTTTTAATACAGTAAATGTGACTCTCCTTTCTCATCAAACTCTTATTATTTCATACTGTACTAATACATTTTTTTCTACAAGTCTCCATTTCTTACACCATTTGTATTTATTCTGGCAGAGTTCTCCGTCTGGATACATAAGAAGACTTATCAGGTCTCTCCAAATAATCTCAAGTTAACATTTCCTAGCCAACACCAACTTTGATTTAGTTCAGTTACATAGAGAGAGGAGTGTCTATTTTCATCTGATATGAATGTTTTCAGACCATGAAATCCACACCGAGCGTTTATTTTGGGAACACCTAAGAAACAGGGTGGGTCTTGCGCTGTTGGAGGCCGTCAACCTCAAACTCCGACATTTTTATGTTTCTAGATGTCAGAATCAGAATCTTTAGTTTCACCAGGTACAGTATATACATTACATACATAAGAGGGACCTCTCAGGGTAGTGAGAACAACGAGGATTGAAATTGGAAAGATACTTTGCAGGGCCAACTTCTGGCTTTATGTGGTCCTTAAAATGCATAAGCCAATGTACAGTATCCATATAAAAAAACATTACAAAGTCTTGGGTCAACAAGTATCTGCCGGGGAACTTTGATAAAGGTCTGTTGGTGGTGTAGAGAGGGTGAATTTATTATGCTGGAAGCGGAGAGAGGTGTGTTTCCTTATATTGCAGTGGTGATGGGGAGAGAAGTCGGAAGGGGGCTTGGAGGGTTTACCCCCTTTTTTTTCTTTTCTTTTCTGTTGTTTCTTTCTTACTTTTTCTCTTCTTTGTTGGATGGTATGGGCAGCAGCACAATGTGATTGGTGGTACCTAAGAGCCTTAAGGCCTTGGGTATTTGCGTGATTTTTTCTTTTATGTGGAATGTGACTATGCAATAAGAATTTGCGGGAAGGGGCTCGTGGGGGGGGGGGGGGGTGGCAGGGGGGTGTAGTAGGGATCTTTCTGTGAAACATACGTCGGGCCTTTGGATATTGTAAGTTGTGATGCTTGACTTGTCATTTTTATACATTTTGAGAAATGTATTGTTTGATGTGTCTGCAACTGCTTGAAAGAAAAAACATTACAAAGTACCTTTTAACGCCGTTCAAGTCACAAAGTTGGTCAAACGGAAGTACATGGGTGGGATACATCAATTGTAGAGGTGTGTGTATGCCTGCATTTAAAGAGGAAAATCAGAGTGAGGTGGGAGTTGTTGCAGAGTGTTGGGTGCAAAACAGTCAAATAGATAGACATGTGTGCTGTAACAGGAACTTTACTGGAACATGAGTGCAGTAAGAGAAGGTCACCCTACATGTTGGATAACATGGTCAGGAAAAATAAGTCATAGAGATGGCCTCAATGTACAGGAAACACAACATGCAGCAGAGAATGTACAGCAAAGACTACACATAGATATATGTAACAGCGCCATCTCCTTTCATAAATGTAAACTGCATTAACCCATTCTCAATAGCTGAGTCTTAGTCTGTAAAACCCATCTTCTTTGTAAGCTTTGAGCGTCTTTCAGTGGTCAGGGGCTTGGTAAGGATATCTGCTGTCATATCCTCAGTAGGGCAACAAAGTAACTCAAAGAAGTCAATGTTCTGTAAGTTTCTCGGTCTCAAAGTGCTGACTTAGAGTTTGAAATATTTCTGCTTCATCCTATTCTTGCTCAAAATATTAGTTAACCCATTCAAACTAGCACATAGCCAATTTCTTTGTGTATAAGCAGGGGTCTACTCTGAAAGTCCTCATGGACAAGCACTTTATTATTCCCATTTATATTCCATGTTCTGGTAGCTTGCTTTAGACCGTATTTAATTCTCTGAAGATTGCATACTAGGTCTGGCCTTTGTTCATCTTTGAACCCTGGTTGTTGTTCCATGTAGATGTCATCTGTTAACTCGGCATGTAGAAACGCTGTTTTCATATCAAAGTGTTTCACTTGCATCTTCCTTGTGGCGGCTACTGTCAGCAAAGTCCTTATTGTAGCATGTCTGACTACTTGAGCAAAAGTCCAGTATGCATAATCCGATGTTCTTACTTCCTCTGTTGTCATCACATGGTCTCTCAGATCATAACAAAGGTTATGCTGTTGCTCATGGTAATCAACAAAGATTCCTTCAAATGCTCTGTTATATAAATGCTTTGCGTCAAAATCCCTTAGGTGTTTTACACTTGGCTTCCCATTGTGCCACAGTTCATATGGAGTTTTTTCTACTTTTCTAGAGAAGAGTCTGTTCTGCAAATAATTGGCTGTCATTGCTGCCTCACCCCAGTATTTTTGTGGTACTCCAGAGTCTGTCAGCATACATCTGATCATTTCAGTCAGAGTTCGGTCCTTTCTTTCAGCTTTCCCATTTTGCTCTGGTGTGTATGGGAATGTCTTTTGATGCTTTATTCCATTCTGCTTTAAGTACTTTTGTTTTCTGTGTCTTGTGAATTTACCTAAATTATTACTCTGAAGTATGAGAGGTTTCCTCTGAAACTTGTTACTTGTCTTCACTACATAGTCCTGTAATTTCTCAAGAACTTAACACTTGTGTTGCATTAGGTAAGTGTGTATCTTGAATCAATTATTATATCCAAAAATGAGTAAATAAATAAATAAATAATAAATAACATCAATAAATAAATATATACACATGTGCAGACATAAATATCAAAATCAATAAATAGATATATACATAAATAAATATATACATATATACATAAATCAATAAATATTGACAGCAATAAATAAATAAATATATACATACATATATACATAAATAAATAAATAAACAAATGAATAAAAATAATGCATTTCTATAGGCGTCAGGGGTTCGGGGGAGGAGGTGTTGGAGGTGGATGTGGTAGCAAAAACTTAACCATTCACTCAGGTGCTGGTACAGTCAAGACCTGTGGGATCCACGCCTTGTTCATCTTAAGAAATGGAAGGATTTCCACATTGGCTGGGGACAGGCACCCCCTGCAGTGCTGAACACACGTTCTCATAGAACACTTGCCACAGGGCATGGCAGCACCTCCAAGGCATAGGAGGAAAGCTCTGGTCATGTGTCCAGTTTAGCGACCTGGAATTAAACAGGGACGACACATCGTCTAGTACCAGGACACGTGTGGACAGGCAATCATCCACCATGCAAGTCAAAGTCTGCCTCCGAGTACTACAGGCCATATCCAATGGTGGTGGAAGTAGCGGACAATGAATTAAGTTGTTCACATTGTGGCCATTTTCAGCCTCCTATTGGCTCCATGACTTGTGGCTCGGACAACCTTGCTGATTTTAAGGGGGGTAAGGAGGGAGAGTTCAGCACTCCTGGCAGAAGTGGAGCGGGTGGAAGGCAATCACATGAAACTGGTACCACTGCATGCTATATAATCTACAATTATTAAAAATAAAATAACAGGAAAATTACCCTTAAGTTCCCTGAATCATTGGATACTCCACTAACAATTGGTATTAAATAGTAGTGACACCCAATTGGCATTGCCTGCTTGCACCAGAAGATGGTGTAGCAAGCAAGGATGAAACACGTCCTCTCCCTACAGCACCAGGTCCATTTCCAGCAGCAGCACATTGACTGCGTCCCTGTCTCTTATATGCTGCTTTCTGCATTGTTAGACACCTGCAGTTACAGTGGCCCAAAATGGATAATTAAAAATAAAATAACAGGAAAATTACCCTTAAGTTCCCTGAATCATTGGATACTCCACTAACAATTGGTATTAAATAGTAGTGACACCCAATTGGTTTTAGCAAGTCATATTAATCAATGCTAACACACAAGTGCCTTGGACCAGTGGATACTCCACAAACAATTGGTGTTAAAGAGAAGTGACACCCAAGTGGTTTGAGCAAGTGGTATTAAAAAGTACTGACACCCAAGTGGTATGTAAATAGTAGTGGCACGCAAGTGCCCTGAACAATTAGTATTAAACTGTCGAGACACATAAGTGCCCTGAACCAGTGGATACTCCACTGAAAATTGATATTAAAAAGTAGTGACACCCGAATGGTTTGAGTAGTGACTCACAAGTAAATTGTCACTTTAAAGTTCCTCTGTCAATCAGTGATGTAAGCTATTTGAGATGCAGTGGCATAACTAAATTTAATGGGGGCCAGGTGGGAACATTAAATAGGGGCCCTTTCAAGGCACATACTGTAAACGTTTTTCTTTCTTTTAATTCAATTAAATGCTGCTAGACAACAAAAGACTGAAACAGTAGTGACAAAGTCTGCTTCTCTTCTCTACATTATGCCAAGTGAGCACAAATATGATAAAAAAAATGGTGGAGGAGTAACAATAATGGACCCATGACCTTCTGGGCCCCAATGTAGTTGCACCCCTTCAGGCCATGCCCCTGTTGAGATGGAATAACAGGGAGATTCTGTGCTCCTGAACTGCATAGAAGCGACCATCTTGCACACACATTAGAGTCCTGCTTCTCAAAAATTCAGTTCCACAATCAGAATTGCCTCAAATCTCTGTGCAGTGATTCCTTATTACTAGCCAGTGAGAAATCATCAGCTACAATGACTCAACAATGCTCAGAAAGCTCTTAAAACATTCTAAACAACTGTTTCAATGTTCTGTGGCTGCCTTTCTTAGATACAATGTAACAGCTTTGCTCTCACACACAGCATGCAGGACAAGCTTCCCGTGTTTCTGAGGTATATATCTCTCAGTTTGGTGTGGGCTGCTGCTAAGACAGCTCTTCACTCATTCTCATGTGTAAACAGGACTATCGGAAAGATGGCCACTCCCATGTATTTCAGGAGTGTAGAATCTGCATGTTATTATGAGGTTACACCCTCTCAAACTGCTTACTCTATTGATCGTCAAGGGAGGTGGTTTAGGGAGAGCAATTTATGAAACTTTCTATTCTAAGCATACAGCACGTCCTGCTCCATCAATAATACTTACACATGGGTAATCCTCCGCCAGATGGCGCTGTTCACTGCAGACATGCAAAAACAGGCTCCTCCCGGCCCTTCATATACCCAGGGACCTCCCACAAATCCCCAGATTTTTCTGCAGTGCTGACTGCGAAGACATGAAGTATCACTCTCTCGCAGGTGAGCGGGGCTATTGTAGCCTGCGGCCCTGTGAGACTATTCCCACCGTCCTCTTCGATAAAGATGTGCCTCCCAGCCTAGGCTGCGCTGGTCGGGTGAAGGTAGGTAGCACCATGTGTGCTTACGGAGCAACGCTCCACCGCAATCCCCCACCATAGGGTAGGCGGTCAAGGCTAATGGTGAGCCTTCAGGGGATGCCCCTCCCGCACATTGCCTCACACCCCATGTAGCGGTGGACCCTATGTTAACGGGTCGCCTTCCTCCCTCGTTCCCTCCTTAGTCAGGGGGAAAAGAAAGGGGGGGGGGTTGTGTGTATAGCTGCCTTAGTGTATACCTACACGCTTATGGCTTAACTGTGTTGCACTGGGATTGGGGATCAGAGCCGCGCTCTTACCTTACTGTTTAAGCACTAGTATTCAGCCTTCTGCCGCAAGTACGGTGGCGGCTCGCGGACGCCCTGGCGTCTCCTTCTTCCCTCCTTCCTTTCTTAGCCTTATCGGCTCTTCACAGGCTGCACCGGCTTGTGCGCCAGTCTTAATTACAGTGTCTCTGTCACAGACCGGGTTCTTCCCTGACGGGGAGCCGCAGGAGAGCCCGAGTACAGATCTCGGCTGTAACTGCCATGGCTCAGAGCGCCATTTTTTAATAGATGTCTGTCTTTTACTTCTCCTGTCTGTACACCATTGGCTGGTTGCCTTACGAGCTTCGCGCTCACTCGAAGAGGGGCGTGGTTTCGGCTTGGCGCGCTACGTGTCACGATCGGTTCAGGCCCGCCCCCTGAGGTTCTTCGGCGCCATTTTCTTCTCCCGCGCGCGCGGTGAAGATCGTTCCCTCCTCTCTGTATGTAAGTGCCCTCGCGGGCGACTTTGCTTTACTCTCATCCACCATTGCACATGGCTCTGACATCCCGTTTCCCCTCATGTCTTTCAGACCGCGGATTAAAGTGGCTTCTCCCGGCCCAGCATAGCTCCGGGTCGCGACCATATAAACTTACTCCCACTTCCCAGCAGGTTATTGGGGCATCCAGGGTAGCTTACAGCATCAATCCCTACGGGCAAATTGTGCCGATTAAATCATCATATGGAGGCATCTCAGGATATTGTGAACGGGGTTCCTTCGGGACAAGCCTGGCTGTGTGTAGCTTGTGGGGTCTTACCTAGCAGCGGTGACAATGCACGGGTCTGTGTTCCTTGTGCACAGCAGGCACTATTGGTGCTTCCCATCTCCTCTGAGGCTGGGCCTGCACCCCGCCGCACTTCACCTACTCCCCCAAGCCTGAGTCTAACCCCCAATACCAGTGGGGATTCTCATCCTGATCTGGCCACGAGGCTGGCTAGTGTTGAAAACTTACTTGCTAATTCCCTAGCTCGTAAAGCCGCCGTCAAGAGGTGGCACTTGAACCCTGAATCGACCCTCTTCCCTGTAGAACCTGATGATTTGTTGCATTCCTATGCCCATATCCCCTCGGACGAAGGGGAACTGTTCTCTGACTCATATGACTCATATGACATGACATGGGTCATATGACGATGAATCCAGGGGTCAGGAAGAGTCTGGCTCTGAGCATTGGTCCTCGGATGATGTCGATAGACTGCTGGTTCAGATCTTTGAGGTTTTGTCCCTCTCTCCCCGGCTGCGGCTCCCCAACAAAGGGGTGATCTTTTCCATACTGCTAAAGCTCGCTTGGAGTTCCCCGAGCAGACCCATTTCAATAGCCTCGTGCTTAAAGAATGGGAACATCCCAGCAGACTTCACGGGGTCCCTAAGAGCGTGGATAGAAAATATCCTTTTCCTGCTGACTTGGTTAAGTGCTGGTCATCGCCGCCCAAGGTCGATGCTCCTATTCTAGGGTTGTCCAACACCTCTATTATGCACTCCCTGACACTACTACGCTACGGGACTCTGAGGACCGGCGTGTTGACCAACTGGCATGTCATGCCTTTGCATTTGGGGGAGCGACTCTGCGCCCGGTTTGCGCCTTAGCCATTACGGCGGTAGCGCTCAGGGCCGTGGTTAGGAGTGCTCTCGATGGCACAGATGAGTTGCCTCCTGATACTGTCAATGCTCTGTCCAGCTGTGATGCGTTTGTGAACTTTATCCTGTCTGCATCAGACGATGCCATTAAGATGTGTGCCAGGTCATCTGCCCTGGTGGTTGCTATACGCCGTGCAGTCTGGGAGGGAGGTCCCTGGGTATATGAAGGGTTGGGAGGAACCTGTTTTTGCATGTCTGCAGTGAACAGCGCCATCTGGCAGAGGATTACCCATGTGTAAGTATTATAGATGGAGCAGGACCTGCTGTATGCGTATAAAACCAATTCTACAGGTGAGTATTTCACAGAATTGTATTTTTATAGACTCCACTTTTTTGTAAAATTGTTAAAATGTGTAGAAATAGAATGAGGCGGCCGCTTTGTTTCACGTTTCCCTTCGTTTTATTTCGGCATGTTTGGATTCAAGCAGAATGTGTTAGCATAAAGCGTAATGCAAATGATATGCACGCTCATGAGCTCCTCTGCTCGGCTCTAGACAGTTGGAAAAGACAATGAAAATAAGAATGTGATTGGCTTTATTAATGCACAACGCAGACCTTCCCAGCAGATTTGCGCTATTTTCGCATTCTCCGTCAGAAATAGACTAATGCATTTCTCATTTTATTTTTGATTAACAGGAAATTGCTTCTTGGAAAAACAGAGCTTTATGATATATTGTCCATCGTCCATATTGTAAAGCTCAGTATATTGCTGCTGTTATTTAACAAGAAGGTGATGTCATGTTTGCAGATAGAAATAGAATTACCTTCCCATAATGGAATTGATTTACTAAAGAAATGTTGCGCCCATCTTCTCATTTCAGAGACTAGATTTTATCTACTGGAAATGTAGATGTGTGTGTACTGGAAATTTTGACATGATCTCTACCTAGGTGACATTTTAAAGTGGAAGTTAAGTCCAAAATTGACTTTAGCCTTGATGAAAGTTCCCACAACTGACACATTTTGCCTATTATAAAAGTATCTATATCTGAATGTGCTTTGCCACTGACAGTACCAGTCACTTCTGAAATTTGATAATAGAGGCTTACTCTACCCCTTTCCCCTGTACAAGCCATAAAGAAATTGAGGAGGGGAAAAGAGCAGCCCCAGTCTATGGCTGGGGTTATCATTGGGGAGCTTATCTGTGATCAGATAAATTTAATTGCACTTAAAGATAAGACTTTATATTATCCAAAAGTATTCTTTGATGGAAGACCTGCCATAAGGGCCTTTTTTACTGGACTTTCATTTTAAAGAGGTCTGGTGCTACTTCTGGTCCCTCTAAACTGACCCTTTTTTGGAACCTCAAAGTGAGACACCAACCAGTTTATAGGCCCAGGTCATATGCTTAAAGCACAGCTTATAGATCCCTGGTCCATATAGGATGTTGGTGATTGCCCTAATGCTCAGCCAATGCCAACATTCCACTAGTGGCTTTCAGCCAATGACCGTTCCCAAACAAAACCAAAATGTGGCAGTTTTTTATGGTGCAAGTCAGGCTTGATTGAAATATAGATGGAAGCATATCAGGTTGTGCTATAGGTAAGTCTGCAGTCTTGTTGCCTACCACTTGATAGGATCTTGAGCACCACCAGTGGTACTAGTACCACCAGTTTGGATCCCCTGACCTAGAGCTCAACTGATGAGATCCCAGATTCAGTAGGACAGTCTTAACCATATTGTCAGCAAAGTGGGATATTTTGGCACCCCCAGAGTTTTCCTGGTGACAGCGCTACTGTCCTACAGAAAAATGAACGTCTGTTCAGTTGCAGCAGCTGCAAGGACAGGTTGGAGACAGCACAGACAGCTCTGAGGACCAGAAGGCAGCAAAAATCCCAAGATCGCAAATCAATGGAGTTAGCAGTGAGCAGAGGCCAGTGACATTGGTCTCAAGGTAGTGGTGGGTCAGCAGAGGCTGGAAATGAGAATTCCAAGGCAGTAGTAAGTAGTGGCGGCCAGTAGCAAGGCAGCAAGCAGTGGCACGTTGGTGATAGATCAAGAGGCCATGGTAAGTACAGGACTAAACTGCAATGTAGTGTTAAGCATGGCTGAAACCCAATATTAATGTCTGACCTCACTGACAATGTTGTGTTTGAATAGGACCAAATCCTTACAACCTTGTTTCAAATTAATCAGAATGTCTTCCCAGAAGAGTATAGCTTGTTACTGTAGTAAAGGTGGGACTGACCATATATTTAGCAACTATAGAACAAGCGTGTGTCGTTTTTGTGTTCCTATACTCTTGCCCATGTAGCCTACTTCCCATCTCCTTTTCCAGAGGCTTATAAAGAAACTCAGGGAATAAAGCAGTTGTATTTTAGGAGTCATTGGCAGGCAAACATAGTCAGAGTTTCAAGTCCAAAGCAAGAGTGAAGGGCAGGCAACCAAAATCCTGGTCAGATATCCAAAGCGAAGAGTCAGACAACTGGGTGGATCTGGAATGTGTTTTGGGATTTTTGGCTCTTCCGAACTGTGGTGTAACCCCTTACATTTCCCAACACTCAATTGTCACAAAATTGTCATTATCAGCAGTATAAATCAACACTTAATCCGGTAACCAAACAATAATGTAATATCAAATTTATAGTTATTACTCTAATAGATTTGTGCACAAATCCTAACTTTACTGTCTTTAAACTGCACATCAGAAAATACATATAGCAGAGAAAAATTTATAGTAACCAGAAGTGAAGCGAGAGGATGAAATTCTAACATCAGTAAACTAGGCCTTGATACAAGGAATCCCTTTGACAGATATGAAGTTACTTTAATTTCCACTGAGCCGGCTGGACTAATTTTGGTTTCAAGAAAGGAACAACAGTCTCCTTAGTAAGTATTAAACAAACTCCTCTTGCAATAATAGGCACTGTCTCTTTAAGAACAACAACTTGTAGCTGCAACAGAGAAACAGTGATATTTTTTTAGAAAATGTATAACAGTTCTACTTTAAATTCTATAACTGGCTTGAGCTATGGGTACTTCTGTGTGTGTGCATGGTGAGATTTCGACTAAACCGGGTAATAGACACATTCACTCTCAAGTCTCTAAATGCACAAATCTTACTCTTAGATCTGACAGTTGCAACAGTTTTCCTGGGTCACATTAGCCTCGATTCAGTTCCGACCTGTTTTTTTTTGTGAAATGTTTCCGTTCTCGTATGAGCGTACGAGCGATTCAATGCATGCATTGAAAACCTTCTGTAAAGTTTCCGTCCGTTCGTACGGCAGATTACGAATTACGAGGATGTCATTTTCCATCCAGACTTTTCCGTTTCATTTTCACATGTTAGAACGTAGGCTTTCGTTTTTGCCCTTTTCCCATCGTATCCTCCAACGAATCCTTTACGTTTCTCGTTCGATTCTGTTTCCCTTTATCAATAAATATTCGTCCAAACGGAAATCCTTACCATCTTGCGCCTGCGCACTACAAACTTAACTCGTTAAAGTGCTCGCCTACATTTGCCACCCTCACTTCTACTACAATGTTTAGCTAAATCACTTAGCACTGTCCTCCATCTTCCCTTTTGGACCCTTAAAGCTCACCCAAAACACTTGGCACTATCCTCCATCTTCCCTTTTTGACCCTTAAAGCTCACCCAAACTACTTCTTGGTTAGGTTCTTCTTCCATTTTAGCCCCCTAAAACTTACCCAAATCACTTCTCGGTCATGTGAATATTCATCTTTAAATATTTCTGGGCCCATTAGTTTTGTGTTAATGTATTTTGTAAATGAAATGACAATGTAACATTTTTTTTATTCCATCATAAAATATAAAATTGTTAAAAATGTTGAAAATTTCCAATTTTAACAACTATAAAAAACAAAATACATAGCAATGGCAGGCCACTGAACATTATTCTTCATCTGTGGTCCCCAACGAGTTGCGCAGCTCCTGCATCTCGCCCACCAACTGAAGGACCCTGACACTCAGTTGTGCCACTCTGGCACGTGTGGTCCCTGTTAAAAAACATAAATTAAAATTTGGGTATAACCTTGTTGGGGTCATGCTGCAGTTCCCCCCCTTCCCCCCCTGTATGGTCCAAACACCTAAATCTGGACTTCAAAAGCCAGAGGGCCCCCTCCACCATGGCCTGGGTTTTGCATAGTGCCCGATTAGAGAACCCCTGGCCCGCATTCTGCAGGCAAAGAACGGGAATCAGGAGCAAGGGCGAGTGGCACATCTTGCAGTTCCTGCAACCAAATATAAAATAATTACACAAAGCAAAGGTAGCCAACTAAAACAATAACTCCTACAGCAAATTAAGATTCAAGTTCAACAATCCAAATACAATTCACAAAGAACATAAGTCTAAAAAAAATAGCAATTATATGGATGTGTGGGAAAATAAATGTTTACATGCTAAGGACTAAT
Organism: Gastrophryne carolinensis; assembly: GCA_027917425.1. Taxonomy (NCBI): domain Eukaryota; kingdom Metazoa; phylum Chordata; class Amphibia; order Anura; family Microhylidae; genus Gastrophryne; species Gastrophryne carolinensis. Next base: position 609,473,999 of record CM051235.1, read on the forward strand.
TAAGGTCAGCATTAAAATGCATCTATAAGGCATACATGAAATGTATTGATTCAGGTATGCATTGCTATACAATTTATGGCCTCGGCCATGCTGATACATGCAATGCCTTGGTGCTAAAGGCGCGCAGACTCCTCCACATAGCCTCAAAACATGTTCAACAATAGCAATCCGAGCCCTCAAAGGTCTCGTAAGTGGATCGGAAATGAAACGGATTTATAGGGTGGTGATCCGTTGGAAATCAGCTCTCTGAATCAGACGGAAGCTCTCTGAATCAACTGAAGTTTTCTGAGCGAACGGAAAATTTCCGATTTTGTTTGGAAAATGATCCGAACTAACGGAAATGTTCCGATTTGCTTCCGATCATCGGAAGTGCATTTCCAAAAGTTCGTGCGAGTAGAAAATGGACGAAAAAAAGCAAAAAAATGACAAACACCCACCAAAACTTTCACAGACAGCTACGGAAGTCCGGACGAATGTGTCTCTGAATCAAGGCTAATGTCTAACTATACACTGATCCCTAATCTGGGTCTGGTCGGTTTAGACACAGCCCAGTTTAAGAGGATACTTATCCAGGTGAAATGAAAATCTATCTGTGATAAAGCACACTGAGAAGTCCGGTTATTCACTTTTGCTTCCACTCCAGCTTGGTAGATCTCCTCTTACCAATTGGCCATCCTTTATCGCCCCAGGCTCTCCTCAGGACCAAGCCTCAGCTTGCCCAGTACAGTGCCCTAGAATTATGGGTCTTGTAATCTTTCCACCTTCCCTCAACTCTCTAAGGATCCTGGGAGTTGAAGTTTTTAAGTGTCCTTTCATACAGCAGCCCTGCCCAGAGTTTGTTGTGGTTAAGGCGTCAAATTAAAACATTGCAATGTTGCAACTCAGCCTGCACCTGTTTTTCTCCTCTGCTATAGTCTGATATAGCAAAGACTTATTATGGAAGCTTAGCAAGGGCGCTACACAATGAATCCAAATTCTTCAGAAACTGAAACAAAGGCAGAGCAAGATGGACATTATGCAGATCTTCTGGCACCTCAGATTCCTATTTAAAGCAATTATAAACCCAACCACAATAAATAGGCAACAAACAGCTTACCTGCCATATGCCTGCCCTATGTGCCTCTCCTTTATTTTACAGCACTAGATAGAAGCTGTAGCAGGGCTTCTGAGTTTGCCCTCCTTTCAGTTTCATTTCTACAGGGCCATGAAAAAAATGGTCTAAAAGCCAGTCTCTCCACAGCTAAAGGGATCCAATGAAGATCATCCAGTGTCCACTTGGGGTCTCAGCTCCACTTTGTGCATGTGCACTTTTCCATGCATCAAGCATAAATATATCTGTGCATCAAGTCTAGAAGACCACGTGAACATATTGCTCTCTTTCCCGCTCGTGTGCAAAATGATGTTCCTTAGGATCCCACTGTACGTAGAGATAAGCATCGGACTTATGGCAAAGACGGATCTCACATCAGTTTAAGGCTCTGTCAAAGTTGCTCCTTACAAATGGCCACGAAAACACATCATTAATATCCAGAAACATGAACAGCATTAAACCGAATGGATAATGGATAATGTGAAAGTATTTTACTAGATAGACCATGTGGTCTAACATTGTCCTCCTCCCTTTGTGATCACATTGAGCTAATACCTTAGTCAATTCCTTTTGTTGAATCTGAACTGAAGAAATTCTTTGCAGCAGAAGCAACTACTGGCACTAGCAAAATTATATGAGAGCCTGGATTTGCAGATTGTTGTAAGAAGGCAGCCCACTGACATATTAACATTGAGGAACACAACTTGACACGCTTGGCCAATCAGCCGCTAAACCAAATGGTATCAAGCTAACATCTCTTCTTTTCATTCTGTGCTTTTGCAGAATTATTCCTCTTTCTTATGTCTGACGTCTGACGTCTTACAATTGTTTTCCTGATGTTCATCTATTTTCTGCCTGGCAGCTCTCCGCTGCGGGCTCCTATATTTACGATTTGTCCGCCTGCAGCTTTTAGAAAACCAAAATGAAGATCAAATTATCTGGAAGTTCTCGTCTTTGTTAGCACAATCTGTATTTATAGCTCTCGGTCATGTGTAACACATGGAAAAGCCGCTGTTCTAAATGAAGGATTTACCGATATATTGTATTTTCTGTTTCTAATCAATGGGCACAACCTCAGTTTGCTCAAGAAAAAAGAGACATCAAAAAGGCATCTAGAACTCCTACTGGCAGATTCAATCAGTCAGAGAGTAACCAATTAGAAATAATCTCTTTGCCAATGTTATCACATTTTTAGACATTTATTTGTTTCTGCAAGATATTGCATAGATAATTTGACCTGGGAGAGACATTTTTACTGTAATATATGGACATATTAAAAAGAAATAAAATGTATGTGTTCCATGGGGTCCTACAAGCAGACCTCTAGTCTAAGTAATCACCCCCCCTTAGGGCCTCTACTGTTCCAACGCCATGAAACCCTAATTGGAGACCCAAAAACTGGAACTCATTTTCACACAGGTCTTGCTTCAGTATGGGGCATGTGTACTGCACCCAGTGCTCAGTAGGCTATACTGGACAAATGTGCGATGCATGGTGCATGCACACCCCACAAAGCTTATTGGTCACTGATGTTCAAAGAATACAAAAGTATAATTATGGCAGACAGGCATATAAAAGCCAGACAGGCGTTTGGGGGAAAACTAACCTTGGACACCAAGTGCCATGGAGTTGCTGTGGTCTGTGTGATGTCAAAGTTCAGCTTCAGAGAAATGTTGGCAAGTTGGGAACTTTGGTTAAGGCGTTCGAGCCAATTAAACCAGACCTTCAGCATCCTTTAATAAAAAGCCCAAACCTTTAAACAATATTCCCCAGCATTAAAATATATATAATTTAAGTTTTTAGTCATTTATTATTCTTTTCACCCACTGGGCAGCAAATTCTGTTCAGGACCCTAGGATATCTTGCCTCGGAAGCATCACATATTGAGGGGGGGGGGGGAATTGCAGGGAGGCGGGGTTATAGCTGTGCTCTGCACAGACAGAGCAGAGGTGGGGTCAGGAAAAGGACAACAATCCCACAATGCAGAGTGTTATAGTCAGAAGACACTTCCTGTCTGCAGGCAGCTTGGGACTCTATGGGTCACCATCTTGGATGTTTAAAAGCTCAGAAAACACATTAGTTGCAGGTAGGACGATTTTAATGTGAGCAATCTGTATGTACAGGGTGGGGGGAAACATACAAGATAGGCTCTTATTCAGGGTGAAGGTCCGGATTAATGTGGGCAATCTGTATGTACAGGGTGGGGGAAACATACAAGATAGGCTCTTATTCAGGGTGAAGGTCCAGATTAATGTGGGCAATCTGTATGTACAGGGCGGGGGAAACATACAAGATAGGCTCTTATTCAGGGTGAAGGTGACAGATCCAAATAAAGGATTCTAAATGACTAGGGTAGCATTTGTGGTTTTCAAGAGTCAGAAGGGAATTCACTGCTTTATAGAAAGTGATTCAACTTTATGCCTCCAAGACCTCCTGAGGACTTGAGGTGCAACATGTAGCCTGAAGCTCCATATCTCATTGTCTTGGGAAACAGCACCTGCAGACCAAGCGGGTATATATGCCTGAAGCACGTGCAGTTTTTCAGTTTAAGTTTGAATTTTAAAAATAAGTGCTAGTCTCTTGATGCAAAGAGTCAGACTTGATGAGGTAGGTATCTTTAGACGTTTCCATTTTTGTTCCAAGAGACTATCCTGAAAATGCTTACCTACTGTTAGAACTCAGTTACCTGCAGGAACCTCCCCCAATGTCACCTTGCAACATTCACTCTGCGAGGGCAATGACAGACTACCCCCAACACCCTGCAGCTAGGTATGCACCCTGTGCAGGGAGCCTCAGCTTCGCCCTGGTGGTTGACTTTCAAAGTCATAGGTGACACCCCTTGCCCCTATAAGTCCTAGAGGACAACTGAGTTCTGGGACAGTGCATAGAGCACCTCCTGAGTCTGAGCAGGGACACTGCTATAGGTGAACATGGAGACATTAGATTGGGGGTTGTCATTTGTAAATTATAAATTTGTAAATTGTAAATTTGTCATTTGAAAAGAAAGGTATTCTTTTCAGCATGGGTCTTATTTTACAGAAAAAGTAGTAGATACTTGGAATAAACTTCAAGCAAGGTAGTTAAAAAAACAACAGTAAAGATTCAACTGAGAAGAGACCCCACAATCTCTCCAAATGCGCCAGAGTAAAAACAGCACCACCCAAATATTATTCAAAATATCCTATTTATTATTACTCAAGGACCACAAATTTACAAAACATTTAAAATATAATTAAAATACTTGGGCAATGACATTCTGGTCGCCAAATGTCCTGCCCACATGAGTGCCAGGCAGCCAATCGAGGAACTGTCACTGCCCATGGGATAGCCAGACATCCAAATCTTGGTTCTGGATTCTCAGCGGCCGAGCGAGGTTAAGGTCATCCTGGGGGGTTATGTGCGGGGAGACTGTCAGATAGCAGTGGTGCCGCGGCTAATGACACTCTCGCCGTGGACAGTGTTGGTCCGCTTCAATAACAGTATGCAATGTCTCCCTACAATTCACTGGTGCAGCCTTGTCAGCAGCTGACAGCTTCAAAAAAGAATTGGGCGCTATTTTTAGAAGTAAATAACATTAACAGTTAGTATTATCTGTTATCTGCCAATAATACAAAAATAACCTGTCCTTCTGTTGAACTTAATGGATCTCTATTAACTATGTAATTTGCTTGTCCAGGCATAAAAAAAATGCCTTCAGTTGATCGCTCCTATTCTGGCACTTGGAAACTTAACCGATCAATCACCCCAGTCCAGCGCTGTCACTCCTCAAATTTGCCTCCATGTCACCCCCCACCTTCAGCGACAGGGACACGGCCATGTCTGCTCCATCCACAGCATGGAGCCAGGCCAAGTATACAATGTAGACAAGTTATATGTAACCAGCTCACCCCTGTGATGTTGTACTCCGGCACGGATTCAAAAGGAGGCTCCTGAAAACTCTTCAGTCGAGATACAAACAGTGGTAGATCCAGCCAAAGTTAAAATGTAACCTTTACTAATGAATATTTAAAAGTCCAATGAAACTCCATACACATGCTGTAAGCTACCCCTCAGCACTCTCCATACCACGTTACGTGGTATGGAGAGTGCTGAGGGGTAGCTTACAGCATGTGTATGGAGTTTCATTGGACTTTTAAATATTCATTAGTAAAGGTTACATTTTAACTTTGGCTGGATCTACCACTGTTTGTATCCAGGCCAAGCATAGCCATGGAGCCAAGCCAAGCAATGCTTAGGCACACCCCCTTCCATTGTCCCCCTGCCCTGTGACCATACCTTCCAACTTTCCAGGATGGGTAAGAGGGACATTTGTTAAATTAGACCTGGCCCCCTCATTAAGGGATGTATAGGAGATACATTGTAACAGTTACAATATTAGCACTTTGAATAGGCAAGTGAATCATTTATTGCTGCAGATCTGCATGTTACACCTCAAAGAGGGACAAATGAGGACAATGAGCGACAGGGGGACATAGACTCGAAAGAGGATTTGTTTTGGAGGGTTAGTTTTGATGGCTAAAAGGCTGATTGGCAATCAGGATATCCCCCTGCGCTTTGGTCAGGTGAGACCAATAACCTATTTTTGTTATTGTTTTTTTTTATTAACTTTTCCACCCTGGATTGTGTGCGTTTTTCTAAATAAAGATTGTTTATATTTCCAGTGATCTCATTTTGTCAAGTGTTGATGCTGAGACCTCGGGAATTTGGGAATGCCAAGTGAATACTTCCTATGGAAGCCTCTCCAAGAAAATAGAGATTGTTGTTCTGGAACCTGGAGCGCCTTATTGCCCTGTGGACCGGATAATCAATAACAGAGGTGATTTTAGGTGAATATTATCTGTGGAAGTTCTCTCTGTTTGTTTTTCTATTTGTGGGTTGTTATCATAACCAGGGCCGTATTTAGGATTTGTGCTGCCCTAGGCACTTTTTGCTCATGCGCCCTCCCCCCCCGCCCCACACACATTCAATGAGGAATTTGCCACCCCCCCCAATACACACACACCATTCATACACACACACCATTCTGCATACACACCATTCCTGCACACACACACCATTCCTGCACACACACACCTCAAGTGTATATCGTGTGTACATTCAACGGGTCAGCGGGGCACACAGGCAGCTCTAGTTGTCATGAAGGGGTCCTCCTCTGCCAGCAAGGTCAGAGTGGGGTGGCAATGGCAGCACTTGTCCCTGACATCCCGCACTGCTGGTCCTGGGCTCCTCGCCAAGCAGGCGGTCAGCGAAAAGGGCCTCCCCACGCCTGTCAGCTCCATGAGGTTAGTGGCGCCCCTTTCACTTTGGGTTGTCCATGATTGGCTCCACTGCACTGCCAATGATGTATTGGCTGTGCCAACTGTCAGTAAGTCCTGGGACTGCCCCATCCTGTTCAGTGTTGCTGCCGCCGCCCCACCGGCCATCATATGCTGCAGCACTGTGCACCAGGCATCTGAAGGTGGAGTCTTTCTTTGTTCATCAGTGACGGAGCGAGGTGGGCAGGCCCAAACACAGGCAGGTGAGTCCCCCTCATACACAGACAGGTCGGTATCAAACTGCCAGGTGGGGGTTTCACAGCTATCTCACTGCTATATAATGCATTGGGAGTTTTAAAAAAGGGGTTGCATTATTTCTCCCTCCTGCTGTGACAAACAAAACGAGTATTTCTGAAAAGCCTGCTAACTCCATGGTGAGAGTTACATTGTGTTACGTTGTTATAGTTGCTAAGATGCTGATGGATTATAATTGTTTCAATTGTAATCAGGTGTGATGCATTGTAAAGCAGTCATGGACCTTTTATTGACATGTAAATAGCTCACAGATTTCTCACAGCTCTCTGTGATGTGTGCATCATGCTGCTATGTTGGAGAGAACACTGTGAAGATGGCCTCCTCTGTACGTTGCTGGGATTTTTTTTTATAATCCTAGCAAAATATTATTACCATATGAAGAACAATATAATCCCTAAAGACGTAAAATGACATGAAATTACAATAAAGCTGGATTATAGTTCTCCCTGACGAAGCCAATTGGGTGAAATGCATAGGAGGAATCTGACACAATAAGAACATATTCAAACCTAACCAAACAAGCAAAAAGCAAAACCTAAGATTGAATATTTATGCAATGAATGTATTATGTGGAGAAAAGTGTGATATTAATGTTTTGTATATGTTGAAGTTGAGTACAGTAAAATTTATGAATGAAACAGAAACCTTTTTGATGTGGTGATTGGCTGAGGAGGTCAAAGTGGGTTATCCCACTCTTTATAATAATTATAGTTAATTTATACTTATACGGTCAGAAGTTAACTCCTCCCTAAACAACAAATGTCTCCTTTGGGTGGAGTTAGTAAATTCTAAGGAAGGAGGCACTTTTCTTTCTTCTCTCATTGGTTCATAGATTTTGTTCTTTGATTTTTTTTGTTTCAAAACCCTGAGACTATTTTTCATGCAACAAGTTTTTCAAGTTAGAAAAGGGCACTGGGAAAATATAATGTGACACACATAAAACACGTATATACATCTGTGTAGCCCTCGCTTACGCCTTTACTTCCTCAGCAGGGTCACAAGCACCAATTCCATGGTGTTACTGCCAAAACTGCCAAGAAAAGGACCTTTTTAGGTCATCAAGTGATAGTTATTTGTCCCAGTGGGACACCCGCCTTCAGGTGAGTCAGCAACCCACAATCTCCACTGCTGCTTCTGCCTATAGACAAGCCCCCACTCGCCGTGATGCTGGACACGTCTCATCGGACACGGCTGCCCCCAGGTCTTTGTTAGCACAAAGGATGAACCAGGTACTAGACTGAGTGGTAGTCAGGCTGGCTGGGGTCATACACAGGAATGGCAGTCCTTCCGATACATGGCACCAAGGGGATGGAGGTCAAGGGTCAAGGTACAGGGGGGAAGATGGGCTTGGGGTGAGGCAGGAATTGGTCCAGGCAGCAATCAAAGGAGTAATAAGCCAAACTGCACGCACTGGGCCCACAACTGTAACCCTTGCCTCTGGGGGCAGGCGGCAGGCGGGGCGGGCAGATGAGGCTTTACCTCTCCCTTTCTTCCTTCCCCTGCTCCTCTCCCCTTCCCGCTCCCTCCCCCTCACAGCGCTGGCCCACCAGTGCGGAGGGGGCAATCCCCTTACACCTTTTAACCCATTTCCCTTCATACCCTATTTCTTCACCCTCTTAGCTTCCCTGTTATGTATTAGATAATCGGATGGGCAGGAGCAGCAGGACATGTCCCTGAGAGGGGTCAGCTGACCTAGATGTCATGGAGGGATTTTTTACTAATAAAGTGTCTGTTTACCTTGTGGTGCCTGTATTACTATATGAAAAGCCCGTTATGATGACCTGTCAATTTTGATGTATCTTGTTACTTTGCTCATCTCAATAAAGATTTATTGTTAAAAAAAAGTAGTCAGACAAGGCTATGGAAACGGCAATGGAAACAGTACTACGGCACTACAACACCCAGCAGAACGCTATCACGTTCTGTCCCTCCTTTGAGTTCATGTCCCCCTGTCCCTTGTTGCTCTCATTCGTCCCTCTTTGAGGTGTAACGTGCAGATCTGCATCAATAAATTAATTTACCTATGTAAAGTGTTTCCATTGTTGTAACTGTTACATCCTATCTCCTATCCATCCATCAATGAGGGAGCGTGGCCTAATTTAACAATTGTCCCTCTTTCCCAAACTGAATAGTTGGAAGGTATGCAGGGGTGTGACTGCACCAGGGGCCATAAGGTCGGGGGGGGGGGTGGGTATCATTGTTATTCCTCTACCTTATCTATCTAATTTGTTCTCACTTGGCATCATTGACAGAAAGGAATCCCCATTGTCCCTGCTGTTTCAGTCCTTAGTTGTCTAGCTGAATCTGATTTTGTTAAAAGACTGCCTTGGCAGGGCCCCATTTAATATTTGGACCAGGGCTCCATCACATTTAGTTACGTCACTGGTGCTGATTGTAATGTTCTCTGATCAGTGGTGCAGAGTTCTTGTTTGTTTGTGTTCCAGAGGATGGTGGTTGGCAAACTGCAGGTACTGGTCTGTGTAAGAAGGTTTCCTGTAGACTTTTGCTTTTAGACTTCCACACTCATTGATGGTTCCCAGACTGTCCAAAAAGGCCATTGTTGTTGCAGAGTGTGAGTGCTGGGTTCAGCGAAGTCGTAATCCAGATAGACATTAGTGATGAAACAGGAACTGGCTTTACTGGAACATGAATGCAGTAAGAGAATGTCACCTTACATGGTGGCTAAACACAGACAGGAAAAAAAGGAAGTACCAGTCATAGAGATCACAGCTCGATATACAGGAAAAACAACACAGCAGTAAAATGCATAGACTCTACAGTTAAGCATTGGTCACAGCACTATCTAGTATCATAACTCGTCATAGCTGTAAACTAGCAAAGGTCACTCCAGCATAGACTAAGCTGGAAGTCTGTTGTACAGTTTCTCCAACAAATGTGTTGTTTTTCACATATTCCATGATAAACTTGTTGTGGTCCACTGAGTCAATGTGTTCAGAGGAAGCTTAAGCTTGTACCTCTTGTATTTGGATCTCAAGCCAGGTGTTATGCAGAACCAGTGACTGGGTGCAATTCCCTTGAAAGTGGTTAAAGTCTCTCTTTCGACTTTCTCCATATAAAAGCTTGCCAAAATGGGCGAGACCAGTGATCCCATGGGGAATCCATATTTCTGCTTGTAGAAGGTATCCTTGTAATTGAAGTAGGTGATGCTCAGGCACAGCTCAACAAGGAACAAACAGGGCCTGGGTTAAAGGGTAATTCCACTTTCAATGGCATTTTCAAAAGTTTCTATTATTGTGTGCCGCGCTTATCTGTTAATTAATTTTACTTTTGGCAACTCTGTGTTATAAAAGATAAAATGTGTTCTCTAGCAATAATGTGTGTGTTTTGGTGTACCTAGCAGAGACTTCCTGACTCTGATTTGCTAATCATCTGACACTCCACACTCCTGAGCTCACAGGTTTTTCTCTCCTGCTCTAAGCCTTCCTCTTCAGATGAAGGGGGATCACAATCTTGAGTTCCAGTGGCTGAAGGGTTACTGGCAGTGTTCTTAATTGGGGAGGTAATTACTGCTGTTTGATTTAGCTGAAGCTGCTGATGAGCTCACCTGTGGAAGGATTCTGGGATTTGTAGGCAGCAGCTATACCAAGCGCTTTACTCAAGCCGCTTCCATTTTAGCAACCAAGAGCCCCCAGAATTTAAGACACTGTCTGGGGGTACAATCCTAACACACATGTTTATTTTACGTTCCAAAAGAGCAAAATGATATTCAGAACACCAAAAACTTTGTTGTCTTGACCCCACGGCACAGATTTCCAGATGTGGCTCTTTCTTACTCATGGACTCTTCCTTCAGTAACAGTTATTACACTGTTGCCTAGTCCCTGCTGAATCTATGTCTCTGGTACTAGAATGCTACCAATATAATGGCCAGTAGTAGCTGCTGACATGCTTCATTTTATCTAGCATGTTTTTCCAATGAACTGGTCAGACTTGCTGGTTACGTGGAGTCAACAGGGAAACTCGTATGGCCATGAAATGGAACAGAATGTGAAATCCATCTATCACATACCTTTCTGGAGACCAGGCCGATGTAGATACAGACAGTTGGCAGCAATACCGCCTGCGGCCTTCCCAGTGAGTGCTTATTGGGGAAACTCAGCAGAGGGGAGGGCCGCAGTGTCAAGTGTGAGGATGAATTAGAATCAGAAACATCAGAGGAGAGGAATTGAGGGAAATCTGGAAAGCAATAGTGAATTAAAACTGACTGCAACTGAGGGGAGAAAAGTGTAGAGTGATACACCATGCAGTGTGGGGAGTCTGTCAACAGATCTAGTTTTGGCCGGAGCCTTGCGCAAGAAGGGTCCGGCTGCACGACAGAAAAGTTGGGGTCCCAATACTTTCACCAGTGGCCAGTGAGTCCAAATATGTAAAAGTCCAGTCCTGGTTTTCAGGGAAGCTGATGCAGAGAAGCAAGAGAGTCGTAATCCAGTGCCGAAGTTAAAAGAGATCAATCGAGATCCAAAGCCAGGGGGTCAGAGCGGGTCATAATTAGAGATGAGCGAACTTTTGAAAAATTCGATTCGGCTGATTCACCGAATTCACCGAAGTCAAAATTCGTTTCGACCCGAATTTATTTGCAACGAATCACTATTAAAAACGGCTATTTCTGAGCTTCCTAGATCCTCAATAGGGTTGTAAACCATTCTGCCTTGCTGTAACACGCATAGGATGCGTGCTGGGTTAGTAAAGTAATACTGTAAATAATTATGACATGCGGATCAGAGGCATCACTATTAGAATCGCAGAGCGGCACAATTGCAGAGAGTTGAGGTGGCATCACTATGAGGGGCCCCTATATTGCCTGAAAAACACACCCTGGAGCTGGCAGCAGCAGGAGCCCAAATATTGGCTGAAAGACATCCTGGAGTTGGCAGCAGGAGCCCAAAAATTGGCCTGAAGACACACACTAAAGTTGGCAGCAGGAGCCCAAAAATTGGCCGAAAGAGACTTTGGAGTTGCCAGCAGCAGCAGGAGCTCAATCATTGGAGGAAAGAGACACTGGAGTTGGCAGCAGGAGCCCAAATATTGGCCTAAAGACACACTGGAGTTGGCTGCAGCAGGAGCCCAAACATTGGCTGAAAGAGACACTGGAGTTGGCAGCAGCAGCAGCCCAAAAATTGCTTGAAAGACACAACCTAGAGTTGCAAGCAGCAGCAGCAGGAGCTCAAACATTGCTTGAAAGAGACACGGGAGTTGGCAGCAGGAGCCAAAGCATTGACTCAAAGAGACACAGGAGTTAGCAGCAGCAGCAGGAGGCCAACAATTGGCTGAATGACACCCTGGAGTTGCAAGCAGCAGCAGCAGGAGCCCAAACATTTATTGAAAGACACACTGGAGTTGGCAGCAGCAGCAGCAGCAGGAGCCCAAACATTGCTTGAAAGAGACACTGCATTTGGCAGCAGCAGCAGCAGCCCAAAAATTGGCCGAATGACACCCTGGAGTTGGCAGCAGCAGCAGGAGCCCAAGCATTGCTTGAAAGAGACACTGGAGTTGGCAGCAGGAGCCAAAACATTGGCTCAAAGAGACACTGGAGTTGGCAGCAGGAGCAGCAGCAGGAGGCCAAAAATTGGCTGAATGACACCCTGGAGTTGCAAGCAACAGCAGCAGGAGCCCAAACATTGCTTGAAAGAGACACTGGAGTTGGCAGCAGGAGCCCAAAAATTGGACAAAAGACACACTGGAGTTGCAAGTAGCAGCAGCAGCAGCAGGAGCCCACACATTGCTTGAAAGAGACACTGGAGTTGGCAGCAGGAGCCCAAAAATTGGACTAAAGACACACTGGAGTTGCAAGCAGCAGCAGTAGCAGCAGCAGAAGCCCAAACATTGCTTGAAAGAGACACTGGAGTTGGCAGCAGGAGCCCAAACATTGATTAAAAGAGACACTGGATTTGGCAGCAGGAGCGGCAGGAGCAGGAGCCCAAACATTGCTTGAAAGAGACACTGGGGTTGGCAGCAGGAGCCCAAAAATTGGACTAAAGACACACTGGAGTTGCACGCAGCAGCAGCAGGAGCCCAAACATTGCTTGAAAGAGACACTGGAGTTGGCAGCAGGAGCCCAAACATTGGCTGAATGATACCCTGGAGTTGCAAGCAGCAGCAGCAGGAGCCCAAACATTGCTTGAAAGAGACACTGGAGATGGCAGCAAGAGCAGCAGGAGCCCAAAGATTGGCTCAAAGAGACACTGGAGTTGGCAGCAGCAGCAGCCCAAACATTGATTGAAAGAGACACTGCATTTGGCAGCAGGAGCCCAAAAATCGGCCGAATGACACCTTGGAGTTGGCAGCACCAGGAGCAGGAGCCCTAACATTGCTTGAATGAGACACTGGAGTTGGCAGCAGGAGCAGCAGGAGCCCAAACATTGATTGAAAAAGACGCTGGATTTGGCAGCAGGAGCAGGAGCCCAAACATTGCTTGAAAGAGACACTGGAGTTGGCAGCAGGAGCCCAACAATTGGATGAATCACACCCTGGAGTTGCAAGCAGCAGCAGGAGCCCAAACATTGCTTGAAAGAGACACTAGAGTTGGCAGCAGGAGCCCAATCATTGGCTGAATGACACCCTGGAGTTGCAAGCAGCAGCAGCAGGAGCCCAAACATTGCTTGAAAGAGACACTGGAGTTGGCAGCAGGAGCCCAAACATTGCTTGAAAGACACACTGGAGTTGGAGCAGGAGTAGCAGGAGCCCAAACATTGGTTCAAAGAGACATTGGAGTTGGCAGCAGCAGGAGCCCAAACATTGCTTGAAAGAGACACTGCATTTGGCAGCAGGAGCCCAAAAATTGGCCGAATGACACCCTGGAGTTGGCAGCAGCAGCAGGAGCCCAAACATTGCTTGAAAGAGACACTGGAGTTGGCAGCAGGAGCCAAAACATTGGCTCAAAGAGACACTGGAGTTGCCAGCAGTAACAGCAGGAGGCCAAAAATTGGCTGAATGACACCCTGGAGTTGCTAGCAACAGCAGCAGGAGCCCAAACATTGCTTGAAAGAGACACTGGAGTTGGCAGCAGCAGCAGCCCAAACATTGCTTGAAAGAGACACTGCATTTGGCAGCAGGAGCCCAAAAATCGGCCAAATGACACCTTGGAGTTGGCAGCACCAGGAGCAGGAGCCCAAACATTGCTTGAATGAGACACTGGAGTTGGCAGCAGGAGCAGCAGGAGCCCAAAGATTGATTGAAAAAGACGCTGGATTTGGCAGCAGGAGCAAGAGCCCAAACATTGCTTGAAAGAGACACTGCATTTGGCAGCAGGAGCCCAAAAATCGGCCGAATGACACCTTGGAGTTGGCAGCACCAGGAGCAGGAGCCCAAACATTGCTTGAATGAGACACTGGAGTTGGCAGCAGGAGCAGCAGGAGCCCAAACATTGATTGAAAAAGATGCTGGATTTGGCAGCAGAAGCAGCAGGAGCAGGAGCCCAAACATTGCTTGAAAGAGACACTGGAGTTGGCAGCAGGAGCCCAACAATTGGATGAATCACACCCTGGAGTTGCAAGAAGCAGCAGGAGCCCAAATGTTGCTTGAAAGAGACACTAGAGTTGGCAGCAGGAGCCCAATCATTGGCTGAATGACACCCTGGAGTTGCAAGCAGCAGCAGCAGGAGCCCGAACATTGCTTGAAAGAGACACTGGAGTTGGCAGCAGGAGCCCAAACATTGCTTGAAAGACACACTGGAGTTGGAGCAGGAGCCCAAACATTGGTTCAAAGAGACATTGGAGTTGGCAGCAGCAGGAGCCCAAACATTGCTTGAAAGAGACACTGCATTTTGCAGCAGGAGCCCAAAAATTGGCCGAATGACACCCTGGAGTTGGCAGCAGCAGCAGGAGCCCAAACATTGCTTGAAAGAGACACTGCAGTTGGCAGCAGGAGCCAAAACATTGGCTCAAAGAGACACTGGAGTTGGCAGCAGTAACAGCAGGAGGCCAAAAATTGGCTGAATGACACCCTGGAGTTGCAAGCAACAGCAGCAGGAGCCCAAACATTGCTTGAAAGAGACACTGGAGTTGGCAGCAGGAGTCCAAAATTGGACTAAAGACACACTGGAGTTGCAAGCAGCAGCAGCAGCAGCAGCAGGAGCCCAAACATTGCTTGAAAGATACACTGGAGTTGGCAGCAGGAGCCGAAACATTGATTGAAAGAGACACTGGATTTGGCAGCAGGAGCAGCAGGAGCCCAAACATTGCTTGAAAGAGACACTGGAGTTGGCAGCAGAAGCCCAGAAATTGGACTAAAGACACATTGGAGTTGCAAGTGGCAGCAGCAGGAGCCCAAACATTGCTTGAAAGAGACACTGGAGTTGGCAGCAGGAGCCCAAAAATTGGCTGAATGATACCCTGGAGTTGCAAGCAGCAGCAGCAGCAGGAGCCCACACATTGCTTGAAAGAGACACTGTAGTTGGCAGCAGGAGCCCAAACATTGGCTGAATGACACCCTGGAGTTGCAAGCAGCAGCAGCAGGAGCCCAAACATTGGCTCAAAGAGACACCGGAGTTGGCAGCAGCAGCAGCCCAAACATTGCTTGAAAGAGACACTGCATTTGGCAGCAGGAGCCCAAAAATTGGCCGAATGACACCTTGGAGTTGGCAGCACCAGGAGCAGGAGCCCAAACATTGCTTGAAAGAGACACTGGAGTTGGCAGCAGGAGCGGCAGGAGCCCAAACATTGATTGAAAGAGACGCTGGATTTGGCAGCAGGAGCAGGAGCCCAAACATTGCTTGAAAGAGATACTGGAGTTGGCAGCAGGAGCCCAACAATTGGATGAATCACACCCTGGAGTTGCAAGCAGCAGCAGGAGCCCAAACATTGCTTGAAAGAGACACTAGAGTTGGCAGCAGGAGCCCAATCATTGGCTGAATGACACCCTGGAGTTGCAAGCAGCAGCAGCAGCAGGAGCCCAAACATTGCTTGAAAGAGACACTGGAGTTGGCAGCAGGAGCAGCAGGAGCCCAAACATTGATTGAAAGAGACACTGGATTTAGCAGCAGAAGCAGCAGGAGCAGGAGCCCAAACATTGCTTGAAAGAGACACTGGAGTTGGCAGCAGGGGCCCAAACATTGGCTGAATGACACCCTGGAGTTGCAAGCAGCAGCAGCAGGAGCCCAAACATTGCTTGAAAGACACACTGGAGTTGGCAGCAGGAGCAGCAGGAGCCCAAACATTGGCTCAAAGAGACACTGGAGTTGGCAGCAACAGCAGCCCAAACATTGCTTGAAAGAGACACTGCATTTGGCAGCAGGAGCCCAAAAATTGGCCGAATGACACCTTGGATTTGGCAGCAGCAGGAGCAGGAGCCCAAACATTGCTTGAAAGAGACACTGGAGTTGGCAGCAGGAGCAGCAGGAGCCCAAACATTGATTGAAAGAGATGCTGGATTTGGCAGCAGGAGCAGCAGGAGCAGGAGCCCAAACATTGCTTGAAAGAGACACTGGAGTTGGCAGCAGGAGCCCAACAATTGGATGAATCACACCCTGGAATTGCAAGCAGCAGCAGGAGCCTAAACATTGCTTGAAAGAGACACTAGAGTTGGCAGGAGGAGCCCAATCATTGGCTGAATGACACCCTGGAGTTGCAAGCAGCAGCAGCAGCGGGAGCCCAAACATTGCTTGAAAGAGACACTGGAGTTGGCAGCAGGAGCCCAAACATTGGCTGAATGACACCCTGGAGTTGCAAGCAGCAGCAGCAGCAGCAGGAGCCCAAACATTGGCTCAAAGAGACACCGGAGTTGGCAGAAGCAGCAGCCCAAACATTGCTTGAAAGAGACACTGCATTTGGCAGCAGGAGCCCAAAAATTGGCCGAATGACACCTTGGAGTTGGCAACAGCAGGAGCCGAAACATTGCTTGAAAGAGACACTGGAGTTGGCAGCAGGAGCAGCAGGAGCCCAAACATTGATTGAAAGAGATGCTGGATTTGGCAGCAGGAGCAGCAGGAGCAGGAGCCCAAACATTGCTTGAAAGAGATACTGGAGTTGGCAGCAGGAGCCCAACAATTGGATGAATCACACCCTGGAGTTGCAAGCAGCAGCAGGAGCCCAAACATTGCTTGAAAGAGACACTAGAGTTGGCAGCAGGAGCCCAATCATTGGCTGAATGACACCCTGGAGTTGCAAGCAGCAGCAGGAGCCCAACCATTGCTTGAAAGAGACACTGGAGTTGACAGCAGGAGCAGCAGGAGCCCAAACATTGATTGAAAGAGACACTGGATTTGGCAGCAGAAGCAGCAGGAGCAGGAGCCCAAACATTGCTTGAAAGAGACACTGGAGTTGGCAGCAGGAGCCCAAAAATTGGACTAAAGACACACTGGAGTTGCAAGCAGCAGCAGCAGGAGCCCAAACATTGCTTGAAAGAGACACTGGAGTTGGCTGCAGGAGCCCAAACATTGGCTGAATGATACCCTGGAGTTGCAAGCAGCAGTAGCAGCAGGAGCCCAAACATTGCTTCAAAGAGACACTGGAGTTGGCAGCAGGGGCCCAAACATTGGCTGAATGACACCCTGGAGTTGCAAGCAGCAGCAGCAGGAGCCCAAACATTGCTTGAAAGACACACTGGAGTTGGCAGCAGGAGCAGCAGGAGCCCAAACATTGGCTCAAAGAGACACTGGAGTTGCAAGCAACAGCAGCCCAAACATTGCTTGAAAGAGACACTGCATTTGGCAGCAGGAGCCCAAAAATTGGCCGAATGACACCTTGGATTTGGCAGCAGCAGGAGCGGGAGCCCAAACATTGCTTGAAAGAGACACTGTAGTTGGCAGCAGGAGCAGCAGGAGCCCAAACATTGATTGAAAGAGACGCTGGATTTGGCAGCAGGAGCAGCAGGAGCAGGAGCCCAAACATTGCTTGAAAGAGGCACTGGAGTTGGCAGCAGGAGCCCAACAATTGGATGAATCACACCCTGGAATTGCAAGCAGCAGCAGGAGCCCAAACTTTGCTTGAAAGAGACACTAGAGTTGGCAGCAGGAGCCCAATCATTGGCTGAATGACACCCTTGAGTTGCAAGCAGCAGCAGCAGCAGGAGCCCAAACATTGCTTGAAAGAGACAGTGGAGTTGGCAGCAGGAGCAGCAGGAGCCCAAACATTGGCTCAAAGAGACACTGGAGTTGGCAGCAGCAGGAGCCCAAACATTGCTTGAAAGAGACACTGCATTTGGCAGCAGGAGCCCAAAAATCGGCCGAATGACACAGCAGCAGGAGCCCAAACATTGCTTGAATGAGACACTGGAGTTGGCAGCAGGATCCCAAACATTGGCTTAAAGAGACACTGGAGTTGGCAGCAGCAGCAGGAGCCCAAAAATTGTCTGAAAGGCACACCCTGAAGTTGGCATCAGCAGGAGCCCAAAAATTGGCTTAAAGACATAAATATGTTTTGCCCCATTTGGAAAGTGTAAAACGTGGCACCATGCTGAATCTAGTCGCATGCATCAGCCATTGGTGGGAGGAAATCCTGGCTGATCCATCCCTGATTCATTTTGACAAAGGCGAGTCTCTCCACATTTTAAGTTGACAGACGAGTTCTCCTCGCCGTAACTATGGCTCCTCGCCGTAACTATGCCGGGCAGGACAGCTTTTCCAGGGCAAACTCAGCTAGTTGAGGCCACAAGTCAAGTTTGGCTGCCCAGAAGTCCAGCGGATCCTCAAGGTGTGTTGGAATGGTCATGTCAAGGTATGACAAGACCTGCTGGTTGAGGTCCTGCTACAGGTCTTCCTGCTGCTCATGAGTAGCCTCACTATGCGGGTGTAGAAAGCTACTCATTAGCGACTGAAGACTGAGGCTGCTGCTGATGGAGCTGCTGCTGCTGCTCCTGCCAACCCCCCAAGCAGCCATGGCAGTGGAAGGTGAGCGCAGAGGTCCCCCCCGAGTCAGACCTGCAAGAGTATGGACCATGGCGCAGATAGGCATCGGCCAGCTGACTACGTAGAATGTCGTAGTAGGTCAGTTTGTCCTCCCTCTCGGCGGGTTTAAAAAATGCCCCCATTTTGTGCCGGAAGCGGGGGTCCTATAAGGTGGAGAGCCGGAAGTCATCCCGCTGACAAATGGAAACAATTCTGGGGTCACTACGCAAGCACGTGAGCATGCTTCCTGCCATTTGCGCAAGTGACTCGAAGGGACTACCTGTCTCCATCTCCACTGCATACTGTCAAGGTGTGTCTGGGTCCTCTGTCTCGCCTTCCTCACAACCCTCTAGCTCCTCTGGCTGCTCCTGCTCCTCCTCTCCTGTCCGCTGACTAGATAGACCAGCCATTTCGCCAAGCCTAAACTGTACACTGTGCCACTCCTCCTCTTCTTCCTCCTCCTCCTCCAGTTCAGCTCCAACGGGGTTCATGTGGCCGTAAGATGTAGACGCCATGTCTCTAGTGCCCTGACCAGCCATGGTTTCCAACATGTGCTGTAGTACATGAAGCAGTGGAATCACGTTGTTCATCCCGTAATCCTGGCGACTGACAAATAAAGTGGCTTCCTCAAAGGGCCTGAGCAAACGGCAGGTGTCACGTATGAGCTGCCACTGGTTGACATTGAAGTTACACAGGGGAGTCCCCCTATCCGCTTGGATCATCAAGAAATCCGTGATGGCTTTTCTCTGTTCGTATAGTCTGTCCAACATATGCAGGGTGGAATTCCAACAGGGGGGAAACATCGCAAATCAGACTATGTTGGGGGCTACCGTTCTGACGCTGTAGCTCAAGAAGGGTGTGCTTGGCGGTGTATGAGTGGCTGAAGTGCATGCAAGGTTTCCTTGAAGTTGTTAGGATGTCTTGCAGATGGGGGGAATACTTCAGAAACCGCTTCACAACCAGATTGAAGACGTGAGCCATGCAGGGCGCATGAGTCAGCCTTCCTTGTTGCAGCACAGACAAAATGTTCTTCCCATTGTCGGTAACCATGGTTCCCATTTTCAGTTTTCTTGGAGTAAGCCATGTTTGGATTTCTTGATGAATAAATTTAAGCAGTTCCTCCCCTGTGTGACTCCATTCGCCAAGACAAACCATGTGAAGCACAGCGTGACACCTCCGTGCCCTGCACACATGGTAGACTAGAGGGGCACTGAGACTTGAGCCTACAGTGGAGGGTGAGGAGATGGCGGAGGATGAGGAGGCCGAGTCGCACGGTGTCACAGGCACAACGGTCAGGGAGCGCGGAGGCCCAAGCGGCGTGACCTGTCCAAGTTGCTGCTGCTGCAAAGGGACCACATTCACCCAGTGGGCCGTAAACGACATGTACTGTCCCTGACCGTAGTTAAAGCTCCATACGTCGGCGCTGCCATGCACTTTGCTACACACCGACAGGCTCAAGGACTGGCCCACCTTCTGTTCAACAAAATTGTGCAGTGCGGGTACTGCCTTCTTGGCAAAGGAATGACGGCTTGGGACTCTCCACCTCGGCTCGGCATAAGCCATCAGTTCTCTGAAAGGTGCAGAGTCCACCACCTGAAAAGGGAGCGACTGCAGCACCAGCAACTTGGACAGGAGCACATTCAGCTTCTGCGCCGTAGGATGAGTGGGCGCATACTGCTGTCTCTTGGACATAGCTTCGCTGATGGATTGCTGGTGGGATGCATGACTTGGAGGAGGAGGAGCAGGAGCATCAGGAGGAGCGACAGCGGATGGGTATGATGCACAGCTGCCTTCGGCTGAGGTACTGGAGCCTTGGCTGGCAGAAATTGGGAGCGGCCTGGACCACCTCTTTGGAGCCTCGGTTCTCCCAGGCCGCTTTATGGTGGCGCATCATATGTTGACGCAGGGCCGTGGTGCCAACATTGGCCCTGGCCATGCTTCACCTTCTGCCTACATATCTTGCATGTGGCCATGTTACCCTCCTGCGGATGCTTCAGGAAAAACTGCCACACTGCCGAGTAGCTACTTTTCCCACCAACAGCCCGCACTGATTCACTGCTACTGTTGCCAACTCCAGGAACCCCTGCTCCACTACCTCCCGATAAGGTAGCCTGCCACGCAGCAAGTGCTCTACCTCGGCCCCGTTTGGCTCCAGGCTTCACAATTCTGCCCCCATGCTGACTGCCACCCATGCTGCTAACACCTTGCTGCCTCAGCTGATGACTCCGGGGCAACCTGCGCCCCTCTTCTCCTGATGATGATGATGAAGCCCCTTCTGCACCCGGCTCCCAAGTGCGATCGGCTTCATCACCATCATCATCGAGTTGTGGCTGCACATCAATGATGTTCTCGGTTTCCTCAACAGTGTCTGGTGCAGGAGCTGGAACGCTCGCAACACCCACGCCACTCTCCACATCACTATTTGTCTGCCTAGCGAAAGAAGCCACCTCCATTTCTTGGCTGGGCAGTAGCTGCTGACTGTCCTCTATCTGATCATCCTCCTCACTAAAGAGTGGAGCTGAACCCAAAGCATAGGATACGTTGCTAGGGGAGGGAACAGCGTAGGACAGAGGCAATGGGAGGATAGGGACTGCTCTCGGGCCATGCCAACTCAGGGTTGTTTCAGAGGAACCTACCGACCTTAGACTGGGGGTGTCAGATGTAACTTGTGATGATGTGGATGACCGCGTTAACCAATCTACCACGGCAGATGCATTACTGGTGGAGACACGACCGGTAGCAGATACTGGCAGATCAGGTCTCTCACCGCGACTCCTACTGCCACTCGACCCTAGTCTGCTGCGACCTCTGCCTGCTGAATCTTGGCCTCTGCTACTACTCTGTTAACATCCAGGCACTTGTCTGCCTGACATTTTTATGTATTTGAAATTTGTATTTGCAATATATTTATAAGAAATAACCCTTTAAAAGCTGCTTGTAACAGATAGGGTCAAATGTGCAGGTTTGGGATACCCTGCGGCCTGGTGTTTTTACAGCACACACAAAAACAATTCAAACTGATTTACTTATTCACCCATAAACTCTCGGTTTCGTGTGCCGCGCAGGAACGGAATTACAAAGTTCTGGCCCGGTGGTACAGGTGCCCGGTGGATATGCATAAATATAATAAGTCCTGCTCAGATAAGTGTTGCCGATGTTTGAGGGAGCCTGGTACCATGTTGCATGTTTGGTGGAGCTGTCCTGCTATCAGGGACCTCTGGGAGAGGGTCCTATCGACCTATAATTCTATTGTGGGGGAGGCAGTGCAGAACACCCCTCAGCTGGCGCTGTTGTCTCTGCTTCCTGGGTCCATTTCTAGTAACAAAAAGGGAGTTTTAAGACACTTCATAACAGCGATGAGAACAATTATCCCAAGACATTGGAAGTCCTCGGTTTTACCGACGTTCATGGAATGGGCCCAGGAGGTGGAGGTTATGCGCAGAATGGAGGAGAGGGCCTTGGAAGTCAGGGACATGCAGGAGAAGCACTGGATGACATGGGCTGCATGGATTGATTATAGAGACAATCGTTTGTCCTCTGAAACACCATAGACGGAGCCCGACCGCGCGCTTCTGCTGCTCCCCCCCCCTTATTTCTCCCGACCCCCCCCGTGCCCCCTCCCTCCCCCTCTGAATTCCTCTAGTGTTTTCTTTTTCCTTTCCTTCTCTTTCTTGTTTTCCTTGGAGGTCTGCAGGGGATTGTGTCGGCTCTGCCCGCTCCCATTTACAACATTTCTACCTTGACGGGACCTGTTGACCCGTCGTTGTTTACGACCGACGGACCCCCAGACTGGCCCTATGTGTAAATCGTGGCTCTCAGCTGAAGGTTAAGGTTGGCAAGCTTATTACTTATGGGGTCAGAGTACGGTCCGCTTCATCATGTCGTGAAACCGAGGGGGCAACTGAGGGTAGATGCCGACTTGAATAATATTATTGTTTTAGACTTGTATTAGCCGACCCTGTGGACCGACATGCCTGTGGGTTATCATTCCTGTCACTGTTACCCTGCTGTGTTTTGATGTTCATTGTTAACCTTGAAATTTGAATAAACTTATATTGCAAAAAAAAAACAATTCAAACTGCGATATATTTATGAGAAATAGCCTTTAAAAGCTGCTTTAGTATAACAGATAGGGTCAAATGTGCAGGTTTGGGATACCCTGCGGCCTGCTGTTTTTACAGCACACACAAAAACAATTCAAACTGCAATATATTTATGAGAAATAGCCTTTAAAAGCTGCTTTAGTGTAACAGATAGTGTCAAATGTGCAGGTTTGGGATACCCTGTGGCCTGGTGTTTTTACAGCACACACAAAAACAATTCAAACTGCAATATATTTATGAGAAATAGCATTTACAAGCTGCTTTAGTGTAACAGATAGGGTCAAATGTGCAGGTTTGGGATACCCTGCGGCCTGGTGTTTTTACAGCGCACACAAAAACAGTTCAAACTGCGATATATTTATGAGAAATAGCCTTTAAAAGCTGCTTTAGTGTAACAGATAGTGTCAAATGTGCAGGTTTGGGATACCCTGCGGCCTGGTGTTTTTACAGCACACACAAAAACAATTCAAACTGCAATATATTTATGAGAAATAGCATTTACAAGCTGCTTTAGTGTAACAGATAGGGTCAAATGTGCAGGTTTGGGATACCGTGCGGCCTGGTGTTTTTACAGCACACACAAAAACAATTCAAACTGCGATATATTTATGAGAAATAGCCTTTGAAAGCTGCTTTAGTGTAACAGATAGGGTCAAATGTGCAGGTTTGGGATACCCTGCGGCCTGCTGTTTTTACAGCACACGCAAAAACAATTCAAACTGCAATATATTTATGAGAAATAGCATTTAAAAGCTGCTTTAGTGTAACAGATAGGGTCAAATGTGCAGGTTTGGGATTCCCTGCGGCCTGCTGTTTTTACAGCACACACAAAAAACAATTCAAACTGCAATATATTTATGAGGAATTGCCTTTAAAAGCTGCTTTAGTGTAACAGATAGGGTCAAATATGCTGAAATGGGATGCCCATGTGGGCTGGGGTTTTTACAGCAGACATAAAAAAAATTAAAACTAATTGAGTTATAAGAAATGCTTGTGTGTAACAGATAGAGTTAAATTTGCCACTGCCAAGATGGGATGCACAGTGGCCAGGAATTTTTACAGCACAAACAAAAGCAATTTAAAGTAGACCAACACCCAGGATTTTCACTATCCTGGGTGTTGGTCCACTTCCGCGGGGCACCCCGATCGGGGGGGGGGCCCCGCTCTGTGAAACCCCCCAGAAAGCCCCAAAGAACTCACCTCACCCCGCTCCTACGGCGCATGCGCGAGCGCTCCGCCAATCAGCG
Organism: Gastrophryne carolinensis; assembly: GCA_027917425.1. NCBI lineage: Eukaryota > Metazoa > Chordata > Amphibia > Anura > Microhylidae > Gastrophryne > Gastrophryne carolinensis. The sequence continues at coordinate 609,497,850 of CM051235.1, forward strand.
CGGACGGACAAGCTGGAATATGGACCGGACAAGAAGAGCGCGCCCGCTGCCGTCTCTCACGCTTCCCTCTAACAGGGAGCGCACCCGCGCCGGCCATTCACGAACGGAAGCGCGAGAGGCGGCGGCGACCCGCACATGCGCCATTGGAATGAGGAAAAGGTAGGATTTTGGGGGGTCCTGGGGGGTTTCACACAGCGGGGCACCCCCGATCGGGGTGCCCCGCGGGCAGGGAGGCCAATCAACAGTGGGTGTTGGTCCACTTTTAAACTGATCTGGCAAATGAAGTGAAATGAAAATAAAAAAAAAGTTTCCCTGTCACTTTCTCTGATGTCCCTGCCTGGATCCTTCCCGATTTTTCCCTATCTTTCCCTGGCTCTCCCTGGCACTCTGTAGGTCTCTGTGGGTCTCCCTGCCTCTCTGTTAGTCTCTCCCTGTCTGTAGCAAGCTCCGTTCTGGCCGCAATACAGCGCTGAAATGCGCACAAGCAAGTTTAAATAGCACTGTGACGTCACCGGGCTTCCTGGCTGCTGATAGGCTGCATGTGACCTTCCCATGATAACTTGCCCCAGGGGATATGTCCGGACATGTCCATCCACCATTTTACAATGGCTGTAATTGAAATAAATGGAGTTTAAAAGAAAACTTCCATCGATCGAATCACGGGAAAATTCGGATTCGTTCAGAATCGAATTTTTCCTGAAATTCGGAACAAATTCAGGTTCGCCCGGATCGATTAGCTCATCCCTAGTCATAATCCGAAGCCAGAAGTCAGAGACGAAATTCAAGAAAGGAAGTCACACAGGAACAGAGGCAAGAGTCACTCCAAGAAAATCTGCAGGCATCTTCCCAGTGCCATAGGCCTCCTTTTAAAAGCCGCACAGCACCAGGAAGTGCCTGCTGCACATGCTCAGTAGCACTTGCAGGATCCAGGACTCCAGCTGGTGCATGCAAAATCCGGCATGCCAGTCCTGCAAGATTGCAAATACCTTCAGCTTTGCATACGCTGAGCAGGGAAACCCAAGGGGCGTAAGCGTGTACACACGCACCCTGCGGGTACCGACACACGTTTGTGGCATCAGATCATCCACCATGACACCATCCCTGCACAAAATGGTGGAGGCTGTAGATGTCTGTAGGATTAATTGGGTAGTTTAGAGATGAAGAGCTAAATCGAGACCTTCTAAGGGTTACAGGCTGCCCTTTTCTCCAACTATCAGAAGTCATCTCCAACATTTTCAGTTTCCAGAAGATGCTGTATGATCTTGCTTTCTCAAGCAGTATTTCTTTGTGCTTCCAAAGATACAACCTAAAAAAACACAATACCTTTGAGGTTTCTTCTTAACAGGAATTCAGACAGAATCTGTCAGCCAAAGTTTCGAAAAGATTTCCACAAAAAAATTCAGCTTGTGTAGACAAAAGCAAATAGAAAACATGTGAGTCAGATTGACCGGCTGATTTATGTTGGAGAAAATGAGAGAACATATACCAGAGGGTCTAAGCTCAAGAGATTTAGCATGAAATTTTATCTCTGCAAGAGTAAAGTAAATTGGCAAAACCCTTCTAAAAAGTACGTCCTCTTGCATTGCATTGTGGTGCACACATACCATAGTGGCAGGGTTGGCAGCTACTACTGTGCCCTAGTGGATGGGGGACTGGTGCAAGCTGCCTCCACTCCCTTGCAGCACATGTGGGCAGCCCAGCATGGTCCATGTGGTGTGTTTTATGTCCAGAATGCCACTGCAGTATGTAATGTTGGCGAGCTGTCCACAGAGAGCACCAAGTGTTAGGGTTGGAAGTGTTACATGATGAGACTAAGATGCCAGTACTTTGTTTTCCCAGGCATTCTGTGTATTAAGTGCTGGGGGTAACATGGTGATGGCTAGGGATGAGCGAATCGATCCGGACGAACCCGGATTCGATCCGAATTTCAGAAAAAATTCGATTCGGATCGAATCCGAATTTCCCCGCGATTCGATCACTCGAAGTTTTCCTTTAACATCCATTCATTTACATTACAGGCATTCTAAGATGGCGGGCGGGACATGTCTGGACATGTATCCCGCGCCAGTGCAAGCTGGGGCAGTCACATGCAGCCTATCAGCAGCCAGCAAGCCCGGTGACGTCACACAGCGGTATTTAACGGCGGCCATCTTGCTTTTCCTCATTTCTCTATTGCATTCGTGACAGACAGACAGAACGCTGTGTAGCTGAGGCAGTTAGACAGGCTGGAGACAGGCTGGAGACAGGGACAGACAGGGACAGGCTGGAGACAGGCAGGAGACAGGCAGGAGACAGACAGGAGACAGACAGAAAGCCAGGGAAAGGTAGGAAAAACGGAGCTGGCTGACAGGGAGATTTTTTTTTTTTCATCCAGCCTTTGTTAGCGTTTTCAGGCTGCTTATAGTAACTAACTGTGCATATATACTGAACTGATCTTAAGTCTGCTGTGAGGCATCCCATTCTGTGACTAAAGCAGCCTCTATTTAATAGCATAATAAACATTTGCACTTATTCTCATAGAAATCAGGCCTGATAAAGACACTTTTGCTGTGCATGCTCTCTGGTTTTTGTGGCACTGGCATCCCATTCTGTGACTAAAGCAGCCTCTATTTAATAGCATAATAAACATTTGCACTTATTCTCATAGAAATCAGGCCTGATAAAGACACTTTTGCTGTGCATGCTCTCTGGTTTTTGTGGCACTGGCATCCCATTCTGTGACTAAAGCAGCCTCTATTTAATAGCATAATAAACATTTGCACTTATTCTCATAGAAATCAGGCCTGATAAAGACACTTTTGCTGTGCATGCTCTCTGGTTTTTGTGGCACTGGCATCCCATTCTGTGACTAAAGCAGCCTCTATTTAATAGCATAATAAACATTTGCACTTATTCTCATAGAAATCAGGCCTGATAAAGACACTTTTGCTGTGCATGCTCTCTGGTTTTTGTGGCACTGGCATCCCATTCTGTGACTAAAGCAGCCTCTATTTAATAGCATAATAAACATTTGCACTTATTCTCATAGAAATCAGGCCTGATAAAGACACTTTTGCTGTGCATGCTCTCTGGTTTTTGTGGCACTGGCATCCCATTCTGTGACTAAAGCAGCCTCTATTTAATAGCATAATAAACATTTGCACTTATTCTCATAGAAATCAGGCCTGATAAAGACACTTTTGCTGTGCATGCTCTCTGGTTTTTGTGGCACTGGCATCCCATTCTGTGACTAAAGCAGCCTCTATTTAATAGCACAATAAACATTTGCACTTATTCTCATAGAAATCAGGCCTGATAAAGACACTTTTGCTGTGCATGCTCTCTGGTTTTTGTGGCACTGGCATCCCATTCTGTGACTAAAGCAGCCTCTATTTAATAGCACAATAAACATTTGCACTTATTCTCATAGAAATCAGGCCTGATAAAGACACTTTTGCTGTGCATGCTCTCTGGTTTTTGTGGCACTGGCATCCCATTCTGTGACTAAAGCAGCCTCTATTTAATAGCACAATAAACATTTGCACTTATTCTCATAGAAATCAAGCCTGATAAAGACACTTTTGCTGTGCATGCTCTCTGGTTTTTGTGGCACTGGCATCCCATTCTGTGACTAAAGCAGCCTCTATTTAATAGCACAATAAACATTTGCACTTATTCTCATAGAAATCAGGCCTGATAAAGACACTTTTGCTGTGCATGCTCTCTGGTTTTTGTGGCACTGGCATCCCATTCTGTGACTAAAGCAGCCTCTATTTAATAGCATAATAAACATTTGCACTTATTCTCATAGAAATCAGGCCTGATAAAGACACTTTTGCTGTGCATGCTCTCTGGTTTTTGTGGCACTGGCATCCCATTCTGTGACTAAAGCAGCCTCTATTTAATAGCATAATAAACATTTGCACTTATTCTCATAGAAATCAGGCCTGATAAAGACACTTTTGCTGTGCATGCTCTCTGGTTTTTGTGGCACTGGCATCCCATTCTGTGACTAAAGCAGCCTCTATTTAATAGCACAATAAACATTTGCACTTATTCTCATAGAAATCAGGCCTGATAAAGACACTTTTGCTGTGCATGCTCTCTGGTTTTTGTGGCACTGGCATCCCATTCTGTGACTAAAGCAGCCTCTATTTAATAGCACAATAAACATTTGCACTTATTCTCATAGAAATCAGGCCTGATAAAGACACTTTTGCTGTGCATGCTCTCTGGTTTTTGTGGCACTGGCATCCCATTCTGTGACTAAAGCAGCCTCTATTTAATAGCATAATAAACATTTGCACTTATTCTCATAGAAATCAGGCCTGATAAAGACACTTTTGCTGTGCATGCTCTCTGGTTTTTGTGGCACTGGCATCCCATTCTGTGACTAAAGCAGCCTCTATTTAATAGCATAATAAACATTTGCACTTATTCTCATAGAAATCAGGCCTGATAAAGACACTTTTGCTGTGCATGCTCTCTGGTTTTTGTGGCACTGGCATCCCATTCTGTGACTAAAGCAGCCTCTATTTAATAGCACAATAAACATTTGCACTTATTCTCATAGAAATCAGGCCTGATAAAGACACTTTTGCTGTGCATGCTCTCTGGTTTTTGTGGCACTGGCATCCCATTCTGTGACTAAAGCAGCCTCTATTTAATAGCACAATAAACATTTGCACTTATTCTCATAGAAATCAGGCCTGATAAAGACACTTTTGCTGTGCATGCTCTCTGGTTTTTGTGGCACTGGCATCCCATTCTGTGACTAAAGCAGCCTCTATTTAATAGCATAATAAACATTTGCACTTATTCTCATAGAAATCAGGCCTGATAAAGACACTTTTGCTGTGCATGCTCTCTGGTTTTTGTGGCACTGGCATCCCATTCTGTGACTAAAGCAGCCTCTATTTAATAGCATAATAAACATTTGCACTTATTCTCATAGAAATCAGGCCTGATAAAGACACTTTTGCTGTGCATGCTCTCTGGTTTTTGTGGCACTGGCATCCCATTCTGTGACTAAAGCAGCCTCTATTTAATAGCATAATAAACATTTGCACTTATTCTCATAGAAATCAGGCCTGATAAAGACACTTTTGCTGTGCATGCTCTCTGGTTTTTGTGGCACTGGCATCCCATTCTGTGACTAAAGCAGCCTCTATTTAATAGCATAATAAACATTTGCACTTATTCTCATAGAAATCAGGCCTGATAAAGACACTTTTGCTGTGCATGCTCTCTGGTTTTTGTGGCACTGGCATCCCATTCTGTGACTAAAGCAGCCTCTATTTAATAGCACAATAAACATTTGCACTTATTCTCATAGAAATCAGGCCTGATAAAGACACTTTTGCTGTGCATGCTCTCTGGTTTTTGTGGCACTGGCATCCCATTCTGTGACTAAAGCAGCCTCTATTTAATAGCATAATAAACATTTGCACTTATTCTCATAGAAATCAGGCCTGATAAAGACACTTTTGCTGTGCATGCTCTCTGGTTTTTGTGGCACTGGCATCCCATTCTGTGACTAAAGCAGCCTCTATTTAATAGCACAATAAACATTTGCACTTATTCTCATAGAAATCAGGCCTGATAAAGACACTTTTGCTGTGCATGCTCTCTGGTTTTTGTGGCACTGGCATCCCATTCTGTGACTAAAGCAGCCTCTATTTAATAGCATAATAAACATTTGCACTTATTCTCATAGAAATCAGGCCTGATAAAGACACTTTTGCTGTGCATGCTCTCTGGTTTTTGTGGCACTGGCATCCCATTCTGTGACTAAAGCAGCCTCTATTTAATAGCATAATAAACATTTGCACTTATTCTCATAGAAATCAGGCCTGATAAAGACACTTTTGCTGTGCATGCTCTCTGGTTTTTGTGGCACTGGCATCCCATTCTGTGACTAAAGCAGCCTCTATTTAATAGCACAATAAACATTTGCACTTATTCTCATAGAAATCAGGCCTGATAAAGACACTTTTGCTGTGCATGCTCTCTGGTTTTTGTGGCACTGGCATCCCATTCTGTGACTAAAGCAGCCTCTATTTAATAGCACAATAAACATTTGCACTTATTCTCATAGAAATCAGGCCTGATAAAGACACTTTTGCTGTGCATGCTCTCTGGTTTTTGTGGCACTGGCATCCCATTCTGTGACTAAAGCAGCCTCTATTTAATAGCATAATAAACATTTGCACTTATTCTCATAGAAATCAGGCCTGATAAAGACACTTTTGCTGTGCATGCTCTCTGGTTTTTGTGGCACTGGCATCCCATTCTGTGACTAAAGCAGCCTCTATTTAATAGCATAATAAACATTTGCACTTATTCTCATAGAAATCAGGCCTGATAAAGACACTTTTGCTGTGCATGCTCTCTGGTTTTTGTGGCACTGGCATCCCATTCTGTGACTAAAGCAGCCTCTATTTAATAGCATAATAAACATTTGCACTTATTCTCATAGAAATCAGGCCTGATAAAGACACTTTTGCTGTGCATGCTCTCTGGTTTTTGTGGCACTGGCATCCCATTCTGTGACTAAAGCAGCCTCTATTTAATAGCATAATAAACATTTGCACTTATTCTCATAGAAATCAGGCCTGATAAAGACACTTTTGCTGTGCATGCTCTCTGGTTTTTGTGGCACTGGCATCCCATTCTGTGACTAAAGCAGCCTCTATTTAATAGCATAATAAACATTTGCACTTATTCTCATAGAAATCAGGCCTGATAAAGACACTTTTGCTGTGCATGCTCTCTGGTTTTTGTGGCACTGGCATCCCATTCTGTGACTAAAGCAGCCTCTATTTAATAGCATAATAAACATTTGCACTTATTCTCATAGAAATCAGGCCTGATAAAGACACTTTTGCTGTGCATGCTCTCTGGTTTTTGTGGCACTGGCATCCCATTCTGTGACTAAAGCAGCCTCTATTTAATAGCATAATAAACATTTGCACTTATTCTCATAGAAATCAGGCCTGATAAAGACACTTTTGCTGTGCATGCTCTCTGGTTTTTGTGGCACTGGCATCCCATTCTGTGACTAAAGCAGCCTCTATTTAATAGCATAATAAACATTTGCACTTATTCTCATAGAAATCAGGCCTGATAAAGACACTTTTGCTGTGCATGCTCTCTGGTTTTTGTGGCACTGGCATCCCATTCTGTGACTAAAGCAGCCTCTATTTAATAGCATAATAAACATTTGCACTTATTCTCATAGAAATCAGGCCTGATAAAGACACTTTTGCTGTGCATGCTCTCTGGTTTTTGTGGCACTGGCATCCCATTCTGTGACTAAAGCAGCCTCTATTTAATAGCACAATAAACATTTGCACTTATTCTCATAGAAATCAGGCCTGATAAAGACACTTTTGCTGTGCAGGCTCTCTGGTTTTTGTGGCACTGGCATCCCATTCTGTGACTAAAGCAGCCTCTATTTAATAGCATAATAAACATTTGCACTTATTCTCATAGAAATCAGGCCTGATAAAGACACTTTTGCTGTGCATGCTCTCTGGTTTTTGTGGCACTGGCATCCCATTCTGTGACTAAAGCAGCCTCTATTTAATAGCACAATAAACATTTGCACTTATTCTCATAGAAATCAGGCCTGATAAAGACACTTTTGCTGTGCATGCTCTCTGGTTTTTGTGGCACTGGCATCCCATTCTGTGACTAAAGCAGCCTCTATTTAATAGCATAATAAACATTTGCACTTATTCTCATAGAAATCAGGCCTGATAAAGACACTTTTGCTGTGCATGCTCTCTGGTTTTTGTGGCACTGGCATCCCATTCTGTGACTAAAGCAGCCTCTATTTAATAGCACAATAAACATTTGCACTTATTCTCATAGAAATCAGGCCTGATAAAGACACTTTTGCTGTGCATGCTCTCTGGTTTTTGTGGCACTGGCATCCCATTCTGTGACTAAAGCAGCCTCTATTTAATAGCACAATAAACATTTGCACTTATTCTCATAGAAATCAGGCCTGATAAAGACACTTTTGCTGTGCATGCTCTCTGGTTTTTGTGGCACTGGCATCCCATTCTGTGACTAAAGCAGCCTCTATTTAATAGCATAATAAACATTTGCACTTATTCTCATAGAAATCAGGCCTGATAAAGACACTTTTGCTGTGCATGCTCTCTGGTTTTTGTGGCACTGGCATCCCATTCTGTGACTAAAGCAGCCTCTATTTAATAGCATAATAAACATTTGCACTTATTCTCATAGAAATCAGGCCTGATAAAGACACTTTTGCTGGCCAAAGCCCTACTGGACCCTGCCAGGTCGATTCCTGCCCGGGGCATCCCATTCTGTGACTACAGCAGCCTCTGTTTAAGACCATATAAGCATTTGCTCTTATCATATTTGAAATTAGCCTGATAAAGACACTTTTGCTGGCCAAAGCCCTACTGGACCCTGCCAGGTCCATTCCTGCCCAGGGCATCCCATTCTGTGACTAAAGCAGCCTCTGTTTAAGACCATATAAGCATTTGCTCTTATTATATTTATATTATAAGACACTTTTGCTGGGCATAGGCTTACTGCTGCCTGCCAGGTGCACTTCTGTTGAGGCATCCCATTCTGTAACATAGCATACCCCTCTTTATTTACACTAAGCAGCTCTCTTATTTACACTAAGCAGGCCTGTTGGAGGCTGAGTGTTACTGCTCACTTTTGGTGTGCATTATATTCTGTTTTATATAGACCCACTGCTGCCTGGGGGTTCTTAAAATATCACCTACTACCACGCCAGTTAGACTATGTCGGGCAGACAAGTGCCTGGAAGTGAAAAGAGGAGTGGCAGAGGCCAAGATTCCGCAGGCAGAGCTCGCATCAGACTGGGGGCCAGTAGCAGCAGGAGTCACGCTGAGAGACCTAATCTGCCAGTATCTGCTAGCGGTCGGGTCTCCACCAGTAACGCATCTGCCGTGGTAGATTGGCTGACGCGCTCATCAACAACATCATCACAACTTACATCTGAGACCCCCAGTCTAGGGTCGGTAGGTTCCTCTGACACAACCCTGAGTTGGCATGCCCCGAGAGCAGTCCCTGTCCTCCCATTGCCTCTGTCCTACGCCGTTCCCTCCCCCAGCGACGTATCCTATGCTTTGGGTTCAGCTCCACTCTTTAGTGAGGAGGACGATCAGATACAGGAGGACAGTCAGCAGCTACTGCCCAGCCAAGAAATGGAGGTGGCTTCTTTAGCTAGGCAGACAAATAGTGATGTGGACAGTGTCGTGGGTGCTGCGAGCGTTCCAGCTCCTGCGCCAGACACTGTTGACGAATCCACGAACATCAGTGACGTACAGCCACAACCCGGTGATGATGATGATGATGACGATGAAGCCGATCGCACTTGGGAGCCGGGTGATGAAGGGGCTTCATCGTCATCATCAGGAGAAGAGGGGCGCAGGTTGCCCCGGAGTCAGCAGCTGAGGCAGCAAGGTGGTAGCAGTCAGCATGGGGGCACAATTCCAAAGGCTGGAGCCGGCCGGGGCCGGGGCCGGGGTAGAGCACCTGCTGTGCGGCAGTCTACCTTATCGGGAGGTAGTGGAGCAGGGGTTCCTGGAGTTGGCAACAGCAGCAGTGAATCAGTGAGGCCAGGGGGTGGGAAAAGTAGCTACTCGGCAGTGTGGCAGTTTTTCCTGAGGCATCCGCAGGAGGGTAACATGGCCACATGCAAGATATGTAGGCAAAAGGTGAAGCGTGGCCAGGGTCCAAATGTTGGCACCACGGCCCTGCGTCAACATATGATGCGTCACCATAAAACGACCTGGGAGAACCGAGGCTCCCAAGGGGTGGTCCAGTCTGCTTCCTCACCAAGTGAGCTCCCAATTTCTGCCAGCCAAGGCTCCAGCACCTCAGCCGAAGGCAGCTGTGCGTCACACCCATCCTCTGTCGCTCCTGCTCCTCCTCCTCCTCCTCCAAGTCATGCATCCCGCCAGCAATCCATCAGCGAAGCCATGTCCAAGAGACAGCAGTATGCGCCCACTCATCCTACGGCGCAGAAGCTGAATGTGCTCCTGTCCAAGTTGCTGGTGCTGCAGTCGCTCCCTTTTCAGGTGGTGGAATCTGCACCTTTCAGAGAACTGATGGCTTGTGCCGAGCCGAGGTGGAGAGTCCCAAGCCGTCATTTCTTTGCCAAGAAGGCAGTACCAGCGCTGCACACTTTTGTTGAACAGAAGGTGGGCCAGTCCTTGAGCCTGTCGGTGTGTAGCAAAATACATGGCAGCGCCGACATCTGGAGCTGTAACTACGGTCAGGGGCAGTACATGTCGTTTACGGCCCACTGGGTGAATGTGGTCCCTTTGCAGCAGCAACTTGGACAGGTCACGCCGCTTCGGCCTCCGCGCTCTCTGCCCATTGGGCCTGTGACACCGTGCGACTCGGCCTCCTCATCCTCCGCCATCTCCTCACCCTCCACTGTAGGCTCAAGTCTCAGTGCCCCTCCAGTCTACCATGTGTGCAGGGCACGGAGGTGTCACGCAGTGCTTCACATGGTTTGTCTTGGCGAACGGAGTCACACAGGGGAGGAACTGCTTAAATGTATTCATCAGGAAATCCAAACATGGCTTACTCCGAGAAAACTTAAAATGGGAATCATGGTTACCGACAATGGGAAGAACATTTTGTCTGCGCTGCGCCAAGGAAGCCTGACCCATGCCCCCTGCATGGCTCACGTCTTCAATCTGGTTGTCAAGCGGTTTCTGAAGTGTTCCCCCCATCTGCAGGACATCCTAACAACTTCACGGAAACTTTGCATGCACTTCAGCCACTCCTACACCGCCAAACACACCCTTCTTGAGCTACAGCGTCAGAATGGTATCCCCCAACATAGTCTGATTTGCGATGTTTCCACCCGTTGGAATTCCACCCTTCACATGTTGGACCGATTATATGAACAGAGAAAAGCCATCACGGATTTCCTGATGATCCAAGCAGATAGGGGGACTCCCCTGTGTAACTTCAATGTCAACCAGTGGCAGCTCATACGTGACACCTGCCGTTTGCTCAGGCCCTTTGAGGAAGCCACTTTATTTGTCAGTCGGCAGGATTACGGGATGAACGACGTGATTCCACTGCTTCATGTACTACAGCACATGTTGGAAACCATGGCTGGTCAGGGCACTGGAGACATGGCGTTTACATCTTACGGCCACATGAACCCCGTTGGAGCTGAACTGGAGGAGGAGGAGGAGGAAGAGGAGGAGGAGGAGTTGCCCAGCGAAACACAGTTTAGGCTTGGCGAAATGGCTGGTTTATCTAGTCAGCGGACAGGAGAGGAGGAGCAGGAGCAGCCAGAGGAGCTAGAGGTTTTTGAGGAAGGAGAGACAGAGGACCCGGGCACACCGTGGCAGTATGCAGTGGAGATGGAGACAGGTAGTCCATCCGAGTCACTTGCGCAAATGGCACGAAGCATGCTCACATGCTTGCGTAGTGACCCCAGAATTGTTTCCATCTGTCGGCGGGATGACTTCTGGCTGTCCACCTTATTGGACCCTCGCTTCCGGCACAAAATGGGGGCATTTTTTAAACCCACCGAGAGGGAGGACAAACTCAACTACTACAAAGACATTCTACGTAGGCAGTTGGCCGATGCCTATCTGCGCCATGGTCCATACTCTCGCAGGTCTGACTCGAGGGGACCTCTGCGCTCACCTTCCACTGCCATGGCCGCTGGGGGGGTTGGCAGCAGCAGCAGCAGAAGCTCCATCAGCAGCAGCAGCCTCAGTCTTCAGTCGCTAATGAGTAGCTTTCTACACCCGCATAGTGAGGCTACTCATGAGCAGCAGGAAGACCTGGAGCAGGACCTGAACCAGCAGGTCATGTCATACTTTGACATGACCATGCCAACACACCTTGAGGATCCGCTGGACTTCTGGGCAGCCAAACTTGATTTGTGGCCGCAACTAGCAGAGTTTGCCCTGGAAAAGCTGTCCTGCCCGGCAAGTAGCGTGCCATCTGAGCGGGTGTTTAGTGCGGCGGGGGCCATAGTTACGGCGAGGAGAACTCGTCTGTCAACTAAAAATGTGGAGAGACTCACCTTTGTCAAAATGAATCAGGGATGGATCAGCCAGGATTTCCACCCACCAATGCCTGATGCATGCGACTAGATTCAGCATGGTGCCACGTTTTACACTTTACAAATGGTGCAAAACATATTTATGTCTTTAGGCCATTTTTTGGGCTCCTGCTGCTGCTACTGCCAACTTCTGCCAACTCCAGGGTGTGATTCATCCAATTTTTGGGCTCCTGAAGCCAACTCCAGTGTATATTTGGGCTCCTGCTGCTGCTACTGCCAACTTCTGCCAACTCCAGGGTGTGATTCATCCAATTTTTGGGCTCCTGAAGCCAACTCCAGTGTATATTTGGGCTCCTGCTGCTGCTACTGCCAACTTCTGCCAACTCCAGGGTGTGATTCATCCAATTTTTGGGCTCCTGAAGCCAACTCCAGTGTATATTTGGGCTCCTGCTGCTACTACTGTCAACTCCTGCCAACTCCAGGGTGTGATTCATCCAATTTTTGGGCTCCTGAGGCCAACTCCAGTGTATATTTGGGCTCCTGCTGCTGCTACTGTCAACTCCTGCCAACTCCAGGGTGTGATTCATCCAATTTTTGGGCTCCTGAAGCCAACTCCAGTGTATATTTGGGCTCCTGCTGCTACTACTGCCAACTTCTGCCAACTCCAGGGTGTGATTCATCCAATTTTTGGGCTCCTGAAGCCAACTCCAGTGTATATTTGGGCTCCTGCTGCTGCTACTGCCAACTTCTGCCAACTCCAGGGTGTGATTCATCCAATTTTTGGGCTCCTGAAGCCAACTCCAGTGTATATTTGGGCTCCTGCTGCTGCTACTGCCAACTTCTGCCAACTCCAGGGTGTGATTCATCCAATTTTTGGGCTCCTGAAGCCAACTCCAGTGTATATTTGGGCTCCTGCTGCTACTACTGTCAACTCCTGCCAACTCCAGGGTGTGATTCATCCAATTTTTGGGCTCCTGAGGCCAACTCCAGTGTATATTTGGGCTCCTGCTGCTGCTACTGTCAACTCCTGCCAACTCCAGGGTGTGATTCATCCAATTTTTGGGCTCCTGAAGCCAACTCCAGTGTATATTTGGGCTCCTGCTGCTACTACTGCCAACTTCTGCCAACTCCAGGGTGTGATTCATCCAATTTTTGGGCTCCTGAAGCCAACTCCAGTGTATATTTGGGCTCCTGCTGCTGCTACTGTCAACTCCTGCCAACTCCAGGGTGTGATTCATCCAATTTTTGGGCTCCTGAAGCCAACTCCAGTGTATATTTGGGCTCCTGCTGCTGCTACTGCCAACTTCTGCCAACTCCAGGGTGTGATTCATCCAATTTTTGGGCTCCTGAAGCCAACTCCAGTGTATATTTGGGCTCCTGCTGCTACTACTGCCAACTTCTGCCAACTCCAGGGTGTGATTCATCCAATTTTTGGGCTCCTGAAGCCAACTCCAGTGTATATTTGGGCTCCTGCTGCTGCTACTGTCAACTCCTGCCAACTCCAGGGTGTGATTCATCCAATTTTTGGGCTCCTGAAGCCAACTCCAGTGTATATTTGGGCTCCTGCTGCTGCTACTGCCAACTTCTGCCAACTCCAGGGTGTGATTCATCCAATTTTTGGGCTCCTGAAGCCAACTCCAGTGTATATTTGGGCTCCTGCTGCTGCTGCTGCTGCCAACTTCTGCCAACTCCAGGGTGTGATTCATCCAATTTTTGGGCTCCTGAAGCCAACTCCAGTGTATATTTGGGCTCCTGCTGCTGCTGCTGCTGCCAACTTCTGCCAACTCCAGGGTGTGATTCATCCAATTTTTGGGCTCCTGAAGCCAACTCCAGTGTATATTTGGGCTCCTGCTGCTACTACTGCCAACTTCTGCCAACTCCAGGGTGTGATTCATCCAATTTTTGGGCTCCTGAGGCCAACTCCAGTGTATATTTGGGCTCCTGCTGCTGCTACTGCCAACTTCTGCCAACTCCAGGGTGTGATTCATCCAATTTTTGGGCTCCTGAAGCCAACTCCAGTGTATATTTGGGCTCCTGCTGCTACTACTGCCAACTTCTGCCAACTCCAGGGTGTGATTCATCCAATTTTTGGGCTCCTGAGGCCAACTCCAGTGTATATTTGGGCTCCTGCTGCTGCTGCTGCCAACTTCTGCCAACTCCAGGGTGTGATTCATCCAATTTTTGGGCTCCTGAAGCCAACTCCAGTGTATATTTGGGCTCCTGCTGCTACTACTGTCAACTCCTGCCAACTCCAGGGTGTGATTCATCCAATTTTTGGGCTCCTGAGGCCAACTCCAGTGTATATTTGGGCTCCTGCTGCTGCTGCTGCCAACTTCTGCCAACTCCAGGGTGTGATTCATCCAATTTTTGGGCTCCTGAGGCCAACTCCAGTGTATATTTGGGCTCCTGCTCCTGCTGCTGCCAACTTCTGCCAACTCCAGGGTGTGATTCATCCAATTTTTGGGCTCCTGAAGCCAACTCCAGTGTATATTTGGGCTCCTGCTGCTGCTGCTGCTGCCAACTTCTGCCAACTCCAGGGTGTGATTCATCCAATTTTTGGGCTCCTGAAGCCAACTCCAGTGTATATTTGGGCTCCTGCTGCTACTACTGCCAACTTCTGCCAACTCCAGGGTGTGATTCATCCAATTTTTGGGCTCCTGAGGCCAACTCCAGTGTATATTTGGGCTCCTGCTGCTGCTGCTGCCAACTTCTGCCAACTCCAGGGTGTGATTCATCCAATTTTTGGGCTCCTGAAGCCAACTCCAGTGTATATTTGGGCTCCTGCTGCTACTACTGTCAACTCCTGCCAACTCCAGGGTGTGATTCATCCAATTTTTGGGCTCCTGAGGCCAACTCCAGTGTATATTTGGGCTCCTGCTGCTGCTGCTGCCAACTTCTGCCAACTCCAGGGTGTGATTCATCCAATTTTTGGGCTCCTGAGGCCAACTCCAGTGTATATTTGGGCTCCTGCTGCTGCTGCTGCCAACTTCTGCCAACTCCAGGGTGTGATTCATCCAATTTTTGGGCTCCTGAGGCCAACTCCAGTGTATATTTGGGCTCCTGCTGCTGCTGCTGCTGCCAACTTCTGCCAACTCCAGGGTGTGATTCATCCAATTTTTGGGCTCCTGAAGCCAACTCCAGTGTATATTTGGGCTCCTGCTGCTGCTGCCAACTTCTGCCAACTCCAGGGTGTGATTCATCCAATTTTTGGGCTCCTGAGGCCAACTCCAGTGTATATTTGGGCTCCTTCTGCCCCTCATAGTGATGCCACTTCAACTCTCTGCAATTGTGCCGCTCTGCGATTCTATTAGCGATGCCTCTGATCTGCATGTGATATTTCTTCAAAGTATTATTTAACAAACCCAGCACGCATCCTGTGCGTGTTACAGCAAGGCTGAATGGTTTACAACCCTATTGAGGCTGTAGGAGGCTCAGAAATAGCCGTTTTTAATAGCGATTCGTCGCGAATTTATTCGGGTCGAAACGATTTTTGTCGGAAAATTCGGCGAATCAGTCGAATCGAATTTTTCAAAAGTTCGCTCATCTCTAGTGATGGCATCTTAGTTTTGTCCTGCACAACCTATTGCCGTGACCCCAGGTGTTCCCTGCAGGCAGTGCGCCAACATTACATACTGCGGTGGCACCCTGAACAAAAAAAGGGCCACACTGTACTCCACTGACACCAATTCGGTCCCCTCAGCAGTCTGCAGTATCAGTAAGTGCAGTTTACATTTTTAATTTTGACTATGACTTTTTCTATGGGCCCTCTGAACTCTCTGTATGTCCGTGGGTGTAAGAATAGTTCCTGAATCATCTTGTGCTCGGGAGAAGGTGACCAGGGGTATGAAGATCCTGAGGAACTTCTAAAGAGTCTAGAACAGAGTTCCAACCTATTTTCATGGAGTACCATTTCCTATTTTGCCATTATCTCAAGTACAACCCCTACCACTACCTGAGAGGGTAGAGGTCCTATACTGGCCCAGCGATTTAATCCCAATGCAGTCATCACAAGATGCTCCTCTCTAGCAGCTTTTTGATCTGGCCACTTGGCTCATCCTATTGTAAATTCGATCAGTAGCTGGTTTGCAGTGCTTCCCCTGTTGTACCACTTTCACCCCTAGTGGCCTTAAGTGCTTTTGAGTACAACCAGGGGTACCAGTACCCCAGATTAGGAACTCCTGATCTAGAAGTCCTCTTTAGGATCATTTTGGTTAAATTGGCATGAAAATGAATCTGGCATGAAAATGAAGACTTGCTAATTACTTGTTGAAGCAGACTCAAAGTTAAACCGGACCTTCAGCGTGATTTAATGAAAAGTCCAAACTCTTAAAAAACGGTTCCCCAGCATCTAAAATTAATATATTTTACGTTTTTAGTCACTAACATTATTCTTTCCCCCACTGGGCTGCAACTCTGTTCAGGAATTTAGGATATGGGTGCCGCCATCTTGACTCAAAAAGCATCACACTTACTGAGGAGAGGAGAGTGGGATAAGGTACAGGGGGGCGGGTTATAGCTGTGCTTTGCTCAGACAGAGCAGAGCTGGGGTCAGGTAAAGGTCAGCAGTCCCAGAATGCAGAGCAGCACAGTCAGGAGGCACTTCCTGTTTGCAGGCTGCCTGATAAGATGGCGGCTTCCATAAGCCGCCATCTTGGATGTTTAAAGGCTCATAACATGCAGTAGATGCAGGTAGGATGATTTTTAATGTGAGCAATCTGTATGTACAGGGTGTGGGAAACATATAAGATAGACTCTTATTCAGAGTGAAGGTCCGTTTTAAGTCAGACTTTAGGTCCTCTAAATCCTCCTGCTCTTCATAAATTGGGTCTAAAACAAACTCACCCGGCCTCATTACTGTAGCAGTGGCCTTGTTGCGGCTGAGATTGACTGATGAGACTGTCACTTATCATCCCCATGTAGCCCTTCAAACCCGAAGTCTGAACTGCAGTGCTTAATGTCAAGTCAAGTTGTTTGATTGCCCCTTTGTTCAAAGCTCTTACAGTAAGTATAGAGGTGGTATTAGGCCTCTGCTGTCTCTATGTGTGCTTCCAGCCCCCATTTGATATTAAGACAAACGTACTGGATTCCGCAACCAGGTGAGAGATTTATTTTATTTGTAATGCCCTGTCCCCCCTAAGTGCTCTTCAAGCCTTAAAATGGCTGGAGACTCTCTTGAAATATATTTCCATGGCACATACAGACCAAAAACAACAACCTAACCTTAGTAGGTTTTGTGATAGGTCAAGCACCCAAAAAGCCAATTGGGCATGCGACGCAATACAATATTTACACAGCCATTACTTTCTACTTGTAGGCATGTGTCATGGATTAGTGGCCCTCATCGGCAAAAGGTTAGAAGTGTTGGCTGTATGGGGAATAACATAAAAACCACTGCACCAGAGGAGCAAGCCACTTTAGAGAGAGACCCATGGTAGACATAATAAAGTGGCTAAAATAAAACAAATAGCCCACTATTCAAGGGTAAAGTTTAAAGAGTGCATTTTTAAAACAGAAAGTATTTACACGGTGTAACAGGGTGGTAGACTAGCTGTCACCCATATTAAAATAGCTAGATAGAATTTTAGTAAGATAGAGTTTTACGCCAGGTTTTAGTCTTAGTGACTGCAGCAAGGATTCTGTGGGGTTAAGCTTAGGCACAAGTTTAAGGAACTGCCCACCCAAAAACGGATTGGTTGCTGAGTCTATTGGCCTTATTTAACAAGGGATAGCGCCAGGTAGCGAATGGTGAGCGAACTGTAATGACGCTCACCGCCACGAGAACGCCGGCTCCCCTCCTCAATCACACATTTATCAAGCCGATCCTGCTTAGCGACTGACAGACCGCCAGATAGCGAAGCATTCATCATTATTCCAGCCTCACCCCACAGCGCCAGCGAGCGACCTTGAACAGCGACAGGTATGACCTCTCGCTACCTGGCGCTCTCCAATGCATTTCAATGGAGCAATCTTTAAATATTCTTAATTGCTATTAATGTTTTTTTTTTTTTTTTTTTTTTTTTTAAATGGCAAAAATTCTGTGACCACTTATGCAATGTTAGATTTTTTTTTAAGGTTAAAAAAAAAAAAAAAATTGTGCAGAATTGATATTACAGGTCTGATATTAATGTATTCATATTACAAAATGTTTGTAAAAACATGTTTTTTTTTCCCAAAAATATGGTTGTTTGGGGGTTAAAAAACTACTTTTAACCCATCGCCGCCAGCGCTCTGGGGTTTAAACAAGCATTTCACAGCGCGAGAATTTTTTGAGCGTGATTTGTTAATGAATATGCTGGGAGCCGTTCGCTATGGCCATTCGCTGTCATGCGCACCCATACAGCGCGGAACCTGTCAAACAGCGACTCCTAAACCTGTATTCAACATTACCGCACACTGACTGAGTCGCTGTCAACAGCCGAACAACGGCCAAGCACAGCGACTACTAGCGGGCGCTCTGAAAATACTGCTACAGTCGCTCATCTGACGCTACCTGGCGCTATTAATGATCGGCCTCCCAATATAATATAGACCCAGGAAATGAGGAAGGTAGTTGTATGAGCTGTGAAGCTGGAAGGTTGGAAGCCAGTGCTTAGACAGGGAGAGCTGGTAGTAACCTGCAGCGGTGCATGGAGGGACACTGCAAAATAACTTCCGGCCTGGAGGTTTTTGTATGTGGGCCAGGAGGAGTATCTTCTGTAAGGAGCAGGAGGTGGTTCAGTTGTCGCAGTCCAAACCCGCTTGGATGGACTCCTGGAAAGCGGACCAGGCGGAGTTGGAGGTGGGGGCCAGGAAAACCCTATGTGTTAGGGGCCCCTTGCGAAAAGCATCCTGAATAAAAGGTGAAGCCTGTTTAAACCGTATATGGACTGTGTTTGGAATTTCTTCTAAACTTAAGCAGACCTGGATTCATCAGGGAACCTTTCTGTAGACCTACACGGTGGCCAGAGTAATGACCTCCCCCTTCAACTGTTCCTGAACCAGAAAAAACCCTTCTACTGTGTGACCCAGTCCAGGGCCCAATTCCCACACCTTGCCCTAAAGCTCAGCCTGTTAGCATAGGGCACATAAAAACCAACGATAATCAGATATTCCTACAGGATTTCTTCTTAGAGATTCATGCAAATCATATCATTTCATCTTTGAGATATCGCAAAAGTCAGTTGAGTGTGCAATGTTTCTAAAATATAATAAGTTTGCTTGATATTTGCAACAATAAAATATTTTCGATGATGCCCGTGTTTAATAAAATAATCCTTTATCTCCTAGGTGGCCTAGAACATTAGCTGGTATGACTGCCTTCAACCCTTGCAAAGCCTTGGCGTTTAGCTCCATGCTTTATACAGAGAACGGGCAAGAGCCAAGAGCCTGGCGCAAGTGTAATCGCAATGGGCAGTGGGCAGAGGGTGACTATACGGAGTGCCCCTTTACACATGAAATCACCAGACAGCTCCACGCCTTTAGCCTGGTAAGAGACCTCTTCATTTTTTGCACTGGACATTTGATAAGTGTTTTCTCTCCCCTATAAATCTCTAAACTTTTCCATCGTTCCAGAGTATTATTACATGGGTTGGGTTCTGCACACGAGCCACAGGATTATGAGCAGGGCCTGCAAGCCTTTTATAAATAGACAGATCAGGAAGGAATGTGTTTGAGAATGGGCGAGTCAGCATCATGTATGTAAATTCAATGACCAGACTCCGCTTCCACGCCATGTATCTCACCTTTATATAAAAAGCTCAATAGTTTTGTGCATGCAAATTCAGAAGGCAAGTAGATGTACATAAAACTGGGGTTCCTATACATCGGGGATGCACAACCTTTGGCCCAGGGGCCACATGCGGCCATCACAGTCATTAGTTACATCCCCCAGCACCTCTGTCTGTATTTACCTACCTCTACTCGTCTCTCCCACTTCCCATCTCAGCCAAAATCACCTTTTTCTCTCCAACTCCTGCCCAATACTTACTATTTCAACTCATCCCCCCCCTCACCTTCTGTCCACTACTTTCCACCTCATCTCAGCCCCCTTCACTTTCTGTCCACGACATCCCACCTCATCTCAGCCCCCCTCACTTTCTATCCACTACTTTCCACCTCATCTAACTCCCCCTCACTTTCTGTCCACGACATCCCACCTCATCTCAGCCCCCCTCACTTTCTATCCACTACTTTCTACCTCATCTAACTCGCCCTCACTTTCTGTCCACGACATCCCACCTCATCTCAGCCCCCCTCACTTTCTATCCACTACTTTCCACCTCATCTAACTCCCCCTCACTTTCTGTCCACGACATCCCACCTCATCTCAGCCCCCTCACTTTCTGTTCATTACTTTCCACTTCATCTCAGCCCCCCTCACTTTCTGTCCATTACTTTCCACCTCATCTCAGCCCCCCGCACCTTCTGCCCACGACTTACTTCTTTTCTTGCAGTCACAAGGGACTGTGAAGATGTCTGGATTTTTTTTTGTTACATTGCTGACCGGGAGCGGGGGCTTTGACTTCTGTCTCCCAGCCCCTCACCAGCTGCAGCATTCCTGGGGACCCCCGTTAGATTCCTGAAGTCAGTTCCTAAGCCGATAGTGTGGGATCGTGAAGAGTGAGGGGAGCGCTCAGGGGTCCAGTGAAGCGCGCCGGGGCTTGTCCAACGTGTCTGGGCCCGAGGAGCTGGGCCCCGCCCGTTGCAGCAGGGTACCTGATCTCTAGGCCTTGCTTGGTGGTCCTGCTGTGTGTCTCTCACTGAGCCCCTTTCCCTCTACCCCTGGGTCATCTACCCCATGATGACACCCTGCTAGAGATGCAGTCTGCCTTCCCCATGGCTGCTGGGTGGGGGCTGAGCTAGGTGGCCTTGCTCCCTGTGTTTGTGATTACTACTGAGGGCAGTCATGCTGGTCAGAGCTCATTCAGAGCTCGGCTACCAACGTTTGGAGAGGGGAGGCGGCCTCGTCAAGAGTGACCATGCATTGCCTATTGGCTAACTGGGGAAGGGGATGGGCCAGCCGCAACTGCGACGCCGGCGAGGGTGTGGCTTTGGTCTGCTCTGGACTTACAGTGGATGCTGGGAGGAGGGGTGGGGCGGGTGCAATTGCTAGGTCCGCCATTCCGCCCTCCTTCTCCTCACTAAGAGCATTAGGTAGCTCCATATTGAGGTCCCTGCGGGTGCACAGCTCTTCAGGAGATGGTGAGGTCGCTGCTGACAGACGAACATTCCACGATCAGGCAGGGCATGTGTCTCCATGGCCTGCTGGTGTCTAGCATCGAGGCAGTTCCGTATGCCCAGTCCCACTCCAGGCCTCTACAAATGCTGCTCCTATGGCTCCTCCTTTGGTGGCTGGACCTGCAGTCGCTGGCAGTGGGTTGATCTTTCCTGCCGGTCTGGTGGGTCATCCTGACCACAGATGCCAGTTGGGTGTGGTGTTCTGGCCAACCAGACAGTTCAGGGACTGCCAAACCATTGCTTGACCTGCGACCACCAAGCCGCAATCTAGTGTGGTTTTCAAATGCAACACAGGAGGTACATGCAGCAGCATTTCCTCCTCCCCTAATGTGCAAGTGGCCCATAGTCTGGCAGGCGGCAATGGACACAGAAGGTTGTAATCATCTCCCAAGCGGCTCTTACCAAGTCAAGCCATAGTGCATTTAAACACAGCACTGGTTTGCAGCTTAATAAGTGTGTGGATTTGGGCGGGGGGTGCGGGTGCGGTGATTACGGCGGTGGGGTATATCAAGTCAGTATACCAACCAGGAATCATACTGTCCACTTTATAGAGAACCCAACTCCCTGGTGCCCAGTTCTGGAGTCAAAAAGGCCAGGCGATTCCTTGTCCTGATTTGGGATGCCCCACCGCGTAATATTTCCTATGATCACCGTAAAATGTATCTGCCAATCCAACAATGAATGGAGCATCCCTGGCAACCCTCCAGCATAATATCTCCTGGGATCACTGTAAAATGTACCTGCCAATGTAACAATGAATGTAGCATCCCTGGCAACCCTCCGGCTGCAACGCACTTCCATGCCAATGGGGGAAGCCGGCCACTGTACCCACCACCGGACCCAAGTAACGGGGGAGCCTTCATGCAGATAAGTGAGTGAGTTCCAGGAAAGGTTTAATCAGAACAAATAAAAAATAAATTTGCATTTGTGCTGAATCAAATTTTCCTTAAAATCTGGAGCAAATTCCACCAGGAATCATACTGTCCACTTAGAAGAGAACCCCTTGGTTCCCAGTTCTAGAGTCAAAAAGGCCTGGCGATTCCTTGCCCTGATTTGGGATGCCCACTGTGTAATATCTCCAGGGATCAAAATAAAATGTACCTGCCAATCCAACAATGAATGCAGCACCCCTGGCATTTCAAGTCAGGCCTCTCTGTATGGGCAGTGCAAGCCTGACCTTCATTGATATGCATACTGATTGGAGGAGACACCATGCATGTGCTGTAGGAACCGGCGAAGGATCAGGATCCTCCCTGCAAAAGGTAGCACATGGAGGTTCATTGAAAATAAGGGTTTTTATTCAACTTTAAAGTGGACCAAAAGTCAAAAATGACTGTGGGTCTCTTTAAACACTCGCCCTGGGGCATCTTATTTGGGAATTTCTCCACGATGCAAGATCCTTAGGGAGCCAAATTTGAGCAAAAGGCCCTTTATCTTGGGGACAGAAAACAACTGCGCACTTCAGTGGTCCATGTCTTAAATTGAATGTGCTGTGGACTCCACACACACAAGAGTGGCGCTATTACAGTCCCCCAACACAGGGAAAGGGTCAGTATCTTTTTAAACTGGCTCAAAACCCAGGATAGTCAATTATTTTGACTATACTGGGTTTTGTTCCATTCTCAGAGGGCATCCCAATCGGATCCCTGGACGCCGTAGCCAAATCACCTCTTCACGGCATGTCTAAGAGCATTGCCTCACACGGCCGCATCCTCCACCTCCCTCTAACAGGGAGCTTGCCTGCGCCGGCCATTCACAAATGCCTGCCCGCACTACTAGAGGGAAGCGGAGGATGTGGCCATCAGAGCCGCTGCTCTTAGACGCGCTGTGGGACCGGGAACAGGTGAGATGATGCGGTGATCTGGGGGTTTTCCCACAGCAGGCACCCCCAATCGGGATGCCCCCGGGGACAGGACCAAAACCCAGCATAGTCAAAATCTTAGGTTTTTGTCCACTTTAATGGTAGGGTAGGGTAGGTTAGTGTACCTGTGAACCCAGACCCAATATGGTACATAGTTGAAAGGATGTAGGTCCGCTTTAATTTGTAACCTACAACAGAGAATCCATGGTTGGGTTTGGGAGGGGTGCTGAGGCACTATGGCACAGAAAGTGTCAGTAACAGCTGTCATGGGCCCGCAGTTGTCAGACAAATCCAAGCCTCCATCACTCTTTCCTGTAGGCTTCTGCTCATAATTGGAAATAAATTGCATCACTGCCCTCTGTTAATATGTATCATTTATATATCGTTTAGCAATACTAATATGTAGAAAACGACCGTAGAATACCAGAGAGGAAAATATGATAAAAAAATGATTTATTTTCTTGTCCGTGTGATGAATGGCTCCCTTGTTGCACATTTTGCTTAGCTGAATAGGTAATATGTATAGGCGCAATGTATGGATTTCCTTTAATAATACATTTAATACCAAATGCATTGTAGATGCCGGTGAACGACTCCAATGTCCTTGAATATGCTCAGCAGCTAATGACCCGCACCCAGGGAGCCTCAGACTTCACCGACAAGATGGATGTGCTGCTGGTGGCCGACATGATGGAAAAGATGATAACGTTTGTAGGACAAGTCCGACACGTATGTTTCTAACATTGCCAAATGCTTCCTTTGTTTAAATCTACAGTGCGCTGCCTGACTTTTTTGGAACTTACGTAATGATTAGAGATGAGTGAACTTAAAAAATTAATGAAAGATAAAAAAGAAAAGGTTCTACAGTGGGATTGGAGCACACGAACCTTGAGCCCCGCACTAGGCTCCGGGCTTTCACCCCCTGCCACAGGGAGGGGCTGTTTATAGGTGGAGAGTGAGCCGGCTTTCGCAGTCACTCCTCGCCTATAAATAGCCCCTCCCTGTAGCGGGGAGCGAGGTGGTGTCATACCTTCCAACTTTTGAAAACCATAAAGAGGGACACAAGAAGATGGTACACTTGAACCATGCCCCTAGCCACGCTGCCTAAGAATTAAATAAATAAATAATAACACAGGCAAGGTGTAACTCTGCAAACATATTACAGCCAGGAGCTGTAGTGAGAGGGGCATCCCTCCATTCCAGCCAGTGAGGGGCATCCCTCCTTGACCACCATTGAGGGGCATCCCTCCATTACAACCAGTGAGGGGCATCCATCCTATACAGCCAGTGAGGGGCATCCCTCCTTGACCACCAGTGAGGCGCATCCCTCACTACAGCCAGTGAGGGGCATCCCTCCATTTCAACCAGTGAGGGGCATCCATACAATACAACCAATGAGGAGTATCCCCCCAATACACTCAGTGAGGGGCATCCCTCCAATACAGTCAGTGAGGGGCATCCCTCCAATACAGTCAGTGAGGGTCATCCCTCCAATACAGTCAGTGAGGGGCATCCCTAATTACAGCCAGTGAGGGGCATCCCTTATTACAGCCAGTGAGGGGCATCACTCAGTACAGCCACTTAGGGGCAACAGACACACACACACATGCACACTGCAGCACTCCTCACTCACCTCCTCACACCGCAGCAGCGAGCGCTGTGCTGCACATCTTCAGCTCTGCCATCGGCACTTGTCCCAGCCCCGCCCCCTCCAACTTCCGTCGCTCCACCCCTCCCACTTCCATCTGGCCCCGCCCCCTCCAACTTCCAGCTACTAGGCTTCTAAAAGTAGCCCCGCCATGCTCGGGACCATTTAAAGTGGTGCCACCATACTAAACAATGGGGCTCCATAAAGCAACATAAACACCTCCAAGTGCCCCGGGACGCAACACTGGGACCCAGGACGGCGGGACATGGGCTCAAAAGCGGAATTGTCCCTTGAAAATCGGGACACTTGGGGGTTATGGGTTGGAACCCAGTTTCGGGCGGAGGATTTGAATCCTCCACCCTGCTGCAGAGGTGCATGGGACACCCACACTGAGGATCCCGAGGGAGCAGGTATCAGTGGCATGCCGACTCCCACATCGCTTCAATCTGCCGGCTGGTGGTGGGTGCTGTCTGAGCAGCGCTGGAAGCCGGCCTTCTTTGCTACCTCCTGCTGTACAATACACACATCAGGAGGGGAGTGGGGGAAGCTGGCCGCTCTGTCTGTGAACGCCAGCGGACCCAAGTAACGGGGGAGCCAGCGTGCAGGTATGTGAGTGAGTTTCAGGAAAAATTTGATTGGCACAAATCAATTTGCCGTTTGTGGCAAATCAGATCTTCCCTAAATTCGGAGTGAATTCTGCTTCATACAAATAGCTTCGCTAAATCTAATAATGACAAACAATATAGGTAAGTACAATAGGTATACCAGTTCAATAGCAATTGTAATGAGGGAAACTGTTGGAAAATTCCAAAAATGGTAACGGCCAAAAAGTTCCTGGTACATAAAGATTGCGCAGTGTCTGTAGGAGTCAATTTTGGATAGGTATGTGATATTTAGGTTTCTCCAAAAAGTGTACGACATATATATAAAATATATGTTAAACATTATCATAAAATAAAATAGTAGCGAAAAGAGAAGGGGTCAGAAAGGGATTGTGTGGGGAAGTTAAGCCATAGCAACTCCCCTAGAAGACACAGTGCTCATATGCATCCCTGCCTATAAAGCTAGAGATCCCCTTAATCCAGACCAAAACCGTAGACTCCAGGGCCAGCTGATTACCTCTCCCTGGACTGGGATGCCCCACTGTGTGAAACCCCACCTGGAATTTTTACCAGTCCGACGAGCCAACAACGCATGCACGGCCAGCGGCGCCCTCCGCCATCACTCGCTTCCTCTTTCGGCTTTTTTTTGCTGCTAGTGAGTTACAGACACATAGGCCCTTATTTAAGAAGGGATAGCGTCAGGTAGCACCTGGTTAATGAGAGGTAGCGACAGATAGCGACAGGTCAACGCCGGACACGGCACGCAATTCCACATTTATCAAGCAGAATCTGTTGAGCGACTGGAATAGCGCCATGTAGCGTCTGAGTCATCATTTTCACAGCCTCAGCGAACAGCGCCAGCGTTCAGCCTTGCACAGCGCCGGGTATGACCTCTCGCTACCTGGCGCTCTCCCATACATTTCAATGGACGATCCTCTTTCAAAAAAATCACTAATAATTATTTGACCTCTTCTGGCATTGAAATAACATTTTTTTTCATAATTTTTTCATTTTTTAAATATTTCCTCAAAAATGACATTACAGGTCTGGCATTAAAGTGTTCATGTTACAATGTTGTTACATTGTTATTCCAGAAACTCTATTAAGGAAGGTCCCACTCCTTACCCACACACCCTCCAAGTTATGGCACCACCGCTATTTAGTAAAAATGTAAATCACTTTATTAATAGAAAAGACATACACTAGACATCGCTAAAAAACATATAAGACAAAATGTCTACAATAGGAAGGGAAAACTTGCAGGGGCAGTGGGGGCGGTAGTACAAATCTAAGATGGTCAAAATTTCATATACATAAATCCTGAGGAAGTGATGCGCTGTTTGACGTCACGTAACGCGTAGACGGGCGGGGCAGTGGGCAGGTGGTCGTCTCAGCATGTGAGTTTACTTTCTCTCATTGATGGGGATTGTTTCTTTGGTCTCCCCCCTGGCTTTGTGTTCACTATTGAGCTTCACAGTTGTATATAGTCTGTAGGGCTATTGGCCTTATATATATTTGTTTCATTTTTTACATTATTTATTAGATTCAATTGCACTATTGTGTAGGATATATTGCTTAGAGATAGGTTTGTAGGTTAGTTTGCACATAGCACGTATGCACTTTACATTCCAGCCAGGATTTATGTATATGAAATTTTGACCATCTTAGATTTGTACTACCGCCCCCACTGCCCCTGCAAGTTTTCCCTTCCTATTGTAGACATTTTGTCTTATATGTTTTTTAGCGATGTCTAGTGTATGTCTTTTCTATTAATAAAGTGATTTACATTTTTACTAAATAGCGGTGGTGCCATAACTTGGAGGGTGTGTGTGTAAGGAGTGGGACCTTCCTTAATAGAGTTTCTGGTATTTCAAACACCCGTATGTGCACACCGCAGGTTGTTCATTTTGACCTTATTAGGTAGTTATCCCCAGTGCAGTCTCAAATCACTATTTAAACGTTACATTGTAATTCCATATGTTTTCGCTTTTTTACTAGTTGATAGATGCTTGAAAACAGACTTTAAACACACCGCCTCCTACGCTCTGGGCTTCAAACAAGTATTTTTCAGCGCCAGAGATTTGTGAGGCTGTTTTTTTTTTGCTGAATATGGTGTGAGTCGGTCGCTATGAGCAGTCGCTACCATGCGCTCCCATACAGCGCTGTACTGGTCAAATAGCGACTCCTCACAATGTATTCAACATAACTGAACAGCGACTGTGTCGCTATAAAGTAGCGACCCACGGCTGAGCACAGTGACTACTAGCGGGCGCTCTGAAAATGCCTGCTACAGGCGCTCATCTGTCGCTACCTGCCACTAATGATGAATCAGCCTCCCCGATAAATAAGCTAGATCTCCTCTGCAGGCACAGGACATAAGGGGCCGATTCATGTTTGTGCACCAAAAAAACCCAATCCAAGTGCAAACGAGGATTGGGCACATGATTTATGTCTCGTGCACACGCCGGGAGCATGTGCAGATCACACCAAATTGAATGCACTTGGGACGAGGGCAAAATTCCTATTCTGATGCCTTCCACATGAAATTCTGCTGTTTTGGTACAAATGGCCCTGCCTCCTGGTCTTTTGACTGGCTAAGCCCTTAACTGGTTTCGATGGCCCCCCCATGTTTCTCCCCATTCTCTACTTTTTTGATCTTGAGAATTTATCTCTCCAGCTTCTCCAAATAGGAGTGTATTCCCGGTCAGGGCACAGTGAATTCCCCCCGAAATGGAGAATAGAGATTCACCTAAAATACAAAAGCGTTAAACATTTTGAGATTTGTGAACTTTGACAACAAACTCAAAAAAGTGCCTAAAAATATTTGTCCTACATTTTTCCCCCAAAAAATCTCCGGTACATGTGATGCCACATTTTTACAGTTTAGGTACATTACTTTTCTAGTGATGTAAGGATATATTTTGAATGTTTGGAAATAACAGCACCCTATGGGCTATGCTAAATAGTTCACCATTTTTTTTATGCATAACCCATAAGGTTCTGTTGTTTCCAAACTTAAAAACAAATTGGAAACCTCATTGGAAACATGATGTATCCAACCTGTAAAAATTCTCCTATCACATTTAGATAGAAAAATAGATTTTTGTGCGTAAACACAAAAAGCTTACTGAGATGCAGGTTGTAATCCACACCACAATGCACACTGCAAGTCACACTGGCCTCGTCACATTTTTAGCATGACCCCCATAATGTGAAGCAGAATGCCAAGCCGAGCTTGCTGTGTTGGTTGAGTCTAAGAGTGCCACCTTACTGGTATTTTAACGGCACAGCTGGTATTTTCGTTAACCTGTTGGTAAGTTTTGGTAATTGCCGGTATTTTTGTTACTGTTAAGCAACAGGGCCAGGTGTCTAATTCCAGCCAGTTACTCTCTAGAGCGCTCTGGGCAAGCATGTTGTGTGTGTTTGTTGGCTGTTGCATTTTAGAAAGTGAAAAATAAGGTATTTTAAGTGAAGAAATATAGTCAAACTTACATTTTATGCACCCCACAATTCCACTTCCCCTACAAGACCACGCCCATGTACCTGCGAAAAGGCTGGTATTTTTAGTTGGGAAAGGTGGCAACTCTAGTTGAGTCACATGTCTAAACAACCATGGAAGGTGACCAGTACAAAACCTAAAGTCTTTGGAGTCCTGGTCCGCCGGGATCTACCACTTTATGGAGGACTGCAATGGCCTTTAAAGTGGGCCAAAACGCCGATGCCAGCTCACCTCTTCCTAGTCCTAGGGCTCATGCGTGACTGCTCGTCCAATCAGCACGCTCGGAGCTGCTGACGGCATGTCGTCTAAGCCTTCTTCTAAGGCCAGCGGCTCCCAGAACACTGGCGGGCGCATCCTCTGCTTCCCTCTAACATGGAGCGTGCCTGCACCAGCCATTCACAAATGGGTGGCGCGGGCACACGCCCTGCTAGAGGGATAGCGGGATGCGTCTGCAGCTTGCTCATGCACCATTGAACTGGGAAACACGATAAGTGTATGGGGCGACCTAGGGGGTTTGACACAGTGGGGGGAGGGAATCCCGGGCTGATCGGTGTGGGTTTTGGTCCACTTTAATAACAATAAAAATTGAGTGGTGGTCTTTATTGTCCTCTGTTCAGTGGTCCTGCTTCCCCTTTCAGGTTCAGTGGTTGCAGGACACTGTGGTTCCTCGCGTGTATATTTTGTCTTGGTTTGTCTATGAGATGGTTAGAAAAAGCAAAGTTGTACATAAAAAAATGGTTGGGAATCAGCAGTACTCTAACATGTGCTTGTACTGTGACTACGATAATCAAGTATTATATATTACAAAATGTTTGGAACTTAAAGTGGACCAACAGTCAAAAATGACTTAAACCAGACCAACACAGCAAACAGTGCTCATATGCATCCCTCCTCAGGGCAATTTAGATTGCTGCACATAAAAAAATGGTGGTTCATGCATTTGCAGGCCACCTGCAACCAGGAAGTGCTTCTGGGCTTCCTGTTACTGTGCATTGTCAGTTATGTCAGTTAAATCCGGGCAGCAGCATGGCTGGGATGCTGGGAGAGGAAGCTCCAAAATGGCTGCTACCTTTCTTTTTCAACTGCGCCAGGCTGCTGGTCCGGTTAAAGCTATAAGATACAGGAAGCCAGACCTAAAGATTCTGGCCATTCTGGTTTCCTAAACATTAACGATGTCCATAAACGCAGTAGCTGAGCTATCTAGACAAAACAATATGTATGTAAAGGGTCCTCTAAAACTGGACCACTCCCCAGAATGTTTACAATCCCGGTGGTTGGTCCCTGCCCGGGGAAGGGTTGCAAACTGGCCAGTATGTTTTTACTTTATGGGCCACTAGTCTGGTGGTGCCAGTATTTGTTTTTTTTACTGGTAATTGAGGATGGGAAAAGTATACCTGCAATTACAATTACCTGTAAAAATACAATTACCGACACCGCCAGGCTATTGGCCAGTCAAGTAAAAAAAAATACCAGCCAGGTGGCAATCCTAGCCCTGGGGGCAACTGTGTGAAACCTCTCAGATGACCCACCAACTCACCTTTCCGCCTTTCCCACAGCACATGACATGCACTTGCACTCGTCCAATCAGCGCTTTAGGGAGCGAGGCAGCTGCATCCCCAGTTCCCCTGTAGAGTACGGGCTCTGACACGCGCCCGGCATATCTAAATGGATGGCCACATGAGCGCGTTCAGCTGCAGGGGTGTCGAGGAAGGGACCACGATGAGGGACCCGTGGAAAGGTAAGGGGTTTGCAGGCAATCTGGAGATTCACACAGCGGGGCATCCTGAAATGGGTTGCCCCAGGGGCACCTAGTCAGTCGGTCCTGGAGTTTTTTAGAAGAAAATTTTAGCTTAAATTGCTTGGTGTTCCTTTTTTTAAGCGGAACAAAATCCACCAGTGGCTGACCTGGAATCTAAAAGATTCCAGGGCCGGTTGCTGGAACCCCCCCATGAAGCCTAAAAAACCTTGCCAAGCGCCAACGGCGCATGTGCAGGCTCTCGTCCAAAGAGAGCTGCCTGCTATGACAACAGTAGCCACCATACTGTGCCCGCTCCTGCCCCAATGGAGCGCATGCACGGATAGGGATGCAGGGGATGCAGCAGTGTGCACTTCCTGTTTGATTCTAATGAGACCCTCCAGGCAAATGACATTGTCATAGCCGACGGATCTCATTGGGCGAGAGCCCGCGCAGGCATCGCTGGAGAGTGTCGAGGTGAGTTTTTTGGGGGCTTCCTGGGGGGTTTCACACATGGGGGCATCCCGCGTCACCCCCATGGGCATGGAACAAAACCTGGGAAAGGTTTTTCTGGGCAAATTTCTGGGTTTTGTCCTGTTTTAAAGTTGTCTTGGTTTATGACCAGCCATAAGGTCTTTGTGCAGTCATTGTTCGAAATGCAATGGGAAAGTATCTACAACATGGCTGAGGCAACATGTCTGTGAAGGTTCTTATTCATTCATGGTCAATCTCTGGAATGTATCCAGGTAAAAGGACTTGCTGGGTTATTTTGTGGAAGAAGTTTTGAAAGTCATCCAGCTAGTTTTTTTAGTTCAAAGAGTTGAGAACTGAGAAAGCCAGTCCGATCCAACAAAACAACACAGCATATTCTGACTCACCAGATGGCACTAATGTGAATCTTGTAGACAGCTTTACCTGGTCTGTGTGTGTGTGTAACGGATGTGTTCTTACTTCATAAGGCTTGGCAGATAACTTACTCTGCTGGTCATGAATATACGTAGATAAGTTTCAGAAGCTTTAGTTCAGTATAGAATCATGCAATAAACACTTCTTACAGCAGGAATCTTTAAATGTACATTCAATACAGCAGGAAACCTGCGATGTAAACCCATAACAGCAGCAGGTAAAAAGACTGTAGATGGCAGGAGGGAGCAGCACGTATTCACTGCTTGGATGCAAACTTACAAATGACTGAAAGGAGAGAGGAAGAAGGAAGGAGCTGCTTGCATCAGAGCAAGACTAAGGGAGCCAGGAAGGGACAAAAGCAGTTAAAGGCACACTGTTCACTATATCAAGCAGTTACCCCGGGTAAAATGAAACACACTACGTGTGACATGACACAGCAGGTCCAATTGCCTTTATTACAGATACGACTGAGGCAATTGAACAACTGTTGGGAGATGATTCAAATTCCTAATGCAGATAGCCTTTAATAGTGGGGTCTTCTAAACAAAAGTTAAGGTTTTGTTGCTAAATTCTATAAGCTAAACCCATAAAGAGTAAGCTTTGGTCATAAGCAAAATCAAAATATGTGCCCAACAACATTTTCTAAATGAAGGTGGTGGAAACGATGAACCAGTCCAAAAAGACAGTTATCAACAACAGCTTGATACCAAAAGCCGATACAAGAGTGAGGAGAGCTAAGGTCAAATATTAGAAGAAGCACAGACACATGTCAAGGATGACAAATGTCAAGCCAAGTCAGCAAGGTTCAGCGTGAATATATTTATTATTGAACATGTTGTCTATTGATAATCCTTCACACTGAGCATTGCGCTACCACAGGTCGATAAGGCACTGCAGTTCACGCTGCACTTAAAGAGGTTTAGCTCCAACTCCTAATGTAATAGTTCTGTTTTGGTAGGATAAACATAATAGAACTCGAACTTGATTTTTGTTTAGCTGTCTTTAGACACAAGAAGTCATGTCTAGCTCGAATTTCTTTATTGCATGGCACAGCCTGCTTCAGTATTCATAACAGTTGGGTTATTCCGCCACAAGGTGGCGCAGTGGTACTGCAGAAATCTGTGGCATCTTTTGGCCCCCTATAAAAAGGGGGATCAACCATAGAGTTCCCAGTGTTTCCTCTGCAGTGATACTGCGAAGTTAGAAGATGGCTCTCTCTCTTGCACAGGTGAGCGGGGCAACCGAGCCTGCGGCCCTGCAAGTCTATTTCCATCTGTTTCTGGACCCTCACTGCCTCCCAGCCTCGGCTGACAGATCGGGTGAAGGTAGAAGAGCACTAGGGTCAAGTGCTCTAGGAGCGCAGCTCCAGCTGCAGACCCTGTACCACAAAGGGTAGCCGTCCATAGGCTTTATGGTGAGCCTGATAGGGATGCGGAGCTCATGTTCTGACTTCTGAGGGGTTGAGTGTTTTGGGGACTATGTCTCCTTCTTTTCCTTCAGGGGTCCCCCCCTCCCCCTCCCTGGCCTGGATACTCGCCGCTGGCCTCTTGTCTCTCTCTCTCCCCCCTCCCCCTCTCTGGCTTTGTTGGGGGGGGGGGGGGAGGGTGGCATCGGCGAGTGGTATTCTATGTGGTGTTTTGGCGTTTATTGTGTCTTTTTTGGTGTTTTTCAGCCGCTGCACGCATTGCACTGTGCTCCGCAGCGGTTGGCGCTATAACCTGAGGCGTTTTTTTGCTTTGTCATGGCGCCGGCCGGGTCACGTGCCGTTTTCGCGCTCTTCGGGGGGGCGGGGCCTTGGGATGAAGCATATCGCGTCGTCTTCCCGCGGCCCGCCCCTCGAGGTACCTCTGCCGGTGCCATTTTGGACTAGCTGCGCGTCTGGATTTCTCTCTTCCTGGCTGCAGCGCTGCTTCCTCTGGTGTGTCGCTTCATCCTGCAGTCTGTGAGTCCCCCTTGGGGGTTTTTTTATTGACCTTGGGGGTATGTGCTGTGGGATGCTCATGTGTCTTTTTCACTTATGTCTTTCAGGCGGGACACCATTGGGTTGTGGTTTCTCCCGGCTCTACTCGTTCCTCCCCCTCATCCCCACCTTTCACCGATTTCTGAGGGCATCCCGTGGGAGGGCATCCCGAGTGGCTTCTGTATTAGCCTTTACACACCGCTGGCCTATTTTGCCTGTGTTAATCACCATATGGAGGCTTCTGGGGATAGTGTGCTTGGGGGCCCTTCAAGACAAGCTTGACTGTGTTCCATGTGTGGGGTATCCCCTGTGAGTAACAGTGTCATGGTGTGTGTGCCGTGCGCTGAGAGTGTACTTGCGCTTCAAGCTGGTTTGCCTGCTTCGCTTCCCAGCTCTGCACCTCCCTCGGCTTCACCTACTCCCCCGCTCCTGCAATTGGGCCCTAGTGAAGGGGATATTAGCAGGGAGTCTCATTCTGATGTGGCTCTGCGGGTGGCTAACATTGAGAGGCAGCTTGCCAGGAATGTTCCTAGGGAGGCCTCTGGCAAGAAGCGGCACCTGATTTCCACTCCCTCGCCCTCTACAGAGGAGTATGAGGAATTTGATGTCACTGATGGACATTATTCCCTAGAGGAAGGGGAACTGCTCCAGGACTCTGATTCCTCTGGCGACCAGCAGGAGGGTTGTGATATTGACCCTGAATCTGGGGAGGATTCATGGTATCCTGTGGACACTGATAATTTGCTGTCTCACATTTTTGAAATTTTACACATTGCTGCCCCTGTGGAGGCTAAAAGGAAACAGGGTGAGCTGTTTCGTCCTAGTAAACAGCGTCTGGAGTTCACCACTATGGTGCTTAAAGAATGGGAACGTCCTAACAGGCTGCCTGCTGTGCCCAAGGGTTTGGATAAGAGGTATCCCTTTCCTGCTGATCTTGTTAAGAGGTGCTAGGCTTGTCCAATACTTCGGTCATGCCTTCACCTGACACTACCACTCTGAGGGACAGTGAGAACCGGCGCATGGATCAGTTGGCCTGCCATGCCTTTACCTGTGTGGGGGCTGGATTGCGCCCGGCCTGCGCAGCTGCCATTACAGCTATTGCCCTTAAGAAACTGCTCAAGTGTCTCCTTGATGACGCTACGGATCGTAGCGGGGGGGAGAAGTATAGGACTCTCTTCGTTTGCTCTGATTTTGTGGCCTTTATCCTGCTGTGGATGATGCTGTGCGTCTGAGCGGTAGGGCCTCTGCCCTCTTGGTGGCTATGCGCCGCTCTGTTTGGTTACGTCAGTGGGCAGCTGACGCCACTGCTAAGAAAGCTCTCACTGGACTCCCCTTCGCGGGTCTGCGGCTATTTGGGGAGCGTCTTGATGTTCTAACCAAGGATGGAAGGCTGCCTCATCGTAGAACGCAGTGTCAGCCCTTTCGGGGATCCTCTGCCCCCCTCCCTTTCGCATTCCCAGAGGGGGCCGTGGCTCCCTCCTCTCCAGTGGTCGCAGAGATTTATGGGACCATGGCAGACCCCCCAAACCCTCTCCCAAGCCCCCTCAAGCATGAAGGGGCGCCCTCACCCACCCGGGTGGGGGGACGGCTTCGGCTCCTTGCTCACGTCTGGAGGCTTCATGTTTCATACCAGTGGATTCAGGAGGCAGTGTCCTCCGATTACAAGATAGAGTTTGCAGCCTGCCCCCCCCCCAAGATTCATCAGATCCCAGATGTCTTTAAACCCCCTGTCCGCTCAAGGGTTGCTTCTGGTGGTTCATTGCCTGTTAGAGTCCGGAGTCATTTGTTTGGTGTCTCATCAAGAAAGGTGTCAGGGGTACTATTCCAATCTTTTCACGGTTCCCAAAAAGGACGGCTCTCTGAGGCCCATTCTGGACCTGAAGGGCCTCAACAAATTTGTCAGATTCAAGCATTTTCGTATAGAGACGCTACGCTCTGCTGTCAGTACCTTCTCCCGGGTGACTTCATGACCAATGTGGACATCAAGGATGCGTATCTTCATGTGCCTATCTTCCCAGGTCATCAGAGATTTCTAAGGTTTGAGCTGCAGAATCAGCATTACCAGTTTGTGGCTCTACCCTTCGCCCATCACCTCGCCACCTCGGGTGTTCACCAAGGTACTGGCGGGGGTGATGGCTCTGCTAAGGAACCAGGGCATCCGCATCATTCCTTACCTGGACGACATCCTGATTGTGGCCAAGTCCTTTCCTCAGGCCGAGCAGGACACTCAGATGTTGACATCCACTCTAGAGTCCTTCGGCTGGGTGATCAACTATCCCAAGTCTTCTCTGTCCCCCTCCTTGGTGAGGTCCTTTCTGGGCCTGACTCTGGATACCTCTCAGGTCAAGGTGTTCCTTTCTCAGCAGAAGGTGGGGGGTCTTCAGATGCAGGCTCAGGCTCTGCTATCGTGTCCTCATCCCTCCATCCGTCAGGGGATGCAGTCGGTGGGCCTCATGGTGTCCTTCAAGGAAGTGTCCCTGATTTTGTCCTGAGCGGAACAGCATGTTCTCTGCATCTCAGCAGTCTACATTCCGGGAGTGGAGAACCAGGTGGTGGACTCCCTGAGCAGGGGGACATCTCGTCTGGGGGAATGGTCCCTCAACACCCGGGTGTTTCTCTCCCTGTGTCACCGCTGGGGTCAGCCAGACGTGGACTTGTTTGTGTCCCGTCACAATCACAAACTTCCCAGATTTGTCTCTCTATCTCAGGATCCTCTGGCCTTCGCCATGGATGCACTGGCAATACCTTGGATGGAGTTTGGGCTTCTCTATGTGTTCCCTCCATTTCCTCTCCTGGGCAAGGTCATGCACAAGATAGCCCAGGAGTGGGTACCAGCCATCCTGGTGGCCCCTTGTTGGCCAAGAAGAGTTTGGTTCGCAGACGTTGTGCAGTTGGCAGTAGACCGTTACGTCTGGTACGGTACGCCCAAGGATCCAGATCTTCTCACTCAGGGGCAGCTACGCCATCCCAAGTTACAAACACTGGTTTTAACGGCTTGGCTGCTGAGACTTCCATCTTGATGGAAAAGGGGTTGCCTGCTTCTGTTGTTGATACCATGATTAGGGCTAGGAAGAAGTCTTCGTCCTTTATCTATTACAGGGTCTGGCATGCTTACATTGCCTGGTGTGAGTCTAGGTCTCTTCCCTGTCAGGTTTTTTCTATTCCCAGGATTCTGGAATTCTTGCAACATGGTTTGGATCTAGGCCTTCAACTTATTACCCTAAAAGGCCATATTTCAGCTCTGGCAATTTTTTTCCAAAGATCCTTTGCCAATCACCGGTTGGTTAAAACCTTTTTTCAGGGTGTTTCTCATGTGTGTCCACCCCGTAAGCCTTTGCTACCAGTCTGGAATTTGAATCTGGTGTTGTCTGCTCTGCATGGGCCTCCCTTTGAGCCTATCAGTGAGGCTGCCTTGCCCATTCTGACTCTTAAGGTAGCCTTTTTGATGGTTATCACTTCTGTAAGGCGAGTTTCTGAGCTGGCGGCGCTTTCCATCAAACCTCCTTATTTCGAGCGGCATCAAGATAAGGTGGTGTTCTGGCTTAAGCCGGATTTCTGGCTTAAGGTTGTGTCTGCCTTTCATCTCAATCAGGCCTCGATTCAGAGAGACACAAAAAACTTCACTTTTCGTGCCGATCTGTTTTTTTGTGTGAAATGTTTCCGTTCTCGTATGAGCATACGAGCGATTCTATGCATGCATTGAAAACCTTCTGTAAAGTTTCCGTCCGTTCGTACGGCAGATTACGAATTACGAGGATGTCATTTTCCATCCAGACTTTTCCGTTTCATTTCCACATGTTACAACGTAGGCTTTCGTTTTTGCCCTTTTCCCATCGTATCCTCCAACGAATCCTTTACGTTTCCCGATAGATTCTGTTTCCATTTTACAAAAAATAATCATCCAGACGGAATCCTTACGATCTTGCGCCTGCGCACTACAAACTTAACTCATTAAAGTGCTCGCATACATATTTGCCACCCTCACTTCTACTACAATGTTTAGCTAAATCACTTCCTCCATCTTCCCTTTTGGCCCCTTAAAGCTCACCCAAACCCCTTAGCACTATCCTCCATCTTCCCTTTTGGAACATTAAAGCTCACCCAAACCACTTCTCGGTCATGTGAATATTCATCTTTAAATATTTCTGGGCCCATTAGTTTTGTGTTAATGTATTTTGTAAATGAAATGACACTGTAACATTTTTTTTGAGATGCCATCATAAAATATAAAATGTAGCAAAATTTTGAAAATTTTACATTTGTACAACTATAAAAAACAGAGTGGATCGGAAATGAAACGGATTTATAGGGTGGTGATCCATCGGAAATCAGCTCTCTGAATCAGACAGAAACCATCCCAACAACGGAAGTTATCTGAAATAACAGAAAATTTCCGATTTTGTTTGGAAATGTTCCGATTTGCGTCCATTCATTGAAAGAGCATATACACATTTTCCCGAACGTTCGTGCGAGTAGAAAATGGACGAAAAAAAGCAAAAAAATTACAAACACCCACCAAAACTTTCACAGACAGCTACGGAAGTCCGGACGAATGTGTCTCTGAATCGAGGCTATTGTCTTGCCTTCATTGTGTCCTACTCCTGCTAATTCCAAGGAGCGGACACTGCATTCTCTGGATGTGGTCAGGGCTCTGAAGTTTTATTTGGTTTCTACAGAGACTTTCAGGAAGTCTGATGCTCTTTTTGTTCTCACTTCTGGACCTAGGAAGGGTTTGCCTCCGGCTAAGTACACTATCAGCAAGTGGATCCGTCAGGCGGTGGTACAAGCCTATTCTGCTAAGGGAAAGGAACCTCCCTTTAGGATTACTGCTCATTCTACTCGTGCTATTGGTGCCTCTTGGGCTTTTCAGCACCAAGCTTCTGTTGAACAAGTTTGCAAGGCCGCTACTTGGTCTTCTGTTCATACCATTTCCAAGTTTTACAAGGTTGATGTTAAGGCCTCAGTGGATGCTGCTTTTGGCCGCAAGGTGCTTCAGGCGGTAGTGACTGGAACTACTGCCCGTTACTCTTTGGGGATCCCACCCTACTTTTGGACACTGCTTTTGGATGTCCCAATTGTTATGAATACCGAAGCAGGCCGTGCCATGCAAAAAAAGAAAAAAGCAATTCTGTGAGTACTCACCTGTAGAATTGTTTTTGTTCTTGCATGGCACGGCCTGCTTCGACCCACCCTTGTTATCGTTATTCTTGGTTGCCTCTTTATGTTGATTGTTCCAAGTTAATTGGGTTTTTTTACCTTTTTTACATTTTTTACTTTTATTCTCTCCCGGCTTCTTGTCTCACTGCTTGTCTACTCTGGGAACTCTATGGTTGATTCCCCTTTTTATAGGGGTCCGGGAGATGCCACAGCTTTCTGCAGTACCACTGCACCACCTTGTGGCGGAATAACCCAACTGTTATGAATTCCGAAGCAGGCCGTGCCATGCGAGAACAAAAACAATTCTACAGGTGAGTACTCACAGAACTGCTTTTTTTTTTTTTCGTTGCAAGGATGTAGCATCATTCAGTGCACTTGCTGCCTGGGACTATAGGCAGATTTAGCCTGACATCCTGTTCAACAAACCATTAACCAATCGCTGGATGGCTCTAGATGCCATTGGTGGGATAAATAAATAATGGACCCTTCAGGTATCACCTAGTTCTTTAAGAGGAACTTTGGACCAAAAATAAAAAGGGGCCGATTCACCCTCCCCCATCGGCACCTACTTACCTTTTGGATGTCGCCGCTACCTGCTTCTGGGCCCGATCCTCACCCCACCCTGCGCCGGCTTAGCCATCTGTAAGTCCAGCAGGAATTCCGGTGTCTCCATTGCATCCTATTCATGGGCACTGTGCAGGTGCAAGATAGGGGGGCCACACACTGTACCGGATGGGTTGCAAGATGGCACCGCTCGTCGGAAGGTCGCCAGGAATCTGAGGGACCCAGAAGATGGATGCCCCAGCGAGGTGAGTAAAAATCATCCATAGGTTAAATGGGGGGGGGGGGGAAGCAGCAGATCGATGAGGTTTGGGGGAGGTTTTAACCTCCCCCGTTTTCCTTCTTAAAGTAGACCAAAACCCAGGATTTTGCCTTTCCTGGATTTTGGTTTATGCCCAGGGTGACCCGCTGTGTGTCACTTACCCTTTCCCGGCCCTATGGCACATGCGCAGCCCTCTTGTCCAATCAGCGTGCTGGTGGTCGCATCCCCTGCTACCCTTTAACAGGTAGCGTGCATCTAGTTTATATTGTTCTCTGTGCTATATGTTTCACCTTGTCTGTAATCATACATTGTAAAGCTCTAAGGAAAATGATATAAATAAACATTAATACTAATAATATTAATAAAAGCATACTGTAGTGGTTTTAAACCCACATTAATGGCTAACAATAATATAGTTGTTTACCATGGCTGTTCTGGATCGTAGAAATAACCAGTAGGAAACAAATTAGTTCTTTAACAAAATTAGTTTTAAAAGAATAACTTTTTATGAGGCTAATTTCCCTTTTCTTTACAACTTTCATAAGAGAATACCCAGAGGAGGCGCCTTTCCCCCGTTCAATCTGGTTGCTCTATGTAGAAAATGTACGCGGCTGACAAGCCGCACCAACCTCCAAGCCGTCAATAACGCGTTATTGAACTTTTAAGGAGACCTACCTGCTGCTTCGAATTACTTTTAATTGTAAATCTAAATAACATCAAAGTGTTTGGGGTGCGGGAATGCGAGTTACATAACAGCGGGGAAAACTGCCTGTTTATTGGCTAATAGCAAACGTGGGCAGTGCATGCTGGGAGTTGTTGTTTAACAACAGCTGGAAAGCCACAGGTTCCCGAGCCTGGCTCATATAGTTTTACAAGAAATTATCCAGCAACACGCTCGCTTGTACTAATTTGCTCCTCTTCCAGTTGTCAGTAGCTTCTATTATTTTATATTTCTGTAATGATTTTCCAAGCTACGTAAAAGAAGCCTGTTGGGAGTCGAGGCAAATATAGACACGTTGTACTTTTCTTTTTT
Organism: Gastrophryne carolinensis; assembly: GCA_027917425.1. Lineage (NCBI taxonomy): Eukaryota > Metazoa > Chordata > Amphibia > Anura > Microhylidae > Gastrophryne > Gastrophryne carolinensis. Next base: position 609,538,321 of record CM051235.1, read on the forward strand.
TTCAAGACAATTTGGTAGTAATGTTGGGGAGAATATTGAAGATTGTTTTCAGGTTTAAATCGGACCTTCAGCATGATTTAATGAAAAGCCCAAACCCTTAAAAAAACTATTCACCAGCATCTAAAATGAATATATTTGATGTTTTTAGTTGCTTACTTTTTTATTCTTTCCCCCACTGGGCTGCAACTCTGTTCAGGACTCTAGGATATGAGTGGCGGCTGGTGGCCAGGAGAAGATCGAGGAGCGACAGGTGTTGTCTCCATCCCTGCCGCTGCTCCTCCATCTACTTCTGGCCTCCCGCAGTATGGCAGGCAGTCCAGACAGCAATGTGGGAGTGTCTGTAACATGTAAGTTTACTTTTTTTTTTTTTTTCTTACATTTATTGGAAGGAAAAGGACATCCAGGGTGACAGGCACCCCTGATAGACTAAACATGTCACTCCTGGATTTTAATCCTACCAGAGAGAATAAACCACAAGCTTGGCAGGAGTTTTATTCAGTTCGGGCGCATAAGTTTCCCCTCCTGTAATTAGCGATGTGTTTAAATTGAATTTTATTATTACACAATTTCTCGATAGTGACTCCTTTTTACGGCCTGATGCATGATCTTGGCTTTCTGTACGTTTTAAACCACTGTGGCTGGACAGAAGAGCTACAGAGTACAAAAGGTTAGTATAGCTCTTTATGACTTATGCCCGTACAGGCTGATTAACATATACTCAGTTAGTCTACAACATGGATCAGCCTATTTCTTGACTTTTCTACTAATTGTCCTACATACAATTTTGGATTCTGGCAATTGCCTGACCCCTGTGTCTACAATAGTGGAGCCGGTATCAGGTTTCCCTCTGTACCCTTTTATAACCCTTATGTAATGTCCAAACCGTGTGACTTCCAATCATTACCCTACTTCTAAAAGGGCCAGTGATGACCTTGTTGCTAGAATCAGACCATTTGCCCTTCCCCCTGGCTCCCGCTGAAACTATTTCCCATTTTTTCCATAACTGTCTAAAGATGACATCTCTATTCCAAATACAGTTTCTTACCATTTTATTAGGCATGAATAAAAGTGTCACGCATTTATTAAATTGTCTGTATTTCTAACACAATAATGCTTTCCGAATGCAAATTCTAATGGAAGTGCATCACAGAATTGCTCAGGGCTAGTGTGCTGGAAATAGTAGAACCCATTCAGCAAAAAATAAAAAAAAATGCATATTTAGAGGCAGTAAGTAGGCTATGTGCAGAGCGGATGGAAAGTCTAAAAGAATAATATAATTATAGTAAAGAGGAACCTTTTTCCGCAGCACGTTGGTGATGCATATTAACAGTGAAGAGCTGCTGTCGGGTCTGAGCTGAAAAAGTTCAACTTAACAAAGAAACTTCAACTGGGTTGAAGTAGTTACCTGCCAAGATATCTTCCATTCTGTGAGCTAATGCTAGAAGCTCTGTCCATTTGCGATATGATCCATAAAATAATTGGTTTTCAGCTGCCTTCCTTGTTTTTCTTTATGTTTTCAGTTCATCCAAATTTGATTTATGGATGGGAAGGCTTAGAGAGAATTGATTTGCCAAGTCTTTAATTCAGTCTCAGTTTACAATTTGGGAGCAAAATTTTATCAACTTTTAATGCTTTTCTTCTTGTATTGCTAATCTAGCCAGAAAACATATAAAACGCCACTTTACAAAGAAATATATAACGAACCTGAAACAATTTGTTTTTAATGTGGAGGCTGATTCACTACTAGCGCCAGGTATTGCCAGATGAGCGTCTGTATAGTGGAACTTAGAGCGACTGCTAGTAGACGCGGTAAGCGGGTATCGGGTGCTGTAATCTAGCTTTGCGGTCGCTGTAGCAACCTGCCCGGCATTGATGAATGTTATGTGTGTACACACACAGCGTCGCTGCTCTAAAGCTGGGCGCTGTAGCACAGAGCCCAAGACGCTGTGTGATCAAAGTCTGTTTTTGAGCACATATCCTCGAGTAACAAAGCGAAAACACATGGAATTGCATTGTTCTAACACTGTGACAATGACACTTTAGTGCCAGACCTGAACATGCAATTCTGCATAAAAATATAAAAGAAAATGTATATAAGTGTTTGTTTGCAGCCAGGAGATGTCACACAATGATTTGGGCAAAGAAAAAAAAATGTTAATTTCCAAACACGCTTTGTTACGATTTCTACACAACTAATGAAAGTCCATTGAAATGTATGGGAGATCAACACTGAGCGAAAGGTAATACGTGGTGCTCTTGAACCTAGAGCGCTGGCGGTTTATAGTGAGCCGCCTGTAGTAATATATGTGACGCTACATGGCGCTGTTAGAGGCGCTCACCAGATTCGCCTTCTTAAATGTGGTTTTACGTACAGCGCCCAGTGTTCACCAGACGCTGCCTGCCGCTACGAGACACTACCTGGCGCTATCCCTTCTTAAATAACCTCCAAAATGTACAGTATCTTAAAAGATTCACTCATCTTTACAGGTTTCCTTCTTGTATAGCTAAGCAAGTCAGACAACCTATAAAGCAATGATGTGATTTTAAAAATGACTGACGCAGAAGTCCAGACTTTAGGTTTGACTTCCTGTTTAGTTCAGTGCCTGAGACACACAGCCTATAGAGACAGGCTCTAGTTCAACACTGGGGCACTTAATTATAGTGGAAGAACCCCTCATTATGTTTAAAGGGAAAATATAGGAATATAGAAACACCGACCTTACAAACTGTACTTATGTGTTGAATAGGGAGATTTTATAGCACTCTAAAATTACATTTTTTAAAAAAAAAGCAGGAACTCTAGCATCATATACTGATTTTGTACTATAGGGCAGTGTTTCCCAACCAGTTGTACTAAAGCTCAGGTGGTAGGCGGTGAGTCTGGTGCCTTCTAAAATTCAAACAAGCTTGATTTGCTCCATGGATACAAAACCACTCCGAATGGTGATGGTGATTATTTAGGTGCATCATTGTGTGCTTTCTACACTTCAAATGGTTGTTTTTGTGTATTTGACACAGTTTAGGTGACCTATATAGACCACCCAGGTGGTACTTGAGATATTTAGAAAATGGAAAGGGATACTTAATTAAAGCAGACCAACACCCTGCGTTGTGCGGGTGTTATTGTCTGGGGGGGGCATCCAGAATGCTGGACCCCCCCCCACACATAGCCCCACGGAACGCCAGTAAAACTCACCTTAACCTCAACCCAGCGACTAGATTCCAGCACCGCAATTAGCTTTTCCACGTTCACATGAGCAGTGACGTTCCGGAATGTCCTGCCTATGTGAACACCAGGTGGCCAATTGATTTTCCGGCATTCTGGGGGGGGGGGGGGTGGGCTCCAGCATTCTGGATGTCCCAACCAGAGTGTCATTTAGAGGCAGCAGTGGCCAACACCCATGCTGCGCAGGTTGTTGGCCTGCTTTAAACAAAAGTTTGGGAACCCCCTTCTAGAGATATAAGGGGCCTCTTTTCCTATTTACTGCATCAATGCAAAAAAGAAAAAAACGCTACGCTAGCCAACTGAAATCTTGTTCTCCACTGTTTTACCCCTTATTCAGAATCTACTAACAGCGACATGTCTTTCTTTGCAGCTTGGAGGGATGCTGGTAGAGATTGCCAGTAACCTCATGTCTGTAGATGACCACATTTTGTGGATGGCCCAGAATGAAGCGAAAGCTTGCACAAGAATCGTGCAATGTGTGGAAAAAATCTCCATCTTGGTGCTGGACAATAAAACACAAACGCTGTCAGAGGTGGGTGAAAGTGAGAGACACACATTACTGTATGATTGTATAGAAGTGTTTCCATTCATATATCGCAGAACTAAAGCTTTCCTAGCAACGTTAAAGCAACTTAAATAGATACCACTCACCTGCCAGTCCACAGGATCAATCCTTCAGGCACAGTGCACTTCTCGCACAACCTCAATGTGTGCCCCTGCTGCTAGTCACCTGACTCCCTCTGGAGAGAAGAATCACATCATCAGTGTTCACCACAGATATGTGTTTTCAGTGATGGATGCTTGCATGCCTGCTAGAGGGGCTGTGGGCATGCTCTTAGCTTCAGAGATGACTTGATACTTTATTCTGGTTCTTAGGTATTGGTTCTAACCTAAGGCCCACTAGGCCGCCACTGTTTTTCCAATCCCCCGACTGCTAACGCTCTCCTGCTTGGAGGATCTAACTTTCCAGACTTGCTTCCCCAGCTCAAGACACTGGTTTACTGTAGGGTAACTGACCAGATGGCCCACTTTGAAGCTTTTCGTCCGACTGTGACCCCCCAAAAACTCAATGGACACCTAAATGTCCCACTTTACAGACATTACGGGGAAGACTGTTGCACCGAATGCAGTATAGTGGATGTCTGGTCATTTAAAAATTGATCTGACACTTGGATTGACTCAAGTACCAACATTGCTAATCAAATAAAATGCACTTTATATTGGCAAGTACAGATACAAGACTGTGCTGGGTGTGGTGGGGGGGGGCGGTTATACTAAGTTAAGGTGAATATACAGGGGATGAGGCTATGCTACAATAAGATAAGGTAAATGTTTGGAGGGAGGGTTGGTCTAAGATAGTGTCATACTGTTCTAGAGTAGCTCAGTTCGTGGGTAGGGAGGTGAAATCTTCCTCTTGTTCAAGTGGTTAATAGCCATGGGATAGAAGTCATTCTTGGAGTGAGAGGTTTTGGAAGAGGAAACATGGAAATGTTTTCCAGATTTCAATGAAGAGACGAGCCAGTGCCCAGGGTGGTCGCTCTGCAGACTACATTTTCCTTGGCCAAGGACTGGAGTGTGGTTCGGGGTGCAGCTATTGTATGATTTTTTCCGGGTGTTTGACTGTGCGTTGTAGCTGAATTTTGTCTCATATTCTGTCCCTGCTGTACCAGGTGGTGGCTGAGAAGCAGAGCACAGAGCATATGGTTGCATTGTAGATGCAACTAAGAGTTTCTTTGGTAGGCCCGATTTCCTAAGTAGCCCTAGAAGATACAGTTAAATATTACATAGTTGATATGGTTGAAAAAAACATATGTCCATCAAATTCAACCAAGGGTCTGGGTTGGGAAATGTTTTTTTTTTTTTTTTTTACTGATAGCAGCTGGGTTTTCCTTAGGATTACTTTCATGCTCTTATGCCCGCACAGGTTGTCTTTGACTTTCATTGTCTTCCTGGTTATTCACTAACAGTGAATTTCACTAACAGTAAATCATTTGTACATGATACTCTATTTTCCTTTTAAAAATAATGGGGGGTTCTTCCACTATAATCAAGTTCCCCAGTGTTGAACTAGGCCTCCAGAGCCCCTCTCTAGTAGGCTGTGTGTCTCAGACACTGAACTAAACAGGAAGTCAAACCTACAGTCTGGACTTCCGCTTTAATCATCACATCATTGATTTATAGATTTTCGGACTTGTTTAGCTATAGATGAGCAAATATTTCAAGATACTGTACATTTTGTGTTGCTGCAACCAAATCAATTGTTAACATATGTGATGTGATAGTTATATTGCAATTTCTTCAAAATTGTTACCGGCTAAGCGTTTTGCTACTGTTGCTAAAATGTAACTGAATTTTTTACTACCATGAGAATTTTTTTAACTTTTAGTGAATCAAGGCCAATGGGTTGAAATCAATTAAGTAAAAATTTGTTTGGAAAAGGAACTTGGTTTAAAAATTTTGGAAGATGTGTTGGGGTCACAAGAGACCTGGCAGGGGAATTATATGCTTATAATTGTTTTCAATCTGGTGTGTGACCTGGGAGACGGGTGTCATGGTGGTGATTTAGCTATAAATCCACTAGCAACTTTGAAGAATTTTGCACACTTGTATCATTTAATATTAAGAAATTTTTAATGAACTATATGATTGCTCCGTGCTGTGTAAGCATTTTAAACCCTCCTGCAAATGCCCTTTTAATCAATTCAACAATTCACATACGGTACATGAAAAAGAGAATTCCAGTGGCTTTACCTATCCTTACCTGTACCAAACTAAAAAAAAATCTTGGCAGGAGTTTAGCTTTAGGAATAATGAGGATAAGCCTCTAAGTCTTGCGCCTAGGCTCTGCAATCTAGATGAAGTATCGATGCAAGCGGCCTCCCAGCAGTTGCAGGCTTATATTAATGCTACTGAGATGTAGATGAAAATCCTTGTAAGCATTTCCTCCACTTGGCTTCCTCTTCGCTCTTTTATCATAATCAACATTAGATTCACAAATGGCTCTCTATAGCATTATGTTGTGAAAACGCTTTAGAGGCAACTAACATATAATTATACACTAATTACCGGGTTACTTGATAGCCAGTAGGATAGTTAAATGACTTTGATGAAAGTTAAGGTCAGCCAAGAGATTGTTATAGCGAAATAATATTCTACAGGGCGATATGTTCTGCTGAAAATGAGCACAAAAAAAAATCCCAAATTTATTTACATTTTCCTTTTCAATTTGGACCTTAGGATCCCGGGGAAATAGTAATAAAAATGAACATGCCATCTTAAAAGAAGCTTGCTTGTTTTACTACATGAAATAAATGTATACAGCTGGCATAATCCACGTAGAGCTGCAGCAGAGTGCCGATAAACAGGCAATCCAATATACAGGTAATAACGTCAGGAAGAGCATTGCTGACAATACACAATGCCGTCCACATACAGAAATGATAAATACTGCACCAAAATCTGCACCCAGGTGAATCTATCTGAAGTTGGCGGGGAATATATTTTGGATGTTCCAACTCGGAGCATAGTGTCTTGCAGTTATCACCAAAATATATTTTTAAAATCCAGAACATGTCAAGCTTTTGCTGCGACAAACAAATTCTATTGGATAATAGAACAAGCTGCCTGTAACCCTCATCTGGGTCTGTTATGATTTATGATCATAAGCAGCACCACCCAAAGGGTCACAAATGGGAGCTGTCCATATTTTGGAGGAGGTGCCAGTCACCACATGGTGTCCTCAAATCCAGTGTGTCACAGAGACCAGGCTTGGACAAGTGTAGCATAGTCAGTGCAGGACTGGTAGAAATCAGGAGATGGTGATGATTAGGCTTAACATTAGCCTCTATCACAGAGTCGCCCTCCTCTGTGATGCCGTCTAGAGATGAGCGAACTTTTGAAAAATTCGATTCGACTGATTCGCCGAATTTTCCGACAAAAATAGTTTCAACCCGAATTTTTTTCGCGACGAATCGCTATTAAAAACGGCTATTTCTGCGCCTCCTAGAGCCTCAATAGGGTTGTAAACCATTCTGCCTTGCGGTAACACGCATAGGACGCCGATGGGTTAGTGAAATAATACTGTAAATAATTATCAGGTGCAGATCGGAGGCATCGCTAATAGAATCGCAAAGCGGCAAAATTGCAGAGAGTTGAGGTGGCATCACTATGAGGGGCCCCTATAGTGCCTGAAAAATACACCATGGAGCTGGCAGCAGCAGGAGCCCAAAAATTAGCTGAATCACACCCTGGAGTTGCAAGCAGCAGCAGCAGGAGCAGCCGCCCAAACATTGGTTGAAAGAGACACTGGAGTTGGCAGCAGGAGCCCAAAAATTGGATGAATCACTCCCTGGAGTTCCAAGCAGCAGCAGGAGCCCAAACATTGCTTTAAAGAGACACTGGAATTGGCAGCAGGAGCCCAAAAATTGGATGAATCACACCCTGGAGTTGCAAGCAGCAGCAGGAGCCCAAACATTGCTTTAAAGAAACACTGGAGTTGGCAGCAGGAGGCCAAAAATTGGATGAATCACACCCTGGAGTTGCAAGCAGCAGCGTCAGCCCAAACATAGCTTGAAAGAGACACTGGAGTTGGCAGCAGGAGCCCAAACATTGGATGAATCACACCCTGGAGTTGCAAGCAGCAGCAGGAGCCCAAACATTACTTTAAAGAGACACTGGAGTTTGCAGCAGGAGCCCAAAAATTGGATGAATCACACCCTGGAGTTGCAAGCAGCAGCAGGAGCCCAAACATTACTTTAAAGAGACACTAGAGTTGGCTTCAGGAGCCCAGAAATTGGATGAATCACACCCTGGAGTTGCAAGCAGCAGCAGCAGGAGCCCAAACATAGCTTGAAAGAGACACTGGAGTTGGCAGCAGGAGCCCAAAAATTGGCTGAATCACACCCTGGAGTTGCAAGCAGCAGCAGCAGCAGGAGCCCAAATATTACTTTAAAAAGACACTGGAGTTGGCAGCAGGAGCCCAAAAATTGGATGAATCACACCCTGGAGTTGCAAGCAGCAGCAGGAGCCCAACCTAGCTTGAAAGAGACACTGGAGTTGGCTGCAGGAGGCCAAAAATTGGATGAATCACACCCTGGAGTTGCAAGCAGCAGCAGCAGCAGGAGCCCAATCATAGCTTGAAAGAGACACTGGAGTTGGCTGCAGGAACCCAAAAATTGGATGAATTACACCCTGGAGTTGCAAGCAGCAGCAGGAGCCCAAACATTACTTTAAAGAGACACTGGAGTTGGCAGCAGGAGCCCAAAAATTGGATGAATCACACCCTGGAGTTGCAAGCAGCAGCAGGAGCCCAAACATTGCTTTAAAGAGACACTGGAGTTGGCAGCAGCCGCAGCAGGAGCCCAAAAATTGCCTGACACACCCTGGAGTTGGAAGCAGCAGCAGCAGGAACCCAGAAATTGGCTGGAAGGCACCCTGAAGTTGGCAGCAGCAGGAACACAAACATTAGCTGGAAAGCACACCCTGGAGTTGGCAGCAGCATAAGCAGGAGCCCAAACATTGCTTGAAAGACACCCTGGAGTTGGCAGCAGCAGCAGCAGGAGGCCAAATATTGGCTAAAAGGCACACCCTGAAGTTGGCATCAGCAGGAGCCCAAAAATTGGCTGGAAGGCACACCCTGAAGTTGGCATCAGCAGGACCCCAAAAATTGGTCTAAAGACATAAATATGTTTTGCACCATTTGGAAAGTGTAAAACGTGGCACCATGCTGAATCTAGTCGCATGCATCAGCCATTGGTGGTTGGAAATCCTGTCTGATCCATCCCTGATTCATTTTGACAAAGGTGAGTCCCTCCACATTTTTAGTTGACAGACGAGTTCTCCTTGCCATAACTATGGCCCCCGCCACACTAAACACCCGCTCAGATGGCATGCTACTGGCCGGGCAGGACAGCTTTTCCAGGGCAAACTCTGCTAGTTGCGGCCACAAGCCAAGTTTGGCTGCCCAGAAGTCCAGTGGATCCTCAAGGTGTATTGGCATGGTCATGTCAAGGTATGACATGACCTGCTGGTTGAGGTCCTGCTCCAGGTCTTCCTGCTGCTCATGAGTAGCCTCACTATGCGGGTGTAGAAAGCTACTCATTAGCGACTTAAGACTGAGGCTGCTGCTGATGGAGCTGTTGCTGCTGCTCCTGCCAACCCCCCCAGCAGCCATGGCAGTGGAGGGTGAGGTAGAAGGTGAGCGCAGAGGTCCCCCCGAGTCAGACCTGCGAGAGTATGGACCGTGGCGCAGATAGATATCGGCCAACTGACTACGCAGAATGTCTTTGTAGTAGTTCAGTTTGTCCTCCCTCTCGGCGGGTTTAAAAAATGCCCCCATTTTGTGCCGGAAGCGAGGGTCCGATAGGTGGACAGCCAGAAGTCATCCCGCCGACAAATGGAAACAATTCTGGGGTCACTACGCAAGCACATGAGCATGTTTCCTGCCATTTGCGCAAGTGACTCAGAGGGACTACCTGTCTCCATCTCCACTGCATACTGCCACGGTGTGTCTGGGTCTTCTGTCTCGCCTTCCTCAAAAACCTCTAGCTCCTCTGGCTGCTCCTGCTCCTCCTCTCCTGTCCGCTGACTAGATAAACCAGCCATTTCGCCAAACCTAAACTGTGCTTCACTGGGCCACTCCTCCTCCTCTTCCTCCTCCTCCTCCAGTTCAACTCCAACGGGGTTCATGTGGCCGTAACATGTAGACGCCATGTCTCCAGTGCCCTGACCAGCCATGGTTTCCAACATGTGCTGTAGTACATGAAGCAGTGGAATCATGTTGTTCATCCCGTAACCCTGCCAACTGACAAATAAAGTGGCTTCCTCAAAGGGCCTGAGCAAACGGCAGGTGTCATGTATGAGCTGCCACTGGTTGACATTGAAGTTACACAGGGGAGTCCCCCTTTCCGCTTGGATCATCAGGAAATCCGTGATGGCTTTTCTCTGTTCATATAATCGGTCCAACATGTGAAGGGTGGAATTCCAACGGGTGGAAACATCGCAAATCAGACTATGTTGGGGGCTACCATTCTGACGCTGTAGCTCAAGAAGGGTGTGTTTGGCGGTGTATGAGTGGCTGAAGTGCATGCAAAGTTTCCTTGAAGTTGTTAGGATGTCTTGCAGATGGGGGGAACACTTCAGAAACCCCTTGACAACCAGATTGAAGACGTGAGCCATGCAGGGGGCATGGGTCAGGCTTCCTTGTCGCAGCGCAGACAAAATGTTCTTCCCATTGTCGGTAACCATGATTCCCATTTTAAGTTTTCTTGGAGTAAGCCATGTTTGGATTTCCTGATGAATAAATTTAAGCAGTTCCTCCCCTGTGTGACTCCATTCGCCAAGACAAACCATGTGAAGCACAGCGTGACACCTCCATGCCCTGCACACATGGTAGACTGGAGGGGCACTGAGACTTGAGCCTACAGTGGAGGGTGAGGAGATGGCGGAGGATGAGGAGGCCGAGTCGCACGGTGTCACTGGCCCAACGGGCAGGGAGCGCGGAGGCCGAAGCGGCGTGACCCGTCCAAGTTGCTGCTGCTGCTGCAAAGGGGCCACATTCACCCAGTGGGCCGTAAATGACATGTACTGTCCCTGACCGTAGTTACAGCTCCAGACGTCGGCGCTGCCATGCACTTTGCTACACACGGACAGGCTCAAGGACTGGCCCACCTTCTGTTCAACAAAAGTGTGCAGCGCTGGTACTGCCTTCTTGGCAAAGAAATGACGGCTTGGGACTCTCCACCTCGGCTCGGTACAAGCCATCAGTTCTCTGAAAGGTGCAGAGTCCACCACCTGAAAAGGGAGCGACTGCAGCACCAGCAACTTGGACAGGAGCACATTCAGCTTCTGTGCCGTAGGATGAGTGGGTGCATACTGCTGTCTCTTGGACATAGCTTCGCTGATGGATTGCTGACGGGATGCATGACTTGGAGGAGGAGGAGCAGGAACGACAGAGGATGAGTATGATGCACAGCTGCCTTCGGCTGAGGTGCTGGAGCCTTGGCTGGCAGAAATTGAGAGCGGCGTGCCACTTGGTGAGGAAGCAGGCTGGACCACCTCTTCGGAGCCTCGGTTCTCCCAGGCCGCTTTATGGTGACGCATCAGGAAAAACTGCCACACTGCTGAGTAGCTACTTTTCCCACCAACAGGCCTCACTGATTCACTGCTACTGTCGCCAACTCCAGGAACCCCTGCTCCACTACCTCCCAATAAGGTAGCCTGCCGCGCTGCAGGCGCTCTACCCCGGCCCAGGCCCCCTTTTGGCTCCAGGCTTTACAATTGTGCCCCCATGCTGACTGCCAACCATGCTGCTAACACCTTGCTGCCTCAGCTGCTGACTCCGGGGCAACCTGCGCCCCTCTTCTCCTGATGATGACGATGAAGCCCCTTCATCACCCGGCTCCCAAGTGCGATCGGCTTCATCATCATCACCGAGTTGTGGCTGCACGTCACTGATGTTCTCGGTTTCCTCAACAGTGTCTGGCGCAGGAGCTGGAACGCTTGCAACACCCACGACACTGTCCACATCACTATTTGTCTGCCTAGCTAAAGAAGCAACCTCCATTTCTTGGCTGGGCAGTAGCTGCTGACTGTCCTCTATCTGATCGTTCTCCTCACTAAAGAGTGGAGCTGAACCCAAAGCATAGGATACGTTGCTGGGGGAGGGAACGTAGGACAGAGGCAATGGGAGGACAGGGACTGCTCTCGGGCCATGCCAACTCAGGGTTGTGTCAGAGGAACCTACCGACCCTAGACCGGGGGTCTCAGATGTAACTTGTGATGATGTTGATGAGCGCGTTAACCAATCTACCACGGCAGATGCGTTACTGGTGGAGACACGAAAGCTAGCAGATACTGGCAGATCAGGTCTCTCACTGTGACTCTTGCTGCCACTCGCTCCTAGTCTGCTGCGACCTCTGCCTGCTGAATCTTGGCCTCTGCCACTCCTCTTTGAACGTTCTTGCATTGTCTGCCTGACATTTTTATGTATTTGAAATGCGCAATAGGTACGATAAAAAATGTGTTTACTTTAAAAAGAAGAAGCTAAATAAAGTGAGGGACTGCTTCTCTGCACCAGATACTATGAAAATTGGCAATATGAGATACCCCGCGGCCTAGTGCTTTGGCAGCAGACCAAAAACCAATTCAAAATGCAATACTTTGATTAAGCTGAGGAAGGATGAACAAGCGTATTTAGTATAACAGATAGGCTGCTAAGTGCAGGCTTGGGATGCCCTGCGGCCTGTTTTTTTTTTGTTAAAGGCAGACCAAAAACCAATTCAAAATGCAATACTTTGATTAAGCTGAGGAGGATGAACAAGCGTATTTAGTATAACAGATAGGCTGCTAAGTGCAGGTTTGGGATGCCCTGCGGCCTGGTGTTTTTTTTGTTAAACGCAGACCAAAAACCAATTCAAAATGCAATACTTTGATTAAGCTGAGGAGGATGAACAAGCGTATTTAGTATAACAGATAGGCTGCTAAGTGCAGGTTTGGGATGCCCTGCGGCCTGGGTTTTTTTGTTAAAGGCAGACCAAAAACCAATTCAAAATGCAATACTTTGATTAAGCTGAGGAAGGATGAACAAGCATATTTAGTATAACAGATAGGCTGCCTAATGCAGGTTTGGGATACCCAGGTGGGCTGGTGTTTTTTTTGTTAAAGGCAGACCAAAAACCAATTCAAAATGCAATACTTTGATTAAGCTGAGGAGGATCAACAAGCGTATTTAGTATAACAGATAGGCTGCTAAGTGCAGGTTTGGGATACCCAGGTGGGCTGGTATTTCTTTTTGTTAAAGGCAGACCAAAAACCAGTTAAAAATGCAATACTTTGATTAAGCTGAGGAAGGATGAACAAGCGTATTTTGTATAACAGATAGGCTGCTAAGTGCAGGTTTGGGATGCCCTGCGGCCTGGTGTTTTTTTTGTTAAAGGCAGACCAAAAACTAATTCAAAATGCAATACTTTGATTAAGCTGAGGAAGGATGAACAAGCATATTTAGTATAACAGATAGGCTGCTAAGTGCAGGTTTGGGATGCCCCGCGGCCTGGTGTTTTTTCGTTAATGGCAGGCCAAAAACCAATTCAAAATGCAATACTTTGATTAAGCCGAGGAAGGATGAACAAGCGTATTTAGTATAACAGATAGGCTGCTAAGTGCAGGTTTGGGATGCCCTGCGGCCTGGTGTTTTTTTGTTAAAGGCAGACCAAAAACCAATTCAAAATACAATACTTTGATTAAGCTGAGGAAGGATGAACAAGCATATTTAGTATAACAGATAGGCTGCTAAGTGCAGGTTTGGGATACCCAGGTGGGCTGGTGTTTTTTTTGTTAAAGGCAGACCAAAAACCAATTCAAAATGCAATACTTTGATTAAGCTGAGGAAGGAGGAACAAGCGTATTTAGTATAACAGATAGGCTGCTAAGTGCAGGTTTGGGATGCCCTGCGGCCTGGTGTTTTTTCATTAAAGGCAGACCAAAAACCAATTCAAAATGCAATACTTTGATTAAGCTGAAGAAGGATGAACAAGCGTATTTAGTATAACAGATAGGCTGCTAAGTGCAGGTTTGGGATACCCAGGTGGGCTGGTGTTTTTTTGTTAAAGGCAGACCAAAAACCAATTAAAAATGCAATACTTTGATTAAGCTGAGGAAGGATGAACAAGCATATTTAGTATAACAGATAGGCTGCTAAGTGCAGGTTTGGGATGCCCTGCGGCCTGGTGTTTTTTTTGTTAAAGGCAGACCAAAAACCAATTCAAAATGCAATACTTTGATTAAGCTGAGGAAGGATGAACAAGCATATTTAGTATAACAGATAGGCTGCTAAGTGCAGGTTTGGGATGCCCCGCGGCCTGGTGTTTTTTCGTTAAAGGCAGACCAAAAACCAATTCAAAATGCAATACTTTGATTAAGCCAAGGAAGGATGAACAAGCGTATTTAGTATAACAGATAGGCTGCTAAGTGCAGGTTTGGGATGCCCTGCGGCCTGGTGTTTTTTTGTTAAAGGCAGACCAACAACCAATTCAAAATGCAATACTTTGATTAAGCTGAGGAAGGATGAACAAGTGTATTTAGTATAACAGATAGGCTGCCTAATGCAGGTTTGGGATACCCAGGTGGGCTGGTGTTTTTTTGTTAAAGGCAGACCAAAAACCAATTCAAAATGCAATACTTTGATTAAGCTGAGGAAGGATGAACAAGCATATTTAGTATAACAGATAGGCTGCTAAGTGCAGGTTTGGGATGCCCTGCGGCCTGGTGTTTTTTTTTGTTAAAGGCAGACCAAAAACCAATTCAAAATGCAATACTTTGATTAAGCTGAGGAAGGATGAACAAGCATATTTAGTATAACAGATAGGCTGCTAAGTTCAGGTTTGGGATGCCCTGCGGCCTGGTGTTTTTTTTGTTAAAGGCAGACCAAAAACCAATTCAAAATGCAATACTTTGATTAAGCTGAGGAGGATCAACAAGCGTATTTAGTATAACAGGCTGCTAAGTGCAGGTTTGGGATACCCAGGTGGGACTGGTGTTTTTTTGGTTAAAGGCAGACCAAAAAATATTAAAACTAATCCAGTTATATATTATGATAAATGCTTGTGTGTAACAGATAGGGTTAAATAAGCCACTACATAGATGGCATGCACAGCGGCAAGGCAGATTTACAGCACAAAGAACTGAAATTGAATTGAAAACTGATCTGGCTAATGAAAAAAAAAAAAATTTCACTGTCACTTCTAAGCTGTCCCTGGCTGGATGGTTCCGGTTTTTCCCTATCTTTCCCCATCTTTCCGTGGCTCTGTCTACCTCTCTGCCTGCCTCTCTGACTCTCCCTGCCTATCTCTAACTCTCTGTCCCTGTCTGTAACGAGCTGTGCTCTGGCCGCAATAGAACGCTGAAATGCGCACAAGGAAGATGGCTGCCGCTTTATATAGCACGGTGACGTCACCGGGCTTCCTGGCTGCTGATAGGCTGCATGTGACTTACCCATGATACCTTGCCCCAGGGGATATGTCCGGACATGTGCTTCCACCATTTTAGAATGCCTGTAATTGAAATAAATGGAGTTTAAAGGAAAACTTTGATCGATCGAATCGCGGGGAAATTCGGATTCGTACAGAATCAAATTTTTCATGAAATTCGGAATGAATCCGGGTTCGTCCGGATTGATTCGCTCATCCCTAATGCCGTCACTGAAGAGTCACACTAGTATTCAAGACCTTTACTCCCAAGGATTTATGCATCCCAAACTTAAAAGTCGTCTTGTCTGCTGACACACATTTTGTCACTAGTCACCAGACGTCCTCAGAGCAGGTTACCATTTCCTCTCCTGTGTTCTCTGACTGATCTTATTTAGATACTGTAGAAGCATACAGAAGTATATAACCTCGATATTGGGCAATACAAGGAGAAGATAGCTATGCTATAACACTATTCCCCATATAGTAGCGATAGTGAAACCTGAAACGGCCACAGTGGTGAGATAGTGCCACAAGCTGAACATCTAGTAGGATTCACACAAGGCAGGTAGTGATTCCCAGGTCCTGATGGCACACAGGAGAACGTTGTCAGATGTAGCTGAGGTCGCGGAGTGGAAAAGATGGAGTAGTCAGTCCAAATCCAAAAGTTGGAGCCAGCAGCAACAAGTGTATTCCAGAAAGCTACTTTAGGCCAAAGGGCCATGGTTTGGCAGCTGGCAACGGTTTGGTCATTGTTCATTATTCTGGTCAAGGAGGCAAGCAGCAAGCAAGCGGTTCCAGGAACAAGCAAGGGGTCGGCAACGGGTTATCCAAGAACAAAGGTTTCTAAGGTTTCTGAAGAACACAGACAGCAAGATTGATCAGAAATATCCTCTGGCTCCTTCTTGGCGCCAGGAAGCTCCTAATAAAGGGGCCTGAGCAAGGATGTATAAATTACTTCACCTGTGATGCATAAAACCAGTGAGCGTTTTCAAGACCTTCACAACCTTATCATCAAAAACACACTGATGACGTTGGTTACAAAATTCTACTGAAGGCTCCAGTGAGCACTGTTGGGGCAATATTCTGGAAGTGGAAAGAACTTTGTTTCACCATAAACAATGTGCTTCCCCAAAAGATTTCAGACAGAGGATTGAAAAGAATTGTCAGAGAAATTGTCCAAGTGCCAAGCATATTGGTTGTTGGTTGTTGCCCATTTTTCTCAACATTTTGAGAAACCTGTGAAATACCAGCAAAATATGTTCTGGTCAGATGAGATCAATAGGGATGAGCGAATCGATCCGGACGAACCCGGATTCGATCCGAATTTCAGGAAAAATTCGATTCGGATCGAATCCGAATTTCCCCGCGATTCGATCACTCGAAGTTTTCCTTTAACATCCATTCATTTACATTACAGGCATTCTAAGATGGCGGGCGGGACATGTCTGGACATGTATCCCGCGCCAGTGCAAGCTGGGGCAGTCACATGCAGCCTATCAGCAGCCAGCAAGCCCGGTGACGTCACACAGCGGTATTTAACGGCGGCCATCTTGCTTTTCCTCATTTCTCTATTGCATTCGTGACAGACAGACAGAACGCTGTGTAGCTGAGGCAGTTAGACAGGCTGGAGACAGGGACAGACAGGGACAGGCTGGAGACAGGCAGGAGACAGGCAGGAGACAGACAGGAGACAGACAGAAAGCCAGGGAAAGGTAGGAAAAACGGAGCTGGCTGACAGGGAGATTTTTTTTTTTTCATCCAGCCTTTGTTAGCGTTTTCAGGCTGCTTATAGTAACTAACTGTGCATATATACTGAACTGATCTTAAGTCTGCTGTGAGGCATCCCATTCTGTGACTAAAGCAGCCTCTGTTTAAGACCATATAAGCATTTGCTCTTATCATATTTGAAATTAGGCCTGATAAAGACACTTTTGCTGGCCAAAGCACTACTGTACCCTGCCAGCTCGATTCCTGCCCGGGGCATCCCATTCTGTGACTAAAGCAGCCTCTGTTTAAGACCATATAAGCATTTGCTCTTATCATATTTGAAATTAGGCCTGATAAAGACACTTTTGCTGGCCAAAGCACTACTGTACCCTGCCAGCTCGATTCCTGCCCGGGGCATCCCATTCTGTGACTACAGCAGCCTCTGTTTAAGACCATATAAGCATTTGCTCTTATCATATTTGAAATTAGGCCTGATAAAGACACTTTTGCTGGCCAAAGCACTACTGTACCCTGCCAGCTCGATTCCTGCCCGGGGCATCCCATTCTGTGACTAAAGCAGCCTCTGTTTAAGACCATATAAGCATTTGCTCTTATCATATTTGAAATTAGGCCTGATAAAGACACTTTTGCTGGCCAAAGCACTACTGTACCCTGCCAGCTCGATTCCTGCCCGGGGCATCCCATTCTGTGACTAAAGCAGCCTCTGTTTAAGACCATATAAGCATTTGCTCTTATCATATTTGAAATTAGGCCTGATAAAGACACTTTTGCTGGCCAAAGCACTACTGTACCCTGCCAGCTCGATTCCTGCCCGGGGCATCCCATTCTGTGACTACAGCAGCCTCTGTTTAAGACCATATAAGCATTTGCTCTTATCATATTTGAAATTAGGCCTGATAAAGACACTTTTGCTGGCCAAAGCACTACTGTACCCTGCCAGCTCGATTCCTGCCCGGGGCATCCCATTCTGTGACTAAAGCAGCCTCTGTTTAAGACCATATAAGCATTTGCTCTTATCATATTTGAAATTAGCCTGATAAAGACACTTTTGCTGGCCAAAGCACTACTGTACCCTGCCAGCTCGATTCCTGCCCGGGGCATCCCATTCTGTGACTAAAGCAGCCTCTGTTTAAGACCATATAAGCATTTGCTCTTATCATATTTGAAATTAGGCCTGATAAAGACACTTTTGCTGGCCAAAGCACTACTGTACCCTGCCAGCTCGATTCCTGCCCGGGGCATCCCATTCTGTGACTACAGCAGCCTCTGTTTAAGACCATATAAGCATTTGCTCTTATCATATTTGAAATTAGGCCTGATAAAGACACTTTTGCTGGCCAAAGCACTACTGTACCCTGCCAGCTCGATTCCTGCCCGGGGCATCCCATTCTGTGACTACAGCAGCCTCTGTTTAAGACCATATAAGCATTTGCTCTTATCATATTTGAAATTAGCCTGATAAAGACACTTTTGCTGGCCAAAGCACTACTGTACCCTGCCAGCTCGATTCCTGCCCGGGGCATCCCATTCTGTGACTAAAGCAGCCTCTGTTTAAGACCATATAAGCATTTGCTCTTATCATATTTGAAATTAGGCCTGATAAAGACACTTTTGCTGGCCAAAGCACTACTGTACCCTGCCAGCTCGATTCCTGCCCGGGGCATCCCATTCTGTGACTAAAGCAGCCTCTGTTTAAGACCATATAAGCATTTGCTCTTATCATATTTGAAATTAGCCTGATAAAGACACTTTTGCTGGCCAAAGCACTACTGTACCCTGCCAGCTCGATTCCTGCCCGGGGCATCCCATTCTGTGACTAAAGCAGCCTCTGTTTAAGACCATATAAGCATTTGCTCTTATCATATTTGAAATTAGGCCTGATAAAGACACTTTTGCTGGCCAAAGCACTACTGTACCCTGCCAGCTCGATTCCTGCCCGGGGCATCCCATTCTGTGACTACAGCAGCCTCTGTTTAAGACCATATAAGCATTTGCTCTTATCATATTTGAAATTAGGCCTGATAAAGACACTTTTGCTGGCCAAAGCACTACTGTACCCTGCCAGCTCGATTCCTGCCCGGGGCATCCCATTCTGTGACTAAAGCAGCCTCTGTTTAAGACCATATAAGCATTTGCTCTTATCATATTTGAAATTAGGCCTGATAAAGACACTTTTGCTGGCCAAAGCACTACTGTACCCTGCCAGCTCGATTCCTGCCCGGGGCATCCCATTCTGTGACTAAAGCAGCCTCTGTTTAAGACCATATAAGCATTTGCTCTTATCATATTTGAAATTAGGCCTGATAAAGACACTTTTGCTGGCCAAAGCACTACTGTACCCTGCCAGCTCGATTCCTGCCCGGGGCATCCCATTCTGTGACTAAAGCAGCCTCTGTTTAAGACCATATAAGCATTTGCTCTTATCATATTTGAAATTAGGCCTGATAAAGACACTTTTGCTGGCCAAAGCACTACTGTACCCTGCCAGCTCGATTCCTGCCCGGGGCATCCCATTCTGTGACTACAGCAGCCTCTGTTTAAGACCATATAAGCATTTGCTCTTATCATATTTGAAATTAGGCCTGATAAAGACACTTTTGCTGGCCAAAGCACTACTGTACCCTGCCAGCTCGATTCCTGCCCGGGGCATCCCATTCTGTGACTAAAGCAGCCTCTGTTTAAGACCATATAAGCATTTGCTCTTATCATATTTGAAATTAGCCTGATAAAGACACTTTTGCTGGCCAAAGCACTACTGTACCCTGCCAGCTCGATTCCTGCCCGGGGCATCCCATTCTGTGACTAAAGCAGCCTCTGTTTAAGACCATATAAGCATTTGCTCTTATCATATTTGAAATTAGGCCTGATAAAGACACTTTTGCTGGCCAAAGCACTACTGTACCCTGCCAGCTCGATTCCTGCCCGGGGCATCCCATTCTGTGACTACAGCAGCCTCTGTTTAAGACCATATAAGCATTTGCTCTTATCATATTTGAAATTAGGCCTGATAAAGACACTTTTGCTGGCCAAAGCACTACTGTACCCTGCCAGCTCGATTCCTGCCCGGGGCATCCCATTCTGTGACTACAGCAGCCTCTGTTTAAGACCATATAAGCATTTGCTCTTATCATATTTGAAATTAGCCTGATAAAGACACTTTTGCTGGCCAAAGCACTACTGTACCCTGCCAGCTCGATTCCTGCCCGGGGCATCCCATTCTGTGACTAAAGCAGCCTCTGTTTAAGACCATATAAGCATTTGCTCTTATCATATTTGAAATTAGGCCTGATAAAGACACTTTTGCTGGCCAAAGCACTACTGTACCCTGCCAGCTCGATTCCTGCCCGGGGCATCCCATTCTGTGACTAAAGCAGCCTCTGTTTAAGACCATATAAGCATTTGCTCTTATCATATTTGAAATTAGCCTGATAAAGACACTTTTGCTGGCCAAAGCACTACTGTACCCTGCCAGCTCGATTCCTGCCCGGGGCATCCCATTCTGTGACTAAAGCAGCCTCTGTTTAAGACCATATAAGCATTTGCTCTTATCATATTTGAAATTAGGCCTGATAAAGACACTTTTGCTGGCCAAAGCACTACTGTACCCTGCCAGCTCGATTCCTGCCCGGGGCATCCCATTCTGTGACTACAGCAGCCTCTGTTTAAGACCATATAAGCATTTGCTCTTATCATATTTGAAATTAGGCCTGATAAAGACACTTTTGCTGGCCAAAGCACTACTGTACCCTGCCAGCTCGATTCCTGCCCGGGGCATCCCATTCTGTGACTAAAGCAGCCTCTGTTTAAGACCATATAAGCATTTGCTCTTATCATATTTGAAATTAGGCCTGATAAAGACACTTTTGCTGGCCAAAGCACTACTGTACCCTGCCAGCTCGATTCCTGCCCGGGGCATCCCATTCTGTGACTAAAGCAGCCTCTGTTTAAGACCATATAAGCATTTGCTCTTATCATATTTGAAATTAGGCCTGATAAAGACACTTTTGCTGGCCAAAGCACTACTGTACCCTGCCAGCTCGATTCCTGCCCGGGGCATCCCATTCTGTGACTAAAGCAGCCTCTGTTTAAGACCATATAAGCATTTGCTCTTATTATATTTATATTATAAGACACTTTTGCTGGGCATAGGCTTACTGCTGCCTGCCAGGTGCACTTCTGTTGAGGCATCCCATTCTGTAACATAGCATACCCCTCTTTATTTACACTAAGCAGCTCTCTTATTTACACTAAGCAGGCCTGTTGGAGGCTGAGTGTTACTGCTCACTTTTGGTGTGCATTATATTCTGTTTCATATAGACCCACCGCTGCCCGGGGTTTTTTTAAATATCACCTACTACCACGCCAGTTAGACTATGTCGGGCAGACAAGTGCCTGGAAGTGAAAAGAGGAGTGGCAGAGGCCAAGATTCCGCAGGCAGAGCTCGCATCAGACTGGGGGCCAGTAGCAGCAGGAGTCACGCTGAGAGACCTAATCTGCCAGTATCTGCTAGCGGTCGGGTCTCCACCAGTAACGCATCTGCCGTGGTAGATTGGTTGACGCGCTCATCAACAACATCATCACAACTTACGTCTGAGACCCCCAGTCTAGGGTCGGTAGGTTCCTCTGACACAACCCTGAGTTGGCATGCCCCGAGAGCAGTCCCTGTCCTCCCATTGCCTCTGGCCTACGCCGTTCCCTCCCCCAGCGACGTATCCTATGCTTTGGGTTCAGCTCCACTCTTTAGTGAGGAGGACCATCAGATAGAGGACAGTCAGCAGCTACTGCCCAGCCAAGAAATGGAGGTGGCTTCTTTAGCTAGGCAGACAAATAGTGATGTGGACAGTGTCGTGGGTGCTGCGAGCGTTCCAGCTCCTGCGCCAGACACTGTTGACGAATCCACGAACATCAGTGACGTACAGCCACAACCCGGTGATGATGATGATGATGACGATGAAGCCGATCGCACTTGGGAGCCGGGTGATGAAGGGGCTTCATCGTCATCATCAGGAGAAGAGGGGTGCAGGTTGCCCCGGAGTCAGCAGCTGAGGCAGCAAGGTGGTAGCAGTCAGCATGGGGGCACAATTCCAAAGGCTGGAGCCGGCCGGGGCCGGGGCCGGGGTAGAGCACCTGCTGTGCGGCAGTCTACCTTATCGGGAGGTAGTGGAGCAGGGGTTCCTGGAGTTGGCAACAGCAGCAGTGAATCAGTGAGGCCAGGGGGTGGGAAAAGTAGCTACTCGGCAGTGTGGCAGTTTTTCCTGAGGCATCCGCAGGAGGGTAACATGGCCACATGCAAGATATGTAGGCAAAAGGTGAAGCGTGGCCAGGGTCCAAATGTTGGCACCACGGCCCTGCGTCAACATATGATGCGTCACCATAAAACGACCTGGGAGAACCGAGGCTCCCAAGGGGTGGTCCAGTCTGCTTCCTCACCAAGTGAGCTCCCAATTTCTGCCAGCCAAGGCTCCAGCACCTCAGCCGAAGGCAGCTGTGCGTCACACCCATCCTCTGTCGCTCCTGCTCCTCCTCCTCCTCCTCCAAGTCATGCATCCCGCCAGCAATCCATCAGCGAAGCCATGTCCAAGAGACAGCAGTATGCGCCCACTCATCCTACGGCGCAGAAGCTGAATGTGCTCCTGTCCAAGTTGCTGGTGCTGCAGTCGCTCCCTTTTCAGGTGGTGGAATCTGCACCTTTCAGAGAACTGATGGCTTGTGCCGAGCCGAGGTGGAGAGTCCCAAGCCGTCATTTCTTTGCCAAGAAGGCAGTACCAGCGCTGCACACTTTTGTTGAACAGAAGGTGGGCCAGTCCTTGAGCCTGTCGGTGTGTAGCAAAATACATGGCAGCGCCGACATCTGGAGCTGTAACTACGGTCAGGGGCAGTACATGTCGTTTACGGCCCACTGGGTGAATGTGGTCCCTTTGCAGCAGCAACTTGGACAGGTCACGCCGCTTCGGCCTCCGCGCTCTCTGCCCATTGGGCCTGTGACACCGTGCGACTCGGCCTCCTCATCCTCCGCCATCTCCTCACCCTCCACTGTAGGCTCAAGTCTCAGTGCCCCTCCAGTCTACCATGTGTGCAGGGCACGGAGGTGTCACGCAGTGCTTCACATGGTTTGTCTTGGCGAACGGAGTCACACAGGGGAGGAACTGCTTAAATGTATTCATCAGGAAATCCAAACATGGCTTACTCCGAGAAAACTTAAAATGGGAATCATGGTTACCGACAATGGGAAGAACATTTTGTCTGCGCTGCGCCAAGGAAGCCTGACCCATGCCCCCTGCATGGCTCACGTCTTCAATCTGGTTGTCAAGGGGTTTCTGAAGTGTTCCCCCCATCTGCAAGACATCCTAACAACTTCAAGGAAACTTTGCATGCACTTCAGCCACTCATACACCGCCAAACACACCCTTCTTGAGCTACAGCGTCAGAATGGTATCCCCCAACATAGTCTGATTTGCGATGTTTCCACCCGTTGGAATTCCACCCTTCACATGTTGGACCGATTATATGAACAGAGAAAAGCCATCACGGATTTCCTGATGATCCAAGCAGATAGGGGGACTCCCCTGTGTAACTTCAATGTCAACCAGTGGCAGCTCATACGTGACACCTGCCGTTTGCTCAGGCCCTTTGAGGAAGCCACTTTATTTGTCAGTCGGCAGGATTACGGGATGAACGACGTGATTCCACTGCTTCATGTACTACAGCACATGTTGGAAACCATGGCTGGTCAGGGCACTGGAGACATGGCGTTTACATCTTACGGCCACATGAACCCCCTTGGAGCTGAACTGGAGGAGGAGGAGGAGGAAGAGGAGGAGGAGGAGTTGCCCAGCGAAACACAGTTTAGGCTTGGCGAAATGGCTGGTTTATCTAGTCAGCGGACAGGAGAGGAGGAGCAGGAGCAGCCAGAGGAGCTAGAGGTTTTTGAGGAAGGAGAGACAGAGGACCCGGGCACACCGTGGCAGTATGCAGTGGAGATGGAGACAGGTAGTCCATCCGAGTCACTTGCGCAAATGGCACGAAGCATGCTCACGTGCTTGCGTAGTGACCCCAGAATTGTTTCCATCTGTCGGCGGGATGACTTCTGGCTGTCCACCTTATTGGACCCTCGCTTCCGGCACAAAATGGGGGCATTTTTTAAACCCACCGAGAGGGAGGACAAACTCAACTACTACAAAGACATTCTACGTAGGCAGTTGGCCGATGCCTATCTGCGCCATGGTCCATACTCTCGCAGGTCTGACTCGAGGGGACCTCTGCGCTCACCTTCCACTGCCATGGCCGCTGGGGGGGTTGGCAGCAGCAGCAGCAGAAGCTCCATCAGCAGCAGCAGCCTCAGTCTTCAGTCGCTAATGAGTAGCTTTCTACACCCGCATAGTGAGGCTACTCATGAGCAGCAGGAAGACCTGGAGCAGGACCTGAACCAGCAGGTCATGTCATACTTTGACATGACCATGCCAACACACCTTGAGGATCCGCTGGACTTCTGGGCAGCCAAACTTGATTTGTGGCCGCAACTAGCAGAGTTTGCCCTGGAAAAGCTGTCCTGCCCGGCAAGTAGCGTGCCATCTGAGCGGGTGTTTAGTGCGGCGGGGGCCATAGTTACGGCGAGGAGAACTCGTCTGTCAACTAAAAATGTGGAGAGACTCACCTTTGTCAAAATGAATCAGGGATGGATCAGCCAGGATTTCCACCCACCAATGCCTGATGCATGCGACTAGATTCAGCATGGTGCCACGTTTTACACTTTCCAAATGGTGCAAAACATATTTATGTCTTTAGGCCATTTTTTGGGCTCCTGCTGCTGCTACTGTCAACTCCTGCCAACTCCAGGGTGTGATTCATCCAATTTTTGGGCTCCTGAAGCCAACTCCAGTGTATATTTGGGCTCCTGCTGCTGCTACTGTCAACTCCTGCCAACTCCAGGCTGTGATTCATCCAATTTTTGGGCTCCTGAAGCCAACTCCAGTGTATATTTGGGCTCCTGCTGCTGCTACTGTCAACTCCTGCCAACTCCAGGGTGTGATTCATCCAATTTTTGGGCTCCTGAAGCCAACTCCAGTGTATATTTGGGCTCCTGCTGCTGCTGCTGCCAACTTCTGCCAACTCCAGGGTGTGATTCATCCAATTTTTGGGCTCCTGAAGCCAACTCCAGTGTATATTTGGGCTCCTGCTGCTGCTGCTGCCAACTTCTGCCAACTCCAGGGTGTGATTCATCCAATTTTTGGGCTCCTGAAGCCAACTCCAGTGTATATTTGGGCTCCTGCTGCTGCTACTGTCAACTCCTGCCAACTCCAGGGTGTGATTCATCCAATTTTTGGGCTCCTGAAGCCAACTCCAGTGTATATTTGGGCTCCTGCTGCTGCTGCTGCCAACTTCTGCCAACTCCAGGGTGTGATTCATCCAATTTTTGGGCTCCTGAAGCCAACTCCAGTGTATATTTGGGCTCCTGCTGCTGCTGCTGCCAACTTCTGCCAACTCCAGGGTGTGATTCATCCAATTTTTGGGCTCCTGAAGCCAACTCCAGTGTATATTTGGGCTCCTGCTGCTGCTGCTGCCAACTCCTGCCAACTCCAGGGTGTGATTCATCCAATTTTTGGGCTCCTGAAGCCAACTCCAGTGTATATTTGGGCTCCTGCTGCTGCTACTGTCAACTCCTGCCAACTCCAGGGTGTGATTCATCCAATTTTTGGGCTCCTGAAGCCAACTCCAGTGTATATTTGGGCTCCTGCTGCTGCTGCTGCCAACTTCTGCCAACTCCAGGGTGTGATTCATCCAATTTTTGGGCTCCTGAAGCCAACTCCAGTGTATATTTGGGCTCCTGCTGCTGCTGCTGCCAACTTCTGCCAACTCCAGGGTGTGATTCATCCAATTTTTGGGCTCCTGAAGCCAACTCCAGTGTATATTTGGGCTCCTGCTGCTGCTACTGTCAACTCCTGCCAACTCCAGGGTGTGATTCATCCAATTTTTGGGCTCCTGAAGCCAACTCCAGTGTATATTTGGGCTCCTGCTGCTGCTGCTGCCAACTTCTGCCAACTCCAGGGTGTGATTCATCCAATTTTTGGGCTCCTGAAGCCAACTCCAGTGTATATTTGGGCTCCTGCTGCTGCTGCTGCCAACTTCTGCCAACTCCAGGGTGTGATTCATCCAATTTTTGGGCTCCTGAAGCCAACTCCAGTGTATATTTGGGCTCCTGCTGCTGCTACTGTCAACTCCTGCCAACTCCAGGGTGTGATTCATCCAATTTTTGGGCTCCTGAAGCCAACTCCAGTGTATATTTGGGCTCCTGCTGCTGCTACTGTCAACTCCTGCCAACTCCAGGGTGTGATTCATCCAATTTTTGGGCTCCTGAAGCCAACTCCAGTGTATATTTGGGCTCCTGCTGCTGCTGCTGCCAACTTCTGCCAACTCCAGGGTGTGATTCATCCAATTTTTGGGCTCCTGAAGCCAACTCCAGTGTATATTTGGGCTCCTGCTGCTGCTGCTGCCAACTTCTGCCAACTCCAGGGTGTGATTCATCCAATTTTTGGGCTCCTGAAGCCAACTCCAGTGTATATTTGGGCTCCTGCTGCTGCTGCTGTCAACTCCTGCCAACTCCAGGGTGTGATTCATCCAATTTTTGGGCTCCTGAAGCCAACTCCAGTGTATATTTGGGCTCCTGCTGCTGCTGCTGTCAACTCCTGCCAACTCCAGGGTGTGATTCATCCAATTTTTGGGCTCCTGAAGCCAACTCCAGTGTATATTTGGGCTCCTGCTGCTGCTGCTGCCAACTTCTGCCAACTCCAGGGTGTGATTCATCCAATTTTTGGGCTCCTGAAGCCAACTCCAGTGTATATTTGGGCTCCTGCTGCTGCTGCTGCCAACTTCTGCCAACTCCAGGGTGTGATTCATCCAATTTTTGGGCTCCTGAAGCCAACTCCAGTGTATATTTGGGCTCCTGCTGCTGCTGCTGTCAACTCCTGCCAACTCCAGGGTGTGATTCATCCAATTTTTGGGCTCCTGAAGCCAACTCCAGTGTATATTTGGGCTCCTGCTGCTGCTACTGTCAACTCCTGCCAACTCCAGGGTGTGATTCATCCAATTTTTGGGCTCCTGAAGCCAACTCCAGTGTATATTTGGGCTCCTGCTGCTGCTGCTGCCAACTTCTGCCAACTCCAGGGTGTGATTCATCCAATTTTTGGGCTCCTGAAGCCAACTCCAGTGTATATTTGGGCTCCTGCTGCTGCTGCTGCCAACTTCTGCCAACTCCAGGGTGTGATTCATCCAATTTTTGGGCTCCTGAAGCCAACTCCAGTGTATATTTGGGCTCCTGCTGCTGCTGCTGCCAACTCCTGCCAACTCCAGGGTGTGATTCATCCAATTTTTGGGCTCCTGAAGCCAACTCCAGTGTATATTTGGGCTCCTGCTGCTGCTACTGTCAACTCCTGCCAACTCCAGGGTGTGATTCATCCAATTTTTGGGCTCCTGAAGCCAACTCCAGTGTATATTTGGGCTCCTGCTGCTGCTGCTGCCAACTTCTGCCAACTCCAGGGTGTGATTCATCCAATTTTTGGGCTCCTGAAGCCAACTCCAGTGTATATTTGGGCTCCTGCTGCTGCTGCTGCCAACTTCTGCCAACTCCAGGGTGTGATTCATCCAATTTTTGGGCTCCTGAAGCCAACTCCAGTGTATATTTGGGCTCCTGCTGCTGCTACTGTCAACTCCTGCCAACTCCAGGGTGTGATTCATCCAATTTTTGGGCTCCTGAAGCCAACTCCAGTGTATATTTGGGCTCCTGCTGCTGCTACTGTCAACTCCTGCCAACTCCAGGGTGTGATTCATCCAATTTTTGGGCTCCTGAAGCCAACTCCAGTGTATATTTGGGCTCCTGCTGCTGCTGCTGCCAACTTCTGCCAACTCCAGGGTGTGATTCATCCAATTTTTGGGCTCCTGAAGCCAACTCCAGTGTATATTTGGGCTCCTGCTGCTGCTGCTGCCAACTTCTGCCAACTCCAGGGTGTGATTCATCCAATTTTTGGGCTCCTGAAGCCAACTCCAGTGTATATTTGGGCTCCTGCTGCTGCTACTGTCAACTCCTGCCAACTCCAGGGTGTGATTCATCCAATTTTTGGGCTCCTGAAGCCAACTCCAGTGTATATTTGGGCTCCTGCTGCTGCTGCTGCCAACTTCTGCCAACTCCAGGGTGTGATTCATCCAATTTTTGGGCTCCTGAAGCCAACTCCAGTGTATATTTGGGCTCCTGCTGCTGCTACTGTCAACTCCTGCCAACTCCAGGGTGTGATTCATCCAATTTTTGGGCTCCTGAAGCCAACTCCAGTGTATATTTGGGCTCCTGCTGCTGCTACTGTCAACTCCTGCCAACTCCAGGGTGTGATTCATCCAATTTTTGGGCTCCTGAAGCCAACTCCAGTGTATATTTGGGCTCCTGCTGCTGCTGCTGTCAACTCCTGCCAACTCCAGGGTGTGATTCATCCAATTTTTGGGCTCCTGAAGCCAACTCCAGTGTATATTTGGGCTCCTGCTGCTGCTGCTGTCAACTCCTGCCAACTCCAGGGTGTGATTCATCCAATTTTTGGGCTCCTGAAGCCAACTCCAGTGTATATTTGGGCTCCTGCTGCTGCTGCTGCCAACTTCTGCCAACTCCAGGGTGTGATTCATCCAATTTTTGGGCTCCTGAAGCCAACTCCAGTGTATATTTGGGCTCCTGCTGCTGCTGCTGCCAACTTCTGCCAACTCCAGGGTGTGATTCATCCAATTTTTGGGCTCCTGAAGCCAACTCCAGTGTATATTTGGGCTCCTGCTGCTGCTGCTGCCAACTTCTGCCAACTCCAGGGTGTGATTCATCCAATTTTTGGGCTCCTGAAGCCAACTCCAGTGTATATTTGGGCTCCTGCTGCTGCTACTGTCAACTCCTGCCAACTCCAGGGTGTGATTCATCCAATTTTTGGGCTCCTGAAGCCAACTCCAGTGTATATTTGGGCTCCTGCTGCTGCTGCTGTCAACTCCTGCCAACTCCAGGGTGTGATTCATCCAATTTTTGGGCTCCTGAAGCCAACTCCAGTGTATATTTGGGCTCCTGCTGCTGCTGCTGTCAACTCCTGCCAACTCCAGGGTGTGATTCATCCAATTTTTGGGCTCCTGAAGCCAACTCCAGTGTATATTTGGGCTCCTGCTGCTGCTGCTGCCAACTTCTGCCAACTCCAGGGTGTGATTCATCCAATTTTTGGGCTCCTGAAGCCAACTCCAGTGTATATTTGGGCTCCTTCTGCCCCTCATAGTGATGCCACTTCAACTCTCTGCAATTGTGCCGCTCTGCGATTCTATTAGCGATGCCTCTGATCTGCATGTGATATTTCTTAAAAGTATTATTTAACTAACCCAGCACGCATCCTGTGCGTGTTACAGCAAGGCTGAATGGTTTACAACCCTATTGAGGCTGTAGGAGGCTCAGAAATAGCCGTTTTTAATAGCGATTCGTCGCGAATTTATTCGGGTCGAAACGATTTTTGTCGGAAAATTCGGCGAATCAGTCGAATCGAATTTTTCAAAAGTTCGCTCATCTCTAGAGATCAACACTAAATTATTTAGATGCCATGCTACTCACCATTTTGGAGGTAAACACTGATAGTAATAGTGCTACTATTGACACACTAACATCACACTTCCATGAACACACCAGTGAATAAACACTATATTAGTGACTACACACCTGGATGACACATAGTGTATAAACACAGTGAATAAACACTAGATTAGTGACTGCACACAAGTTAATAACACACTAAGGGGCAGTGAATTGCATATGTGCTCAAAGAGGTGGCCTGCCCTAAGCTCGTGCCTGGGGAACAATTGGGGGTTAGGTGCCTTGCTCAGAGGGCACTTCAGTCATGTTCCAGCCGGAAATCGATCCTGCAACCTGCATACTGTATAACCCCAAAAACAGTTGACCAGTAGTGAGATCTGGAGGCAGGAGCATCATGGTGGCTGTTTTTTTAGCATATGGCACTGTCAAGCTTCATTGAACGAAGGATGAATGGACCTTCTTGATAAATATTTGTTGCCATCGACCAGGATGATGAAAATTAAATGAGGGTGGACATTTCAGCAACACAATGATCACACACATAGCCAAGGCTACTCACAGTTGCTTTCAGAGACAGAAAATACAGCTGCTAGAATGACCCAGCCAATTAACTGACCTGAATACAATTGAAACTCTATGAAGGAACTAAGGCTCAGAGTTCATAGAAGGCAAAATCACACCTGAGCAATGTGTGCAACTAGTTTCTCCATACAGAAAGAGTCTTGAAGCTGTCAACAACAACAAAGGCTTTTATATGAAGTTTTAAATACAAATCGTTAATCTCGTTAAGTACTGTATTTTCACCGTATAGGTTGGGGGAAAATGTCAGAGTGTCTTATCGGGTGAATGTAGAAAAAAAAAACATTCCCACTGACATAAAAACACACACATATACATTACTGGCATCCGCTGCCCTCATCGCTGCCTCTGCTGGCCACCTCCAACTCAGCTGTTGTCCTTATTTAATGACGCTTGCAGGAGTAACAGGCCACTCCCCCCAGAGGTTTCGAACCAGTGTTCTGGAAGCTTGGACCAACTATGGAGATGGGGAGATGGTGGTGGCGTCCAGCAGCGGTGATGGTGGAGGCAGCAGACAGCAGTAATATATATCTGTAAGAGTTTATGTTTATGTCAGCGGTAGATGGTTTCGTAAGAGTTGGGGAAAGTGTTTTTTTTTTGGGATGCCAGTACACTGCCTGTATGTGGGATGCCACGTACACTGCCTGTAATTGGCATGCCATGCACACTGCCTCTAATTGGCATGTCACGCACACTGCCTGTAATTGGCATGTCAAGCACACTGCCTGTAATTGGCATGCCACGCACACTATCTGTAATTGGCATGTCATGCACACTGCCTGTAATTGAGATGCCTGCACACTGCCTGTTATTGGCATGTCACACACACTGCCTGTAATTGGCATGTCACGCACACTGCCTGTAATTGGCATGTCACGCACACTGCCTTTAATTGGCATGTCAAGCACACTGCCTGTAATTGAGATGCCTACACACTGCCTGTTATTGGCATGTCACGCACACTATCTGTAATTGGCATGTCATGCACACTGCCTGTAATTGAGATGCCTGCACACTGCCTGTTATTGGCATGTCACACACACTGCCTGTAATTGGCATGTCACGCACACTGCCTGTAATTGGCATGTCACGCACACTGCCTTTAATTGGCATGTCAAGCACACTGCCTGTAATTGAGATGCCTACACACTGCCTGTTATTGGCATGTCACACACACTGCCTGTAATTGGCATGTCACGCACGCTGCCTGTAATTGGCTTGTCATGCACACTGCCTGTAATTGGCATGTCCTGCACACTGCCTGTAATTGAGATGCCTGCACACTGCCTGTTATTGGCATGTCACGCACACTGTCTGTAATTGGCATGCCACACACACTGCCTGTAACTGAGATGCCCCTCGCTGTCTGTAATAGGGGTACCACTCACTGCCTGTAATGTGGGTTGCCCCTCACTGTCTGTAATATGGGGTCTGTAATTGTGTGATTGGGAGAAGTCTGCAAACTGTCTATAATTGGGTGACTGGGAGGAGGTATTTTAGCTCACCATTTTGTTCAGAATATTTTTTTTTTTTCTGGGTGCGTCTTATAGGGTGAAAATTTATAGCACTTAATATACATGCACGGAATCTATGGTTTAATTTATTAGCATGTGGATTGGATGTGTTGTTACAGACATCTGATGGTAATTAATAGAATAATAGAATAGAAATTAGAAATGTATTTACTCCGAATATTGTCATTATTAATCCTTATGTTGGTGTATAACCACAATGTACCTACTTGGTAAAATAAAGTTTCTGATAATAGTTAGGTAATAATGATATGTACTTTTAGTTTAAGTGACTGGGCGGCAATTTGATGGTTAATTTGTTTGCCTGGCAGGCCCGGAACATGCAGTTTGCAGAAACAGATGTCCATCGTAGCTGCCCTAAATAATATAATTTTTGCACGTTGATTTCTTAAGCGCTTGGGCAATTGACCAGCTCCTCGATGTGTGTTGACAGGTTTCCCTTAATATCGCACTGGAGGCCATGTTAATCAAACCAGCAACCTTCATTGGCTTAACTTGCATTGCCTACCAGAGAACATCTGCACATTCGGAGAGATCATTGATCCACAGTAATTGGGACGTACAAGAAGAGAATATTCACAGCCATCATTTATTCTTAAAGTGTACCTGCGGCAGTCCGAGCGGCTCCCTGTTGAACCTTTCGGCAAAAGTAAGTGTGCTAAAATATTGAATGTTACATTTACTGACACCTTGTTTTGATGTCATTTTAAATGTTTTAAAGGATTGATGTAAGCAGACAAATTTTATTTTGAAGTCAATATCAGCACGACGAAATGCATCCACAAATAATTTCTTGGTGGAAAGTTGTCTGGCCCATCAAGTTATCGCGTTTCCCTGCTTTGTCTATTATAATTTATTAAAAGTATTAATATTAATTAATATTATTCATTTTTAGAATGAAAAAGTGTAGTCCAGGACGTGGTCCCTGCATATGCATTGAGATCATCCATCTAAGACTAAACTAGTTATTTTGTTTAGCTTGGACAAGTGAGAGTGGGGTGGTTTCCATGTATCGTGCTGTGTGTTTGGAGGGATTGCGAACCGGTTGCCATGACCTTACTCATGGTCATCTGAAGGTTTGTGCATTTAGTAAATAGAGTCCTGTACCTGTATGGAATTTATTCTCAGTCTAATTACAGCTGTTCTGTGAAGGCCTCAGGAGTTTGTTAGAGAACATTAGTTACAAAAGAGCATCATGAAAACCGAGGAACACAGCAGATAGCTAAGGGATAAAGTTGTGCTGAAGTGTATTGCATGGTTGGGTAATAAGCTCTGAACGAGTCACAAGGATTGATCTAAGCAGACAAGAGCCAACAAGCCTGGGTACCAGCCTTAAGACCTGGTAACCAGGTCCCAGATGCCACGGCAGCCGTCCTCTAGCCATTGCCGGTGTACCAGCCCTTATGCCTATGGTATGGGTTCAGGACTCCCCTGGAAGAACCCTGTGCCCATTTCCCAGGAAACCCCCTACACCCCTTCTGCTTCCGTGATGGGCTGTCTATTGCAGTAATGGCATAAAATGGCATCATTTGCAGTTATGCAGCGCTGGACACTGAATAGGGAAATGTAAGTATCAGTTATTGAAGAGTAATTAAGGTTTTTAGGGGTGCTTTAACATAATTTTTCGACTGTATGTTAGATATATCGGTAACATTTTTGATACATTTTCTAAAGGTTCGGGTTTGTACCAAACTTTGCAACTTTAGTCAGAAGTCCGTGTTCAAGTATGGCATTCAGCCAAACCTGGAAAAGCTGGTTGATGGGCCGCTGTCAGCGAACCTTTCTTTCACAAAATGTCCACGACTTGAGCTTCAGTAAGATGGGTGCCCCTATGAGTGAGGACACTAGCAGCCAGCCAGCCAGCCAGTGTCCTCACTCATGGGGTCAAAGGAAAGAATGGCAACTGGATCACTGACTAAGGTAAGTGTACAGCTGCTTCCTGTGTGCTGCACACTCTGCATTAGTTTAAAGGCACCCCTTTCTAGTTCTGGTTCAATTCTGCCTCTGGGGGTCCCTTGACAGACAGGCCCCCTCCCCCAAAGTTCGACCAAACTTGTCGAACCCAAACTTCTAGGTGTTTGCACAACACTACCCATCAACACTCCTGCAGCGAACTCATCCTCATGTTTACTTGCTAATGCAGAAGCCTTCCCTCCTACACCCAGATAAAACAGTTGGGTGTTCCACTGGCTACAGGTACATGTGCAACCTCAAGTCTTGCTATCAAACATGAAGCAATGCTTAAAACCATGTGGACATTACTAAGGGTAAGTCAGGGTGGCCACTGGTGGTACGAGAGAACCTTTAGGTTAATACACAGTGAGCCTAATTGACTCCATGAGTACAAAGGCATTCCAAAAGGTGATGAAAGTATGTGTCACTGCGCCAGGGGCGCGTGGCATCACCTCTTGGTCAGGGCCGTGTCATGGCGCCAGAAGCGTGTGACATCATTTTGAACTGCCAGAAATGTTGGAGTCAGGTCGGCCCTAGGCCCTGTGCCGTTTGTCTGCCTGACTGCAGAGAAACACAAGGGGGGCGTGGCAGCGACGGCAACAACGAAGGCCTGCAACTTTGTCACAGCAGCTATGGGCAGTGTAAAATCCTTGGAGTCGATTAGTTATTTTTGTTCCCTACGTTCCTGTATGTTTAGTATGGCAGAGGAGGGGTGGGTTAGGTTAGTAGTCTGTAGGTCTTTTCCTTTTGTAAGTGCTGTTATTTTCTTTTCAGGCCAATGAGGGAAAGGAGAAGGGAAAATATACCAAAGAGCCTAAGGGAACTAAGGAGGTTAGGGAGCCTTAACCCCCTAAGGAGACTAGGAATAGGCCACTGCCCAGAACTTGCCCAAACTGCCTAATGCCATTACCTGACAACTGGAACAACCAGCTATGCACTCTTTGTCTCCAGGACGTTGTCACTCCGAATTTAAATTCCCTGTTTTTCTGGAGTGCCTGAAAGAGGGAATGGATAATAACTTTTGTACCCTACAAGTCAAGGCTTGATCAATTTTTGTGCACCCTTTTGGCTCCCAGCCAGGTTACCTTACCAGTGTCGGAGGACAATGGGGCTGCCCAGGCCAGGGGTTCAGAACCTAGTGGTTCCTCCAGGGAGATCACAGGGTTTCCAGCCCAGGAGTAGATCATCAGGTGAAGAAGAGGGTTTAGCTTTTTCAGATGAGTCAGTAAAATCTAGCCACACAGACCAATCAGCAAAATTAGAAGCCGCTGGCAGTTGCAGGTTTAGGTTTTCAGTGGAGCACACACTGGACCTAATTCAGGCCATCTATTCTACCCTCTTAGTCCTGAAATTCCAGTGGGAGGAAGTCTCTTCCATTTTTTTCTGCCTGAGAGGAGAATTCCTAAAACCCCTTTATTTTTCGAACAATTCACTAAGGCAAATCTTAGGGACAATATGGGCCTCATGACCTCCTTCATTCCAGCAGTTCCCTGGACACAGCTCCATTCTTGTCCCTCGCGAGCCTTCTTCCTAGATGCAGGGGACAAGAACCCATCTTTCTTGGACCACCTGGTCACATTGTAGGAGCAGGCCTGGGAAAATCTGGTATGGTGGACCTTGTCTGAGAAATTGGCAGACGGGAGACACTGGCACCAGATAGAGCCCTCGGTGATAATGGCAGACACCAGCTCTTGGGGCTGAGGAGCGCATTTACAGGGGCAATACTTCCAGGTGGCCTGGTCAGAAGCCATGGGCTGGAAGTTCTCCAATTACCGGGAGCTGTTAGCTGTGAGGAGAACCCTGAACGAATTAGAACCGATCTGGTTGTCCAGGGACATTCTGATTATCTCAGACAATGTCACGGTCATTGCCTTCCTAAATCATCAAGGGGGAACAAGCTCACAGGAACTTTCCAGACTTACCCCCTCCCTATTAGATTCTCGAGGGAAAGGTCAACTCAATATAGAGGCAAATTTCCTGAACAGGGTAAAGATAGACTAAGCAGAATGGGTACTACACCAGTCATTGTTTGGTCAGATAGTTGCTCATTGGGGACAGACGGACATAGATCTATTCGCCAGAAACCAGAATTCCAAGTGCCAGAGGGACCAGGTGGCTTGGGGTTTGGATGCGTTCAACTATCAGTGGGGGGAGAACGGTCTGTGTTATACATTCCCTCCAATGAGGTTGTCAACTTTAGTTCTAAGAAAAATCAGATGGGATCAGGCCAGGTTTTTCCTGATCACACCACATTGACCCGGAGACCTTGGTTTTCTCTCCTGTCCCGTATGTCCATTGAGCCCCTGTGGCTTTTAGCAGCACAGGCAGATATCATTAACCGGGCACCATAGTTTGTCCACAGGTCCAGTCCCTAAAGCTGGTAGTCTGGATCCTGAGTGGGGCATTCTAAGAAAGAAGGGTCTGTCTCATATTCTCCTCTGTTAGAGAGTAGAAAAATGGTCACCCGAAAAAATTACTGTAATATCTCGAAACGCTACCGATCGTTCACTTCCACTTGGTCCTTAGGTCTGGAGGAAGTACTGTAGCCTTGGTTTTAGAATTCCTTCAGGGGGGTTATGAGCTATGCTTAGCATTAAGCACCCTTAAGATCCAGGCTTCAGCACTCTCAGTATTTTTGGAAGAGTGACTTAGAGACAATCCCCTGGTAGACAGGTTTTTTTATTTCTATTTCCATGACGCAGCATTTTTCCCAGCTGGGATCTGACGTTAGTTCCTCAGGGTCTAACTTTACATCCTTTTGAACCCATAGAAAGAGCAACTTTGAAGATGCTATCCTAAAAGGTTGCTTTTATCCTAGCAATTACATCGGCCAGGCGGGTTAGTGACGTACAAGCCCTGGCCATCAAAGAGCCTTACCTAAGGAAGTTTTTGGACAAAGTTCTCTTGAGACCAGATCTCTTATATTTACCTAAAATAGCATCAAGGTTTCACTGGTCACAGGAAGTTATTACTGTATTTTTTGCCCTATAAGGCGCACTTATTTTTCCCCAAAGGTGGGGGAAAAATGTCCATGCGCCTTATCGGGCGAATGTAAAAAAAAAAAGAAGTAAACTCACCTATTACGGCGCTCCCGCGTTGCCTGCGACACTGCGGGAGCCCAGAAGAAGACAGAGGAATGGCGGGCTCTGTCCCCGCCGCTGTGATCGCTGTCTTTTATCGGCAGTGATGGCAGCAGCGGGGCCAGAGACAGCGCCCGCCGCTCCTCCATCTGCTGCCTCTTCCGGCTTCAGCACACGCGAGCACCCGGGTCCGTGCAGCAGGTTGGCTTGGTCTGCACCAACTCGATGTAGGCCACACACACCCGCTGCACTAACCTGGGTGTTCGCCTGTGCCCAGAAAGAGGCAGCAGATGGAGGAGCGGCAGGCGCTCTCTCTGGCCTCGCTGCAGCCATCGCTGCCGATAAAAGACAGCGATTGCAGCGGCAGGGACAGGGACAGAGCCCGCCGCTGCTTCTTATGGCTGACGCGGTGCAGGCCACGCCCACCCCATTCACGGAGCCGACCGCTTGTCAGCTGAGCAGTGTCAGTGGAGAGGTGAGTTTTACTTTTTTTTTTTCGGGGGAATGCCACACTGCCTATGGAAATGGGGGGAGGGGGAATGCCACACTACCTATGGAAATGGGGGAATGCCACACTACCTATAGAAATGAGGGGAGGGGATTTCCAAACTACCTATGGAAATGGGGGGAGGGGGAATGCCACACTACCTATGGAAATGGAGGAATGCCACACTACCTATAGAAATGGGGGGGGGGGATTTCCACACTACCTATGGAAATGGGGGGAGGGGGAATGCCACACTACCTATGGGAATGGGGGAATGCCACACTACCTATAGAAATGGGGGGAGGGGATTTCCACACTACCTATGGAAATGGGGGAATGCCACACTACCTATGGAAATGGGGGAATGCCACACTACCTATTGAAATGGGGGGAGGGGATTTCCACACTACCTATGGAAATTGGGGGAGGGGGAATGCCACACTACATATGGAAATGGAGGGAGGGGGAATGCCACACTACCTATGGGAATGGGGGAATGCCACACTACCTATAGAAATGGGGGGAGGGGATTTCCACATTACCTATAGAAATGGGGGTAGGGGATTTCCACACTACCTATAGAAATGGGGGGAGGGGATTCCCACACTACCTATGGAAATGGGGGGAGGGGGAATGCCACACTACCGATGGAAATGAGGGGAGGGGGAATGCCACACTTCCTATGGAAATAGGAGGGAGAATGTCACACTACCTATGGAAATAGGAGGGAGAATGCCACACTACCGATGGGAATGGGGGAATGCCACACTACCAATGGAAATAGAAGGGAGAATGTCACACTACCTATGGATATAGGAGGGAGAATGCCACACTACCTATGGAAATAGGAGGGAGAATGCCACACTACCTATGGATATAGGAGGGAGAATGCCACACTACCTATGGAAGTAGGAGGGAGAATGCCACACTACCTATGGATATAGGAGGGAGAATGCCACACTACCTATGGAAATAGGAGGGAGAATGCCACACTACCTATGGAAATAGGGGGAGGGGGAATGCCACACTACCTATGGGAATGGGAGGGGGGGATGCCACAATGCCTATGATAATGGGGGGGGGGCACACTGCCTATATGGGGAATGGGAGGGGGGAATGCCACACTGCCTATATGGGGAATGGGAGGGGGAATGCCACACTGGTTATATGGGGAATGGGAGGGGGAATGCCACACTGCCTATATGGGGAATTGGATAGGGGATGCCGCACTGCCTATATGGGGAATGGGATGGGGGATGCCATGCTGCCTATGCCATTGGGGTATCCCACACAGCCTATGGGAATAGGGGGGGATGCCACACTGCCTATGGGAATGGAATAGGGGGAATGTCACACTGTTTGTAATGGTGTGTTTTTGGTTTAAATATTTTTTTTTCTTATTTTCCTCCTCCAAATCTTAGGTGCGTCTTATAGTGCAAAAATACGGTACCTGCTGTGGAATCGCCCGGTCAGGTCTTTACAACTTCTGGATGCTGGAAAGCTCATTCTTCTGTATTTACAAACTACAGCCGAATGGAAGAAGTCAGATCATTTGATAGTCTCCTTCGGGGGGAAGAGCAAAGGTTTGCAGGCATCTAGGGCTTCCATAGCAAGGTGAATAAGGGATGCTATAGTTCGGGCCTATCAAGCTGTGGGTTACCAGTCCGTGTTAGGAGTAAGGGCAAATTCAACTAGGGCAGTATCAGCTTCATGTGCTTATAACGGCATCTTATCTGTAAAACCGCTATCTGGTTGTCTCCACACACCTTCCTGAGGCACTATAAGGTGAAATTATGGGATCAAGGACAACAAAAATTTGGAAAGGAGGCACTACGTGCAGTCTGCACATCCTGAGGGTTGACTCTGTGTGTTTGCTTGCCTTCTGTGGCTAGCCATCCTGGAGGACGCCTAGGGAAAACTCCAGGTAGTCTTATCGGTAATGGTATTTCCAATAGTCCTCCAGGACGGTGTCACGCTCCGGGTACTACAGCAACCCACTTGGATAACTCCAGCCCTCCCAGTAAGACCTCAACCCCCAATCTCCGCAGCCAGCTTCACCTTTAGGAGCCCCCGCTTGCCGGGACGCAGAGAACGCCTGCCCGGGATCGGTTGCCCCCAGGACTTCAATGGCTCAAAGATTGGGGTCTTACTGTTCAGAGGCCTGGAGAACCCGCGGCTGGAAGTGGCGCCGAGCAGCCCTATTGCTGAGCGTGTAACGGAAGTCCAACAGGCTAGGAGTCAGCAACAGAAGTTCCGAGATGGCAGCGGTACAAAGGATTGGACAAGACGTGGTCGAGGATCAAGCAGAGGTCGGCAACAGGAGATCAGATCGGGAGGTGGTCAAAACAGGCGAAGGTCGGCAACAGGAGATCAGATCGGGGGGTAGTCAAAACAGGCGAAGGTCGGCAACAGGAGATCAAATCAGCGGTGGTCAAAACAGGCGAAGGTCGGCAACGGGAGATCAAGGTATTCTTTAGCGACAAGCAACTAAACTGGGTACAAGGCACTATCACAGGCAATTCCCAACTGAGGGGGAATTGCTTTTATAGGGAAAGACAGAGAGGAAGGTGAGGGTGATTGGTGCACTAATCACAGGTCTGATTGGAAGTGTGATTCACATCTGTAGGGCTCATTGGCCCAGACAAGGGGGGGAGGCGTAAGGCTCGTGGAACCTAGGGCTCATTGGCCCTTTAATCTGAACCAGGGGGCGTGCCAGTGCCCCCTGGCTTACTCTACAGCCTCCGGCGGGTGCGCTGAGCACAGCGCCGCCGGAGGGAAAATACGTCTCGGGCTCGCGCGCGCGCCCGTGAGCTGATGACGCGCGCGCGAGGAGGGAGGGCGGCCGTGCTCGGCGCCGCCTGAGGAGACGCCGCACGGCGCGGCCGCCGAGCAGGAGCCGCTGGGCCCGGCCGACCGCAGACATCGCTGGACCGGGGCTCAGGTAAGTGCCGATTTGTGACACTACCCCCCCCTTCACGAGGGGCCTCCGGACCCTCACCCGGTTTCTCCGGATTATCACGGTGGAATTTCCGTACAAGAGCTCTGGCATGAACATCCCTCGCAGCCACCCAGCATCTTTCCTCTGGACCATAGCCAACCCAGTCCACCAAATACTGCAAAGAATTACGAACCTTACGTGAATCAAGAATCTTATTCACTTCATATTCTGGTTCATTATTAACGAGAATCGGCGAAGGACCAGCAAGAGGAATGTTCTTAGCTGGTTTTAACAACGAAACATGGAAAGAGTTAGGTATTTTCATAGTTGGCGGTAGTTGAACTTTAAACGACACATTATTCAATTTCTTGATTATCGGAAACGGACCAATGAATTTAGGACCCAATTTGCTAGAAGGTTGACGGAGCGCAATATTTTTAGTGGAGACCCAAACTAGATCGCCTACTTGAAGAGTAGGTTCCTGTGATCTACGACGATCAGCAAATTTCTTATGTCTTAAACTGGTGGTTTTAAGAATTTCCTGAACATGTGTCCAGATATTCTTCCGTTCTTGAAGCCACTCCTCCAACGCCGGCAAGTTGGAGGGTGACCCAGAAAGGGAAGAAGCCCTAGGATTTTTCCCTAAGTTACAATAAAAGGGCGATATCTTGGTACTCTCACTAGGCGCATTATTGTAAGCAAATTCGGCGAAATCAATAAATTCTGCCCATTGTTCTTGGGCATCAGAGACATAGCACCTCAAGTACTGTTCCAGAGTTTGATTAGTTCTTTCCGTCTGCCCATTGGACTGGGGGTGGTAGGCAGACGAAAGAGAGATCTGTATACCCAGCCGCGAACAGAAATGTCTCCAAAAACGGGAAGTAAATTGGACGCCTCGATCGGAGACTATATTGGACGGAATACCATGAATACGAAAAATGTGTGAAGTAAATAGTCGAGAAAGCTCTGGTGCAGAAGGAAGCTTAGCCAAAGGAATGAAGTGTGCCATTTTACTGAAGCGATCAACGACCACCCAAATAACAGTATTCCCGTGTGATAAAGGCAAATCTACAATAAAATCCATAGAAATATGAGTCCAAGGTTCAGCAGGGATTTCAAGAGGAACCAAACCGCCACTGGGAGCCTTATGAAGCCCTTTACTTCGAGCGCAAACAGCACAAGCGTCGATAAAGGCGGTAATATCGCGTCTCATGGTGGGCCACCATACATGGCGACGGGCAAGCATAAAGGTTTTTCGGTTACCCACATGACCAGCAGTTTTAGCATCGTGAAACTCGCGAATTACATCTGAACGCAAATGTGGCGGTACAAACTGGCATCCCAAGGGAACATCACTAGGAGACTGATCTTGAAACGGCGCCAAGGTGTTAGAGAGATCAGGAAGTAATGCCCCGACCACACAACCCATAGGTAGAATCGGGTCACCAGTATCACCCCGATCCTTACATTCACCGAACATGCGAGATAGGGCATCCGCTTTAGTATTTTTTACACCCGGCTTGAACGTAATAATAAAATTAAAACGCGAGAAGAATAATGCCCAACGTGCTTGACGAGAGTTCAATCTCTTGGCAGAACCAATGTATTCGAGATTTTTGTGATCCGTATACACAGTTATAGGATGTAAGGAACCCTCCAGCCAATGTCGCCATTCATCAAAAGCCAGTTTAATAGCTAATAGCTCCCTATTACCGACATCATAATTTTGCTCCGCGGTACTGAATTTACGTGAAAAATAAGCGCATGGATGAAGACGCTCAGGATTACCGGAATATTGCGACAAGACTGCACCCACCCCCAGCTCTGAAGCGTCCACCTCAACAATGAAGGCCTTACGAATGTCTGGGTGAATTAACACTGGTGCCGAAGTGAAGACCCGTTTCAAGGCCAGGAAGGCCTCACAAACAGAGGGAGACCAGTTAACAGTAAAGGCCCCCTTGCGGGTAAGATTGGTAAGAGGTGCAACAACATGAGAGAAGCCTTTGATGAACCGCCGATAAAAATTAGCAAAACCTAAAAAACGCTGCAATTCTTTTAAGGTCTTGGGTTGAACCCAATCCTGAACCGCCGAAACTTTCCCCGCGTCCATCTCCAAACCCTGGTTGGTGATAATATACCCTAAAAAAGGAACGGTGGTGACTTCAAACACGCATTTGGAAAGTTTAGCAAACAAGTTGTTCTCTCTTAATTTTTGTAGCACCAATTTAACATGACGTCTGTGCTCCAACAAGGAATTAGAAAAAATGAGAATATCGTCTAAGTATATGACCACAAATCTACCGAGATACTCTCTGAAAATATCATTAACAAAATCTTGAAAAACGGCTGGTGCGTTACAAAGACCAAAAGGCATGACCAGGTACTCGTAATGGCCGTCTTTCACATTAAATGCGGTTTTCCACTCATCCCCCTGTCGGATGCGAATCAGATTGTAAGCCCCTCTTAAATCCAACTTGGAAAAAATTTGAGACCCTGTGACTTGGTTGAACAGATCCCCGATCAAGGGCAAGGGGTATCGGTTCTTAACTGTGATTTTATTCAAGGCTCGATAATCTATGCATGGTCTCAGGCCGCCATCTTTTTTCTCTACAAAAAAGAATCCAGCCCCGGCAGGAGAGGTAGAGGGGCGAATAAATCCCTTCCTTAAATTTTCGGTGATATACTCCCTCATTGCTTGCTCTTCGGGCAGAGTAAGATTATAAATTT
Organism: Gastrophryne carolinensis; assembly: GCA_027917425.1. Lineage (NCBI taxonomy): Eukaryota > Metazoa > Chordata > Amphibia > Anura > Microhylidae > Gastrophryne > Gastrophryne carolinensis. The sequence continues at coordinate 609,581,120 of CM051235.1, forward strand.
TTCCCCTCGGGGGAATCGTGCCAGGAAGCAAGTCAATAGGGCAGTCATAAGACCGATGTGGAGGAAGGGTATCCGCAGAACGTTCAGAGAACACATCAACCCAGTCTGCGTATGGTTGAGGTAATCCCTGAGGTAAAACTTGCACACTTCTAAGGCCTGTAGTGAAGCAGTGATTTTTGCAATGGTCACTCCATTTGATCAATTCCCCAACCCGCCAATCTAACACCGGGTTGTGGAGTTGTAACCAGGGGTATCCCAAAACCACCGGAGTCTCTGGACAGTCGAAGATGAAAAATTCTAAGAACTCAGAGTGGGAAGAGCCAACAATTAACCGAAGAGGTGGGGTCTTGGTGTTTATAGGTCCCCCCTGAATGGCCTTCCCATTGATGGCCAAAACTTGTAGGGATCTTTCAAGAGGAACTAACGGAATACCTAAAAGAGAGATCATGCTCCTATCCAGGAAGTTTCCCGCCGCACCGCTGTCGATAAAGGCGGAAACTGTTTGCTTGGAAGAACCCCAAGATAGGTCAATGGGTACTAACATTTTATTTTGGCGAGAGTTGCAAACTGACTCACCCAGATCAGTACTCTCTACCTGGTCTGGGTGCGGAAGTTTTCCGCCGGTCTCCCCTTGTTGGGACAGGACCCTGCGAAATGTCCCGAGTTCCCACAATATAGGCATAACCCATTGGACCGCCTACGCTGCTTTTCCTCTTGGGTTAACCGGGTTCTCCCTAATTGCATGGGTTCTTCCTGGGAAGGAGATGAGGTATTTTCCCCACGGGTAGCCGGGGAACTAAGACTCTGGGAGGACCTGAAGGACGTGGGAGCCCTGGCTCTCTCCCTAGCCCTCTCTCTAAGACGCCTGTCTATTTTAATGGAGACCTGCATTAATTGGTCTAGGTCTGCGGGTGGAGGAAAATTTACCAAAGCATCCTTGATGCTTTCCGACAGCCCCACCCTGAACTGACTACACAAAGCGGGATCATTCCACCTTGATTCGACGGCCCAGCGGCGGAATTCAGCGCTATAATCTTCAGCCGAATTCCGTCCTTGTCTTAAGGCCCGAAGCCTATTTTCTGCCGTAGATTGTTGATCAGGGTCAGCATATAAAACGCCCATAGCAGTAAAGAATGCTGTAACGGATTGTAGGGCAGAATCATGAGATGGCAAACTGAAGGCCCAGGACTGCGGGTCTCCTTGAAGCAAAGAAATGACTAGGCCTACTCGTTGGGACTCAGTGCCTGAGGAGATGGGTCTCAGCTTGAAATACAGTTCGCAGGCATTCTTAAAATTGGAGAATTTAGCTCGTTCTCCAAAAAACTTTTCCGGCAATGGAATCTTTGGTTCTGAAATATGAGGTGGTACAGCGGATGCCGGTAACTGTCGAGATTCTTGAGTGGCCACTCTTTGAGCGAGCTGGTTTATCGCCGTAGCCATAGCTTGTACCTGCTGTACCAGGTCATCCATCTTGGCCTGTGATAATGTCACGCTCCGGGTACTACAGCAACCCACTTGGATAACTCCAGCCCTCCCAGTAAGACCTCAACCCCCAATCTCCGCAGCCAGCTTCACCTTTAGGAGCCCCCGCTTGCCGGGACGCAGAGAACGCCTGCCCGGGATCGGTTGCCCCCAGGACTTCAATGGCTCAAAGATTGGGGTCTTACTGTTCAGAGGCCTGGAGAACCCGCGGCTGGAAGTGGCGCCGAGCAGCCCTATTGCTGAGCGTGTAACGGAAGTCCAACAGGCTAGGAGTCAGCAACAGAAGTTCCGAGATGGCAGCGGTACAAAGGATTGGACAAGACGTGGTCGAGGATCAAGCAGAGGTCGGCAACAGGAGATCAGATCGGGAGGTGGTCAAAACAGGCGAAGGTCGGCAACAGGAGATCAGATCGGGGGGTAGTCAAAACAGGCGAAGGTCGGCAACAGGAGATCAAATCAGCGGTGGTCAAAACAGGCGAAGGTCGGCAACGGGAGATCAAGGTATTCTTTAGCGACAAGCAACTAAACTGGGTACAAGGCACTATCACAGGCAATTCCCAACTGAGGGGGAATTGCTTTTATAGGGAAAGACAGAGAGGAAGGTGAGGGTGATTGGTGCACTAATCACAGGTCTGATTGGAAGTGTGATTCACATCTGTAGGGCTCATTGGCCCAGACAAGGGGGGGAGGCGTAAGGCTCGTGGAACCTAGGGCTCATTGGCCCTTTAATCTGAACCAGGGGGCGTGCCAGTGCCCCCTGGCTTACTCTACAGCCTCCGGCGGGTGCGCTGAGCACAGCGCCGCCGGAGGGAAAATACGTCTCGGGCTCGCGCGCGCGCCCGTGAGCTGATGACGCGCGCGCGAGGAGGGAGGGCGGCCGTGCTCGGCGCCGCCTGAGGAGACGCCGCACGGCGCGGCCGCCGAGCAGGAGCCGCTGGGCCCGGCCGACCGCAGACATCGCTGGACCGGGGCTCAGGTAAGTGCCGATTTGTGACAGACGGCATCTTACACCCCACCCTAGTTTCATTTCTAATATCATATGGTGGCACGGGCAGTGGCGTAGCGACCCGGGGGCGGGGGGGGCGGACCGCCCCGGGTGACACCAGACCTAGAGGGTGACACCTCTCGGCCGGTCACCCCTCGGTATAGAGACACTTACCTGCAGGTCCGGAGCGTGGAGGCCGGCGCCGCTCTCAGCTGTCATCTGAGGGCGCGTCATCAGAGGGCGCCTCTGATGACGCGCCCTCAGATGACAGCTGAGAGCGGCGCCGGCCTCCACGCTCCGGACCTGCAGGTAAGTGTTTGCTTTTTTTAAAAATGCCGGCATGGTGGGAGCGGGCCGGCCGGTTCCGCTGACAGCAGAGCGGGCCGGCCGGTTCCGCTGTCAGCGCGGAACCGGCCGGCCCGCTCCCACCATGCCGGCAAAAATGCTTTTTTTTTTGTTTGTTTTCTTTGGGGGGGGGGGGGGGGGGGTTGACACCATTGGGGTGGGGTGGGGGTGACACCATTGGGGGGGGGGGTGACACCATTTCCTACCGCCCCGGGTGACACCAGCCCTAGCAACGCCACTGGGCACGGGTGTTCTTATTCTTCTCTTTTATTCTTCTTTATCCCATTATGCAAATGCTGTTACCGGTGAGACTAACTGGGGTTTTTATTCTCATTAAAATCATTGAAACAGAAAATGTGGCAAGTAAAAAGGTGGTACTTGATGAACACATGTTGTGAACCCCTGGTCTAGGTCTTGTTGTTACAGTATTTTGCAGTTTCTACCTTCCCATGTACTGATAGGGGTTCCAGCAAAGGCCATTAAAGTCATTTAGGTCCTTAAAGTGTAAGTCTGCTTTCATTGACTTACCCTGCAGACCTCAAATCAAGAGTGCCCTTGAGGCATGAGCCATTCCATTTACTGAAGTTCCTTGTGATTTGTGGAGCTAACCTACCACACAGGCTTCTCCCACCGGCGCTGAGGGTGAGAGTCATGCGGCACGGGAGCAGAAGGAAGATACTGTAGGTGAGGTGTCTGATGCCCGAGGGCACCCTTGATCTGAGGTCTGACAAGACAGACCAGAAAAGTGGACATTCCTTTAAAGAGGAAATAAAGTCAAGTCACCAATTCACTTCTATGGCAGCAAATAACAATCATGTGACCATTCAGGTTTGATGTGCAAGCCCAGTCAACAAAACCCAATTGGACATTGGCAGTCATGTAATTGCAAGCCATACGATAAATGAGGTAGTGGTAAGTACTGGCTGACATCAGTTCACTTCCTCTTTAAACACAGGTTTTACCCTTGATGTGGGAGACAGAGGAGAGTATGTTGCACATAGATGTGGGTTTAATAGGAGATGACCATGATGTAATGTAATTCTGGGAAGGATAAGATTACCAACAGTCCATTTACAATATCATGTAAGTAATTCCATCAGTGTACATACTTCATGGAAGCGCCCCTTATTGTCCCTGACTTTATCATTGCATCGCCTTAACAATCTGTGATGCCATCACATTATAATTCTAGCCAGTGTATTAGGGGAAGTGCAGGCAAAACGTAACAGTAAAGCCAATACAGCCTATTATAAAACATTAATGCTGAAGAGCTGGATCAGCTCATACAAAGTGCTGATCCCGGCATCAATTTCAGCAGAAAGTCATTTCTGGAGTGTAAGTGTTGCACTGCTCGCTGATTCTCTAAGAACCTTACACTTATTATTTTGATAAAATTGGCTCTTTTGCAATCTACTGAACTACTGCTGGGTTAACTCATCGTGCTTCCAAGAATGTGTTTTTGATGTTTTGATGAGAAAAGTCTAGCCCCCAGCCATTTAGATGGGTTGTGTACAGGAGTGGGCCTAAGCCTGGAGGGAATCTGGGGATGTGATGGGCATGGCTATGGTGATGAAATAAAAAAAAACGTCCTATAGGTTTTATTCTGACTCACCAGATGGCAGTAATGTGAATCCTGTAGACAGCTCCATGTTCTTTGTGTGTGTCTGTGATGGATGTTTTACTCCATAAGGCTTGGCAGATAGCTTACTCAACTGCTCAAGGGTCACGTGAATGCGTTTCAAAAGCTTTATTTCAGTACAGAATCTTGCAGTAAACTTCTTACAGCAGACATGTATGTTCAATGCAGCAGGAAACTGGTGATGTAACCCATACACAGCATTAGATAGAAAAACTGTAGCTGCAGAAGGGAGCAGCAGGTGTGCACTGCTTGAATGCCAAACTAAAAATGGCTAAATTAGAGGGGAAGAAGGGAGGAGTTACTTACATCACAGGAAGACTGAGGAAACCAGGAAGGGACAAGGAATATTAAAGGCACACTACTCAGCCTATGTAATAAACATTATAGTAAACAGTTACATTGGGTAATATAAAACACACGTCGTGGGACATGACAGGTCCTATCCTATACCCAGTAAGGAAGTTTATGTCGTCACCTTTTATCCCCAGCCTAGTGCCCTAAAACAGACTATGGTTCTTTTTATTTACTAAAGTATTTGCCCAATATTTATAAAAACACAAACCGGATGCAGTCTATTGCTCTGTTATGCTCCCTGGTGTTTTATGTCGATGATACATTCAGTTACACACAGCTCAGCATTGGAGGCTCAACCATATCAGTTATAATAACTGCAATAAATCTGAAAGCACTACAAGCTCAACTGCCATTATGTGGAAATGAATAAGTTAGCATATGGCTGCCACTTGACATCATACTGTTTCCTGTTAGTATTTTTATGTATATTAGGCAAAAAATATGTTTTTAGTAAAAAAAGAAACACAGCAAGCAGTTGACAACATAAACTTCCTATTTGGATATAGGATCAGAGCTGCCCCTGAACCAACGGCATTGCTGCAGGTACTCAGGTGTGTTGGGGGGTTAAAGAGGAACTTCGGAGGCCAGGGCCTCTTGAGTTCTAGTCCTTGGGGCATCCCAAATCCAGATGCCCCGCTGTGTGAAACCCCTATGAACCCTAGAAACACTCACCCTCTTCCAGAGACCTCGCCGCATCTGTGCGCTCTGGCCGCTAACCTCTAGCCTTCCTGAATGGGTAGACAAGGGATGTGGCTGTTGGCCCCGCCACTCTCTCTTCTGCGCCGCTCGACTGCTTAGCCATCCAAGCTGTTGGCCCCGCCACTCTCTCTTCTGCGCCGCTCGACTGCTTAGCCATCCAAGCGGTTAGCTGTCAGGGAGCTGAGTGACAGTGAGCGAGTTGCTCAGCCAATCAGCACAGTCGCTCTCGCCGTGGGAGTGGAAGGAAGGTGAGTGAAATAGGGGCGACTTGGGGACTACACACAGCGGGGCATCCCAATTCAGGATGCCACCGCAGAGAGGAACAACACACAGGAAAGTGAAATTCATGTGTGTTGTTCCTCTTTAAAGCATTTTGATCTGCTTTAAAACACTATGGGATTGATTTGGAACCTGGTAAGAAAATCTACTTCTTTTTTAGGAGAGGAAATTGACATTCACTTTCATTGTCTACCTTGGGGCTGATTCAGAGTCATGTGAAAATGATAGTGAATAGCAGTTTTCTCTCCTAAAAAAGAAGTGAGTTTTTTTTTTTTACCAGACTCTGAATCAATCCCTTTATCAATTTTGGCCAAAACATTTCAAAAGTTTTTTTTTTTTTTTAGAAAATTAGAAAACTCCTAGATTGACTCCATCCAAATTGATTTGCATATAAGTTCAAGTGAAGGTTCTCGTAGCCTATGGTGATGTTACTACTGTAGTTACCGCCAATCTGAAACCTTTATTGCTCAGAGAGAGGAATATAATGTCTTTTGCGAATTGACTCCTAAATTAGATTTTTTGAAGTCAACCCTTCAAATGTAAAGTGGAAAGGAAAGCCATTTGAGATGTATTGATAGAGAACAAGTCAGAGCTCAGTAACTCTAAAAAGCACATATTGCAGAGTTCAATGACTTTATTATGCAACAGCAGAACATTAAATACTTACACTTTATCACCTTAAATGTGCCGGCTGTGCAGATATTCACAATCCCTCCTAAAGTCAGATTGCTCTATAAAATGAATAGTACAGTCTGGGTTTCTGAAGGGCTACTCCGGAATGGTGTACTGTACCTTTGTCTTTTCTTTTTGGCTTGTACTTATAAAAGTTTATATGGGTTCAATAAATCAAAATCATCATAAATAGTGATGAGCGAGTAGTATTCGACCGAGCCGGTATTCGATCGAATACTACGCTGTTCGTCATACTCGATTTCGATCGAGTACAGCGGCGATGGCGCACTCACAATTCGTTTCCCCTCCCACCTTCCCTGGCGCGTTTTTTACACCAATCACCATGCAGGGGGGGTGGGACAGGTCCTGGGAGGACGCTGGCATCGCGAAAACGGCGTCTACACGCATTGGCTGGAAAAACCATGTGACCTCGAATATACAAAACTCAGCACTTCCTCTTCGTCAGCATTAGCAGCTTGAACTTAGTGAGGGACAGACGCTCACAGCAGGGAAAGACAGGCTGTCGCTGGCAGGGCCCCAGAAGCTCGGAATATCGCTTTTACCACCATCTATACCAGCTACCAGAAGACAAGACAGTCCTTAAGAGCCCTTATTAGGGCTGCTACGCTGAACAGTATATAGCTCATTTTCTATTTAGTCAGGCAGGGCCCCAGAAGCTCAGAATATACCTTTTACCACCATATATACCAGCTACCAGAAGACAAGACAGTCCTTAATAGCCCTTATTAGGGCTGCTACGCTGAACAGTATATAGCTCATTTTCTATTTAGTCAGGCAGGGCCCCAGAAGCTCAGAATATACCTTTTACCACCATATATACCAGCTACCAGAAGACAAGACAGTCCTTAATAGCCCTTATTAGGGCTGCTACGCTGAACAGTATATAGCTCATTTTCTATTTAGTCAGGCAGGGCCCCAGAAGCTCAGAATATACCTTTTACCACCATATATACCAGCTACCAGAAGACAAGACAGTCCTTAATAGCCCTTATTAGGGCTGCTACGCTGAACAGTATATAGCTCATTTTCTATTTAGTCAGGCAGGGCCCCAGAAGCTCAGAATATACCTTTTACCACCATATATACCAGCTACCAGAAGACAAGAGAGTCCTTAATCCCTTATTAGTGCTGCTATGTTGAACAGTATATAGCTCATTTTCTATGTAGTCAGGCAGGGCCCCAGAAGCTCAGAATATACCTTTTACCACCATATATACCAGCTACCAGAAGACAAGAGAGTCCTTAATAGCCCTTATTAGTGCTGCTATGTTGAACAGTATATAGCTCATTTTCTATGTAGTCAGGCAGGGCCCCAGAAGCTCAGAATATACCTTTTACCACCATATATACCAGCTACCAGAAGACAAGAGAGTCCTTAATCCCTTATTAGTGCTGCTATGTTGAACAGTATATAGCTCATTTTCTATGTAGTCAGGCAGGGCCCCAGAAGCTCAGAATATACCTTTTACCACCATATATACCAGCTACCAGAAGACAAGACAGTCCTTAATAGCCCTTATTAGGGCTGCTACGCTGAACAGTATATAGCTCATTTTCTATTTAGTCAGGCAGGGCCCCAGAAGCTCAGAATATACCTTTTACCACCATATATACCAGCTACCAGAAGACAAGACAGTCCTTAATAGCCCTTATTAGGGCTGCTACGCTGAACAGTATATAGCTCATTTTCTATTTAGTCAGGCAGGGCCCCAGAAGCTCAGAATATACCTTTTACCACCATATATACCAGCTACCAGAAGACAAGACAGTCCTTAATAGCCCTTATTAGGGCTGCTACGCTGAACAGTATATAGCTCATTTTCTATTTAGTCAGGCAGGGCCCCAGAAGCTCAGAATATACCTTTTACCACCATATATACCAGCTACCAGAAGACAAGGCAGTCCTTAATAGCCCTTATTAGGGCTGCTACGCTGAACAGTATATAGCTCATTTTCTATTTAGTCAGGCAGGGCCCCAGAAGCTCAGAATATACCTTTTACCACCATATATACCAGCTACCAGAAGACAAGACAGTCCTTAATAGCCCTTATTAGGGCTGCTACGCTGAACAGTATATAGCTCATTTTCTATTTAGTCAGGCAGGGCCCCAGAAGCTCAGAATATACCTTTTACCACCATATATACCAGCTACCAGAAGACAAGACAGTCCTTAATAGCCCTTATTAGGGCTGCTACGCTGAACAGTATATAGCTCATTTTCTATTTAGTCAGGCAGGGCCCCAGAAGCTCAGAATATACCTTTTACCACCATATATACCAGCTACCAGAAGACAAGACAGTCCTTAATAGCCCTTATTAGGGCTGCTACGCTGAACAGTATATAGCTCATTTTCTATTTAGTCAGGCAGGGCCCCAGAAGCTCAGAATATACCTTTTACCACCATATATACCAGCTACCAGAAGACAAGAGAGTCCTTAATCCCTTATTAGTGCTGCTATGTTGAACAGTATATAGCTCATTTTCTATGTAGTCAGGCAGGGCCCCAGAAGCTCAGAATATACCTTTTACCACCATATATACCAGCTACCAGAAGACAAGACAGTCCTTAATAGCCCTTATTAGGGCTGCTACGCTGAACAGTATATAGCTCATTTTCTATTTAGTCAGGCAGGGCCCCAGAAGCTCAGAATATACCTTTTACCACCATATATACCAGCTACCAGAAGACAAGACAGTCCTTAATAGCCCTTATTAGGGCTGCTACGCTGAACAGTATATAGCTCATTTTCTATTTAGTCAGGCAGGGCCCCAGAAGCTCAGAATATACCTTTTACCACCATATATACCAGCTACCAGAAGACAAGAGAGTCCTTAATCCCTTATTAGTGCTGCTATGTTGTACAGTATATAGCTCATTTTCTATGTAGTCAGGCAGGGCCCCAGAAGCTCAGAATATACCTTTTACCACCATATATACCAGCTACCAGAAGACAAGAGAGTCCTTAAGAGCCCTTATTAGGGCTACTATGTTGTACAGTATATAGCTCATTTTCTATGTAGTCAGGCAGGGCCCCAGAAGCTCAGAATATACCTTTTACCACCATATATACCAGCTACCAGAAGACAAGAGAGTCCTTAATCCCTTATTAGTGCTGCTATGTTGAACAGTATATAGCTCATTTTCTATGTAGTCAGGCAGGGCCCCAGAAGCTCAGAATATACCTTTTACCACCATATATACCAGCTACCAGAAGACAAGACAGTCCTTAAGAGCCCTTATTAGGGCTGCTACGCTGAACAGTATATAGCTCATTTTCTATTTAGTCAGGCAGGGCCCCAGAAGCTCAGAATATACCTTTTACCACCATATATACCAGCTACCAGAAGACAAGAGAGTCCTTAATCCCTTATTAGTGCTGCTATGTTGAACAGTATATAGCTCATTTTCTATTTAGTCAGGCAGGGCCCCAGAAGCTCAGAATATACCTTTTACCACCATATATACCAGCTACCAGAAGACAAGAGAGTCATTGAGAGCCCTTATTAGGGCTGCTATGTTTTAAAAATTGTGTGGAGGCCCAAGAGCTGAGACCTTTTAAAAATTGTGTGGAGGCCCAAGAGCTGAGACCTTTTAAAAATTGTGTGGAGGCCCAAGAGCTGAGACCTCTTAAAAATTGTGTGGAGGCCCAAGAGCTGAGACCTTTTAAAAATTGTGTGGAGGCCCACGAGCTGAGACCTCTTAAAAATTGTGTGGAGGCCCAAGAGCTGAGACCTTTTAAAAATTGTGTGGAGGCCCAAGAGCTGAGACCTCTTAAAAATTGTGTGGAGGCCCAAGAGCTGAGACCTCTTAAAAATTGTGTGGAGGCCCAAGAGCTGAGACCTCTTAAAAATTGTGTGGAGGCCCAAGAGTTGAGACCTCTTAAAAATTGATTGTATTAAGCCTAAGAGGTGAGCCATATTTTTTTTCATTAATACAGCAATTCTACGGCGGTTAAGGAGGAGGAGGAGGAGGAGGAGGAAATGGCACTTCATACAGATGGCACTTCACTCTTGGCTGCTTTCCACTGTTGTACAAGCAAAGTCCGGGTCAATCCACTTGCTGTTCATTTTGATTAGCGTCAGCCTGTCGGCACTGTCGGTTGACAGGCGGCTGCGCTTATCGGTTATAATGCCCCCGGCTGCGCTGAACACACCCTTTCTGATAGCACGCTGGCGGCAGGGCAGGCAAGCACCTCCAAGGCGTACAGGGACAGTTGCAGCCACGTGTCCAACTTGGAGACCCAGTAAGTGTAGGTCGCCGAGGGATCGGGGAGGACAGGGGTGTGGTCTGCCAGGTAGTCCCGCAACATCTGCCGATACTTGTCCCTCCTGCTGATAGCGGGCCCCGCAGTGATGGAAGTTGCACGAGGGGGTGACATGAACGTGTCCCACACCTTGGAGAGTGTTCCCCTGGTGGCTGTGGGCCTGATCGATGTTGTCAGACTCTGGGAGACACTCTCCTCTCTGCCGCCAGCGATGCTGGGTGGGAAAATCTGCATCATGTTCTGCAAGAGTTCCCTCTGGTATTCCAGTAATCGATTCGTCCTCTCCTCTACCGGAATAAAAGAGGAGAAGTTATCTTTATACCGGGGGTCCAGGAGTGCGAAGACCCAGTATAGTTTGTTCTCCAATATCCGGACAACACGTATGTCCCGGGAAAAGCAGCCCAGCATGAAGTCAGCCATGTGTGCCAGACTCTGAGTAGGCATGACCTCACTGCCCCCACCAGAAGGATCATTTTCCATTTCCTCCTCTTCCTCCTCCTCTCCGCCCCATCCGCGCCGAACCAATGGGACGCACACAGCCTGACTGCTACCCTCGCCGCCAGCATCCTCTTCCACAGCCACCTCCACGTTGTCCTCCTCCTCCTCATCCTCCTCCTGCAACTGCCACCGAGCAGCAGACAAAAGTGTGGTCTGACTGTCTACCTGCGTTGCGTCTCCTCCTACCCCCATCTCCTCTGTGTGCAATGCGTTCTCCCTTATTGCGATGAGCGATTCTTTAAGGACGCCTAGGAGCGGGATGGTTACGCTCACTATAGCGTCCTCGCTGCTGACCTTCTTAGTGGACTCCTCAAAGATACGCAATACATCGCATATGTCTGCCATCCATGGCCACTCGTGGTTGGCAAACTGAGGGAGCTGAGTTGGAGGCACGCGTGGATGCATCATCTGGTACTCCATCAATGCTTTCTGCTGCTCACACACCCTGGCCAACATGCAATAGGTGGAATTCCAGCGAGTGGGCAGGTCGCACAACAGCCGATGTTGAGGCAAATGGAGGCGTTGCTGGATTTTTTTTTAAGCTAGCAGCAGCTACAGTTGACTTCCGAAAGTGAGCGCACAAGCGCCGCACTTTGACCAGTAGCTCTGCCAGGTTGGGGTAAGTCTTTAGAAACTTTTGTACTACCAAATTAAAAACGTGGGCCAGGCATGGTACGTGATTGAGTTCTGCAAGCTCCAGAGCCGCCACCAGGTTACGGCCGTTATCGCACACGACCATGCCTGGTCCTAGCTGCAGCGGCGACAGCCACATCTCTGTCTGCTGCAATATGGCGTGCCTCACCTCTGCGGCGCTGTGCTTCCTGTCGCCCAAGCTGATGAGCTTAAAGGAGCAGTATCGCGAAATTTGCATTAAAAAAGATAAATAATTAAATAGCCACACAATAGCTTCTAACATGTGTATGAATAATCTGGCGATAGAAAATGAAAAAAATATATGCCTCTCTTTTAAATTGTATAATTAAAATGGCTCAGTCCATTTGCTGAATAGGGGGATCTGCTGGCTTGTATTTAGTGAGCTGCTTCATTTAGCCCACTGGTCTCCTAGCAACACTTTACCTCAGAGGCTGACACTGTAACGGCTGTGTGTGTGGGAGGTGCTGCTTTTGTTATGAGACCAGGTGACTCTTATGTGTAAAATCTATACAAAATAAACTAAACTGACTGAAAATGACTGAAATTCTTCTTTGAATAACTGTTCAGAAAAAAACTAAAGGTATTAAAGTGGAACAAAACCCCATTCTAAATCAGGATGCCCACTGTGTGAAACGACCCCTGGATAACCACAGATCCCCCCATTTTTCTGGCGCTCACGCAGATAGTCATTTAGACAGGCCGGGCGGCCAGGAAGGTTACTGCTCAGGCTCCCCATCTGCGTGCAAACAGCGCTGATTGGATGAGAGTCCACGCATGCGCTGTGGGACAGGGAAAGGTAAGTTTTCACAGGCGAACTTGGGGATTTCCCACATCAGGGCATCCCAAGTAGGGATGCCCCTAGGGGCACAAAACAAAACTCCAGATAGTGAAAATCCTGGGTTGGGCTTCGCTCAAAACACACAAAGCTGAAAGAAAGATCATATGGAAAAAAGAAAAATAAGAATATGAAAGAGAAAATGGTAAACTGATAAAAAAAACTGGTAAAAAGATTCTGCAGCAGAGCCAACATGAAGGGAAAACTGTTAAAATCAGCTAAATGACTTCTAGAGCCTTTCTCTCTGTTTTAGATATATAAGTTCTGGCCAGGCAATGTTGTTATCTTATGCTGGACAGCTGACAGCACTGAACAGCTGAGACTTTCATACATTCTCCTCAGCGTGGAACTGATACATTGTATCTCCCTCTCCCCTCTCCTCAGCATGGAACAGGCTAGAGTGTCGGCTGTCGACACTGACAAGACATAAACATGAGCTATTAGTCTCCAGCTGTTCATCACACACATCATTTTTTTCTACATTTGTAATTCTTACTCCAACACCTACCTACATTCCAAGTACCATTTAAATATAAGTCACCAAGAAAAATTCGCGCTACTGCTCCTTTAAGCACCGCCTGCTGACGTCTCCCCGTGCCAGTGCTGCAACGCTTCCAGCTAGGGGCTGAGGGCGATGTTAAGGCAGAGGAGGAGGAGGAGGAGGAGGAGGAAGAGGAGGGGGGTCTATCAGAACCTGTGCTGGCAATCTTGGGCGGGGGGTGGTATGTAGGCCGTCCCTGTTTGCGACCCCGTCCCCGCTTCCACAACATTCACCCAGTGTGCCGTCAAAGAGATGTAGCGTCCTTGGCCGCAAGCGCTTGTCCACGAGTCGGTGGTCAAGTGGACCTTTGCGCTGACTGCGTACCTCAGGGTCCGCCTGATGTTACGCGACACGTGCTGGTGCAGGGCGGGGACGCCACACCGGGAAAAATAGTGGCGGCTAGGGACGGAATAGCGAGGTGCGGCAGCCGCCATCAGGTCGCGGAAGGCCTGCGTCTCCACAAGCCAAAACGGCAACATCTCCAGGGCCAGCAGTTTGGAGATGAGGCAGGTTAAGGCAGTGGCAGCAAGACGGGGCGCAGGTTGTATTGCGTTTGCTCTCTCCCACTCAGCCCAGTGCTTGAATTCCAAGTGACGGCGCATGCCTGAGGTGGTCAGATTGCTCTTCTCAGAGCCCCTACTCAGTTTTGAGTGGCAGATTGCGCAAACCGCGCTCAGTTTGTCATCCGCGCAAACGTTAAAAAATCTCCACACCACAGAAGTACGAGGCCTCGATGGGGGAGCTTCGCGCGACTGCCACACAATGTTTGAGAGGTCTCAGCTCTTGGGCCTCCACACAATTTTTAAAAGGTCTCAGCTCTTGGGCCTCCACACAATGTTTGAGAGGTCTCAGCTCTTGGGCCTCCACACAATTTTTAAAAGGTCTCAGCTCTAGGGCCTCCACACAATGTTTGAGAGGTCTCAGCTCTTGGGCCTCCACACAATTTTTAAAAGGTCTCAGCTCTTGGGCCTCCACACAATTTTTAAGAGGTCTCAGCTCTTGGGCCTCCACACAATGTTTGAGAGGTCTCAGCTCTTGGGCCTCCACACAATTTTTAAAAGGTCTCAGCTCTTGGGCCTCCACACAATTTTTAAAAGGTCTCAGCTCTTGGGACTCCACACAATGTTTGAGAGGTCTCAGCTCTAGGGCCTCCACACAATGTTTGAGAGGTCTCAGCTCTTGGGCCTCCACACAATTTTTAAAAGGTCTCAGCTCTTGGGCCTCCACACAATTTTTAAGAGGTCTCAGCTCTTGGGCCTCCACACAATGTTTGAGAGGTCTCAGCTCTTGGGCCTCCACACAATTTTTAAAAGGTCTCAGCTCTTGGGCCTCCACACAATGTTTGAGAGGTCTCAGCTCTTGGGCCTCCACACAATTTTTAAAAGGTCTCAGCTCTAGGGCCTCCACACAATGTTTGAGAGGTCTCAGCTCTTGGGCCTCCACACAATTTTTAAAAGGTCTCAGCTCTTGGGCCTCCACACAATTTTTAAGAGGTCTCAGCTCTTGGGCCTCCACACAATGTTTGAGAGGTCTCAGCTCTTGGGCCTCCACACAATTTTTAAAAGGTCTCAGCTCTTGGGCCTCCACACAATTTTTAAAAGGTCTCAGCTCTTGGGACTCCACACAATGTTTGAGAGGTCTCAGCTCTAGGGCCTCCACACAATGTTTGAGAGGTCTCAGCTCTTGGGCCTCCACACAATTTTTAAAAGGTCTCAGCTCTTGGGCCTCCACACAATTTTTAAGAGGTCTCAGCTCTAGGGCCTCCACACAATTTTTAAAAGGTCTCAGCTCTTGGGACTCCACACAATGTTTGAGAGGTCTCAGCTCTAGGGCCTCCACACAATGTTTGAGAGGTCTCAGCTCTTGGGCCTCCACACAATTTTTAAAAGGTCTCAGCTCTTGGGCCTCCACACAATTTTTAAGAGGTCTCAGCTCTTGGGCCTCCACACAATGTTTGAGAGGTCTCAGCTCTTGGGCCTCCACACAATTTTTAAAAGGTCTCAGATCTTGGGCCTCCACACAATTTTTAAGAGGTCTCAGCTCTAAGCTTCCCTTACTGCTGGGGTGACACACTGTAACAAACCTCCTCCTGTAAGCTTCCCTGACTGCTGGGGTGACACAATGTAACAAACCTCCTCCTGTAAGCTTCCCTTACTGCTGGGGTGACACACTGTAACAAACCTCCTCCTGTAAGCTTCCCTTACTGCTGGGGTGACACACTGTAACAAACCTCCTCCTGTAAGCTTCCCTGACTGCTGGGGTGACACACTGTAACAAACCTCCTCCTGTAAGCTTCCCTTACTGCTGGGGTGACACACTGTAACAAACCTCCTCCTTTAAGCTTCCCTTACTGCTGGGGTGACACAATGACACAAGAGGACATGTCTGACCACATCTCACACACACACACACACACACACAATGACAATTAGGGGTGGGGTCTATTTATTTTCCCCCTTGCCTATGCCATCTGTGGTTGTCATTAGGCAACGTGATTTTAAGGGGTGCAGAATTTTGTTCTTCTTTTTTGTACAGTTTGGCTTGGGGTCCATGGCAATGTAGAGGAAAGAAGGTTTCCTTGTCTTGTCTCACTTTACGTAGAAGTTATATTGTGTTTGGAGTGTATTGTTGAGTGGCTGTGATAGTGGCGTAATAGTGCGACTTGGGCGCGTTATATGCACCCAGACATGCTTCCCCTGCTGTCCCAGTTGCATTCCAGCAGTGTTGGCATCATTTTCTGATGTTTCAGGGTGGACTTGGTGACCTCCAAGTGGTCGAATTGAGATTTCCAAGTGTCGAGCATTTTTTTCCCATAGACTATAATGGGATTCGATATTCGGTCGAGTAGTCGAGTAACGCGGTCTATTCGAATCGAAATTCGAAATTTCGAATATTTCACTACTCGCTCATCTCTAATCATAAACTATTTTCACTGGAAAAAAGGAATGTCACTCCCGCTCTTTACTCCAGGCAAGTTAGCCTTCTCCAACCAATACATTCGGCTCAGGGCCAGGTTTGTGGCGCCCTTGGGAAGGAGAGTCTTAGAGGCCGATTCATTAATAGCGGCAGGTAGCGACAGTTGAGCGACTGTAGCAGTATTTTCACAGCGCCCGCTAGTAGTCGCTGTGCTTGGCCATTGTTCGGTTGTTGATAGCGACTGAGTCGGTGTGCAGTAATGTTGAATACGGGGTGACGAGTCGCTATTTGACAGGTTCCGCGATGTATGGGTGCGCATGATAGCGACTGGTCAGAGTGACCGGCTCCCACCATATTCATCAAAAAATCACGCTCAAAAAATTCAAGCGCTGTGAAATGCATGTTTAAACCCCAGAGCGCTGGCGGCGATGTGTTAAAAGTAGTTTTTTAACCCCCAAACCACCATATTTTTGGAAACCAAAAAAAAAAAAATTTTTTAAGAATTTAGTAATATGAATACAATAATATCAGATCTGTAATATCAATTCTGCACAATTTTTTTTTTTACCTTAAAAAAATTATCTAACATGGCAGAAGTGGTCACAGAATTTTTCACATTTAAAAAAAAAAAAAAAAAAAAAAAACATTAATAACAATTAATTATGAATATTTAAAGATTGTTCCATTGAAATGCATTGGAGAGCGCCAGGTAGCGAGAGGTCATACCTGTCGCTGTTCAAGGTCGGACGCTGGCGCTATGGGCTGAGGCTGGAATAATGATGAATGAGTGGCTATATGGCGCTATCTCAGTCGCTAAGCAGGATCGGCTTGATAAATGTGTGATTGTGGTGGGGAGCCGGCGTTCTCGTGGCGGTGCCCGTCATTACCGGTCGCTCACCAGTCGCTACCTGTCGCTATTCCTTCATAAATAAGGGCCTTAGTGGGCCCCAAAGTAGTGTGTCACATGATGTCATCTTTCAGCTCAGCTTCGCAAATGGGTCTCCTGCTGCTGATCATCCTCCAGTCCTTATTGCCTTCCCTATAGCCACCAATCGTTCTCCAGTCCTTATTGCCTTCCCTGTAGCCACCAATCGCCCTCCAGTCCTTATTGTCTTCCCTATAGCCACCAATTATCCTCTAGTCCTTGTTGCCTTCCCTATAGCCACCAATCATCCTCTAGTCGTTGTTGCATCCTCTACAGCCACCAAACACCCTTCAGCCCTTACTGCTTGCTCTGCAGCAAATAAAGTCTTCATCATTGCTATCAGTTGTCACCTGGTTCTCGCCACCTTCTGAGCTTCCATCGATTTCCCTCCATTCCATGCCATCTTCTCCATTGTTGATGATCATCCCCTGTTGCTGAGGCCATGAATAAGGAGTTTATTTATCAAGGGCTTGCGCCAGGTAGTGTCTGACGAGCGCCAGGTACCGCCAGCTAACGGCAGCTACCGACTCAAGTACGCCCGGCGGCGGTCACAATGACGCATTTATCACGCTAAATGAGGCTAGCGCCGGCGAGAGCGTCAGCTAGCGCGGGATTCATCATGTAGCCGACTGCAACGAACAGCGCCGCTGCTAATCCCATCACAGCGACAGGTATGACCTGGCGCTCCCTGGCGTTGTCCAATGCATTTCAATGGAGCAATCTTTAAATAATCATAATTAATTGCTATTAATTTTTTTTTTTTTTTTTTTAATGTCAAACATTCTGTGACCACTTCTGCAATGTTAGGTTTTTTTTTTTAAGTAAAAAAAAAAAAAAAAAATTAAAAATTGTGCAGAATTGATATTACAGGTCTGATATTAATGTATTCATATTACAAAATGTTTAGAAAAACTTGTATAATTTTTACATAAAAAAAAAATGGTTGTTTGGGGGTTAAAAACTACTTTACACACATCGCCGCCAGCGCTCTGGGGTTTAAACAAGGAATTCACAGCGCGAGAAATTTTTGAGCGTGATTTGTTAATGAATCTGCAGCAAGCCGTTCGCTCTGGCCATTCGCTGTCAGGCGCACCCATACAACGCGGAACCTGTGAAACATCGACCCCTAACCCCCGTATTCAACATTACCGCACACCGACTGAGTCGCTGTCAACAAGCAAACCCCGGCCAAGCACAGCGAATACTAGCTGGCGCTGTGAAAATCACGCTACTGGCGCTCATCTGTCGCTACCTGGCGCTATTAATGAATCGGCCTCCCCGTCTGCACACAACACACTGCATTCGGTGGTTCGAGTACACTAATACCATGGCAAAGTGTGAGCCTGAGTGGGCCCCTGAAGATGTCAGGGGCCCTGGCAATAGCCCAGGTTTGCCCTGTGCTGGCGCCGGCCCTGATTCGGCCGAACAATCCCAACATGACTAAATCCTATAATACAAGCAGATAGTGGAGGAACCCAGTGCCCCTGATCCTAGGGATCCTTTTAATTTCCAGTTATTGAGTTATTAGATTTTATTTTACTTTAATAATCAAATGCACCATAATTAAATTACCTTCACCCTTGGCGACTGTCTCATACCCAGCTATCCTCCAGCTATATTAAACCTTATGCTCTTCCTTGTCACTACTCCCCAGACCCCCTTTTTGTCCCCTCTCTCCTCTTCTTATAATATTTCTCCTATTTCTTTACTATGAGCAATAACAGATGATAAACATTGCTTTGTTGTACTGGACATAAGGTTTATGATATTGGTATCCACCAAAAACATTAGTTACTGCCTCTATCTGCGTATTCAAAGGCTTGGTGTGTAAGGAGCCAGCTCCACCCGCCGCAGGTGAAGTTTTGTAATCCAGCAGAAAAAAGTTGATTGCCGGCTTTAATTCGATAAAACATCCGTATTTATTCAATATTGGTTTTAGTAAGTTGTTGTACCATGTTAGCCATCGATGTAAGCAGGAAATCCAAGGTTAAGGTAATACCATTTATTGGCTAACTCAATAGATTGAAAATGGGAGCTTTCAAAGCAATTACAAGCTTCTTATTCAGGCATAATGCAGATAACTTAAACACACATTTATACACAATACTACAAAGCAGACACAATTGTTTTTGTGTTCCAGGAAAGTAATGAACAAAGGGGGGGTCACACACAGGGGCATCCAAAATCAGGAGAATTTAGATTCATTTAGACTCTGAGGTCAGGTTTAAAGGGGTTTAAATAGCATATAGAATCCAGATTTGGGACGTCCCTCTGTGATGTGACGCGACTCTTCACCAAAAAGGGGCCCACTGAGACCATGCCGCCCAAGGGCCCACATAAACCTGGAACCGGCCCTGATAGCACAGTCGTAAAAATCTAAGCTGTGAGATAACAATCAGGGGGACTATGATAATTAATGGTGGGCTCATAAGAATGGGATGGGGAAGAGTGTGTGAAATGTTTATTGCTCTCTTTAGTCACATTGGCCCAGGACAGTCTGTTAAATATCAGACTATCATTGACACATAAAATTATTTTCCTTCTTTACCCAACCATCGATATGAAGATTTGGATGCAAAAAGGGGGCTTCCGTTCACAAAAGGAAAGACTGGAGTGGGAATGTAGGTGCATCCAAATCTTCGTGGACTGTATTTACCACAGGGTCTGATATTAAACAGACTGTCTGGGCTGATGTGTCTAAAGGGAGCAATACAAATTTCACACACTCTCTCCCCATCCTATTCTTATCAGCCCACCATTAATTGTCATAATCCCCCTGATTGTTATCTTACAGCTTCCATTTTTATGATTTTGCTATTATTCACAAGTGTCAGTAGAAAAACATTTGTGCTTGCTTTGTAGTTTTGTGTAGGGGAGGCCGATTCATTAATAGCGCCAGGTAGCGACAGATGAGCGCCAGTAGCGTGATTTTCACAGCGCCAGCTAGTATTCGCTGTGCTTGGCCGGGGTTTGCTTGTTGACAGCGACTCAGTCGGTGTGCGGTAATGTTGAATACGGGCTTAGGGGTCGCTGTTTCACAGGTTCAGCGTTGTATGGGTGCGCCTGACAGCGAATGGCCAGAGCGAACGGCTTGCTGCAGATTCATTAACAAATCACGCAACGAATTTTTTAGCGCTGTGAATTCCTTGTTTAAACCCCAGAGCGCTGGCAGCGATGGATTTAAAATAGTTTTTAACCCCCAAACAACCATATTTTTTTATTGTAAAATTATACAAGTTTTTATAAACATTTTGTAATATGAATACATTAATATCAGACCTGTAATATCAATTCTGCACAAAGTGCAAATTGCAGAAGTGGTCACAGAATTTTTGACATTAAAAAAAAAAAAAAAAAACATTAATAGCAATTAATTATGATTATTTAAAGATTGCTCCATTGAAATGCTTTGGACATCGCCAGGAAGCGACAGGTCATACCTGGCGCTGTGATGGGATTAGCAGCGGCGCTGTTCGTTGCAGTCGGCTACATGATGAATCCCGCGGTAGCTGTCGCTCTCGCCGGCGCTAGCCTCATTTAGCTTGATAAATGCGTCATTGTGGCCGAAGCCGGGCGTACTTGAGTCGGTAGCCGCCGTTAGCTGGCGGGACCTGGCGCTCGTCAGACACTACCTGGCGCTATCGCTTGATGAATAAGGGCATAAATGTGTGTTTAAGTTACATATCTGCATTAAGGGCTTCCATTCACAAACAGAAAGACTGGAGTGGAAATGTAGGTGCATTCAAATCTTTAAATCGATGGTTGGCGGGCTAAACAGGGATAATAATTTTATGTGTCATTATGATATGAATTGAATGGACTACATTTACCACAAGGTCTCATATTAAACAGACTGATGTGACTAAAGAGAGCATTAACAATTCTTCACACTTTCTCTCCCCTATTCTTATCAGCCCACCATTAATTGTCATAATAACCTTGATTGTTATCTCACAGATTACATTTTTACGATTTTGCTATTATTCACATGTGTCAGTAGAAAAGTTATTGTGCTTGCTTTGTAGTTTTGTGTATAAATGTGGGTCTAAATTACAGATCTGTATTATGCCTGAAGAAAAAGCTCTTAATTGCTTTGAAAGCTCACATTTTCAATCTATTGAGTTAGCCAATAAATGGTAATACTTAAACCTTGGATTTCCTGCTTCAATATTGGCTAAAAATCAACACATGATAGCAGATACAGTCCACGCAACGCGTTTCAGGGTCAATAGCCCTCTTACTCATGGTACTCCACCAGTTTCCCCTAGCAGTAGACCACCAATCATAGGACTCGACTGGTGGTCTATAACTCTGTGTTATTGCAGCATTGTTATTAGGTCAAAGTATGTTGATATAAACACGTTGCCCTGTTATTGTGTTGGAAAGCGGTCATGCCACTTGGCAGGAAATTTCATAAATGAATGAAAACATATATGGTCTATGTAGTTGCCTGGACAATCCCTTTGATGCCCCAGGATTTTATCAATCTCCGGCTTTTGGTCTCGAGTGGCTACAGTACCAGACAAAGCAGTTTTCCTATGGGTGGCCACAAGTTTAAAGTGGACCAAAACCCACCCTGGAGTCTATGAGACTCCGGGGCAGGCATACTCACTCCCTCCGGGTCATCCTGAACTGGGATGCCCCGCTGTGTGAAACCTCCTAGAGCACCTAATATTCTTTCCTTTACCCCGAGCCCGTGGCATATGCTCGGCCAGTGCCTGCATCATTCACATACCTTCTCGCTGTGTGTGGCCCTGCCTGCCGCAACTGAATGGCCATGCAGGGCCCGCACCGCTGGTATGTGCTGCTAGGGTCTCCATTCAGCTTCTTTAGGTGCAGCGGGAGAAGCGGATTGGAGGAGCAGCTATGACTGCACCATGGGCTCAAGGAGAGGTGAGTCTGCCAGGCGTTCTAGGGGGTTTCATGCAACGGGGCATCCCAAACCGGGGTGCCCCAGGCGGAGGAACCAGAACACAGGATAGTGAAAATCCCAGGTTATGGTCCACTTTAAGATATCAACTACCAGAGGGGGAGGCCGATTCATTAATAGCGCCAGGTAGCGACAGATGAGCGACTGTAGCGTGATTTTTTCAGCGCCAGCCAGTATTCGCTGTGCTTGGCCGGCATTAGCTTGATGACAGCGACTCAGTCGGTGTGCAGTAATGTTGAATACGGGCTGGGGGGTCGCTGTTTCACAGGTCCAGCGTTGTATGTGAGCGCCTGACAACGAATGGCCAGAGCGAACGGCTAGCTTCATATTCATCAACAAATCACGCTCCGAATGTGCTGTCGCTGTCCATTCCTTGTTTAAACCCCAGAGCGCTGGTGGCGATGTGTATTAACTAGTTTTTAACCCCTAAACAACCATATTTTTTGAATGTAACATTATACATGTTTTTAGAATCATTTTGTAATATGAATACATTAATCTCAGACCTGTTATATCAATTCTGCACATATTTTTTTTATTTTTTTTTTGACTTCCTAACATTGCAGAAGTGGTCTCCGATTTTTTGACATTAAAAAAAAAAAAAAAAAAAAAAATTAATACCAATTAATTATGAATAATTATAGATTGCTCCATTGAAATGCATTGGACATCGCCAGGGAGCGACAGCTCATACCTGGCGCTGTGAGGGAATTTGCAGCGGCGCTGTTCGGTCCAGGCGGCTTCATGATGAATGCCGCGCTAGCCGTCGCTCTCGCCGGCGCTAGCCTCATTTTGCTTGATAAATGCGTCATTGTGACCGCCGCCGGGCGTACTTGAGTCGGTAGTCGCCGTTAGCTGCCGCTACCTGGCGCTCGTCAGACACTACCTGGCGCTATCGCTTGATGAATAAGGGCCTAAGTATCATTAACTACAACTCTTTGTTGTAAATCCAGTTCCTCAATTTCCCCAATAAGCATCTATTAAAAGACAGTGTTAAATGCTTTTGCACTATATCTACAGGCACCCCTCTGTCCATGCTTCTACTCGCCTCCCTAGAAGCCAATTAGTTTAGTCTGGCAGCTTCTGTCTTAAGAAAAAGATTTATGCTGGTTGTCACTCATAATGTTATGCATTGTCACATAATCCTGAATGTAGTCCCGTAATAGCCCTTCAAACTGGGAGGCCGATTCATTAATAGCACCAGGTAGCGACAGATGAGCGACAGTAGCGTTATTTTCACAGCGCACGCTAGTATTCGCTGTGCTTGGCCGTTGTTCGGCTGTTGACAGCGACCCCGTCGGTGTGCGGTAATGTTGAATACGGGGTTAGGAGTCGCTGTTTGACAGGTTCTGCGCTGTATGGGAGCGCATGACAGCAAATGGCCATAGCGAACGGCTCCCAGCATATTCATTAACAAATCACGCTCCAAAAATTCTCGCGCTGTGAAATGTATGTTTAAACCCCAGAGCGCTGGCGGCGATGGGTTAAAAGTAGTTTTTTAACCCCCAAACAACCATATTTTTGAAAAAAAAAAAAAAACATGTTTTTCCAAACATTTTGTAATATGAATACATTAATATCAGACCTGTAATATCAATTCTGCACAATTTTTTTTTTTTGTTACCTTAAAAAAAATATCTAACATTGCAGAATTAAAAAAAAAAATTTATTTAAGAATATTTAAAGATTGCTCCATTGAAATGCATTGGAGAGCGCCAGGTAGCGAGAGGTCATACCTGTCGCTGTTCAAGGTCGCTCGCTGGCGCTGTGGGGTGAGGCTGGAATAATGATGAATGATTCGCTATCTGGCGCTCTGTCAGTCGCTAAGCAGGATCGGCTTGATAAATGTGTGATTGCGGAGGGGAGCCGGCGTTCTCGTGGCGGTGAGCGTCATTACCGTTCGCTCACCATTCGCTACCTGGCGCTATCCCTTGTTAAATATGGGCCTAAGTTCCCACTCTGGATGTTAGGCTTACAGGTCTGTAACTACCCCCACCTGCTGCCTCGGAAGCC
The DNA here is from genome assembly GCA_027917425.1 of Gastrophryne carolinensis. NCBI lineage: Eukaryota > Metazoa > Chordata > Amphibia > Anura > Microhylidae > Gastrophryne > Gastrophryne carolinensis. Next base: position 609,605,175 of record CM051235.1, read on the forward strand.
GGCCTAAGGCCCCGACATACGCCACCTCAGAAGCTGGCTGGAGGCCCTCCCACCCACCCCTTTGGAAGTGAGAGGCCCTCCCACCCACCCCCTTGGAAGTCAGAGGCCTTCCCACCCACCCCCTTGGAAGTCAGAGGCCCTCCCACCCACCCCCTTGGAAGTCAGAGGCCCTCCCACCCACCCCCTTGGAAGTCAGAGGCCCTCCCACCCACCCCCTTGGAAGTCAGAGGCCCTCCCACCCACCCCCTTGGAAGTCAGAGGCCCTCCCACCCACCCCCTTGGAAGTCAGAGGCCCTCACATGCACTCATGTACAGAGAATCCAGCTGGGTGGTAGCCAGCGTGGTCACAGAGATGCCGGCTTGATCCTGGCTGCCCAGCAGCAGTAGAGAATACAACTGGAGCAGGTGAGTTTATTTTTTTTTTATTTCCGGCTGTAGAGATGAGCAATTCATTGCACTTGGATGAACCTGAATTTCTTGAAGAAATTTAGCGCATCGTTCAAATTTTAGGAGTTTGCTCATTTCTATTAGTGAGTCTTTAAAGATCAAGAACAGGAGTGATTAAATAACTGAGTTGAGTTATTTAAGAACTTTTGCGTGAAGTCCATCTGGTCCTATAGTCTTATTCACATCTAAATGATTTAGTCTTTCTTGGATGATATCCATGCTTAGCCTGTTGAGAATGATGCTTGGGGTATTGCCAGCAATGGCATCGCCTATATTGGCTCCTTGCTCCTCTTTTGTGTACACAGAGCTAAAGAATCAATTTAACAACTCTGCATCCTCTTGGTCCCCAATGACCAATTTCACATTACCATTAGTTAGCAAACCTACCTGTTCCGACCTTGTTTTTTTTTGAGTTTATATATTTAAAGAAAAAGTTGGTAGATCAATACAGTACACATCACTTTAGGCTGATGACATTAGTCTTTTCACACGCAAGTGCTACAAAATCTGATGAATATTCAGCTCAAGTGCAACGCTGCAAAAGAAGGTAATTCTGCAAATCAGGGATCAGAAATTAATCGCAATGGCTGGTCTTCTGCTGCTAATTATGCATCAGTAATTATCAGCATCAGTTCATCTCTTTGTTAACTTTGAAGTCTGCGGATGACCTTATCAAACGCGGAGATTGTAATTACAGTGCTTGAATGTGAAAATATTTCTTTTCTCCTCTCTGAAATTATATTCAAAGCATTAACTAATTAAATGTTTAAGCCTTATGTTCTAAAATGCTATATATATGCTATTTTCACAGTAGGTATGCATCAAAATAATGGAATGTCAAGCCAGGAGAAAATTATCTTTCTTCATTGTAGTAAATAATATCTAATTATTGTTGACGAGGAGACAAACTAATTAGGGGGATGCACAATACATATTGGTTTTAATGTAAAAAGTCTGGAGGTAAAGTAAAATAACATACTTAACTGCACAGCCAACAGCCAAATCCTCCGTAGGGTTGTAAATAAAATCTTAAAGGGGGGTTTCATGACCTCCTGGATGTGCATATGAACACTACCTATGGACTAAATGCTAACTATTTGTGGAACATGCGTCTAGTGTATCTTCTATTGGTAGAGTGTCAGAATTGAGAAAGCTCGTAGAAATAGATTTAGACAGTGTAGAAAGGATACACAGGGGCAGCGTTAAGTATAGAAACCATAGCTAGAATAAGACTGCGGTTAGAGTAAAAGGTGAATAATAAAGTCTAGAAGCAATTAGAACTGGATAAATGGAATAGTTATCTGGTCCATCTTATAGTAGTGAACCTCATATCACTGTTACTCAACCCACTCCTTAAGGGCCACCAGCAGCCAATGTTTTGCAGATGTCCAAGTGAAACAATTTAGAATCAGTTATGTGGAGATCCACAAAACCATTACCTGTTTCTGATTGTCCAGACAAATCCTCAAAATAAATTGTTGGTGCAGCTAAGTTTGCACTGCACCAGGTACTTCGGTTTCCTTCCCCCAGGTGGCATCAGGAAGAGGAAATTGTGAGTTATTTCCTGCTTCTCATAGCCCTCTCCCCAAACCAATAAGAGCCGCCTAAGGTGCCGGAACCGATGCCCCTTTATTACAATTCTATCTTTGCTCCCAGCCCAGGGCAGGCTGTGGCAGGGGCTACAAGTGCGATCTGTGGCATGGGCGAGTCAATAAATCCTTTCCCAGTGGACAGACATGCCCACCACCGTAAATAAGATATAACACCTATTTGCAGCCTGCCCACGGTTTCTGCTACGGACTCTCATTTCTGCTGCCAGCTACTACCCTTGCTTACAGACTTGACTACACTTTAGTTACCATGCTGCTAGGCACCATGTTCCAGGTCTGTGCTTCAGTCCAATCCAGTTTTTATCTCAAGCAATCTAGCATTTCCACTTGTCTGGGCATGACATGTGTCCCCAGTGCCCCCACCTCAAAGTGTGACTAACTCTCTGTCCAGATTAGGAGGGGCATAGTTGTCTATTCATGGTGATCAAATTTAAAGGAATTTAGACGTTGAGTCACTAGAAATAGCCACCATCTCCTTCCTAAAATTCATTGTATGGAGCTGCTTCCGCATCACCACTCATTGGTCGGTACTGCGCCCAGCATCTGTTGCTCAGACAGAAAGACGGCAAGGGTGTGTGCTGACCTGCTTCCATACTGCCCTCCAGACTTGAAAGTGGCATGTCGTTGCCGGAGGTATGCATCGCTGTTCCTCTGTGGTCAGTGAGCCACAGGGGTAGTTAAACCCTTAATTACTGTTAAGGTCACAATGTTTTTGAGCCCCCTCAGATGTTGAGGCCACAGCCCAAGATGATTGGCTAGTGTTTGAATAAAGCTGGCCCTGTCCTTCTGGTCATTGCCCATCATAGCAACTGTTTGCACGTTATTGTGTGTTATACTGCTTCAGAATCTGTTACTGAACTGTTCCTCGATCTACCCCAGCTTGCTGCCTCTACCAACCTTTCTCTTGCCTGACCCCAAGCCTGCCTGTTATCCCTAGGATACCTTGTTATATCTGTCTTCTCGGCTACCACCCCTTTGGACTGACAACAGTTAGATAACTATCAGCACAAGTAGGAGGAGCCATTGAACACCCCAGGACAAGTCCTGGAATCTACAAGGTGCCCCAGTATTAACTGTAGCCCCCCCCCCCCACAAGGGAGGGCAAACTGGGCTGCAGAAACACCCGGGATTGTCCACTTGGTGGTTCAGACAGGGCCTGGGCATGACAGTGAGGATGGCACAGCCGAGTGACAGAGCAAAATCCAAATGGCAATATGAAGGTCGTGGTTAAAGTCAGGGTGAAGGGCTGACAGCACAGGTTCAAAGATACAATCCAAGCAGTGGTCAAAGGCAGACAGCACGCAAGGGAACAATGTCAAAAGTCCAAAGCTGAAGTCAAAAACAAAAGTAGCAATTCAAAGGAGACAATCCACCAGCAAGTCCAAAGCCAATGTCTGGAATGAGGTTTCCAAACTGCGATTCAGGGTACAAAGGTCATAGAGCTGGGGACAGGAAGGCTGGAGTATGCAGGAAACCAAACCAGCACTTCCTGGATTGTCAGAGCCCTCCTTTTAAAGGGCAAGGGCCTGAGTATGAAGGAAACCAAACCAGCACTTCCTGGATGTCAGAGCCCTCCTTTTAGTTTAATCTCACTTTATTAAAATTTTTGATTCAAAGCATACAATTGGAACCAAAGAGACAGTTTAGAAAACATAGAAAAGCAAGTGGGGAGGTTACACACCATTGTGAACAATTGCATTTATAAAGGGAGTACGCCCCCCCCCACAACATCCTCTATCACCTGCTACTGACCGTGCACTTGATGCCCGTGGCCCCATCCTGGCCCCTATTTGTCCGGGACCAGTCAAGAAGGGGGTCGTCCGTCGCCCCTAAATTGGAGCAGCCGACTGCAGCCCCTGTGCTCCACCAAGGCCACCGAGCAGGCCGGCCATCCAACTGCCCGGGCCATACAAAGATGGCCCAGCTGTATCTCCCTCTCCTGTGGGGTGCCGCCCGCCCCCCGAGGCCCTCTGGTCCTATAAGTTTTGGCAGAGCGTCTGCGAGAATAGATCCCCCCACAGCACTCGCCCGTCTTCTGGCTAGGGGGAGGAGGAGACATGGCCGGGGAAGGCCTGTCCAAGGAGCCTGAAGAGGAAGGGGCAGGAGAACCAGCAGGGAGAAAAGTGCTTTGTTAGTGAGAGGTGGGGCGAGGCCGAAGACATAAAACAGAGAGGGGGAGGGTGGAGAGAGGAGAGGGTGGGAAAGGGGTCGGAGAGAAAGCAAGTGAAAGGAAAGAAAGAAACAGAAAGAGAGAGGAGAAAAAAAAAAACTGGGATGGGAAAGTTGGTAGGGGACCAGGTTTGCTAGCATCCAAGGAAAGAGGAGCTGTCACTGGCAACGCTTGTTTGTTGACCAAAAACGGGCCATGTTCGCGTGGCTACAGGACACCCACCTGCAAGAAGGCCCTCGCAGAATCTGTGTCCCTAAATATTATCCAATTCGTCCATGTGGCTAGAAATTTTGCCTGGACCCCCTTGTCTCCCTGTACTCTCTCCTCTATTCTCATTAAGGAATCCATTTCCTCAAACCATTTCCCACTGCTTGGGTGGCTTGAAAACTTCCAGCGCCTGGGGATGATCGTTCTTCCTGCTGTCAAGAACAATTTAACAATATTGTTTCCCACAGTTTATGTATCTTGGGGCATTCCCACCATATGTGGAGTATACCACCGACAGCTGCGTTGCATCTCCAGCAAGCGCCCGACTCTCTCAGGTTGTAGATTGCTATTTCAGCCGGACACCTGTACCACCTTGTGAGTAGTGTGTGTCTCGCCTCAACCAGTAGCCTGTAGAACTGTGAGATTGCATGCTGTGGCGGGTCAGGCTTAGCCAGTAGTTCCTCAAAGGGTGTCTTTGACTTTAACTTTTGACTTTAGCTCGGCTAACGTGGGAATTCTCCCATTTGTAAGGATATCGTGGGTTCTCACATTTTCTAATGCTCTCCAAATTAGGAAGCGGGCGGCCTGTAAACCCGGCGTGAAGTCCGGATTATTGAACAACGGGGTGAGAGGGCCCGGGTTTTGAACTAGCCCACATTGCCGCTGGAGCTTGTTCCAGCACGTCAGGAAGTGTCGAGCCAAAAAGGAGATTGCCTTTCTTCCCAGCTCCCCTAGCGAGGAAAGCCAGGGCAGAGAGCGGGGGTTAAATCCTATGAGATCTCCTTCCAACTTAACCCAGAGTTTGTCCTTCTCCCGGAACTTCCAATCCGTCGTCCTTAAGAGGATTGCGGCAGCATGATAGAGTTTCAAGTCTGGTGCTCCGGCACCCCCAGCGCTTTTTAGTCTAGCCAACACATTGAATCTGGTGCGAGGCTTCCGAGACCCCCAGATGAATTTCGTGAACAGTGTCTGCAGAGCCTTAAAGTGTCTCGGGAGGAGGATGGGTATTGTTTGAAAGAGGTAGAGGAATCGGGGAAGGATGTCCATCTTTAGGATACTTATCCTGCCGAACCAAGTGTAACATTTTCTGTCGTACATCGACAGGTCTTGTATGGTCTTCGCTTTCAGTTCTCTGAAGTTCAGTTCATATAAGTCATTCAGGTCGGAGGGAATCTGGACCCCCAAGTAGTTTATAGAGGTGGACTGCCACTTGAAGGGGAAGTTGCTTTTGAGGCTGTCTACTATATTCTCGGGTAGCGTGAGGTTCATTGCTTCCGACTTGGAGTAGTTAATGCGGAAGTTGGAAAGGGAGCCAAACCGCTCAAACTCCCTGTACACCGCCGGAAGATACAACCGGGGATGTCAGGTGTAGGAGCAGGTCATCTGCAAAGACAGAGATCTTGTATCGGTGATCTCCACACTCAATGCCCCTGATGTCAGGATTGTTGCGGATCGCAATCGCGAGGTGCTCCATTGTCAAGATGTATAGCAAGGGTGACAGAGGGCACCCCTGTCGAGTGCCATTTGCAATCGCGAAGGGCTCAGAAAGAATTCCATTGACTCTAACTCTGGCAGTCGGGTTTTGGTATAGCACCATAATTTTGGAGAAAAGGTTGGGTCCCAGGCCAATTTGAGTGAGGGTGGCACAGAGAAAGCGCCAACTTCCCCTGTCGAACGCTTTTTCTGCGTCGCAGGAAAGAATACACGCCTGCACCCCTCGGTCTTTAACATGAGCAATGAGGTTGAGCAATTTGTTTGTGTTGTCTCATGCCTCTCGGCCCTGCACAAACCCCACCTGGTCTAGGTGTATTGGTTCTGGTATCAGGGGCTGGAGCCTGGAAGCTATTATTTTGGAGAACAGTTTTAGGTCAATGTTGAGGAATGAGATCGGTCTGTAGCTTCCACAGGCCATTGGGTCCTTGCCCGGTTTAGGGATCACCGCAATTGTGGCCTCTAGGGTTTGTGGCGGGAATGCATGGTCATCCCCTATGTGGTTGAAAGCTTTCACCAAGAGTGGGGAGAGCTGCGCCGCCAAGGTCTTGTAAAACCTAGGGGTAAAGCCGTCCGGCCCCGGGCTCTTTCCCGGTGGGGCCTCCTTAATGACTTTTAGAACCTCTATATCCGAGAAGGGGATTTCCAGCTCAGAGGCCGATTCCTCTGAGATCTGTGGGAGGGGTGTTTCGGCGATGTAGCTTGTGATATTTTCCTCCAGTGCTCTAGTAGCGGCCTGGCTCAGGTTGGGCTGGAGGTTGTATAGCTTGCCATAGAGCCCTCCTTTTAACGACCGGGAGTAATTGTCAGCACATGCGCGTGCACATGCTTTAACGCTTGGAGGAGGAAGCCTGCATGTGAGCGGACTTGTGTGCCAAGGATCCCTTGTGGATCCTGACACAAACTCAACTATACCGCATACGCTAACCTTGCTTCCTGAGTGTCCTGGAAAGGCCTTCCCTCGATCAGACAGCATCCTTTGGGCTTGTAAGACTTGGGGTCAACAGGGGCTTGTATATAAGCAGAAGCAAAGGTGGATCAAAGGTGGGTGTCTGGCCTGTAATCCCATTCACTCTATGCTTAAATTCCAAGAAGGGAAGAGCTGCAGGTTTCAATGATTTAGAAATAACTTGTTTGGCAGATGTTAAAATTTATGTTGGGATTTGTTGCAGTGAAGGAATGGTTTGTTAAGGAGAACTTCAAAATGATCTTTGGCTACAGATTTGCCAAGGACTGTAAATAAAATGATATTTTCTAATGAAAAAGGCCATGTGAGTTAGTTGTGATTATCTCCTGTCAACATGTAGCATTTACTGTCTAACTCCTCTTGGTAAGTGATTAGGATAATTGCCTAATTTATACTGACAGGCATAAATTGGAACTAATTGTCATCACAGTGCAGTTCAGTGTAAACACAATGTTAGAACGCCCACAATACATTCAATGTTATTAGGTTGAGACCTCATAAAAAATTAGACCACACTTTTTTTTTGGGTCACTTTATGCATTTTTTTTTACTGTCACCAGGGCCAGATTAAGTGTGGTGGAGGCCCATGGGCACAAAATCTGGTGGAGACCCACATACAATTTTTTTTCTTCCTTCCAAGTAACTGGTGGTTGTCTGGCACCTGCCTACTTACTGGAACGTCAGATCGAGTCCCTTGTACCGCCCTTGTGTGGGTGCGTGCTGCTCGGAAACTCCTGCTTTGCCATTCTGGTCGGGGGGCAGTGTAGTCGCCCAGCTGATCCAGCAGAATACAGTTCCCTGCATTGAGCTGCCAGTGGCTGTGCTTGGTGGCTTATGTGCAGTGAGCGGCCGCCGATTGACAGACCTGTATCCACCCATCACTGTAGCGTTGCTGACGGCAGCTTTGCTGCTCTAGACTCTTCGTCCTGCCCTATGGTGGCTTTGGCTACAGGTTTGCAAAAACAAAAAAAGGCTTGCCCAGGTGCAGAGGGCCACCACTGTCGCCGATAGCTTTGTTGCCGGCTCTGTGGCCCCATCCGACCAAAGACTGAAAAACCTCCTGGACCAGGCCATAACCCAAAGGTTGGTAGAAGCCCCCTTCGCAGGGCAAGTGGTGGAGGCCCCGGAGAGCGCGTCCTCTCATAATCCAGCCCGACTATCACATTCACATATAGGCAGCATCAAATAGTCCACAGGTTCAGAGATTTGCAGCAACTAGGTCAAGGCTGAATATAAAGTGATCCTTAACCACCCATATGTCAACCAAGCCATCTGAGCCAACCATGTGATTAGTCTGTCTACATCGGTAGCCCATAAAATTCACTGGACACAAATGCCCAAATTAAGAAAGATAACAGGGACTGTCCATATTGCAGTATTGCAGATTTTTAGAGGCTCTGCTTATGTTTTTGCAGTGTGTATAGGCAATGTCAAGCCCGGGTGCAAAATGGCATCAGAAAATCCTCTTTACATGTGCTTGCTAACCAACTATAATTCTGAACCATCTTCTCATGTCCTTTGCCTGCCTACTAACTATGATTCTGAGCCATCTGCCCTCAACCTCTGCCTGCCAACCAACTACAATTCTGAGCCATCTGCCCACGACCTCTGACTACCAACACACTACTGTATTTCAAGTAGTCTGCCCATTGCCTTTGCCTACCAACCAACTATGATTCTGAGCCATCCTCCCTCAACCTCTGCCTGCCAACCAACTGCGATTCTGAGCCGTCTGTCCAACACTTCTGACTGACAACAAACTACTGTATGATTTAGTAGTCTACCCATTGCCTTTGCCTACCAACCAACTATGATTCTGAGCCATATGCCCATGACCTCTGCCTGCCAACAAACTATGATTGATTAATCTGCCCAGGATCTCTACCTACCAGTCAACTATGAGTCTAAGCCATATTCCCATGACCTCTGCCTACCAACTATGATTCTGAGCCATCAGGTCTCTCCTTACCAACCAACTGTAATTCTGAGTGGTGTGCCCAAGTCTGTGTTTCAGTCCAATCCAGTTTCTATCTCAAGCAGTCTAGCATTTCCACTTGTCTGAGCATGACGTGTGTCCCCAGTGCCCCTGCCATACCGCACCTCAAAGTGTGACTAACTCTCTCTCCAGATTAGGAAGGGCATAATTTTCTATTCATGGTGATCAAATTTTAAAGAATTTAGGCACTAGAAATAGCGACCATCTCCTTCCTAATATTCATTGTATGGAGCTGCTTCCGCATCACCACTCACTGGTCGGCACTGCGCCCAGCATCCGCTGCTGAGACAGAAAGATGGCGAGTGTGTGTGCTGATCTGCTTCCATACTGTCCACCAGACTTGAAGGTGGCATGCCCAGGACCTCCACCTACTAGTCAAACATGAGTCTAAGCTATATTCCCATGACCTCTGCCTACCAACCAACTATGATTCTGAGCCATCAGGTCTCTGCCTACCAACCAACTGTTATTCTGAGTGGTTTGTCCCGACCTCTGCCTGCCAAACAACTATGATTCTGATTTTTATGGCCATAACCTCTGCCTGTCATCCAATGATTCTGTGACCTCTGTCTGGCAACTAACTCCGATTCTGAGCCATCAGTCCCTGCCGGGCTCCTGCAGTCACCACTGCTCTGAGTCCCCAGGTTCCTAGTTGCATGACCAGAGCTCCCCAGTGACCTGCAGTTAAGCTGCCGGATTGGTAGGATACTTCAAGCAAAAGGACAGACTGAGAGCAAGTGCTGGTGGCGACCAATTTACACATATTACACTAGTGTTTCTAGTGTAGCAAGGGGGAAAGTTCTGTTTAATTAAGTAATTTATTTGCTAGTTATTAGCTAGTCACTTTTACCCATACTCGATTACACACACCCTCTTCCAGGCACATGGAATGTGGATGAGCCTGGTGTCCCGCCAAGGAACACCAGAACAATGCTAGAGCATAGGGAAATTTCCAAGGTCAAAGGCTTACCGTTCATCCCCTTATGTCTGGATCCATGTTCAGGCAGGACATTCAAGTTTTTGATTTCAAGGTTGATTGATGTTTGCTTTAAACTCAACATTGCAACAAGTAAAATTGTGCATTAAGCTTCTACAACAGGATGGCCTCATTACACAAGGCCTGTTACAAGTGGTCCTTCAAATGCAATCTAACTCCTCAGTTACGTCCCTCTGAGGCCCAAACAGTTTTGAAGCTATGTTCCTATACTGCAATGAAAGGAGCATCAATTTACTTCTGCACAGTAAGTCAATAGCTACACATGTTATATGGCGAGAAAGCGGAGTCTGTGATCTTCACAATCTAATAATTTGCTGCATCATTCTGGAGCCTTTGTGTGTACAACCTATTACAATTCTGCCAGCAAAAGAAGGTTGCAGACTTTATGCCAATAAGAAACTTTTATGGAACAAACATCAAACAAAAATGTGGGCATATGCAGTACACATATATGTATGTATTAATTAACACTTCATATTTACCTCCTACATCAAACAGATGTTCCCTAAGAAAGAGCCCAAGAACCACACTACATAATTAGATGTATTGTGCATACAAAAAGAAATATAACATCAAAATGATATGAACTCATTGCGACATACTGGCATTAACAATTGAAAATATATTTATAGTATTATCTGTGGGCTACAGAACAAAAACACTCCCCTTACTCACAGGAGATTTGATCCAGTGCAGCCTTGGAATGCCTCAATTCTTCTGCTCCATTCTCATAGGTCGTAGATGCTCTCTCCTACCTGCTCGAGTGCACAGGGCTGGCACCAACACTAAGTGTACCCGGGCAAGTATGGGGGCCATGGCCATCTTCAGGCTCACTCAGGCTTGGAATGATTCGCTGGTGGGCTCTACCTACCAGAGCAATGTTATAAGTGTCCTGTGCGCAGGACTGCTCACGCATGGCCTCAGGACCAGAAGATTATCAGAAGCAAAGGAGAAGGTGGCAAGGAATAAGGGCTGATGGGCAGCAGCTAAGAAGAGGACCAGAGGACAATTGGCAGAAGTCCTGGTCTGTTCAGAAGTCGGAGAGAATTTGACAAGGTCCGGAGGATGACCGACAGTGGTGGACCCAGGGGTGTCTCTAGGGCAGGCTGACTAGGGCCCTGGGCACCAAAGCCATTGGGGACGCCTTTATCCCAGCAATCCTGATTGCTGCAGATGAGTCTTGGCAACTGTTAGTGGTGCAGAACATTAGACAGGCCATTCATCCCTTCATATTGGGCTCAGTCATGAGAAGGGGGCACTGCCTGCTGCTATGGTGGAGGCACAGCATTGCACATACCTTTACGGGACAGCAGCAGCACCATAGGATGGGTGAGGAGGGGGAACTGCCTGCTGCTATGGTAGAGGCACAGCATGGCACATACCTGTATGAGACAGCAGCAGCACCATAGGATGGGTGAGGAGGGGGCACTGCCTGCTGCTATGGTAGAGGCACAGCATGGCACATACCTTTACGGGACAGCAGCAGCACCATAGGATGGGTGAGGAGGGGGCACTGCCTGCTGCTATGGTAGAGGCACAGCATGGCACATACCTTTACGGGACAGCAGCAGCACTATATAATCGGTGAGATGTAGGTAACATTTTTTTCCTTTCCATACTGCACTATATTGCCTAGAGACTGGGCTGGATATACCATTCAGTGGAAGGCAGACAGGGATGATCAGCAGCAGTGGATAAAGTAGTTAGGATTCAAGCAGCAGTGGACAAGGCAACAAGGACCTTTGGACAATCAGAGACAATAGAGGAGGTGGCAAGGACTAGAGGAAGATTGGTGGCAGTGGCTCACTGCAGAGGGAGACTCTTTTGCTCAAGGGCTCACATAAACCTGGACCTGGCTTAAGCCAGCGACAGGCTAATGATCCCATTCCCCCAAAACAGCAATCTTACTCCCAAAATAGGATGTTTTGCATTTCGATATATTCATTCTTATAAACTACAGTATATTGATTGTCTAAAGTTTAGTAAGGAAGATATATGGCCACTTTTTTGGGTTTTATTCCTGTTTGATCATATAAGAGAAACTCCTCTAAACATAGAATCCACAGGTCACATAAAAAACAACAACAAAATCTTGTAACTATGGGGTCATGCTAAATATTTGGTGAAACCAGTGTGACTTGCAGTGTGCATTGCAACCTGCACCCCAGTGAGCTTTTTAACACACAAAAAATTGATTTTTCTATGGATTAGGTACATTATTTCTCCAGTGATATAAGGATATATTTATAAAGTTTAGAAATAACAGCACCCAGTGGGCTATGCTAAAGATTTCTCAATTTTTTCTGCATAGCCCATAGAGCGCTGTTGTTTCCAAACTTTAAATCAAATATCCTTACCTCGGAAAAATTATGTTTGCCTAACCTGTAAAAATAACAGATACAGGTAATCTGGGGGTAAAAAGGTAGAAAAAAACTTTTTTATAGCACTTTTTTGTGTCCAAACACTAAAAAGTTCACCGGGATGCAGGTTTCAATCCACACCGCAATGCACACTTCAAGTCCTGGCTTCACCAAATATTTAGCATGACCCCCCCATGGTACAAAGTATGGGCAGGGATAGACTGGGGGATGGACTTTATTGGCCCAGCCCATGGGACAAACCACTAAGCTCCACTCTCCATTGTGTTTCCCAGCCAGTCAATCATTGCATTCATCAACTAAGGCTATAGCATTTCAAGTAGGACAGATCAAGGGCCAGGGTGTATATGGCCACTCTTAAAGTCAAAACGCTGAGGCTTTAATATTGTAAGGTAGAAAACTGTGGCAGGGTGGAGATGTGGACACTCCTCTAAACACCTATGCTTGCAAGATGATTTAAAGTCACTTTGACCACAGAGACTGATCTCACTCTTGCACGGGAACCCCCCCCCCCCCCCGCTTGAACCATCACAAAAATTCTGACAAATTCTGACTGGCAGGGGCGGACTGGCCATAGGGAGACCCCCCGGGACAATGCCCGGTGGGCTGCACTGCTTTGGAGCCAGTTGGGCTGCTGCTTTTAACACCCATATTCAATCCCTGCCCCCCTGTCTCCCTCTCAGCCCCCTGTACCCAGCCCCCCTGTACCCACAAGCCAAGGTATCCCAGCCCCCAATGCTATAGCTCGGCATCATGGTCAGGGGGCCACAGCAGGGATGTCCAGGGCTGATTTGTGACCCCAGTCCGCCACTGCTGACTGGTGGCGAAAAGCCCCAGCACATTCTGTAACCTGTTTTTTCCTCTGTCTACCTTTCTCTCTTCCCTTTCTACTCTCAATTTATCGTTCTCCCCTCACCCCTCCCTGTTAAAAAGTTTAATAAGCACCTCTCTGTTCCACTGGTATGCAAAGCAGGCTCATTATATAACATTGTTTTCTGAATAGTAAATTTATGTTATAGTTACCCAGATTTTGATTTCAATTTCCCATTTGATTCCAGAATTTGTTATCACTAGTATTCTATATGCGTATATTCCCGGATGGCATAAATAAAAAGTAAAGAAAAATTTGAAAGCTTGGGGTGGAGTGGGTTAGTTCTGGCTCAGGCTTTGGGGGAGGTGTGGGGCATGGTGGGGGTTACACCCAGATTAATGAGGCCCACAGAAAGTGCACAAAAAGTGCACACAATCGAAATTATCTTTGGTCCTACTATGGCCAGTCTGCCCCTGAGTATGAAGCTCTAGTCCTGAGTAATAGGGCAGGCTGATTCATTAATAGCGGCAGGTAGCGACAGATGAGCGTCTGTAGCAGTCATTTTCAGAGCGCCCGCTAGTAGTCGCTTTGCTCAGCCGTGGGTCGCTACGTCATAGCGACTCAGTCGCTGTTCAGTAATGTAATGTAATAAATTGTGAGGAGTCGCTATTTGACCAGTACAGCGCTGTATGGGAGCGCATGTTAGCGACTGCTCATAGCGACCGACTCACACCATATTCAGCAAAGAAACAGCCTCACAAATCTCTGGCGCTGAAAAATGCTTGTTTGAAGCCCACAGCGCTGGAGGCGGTGTGTTTAAAGTGTGTTTTCCAGCATCTATCCACTAGTAACAAAGAGAAAACATATGGATTTACATTGTAACAACATTGTAACATGAACACTTTAATGGCAGACCTGTAATGTCATTTCTGAAGAAATGTTTAAAAAATCATAAAAATGTGAAAAAAACGCTTTTTCAATGTCAGAAGAAGTCACAGAATTATTTGTGATTTTTTGGCAAAAAAAAACAAAAAACAAAAACCCGGTTTAAAGAGAAGAAAAGGTTCGTCCATTGAAATGTATTGGAGAGCGACAGGTAGCGAGAGGCCATACCTGGTGCTGTGCAAGGCTGAACGCTGGTGCTGTTCGCTGAGGCTGTGAAAATGATGAATCAGACGCTACATGGCGCTATCCCAGTCGCTAAACAGATTCTGCTTGATAAATGTGGAATTGCGTGCCATGTCCGGCGTTCACCAGTCGCTATCTGTCGCTACCTCACATTAACCAGGCGCTACCTGAAGTTATCCTTTCTTAAATAAGGGCCTCAGTCTGATGTTCCTGTTCCATTGACCTCCTATTGCTATGACCTGCAGTTAGTCAAGTCAGACAAGAAAATGTGCTCACAGGCACAAATTATTCTAGTGGTACAAGTTGCTATCTGGTGGTACTTGGTCTGGCTGCAAAATGACCCATCCCAGAAATTGTTCTTCTGCTATTTATACTTTAGCCAAACCTGACTTGCTCCATAATTACTAACTTCTCCAAAATGTGCTGAAAATTTCATGTGCAGTTCAATGGTTGATTTCTGTTTATTAACACAGTTTAAGGTGACTGACAACCCATATGGACCACCCAGGTGGTACTTTTCCAATATTTCGAAAATGGAACGTGGTTCTAGATAAAAACAGGTTGGAAACCCCTCATCTATATGACTCATCTAATATTAATAATTAAAACAACAACAGTAGCCAGATTTAGACTTGTTCAACTTGTTCCCTTCTCTCTCTTCTCAGGTCAATTTTCAAATGGCTCTAAGTGCAAACTATTTCTGAACCAATCTAATATATCGTAGTTAATATTTTTTTCACAGGGGACCTTTTTGTGTCATTAGATAACAGATACAATATTTAAAAATATATATATATTTTTAAAGCAAAAATTAATATAAAAATCTTAAAACAATACATGTCTAACACCATCACCATATGTTTGTTCCCTAAAAATAGACACTATTTGCACAATTTACCTGCTGGCTGGCCTTACCGCAAGATGTGTGATCTGAGTGTAACGCATTATGGATTTTGGAGGCCTATTGATTTATTGCTGTAGTTGTAGATGGCTAAAACAACAAACGTTTTTATGGGAGCCTCCACCCTCCCCAGCACCTCCCCCCCGATCCTGACCACTAATTCAAGTGGCTTATGTAAGGTTGACATATCGTTTAATCAGTGGTAGACTTGTATGTCAATCAAGCCCTGGCTCGCCCATCCCTCCTATCTCCTTATGTCCCTGATCTGCTAGTTACTGATGTGCTTACATCACTCATCCTAGCCACTCCCATCAGAAAGGACATAGAAAAAGCAGTACTAATGATACCTTGGTCAAAAGAGCTTAGTTTTTTTAAACAGAAAAACGCTTAGAACATTTCCCTGCACAATGGGCTTTTGACTATGTCTGGACATTGACTTTAACAACCTACCACCACCACAACATATAAAGCCATCAGGTGGCAGTGGTTAATAACACTAATAGAACAAGCAATCAACCTGTAAGTCACAACACAAACCCAACACAACACCATATAAGACAGTCTCTAGCCATCAAACGACGTTGGCTGTAGTTGTTAGTGTTGGTTTTAGGAAATGAAAGAGCCTTTACTGTACATTCTAAAGAACAACAGTGACATCATGTGGTCTCTGAAGCATTTCCAGTCATTACAGCTCCCCTAGTCATCCATAGTCTGCATATACCTTCAATGAAATATGTCTCCTTCCAACCAGCTGTTTGTGCATCCGGTTATTCAGAGACTCAGCGGAAAAACACTATCTAATGACAGTCGGATATTTTTAAGTGCCTGGGACATACATTGGCTGTCAGCCCATATTCCCTGTCAAGCCATTCCCTTCCACAGATTATTAAAACTTTAAAAATTGTTAAAGTGCATTAAAACCCACAACGATCGGCCCGGGAATCTATAAGAGTGAATTATCTCCCCCCGGGGCATCCAAAATTGGCATACCCCGTGTGAATCCCCCCAGGTCCTGTATACACTTACCTACCTTCCTGGTCCAATGGCTCATGCGCGAGCCAAAGCCGCATCCCCACTATCCCTAGCAGGCATTAGTGAATGGGCAGCGTGGGCACGCTCCCTGTTAGAGGGTAGCGGGGGATGTGGCCATCAGCACACTCAGAGCCACTGGCATTAGACGAAGGCTTAGATGACGTGGTGTCAGCTGCTCTGAGCTCACTGATTGGGCCATGCACCATAGGACCAGAAAGAGGTGAGTTGATTTAGGTGATCTGGGGGGGTTTACACAGCGGGGCATCCCATGGGAAAGGACCAAAACCCAGGATAGTCAAAATCCTGGGTTTTGATCCACTTTAAGCAGTTTGTCATACGGCCATGTTCCGCAAAGCTTTTATGTGTGATTTGCTTAACCTACTGATTTGTCTACAGAGATAGTTGTGCAGACGTCAGTCAGAAAGCGCTCAAACCCCAAAAGAGACACATTTACAGCATTAAAAATGCATGTTCATGCGGTACAAAATAAAATGCTCACGATAAGTATGAAATATTTATGTGTGCTGTAGGTAATCCAGCCTGTTAATACCTTCATAAAGAATGTCCTACAAGCTTTTCTGGCTACATTACTGTCAATCAGAGGCAGTCTGGCCATAGGAAGACCTGGGAGAATTCTGGGAGGCCACAGGGCTTTGAGAGCTGGCTGTATTTCCTATTGGGCAACCCCACGCCTGTTACTAGGATAGCCACCTACAGGGGACGCTAGCATCACTGCTATAGTAAAAAAAAATATTTTTGGATTCTTTAATCCTCCCTAGCTTCAGTCATTTAAAGTGGGCCAACATTAAGGATTTTGACTATCCCGGCTTTTGGTACTTGCCCCCAGAGCACCCCGATGCCTGGATGCCCGCTGTGTGAAAGTCCCCAGGTTTCAACTCACCTGTGTCCAACTCAACTTTGGCCGGTCCTTCGGCACATGTGTGGCCTCCCGTCCAATCAGCTCTCCTGCGCTGACGCAAACTCGTCTGGACTTGTCCAAGGACTGGACTCCAGCCAAGTCTAGCCGAGTTCAGCTGAACGCAGCTGAACGCAGTCACAAGTTGAGTACATGTACTCTAGAGCATATTCCTTGAAAAATCTTGCATAAATCTTATTGCCCGACGGTTGAAGCAGCTATAGTATGTGTTAGCTTGCAGTGCCTGGGTTTAGGAATATACTGACTTTCTTGGTTTTGGGAATTAACTACATTGTGCCACTGTGTTTGGTACCTAACCCTACTTTCTTAATCCTGGCTCTACTAGCTGTTACCCACTACCTGGACAGGACTTGGCTGCATAAGCAGCTAGTTTCTGAGTTGGAGGAATCCCTTCAGTATAACATTCCCTTACTCCTTACTCTTAGCTTCCAACTCTCAGTCCTGTAACCACCTACACCTGGCCCTACCCACAACCATTGTACCTACCAACCCCCAAGCCAGGATTCATTCAAATGGTGCCCTGCAATGGCTTCATGGGCAAGTAATTAATAACTTACCTTAACAACCTTAAATAAAGCTTAATCTCTTGTAGTACACATACATTTTTGAAATTCTTGTATCCCCACTGTAATTTTTCCACGCAGTATCTGTTGTACTGAGCCCCGCTATTCACAAACAATGCCTTGTGTATACAGGGCGGTCTTAACACAAAGGGGCCTTGGCCAAACTAAAAGTGGGGTTCAAAGCACTGAAATATTGTACCAAAACACAGTCAATAAATATATGTTTACATGTATTTACTTCCTACTATTCTCCCTCCCCCGTGTGTACAGTTCCTGGCATCCTTCGCGCCCCAGAGGGTGCCAGGCCTCCAGCGCATCTATGCTCTGTAAAAAAAAAGCTTGCTCCAGAATCTGAAGGGAGAGGTGGGGTGGGGGGCAGGCGCAAGGTCGTGAGCTCTGTGTAGCTGCAGGCCACTACCACCACCCGCCTCTCCTTTCAGATGCAAGGAGGAGATGGCATAAAGGGTCCTGAGCCAGCTACTGGCATCAGGCTGCCGGGCCCTGTCCCCACGCATGGGTAATTTTTTCTGGCCAATTGGTGACAGCTGGGTGGTGGGGGGGATGAGGGGTCAATGGCATTGAAAACCCAGGATGCTCCTTGCCATTCTAGTTATGCTGCCAGTGGGCACGTCCTGTCTGTCAGCAGAGTTCAGCTGAGCAGCAGAGCGTAATCTCCTTACTTGAGTCTGCATGGACTACGGCAAGATGACCGCCCCATCAGTGAGGAAACTCCAACACAAGCAACATGGCCCCTGACATCCCCCCATGTGTACAGCCCCTGACGTCCCCTTCATGTGTTCAGCCCCTGACATCTCCCCCCCATGTGTTTAGCCCCTGACACCCCGCCATGTGTTCCGTCCCTGACATCCCCTCTATGCGTTTAGCCCCTGACATCTCACCCCCCATGTGTTTAGCCCCTGACATCCCCCCCATGTGTTCATCCCCTGACATACCCCTTATGTGTTCAGCCCCTGACATCCCCCTTATGTGTTCAGCCCCTGACCCCCCCCCCATGTGTTCAGCCCCTGACACCCCCCCATGGGTTCAGCCCCTGACATCCCCCCATGTGTCCAGACCTCAAAATTTCTCAAAATTTCTTAAAAGACATTTCTCAAAATCTGATGTTATTCGCAAGCAGTCTGGGCTTTCCTCAGCAGCGAAGTGATGAGGAAGAGGGAGGGCGAAGGGAACACAAAAGGAGGGAGAATGTAAAAAGAGACTTTGTAGAAAAGACAGCTAGAAACAATGTGGAGGATCACTAATGTCCATAAAAAACGTAAATGAATCTAGAGCAAATGATACATTGGATATCTATTGCAAAGGGCATCAATGAGCTCTATACTGTACATGATACCCTGGGCAATAGCAACATGTTTAGCTTGAAGCCAAGGAGGGGCCACTTTGGTGATGGGGGCCCTGGGCCAATGCCTAGTTTGCCACCTCCTAACGCTGTCTCTGTGTGTATACGTATGTACTGTATGTATGTAAACAACAAATGATTCTGATTCTTTTAAGCCAATTAGCTACCAATTTGGTGAATGAGGATTTTCAGAATTGGCTTCAATGTCAATACTTAACAATTTAGACAATGAGATAATCAGTTCGGTACAGCAAACCCCAGGAAAGATAGGCAGAGCCTCACAAAAATGAATAGATATAGATTTTACATGCTGCGCCTCTCAGGGGGAAGCCATTAAATCCACAGTGCAGCAATAAATCTGCTCTTAGTTAAAGAGATTCCGCTCGGCTTCTGGTCTTGTTTTGAAATCAATATACTGTTCACAATAATAAACAGCTATGATAGGTAAATGGGCATCAGCATAGAATGATATTCTAAACAAGCTGAATTGTGCTTCTATCATGTACTAATAAATAAGGCTCAAATGTAATGTCATACATTGTGCAGAATGAGAGCTCATCCTATCTGGCTGGGTTGGATTTCCAGCTATGCACCATCCGTCAGATGGTGCAGCAGTGACGCTACTGGAGCCATTATGGGAGTGATGGCAGGACCGGCATCAGAAATTTCCAGGCTTCAATCATCAAGTGTGTCAGGGCCCTCTTCTTATAGGTCTGCTGATTTTCCAAAACAATGCCCCTAATGAGACCAACTTAATGAAGTACCTTACAATGGGGGTTGGAGACTACTTTCCTTGGTGTTAGGGGGTGGACACATGGGGGGGGGGCTGTCAAGTGAGGGACACATTATGGGGGATGTCAGAGGCTGGGCACATGGGGAAAATATCTGTGACTAGATACATGGCATAGGATATCAGGGCCAGGACTCATGGGTAGGATGTCAGGGCCTGGACTCATGGGTAGGATGTCAGGGGCTGGACCCAGGGTCGCCGCTAGGAATTTTGGAGCCCCATAACTTATCACGGGGGTTGGGCACCACTTCTCCTTGGTGTCGCTCCCAACCCAAAGAACTCTAGCGACGTCTACTATTTATTTGGCTACTTTCTAATCCACTGTGCCAGGTCACCCAACAATTGGTGCTTGGAATGGAATGGCTGCCTGGGTGGGTGGATGGCACCTGGTAAAAGAGTTCCTTCCTTCTCTAGTTACTTTCCCTCCAGCTGCCTCACGATATTCTCCTTTTTTCTTGGACTAGAACACGATTTTCTCCCCTTAAGACCTCAAGGGAGCACGTCAAGCTTATCCTCTCACAGCCTTCCAGAAGGGGTAATGCTCCAGCTGTACATCCAAGGCACTTGATTCTGGTGTACTGGCTGGTGTGCTGATTCCGTAAGAGTTGAAAATTATTTTTTTCACCTAAAGTGATTTTTTTTACTACCAAGATAATTTTCAACTCTTACTGTATTGAGGCCTCTGTCTTTCTTTTTTCTTACTGCTCTGTGTCTTGCAGACAGCCTGGGTTTGTTTAAAGAGACTGTAAAACAGCCAGCCCTGGCTGGATTTTCCCTCCACGCTCTCTAACCATTGTCATACTGAAGCCCAGCTCACTCCAATGCAATGCACACAGTGTGCTTGAATCACTCAGCCCTGCCACTCACAGAGGATAGAACAACACATGGTTAAACTTTCGTTTAGAATCACTCTGGCAATATAGCTCATTTTCAAAAAGGAAAAAAAAGAAAATATGCCATTGGTAGCCCTACACACTGGGAACGCTTTTTCGTGTGTCTGGACAATAGAGTTGATTCAGAGAGACATAAAAAGACTTTCGTTTTTGTGTCGATCTGTATTTTTTTTAAATTTTCCCGCTCGCGTATCAGTGTACGCGCGATTCTAGGCATGCATTGCAAGCCTTCAGTCTTCGTCCGTTCGTATGCCAATGACAATGTCATTTTCCAGCTTTCGTTTTCCATTTATGTTACTCATGTTACAACGTAGGCTTCTGTTTTTGCCCTTTTTCCATCGTCTCCTCCCATGAATCATTTACGTTTCCCGTTAGATTCAGATTTACTTTTACAATAAGTAATCATTCAGACGAAAATCCTTATGACCTTACGCCTGCGCACTACAAACTTAACTCATTAAAGTGGTCGCCTACATATTTGGTTCACTCACTTCTGCTACAATGCTTAGCTAAATCACTCCGCGGTCAGTATATTCTTGCATTTCCCACCCCTAAAACTTACCCAAATCACTTCGCGGTCTCATTCTTCTTGCATGTCCCACCCCTAAAACTTACCCAAATCACTTTGCGGTCAGTATATTCTTGCATTTTCCACCCCTAAAACTTACCCAAATTGCTTCCTAGTCTCATTCTTCTTGCATTTCCCACCCCTAAAACTTACCCAAATCACTTCGCGGTCAGTATATTCTTGCATTTCCCACCCCTAAAACTTACCTAAATCACTTCACGGTCTCATTTTTCTTGCATTTCCCACCCCTAAAACTTACCTAAATCATTTCTCGGTCCTGCGAATCTTCATCTCTAAATATTTATTGCCCCATTTTTTTTGGTAACCAACCCTTAATGAATGTATTTAGAAAAGGAAATGACACAGAAACAGGTTTTTATTTTTTTTAATCATAAATGCCACTTTGCGTTTGGCTTTTTTTGTAAAAAATATTTGTTTTAAAAATTTAACAACTTTTTATTTTACATTTTCTAAAAATTAACATTTATAATTTTTTATTTTAAAAACTATTTTTTTAATTTAAAAACTATATACATAGCAATGGCAGGACCCAGAACATTATTCTTCTTCATCTGTGGTCCCCAACGAGTCGCGCAGCTCCTGCATCTCGGCCACCAACGCAAGGACCCTTGCACTCATTTGTGCCACTCTGGCACGTGTGGTCCCTGTATAAAAAACAAAAATACATTATTTGTTGGCAAATACATGTTTATCAGCTGTGGATGGAATGTTTATTAGGTTGCAAGCTAACTCATGAGGCCATATGTCATTATGCTAAGAAATAAATCAAAGGAAGAGGCAATATGTAATTATGCTAATGCAATTGACTATGGCTTTAGGTATCTTGGTGATCATGTCAATTCCCACATACTCAAAATAATGACATTACAACTTACTTTGTTGGTGGCCGAGGTCTGCTTCGGGGACCACCCTCCGTTCTGGGACCTGCCACAGCTGGGAAGTTGAGGCTGTAGAGACATGTCAAATAGGGTCACTTTTAATGTCTGAGTCAACAGTAAGCAAATGACAATTTGAATGTGTGTGTGACATCACCCACCTTCTCCATGTGCCTCCTGGGCCTGATGTGCTGCAGTCCCTGCTCCAGATTGTTCACCCGCTATAGAATCATCTAGAAAAAGAGATTAAGGGAATAAGCTTTGCTTTTAATAGCATGTATGTGTGTGCGGTTACATTAAGAGTCACATACCAAAGGCTAATGGCTCCGTCGCTTGGTACGACTCCCTGCCCACGCCGTGACGCCCCTCCTCTGTATAGAGGGGTAGGAACGTCGCCCTGGAGATCCACCACCTTCACTTTCTGCTGGAGATGCATGCAGCACTGGTCAGCCTGTGCGCCTCCGGGTGCGTCGGATTGGGTACTCCATTTCCAGCACTAGAAAAGAAAAGCAATTATAAATAAAGGCCTACCTTCGGTATTGGTTACATATAGCATGCAATCGCTATGTACTTACTTGGGAAATGGAGCCCGAAAAATCGCCGCACCCGGGGCATGTGGAGTCGCTTCAGGTCCGACCAATGCTGCATGATCTGCGTGTGTGTGAAGGTGGTGTCCGTCTCCTGCTGGATCCGGGAAACGATCTCCAGGGCGACATTCCTCTTCTCGAATGCGCTGGGCAGGTAGTTATACCTGCGCTGAAGAATGGTCTAAAAAACACAAAATAAAAATAGTTGTTTGACAAACTTTTAAAAACAACTGTTTGTTCCTGCGCTTCCTTAAGGCCTAGGCATGCAATTAGATGGCAAATCAAAGTCCTTACAATACACTTACGAGCATAATCAGCTCTTGTTGTTGGCGGGTGAAGATCGTGGGCGCCATCTTTCTTCTTGTCCGCAGCAGATAAGTAATGCCCCAGCGGTTTCCGGGTTCCGCACAGCCGGACGAACGGTCGTACGCACGCGTACGTGAACGCGTAAGCGTCATACCCAGTCATTAGGATTTAAAGGGTCCTGGACACACAGCTCATTCTCTTTGTGATTTTCCACATGCCACCGAAAAAAGTCATCGCTAAGGCCACACCAGCCAAGGAGGCCACCAGCAAAAGGCCCCAGCGGCCTGAGGAGCCTTCTTCCTCATGTGTGACCACTCGGTCTCAACTACCTACTCCCAAGGTCGCACCATATGTATGTTTATGTTATTGGGCGGGGAAACTTCGGCCTGGAGTGCGTTACTTTACAACTCCTGGATGTGGCCAATTGCTAGGTGCCATGAGTCTGCACCAATGTATATTTCTGTTGTACTATGTATGTACATGAAGTCTGCGAGTGCCCTTCAACTCCAAATTTTCACATTTCAAAAATATTTATTGAATTTGACTTTAGCTGTTGTTGACTAAGTTGATGCATTAATGTTTGGATTATTTTGAGATTACTGAAGGTTTTTCAAAACAAAAATGCAAAATAAAAATGCATGAGGCTCAGATCATGTGTCAATATTTTAGTAATTAATTCATTACTATTTTTTTCCAAAAAAAAAACAAAAGCATTCACAAAGGCAAATTAAAGTACAAATAAACAATTACATTCAACAAACAAACAAATGAAAACCAAATTAGGCAAAATGGGTGCTTATCAAATTGGCCCGAACAGCTTGGCCAGAGGCACTAGATGTGCCACGGTAGTTCTCAGCTGGGTACTGGCTTCGTGGAGAGGGGGGCAGATCCACATACCGGGGGACACGCTGCATGATGGCAAAGTTATGTAGGACACAGCAGGCCAGTATGATATCGATGACCTTGTTGGGGTCATACTGGAGTGCCCCCTCCCCCCAGTATGGTCCAAACACCGGAAGCGTGTTTTTAACAGGCCAAAGGCCCTCTCCACAACTGCCCGGGTCTTGCGGTACGCCCGATTGTAGGCGTCCTGGCCCGCATTCTGTGGCCGAAGGACGGGCGTCATGAGCCAGGGAAGTAGCGGATAGCCGGAATCCCCTGAAAGAATAAGAAAATACTTACATAAATTACACATTCAAAACCAAAATTTATGGACAAGCGGTCGTTCACCCTGACTAAGAGCCTATCTTATATGTTAGCCACACCCTGTACATACAGATTGCTCACCTAAAAAAACAGCCTAACAGCATCTATGCATGTTATGAGCCTTTAAACATCAAAGATAGCGGCTCAGGACAAATCAGGCAGGCTGCAAACAGGAAGTGGCTTATGACTGTGCTGCTCAGCATTCTGGGATGTCTTACCTTTCAGGACCCCAGATCTGCTTTGCTCTAACCCGCCCCCTGCACTTTATCCCGCTCTCCTCTCCTCAGTACCTGTCATGCATCTGAGCAAAGATGGCGCCGACCCTATCATAAAGACAATAACAGAATTGCAGCCAAGTGGGGGAAAGAATAATAAGTAAGTTACTAGAAACTAGAAATATATTATTTGGAAATGCTGGGAAATCAGTTTTTAAGGGTTTGTGCTTTGCTAAAGATCATGGTTAAGGTCCGGTTTAACATGTCATCAAGGGGTAAAAACAGCCATAGGTTCAGACATGGGTCATCAACTATATTCAAAGGCATACAGTGAAAAGTGAATGACGTAATTTGCGGAAACTTACCAAGGAGCCATCCACCTGAGAATTCTCCAGACTCAAACCGACTGTATAATCCAGATCTTCGCAAGATGTACGCGTCATGGGATGAGCCTGGAAACTCGGCGAGCACGCTAAGGAACTGCATGTCCGGGGCCACCACTGCTTGCACATTCAGTGAGTGGCCCATTTTGCGGTTCCTGGGAAACAAAAAAAAAAAAAAATATTAGCAAGGCAAGGTAAACTACTCAAACATTAACTCCTAACACCCTCCAAAAAACATGTTGGACAATACAAATAACACTAAGTACATAAGTAGTTTTTAAACCAAAAAGTATATGTATGTTGGATCAAATAAAGATTAACGTTCGAATGACTAATTAAGGTCCACATTAAAATGTTTGCCTAAGGCCGACATTAAAAACATTGCTGAAGCTATACACGGTCAAATGGATCACAGGGACAATTTACAAGGAGAGATTAAGCTATACACGGTGAAATGGGGCACAGGGACAAGTTACAAGGAGGGATTAAGCTATACATGGTGAAATGGGGCACAGGGACACTTGAGAAGGAGGTATTAAGCTATACACGGTGAAATGGGGCACAGGGACAAGTTACAAGGAGGGATTACGGTATATAATGTAAGCTGTTTCACAGGAACAATTAACAAGGAGGGATTAATAGATAGTTAGAATTAAGTTTGTCTAAACTATATAACAAAATGACCGATTGAACTTACCTATAGATGTACTCGTCGGCTGCAGGAGGGACCAATGCAACGTGGGTGCAATCAATCGCACCCATGACTTTGGGCATGTCGGCGATATTATAAAAACCCAACTTAAGCGCGTTCCAGGCTACTATGTCATCCGGAAATGAAATATATTTCTGACTAATGGTAGCCATGCCATCCAAAAACTTGGATAGCGCACGGCTCAGCTTAGGCTGGGACATCCCCACGGAGAGGGCACCCAGCCTCTGGAACGAGCAGTTCGCCAAAAATTGCAGGCAGCCAAGCATCTTGGTCATACCTGAAGTTGCTTGCCCCTTCCTTGTGGTGCGGGCTAACCATGGCCACAGCTCACTATACAACTTATGGAGAGAAGCGCAATTAAGTCTGGTCAGCTCGAACAACTCAACACCATGCATGCGATCGATATGCATGCGTCGCTGGTGCAATCTGGTCTCGGACCTGCTGACACATGCAACGCCCTGGAGCTGAAGGCGCTCATACTCCTCCACAAAGCCGCAAAACATGGTCAAAGCAAGGTACCCGACTGCAAAATGGTCCCCTAAGTGGATCTCAAATGAAACCATTTTATAGGGCGGTGGTCCCTCAGCAATCAGCTCTCTGAATCAGATGCAAGCCCATCCCAATAACGTAAGTTATCTTAACAAACGCAAAATATCAGATTTGGATGCGAAAATGGTCAAAACTAACGCAAATGATCTGATTTCGATCCGTCCATCGAAAGCGCATATACGCATTAGCGCGAACGAACATACGCATGGAAAACCTAACGTAAAAACCCAAAAAAATGACAAACACACACAAAAACATACACAGACAGCTACGAAAGTCCAGACGAATGTGTCTCTGAATCGAGGCTAATGACTATAAGTAATGACTAATTTGACTATCTCAAAACAGTAGCCTTTGAAAAGCATTGGAGATTTTAAGACAGCACAGTGCATTACATCTTAATTTATGCATCTGTTCATTTAAAGTGGGCCAAAACCTACGCCCCAACATCCCTGAAATCTATAAGATTCCAGGGCCGCTAAATTCCCTCCCCCCAGGGCATCCAGAATCAGGATGCCCTGCTATGTGAACCCCCCCAGGTTGCCTGGAAACTCACCTTCTTTCCCAGTCCAACAGTGAGTGCGCAAGCTGCGGTTGCAACCACGCTATCCCTTTAGCAGGATGCCTGCCTGCTCCAGGCATTTGTGAATGGCCAGCATGGGCATGCTCCCTGTTAGAGGGTAGTGGGGAATGCGGCTGCCAGCGTGCTCGGATCCACTCGCCTTAGATGAGCTTTTAGTCAAAGAGGCAATCCAAGCGCTGATTGGAGGAGAGGGCTGCACATGCGCCGTAAGACCAGGAAAGGGTGAGTGAGATCGGGCGATCTGGGGGGTTTCACACAACAGGGCATCCCCGGTTGTGGTGCTCCGGGGGCAGGGACCAAAACCCAGGATAGTCAAAATCCTGGGTTTTGGTCTACTTTAAAAGACACGCATTTGAGGACAACCAGGTTCACAAAATAGGGGAATGGTTCAAAAGAGAGTACTCAGATGAATTACTTATTGCAGGAAATCAGGGTCTCACTGCTAGGCAAGGCTGGCCCTGGAATCTATTACCCAAAACCTGAAACTCGACCCTGCAGCCCAGAGTTTAAGGACCTCCTCAGGCCTCTCTAAAGCACTCAAAGAGGGAGTATATGTTTGCTGCTTGGGAGGTACCAGGTCATGCCAGATGAGTCAGGGGACTGAACAGGCAGACAGTGGTTCCCTGGTACAAATGGTACAAGCGCACTTGGGGGGCAAAGACATGGCCAATCGTAGCGTGCAACAAGAGTTCAATCATAAAAAAAAGTCCTTATCCAAGTCAGGAGCTGACAGAGAGCAGGCAGAATCCAGGTACATATTAAACCGGACCTTCACCTTCATCATCATCCTACCTGCATCTACTGCATTTTCTAAACATTTAAACACCCAAGATGGCAGCCAATGGAGTCTCAGGCTGCCTGCAGACAGGAAGTGTCTTCTGACTGTGCCGCTCTGCATTCTGGGATTGCTTTCCTTTTCCTGACCCCAGTTCTGCTCTGTCTGTGCAAAGCACAGCTATAACCCCGCCCCCTGGCACTCACCCCCTCTTTCTTCTCCCCAGTTGCTTTTGAGGCAAGACGGCGGCGCCCGTATCCTAGAGTCCTGAACTAAGTTGCAGCCCAGCCGGCGAAAGGATAATATATAAGTGTCTAAAAACGTAAAATATATTAATTTTAGATGCTGGGAAATAGTTTTTTTAAAGTTTTGGACTTTTCATTAAAATATGCTTAAGGTCCGGTTTAGGAGCTGTGCACAGGTAAGACCTTTGAGAGGCCCAGAAGACTGATCCAGGAAGATCTTGGGGCACCTGTGTTGTCAGCACCCTGGCATCAGTGCACAAAGACCCATGACACCTGGATGGCCTGTTAGTTGTTCTTCCCTTAAAGTGGACCAAAACCCACCAAGCTTGTAAAATACATTTGGCCAAAGCCCTTGCCAAGACTCCCTTCTTAGGGTGTAGTCCTGTAACACCGATTTTGTTTGCTGCCCCTCTCTGTAATATTGCAGACTATCAGTCATTGCATAAGTGTGGCAATGACATCATTGCCTCTCACTTCAGTGGCAATGAATGGAGGAGGCGGGGCTTTTACAGCTAAAGCAAACAACATTACCTGGAAGCAGAGTAAAGCAGGTGCAGGGAAAATTGTCAAAAGGTACTGCTCATGGGCGGATCAATTCAGGGAATGCTAGTTAAAAATGTAGGTTTTGGTCCGCTTTAAGGGGTAAGTAGAGCGGTCCTATGCTGTCAAAGATGCTATTTACCGCTGGTAATCTCTGATGGGAGACAGAACATTCAAAGAAAAGAAAAAAGACAATTTTGCATGGATCTTATCTTGGGGACAAAAACTAAAAACATCAGCAATAAAAGTAAAGCATCATATTGTACATTGTCACACATAAATGGTAATAAATGAATGGAGGAAACATCAGTCCAAATGACAGCGCAGATTAAGTTCGGAAAAGCAGAAGCCTGGTCTGGCACAAATCTGATTAGGATACTTTATGCCCTATAGATAGGTATATAGACTTTTTTTTTACCGCAATCACTACTATGCCAGATAACCTTTCATATCTCTGACTGGCATAACTCCTGCAGTAAATCTCCCACACTGAATGTTCCTATTTCCTAACTGGTATATGAACCGAATATGTTTTCTACACTCCTCTAAGCTTTTATTTCAAATAGAATCACAAAAATGTGAGTTTAGACCAATGTAACAAAACCCAGTTACTTTTCTTATAGACTTATATAGAAAAACAGAAGAGTGAAGGCAGAAGGAGAGCATATGGCCCAACTAGTCTGCCCTTATGTGTATAGGGCCTTATTCATGAAGGGATAGCGCCAGGTAGTGCCTGTAAAGCGCCAGGTATCGACAGGAGAACGCTGGCCACGGCACGCAATTCCACATTTATGAAGCTGAATCTGGTGAGCGACTGGGACAACGCCATGTAGCGTATGATTCATCATTATCCCAGCCTCAGAGTACAGCGCGGGTGTTTAGCCTTGCAGAGCGCCACGTCTTACCTGTCACTACCTGGCGCTCTCCCATACAATTCAATGGATGATCCTTAAATCCCTTTCCTGATCCCAATTTTTATTTATTTTTTTAATAAAATCTCACAACTTTCTGACATGTATCCTGGGCTAGAAAATGACATTTTTGAAAACTTTTTTGATTAATAATATTTTTATGCAGAATTGTCCTTACATGTCTGGTATTAAAGTGTTCATGTTACAATGTAATAACAATGTAATTCCATGTGTTTTCGCTTTGTTGCTAGTGGATACATGTTCAAAAACAGACTTTAATCACACAGCCTCTGGCGCTATGGGCTACAATTACATGATTTTGAGCGCTGGCGATGTTTGAAGCTGTTTTTTGATGAATGTGGTGTGAGTCGGTCGCACTGAGCTGGCCCTACCGTTCGCTCCCATACAGCGTAGTACTGCGACTCACACATCATATTCATCAATGCCGGACAGCGACTGAGGCGCTCTGAAACAATGATCCATGGCCGAGCACAGCGACTACTAGCGGTCGCTCTGAAATCCACTCTATAGACGCTCATCTGTCGCTACCTGGCGTTAGTATTGAATCAGCCTGATAATGTATGTTCTCTTTACATAGAAACATAGAAGGTTGACGGCAGAAGGAGACCATACGGTCCATCTAGTCTGCCCTTATGTGTATACTGTATGTTCTCTTTATCTTATGTATATACTGTATGTTCTCTGTATCTTATGTGTATACTGTATGTTCTCTGTATCTTATGTGTATACTGTATGTTCTCTGTATCTTATGTATATACTGTATGTTCTCTTTATCTTATGTGTATACTGTATGTTCTCTGTATCTTATGTGTATACTGTATGTTCCCTGTATCTTATGTGTATACTGTATGTTCTCTGTATCTTATGTATATACTGTATGTTCTCTTTATCTTATGTGTATACTGTATGTTCTCTGTATCTTATGTGTATACTGTATGTTCCCTGTATCTTATGTGTATACTGTATGTTCTCTGTATCTTATGTGTATACTGTATGTTCTCTTTATCTTATGTATATACTGTATGTTCTCTGTATCTTATGTGTATACTGTATGTTCTCTTTATCTTATGTGTATACTGTATGTTCTCTTTATCTTATGTATATACTGTATGTTCTCTGTATCTTATGTGTATACTGTATGTTCTCTTTATCTTATGTGTATACTGTATGTTCTCTGTATCTTATGTGTATACTGTATGTTCTCTGTATCTTAGGATAGATGGACGCTTATCCCAGGCATGTTTAAATTCAGTGACTGTTGATGTTTCAACTACCTCTGCTGGAAGTTTGTTCCAAGCACCTACTACTCTTTCTGTAAAATAATATTTTCTAACATTGCTCCTGATCTTGGGATAGATGTATCCTTATACCAGGTTTACATTCACTTACTGTTGATTTTTCCAACTACCTCTGCTAGGAGTTGGTTCCAAGAATCGAATACTCTTTTAGCAAAATACCATTTTCTGGCATTGCTCTTAAAGGGACCAAATAAAAATACAAAATAAATAATATAACAGCAACTGGAATGCTATTTGGAGGTGCTTGTTTACAGGGTTTTTAAATGACCCGGGGCGGGTCCACAAATTTAGGCCCTTATTTATGAAGGAATAGCGACAGGTAGCGACTGGTGAGCGGCCGGTAATGACGGGCTCCGCCACGAGAACGCCGGCTCCCCACCACAATCACACATTTATCAACCCAATCCTGCTTAGCGACTGAGATAGCGCCAGATAGCCACTCATTCATCATTATTCCAGCCTTAGCCCACAGCGCCAGCGTCCGACCTTGAACAGCGACAGATATGACCTCTCGCTACCTGGCGCTCTCCAATGCATTTCAATGGAACAATCTTTAAATATTCATAATTAATTGTTATTAATGTTTTTTTTTTTTTTTTTTTTTTTTTTTAAATGTGAAAAATTCTGTGACCACTTCTGCCATGTTAGTTAATCTTTTAAAGGTAAAAAAATAATAATAATAATTTGTGCAGAATTGATTTTTTTTGGTTTCCAAAAATATGGTGGTTTGGGGGTTAAAAAACTACTTTTAACACATCGCCTCCAGCGCTCTGGGGTTTAAACATGCATTTCACAGCGCGAGAATTTTTTGAGCGTGATTTTTTGATGAATGTGGTGGGAGCCGGTCGCTCTGACCAGTCGCTATCATGCGCACCCATACAGCGCGGAACCTGTCAAATAGCAACTCGTCACCCCGTATTCAACATTACTGCACACCGACTCAGTCGCTATCAACAACCGAACAATGGCCAAGCACAGCGACTACTAGCGGGCGCTGTGAAAATACTGCTACAGTCGCTCAACTGTCGCTACCTGCCGCTATTAATGAATCGGCCTCTATGTCCCTCCTATTCTTTGGAATGCTTTGGGGGCTGTCACCTCTTGGGATCGTATTTCCATGTTTGGGGGGAGTGCAAAGCGGTCAAGCAATTTTGGACGAGATTATATTACATCATTAATAAGTCCACCGGCTTGCAGATGACTCCAACAGCACAGCTCACCCTACTCAATCTGAGACCTCCTGGCTGCTGCAAGACTCAATTTGACCTTGTTAGGCATATCCTAACAGCAGTTAAAACAATAATGGCACAGTCTTGGAAAAAGCCAGATACCCCTCTCAGGAGCCTTGTCCTGCGCATAAACGAGACAATGTTTTTCAAAAAAAATATCGGCGTCTATGTAAGGGGACTTTGCTCCCTTCTTAGCGATATGGGAGGGCTGGATTTCTCATTTTCATCAGAGAAACTTTGATCGTGAGCTTCTGACAATTTAGTGGCTAATTTTGGACTGGCACCATGTATTGCCATGTGAGCGTCCATATGTAGCAGCGCTTAGACCATCCGCAAGAGGACGTTGCAAGCGGGTGTTTGGCACTATAACCTAGCGTAGCGGCTGGACAAGTGGTTCTCTACTATCCTGTCCAGTATTGATAAATGTGATGTCTGTAGGGCTTCTCCCTGATTCACTGCAGAGCCAATCGCGAATGCTAGGTGGTTTCCCGAGGTCATAGCGCCGAAGACTACGCTAATCTAACGACAGGACAACACTGCAGCGAGCGATAGGTAGCGCCAGTTGAGTGTGCCCAGCACTCGCCGCTGAAGCCCATATTTAAGAGAAAACTACACACAACCAGCGTCAGCACTCTAAAACTGGGGGCTCTAGCGTCGGGCGCCAGAAACTATGTGATAAAAGTCTGTTTCTCAACAAATATCCACCAGCGAAAGCACATGGAATAACATTATTTTAACACTGTGACAATGACACTGCAATGCCAGACCTGCACATACAATTCTGCATAAAAATCACAATTAAAGTGTTTGGTTGCCAAGCAGGAGAGGCCACACAATGATTTGAACCAAAAATTTACAACATTACTTTAGGAAAATGCAATTTATATGACGCTATTAGAGGCGCTCACCAGATTCACTTTCATATATATGGTTTTCACACACTGCGCCCGGCATTCACCCGACGCTATGTGGCACTACCTGGAATTAGTGTTTCTTAAATAGCCCCCTTAATGAGTATACCACTATACGTGGAGGTTAGAGGGAGGCATGGAACCCACTTTCCTTTTTTCTTTTTTTCTTGTTTTCCTTTTTTCTCTCTCTTTTCTCTTACTTTATCTATTTTTTTTTGCAAATGTTACATTCCTGCGTGTAGATAGCAGGCCTGTTCTATTTTGTTAGCTCCAGGCATTTGACTGGGATTGGGCCTCTATATTTAGTATAGCTATGAATTAGTAGGATGGTTCTGCTTATGCAATTATACTGGTATTTGTGTGTGAACTCATCATGTCGTGTTTGTATAGTTCCAAAAGCGCTTGTTGTACTAGTTGTATGTCGCAAGTAAGAAACATAATGTACAAAAACGAGTGTGTTTTATGTAACATTTAAACTTTCTCTTTAATAAAAAGCTATTTTGCAAAAAATAATAATAATAATAAAATAATAATAAATTAATAAAAATAATATACAAATAATAATAAAAATACACCATTTGTCCCACACAGATGATCAGTCCTTCTCCAGTGATCAGCAATTCACCTGGTCGCTGGATGAAACCCGCGCTAATCCGGGCCCGAACCCGCCACTGTGATTGATGGTGGAGGGCATGATGCCGACACAGAAGCACGGTGACTAGAGTAGGGGCCTATGCCATCAACTGGACCATCCACCCATTGTGCCCCCTCTGCAGTCTAAAATAATCAAGAAACCAGGATGCACCAATGTGTAAGCCCCTTGGATTGCCCTGCATTCACTCAAACAGGCACATTTTACCTACCAAGACTTCTATACTTCTATATCACTTACAAACATATTAAATAAAATGGGTCCTAGGACAGACCCTTGCCTTGTCAGATTGCATACCATTAACAAAAACACTCGATATAGCCTCGGTTAACATGGTGCACTTGTTAACTGGCCAGGAAGCACACTGATGGAGGGGTTCAGTGGAAATCTCATTGGCCGGTCATGAGCTAGTCAATGTAAAAGGTCCTCAAACTACAGCTACACAATTTCTGGTCATGAACCTCTGGCTGAAGCAGTAAAGCTACTCAATCAGCTGGCAGAGCATTCAGGATCTGGTGCCAGGACAGCCCACGCTAAAGCAGCTCAACAGCTAACTTCTGAAACCGGGTCCCTTAGAGCAATAGTAGGGTGCATGACTGGGGTGGACCTAGGATGGTCGCCAGATATGTGGAACTCGCAGAGCAGAGATGTGGTCTCGCTGTCAGTGGATAGTAATGGCAACAAGGGTTAAGTTGGAAGAAACATGGTCAGATGTGGCAGGGTTACCAACTAAAGGCAGATATATGGATCTCTGGACATAGCAGAGATATGGGGTGGCTGTCAGGGGGTGGTAACGATTGCAATGGTAACATGGCAGAAACATGGTCAGATGTGGCAGGGTGGGTAACTGAAGGCAGATATGTGGAACTCTGTACATGGCATAGATGTGGTCCATAAAAATAAAGGTTAACTTGGCAGAAACATGGTCAGACGTGGCAGAATCGGCAACTGGACAAGCCATATAGACATGGTGGGAAAAGGCAGGGTCAGCAACTGGGCTTGGCAAAATGTGATCAAACAGTCAAGTAAAAGAATAGCTGGGTTCAGGTATATCTCTCATTACTATTTCCTCAATAGTAACAGTTCAGGTCTGTCTTGCACAGCCAGCAACACAGAAATCCAAATACAGTGCAATAGTTAATAAGGCAGAGTTCTACATAATCTGTAGGCTGAAAGAGGTCATGGAAATTCCAATGTTTCAGGTGCCCCCAATGCACCCTTCTTCTGGGGAAGGAAAATAGCCTCACAGTAGAAAAGGCAGGTAAACCTTTGCCATTGGGGCTGGAACAGAACACACACTAGCAATACTCTCAATGATTTGCTTGGTCCTGGAGGTTGTTCTAAAAAATCATCAGGAGCACCAGGTTGCATGGCTCCCAATTTGCGCTGTGTTTTCTGATTAGTTGCCTGGCAAAGCAGCTACCCTGCGCCAATCGGACTGAAGGGCTGCTTGGGAGGGAGCTACAGAGGAGACAATCTTCACAGCGTTCTCTCCATCACATCAGTGCAATGCGCACATCAGAGAAGGCTGTGAGTTAACTGTGAGCTGTTTACATTTCAATAGCAGGCTCATGACTGCTTTACAATGTGTCACATCTGATTACAATAGAAACAATTATGATACAGCAGCTGTTTCTTGGCTATAACAACACAGCGCAACACAATGTAATGCTCACCAGTGTGCTGGCTGGCTTTTCAGAATGACTCATCTTGTTTGTTATAGTCACATCAGGAGGGAGAGATAATACATCCTCCGATCAGAAAGGAAGGGACTCCCTCTTTACTATGCAGCAACGGGGCCACTAAATTACAGAAACACTCATATACTCACCTCCCAGGATCCTTCTACAGCATGATGCATGATCCATCTGTAGTTTAGATGTGGCAATGCGCATATCTCTCTTTATAACCCCTTATTCTCTTATTTACTTACCTAAATATTGAGTAGCAGAGCGTCAGCCAGGAAAAAAAAACAATTATTTACAGAAGTAGCAGCCTCAGTATTTCTCCTATGACAGGTTTATTTTATAAGAATCAATCAAGAGGAAGCCTGCATGAAATAGTCTGTCACGTTATTATTATTCTGTCCATAGACATGTGGAAACTACAGAGCACAAGATAAGAAAGGAATAAAACAACTCCATCGTAAGCAATACATCTCTCTGAAGATTTATGGAGAGTAGATAAGCGAGTTTGCTTTACCGGAGAATATCATCATAAGCCTGGTTAGGGAGAGACTCCGTGTTGGGGGGTATACAAGGATTAAGGAGACCAAAAAGTCCTCTATTTAGAAGTACAAGACAGATAATGCTTTACTAAAACAGAAAGAATTTGTATGGGGAATACAAGCCAAAGATAATGGGATTTCTCCCAGAATCCCTTGCAGTAGGCGGCCCATACAAATGATTTTTTTAAATCTCTTAAAGCAGGTGAAAATCCACTTGACACGGCCCT
Source organism: Gastrophryne carolinensis (assembly GCA_027917425.1). Classification (NCBI taxonomy): domain Eukaryota; kingdom Metazoa; phylum Chordata; class Amphibia; order Anura; family Microhylidae; genus Gastrophryne; species Gastrophryne carolinensis. The sequence goes on from CM051235.1 coordinate 609,640,894, forward strand.
GAAATCTAAAAGACTCCAGAGCTGGCCGCTAGCCTGCCCCCAGGGTATCCTATAATGGGATGCCCTGCTGTGCCGGGCACAGGGTGAGTGAAGCTGGCAATTGGGGGGGGTCACAGAGTGAGGCATCCCAATTCAGGATGACCCAAGGAGTGGACAGCCTCGGATAGCCCTGGAGTCTTTTAGAGAGCTTATTGAGCTTGGAGTCTTTTAAGAGCAGCAGACCAACTGGCCCCAAAGCAGTACGGCCCAACAGTAATTCTCCTGGGTCTCCCAATGCAGTCCGCTTCTGCAGGCAGAACTCCGTTCATGGGGGGTGGTAGTGAAGAAGCCCCACAGCAGGTAATTTGGCTCTGTATTAACGAAAAGGTACCACGTGAATCCAGTGACCTTATCCAGGGCCACTAGGTGTGGGTTTCATCACACCTTCCTTATGGAGACCAGAGGGAAGAGAGACGTGGGAGAGCATGGGACTGACACTGCATTAGCCACTGCTCCATTGTGTGACTAGGTTTATAGTAATGTTTGTTTTGCATATTTTTACATTTTCAGTTGCTCCAGTTATATAGATGGGGGTGATCATACTTTTGGGATGTCCTGCCCATCACTATACATATACCCATTCCATACCTTCCAACTTTTTAGGGTAGGATAGAGAGACATTTGTTAAATAAGGCCAGACGCCCCCCTTGAGGGATGGATAGGAGATAGGATGTAACAGTTACAACAATGTAAACACTTGGAATAGGCAAATAAATCATTTATTGATACAGATCTGCATCTGGGACAAATGAGAACAACAAGGGACAGGGGGACATGGACTCAAACAATGGACAGTCCCTCCAAATCGGGGACACTTGGAAGGTATGCCATTCCATATTTTGAACCAACCTGCTTCTACCCAATAATGTCTTCCACTAAGTGGCATCAATAGCCACAGTAGCCTCTGACTAACACCCAACATCCCACATTGGAATGCAGGCCCAAATTCAGTAAATGATTGCTGGGTGCCAGACTGCTCTGGGCACCCTGTAAGGCTGCCACCGGAGCCAGACTGCTGCGGGAACCCTGTGAGGCTGCCACGGGGGCCAGACTGCTGTGGGGACTGCAGATTTTTTAGTGGGTGGACTTGCTATGTGACCAGAGGTCCTCTTTAAAGAAAATGGACACTCTTCTAGGTAACACCTTTTAATGATTGGTACTGGCTGGATGACTGGTCAGTTTACAGCTGGCTCTTTGGTTGAATGGAGGTTGTGGAGTGTGTGGATTGGCTGAGCATTGGCTCACCAACATTTTTTTCTTTTTGCTGTGCAGTCAGGCAGCTACAGGGATTCTATTACTCTGCTGGGGGGACCCTGTGAGGCTGCCATGGGGGCCAGACTGCCTGGGGGGATCCTGTGAGGCTGCCACGGGGGCCAGACTGCTGCGGGGACCCTGTGAGGCTGCCACGGGGGCCAGACTGCTCTGGGCACCCTGTAAGGCTGCCACGGGGCCAGACTGCTGCGGCGGACCCTGTGAGGCTGCCACGGGGGCCAGACTGCTGCGGGGACCCTGTGAGGCTGCCACGGGGGCCAGACTGCTGTGGGGACTCTGTGAGGCTGCCACGGGGGCCAGACTGCTGTGGGGACCCTGTGAGGCTGCCACGGGGGCCAGACTGCTGTGGGGACTCTGTGAGGCTGCCACGGGGGCCAGACTGCTGTGGGGACCCTGTGAGCCTGCTATGGGAGCCAGGCTGCTTCAGGGGGCCTCTTAGGCTACTAAGTGAGACCAGCTGCTTATTGGGACATTTTAGGCTGCTGTAAGGCCAGGCTGCTGCAGGGACCCAGAAGGCTGCTGTGAGACTCCATTCGAGCAAGGGAGGAGGGCTAGCCGGTCAATCTACGTGCAGCAGCTCATTGTTTACCTCATTTGGCTATGCCTGAAACAAAGCATCCTGGGAACTGAAGTCCCTGGCATTGTATCTTTGCCATACCTCCCAACCTGAAAGCCGTAAAGAGGGACGCCCTTAAAGGGAAACGTTACCTAACAATTAAATAAATAATAATAATACAGGCAAGGCCTCCACAAACACATTACAGCAAGGGGTATCCCTTCATTCCAGCCAGTGAGGGTCATCCCTTCAATACAGCCAGTGAGGGGCATCCCTCCAATACAGCCAGTGAGGGGCATCCCTCATTACAGCCAGTGAGGAGCATCCCTCATTAAAACCGTGAGGAGCATCCATCCATTCCAGCCAGTGAGGGGCATTCCGCCATTCCAGTGAGTGAGAGGCATCCTTCCATTCCAGCCAGTGAGGGGCATCCCTCCATTCCAGCCAGTGAGGGGCATCCCTCATTACAGCCAGTGAGGGGCATTCTTCTTGGAGTCCCGTCCACCCAAATAAACAGCCAGTCCGAGTGTGAGCGCTCAACTGCACACTCGGGGCCGGAGGCATCTGAAAGATAACCTCGGCTATACGGTAACTGGCGAAGGAGAGTGCCGACAGCGAGGAGATGGCATGGGACATTTTCAATCGCCGTGGGACGCTGGGACAAACGCTCCAAAGCGGGATTGTCACATAGAAATCAGGATGGTTGGGGGGTATGTTGTTGCATCTTTGGTCCATAAAAGATGCTGTTGATTGAACAAATGCTCAGCCAATCCATTCATTCCACTGCCACTAGTCGGCCAAAGAGTCAGGGAAGTCTTCTCCTGCATGATGTGACATTTAGGTGTCCCCAGAGTTTTCAAAGTGGGACTATCCCACCGACACTGGGACACGTATCTGGTCAGGTTATGGTGGAGACCCCGGAAGTGGGAGCACATTGCGCCCCATACATACCGTAGTTCGTCTCTGAGTGCAGTGCAGCAGAGTGTTGTATTGTGTACGGCATCATGTCCCTGCTTTGGTGCGGTACTATGCCGTGGAGGCCTTATATTCCATCCTGCACTACAGTTTCCTGTCCCTGGTTGACCAATACCATGCTCCCCCCTAAAGCTTACATGAAGCCTTATAAATGTGCGTAATCATTACTATAAGCATAGAGGGCAATACAGATATCCCTGTAAAGGTTGGAGCACACACACATGATGTGAGATGCTGTAAGATAGATAATGAGATGCTGATTAATCAGCTGGCATTTTGCTTGTATACATGAAGTTAAGCACCTCCTGTCATGCATCACCTAGCCAACATGGCGCGACCCCCTCCTGCGCAGAATCTCCCCGGCATGTGGATTACTGTCAGTTAACGTTCGTGGCTTCCAGTCATTGTTTGGCTCCTTAAAGGTTTGTGTTCTAATCTACCCCCTTTAATATGACACACCTAAACCATGGCTGGTGCACACCCTTTATTAAAGTATACCTAGAATATTTTTTGTGCAACATTATGCCGAATGGGATCCAGACTCAAGCAGGGCTGGAATATAATTGGTGCATTTCGAGCCCCCAGAGCACCATTATCATCTAGGGGGTATAACCAGGAACCTATTGTAAAGAGGGCACCAGGGATGTGTGCCCTGGGGCCTCCACCGCTTAGGGGGTCTCAAACACTTGCTCCCAGTGGGCCCCTGGAGCAAGATTGGGAACCCCTCCTCACAATGGGATCTGGTGGATTAAGTGTGGCGGAGGCCCCTGGGCACAAAATCTGGTGGAGACCCCAGACAGAATTTTTCCTTTAAAATAATAGTCCAGCCAAGTAACTGATTGGTGGTTGTCTGGCACCCGCCCGCTTACTGGAACGTCAGATCGAGTCCCTTTGCCATATTTGCGCGGGTGCGTGCTGCTCGGGAACTCCTGCTTTGCCATTCTGGGCAGGGGAGGTGTAGTCACCCAGGCGAAAACAGTTCCCTGCATTAAGCTGCCAGCTTTGCAGTGAACAGCCGCCGATTGACAGCTCTGCACACACCCATCACTGTAGAGTTGCTGACAGCGGCTTTGCTCAGATCAAAGACTGAAAATCCTCCTGGACCAGACCATAACCCAAAGTTTGCTGGAGGCCCTCCTCATAATCCGTCCCTGGCTGTAGGTGCAGATTTGTTGTTCGGCTGCGTCTCCAACAGGCGGCGTCAGACCAAGCGGGGACGAGCAGACACGCCCCCTCTCCTCCCTGCCTCTCTCTGACAGCTCGTGCTTGCTCATACGCTCGCGAGCACGGCTGTCTTATAACCTTCGGCGGCGCTGCAGTCAGCATGCCCACCGGAGGCTGAATTAAGGTGGACCAATGAGCCCTAGGTTTCAAGGTGGACCAATGGTGCTATCTTCTGGGTGGAACGCCCTATAGTGTGAATTGGGCAATCAGCCCATGGATCATAGTTGCACCAATCACGTCCCTCTCGCCCACCAATCATATCAGCCCCCATCAAATAAAGGTGTTTCCCTCACACTGTTCCTTGCCCGTGATAGCGTGCTGCTGGGTGTGATTATCTGTATCCGAACTTTTCCGTTATTGATCTTGCTGTGTATGACCATCCCGTGATTGCCGCCTGTTTCCGACTACCATTTGCCTGCTCCCTTGTACTGCGTACCCGTGACCTCCCGGCTTGACCCTTGGCTCAACTTTGACTACTCTTCCGTCTCATCCTTTTGTGCCGCGCTTATCTGGACTGATCTCCCGTGTATGACCCCTGCTTGCCCGACCTCGTTCCTGGTTCATCCGCCTTCCTCCCCGTAAGTCTGCATCCTTTGTGCTACCAAGTCCTGGGGGCAACCGTGCCCCGTGAGGCGTATAAAGCGTCCCGGCAGACAGGGGCTTGACTATAGGTGAAGCTAGCAGCGGAGATTGGGGGTTGTGGACTTACTTAGAAGGCGGGTGTCCCAGGGGACCTGACAACGAACAGAGAAAAGCCATCACTGATTTCTTGATTATCCAAGCAGATAGGGGGACTCCCCTGTGTAACTTCAATGTAAACCAGTGGCAGCTCATACGTGACACCTGCCGTTTGCTCAGGCCCTTTGAGTAAGCCACTTTATTTGTCAGTCACCAGGATTACGGGATGAACAATGTGATTCCACTGCTTTTTGTACTACAACACATGTTGGAAACCATGGCTGGTCAGGGCACTGGAGACATGGCGCCTACATCTCACAGCCACATGAACCCCGTGGGAGCTGAACTGGAGGAGGAGGATGAGGGGAAGGGGCACAGTGAAGCACAGTTTAGGTTTGGCGAAATGGCTGGTTTATCTAGTCATCTGACAGGAGAGGAGGAGGAGAAGCAGCCAGAGGAGCTAGAGGGTTTTGAGGAAGGTGAGACAGAGGACCCAGACACACTGTGGCAGTATGCAGTGGAGATGGAGACAGGTAGTCCCTCCGAGTCACTTGCACAAATGGCAGGAAGCATGCTCACGTGCTTACATAGTGACCGCTGAATTGTCTCCATTTGTCAGCGGGATGACTTCTGGCTTTCCACCTTATTGGACCCTCGCTACCGGCTCAAAATGGGGGCATTTTTTACACCCATTGAGAGGGAGGACAAACTGACCTACTACAGAGACATCCTACATAGTCATTTGGCCGATGCCTATCTGCGCCATCGTCCAAGTCTGACTCGGGGGGCCCTCTGCGCTCATCTTCCACTGCCATGGCTGCTAGGGGGGGGGGGTGGCAGGAGCAGTACCAGCTCCATCAGCAGCAGCCTGAGTCTACAGTCGTTAATGAGTAGCTTTTCTCACCCGCATAGTGAGGCTACTCATGAGCAGCAGGAAGACCTGGAGCAGGGCCTGAACCAGCAGGTCGTGTCATACCTTGACATGACCATGCCAACGCACCTTGAGGATCCGCTGGACATCTGGGCAGCCAAACTTGATTTGTGGCTGGAACTAGCAGAGTTTGCCTTGGGAAAGCTGTCCTGCCTGGCCAGTAGTGTGTCATCTGAGCGGATGTTTAGTGCGGCGGAGGCCATAGTAACACCAAGCAGGCAATATATGGGCTCCTCATGCTGCTGCCAACTCCAGAATGTGTTTTTCAGGCAATATATGGGCTTCTTATGCTGCTGCCAACTAAAGTGTGTCTTTCAGGCAATATATTGGCTCCTCATGCTGCTGCCAACTCCAGGATGTGTTTTTCAGGCAATATATGGGCTTTCTTATGCTGCTGCCAACTAAAGTGTGTCTTTCAGGCAATATATGGGCTCCTCATGCTGCTGCCAACTCCAGGGTGTGTCCTTCTGGCAATATATGAGCTCATCATGCTGCTGCCAACTCCAGTGTGTCTCTCAGGCAATATATGGGCTCCTCATGCTGCTGCCAACTCCAGGGTGTGTCCTTCTGGCAATACATGAGCTCATCATGCTGCTGCCAACTCCAGTGTGTCTTTCAGGCAAAATATGGGCTCCTTATGCTGCTGCCAACTCGAGGGTGTGTCCTTCTGGCAATACATGGGCTCCTCATGCTGCTGCCAACTCCAGGGTATGTTTTTCAGGTAATATATGGGCTCCTTATTCTGCTGCCAACTCCAGGGTGTGTTTTTCAGGCAATATATGGGCTCCCGATGCTGCTGCCAACTCCAGAGTGTGTTTTTCAGGCAATATATGGGCTCCTTATGCTGCTGCCAACTCCAGTGTGTCTTTCAGGCAATATATGGGCTCCTAAAGCTGCTGCCAACTCCAGGGTGAGTCTTTCAGGCAATATATGGGCTCCTTATGCTGCTTCCAACTCCAGGGTGTGTCTTTCAGGCAATATATGGGCTCCTCATGCTGCTGCCAACTCCAGGGTGTGTCTTTCAGGCAACATATGGGCTCCTTATGCTGATGCCCACCCCAGGGTGTCTTTCAGGCAATATATGGGCTCCTCATGCTGATGCCACCTCAAGACACCTCAAGTAATTTTGCTGCTCTACGACAGTGATTCTAATAGCGATGCCTCTGATCTGCATGTCATACTTTTTTACAGTATTATTTCAGTAATCCAGCATGCATCCTATGCATGTTACAGCAAGGCAAAATGTTCTACAACCCTACTGAGGCTCTCGGAAGGCCAGAAATAGCCAATTTTAATAGCAATCCGCCGCAAATAAATTTGGACCGAAACAAATTTTTCCGCAAAATTTGGCGAATCAGCCGAATCAATTTTTTCAAAAATTTGCTCATCTCTAGTTGCCGGACAGGAGAGGCCACACAGTGATTTGAGCCAAAAATTTACTTTAGCAAAATGCTATTTAAACACAACACCATTGAAATGTATGGCAGAGCGCTACTAAGCGACAGGTGCTACATGGCGCTTCTGAACACACAGCGCCGGCGCTAAACACTGAGCCACCGCTAGTGATACATGTGACCCCACGTGATGCTTTTTTAGACGCTCAGCAGATTGTCTTTCTTGTGGCTTCACATACAGCAGCCATCGTTCATTCGACACTACGTGGCACTACCTGGCGTAATCATTTCTTAAATAACCCCCTTACTGTTCATTTTTAGTGATGAGCGAGTAGTATTCGACCGAGCCGGTATTCGATCGAATACTACGCTGTTCGTCATACTCGATTTCGATCGAGTACAGCGGCGATGGCGCACTCACAATTCATTTCCCCTCCCACCTTCCCTGGCGCGTTTTTTACACCAATCACCATGCAGGGGGGGTGGGACAGGTCCTGGGAGGACGCTGGCATCGCGAAAACGGCGTCTACACGCATTGGCTGGAAAAACCATGTGACCTCGAATATACAAAACTCAGCACTTCCTCTTCGTCAGCATTAGCAGCTTGAACTTAGTGAGGGACAGACGCTCACAGCAGGGAAAGACAGGCTGTCGCTGGCAGGGCCCCAGAAGCTCGGAATATCGCTTTTACCACCATCTATACCAGCTACCAGAAGACAAGAGAGTCATTAAGAGCCCTTATTAGGGCTACTACGCTGAACGGTATATGGCTCATATGTAGGCAGGCAGGGCCCCAGAAGCTCAGAATATAGCTTTTACCACCATATATACCAGCTACCAGAAGACAAGACAGTCCTTAAGAGCCCTTATTAGGGCTACTACGCTGAACAGTATATAGCTCATCATATCCTATGTAGTCAGGCAGGGCCCCAGAAGCTCAGAATATAGCTTTTACCACCATATATACCAGCTACCAGAAGACAAGAGAGTCCTTAAGAGCCCTTATTAGGGCTACTACGCTGAACAGTATATAGCTCATATTCTATGTAGTCAGGCAGGGCCCCAGAAGCTCAGAATATAGCTTTTACCACCATATATACCAGCTACCAGAAGACAAGAGAGTCCTTAAGAGCCCTTATTAGGGCTGCTACGTTGAACAGTATATAGCTCATATCCTATGTAGTCAGGCAGGGCCCCAGAAGCTCAGAATATAGCTTTTACCACCATATATACCAGCTACCAGAAGACAAGAGAGTCCTTAAGAGCCCTTATTAGGGCTACTACGCTGAACAGTATATAGCTCATATTCTATGTAGTCAGGCAGGGCCCCAGAAGCTCAGAATATAGCTTTTACCACCTTATATACCAGCTACCAGAAGACAAGAGAGTCCTTAAGAGCCCTTATTAGTGCTGCTACGTTGAACAGTATATAGCTCATATCCTATGTAGTCAGGCAGGGCCCCAGAAGCTCAGAATATAGCTTTTACCACCATATATACCAGCTACCAGAAGACAAGAGAGTCCTTAAGAGCCCTTATTAGGGCTACTACGCTGAACAGTATATAGCTCATATTCTATGTAGTCAGGCAGGGCCCCAGAAGCTCAGAATATAGCTTTTACCACCATATATACCAGCTACCAGAAGACAAGAGAGTCCTTAAGAGCCCTTATTAGTGCTGCTACGTTGAACAGTATATAGCTCATATCCTATGTAGTCAGGCAGGGCCCCAGAAGCTCAGAATATAGCTTTTACCACCATATATACCAGCTACCAGAAGACAAGAGAGTCCTTAAGAGCCCTTATTAGGGCTGCTACGTTGAACAGTATATAGCTCATATCCTATGTAGTCAGGCAGGGCCCCAGAAGCTCAGAATATAGCTTTTACCACCATATATACCAGCTACCAGAAGACAAGAGAGTCCTTAAGAGCCCTTATTAGGGCTACTACGCTGAACAGTATATAGCTCATATTCTATGTAGTCAGGCAGGGCCCCAGAAGCTCAGAATATAGCTTTTACCACCATATATACCAGCTACCAGAAGACAAGAGAGTCCTTAAGAGCCCTTATTAGTGCTGCTACGTTGAACAGTATATAGCTCATATCCTATGTAGTCAGGCAGGGCCCCAGAAGCTCAGAATATAGCTTTTACCACCATATATACCAGCTACCAGAAGACAAGAGAGTCCTTAAGAGCCCTTATTAGGGCTACTACGCTGAACAGTATATAGCTCATATTCTATGTAGTCAGGCAGGGCCCCAGAAGCTCAGAATATAGCTTTTACCACCATATATACCAGCTACCAGAAGACAAGAGAGTCCTTAAGAGCCCTTATTAGTGCTGCTACGTTGAACAGTATATAGCTCATATCCTATGTAGTCAGGCAGGGCCCCAGAAGCTCAGAATATAGCTTTTACCACCATATATACCAGCTACCAGAAGACAAGAGAGTCCTTAAGAGCCCTTATTAGGGCTACTACGCTGAACAGTATATAGCTCATATTCTATGTAGTCAGGCAGGGCCCCAGAAGCTCAGAATATAGCTTTTACCACCATATATACCAGCTACCAGAAGACAAGAGAGTCCTTAAGAGCCCTTATTAGTGCTGCTACGTTGAACAGTATATAGCTCATATCCTATGTAGTCAGGCAGGGCCCCAGAAGCTCAGAATATAGCTTTTACCACCATATATACCAGCTACCAGAAGACAAGAGAGTCCTTAAGAGCCCTTATTAGGGCTGCTACGTTGAACAGTATATAGCTCATATCCTATGTAGTCAGGCAGGGCCCCAGAAGCTCAGAATATAGCTTTTACCACCATATATACCAGCTACCAGAAGACAAGAGAGTCCTTAAGAGCCCTTATTAGGGCTACTACGCTGAACAGTATATAGCTCATATTCTATGTAGTCAGGCAGGGCCCCAGAAGCTCAGAATATAGCTTTTACCACCATATATACCAGCTACCAGAAGACAAGAGAGTCCTTAAGAGCCCTTATTAGTGCTGCTACGTTGAACAGTATATAGCTCATATCCTATGTAGTCAGGCAGGGCCCCAGAAGCTCAGAATATAGCTTTTACCACCATATATACCAGCTACCAGAAGACAAGAGAGTCCTTAAGAGCCCTTATTAGGGCTGCTACGTTGAACAGTATATAGCTCATATCCTATGTAGTCAGGCAGGGCCCCAGAAGCTCAGAATATAGCTTTTACCACCATATATACCAGCTACCAGAAGACAAGAGAGTCCTTAAGAGCCCTTATTAGTGCTGCTACGTTGAACAGTATATAGCTCATATCCTATGTAGTCAGGCAGGGCCCCAGAAGCTCAGAATATAGCTTTTACCACCATATATACCAGCTACCAGAAGACAAGAGAGTCCTTAAGAGCCCTTATTAGGGCTACTACGCTGAACAGTATATAGCTCATATTCTATGTAGTCAGGCAGGGCCCCAGAAGCTCAGAATATAGCTTTTACCACCATATATACCAGCTACCAGAAGACAAGAGAGTCCTTAAGAGCCCTTATTAGTGCTGCTACGTTGAACAGTATATAGCTCATATCCTATGTAGTCAGGCAGGGCCCCAGAAGCTCAGAATATAGCTTTTACCACCATATATACCAGCTACCAGAAGACAAGAGAGTCCTTAAGAGCCCTTATTAGGGCTACTACGCTGAACAGTATATAGCTCATATTCTATGTAGTCAGGCAGAGCCCCAGAAGCTCAGAATATAGCTTTTACCACCATATATACCAGCTACCAGAAGACAAGAGAGTCCTTAAGAGCCCTTATTAGTGCTGCTACGTTGAACAGTATATAGCTCATATCCTATGTAGTCAGGCAGGGCCCCAGAAGCTCAGAATATAGCTTTTACCACCATATATACCAGCTACCAGAAGACAAGAGAGTCATTAAGAGCCCTTATTAGGGCTGCTACGTTGAACAGTATATAGCTCATATCCTATGTAGTCAGGCAGGGCCCCAGAAGCTCAGAATATAGCTTTTACCACCATATATACCAGCTACCATTAGACAAGAGAGTCCTTAAGAGCCCTTATTAGTGCTGCTACGTTGAACAGTATATAGCTCATATCCTATGTAGTCAGGCAGGGCCCCAGAAGCTCAGAATATAGCTTTTACCACCATATATACCAGCTACCAGAAGACAAGAGAGTCCTTAAGAGCCCTTATTAGGGCTACTACGCTGAACAGTATATAGCTCATATTCTATGTAGTCAGGCAGGGCCCCAGAAGCTCAGAATATAGCTTTTACCACCATATATACCAGCTACCAGAAGACAAGAGAGTCCTTAAGAGCCCTTATTAGTGCTGCTACGTTGAACAGTATATAGCTCATATCCTATGTAGTCAGGCAGGGCCCCAGAAGCTCAGAATATAGCTTTTACCACCATATATACCAGCTACCAGAAGACAAGAGAGTCATTAAGAGCCCTTATTAGGGCTACTATGCTGAACAGTATATAGCTCATTCTAGCTATATACACACTGCACACAACGGCTGCTTTAGTGAGGGGTAGCTGCTGCTGCTGGAATAGGGACAGAAAGACTTCAGTGGTGTATTACCACCTATCTACAAAACTATATACACTCTGCTCAAAACGGCTGCTTTAGTGAGGGGTAGCTGCTGATGCTGGAATAGGGACAGAAAGACTTCAGTGGTGTATTAGCACCTATATACAAAACTATATACACTCTGCTCAAAACGGCTGCTTTAGTGAGGGGTAGCTGCTGATGCTGGAATAGGGACAGAAAGACTTCAGTGGTGTATTAGCACCTATATACAAAACTATATTTTGCACTACTGTTTTGTGTCCTCTGTGCCAACAAAACCTTGTTATATACCCAGTGCGTATAGGCACCATTTCACCTTCTGGCAGTATACGGCTGTATAGCCAGGTGTTTTTCTTAAAAATATTTTTATATTTGGCACTACTGTTTTGTGTCCTCTTTACCAACAAAACCTTGTTATATACCCGGTGCGTATATAGGCACCATTTCACCTTCTGGCAGTATACGGCTGTATAGCCAGGTGTTTTTCTTAAAAATATTTTTATATTTGGCACTACTGTTTTGTGTCCTCTTTACCAACAAAACCTTGTTATATACCCGGTGCGTATATAGGCACCATTTCACCTTCTGGCAGTATACGGCTGTATAGCCAGGTGTTCTTAAAAATATATTTATATTTGGCACTACTGTTTTGTGTCCTCTGTGCCAACAAAACACTGTTTTATACACGGTGCGTATAGGCACCATTTCACCTTCTGGCAGTATACGGCTGTATAGCCAGGTGTTCTTCTTAAAAATATTTTTATATTTGGCATAACGCGTGGCCAAAAAAGTAAAACGTCTGAAATGCGGAGGGCTAGCGCAAAGGGACGTGGACGAGGACGGGGGCGCGGAAATGCTGGTGGGGGCACAAACCGCGTTGAAGCCAGTGGGGATACAATGCGTGCTGGTGAGGGGCAGCCAGCATTACGCTCATCCAGCTTCCCTGCCTTTATGGGACAGTTATGCGGGGGGCGGGGTACACCTCTGTTAAGGCCTGAGCAGCGTGAACAGGTGGTGCAATGGATGGCCGATAACGCTTCCAGTCACTTGTCCACCACCCAGTCATCCACACAGTCTCACTCTGACCCTCCTTCCTCCCAACCTGGCCAACAGAGTCAGCCCAACCTTGACCCCTCCCAGGACCTCTTTTCGGGTCCTTTTCCAGATGTGCTGCAAGAATCCCAGGAGCTAGCAGAGGAATTTGTTTGTAGTGATGCCCAAACACTTGAGTATCCGCCATCTGCTAGTGATGTGGACCCGGAACCAGCATCTGCTATCATGAGCGATGATGATGAGACGCAGTTGCCATCAAGGGAGGCTGTTGGAATGTCCAGTGGGCAGGAGGAGGAGCAGAGAGAGGAAGTGGAAGAGGAGGTGGTGGACGACGAAATGACCGACCCCACTTGGACAGGGGTGATGTCCAGCGGGGAAAGCAGTGGAGATGCGGTCTGCGCATCACCGAATAAGGCAGCAAGAGGCAGAGGACAGTCCAGAGGCAGAGGACAGTCCAGACAGAGAAGGCAGGCCACAGCCAGCAGGGCCGAAGCTCTTCCCGGCAGCAGGCAGTCGCGCGAAGCTCCCCCATCGAGGCCTCGTACTTCTGTGGTGTGGAGATTTTTTAATGTTTGCGCGGATGACAAACTGAGCGCGGTTTGCGCAATCTGCCACTCAAAACTGAGTAGGGGCTCTGAGAAGAGCAATCTGACCACCTCAGGCATGCGCCGTCACTTGGAATTCAAGCACTGGGCTGAGTGGGAGAGAGCAAACGCAATACAACCTGCGCCCCGTCTTGCTGCCACTGCCTCTTCCCCTTTGTTGTGTGCTGCCACTGCGGTCCAGACCTCCAGCCAGGACACCTCCACATCTGCCTCTGCCTCGGCTACTTTGGGGCCTTCTCCTTCAGCCCCCCCTTCCCCCGCATCTTCGTCTGCACCTTCCATCTCCTCGTCCCATCAACTGTCCATCTCGCAGGCGTTCAACCGCAGGCGGAAGTACGCCTCCAGTCACCCCCAAGCCCAAGCCTTAACCTGCCTCATCTCCAAACTGCTGGCCCTGGAGATGTTGCCGTTTAGGCTTGTGGAGACGCAGGCCTTCCGCGACCTGATGGCGGCTGCCGCACCTCGCTATTCCGTCCCTAGCCGCCATTATTTTTCCCGGTGTGGCGTCCCCGCCCTGCACCAGCACGTGTCGCGTAACATCAGGCGGGCCCTGAGGTACGCAGTCAGCGCAAAGGTCCACTTGACCACCGACTCGTGGACAAGCGCTTGCGGCCAAGGACGCTACATCTCTTTGACGGCACACTGGGTGAATGTTGTGGAAGCGGGGACGGGGTCGCAAACAGGGACGGCCTACATACCACCCCCGCCCAAGATTGCCAGCACGGGTTCTGATAGACCCCCCTCCTCTTCCTCCTCCTCCTCCTCCTCCTCCTCTGCCTTAACATCGCCCTCAGCCCCTAGCTGGAAGCGTTGCAGCACTGGCGCGGGGAGACGTCAGCAGGCGGTGCTTAAGCTCATCAGCTTGGGCGACAGGAAGCACAGCGCCGCAGAGGTGAGGCACGCCATATTGCAGCAGACAGAGATGTGGCTGTCGCCGCTGCAGCTAGGACCAGGCATGGTCGTGTGCTATAACGGCCGTAACCTGGTGGCGGCTCTGGAGCTTGCAGAACTCAATCACGTACCATGCCTGGCCCACGTTTTTAATTTGGTAGTACAAAAGTTTCTAAAGACTTACCCCAACCTGGCAGAGCTACTGGTCAAAGTGCGGCGCTTGTGCGCTCACTTTCGGAAGTCAACTGTAGCTGCTGCTAGCTTAAAAAAAATCCAGCAACGCCTCCATTTGCCTCAACATCGGCTGTTGTGCGACCTGCCCACTCGCTGGAATTCCACCTATTGCATGTTGGCCAGGGTGTGTGAGCAGCAGAAAGCATTGATGGAGTACCAGATGATGCATCCACGCGTGCCTCCAACTCAGCTCCCTCAGTTTGCCAACCACGAGTGGCCATGGATGGCAGACATATGCGATGTATTGCGTATCTTTGAGGAGTCCACTAAGAAGGTCAGCAGCGAGGACGCTATAGTGAGCGTAACCATCCCGCTCCTATGCGTCCTTAAAGAATCGCTCATCGCAATAAGGGAGAACGCATTGCACACAGAGGAGACGGGGGTAGGAGGAGACGCAACGCAGGTAGACAGTCAGACCACACTTTTGTCTGCTGCTCGGTGGCAGTTGCAGGAGGAGGAGGATGAGGAGGAGGAGGACAACGTGGAGGTGGCTGTGGAAGAGGATGCTGGCGGCGAGGGTAGCAGTCAGGCTGTGTGCGTCCCATTGGTTCAGCGCGGATGGGGCGGAGAGGAGGAGGAAGAGGAGGAAATGGAAAATGATCCTTCTGGTGGGGGCAGTGAGGTCATGCCTACTCAGAGTCTGGCACACATGGCTGACTTCATGCTGGGCTGCTTTTCCCGGGACATACGTGTTGTCCGGATATTGGAGAACAAACTATACTGGGTCTTCGCACTCCTGGACCCCCGGTATAAAGATAACTTCTCCTCTTTTATTCCGGTAGAGGAGAGGACGAATCGATTACTGGAATACCAGAGGGAACTCTTGCAGAACATGATGCAGATTTTCCCACCCAGCATCGCTGGCGGCAGAGAGGAGAGTGTCTCCCAGAGTCTGACAACATCGATCAGGCCCACAGCCACCAGGGGAACACTCTCCAAGGTGTGGGACACGTTCATGTCACCCCCTCGTGCAACTTCCATCACTGCGGGGCCCGCTATCAGCAGGAGGGACAAGTATCGGCGGATGTTGCGGGACTACCTGGCAGACCACACCCCTGTCCTCCCCGATCCCTCGGCGACCTACACTTACTGGGTCTCCAAGTTGGACACGTGGCTGGAACTGTCCCTGTACGCCTTGGAGGTGCTTGCCTGCCCTGCCGCCAGCGTGCTATCAGAAAGGGTGTTCAGCGCAGCCGGGGGCATTATAACCGATAAGCGCAGCCGCCTGTCAACCGACAGTGCCGACAGGCTGACGCTAATCAAAATGAACAGCAAGTGGATTGACCCGGACTTTGCTTGTACAACAGTGGAAAGCAGCCAAGAGTGAAGTGCCATCTGTATGAAGTGCCATTTCCTCCTCCTCCTCCTCCTTAACCGCCGTAGAATTGCTGTATTAATAAAAAAAAATTATGGCTCACCTCTTGGGCTTAATACAATCAATTTTTAAGAGGTCTCAGCTCTTGGGCCTCCACACAATTTTTAAGAGGTCTCAGCTCGTGGGACTCCACACAATTTTTAAGAGGTCTCAGCTCGCGGGACTCCACACAATGTTTGAGAGGTCTCAGCTCTTGGGCCTCCACACAATTTTTAAAAGGTCTCAGCTCTTGGGACGCCACACAATGTTTGAGAGGTCTCAGCTCTTGGGCCTCCACACAATTTTTAAAAGGTCTCAGCTCTTGGGACTCCACACAATGTTTGAGAGGTCTCAGCTCTTGGGCCTCCACACAATTTTTAAAAGGTCTCAGCTCTTGGGCCTCCACACAATTTTTAAAAGGTCTCAGCTCTTGGGCCTCCCCTACTGCTGGGGTGACACACTGTAACAAACCTCCTCCTGTAAGCTTCCCCTACTGCTGGGGTGACACACTGTAACAAACCTCCTCCTGTAAGCTTCCCTGACTGCAGGGGTGCCACACTGTAACAAACCTCCTCCTGTAAGCTTCCCTGACTGCTGGGGTGACACACTGTAACAAACCTCCTCCTGTAAGCTTCCCTGACTGCTGGGGTGACACACTGTAACAAACCTCCTCCTGTAAGCTTCCCTGACTGCAGGGGTGACACACTGTAACAAACCTCCTCCTGTAAGCTTCCCTTACTGCTGGGGTAACACACTGTAACAAACCTCCTCCTGTAAGCTTCCCTGACTGCTGGGGTGACACACTGTAACAAACCTCCTCCTGTAAGCTTCCCTTACTGCTGGGGTGCCACACTGTAACAAACCTCCTCCTGTAAGCTTCCCTGACTGCTGGGGTGACACACTGTAACAAACCTCCTCCTGTAAGCTTCCCCTACTGCTGGGGTAACACACTGTAACAAACCTCCTCCTGTAAGCTTCCCTGACTGCTGGGGTGACACACTGTAACAAACCTCCTCCTGTAAGCTTCCCTTACTGCTGGGGTAACACACTGTAACAAACCTCCTCCTGTAAGCTTCCCTGACTGCTGGGGTGACACACTGTAACAAACCTCCTCCTGTAAGCTTCCCTTACTGCTGGGGTGCCACACTGTAACAAACCTCCTCCTGTAAGCTTCCCTGACTGCTGGGGTGACACACTGTAACAAACCTCCTCCTGTAAGCTTCCCCTACTGCTGGGGTAACACACTGTAACAAACCTCCTCCTGTAAGCTTCCCTGACTGCTGGGGTGACACACTGTAACAAACCTCCTCCTGTAAGCTTCCCTTACTGCTGGGGTGCCACACTGTAACAAACCTCCTCCTGTAAGCTTCCCTGACTGCTGGGGTGACACACTGTAACAAACCTCCTCCTGTAAGCTTCCCCTACTGCTGGGGTAACACACTGTAACAAACCTCCTCCTGTAAGCTTCCCTGACTGCTGGGGTGACACACTGTAACAAACCTCCTCCTGTAAGCTTCCCTTACTGCTGGGGTAACACACTGTAACAAACCTCCTCTTTTAAGCTTCCCTTACTGCTGGGGTGACACAATGACACAAGAGGACATGTCTGACCACATATCACACACACACACACACAATGACAATTAGGGGTGGGGTCTATTTATTCTCCCCCTTGCCTATGCCATCTGTGGTTGTCATTAGGCAACGTGATTTTAAGGGGTGCAGAATTTTGTTCTTCTTTTTTGTACAGTTTGGCTTGGGGTCCATGGCAATGTAGAGGAAAGAAGGTTTCCTTGTCTTGTCTCACTTTACGTAGAAGTAATATTGTGTTTGGAGTGTATTGTTGAGAGGCTGTGATAGTGGCGTAATAGTGCGACTTGGGCGCGTTATATGCACCCAGACATGCTTCCCCTGCTGTCCCAGTTGCATTCCAGCAGTGTTGGCATCATTTTCTGATGTTTCAGGGTGGACTTGGCGACCTCCAAGTGGTCGAATTGAGATTTCCAAGTGTCGAGCATTTTTTTCCCATAGACTATAATGGGATTCGATATTCGGTCGAGTAGTCGAGTAACGCGGTCTATTCGAATCAAAATTCGAAATTTCGAATATTTCACTACTCGCTCATCTCTATTCATTTTTCTACTACCTCAGCTGATAATTAGTTCTAGATAAGTCGAGATAGTTCTAGATAAGTCTAGATAAGTCTCTACTACTCTTTCTGTAAATAATATTTTGTAACATTTCTCCTGATCTTCCCTTCGACTAGCTTCAGGTTGTGCCCCCTTGTTCTGCATAGAACGCTGATAGTAAACCAAGCCTGGCAGAGATCACTGGAGAATGATCTCCCTTCCAGTTGCACGTGCCCACGCCAGCCATTCAGATAGGCCTGAGACAGGTGTGTACGTCAGCCAGAGTGATTCCACTGTGCTGTGGGATCGATGACAAAATGTACAGCGTTCCTAGGGGACAGAGAATCATTCTGCCCTGGAGTCTTTTAGACTCTAGAGCCTGGCTCAGCAGCATTTTGGTCCTCTTTAAAACAAAATGAAAGTGAAAGCCCCTTAAACTGTAACAGTGAGTTGCTACACAACAAATTGTAACAAATTGTACTCGATTGATATGAAAATGAATTATCTCAAGAGAAAAGAATGAAGCCCTCATAAGGGGAGCCATTCATTGTCTATTCCCTCGCTGATTTTTGTGGAAGGAGCAATGAAGCGCGCACAGTTACAGTAAGTGCACAAAACCCCCCAGAGTAAACTCGAGAATCAATTAGAATAATTTACATTTGTTACGGAGTGTTAGAATCCGCGATCATTTATTTGATGCACCGCGCTAATTATCACAATGTGCATTCTGCCTCCAAAATACTGGCACAGTCTTTCCTATACAATTATGATTATTTCCCTACTTATTTTTAACAACGTGGGTGTTGTTCCCTGCGAAGGGGGGCATCCCGATTGTCGGTGCCTCCACGTGCCGCAACGCTCACTAAAGCAAATAATCTTACCTGTCAAATTATTTCCCGAGCAAAATCAAGCCTTGTGATTTGCAGCAGCAATCATGTGGTCTGCAGGTCTCCCCTGCGTGTGTGGGGGGGGCTTAATTCCCTGGAGGATCGATTTGAAAGTTAAGATTATTGTTTTAGAGGGCTTTGCTGTGCAGGGGTGGGGCGGCAATAGGGATTCCGGGGAACAGCAACTATTATGTTTAAAATGGGTGTTGTTTTGATTTAAACATGACCTTCACCCTGAATAAGAGCTTATCTTATATGTTTCCTCCACCCTGTACATACAGATTGCTCACATTAAAAATCATCCTACCTGCATCTATTGCATTTTCTGGGACTTTAAACATCCAAGATGGTGGCACATGGAGTGTCAGGCTGCCTGCAAACAGGAAGTGTTTTCTCACTGTGTCTGGGATTGCTGACCTTTTCCTGACCTCAGCTCTATTTTGTCTGTAAAAAGCACAGCTATAACCCTGCCCCCCTGCACTTTTGACCACTCTCCTCTTCTCAGTATGTGCTGCTACTGAGCCAAGATGGTGGCGCCCGTATCCTAGAGTGGTGAAAAGAGTTGCAGGCCAGTGGGGGAAAGAATAAAAAGTGACTAAAAACGTTAGATATATTTATTTTGGATGTTGGAGAATAGTTTTTTTAAGGGTTTGAGATTTTAACATCCTTTTAACATAGGTGATGGGTAATCCACCACCCTGTTACCCTACCACTGTCTCTAATCTGCAAGAACATGCCACCTTCTTTACCACTTCGTCTACGCACACAGTCCTCGCCTCACCCCCACTCCACTTTCCGCTTCACACAGGGATGCACCCCTGCAGCCAGGGCCGGGTCCAGGTTTATGTAGATAGGTTAACAGGCTGATTCATCATTAGCGGCAGGTAGCGACAGATGAGCGTCTGTAGCAGGCATTTTCAGAGCGCCCGCTAGTAGTCACTGTGCTCGGCTCTGAGTCGCTACTTTATAGCCACTCAGTCGCTGTTCAGTAATGTTGAAAACATTGTGAGGAGTCGCTATTTGACCAGTACAGCGCTGTATGGGAGCGCATGGGAGTGACTGCTCATAGCGACCGACTCACACCATATTCAGCAAAAAAACAGCCTCACAAATCCCTGGCGCTGAAAAATGCTTGTTTGAAGCCCAGAGCGCAGGAGGCGGTGTGTTTAAAGTCTATTTTCAAGCATCTTTCCACTAGTAATAAAGCGAAAACATATGGAATTACATTGTAACATGAACACTTTAATGGCAGACCTGTAATGTCATTTCTGAAGATTTTTTAAAAAAATCATAAAAATGTGAAAAAATATCTTTTTCAATGTCAGAAGAGGTCACAGAAATATTTGTGATTTTTTGTAAAAAAACAAAAAAGAAAAAAAACCTGGTTTAAAGAGAAGAAAAGGATCGTCCATTGAAATGTATTGGAGAGCAACAGATAGCGAGAGGTCACCTGGTCACCTGGTGCTGTGCAAGGCTGAACGCCGGCGCTGTTCGCTGAGGCTGTGAAAATGATGAATCAGACGCTACATGGCGCTATCCCAGTCGCTAACCAGATTCTGCTTGATAAATGTGGAATTGGGTGCCGTGTCCGGCATTCTCCAGTCGCTATCTGTCGCTACCTCACATTAACCAGGCGCTACCTGACGCTATCCTTTCATAAATAAGGGCCTAAGTGTGTCTCAGTGGGTCCCTTGCGGTGTGTTATGACACTCCATACATGGTAGTAAAGTTGCATGTATGGTGAATTTTAGCGTAGAATAGAAAGAAAGAAAATAATAAAAGGAATGGCAGAAAATAGAGAAAAAAATAAAGGGAATGACAGAAAGAAAGAGAAATAGCTGGAAAGAAATTAAAAAACACTGTATAAATACAAAGAAATAACAAAAGCATAGAATGAATGTCAGAAAGAAAGAAAGGGAATGTATAAAAATAGAAAAAAAAGGAAAGAAAGAATGGCAGAAATAACAGATAAAAGAATAAATGGTAAAGAATCGAATAGAAGGACTAACAGAAGAAAGGCTTTCCCAACAGCCAAAGTCAAGCTGTATCTGGGTGTTGCTCCCTGGCCGCGGCGAATTTATTCATTCATTTTTGCACTGCATTATACTGCCCACTAAAGACTGACAATATACCAATATAGAGGAATAGTGGAAATAGCAGTAAGGTGCAGTGGAAGTATATGAGCAAAAAGGGAGCGCAGACCTCAACTGTGTATATATACACAGAAGAATATTAGAGACTGCGAACAGGTCCTTATTAACCTGCAGCTGACCTTAAAAATATTGTGGTTTGGCATTAGCGCCTGTCAGACTACCGGGTATGAGCCCTGATTGCGGAGACTAGCGGACTAGCTCACCTCTCGACCGGGAAGCCTGGAAACTAAGGGCCAACCTGGAATTCACTAGATCCCCTAAAGTGAGGATAGACTGGGCTGCAGGAAGGCGCCAGGTCAGGAAACCTAGGAGTGGGCATTGCCAAATCCGAGGTAGAAGACAAACCAGAACTAGACTGGAATGGAGGCAAGCGAAGTCGTGGCTGGAAAAACTGGATCGTGGTCAAACAAGCCGAGGTCGTGGGCAGGCAGAACAGGATCCGAGTCATAAACAAGCGGGGATCGTCAGGTGAATGGAAGCGTAGTCAGGATTGAGCCGGGTCGGTACACAGAAGAGAGAACTGAAACTCTGGAACAGGCAGGAGAGAAGAAAACTGGCAATGCAGGTCAGGGCTCACCAGTAAGGCCCTCTGCTGGGAAACAGGAGGAACAGTCCTAGTTCTATGACAGTGCACAGTCACTTTTGTAAACATTGTTTTATTTGATCCAATAGCCAATCTGCATCTGACTGACAGTCCCTAGTTCTGGTTATGGCACGGCCCTGCATTGGGACTGCTCAGGGTAGAGGAAATTAGGTGGGCTCTCCCAAGGTGCAAGAGCCCTGGCTTCTGCCCAGGTACGCCCAGTGCTGACACCCTGTCTACATCACTGCTCTCCTGCCACTCCAATTTATTTAACAGGGAGGTTACAAAAAATGTTTCTTTCTGTTGAATTGCTCTTTTTCAGACTTTAGAAAAAAAGAGGTTAACATTTTTTTTTTTACATAAAGTCTATTAGCAAGATATTTTTTTTTTGTAGCCTGTCCTACAATAGCATTTTTTTCCTGGGTTTTCCATGATAGTTCTTTAAAGCAGATCCACTCCCATTTCCTTCCTAATAGATGCTGGTCTGCATTGTGACGTAAGTTGGCCCTGACCGTCGGCTGAAAAGGAGATTGCGACCCCGACCCATGTGACCACTAGCGGCCAATGCAGGGCTGTATCTCGGACTAGGATTGAGGTTCAGGGAAGAATTGGAAGCGCCAATGTGCAGATACCACAATCTGCTCACACAATCATTAGGTAGGAAATGTGTGTGGGTTCGCTTTATGTTGTTTTTAACCATTCACGCGGCAATGTCTATATATTTTTTTTATGGTGTTCAGTTATGGTAGCCGCTATAAATCCCACACTCCCTGTTTTCCTTGGAGTCCGCAGTTTTATTAGAATTCCATACAACGGGACATCACATAGCAATCAATTATCTCATTGGGGTTCTTGTCAATCCATTAGCATAACAACAGGCAGCTGTGTCCGGGGAAGAGTTGTATATCTTCACTGTCCTTATTGCAATATCCATCATTGCAGAAAACCTTTAATTTATTTAAATGTTTCAATTAAAATGGAACAATGTCCGCAGCCATCTATCCCGTATGATTTGCCCAGACAGTTCCTGACATCCTCCCCTGAAATGCATCTTCGTTGTGAGAAATAATTGAGGCTGGGCTATAATTTACATTAGTTACTGCCATTCCGAGTGATTTGCTGATGTTCCCGCTGGGTTCCGGAAATCCGCTGAAGGCAGGCAAGTAATCGGGTGGCTTTTGTTTAGTAAATTACCTAGAGGATGGTTTTGTGGTCAAGTGCTGGGGAAGTGTCCCCAGTTTCAGTGTGGAGGCTTTGTCCTTTTTTGCCTCGAATGTTCATATAAAACATTTTTTTGACAGCTCATAAGTAGCGCTGAGCCTAGAATTTGGGTCAGATTTAAAGGGCATGTAAAGGGGAACCACTTGGTGTAGTGCTAAAATTGCCCAATCCTCGAAGAACAATACACAATTTAGACATTTAGTCGTAGAAACAAAGGTTGACAGCAGAAGGAGCCCATACACTCCATCTAGTCTGCCCTTATGTATATACTGTATGTTCTCTTTATCTTAGGATAGATGGAGGCTTATCCCAGGCATGTTTAAATTCACTGACTGTCGATTTTTCAACCACCTCTGCTGGAAGTTTGTTCTCAGCATCTACTACTCTTTCTGTAAAATAATATTTTCTAACATGGCTCCTGATCTTCCCTCCGACTAACTTCAGGTTGGGCCCCTTGTTCTATCAATAAGTTTCTTCTTAAAAACACTTGCCTCCTGAACCTTATTCAAACCTTTCACATATTTAAAGGTCTCCATCATGTCCCCTCTCTCCCTTCTTTCCTCCAGACTGTACAAATTAAGTTCTTTAAGTCTCTCCTGAGACTTAGTTTAAGGCCTTCTACCATTTGTGTTGCCGGTTATATTTGAATAATGTCTTTTTGCAGGTAAGGTCTCCAGAACTGCACACAGTATTCTAGCTGTGGCCTTACCAGTGCTCTATACAACGGCATCACAACCTCCCTCTTCCTACTGGTGATGCCTCAAGCCATGCAGCTGAGCCTCCTGCTTGTTTTTCCTATTGCTACACTGTCCACTCATCTTGCAGCTATCATGGTAGCAACACACACTTTTATTGAACATATATTTCTGTAATCAAATATAGCCTTTGTTAAAAACACCAGTAACTAAACATATAGAGAAGAAAGAAGAAGAAATAAATAAATAAAAATTCATTTCTCAGTGTTAACTCAGGATTTCATTGCATATCTTCATCAGGAGACTTCATAATATATTTATATATATATATATATATATATACATATACACACACACAATGACTACAAAGAAGACTCAACCCAGCGGTCCTGGATCTAAGGGCAACCCCAGTCTTCACTAGAACCCTTGGTAAGGGCAGATAGGCAGGTATATGTGGAAAGCCCAGGTTGTTCCGCAAGGAAATCGATGGTCTGGCCAAGCAAGCAGTAATGGAAGTACTGTGGACTAACTACAGTTGCATAACTACTGTATATGTATGTATATATATCTACATACTGTGAGCGGTTGGGCGATCGGCAGTGACACGGACAACAGTCTTTCAACAGCAAAACGGCTTTATTTTGCAAATCAAGTGTTCAAACGCAAATTATCACTCATTTCAGGGATTGCAGCATCAATGTAATAAATCAAAAGTCGTTCACCCAAATCAATGTCAGTCCAGGGCTGGGTACTCCAGCAAGCTGTAACTCCAATACAAGTTAAATCCACTTTGCAGGGCATACAAGCCCTCCGCTGCTCATCAAGTCCACGATTAGGGGGCGCAAAAGCCAAGTCCTTCGGCTTGCATACAGTCCTTTTCTTCACCACTTGTGCACCTCAGCCTGGGCTCCCTCCTACAGGCTGGTCAATAGACAACTGACAGGCCGTGTGACTCCTTTTTATTCAGGCTTCCCCTGCAATCAGCCTGATCACCTGACGCACGGCCTGAGATCATGGAACAAACCTGAAAAGGATTGGGGAAAGTGACCTGGGTCCTGGAAACCCGGCACTTACGTGCCTGATACAGCCTAGCAGGGGAGAAATACACACCATTTATGACATTCTTATATACTTTACCACAATACATATACAGTAGTTATGCAACAGCTTCTTGTTCTTGCTTTCACTACCCGGCCAGGCTGTTACATATTAATGATACAGATTATCATGGTTGACTTAATTTGCAAATTCAACTGTAAACCTTCAGAACCTGCACCGGAGGCCACAATGGCAATAAAGTGCGGGTTTATTTCATCGGAGCACTTTCCGGTTTATGTAGAAGAGGTTGAAAATATCTCCTCACTAAACACAAAATGTCATTGCCAAAAAGCCGTCTACGGCCCCGAAACCGAAAAGTCAACTCGTAATTTAAAGTTGGGAACAATTAAGATTCTGCCGATAGCTGGAGAATTAATTTGGTATTTGTGAGCCAGAGGCTTAACAAATGAGATATTTGGGGATCTGCAAATGCTGGAGCAGAGCTTGGGTTCTGTACCGCAAGCCCTCGTCTGGCATTAGGATGGTTTATAGAAAGTTGTTAAACATTCCGCGTATATCGGGCTTCGGCTCATAGATGGATGACAGAGGGAAGCACGACAGTAATTGCACCCAAATGTCACCTTAAAATAAAACCTATTCCACTTTTACCTAATAAAACGTGTATGGTTTGATTTTACGGAAACCGCATCTCTGGAGTTGTAGCCATATAGCCTTTATTAATTCCATGTTTGGATTGTTTGTGTTTAACTTTAACTTTAGTTTTGTCAACCGCATGGAAAAGGATTAATATGCACAGAATTCAGCACTGATTGGACAAGAGCCTGCGCGTGTACCGTGGGCCAGCGCTGTATTCAGGGCTGTGGAGTCAGTAAGCCAAAGCCCAACTACGACTCCAACCTCTCTGTTTTATAAGGCTATGACGCCGACAGCTTCATATATGGCCGATAATTAGTAATAACAAATTTACTGTAGTAAAATGTTAACATCTGGCTTTTTCTTGCCATTATAAAAGTAATTAGTCAACTAAGAACATGAAGCACATTTATTGTAATATAATTTCTGAACAAACAGGTTCCTGTCCAGGCAGTAACATAAAAAAGTCTATACACACCTACTACACCCACAGCTCCTCCATGCAGCGCTGACATCTTCATACTTACTGATGAGGGAGAACAAGCGATTTCATCCTCCATCACTGGACAGACATAGCAGCGTCCATCAATATAGGCTTTACACACCTACTCCATTCGTTCGCATTAGATGGGCGTCCCGAAGCAAGGGGTGCCAAACCAGCCTTGGCGTGCCCCTTGCATTGCAATGAATGGAGTAAGCATGCGGGGGAAACAAGTCTCCGTGGACACGGCCCTGATAGAGTGCCAGTGCTGGAAGGCGGAATCACTGGATCCCAACCGTCAGTAAGTATGAAGATGTTGACGCTGCACGAAAGAGCTGCCGGGGACAAAAAGGGAGTATTGACTTTGTTTTGGTTTTAGTCTGGACAATCCCTTTATATTTCTGTAAGTTTCAAGCATTATACCCAAGGCCTTGTGGATGTATGCAGATACAGAGTATAAGAAATAGAGGAGATTGGATAAGTTATTATCATATTATTATAACCACTAGAACACACGGCTGCTGTAGCTGTTTATCACTGATATATTATAAATACACTGAAATGATACACCACACTCCTGAGCTCACAGGTTTAACCCTTCCTACTTTAATTCAGTCTCTTTAGATGTGGCGATAGTTGGTAGCAAAAAGGTTACTGTCAAGTGTTCTCACTGCCATTCCTAGTCATTACTGCAGCTTGATTTTTCTATGCTATGCTTTGCAGGGGGACCCCTCCCTTGACAATGGAAGCATTCTGGGACTTGTAGTGGGAGTGGCTTTCCTGTCCTACTAGTAGTTTTTACTCAAGGCCAGGAAAGCCACTCCCACTGTAACAACACAGAGCTACACAAATATAAGGAACTTGTTGAACACACAGGTTAATTTTACATTGCATAAGTGGAAAATAATAAGGCAGAACACCAAGAACCTGACAAAGATGGAGTATTCCTTTAAAGGAGTAGTATCGCGAATTTTTCTTAGTGACTTATATTTAAATGGTACTTTGAATGTAGGTAAGTGTTGGAGTAAGAATTACAAATTTAGAAAAAAATGATGTGTGTGTTGTGCAGCTGGAGACTAATAGCTCATGTTTATGTCTTCTGAGTGTCGGAGCCCGACCCTCTGGCCTGTTCCATGCTGAGGAGAGGGGTGAAACAATGTATCAAAGTATCAGCTGTTCAGTGCTGCCAGCCGTCCAGCATAAGATAACAACATTGCAACATTGCCTGGCCAGAACTTATATATCTAAAACAGAGAGAAGCTCTAGAAGTCATTTAGCTGATTTTGACAGTTTTCCCTTCATGTTGGCTCTGCTGCAGAATCTTTCAGTTTACCATTTTTTCTCTCTTTTCTCAACACATTTTTCGATATGATCTTTCTTTCAGCTTTTTGTGTTTTGAGCAAAGCCCAACCCAGGATTTTCACTATCTGGAGTTTTGTTTTGTGCTCCTAGGGGGCATCCCGACTTGGGATGCCCTGATATGTGAAATCCCCAAGTTCGCCTGTGAAAACGTACCTTTCCCTGTCCCACAGCGCATGCGCGGGCTCTCATCCAAGGACGCCCGGCCTGTCTAAATGACTATCTGCGTGAGCGCGCCAGAAAAATGGGGGGATCTGTGGTTATCCAGGGGTCGTTTCACACAGTGGGCATCCCGATTTAGAATGCCCAAGGGGC
This sequence comes from Gastrophryne carolinensis, assembly GCA_027917425.1. Classification (NCBI taxonomy): domain Eukaryota; kingdom Metazoa; phylum Chordata; class Amphibia; order Anura; family Microhylidae; genus Gastrophryne; species Gastrophryne carolinensis. The sequence continues at coordinate 609,668,194 of CM051235.1, forward strand.
AAGGTCAATGGCCGGGTCTTATAGACTTCAGGGTCGGCAACTCAGGGTTTTGTTCCACTTTAATACCTTTAGATTTTCCTGCACAGTTATTCAAAGATGAATTTCAGTCATTTTCAGTCAGTTTAGTTTATTTTGTATAGATTTTACACATTTGAGTCACCTGGTCTCATAACAAAAGCAGCACCTCACACACACACAGCCGTTACCACTGATTACAGTGTCAGCCTCTGAGGTAAAGTGTTGCTAGGAGACCAGTGGGCTAAATGAAGCAGCTCACTAAATACAACCCAGCAGATTCCCCTATTCAGCAAATGGACTAAGCCATTGTAATTATACAATTTAAAAGAATGGCATATATTTTTTCCTTTTTCTATCGCCAGATTATTTATACACATGTTAGAAGCTATTGTGTGGCTATTTAATTATTTTTCTTTTTTAATGCAAATTTCGCGATACTGCTCCTTTAAGCCTACCATCGGTTTGTCCCTTAAATGGCTTATTCCTTCTTTTATGATATTTAATCACTGAATTTTACTCCTTTGTCTCCAGTAACCCAGTGTTACTTCCTTTGTGTCTCACCCATCATTCTAGGGTCACGATTTAGCTTCTTTTAATTCCAGTTAACGTGTCTTTCCTGTTAAACATGTAACAGTGCGTGGTTAATTTTGGATGCGATCAGTTGCTGTTTAGACGGCCAGTAAATGATATGTCTCAGCACCATATTTTCAGAGCATTTATCCCTCACGATACCAATTTCCTCTCTAGAGGGAATTTAACACAATCTGGTTTCCACACGTGTATGCTTTTTCACATAATTTTTGCTACATTACTAATTTTTTAATGACTTGGTCTGGCAACTCGTTGTAGATCCTGCAATAGACCAAGGACTGGGATTTTTATGGGAAACTTGTTGCGTGGTGTTAACCATCAATGCAAGCAGAAAATTGGTAGTTAAAGGGGCTGTCCTTGCTAATATAATGAAAGTAAACCAGGTCCAAGATCACAAAACACATCGTTTTCTGTCCCCTTTAAACCGAGGCAGTGGCAGAGCAGGCACCTTAAAAGGTAATTCCACTTTCCATGGCATTTTCCATTATTGTGTGCCAAAATGATGTGTTCAAGGAGCTGAACTATTTGTTTTTTATTTCTTTGCATTTGCAACTCTCTGTTATAAAAGAAAACCGTTTTTACTAGCAACAATGTGTTTATCTTCGCAACATACACCTGGTGTGTATGGTGCACCTAGAAGACACTTCCTGACTTCGTTTTGCCCATTATCTGATTGGCTGAGGCAGAGATGGAGCCCCAAACTTCTGGGCTCACCGGTTTTAACCCCTCTTGCTGTATTTCTTCCTTTTCAGATGAGGGGAATCACAATATTGTTCCAGTAGCTAAAGGGTTACTGGCAGTGTTCTCACCTGGGGAGGACATTACTGCTGCTTGATTTAGCCAAAGCTGCTGCTCACCTGTTAAAGTGGAAGGACTCTTTAGTCTGTAGTTTTTCATCGAGGCCAGGAAAGTCGCTCAGGAATATAAGAAACTTTGGAAACAACATGCTGATTAGTAAATCACAGCTATGGTGGCACCATTCTAACACAAAAACCCTGAAAAGGGAGTTTTCATTTACAGTCTATAAGACTCTTTGGGCGGTGGTCTATCTCCAATTTTGGGTCATCCCGAATTGGAATATCTTGCTGTGTGAAACCCTGGGGCTTACCCAATCCACTCACCTTTCTCTTGGTGCTGTAGCTGCATTCCCGCTACACCTCTAGCTAGACATACTCCCCCACCAGGTCTTTCTGAATGGCTGGTGTGGGCATACCCACAGCTAGAGGCAGGGGGCCAGGATGTTACCATCGGAGCTTCCTCTCAGAGCAAAGGAAATCTGAATAGCACAGCATAGCTGAATGGCTGAGTGTCCTGCGTATGAATCCTGGGAACGGGGAAAATGTGAGTTTATGGGAAATTGCAGGGGATACACACAGCAGTTCATCCCAAATTAGGATGCCTCCACCAGGAAAAACAAAACCCAAGAAAGTGGAGGAAGGGTCTCTCCAGAAGACCAGTGGCAGCAGCAGAAGCCAAATACCCCAGGACCCAGCATCTTACTCCATCCTGGGTGCTTGTATTAGCCATCTCATTGGGGTTCTTCAGCTCTCTGCTCTAGCAAGGACTTGCTGGAGGCACCCAAAGAAGCACCCAACTGCAGCATGCGCACCGTAAGACATAGGCTTGTGAGAGTGGCCAGGTCTTACCAGAGACTGGAAATCTTACTAGAGTTGTAGCTTAAAAAAAAAATCACTTTGTGGTTTCAAAGTTACACAACACACTGGGGGTAGAAAAGACGGGACCCTCAGTCAACCAACATCCTCTCATCTGTGGGGGGATGAATCATGCAGAAACTTCCCTCGAGTCTATGGTCAGTCCCAGCTGATGAACATGAGTTTAAATGCAGATTGTAGCTATATAACCAGTGCTGTACAATCCCGAGGGGTACTTCCTGCCTGGCTATTGTCTTCGAGTTGGAGCATGTTGGGAATTCTGATCAATTTGAACTCTGGGTGACCAGCAGGGGGGTAAAAAGGATGGAACCTTCGGTCATGTAGTCTCATTTGTGGGGGTAATGAGCCTGTTGGGAATGTTGACATTTGAACTCTATGGTGTCATATGAATTCCCATTTATTTATGTATATACTTTAATAGTTAATTTGTTTAATTAGAGTACTTAATGGTTTAATTAATTCACATATTTTTCATTACATTAAGATGCACTTTTCCCCCACATTGTATTAGATATTGGTGCATCTTATGGGGCTACGCCCGACCACCAATGTGGAAAATCATGCTGCATGGGGATGAACAGTGAGAGCTTGAGCCTTGTACAGGAGGTGGCATTCATAATATACTAGATCAGCAGAGCGGGCATTGGAAGTGACGGTGGCATCTTACTGTTAATGGCACTAAAGCCCCCTGTGCCACCCTCAGCTGGTTCCAAAGTCTGCTCCGTCCCCCATGTGATGTGCAGAAGTGAGCAGATAGCAGAAACTGAGGATGGCACAGGGGGTATCAACGGCATCAACACTGCTGCTGGCCAGATACACTGTATCTGCATGCTCTACATGTTGTCAACGCTGCCCCTCCCACACCCGCCACTCAACTCCATGCTGCAGAATCTTTCACACTTCCAGGTGGAGACTCTTCTGGGCTCCAAGAGGCCTGTTGGTGGGGCCCATCACTACTACCCAGCCCACATTTGTTGTCATAAAGGGATTCAGCACAGAGATGGGGGTCCAGCTGCGGAACCTCCATCACTGCACTGCACCGCTTTAATCGGAACTTCAGAAAAGTGCAATGCAGTGATGGTGGTGCAGCAGGAGAGAAGGAAAAGGTGGGGAACAAGGCAGAGATGGGGGTGCAGCAAGAAGCAGGGCAGAGTTGTGGGTACAGCAGGGAACAGGGCAAAGATGGGAGCAGGGTAGAGATGTGGATGCAGCACAGAGCAGGGCAGGGGTGGGGTGCAGCATGGAACAGGGCAGAGATGGGGGTGCAGTGGGGACAGGGTAGAGGTGGGGTGCAGTATGGAGCAGGGCAGAGATGTGGGTGCAGCAGGGAACAGGGCAAAGTTATGAGCAGGGCAGAGATGTGGATGCAGCACAGAGCAGGGCAGGGATAGGGTGCAACAGGGAGCAGGGCAGGGATAGGGTGCAACAGGGAGCAGGTCAGAGATGGGCTGCAGCATGGAGCAGGGCAGAGATGGGGTGCAGTGGGGACAGGGCAGAGGTGGGGTGCAGTATGGAGCAGGGCAGAGATGGGGTGCAGCAGGGAACAGGGCAAAGATATGAGCAGTGCAGAGATGTGGATGCAGCACAGAGCAGGGCAGGGATAGGGTGCAGCAGGGAGCAGGTCAGAGATGGGGTGCAGCATGGAGAAGGGCAGAGATGGGAGTGCAGCGGGGATAGGGCAAAGATGGGGTGCAGCATGGCGCAGGGCAGAGATGGGGGTGCAGTGGGGACAGGGCAGAGGTGGGGTGCAGTATGGAGCAGGGCAGAGATATGGGTTAAGCAGGGAACAGGGCAAAGATGGGAGCAGGGCAGAGATATGGATGCAGCACAGAGCAGGGCAGGGGTGAGGTGCAGCAGGGAGCAGGGCAGAAATGGGGTGTAGTGGGGACAGGGCAGAGGTGGGGTGCAGTATGGAGCAGGGCAGATGTGGGTGCAGTGGGAACAGAGTGGAGATGGGAGCATGGCAGAGATGTGGATGCAGCACAGAGCAGGGCAGGGGTGGGGTGCAGCAGGGAGCAGGTCAGAGATGGGGTGCAGCATGGAATAGGGCAGAGATGGGGGTTCAGCAGGGATAGGGCAAAGATGGGGTGCAGCATGGCACAGTGCAGAGATGGGGGTGCAGTGGGGACAGGGCAGAGGTAGGTTGCAGTATGGAGCAGGGCAGAGATGTGGGTGCAGCAGGGAACAGGGCAAAGATGGGAGCAGGGCAGAGATGTGGATGCAGCACAAAGCAGGGCAGGGTTGGGGTGCATCAGGGAGCCGGGCAGATATGGGGGTGCAGTGGGGACAGGGCAGAGGTGGGATGCAGTATGGAGCAGGGCAGAGATATGGGTTAAGGAGGGAACAGGGCAAAGATGAAAGCCGGGCAGAGATATGGATGCAGCACAGAGCAGGGCAGGGCCGAGGTGCAGCAGGGAGCAGGGCAGAAATGGGGTGCAACATGGAGCAGGGCAGAGATGGGGGTGCAGTGGGGAAAGGGCAGAGGTGGGGTGCAGTATGGAGCAGGGCAGAGATGTGGGTGCAGCAGGGAACAGGGCAAAGAAGGGAGCAGAGCAGAGATGTGCATGCAGCACAGAGCAGGGCAGGGGTGAGGTACAGTATGGAGCAGGGCAGAGATGGGGGTGCTGTGGGGACAAGGCAGAGGTGGGGTGTAGTATGGATCAGGGCAGAGATGTGGGTGCAGCGGGGACAGGGCAGAGTTGGGGGTGCAGTGTGGAGCAGGGTGGAGATGGGGTGCAGTGTGGAGAGCACAGGGGGGAATTCACTACCAGCACCTGGGATAAAGATAATAGGCTGGATTCAGAGACACATTCGTCTGGACTTTCGTAGCTGTCTGTGTATGTTTTTGTGTGAGTTTGTCATTTTTTGGGGTTTTTACATTCCATTTTCCATTCGTACGTTCGTTGGCGCTCGTGCGTATATGCGCTTTCGATGAACGAAACTAAATCGGATCATTTGCGTTAGTTCGGATAATTTTCCCATCTAAATCTGATATTTTGCGTTTGTTCAGATAACTTTCGTTATTGGTATGGGCTTGTGTCCCATTCAGAGAGCTGATTGCCGAGGGAACACCACCCTATAAAACCGTTTCCTTTGCGATCCACTTATGGGACTATTTTGACCTCGGATACCTTGCTTTCACCATGTTTTGCGGCTTTGTGGAGGAACATCACCAGCTCCAGCTAATGGGCATTGAATGTATCAGCAGGATCGAAGCCAGATTGCACCGGCAAAGCATGCATATCGATGGCATGCATGACGTTGAGCTGTTCGAGCTGACCAGACTTAATCGCGCTTCTCTCCATAAGTTGTATAGTGAGCTGCAGCCATGGTTAGCCCGCACCACAAGGAAGGGGCAAGCAATTTCAGGTATGACCATGATGCTTGGCTGCCTGCAATTTTTGGCGAACGGCTCATTCCAGAGGCTGGGCCGCTCCCTATCCAAGTTTTTTGGAAGGCATGGCTACCATTAGTCAGAAATATATATTTTTTCCTGATGACATGGTAGCCTGGAATGCGCTTAAGCTGGCATTTTATAATATCGCCGACATGCCCGTCATGGGTGCGATTGATTGCACCCACGTTGCATTGGTCCCTCCTGCAGCCGACGAGTACATCTATAAGTAAGTTCGGTCATTTTGTTATATAGTTTAGGCAAACTGTATTTTACCTATCTATTAATCCCTCCTTGTAAATTGTCCCTATGAAACAGCTTACAGTGTATACCATAATCCCTCCTTGTAACTTGTCCCTGTGCCCCATTTCACCGTGTATAGCTTAATCCCTCCTTCTCAAGTGTCCCTGAGTTTTGGTCCACTTTAACCCCCCATATTTCACTGGGACTGGTCCATTTCACCTTTTTTCCGGGATGGTTCCACTTCATGGTGTTTCCTGGGCATTTTTCCCGAGCACGGTGCTAAGTGACTGTATTATAGACACCTGCTGTTTATTTCTCTCCCATCATGGATAACTAATAGCACCCCCGGCATTAGCACGGGTGAACAGTAACGCATTATTAATTTACTTGTAATACAAAGGTCTCGTCATGTCAGACTTGCAGGAAGCTTCTAATGCGTTAACTCCATATTCATGTTACGCAGCCACTAAAAATGCCTAATAGATCATCCGACGTGAGGCAGCTCCCTGGCTCGCCATTGTTATACAAAACCTCAATAGAAGAACACATAATAGCAATGGAAATTAGGAGTCCTTCACCAGGCGCATGTGCTGCGGGAGGATGAGTGGCTTCATCTTTTCTTTATGAGGAAAATAAAAAGAGGAAAGGGATATTATATGACATTTACAGCATTAAGAGTTGCTACAGAACTCGTGGTCTTGGATGAAAATGGGTCTCAGTTTATAAAAGTGCTGTAAAAGAGTAATCTGCTACCAAAATTATTTAGGCTTAAAACTCCCTTAATGCAGATTTTTTTTTGTTTTGCCTTATTGTTTTCCTATTTTGGAATGTAAAATAAAATAATATTATTATTATAATTATTATTATTATTATTATTGGCAGCTGCTTTCCCGGCCGTGAGTAAAAACTACAAATCCCAAATTCTTCCCCGTAACAGGTGAACTCATCAGCAGCTTAAATAAAGCAGCATTAATGACCTCTCCAGATGAGAACACTGGCAGCAACCCTTTAGCTACTGGAACACAAGATTGTGATTCCCTCATCTGAAGAGTCCGAACTACAGCAGGAGGGTGGAGCTTTGTCTCTGCCGTAGCCAATCAGATGATTTGCTAGCCAGAGTCAAGAAGTCTCTACCAGGTGCACCAATCACACCACAATGGTGTATGTTGCTAAGGTGAGCCCGAAGCAACTTTTTAAAAATATTTTTAGTGTTCTGTTGCTATTTTAAGTGTTTATATATTTAAATATTAGTGGCTCTGTTGGGGAGGGGTGCAATCTGTTTTTTGTTGTTTTTAAAATTGTTATTATTGCTTTGTCTAGTGCAATTTCATGTATTTTTAATTTTTTTTTTTTTTTTTTTTGGGGGGGGGGAGGGCTATTTTTGCGTAGGATATAATAATTCTTGTTAATTAAACCGGACCTTCACCATGATTTAATGAAAAGACCAAACCCTTAAACTATTCCCCAGCATCTAAAATTAATATATTTTAAGTTTTTAGTCACTTACTTATTATTCTTTCCCCTGCTGGGCTTCAACTATGTTCAGGACTCTAGGATACGGGCGCCGCCATCTTGACTCAGAAACATCACATACTGAGGAGAGGAGAGCGGGATAAAGTACAGGGGGCTGGGTTATAGCTGTGCTTTGCACAGACAGAGCAGAGCTGGGGTCAGGCAAAGTACAGCAATCCCAGAATGCAGAGCGACATAGTCAGAAGACACTTCCTGTTTTCAGGCTGCCCGATGCTCCGTGAGCCGCCATCTTGGATGTTTAAAGGCTCAGGAAATGCAGTAGTTGCAGGTAGGATGGTTTTTAATGTGGGCAATCTGTATGTACGGGGGGGGGGGGGCATATAAGATGTGTGTCACTTTTGTATACATTTTCTGGGGCCCAACCTGGGGACCCAGTTCTTTGGTGAGGCATTTTTTACTTATAGTACAAATTGGTTGGGGCTTCCTGTGTGTGCTGTTTTTGTTCTTCCTTCAAAGTACATCAATTTATGTTTACAAGACATTTTTACTGCGCCTGGGGAGGCGCTGGCTACTATGGGGTTTATTTATGAAGGGATAGCGCCAGGTAGCGCCTCGTAGCGGCAGGCAGCGTCTGGTTGAACGCTGGGCGCTGTACGCAATACCACATTTATGAAGGCGATTCTGGTGAGCAACTCTAACGGCGCCATGTAGTGTCCGATTCATCATTACAGGCAGCTCAGCTTCGGCACTCTAGCTTCCAGAGTGCCTTGTATTACCTGTCGCTCTCCCATACATTTCAATGGACAATCCTTTTCTTCTGTTTAAACTGGGTTTTTTGTTTGTAATTTATTTTTTTCCTCTGAAATCATTGTGTGACCTCTCTTGGCCTAGAAAAAGTCATTTTTGTAAATTTTTTTTATATTTTATATTTTTATACAGAATTGTCATTACAGGTCTGGCACTAAAGTATTAATGTCACAATGTTACAACAATGTCATTCCATGTGTTTTCGCTTTGTTACTGGTGTATATGTGTCCAAAAACAGACTTTAATCACACAGCACCTGGCGCTCTATGCTATAGCGCCCAGATCCAGAGCGCCGACGCTGTGTGTGTGTTTTTTTGTTGAATATGGTGTGAGTCGCTGAGAGTCGTTCGCAATGAGCTGGCGCTACATTTCACTCCCTGCAGTGCTGTACTGGTGTTAGAACGCCCAACATACATCTCATTCATCAATGCCGGCCAGGTTACTACAGCGACTGAGACGCTCTATTACAGTGCTCAATAGCCGATCAAGTGTCTACTAGCGGTCGCTCTAAGCGCCTCTGTACAGACGCTCATCTGCCGATACCTGGCGCTAGTCATGAATCAGCCTGCCCGTTGGAGGGTGGTTAAATTCCTCACCCTTATAGCTGTTTAGCCTAGAAAATGACTTGGGCCCTTACTTAACAAGAGATAGCGCCAGGTAGCGAATGGTGAGCGAACGGTAATGACGGTCACCGCCACGAGTACGCCGGCTCCCCTCCGCAATCACACATTTATCAAGCCGATCCTGCTTAGCGACTGACAGAGCGCCAGATAGCGAATCATTCATCATTATTCCAGCCTCAGCCCACAGCGCCAGCGAGCGACCTTGAACAGCGACAGGTATGACCTCTCGCTACCTGGCACTCTCCAATGCATTTCAATGGAACAATCTTTAAATATTCATAATTAATTGTTATTGTTTTTTTTTTTTTTTTTATAAATGTCAAAAATTCTGTGACCACTTCTGCAATGTTAGATATTTTTTTTTAGCTAAAAAAAAAAAAAAAAAAATGTGCAGAATTGATATTACAGGTCCGATATTAATGTATTCATATTACAAAATGTTTTGAAAAACATGTTTTTTTTTTTTTTCAAAAAATTTGGTTGTTTGGGGGTTAAAAAACTACTTTTAACTAGAGATGAGCGAGTAGTGAAATATTCGAAATTTCGAATTTCGATTCGAATAGACCGCGTTACTCGACTACTCGACCGAATATCGAATCCCATTATAGTCTATGGGAAAAAAATGCTCGACACTTGGAAATCTCAATTCGACCACTTGGAGGTCACCAAGTCAACCCTGAAACATCAGAAAATGATGCCAACACTGCTGGAATGCAACTGGGACAGCAGGGGAAGCATGTCTGGGTGCATATAACGCGCCCAAGTCGCACTATTACGCCACTATCACAGCCACTCAACAATACACTCCAAACACAATATAACTTCTACGTAAAGTGAGACAAGACAAGGAAACCTTCTTTCCTCTACATTGCCATGGACCCCAAGCCAAACTGTACAAAAAAGAAGAACAAAATTCTGCACCCCTTAAAATCACGTTGCCTAATGACAACCACAGATGGCATAGGCAAGGGGGAAAATAAATAGACCCCACCCCTAATTGTCATTGTGTGTGTGTGTGTGTGTGTGAGATGTGGTCAGACATGTCCTCTTGTGTCATTGTGTCACCCCAGCAGTAAGGGAAGCTTAAAGGAGGAGGTTTGTTACAGTGTGTTACCCCAGCAGTCAGGGAAGCTTACAGGAGGAGGTTTGTTACAGTGTGGCACCCCAGCAGTAAGGGAAGCTTACAGGAGGAGGTTTGTTACAGTGTGTCACCCCAGCAGTCAGGGAAGCTTACAGGAGGAGGTTTGTTACAGTGTGTCACCCCAGCAGTAAGGGAAGCTTACAGGAGGAGGTTTGTTACAGTGTGTCACCCCAGCAGTCAGGGAAGCTTACAGGAGGAGGTTTGTTACAGTGTGTCACCCCAGCAGTCAGGGAAGCTTACAGGAGGAGGTTTGTTACAGTGTGTCACCCCAGCAGTAAGGGAAGCTTACAGGAGGAGGTTTGTTACAGTGTGTCACCCCAGCAGTCAGGGAAGCTTACAGGAGGAGGTTTGTTACAGTGTGTCACCCCAGCAGTAAGGGAAGCTTACAGGAGGAGGTTTGTTACAGTGTGTCACCCCAGCAGTCAGGGAAGCTTACAGGAGGAGGTTTGTTACAGTGTGTTACCCCAGCAGTAAGGGAAGCTTACAGGAGGAGGTTTGTTACAGTGTGTCACCCCTGCAGTCAGGGAAGCTTAAAGGAGGAGGTTTGTTACAGTGTGTCACCCCAGCAGTAAGGGAAGCTTACAGGAGGAGGTTTGTTACAGTGTGTCACCCCAGCAGTCAGGGAAGCTTACAGGAGGAGGTTTGTTACAGTGTGTCACCCCAGCAGTCAGGGAAGCTTACAGGAGGAGGTTTGTTACAGTGTGTCACCCCAGCAGTAAGGGAAGCTTACAGGAGGAGGTTTGTTACAGTGTGTCACCCCAGCAGTAAGGGAAGCTTAGAGCTGAGACCTCTTAAAAATTGTGTGGAGTCCCAAGAGCTGAGACCTTTTAAAAATTGTGTGGAGGCCCAAGAGCTGAGACCTTTTAAAAATTGTGTGGAGGCCCAAGAGCTGAGACCTCTCAAACATTGTGTGGAGTCCCAAGAGCTGAGACCTTTTAAAAATTGTGTGGAGGCCCAAGAGCTGAGACCTTTTAAAAATTGTGTGGAGTCCCACGAGCTGAGACCTTTTAAAAATTGTGTGGAGGCCCAAGAGCTGAGACCTTTTAAAAATTGTGTGGAGGCCCAAGAGCTGAGACCTTTTAAAAATTGTGTGGAGGCCCAAGAGCTGAGACCTCTTAAAAATTGATTGTATTAAGCCCAAGAGGTGAGCCATAATTTTTTTTTTATTAATACAGCAATTCTACGGCGGTTAAGGAGGAGGAGGAGGAGGAGGAAATGGCACTTCATACAGATGGCACTTCACTCTTGGCTGCTTTCCACTGTTGTACAAGCAAAGTCCGGGTCAATCCACTTGCTGTTCATTTTGATTAGCGTCAGCCTGTCGGCACTGTCGGTTGACAGGCGGCTGCGCTTATCGGTTATAATGCCCCCGGCTGCGCTGAACACCCTTTCTGATAGCACGCTGGCGGCAGGGCAGGCAAGCACCTCCAAGGCGTACAGGGACAGTTCCAGCCACGTGTCCAACTTGGAGACCCAGTAAGTGTAGGTCGCCGAGGGATCGGGGAGGACAGGGGTGTGGTCTGCCAGGTAGTCCCGCAACATCCGCCGATACTTGTCCCTCCTGCTGATAGCGGGCCCCGCAGTGATGGAAGTTGCACGAGGGGGTGACATGAACGTGTCCCACACCTTGGAGAGTGTTCCCCTGGTGGCTGTGGGCCTGATCGATGTTGTCAGACTCTGGGAGACACTCTCCTCTCTGCCGCCAGCGATGCTGGGTGGGAAAATCTGCATCATGTTCTGCAAGAGTTCCCTCTGGTATTCCAGTAATCGATTCGTCCTCTCCTCTACCGGAATAAAAGAGGAGAAGTTATCTTTATACCGGGGGTCCAGGAGTGCGAAGACCCAGTATAGTTTGTTCTCCAATATCCGGACAACACGTATGTCCCGGGAAAAGCAGCCCAGCATGAAGTCAGCCATGTGTGCCAGACTCTGAGTAGGCATGACGTCACTGCCCCCACCAGAAGGATCATTTTCCATTTCCTCCTCTTCCTCCTCCTCTCCGCCCCATCCGCGCTGAACCAATGGGACGCACACAGCCTGACTGCTACCCTCGCCGCCAGCATCCTCTTCCACAGCCACCTCCACGTTGTCCTCCTCCTCCTCATCCTCCTCCTCCTGCAACTGCCACCGAGCAGCAGACAAAAGTGTGGTCTGACTGTCTACCTGCGTTGCGTCTCCTCCTACCCCCGTCTCCTCTGTGTGCAATGCGTTCTCCCTTATTGCGATGAGCGATTCTTTAAGGACGCCTAGGAGCGGGATGGTTACGCTCACTATAGCGTCCTCGCTGCTGACCTTCTTAGTGGACTCCTCAAAGATACGCAATACATCGCATATGTCTGCCATCCATGGCCACTCGTGGTTGGCAAACTGAGGGAGCTGAGTTGGAGGCACGCGTGGATGCATCATCTGGTACTCCATCAATGCTTTCTGCTGCTCACACACCCTGGCCAACATGCAATAGGTGGAATTCCAGCGAGTGGGCAGGTCGCACAACAGCCGATGTTGAGGCAAATGGAGGCGTTGCTGGATTTTTTTTAAGCTAGCAGCAGCTACAGTTGACTTCCGAAAGTGAGCGCACAAGCGCCGCACTTTGACCAGTAGCTCTGCCAGGTTGGGGTAAGTCTTTAGAAACTTTTGTACTACCAAATTAAAAACGTGGGCCAGGCATGGTACGTGATTGAGTTCTGCAAGCTCCAGAGCCGCCACCAGGTTACGGCCGTTATCGCACACGACCATGCCTGGTCCTAGCTGCAGCGGCGACAGCCACATCTCTGTCTGCTGCAATATGGCGTGCCTCACCTCTGCGGCGCTGTGCTTCCTGTCGCCCAAGCTGATGAGCTTAAGCACCGCCTGCTGACGTCTCCCCGCGCCAGTGCTGCAACGCTTCCAGCTAGGGGCTGAGGGCGATGTTAAGGCAGAGGAGGAGGAGGAAGAGGAGGGGGGTCTATCAGAACCCGTGCTGGCAATCTTGGGCGGGGGTGGTATGTAGGCCGTCCCTGTTTGCGACCCCGTCCCCGCTTCCACAACATTCACCCAGTGTGCCGTCAAAGAGATGTAGCGTCCTTGGCCGCAAGCGCTTGTCCACGAGTCGGTGGTCAAGTGGACCTTTGCGCTGACTGCGTACCTCAGGGCCCGCCTGATGTTACGCGACACGTGCTGGTGCAGGGCGGGGACGCCACACCGGGAAAAATAGTGGCGGCTAGGGACGGAATAGCGAGGTGCGGCAGCCGCCATCAGGTCGCGGAAGGCCTGCGTCTCCACAAGCCTAAACGGCAACATCTCCAGGGCCAGCAGTTTGGAGATGAGGCAGGTTAAGGCTTGGGCTTGGGGGTGACTGGAGGCGTACTTCCGCCTGCGGTTGAACGCCTGCGAGATGGACAGTTGATGGGACGAGGAGATGGAAGGTGCAGACGAAGATGCGGGGGAAGGGGGGGCTGAAGGAGAAGGCCCCAAAGTAGCCGAGGCAGAGGCAGATGTGGAGGTGTCCTGGCTGGAGGTCTGGACCGCAGTGGCAGCACACAACAAAGGGGAAGAGGCAGTGGCAGCAAGACCGGGCGCAGGTTGTATTGCGTTTGCTCTCTCCCACTCAGCCCAGTGCTTGAATTCCAAGTGACGGCGCATGCCTGAGGTGGTCAGATTGCTCTTCTCAGAGCCCCTACTCAGTTTTGAGTGGCAGATTGCGCAAACCGCGCTCAGTTTGTCATCCGCGCAAACATTAAAAAATCTCCACACCACAGAAGTACGAGGCCTCGATGGGGGAGCTTCGCGCGACTGCCTGCTGCCGGGAAGAGCTTCGGCCCTGCTGGCTGTGGCCTGCCTTCTCTGTCTGGACTGTCCTCTGCCTCTGGACTGTCCTCTGCCTCTTGCTGCCTTATTCGGTGATGCGCAGACCGCATCTCCACTGCTTTCCCCGCTGGACATCACCCCTGTCCAAGTGGGGTCGGTCATTTCGTCGTCCACCACCTCCTCTTCCACTTCCTCTCTCTGCTCCTCCTCCTGCCCACTGGACATTCCAACAGCCTCCCTTGATGGCAACTGCGTCTCATCATCATCATCGCTCATGATAGCAGATGCTGGTTCCGGGTCCACATCACTAGCAGATGGCGGATACTCAAGTGTTTGGGCATCACTACAAACAAATTCCTCTGCTAGCTCCTGGGATTCTTGCAGCACATCTGGAAAAGGACCCGAAAAGAGGTCCTGGGAGGGGTCAAGGGTGGGCTGACTCTGTTGGCCAGGTTGGGAGGAAGGAGGGTCAGAGTGAGACTGTGTGGATGACTGGGTGGTGGACAAGTGACTGGAAGCGTTATCGGCCATCCATTGCACCACCTGTTCACGCTGCTCAGGCCTTAACAGAGGTGTACCCCGCCCCCCGCATAACTGTCCCATAAAGGCAGGGAAGCTGGATGAGCGTAATGCTGGCTGCCCCTCACCAGCACGCATTGTATCCCCACTGGCTTCAACGCGGTTTGTGCCCCCACCAGCATTTCCGCGCCCCCGTCCTCGTCCACGTCCCTTTGCGCTAGCCCTCCGCATTTCAGACGTTTTACTTTTTTGGCCACGCGTTATGCCAAATATAAAAATATTTTTAAGAAGAACACCTGGCTATACAGCCGTATACTGCCAGAAGGTGAAATGGTGCCTATACGCACCGTGTATAAAACAGTGTTTTGTTGGCACAGAGGACACAAAACAGTAGTGCCAAATATAAATATATTTTTAAGAAGAACACCTGGCTATACAGCCGTATACTGCCAGAAGGTGAAATGGTGCCTATACGCACCGGGTATATAACAAGGTTTTGTTGGTAAAGAGGACACAAAACAGTAGTGCCAAATATAAAAATATTTTTAAGAAAAACACCTGGCTATACAGCCGTATACTGCCAGAAGGTGAAATGGTGCCTATACGCACCGGGTATATAACAAGGTTTTGTTGGTAAAGAGGACACAAAACAGTAGTGCCAAATATAAAAATATTTTTAAGAAAAACACCTGGCTATACAGCCGTATACTGCCAGAAGGTGAAATGGTGCCTATACGCACCGGGTATATAACAAGGTTTTGTTGGTAAAGAGGACACAAAACAGTAGTGCCAAATATAAAAATATTTTTAAGAAAAACACCTGGCTATACAGCCGTATACTGCCAGAAGGTGAAATGGTGCCTATACGCACCGGGTATATAACAAGGTTTTGTTGGCACAGAGGACACAAAACAGTAGTGCAAAATATAGTTTTGTATATAGGTGCTAATACACCACTGAAGTCTTTCTGTCCCTATTCCAGCATCAGCAGCTACCCCTCACTAAAGCAGCCGTTTTGAGCAGAGTGTATATAGTTTTGTATATAGGTGGTAATACACCACTGAAGTCTTTCTGTCCCTATTCCAGCAGCAGCAGCTACCCCTCACTAAAGCAGCCGTTGTGTGCAGTGTGTATATAGCTAGAATGAGCTATATACTGTTCAGCATAGTAGCCCTAATAAGGGCTCTTAATGACTCTCTTGTCTTCTGGTAGCTGGTATATATGGTGGTAAATGCGAGATTCTGAGCTTCTAGGGCCCTGCCTGACTACATAGGATATGAGCTATATACTGTTCAGCGTAGTAGCCCTAATAAGGGCTCTTAATGACTCTCTTGTCTTCTGGTAGCTGGTATATATGGTGGTAAAAGCGATATTCTGAGCTTCTAGGGCCCTGCCTGACTACATAGGATATGAGCTATATACTGTTCAGCATAGCAGCACTAATAAGGGCTCTTAATGACTCTCTTGTCTTCTGGTAGCTGGTATATATGGTGGTAAAAGCGATATTCTGAGCTTCTGGGGCCCTGCCTGACTACATAGAATATGAGCTATATACTGTTCAGTGTAGTAGCCCTAATAAGGGCTCTTAATGACTCTCTTGTCTTCTGGTAGCTGGTATATATGGTGGTAAAAGCGATATTCTGAGCTTCTGGGGCCCTGCCTGACTACATAGGATATGAGCTATATACTGTTCAGCGTAGTAGCCCTAATAAGGGCTCTTAATGACTCTCTTGTCTTCTGGTAGCTGGTATATATGGTGGTAAAAGTGATATTCTGAGCTTCTGGGGCCCTGCCTGCCTACATAGGATATGAGCTATATACTGTTCAACATAGCAGCACTAATAAGGGATTAAGGACTCTCTTGTCTTCTGGTAGCTGGTATATATGGTGGTAAAAGCGATATTCTGGGCTTCTGGGGCCCTGCCTGCCTACATAGGATATGAGCTATATACTGTTCAGCGTAGTAGCCCTAATAAGGGCTCTTAATGACTCTCTTGTCTTCTGGTAGCTGGTATATATGGTGGTAAAAGCGATATTCTGAGCTTCTGGGGCCCTGCCTGACTACATAGAATATGAGCTATATACTGTTCAGCGTAGTAGCCCTAATAAGGGCTCTTAATGACTCTCTTGTCTTCTGGTAGCTGGTATATATGGTGGTAAAAGCGATATTCTGAGCTTCTGGGGCCCTGCCTGCCTACATAGGATATGAGCTATATACTGTTCAGCGTAGTAGCCCTAATAAGGGCTCTTAATGACTCTCTTGTCTTCTGGTAGCTGGTATATATGGTGGTAAAAGCGATATTCTGAGCTTCTAGGGCCCTGCCTGCCTACATAGGATATGAGCTATATACTGTTCAACATAGCAGCACTAATAAGGGATTAAGGACTCTCTTGTCTTCTGGTAGCTGGTATATATGGTGGTAAAAGCGATATTCTGAGCTTCTGGGGCCCTGCCTGCCTACATAGGATATGAGCTATATACTGTTCAACATAGCAGCACTAATAAGGGATTAAGGACTCTCTTGTCTTCTGGTAGCTGGTATATATGGTGGTAAAAGCGATATTCTGAGCTTCTGGGGCCCTGCCTGCCTACATAGGATATGAGCTATATACTGTTCAGCGTAGTAGCCCTAATAAGGGCTCTTAATGACTCTCTTGTCTTCTGGTAGCTGGTATATATGGTGTTAAAAGCGATATTCTGAGCTTCTGGGGCCCTGCCTGACTACATAGAATATGAGCTATATACTGTTCAGCGTAGTAGCCCTAATAAGGGCTCTTAATGACTCTCTTGTCTTCTGGTAGCTGGTATATATGGTGGTAAAAGCGATATTCTGAGCTTCTGGGGCCCTGCCTGCCTACATAGGATATGAGCTATATACTGTTCAGCGTAGTAGCCCTAATAAGGGCTCTTAATGACTCTCTTGTCTTCTGGTAGCTGGTATATATGGTGGTAAAAGCGATATTCTGAGCTTCTAGGGCCCTGCCTGCCTACATAGGATATGAGCTATATACTGTTCAACATAGCAGCACTAATAAGGGATTAAGGACTCTCTTGTCTTCTGGTAGCTGGTATATATGGTGGTAAAAGCGATATTCTGAGCTTCTGGGGCCCTGCCTGCCTACATAGGATATGAGCTATATACTGTTCAACATAGCAGCACTAATAAGGGATTAAGGACTCTCTTGTCTTCTGGTAGCTGGTATATATGGTGGTAAAAGCGATATTCTGAGCTTCTGGGGCCCTGCCTGCCTACATAGGATATGAGCTATATACTGTTCAGCGTAGTAGCCCTAATAAGGGCTCTTAATGACTCTCTTGTCTTCTGGTAGCTGGTATATATGGTGTTAAAAGCGATATTCTGAGCTTCTGGGGCCCTGCCTGACTACATAGGATATGAGCTATATACTGTTCAGCGTAGTAGCCCTAATAAGGGCTCTTAATGACTCTCTTGTCTTCTGGTAGCTGGTATATATGGTGGTAAAAGCGATATTCTGAGCTTCTGGGGCCCTGCCTGACTACATAGGATATGAGCTATATACTGTTCAGCGTAGTAGCCCTAATAAGGGCTCTTAATGACTCTCTTGTCTTCTGGTAGCTGGTATATATGGTGGTAAAAGCGATATTCTGAGCTTCTAGGGCCCTGCCTGACTACATAGGATATGAGCTATATACTGTTCAACATAGCAGCACTAATAAGGGATTAAGGACTCTCTTGTCTTCTGGTAGCTGGTATATATGGTGGTAAAAGCGATATTCTGAGCTTCTGGGGCCCTGCCTGCCTACATAGGATATGAGCTATATACTGTTCAGCGTAGTAACCCTAATAAGGGCTCTTAATGACTCTCTTGTCTTCTGGTAGCTGGTATATATGGTGGTAAAAGCGATATTCTGAGCTTCTGGGGCCCTGCCTGACTACATAGAATATGAGCTATATACTGTTCAGCGTAGTAGCCCTAATAAGGGCTCTTAATGACTCTCTTGTCTTCTGGTAGCTGGTATATATGGTGGTAAAAGCGATATTCTGAGCTTCTGGGGCCCTGCCTGCCTACATAGGATATGAGCTATATACTGTTCAACATAGCAGCACTAATAAGGGATTAAGGACTCTCTTGTCTTCTGGTAGCTGGTATATATGGTGGTAAAAGCGATATTCTGAGCTTCTAGGGCCCTGCCTGACTACATAGGATATGAGCTATATACTGTTCAGCATAGCAGCACTAATAAGGGCTCTTAATGACTCTCTTGTCTTCTGGTAGCTGGTATATATGGTGGTAAAAGCGATATTCTGAGCTTCTGGGGCCCTGCCTGCCTACACAGGATATGAGCTATATACTGTTCAGCGTAGTAGCCCTAATAAGGGCTCTTAATGACTCTCTTGTCTTCTGGTAGCTGGTATATATGGTGGTAAAAGCGATATTCTGAGCTTCTAGGGCCCTGCCTGCCTACATAGGATATGAGCTATATACTGTTCAACATAGCAGCACTAATAAGGGATTAAGGACTCTCTTGTCTTTTGGTAGCTGGTATATATGGTGGTAAAGGCGATATTCTGAGCTTCTGGGGCCCTGCCTGCCTACATAGGATATGAGCTATATACTGTTCAACATAGCAGCACTAATAAGGGATTAAGGACTCTCTTGTCTTCTGGTAGCTGGTATATATGGTGGTAAAAGCGATATTCTGAGCTTCTGGGGCCCTGCCTGACTACATAGAATATGAGCTATATACTGTTCAGCGTAGTAGCCCTAATAAGGGCTCTCAATGACTCTCTTGTCTTCTGGTAGCTGGTATATATGGTGGTAAAAGCGATATTCTGAGCTTCTGGGGCCCTGCCTGACTACATAGGATATGAGCTATATACTGTTCAGCGTAGTAGCCCTAATAAGGGCTCTTAATGACTCTCTTGTCTTCTGGTAGCTGGTATATATGGTGGTAAATGCGAGATTCTGAGCTTCTAGGGCCCTGCCTGCCTACATATGAGCCATATACCGTTCAGCGTAGTAGCCCTAATAAGGGCTCTTAATGACTCTCTTGTCTTCTGGTAGCTGGTATAGATGGTGGTAAATGCGATATTCCGAGCTTCTGGGGCCCTGCCAGCGACAGCCTGTCTTTCCCTGCTGTGAGCGTCTGTCCCTCACTAAGTTCAAGCTGCTAATGCTGACGAAGAGGAAGTGCTGAGTTTTGTATATTCGAGGTCACATGGTTTTTCCAGCCAATGCGCCGTTTTCGCGATGCCAGCGTCCTCCCAGGACCTGTCCCACCCCCCCTGCATGGTGATTGGTGTAAAAAACGCGCCAGGGAAGGTGGGAGGGGAAACGAATTGTGAGTGCGCCATCGCCGCTGTACTCGATCGAAATCGAGTATGACGAACAGCGTAGTATTCGATCGAATACCGGCTCGGTCGAATACTACTCGCTCATCTCTACTTGTAACCCATCGCTGCCAGCGCTCTGGGGTTTAAACAAGCATTTCACAGCGCGAGAATTTTTTGAGCGTGATTTGTTAATGAATATGCTGGGAGCCGGTCGCTAGGGCCATTCGCTGTCATGCGCTCCCATACAGCACGGAACCTGTCAAATAGCGACTCCTAACCCCGTATTCAACATTACCGCACACCGACTGAGTCGCTGTCAACAGCCGAACAACGGCCAAGCACAGGGAATACTAGCGTGCACTGTGAAAATACCGCTACTGTCGCTCATCTGTCGCTACCTGGCGCTATTAATGAATTGGCCTCCAGATCATGCATACATGTGCCTTGGTATCATACTTTTGCAGTCTACAGCCTTGTCTATGATTCCATTATAAATGCCGGGCAGTAGCAATGTTTGTTTGTTTGTTTTTTTGTCTGTAACATTTCCTCTAGCACTTTGCAGCAAGGAATCCATCTTGTAAACATACGGGAAAATATAGTTAACTTTGCCACAGCCTGGAAGCTGATTTCCATATTTATATTGGCGCAATGCATTTATGTAGTGCAAACAGAAAGGAGGTCTAAGGAAAAATATCCGCTCTGACAAAAGCGAAAGGGAAATAATTTGCTTAGGATCCCTGCCAGAATTAAAAGGCCTATTTCAGTTACTTTTTTTCCATGGACTGAATGAAGCTTTCACAAGAAAACCTAAATAGAAATATGCAACACAAAAACAATGCGCTTCAAATCCTTTTGATTGCCGGAGAAACGAGGGGAGGAAAAACCTCGACGAGGTCCCAAAAAATATTAATTGCGGATTTTTAAAATGGGGAATTTATATTTAAATTTTCGAAAGCAGCATATTTCTATTTTACAGCGACCCTTCGTTGTGATGAATCTGCAAAGTCCAATTTTGTTGATGACCAATAAGAAAAGAAATTCCCGCGCAGCAAACAATATATTCTAGTATCAAAAGCTGGATGCTGGCTGAGGGGGAGCCCACCGCCCAAAAACTGGGCGTATATTTATAGTGCAAAGGAATTGGGCTGCCAGCACAGACCCCAGCTGCTCACACCTGTATATAAGACAGCCGCACTACAGTGAATATATAAAAAATGAATATTTTTATTGTATTTGATTATAAAGAGAGCCAAAAGGGGACATACATCTTAAAAACAATTAAAAACCTTTTATGCGGAGGCAAGGGACATATTAGACTACTAATCACACAATTTGGACTTCTGATGTAGAAAAATAATAATGCCAAAGATGCTAGCGGGGAGGCCGATTCATTAATAGCGCCAGGTAGCGACAGATGAGCGCCAGTAGCGTTATTTTCACAGCGCACGCTAGTATTCGCTGTGCTTGGCCGTTGTTCGGCTGTTGACAGCGACTCAGTCGGTGTGCGGTAATGTTGAATACGGGGTTAGGAGTCGCTGTTTGACAGGTTCCGCGCTGTATGGGAGCGCATGACAGCGAATGGCCAGACCGAACGCCTCCCAGCATATTCATTAACAAATCACGCTCAAAAAATTCTAGCGCTGTGAAATGCTTGTTTAAACCCCAGAGCGCTGGCGGCAATTGGTTAAAAGTAGTTTTTTAACCCCCAAACAACCATATTTTTGGAAAAAAAAAACATGTTTTTACAAACATTTTGTAATATGAATACATTAATATCAGACCTGTAATATCAATTCGCCACCAATTTTTTTTTTTTTTGCAGCAACATTGCAGAAGTGGTCACAGAATTTTTGCCATTTAAACAAAAAAAAAAAAAAACATTATTAACAATTAATTATGAATATTTAAAGATTGCTCCATTGAAATGCATTGGAGAGCGCCAGGTAGCGAGAGGTCATACCTGTCGCTGTTCAAGGTCGCTCGCTGGCGCTGTGGGGTGAGGCTGGAATAATGATGAATGATTCGCTATCTGGCGCTCTGTCAGTCGCTAAGCAGGATCGGCTTGATAAATGTGTGATTGCGGAGGGGAGCCGGCGTTCTCGTGGCTGTGAGCGTCATTACCGTTCGCTCACCATTCGCTACCTGGCGCTATCCCTTGTTAAATAAGGGCCTAAGTCTCCCCGAAAGGAAGTGCTAGTACAAAAAGAAGTACAATAGATTAGATTGTGCCATAGAGAGTTTGTGCAAAAAAATGCTAATTGTGCAAAAGAGCAAAGTTGTGCAAAATCCACAGTAGAAATTAAATAAAGGGACTAAAATGTCCCTATAGAAGCACAAGTGCACAAGTGAAAGTGTTATGTGCAAGTTGTGCAGAGTTCAAAAAAAGAGAGCCAGAAAAAAAATATATATAGTAAGGGATCGAGGCATATATAGCAGCAATGGGAAAGGAGATAATGACTTTAAATAACCACTATAACGTCACAATTGTAAACATTACCAGGTAAAGAGGTCTAGGTCCACTTGAAGGCTCCGCACGCCAAGTTGTAGTGTTTGCCGAACCCCTAGATGTTCAGGTTCCGCAAGTTCAGCCAAATTTTTAACAAAAGTTTGGTTCGGGTACTTTAACTTGACCCGAACCGGGTCCCTATAGAAATCAATGGTAAACTTGAACTTTGGGGAGTGATTCTGCCTCTGGGGGCCCCTCCTCCTTATTATTTTCCTCTTCTGGAATCAGCATTTCAGTTTATTACAAGTTTTTGCCCCATAAGACTTTAGAGTTTAGAGAGGGAAAATAAGAAAAAAAAATATACTGAACCAAATGATGTGCTAAAATTCCCCTCCCAATCACCCCATTACAGCCAGGGCCAGCATGTCCCATTACAGCCAGGGCCAGCATGTCCCATTACAGCCAGGGCCAGCATGTGCCATTACAGCCAGGGCCAGCATGTTCCATTACAGCCAGGGCCAGCATGTGCCATTACAGCCAGGGCCAGCATGTGCCATTACAGCCAGGGCCAGCATGCTCCATTACAGCCAGGGCCAGCATGCTACATTACAGCCAGGGCCAGCATGTGCCATTACAGCCAGGGCCAGCATGTGCCATTACAGCCAGGGCCAGCATGCTCCATTACAGCCAGGGTCAGTATGTCCCATTACAGCCAGGGCCAGCATGTGCCATTACAGCCAGGGCCAGCATGTTCCATTGCAGCCAGGGCCAGCATGTGCCATTACAGCCAGGGCCAGCATGTCCCATTACAGCCAGGGCCAGCATGCTCCATTACAGCCAGGGTCAGTATGTCCCATTACAGCCAGGGCCAGCATGCTCCATTACAGCCAGGGCCAGCATGTCCCATTACAGCCAGGGTCAGCATGTCCCATTACAGCCAGGGCCAGCATGCTCCATTACAGCCAGTGGCCAGCATGTCCCATTACAGCCAGGGCCAGCATGTCCCATTACAGCCAGGGCCAGCATGTCCCATTACAGCCAGGGCCAGCATGTGCCATTACAGCCAGGGCCAGCATGTCCCATTACAGCCAGGGGCAGCATGTCCCATTACAGCCAGGGCCAGCATGTGCCATTACAGCCAGGGGCAGCATGTCCCATTACAGCCAGGGGGAGCATGTCCCATTACAGCCAGGGCCAGCATGTGCCATTACAGCCAGGGCCAGCATACTCCATTACAGTCAGGGCCAGCATGCTCCATTACAGACAGGGCCAGCATGCTCCATTACAGCCAGGGCCAGCATGCTCCATTACAGCCAGGGCCAGCATGTGCCATTACAGCCAGGGCCAGCATGTCCCATTACAGCCAGGGCCAGCATGTCCCATTACAGCCAGGGCCAGCATGTCCCATTACAGCCAGGGCCAGCATGCCACATTACAGACAGGGCCAGCATGCTCCATTACAGCCAGGGCCAGCATGTCCCATTACAGCCAGGGCCAGCATGTGCCATTACAGCCAGGGCCAGCATGTCCCATTACAGCCAGGGCCAGCATGTCCGATTACAGCCAGGGCCAGCATGCTCCATTACAGCCAGGGCCAGCATGCTCCATTACAGCCAGGGCCAGCATGTGCCATTACAGCAAGGGCCAGCATGTCCCATTACAGCCAGGGCCAGCATGTCCCATTACAGCCAGGGCCAGCATGTGCCATTACAGCAAGGGCCAGCATGTCCCATTACAGCAAGGGCCAGCATGTCCCATTACAGCCAGGGCCAGCATGTCCCATTACAGCCAGGGCCAGCATGCTCCATTACAGCCAGGGCCAGCATGCTCCATTACAGCCAGGGCCAGCATGTGCCATTACAGCAAGGGCCAGCATGTCCCATTACAGCCAGGGCCAGCATGTCCCATTACAGCCAGGGCCAGCATGTGCCATTACAGCAAGGGCCAGCATGTCCCATTACAGCAAGGGCCAGCATGTCCCATTACAGCCAGGGCCAGCATGTCCCATTACAGCCAGGGCCAGCATGCTCCATTACAGCCAGGGCCAGCATGTCCCATTACAGCCCGGGCCAGCATGCTCCATTACAGCCAGGGCCAGCATGTCCCATTACAGCCCGGGCCAGCATGCTCCATTACAGCCAGGGCCAGCATGTCCCATTACAGCCAGGGCCAGCATGCTCCATTACAGCCAGGGCCAGCATGTCCCATTACAGCCCGGGCCAGCATGCTCCATTACAGCCAGGGCCAGCATGTCCCATTACAGCCCGGGCCAGCATGCTCCATTACAGCCAGGGCCAGCATGCTCCATTACAGCCAGGGCCAGCATGTCCCATTACAGCCCGGGCCAGCATGCTCCATTACAGCCAGGGCCAGCATGTCCCATTACAGCCAGGGCCAGCATGTCCCATTACAGCCAGGGCGAGCATGTGCCATTACAGCCAGGGCCAGCATGTGCCATTACAGCCAGGGCCAGCATGCTCCATTACAGCCAGGGCCAGCATGCTCCATTACAGCCAGGGCCAGCATATCCCATTACAGCCCGGGCCAGCATGCTCCATTACAGCCAGGGCCAGCATGCTCCATTACAGCCAGGGCCAGCATGTGCCATTACAGCCAGGGCCAGCATGCTCCATTACAGCCAGGGCCAGCATGTGCCATTACAGCCAGGGCCAGCATGTCCCATTACAGCAAGGGCCAGCATGTCCCATTACAGCCAGGGCCAGCATGCTCCATTACAGCCAGGGCCAGCATGCTCCATTACAGCCAGGGCCAGCATGTCCCATTACAGCCCGGGCCAGCATGCTCCATTACAGCCAGGGCCAGCATGCTCCATTACAGCCAGGGCCAGCATGCTCCATTACAGCCAGGGCCAGCATGTGCCATTACAGCCAGGGCCAGCATGCTCCATTACAGCCAGGGCCAGCATGCTCCATTACAGCCAGGGCCAGCATGTGCCATTACAGCCAGGGCCAGCATGCTCCATTACAGCCAGGGCCAGCATGCTCCATTACAGCCAGGGCCAGCATGCTCCATTACAGCCAGGGCCAGCATGCTCCATTACAGTCAGGGCCAGCATGCTCCATTACAGCCAGGGCCAGCATGCCACATTACAGACAGGGCCAGCATGCTCCATTACAGCCAGGGCCAGCATGCTCCATTACAGCCAGGGCCAGCATGCTCCATTACAGCCAGGGATAGCATGCCCCATTACAGCCAGGGTCAGCATGCTCCATTACAGCCAGGGATAGCATGCCCCATTACAGCCAGGGCCAGCATGCTCCATTACAGCCAGGGCCAGCATGTCCCATTACAGCCAGGGATAGCATGCCCCATTACAGCCAGGGCCAGCATGCTCCATTACAGCCAGGGATAGCATGCCCCATTACAGCCAGGGCCAGCATGCTCCATTACAGCCAGGGCCAGCATGTCCCATTACAGCCAGGGATAGCATGCCCCATTACAGCCAGGGTCAGCATGCTCCATTACAGCCAGGGATAGCATGCCCCATTACAGCCAGGGCCAGCATGCTCCATTACAGCCAGGGCCAGCATGTCCCATTACAGCCAGGGCCAGCATGTCCCATTACAGCCAGGGCCAGCATGTCCCATTACAGCCAGGGCCAGCATGCCCCATTACAGCCAGGGCCAGCATGTGCCATTACAGCCAGGGCCAGCATGTCCCATTACAGCCAGGGCGCATGCTCCATTACAACCAGGGCCAGCATACTCCATTACAGCCAGGGCCAGCATGTCCCATTACAGCCAGGGCCAGCATGCTCCATTACAGCCAGGGCCAGCATGTCCCATTACAGCCAGGGCCAGCATGTCCCATTACAGCCAGGGCCAGCATGTCCCATTACAGCCAGGGCCAGCATGCCCCATTACAGCCAGGGCCAGCATGTGCCATTACAGCCAGGGCCAGCATGTCCCATTACAGCCAGGGCGCATGCTCCATTACAACCAGGGCCAGCATACTCCATTACAGCCAGGGCCAGCATGTCCCATTACAGCCAGGGATAGCATGTCCCATTACAGCCAGGGATAGCATGCCCCATTACAGCCAGGGATAGCATGCCCCATTACAGCCAGGGCCAGCATGCTCCATTACAGCCAGGGCCAGCATGTGCCATTACAGCCAGGGCCAGCATGCTCCATTACAGCCAGGGCCAGCATGTGCCATTACAGCCAGGGCCAGCATGTCCCATTACAGCAAGGGCCAGCATGTCCCATTACAGCCAGGGCCAGCATGCTCCATTACAGCCAGGGCCAGCATGCTCCATTACAGCCAGGGCCAGCATGTCCCATTACAGCCCGGGCCAGCATGCTCCATTACAGCCAGGGCCAGCATGTGCCATTACAGCCAGGGCCAGCATGCTCCATTACAGCCAGGGCCAGCATGTGCCATTACAGCCAGGGCCAGCATGCTCCATTACAGCCAGGGCCAGCATGCTCCATTACAGCCAGGGCCAGCATGCTCCATTACAGCCAGGGCCAGCATGTCCCATTACAGCCAGGGCCAGCATGCTCCATTACAGCCAGGGCCAGAATGCTCCATTACAGCCAGGGCCAGCATGCTCCATTACAGCCAGTGGCCCGCATGCTCCATTACAGCCAGGGCCAGCATGTGCCATTACAGCCAGGGCCAGCATGTGCCATTACAGCCAGGGCCAGCATGCTCCATTACAGCCAGGGCCAGCATGTCCCATTACAGCCAGGGCGCATGCTCCATTACAGCCAGGGCCAGCATGTGCCATTACAGCCAGGGTCAGCATGTCCCATTACAGCCAGGGCCAGCATGCTCCATTACAGCCAGGGCCAGCATGTCCCATTACAGCCAGGGCGCATGCTCCATTACAGCCAGGGCCAGCATGTGCCATTACAGCCAGGGTCAGCATGTCCCATTACAGCCAGGGCCAGCATGCTCCATTACAGCCAGGGCCAGCATGTTCCATTACAGCCAGGGCCAGCATGTGCCATTACAGCCAGGGCCAGCATGCTCCATTACAGCCAGGGCCAGCATGTGCCATTACAGCCAGGGCCAGCATGCTCCATTACAGCCAGGGCCAGCATGTGCCATTACAGCCAGGGCCAGCATGTCCCATTACAGCCAGGGCCAGCATGCTCCATTACAGCCAGGGCCAGCATGTGCCATTACAGCCAGGGTCAGCATGTCCCATTACAGCCAGGGCCAGCATGCTCCATTACAGCCAGGGCCAGCATGTTCCATTACAGCCAGGGCCAGCATGTGCCATTACAGCCAGGGCCAGCATGTTCCATTACAGCCAGGGCCAGCATGTGCCATTACAGCCAGGGCCAGCATGCTCCATTACAGCCAGGGCCAGCATGTGCCATTACAGCCAGGGCCAGCATGCTCCATTACAGCCAGGGCCAGCATGCTCCATTACAGCCAGGGCCAGCATGCTCCATTACAGCCAGGGCCAGCATGCTCCATTACAGCCAGGGCCAGCATGCTCCATTACAGCCAGGGCCAGCATGTCCCATTACAGCCAGGGCCAGCATGTCCCATTACAGCCAGGGCCAGCATGCTCCATTACAGCCAGGGCCAGCATATGCCATTACAGCCAGGGCCAGCATGCTCCATTACAGCCAGGGCCAGCATGTCCCATTACAGCCAGGGCCAGCATGTCCCATTACAGCCAGGGCCAGCATGTCCCATTACAGCCAGGGCCAGCATGCCCCATTACAGCCAAGGTCAGCATGTCCCATTACAGCCAGGGCCAGCATGTGCCATTACAGCCAGGGCCAGCATGTGCCATTACAGCCAGGGCCAGCATGTGCCATTACAGCCAGGGCCAGCATGTGCCATTACAGCAAGGGCCAGCATGTGCCATTACAGCCAGGGCCAGCATGCTCCATTACAGCCAGGGCCAGCATGTGCCATTACAGCCAGGGCCAGCATGTGCCATTACAGCCAGGGCCAGCATGTCCCATTACAGCCAGGGCCAGCATGCTCCATTACAGCCAGGGCCAGCATGCTCCATTACAGCCAGGGCCAGCATGTGCCATTACAGCCAGGGCCAGCATGTGCCATTACAGCCAGGGCCAGCATGTGCCATTACAGCCAGGGCCAGCATGCTCCATTACAGCCAGGGCCAGCATGCTCCATTACAGCCAGGGCCAGCATGCTCCATTACAGCCAGGGCCAGCATGCGCCATTACAGCCAGGGCCAGCATGCCCCATTACAGCCAGGGCCAGCATGTCCCATTACAGCCAGGGCCAGCATGTGCCATTACAGCCAGGGCCAGCATGTCCCATTACAGCCAGGGCCAGTATGTCCCATTACAGCCAGTGGCCAGCATGCTCCATTACAGCCAGGGCCAGCATGTGCCATTACAGCCAGGGCCAGCATGTGCCATTACAGCCAGGGCCAGCATGTCCCATTACAGCCAGGGCCAGCATGTCCCATTACAGCCAGTGGCCAGCATGTCCCATTACAGCCAGGGCCAGCATGTTCCATTACAGCCAGGGCCAGCATGCTCCATTACAGCCAGGGCCAGCATGCTCCATTACAGCCAGGGCCAGCATGTCCCATTACAGCCAGGGCCAGCATGTCCCATTACAGCCAGGGCCAGCATGCTCCATTACAGCCAGGCGCAGCATGCTCCATTACAGGCAGGGCGAGCATGTGCCATTACAGCCAGGGCCAGCATGTCCCATTACAGCCAGGGCCAGCATGCTCCATTACAGCCAGGGTCAGCATGTCCCATTACAGCCAGGGCCAGCATGTCCCATTACAGCCAGGGCCAGCATGTCCCATTACAGCCAGGGCCAGCATGCTCCATTACAGCCAGGGCCAGCATGTGCCATTACAGCCAGGGCCAGCATGCTCCATTACAGCCAGGGCCAGCATGTCCCATTACAGCCAGGGCCAGCATGTCCCATTACAGCCAGGGCCAGCATGTCCCATTACAGCCAGGGCCAGCATGTCCCATTACAGCCAGGGCCAGCATGCTCCATTACAGCCAGGGCCAGCATGTCCCATTACAGCCAGGGCCAGCATGTGCCATTACAGCCAGGGCCAGCATGTCCCATTACAGCCAGGGCCAGCATGTGCCATTACAGCCAGGGCCAGCATGTGCCATTACAGCCAGGGCCAGCATGTGCCATTACAGCCAGGGCCAGCATGTGCCATTACAGCCAGGGCCAGCATGTCCCATTACAGCCAGGGCCAGCATGCTCCATTACCATACCTCACAACCGCCCCGATTTGGGCGGGACTGTCCCGGATTTGCCAGGCTGTCCCGTGTCCCTTCCGATTAGGGCGGAGTCCCGCAATGAGCGACCAGTTGGAAGGCACGTTTTCATTGCCGAACACTGCCTGGGTTGCGCGCTCCCAGCGATGACTAATGCAGCACGTGTGTACAGTTATACTTCCTAGTCCAGGTGAGCCATGCCTTAGCCCTGAGTGCAGGGGCAGACAGTGGGGCACTGTATTCACATGTGAGCTTTGCCTATGATGGGCTTTGTATAAACTCGCTGATGTAAACACACACACAGAAAAGCAGAGTGCGGGGAAGGAAAGTGCTGCCTTCAGCTGTCTGCTGCGGCTGTCATTGGTGAGCCCCCCCACCGCTCTAAGCACAGGGGCAGCGTGTCGGGTGTGGGGAGGATGCAGCACTGCTACTGCTGGGTCTCTCTACCACACAGCTGGTGGAATCCAATACTTTGGCCAGGAGAGTGGAAAGCGCCCCCCCCCCGCCATTTGTCTTCCGAGTCTGTGTGCTCCCGGGCTGTGTGAGGTCACACTGGGAGCTGGGCAGACGAGACAACCTCTGTGCTGCTGTGTTAAGCCCTGTGAGGTGTTTTAGGCAATAAATGGGGGAGGAATAGAAGTACGAGGACTTGCAGTGATTGCATACATCCTGACCACAATCACTCCATCTGTGTGACTTTTTTTCTCTGGTCCTGCACTTTCCTTTGTGACATCAGTTATAAGTGCATACCTCCTAAGTTTCCCTGATTTGGAGGGACTTTCCCTATTTGGAGGCCGTGCCCCCCTGTCCCTCGTTGTTCCCCTTTGTCTTTCAGGTGTAACATGCAGATCTGCAGCAATAAATGGTTAATTTGCCCATTCAAAGTGTTTCTATTGTTGTAACTGTTACAATGTATCTCCTAGCCATCCCTCAATGAGGGGGTGTGGCTTCAGTCATCCCTCAATGAGGGGGCGTGGCTTCACCCATCCCTAAATGAGGGGGCGTGGTTTAATTTACATATTGTCCCGATTTCCCATTCTGAAAAGTTGGGAGGTATGCATTACAGCCAGGGCCAGCATGTGCCATTACAGCCAGGGCCAGCATGTCCCATTACAGCCAGGGCCAGCATGCTCCATTACAGCCAGGGCCAGCATGTCCCATTACAGCCAGGGCCAGCATGTGCCATTACAGCCAGGGCCAGCATGCTCCATTACAGCCAGGGCCAGCATGTGCCATTACAGCCAGGGCCAGCATGTGCCATTACAGCAAGGGCCAGCATGTGCCATTACAGCCAGGGTCAGCATGCCCCATTACAGCCAGGGCCAGCATGTCCCATTACAGCCAGGGCCAGCATGTGCCATTACAGCCAGGGCCAGCATGTCCCATTACAGCCAGGGCCAGTATGTCCCATTACAGCCAGTGGCCAGCATGCTCCATTACAGCCAGGGCCAGCATGCTCCATTACAGCCAGGGCCAGCATGCTCCATTACAGCCAGGGCCAGCATGTGCCATTACAGCCAGGGCCAGAATGTCCCATTACAGCCAGGGCCAGCATGTCCCATTACAGCCAGTGGCCAGCATGTCCCATTACAGCCAGGGCCAGCATGTCCCATTACAGCCAGTGGCCAGCATGTCCCATTACAGCCAGGGCCAGCATGTTCCATTACAGCCAGGGCCAGCATGCTCCATTACAGCCAGGGCCAGCATGTCCCATTACAGCCAGGGCCAGCATGTCCCATTACAGGCAGGGCGAGCATGTGCCATTACAGCCAGGGCCAGCATGCTCCATTACAGCCAGGCGCAGCATGCTCCATTACAGGCAGGGCGAGCATGTGCCATTACAGCCAGGGCCAGCATGTCCCATTACAGCCAGGGCCAGCATGCTCCATTACAGCCAGGGCCAGCATGCTCCATTACAGCCAGGGCCAGCATGTGCCATTACAGCCAGGGCCAGCATGTCCCATTACAGCCAGGGCCAGCATGTGCCATTACAGCCAGGGCCAGCATGCTCCATTACAGCCAGGGCCAGCATGTCCCATTACAGCCAGGGCCAGCATGTGCCATTACAGCCAGGGCCAGCATGCTCCATTACAGCCAGGGCCAGCATGTCCCATTACAGCCAGGGCCAGCATGTCCCATTACAGCCAGGGCCAGCATGCTCCATTACAGCCAGGGCCAGCATGTCCCATTACAGCCAGGGCCAGCATGCTCCATTACAGCCAGGGCCAGCATGTGCCATTACAGCCAGGGCCAGCATGTGCCATTACAGCCAGGGCCAGCATGTGCCATTACAGCCAGGGCCAGCATGTGCCATTACAGCCATGGCCAGCATGTGCCATTACAGCCAGGGCCAGCATGTCCCATTACAGCCAGGGCCAGCATGTCCCATTACAGCCAGACACAGCATGTCCCATTACAGCCAGGGCCAGCATGTGCCATTACAGCCAGGGCCAGCATGTGCCATTACAGCCAGGGCCAGCATGTGCCATTACAGCCAGGGCCAGCATGTCCCATTACAGCCAGGGCCAGCATGTCCCATTACAGCCAGGGCCAGCATGCTCCATTACAGCCAGGGCCAGCATGTCCCATTACAGCCAGGGCCAGCATGTCCCATTACAGCCAGGGCCAGCATGTCCCATTACAGCCAGGGCCAGCATGTGCCATTACAGCAAGGGCCAGCATGCTCCATTACAGCCAGGGCCAGCATGTCCCATTACAGCCAGGGCCAGCATGTCCCATTACAGCCAGGGCCAGCATGTCCCATTACAGCCAGGGCCAGCATGTGCCATTACAGCCAGGGCCAGCATGTGCCATTACAGCCAGGGCCAGCATGTTCCATTACAGCCAGGGCCAGCATGTGCCATTACAGCCAGGGCCAGCATGTCCCATTACAGCCAGGGCCAGCATGTCCCATTACAGCCAGGGCCAGCATGCTCCATTACAGCCAGGGCCAGCATGCTCCATTACAGCCAGGGCCAGCATGTCCCATTACAGCCAGGGCCAGCATGTCCCATTACAGCCAGGGCCAGCATGTCCCATTACAGCCAGGGCCAGCATGTGCCATTACAGCCAGGGCCAGCATGTGCCATTACAGCCAGGGCCAGCATGTGCCATTACAGCCAGGGCCAGCATGTGCCATTACAGCCAGGGCCAGCATGTCCCATTACAGCCAGACACAGCATGTCCCATTACAGCCAGGGCCAGCATGTCCCATTACAGCCAGGGCCAGCATGTGCCATTACAGCCAGGGCCAGCATGTGCCATTACATCCAGGGCCAGCATGTGCCATTACAGCCAGGGCCAGCATGCTCCATTACAGCCAGGGCCAGCATGTCCCATTACAGCCAGGGGCAGTATGCCTCAGCCTGCGACATTTCCCCCCTTCTCACCCCCTACGCGATCTTACCAGCGTCTGGCCTACTGCTTCGCCACTATCGTCGCTTCCAAGGTAGACACACACAAACAAACAAAAAAAAACACACACATTCATCTTACCATCTGCCGGCTCCAGCGTCTGACTCCTATGCCACTATGTCTTAGGGCTGCCACCACCAATCTCCAATGCCACAGCCGGACCTGTACAGGCCACGCCCACCCACTGTGTAACACCTCGGCGTCCTCAGCTGCAGGACGCACTGACCCTTTCCCACCACTTTTTGGGGAGGTGCATCTTATAGGGCGAAATTCGGTATATACCGGTATGTTGTTAAAGTGGGTGTGGCTATCCTGCCCATGAGTAAAGTACTATAATACAGCTTCTTCCTACAAATCCCAAGAGACTTCAGCTTTGGCAAAATCAAGCAGCTGAAATGATTTCCCCAGGTGAGAACGCTACCAGTAACCATAGTGAAAGTGGGCTTTTCCTTTAAGTGTTGTCCTGATTCCTTATTCACTGGCTGGTAACGCAACACAGTTTTTCCCCCAAAGGACAACTTGTTTTTGGTGTAGAAAATGACCGTGTCTCAAGTGTGTGCCTCCAGCTCCTTCATTCATTTCTCTCTTGGCTCGCAGTTAGCGCGCAGCAGGTTATCCCTCTTTTCAATTTAGTTTTGAATCCATTGTAATTATTTTTTATTTGCTTTTGCAAAGGTCAGAAAGATACAAAGTGGAAACAAGAACGGAATAATAAAACAAAAATACCTAACACTGTTTAGACAGATTCGCCTCCAATGTTTAAGAGGATTAAAGCCTCATGGAAAGACTAAAACCGCGGCACCGCAACCATTATATTTCCTTTTTGCCAATATTAAAATCTGTTTTTGTATTCTACGAAGAACAATATCTGTGTGCTTGTAATCTGAATGTGAAATTAAATAGTAATAGCAAAAAAGAAATGAGCGTCGGGGCAGCAAGCTCACATTTGATGAAAAGCAAAGCACAGATGGAATTTAGGTTGCTGCTAAGGTTGGTATGAATTAGAGCAGTTCTCAGACCAAAACGCATTACCCTTCTGGCAGCTTTGCGGTAATGTCCTGTAAGCTTTTTTAGACCTGGCTGTGAATTTTGAAAGGCATTAATAAACTTGACTTTTTATGAAGGCCGGTGCTTGCTCTTCTTACTTTAAAGAGGAACATCAGAGGCCCTGGAGGCTGAGAGTCTTAAACCCCCTGGATTACCAGATCCACTCACCAGTTCCAGCTGTGTCTCGGCGCCATCCGAAGCATACCTCTAGCTGCGGCGCTTACCCACGCAAGGCATTTCGTAATGATCGGTGCACTTAATGTTAGTGCACTCTTCTCACAAGGCTCCATTTCACTCTGCAAGGTGCACAGTGGCTGTGCGGCTAGAAGAGCCAAACAAAACCAAGGGCGCTGATTGACTGAGCGACTTCCTGCGCCAAAGGAATATCAGTGGGTTTCCTGGGTGAACCGTGGGGATACACACAGCAGGGCACCCCAAATCGAGATGCTCTGCCTGCGAGGAACAGCATCAGGAGGGTGAAATGTGTTGTTCCTCTTTAATATTGCTTCTTTGGTGTGATCAGATTTCATAGCCTTGCAAGATAGATAAGTGTGTGGGGGGGCATGTTCAGTTATGTCTTTACCTTTTTTTGCAGCCAGAACACTATGAACCATTATATCAAGGCAACTCGTTGATACGATTTATAGTGGGGGGGGACTACTATTCCAAGATTGTCATCATAGTTCAACAAGACACAGAAACAATGCCAGCCATCTAAATAAGAATTTGTCCATCAAAATCTAAGACCAAGCTTGATGTTACAACATGCTACATGATATTTGAGTGCCAAAAGATTTGCTCTTAGCTTAGTCAGAACACTAAGGCCCTTATTTAACAAGGGATAGCGCCAGGTAGCGAATGGTGAGTGAACGGTAATGACGCTCACCGCCAGGAGAACGCCGGCTCCCCTCCGCAATCACACATTTATCAAGCCGATCCTGCTTAGCGACTGACAGAGCGCCAGATAGCGAATCATTCACCATTATTCCAGCCTCACCCCACAGCGCCAGCGAGCGACCTTGAACAGCGACAGGTATGACCTCTCGCTACCTGGCGCTCTCCAATGCATTTCAATGGAGCAATCTTTAAATATTCATAATTAATTGCTATTAATGTTTTTTTTTTTTTTTTTTTTTTAAATGTCAAAAATTCTGTGACCACTTCTGCAATGTTAGATTTTTTTTTTAAGGGAAAAAAAAAAATTTGTGAAGAATTGATATTACAGGTCTGATATTAATGTATTCATATTACAAAATGTTTTGAAAAACTTGTTTTTTTTTTTTACTAAAAATATGGTTGTTTGGGGGTTAAAAAACTACTTTTAACCCATAGCCGCCAGCGCTCTGGGGTTTAAACAAGCGTTTCACAGCGCGAGAATTTTTGGAGCGTGATTTGTTAATGAATATGCTGGGAGCCGTTCGCTATGGCCGTTCGCTGTCAAGAGCTCCCATACAGCGCGGAACCTGTCAAACAGCGACTCCTAACCCCGTATTTAACATTACCGCACACCGACTGAGTCGCTGTCAACAGCCGAACAACGGCCAAGCACAGCGAATACTAGCGTGCGCTGTGAAAATAACGCTACTGTCGCTCATCTGTCGCTACCTGGCGCTATTAATGAATCGGCCTCTAAGAGTACCCTACAAAGACCTTTCATTGATACAACTTCAGTTTAAAAGATTGCAGTAGGGGAGGGCCCTAGCAGGACTTTCCCATTCCAAAGTTGCTGCCAACAACTAGTCTCTCAGGTTCAAACACCATAACAATGCCAGACACCTAAGAAAACATTCTTTGCTGACAAAATCCTAGACCGAGCTTGATGATGATGACCTTTGAGTGTCAAGAGACTCTTGCTTAGCCAGAACATTGTGAACCACCTTACCAAGACATTGTGTTGAAACAAGTTTAGTTCTGAAGATTGCATTAGAGGAAGGCACCAGTAGGACTATCCCATTCCAAACCTAAGCTAGTCCAAATAGTTCAACTAACACCAAGCTTGATGTTAGTACAGATCATCATTGAGAGCCAAGAGACTCACAATTAGTCAGGACACTGAGAGCACCCTACCACGACACATTGCAGTATTCCAACCAAATGCCAGAACAATGGCAACAGCCTAACTATGGATACATTTTTTGGGTGACAAAATCCTATCGATGTTACAACTGATGATCTTTCATTGCGTAGAGACTCAAGTTAGATCTCCCAGATCAAATTATTTCAGATTCTACCGGAGTCTACAGTTTGAATTAAAGTTCAAGTACCATGCCCACCATGCTTATATCGGTCATAGAATCAGGACTATTCCCCTTGTTCCCCAGCAGAGGGCGCCAAGGTTCCCAGTGCGGCCGCAGTTGCACACTAACAGCGGAGCTGTCAGTAAGTGTGCGTGCATGTGCTTATGGCCATAGCAGCACATCTTGTTGTTGCGGTGCACAATCCAGTTTGTGCACACACACGCATTGCCAACGCGTAACACCTCGATCGCTTGTGCTTATACGCAGGGACCTTTAAATACCGGCAAGACCTGATCAGCATTACCAGTTGGTCTTCTCTCCTGCCTATTCCTGTGATCCATCAGTACATATCCTGTGTACTGACCCGGCTTGATTCTGACTATTCTCCTGCTCTTCTGACGACCTTGGCTTGTTTACGACCTCGATCCAGTTCTGCCTGCCCCCAACCTTGTCTTGTTTTATGACCTCGATCCAGTTCTGCCTGCCCCCAACCTTGTCTTGTTTTATGACCTCGATCCAGTTCTGCCTGCCCCCAACCTTGTCTTGTTTTATGACCTCGATCCAGTTCTGCCTGCCCCCAACCTTGTCTTGTTTTATGACCTCGATCCAGTTCTGCCTGCTCCCAACCTTGTCTTGTTTTATGACCTCGATCTAGTTCTGCCTGCCCACAACTTCATCTTGTACAACATCTCCATTCCAGCTCTGGTCCGTCTTCTACCCCGGATTTGGCAATACCCACTCCTAGGTCACCTGACCTAGGGCCTTCCTGCAGCCCAGTCTATTCTCACCTTTAGGGGCTCTAGTGAAGACCAGGTTTGTCCGGTCGAGAGATGAGCCGGTCCATTAGTCTCTGCAATCAGCCTTCATACCCGGTTTCCTGACAATATCTCATTACTAGTCACTGGTCATTTCTCATACTTTTCAGCAAAGCTCTTATAGTTATATCTGTACATAATATAAACCCTCATAGTTTTAATCTAATCTTTTAATAGCTTATACTTGTGAATAATTTTTGGTTGTCATGGTGTTTGGTGATGAAGACGGAATTAGTGATTAGTTATTTTAACACTCTCTTTATGGATTATATTATTTATTATAGCAACTATATTATTTTAGTTGCTATAGTAATTACAGTGTTAAGGCAATGTTTCAAACGTTTAACTTTTAAAATACTGTAGATTGTAAGCTTGCGAGCAGGGCCCTCATTCCTTTTTGTTATGTAATGTATTACCTTGTTTGCACAAGAAATCTGATTGCAAAGCACTGCAGAATATGTTGGCCCTATATAAAGATTCTTCTTCTTATTAATATTAAACCCTACTGTATAGCATAGCTTTGAATTTAAATCTTTCAGGTAAGAAGCTGAGAACTGATTCAATTTGATTGTTGGGGAATAGAGCCAATCCCCCGTATCGCCTAGAC
Organism: Gastrophryne carolinensis; assembly: GCA_027917425.1. Lineage (NCBI taxonomy): Eukaryota > Metazoa > Chordata > Amphibia > Anura > Microhylidae > Gastrophryne > Gastrophryne carolinensis. The sequence continues at coordinate 609,705,557 of CM051235.1, forward strand.
CCAGCTTTCCCACCACACCTCACCAATGTTCTTTTAAAACATAGTTATTTTATAAAATCTAATGATAAAAGAAAGGGGATCCATTCTGATCCAAACACACTATTGTTTCAACATTATTACAAACATTATTAGAAAGCATGCAAGTGCATAAAACGAGGTTGACAATAGCAGCTGAAGGTATTCGCTGATTTTTTATATATAGCAATATCGCGCTGGAGCAGTACAGTTAGTCTTATTTATCTTACTGGTATGTCGATCAGTGCAATCAGGGCAGACATGTTTCGCCAGTAATGGCTTCCTCAGTGCCCTAATGCATCAGAGAAGATATAAAATATAAAATATATATTTGTTTGCAATATTGCACATGTTACATTGCAGACATCATCTCAAAGAGTAAATAGAGACAATCTAAACATAATACTTCTGATATTGGCTTTACATTTTTTTCATATTGGTTAATCATTGTATTTACAGTTCACAATTGTGTTCTGATCTGCGTTAATATTTAGGGTATTATGCTGGAATTACAAACCCACCTGATTTATACCAGAATGTGTGCGGTGATTAGTCCCAGGTGGGGAAGTTCCCTTAATCTACTGGTATGTGAGGCTCGCTGTAATTTTGCTGCACCAACCTATAATTGAGTTACTCAATTAATATCAAAGATAATAAAAATGTGTAGGGTTTAATCATTGAAAATAGCCCACTAAGGGGGTTATATATGTTTTATATCTATACCTCTGTGTCTCATTTACAAGATGCGCTGATGTATACCGCCTCTCAGAGCAGGATTGAAGTTTATGAACGAGACATTGTTCATTAAGTGAAACCACGTCAATTCCTGTGTGTTGGAGAATTCTATATCAATATCATTACAGAACACTATCCTGGTAGAAATAAGTGATGTCTAGTAACTCAGTAAGCTGAGAAAATTGTGCTCCCAGATGTGAGCTAAAGGAGAACCTGACAACCCCCCCCCCCTTCATATAGCAACTAGTGAGGCCGGATTGGGGACTATCCAGTTCAGAATCCCTCTGGCTGGAGAGTTCCCAGTATTTGACATTCGGTACTACCAAATGCCAGATTCAATAGCTCTGGCCACCCCAATATGTGATGATGATGGGCTGTGGGTCAGGAAGGCTTTTATACCACAGAGGAGGAACCTCTGTGGAATCCTCCCATGTGAGTAATTGTAACCTGGGGTGGCGGAAACCCCCTCCATGTCCCTCCCCTCTATTTTTTTCTTATTTAACTGCTTGTGAACTGGTAAGGGGTCCAAGAAACCCCTTCACCAATTGACAGGGTAGTTATAGCCAGCTTGCCATCTGTCAGCATCAGCAGTTTGCATGCCAAATATTTTGACCTGGATCTTGCCAGTATTCGGGATGGGGCAAAGAATGGGCAAGAATCGGGTTGAATTTAGGTTCGACAGGATCACTAGTGGTAACCAGACTAGAAGGGTACAACACATAAAAAAGAACAACAAAGGAGCACATTTAAACCCTAATATGGCAGAAACTTCTAGGCAAAGGGTCAAAGCGGACCTTCACCCTGAATACAAGCCTATCTTGTATGTTTCTGCCAACCTGTACATAGAGATTGCCCACATTTAAAATCATTGTACCTATACCTACTGCGTATTCTGAGCCTTTGAACATCCAAGATGGCGGCTCATGGAGCATCAGGCAGCCTGCAAACAGGAAGTGTCTTCTGACTGTGTCGCTCTGCATTCTGGGATTGCTGTCCTTTTCCTGACCCCAGCTCTGCTCTGTCTGTGCAAATCACAGCTATAACCCCACCCCCTGTACTTTATCCCACTCTCCTCAGTGTGTGATGCTTCTGAGGCAAGATGTCGGCGCCCGTATCCTAAAGTCCTAAACACAGTTGCTGCCCAGTGGCAGAAAGAACAAAAAGTAAGCAACTAAAAACTTAAAATATATTAATTTTAGATGCTGGAGAATAGTTTTTTAAGGGTTTGGGATTAAAAGTGATACTATACTTAGAAGGAAGTTTATGCTGTCACCTTCCATCTCCAGCCCAGTGCCCCAAAACAGCCTGTGTTTCTTTTTTTTACTAAAGCATTTGCCCAATATTGATAAAAAGATTAACAGGAAGTGGTATAATGGTGAATGGTGTGACATATGCTAATTAATTCAGTTACAACTAAACGGTCTTCAAATGACAGTTAGGTTAAAGTGCTCCCCATTGCTGAGCTGTGGGTACTGTAACTGAACACATCATCGCTAGGGGTGAGACTGCTTGGCCAGGGAGCAATATGGCTGACTGCATCCAGTGTTGTGAATATTGGGCAAAGGCTTTAGTAAAAAAAAAAAAAAGAGAGAGACTGTTTTGGGGCACCGGGCTGGGGATTGAAGGTGACAACATAAACTTCCCTCTGAAACGAAGTATAAAACAATAGTGTTCCCAGAGTCAATGAGAAGCCCCCTTCTTATAGGGGCTTCTTAACTGTGGACCCAACCTAGGAAGAACTTTTATGCAAAGTTCCCAGTGGTAGACTATAGGAGAAGTTGAGTTCCCTCCTTACAGAAACCAGAATAATAAGTGTAAGCTTTCTGGGATCTTCTTGGGAACAGGCATACAAAGGGGTTAATTAACTCAAAATAGTTTATTTTGACATCCAACTTAAAGGAACACCATCGTGAAATTGTGTAATATTAAAAATCCTTGGCTAATGAGAGGAGGGATCACTTATACACCAGAACTGAATAAAACTCCCACCAAGCTTGTGGTTTTCTACTCCTGGTAGGAATAAAATCCATGGGTGACAGGTTTAGTGTATCAGGGGTGACAGGTTTAGTCTGTCACCCGTGATTTCCTCTTTCTACCATTAAAATAAAAAAAAACCTGGCTGGATATTTCCTGATGCCGGGTGTAAAAGGCACCCCTCCACTTGCCATCCAGCATATATAGAGATTTTTATTACTGGGACATTTTTCACGATAGTGCTCCTTTTAAGCAAGCTTTCTTCAGCATACAGGGAAATACACATCTTCAGAGAAAACTGTTTTTTAGAGCCCCCAGCCTCATCTGGCTGCTTAGGCCTTCTCACAGTGCATATAAGGAGGCTTCAGCACTGACGTCCGTCTCACTCAGTTTAGAGGCAGCCTCTAGCTGGCCCTGCTCCTGGTGCCTCCTGCACCCTGTAGCCCACACGGCTTGCTGTAGCGCTCTCCAATGCTCTGGTGCCGCCTGCACCCTGTAGCCCACACGGCTTGCTGTAGCGCTCTCCAATGCTCTGGTGCCGCCTGCACCCTGTAGCCCACACGGCTTGCTGTAGCGCTCTCCAATGCTCTGGTGCCTCCTGCACCCTGTAGCCCACACGGCTTGCTGTAGCGCTCTCCAATGCTCTGGTGTCGCCTGCACCCTGTAGCCCACACGGCTTGCTGTAGCGCTCTCCAATGCTCTGGTGCCGCCTGCACCCTGTAGCCCACACGGCTTGCTGTAGCGCTCTCCAATGCTCTGGTGCCTCCTGCACCCTGTAGCCCACACGGCTTGCTGTAGCGCTCTCCAATGCTCTGGTGCCTCCTGCACCCTGTAGCCCACACGGCTTGCTGTAGCGCTCTCCAATGCTCTGGTGCCTCCTGCACCCTGTAGCCCACACAGCTGCCTGTCTGAGGGCTCGACCATCCGCAGTGCACTCCAACACTGGGCAAGTCCAGCAGCAGCGCTCAACTGCGGCTCATCAGCACCTTGGGACAGGTAGCTCCTTCCTTTATTGAGCTCCCTGGCCTGGTTCAGTGAGATTAACACTTTGCTAACCTTTTTTACCGGTCACATCTCACAATAAAATAACAACATAAAAAATGTAGGCACAATATAGGAAAAGCTGTAAATAATATCTATATTGAAAAGAAAGTCTGTATAGATTTGTGAAGGAAAAATCCAGTTTAAATGTGTAAAAACCCACAGACACAAGTCCGGAGTTCCCCCTTTATTTCCCCCTGTAGCATTAAGGCTTTCTAGTCATAAACATGCCTAGGACCTAATTTCTCATGGAAGGAGAATTAGCATCTGTGAGTTGAGCTAAGCGCAGATCACAGACTCCCTGCTGATTCCCTCACAGCTCTGGGCCGGGAAGGCTCCGCTAAGACTGAAGCCCATGTGATCCCTGGCTGTGAGCTTCCTCACATCAAAGACAAGGACCTCAGACAACGGGCACCAACACAAATCGGACCAGCGCCGTCACAAATCGGACTTGTGTGTCCCAGCACCAAGCCAGATACAGAACCAGAATGAGCCCACAAAACCGCATGTAGACGCACAATTCTCAGGGCCATGCAACCAGGGGAACCTGGAGATCTCGGGTTCTGACCCATTTAGGGACTCTTTGGGCTCTTCGGATGCCCGGCATCAAGCCCAGTCGTTTGGTGCCATATTCCGAGCCATATGACCTCCCTGCCCAAAGTTATAACCCCTAAAGGGTTTTAGGTTCTAAAGCAAGTACCACAACGTTGGGAGGGGACAGTCCGTCCCACAGAAGGGAGGGGTTGAAAGGGTCTCGAGACATAAAGGGGGATGACCCTGGGCCAGCGATTGTCACCCTCTGAGTGAGGTCACGGTGCATGCGTGCTGGAGGTGCCCATCAGTCAGGTAACTGACTGTTGTATCTCTGTGTGTAACTCACTGTAACCTACTTCTCAGAAGAACATTTGTATTAATTCATATTCCATCATAGCCAAATGTTTGCTATCACTGCCTAGTGTGCATTTTGCATTAAACCATTATTTAAATTGAGCCAAGAATCTGTGTGTCCGTAGGTTTGGGGCCTGGTAGTCCTCTAGGCGGGCGATGGACAAGTTTTTGGGAAAGCGGGCTGTGTGTTCGAAGTTCCTTGATTATTAGCTGCATCACATGACCCTCGGTTCCCTGACAAGATTCATGTACAAAAACTGTAAAAGAAAACTGTCTCCCTATTGTGAAGGTGTTTCTATAGTATATCAATTTACCATAATCATGCTTAATAAATGACTCACATCTAGAAGACTTCCATCACAGAGTCATTAAATCTTGTCTGTTTGAGCTTACATAATTTACTGTTTCCATCCAAAAACTGCAGGCAGAATTTATTGTACAGTAGGAGCTCAGTTCAGAAATAAAAATATTTTGATGCCTTCTGCTCTGCCATGTTGCAGGCTTTCAAAGTTGCATATATCCTCAGGTTTGTGCAGCAGCTGACAAAGCCGCGGCTCTCAGAGGCTTTACATTTTAGTGTTGTCAAGTTCATCCGTCGCTTTTGATTATCATGAGCTAGACTGCATATGAGCACACGCTCCTCAGCTAGGATCTCAGAGTTTCACCAAAGACAGGCAAAATGCAGGAAAAGTGTACAGTAGCCGGAAAAAAACCCATTCCTAGTGGCAACCAGAGGTCTCGTCTGGGGCCTCAAAAGTCCAACGCCAAAGATGATGCAATGCTGTGTAACAAATGTGAGAATTCAATGATTGGGAATTTCATATATTCATATATTATTCACTGCAGAATAAAGAAGGCATATTGGAAGTTAGACATTTTTCACACTATAAGACGCACGTATGTTTCCCCAAAAGCTAAGATCAAAATGCCCGTGCGTCTTATAGGGCAATGGTGAACCCCCCAATTCCCGAACCCTTGCTGAATCAAGTTAATGTTACTCTGCACTGTCATTGATGAACCCAAACACGGCCGGCTGCACTGTGATTCAGCGGCTGTCAGGCGTTGGGGGGGATCTGCCACACTACCTTGTTGTGGGTATTTTGCATGCTGTCTATTATATGGGGAGGGGGGAATCTGCACACTGCTTGTTTTTGGGGATTGGGGGGATCTGTCATACTACTTGTTATAGGGGTGATTGTGGGGATTCTGCCATATTCTGTTTAGTTCAGAATATTTTTTTTTCTTTTTTTTCCTCCTCCAAATCCTAGGTGCGTCTTATAGGGCGAAAATGCGGTAATGGGTCATGTTACCCATCTCTCCATGGGGATAGGGTTCAGAAAGTGAGTGTTTTATGTACATTAGGGTTTTTGAGACACATGTGTAAGGTGGGGCTGTTCTCTGAGGTGAGCACACAAAGAATCCATACGAGGTTCTAAGAAGGTTCCACTTACCTCATTAGAATCAGGCATCTTGGTCACATATCTGGTCAGCAGTACAGCAGGCTCACACTATATACTCAAAGATCTCCTTACCTTGGTGTCCAACTATGCCCCCTGCAGATACTTCATCAGGTCCCATTTATTTGCAAGTCCTTCAGCAGGGTGGTGCTCTCTCTTCCAGGACTTCAGGTCTATTTGGTGTCCCTTCATGGTTATATCACTGCTGGTTCTCTTATTGTCTCTGTCCTTCTTCCTGATCCCCTCCGCTGCAGTGCCATTTTTGCACTTCTACATTCCATCAGTTCTGCCGGCAGTCACTGATTGGCTGCTGGTGACCAATCGAATTTGCCAGGTGGGAGGGATGCACCATGCCTTTTGAGTTAGTCTGTTGAACCTGATTGGTTGCCGGCTGTCTCATTGGCCTGATTCAGGTTCAAAAGACTAGCTTAAGACCTGTCATCCCTGTACTTATCAATTTCCTCTTCCATTGTAGCAGGCTGTCCATCTACGGCCCGCAGATAGACAGCCTGCTCCAATGGAAGGGGAAATTAGTAAGTACAGGGATGCCCACATTTGGGAAACCACAGCAGGGTATCACAAAGGGGGATGCCACCATGGGTTTGTTTGTGATCTACTTCCTCTGGAAGTAGTAGACCAAATCGATACTGTGGTGCAAAATAAAGTTTGCCCATTTACCCAACAATAGTGCTCTACCTGAGAGTAGAAAAAAAGGTTGCTATTTTCACTTACCCTGACATGTTTCAAACCTCATTTATTGGCATTCGATTACCTAGGCTCCTACGGCATCAGGTCATGGTCCCCCGGGATGGGCATTTTATACATAGGGGTAATTTACTAAGCGTTCACAGGCCATTTGCAGTGCTTTTGCTAGTTTGCTGCATTTACTATGCTAAAAATGGCCTATTCACCATACTTAGGCTGTGTTTGCCGTATTTAAATGCCTTCGTCTTTGCCAGGCGAATGCTGGCAAATGGATTTTCAGTGCGCCAGCTTTTAGTGACCAACCCCATAAGTATCAATGTTATTTTTGGCGAGAATGGCTGTTTATGTAATTTTTACATCTGTCACTAATACTTTGAGTGTGAAGGTCAGATAGAGAACTAGTTTTAAGGAAATAACTAATAAAATGGTTCTCACATAATTTTTATTTTTTTAAACAATGTTTTAGAGACTTCCTAAACTCTTCTCTAGAGAGACCACACATACATTCTGAGACAAATGCCATGCTGCCCTAAGCTGTTAAGTGGATTTCCAGCACCATTTCTTGTGTGGTAACAGCAAACTGCGTTGCCACAGTTCTGCTGTCAAGAGCACCCTGTTCGCTAGTAAATAACACACATTTTGTCCGGCAAAATGGCACCAGACGCACCCGGTCAGGCCTAAACTGGCTAACAGGCGAGAGTGTAATTACCCCCATAATGAAAGAGCAGCGAGACACTATAATTGAACAAGGGCATGTTCAATGCTGGGTCATGATGCAATCTGGCAATTGCTGGTCCTGCCACTTTGGACAAATTGCTGGATCTATTGCTGGGAAAAAGAGAAGACAGGATCGCCAAACCATCCTAAATGTACTGCCTGTGGCGGGTGGGAAGTGGGGCTTATTAGTCAAAAAGTAGGATTTTCAGCATCAATTCTGTTAAAGGTGCAAAAAGTACACTTTTTACAATGTACCATTTCCTTTTGTTGTTTACCTAGGGATGTATTCAGCACCACTGCACTTCTTTTTTCACCAAAAGGGAACTTTTTACCCCAAACTGCTCCTTTTACTGATTAAACCCCTAGGTATGCTTTTAGGAGACAATAGTTTTTTGCATTTCTCTAATTGACAGAACTCCTTTCAGTTAATAGAGATCTTTTCGTTGGCCTACAGACTCTCCAAGCATTTCATGTCATTAATCTGGAGAATCCATTGAGTGTACTTTTTAATCAAAAATATAATAGAGACTTTTAACTGAATTTTATCAGTATATGGTTATGATCAAAGATGCCAAACTTTTGGTCAAACTCAACTTTAACCAGAATCCTAACAACAACAAATCAGCAAAAGTCATGGCGGCGATCTGTAACTGGTAGAGAATCACTGGACACGCGGCACATCGGCACAAATGTTGTGAAAACAATAAATTAGAATTGCGTAATAATTGCTTTAGCCGTTATGTTTTTCTTTGAATAATTTCACGCTACAGTTCCTCTAATAGGCTGTAAATTTGCATAATCACAATTTATCTAAACCAAATGGAACGCTATTGAAAATTATGCATGCACGTTAAGCCACTAAACAGTTTCTTTTCAGAGACAAATGAAAGCTTGCATGTGCTTTACCACCAATTAATACATGGGATTCCGTATGCATATTTACTGTAACAACCGAAAACAAAGCATAAATTCTGTGCATTAGCATTTAAGAAGGCTGGTAATGAGTACTGAGCCAGGCAGGGAGACAAACTGTCCTCTCAGCTTCTGCTTAATTAATACTAAAGGAAAAGTTATGTGACACTAAAAAAAAAAAAACTTACCTGACACTGTGCTGAACCGCTAGACGGCTGAACTTACTTCAACAGGCGGATGCCAATTTGGTGCAGGCTGATTGCAGAGCGAAGAGTACAGGAAATGTACAGGAAACTCATTATTTTAGACTTTCTAAAGCAAAGGCATCAGTTCTGTGTGTGTGCAAAAAATGTTCAGATCACCGATCCATAATCTATTCCAAAGGAACACCGTAACAGGGGAGCAAGCCACTTTAGAGAAGAACACATGATAGGCTTGAAAAGGGCCAAAACCCACGCCCCATGGGCCCTGGAATCATAGATTCCAAGGATGACCCGCTGTATAAAACCCCCCAGATCATCTGGAAACTCACCTTCTTTCCTGGTCTAATGATGCATGCGCGAGCTGTGGACTCATTTCCGCTATCCCTTTAGCAGGGCACATGCCCGCACCAGGCATTTGTGAATGGCCGGTGCCGGCACGCTCCCTGTTAGAGGGTAGCGGGGGATGCTGCCACCAGTGTGCTCGGATCTGCTCGCATTAAACAAGCTCCTAGATGCAGGGGCTCGAGTGGATCCGACCGCTGATTGGACGATCGGCTAGGCAGAGGCCCCGGGGGGCAAGAACTAAAACTCCTCAAAATCCTGTATTTTGGAAAACTCCCCTTTTGTCAGGTTTTTGGTGTTCTGTCTTATTGTTTTCCTCTTCTAGAATATAAAATAAACATTTGTCATGCAGCATGTCCCTGTCCTCCTAAAGCCAAAATGTAAACAGCTGGTCTTATGGCAATTCTCTGATTTAACACACCTTTGTCTCCCTCCTGGGTTCCCATGTAGCCACTTTGCTTTTTCTGCATTTAGGGCTAGTGTTGGGCAGACCCATAGAAGTTCTCGTTTGGCAGGTCTGAACAAAAGTTCGGTTCGGCTACCCGAACTTGACCCGGACCCTACTGAATTCACTGGGGACCCGAACTTGATGATCCAAAAATTGCCGTAAAATAGGGGTAATAACAGGGCCTGCTAAAAATGAGGTAGGAAAATTACTTAAAATAATAACCTAAAATAATAAAATAAAATACATTAATAAAAATAAATACATTAAAAACAAATCAAATAAAGACAATTTAAATATGAGTTTACACTCGTAGTTAAAGTCACTGCATTAGAAGACAGTATGAGTACACTTGCAGTTATGGACACTGTCCTGAAAAGGACAATTATTTAAAATGACTATCTGTCCATCACTATATGAGCCTCCTCTCTCTACCTACCTGCCCTAAAAAGGAGAATTATTACATTTTTTCCTGTGTGTCACTGCAGCTCCAGTCTCCCCCTGTGTAACCTACAGCACCATAACAGAGCTGGGATGTGTGACCCCCACCTCTTATATCACATGTCACATGTTCCATTTAGCCAATCACAACCTTGCCTATACTGGGCAGGGCTGTGATTGCTATGGGCTAAAGGCTGGTTGATGGGCTGCTCAGCAGAGAGGGTTCGGGTTCACCCATCACTACTGAGGACCTCTCTCTTGCTGCTACTATTCTTCTGATTCTCCTCACAAATTGAGTAGTTTAGAACACTGACTATAGGGTTCCTGTGCATTATTAACAGGGATTCGCAACCAGTGGTACCACTGATTGCTCCAGACCAGTGGTGAACTGTGACCAAAAATCACCCTGGGTTTCTAGCCACTGACTTACTTATAAGCCCCTGCTGGGCTTCAACTCTGTTCAGGACTCTAGGATACGGGCGCCGCCATCTTGCATGAGCAGAGTTGGGGGGGGGGGGGTAAAGCTTGAAAAAGGAAGCTCACAAAGCTTTGGAGGGAACAATAAAGCATCTCAATAGATGTGGGAGGGAGAGGAGCAGTCCTGATAAGGAATGAGAAAGATGGAGGCACTCACACTTCCGTGCCTAGCAATGCCAATGCCTGTTAGAAACACAGAAACCGCCTCTGCTCCTCCGGTCCTGTCATGTGACTGCACGTCACAGGAAGTGGAGAGAGAGAGCGACTCAACTTCACAGTAATGCCACTAGCAGCCGCCGACACAGGCTCGCTATACAGGCAACATGAAACCCACATCGCGGGACACCCAAACGCTGTCCGTGACGGGACTGGGCACAAAAAAAGGGGACTGACACGGACAAATCGTGACAGTTCTGAGGTTTGCTGTTGGTCCAGTTTAAACATTTTAAGGCGTGTTTACTAAATCAAGGCCATAGCCCTTATTTACATGGAATATTTTAAGGAAAGTTTAATGAAACAAGGCCCTAAGGTCGATGGAGGAAGTGTACAAGTGGCTAGACTAAGGGATATCCTGTGCCCTCTTCTGCTTTGTGGTCCAACGCCTGGTCTAAATAGCCTTTTTTCTAAGCTGTTTGGGTCAGACACGAATGAAGATTTCATAATAAGCATTCTATTTCCTGTCTGAAGTGGTTTGAGGATTAGAGAATCTTGAGAGCTGCTGTTTAAGGTTTTAACGACGGTAAAGCATGTGCTGTTTGGAATGCAGGAGCATTGTATTTGCCCATTAACATTGATCTCCCCACTCCAAGTGTATTGGATATCTAAATAAATTATAGTTGGTCTTAAGGAAGGCATCTATGGATTATAGACATTGCAGAGATAAAGTATGTAATATATAACGCTGCAGCATTTATACTGTACATTCACTGTAGTTTTTTTTTCTCCAGCATGTTCCCTACACCAGGGCCGGCGTCAGCACCTAGCAAGGCGGGGCAGCTGCCTGGGGCCCCAGCCCTCCGGGGGGGCCCACTGACAGGGCCAGCCTTTGGGGTGTGCGACGGCGCTTCACCGGCGGACTGGATGGGCACCTCCACAGCTGTTGCCCACATCTCCCCGAATGGCGGGTTTCCACACAACGGGGCATCTCGATTTAAATTCCAGGGGAGGAAGTGCTGGGTTTTGTTCTGCTTTTAAGTTGGCCATCCCAGCCCTGGAGTATCTGTGATACCCTACTGTATGAAACCCCCTGGGATCACTGGCATACCCACTATGCAAGCATTTCCACCCCCAGTTTTGGTCCGCTTTACAAGGGCATCTCAATTTGGGATGTCCCTGGTTTGGCCGTTAACTGAAACTGGGGATCCCACAGTGCATTCACCAGTTCAAGGAAAGTAATGAACAAATGGGGGGGGGTCACACACAGGGGCATCCAAAATAAGGAGGATCTAGATTTGTTTAGACTTCGAGGTCAGGTTTAAAGAAGTTTGGTGTTTTGGTCCAAATAGCATGATCCTTAGGGGGCATCCAGATTTGGGACGTCCCTCGGTGATGTGACGCAACTCATCACCACAAAAGGGCCCAGTGAGACCATCGTTCTGACAACCCGGGATTTTGACGTTTCCTTGTTTTGTTTACTGTGTTCCGTGCTGTAGGAAACTCCCCAGTTCGGCTAATAATACTCACCTCTCTTTTCTTTCTGAAGTACAAACCCTCCAGACCTGGCTTGCCCTGCCCCTCCGGTTTACAAAATAGTAAATGCATCCCTCCGCTCCCTCGTCACCCTTCGTCGGACAGCGCCATCTTAGAATCCCAGCATGCACTGCTCCGCCCCTCAGATCTCCTGCATGTGCAGTGTCATAGCATAGGCAAAGATCTGAGGAGCGGTGCGGGACATTTGAAGAGGGATGACAAAGGGTGAGTACAGCTAAGGCTTGCAGCCTTCGCTCTGAGATGGCTAAGGGGGGTGGAAAGGGGTCAGGAATGCTGCTGGATGTCAGTGTTTTAGATAACGCCGACATCCAAAAGGCAGAGAGGAAGGATGTTTAGAGAGGAACATCAGAAAAGGTTCCTCCTTAACTGACATACTGACGCACCAGACCATTACACCGACCTGGTCAAAATCAGTAGGTCTTACATTAGTTTTATTTAAAAACCTGCAGTTTGCGATGGTTAATTGGCCCTGATATTGTCTTTTATTGCTTTCTATTCCCTTCCATGGAATATTTTGTAACCAGAGATCAGCCTCTTGAATGCCACCGCCCCGAGTGTGCTGTTCTCAAAGCACCTCGGCTATCCGTGCCTGACTCCACGCGTAACCTTTCATTTGTAAACTTCCAGAATCGTTGTGACAACAAGCTCCCTATAGCACGAGCTGGGAAGCCTTCCTTCCCTGTAGCCTGTCTGCCAGGACCCGGCAATGTCACAAACACTAAGAACACACTTCTCAGGCTCCCTGGTTCAAATGTTAACATCTGCAGCACTAGAAGTCTTTTCCTCGGTGGCAGATCTAGGACACATTCGTTGGTCGGGATTTTTGTAATTAGGAATTCATGAGCTGTGTTTGAATCAGCAGATATTGCCAACCACGTCCTGGTTAAAGTGGAACAAAATCCACCGTGATCGGCCCGGGAATCTTTAAGGTTCCCAGGCTGATCGATTCCCTCCCCCGGGGCCTCCAAAATCGGGACCCCCAGGTCACCCATACATTTACCTTCTTTCTTGGTCCAGCGGCGCATGGGCGAGCCGCGGCCACATCCCCGCTATTCCTCTAGCAGGGCACGTGCTCACGCCAGGCATTTGTGAATGGCCGGTGTGGTGGAGGCCCCTGGGCACAAAATCTGGTGGAGGCCCCAGATACAGTATTTTTTCCTTTAAAACAATAATCCAGCAAAGTAAAAGATTGGTGGTTGTCTGGCCCAATTACTGGAATGTCAGATGGAGTCCCTTGTGCCACCCTTGTGCGGGTGCATGCTGCTCGGGAACTCCTTCTTTGCCATTCTGGGTGGGGGGTAGTGTAGTCGCCCGGCTGGTCCAGCAGAAAACAGTTCCCAGCATTGAGCTGCCAGCGGCTGTGCTTGGTGGCTTATGTGCAGTGACAGTTCTGCATCCATCACTGTAGCATTGCAGGCGTCGGCTTTGCTGCTCTAGACTCTCCGTACTGCCCTGTGGTGGATTCGGCTGCAGGTTTGCAAAAACAAAAATTGGCTTGCCCACTGCCACCGATAGCTTTGCTGCAAGCTTCAGAATGATTTTTGCACAGGATGGAAGGAAACAGTAAAGGATTGGGGTGTCTTGGTTCCACCAGCAGAAATTACCCTGGGGGCCCATTTAAATAAAATTATTATTGGTTTTATTTTTGGGGTCTGCGCACATGGATCATATGTCAAACTGCGCATGTGGAAATGGCATGTGTAGTAATTAAAATCACATTGTGCACGTGCTCCCATCCCAATATATATGAATGGCTGGGGCTGGTGAACGCGCACCACCCAAAGATTCAGGGGATGGCTCTGATTGGACAAGAGCCTGCACAAGCACCATTGGAGCAGGGAAAGGGGGAAAGTGCATCCAAATATTTTAAAGTGGACCAATACCCTGACATTTTTTTTTCCCTTAAAAAATAATAGACAACATGCCCCAGGACCCGTTAATGATAGTTTAAAAAAAAAAAAACTTACCTCCGATGCTCCTGCGTGGCGTCGCGTCATTTTATTGGTCGCGCCACAATCTTGGATTTGCTTCTCTGCGGAAGAGATCGTTTGACCTCTTCCTTTAGCAAATCTCGCGCATGCACAGTAGGTATGTGAAGCACCGCTTGCATCGGGAGCGAGCGGCGCTTCACTGTACCTAATGCGACTCTACTGCGCATGCGCGTTTTTTTTTTTTTACTTTTTACTTGTGCGAAACTGAAATCCCGTGATCTCAGAAGACAGAAGAGGACTGGTATGCACGTCTAAGGAGGACAGACGCCAGTCAAGGCCACGTCGAAGAGCAGGAGGGCGGGACTTACGGCCAAGGACTTTCAGGGTTGTCAAAAGGTAAGTCTCTCTTCATGTTTGTTTGATTAAAGGCTACTTGTTTTTGTGGGTGTTGGTCCACTTTAAACTCCCACCCCAATATATGGCTCTGTGAGGTCTGTTGCCTCTGTAGTTCTGGGCGGGCCATTCATCCAGTCAATGGCCACCACAGGGAAATCGGGGAGGCGGTCGCCTCTCGTTCGCTCCCTATGCGACACACAGTGAAAAACAATGGCTCTTGATAGTTTCGGCCCTTTGTAAAGCCCCGGTGCTCATTTCACAGGCAGTGTTCAGTAGGTAGAGCATTAGGGCTTCAAAGCGGACCATCACCCTCCATGGCGAGGGTGTTGGTGGGTGCTGGCGCCGCCGCTGAAATGACAGTCTAGGGGAGTGCCCCCCAGCACATCAGCCTTGGACGCCTGTAAACCTTACTTTAACCTCACTCCCCCACCGGAAATCCCTCGCCATCAAGGATGTTGGCCCGCTTTAAAGTTCACATTCAATTGAATTTTTGAAAGTGTATATTTTTGTTGGGCAAAATGGTGTTGAGGTTGTAAAGGTGCTGAGCTCTTCTAGCATTTTTTTAATGTTTTCTAATGTTAGCAAATGTGTGTTTTATGGAAGCAGTTTTCACTATCTGCCATGGGTTGCAATTGGCAACGTACCCCAAGTAGAGAGAGTGTACATTGCCAGTAGCAGCAGATTGCAGATACGTTGCACAGAACACTGCTGCTGGGCCTGTGTAAGGTTAAGTGAGCTCCCTCACCTCAGCAGTGTTCTGTACGTACAGGGCTCACTTCTGTCTTTTTGGTTTACAGAACTTCTGTACTTTGCCAATAGCAATTGCAGGCAGTGAAAACTGCTCCCATAAAACACACATTTGCTAACATAGGAAAAGATTTAAAAAATAAAAAATCAGCTCAGCGTCTTGAGGACATCATTTGAGCACAAAACATTTTTCAAAAATTCCATTGACAGTGGACTTACCCTTTAAATTGCCCTCTATAGTGAACCAGTCCAGCTGATTCCCTATCCCCAATGTATATATATATACATACATATATATCCCACATTGGGATGCCCCAGGGATAGGGAATCTTTTAGACTTCAGGGCCCGCAAACACAGGTTTTAGTCCAATTTAAAGTGGTCTGGCAGTCAAAAATGACTGCTGGTCCACTCACCCCTAGCATCACCCCACCCCTGCATTGCCTCCCCAATGTCTGCCAGTTCACCACCCCTGATGGGTGGTCACATGGCAGGGAACGTTTCTGCAAGTGGATACCTCTGTCTGGCATCAGGATTGATATTAAGTTACGGGCAAGTGGCTTCTGGCAAACCCCAGAGGTGGTCGGGAAGTGATAAAGGATAGAAGGGGGTTTGGTTGGGCCTCCCTGTAGTCTTGCACAGGGCATCGTCTATCCTAAGACCAGCCATATGCAGAGGGTACACATAGCTTGGATAACTGTAGACCACGACCCTAGTTAGTTTCTGCATGCAGAATGTACATCGTGATTTTCAGGCTGTGGACAGTACAGACACAATTCATATCTGCATACACTACAAAGACAGTTGTTTCTTCTTGGGAAGGGGAATGCTACACTGCCTATGGGAATGGGAGGGGGAATGCCACACTGCCTATGGGAAATGGGATGGGGGAATACCACACTGCCTATGGGAATGCAAGGGGGAATGCCACACTGCCTATGGGAATGGGAGGGGGGGATGCCACACTGCCTATGGGGAATGGAAGGGGGGAAATGCCGCACTGCCTATGGGAATGGGATGGGGGAATACCACACTGCCTATGAGAATGCAAGGGGGAATGCCACACTGCCTATGGGAATGGGAGGGGGGAATATAATATTAATGGAAGGTTGAAGCACACAAAAAATAAGGTAGCACACAAAGAAATATGTCAGATCAAAATAGAAAAGGGGTTCTGATACTTCCATGTGCATCCACTCTTTGCACATCCAACACATAAACAATAATATAAAAGTGGAAAATCAAACACCCAGAGAAAAAGTACTTGCATTCAAAAGATTTTTAATGCTGGTGAAAATGCATACGTGAATCAAGATATTTACATATATGACAGTATAATGCACTATATACAAAATTATGAACCGCTGTATAAAGATTTATAAAGTATGGTAACCAGCATATATATATATCACTAGGCTGCTATAGAGACAGGATCAACTAGATATCCAATACTCAGGTATGGTAAGTAAGAAAATGGGGAGGCCGATTCATCAATAGCGCCAGGTAGCGACAGATAAGCGACTGTAGCGTGATTTTTTCAGCGCCAGCCAGTATTCGCTGTGCTTGGCCGGCATTAGCTTGATGACAGCGACTCAGTCGGTGTGCGGTAATGTTGAATACGGGCTGGGGGGTCGCTGTTTCACAGGTCCAGCGTTGTATGTGAGCGCCTGACAACGAATGGCCAGAGCGAACGGCTAGCTTCATATTCATCAAAAAATCACGCTCCGAATGTGCTGTCGCTGTCCATTCCTTGTTTAAACCCCAGAGCGCTGGCGGCGATCTGTATTAACTAGTTTTTAACCCCTAAACAACCATATTTTTTGAATGTAACATTATACATGTTTTTATAATCATTTTGTTATATGAATACATTAATCTCAGACCTGTTAGATCAATTCTGCACATATTTTTTTTTTTTTTACTTAAAAATAAATCCTAACATTGCAGAAGTGTTCTCCGATTTTTTGACATTAAAAAAATTAAAAAAAAAATTATTACCAATTAATCATGAATTATTATAGATTGCTCCATTGAAATGCATTGGACATCGCCAGGGAGCGACAGCTCATACCTGGCGCTGTGAGGGAATTTGCAGCGGCGCTGTTCGGTCCAGGCGGCTTCATGATGAATGCCGCGCTAGCCGTCGCTCTCGCCGGCGCTAGCCTCATTTTGCTTGATAAATGCGTCATTGTGACCGCCGCCGGGCGTACTTGAGTCGGTAGTTGCCGTTAGCTGCCGCTACCTGGCGCTCGTCGGACACTACCTGGCGCTATCGCTTGATGAATAAGGGCCCAAGTCTATGCAGCTAGTGAACAATCAATTCAGTACATCATGAAAAAGCAGCCAAATGACTTACAAAGCAAGGCAAACAAGCTGGAATACCATGTAGACAGAAAAATAACCTCGACGTTTCGGCTGGTATGGCCTTTATCAAGAGAGCTGTTAGGGCGAGCGCTGCACGCCCGTCTCACAGCATTTCACCTACCTCCATGGCTGCATGCAGCCGTCATCCATCTTCCCTCGGGGCTGCTTCCAGCTGCCGCCCTTCCCCCAGTGCTTCCTCCTTGCATGCGCACAAGTCTCCGTCCACTAGAGGGCGAGCGCACAGGATCCCTGAGATTTAAAGGGCCTTTACAGCACTGATTGGTGTTTATGTCATCCAATCCTGCATCATCTTCCCCTATTTAAACAGGCACTTCCTTCCTTCAGTGCCGGATCTTGGTCTCTCCATGCTTGTTGAAAGTCAGACATTCTTGGATTGCTCACCCGTGTACCGACCTCTGCCTGTTCCCGACTCTGAACCTTTGCTGCCTGCCCCGACCTCGGCTACTCACCTTTACTGCGAACCTGTGCTGCCAGCCCCGATCTCTGCCTGTACTTACTACGCCTTTTGCCTGCCACTTGTGTACCTCACTGAACCTCGGCTGACTGTGGGACTGGGCCGCTGTTAGGGGGTAGCGACCTGGGGGTCACTCGCCGCACAAGACCAACCTGCCTTGCGGTGGGCTCTGGTGAATACCGGTGGCCTCTTAGACTCCGCTCCCCTGACACGGTACCCGCCATCGGTTCCACAGTTAAAGCGGATCCACACCCGAGTCCGCTGCACCCGGTCCGTGACAGTAAGATCCGGCCATGGATCCCGCTGAGGTACCGCTGCCGGATGCCACTGAATTGCCTGCTATAGTAGCTATGCAGTCCCGCCAGATTAATCAACTCTCTGCCATGATGCAGCAATTTTTAACGATTCAGCAACAGCAAGTTCCATCACCGGCTCCAGCATTACCGCCACAGCCCCCGGTAACATCTTCTGCCAGAATCCGTCTCTCCTTGCCGGCTAAATTTGATGGGGATGCCAAGTTATGCCGAGGGTTCCTTGCCCAATGTTCCCTGTACTTGGAGTTGTTGGCGGATCAATTTCCCACTGAACGAGCTAAGGTGGCCTTTGTCATCAGTTTGCTTTCTGGAAAGGCTTTGGCCTGGGCCACTCCCTTGTGGGATCGCAATGACCCTGTCTCTTCCAGTATTAACACCTTTGTCTCAGAGTTTCGCCAGGTCTTTGAGGAACCTGCCCGGGCTTCATCTGCTGAATCGTCCCTTTTGAACTTGGTCCAGGGCGAGTTGTCCGTTGGTGAATACGCCATTCGGTTCCGCACTCTAGCCTCCGAATTGTCTTGGAACAATGAGGCCTTGTGTGCCTGCTTCAAGAAAGGACTTTCTAGTAAAATTAAGGATGCTCTTGCGGCTCGTGACTTGCCTTCATCTCTCACTGAACTCATCCATCTGGCCACATGCATTGATGTGCGCTTTGCTGAGAGGCGTGAAGAATTCCGCCAAGAAAGAGACTCTCAGCGCCCTAGGAGGGCATCCCGTTTGGCTCCAGTACTTCAAAACCCTTTGTCTGCACATGTACCTCCCAGTGAGGAGGCCATGCAGGTCGATCGATTCCGTTTGACCCAATTGGAGAGAACTCGCAGAAGGAACGAGAACCTTTGTCTGTACTGCGGTGGTTCTGAGCATTTTTTGAAGGACTGTCCTATTCGCCCTCCACGTCAGGGAAACGGGCGCACCTAGTGGCGGTGGGAGAGGCGTCCCTGGGTGTATGTGCCTCCTCTCCACGGCTCACTGTTCCTGTTCAACTTTCCATCTCACCTTCCACATCCCTGAATTTAAGCGCCTTTTTGGACTCTGGTTCTGCAGGGAACTTTATAGAGGCTGCCTTGATCAATAAACATAATATCCCTGTGAATCGCCTTGCTACACCCTTATTTATCGCCTCAGTCAATGGTGATAGGCTGGACTGTACTGTGCGCTATCGCACCGTTCCCCTCCAATTAAAAATTGGACTCTTCCATCAAGAGAATGTTGAGTTCTACGTCCTCCCTAATTGCACCTCTCAGATTCTTCTAGGCCTTCCTTGGCTCCAACGTCATGATCCCACGCTTGACTGGACCACCGGTGATATCAAGACTTGGGGTGCAGCGTGCTTTAAGAAGTGCTTGAAGTCTGTTCCTGTTCGACCTATTCCTGCTTCAGCACCATTACCTGGCTTGCCTGAGATCTACCAGACCTATGCTGATGTATTCTGCAAGAAACAAGCGGAGGTACTTCCGCCTCATCGCCCCTACGATTGCCCTATAGACCTCCTACCGGGTACCACTCCTCCTCATGGCCGAATTTACCCTCTCTCGGCTCCTGAGACTCAAGCCATGTCGGAGTATATTCGAGAAAATCTTCATAAAGGGTTCATACGGAAGTCTTCCTCTCCGGCAGGCGCGGGGTTCTTCTTTGTGGCGAAAAAAGATGGCTCTCTTCGCCCTTGTATTGATTACCGCGGCCTCAATAAGATTACCGTTAAAAATCGATACCCTTTGCCCTTGATTGCCGAATTATTTGACAGACTGCGTGGGGCCAGGGTCTTCACCAAGCTTGACCTGAGGGGAGCCTATAATTTGATACGTATACGATGAATGGAAGACCGCCTTCAATACCCGCGATGGCCACTTCGAATATTTAGTGATGCCCTTTGGTCTCTGCAATGCACCCGCTGTATTCCAGGAATACGTAAATGACATTTTTCGGGACTTGCTTTACTCCTGTGTTGTTGTATATTTGGATGATATACTCATCTTTTCATCTAATCTAGAAGAACATCACCGTCATGTCCGGCAAGTCCTGTCTCGTCTCCGTCAACACCATCTTTACGCCAAGTTGGAGAAGTGTCTATTTGATCAAACCACCTTACCCTTTCTTGGATATATTGTCTCAGCTCGTGGCCTTCAAATGGACCCCAGCAAGTTGAAAGCAGTTCTGGATTGGCCCCGTCCTATTGGCCTGCGAGCTATTCAACGTTTTCTGGGCTTCGCCAATTACTATCGCCAGTTTATTCCTCACTTTTCCACTGTAGTGGCGCCTATTGTGACCCTCACAAAGAAGAGCGCCAATTCGAAGTCTTGGCCTCCTCAGGCTGAAGAGGCCTTCATTGCTCTAAAAAAGGCCTTCTCCTCTGCACCAGTGTTGTCTAGGCCAGATCCATCTCGGCCTTTCGCCCTAGAAGTAGATGCCTCCTCCATTGGAGCCGGAGCGGTGCTCACTCAAAAATCGTCTACTGGCAGAATTCTCACCTGCGGGTTCTTTTCGAAGACCTTTTCGCCAGCGGAGAGGAATTACTCCATTGGAGATCGGGAGTTACTCGCCATCAAGTTGGCGTTGGAGGAGTGGAGACACCTCTTAGAAGGTTCTGCCCATCAAGTATCCATCTATACTGATCACAAAAATCTATCTTATTTAGAAACTGCCCAGCGATTGAATCCACGACAAGCTCGTTGGTCGTTGTTTTTCGCTCGATTTGATTTTCAAATCTACTTCCGGCCAGCCGCTAAGAACATCAGGGCAGACGCCCTTTCTCGCTCCTCTGACATCTCTGGTGTTGAATCCACTCCACAACATATCATCCCGCCTGAACGCCTTGTCCACTCTGCCCCCGCTACTCTTGTACAAGCACCGCCGGGAAAGACCTTTGTGCCAGCCCGCCAACGTCGCAAAATATTAGAATGGGGGCATTCTTCCCATGTAGCCGGCCATGCCGGTATCAGGAAGTCTTGTTCTATCATTTCTCGATATTATTGGTGGCCTTCTTTTGAAAAGGATGTGACCGAATTCGTTCAGGCCTGTACCACCTGCGCTCGCGACAAAACCCCTCGCCAAAGACCTGCTGGCCTACTCCACCCACTTCCTATTCCAGATACCCCATGGACACACATTGCTATGGACTTTATTACCGACCTCCCTTCTTCGCATAGCAATACTGTAATTTGGGTGGTAGTGGATAGGTTTTCTAAGATGGCGCATTTTGTTCCTTTGCCCGGTCTCCCGTCAGCTCCTCTGTTGGCAAAATACTTCCTGAAGCATATCTTTCGACTTCATGGTCTACCTACACATATTGTGTCTGACAGAGGTGTGCAGTTTGTGTCCAAGTTCTGGAGAGCTCTTTGTAAACAAATGAAAATTAAACTGGACTTTTCCTCCGCTTATCATCCCCAGTCTAACGGCCAGGTGGAAAGAGTCAACCAGATTCTCAGGCATTATCTTCGCCATTTTGTTTCAGCGCGTCAAGACGATTGGGTCGATCTGTTGCCTTGGGCGGAATTCTCGTATAATTTTAAGGATTCTGAGTCCACAAGGAAGTCCCCGTTTTTGGTGGTGTACGGCTGTCAACTCCTTCCGCCTTTGCCTTTATCCACGTCCTCCGGAGTGCCCGCCGTGGACAATCTCACACAGGATTTCTCCACCATCTGGCAAGAAACACAGCGTTCCCTTTGTCAAGCTTCCGCCCGCATGAAGGTTAGCGCTGATAAAAGGAGAAGAGCTCCGCCTGTTTATTCTCCAGGAGATAAGGTGTGGCTGTCGGCAAAATACATCCGCTTCAAAATTCCTAGCTACAAATTGGGCCCCCGTTACTTGGGGCCATACAAGATCAAACAACAGATCAATCCAGTTTGCTATAAGCTTCACCTACCGACTTCACTGCGAATTCCCAATTCTTTTCACGTCTCTCTGTTGAAGCCAGTTATTGTCAATCGATTCTCTCCTAAAACTTTGGTGCCTGCCCCAATCTCGGGCACCGAGGATACCTTTTCAGTGAAGGAGATTCTGGCTTCTAAGCTCTCCAGAGGAAAAAGATATTTCTTGGTCGACTGGGAAGGCTGTGGACCTGAAGAAAGATCTTGGGAGCCCGAAGAGAATATTCTAGACCGTAGTCTCATCTCAGATTTTCTTGGTCCCAAGAAGAAGGGGAGGCCCAAGGGGGGGGGTACTGTTAGGGCGAGCGCTGCACGCCCGTCTCACAGCATTTCACCTACCTCCATGGCTGCATGCAGCCGTCATCCATCTTCCCTCGGGGCTGCTTCCAGCTGCCGCCCTTCCCCCAGTGCTTCCTCCTTGCATGCGCACAAGTCTCCGTCCACTAGAGGGCGAGCGCACAGGATCCCTGAGATTTAAAGGGCCTTTACAGCACTGATTGGTGTTTATGTCATCCAATCCTGCATCATCTTCCCCTATTTAAACAGGCACTTCCTTCCTTCAGTGCCGGATCTTGGTGTCTCCATGCTTGTTGAAAGTCAGACATTCTTGGATTGCTCACCCGTGTACCGACCTCTGCCTGTTCCCGACTCTGAACCTTTGCTGCCTGCCCCGACCTCGGCTACTCACCTTTACTGCGAACCTGTGCTGCCAGCCCCGATCTCTGCCTGTACTTACTACGCCTTTTGCCTGCCACTTGTGTACCTCACTGAACCTCGGCTGACTGTGGGACTGGGCCGCTGTTAGGGGGTAGCGACCTGGGGGTCACTCGCCGCACAAGACCAACCTGCCTTGCGGTGGGCTCTGGTGAATACCGGTGGCCTCTTAGACTCCGCTCCCCTGACACGGTACCCGCCATCGGTTCCACAGTTAAAGCGGATTCACACCCGAGTCCGCTGCACCCGGTCCGTGACAAGAGCCATTCTTGTTCCAGAGAATCCTGCATCCGATTCCAGCCGGTCAGCAGGTTCAATTGCAGAGGTCTCATGTGGAACTGGGCGAAGGGCATTGCCTTGAAGCATGACACCATTAGGCCCACCAATCTCATCCCCAGACGTATTGACGGCCGCTGACAAGACAGCAAGGCCTGCATCTGCGTCTGGAGACCCAAAACCTTCTGCTGTGGCAGAAAAACCTTGACCTGAGTAGTGTCTATCACCATTCCTAGGAAGGATCTCACTGTTGAGGGAGTGATAAATGACTTTGGGTAATTGATTACCTAGCCGAAGGCCTCTAGATTTGACAACACCGTCCGAGTATCGCTCTCGGCCTGCTGAAGGGACTGGGCCGCAATCAGCAAGTCGTCCAGATAGAGCAACACACAAATGCCCTGGTTCCTCAGGATAGCCATGATGCCCGCCAGCACCTTGGTAAAGACGCGGGGGCTGAGGAAATCCCAAATGGAAGTGCCACAAACTGGTAATGCTGATCCTCCAGAGCAAACCTCAGGAACTTCTCATGCCCCTGGAAAATCGGGATGGGCAGATAAGCATCCCTGATGTCCACCATGGTCATGAAGTCGCCGACCGTAAGGTTTCCATGCGTAAATGTCTGACTCTTACAAACCTGTTGAGACCCTTCAGGATTGGTCTTAACGCTCCGTCCTTCTTGGGAACCGTGAACAGGATGGAGTAGAAACCTTGATCCTGTTCCTGACGAGGTACAGGGCAAATCACACCTAACCGCAGGAGGTGCTGCACGGCCATTCTCAACCCCTGTGCCTTCATTGGGTTTTGGGATATCCGAGACAGGAGAAATCTTGTGGGTGGCCGGACTGCCAGCTCTATTTTGTAACTGGAGGACATACCTCCGGAATCCACCAATCCGAGACGTGCCGTCTCCAGATTTGTGCAAACAGCAGAAGCCGTCCCCCCACTCGGATGGGTGAGGGCGCCCCTCATGCCTGAGGGGACTTGGCAGGGGGCTTGGACTCGGCTCCACATGCGGGATTGGGTCGGCCGCAGGACCTACCTCTACCCCAGGTCTCTGCGGCCACCTGAAAATGAAGAGCCTCTTCCTCCTTGAAAGGAACAATAGGCAGAGAGATTCTGAAAGGACCAAGCAGGCTTCCGTCTCTGAGGGAGTCTACCATCCTTGACCAGGAGGTCCAGGCGCTCTCCAAACAGCCTGTGCCCCACAAAGGGGAGACTCGTAAGCGACTTCTTTGCAGCCGCATCAGCTGACCAGCCAGAGCGAACGGCAGAGGGCAACAAGCAGGGCTGAAATCCTGGCACCAAGCCGGACCCCATCGTCCATGGCAGAAGCAACAAAAACAATGAATCCCAAGCAGGCTTTGAGTTTTTTATACTCTTTCGCCCGCTTGCGAGTCTTAGCTCTATCCACAAGATGTCTCAACTTCTTGTTGATGGCCAGAGAGACAATCGCCGTGGCACACACAGGGTGAAAGAGGGCACCAGCAAAGGTGAACGCATGGCAGACCAACTGATCCATGCGCTTGTCAGCAGGGTCACGTAAAGAAGCAGTATCAGGTGAAGGCATAACAGTAGTGTTGGACAACCCCGACACTGGGGGATCCACTTCGGGAGGGCGAGACCATAGCCGAACCAGCTTCTCAGCGAAGGGATACCGCCTATCCAGGCCCTTAGGCACCGAAGGTAACTTGTTAGGCCTCTCCCATTCCTTGAAAATCATATTAGAAAAATGGGCCTGCTCTGGAAAGACCCGCCTGTCTTTCGGGCCTAAACAAATCACCTTGCTTCCTCTTTGCCGCTCTGGGAGGAACAATGTGTAGTGTCTCAAACACTGAGGTAAGCAACCTCTCTGTATCATCAGGGAGCCATGCATCCTCGTCCAAGGAAGAACCAGACAAACTGTCATCGCCAGCAGAATAATCCACCGTGGAGCGGGAATCCTCTGGCAACCCACCTTCCTCCACAGAACCCAGATCATCAAAAAGATCGTCATTATCTGGGTAAACGGGCTCAATGTGCCGTTTCTTACTCGTGCCCTTCTTAGGAGCCGCCCGCGAGATCTGTCTCTCGAGATTGGCCAGCCTATGCGCCAAATTAGCATGGGACCCCCTGCTGGCTTCCCCCTCACTGAGCGCTGAGTGCAGCAGCGGAGGGTCCGGAGAAGCCACAGGCAGTGAAGGGCTAGGGGCGGGGACTGAAAGGTTACAAGACACTAACGGCCCAAACCTATATGATCCCTCTTATTAAAAAGGGGGACCGCAGAAACCACAACCCTCAATCACTAAGCCCACGACCTATGCAAAAGACAAAAAGGGAGAGGCCCATCAGACTCCTCAAAAGCGAGATGCAAAATAATAATAAGCAAGAGATCGTTCAAAAGAGGGACTCACGACACCGACAGTGGCCTCAGAAGATGGGACCCCAGGCAGCAGCAGCAGCTGCAGCAGCTGCCAGAGCGCCGCTGCACACGCAGACCTGCAGATTCTAGTGCGTCCCTTAAGGGGCAGGCCGCGCAGTGATGACGCGGAGCGCGCCAGCGCGCGGCTCGGCCCCCTCCGGAGATGAAGCGTCCACCCACCGTCATCTCTAGGAGCGGCCATTAAGGCATGGCCGCGGTAGTGCCAGGATCACAAACGCGGCTCCTGCAGCGGGCCACAAGAAGAGCCGCGCGCAGCGCGCGTATCCCCCGCCCCGCCTGACAAGCCACACAGAAGCGTCGCACGAGCGGCGTCCCCGTATGTGAGTCAAGATGGAGGGAGGAAAATCCACAAAATCCACCGCGAGGGAGGTATGAAAAACTCCAAGGCCCATCTGAGCCAGCAAGGAGCAAGTGCGAAGTCAAACACAGGCACACACACAATAAAGCTTGTGTTCAGGGAGGGATATACAAGCAATCATGTAGCCCTAGCAAGTAGTCCCCCCCCCCCCCGTTAGGCTCGCCATAAGCCTATGGCCGGCTACCCTTTAAACGGGGTCTGCGGCCCAGAGCCTAGCTCTGCCGAACGCCTGACCCTGGCCTTCACCCTACCGTCACGATCCCGTAGCAGCCAGCGGCTGGGAGGCAGGAGTGGGTCAGAGGGATCAGTGGAAATAGGGCCCGCAGCAGCCGACGGGCTAGGAGGCCCCGCTCTGCTGCCAATATCCGAGAGAGAATATCCAACAATCTTCAGCAGTCAAGACTGCAAGACGAACACTGGAGAATCATAGAGGGACACCTGCCTTTATAAGGGGCTGGGAGGAGCTACATCATTTGATCTTGCAGTTGAGCACTCCCTGGGGGCGGAATACCACATGTCATCACTGGGACGACCTGGACTGGATATAAGGAAAATTATTTTTGTACCTGGAGGTTCTAGTCGAGAGAGCCAGGTACCTCCGGCCAGAGAGCAAGAGTTTGAAAAAAGAATGCCCTGGGTGTGTTGGTTCCTAAGCTATTTTTTTGGCCTTTGAGCAGATCCTTTCCATGAATTGTTCCTCCAGGGATGGTAAGGGGCATCCAGTGATCCGTTCGGCAGTCCTAGTAATCCTCTTCAGTCTGTTCTTGTCCTTGGCTGTGGTCCCGCAATACCAGATCGTGAAGGACGAGGTCAGAAGTGAGCCTATGGCACCATTGTAGAACGTTTTTGGGATCCTTTTAGACATACTGTATCTTGCTAGTTGTCTCAAGAAGTATAGTCTCTGTTGGGCCTTCTTCAAGATGACGGTAGCTTGTATGCTCTAAAGAAATTTTGTGCTGGTAGCGATATTGACCTCTCCATTACTGATGGAAATGGGACGATGCATTAGGTGGGAACGTCTTAAGTCAATTATGAGTTCAACGTTCTCTGGATGTTCAAGATAAGGTTGTTCTCTTCGCACCAGGATTCCAGGTTTTTTATTTGTGTTCGGTAGGGAGACTCATCATTGTCTTTGATAAGGCCTACCAAGGTGGTATCATCTGCGTACTTGATTATCTTGATAGATGGGTCTGAGGATTTGAAGTAATTTGTGTAGATGAAAAAGAGAAGGGGAGACAGAACACATCCCTGTTTTGCATCTATATTTGTTGATGGAGAATTTGGGGGTCAATGGTGTTGACGGCAGTTGAGAAATCCATAAAAAAAGAGTCTGGTGTATGAACTGGGTCGATCAACATGGTCTAATGTTAGCTTGATTGACGTTGACCACGTCTTCTGCAGATCTGTTTGCTTTGTATGCAAACTGCAGTGGATTCCACTGAGAGCCAATAGCCTCCTTGAGGAATGGTATGACCAGTCGTTCGAAGTTTTTAATGAACACTGGGGTCAGAGCAATGGGTCTATAGTTATTCAAGGCTGAAGCTGATGACGACTTTGGGACTGGAATGATAACTGAGTTCTTCAGACAGTCAGGGACTATTCCAACCTCAAGTGAGCTCCTGAAGATGTCAGTGAGGACCGGGGCAATCTGTTCTGCACATACTTTAAGGCAAGTTGTGGAAATCCCATAAGGGCCAGATGCTTTCCTGGTGTTGAGTGTCAGTAGAATCTTCTTGACATCTGACACTTCAAGGTTCAGTGTGGACGAAGTCAGTGGGTAGGATGTCCCGCTTACGAGTGGAGAGGATCTTACAGGTCCTTTTCCAGGCTTCATTGCATCAAACCTGCTGTAGAACAGATTCAGTTCCTCAGCAAGCTCCTTGCTCGGATTGATGGAAGGGGCGGAGCCTTTGAAATTTGTGATTTGTTTTAAGCCTGACCAAAGTGCTCTGGAATTGGCTGAAGAAAATGTCTCCTCTAATTTGGTTGAGTAAGACCTTTTTGCAGCTTTTATCTCTTTTGTTAGCAGATTCCTAAATTTCCTATAATCAGTGAGATTGCCATGTTTGTGGGCTGCCTTCTTTTTCATCCTAAGGGCTTTGATTGAGCTGTTGAACCAAGGTTTGATGTACATCTGTTTCCTATAGGTCCTGGTGCTATGCATCAGCATGTCCTCACAGAACTTGATGTAGGACGTGACCTTATCAGTCCAGTCACTGATGTTTCCTGAGTTCTCAAAGACTTCCCAATTAGTGGAATCGAAGCATGCTTGTAGATTAGATTTTGCTTCCCCTGTCCATTTATTTGTAGTAATAAGGGAAGGCTTGCTGGATTTCAGTTTCTGTCTGTATGCTGGTACCAGGTGGATAAGGGCGTTATCTGAATGGCCAAGTGCTGCTTTGACTATAGGTTTGTAGGCTCCTTTGATTGTAGTATAGCAATGGTCTAGGGAATTTTCACCTCTGGTGGGACAGTTAATGTGCTGGATGAACTTCGGCAGTAATAAGTTGAGCTTAGCCTGGTTGAAGTCACCCAGTATGATGATAGGGGCCTGGGAGTGTTTCCTTTCACATTCAATAATACAGTTAACCAAGCCTAATGCCAGACCTGCAATGACAATTCTGTATACAAATATAAAAAATCCAAAAAGTTTTCAAAAATGACTTTCTAGGCCAGGAGGGGTCACACAATGATTTGAGAAAAAAAAAATAAAAACAAAAAAACCCTGTTTAAACAGAAGAAAAGGAACGTCCATTGAAATGTATGGGAGAGCGACAGGTAATACCTGGCTGGCGCTATACGATGAGCCACCTGTAATGATGAAACGTACGCTACATGGCGCTGTTAGAGTCACTCACCAAAATCGGTTTCATAAATGTGGTATTGCGTACAGCGCCCAGTGTTCACCAGACACTGCCTGCCGCTACGAGGCACTACCTGGCCCTAGACCTTAATAAATAAACCCCATAATTGGCACACACAACAGTGACAATGAATGGAGGAGGCGGAGCTTTACAGCTAAAACAGGTGCCAAAAGGAGCTCTTCATGGGGGAGAAATTCAAGGGATACTAGTTGAAAATGTGGGTTTTGGTCCGCTTTAACACCCATCCTTTATTGACATTATTTATAAATCTATCTATGCCATGCTAGGATTTGCGCCGGGTATGTGGTGCTGTGCCGTGAGCCGCCTGGAAGTTACAAATCCTGATTTATACCTGTCATAAGTTTTCCACCAAAATGATTTTGCTTTATTATTATTGGAAAGCCATCCAGCTTTAGAACAGCAGTCAAGAGAGGCAAGCGATTTATTATCCCACCCTCAATATTTTCATGTTGGCTGTTTTTTTTCCTTCTCTAATTTACTAGAGGATAATAAAAAAGACGTATTGTGTTTATGAAAAGAGTCGCGCTAAAGCCACATCTGTCCCTCAGAGGGGAGGATTATATAACGGGCAGAGCACGCTCGCTTCTATACATACGCGGGGATAATGAGCGCTGCGGCATGTTGAAGAGCTAGTTAACAGTTATTGTTTAGCGGCAGTCGCTTCTAATTAACGTCTCCGCGCTCGGGCCATAGAAAGTCATCCATGTTTACTACAAACAGAAAGGATCCTATTACGGCAAATAACCTGAATTATTCAGCGGAACATGTTTGGTCTGTAGCCTGTGGTCGGCAGATGCTTGTTGTGAAGCTCTTTTTATCACCATGTTTCACATTGAAATGTTAAAGCAGACCTTCACCCTGAATAAGAGCCTATCTTATATGTTTCCCCCACAATGTACATACAGATTGCCCACATTAATCCCGACATTCACCCTGAATAAGAGTCTATCTTATATGTTTCCCCCACAATGTACATACAGATTGCTCACATTAATCTGGACCTTAACCCTGAATAAGAGCGTATCTTATATGTTTCCCACACCCTGTACATACAGATTGCCCACATTAATCCGGAGCTTCACCCTGAATAAGAGCCTATCTTATATGTTTCCCCCACCCTGTACATACAGATTGCTCACATTAATCCGGACCTTCACCCTGAATAAGAGCATATCTTATATGTTTCCCCCACCCTGTACATACAGATTACCCACATTAATCCGGACCTTCACCCTGAATAAAAGCCTATCTTATATGTTTCACCCACAATGTGCATACAGTTTGCCCACATTAATCTGGACCTTCACCCTGAATAAGAGTCTATCTTATATGTTTCCCCCACCCTGTACATACAGATTGCCCACATTAATCCGGACCTTCACCCTGAATAAGAGTCTATCTTGTATGTTTCCCACACCCTGTACATACAGATTGCTCACATTAATCCAGACCTTCACCCTGAATAAGAGCCTCTCTTATATGTTTCCCACACCCTGTACATACAGATTACCCACATTAATACGGACCTTCACCCTGAATAAGAGTCTATCTTATATGTTTCCCCCATCCTGTACATACAGATTGCCCACATTAATCCGGACCTTCGCCCTGAATAAGTGTCTATCTTATATGTTTCCCCCATCCTGTACATACAGATTGCCCACATTAAAAATCATCCTACCTGCATCTACTGGATGTTATGAGCCTTTAAACATCCAAGATGGTGGCTTATGGAGCATCAGACAACCTGCATACAGGAAGTGTCTTCTGACTGTGTTGCTCTGCATTCTGGGATTGCTGTCCTTTCCCTGACCCCAGCTCTGCTCTGTCTGAGCAAAGCACAGCTATAACCATACCCCCTGTACTTTATCCCCATCTCCTCTCCTCAGTATGTGTGATGCTTCTGAGTCAAGATGGCGGCGCCTGTATCCTAGAGTCCTTAACAAAGTTGCAGCCCAGTGGGGGAAAGAATAATAAGTAAGTGACTAATAACTTATATTAATTTTAGATGCTGGGGAATAGTTTTTTAAGGGTTTGGGCTTTTCATTAAATCATGCTGAAGGTCCAATTAAGACTGATACATACAGTAATGTCGCTGTTTGGATTCAGGCTAAAGTTAAAGGGAAATTCTACTTTCGTTGATTTTCCCTAGAGGCCTCAGGTCATACCTCTCAAGTGTCCCTGATTTGGTGGGACTGTCACTCTTTGGAGTCCATGTCCCCCTGTCCCTCGTTATTCTCATTTCTCCCTGGCCCAAAACCCAGTGCAATCAACCAGTGAAACTATAAGATTCCCGTCCCGATCAATTCCCTCCTCCGGGGCATCCAAAATTGTGATGCCCCGCTGTGTGAAAACCCCCCAGGTCGTCCCATACACTTACCTTGTTTCCCAGTCCAATGGTGCATGCACAAGCCATTGTCGCATCCCGGCTATCCCTCTAGCAGGGCGCATGCCCGCGCCAGGCATTTGTGAATGGCCGGCACAGGCACGCTCCCTGTTAGAGGGTAGCGGGGGATGTGGCCACCAAGCAATGGCCTTAGACAACTTGGCGTCAGCGGCTCCGAGCGTGCAGATTGGACGCGCATGCGCCGTAGGACTGGGAAGAGGTAAGTTGGCACTGGCAATCGAGGGGGTTTCACACAGCTGGGCACCCCCAATCCCCCCACTTTTGGACTAGAATGTTGCTCATTTGGTTTGATCAGAACTTGTGTAGTGACAAAAAAAAATACAGATAAGGCGATGCAGACAATGTACAGTGCTCAAGTGGCCAGTGCAAACTTAGGCAAATATACAATAATAAAAAGAAATCACCTAACTTCAAGTCAATCCTGAGTTCTGACAATGCAGCCCCTGAAACTTCTTTTTCATCCATGTAAGTCAGGTGCATATGCAGTGGGTGGGAAACCAGAGACGTTTCAGCTAGGAATTAGTTACTTTGGTTTGGTTTAATTGAATTGGCCAAGATAAATAAATAGTAAATATACAGCGCTTGTGTGCCAACTGCCATGGGAGTAGGTAAAGGTAAACATGGCAGACATGAGTCTGTGGGGAAAGTCAATGAAAGTTTAAATTTGACCAGAATACTAGCCATGCATTTAATATACAGTGCTGGGGGCAAGTACATACTTAAAGTGGACCAACACCCAGGATTTTGACTATCCTGGGTTTTGGTCCACTTCGGTGGGGCACCCCGATCGGGGGTGCCCCGCTGTGTGAAACCCTCCAGAAAGCCCCAAAAACTCACCTCTCCCCGCTCCCACGTGACCGCTGCAGCCAATCCCTGCCGGCGGACAAGCGAGAGGCAGCGATGGACAAGAGAGCGCGCCCGCCGCCGCCTCCCGCGCGTCCCTCTTACAGGGAGCGCACCCGTGTCGGCCATTCACAAACGGGCGGCGGGGGAGCGCGCCCTGCTAGAGGAACACGCGGGAGGCTGGAACGGCGGGCGCGCTCTCTTGTCCATCGCTGCCTCTCGCTTGTCCGCCGGCAGGGATTGGCTGCAGCGGTCACGTGGGAGCGGGGAGAGGTGAGTTTTTGGGGCTTTCTGGAGGGTTTCACACAGCGGGGCACCCCCGATCGGGGTGCCCCACCGAAGTGGACCAAAACCCTGGGTGTTGGTCCACTTTAAGTATGTACTTGCCCCCAGCACTGTATATTAAATGCATGGCTAGCATGGCTGGAACGTGGAAAAGGTAGGATTGTGGGCTTCCTGGGGGGTTTCACCCTGCAGGACATCCCGATTTCGGATGCCCCGCGGGGAGGGATTTGATCGGCCCGGGAATCTTATAGATTCCCAGGCCGATCCCCCCTGGGTGTTGGTCCACTTTAAAGCGGAACAAATCCCACTGGTCCAGGCCTAAAAGATTCCAGGAATGGCCGCTGGTCTTCCCCTGGGGCATCCCAAATTGAAAGGTGTTTTAAAAATGTCTTACAATGTATTTGTGTGTGAGAAGTTGGCAGAGATTGCAAGGGGTTAAATGCTTCTACAAGTGTCAACAGGGCCGAATTATATATATATGAGTCAGAAAGAATTATAAGCTGTGACATTACATTTAAGGTGGACCAAAACCCAGAATTTTGACTATCCTGGGTTTTGGTCCCTTTCCCCCAGAGCACCCCGATCAGTGGTGCCCCACTACGTGAAATCCCCCAGATCGCCGAGTGCGACTCACTATTCCCGCTCCAATGGCGCATACATGGCCACTCGCCCAATCAGTGCGCGTGGAGCCACTAACGTTACGTCATCTAAGCCTTCGTCTAAGGCCAGCGAACGGCCGCATCCTCTGCTACCCTCTAACAGGAAGCGGGGCCTCCATTCGCAAATGCCCTGCTAGAGGGCTAGCACGGTTGCGGATGGGCTCGCGCATGCGCTGTTGGACCAGGAAACAAGGTAAGTGTATGGGGCAACCTGGGGGGTGGGGGTTCACACAGCGGGGCATCCTTATTTTGGATGCCCTGGGGGGGAAAGAATCGATAGCCCCAGTAATCGTATAGATATTGTGGTAAGGACTAGGTGCCGTCATTGACGTAGGTATGTGGCACCAAGGTACCTGGCCTTGGTGCAGTAAAGCTGAGTAGTTTTCTCCAGCATCAGCTGCTAATGGCAGTCTGCTGCTAACGTTTTAGTATAGCCAAAAGGATAACCCGGGACGGCATTACTGGGATGGAGTAGAGCAGGGTGGAACTCCACCCCCTACCCAGGTCCGGGTTTTGCGGGCCGCATAAATAGCCTGGGGAGTCAGCTGTACACTGGCTGTATTTAGAGCTCACTTGTGGAGTGAGACTCTGTGTGCCTGGCTGGAAGCTCTTATACAGGCTATTTCATGTGGACCCGAGGCGGATTCGGCTACACGTGTGCAAGCTTGGACAAAAAACTAAAAAGGGCCGTTGCCTGTCTGATGCAATTCTGTGGCATTTTTCCTGAAAAGGTGATGTAACCCAAAAAGGATATTTTGTGTTATGGACTTTTTGTGTGAATAAACACAGACTTTAAGTTGAACTTTTCGCCTCTGAGCCTCTATACTGCAAACATCCTGCTGTCTACCAGAGCTGATCCTCACAATATTTATATCTATAGATCTTATAGATTCCCGGGCCGATTGCTGTGGGTTGCACCCTACACACACACGACACGCAGACACACACACACTCTACATTTAACAGCAGTGACCTGACTTAGCAACAAATATAGGTCCCAAATCGGGATGCCCCAGGGGCCAGTAACAAACCTCAGAATAGTACAAATCCTCAGCTGTGTTTCACTTTAAGTGCAATGTACCCCAGCAGCGCGTTTCATTCACACACGCAGACAGCATTATACACAACACCATGACACACTTACACACAGTGGTGTACATTACCCAGATGGGGCCCCGTCGAGAGGCCTGCGGAGAGCGGTGCACGCACGACAGAGGGTGGCGGCACGCTCATGGCGATGATGGAGGCGTGCCTATGTTACCTGGTGGCATGCATGGCCAGATAAGTACATACCTCCGAACTTTTGAAACCCAGAAGCAGCCCCCTCGGACACGTGGCCCAAAAGAGCCACAAAAGCCCCTCACACACAATTGGCTGCACAGAGGGTATTAAAGATGTTTTTATTAATTGAAAATAGAACACAAACACGAATCCATAAAAACAAGGGATTTACAGGGAGCCTTACTTTTAAAGCGGATCAAAACCCACCAATGATGCAATAGTCCTTGTCCTAGGAGTAGAAAAATAAATAATATTTGTCGCTTATCCTGGCATATTGTAATCCCTATTTTAGAAGTTATGTTCATGGGCCCTCACATCATCAGATCAGGGCCCTAGGGGACATTTCATACATAGTGAAAGAGGACCCAGCTCTGTGAGATTTGGACAACATCATGTACAAATCCTGGACATTGGATCCTGCCGCTCAAGGAGAGACAACATGGCGAAATTACCCAAAAAGTACTGCCTGTAGGGTGAGGGATGAGAGGAACATCATTCAAAGATGTGTGTTTTGGTCCACTTAAACCGGACCTTCAACCTGAATAAGAGAATATCTTATATGTTTCCCCCACCCCCACTCTGTACATACAGATTGCTCACATTAAAAACCATCCTACCTGCATCTACTGCATTTTCTGAGCCTTTAAACATCCAAGATGGCGGCACATAGATTTTCAGGCTGTCTGCAAACAGGAAGTGTCGTCTGACTGTGCTGCTCTGCATTGTGGGATTGCTCTCCTTTTCCTGATCCCAGCTCTGTTCTGTCTGAGCAAAGCACAGCTATAACCCCGTCCCCTGCACTTTTCACCCCTCTCCTCAGTATATGATGCTTCTGAAGCAAGATGGCGCCGCCCGTATCTTGAAGCCCTGCACAGAGTTGCAGCCCAATGGGGGAAAGAATAATAAGTAAGCGACTTCAAACATAAAATATAGTAATTTTAGATGCTGGGGAATAGTTTTTTTAAAGGTTTGGGGGTTTTATTAAATAACGCTGATGGTCCGGTTTAAAGTCAATCCTGGGACTCCATTTTTATTGTGGAATTATACTGTAAGCACTTCCCAATCCATACTGGCGCGGCACTTTTAATGAGATATTCATATTTTGTCTCAATGCGCTGAGGAGTTTTGTTATTTATGTAGCTCTGTTGGATTGTTGGGAGGGATTTTATAGGTATTTGTGGTAGTTTATAGGGTCTGTCAAAGTTATTTCATACTTCCAATTACTTTAATTGATTTCAATCAAATCAGAAGCATTAGGGAGGATATAAAGGTTCCATCAACAGATTAAAAAAGTTGTCTCACAATAAAAGAACGAATGAAGTGCAAGGCCGCCACCAGCGCCCGGCTGTAGCAACCGCTCTGAATTAATAACGGACACCCCCCCTTCACATAAATGATTTAAATCAGGCATTACATTGAAAATGAGTGAAGGTCCGCTTACTTACCCAACCCCAGGGATGTTCCGCTGGTTAAAAAACAAAAGCAAGACCAAAATCGGGCAAAACACTATTCAGTTTGGAGGATGTTCAGCTCAATGCATCAGGATATTCGGAGGCTGATTATTCCCCTTTATTATTCCAAAAATACAAAAATGTGTGCCCTCCTTTCCCTGGGCTACTAGCCTGGTGGTAGCCCAGGACCCCCAACCCTAGAAAGTTACCACCCCATGCCCTTTAGCGCGAGTCTGATGCCCATGTCTTTGAGCACTGGGCTCTTCCACACTCCTGCTACCCAGGAGAGGGTGTGGGTAATCAGCAGGGAGGTATTGGAAAGTCACCCACGGCTGCACCAGGTGGCTTCCTGGTTCTCTTACCCTTTTTTTACATTAAAGTGGACCAAAACCCAGGATTTTGACTATCCTGGGTTTAGGTCCTTTCCCCTGGAGCACCTGATCAGGGATTCCCTGCTGTGTGAAACCCCCCAGGTCATCGAAACAAACTCACCTCCTCCCGGTCCTATGGCGCATGTGCGGCCGCTCGTCCAATCAGCGCGCTCGGATCCGCTGATGTCCCTTCGTCTAAGGCAAGTGGCTCAGAGCACGCTGCTGGTCTCATCCCCCACTACCCTCTGACAGGGAGTGTGCCTGTGCCGGCCATTCACAAATGCCTGGTGCGGGTACACGTCCTGCTAGAGGGATAGCGGGGATGTAGCCACGGCTCGCGCATGCGTTAGACCAGAAAAGAAGGTAAGTGTATGGGCGACCTGGGGGGTTTCACACAGCGGGGCATCCCAATTTTGGATGCCCTGGGAGAAGGGAATTGATCGGCCCGGGAATCTTATAGATTAAGGAACTCTGTAGACCAAGGACATGAACTATGATTCAGCAGCTCACCTCCTAATGGCTGCCCTCTTCCTACTGTCAGAACACAGCTGCACCTGGAAGTAGAAACAAGTCAAAGAGTAGTGAATTCCTTTGGCATAGACCACCAATTATAGGGCTCCCCTGGTGGTCTATAGCTCCGCCCCTGTTTGTCAGCTCAGCAACAACGAGCACAGTAGTATTATGCAGCCTGATCCATTACAGCCAGCTCCCATTCCACCTCTCTGTCCTCTCTCCCAATCTCTGCGTATGTGCGGCAATCATAATTAGCATTTACATAGTAACATAGTAACATAGCATGTAAGGCTGAATAAAGACTTTAGTCCATCCAGTTCAGCCTGTTTAACTCCTTCCAGTGGTCTAGTAGCCATAACTGGCTACTAGACCACTGGAAGGAGTTAAACAGGCTGAGCATCAGCTGCATCTAATTAGCGTTTCAGTCGCTGTCACGTCTGATTGAATCACTCCTGGCTGCATGTGTGCTTGTGTTTGTGACTGGGTGTCACAATAGTAGCTTTGGAATAGGACAACAGAGCCTGCACCCCCTTCCATCACCATTGATCATTATACATTGGGAGAGTTGCCTGTGTCTGAAGCAATATCTTGTGAACTTACAGATCCTGCCCATTTTGCTGATTATTATGTAGCATCACAAAGCCAAGGGCCACACTCACAAAAGTGAAATCATAAGGTGAAACATTAATCCTCAATATTTTCTTCAATTACATCCTAAACCCCACACCCCATGTGCTTGCACAAATTCAAAGGTAATGAAGGAGGGGTGGCAGCCGCTCAGAACAATTTATAACTAACCTGGGAGGTGTAAGTGAGCAGAGCAGTTAGGACAGCACATGGGGTGTGGGGTCTAGGCTGTACTGCGAGGTCTTCCACCTTTCTACCCAATGGGCTGCACTC
Source organism: Gastrophryne carolinensis (assembly GCA_027917425.1). Taxonomy (NCBI): domain Eukaryota; kingdom Metazoa; phylum Chordata; class Amphibia; order Anura; family Microhylidae; genus Gastrophryne; species Gastrophryne carolinensis. The sequence goes on from CM051235.1 coordinate 609,743,072, forward strand.
GAGGTTCTAGGGCAACCTCAGGTAAGCCTGCTCCCAATTCATCTATTGCATTGTATGTCCCAAAGGGGTTCTCAGAGATTAGAGTTAGGACTGCACCTCACAGAGGCACCTTGGCGCTTGGTGGTGCAGCTTCAGCATACTTCTGCAGATGTGTGTGGACCAAGAGGCCTATTCATTAATAGCGGCAGGTAGCGACAGTTGAGCGACTGTAGCAGCATTTTCAGAGCGCCCGCTGTGCTTGGCCGTTGTTCGGTAGTTGATAGCGACTCAGTCGGTTTGCCGTAATGTTGAATATTGGGTGAGGAGTCGCTATTTGACCGGTTCTGCGCTGTATGGGAGCGCATGATAGCGACTGGCCCTAGCGACCGGCTCCCACCATATTCATTAAAAAATCACGCTCAAAAAATTCTCGCGCAGTGAAATGCATGTTTAAACCCCAGAGCGCTGGCGGCGATGGATTAAAAGTAGTTTTTTAACCCCCAAACAACCATATTTTTGGAAACAAAAAAAAACAAGTTTTTTAAATAATTTTGTAATATGAATACATTAATATCAGACCTGTAATATCAATTCTGTACATTTTTTTTTCTAAAATGGCAGAAGTGGTCACAGAATTTTTCACATTAAAAAAAAAAAAAAAATTCATAACAATTAATTATTAATATTTAAAGATTGTCCCATTGAAATGCATTGGAGAGCCCCAGGTAGCGAGAGGTCATACCTGTCGCTGTTCAAGGTCGCTCGCTGGCGCTGTGGGCTGAGGCTGAAATAATGATGAATGAGTGGCTATCTGGCGCTATCTCAGTCGCTAAGCAGGATTGGCTTGATAAATGTGTGATTGTGGTGGGGAGCCGGCGTTCTCGTGGTGGAGCCCGTCATTTCCGGCCGCTCACCAGTCGCTACCTGTCGCTATCCCTTGTTAAATAAGGGCCCAAGTTTTAAATGAAAATTAGGTAGAATTCACTAATAGCCTGAATTCATAATAAATAGCAACACTATTATTTTTCTAAGCATCTAAGGCCCTTATTTATCAGGGATAGCGCCAGGTAGCGAATGGTGAGCGAACGGTAATGACGGTCACCACCACGATTACGCCGGCTCCCCTCCGCAATCACACATTTATCAAGCCGATCCTGCTTAGCGACTGAGATAGCGCCAGATAGCGAATCATTCATCATTATTCCAGCCTCAGCCCACAGCGCCAGTGAGCGACCTTGAACAGCGACAGGACCTCTCGCTAGCTGGCGCTCTCCAATGCATTACAATGGAACAATCTTTAAATATTCATAATTAATTGCTATTAATGTTTTTTTTTTTTTTTTTTTTTAAATGTCAAAATTTCTGTGACCACTTCTGCAATGTTAGATATTTTTTTTAAGGTTAAAAAAAAAAAAAATTTGTGCAGAATTGATATTACAGGTCTGATATTAATGTATTCATATTACAAAATGTTTTGAAAAACATGTTTTTTTTTTCAAAAAATATGGTTGTTTGGGGGTTAAAAAACTACTTTTAACCCATCGCCGCCAGCGCTCTGGGGTTTAAACAAGCATTTCACAGCGCGAGAATTTTTTGAGCGTGATTTGTTAATGAATATGCTGGGAGCCGTTCGCTATGGCCATTCGCTGTCATGCGCTCCCATACAGCGCGGAACCTGTCAAACAGCGACAACGGCCAAGCACAGTGAATACTAGCGTGCGTTGTGAAAATAACGCTACTGTCGCTCATCTGTCGCTACCTGCCGCTATTAATGAATCGGCCTTCCAGTTTCGTATTCAACATTAGAGTACTCCATGTTCTTTTTTTTTTCTTAGAAAAATAAAGAGCAACCAAAGTTGCATTTAGAACCAGCAGTAAACATTCGCTCATTAAGCCGAGATTCTCGGTAGAGCAGGGAATTAGACAGATACTTTGCAGCTCAAATGTGAAAAAAGGCCCCAGAACCCCCCCCACAACTTGGCGTTATTGCTAATGCCATCAATGTGTGCAGCAGATTCATTCCACTCAGCAAACTTTTATGATTTATGAGGTCAATGGATTTGTAGTGGCTTTCCCGAACTGCAATCCTCCGGGAGGTCGCCATTAAATTAACCCCGGTTGCTTCCAGGTTAGTTATACGAGGGGTCTCCTGGGAAATTGAGCAGACAAAAGGCTATTGGAAACAGGTACTCGGATCATTTTTGAATTAATTATCCCAGTACTATCGAAGAGTGACGGTTTCACAACCGATTCGAGGACAACAAGCCTCTTATATTAATTATCAAAAGGTTACCAGGCATGGAGGAAAGTGCTGGCATCGATGGGGGGTCCTGGAAGGAAAAAAATGGGGACTTGCACTAGACCCTATTCAATCTGTAGAGGTGCCAATCCCAAAGCTGCAAAAGAGCTCAAACCAGGAACAAAAAAAGCATGTAGGGAGGCTCTCAAATCATAAATTGATCAAAAAATACATTTTTATTAATTACATATTTATAATCACAACATACAATACACTCAACATATTAAAATCCCTTAAAAATAATAATAATAATAATAATAATAATAAATGGGACAATAACACACAGGACAAACCAACATGAATGTGTGTAGGCAATAGGGAGAGTCTCACCACACTAATTGATATCAAATGCCTAGATATATGTGTGCTAAATCATTCAACAAAGTGTTCCAACAGTGCAACTAAACATGTGCAAATCCTGCCTATGATCCGGATCACTACAAAATCTATACATTTATAAAGTGCAAGTGCTACTAGTCAAACAATCAATTAAGAATTAATATTCCCAACCATAACAACTCATAAACATATCAATCTACTCTATTCACCAATGAAAATATAATCACCTGTATGTATTATTTAGGCATCCCAAAGGGGAACCACTGATATATATCACAATACCAATCAAAAAATAATATCACAAATCTATCACAAAAAACATCACCAGAAATAAAGCCAAGGTATCATGAAAATAACATGTGTAAAGTCTCCCCACCACCTACCACACCAGAAGCCACGCGTTCCGTGGGAACATCACCCACTTCATCAGGCATGGGGGTCCTGCACCTCCCCCATATCCTCTTCCCATACATCCTCTCTTTTTCCCTTTTCTTGTCTGCTTCCATCCCCTTATCTTCTTTTCTTAATGCATTTTCTAAATTCCACACTTTATTCAAGGCTGTTTGGTTCCCTCCTCCCACCCATAGGAGTCTCCTATGCATTCTGTGTCCAGCCCAGGGCTGGCTCCAGGTTTATGTGGGCATGGTCTCAGTGGGCCCCTTTTTGGTGAAGAGTCATGTGACATCACCGAGGGACATGCCAAATCTGGATGCCCCCTAAGGACCATGCTGTTTTGACCAAATCTCTAATTTTGATCTACTTTGAAGCGCACTAAACCCCTTTAAACCTGACCTCGGAGTCTAAACGAATCTAGATTCTGCTGATTTTGGATGACCCTGCTTTGTTCATTACTTTCCTTGAACTGGTGAATACACAGTGGAATTGCGAGTTAATGGCCAAACCAGGAGGGTTCGTTCACAAATAGGGGCATCCCAAATTGAGATGCCCCTGTAAAGCGGACCAAAACCCAGCAAGGTCAGCAACAAACAGACAATCAGAACAAAAATTATTTTGGCAGGGTGGATCCTATGATGATCTTCCAGCACCATCTTGGCACCTTAATTACCTTCTTGGCATATGCGCATGTGTTCACCCACGTGCATGTGCACAGAAGTCGGCACCTGTGCATTGTGGTCTTGTCTGCACATGCATTTCTAGTGACCCCTCAAATTCGAGAGTACACAAAGCAAATCTATTTTCCAAATTTGCCCAAAATGCACCAAAACTGAAAAGAGCTCTAAAATCCCATGAAAATAATAATCCCTGTAAAACAATCTTAATTTATCTACCTAAAAAAAAATGTTCTAGATCCCTGGATTAAAAACCTCGCCAAGATTTCATTTGGTGTCTGCTATTCCAACCAGGACGGTGTGTGCTGCGTTCCATCGCAATGCCTTTCATCATTCCAGAGATTGCCATTGACTCGCACGTTGCTCGGCCAGCAATCCAATTAGAGAGTTTCAAAAGAAATTATTTCATCTGCAGTTTTTCAAAGCGTCCTTTGTAATTAGGAGATAAGGAATTACCATATGCTGCCTGCTAAAGCATTTAAAGGGACGGCAGATCATCAATGCCGGCAGTTATTTACAGTATATGTTTGCTTAAAGTATGCGTTTGGTCCTTTGATCATAAAGATGTTTTAAAGTTAAAGTAGCGACGCTAGCAAATCGCCACATACCTTTATAGCCAAAACAAAAGTAATTTTAGAATAAAAGTGAGTAATGGTTTTCATCCCCTTGAGATTTAATGGATCTTTTAAGGCTAATGTAAAACCAAAGCATACTTGCCTTGACTGGTGTAGTTGTAGACTTAGCATCTTGTGTTTTAAGCACTGTTGGGGGGATGGATCATCGGTCGGGGTGACTGACTGTTTGGGGGAATGTTTTAGGGGAATTAATGCAGGGACACGCGAAACATGTACCAGCAGGAACACATGAAGCAGCATCACACATGTTTGGAGAGGGCTGCTGGGGATTATGGAGGCAGCATGCATGTAGGGAAGGGCGTTGAGACAATGTAGATTAACATGCATGGTGGGGAGGGGGCAGGATGTATAAAAGGGCAAGTGGAGGAGGGGGAATGGGACATATGAACGGGATATTAGACCTCTGGAGGGCAGCTTGGGGGTGTTGCAGATTGTGAGTGCTGAGTGCAGAGGAGTCAAATCCAAAATTATATTTGTGGTATAAGAGGAACTGGCTTTATTGGAACATGAACGAAGTAAAAGAAGGTCACATTGCTTGGTAGATAACATAGACAGGAAAAGGAAGTGCCGTAAAGCAACTGTAAGCACAGGAAATACAACACAGCAATACAATGCATAAAAACCAGTCAAGCATTGGTCACAGCGCCATCTAGTGTCATAAGTTGTCATAGCTGTAAACTGCAGTGAATCTAGAAAAAGACACTCCTGCATAGACTAAGTTGGAAGTCTGTTGTACAGTTTCTCCATCACCCCTTCTCAACAACTGGGGCTTAGTCTATGAAACCCATCTGCTTTGTAAGCCTTGAGTGTCTTTAAGCACTCAGGGGCTAGTAAGGATATCTGCTGTCATATCCTCAGTAGGGCAATAAAGTAACTCAAGAAGTCCCTATTCTTGAAGATCCCCCAGAAAGTGGAACTGCACATCAATGTGCTTGGTTCTCGAGCTAACTCTTTCCCAGTGCAAGGCATCCTTGATTGTCCTAAAAGATTCCCAGTGGTTCCAGCTGTTTTTGACCCAAGTCTGTTAACAGTTGTCTTAGACATGTAACTTCTTGGCTTGCCTGTGCTGCTGCAAAGTACTCTGATTCAGTAGATGAAAATGTAACAGAGAGCTGCTTTCTGCTAGTCCAAATGACAGCACCTCCTGATAGAAGAAACAAGTAGCCACTGGTAGATTTTCTGTCACTGGTGTCTCCGGCTCAGTCGGCATCAGCATATCCTGTCAGGATGCTTTCATCACTTGCTTGTAATGTAAAGTCCCTTTAAGATAGCGAGTGACTTGCTTTACACCATTTCAGTTCTTCTGACTTGGTATTGCAACCTTTCTGCATAGGATTCCAATAACTGCTGCAATGTCAGGCATTGTAGCAGTGGTAATGTACAGAAATACTTGATAGTTGTTAGTAGTGTATCTTGGCTGTTTATCTCCTTCAGGTAGTTGGTTATAATAGGAGATTTTACTGGTTTGGCATCTTCCATTCCAAATTTCAATTCATTATTTGTGTTTTTGGTTCAGGAGAAAGCTGCCATCTTCCTCTCTCTCTCTCTGTCTGAATGCCGGGGTAATTATTTATGTTTCCAAGATATGTGGTCTCAAAGTGCTGATTTAGGGTTTGCAGTATTTCTGCTTCATCCCCTTCTTGCTCAAAATAAATCAGGATATTGTCCACATAAATGAGCACATAGATCCATCTGTTTGCCAATTTTTTTGTGTATAAGCAGTGCTCTGCTTTACTCCTCTGAAAGTCCTCATATATAAGCCCTTCATTTATTTTCATATTCCATGCTCTGGGAGCTTGCTTTAGACCGTATATACTCCTCTGAAGTTTGCACACTTGGTCTGGTCTTTGTTCAACTCTGATCCCTGGTGGTTGTTAGATGTCACCCGCCATGTAGAAATGCTTTTTTCACATCAAAGTGTTTCATTTGCATTTTCCTTGTGGCTGCTACTGTCAACAAAGTCCTAATTGTAGCATGTTTAACAACTGGAGCAAAAGTCTCAGCATAGTCTTCTCCATATTTTTGAGAATATCCCTTGGCTCCTTTCCTTCCAGGTGGTAGTTCTTTAAGTATCCATGTTGTTGTAGTGTCTTGCATGGACTTTATCTCTTCTTTTGCAACCTTTATCCATTTACTGGCTCCCCCCCCTGAAAGCTGAGATATGTCTCCTCAAGTTGCTGGTTCATTGGTACTGGCAGTGCTTGCCTTGTATGAGAGATGTACAAGTGGTTTACCTCTGTTTACTGTCACTGAGCACCTTGGTTCTGTGCCTGAACTTGCTTGTGTCTGCTCTTCAGTACTGGCAAGTTCTGCGCTCACCTCAACTGTTTAGTTAGAAGAGGATGGATGTTCAGCGTCAGTTTTCTCTTCTGTTCTTACTTCCTCTATTGTCATCACTTTGTCTCTCAGATCTTCAACAAAAGTTTAGGATTCTGTAACTCTTAACATTATCTGTATCCAACTGTATCCAACATAGATTACCTTGAATGATCTGTTTCGGAGTTTGCATGCGTTTTTCCTTTGGAAAGTAGATGAAAGCCTTGCATCCAAAAACTCTTAGGTGTTTTACACTTGGGTTCTCATTGTGCCACAGTTCATATGGATGTTTCTCCACTGTTCTAGAAAAGAGTCTGTTTTGCAAATAAGTGGCTGTCATTGCTGCCTCGCCCCAGTATCTTTGTGGTAGTCCAGAGTCTGTCAGCATACATCTGATCATTTCAGTCGAAGTTCTTTTCTTACTTTCAGCTTCCCCACTTTGCTCTGGTCTGTATGGCACTGTATTCTATTCTATTCTGCTTTAAGTACTCTTGCATTTTGTGTCCTGTGAATTGTTGTTACTCCGAAATATGAGAAGTTTCCTCTGAAACTAGTTACTTGCCTCGCCTTACTTGTTACATACTTTAATTCGTCAAGAACTTGTCAACAATCTTGTGTTGCATTAAGTAAGTGACTGTGTATCTTGAATAGGTATCTATGAAAGTCACTATGTTCCTGTTGCCTCCATGTGTAGGTGGGTTTAGGGGACCACATACATCACTGTGAACTAGGTCAGGTGGTCTTGAAGCTCTATTCTGACTGACTTTAGGGAGTGTTGCTCTTGTCCCTTTGGGTTTGATGCAACATTCACACTTAACAGTAACTGGACATTGGAAACTGTCAGATCCTTTGTCAGATTCCTCCTTTGTATCCTGCATCATTGGGGCATACAAGGGTTCCATGTCCATATCTTTCTGCATGTATTTTACTTTCATCTGCAAGGTAAATAGTCTCTTTGCTATTCAGCTCAAGTTCTGTGAAAAGCTTCTCTCACTTGCCATGTGACTGGTTGCTCCCGAGTCAATGCACCAGCCTTGAAATGTATTATTATCACTTTAAATGTGCATTTCAGTTCCCTTCACATGGATCAGAGATTGTGGTTTTGACTTTCTGTCAAATGGATGCTGTCTCAATTGCTCTACTTTCCATATAGTACAGTGTACCTTTATGTGTCACTGTTTGTTGCACCTAAAACAAGAATTTCCTCCTTGTGTATCTTTGTGTCTGTAGCTTTAAGAGCTGTTCTGGTGTCAGTTTCTGTGGAGTCTGATACTCACCTATGAGCCTGGTCTTTACAAACGCTAGTGTCAGATCTGCCTCAGTCCTTTTCTCCAGCGTATTGATCAGTGCTGTGTATGTATCAGCAAGCTGCACAACAAAATGGCTGCTGCGTGACTGTCTGTTATATTTTCACCAACTGATCTGAGTTGTGCAATCACTTCCAGCATGGCATTTATGTGTTCTTGCATGTCCTTCCCTCTGCCAAGCCTTATATATATATATATATATATATATATATATATATCAACAGTCTTACTTGTATATAGGAGATGTCTCTGGAAAGTTTCTTTTTGTCGATCTCTGCATCAGCCACGCTGTCTCCCGTTCTGGGCTTCGCTCTGCCTGGGGCACACCTGGTCACTGGGAATTATCCATTCCGTTATCCAGTAAATCTAGCAAAAGTCACTCCAGCATAGATTAAGCTGGAAGTACAGTTCCTCCAACAAACATCACCTTCACATGGTGGATAACAGGACAGGAAAAAGAAGTAATATAGATCACCTCAATGTACCGGAAACACAACATGCAGCAGAGAATGTACAACAGAGGCTACACATAATGCTATAATGTAACAGCACCATCTACTGTCATAAATGTTAACTGCATTAACCTAGCAATATAGATGCGGATCACTTACAGAGTCAATCTGCAAGCTGTTACACAGAATCTCCAACAAGGAGGCGATTATGGAGGGGCAGCCTGGAGCATGAGGGAAGGTGAGACCTATTGAGAGGCAGCATAAGGGGGCTTCTATGGAAGATGCCGCATTATACAACATGCAGCACAGGGGCACACAGAGAGGCATCAACGGCAAGGGAGCAGTATTGAGCCCCAGGGCAAACCAGCCTAGAAGGACAGACACAATTATTCATTACTAGCGCCGGCAGCAATATTGTGCTAGCCAGCGGGTTTCAAGTAAGGGCAGCCATCAGATCCCCTTCTTCATGGCTGGGCCCATTGGGTCACTTACTGGGGTCTTGGCTGTCCTGCCCGGATGGTGGCCCTGCTTTGATGCCAGTGAACTTTGCAGTGAAATAAGAAGCAGAGAGAAATCAGGAGCTGTCCTCCTATCCTGCAGACACTGTGAAAGGCATGATTCACACCATTTCATACAGAAGGGATGGTTTCCTTACTGAAATGCAACTCTAGCTTCTCACTTATAGGAAGGTCGCCTTTAAACCCTTTCCGATTCCTTTGTTGTATACGGTACTAGATTATATTTTGTATTATTTTATGAGCAAATCAATTTTAAATAGGTTGGCATACCAAGTCAGTGCCTGCCTGGGTTTAGACTACAGTCACTCCAAGCAAGAAAATGAATGCTCTGCCATTGCTGACATCAATCTCCATCAATTTCATGTAACAGGAGCAGACATGTCTGAAAGACTCGCTGGCCAGGAATGGAGGATTGATCGGCGATGTTCTAGTTCCAGGGCAATGGTTTATTTTGTGATATCTTTATACCTTTTGCGAGCATATTATAAACATTCACTTTATAGTCTTTGGACATCAGAACATTTTGGGCAGAGCTGTCTCCTGCTAGTTGGGTTTTTTTGCCTTCTTGGGCAGTAGGTCAGCAGCATTTGGTAATTGTGGTGCCATACCTCCCAACTGCCCCTCATTTGGAGGGATTGTCCCTCTTTTGAGTCCATGTCCTCCTGTTCCCTCATTTTCATTTGTCCCACTTTGAGGTGTAACCTGCTGGACCAGCTGGGTGACTACACTACCCCCCACCCAGAATGGCAAAGCAGGAGTTCCCGAGCAGCACGCACCAGCACAAGGGTGGCACAAGGGATCTGACGTTCCAGTAAGTAGGCGGGTGCCAGACAACCACCAATCCGCCACTTAGCTGGACTATTATTTTAAAGGAAAAAAAAATACTGTATTTGGGGCCTCCACCAGATTTTGTGCCCAGGGGCCTCCACCGGACTTAATCCAGCCCTGGATACACACACAGGATGTAGTGGCACCCCAGCTGCCATTGAAGATTGATTCATGGTAAGTCGGCAGTCAGCATGCCCCAGGACAAGGACTTTTATTCAGCTCTGGAGTCTTTTAGACTCTAGGGCTGGGTACTTAGGGTTTTGGTCCAATTTAAAAGTGAGGGCACACAGTGGGTTCTGCGGAAATGCATGGTGTATTGTATACATGCAGCTTTACTGCCAAGTTTATCATGACAGGGCGGTGGTGGCCCATAACACACTGCAAAGTAGCCAATTGAGATTTTAGTAACCCAAGCGCCCACATAAACTTAGAATGGGCCCTTTGCTAGGTGCTGTAACACCGCCATGATGGCTTTTTCGCCTCCTTTTCTTTCTCGTGCGCCTTCTTGCTGGTAATATGCTTTGACTATATCTGCCGTTTTGTCTTTTCCTCAATTTCCTGTGCCCATTCATCTTGCGGTGCCCCCCTAGCCCCCATCTTCTGAAGCTCCAGACGGCCTGTTGTTCATTTCTCCCTAAGCAATGATGATTAATAGTACGCCACAATCAGGCCTAGCGCTAATGCAGTCTCCATTTTTTTTCTTCCCTGTACAATTCCTTTAGAAAGTAAATCCAGCATTACACTATGCTTGTCAGAATACAGATGGCAGACTTAAGCTGAGATTTAAATATATCGTAACAAAGATCAGCTCTGCGTGTGAAATAAAAAAGAAAGAAAAGCCAAAAATAAATGAAAATAAGGATTTTTTTTTAACTTCTGGAGCGGTGTGATTGTATTGATTGTGTGTGTAATGCCCCCCCCCCCCCCCCCCCCGAGATTACACAGTAATGTACAACCCTGCAATTTACCTGATTGCGACTATCACATATTAAACTATGTTCAGGAAACCTAGAGACCTATCCTTCATGAGCCAATGAGAAGTCATAAATCACCCGGCCAGGCGGATGCTCTACACAAGATATGCACTAAAGGATGATGTGATTTCAATTGGGGCTATAGTATTGGAGCACCCAGTAATAATGGTGTTTGGAAAGGGGCGTGGTCCAAATGCCCCTGGCTTCTGTATCCACCCAGCTGTCAAAGTGGTGAACATGCAGATGTAACTTCTGCAGGAATGTTGATGGGTATTTTGCATCCCCAGGTGCATCCCAATTTGGGAGTGAAAATCTGGGGTATTTTTCCTCTTTAATTATACTTGTCCATCAAAACATACATTACATCCACACTCTGAAACTATCGAGATATATGGAGATGCCAAGAACAGAAGAGAGATGATTGTATAGGAACGTAATGCTACCGAGCTCTTGGTGGCCAGGCACCCACTCCCTGCACCTCCTGAATTGTGACAGCCCGCTCCTAACCCTCAGATATTACTGAGCTCCATGAATTTGCATCACCACTCTATCGGCTCCTCATACCTATCACTGCTTTCTTTTGACTTCAGCTCTGACTTACCGTACATAATCATTGCCACTATGCAACCCCTAATGTGCTCAAGAAAGCTGCAAAAGGCAGTGACAGCGATGCTGTGCTCCACCATGTTTAGGGGGGGGGGATCCAGACCACTAGACCCCCCCCTTGTATGCTCCCCTGGGCTATGGGGTCAATTCAGCAGTGGGTGCAAAAACTCTATACTCTATAGTCCAAAATGCAGTTTTGGTGAAACAGAGACGGAAAGTTTAGAGCCAGGGTAATTTGCAATCCAGAGCCAGAGTTCAGAGAGCCAAAACAGGTAGTCGTCCAATGCCAGGGGTCATCTCTCACCGTGACACAATGTAACCACCGGTAGGACCAGGCGGATGCTCAGCACAAGACGTGGGCTAGCAGTCCACAGAACTTTAAATGGGACTAAGAGGCAAACTATAGAAATGCCCCCCCACCCCCAGCTAGAGGTGAGCGTGGATGCAGGGATGTCCATTACTTTGACACTTCATCACAATGCTGCAATACACGGGCAGTCACAGGGGGAAAAGTTATAGACCACCAGTCAAGCCCTATGATTGGTGGTCTACTGCCAGGGAAATCAGGGGAAGTGCAAGTCAGTGACAAGTTTATCTGCTGCAAGGTTACATGAAGGTAGAGGGCATATATGATGAGGGAAGCTGCTGAATCATGTTTTTAACATTTTGCCTGGACAGCTTAAGCCCCCCCCCCCTCATCCCCCACCGTGAAAACAATTAACTAAAGCTACTAAAGATGACTTCATCTGATTCAGCACAGATCAAGTTGGTCTAAATTCCCCAAATTTGTTTTACCTAATCTGAAGCTTTAGCAATTCCTTTTGAATGTCTCTCTTTTATATATTTTGATATATATATATATATATATTTTTTTTTTTTTTTATTTAAGTTTTCATTTTTAGATAATACAGGATTAAGCAACAAGACAACATTTCAAGCAAAGTTGAGAAACAGAGTACAGCATAACAAGCATAAGCTCACCTCCTCTACGACCTCCCCACCTCCCCCGTATTACGCTCTCTAACGTCACTGGTTGCCATCCAGATTTCAATGTCTTGGGGGATCTAGAGTGCATACCTCTCCCTACTCTAATACCCCTAATCCATCAGGAGATTTGGCTCCTATTCTGTGAAGTTGCGTACTGTCACCCTGTGGGTGTGAGGTTCACAGGTGACAATAACGGGCAATGGGCAGTCACTTACTACTGATGTCAGGACAGGCCTCTTAGGTGCCCGCTTCCCATTTCCAAGGGGTTCGGGTGAGCTGGGCATTCTGCCCTGCTGTACTAGAAAGAAACAAGTAGGGAGAAGAAAATAGGGAAAGAAAAACGGCAGAGCGTTTGGGTGGAGGAAGGAGGGGAAGGGGGGGGGGGTCCACATCTCAGGCCCAAGGCCAAGGAGGGACCAGTTCTAGTGGGGGGGGGGGGGGGGCAAAAGCAAGTATGTAAAAGCACGACGGGGGGTCCGTCATCAAGCATCCAAGCCAGAGTGATGAGAAAGGGAGATCTGATCAAAAGTCTTAGAGTCTCGAAATAGGTACCGGGGGTCCACACCACTCTAATCTTCTCCTCCCTGCTCCTCCATCTCCTTTGTTTATTATATTTTTATTACATTTGTATATCTTCGTATGCTTTTACAACTTGTCCTGGTGCCTGCAAGTTTTCAAATCCACCATAATAGACTTTTATTTGTGAAGTTTTTTTTGTTCCATTAGAGATTAAGGTATTCTAAATCCTTTGAGTTCCCTCTCATTTTTAATGTGGACAATGTAAGAAAAGCAGACCATAGTGACCTATTATTAAGTAGATACATCAAAGGAAGAAAGAATTGAAGATTATAGTTTTAATACATGCCGCATAGATGTTAACAACATGGCTGTCTGGGGACTTTATTGATTGAGACATTTGTTCAGAAAATGAGCTTATAATTGCTTCGGAGAGGGCCGGTGTCACAGGCTAGTTTTATTAGGTTCTCCTAATAATGTCCACGGTTAACAATGAAATAAAACAAGAGAAGTGTCCTTATCAGTTAATGCAAAATGTATCATGGCAATATGCATAAAACACAGGACGGGGTGGTAATGGCCTCTCTAATATCTGCTCCCTTTAAGAACTCCTAGAAAGGAGCACAGATTGTTGTATTGCTGTATAAGAGATTGTAAGAAGATCCTCTCATCTTTTTATTAGTTACACATGGCACAACCTTTTTCTTGTAGAAAAGCAAAAATTGTCAGATTTTGAGCGAAGTTTGGAGTCCCCACTTTTACAAGGTTTGATATCTTCATTATGTTACTCCTTGGTACCTCAGGCAAGTTGTTCTATGAAACTAAATAGGAATTTGAAGTGGGGTAGGGACTCAACTCTTCGGACTTAAAATAAAAAGGGGCCAATTTCCCCCCTTACTTACCTTTTGGGTGTCGCTGCTGCCTGCTGCGACAACATCTGGCTGCTACGGGGAACGATCCTGGCCCCTGCCGCCAGCTTAGCCATCTGTAAATGACAATACGGCTTTAGCTGACCTCTTCAAAGTCCTGCGCCGCTCTGCGAAATCTCATGAGATCGTGTGCAGTGCCTGTTGGGATGCAAGATGGCGCCGTCCATCGGAAGAGTGGCAGAATCCAAGTGACCCAGAAGATGGATCCCCTGGGGAGATGAGTAAAAGCTACCCAAAGGTAAAACCGGAGGGAGGGGCAGTGGATCGGTGAGGTTTGGGGGAGGTTTTAACAAGAGAGAGAATGAAAGAAAGAAAAGAAGAAAGATGGGGGAAGGTAAAAAAGGAAGAAGATGTTAAGACGCTGAAAAGAGAGGCAGAAGAGAGGAAGGTGACAAGAGAAATATAAAGGGAATGTGGCAGCAACATGAAAAAGGGATATGGAAACCGAGGGAATGGAATGTTCATAAAATTAAAGAGAAAGGAGAAAGGTGCAAAAAAGAAAGACGTAAGTTAGGGGTATTTTGGAAAATAGAGGCCTGCTGGTTCAGTTAAGAGCTCCTGGCACCCCTTAACAGAGAGGTTGGGATAGTGCCCTGTGTGACCACACACCTTTGCACACCCCAAAGGCCCGCCATGAAAACTGATGAACTTCCAAGGACATTGCTTTTTCTAGGCGCTGTATGTGGAGTTCAGCTGCAGGTAATGCCAATGCTGTCCATGAAAGCTGTTCGGAGATGGATTTGATTTTGCTGAATGCTCCATTTCACATTACCTGTCTGCCTTGATAATGAATGGTTCCACCCGTCTCTTTGATTATCCCGGTCCTCTAATTGATTCTGTTTACGGCATCATACTTCACAATAATTCCTGTTTACCTTTGCTGTGCTTTCTCCGCTGGCAAGTGTTTTCTATAATTAAAGTGAGTTTGGAACAGTAACGTCAAATGCTACGATATAAATGGTCAGGCGTTGTCATTAGTATTGATTGGCTTTTGTGCTCAAGGCAAATGTAGTGCGCCACTTCTTAAAACGATTAAAGAGGCGAGAATTCCTAATGGTGGCCCCCAAACGTGCTCATACAGCTGTGTTACCTTTCGAAGGTGCTAAAACCCACTCTACTAATTTCATCCCACGCACCAATTGCACCAGTACCCCAATGTGTGCTTTCAATATGATTTTCGAGGAACGCAGGTGTGTTGGAATAGGTGCAGTAAAAAATGCTCATCTGTTTGTTTCGAGTCAGATAAAGGGTGTCATGCCGACCTCCTTACCCTTTAAACTGCTATAGTGTTCTACTGGACCTCCCACAAGTTCACAAAGAGTTAAAATAAATAAGACACACCACAAAAACATTGTAATAAACTACAGCGAGCAAAAAGACAATGAAGTAACATTTGTGGTGCCTTCATCCACGAAGTAACAGATTTTTCACTTCAAAAGAAAGGAGGTTCTTCAATCAAAATGCATATGAGGTCATTTATCCATGGCCGGGTGGGTCTTCCCTATTCCTAAAAGCACAATACTGCACAGCCAATACTTACCTCTTCTGTGAACCAGCACATGGCTCACCTTCACATGACCCACAACAGCCAATTGGGTTTGCCGGAACCAACAAGAGCACGGTTATATGCAAGCACACCAGGTGAACCCGATAAGCTGCTGGTGTTCATGTGGGGAAAAACAACCATGCTAGAACTTTAAAGAGGTAGCAGATACCTGTTTTTTGCCTTACTGTGGGTGAGCCAGATTTTCTTCTGCTGCCATGGTCAAAGTTTATCGAAAGTGGACAGCTGTAGTGTTATACAAATAATAAGAGAGCAAAAAGCCAATGAAATAAAGATCGGGGGTGCCCCGCTGCATGAAACACCCCAGATTGCTGAAGTTAACTCACTCAAACTGCAGTAAATCTAGCAAAAGTCACTAATCACATTTAAAACAAGCTGTTGCAAAGTTTTGTATTTCCAACACCCCTTCTCAACAGCGGAGGCTTAGGCTATGAAACCCATCTTTGTAAGCCTGTCTTTCAGCGGTCAGAGGCTTAGTAAGGATATCTTTTGCCATACCTTAGTAGGGCAATAAAATAACTCAAGAAGTCCCTGTTCTTGAAGTTACCTCAGAAAGTGGAATGCTTGGTTCCCGAGCTAACTCTTTCCGTCTGAGCAAGTGCAAGGCATCCTTAATTGTCTTCAAAGATTCTTGTTGGTTCCAACTGTGGCTGACCCAAGTCTGTTAACAGTTTTGTTATAACTTAAAGAGGAACATTAGGGGAGGTTAAAATCTGCCCCTGACCTCACTGAACTGCTGCATCGCTCCGGGTTTACCTCTAGGCAATTTTTAATCACCTCACCAGGGCATCCATCTTCTGGGTCCCTCGGATTCCAGTGGCCATGAATGGGATGCAATGGAACCACACGAAATCCTGGACCCCTGCCCTAACCCATAAATTAGCCGGATGTCGCCGCTGCCTGCTGCAGGTAAGTAGGGGCAGAAGGGGGGGAATCTGCCCCTTTTTATTTTAGGTCTGATGTTCCTCTTTAAGCCATATAACTTCTTGGCTTGCCTGCACTGCTGCAACAACTTTGCTTTAGTAGATGATAGTGTGACAGAGAGCTGCTTTCTGTTAGTCCAACTGACAGCACCTCCTGACAGAAGAAACAAGTAACCTGGTAGATTTTCTGTCAATGGCGTCCCACGGCCCAGTCGGCATCCACATATCCTGTCAGGATACTTTCATCACTTGCTGGTAACTTTAGCTTGTAATGTAAGGTCCCTTTAAGATAGTGAATGACTTGCTTTACAGCATTCCAGTTTATCTGACTGGCATTGAAACCTTTCTGCATAGGATTCCAATAGCTGCTGCAATGTCAGGCCTTGTAGCGGTGGTAATGTACAGCAATTTCCCTATTGCTCTCCTCTACTGAGTATTAGTTGGTAGTGGCATACCTTGGCTATTTATCTCCTTCAGGTAGCTGGTTTCCATGGGAGATTTTACTGGTTTGGCATCTTCCATTCCAAATATTTCAATTATTTCTTGTATTTTGTGCTTTTGGTTCAGAAGAAAGCTGCCATCTTCCTCTCTCTCAATTTGAATGCCAAGGTAATTATTTATGTTTGCAAGATCTTTGGTCTCAAAGTGCTGATTCAGGGTTTGCAGTATTTCTGCTTCATCCCCTTCTTGCTCAAAACAAATCAGGATGTGTTTATGAGTGCATAGTCTCGCCTTTTCCTTTACTGTGTTAAGGTGATATAGGTGATATAGGTGATCATCCAGTATGGTCTGCTTGTTCTCCAGGATAGACAGACGCTTCCCATATAAGAGTTCTCCTTCAAGTTTTGAAATGTAGAGCACATCCTTCATGGGTATGGCTAAATTGTGTATCGCATCATTGGGGCATACAAGGGCTCCATGCCCATATGCCTCTGCCTGTATTTTACTTTCATCTGCAAGGCAAATAGTCTCTTTGTCATTCAGATCAAGTTCTGTGAAAAAGCTTCTAACACTTGTCATGTGACTGGTTGCTCCTGAGTCAATGCACCAGCCTTGAAATGTATGATTGCCTGTCACTTTATATGTGGCATTCCAGTTGCCTTCACATTGATCAGAGATTGTGGATTTGACTTTCTGCTTAATGTAAGAGGGTGCAGTCGCATTTGCTCTGCTTTCCATTTCGAACAGTCTCTCTTTATGTGTCCCTGTTGGTTGCACCTAAAACACACCCTGGTTTCCTTCTGGTGCATATTTGTGTCCGTAGCTTTAAGAGCGGTTCTGGTGTCAGTTCCTGTGGAGTCATGCGCAAGCTACTTTCTTCGCTGATACTCATTTGTGCCTGGTATTTACAAATGCTAGTGTTAGATCTTTCTCAGGCCTTGACTCCAGCGCATTAATCAGTGCAGTATATGTATCGGGTAAACTGCACAACAAAATGGCTGCTGCGTGACTGTCTGCTATATTCTCACTGACTGATCTGAGTTGTGCGATCACTTTCAGCATGGCACTGATGTGGTCTTGTATGTCCTGATCTTTGCTAAGCCTCATTTTATAAAGTTTCCTGAGCAGAAACAACTTGCTGTTTAAACTGGATCTCTCGTGCAGTTTTTTTATTTCATGCCACATGCCTTTCGCTGTATTATCACTGCGTTTGTGAATAAGTTAATCATCTTCTACTAGTAAGCTTATGGTGGCCCATGCTTGTCTGTTTTTCCTGTCCCAGTCCTGATAATTATAATGTGTTCTCTCTGTAGTGAAAAGTTCCCAAAAGTCATCTCTGGATAATAGCATTTCCACTTTAAACATCCATAGCTGATACTTGTCATCGTTCAGCTTGGCCACTGAGAGTTTAAGCTCTGAGCTGCTGGCCATTCTCCTTTACATATAAGAACAGTCTTACTTGTATCCAGGAAATGTCTCCGTGGAAGCTTCTTCATGTCACATCGGCTGCACTCTCTCCCAATCTGGGCTTTGCTCTGCCTGGGTCACATCTGGTCACTGGGCATTATCTGTTCTCTGTGGCTTCATTTGGTCACTGGGACTTCATTCGGTCACTGGGCCCATAACCTATTGCAGAGTATGACTGCTGGGTGCAGCGGAGTCGTAATCCAATTAACTGGACATAAATGCAGTAAGTGAATGTCACCTTACACGATGGCTAACATAGACAGGAAAAGAAGGATGTACCATAGAGCAACTGGAAGCACAGGAACTAACAGCACAGTAGTAAAATGCATAGACTCTGCAGTTAAACCAGACCTTCACCATAATTTAATGAAAAGCCCAAACCCTTAAAAAATTATTCTCCTGCATCTAAAATTAATATACTTTAAGTTTTTAGTCACTTACGGGGAGGCCGATTCATTAATAGCACCAGGTAGCGACAGATGAGCGCCAGTAGCGTGATTTTCTCAGCGCCAGCTAGTATTCGCTGTGCTTTGCCGGGGTTTGCTTGTTGACAGCGACTCAGTCGGTGTGCGGTAATGTTGAATACGGGCTTAGGGGTCGCTGTTTCACAGGTTCAGCGTTGTATGGGTGCGCCTGACAGCGAATGGCCAGAGCGAACGGCTTGCTGCAGATTCATTAACAAATCATGCTCCAAATTTTTTAGCTCTGTGAATTCCTTGTTTAAACCCCAGACCGCTGGCGGCGATGGATTTAAAATAGTTTTTAACCCCCAAACAACCATATTTTTTGATTATAAAATTATACAAGTTTTTATAAACATTTTGTAATATGAATACATTAATATCAGACCTGTAATATTAATTCTGCACAAATTAATTTTTTATTTTTTTTTACCTTAAAAAAAAATCCTAACATTGCAGAAGTGGTCACAGAATTTTTGACATTAAAAAAAACATTAATAGCAATTAATTATGATTAATTAAAGATTGCTCCATTGAAATGCATTGGACATCGCCAGGGAGCGACAGGTCATACCTGTCGCTGTGATGGGATTAGCAGCGGCGCTGTTCGTTGCAGTCGGCTACATGATGAATCCCGCGCTAGCTGTCGCTCTCGCCGGCGCTAGCCTCATTTAGCTTGATAAATGCGTCATTGTGGCCGACGACGGGCGTACTTGAGTCGGTAGCCGCCGTTAGCTGGCGGGACCTGGCGCTCGTCAGACACTACCTGGCGCTATCGCTTGATGAATAAGGGCATTATTATTCTTTCCCCCACTGGGCTGCAACTCTGTTCAGGACTTTAGGATACAGGCGCCGCCATCTTGACTCAGAAGCATCACACTTACTGAGGAGAGGAGAGTGGGATAAAGTACATGGGGGCGGGTTATATCTGTGCTTTGTTCAGACAGAGCAGAGCTAGGGTCAGGAAAAAGTCAGCAGTCCCAGAATGCAGAGCAACACAGTCAGAAGGCACTTCCTGTTTGCAGGCTGCCTGATGTTCCATGAGCCGCCATCTTGGATGTTTAAAGGCTCATAATATGCACTAGGTACAGGTAGGATGATTTTTAATGTGGGCAATCCGTATGTACAAGGTGTGGGAAACATATAAGATGTTGCAACACATAGAAGCTGTTGCAAAGTATTGTATCTCACAGAGATTTTCTACTGTTGTTCCAATGTGTACACTTTGTTCCCTCGCAGTTTTCCTGGCAATAGGACATCTGTCATCTCATTTGCATATCCACAGAAAGACCAAAATATGTGGTTCTGTACTTTCAGCAATTTGCTTGCAAATGTTGCAGAATGTGTTGCACATCAAACAATGAGTCAATTTTCTTTGCATCATATACTTACTCAAGTGTCGAAACACTGATCAAATCTTGGAGAGGGTGAAATACCATGTTTGCAAAATCAAATAACAGTTGAGCATGCGTCACTAAGACAAATCTATAAAGTCTGGACATAAAAAGCAACAGGGAGTTACAATTCCCCCTTTATATAAAACTTCTTAGGGGCTTTCTATCTCAAACCTATAAACTGAAGGAAGCTGACCTAAAAAAAAATTATTTTCGAACTCCATCATTACAAATCTTAAATTGTAATGTTCCAGCACTTTTTTCACTGAACTTCAAGAGACTTTTCTATTAAGATACATTGAAGGCCTATTAAGAATTTAGCAGGCGTCTTTTCAAGATTCAGTCGTAGTTTTAGCAGCTAGTGTAAGACAAGCTCTTTTACATTTCCTCCATTCTAAATCGCATTTAGGCCAAGTAGCCTCTGAATCAATCTGGCTCAACGGGTGAAGACATTTTATACCTCCAAACGAGACGTGCTTGGAATCTAAGTTGGCATTACGCAAAGATTTTCATGAACACATGCAGAGATTTCAGTCTTTTCCTCTGATACCTGTCTGTAGCAAGCGGAGGGCCATCATTTGTTCAAGTGGATTTATTATTATTATATTGTCAAAACTGAAGCTGCCTCCTATGTGCTGTGGACAACAGAAGGAGGAAAGTCAAGGGGGGTTAATACGTTTCCTTATCACCAGAATGATTTATCTTAAGCAAAACTCTGAATTCTTTTATTAGGTCACACATTGTTTTGCCGTGGCTTTTCCTCCTGATTGCCATGGGACCGCTGGAAATGTCAGCCTACGCCAAAAGAAAGAGGACCTATTGTGGGTATCTCTCTGTTAAGGGTAAGACACACTATAATGTTAAGGAGCAAGATGATGGAAGGCCACACCAACCTTCTATCACCTTGCTCCTTCAGGACTGATGTGTGGCAATGCTCCCAGCGGAGAAAAGTTCAGGTGGAAGGAAAACGACTGACCCACAGGGACCAGAGTCTACTGATAGGTCTGATGTTCACGGGAGCCCCCCCCCCCCCCCCACGCAAGGGGGAACAGACTGGGCTGCTGGCATTACCAGGTCATGCCCATGAGGTCATAAGCTTACCGGAGATGGAGAGGTGGTACAGGGGGTGAGGCGGAGATGTGGTCAGACAGGCTGAAGATCCAGGCTGGAAGCAAAAGTTCAAAATGATACTTAGGCAGAAGGTCAAGAGTGGCAGAAGAGGTTTAAGATGGACAAGGGTGGGGCAGGCAGCAGAGGTTCAGTGGTTGAGATTCAAGGGGCACACGCCCAGGGCCTTCACTACTTGCCCTGCAAAGGGGGCCTCCACCAACCTTTGGGTTTTGATCTGGTTCAGAAGGCTTTTCAGTCTTTGGCCTGGTGGTCCGACCACAGTGGGGGCCCCCCACGCACCTGGGTAAGCCAAAGCCACCACAGGGCAGGACAGAGAGTCTAGAGAAGCAAAGCTTGCAGTGATGGGTGCATGCAGAGCTGTCACTGCACATAAGCCACCAAGCAAAGCAGCTGGCAGCTTAATGCAGGGAACTGTTTTCTGCTGGACCAGCTGGACGACTACACCCCCAGCCCAGAATTGCAAAGCAGGAGTTCCCGAGCAGCCCGCACCCGCACAAGGGTGGCGTAAGGGACACAATTTGATGTTCCAGTAGAGTGAGGGTGAGTGGGTGCCAGACAACCTCTGATCAGCTATTTGGCTGGACTATTATTTTAAAGGAAAAAATACTGTATCTGGGGCCTCCACCACACTTAATCCGGCCCTGGTGCTAGGAGAACAAGCTTCACCTCAGTTATAGAAAGACAAGGAAGGCAGTGGTTCTTGCCTTTTCACAGAGTGAGAATTAGGGGTCCTAAATATTATTTTTAATTTATTATTGTCTTTGACTCTTTTAAAACAAGCAATAGCCCCGGAAGATGGGGAAGTTTATGAAATTCATTGGCGTACCAAATGTGGTGACCAGCATAAGATCACGTGCCAGTGACATTCAGGACTTTTTTGTTTGGTCGTAATAGAATATATAAAGTGTGGTATAATTTCCCGATGTCATAAACAGATAAGAAACATCTTATTTTTGTTAGCACATCTGTACTAAAATACATCATTTTGTTCTCTATCTGTCGCACTTGGTGTCAGAACACTGGCCGTAAACCTGGGAGTGCTCAGTACCAAACATTGCATGCTTAAAACACTGACAGCTGTTACATTAAACCAGTAATAAGAGATAGAAAAGCCAGAGCTGTAACCTTTATGGCAACTGCATGCTAAAAGTGGTGCAATAAAGATTACAACAGAAAAGGGTAAAGCAATTAACTTTTAAAAATGAAAAACTTTATAATAAAGGTTTTCGATATTGCCCCTTCGGGAATAACAGGAAATTCAAGGTTAACCCCCTTTACTTTTCCAGACTTCATTGGCTTTGTTAGGATGGGGGTGTTCGAACCATTGTTGCTTTGTCTTTCTTGTGTCTAATCTTGTCACAATTATGTTGTGCCACCTGTTGATGCTTCTATGTTTCGTTGGGGTGTTTTTGAGTTTTTTTGTCACGGGGTCGGGGCTCCCTCATTGACAACGACCTGTGTTTTTATGCCCGGGAGTGGATATTGCTCGGATCTGGTGGGTAATGGCGGGAGGGAAGCTTTTATACTGCACGGTTGGAACCTATGTGGGGCATGGAGGGTATTTCATGAGATATCAACCAGGGGGTTGCAGAAGAGACCCTTGCTCCACGGTATAGGGTTGAGGTATGGGGTACCCCTGGAAGGGCACTGTGTCAAAGGTTGTAATGGTACTCAAGCCCCTAGGCTTGACCCATCAGGTTGAAAAGATTTAGGAGAGGAAGTTTTTTTTGGGGGTGAGGCAGGTAATCCCCATACCCCATTCCCTTGCTTCCAATGACACACTACAAAAAATTGTGCCCCCCTCCCCTACACCTTACCAGCCTAATCTACCAAGCATAGCGGCTGGTAATCTAGTACTTACCCACCCCTATACCATTCGGCACAGGTCTAGTGCTCTTCTAGGGGTAGCCTCCAGTACTCCATAAACACTAGGCCCATTCCAAGGGCATTGCAGGTAATAGGGCCCCCACTGCTCCTGGAGCAGGTGTGAAAAATTCTGCGCGGGGAAGGGGATTTCCCGATGTTTCTTCTCCATGCCCCTGCCCTCCATAATGACACAGAGTGATATAAAAGGAAGCAATTAGAGGCTTCACCACTGGAGGAAAACTCCTCCTGCAGCGACCAGGCATTTCCACTGTCTGTATGGGGTACAGATTGCTCCCCGTCCCCCACCAGACAGAGTGAGGGAAGACACAGGAAATAAATATAGTTAATAACTGGCATAAAATAAGATGTTTGCATGAAGCAGAAAAAACACCTGATGAAGTAGCATTTTGTGCGAAGGTGATCCCATGATGTTTTATTTGGCTGTACTTGGTTTCTAAGCCTACTTGCTCCAAAAAAGTGTCAGGAGAGGGGTACAAAAAATAAACTGTAACTGTAAGAAAAAAAATACCATATTTTTCACACTTTAAGACGCACCTGCCCATAAGATGTGCATAGGATTTGGAGGAAGAAAATAAGAAAAAAAAATTCTAAACCAAATGTGCTAAAACACCCCACTATAGTGTGGCATTCCCCCATCCCATTCCCCATGGGCAGTGTGGCATTTCCCCCTTCTCATTCCCATAGGCAATGTGGCATTCCGCCCTTCTCATTCCCATAGGCAATGTGGCATTCCCCCCTTCTCATTCCCATAGGCAATGGGGCATTCCCCCCTTCTCATTCCCACAGGCAGTGTGGCATCCCCCCCTTCTTATTCCCATAGGCAGTGTGGTATTCCCCCCCTTCTCATTCCCATAGGCAATGTGGCATTCCCCCCTTCTCATTCCCACAGGCAGTGTGGCATCCCCCCCCTTCTCATTCCCATAGGCAGTGTGGCATTCCCACCCCCCCTTCTCATTCCCATAGGCAGTGTGGCATCCCCCCCCTTCTCATTCCCATAGGCAGTGTGGCATTCCCCCCTTCTCATTCCCATAGGCAGTGTGGCATCCCCCCTTCTCATTCCCATAGGCAATGTGGCATTCCCCCCTTCTCATTCCCACAGGCAGTGTGGCATTCCCCCCTTCTAATTCCCATAGGCAGTGTGGCATCCCCCCTTCTTATTCCCATAGGCAGTGTAGCATTCACCCCTTCTCATTCCCATAGGTAGTGTGGCATTCCCCCCTTCTCATTACCATAGGCAGTGTGGCATCCCCCCCCTTCTCATTCCCATAGGCAGTGTGGCATCCCCCCCTTCTCATTCCCATAGGCAGTGTGGCATTCCCCCCTTCTCATTACCATAGACAGTGTGGCATTCCCCCCTTCTCATTCCCATAGACAGTGTGGCATTCCCCCACTTCTCATTTCCATAGACAGCGTGGCATTCCCCCCTTCTCATTACCATAGGCAGTGTGGCATTCCCCCACTTCTCATTTCCATAGACAGCGTGGCATTCCCCCCTTCTCATTCCCATAGGCAGTGTGGCATTCCCCCCTTCTCATCCCCATAAACAGTGTGGCATTCCCCCTCCCATTCCCCATAGGCAGTGTGGCATCCCCCTCCCATTCCCCATAGGCAGTGTGGCATCCCCCTCCCATTCCCCATAGGCAGTGTGGCATTCCCCCCTCCCATTCCCCATAGGCAGTGTGGCATCCCCCTCCCATTCCCCATAGGCAGTGTGGCATCCCCCTCCCATTCCCCATAGGCAGTGTGGCATCCCCCCTCCCATTGTCAGGCTTCCTGGCTACAACCAAGGAAAAGGTAAATTTCTGGCATGAAGTGATGGCTGGTCAGAGCTCCAAATGTGGGTGAAGTATGGAAAAGAAGGTCAAATGAGACAGAACAGAGTTCAGGGGCTTAATAAAGACCGAAAACAGATACAATTCCTAAGTTAGCGGCAGACAGGCAAGTCTATAAACAATCTGTGTTCAGAGGCTGGCAATAAATGAAAAACAGATTCCAGGGCTGGCGACTGACAGACAAAGTCCATTAAGCAATCTGTGTCTTGAGGCTGGTGACAAATGAAATACAGATTCCAGGGCTGGCGACTGACAGACAAAGTCCATTAAGCAATCTGTGTTTTGAGGCTGGTGACAAATGAAATACAGATTCCAGGGCTGGCGACTGACAGACAAAGTCCATTAAGCAATCTGTGTCTTGAGGCTGGTGACAAATGAAATACAGATTCCAGTGCTGGCGACTTGCAGACAAAGTCCAATAAAAAATCCAAGATCATGGGCAGGCAGAAAATAAGCAAAGTCTATAAAACAATTTGTAACTCAAACCGTGTGATCCATGCGAGGGTTAATCCAATAGCTTATTGGGAAGCAGTCCAGGTCAATCCAGTATAACAGTTAGGAGTTGCAGGTAACAGGAGTTGCAGGTAACAGGAGTTGCAGGTAACAGGAGTTGCAGGTAACAGGAGTTGCAGGTAACAGGAATCACAGCTTCCAGGAACTGAGCTGATAACACAGCAAGGAATACAGGCCAAGTGTCCATTTAAATAGGGCTGTCAATTAGAGCAGGGAGGGATGTGTCAGAGTCTGAGTGAGGTCACTTCCTGTACACAGGCCACGGAAAACCCGAAAGTAAAAAACAAGCCCAAGAGCTTACGCTCTAGGCTTCGTGCAGTTACAGTGAGCTGAACACCGGGTGGAGCTGTTGAGCAGTGCAATGGATGAATAGCCAGGTCTAGAACAAACACCCAAAGCACTTCTGTGGCTGTATGCAGAGATCAATGGAAGACGCCCAAAAGGCGTGGAGCCTGTTACCCATTCCCTATAGGCAGTGTGGCATTCCCCCTCCCATTCCCTATAGGCAGTGTGGCATTCCCCCCATCCTATTCCCATACGCAGTGTGGTATCCCCCCCCCCCTCCCATTCCCTATAAACAGTGTGGCATTCCCCCTTTTAAAATTACCCAATAAGACACACTGACATCCCCCCACTTTTGGGGAAAATAGTGTGTCTTATAGGGCGACGAATACAGTAAAGCACTCAGTGTGGTGCTGAATCAACCCTCTGGTTCATTTTGGTTTGTCATTTTTTCCCATTTTTCTGTTCATGATAAGAAGTTAACCTTGTGAATCTTTTGCACAGACCAGTAAATTGAAACAGAAAAAAAACATTATGAATGGATGGTAGAAGTGTAATCTACAAATATCCCAACCCGGATCGCTTTGCTCACCTCTTCAAGTCTATTTGATGGTCTAAGTCTTAGAAACAGACTGCACACATTTGAACCGATGCTGTATGGGGAGACAGCCGGTTGTCATAGAAACTGTAGCACAGTTTTTAATTCCACTTGGTGAGTAATGTTAACACAACAATGATGGCGTATTACCGCAAGCCGCTTATATTGTGGATGTCACGCCACGGACACCGAATGTACGCTTCAAATATCCCCTCCTGTCATCCCTCTTCATTATCAGATGTGTTAACCGACGCTGTGACAAATAGAACGCGATGAACGTATACTTATTCCTCGACCCTGCCCATGTCAATGGGCATCAGTTATGGTCGATTGCGTTATTCTTGTTGTTACATAATAAGGTGGCTCTGTTGGCAATTACCATGGTCACTGGTTGTGTGTTGATAGCCTTTCACCATGGATAACTAAACTATCTGGCTATCTGATTATTCAGGCTGTATTTATCAAAAAAGAAGATATAAAGGCGGAGTTATTCTTTACCAATGTTTGGTTCCCGTCACCTTGTGGTCATAGTGACCTCTGCTTTGGAAATATCAGTGACAGATATCAAACCCTTGTGATATGTGGAGCACCTGGTCAGTCTGTTGACCATCTGACTGAGGGACAATAGCAGTGATGTAACAGCTTAACAGGACCTTTGGCCCATTCCCAAAAGCGATTTTACAATGAGAATTTGTTAAAGCGACCGCAACTGAAGGATAATTGAACAAGAATTAGTTCAGCGTTTGAGCATCGTATCATTGTGATGGGCATAAAATCTGTAATTGTCTAAGCATTGGCATGTGGAAACAGAAATCTTCCACAAATAGAACATACAGCTTAAAGCAGGAGCAATCACTAATGAACGTTTAGCCAACATATCTTCTGCGTCTGAACACAAGCCGCATACAACACAATAATCGCATACCATTCTTACGGTCGTTCGCTCACTGAACCAACAGTTAACTTAGCTGTTTGTGGGAATTGGCCATTCCAAAGGAGAGGCCGAATTCTTAGGCTTAAAGTGGACCAACACCCAGGGGTGATCGGCCCGGAAATCTATAAGATTCCCGGGCCGATCACCCCCCACCCCGCGGGACATCCGAGATCGGGATGTCCCGCGGGGTGAAACCCCCCAGAAACCCCAAAAACGCCTTACCTGATCCGCCGCCGCTTCCGCCGCCGCCGCCTCCCGCGCACCCCTCCAGACGTGCGCGCGCCCGCGCCGGCCCTCTGTGAATGGCCGGCGGGGGCGCGCGCGCGCCGAGAGTGACGCGCGGGAGGCGGCGGCGGCGGAAGCGGCCTGGACGTTCCTGATCCCCGCCTGGACGTTGGCGGGGATTGGCTGCGGCGCTCACGTGGGAGCGTTGAGAGGTGAGTTTTTTGGGGTTTCTGGGGGGTTTCACACAGCGGGGCACCCCCGATCGGGGTGCCCCGCCGAAGTGGACCAAAACCCAGGATAGTCAAAATCCTGGGTGTTGGTCCACTTTAAGCACCTGGAAGTACCACCACTGTAGCTTGTATCTGGAATCTGGTACATCCCAACTATCAGATTAGCCAGATTGCCAAGCGCAGGTAATCTACAAGGTGCCCTCATTTTCCCTATTGTCCCCAAAGTCGGGAACAGACTGAACCAGAGGAACAACCTGGGTCATCCACCTGAGAGAACTAGGTGTCAATGTCTGGGTGTGGCAGCACGATAATTACAGCCAGATATGAAGCAGACTAAGCAAGTCCTAAGCAAGTCCAGCGCAAGCAGAACAGGTTCTTGAATGTTAAAACAGGTTAAGGCCGGGACAGACAGGAGAGAACGCCCATCCAAAGGGGAAATCCAATAACCAATGTCAAGCTGAATGTTCCACATGCTAGCTAATCACCTGCTCTATGTGTTCTGGCTGTCTCTTTTGATGTGATTACCTCTAGACGCGCAGTCTCCATGGAATACCTTTTGGCTGTGCCTTGCTGGTCACTGCAGGCCAGCATTTCCACTGATACTTGTAAGGGTTAAAATTAGTGGTCGGACTGTTACTGAACTCTGCCTCATCTGACCACCGTCTGCCTGTCACCTGACCTCAAGCTTGTCTACCCCTCTGAATACCTTAAACCATCTGACTCCCTAGCTTCGACCCTTTGGCTTATCCCTTGACCATACTTCTGTTCATCCAATGTGCCTAGACGGTTGGAGGACTGATTCCCTGTCAGTGACCCCGGCTAGACTTGACTCTTCTCTCAGTTAACTCTCAGTTCATTCGCCACTTTGTCAGTCAGCATCCTTTGCACTATATAAGTTGTGTCCAACCATGTTCGGTGAGGCCTGCTTGCGACCTGGCAAATGGTTGCTTGCCTATAGGCTGTAGAAGCAGTGGGGATTAATGGTTGCTGACTGACCAGAAGGCGGATGTCCCAACGGGGGGGGGGGGGGGGGGACAGGCCAAAAACAACCACCACCATGGAGAACTTGGCTGAAGAAGTTAACTCCATTGCTGCCGTGCTGGATCTTCTTTTTCAGTGTGTTTTACTTGTTCCAGGGAAACCACCAGACCTGGGCCTTTGGAGTCTCACCTGAAGATCTGGTACAAAAATGACGGACTCTTTCTTTAAAGTTATGGAGGTACTCTACTCTGACCCACACATTATTGCTACAGCCGACGCGAATCTGCGCAAACTCAGCAAGGGCGCAAACCTGGGGAGGAATATTGCACTGAATTAGACTGCTGGGCTGTCAAAAGTCGGCGGGGCCCACAGACAGGCTCCCGTAGGTTCTTACCATTGGCAGCTCCTCACCCGCACAACACGCTGCGCAGGAATCACCATCCTTTATAGAGGGACACAGCCTGGTACCCACATGCCCTGGAGCCTACATCAGCCATCTAGACTAGAGATGAGCGAACTTTTGAAAAATTCGATTCGACTGATTCGCCGAATTTTCCGACAAAAATCGTTTCGACCCGAATAAATTCGCGACGAATCGCTATTAAAAACGGCTATTTCTGAGCCTCCTAGAGCCTCAATAGGGTTGTAAACCATTCAGCCTTGCTGTAACAGGCACAGGATGCGTGCTGGGTTAGTTAAATAATACTTTGAAGAAATATCACATGCAGATCAGAGGCATCGCTAATAGAATCGCAGAGCGGCACAATTGCAGAGAGTTGAAGTGGCATCACTATGAGGGGCAGAAGGAGCCCAAATATACACTGGAGTTGGCCTCAGGAGCCCAAAAATTGGATGAATCACACCCTGGAGTTGGCAGAAGTTGGCAGCAGCAGCAGCAGCAGGAGCCCAAATATACACTGGAGTTGGCTTCAGGAGCCCAAAAATTGGATGAATCACACCCTGGAGTTGGCAGGAGTTGACAGTAGCAGCAGCAGGAGCCCAAATATACACTGGAGTTGGCTTCAGGAGCCCAAAAATTGGATGAATCACACCCTGGAGTTGGCAGAAGTTGGCAGCAGCAGCAGCAGGAGCCCAAATATACACTGGAGTTGGCCTCAGGAGCCCAAAAATTGGATGAATCACACCCTGGAGTTGGCAGAAGTTGGCAGCAGCAGCAGCAGGAGCCCAAATATACACTGGAGTTGGCCTCAGGAGCCCAAAAATTGGATGAATCACACCCTGGAGTTGGCAGAAGTTGGCAGCAGCAGCAGCAGGAGCCCAAATATACACTGGAGTTGGCCTCAGGAGCCCAAAAATTGGATGAATCACACCCTGGAGTTGGCAGAAGTTGGCAGCAGCAGCAGCAGGAGCCCAAATATACACTGGAGTTGGCCTCAGGAGCCCAAAAATTGGATGAATCACACCCTGGAGTTGGCAGGAGTTGACAGTAGCAGCAGCAGGAGCCCAAATATACACTGGAGTTGGCTTCAGGAGCCCAAAAATTGGATGAATCACACCCTGGAGTTGGCAGGAGTTGACAGCAGCAGCAGCAGGAGCCCAAATATACACTGGAGTTGGCTTCAGGAGCCCAAAAATTGGATGAATCACACCCTGGAGTTGGCAGAAGTTGGCAGCAGCAGCAGCAGGAGCCCAAATATACACTGGAGTTGGCCTCAGGAGCCCAAAAATTGGATGAATCACACCCTGGAGTTGGCAGGAGTTGACAGTAGCAGCAGCAGGAGCCCAAATATACACTGGAGTTGGCTTCAGGAGCCCAAAAATTGGATGAATCACACCCTGGAGTTGGCAGGAGTTGACAGCAGCAGCAGCAGGAGCCCAAATATACACTGGAGTTGGCTTCAGGAGCCCAAAAATTGGATGAATCACACCCTGGAGTTGGCAGGAGTTGACAGCAGCAGCAGCAGGAGCCCAAATATACACTGGAGTTGGCTTCAGGAGCCCAAAAATTGGATGAATCACACCCTGGAGTTGGCAGGAGTTGACAGCAGCAGCAGCAGGAGCCCAAATATACACTGGAGTTGGCTTCAGGAGCCCAAAAATTGGATGAATCACACCCTGGAGTTGGCAGAAGTTGGCAGCAGCAGCAGCAGGAGCCCAAATATACACTGGAGTTGGCCTCAGGAGCCCAAAAATTGGATGAATCACACCCTGGAGTTGGCAGGAGTTGACAGTAGCAGCAGAAGGAGCCCAAATATACACTGGAGTTGGCTTCAGGAGCCCAAAAATTGGATGAATCACACCCTGGAGTTGGCAGAAGTTGGCAGCAGCAGCAGCAGGAGCCCAAATATACACTGGAGTTGGCCTCAGGAGCCCAAAAATTGGATGAATCACACCCTGGAGTTGGCAGGAGTTGACAGTAGCAGCAGAAGGAGCCCAAATATACACTGGAGTTGGCTTCAGGAGCCCAAAAATTGGATGAATCACACCCTGGAGTTGGCAGGAGTTGACAGCAGCAGCAGCAGGAGCCCAAATATACACTGGAGTTGGCTTCAGGAGCCCAAAAATTGGATGAATCACACCCTGGAGTT
The DNA here is from genome assembly GCA_027917425.1 of Gastrophryne carolinensis. Taxonomy (NCBI): domain Eukaryota; kingdom Metazoa; phylum Chordata; class Amphibia; order Anura; family Microhylidae; genus Gastrophryne; species Gastrophryne carolinensis. Next base: position 609,774,239 of record CM051235.1, read on the forward strand.
GGCAGGAGTTGACAGCAGCAGCAGCAGGAGCCAAAATATACACTGGAGTTGGCTTCAGGAGCCCAAAAATTGGATGAATCACACCCTGGAGTTGGCAGGAGTTGACAGCAGCAGCAGCAGGAGCCCAAATATACACTGGAGTTGGCTTCAGGAGCCCAAAAATTGGATGAATCACACCCTGGAGTTGGCAGGAGTTGACAGCAGCAGCAGCAGGAGCCCAAATATACACTGGAGTTGGCTTCAGGAGCCCAAAAATTGGATGAATCACACCCTGGAGTTGGCAGGAGTTGACAGCAGCAGCAGCAGGAGCCCAAATATACACTGGAGTTGGCTTCAGGAGCCCAAAAATTGGATGAATCACACCCTGGAGTTGGCAGGAGTTGACAGCAGCAGCAGCAGGAGCCCAAATATACACTGGAGTTGGCTTCAGGAGCCCAAAAATTGGATGAATCACACCCTGGAGTTGGCAGGAGTTGACAGCAGCAGCAGCAGGAGCCCAAATATACACTGGAGTTGGCTTCAGGAGCCCAAAAATTGGATGAATCACACCCTGGAGTTGGCAGAAGTTGGCAGCAGCAGCAGCAGGAGCCCAAATATACACTGGAGTTGGCCTCAGGAGCCCAAAAATTGGATGAATCACACCCTGGAGTTGGCAGGAGTTGACAGTAGCAGCAGCAGGAGCCCAAATATACACTGGAGTTGGCTTCAGGAGCCCAAAAATTGGATGAATTACACCCTGGAGTTAGCAGGAGTTGACAGCAGCAGCAGCAGGAGCCCAAATATACACTGGAGTTGGCTTCAGGAGCCCAAAAATTGGATGAATCACACCCTGGAGTTGGCAGAAGTTGGCAGCAGCAGCAGCAGGAGCCCAAATATACACTGGAGTTGGCCTCAGGAGCCCAAAAATTGGATGAATCACACCCTGGAGTTGGCAGGAGTTGACAGTAGCAGCAGCAGGAGCCCAAATATACACTGGAGTTGGCTTCAGGAGCCCAAAAATTGGATGAATCACACCCTGGAGTTGGCAGGAGTTGACAGCAGCAGCAGCAGGAGCCCAAATATACACTGGAGTTGGCTTCAGGAGCCCAAAAATTGGATGAATCACACCCTGGAGTTGGCAGGAGTTGACAGCAGCAGCAGCAGGAGCCCAAATATACACTGGAGTTGGCTTCAGGAGCCCAAAAATTGGATGAATCACACCCTGGAGTTGGCAGGAGTTGACAGCAGCAGCAGCAGGAGCCCAAATATACACTGGAGTTGGCTTCAGGAGCCCAAAAATTGGATGAATCACACCCTGGAGTTGGCAGGAGTTGACAGCAGCAGCAGCAGGAGCCCAAATATACACTGGAGTTGGCTTCAGGAGCCCAAAAATTGGATGAATCACACCCTGGAGTTGGCAGGAGTTGACAGCAGCAGCAGCAGGAGCCCAAATATACACTGGAGTTGGCTTCAGGAGCCCAAAAATTGGATGAATCACACCCTGGAGTTGGCAGGAGTTGACAGCAGCAGCAGCAGGAGCCCAAATATACACTGGAGTTGGCTTCAGGAGCCCAAAAATTGGATGAATCACACCCTGGAGTTGGCAGGAGTTGACAGCAGCAGCAGCAGCAGGAGCCCAAATATACACTGGAGTTGGCTTCAGGAGCCCAAAAATTGGATGAATCACACCCTGGAGTTGGCAGGAGTTGACAGCAGCAGCAGCAGGAGCCCAAATATACACTGGAGTTGGCTTCAGGAGCCCAAAAATTGGATGAATCACACCCTGGAGTTGGCAGAAGTTGGCAGCAGCAGCAGCAGGAGCCCAAATATACACTGGAGTTGGCCTCAGGAGCCCAAAAATTGGATGAATCACACCCTGGAGTTGGCAGGAGTTGACAGCAGCAGCAGCAGGAGCCCAAATATACACTGGAGTTGGCTTCAGGAGCCCAAAAATTGGATGAATCACACCCTGGAGTTGGCAGGAGTTGACAGCAGCAGCAGCAGGAGCCCAAATATACACTGGAGTTGGCTTCAGGAGCCCAAAAATTGGATGAATCACACCCTGGAGTTGGCAGAAGTTGGCAGAAGCAGCAGCAGGAGCCCAAATATACACTGGAGTTGGCCTCAGGAGCCCAAAAATTGGATGAATCACACCCTGGAGTTGGCAGGAGTTGACAGTAGCAGCAGCAGGAGCCCAAATATACACTGGAGTTGGCTTCAGGAGCCCAAAAATTGGATGAATCACACCCTGGAGTTGGCAGGAGTTGACAGCAGCAGCAGCAGGAGCCCAAATATACACTGGAGTTGGCTTCAGGAGCCCAAAAATTGGATGAATCACACCCTGGAGTTGGCAGGAGTTGACAGTAGCAGCAGCAGGAGCCCAAAAAATGGCCCAAAGACATAAATATGTTTTGCACCATTTGGAAAGTGTAAAACGTGGCACCATGCTGAATCTAGTCGCATGCATCAGGCATTGGTGGGTGGAAATCCTGGCTGATCCATCCCTGATTCATTTTGACAAAGGTGAGTCTCTCCACATTTTTAGTTGACAGACGAGTTCTCCTCGCCGTAACTATGGCCCCCGCCGCACTAAACACCCGCTCAGATGGCACGCTACTTGCCGGGCAGGACAGCTTTTCCAGGGCAAACTCTGCTAGTTGCAGCCACAAATCAAGTTTGGCTGCCCAGAAGTCCAGCGGATCCTCAAGGTGTGTTGGCATGGTCATGTCAAAGTATGACATGACCTGCTGGTTCAGGTCCTGCTCCAGGTCTTCCTGCTGCTCATGAGTAGCCTCACTATGCGGGTGTAGAAAGCTACTCATTAGCGACTGAAGACTGAGGCTGCTGCTGCTGATGGAGCTTCTGCTGCTGCTGCTGCCAACCCCCCCAGCGGCCATGGCAGTGGAAGGTGAGCGCAGAGGTCCCCTCGAGTCAGACCTGCGAGAGTATGGACCATGGCGCAGATAGGCATCGGCCAACTGCCTACGTAGAATGTCTTTGTAGTAGTTGAGTTTGTCCTCCCTCTCGGTGGGTTTAAAAAATGCCCCCATTTTGTGCCGGAAGCGAGGGTCCAATAAGGTGGACAGCCAGAAGTCATCCCGCCGACAGATGGAAACAATTCTGGGGTCACTACGCAAGCACGTGAGCATGCTTCGTGCCATTTGCGCAAGTGACTCGGATGGACTACCTGTCTCCATCTCCACTGCATACTGCCACGGTGTGCCCGGGTCCTCTGTCTCGCCTTCCTCAAAAACCTCTAGCTCCTCTGGCTGCTCCTGCTCCTCCTCTCCTGTCCGCTGACTAGATAAACCAGCCATTTCGCCAAGCCTAAACTGTGTTTCGCTGGGCAACTCCTCCTCCTCCTCTTCCTCCTCCTCCAGTTCAGCTCCAGCGGGGTTCATGTGGCCGTAAGATGTAAACGCCATGTCTCCAGTGCCCTGACCAGCCATGGTTTCCAACATGTGCTGTAGTACATGAAGCAGTGGAATCACGTCGTTCATCCCGTAATCCTGCCGACTGACAAATAAAGTGGCATCCTCAAAGGGCCTGAGCAAACGGCAGGTGTCACGTATGAGCTGCCACTGGTTGACATTGAAGTTACACAGGGGAGTCCCCCTATCTGCTTGGATCATCAGGAAATCCGTGATGGCTTTTCTCTGTTCATATAATCGGTCCAACATGTGAAGGGTGGAATTCCAACGGGTGGAAACATCGCAAATCAGACTATGTTGGGGGATACCATTCTGACGCTGTAGCTCAAGAAGGGTGTGTTTGGCGGTGTAGGAGTGGCTGAAGTGCATGCAAAGTTTCCTTGAAGTTGTTAGGATGTCTTGCAGATGGGGGGAACACTTCAGAAACCGCTTGACAACCAGATTGAAGACGTGAGCCATGCAGGGGGCATGGGTCAGGCTTCCTTGGCGCAGCGCAGACAAAATGTTCTTCCCATTGTCGGTAACCATGATTCCCATTTTAAGTTTTCTCGGAGTAAGCCATGTTTGGATTTCCTGATGAATACATTTAAACAGTTCCTCCCCTGTGTGACTCCGTTCGCCAAGACAAACCATGTGAAGCACTGCGTGACACCTCCGTGCCCTGCACACATGGTAGACTGGAGGGGCACTGAGACTTGAGCCTACAGTGGAGGGTGAGGAGATGGCGGAGGATGAGGAGGCCGAGTCGCACGGTGTCACAGGCCCAATGGGCAGAGAGCGCGGAGGCCGAAGCGGCGTGACCTGTCCAAGTTGCTGCTGCAAAGGGACCACATTCACCCAGTGGGCCGTAAACGACATGTACTGCCCCTGACCGTAGTTACAGCTCCAGATGTCGGCGCTGCCATGTATTTTGCTACACACCGACAGGCTCAAGGACTGGCCCACCTTCTGTTCAACAAAAGTGTGCAGCGCTGGTACTGCCTTCTTGGCAAAGAAATGACGGCTTGGGACTCTCCACCTCGGCTCGGCACAAGCCATCAGTTCTCTGAAAGGTGCAGATTCCACCACCTGAAAAGGGAGCGACTGCAGCACCAGCAACTTGGACAGGAGCACATTCAGCTTCTGCGCCGTAGGATGAGTGGGCGCATACTGCTGTCTCTTGGACATGGCTTCGCTGATGGATTGCTGGCGGGATGCATGACTTGGAGGAGGAGGAGGAGGAGCAGGAGCGACAGAGGATGGGTATGACGCACAGCTGCCTTCGGCTGAGGTGCTGGAGCCTTGGCTGGCAGAAATTGGGAGCTCACTTGGTGAGGAAGCAGACTGGACCACCCCTTGGGAGCCTCGGTTCTCCCAGGTCGTTTTATGGTGACGCATCATATGTTGACGCAGGGCCGTGGTGCCAACATTTGGACCCTGGCCACGCTTCACCTTTTGCCTACATATCTTGCATGTGGCCATGTTACCCTCCTGCGGATGCCTCAGGAAAAACTGCCACACTGCCGAGTAGCTACTTTTCCCACCCCCTGGCCTCACTGATTCACTGCTGCTGTTGCCAACTCCAGGAACCCCTGCTCCACTACCTCCCGATAAGGTAGACTGCTGCACAGCAGGTGCTCTACCCCGGCCCCGGCCCCGGCCGGCTCCAGCCTTTGGAATTGTGCCCCCATGCTGACTGCTACCACCTTGCTGCCTCAGCTGCTGACTCCGGGGCAACCTGCGCCCCTCTTCTCCTGATGATGACGATGAAGCCCCTTCATCACCCGGCTCCCAAGTGCGATCGGCTTCATCGTCATCATCATCATCATCATCACCGAGTTGTGGCTGTACGTCACTGATGTTCGTGGATTCGTCAACAGTGTCTGGCGCAGGAGCTGGAACGCTCGCAGCACCCACGACACTGTCCACATCACTATTTGTCTGCCTAGCTAAAGAAGCCACCTCCATTTCTTGGCTGGGCAGTAGCTGCTGACTGTCCTCTATCTGATGGTCCTCCTCACTAAAGAGTGGAGCTGAACCCAAAGCATAGGATACGTCGCTGGGGGAGGGAACGGCGTAGGCCAGAGGCAATGGGAGGACAGGGACTGCTCTCGGGGCATGCCAACTCAGGGTTGTGTCAGAGGAACCTACCGACCCTAGACTGGGGGTCTCAGACGTAAGTTGTGATGATGTTGTTGATGAGCGCGTCAACCAATCTACCACGGCAGATGCGTTACTGGTGGAGACCCGACCGCTAGCAGATACTGGCAGATTAGGTCTCTCAGCGTGACTCCTGCTGCTACTGGCCCCCAGTCTGATGCGAGCTCTGCCTGCGGAATCTTGGCCTCTGCCACTCCTCTTTTCACTTCCAGGCACTTGTCTGCCCGACATAGTCTAACTGGCGTGGTAGTAGGTGATATTTAAAAAAACCCCGGGCAGCGGTGGGTCTATATGAAACAGAATATAATGCACACCAAAAGCGAGCAGCAACACTCAGCCTCCAACAGGCCTGCTTAGTGTAAATAAGAGAGCTGCTTAGTGTAAATAAAGAGGGGTATGCTATGTTACAGAATGGGATGCCTCAACAGAAGTGCACCTGGCAGGCAGCAGTAAGCCTATGCCCAGCAAAAGTGTCTTATAATATAAATATAATAAGAGCAAATGCTTATATGGTCTTAAACAGAGGCTGCTTTAGTCACAGAATGGGATGCCCTGGGCAGGAATGGACCTGGCAGGGTCCAGTAGTGCTTTGCCCAGCAAAAGTGTCTTTATCAGGCTAATTTCAAATATGATAAGAGCAAATGCTTATATGGTCTTAAACAGAGGCTGCTGTAGTCACAGAATGGGATGCCCTGGGCAGGAATGGACCTGGCAGGGTCCAGTAGTGCTTTGCCCAGCAAAAGTGTCTTTATCAGGCTAATTTCAAATATGATAAGAGCAAATGCTTATATGGTCTTAAACAGAGGCTGCTGTAGTCACAGAATGGGATGCCCTGGGCAGGAATGGACCTGGCAGGGTCCAGTAGTGCTTTGCCCAGCAAAAGTGTCTTTATCAGGCTAATTTCAAATATGATAAGAGCAAATGCTTATATGGTCTTAAACAGAGGCTGCTGTAGTCACAGAATGGGATGCCCTGGGCAGGAATGGACCTGGCAGGGTCCAGTAGTGCTTTGCCCAGCAAAAGTGTCTTTATCAGGCTAATTTCAAATATGATAAGAGCAAATGCTTATATGGTCTTAAACAGAGGCTGCTTTAGTCACAGAATGGGATGCCCTGGGCAGGAATGGACCTGGCAGGGTCCAGTAGTGCTTTGCCCAGCAAAAGTGTCTTTATCAGGCTAATTTCAAATATGATAAGAGCAAATGCTTATATGGTCTTAAACAGAGGCTGCTGTAGTCACAGAATGGGATGCCCTGGGCAGGAATGGACCTGGCAGGGTCCAGTAGTGCTTTGCCCAGCAAAAGTGTCTTTATCAGGCTAATTTCAAATATGATAAGAGCAAATGCTTATATGGTCTTAAACAGAGGCTGCTTTAGTCACAGAATGGGATGCCCTGGGCAGGAATGGACCTGGCAGGGTCCAGTAGTGCTTTGCCCAGCAAAAGTGTCTTTATCAGGCTAATTTCAAATATGATAAGAGCAAATGCTTATATGGTCTTAAACAGAGGCTGCTGTAGTCACAGAATGGGATGCCCCAACAGGAATCGACCTGGCAGGGTCCAGTAGTGCTTTGCCCAGCAAAAGTGTCTTTATCAGGCTAATTTCAAATATGATAAGAGCAAATGCTTATATGGTCTTAAACAGAGGCTGCTGTAGTCACAGAATGGGATGCCCCAACAGGAATCGACCTGGCTGGGTCCAGTAGTGCTTTGCCCAGCAAAAGTGTCTTTATCAGGCCTAATTTCAAATATGATAAGAGCAAATGCTTATATGGTCTTAAACAGAGGCTGCTTTAGTCACAGAATGGGATGCCCTGGGCAGGAATGGACCTGGCAGGGTCCAGTAGTGCTTTGCCCAGCAAAAGTGTCTTTATCAGGCTAATTTCAAATATGATAAGAGCAAATGCTTATATGGTCTTAAACAGAGGCTGCTGTAGTCACAGAATGGGATGCCCTGGGCAGGAATGGACCTGGCAGGGTCCAGTAGTGCTTTGCCCAGCAAAAGTGTCTTTATCAGGCTAATTTCAAATATGATAAGAGCAAATGCTTATATGGTCTTAAACAGAGGCTGCTTTAGTCACAGAATGGGATGCCCTGGGCAGGAATGGACCTGGCAGGGTCCAGTAGTGCTTTGCCCAGCAAAAGTGTCTTTATCAGGCTAATTTCAAATATGATAAGAGCAAATGCTTATATGGTCTTAAACAGAGGCTGCTGTAGTCACAGAATGGGATGCCCCAACAGGAATCGACCTGGCAGGGTCCAGTAGTGCTTTGCCCAGCAAAAGTGTCTTTATCAGGCTAATTTCAAATATGATAAGAGCAAATGCTTATATGGTCTTAAACAGAGGCTGCTGTAGTCACAGAATGGGATGCCCCAACAGGAATCGACCTGGCTGGGTCCAGTAGTGCTTTGCCCAGCAAAAGTGTCTTTATCAGGCCTAATTTCAAATATGATAAGAGCAAATGCTTATATGGTCTTAAACAGAGGCTGCTTTAGTCACAGAATGGGATGCCCTGGGCAGGAATGGACCTGGCAGGGTCCAGTACTGCTTTGCCCAGCAAAAGTGTCTTTATCAGGCTAATTTCAAATATGATAAGAGCAAATGCTTATATGGTCTTAAACAGAGGCTGCTGTAGTCACAGAATGGGATGCCCCAACAGGAATCGACCTGGCAGGGTCCAGTAGTGCTTTGCCCAGCAAAAGTGTCTTTATCAGGCTAATTTCAAATATGATAAGAGCAAATGCTTATATGGTCTTAAACAGAGGCTGCTTTAGTCACAGAATGGGATGCCCTGGGCAGGAATGGACCTGGCAGGGTCCAGTAGTGCTTTGCCCAGCAAAAGTGTCTTTATCAGGCTAATTTCAAATATGATAAGAGCAAATACTTATATGGTCTTAAACAGAGGCTGCTGTAGTCACAGAATGGGATGCCCCAACAGGAATCGACCTGGCAGGGTCCAGTAGTGCTTTGCCCAGCAAAAGTGTCTTTATCAGGCTAATTTCAAATATGATAAGAGCAAATGCTTATATGGTCTTAAACAGAGGCTGCTTTAGTCACAGAATGGGATGCCCTGGGCAGGAATGGACCTGGCAGGGTCCAGTAGTGCTTTGCCCAGCAAAAGTGTCTTTATCAGGCTAATTTCAAATATGATAAGAGCAAATGCTTATATGGTCTTAAACAGAGGCTGCTTTAGTCACAGAATGGGATGCCCTGGGCAGGAATGGACCTGGCAGGGTCCAGTAGTGCTTTGCCCAGCAAAAGTGTCTTTATCAGGCTAATTTCAAATATGATAAGAGCAAATGCTTATATGGTCTTAAACAGAGGCTGCTGTAGTCACAGAATGGGATGCCCTGGGCAGGAATGGACCTGGCAGGGTCCAGTAGTGCTTTGCCCAGCAAAAGTGTCTTTATCAGGCTAATTTCAAATATGATAAGAGCAAATGCTTATATGGTCTTAAACAGAGGCTGCTTTAGTCACAGAATGGGATGCCCTGGGCAGGAATGGACCTGGCAGGGTCCAGTAGTGCTTTGCCCAGCAAAAGTGTCTTTATCAGGCTAATTTCAAATATGATAAGAGCAAATGCTTATATGGTCTTAAACAGAGGCTGCTGTAGTCACAGAATGGGATGCCCCAACAGGAATCGACCTGGCAGGGTCCAGTAGTGCTTTGCCCAGCAAAAGTGTCTTTATCAGGCCTAATTTCAAATATGATAAGAGCAAATGCTTATATGGTCTTAAACAGAGGCTGCTGTAGTCACAGAATGGGATGCCCCAACAGGAATCGACCTGGCAGGGTCCAGTAGTGCTTTGCCCAGCAAAAGTGTCTTTATCAGGCTAATTTCAAATATGATAAGAGCAAATGCTTATATGGTCTTAAACAGAGGCTGCTGTAGTCACAGAATGGGATGCCCCAAATAGGAGTGCACCTGGCAGGGTCCAGTAGTGCTTTGCCCAGCAAAAGTGTCTTTATCAGGCCTAATTTCAAATATGATAAGAGCAAATGCTTATATGGTCTTAAACAGAGGCTGCTGTAGTCACAGAATGGGATGCCCTGGGCAGGAATGGACCTGGCAGGGTCCAGTAGTGCTTTGCCCAGCAAAAGTGTCTTTATCAGGCTAATTTCAAATATGATAAGAGCAAATGCTTATATGGTCTTAAACAGAGGCTGCTTTAGTCACAGAATGGGATGCCCTGGGCAGGAATGGACCTGGCAGGGTCCAGTAGTGCTTTGCCCAGCAAAAGTGTCTTTATCAGGCTAATTTCAAATATGATAAGAGCAAATGCTTATATGGTCTTAAACAGAGGCTGCTGTAGTCACAGAATGGGATGCCCCAACAGGAATCGACCTGGCAGGGTCCAGTAGTGCTTTGCCCAGCAAAAGTGTCTTTATCAGGCTAATTTCAAATATGATAAGAGCAAATGCTTATATGGTCTTAAACAGAGGCTGCTTTAGTCACAGAATGGGATGCCCTGGGCAGGAATGGACCTGGCAGGGTCCAGTAGTGCTTTGCCCAGCAAAAGTGTCTTTATCAGGCTAATTTCAAATATGATAAGAGCAAATGCTTATATGGTCTTAAACAGAGGCTGCTGTAGTCACAGAATGGGATGCCCCAACAGGAATCGACCTGGCAGGGTCCAGTAGTGCTTTGCCCAGCAAAAGTGTCTTTATCAGGCCTAATTTCAAATATGATAAGAGCAGATGCTTATATGGTCTTAAACAGAGGCTGCTTTAGTCACAGAATGGGATGCCCTGGGCAGGAATGGACCTGGCAGGGTCCAGTAGTGCTTTGCCCAGCAAAAGTGTCTTTATCAGGCTAATTTCAAATATGATAAGAGCAAATGCTTATATGGTCTTAAACAGAGGCTGCTGTAGTCACAGAATGGGATGCCCCAACAGGAATCGACCTGGCAGGGTCCAGTAGTGCTTTGCCCAGCAAAAGTGTCTTTATCAGGCCTAATTTCAAATATGATAAGAGCAAATGCTTATATGGTCTTAAACAGAGGCTGCTGTAGTCACAGAATGGGATGCCCCAACAGGAATCGACCTGGCAGGGTCCAGTAGTGCTTTGCCCAGCAAAAGTGTCTTTATCAGGCTAATTTCAAATATGATAAGAGCAAATGCTTATATGGTCTTAAACAGAGGCTGCTGTAGTCACAGAATGGGATGCCCCAAATAGGAGTGCACCTGGCAGGGTCCAGTAGTGCTTTGCCCAGCAAAAGTGTCTTTATCAGGCCTAATTTCAAATATGATAAGAGCAAATGCTTATATGGTCTTAAACAGAGGCTGCTGTAGTCACAGAATGGGATGCCCTGGGCAGGAATGGACCTGGCAGGGTCCAGTAGTGCTTTGCCCAGCAAAAGTGTCTTTATCAGGCTAATTTCAAATATGATAAGAGCAAATGCTTATATGGTCTTAAACAGAGGCTGCTTTAGTCACAGAATGGGATGCCCTGGGCAGGAATGGACCTGGCAGGGTCCAGTAGTGCTTTGCCCAGCAAAAGTGTCTTTATCAGGCTAATTTCAAATATGATAAGAGCAAATGCTTATATGGTCTTAAACAGAGGCTGCTTTAGTCACAGAATGGGATGCCCTGGGCAGGAATGGACCTGGCAGGGTCCAGTAGTGCTTTGCCCAGCAAAAGTGTCTTTATCAGGCTAATTTCAAATATGATAAGAGCAAATGCTTATATGGTCTTAAACAGAGGCTGCTGTAGTCACAGAATGGGATGCCCCAACAGGAATCGACCTGGCAGGGTCCAGTAGTGCTTTGCCCAGCAAAAGTGTCTTTATCAGGCCTAATTTCAAATATGATAAGAGCAAATGCTTATATGGTCTTAAACAGAGGCTGCTGTAGTCACAGAATGGGATGCCCCAACAGGAATCGACCTGGCAGGGTCCAGTAGTGCTTTGCCCAGCAAAAGTGTCTTTATCAGGCTAATTTCAAATATGATAAGAGCAAATGCTTATATGGTCTTAAACAGAGGCTGCTGTAGTCACAGAATGGGATGCCCCAAATAGGAGTGCACCTGGCAGGGTCCAGTAGTGCTTTGCCCAGCAAAAGTGTCTTTATCAGGCCTAATTTCAAATATGATAAGAGCAAATGCTTATATGGTCTTAAACAGAGGCTGCTGTAGTCACAGAATGGGATGCCCTGGGCAGGAATGGACCTGGCAGGGTCCAGTAGTGCTTTGCCCAGCAAAAGTGTCTTTATCAGGCTAATTTCAAATATGATAAGAGCAAATGCTTATATGGTCTTAAACAGAGGCTGCTTTAGTCACAGAATGGGATGCCCTGGGCAGGAATGGACCTGGCAGGGTCCAGTAGTGCTTTGCCCAGCAAAAGTGTCTTTATCAGGCTAATTTCAAATATGATAAGAGCAAATGCTTATATGGTCTTAAACAGAGGCTGCTGTAGTCACAGAATGGGATGCCCTGGGCAGGAATGGACCTGGCAGGGTCCAGTAGTGCTTTGCCCAGCAAAAGTGTCTTTATCAGGCTAATTTCAAATATGATAAGAGCAAATGCTTATATGGTCTTAAACAGAGGCTGCTTTAGTCACAGAATGGGATGCCCTGGGCAGGAATGGACCTGGCAGGGTCCAGTAGTGCTTTGCCCAGCAAAAGTGTCTTCATCAGGCTAATTTCAAATATGATAAGAGCAAATGCTTATATGGTCTTAAACAGAGGCTGCTGTAGTCACAGAATGGGATGCCCCAACAGGAATCGACCTGGCAGGGTCCAGTAGTGCTTTGCCCAGCAAAAGTGTCTTTATCAGGCCTAATTTCAAATATGATAAGAGCAGATGCTTATATGGTCTTAAACAGAGGCTGCTTTAGTCACAGAATGGGATGCCCTGGGCAGGAATGGACCTGGCAGGGTCCAGTAGTGCTTTGCCCAGCAAAAGTGTCTTTATCAGGCTAATTTCAAATATGATAAGAGCAAATGCTTATATGGTCTTAAACAGAGGCTGCTGTAGTCACAGAATGGGATGCCCCAACAGGAATCGACCTGGCAGGGTCCAGTAGTGCTTTGCCCAGCAAAAGTGTCTTTATCAGGCCTAATTTCAAATATGATAAGAGCAAATGCTTATATGGTCTTAAACAGAGGCTGCTGTAGTCACAGAATGGGATGCCCCAACAGGAATCGACCTGGCAGGGTCCAGTAGTGCTTTGCCCAGCAAAAGTGTCTTTATCAGGCTAATTTCAAATATGATAAGAGCAAATGCTTATATGGTCTTAAACATAGGCTGCTGTAGTCACAGAATGGGATGCCCCAAATAGGAGTGCACCTGGCAGGGTCCAGTAGTGCTTTGCCCAGCAAAAGTGTATTTATCAGGCCTAATTTCAAATATGATAAGAGCAAATGCTTATATGGTCTTAAACAGAGGCTGCTGTAGTCACAGAATGGGATGCCCTGGGCAGGAATGGACCTGGCAGGGTCCAGTAGTGCTTTGCCCAGCAAAAGTGTCTTTATCAGGCTAATTTCAAATATGATAAGAGCAAATGCTTATATGGTCTTAAACAGAGGCTGCTTTAGTCACAGAATGGGATGCCCTGGGCAGGAATGGACCTGGCAGGGTCCAGTAGTGCTTTGCCCAGCAAAAGTGTCTTTATCAGGCTAATTTCAAATATGATAAGAGCAAATGCTTATATGGTCTTAAACAGAGGCTGCTTTAGTCACAGAATGGGATGCCCTGGGCAGGAATGGACCTGGCAGGGTCCAGTAGTGCTTTGCCCAGCAAAAGTGTCTTTATCAGGCTAATTTCAAATATGATAAGAGCAAATGCTTATATGGTCTTAAACAGAGGCTGCTGTAGTCACAGAATGGGATGCCCCAACAGGAATCGACCTGGCAGGGTCCAGTAGTGCTTTGCCCAGCAAAAGTGTCTTTATCAGGCCTAATTTCAAATATGATAAGAGCAAATGCTTATATGGTCTTAAACAGAGGCTGCTGTAGTCACAGAATGGGATGCCCCAACAGGAATCGACCTGGCAGGGTCCAGTAGTGCTTTGCCCAGCAAAAGTGTCTTTATCAGGCTAATTTCAAATATGATAAGAGCAAATGCTTATATGGTCTTAAACAGAGGCTGCTGTAGTCACAGAATGGGATGCCCCAAATAGGAGTGCACCTGGCAGGGTCCAGTAGTGCTTTGCCCAGCAAAAGTGTCTTTATCAGGCCTAATTTCAAATATGATAAGAGCAAATGCTTATATGGTCTTAAACAGAGGCTGCTGTAGTCACAGAATGGGATGCCCTGGGCAGGAATGGACCTGGCAGGGTCCAGTAGTGCTTTGCCCAGCAAAAGTGTCTTTATCAGGCTAATTTCAAATATGATAAGAGCAAATGCTTATATGGACTTAAACAGTGGCTGCTTTAGTCACAGAATGGGATGCCCTGGGCAGGAATGGACCTGGCAGGGTCCAGTAGTGCTTTGCCCAGCAAAAGTGTCTTTATCAGGGTAATTTCAAATATGATAAGAGCAAATGCTTATATGGTCTTAAACAGAGGCTGCTGTAGTCACAGAATGGGATGCCCTGGGCAGGAATGGACCTGGCAGGGTCCAGTAGTGCTTTGCCCAGCAAAAGTGTCTTTATCAGGCCTAATTTCAAATATGATAAGAGCAAATGCTTATATGGTCTTAAACAGAGGCTGCTGTAGTCACAGAATGGGATGCCCCAACAGGAATCGACCTGGCAGGGTCCAGTAGTGCTTTGCCCAGCAAAAGTGTCTTTATCAGGCTAATTTCAAATATGATAAGAGCAAATGCTTATATGGTCTTAAACAGAGGCTGCTGTAGTCACAGAATGGGATGCCCCAAATAGGAGTGCACCTGGCAGGGTCCAGTAGTGCTTTGCCCAGCAAAAGTGTCTTTATCAGGCCTAATTTCAAATATGATAAGAGCAAATGCTTATATGGTCTTAAACAGAGGCTGCTGTAGTCACAGAATGGGATGCCCTGGGCAGGAATGGACCTGGCAGGGTCCAGTAGTGCTTTGCCCAGCAAAAGTGTCTTTATCAGGCTAATTTCAAATATGATAAGAGCAAATGCTTATATGGACTTAAACAGAGGCTGCTTTAGTCACAGAATGGGATGCCCTGGGCAGGAATGGACCTGGCAGGGTCCAGTAGTGCTTTGCCCAGCAAAAGTGTCTTTATCAGGCTAATTTCAAATATGATAAGAGCAAATGCTTATATGGTCTTAAACAGAGGCTGCTGTAGTCACAGAATGGGATGCCCCAACAGGAATCGACCTGGCAGGGTCCAGTAGTGCTTTGCCCAGCAAAAGTGTCTTTATCAGGCCTAATTTCAAATATGATAAGAGCAAATGCTTATATGGTCTTAAACAGAGGCTGCTGTAGTCACAGAATGGGATGCCCCAACAGGAATCGACCTGGCAGGGTCCAGTAGTGCTTTGCCCAGCAAAAGTGTCTTTATCAGGCTAATTTCAAATATGATAAGAGCAAATGCTTATATGGTCTTAAACAGAGGCTGCTGTAGTCACAGAATGGGATGCCCCAAATAGGAGTGCACCTGGCAGGGTCCAGTAGTGCTTTGCCCAGCAAAAGTGTCTTTATCAGGCCTAATTTCAAATATGATAAGAGCAAATGCTTATATGGTCTTAAACAGAGGCTGCTGTAGTCACAGAATGGGATGCCCTGGGCAGGAATGGACCTGGCAGGGTCCAGTAGTGCTTTGCCCAGCAAAAGTGTCTTTATCAGGCTAATTTCAAATATGATAAGAGCAAATGCTTATATGGACTTAAACAGAGGCTGCTTTAGTCACAGAATGGGATGCCCTGGGCAGGAATGGACCTGGCAGGGTCCAGTAGTGCTTTGCCCAGCAAAAGTGTCTTTATCAGGCTAATTTCAAATATGATAAGAGCAAATGCTTATATGGTCTTAAACAGAGGCTGCTGTAGTCACAGAATGGGATGCCCTGGGCAGGAATGGACCTGGCAGGGTCCAGTAGTGCTTTGCCCAGCAAAAGTGTCTTTATCAGGCTAATTTCAAATATGATAAGAGCAAATGCTTATATGGTCTTAAACAGAGGCTGCTGTAGTCACAGAATGGGATGCCCCAACAGGAATCGACCTGGCAGGGTCCAGTAGTGCTTTGCCCAGCAAAAGTGTCTTTATCAGGCCTAATTTCAAATATGATAAGAGCAGATGCTTATATGGTCTTAAACAGAGGCTGCTTTAGTCACAGAATGGGATGCCCTGGGCAGGAATGGACCTGGCAGGGTCCAGTAGTGCTTTGCCCAGCAAAAGTGTCTTTATCAGGCTAATTTCAAATATGATAAGAGCAAATGCTTATATGGTCTTAAACAGAGGCTGCTGTAGTCACAGAATGGGATGCCCCAACAGGAATCGACCTGGCAGGGTCCAGTAGTGCTTTGCCCAGCAAAAGTGTCTTTATCAGGCCTAATTTCAAATATGATAAGAGCAGATGCTTATATGGTCTTAAACAGAGGCTGCTTTAGTCACAGAATGGGATGCCCTGGGCAGGAATGGACCTGGCAGGGTCCAGTAGTGCTTTGCCCAGCAAAAGTGTCTTTATCAGGCTAATTTCAAATATGATAAGAGCAAATGCTTATATGGTCTTAAACAGAGGCTGCTGTAGTCACAGAATGGGATGCCCCAACAGGAATCGACCTGGCAGGGTCCAGTAGTGCTTTGCCCAGCAAAAGTGTCTTTATCAGGCCTAATTTCAAATATGATAAGAGCAAATGCTTATATGGTCTTAAACAGAGGCTGCTGTAGTCACAGAATGGGATGCCCCAACAGGAATCGACCTGGCAGGGTCCAGTAGTGCTTTGCCCAGCAAAAGTGTCTTTATCAGGCTAATTTCAAATATGATAAGAGCAAATGCTTATATGGTCTTAAACAGAGGCTGCTGTAGTCACAGAATGGGATGCCCCAAATAGGAGTGCACCTGGCAGGGTCCAGTAGTGCTTTGCCCAGCAAAAGTGTCTTTATCAGGCCTAATTTCAAATATGATAAGAGCAAATGCTTATATGGTCTTAAACAGAGGCTGCTGTAGTCACAGAATGGGATGCCCTGGGCAGGAATGGACCTGGCAGGGTCCAGTAGTGCTTTGCCCAGCAAAAGTGTCTTTATCAGGCTAATTTCAAATATGATAAGAGCAAATGCTTATATGGTCTTAAACAGAGGCTGCTTTAGTCACAGAATGGGATGCCCTGGGCAGGAATGGACCTGGCAGGGTCCAGTAGTGCTTTGCCCAGCAAAAGTGTCTTTATCAGGCTAATTTCAAATATGATAAGAGCAAATGCTTATATGGTCTTAAACAGAGGCTGCTTTAGTCACAGAATGGGATGCCCTGGGCAGGAATGGACCTGGCAGGGTCCAGTAGTGCTTTGCCCAGCAAAAGTGTCTTTATCAGGCTAATTTCAAATATGATAAGAGCAAATGCTTATATGGTCTTAAACAGAGGCTGCTGTAGTCACAGAATGGGATGCCCCAACAGGAATCGACCTGGCAGGGTCCAGTAGTGCTTTGCCCAGCAAAAGTGTCTTTATCAGGCCTAATTTCAAATATGATAAGAGCAAATGCTTATATGGTCTTAAACAGAGGCTGCTGTAGTCACAGAATGGGATGCCCCAACAGGAATCGACCTGGCAGGGTCCAGTAGTGCATTGCCCAGCAAAAGTGTCTTTATCAGGCTAATTTCAAATATGATAAGAGCAAATGCTTATATGGTCTTAAACAGAGGCTGCTGTAGTCACAGAATGGGATGCCCCAAATAGGAGTGCACCTGGCAGGGTCCAGTAGTGCTTTGCCCAGCAAAAGTGTCTTTATCAGGCCTAATTTCAAATATGATAAGAGCAAATGCTTATATGGTCTTAAACAGAGGCTGCTGTAGTCACAGAATGGGATGCCCTGGGCAGGAATGGACCTGGCAGGGTCCAGTAGTGCTTTGCCCAGCAAAAGTGTCTTTATCAGGCTAATTTCAAATATGATAAGAGCAAATGCTTATATGGTCTTAAACAGAGGCTGCTTTAGTCACAGAATGGGATGCCCTGGGCAGGAATGGACCTGGCAGGGTCCAGTAGTGCTTTGCCCAGCAAAAGTGTCTTTATCAGGCTAATTTCAAATATGATAAGAGCAAATGCTTATATGGTCTTAAACAGAGGCTGCTGTAGTCACAGAATGGGATGCCCCAACAGGAATCGACCTGGCAGGGTCCAGTAGTGCTTTGCCCAGCAAAAGTGTCTTTATCAGGCTAATTTCAAATATAATAAGAGCAAATGCTTATATGGTCTTAAACAGAGGCTGCTTTAGACACAGAATGGGATGCCCTGGGCAGGAATGGACCTGGCAGGGTCCAGTAGTGCTTTGCCCAGCAAAAGTGTCTTTATCAGGCCTAATTTCAAATATGATAAGAGCAGATGCTTATATGGTCTTAAACAGAGGCTGCTTTAGTCACAGAATGGGATGCCCTGGGCAGGAATGGACCTGGCAGGGTCCAGTAGTGCTTTGCCCAGCAAAAGTGTCTTTATCAGGCTAATTTCAAATATGATAAGAGCAAATGCTTATATGGTCTTAAACAGAGGCTGCTGTAGTCACAGAATGGGATGCCCCAACAGGAATCGACCTGGCAGGGTCCAGTAGTGCTTTGCCCAGCAAAAGTGTCTTTATCAGGCCTAATTTCAAATATGATAAGAGCAAATGCTTATATGGTCTTAAACAGAGGCTGCTGTAGTCACAGAATGGGATGCCCCAACAGGAATCGACCTGGCAGGGTCCAGTAGTGCTTTGCCCAGCAAAAGTGTCTTTATCAGGCTAATTTCAAATATGATAAGAGCAAATGCTTATATGGTCTTAAACAGAGGCTGCTGTAGTCACAGAATGGGATGCCCCAAATAGGAGTGCACCTGGCAGGGTCCAGTAGTGCTTTGCCCAGCAAAAGTGTCTTTATCAGGCCTAATTTCAAATATGATAAGAGCAAATGCTTATATGGTCTTAAACAGAGGCTGCTGTAGTCACAGAATGGGATGCCCTGGGCAGGAATGGACCTGGCAGGGTCCAGTAGTGCTTTGCCCAGCAAAAGTGTCTTTATCAGGCTAATTTCAAATATGATAAGAGCAAATGCTTATATGGTCTTAAACAGAGGCTGCTTTAGTCACAGAATGGGATGCCCTGGGCAGGAATGGACCTGGCAGGGTCCAGTAGTGCTTTGCCCAGCAAAAGTGTCTTTATCAGGCTAATTTCAAATATGATAAGAGCAAATGCTTATATGGTCTTAAACAGAGGCTGCTTTAGTCACAGAATGGGATGCCCTGGGCAGGAATGGACCTGGCAGGGTCCAGTAGTGCTTTGCCCAGCAAAAGTGTCTTTATCAGGCTAATTTCAAATATGATAAGAGCAAATGCTTATATGGTCTTAAACAGAGGCTGCTGTAGTCACAGAATGGGATGCCCCAACAGGAATCGACCTGGCAGGGTCCAGTAGTGCTTTGCCCAGCAAAAGTGTCTTTATCAGGCCTAATTTCAAATATGATAAGAGCAAATGCTTATATGGTCTTAAACAGAGGCTGCTGTAGTCACAGAATGGGATGCCCCAACAGGAATCGACCTGGCAGGGTCCAGTAGTGCTTTGCCCAGCAAAAGTGTCTTTATCAGGCTAATTTCAAATATGATAAGAGCAAATGCTTATATGGTCTTAAACAGAGGCTGCTGTAGTCACAGAATGGGATGCCCCAAATAGGAGTGCACCTGGCAGGGTCCAGTAGTGCTTTGCCCAGCAAAAGTGTCTTTATCAGGCCTAATTTCAAATATGATAAGAGCAAATGCTTATATGGTCTTAAACAGAGGCTGCTGTAGTCACAGAATGGGATGCCCTGGGCAGGAATGGACCTGGCAGGGTCCAGTAGTGCTTTGCCCAGCAAAAGTGTCTTTATCAGGCTAATTTCAAATATGATAAGAGCAAATGCTTATATGGTCTTAAACAGAGGCTGCTTTAGTCACAGAATGGGATGCCCTGGGCAGGAATGGACCTGGCAGGGTCCAGTAGTGCTTTGCCCAGCAAAAGTGTCTTTATCAGGCTAATTTCAAATATGATAAGAGCAAATGCTTATATGGTCTTAAACAGAGGCTGCTGTAGTCACAGAATGGGATGCCCCAACAGGAATCGACCTGGCAGGGTCCAGTAGTGCTTTGCCCAGCAAAAGTGTCTTTATCAGGCCTAATTTCAAATATGATAAGAGCAAATGCTTATATGGTCTTAAACAGAGGCTGCTGTAGTCACAGAATGGGATGCCCCAACAGGAATCGACCTGGCAGGGTCCAGTAGTGCTTTGCCCAGCAAAAGTGTCTTTATCAGGCTAATTTCAAATATGATAAGAGCAAATGCTTATATGGTCTTAAACAGAGGCTGCTGTAGTCACAGAATGGGATGCCCCAAATAGGAGTGCACCTGGCAGGGTCCAGTAGTGCTTTGCCCAGCAAAAGTGTCTTTATCAGGCCTAATTTCAAATATGATAAGAGCAAATGCTTATATGGTCTTAAACAGAGGCTGCTGTAGTCACAGAATGGGATGCCCTGGGCAGGAATGGACCTGGCAGGGTCCAGTAGTGCTTTGCCCAGCAAAAGTGTCTTTATCAGGCTAATTTCAAATATGATAAGAGCAAATGCTTATATGGTCTTAAACAGAGGCTGCTTTAGTCACAGAATGGGATGCCCTGGGCAGGAATGGACCTGGCAGGGTCCAGTAGTGCTTTGCCCAGCAAAAGTGTCTTTATCAGGCTAATTTCAAATATGATAAGAGCAAATGCTTATATGGTCTTAAACAGAGGCTGCTTTAGTCACAGAATGGGATGCCCTGGGCAGGAATGGACCTGGCAGGGTCCAGTAGTGCTTTGCCCAGCAAAAGTGTCTTTATCAGGCTAATTTCAAATATGATAAGAGCAAATGCTTATATGGTCTTAAACAGAGGCTGCTGTAGTCACAGAATGGGATGCCCCAACAGGAATCGACCTGGCAGGGTCCAGTAGTGCTTTGCCCAGCAAAAGTGTCTTTATCAGGCCTAATTTCAAATATGATAAGAGCAAATGCTTATATGGTCTTAAACAGAGGCTGCTGTAGTCACAGAATGGGATGCCCCAACAGGAATCGACCTGGCAGGGTCCAGTAGTGCTTTGCCCAGCAAAAGTGTCTTTATCAGGCTAATTTCAAATATGATAAGAGCAAATGCTTATATGGTCTTAAACAGAGGCTGCTGTAGTCACAGAATGGGATGCCCCAAATAGGAGTGCACCTGGCAGGGTCCAGTAGTGCTTTGCCCAGCAAAAGTGTCTTTATCAGGCCTAATTTCAAATATGATAAGAGCAAATGCTTATATGGTCTTAAACAGAGGCTGCTGTAGTCACAGAATGGGATGCCCTGGGCAGGAATGGACCTGGCAGGGTCCAGTAGTGCTTTGCCCAGCAAAAGTGTCTTTATCAGGCTAATTTCAAATATGATAAGAGCAAATGCTTATATGGTCTTAAACAGAGGCTGCTGTAGTCACAGAATGGGATGCCCCAACAGGAATCGACCTGGCAGGGTCCAGTAGTGCTTTGCCCAGCAAAAGTGTCTTTATCAGGCTAATTTCAAATATGATAAGAGCAAATGCTTATATGGTCTTAAACAGAGGCTGCTTTAGACACAGAATGGGATGCCCTGGGCAGGAATGGACCTGGCAGGGTCCAGTAGTGCTTTGCCCAGCAAAAGTGTCTTTATCAGGCCTAATTTCAAATATGATAAGAGCAGATGCTTATATGGTCTTAAACAGAGGCTGCTTTAGTCACAGAATGGGATGCCCTGGGCAGGAATGGACCTGGCAGGGTCCAGTAGTGCTTTGCCCAGCAAAAGTGTCTTTATCAGGCTAATTTCAAATATGATAAGAGCAAATGCTTATATGGTCTTAAACAGAGGCTGCTGTAGTCACAGAATGGGATGCCCCAACAGGAATCGACCTGGCAGGGTCCAGTAGTGCTTTGCCCAGCAAAAGTGTCTTTATCAGGCCTAATTTCAAATATGATAAGAGCAAATGCTTATATGGTCTTAAACAGAGGCTGCTGTAGTCACAGAATGGGATGCCCCAACAGGAATCGACCTGGCAGGGTCCAGTAGTGCTTTGCCCAGCAAAAGTGTCTTTATCAGGCTAATTTCAAATATGATAAGAGCAAATGCTTATATGGTCTTAAACAGAGGCTGCTGTAGTCACAGAATGGGATGCCCCAAATAGGAGTGCACCTGGCAGGGTCCAGTAGTGCTTTGCCCAGCAAAAGTGTCTTTATCAGGCCTAATTTCAAATATGATAAGAGCAAATGCTTATATGGTCTTAAACAGAGGCTGCTGTAGTCACAGAATGGGATGCCCTGGGCAGGAATGGACCTGGCAGGGTCCAGTAGTGCTTTGCCCAGCAAAAGTGTCTTTATCAGGCTAATTTCAAATATGATAAGAGCAAATGCTTATATGGTCTTAAACAGAGGCTGCTTTAGTCACAGAATGGGATGCCCTGGGCAGGAATGGACCTGGCAGGGTCCAGTAGTGCTTTGCCCAGCAAATGTGTCTTTATCAGGCTAATTTCAAATATGATAAGAGCAAATGCTTATATGGTCTTAAACAGAGGCTGCTGTAGTCACAGAATGGGATGCCCCAACAGGAATCGACGTGGCAGGGTCCAGTAGTGCTTTGCCCAGCAAAAGTGTCTTTATCAGGCTAATTTCAAATATGATAAGAGCAAATGCTTATATGGTCTTAAACAGAGGCTGCTTTAGTCACAGAATGGGATGCCCTGGGCAGGAATGGACCTGGCAGGGTCCAGTAGTGCTTTGCCCAGCAAAAGTGTCTTTATCAGGCTAATTTCAAATATGATAAGAGCAAATGCTTATATGGTCTTAAACAGAGGCTGCTGTAGTCACAGAATGGGATGCCCCAACAGGAATCGACCTGGCAGGGTCCAGTAGTGCTTTGCCCAGCAAAAGTGTCTTTATCAGGCCTAATTTCAAATATGATAAGAGCAAATGCTTATATGGTCTTAAACAGAGGCTGCTGTAGTCACAGAATGGGATGCCCCAACAGGAATCGACCTGGCAGGGTCCAGTAGTGCTTTGCC
This sequence comes from Gastrophryne carolinensis, assembly GCA_027917425.1. Taxonomy (NCBI): domain Eukaryota; kingdom Metazoa; phylum Chordata; class Amphibia; order Anura; family Microhylidae; genus Gastrophryne; species Gastrophryne carolinensis. Next base: position 609,796,896 of record CM051235.1, read on the forward strand.
CAGCAAAAGTGTCTTTATCAGGCTAATTTCAAATATGATAAGAGCAAATGCTTATATGGTCTTAAACAGAGGCTGCTGTAGTCACAGAATGGGATGCCCCAAATAGGAGTGCACCTGGCAGGGTCCAGTAGTGCTTTGCCCAGCAAAAGTGTCTTTATCAGGCCTAATTTCAAATATGATAAGAGCAAATGCTTATATGGTCTTAAACAGAGGCTGCTGTAGTCACAGAATGGGATGCCCTGGGCAGGAATGGACCTGGCAGGGTCCAGTAGTGCTTTGCCCAGCAAAAGTGTCTTTATCAGGCTAATTTCAAATATGATAAGAGCAAATGCTTATATGGTCTTAAACAGAGGCTGCTTTAGTCACAGAATGGGATGCCCTGGGCAGGAATGGACCTGGCAGGGTCCAGTAGTGCTTTGCCCAGCAAAAGTGTCTTTATCAGGCTAATTTCAAATATGATAAGAGCAAATGCTTATATGGTCTTAAACAGAGGCTGCTGTAGTCACAGAATGGGATGCCCCAACAGGAATCGACCTGGCAGGGTCCAGTAGTGCTTTGCCCAGCAAAAGTGTCTTTATCAGGCTAATTTCAAATATGATAAGAGCAAATGCTTATATGGTCTTAAACAGAGGCTGCTTTAGACACAGAATGGGATGCCCTGGGCAGGAATGGACCTGGCAGGGTCCAGTAGTGCTTTGCCCAGCAAAAGTGTCTTTATCAGGCCTAATTTCAAATATGATAAGAGCAGATGCTTATATGGTCTTAAACAGAGGCTGCTTTAGTCACAGAATGGGATGCCCTGGGCAGGAATGGACCTGGCAGGGTCCAGTAGTGCTTTGCCCAGCAAAAGTGTCTTTATCAGGCTAATTTCAAATATGATAAGAGCAAATGCTTATATGGTCTTAAACAGAGGCTGCTGTAGTCACAGAATGGGATGCCCTGGGCAGGAATGGACCTGGCAGGGTCCAGTAGTGCTTTGCCCAGCAAAAGTGTCTTTATCAGGCTAATTTCAAATATGATAAGAGCAAATGCTTATATGGTCTTAAACAGAGGCTGCTTTAGTCACAGAATGGGATGCCCTGGGCAGGAATGGACCTGGCAGGGTCCAGTAGTGCTTTGCCCAGCAAAAGTGTCTTTATCAGGCTAATTTCAAATATGATAAGAGCAAATGCTTATATGGTCTTAAACAGAGGCTGCTGTAGTCACAGAATGGGATGCCCTGGGCAGGAATGGACCTGGCAGGGTCCAGTAGTGCTTTGCCCAGCAAAAGTGTCTTTATCAGGCTAATTTCAAATATGATAAGAGCAAATGCTTATATGGTCTTAAACAGAGGCTGCTGTAGTCACAGAATGGGATGCCCTGGGCAGGAATGGACCTGGCAGGGTCCAGTAGTGCTTTGCATAGCAAAAGTGTCTTTATCAGGCTAATTTCAAATATGATAAGAGCAAATGCTTATATGGTCTTAAACAGAGGCTGCTGTAGTCACAGAATGGGATGCCCCAACAGGAATCGACCTGGCAGGGTCCAGTAGTGCTTTGCCCAGCAAAAGTGTCTTTATCAGGCTAATTTCAAATATGATAAGAGCAAATGCTTATATGGTCTTAAACAGAGGCTGCTGTAGTCACAGAATGGGATGCCCTGGGCAGGAATCGACCTGGCAGGGTCCAGTAGTGCTTTGCCCAGCAAAAGTGTCTTTATCAGGCTAATTTCAAATATGATAAGAGCAAATGCTTATATGGTCTTAAACAGAGGCTGCTTTAGTCACAGAATGGGATGCCTCACAGCAGACTTAAGGTCAGTTCAGTATATATGCACAGTTAGTTACTATAAGCAGCCTGAAAACGCTAACAAACCTGTCACCCAGCTAGTAACACTCAGGCTGGATGAAAAAAAAAAAAAATCTCCCTGTGACAGCCTCCGTTTTTCCTACCTTTCCCTGGCTTTCTGTCTGTCTCCTGTCTGTCTCCTGCCTGTCTCCAGCCTGTCCCTGTCTGTCCCTGCCTGTCTAACTGCTTCAGCTACACAGCGTTCTGTCTGTCACGAATGCAATAGAGAAATGAGGAAAAGCAAGATGGCCGCCGTTAAATACCGCTGTGTGACGTCACCGGGCTTGCTGGCTGCTGATAGGCTGCATGTGACTGCCCCAGCTTGCACTGGCGCGGGATAGATGTCCAGACATGTCCCGTCCGCCATCTTAGAATGCCTGTAAATGTAAATGAATGGATGTTAAAGGAAAACTTCGAGTGATCGAATCGCGGGGAAATTCGGATTCGATCCGAATCGAATTTTTCCTGAAATTCGGATCGAATCCGGGTTCGTCCGGATCGATTCGCTCATCCCTAATCTAGACGCTGCCAACTTATAAATACACTGAGGCAGGACAGCTCATACTTGCCAGTACACTGAACTACCTACCCGTGGCCACAGCAAACATAACATGACTATAGCAATAATCCAGAAATACAGCAATACATAGTTACATAGTTAATGCGGTTGAAAAAAGACATATGTCCATCAAGTTCAACCAAGGGTGTTGGGGTAGGGGAAGTTATTTTTTATTTTATATGGGAAGCTATTTATTTTATTTTTAGTTTTATTTTTTTTACTGATAACCCCTAAAACTGTTAATGTTATTTTCTTCGAAATAAACATCTAATCCTTTTTTGAAGCCATTTGTATATATTTATACAAGTTAATCATGTCCCCCCCTCAATCGCCTCCTCTCAAGACTAAACAGATTTAATTCTCGTAATCTTTCCTCATAACTTAGATCTTTCATTCCCTTTATTAGTTTGGTGGCTCTCCTCTGCACCCTTTCCATAGTCAGAGCGTCCTTTCTATGAATGGGTGCCCAGAACTGGACGGCATATTCCAGGTGAGGGCGCGCCAGTGCCTTGTAAAGAGGCAAAATTACTTCTCTATCCCGTGATTCCATGCCTCTATTAATGCATGATAATATCTTGGTGGCCTTGGAAGCAGCTGCTTGGCATTGCATGCTGTTATTTAGTCTGTGATCTACCAGTACCCCCTACCAGGATCCTTCTCAACAAGTGACTCCCCCAGTTTTACTCCCCCGGGGACATATGTGGCCCTCAGGTTGTTAGACCCCAAGTGCATGACCTTACATTTTTCCACATTGAACTTAATTTGCCAAGTGGAGCCCAGACACTTAATGTGTCCAAGTCAGCCTGAAGCTTGTGAACATCTTCCATAGACTGCACTGTGCTACATATCTTTGTATCATCTGCAAAAATAGAGACAGTGCTTTTAATTCCATCTTCTATGTTGTTTATAAACAAGTTGAATAATAGTGGTCCCAGCACTGAACCCTGGGGTACACCGCTTACAACTGGTAACCATTCAGAGTAGGTATCATTAACCACAACTCTCTGCACACGATCCTTCAGCCAGTTTTCAATCCAGTTACAAACTGTGTTTTCTAATCCTGAAGATCTCAATTTCCCCAATAAGCGTCTATGGGGGACAGTGTCAAATGCTTTTGCAAAATCTAGAAAAACTATATCCACAGTCGCCCCTCTGTCCCGGCTTCTACTCACCTCCTCATAGAAGCCAATCAGGTTAGTCTGGCAGCTTCTGTCCTTAGTAAAACCGTGTTGGTTGTCACTTATAATATTATGGATAGTTACATATTCGTGTATGTAGTCCCCTAAGAGCCCCTCAAGCAATTTCCCCACAATGGATGTTAAGCTTACAGGTCTGTAATTGCCCGGAGAAGACCTTGAGCCCTTTTTAAAAATGGGCACCACATTTGCCTTGTGCCAGTCCCTTGGCACTATACCAGTTGCTAGTGAGTCTTTAAATATCAACAACAAGGGTGATGAGATAACGGAACTGAGTTCTTTGTGAACTCTTGGGTGAAGTCCATCTGGTCCTCCAGTCTTATTCACATTTAAATTATTTAGATTTTCTTGGATGATATCCACTTTTAGCTTGTTAATTATTATACTTGGGTTATTGCTATCAGTAGCATCTCCTGTGTTGGATCCTTGCTCTTCTCTTGTGTACACAGAGCTAAAGAATCCATTTAACAGCTCTGCCTTATCTTCATCCCCAGTCACCATTTCCCCATTATCATTAATTAGGGCACCTACCTGTTCTGATTTAGTTTTCTTCGAATTAATATATTTAAAAAATCATTTAGGGTTTGTTTTGCTTTCTTTGGCCACATTTCTTTCATTTTGTGCTTTTGCCAACCTTATTTCTTTCTTATACATTTTATTTACTAGTTTATACTTTTCAAATGTTACAGCTGAGAGTTCAGCCTTGTAATGTTTAAATGCCCTTTTTTTGTGCTTTATTGCCCTTTTAACTGCAGGTGTCAGCCATGAGGGGTTTAATTTTAGCCGTTTATATTTGTTACCCGTAGGAATACATTTTGCAACGTTGGTACTCACAAATGATTTAAAGCACTTCCATTTGGCATCTGTATCCTTATTCCTAAACAGATGCTCCCTGTCAATGCCCTGGAGTGCTGCTCTGAGCCTGGAGAAGTTGGCCTTCCTAAAAAGTAATGATTTTGCCTTCCCAGGCAGAACATTTTTCTTACAGTTTATATTAAATACAATTATATTGTGGTCACTGTTACCAAGATTTTCACGGACTGTTACTGTCCCCATCAGGTCATCATTATTTGATATTACAAGATCTAAAAGAGCATCACCCCTAGTAGGTGCCTCCATGAACTGATTCTTATAATTACCTTGTAGCAAGCTGAGGAATGCTCTCCCCTTGTAGTGGAAGCAGAACCATGTATCCAGTCAATTCCTGGGTAGTTGAAGTCCCCCATCACCACCACTGTACCAGCCTGTGACGCCCGCTCTGTTTATGCAGCTGACCCTCTATTTCCTCAGTTATATTTGGGGGCCAATAGATTACACCAAACAGTATTTTAGCATTGTTTACATCTTCCCCCTTTCTACCCACAAGGATTCTACATCCTCACAATCTTCTGCTAGTATCCCCTCATCAATATATGCTTTGAGTTCCTGCTTTACATAAAGACACACGCTGCCCCCTTTCCTTTTTGCTCTGTCTTTACCGATAAAAGAGCAAAACCTTGTAGATTGACAGACCAGTCATGTGTGGAATCCAGCCATGTCTCAGCCACACCAACAACATCAATATTCTCTGCCAGCACCAAAGCCTCAAGCTCCCCCACTTTACTTGCCAGACTTCTGGCATTTGTGAACATACACTTTATGTTCCTATCTAGTTTGACACATTGGGGTATAGTATTAGTTTCTGCAGTAATGCATCCGTCTAATATTCCAAGTATGTCACACACCCCGCTTCCATAATCATGACATGTGGGTTATGGCCAGTAGAGGGCGAACTTTGCAGAGATGACAGGAAAAAAGGAGCCCCTCCCAGTCCATAAATACCTGGAACCTCCCACACATTCCCCAGTAATCGTCTCTGCAGATGGCGAGCAAGACAGAAGATGGCTGTCTCCTCCTTGCAGGTACCGCGTTTACACCCGGCCATTTTATTTCCCTATTTTTGCCCGGACCTTGTTTTTTATTAACCCCCTATGCCTCCCAGCCCTGGCTGTTGGTCCGGGTGAAGGTAGGATACACCTTAGTGGTGTGATAACTTGGAGCCATGCTCCTCCGTGAGACCCCCTCCAAGGGGTAGGCGGATACCAGGTTCGGGTACCTGGTTTGGCATGCCCTGTCCATCATTTTCCCTGCGCTGCATTAGGTGGCTTGGGACTTCCCCCACCCGTTGCTCCCTGTCCCTGGATCATGGGGGGGGGGCCTGTCCCTCCAATTTTTTACCTCAGACTTTGCCTGGCCAATTAGCTGTCAATGTGGTATGAGTGTATGTGTGTGTGTGGTGTGTGTGGCTGTTTGCTTCACTTGTTGCTGGCTCCGCAACCTTGTGGGAGCGCGGCCATGTTCTTTGCTTCTCATGTAAGTCAGGAGAGGGGGTGGGGTCGGGCGCTCAGCGCGCCGATGCGGCCCGCCCCCCTCTCTTTTGGCGCCCACGGAGGTTCCCAGCAATGGATGGGAACCGCGGTTACTCTTCCCAGCAGCGCAATCCGCGCTGGCCCGCCCTCCTTATCTTCCCCTGGCCTGGCTGATGCTGCAGCTGCTGGGTGTCCGGTCGCCATCTTGCATCCTAACTGTGAGTGCCCTGCGGGGCTCGTTCTATTATCTGCCTTTTTTGTTATGCATAATCGTTTTTCTATTGTGGTGCCTTGTATGCTGTGTTATCCTTGACATATACTTTAAGGTTATACAGATATATTGTATGACTGTAATTATATCTGGATGTATGATTGCTGTAATGACTTCCTGCTTATGGTACCCTTTTATATTATGTCTTCCAGGGGGATTACCTTCCTTGATAGTTAAAAGTGGGTTCTCCCGGTCCTTAGGTCCCTCACTCAAATAGGGGCTTTACAAATCCTCCCATTAATGGACGTTAAGGGGCATCCCGGGTAGCTTACTGGCGTAATTCCCACTGGTCATTGCGACTACCATAAAAAATCACCATATGGAGGCTTCCCAGGATACCGGGCTCGGGCTCCCTTCGGAGCAACCCCGGCAGTGTGTGGTTTGTGGGGCATCCCTTGTGGGGCATAATGTGTTTATTTGTATTCCATGTACACAGCAGGCCATTACACGGCAGTCGGGGTCCCAGGCGTCTGGGTCCGTGCCGCAGGCCTCATCACCTACCCCACCCCGCTTATCCGTACCCCAAGTGACTCTGTCATTAGCAGAGAGTCGCAAGCTGATGTTTGTGCTAGGCTGGCCAACATCGAAAAGTTGATTTCTAGCTCTGCGGCCAGAAAGGCCCCAGCTAAGAGAAGGCATCTGTCGCCGGCCGCGCCGTTACTGGATTTTGATGACTATGATTCCCTTGACTGGTCTGATTATTCTCCACTCGAGGAGGGGGAATTGTTTGAGGAATCTGATGCTGAGGATCAGCAGTTTTTTGGATACTGATACTGGGCAGGCGCTGGGGGATGCCGTGGATACCCTCAAGATCCTGGCCCATCTATTTGAGGTACTGGATATTTCTCCGCCAGCGGAGACCCCCCCGCAGAAGGGGGAATTTTTTGGGACTTCTAAGCCCCGCTTGAAGTTCCCAAATTAGAATCATTTTGATTGCATGATTCTTTAGGAATGGGAGAGGCCTAGCCGGCTCCCCGGTGTTCCTCAAGGATGGGATAGGAAGTATCCCTTCCCGGTGGACGCAGTGAAGCGCTGGTCGTCCCCTCCCAAGGTCGATGCGCCCGTTCTGGGATTGTCCAACACCTCCGTTGTACATTCTCCAGACGCCACCACTCTTAAAGATGGTGAGGACAAACGCTTTGATCAGATGGCATGCCATGCCTTTGCCAGTGTGGGTTCAGCCTTGCGGCCTGTTTGTTCCTCGGCGCTTGCAACTGTGGCTACCAGGTCTGTGGTTAGGGGCCTGTTAAGTGGTTCCCAGCTTAACCTGGCCAGTGATGATTTCACAGCGGTGTAAATTATTTGTGACCTTTGTTTTATCTGCTAAGGATGACGCAATTATTTTGTGTAGTAGAACCTCAGCATTGCTGGTGGCTATTCGCCGATAGGTCTGGCTACGCCAGTGGGCGGCTGACATTGTGGCTAAGAAATCACTCACAGCGCTACCCTTCCTGGGTATGAGGCTGTTCGGAGATAAATTGGATTCAGTGGCGAAATGTGGAAAGTTACCTCAGTGTCAGTAGCAGCGTCGCCCCTTTCAGGGGGCAGGCTCCTTCAATCCTTCCTTTCGCGGTGCCAGAGCAGGCAGAGACTTTGCCTACTCTAATTTCAGAGGTGATTCCTGGAACAGAGGCAGAGGACGTGCTCGTCCAGGCTTTAACTGGGGTTCCAAGATCAAGCCTGCTGCCAAGACAGCTCAGCAATGAGGGGATGCCCTCACCCTTGTGGGTGGGGAGACGGCTGCGGCACTTCTTCCTGGTCTGGGCCCAGGAGCTCACAGACAAATGAATCTTGGAAGTGGTCTCTTCCGGGTACAAACTGGAGTTCGAGTACCGGCCTCCTCCCAGATTCCTAAGGTCTCGGGTACCCTTGGATCCCCGGGCTGTGCAGGGGCTCCTGTTGGCTGTAAAGAATCTTCTGGTCATGGATGTCATATGCCCGGTGCCTTTCTCAGTGAGAGGCCGGGGCTATTATTCCAACCTCTTCACGGTTCCCAAAAAGGATGGATTTGAAGCTTCTCAACAGGTTCATCAGAACCAAGAAGTTCCACATGGAGACTCTGCGCTCAGTCATCAATTCCCTTCATCAGGGGGATTTCATGACATCCATAGACATCAAGGATGCTTACCTTCATGTACCAATCTACCCAGCACACCAGAGATTTCTCAGGTTTTTGGTGGGAGATCAGCATTTTCAGTTTGTGGTCCTCCCTTTCGGGTTGACTTCGGCACCAAGGGTGTTCACCAAGGTGCTGGTGGGCATAATGGCCCTTCTCAGAGCCCAGGGCATTCACATTGTTCCGTATTTGGATTACCTCCTCATTACGGCATCCTCACTCAGTCAGTATGGTGGTGGCGACACTGGAGAGGTTCGGCTGGGTGATCAACCATCCCAAGTCTTCTCTCTCCACCTCAAGGGAGATCTCGTTTCTGGGCATAAATTTGGATACCATTCGGACCAGGGTTTTCCTTCCTCAGTCCAAGGTGCAGATGGTTAAGGATCTGATACGTCTTCTCCTGTCGAATCCTCGTCCTTCTATCCGGCTAGGGATGAGACTGGTGGGATTGATGGTGGCTTCCTTCGAGGCAGTTCCCTTTGCTCAGTTGCACATGAGGTCGCTCCAGCTCCATCTATTGTTGGCGCAATGTCCGCAGTCATTGGATCAGTCATTCATGATTTCTCCCCGGGTTCGGCAGTCCCTTCAGTGGTGGCTGGAACCAAGCAATCTGTTGAGGGGTAGATCCTTTCTGACCCCTTGTTGGGAGATGGTTACCACGGATGCCAGCCTGTCGGGCTGGGGAGGTTTTTGGAAGACGCATCAGTTCAAGGGGCTGTGGGGTCCTCTGGAGGCTCACACCACCATCAATGTCTTGGAGCTGAGAGCTATTCGGTTGGTTCTGTCATGCTTGACGCATCACCTACGCGGCTTACCGGTTCAGGTTCAATCAGACAATCGAACTGCGGTAGCTTACATCAATCACCAAGGAGGGACTCGCAGCAGGAGTGCCCTCAGGGAAGTTTCTCTGATTCTTGCATGGGCGGAGAGCAATGTTCCATGCATCTCAGCAGTGTACATTCCGGGAGTGGAAAACACAGAGGCGGACTCCCTGAGCAGGGGATCCTCTCGTCGAGGGGAATGGTCTCTCATCCACATGGTATTCCGGTCCCTCTGTCACACGTGGGGGTTTCCGGAGGTGGATCTCTGCCTCACGTCACAATCACAAGCTCCCAATGTTTGTGTCTCTGTCTCAGGATCCTCTGGCCCTGGCAGCGGACGCCATGTCTCTTGGCTGGAGGGATCTGGGGTTCCTGTACCTGTTTCCCCCTTTCTCCATGGTGGGCAAGGTGGTGCGCAAGCTGGCTCAAGAGGGTGCGCCAGCAATTCTGGTGGCCCCAAGGTGGCCAAGACAGGTTTGGTTCGCGGACGTCATACGGCTGGCGGTATATCAGTACAGGTTGCCCCTGTTTCCGGATCTGATCACTCAAGGTCAACTTTGTTACCCCAATTTACAAACGCTGGCTTTGACGGCTTGGCTGCTGAAACCTCCATCTTAAAAGAAGGTGGTTTGTCTGATGCTGTGATTCGGACACTTGTTAGGGCTAGGAAGTGATCATCCTCTAACATCTACTACAGGACTTGGAGGTCCTATATTGATTGGTGTGAGGCTAGGGCCTTGCTTGCAGGGTGTTTTCGATCCCTAGGATTTTGGATTTTCTTCAACACGGTCTGGACCTGGGGCTCCAGCTTAGTACCTTGAAAGGTACTTTGCTCTTCATCCTTTGGTTAAAGCTTTTTTCCAGGGGGTCACTCATGTGCGGCCCCCTTGAAAGCCTTTGCTGCCTGTTTGAGATTTGAATTTCCCTCCAGGGGCCTCCTTTTGAGCCGGTACAGGATGTTGCACTTTCTATGCTTACACAAAAGATTGCCTTTTTGGTGGCTATTACCTCTGTTCGACGTGTCTCTGAGTTGGCGGCTCTTTCCATTCAAGCCCCTTACTTTGAGAGACACCAGGACAAGGTTGTTTTTTGTTTTAAGCCAGATTTCCTTCCTAAGGTGGTTTCTGCCTTCCATCGCAATCAGGATGTGGTTCTCCCTTCCTTGTGTCCTAAGCCTAGCAATGACAAGGAGAGGGTCCTGCACTCTTTGGATGTGGTTCGTTGTGTGAAGTACTATTTGGTTGCTACTTCTTCCTTTTGTAAGATGGATGCCTTGTTCGTTGTGCCCTCCGGGCCCCGGAAAGGTTGGGCACCTGCCAAGTCTACCATTAGTAAATGGATACGTCAGGCCATTGTTGGGGCCTATTCTGCTAAGGGGAGGACTCCCCCTTTTAAGTTCACTGCGCATTCTACTCGTGCTGTTGTTGCGTCCTGGGCTTTTCAGCACCAGGGTTCAGTTGACAGGTTTGTAAGGCTGCTACTTGGTCTTCCGTTCATACTTTTTCCAAGTTTTACAAGGTTGATGTGCGGGCTTCAGCGGATGCTGTTTTTGGCCGCGAGGTTCTGCAAGCTGCAGGGGTTTAAGTTGGTACATTCTTTTACTGTTTTCGGTTCCCACCCATGACGGACACTGCTATTGGATGTCCCACATGTCATGGAAGCGGGGTATGTGACATACTTGGAATAATACCATTTTGTGATTACTCACCTGTAAAATGGGCATTATAAGTATGTCACACACCCCGCTTCATCCCGCCCTTATTGGTATTTTCGATCTTTTATATGGTGAACCTTTTAGTGTTATGATTGTTTATATTTGGCTCTTCCTGGTCCCCTTAGTGCTGTCCTATTCTGGGGAATGTGTGGGAGGTCCCAGGTATTTATGGACTGGGAGGGGCTCCTTTTTTTCCTGTCATCTCTGCAAAGTTCGCCCTCTAATGGCCATAACCCACATGTCATGATTATGGAAGCGGGGTGCGTGACATACTTATAATACCCATTTTACAGGTGAGTAATCACAAAATGGTATTTTTTCACTGCTGGTTTGCAACACATGGATCTCCTTATCCATCATAGCAGTCATTCCCCCTTCTAATTCTCCACCCACCATCATATGCTGTCTCCTAAGTAACCTGTCTTCACTTTTGTTTTCACTCTTGCCCTCCCGCCTCATCTCTAGTTTAAATAACTCTCCACCCCCTCTAGTATCCTCTTACCCAGCACAACAGCTCCCCTTCCATTCAGGTGCAAATTATCTGTAGAATACAGTTTGTACCCCAATGAAAAGTCAGCCTAGTGCTCTAGGAGCCTAAATTCCTCTACCCTGCATCAGGACTTGAGCCATGCATTTAACTCTCTAAGCTCCCGCTGTCTTTCATGTGTAGCGCATGGCACTGGCAGTATTCCAGAGAATACAACCTTGGAGGTCCTTCCCTTCAACATGTATTCCTTAAATGTATTCTTAAGGATCCTCCATTTCCCATTAATTCTGTCATTGGTTCCCACATGGACCATGACAGATGGGTCATCCCCAGCCCCTCCCAGTAATTTATCCACCCTTTCCACCACATGCCGAACCCTGGCACCAGGGAGACAGCAAACCATTCGGTTGAGGCGGTCTTGGTGACAAATTATTCTATCAGCCCGCCTTATAATAGAATCCCCTATGACCACTAACTGTCTAGTCCTACCTGCAGTCCCAACCACCCGCTCACTAGCTGAGCTGTCCTTCCGGCTGTTAGGAAGAGCAGTATCAGCTAGGGCTGCCATTTCTGAGACTGACACTCTTACATCATTACCCAACTTGGCAATTTTGCTAGGGTTCCCAGACACAGGAATGGCCTTCCTTTTCTGTGCACCCTTTCTACTCCCTCTTTCTACATTTACCCAGCTACTTATCTGCTCCTCCTGACCCATTACTCCACCCTCTGTATCTACCCCACTTATTGCCTGCTCAGTGAGCAGAACACTCTTTTCCATATTGTCAATCCTCCTCAGTGTTGCATTTTGCTCCTCCAGATCTCTAACCTGAGCTTCCAGATTTGCAATTTGCTCACATTTACCACAGCGGTATTCACCCTGGAACTGCTGCTCCTGAAGTGTATACATATGACAAACTGTGCACTGAAGTAAAACTCCAATATTGCTAGACATTATCCTAGTTACAAAACAGCAGTAAAAACTATTTTAGTGCTTGCAGTTGCAGCAACTTTGGCTTTTACCTTCTTATTTTAGCACATAGGCAATAAGAACACTTGAAGTCCCAATATAAAGTCCCTTAATGAAAAGTCCCCTCACTTATAATACAACCTCACTTGAAAATACAACTGGAATTCGCAAAGACTCCTGAACTCACTTTAAACAACCTTATTTATATAAAGCAATACTTTACTTCCAAATTGCAGTCTTTGAGGCCGATTTATTAATAGCGCCAGGTAGCGACAGATGAGCGACAGTAGCGTGATTTTCACAGCGCCGGCTAGTATTCGCTGTGCTTGGCCGTTGTTCGGTTGTTGACAGCCACTCAGTCGGTGTGCGGTAATGTTGAATACGGGGTTAGGAGTCGCTGTTTGACAGGTTCCGCGCTGTATGGGAGCGCATGACAACGAATGGCCATAGCGAACGGCTCCCAGCATATTCATTAACAAATCACGCTCAAAAAATTCTCGCGCTGTAAAATGCATGTTTAAACCCCAGAGCGCTGGCGGCGATGTGTTAAAAGTAGTTTTTTAACCCCCAAACAACCTTATTTTTGGAAAAAAATAATAAACAAGTTTTTATAAACATTTTGTAATATGAAAACATTAATATCAGACCTGTAATATCAATTCTGCACAAATTTTTTATTTTTTTTTTACCTTAAAAAAAAGATATAACATTGCAGAAGTGGTCACCGAATTTTTGACATTTAAAAAAAAAAAAAACAAAACATTAATATCAATTAATTATAAATATTTAAAGATTGCTCCATTGAAATGCATTGGAGAGCGCCAGGTAGCGAGAGGTCATACCTGGCGCTGTGATGGGATTAGCAGCGGCGCTGTTCGCTGAAGTCTGCAACATGATGAATCCCGCGCTAGCTGACGCTCTCGCCGGCGCTAGCCTCATTTAGCGTGATAAATGTGTGATTGTGTTCGCAGCCTGGCGTTCTGGAGTCGGTAGCCGCCGATAGCTGGCGCTACCTGGCGCTAGTGAGACACTACCTGGCGCTATCCCTTGATAAATAAGGCCCTTAGTCTGGCAAACAGTCAGAAGACTGGGCTCAGGTGAAATAAATAGACTGCTAATTAGGCAGGAACACCCCCACCCAGATAACTGCTCTCTATCAAATGGCAGTCAATCAATCAAATGGGAGCAACCAATGTATTTAAATGCAAGGCACTTACACTATGATGAATACGTAATTTCCTCTGATGAAGCCTTATTAGGAAACGCATCAGGGTAGATACAATCCTAGTCGAAGTCCTTGAACGTTATTAACCTGAGCTGGAACATTACCCTATTATTACCACCTAGGGTGATACAGGGCGCCTCCTTTGGACCTGCAACCTATGGCACAGCATGCCGCCTTTTTCTGAATTACTAATCAAGATACCATGTAAATCTCTGTAATGTAATTTTGAACATGAAAGCGTTTAAGTGATTATAATATTTGGTATTTCCATGCACAATGTATAACAAATATGCGTATTATGTGGTATGATTAAATGAGTATTATGCAGAATTCACTCAAAATGTCACTTTAAAATGTATTGCTTCTCCCAATGTTTGCATGCAACATTTCTGGTAAAGGACGTGGTGGCAAGACACCCCCCACCCCTGGACCTAACGGAACCTTCAGCATCATTTAATGAAAAGCCTAAACCTAAAAAACTATTCCCCAGTATCTAAAATGAATATATTTTACGTTTTTAGTCGCTTACTTATTATTCTTTCCCTCTTGCATCATCTTGCATCAGAAGCATCACATACTGAGGAGAGAAGAGGGGCCAAAAGTTCAGCTGTGCTTTTCTCAGACAGAGCAGAGCTGGGGTCAGGAAAATGAAAGCAATCCCAGAATGCAGAGCGGCACAGTCAGAGGACACTTCCTGCTTGCAGGCAGCCTGAAACTCCATGTGCCGCCATCTTGGATGTTCAAGGAGGACCAAAACGCAGCTGGATCGGCCCGGGAATCTATAAGATTCTCGGGACGATCCATTCCCTCCCCCCAGGGCATCCAAAATCGGGATGCCCCGCTGTGTGAAAGCTCCCAGGTCGCCCGCTACACTTACCTTAATCCCGGTCCAACGGCGCATGCGCGGGCCACGCCCGCTTCCCCGCTATCCCTCTAGCAGTGCTCCTGCCCGCGCCGGCCATTTGTGAATGGCCGGTCCGGGCACTCTCCCTGTTAGAGGGAAGCGCGAGATGTGATCGCCAGCGTGCTCTGAGCCGCTGAGCTAAGATGTCCATAGTTCAGAGGCTCCGAGCGCGTTGATTGATGCGCATGCACCATAGGACCGGGATGAGGTGAGTTAATGAGCGATCTCTGGGGGATTTCACATAGCGGGGCTGGGGCACCGATCGGGGTGCCCCAGAGAAATGGACCAAAACCCAGAATAGTCAAAATCCTGGGTTTTGGTCCACTTTAAAGGCTCATAAAATACAGTAGATGCAGGTAGGATGATTTTTAATGTGGGCAATCTGTATGTACAGGATGGGGGAAACATATAAGATATGCTCTTATTCCGGGTGAAGGTCCGGATTAATGTGGGCAATCTTTATGTACAGGGGCGAAACATATAAGATAGGCTCTTATTCAGGGTGAAGGTCCGGATTAATGTGAGCAATCTGTATGTACAGGGTGGGGTAAACATATAAGATAGGCTCTTATTCAGGGTGAAGGTCCGGATTAATGTGAGCAATCTGTATGTACAGGGTGGGGGAAACATATAAGATAGGCTCTTATTCAGGGTGAAGGTCCTGGATTAATGTGGGCAATCTGTATGTACGGGGGGGACATACAAGATAGACCCTTATTCAGGGTCAAGGTCCGGATTAATGTGGGCAATCTGTATGTACAGGGTGGGGGAAACATATAAGATAAGCTCTTATTCAGCGTGATGGTCCAGTTTAAGTAGTAGATGGAGCCATGCAAATCATCTTTTTCTTTTGCTCTCTATATTATCCCAAGTACTCCGAAACCCAGTGCAATGCTTCTAATATTTACACAGCCATTATTTATGGGAATATACAGAGAGTTTATTAAGGGGAAGAGCACTTTCTTAAAACATAAAGTGAATCACCCAATCATAACTTACTGGGTTCCCCCTTTCCCCCCCATTTATCTTGCGGCCCATTCCAAGGCAATTGGAGCCCTTTCCATTGATTCCAAGTTATTGATCATACAACTGAATCAAATCGCAACCAAATCTTAGAAGTTTTGTCCATCACTACATCATGATCTTAAAATACAGCCTAAATCGTGTCAACCATTCCTATTCTAAGTTTTTTTTTCTTTTCTTCTAAATATATTTGATTTTTTTTACCTTTTTTGCTCTGACTTTTTCTTCCTCAGTTTTCATCTCACACAACATTTTGGCAAAATTCATTGAACTAATAATGTGTTTAAAAAAAAATGTGCCTGTTGTTTCTGCTAATCACAGGGGAATTCTCGAATAAAACACCAGCTATGTGGAAACTCTTCAGGGGAAAGATTGTGATACAGCTAATCAACACCTGACATTACAGTTTTAGTTGTGGAGCTTCAGGGTCCTTTAAATCAAGTCAGTCCTGTCCTGGCTGTCTGGAGTCTATTGAATTGTATGTGCCAATCCTATCAGAAATAAGCCCCTTATTTGTGTTTCTTTTTCCATTTTTATCCAAGTTGTTCATTTATTGTTCGTTCATTCGTTCATTAGATACTGTGTGATCAAATTAGTTGTAAAAGGATTCTGATGCAGCCATTTAAAATCCCGATCCAGACACACATAGACTTTCTCCTTTGTTATCCCCCTTGGGAACTGTGTACAATGAACCACTTCATAGCATTGCAAATTCTCAGATTATATGTAAATGCCTTATGTATCCTAAAAAAGCTGCCTCACTGTCTGTGAGCAGGGCCAGATTAATAGGGGGCACAAGCCCTTTGGGTTATGGTCTGGTCCAGGAGGCTTTTCAGTCTTTGGCCTGATGGTCTCCAGGGCCAGCAACAAAGCCACTGGTGGCAGTGGGGGCCCCCTGCACTTGGGCATGCCTTCTTTTGTTTTTGCAAACCGGCATGCCAAAGCCACCACAGGGCAGGGCATTGAGTCTAGAGCAGAAAAGCTACATCAGCAATGCTACAGTGATGGGTGCATGCAGAGCTGTAAATCAGGGACTGCTTACTGCACATAAGCCACCAAGCACAGCCACTGGCAGCTCATTGCAGGAACCTGTTTTCTGCTGGACCAGCTGGGCAACTACACTACCCCCCACCCAGAATGGCAAAGCAGGAGTTCCTGTGCAGCACGCACTCGCACAAGGGTGGCACAAGAGACTTGATCTGCTGTTCCATTAAGTAGGCGGGTGTCAGACACCCACCAAACAGTTTCCTGGCTGGACTTTTATTTTAAAGGGAAAAAAAAATTCTGTATCTGGGGCCTGCACCTGATTTTGCACCCAGAGACCTCGTTCACACTTAATCCGACCTTGGCTGCGTGTTCTAGCTTTCAGCAGAGCTGTAGGGAGTGGGGAAGCCAAATGTGCTCTCTATTCTCTCGTCGGCACCCAAACTCCAACTCCTGGGAGAAGTCAGTGTAAGGACATCAGCTGTTCAATACAAACCTCATACTCTACAGCTCGGGTCCGCTCATCCCTAACAGTGACAAAACCATATGATGACATAAGAACTTTTGCTGGTGTCTTTCGAATTGTTAATTTTACAGATGAGCAAACTTCTTAAAAATTTGATTCGGGGGATAGAGCTCTGGTGCAGGCATCCCCCTGTCTCTCCCCGCTCTACAGCGGGGACACAGATCCACTGCCCTGCCAGCTCGCCCACCAGCATTCACTTCCCATCACAGGTAGCCTCTCACTGCGGTGGGGAGCAAAATTGTGGCAGATAGAGTGGCATGAGAAACTGCGCTGGGGATCGTGGGTGAGTCAGTCACTTACCTGCATACTGGCTTCCCTGTCAATCCAGGCTGATCTGTAGCGGCGGGCGCTGTCATAGTTGTGCCAAAAGCCCGCTGGTGCAGCTAATAACATGGCCGCCCCCCCCCCCCCCTGCTGTGCTAGGATAGTGACAGCCAGGCTGTGTAGAGGCGTGCATGTGCGCACTACTGTATAGCAGGAGGGGAGCGGGATAAGACTGAGTCAGCTGGCATTCAGTGCTACTCGCTAGCCATGGACCTGGAGCGATGGGGGAAGTGAGCATTTTTTTTTACATTTCAGCGAAAATTTGCATGACACGAATACCCAAGAAATTCGCATTAGTGTCGTATCAAATTTTTCCTGAAATTCGCAGTGAATTCTGATTACAAAGAATCGGTTCAGTCATCACTAGTGGATATTTAATCCTAACAGATCTTGGTGTTCATTTTTTTTTTTTCGTTTTGTACAAAATCACTGCTTATTTTATAATGTGTGTTAAAATTAGTTGGGAAGTATTGTAACACAAACACTGTGTGATTTAACACAACCATTCCATTATATAACAATGTAACTGTGGCTATGCTAGGTCTTCTAAACTGTGGATATCCAAGGGGTCCATTTTGATTATCCTGAGTTTGGGTCCTTGCCCCCCGGGCACCCAGATCGGAGATGGCCCGCTGTGTGAAACCGCCCAGGATGCCCTATCTCACTCACCCTTACCCTGTCCTATGGTGCATGTGCAGCCCTCTCGTCCAATCAGCACACTCAGATCAGCTCCCGCCTCTTCGTCTAATAGCTCGTCTAAGGCAAGCGCACGCTGGCTGCATCCCCCGCTACCCTCTAACAGGGTGCATGCCCATGCCAGGTTTTTGTGTATGACACGCGCCCTGCTAAAGGGATAGCTGGGATGGGGCCACAGCTAGCACATGAGCCATGGGACCGGGAAAGAAGGTGAGTTTCTGGGCGACCTGGGGGGTTTCACACAGCCAGGGGGAGGGAATCCAGCAGTCCTTTTTGGTGTTCATGTTTTTGTTTTGTTTTCTATGCATCTGATTAGATACTGTGTGATTGTGACACAACCATTTAATGACATAACAACTTTAAATGTGTCTTTTTGGAGAACATTTTGAATTGTGGATCCAATCCTGACAGATCTCAGCCCTTTTAATGGCATTCAATCCTTTTTTTTTTTTTTTCAGTTTTTATTGAAATTGCTGCTGGATGCCGTGTGCTAAAATTAGTTAGGAAGGATTGCGACACAGATACTTAATTACATAAAAATTACTTAATTACATAAATACAACTGTGACTATCTTTGTATATGTAATTGTCATAGCTCTTGGTGCACTGCAACCAGCATGTATGTGCAAGGTTCCACTCAGTCTGTGCATGCTCGCAAAGTGCGAATGTCCCTTCAAGGTGTACATGAGTGAATGGTTGCTCAGGGTGCATCAGAGGTTCCATCTGAGGCGCGTGTGTGGGCATCCCTACTGAGCATGCTCAGGCCCCTTTATAAGGAGCTCCCCGGCTCCAGAAGATCTTGCTAGATCAATCTCCTGTGCCCCAGTTCCTTTGTCCATTAATCATTGGAAACCTTTTCGTTAAGGATTAATTGTTGCCAACCCTTGCTCTTGGACTTTGCTTGTTTGCTGCCAGCCTCTTTGACTTGGATTACGGACTTTGACCAAATCTTCGCCAACTGCAATCCCAGGACCCTTTGGCTTTCTAGATTATCTTTGTCTGCCACAGGCCCTGACATTTGTCTTTGGAATTGACCATTCTACCTTCTTTACTGCTCAACTTTGGCTACCTCTGACCATGCCTCTTTTTCTGTGTGCCCTCTGCCACTTGAACCTTGTAACAACTGCTTACCTGCCTGGTCCTTTAACTCCTGGGCCTACCACTCAGGGGACTCTAGGGAAAGTCCTTAAACTCTGGGTTGCAGGGTATTAGGGCCACCCTTGCCAGGTTGAGGGACATTGGGCTCTCCAAGGTAGAGCCCTACCAGGCAGAGCTAGTGATACCAATCCTAAATGTTCTCAGCTTTTTAGTTGGATTCAAGTTTCTATTTCTATTTGAATTAAAATAGCTGATTGTTTAATAGCATAATAAAAGTAGTATCTAAACGTTTAATGATATAACAATTACAATTGTGGCTGTCTGGGGCCTTTTAAATTGTTGCTAAACAGGATTCTTCAATGACTCAATTCTGTCATATGTCACACACACGCTTTTTTGGCATTAATATTTTTCATTTTATTTTGGAATCAAAATTGCAGCTGATTAGATACCTTGTGTTTGTGACAGAACCATTTCATGACATTTTTAAATTTGGCTATTCAGAGTCCTTCAGTAGTCCATAATTTCAGATCTCCACCTGTTTTTTGGAGTTCATGTTTTTCTTTAAATATTTATCAAAATTTTTGCACGTTAGATAATGGGGTTGATTAAGAATCTCCTTTTTTAGGAGAGAAATGGCCATTCACTTATCTACCTTATGGCTGACTTTGGCTATCCAAGGCCTTTTGAATTGTGATTAGCCAGATTACTTTGATGGGCTCCAGGCTATCAGATCTAAGCCTGTATTTGGGAGTTCATGTGTTTCGTTCCATTTCTTTCATTAGATAATGTGTGATAACATTAGTTGGGAAGGACTGCAACACAACTATTTAATGACATGACAATTTTAACGCTGGCTATCTGGGGCCTTTTGAATTGTGGATATCCTGAGTCCTTCCATGGACTCCAGCCTATCAGATCTAAAAGCCTGTATTTTGGCGTTCATGTTTTTCTTTCCATTTTGATTAAAATTGATGCTCACTAGATATTGTGTGATAACATTAGTTGTGAAGGGCTGCGACACAAACATTTAATGACATGACAATTTTAACTTTGGCAATCAGAGGCCTTTTGAATTGTGGATATTTGGAGTCCTTCTATGGGCTCCAGGCTATCAGACCCATGCCTGTATTTTGGAATTCATGTTGGGAAGGACTGCGAGACAAACATTCAAAGACATGACAATTTTTAATTTGGCTATCAGAGAGGCCTTTTGAATTGTGGCTATCCTAAGTCCTTCCATGAGCTTCAGGCTATCAGCTCTAAGCATGTATTTTGGCATTCATGTTTTTCTTTCCATTTTGATCGAAATTGATGCTCACTAGATAATGTGTGATAACATTAGTTGTGAAGGACTGCGACACAAACATTTAATGACATGACACTTTTAACTTTGGCTATCTGAGGCCTTTTGAATTGTGAAATACCTTGAGTCTCTCCATGGACTCCAGGCTATCAGATCTAAGCCTGTATTTTGGAGTTCATGTTTTTCTTTCCATTTTGATCAAAATTGCTGCTCATTGGATAATGTGTGATAACATTAGTTGTGAAGGATTGCGAGACAAACATTCAATGACATGACAATTTTAACTTGTTATCAGAGGCCTTTTGTGTTGTGAATATCCTGACTCCTTCCATAGGCTCCAGGCTATCAGATCTAAGCCTGTATTTGGCATTCATGTTTTTCTTTCCATTTTGATCAAAATTGCTGCTTACTAGATAATGTGTGATAACATTAGTTGGGAAGGACTACGAGACAGACATTCAATGACATGACAATTTTAACTTTGGCTATCAGAGGCCTTTTGAATTGTGGATATCCTGAGTCCTTCTATGGGCTCCAGGCTATCAGATCTAAGCCTGTATTTTGGCGTTCATGTTTTTCTTTCCATTTTGATCAAAATAGCTGCTTACTAGATAATGTGTGATAACATTAGTTGTGAAGGACTGCGGCACAAACATTTAATGACATGACAACTTTGGCTATCAGAGGCCTTTTGAATTGTGAATATCCAGAGTCCTTCAACTGGTTTGTTCCTATCAGCTCTCAGCCTCTTTTCTGACATTTATGTTTTTTTTCTTTCCATTTTTATCAAAATTGCAGCTCAATTCATTCAAGTTAATGATGTGGCAAATAAAAATGAACTGCAAAGCATCACAAAGCACAGCAGGAAATGTGGAATAAACACCAGCTAGGTGAAACATCTTTAGGGGAAATAATGTGACACAACTAATCAACACCTGGCGTCATCATTTCATATCCACAGATCCAGGCTTTTCTAAATGATGGGTTTCTTTTTTGATTGAGGCTCAATTTTGGTGGGATCTGAGCTCAAGCTCATTGACGCATCCGGCTATAGTTTTCATTTACATCTCCCAATTAATTGAAATTACTTTGAAAGATCTTTCTTTCTTATTGGTTAACCTTGCAGAAGGAAAAGCCATTACAATAGGGATACTGTAGTTTAATTTGCCAGTTGACCTGCTGAGCGGAAGATGCTCGCTGCCCATAGAGAGAGTAGCTTACGGCAATAAAGCGAGCAGGTGCCAACCGTTAATAAAATATGCCAATTAAATTCTTGTTGAATGCCTAATTTAACGATCAAGTGTAGCTTACGTACAGGAATTTCAGAACTTTTCTATGGATTCTGAACTCTTTGCGGTTTTTAAGACTTTCTAACGTGACCTCCCGCCATTACAGAACTTGGCTAATACCACAAAGATGAAGAGAAGAACACATTTCACAATAAAATTCAGTAACTTTTATAGTACTATTTAAACTGATTTAATCTGATACTGGTAACTCACGTTAATTTTTAGAGATGATTGAAACGTTTCAAATAAATCTGAATTCGCTCAGAATTTCTGGGAATAATCAATTCAGCGCAAATCCAAGTTTCTATTTTTGCAGAAATAGTAAAAAAAAAACAACCCACTTCCTTTGCTATTCTCCTGTGCAGGTGTCCTATTCCACTCCCTGCTCTGAAGCCATGAGTAGGAGAACACAGATCCGGTGCCCCACCTGTGTTTTTCGCAACAGGAAGGGGCTCTTTATACCCAAGGAGTGAGCTGCCAGGAGAAGCCCTCAGTTTCCTCATGACATCACTGTGATGGGGGATTGAGGGCTTTTTCTGCTGGTACACACCCTGGGTGCCAGGTGCTGTCTCACACTGTCCACCACTCTTACAAGCCGTCCTATACAGTCCACTGGCACCTACTTACAGGGCAAAGGGCACAGACCTTTCGTCCAGAACTGGGCATCCTACCACTTACTCCCTGATGCAGGGAGGGTTTTTTTAAATGGTGAAGTGCCTTCATCACTTACAGTGACATCAATTTCCAAAGACCCTTTGCCCTTCACTGGGCTCCCGTCAGATCTCTCCCACTACATTGTGAGGATTGATCGGTGGGAAAAGCCCATCGTGTCACTCACACTAACACCAGAGGAATTTCCACAGACCCTCCGCCCTTTACTGGCTTCAGCCCCCTTACACCCACTGTAGGGAGGAGCCTTTTAAGTGGCAAGGAGTGAGCTGCTGGGAAAGCCTATCAAGCCTCCTGTCATTTACAGTGACATCAGAGGAATTTCCTTTGATGTCACTATGAGTGACAGGGGGCGTGAAGGGCTTTTCCGCCAGCTCACTACTTGCATTTTTAAATAGCCGCTCCCGGTGGCAAGAATGAGCTGGTGTGGTTGTGCCCTCCTCCAAGAAGATTTTAGGAAAATCATATTTTATAGAAATTTGTTCATCACTATTATGTTTATTTTCAACACAAGATTATTATTATGATCAGGTCCACAATTGGCAGCCAGTGATATCAATTTTGTGGATAGCAAATTTGCTATCAGATACTTTCCAGAAAACACAGCAAAGGCCAAATGAGCTAAAATACAGTTGCAACATGATTGCTATTTTTTTCTGTGTACTGGAACTAGCGCCAATAACACATCATAAACTTTGGCTAGCTATGTTTAAAGTGGACCAAAACCCAGGATTTTGACTATCGTGGGTTTTGCTCCTTGCCCGCAGGGCACCCCGATCTGGTGTGAGCGGCGAGCGGCTTCGAGCGTGCTGACAGGCCATTCACACTCGCCCTGCTAGAGGGATAGTGGGGATGCAGCCTTGGCTTGTGCATGCACCGTTGGAAAATAAAGAAGATAAGTGTTTGGGCGACCTGGGGGGGGGGGGGGGGTTCACAGAGTGGGCATCCCAATTTTGGATGCCCCGGGGAGAGGGGATCGATCTATAAGATTCCTGGGCCGATCCCGTGGGTTACATACTTGGAGGACAGGGCTGGAAAAAGGGGAGAGGGGGTGAATCTCCCCTGATGCCACCACCACTTGTTAACAAGGGCTGTGATTTATCTGCAGTTACTTAAAGTGGACCAAACCCCCAATTTTTAACTAGCATCCCCTGAATTGCTTTCCCCATTAAAGGAACTTTTGCATATTTTTACTGTTCTTTCGTCACTCTTATCCCAGATTATGGCGCCTGTTTCAGCTGTAAAGCTCTGCCCCTCCATTTATTGCCGCTGCTGTGTGTGGCAATGATGTCATTGTCACACCGATCCAATGACTGACCCTCTGCCATCTTACAGAGAGGGAAAGCAAAAAAAAAAAAATAAAGTTCCAGGACTATTCGAAAAGCGAAAATATCCATTTCTAGTTCTACACCCTAAAAAGGGCTTATTGCCAGGGGCTTTGGCCAAATGTATTTCACAAGTTCAGTGGGTTTTAGGCTGCTTTCAGTGGGGCTATCATTATCCAGGTTTATGTGGACCCCCGGGGCGACTCCCTCAAGGTTTCACACTTTACCTGGCCTATGGACTTCTGCCACCACTGGCTGCACTATGCAGTTACCCCACCAACCTGTCTATCACAACCCAAATAACCCAGGTAAAGTGCAAACACAGTGATTCTGCATTGCCACCAAGTATCACTGTCCTTTGAAGGTATTTAGCCAGTGTTGCTAAGGATCAGGTGAGAGCTGATTCCATATGGATGAGTGGCCTAGAGAAGGCCACGAAAACCTTCCCCAGATCATAACGCTGCCACCACCAGCTTGTGTCCTTCCAGAAATGGCTGCCGGGGGTTTTGTTCTCTGATGTTCATCGTCTGATACATCAGTGTCCATCGGTTAGATGAAGCAGAAAATGGAGAAGGCAGCCCTTTGCCAATCAGTGGAGGCAGGGCTGGATTATGAGGAGGGCGCAAGGGATCGCGCTCCGGGGCCTCCACCACTTGCCCTGCAAAGGGGGCCTCCACCAACCTTTGAGTTATGGTCTGGTCCAGGAGGCTTTTCAGTCTTTGCTCTGACGGGCCACAGGGCCAGCAACAAAGCTATCGGCGGCAGTGGGGGCCCTCGCGCCTGGGCAATCCTATTTTTGTTTTTGCAAACCTGCAGCCAAAGCCACCACAGGGCAGGACGGAGAGTCTAGAGGAGCAAAGCCGCCGCCTGCAACGCTACAGTGATGGGTGCAGAGCTGTCACTGCACATAAGCCACCAAGCACAGCCGCTGGCAGCTCAATGCAGGGAACCAGCCGGGCGACTACACTACCCCC
The DNA here is from genome assembly GCA_027917425.1 of Gastrophryne carolinensis. Classification (NCBI taxonomy): domain Eukaryota; kingdom Metazoa; phylum Chordata; class Amphibia; order Anura; family Microhylidae; genus Gastrophryne; species Gastrophryne carolinensis. Next base: position 609,821,544 of record CM051235.1, read on the forward strand.
CACCCAGAATGGCAAAGCAGGAGTTCCCGAGCAGCACGCACCCGCACAAGGGGGGCACAAGGGACTGGATCTGACATTCGGGTAAGTAGGCGGGTGCCAGACAATCACCAATCAGTTACTTGGCTGGACTATTATTTTAAAGGGAAAAAAATACTGTATTTGGGGCCTCCACCAGATCTTGTGCCCAGGGGCCTCCACCACATTTAATCTGGCCCTGAGTGGAAGTCTAATCCCTATATTGCTGTAAAAACGGAAGCCTCTTCTGCCAATGCAACTTGGTCAGCTGAGGTGGCCGTCACCATCCATCAGCTTCGGAGCCCCATACACAGTCGGTTTCTCTAAATTGTTGTCTGGTGTCACCCTGGTACCTGGTACCACCTTTTGGAGGTTAGCTGCTCCACTATAGCGCCCCCTCATGCACCTTGGTAGCTGACATCACCTCAAAGGCATGTGGTGCTCCGCAGCCATTTTTCCACTCACCATACAGTTTCACCTGTCACCCTGAGCCCAAACCCAATAACCATCCCTTTTTGCAACTCTGATTATTCACCCCTTTTACCCATGACAGCAACGAGAGATATCTATGCAGACATCACACCCCCTATATGTTGCAGAGTGTGAGTGCTGGGTGCAGCGGAGTCATAATCTAGATAGACATTAGTGGTATAACAGGAACTTGCATTACTGAAACATGAATGCAGTAAGAGAATGTAATCTTACATGGTGGCTAAGCACAGACAGGAAGAGAAGGAAGTGCCAGTCATAGAGATCACAGCTCAATATACAAGAAATAACAACACAGCAGTAAATTACATAGAAACTCTACAGCCGACCATTGGTCGCAGCGCCATCTAGTGTCATAACCTGTAATAGCTGCAAACTGCAATAAATCCAGCAAAAGTCGCTAATCACTTTCAAAGACAAGCTGTAAGCTGTTGCAAATATATTATATAGTCTCCAAGCCCGCTCACCCCACACGACTCCCTTCATGAGCTTACATGCTGCTGACACCGAAAGTAGGAACTGCTCCTAATCATGTGACTCGGGTTTGTGGTGCGTCTCGTTTGCGGCACATTACACATCAGTCGTAGTCTTTGTGTAGTTAATACACTTTGTCCTTTACTACTTTCTTTTATCAAAACAAATGAAACCAGCCATTGCTACAAGCTATTATACATTACTAATATTAATATTACACACCGAATAATTCCAAATAAATCATGATTCAATGGGACGCCAGTAAGCGGTGCGAACGCACTAACTGACCTTATAAAAAGCAGTTATTTTACATTTTGCAATTTGAAAGCTTGAAATGGCTTCCTGAAAACCACTCGAAACCTCTACTTGGCTAAATAGAAATTAATTATTCCCATTTACACAACCGGCTTCACAGATTCGAGAGGCAAAACAAACAAAGTGTGCTACCTAAATAACAAAAATAAAAATTAATAAATAAATAAGACATTTAGTTATCTCAATGGCTTGGAGGAACTCTCTTCCCCAAGGACTAAAATAAAGGGGGTTATTTAAGAAACGCTAACGGCAGGTAGTGCCACGTAGCGTCGGGTGAATGCCGGGCGCTGTATGTGAAAATCATATATATGAAAGTCAATCTGGTGAGCGCCTCTAATAGCGCCATGTAGCATCACATGTATCACTAGCGGTGGCTCAGTGTAAAGTGCCGGAGCTGTATGTCCAGCAGCGCCATGTAGTACCTGTAGCTCACTGTCGCTCTTCCATACATTTCAATGGTGTTTTATCTGGTTGTGTATAAATAACGTTTTCCTAAAGTAAAGTTCTACATTTTTGGTTTAAATCATTGTGTGGCCTCTCCTGCCCGGCAACCAAACACTTTTATAGTGTAAAATTTTTGTTTTTTTTATGCAGAATTGTATGTGCAGGTCGGCCATTGCAGTGTTATTGTCATAGTGTTAAAACAATGTCATTCAAGTTTTTTGCTCTGGTGCTGGTGGATATTTGTTGAGAAACAGACTGTTATCACATAGCTTCTGGCGCTTGACGCTAGAGTGCCCAGTTTTAGAGCGCCGACGCTACCTATCGTTCGCTGCAGCATTGTCCTGTTGTTAGATGTGGTGTAGTCTTGGGCACTTTGACTTCAGGACACCACTGTGCATTCTCGATTGGCTCTGCAGTGACTCAGGGAGAAGCTTCTACAGCGCCCCTACAGACATCACATTTATCAATGCTGGACAGCATAGTACAGCGTCACTTGTCCGGCCGCTAAGCTAGGTCAAAGTGCCAGACACCCCCTTGCAGCGACCACTTATGGATGCTCTAAGCACCGCTACATAGACGCTCACATGGCAATATGTGGCGCTAGTCTTAAATTGGCCTCAAAGTTGAACCGCAGGCACTTAGCAAATCTGCTATTCACAGCTTATTCCTCATTAATTGGACAGTGAAGGTTCATTTCCTTTAAAGGAACAGTCCTGCCACTTCATGTGTGCAGCCATGGTGGGATTACTACAACTTTCCACCCCATTGTCTTCTATTGAGATCTATGGGACAAAGCACTCCCTGGGGAGGCGTGCCACAGTAATCCCATCATGACTGCTCCCATGAACCACAAGAGTATTTGGTGGAAACGCCCATTGCGATCAATCAATGAAGGAGGAACTGATAATAGTGCAATAGTGGCCATTGGAACACAACTCCATGTACACACCAGTGAATAAACACCATGTGAGTGACTATACACAAGTGAATTACAAACTAAGGGTCAGTGAAGTGCATATGTGTCCAGAGTGGTGGGCTGCCATAAACTCAGCGCCCGGGGAGAAATTGGGGGTTAGGGGCCTTGCTCAAGGGCACTTCAGTCATGTCTCATGGTTGGGAATCGAATCTGACACCTTCCGGTCACAGGCCTGTTTCCCTACCTCTAGGCCATAACTGCCATGATCAACTGGTTAATCGGTCGGCCGGCATATCGTTTCGGCCATCGCTTGATGGTTGGAGTGTGCAAACAAAAGTCGCCCTCCAGAAAATGTGCTATGACAACTAGTAGATCCGTATGGTCACTCGCTCAGCGAACAGCCAGTTTATCTGCTTGTGTAAACCCTATAATTAATGGGGGCCTAAAAGTTGAAAATGTCTTGAGGCCACTCCCAAAACATCCTGATTTTGAGATGCCCATCCTCTTCATCCATCTCCAGAGGCAAGAAATACAAAATAAATACTGACCTTTCCATCAGTGGCAATCCACATGGGATGCGTAAACAGCATGGGAACGTGCTATGTTTTGTTTGCCTTTTTCACTTCCATTTCTGTGGACCTCCAGCTAGTGGCCAAAGGGAGGTCCAGAGGTCCACTTTAAAACGGCAATAATGTATTGAATTAGCCACTTGTACTTAGCCACTGGCCGGGGGCTGGAGTCAGTACCTAGCTTACCTGGGCAGACAATAGGACCCCTGCTGCTGGGTGGGCTCCATTGGTTAGCAGAAGGGTGAGATTGGCAGCTATATCCCTGGGAGAAGCAAATGCTTTGTAGTAGGGCCCGATACACACCTTTTCACTTGGACTGCGATGGAGTAGGGATACATACCTCCCAACTGTCCCTGATTTGGAGGCACTTCCCTCTTTTGAGTCCATGTCCCCCTGTCCCTCGTTGTTCTTCTTTGTCCTTCTTTGAGGTGTAACATGCAGATCTTCAGCAATAAATGTTGTTTTACCCATTCAAAGTGTTTCTATTGTTGTAACTGTTACTCCTATCTCCTATCTATTGCTCAATGAGGGTGTATGGCCTAATTCAACAAATGTCCCTCTTTCCCACCCTGAAAAGTTGGAAGGTATGGGGATACTCCATCTCAATAGAATCAGCTAGGGAATTGTGTCCATCGAAAGCAATAGCCTCCTTTACTTCTATGCAAACCAGTAGATACTCACTGCCACCCCTTGACCAAGTTGCATCAACAGAAAAGGCTTCAGTTTTCACAGCAATATTGGAATAAGACCTCCGCTTATAGGCAAAGGGCTGCCTTCTCCATTTTCTCCTTCACCTTATGGATGAATGTTGGCCTATCAGGCGAGAAACATCAGAGAACACACACCCTTCAGTCATTGCTGAAAAAACACAAGCTGGTGGTGGCTAAATTATTGTCTGGGGAAGGTGTTCATGCCATTCTCTGGGACACTCATCCCTATGGAAGCGCTCTCACCAGATGTGGGTATGAATCCATCCTTGCAGATCACATACACCCACATGTGCTGATTGTTTTCCCTGGGGTGGATGAGATCTTCCAACAGAGATGTCCAACATTGGTTGGAAATGTCTAGACATTGGTTGGTAAAGTCTGACCAAGACTTCCAAGTAGTATCCTGGCCCCCTGATTTACAAGACTGAAACCCAATTTAGCATCTGTAGGACCTCCTCGGTGGTCTTGTTGGCTCTATGGCTCATCCTTGGTGCACCCTCCAGCAGCTGTGGGGTGCATTGCAGTCACATGGCTGCAGATACCTGTGACCACCTACCAGTACCTTATTGAGTCACTCTCATCCCATCTAGCTGCTGCACTCTGTACAACTTATCGGGGTGCCCCCGGGGAAGGACCAAAACCCAGGATAGTCAAAATCCTGGGTTTTGGTCCACTGTAACAAAGCACCTAACCTCCCAACTACTCCCTGTGTGTAGCCCACCACTCTGCATACACTTACTGCTTGCATCTCACTGCACAAATGGCTTAAATGTGTAGGAAAAAATTCTATGTGTACACAAGCATACAATTGCTCTCTAGTCCAGAAAAAACAGGATAAGAGGATATTTTTATTTATTGGATTGGTCTGCTTTATCTGAAACATGACAGGGGCGACATTGTTCTGTCATTCTAGCTGCTCCTCTGTCATCAGAGTATTGTATTGCCCATATGTGCCTAATATGATGATGTCATCAGTGGGGGGGATGTGATGACATCATTCACACTGGGGACTCAAACGATAACTGTAAATTTTGCCAGAAAAAAAAAATGTAGTAGTTCATTAGCAGTTACCTGCCAGGTTTCCGTTCTCCCTCAGCAGCACATGTTCACACATGTAAAACGCAATGATATAATAATGAATGTAACAATAAAATATGCAATGAAATGTAACTGATGACACATCTTGAGTGATACGTGTGAGGTCCTGTGGAGGAGTGTGAAGGAAGCCTGGGAATATCTCTATTAACACAAACAATACATTTGATTTTCATTTCTTTTAAGTGCTGTAATTGCCTGAAACTGGAATATAATTAATATACATAGCGAGGATGATCAAATTAATGTTTTTATTTTTATTGGTGTAGAACATAATCAAAGCTTAGTGTCGGGATTCACATATTTAGATGAGTTCAGAAGGAAATGACGTGCTCTCAATGCAGAGCTGGATTTATGAATGGGCCTCATGAGCATTGGTGTAAGGCAGGGGTTCCCAACTCTGTATTCATTAAAGTGGACCTAAGGGGTGCCCTGGGGACAAGAACCAAAACCCAGGATAGTCAAAATCCTGGGTTTTGGTTCTTGTCCCCAGGGCACCCCTATCGGGGGTCCCCCGGTTGCCGAAACAAACTCACATCTTCCCGATCCTACGGTGCATGCGCAGCCGCTTGTCCAATCAGCACGCTCGAATCTGCTGACGTCCCTTCGTCTAAGCCTAAGCTCTAAAGGTGAGCGGCTCCAGACACTCTGACGGTCACATCCCGACTACCCCTTAACAGGGAGCATACCCACACCGGCCTTTCACAAATACCTAGCTCAGGCACGCTCCCTGCTAGAGGGACAGCGGGGATGCGGCTTTGGCTTGCACATGCTCCTTTGGATCGGAAAAGAAGGTAAGTGTACGGACGAGGGGGGTTTGGATGCCTCGGGGAAGGTAAACGATCGGCATGGAAATCTTATAGATTCCCGGGCTGATCGCCTTGGGTTTTGGTCCATTTTAAGTAACACTCTCCTTTTTCAAATAATATCAAGTACCACCTCAGTTGTATATGACAAGGGGCGCTGTTATTTTACCATCACAAATATATGTGCACATTGGTGAGATACTGGCTTAATGATCGGAAGCAGAGGGTGGTTATCAATGGTACACACTCAGATTGGATCACTGTTGCTAGTGGAGTACCACAACGGTCAGTTCTGGGACCATTTCTCTTCAATATATATATTAATGACATTGGGTATGGATTAAACAAAGTCTCAATCTTTGCAGATGATACTAAGCTGTGTTAAGTAATTAACACAAAAGAGGACAGCAGGTAGCTACAAACAGATAAATTAGAAGCATGGGCAGTTAAATGGCAAATGCAGTTTAACACAGATAATTGTAAGGTTATGCACATGGGAAGGAGAAATCTGTGTCATGATTACACAAGAGATAAAGAAATGCTTGCTAAAACAACAATGGAAAAGGACCCAGGGGTTTTAGTTAACAATAAACCTAACTGTAGTAATCAATGCCAGACAGCAGCTGCCAAAGCAAACAGGATCATGGGGTGCATCAGGAGGGGCATAGGTACTCATGGCCAGAACATCATTTTACCCCTGTACAAGCCACCGGTCAGACCCCATATGGAGTATTGTGTACAGTTCCCGGCACCTGTGCTTAAAAAGGACATATTAGAACTGGAGTGCGTTCAAAGGAGGCTACTAAGTTAATAAAAGAAGCGCGGGGACTAGAGTACGCTGAAAGATTGTCAAAGTTAGGTTTATTTAATTTGGAAAACAGACGCCTGAGGGGTGATCTAATAACTATGTATAAATATATTCGGGGTCAATACTAAGATCTGTCCCATAATCTATTTCTACCCCCGAGTGTAACCATAACCCGAGGGCATCCACTAAGGTTAGAGGAAAGGTGCTTTCTCCACTGAGGAGCGGATTCTTCTCTGTAAGAGCAGTGAGACTATGGAACTCGCTGCCAGAGGAGGTGATTATGAAGGATACAGTAAAAACTTTCTAAAGAGGCCTGGATGCCTTCCTTACATGTAATAACATTTCCAGCTATGGCTACTAGACCACTGGAAGGAGATCTATAGTGGCCTAGATGCCTTCCTGGCATGTAATAACATTACCAGCTATGGCTACGAGACCACTGGAAGGAGATCTATAGTGGCCTAGATGCCTTCCTGGCATGTAATAACATTTCCAGCTATGGCTACTAGACCACTGGAAGGAGATAAATAGGCTGAACTGGACTAAAGTAAGACTAAAGTCTTTATTCAGCCTTACATACTATGTTACTATGTTATATATGCTTACCAGCTACTGGTGAGAAAATAAGGCATAAAGATTTAGGGGTTTATTTATCAAGGGCTAGCGCCAGGTAGTGTCTGACGAGCGCCAGGTACCGCCAGCTATCGGCGGCTACCGACTCAAGTACGCCCGGCGGCGGTCACAATGACGCATTTATCACGCTAAATGAGGCTAGCGCCGGCGAGAGCGTCAGCTAGCGCGGGATTCATCATGTAGCCGACTGCAACGAACAGCGCCGCTGATAATTCCATCACAGCGACAGGTATGACCTGGCGCTCCCTGGCGTTGTCCAATGCATTTCAATGGAGCAATCTTTAAATAATCATAATTAATTGCTTTTTTTATTTATTTATTTTTTTTTAATGTCAAAAATTCTGTGACCACTTCTGCAATGTTAGGATTTTTTTTTTTAAGTTAAAAAAAAAAAAAATAAAAATGTGCAGAATTGATATTACAGGTCTGATATTAATGTATTCATATTACCAAATGTTTAGAAAAACTTGTCTAATTTTTACATTTAAAAAAAAAAGTTGTTTGGGGGTTAAAAACTACTTTACACACATCGCCGCCAGCGCTCTGGGGTTTAAACAAGCAATTCACAGCGCAAGAAATTTTTGAGCATGATTTGTTAATGAATCTGCAGCAAGCCGTTCGCTCTGGCCATTCGCTGTCAGGCGCACCCATACAACGCAGAACCTGTGAAACATCGACCCCTAACCCCGTATTCAACATTACCGCATACCGACTGAGTCGCTGTCAACAAGCAAACCCCGGCCAAGCACAGCGAATACTAGCTGGCGCTGTGAAAATCACGCTACTGGCGCTCATCTGTCGCTACCTGGCGCTATTAATGAATCGGCCTCCCCGTATCAACCCACTTTGTAATTCATAATACCTCTCACTCCAGTGAAATCAAAGATCCAAAGGATCTAAGGATGATCAGTTGTATAATGTAACATGCAATAATACATGCAATATCGCCTTTCATATTACACTATTGATGTGAAATGCACTCACAATAAAGTCCCTCTTTATAACAGCATGTAGATTTAAAATACGAGAGGCTGCTCCTATACCAGGCAGCGTGCTCTCTATCCCCAGATTCCAATCTGCATGTGTCACCAATATACTGTAGTTACAGTCAGATGGTAACGAATGCCTCTCTAGATCCATTCCCATCTTCTGTGTCTGGATGGGCTTTTATTTCATTTATTTCATGTACCGGCCACGTCCTCTGTATTCAGTCACTCATACCGAGAAATTCCGCCCAACGTTTCATCACTGAAGACTTCTGCCAAGGCTTACGGAGCATGTGTTCTCGAGTATGCGTGTGTGATGCAGAACTGCCCATGTGGAGACCCCATACCCCTCTTGACCTGATATATAGCCATGTTTCCCAAACCTCTTCAAAGCCACCAACTGGTCTTGTCTTGCTGATCCCTACACAGATGCATGTGTGGAGTCATTAGGCAGTGCTGTAGAGTGGCTCGTGAGACCCATTTGTTGGTGGTCTTACAGTATAGCTGTGTTTCTCAAGCTTGTCTTCTGGGCCACCGACAGCTGACCTGTGTGGAGACCAACCTTTTGGTTGCCCTTGATATCTCTGTAAGGGAGGGGAGCTCCACAGAGCAGAGCTCTCCTCCACCTAGAGATATTTAGGCCAGAGCACAGGACTGGGTACTGAGGATACAAAACAAAAAGAACTTTATTAACAAATAGAAAACAATACAAGGCCTTACACTCAGGTAGAAATGAGTAACAGAAAAACCATGAACAGGACAAAATCCAGAATGGTTCGTAGCGGGGACCCCAGGGTGCTGGTACTAACCCTGGGCGGGCCTCAAAATCCAGCAGCCTCTGGGAACAGATAGAGGCCTGCTGGAACCAGAACAGAACAGGAAGTTCTCCTAAAAAGGTTTCAGACAGTGAGGACAAAATACTGCTGCACCTGACTGAGGGAATGGCCGAGTATTAGTTGACCTCAGTCAGGTGCTTCATGAGGAAAGCATTAGTGGCAAGTCCCCTGCTGGTTGTCTGCAGAACTTACTGACCCCGACAATATCCAATATAGCATTGTTTGCCAAACCTGTTTTCAAGGCCACCAACGGGTCATCTCTTGGTGATCTCCACACAGGTGCAGTAGTCATCTGGGTTTCAGTAGTGCAATAAAGTTGCTTGTGTGGAAACCTACAAACTATCACCTGTTGGTGGCTCTTGGCATACAGAATCAGTGTTTCCAAACCTTCAAGACCACCAACAGGTCTTGTGAACCTCTACACAGATGCAGTAATTGGTGCTTTAGTGGTGCAATAAAGGTGCCTGTATGGAGACCCAAAAATATAATATTTTAGTGGCCCTTGACATATATCTCTGTTTCCTAAACCCTCTTTCAACGTTATCAACAGGTCACATTTTGGGGAACCCGACACAGAGGGCTCTATAACTCCATTGAAACACTAAGTACTGTACATGTGCACCTGTGTAGAGATCCACAAGACATGACCTGTTGGTAACATGGAAAACATGTTTGGGGAACAGTACTATACTGCAGTAATTCCCAACCCTGTCCCCAAGGCCCACTAACAACTCATATTTTGTGGATCTCCAAGTTGTCAGCTCTATGGCTCTGCGAGAGGGTGCAAAGTTAAAGACAGTGTGCAGCTTTATCCTCTCATCTTTACTGCTGTGGCCATGTGACTCCTGTGTGTTGGGAGCTGGGAAGCCTGTAATTTATATAATAGAATGCATGCTCCTCTGCATTTCTCCCCTTGAAACCTCTCCTCCCTACACACATTTATTTTTTATATTGGCTGACCGGGACATCGGGCTTTCTTTCATCTGTTCTTTCTCCATTCCCTTTCTTTTTTTCATCTTTACTTCTATTATTTCTGTCAATCCTTTTACTCATGTTTCTTTCATTCTATTCTATTCTTTCCTTCTAGTCTTTTTCTTTCTTTCCATCTATTCTTTGTTATTTTTCCTTCATCTGTTGTGCCATTCCTTTTCTTTCTTCTTTCCTTTAATCTTTTTTTCTATCATTGCTTCTATTCTCTCTGTCTTTTCTTCCCTTTTTTTCTGTCAGTCCTTTTATTCAATTTCTCCTTCCAGCTCTTTTTTTTTTCCTCCAGCTGGCCCTTCTCGTTACTGAACAAAAGGGGGCGCCGGCGCTTGAAGTGCCTAGGGCAGCATGAACACTAAATACGGCTCTGGGTGTGGGGCACTTTGGGTCGTCCAGCTGCCATTACAGAGTGAAGGAGCCTGGGCACAGCAGCAAGGATGGCAAGGCCAATGATATAGCTGAAAGTCTAAAAGGCAAGGTCGAAGGTCACAGCTCAGGCTGAGGTTGTGGGCTGGCAGCTCAGATTCACAGTCAAGTCCAACCAGGGTTAAGGGGCAGGCAGCACGGGCTCAAATTCTAGGTTGGAGCCGGAGTCAAAATCAAAGTGGCAATGCAAACGGGGAATCCAGCTAGCAGGGTCCAAACTGAGGTCACTAACAAAGGTGTCCAAAATGAGGGTTCAGGGTATAAAAGACACAAAGCAGCAGCAGCAAGAAGAGAGCATCCAGAAAGACAAACCAGCACTTTCTGGATGTCAGAGACCTTGGCCCTTATTTAAGAAGGGATAGCATCAGGTAGCGACTGGTTAATGAGAGGTAGCGACAGATAGGGACTGGTCAACGCCGGACACAGCACGCAATTACACATTTATCAAGCAGAATCTGCTTAGCGACTGGGATAGCGCCATGTAGCGTCTGATTCATCATTTTCACAGTGAACAGCGCCAGCGTTCAACCTTGCACAGCGCCAGGTATGACCTCTCGCTACCTGTCGCTCTCCCATACATTTCAATGGACGATCCTTTTCTTCTCTTTAAACTGTTTTTTTTTTTTTTTTTCAAAAAAATCACAAATAATTCTGTGACCTCTCCTGGCATTGAAATAGCAGTTTTTTCATAATTTTTTCATTTTTTAAATATTTCCTCAAAAATGACATTACAGGTCTGCCATTAAAGTGTTCATGTTACAATGTTGCTACAATGTAATTCCATGTTTTCGCTTTGTTACTAGTTGATAGATGCTTGAAAACAGACTTTAAAGTGGACCAACACCCAGGATTTTGACTATCCTGGGTCTTGGTCCACTTCGGTGGGGCACCCCCGATCGGGGTGCCCCGCTGTGTGAAACCCCCCGATCACCCGAAAAACTCACCTCTCCCCGCTCCCAGCGCCGACGGACAAGCGTTTTGACAGCCTCGGACAAGCGGCTCCTCCGCCGCCGCCTCCTGCGCGTCACTCTTGACGCGCGCACTCGCGCCGGCCATTCCAGGATGCCCGGCACGGGCGCGCGCACGTCTAGAGGGGCGCGAGGGAGGCGGCGGCCGGCCGCCGTCGAAGTCAAGGTAAGGGGATTTGGGGTGTTTGGGGGGGTTTCACCCCGCGGTACATCCCGATCTCGGATGTCCCGCATGGAGGGATGTGATCGGCCCGGGAATCTTATAGATTCCCGGGCCGATCACGGGAGGGTGATGGTCCACTTTAAACACACCGCATCCTGCGCTCTGGGCTTCAAACAACTATTTTTCAGCGCCAGAGATTTTTGCAGCTGTTTTTTTCCTGAATATGGTGTGAGTCGGTCGCTATGAGCAGTCGCTACCATGCGCTCCCATACAGCGCTGTACTGGTCAAATAGCGACTCCTCACAATGTATTCACCATTGCCAAGTAGCGACTCACGGCCGAGCACTGCGACTACTAGCGGGCGCTCTGAAAATGCCTGCTACAGACACTCATCTGTCGCTACCTGCCGCTAATGATGAATCAGCCTGTCCCTCTCAAAGGGCCTAGGATAAGAGTAAACGTGTGTGTGTGTGTGTGTGTGTGTGCGCGCACGCGCCAAGGATCCCTTGTGGATCTATAGTACAGACGAAACGCTAATAACATGAGATATTAAAGCGGACCAAAACCCCCTGAACTTGTAAAATCCATTTAACCAAAGCCCCTGCCGATACTCCCTTCTTAGAGTGTAGAACTAGAAATGTATATTTTCGCTTTTCGAATTTGTCATGGAACACTGATTTGCTCCCCCCTCTCTGTAGGATTGCAGGTGTTTAGTCATTGCATAATTGTGGCACACACAGCAGTGGCAATTAATGGAGATGGCGGAGCTTTACAGCTAAAACAGATGCCATTATCTGGGATTAGAGTGAAGCAGGAGCAGTGAAAATTGGTTAATATTCATGGGGGGGAGCAATTTAGAAGATTCTAGTTAAAAATGTGGGTTTTGGTCTGCTTTAACTACACCTCTGCAGGCGAATCTGCAAGTGTATGGGCATAGCCTTAAAGTGAACCAAAAGCCACCCCTGAGTCTATGAGAGTCACACTTAGAATACATTTTTTATCAGGACAGAGCATTAGCATAAATGAAAAAGTTATTTTCATGATTTATTTATCTGGACGTTTGTGAAACTGACATTTACATTATAGTTAAACCGTTGCAGAGCCGGCAGTTTTTTTTTTCAAAATACTGAGAATTAATATTGTATTTTTCAGGGTAAATATGCTAATTGGGTGTATTGATTGCATCGTCTGACCTGCCCTTGTGTTCCAGCTCTCTCTGGTTTAGATGTGGAGAAATTTTCATGACTAAGTGAATAGCGCAGAGAGTTCTGGCTTCACATAATGACCTGTTTTCAGAGAGTAGATGGAAAATACGATGTTAATGGAAGGCTGGATCAACATAGCAGGTCAAAGAAAAATCTAAAATAACACTCTTATTATAATAATTGGCTTTGTTAGACTTTGTCACCCTCGGTGTTAGGACCTGGCTTTTTTTTTTCTTACAGCAGGAAAATCTAGATCTGGTTTCACCAGACATCTGTTATCAAGCCAATGAGATAGAAGGGCTAATTTGACACAATTTATGGAGACTCAGTGAGCAGAACTGACTTTTCCGGGGGATTTAAAAACAGAGGTCCCTCACCTTCCACTTTTAAAGTGGACCCCACACTGATCGACCCAGGCCGATCGATTCCCTCCCTCTCAGGCATCCGGGATCGTGATGCCCCACTTTGTGAAACTCCCCAGGTCGCCCCATAGGCTTTCCTTGTTTCCCGGTCCAACGACGCATGCACAAGCCGCGGTTGCATCCCCGCTATCCCTCTATCAGGGCGCGTACCCACGCCAGGCATTTGTGAATGGCTGGCACAGACACGCTCCCTGTTAGAGGGAAGCGGGGGATGCGCCCGCCAGCGCACGGAGCGGTTGGCCTTAGACGAATGCTTAGAATAAACGTGACGTCACCGGCTTCGAGCGCACTTATTGGACGAGTGGCCACACATGCGCTGTAGGACCGGCAAGAGGTGAGTTAGGATCGGTGATCTGGGGGGTTTCACACAGCAGGGCATCCTGATTTTGGATCTGGTGGGGTTTCATACAGCAGGGCACCCCCGATCAGGGTGCCTGTTAGAGGGAAGCGGGGGATGCGCCCGCCAGCGCACGGAGCGGTTGGCCTTAGACGAATGCTTAGAATAAACGTGACGTCACCGGCTCCGAGCGCACTTATTGGACGAGTGGCCACGCATGCGCTGTAGGACCGGCAAGAGGTGAGTTAGAATCGGCGATCTGGGGGGTTTCACATAGCAGGGCATTCTGATTTTGGATCTGGTGGGGTTTCATACAGCGGGGCACCCCCGATCAGGGTGCCCCAGGGGAAAGGGCCAAAACCCAGGATAGTCAAAATCCTCTTTAAAAATGTTATGCATGTTCATGTTGCCGCTGTAGGGACTGATATGAACGGACCTTGAACCAGCAATGTTCTATTTTTTAATGCTCGTTGTCTGCTTATCTTCCTGTTGAGCCACCTACGGTTGTTCTTATGTGTGTCTGCTGTGTTTGTGTTGTTTTCCCCTGATCCTCATGCTCCCTGCTATCCCTCAGGTGTGTTTGATTTACTTCTCTGTCTTGTACATGTCTAGCCCTGTGTTGAGGCTGGATCATTGCGTCTGCTTGCCTGAGTGAGCCTCTATTCCTCTGTGATTCCTGTATCTTGCATTCTATAGTGTATTGGGGCTTCTGTCCTTCACAGTCTCTATTGGGGCTTCCTCCCTTCATAGTCTGTACGGGGCTCCGGATACTCCATTGTCTATACTCTGCTGTCTGTACTGGGGCCCAGACCCTCCGCTGCCTGTGTTCCATACCCCCCCATTGTCTATCTGTTTTTGCTGTGTTTTCACCTTTCCCAAGTCTGCAGCCACCTCAGGACTGCCCAGGGCCTAGTGTTCCCTCCTCCATTAGGGGCTCTGCTGAAGACGTGGGTGGGTTACAGCCTCTCTGTCAAGTACCGGACCTCCTCCTATTTGGTCGATGGCTTGCCCCTCTGGTGACATAGGCAGGTTGTACTTATGTGTATATGTTTCCAGTCTGCTACTCCACTCTCCTGTTCCCAGCCCATGTCTCTACTTACCGGTTCCCAGCCTGCTGTTGTGCTTAACTGTTCCCAGTCTGCTAATCTTCTTACCTGTCCCCTGTCTGCTACTCTGCTTTTCTGTTCCCAACCAGTGTTTCTACTTACCCATTCACAGCTTGCTACATTGCCAACTGTTTCAACCTGTGACCCTGTTTACCTGTCCCCAGTCTGTGACTATTGCACACAGGGGAGCTGCTTGGCTTAGAGACGCCTTCCCGTTCTGTGTCCCAGTTGCCAAAACTGGTAAACTCCCAAACCATCCTGCGCGCCTAGCCATATAATTCACCTGGGTGTGACAGCCCCCTTCACAGATGTAGTGAAGGAAGTTACCACTCGTGACAAGAGCTAAAATTCCAGAGCAAAAATACAATCTCAGAAAGGAGGCAAGTCCATAAGTACATGAGTGCAGGGCCGGTTAAATGTAATCCTGTGCCAAATTTCAGGATTGTGCATTTCAAACACACTTTTATTATATATTAACAACTAATACATTAATACATAGGGATGAGGGGATCAGATTTCAGGTTCAGGCAAACTTGCTGCAAAAGTTTGGTTCGGGTCACCGAACTTGACCTCAACCCTAACTCCGTTGAAATCAATGGGACCCAAACTGGGGTGGCAAGGGCTAGAGGGCTGAAAATCAAGGGGAACACTAGGGCAGAGGTGTATAGCAGGGATCGGATCGTTGGATCGGGGAGAAGGTGAGCTTATTGGACTGCCTGCGAGATTTGTAGGGAGGTACTGAGGCAGGATTGGGCAGGGGTTACAAAAAAACTGCCTTACATTGCTAGCGATCTAATGATGTTCCCCAGTGTCTTGGGTCCTGGGCACAACCATCTTAGTGAGAACGCAAAGAGCGGCATCCCACCTTTAATAACTTACCCCACAGACCTCAGACCACCCGCAGCACCTGTATGAGAAGTGGGTGGGCATGGCTTCAGTCTGAAGTGCTCCCAATAACATCATTGAATGCCTCCTTCCATGGGAGGTTCTGGTATATGGAGAAACCCATTGAAATCAATGGGAGCGTTTCAGCCACACTCAACTGTCGTGCAAGCTTCTCATACCAGGTGGAAAATAAGAGGGTCTCATGCCCAAGTGCACCCTGATCTGCCAGTCTGGAAGGAAAAGGCCATGATGAAGTTACTGCATCTTTAAAGGAAATTAGAAAAAGGCATTAGTAAAGTATTTACCATCATTTAAATATCAGATTAGTGGCCCGGTACAAGGGTATTATGTATTCATGGAACAGAAATGAGCCGACTGCATATTCTTACCCTGGGATTACACAAATTGCAACCAACTCTTTTACAGCTTGTAAAGGTCAATGACTTTGTCACAACAGTGAATCTGCTTATGTCTGGGGTGAAAGACAAGAGACAGTTGTTAACAAGTGCTCATAAAAATAGCGATTTTATGTAACCGCCAGTGGGTTGCAGGATAACTGGATTCTTCATGACGGTCTCAGTATGATACCTATGAGTAGTAGTTTGCTCCGAATGAGGAGTGGTCCTCTGAGTGTCATGTACTATAGGGAAGTGTTTTTAAGAAGAAACGTAATGATAGAACAAGGGGGCACAACCTGAAGCTAGTCGGGGGGAAGATCAGGAGCAATGTTAGAAAATATTATTTTACAGAAAGAGTAGTAGATGCTTGGAACAAACTTCCAGCAGAGGTAGTTGAAAAATCAACGGTCACTGAATTTAAACATGTCTGGGATAAGCCTCCATCTATCCTAAGATAAAGAGTACATACGGTATACACATAAGGGCAGACTAGATGGACCGTATGGTCTCCTTCTGCCGTCAACCTTCTATGTTTCTATGTTTCTATATTAATGATGATTGTAAAAATCTTCAGCTGTTGTCATCATTGTTAATATAATGTAGCCTCATTCCAGTTATCAACACTATTGATTGTTCTACCAACCCCCACTGCATCAGATTCTTTTGTCTGTCTGATTCATATTGTATGGCCCCTGAGCTGTAAAACGACAAAGTATTAGAACATATTCAAGATGGCTGAAGAGTTGAGGGGATAATTTCTTAATTCAAATTGTAGTTGTCTTGGGTTGTCTGCTAGATAACAATCATTTTGGAGGTCTAGAACACCACTGAGGCTGGGGATAGAGCTAGAAAGCTTCAGTGGAGCACCAAGCAATATTACCTGGTAGGATTAGGGAAGGAGCATGGCACAAAGGGTGCATGGCTCCTCTAAAATAAGGACATTGGATGAGCTAAGATGCCAGCTTGGGGTTCGGGCCAATTGTCTACCCCCTCTGAGTCCACCCCCGCATGGCACCCATGCATGTCTCTCCCGCACGTTTCTCCCTTCCAAAGTGAACCAAGCACCCCTGGAAAATCACAGGACCTGTGCCAAATGACATAGGGTGGTAAACTGGCAGGGGCCAGGGGACAGTTCTTTAACCTCTTAGCCCTGGGTTATCAGCAGCTATGCATCTTAGGCCCTTATTTAACAAGGGGTAGCGCCAGGTAGCGAATGGTGAGCGAACGGTAATGACGGTCACCCCCACGAGAACGCCGGCTCCCCTCCGCAATCACACATTTATCAAGCCAATCCTGCTTAGCGACTGAGATAGCGCCAGATAGCGAATCATTCATCATTATTCCAGCCTCACCCCACAGCGCCAGCGAGCGACCTTGAACAGCGACAGGTATGACCTCTCGCTACCTGGCGCTCTCCAATGCATTTCAATGGAGCAATCTTTAAATATTCTTAATTAATTGCTATTAATGTTTTTTTTTTTTTTTTAAATGTCAAAAATTCTGTGACCACTTCTGCAATGTTAGATATTTTTTTTAAGGTAAAAAAAAAAATGTGTGCAGAATTGATATTACAGGTCTGATGTATTCATATTACAAAATGTTTTGAAAAACTTGTTTTTTTTTTATCCAAAAATATGGTTGTTTGGGGGTTAAAAAACTACTTTTAACCCATCGCCGCCAGCGCTCTGGGGTTTAAACATGCATTTCACTGCGCGATCATTTTTTGAGCGTGATTTGTTAATGAATATGCTGGGAGCCGTTCACTATGGCCATTCGCTGTCATGCGCTCCCATACAGCGCGGAACCTGTCAAATAGTGACTCCTCACCCAATATTCAACATTACGGCAAACCGACTGAGTCGCTATCAACTACAGAACAACGGCCAAGCACAGCGACTACGAGCGGACGCTGTGAAAATAACGCTACTGTCACTCATCTGTTGCTACCTGGCGCTATTAATAAATCAGCCTCTAAGTTTGGGAGCATCCTGCTTTGTTCATGGGTGATTACAACACTTGTGGAAGTCTAGAACACTACTAAGACTGGGGAGTACATGGCACCGGTGGAGCACTTAGAAGTTTTATCTGGTGGGATAGGGGCTGGTAGGGTTTGGGGAAGGGGCATGGCACCTCTATAGAAGAGACGAGAGACAATGGATGAGGCCAAATGCCAGCTTGTGGTGCAGTCCAGTTGTCCACCTCATCTGAGTGCACCAGTAGAGCACTCAGGAATTTTACCTGGGGGGTGTCCAATAGGGGTCAGGGAAGGGAGATTTTTTTGTAAACTGTCCAAAAATGTGAAAAGTATTTTACAGGTCACTATGCATAATAAGCTTTGTGGGTAGCGCTGCATGACTGGGAAAGGTACATTTTTATGGTTGATTTGGGGGGTTTCGCACAGCAGGGCATCCCAAATTGGTATGCCCCTGGGGCAAGGATCGAAACCAGAGAAATCCCAGGTTTTGTTCCACTTTAAAGTATCCAGGCGGCGATTCAGTAAAATGCAGGTGGTGCTACTGTCAGGGCCAGAGGCAAGACTCAGCAGTCATCTCAGCGCCCCCGGCCTTTCTGGCGCCCAGGCTGATGGCACTGCTCGCCTGGGCCTAGAAACAGCCCTGTATGGGCTGATATCTTATAAAGAGTTCCAGACTGTACATTTGAGATCACTGTATTTGGTGTTCATGGTGCCCTAGGCACTTTAAGTGCTTGCACCCCCCTTTTTTAAGTTGGGTCACGGTCCATATAAAAAAAGTTTGTAGAGGCAAAGGGTGCAATGGGCTATATGCATAGAATGTGTGTCGAGGAGGGAACAAAGGGGGAAATGCAGAGAACCACCTTTTACTGCATACTGACATACAGGAGTCACATGACCACACCAGTGGAGAGGAGATGCTCGGGCCTGTGTCCAACATATTACCCCCTTCACACAAATACACTCTGTGTCCTTCTGTGGCTGGGGGGGGGGGGGGGGGTGCTTGTTAGGAAGCATAGGATTTTTAATTTCTTTTCTTTACTACAGTAGTAAGGGCAGTGCCCCCCCCCTTCCAGGTTGCCACCCTAGGCACGTGTCTGGGGTTGCCTAATGGTAGATACAGCCCTGTGCCTTCCCCTAAATGGCTGTCAGAGAGAAATGGAATCTGGGTGTTGCAAATCTCACACAAACATTTGTTTGTGGGCTGAAGCGGTGTAAAAATATGGGTTTTGGCCCGCTTTAAAGTTTGGGACTGCGGCAGGGACTCTTTAGGCCTATTTTATCTCCCTGCTGCAGGGGTTAATATCCCAGGTTTTGTTCCACTTTAAAGTACCCAGGGGGCAATTCAGTAAAAGGCAAGTGATGCCATGCTCAGAGCCAGAGGCAAGACTCAGGCCCTTATTTAAGAAGGGATAGCGTCAGGTAGCGGCTGGTTAATGAGAGGTAGCGACAGGTAGCGACTGGTGAACGCCGGACATATCACGCAATTACACATTTATCAAGCAGAATCTGTTTAGCGACTGGGATAGCGCCATGTAGCGTCTGATTCATCATTTTCACAGCCTCAACGAACAGCGCCGGCGTTCAGCCTTTCAGCCTTGCACAGCGCCAGGTATGACCTCTCGCTACCTGACGCTCTTTCATACATTTCAATGGACGAACCTTTTCTTCTCTTTAAACAGGGTTTTTTTTTTTCAAAAAATCACAAATAATTCTGTGACCTCTTCTGGCATTGAAAAGGCATTTTTTTTAAATTTTTAAAATTTTTTATATATTTCTTCATAAATGACATTACATGTCTGCCATTAAAGTGGACCAACACCCATCCCTGATCGGCCCGGGAATCTATAAGATTCCTGGGCCGATCAGCTTCCTCCTCACGGGGCATCCGAAATCGCTGTGTGAAAAACCCCAAAAATCCCCTAAAAACTTACCTTATCCGCGCCGGACAAGTGACGGATAAGCCGCCGCCGCCTCCCGTGCGTCCCTCTAGCAGGGCGCGCACCCGCGCCGGCTGTTTGTGAATGGCTGGCGTGGGCGCGCACCCTGTGAGAGGGACACGTGAGAGGCGGCGGCTTATCCGTTGCTTGTCCGTCGCCGATAAGGTAAGATTTTAGGGGCTTTTTGGGGGGTGCCCCGCGGAAGTGGACCAACACCCAGGATAGTGAAAATCCTGGGTGTTGGTCCACTTTAAAGTGTTCATGTTACAATGTTGCTACAATGTAATTCCATATGTTTTCGCTTTGTTACTAGTGGATAGATGCTGAAAAACAGACTTTAATCACACCGCCTCCTGCGCTCTGGGCTTCAAACAAGCATTTTTCAGCGCCAGAGATTTGTGAGGCTGTTTTTTTTGCTGAATATGGTGTGAGTCGGTCGCTATGAGCAGTCGCTAACATGCGCTCTCATACAGCGCTGTACTGGTCAATTAGCGACTCCTCACAATGTATTCAGCATTACTGAACAACGACTGAGTCGCTTTAAACTAGCGACCCACGGCTGAGCACTGCGACTACTAGCGGGCGCTCTGAAAATGCCTGCTACAGACGCTCATCTGTCGCTACCTGGCGTTAGTGATGAATCAGCCTGTCAGCATTCATCTTAGTGCCCCCTGCCTTTCTGGCGCCCAGGCTGATTGCACTGTCTAGAAACAGCCCTGTATGGGATGATTATACATTTGAGATCTGAAAATCGCTGCCTTCCCCCGAACGGCTGTCAGATCACCGGAGAGGAATGGAATCTGGGTGTTGCAAATCTCACACAAACATTTGTTTGTGGGCTGAAGCGGCGTACTTACCTAAATGATAAACATCTGGTTACTGTCACATTGATAGACTGGATTGGCAGCGGCATGCCGCGTGGGTGCACCGCTAATATTTATGCATAAGCTGGAAAAGGTTGGCTGCAGAGGGGCCGCGCAGAGCTGACATCCAGCAATTATTTATTTTTTATTTATTTTTTATTTATTTTATCAATGCAGCCGATGCCGCTGCTGCTGCTTTCTCTTTTTTGCTGCGAATGCAGAGACACCGACTACAGAGAGTAAAGGTTAATCGAACCAATGGATGTGGTCAGGGCCGGCCTTGGGGTAAATGTCGCCCTGTGCAAGATTTCAGGATTGAGCCCTCCAGACAAATTTACAGCATCATTTAATGAAAAGCCCAAACCCTTAAAAAACTATTCCCCAGCATCTAAAATTAACGTATTTAACATTTTTAGTCACTTTTTATTCTTTCCCTCACTGGCCTTCAGCACCGCCATTTTGGCTCAGTAACATCACATACTGAAGAGAGGAGAGCGGGGATAAAGTGCAGGGAGGCGGGGTTATAGCTGTGCTTTGCACAAACAGAGCAGAGCTGGGGTCAGGAAAAGGAGAGCAATCCCAGAATGCAGAGCGGCACAGTCAGAAGACACTTCCTGTTTGCAGGCAGCCTGCATCTACATGGGTCCCCATCTTGGATGTTTAAAGTCTCAGAAAATGCAGTAGATGCAGGTAGGATGATTTTTAATGTGAGCAATCTGTATGTACAGGGTGGGAGAAATATATAAGATAGGCTCTTATTCAGGGTAAAGGTCCGGAATAATGTGGGCAATCTGTATGTACAGGGTGGGGGAAACATATAAGATAGACTCTTATTCAGGGTGAGGGTCCGGATTAATGTGAGCAATAAAAAAAAAAGAGGGGGGACATGATTGAGACCTTTAAATATGTGAAAGGATTGAATAAGGTTCAGGAGGGAAGTGTTTTTAAGAAGAAACTTAATGATAGAACAAGGGGCCCAACCTGAAGCTAGTCGGGGGGAAGATCAGGAGCAATGTTAGAAAATATTATTTTACAGAAAGAGTAGTAGATGCTTGGAACAAACTTCCAGCAGAGGTAGTTGAAAAATCAACAGTCACTGAATTTAAACATGCCTGGGATAAGCACACATCTATCCTAAGATAAAGAGAACATACAGTATACACATAAGGGCAGACTAGATGGACCGTATGGTCTCCTTCTGCCGTCACCCTTCTATGTTTCTATGTTAATCTGTATGTACAGGGTGTGGGAAACATATAAGATAGGCTCTTATTCAGGGTGAAGGTCCGGATTAATGTGAGCAATCTGTATGTACAGGGTGTGGGAAACATATAAGATAGACTCTTATTCAGGGTGAAAGTCCGGATTAATGTGAGCAATCTGTATGTACAGGGTGGGGGAAACATATAAGATAGACTCTTATTCAGGGTGAAGGTCCGGATTAATGTGAGCAATCTGTATGTACAGGGTGTGGGAAACATATAAGATAGACTCTTATTCAGGGTGAAGATCCGGATTAATGTGAGCAATCTGTATGTACAGGGTGTGGGAAACATATAAGATAGACTCTTATTCAGGGTGAAGGTCCGGATTAATGTGAGCAATCTGTATGTACAGGGTGTGGGAAACATATAAGATAGGCTCTTATTCAGGGTTAAGGTCCGGAATAATGTGGGCAAGCTGTATGTACAGGGGGGGGGGGGACATATAAGATAGACTCTTATTCAGGATGAAGGTCCGGATTAATGTGGGCAATCTGTATGTACGGGGGGGGGACATATAAGATAGGCTCTTATTCAGGGTGATGGTCTGGTTTAAAGGAAAAAAATGAAAGGAATGAAAAAAAAATCAACATGAAAGAGAGCAAGACGGGGAGGCCGATTCATCAATAGCGCCAGGTAGCGACAGATGAGCGACTGTAGCGTGATTTTTTCAGCGCCAGCCAGTATTCGCTGTGCTTGGCCGGCGTTAGCTTGATGACAGCGACTCAGTCGGTGTGCGGTAATGTTGAATACGGGCTGGGGGGTCGCTGTTTCACAGGTCCAGCGTTGTATGTGAGCGCCTGACAACGAATGGCCAGAGCGAACGGCTAGCTTCATATTCATTAACAAATCACGCTCCGAATGTGCTGTCGCTGTCCATTCCTTGTTTAAACCCCAGAGCGCTGGCGGCGATGTGTATTAACTAGTTTTTAACCCCTAAACAACCATATTTTTTGAATGTAACATTATACATGTATTTAGAATCATTTTGTAATATGAATACATTAATCTCATACCTATATCATATATAGTTAGATCTATTCTGCACATATTTTTTTTTTTTTTTTTTTGACTTAAAAATAAATCCTAACATTGCAGAAGTGGTCTCCGATTTTTTGACATTAAAAAAAAAAAAAAAAAAAAAAATACCAATTAATTATGAATAATTATAGATTGCTCCATTGAAATGCATTGGACATCGCCAGGGAGCGACAGCTCATACCTGGCGCTGTGAGGGAATTTGCAGCGGCGCTGTTCGGTCCAGGCGGCTTCATGATGAATGCCGCGCTAGCCGTCGCTCTCGCCGGCGCTAGCCTCATTTTGCTTGATAAATGCGTCATTGTGACCGCCGCCGGGCGTACTTGAGTCGGTAGTCGCCGTTAGCTGCCGCTACCTGGCGCCCATCAGACACTACCTGGCGCTATCGCTTGATGAATAAGGGCCAAAGAGACAGATTAATAGTGAAAATAAAAGAAGAACGCAGGAAAGGAAAGACTGACGTAAGGTGAAAAAGGAGGATAAATAAAGGAATGTGGAATAGCGAGACAGAAGGTAAAAATATGAGAAGGTGAAATAGAGAGGGATGCAAGAAATGTGCTGAGAAAGATGGAGGAAAGACAGAAGATGTGAAAGAGGGAAACACAAAGCTATGATTGGGGCAACAAGAAGAGAAGGAAAAGGAAAGTGGAAATGCAGAAAAAAGAAAGGAAAAGAGAGACAGGGAAATGTGAAAAGGGAAAGAGGCAATATAACAGGGTTAAATGTTAAATAGGTGTTAAAGTAGTACGTTAGGCTTTAAAGTTAGGGACTGCAGTAGGGACGCTTTAGGCCTATTTTACCTCCCTGCTGCATGGGTTAATCTAGGGAAAGAATAGTGAACTTCCCCCCCAGTGCGATTGCTCAGGCTCTACAGTATATTCAGAAAGTCTGGGGACTGCAATCTCCGAAGCTTAGGGGGTTATTTAGGAAATGATAGCGTCAGGTAGCGCCTGGTTAATGAGAGGTAGCGACAGGTAGCGACTGGTGAACGCCGGACACGGCACAGAATTTCCACATTTATCAAGCAGACTGGGATAGCGCCATGTAGCGTCTGATTCATCATTTTCAAAGCCTCTGCGAACAGCGCCAGCGTTCAGCCTTGACAGGTATGACCTCTCGCTACCTGTCACTCTCCCATACATTTCAATAGATGAACCTTTTCTTCTCTTTAAACGGGGTATTTGTTTTTTTTTCAAAAAATCACAAATAATTCTGTGACCTCTCCTGGCATTGAATAAGCATTTTTTTCATAATTTTTTATATATTTCCTTAGAAATGACATTACAGGTCTGCCATTAAAGTGTTCATGTTACAATGTTGCTACAATGTAATTCCATATGTTTTCGCTTTGTTACTAGTGGATAGATGCTGGAAAACAGACTTTACACACACCGCCTCCTGCGCTCTGGGCATCAGGCAACTATTTTTCAGCGCCAGAGATTTGTGAGGCTGTTTTTTTGCTGAATATGTTGTGAGTCGGTCGCTATGAGCAGTCACTAACATGCGCTCCCATACAGCGCTGTACTGGTCAAATAGCGACTCCTCACAATGTATTCAACATTACTGAACAGTGACTGAGTTGCTATAAAGTAGCGACTCATGGCCGAGCACAGTGACTACTAGCGGGCGCTCTGAAAATGCCGCTACAGACGCTCATCTGTCGCTACCTGGCGCTAATGATGAATCAGCCTCCCTGCTAAAGAAGCAGGTGGGTGGGTGACTGACCTCTGCTAGCCCTTTGACCTGCCTCAGACCTTAGCTGCACTCACTAGAACCCATTTGTCTGAGTTTTACATTGGACTTGGCAGTCTAAACGTTCCCTTACATCAGGGGCCCCCAACCTTTCTTCACATGAACAGCGAGAGGTGGTCTGGAGCCACATACACTACAAATAGATAATAGAAGGCAGGAAAACTTGCATTATGGCCATGGAAAAATGTCCGCCATTCACAATGAGACTTTGGCCCTTATTTAACAAGGGATAGCGCCAGGTAGCGACTGGTGAGCGGACGGTAATGACGGGCCCCGCCACGAGAACGCCGGCTCCCCACCACAATCACACATTTATCAAGCCAATCCTGCTTAGCGACTGAGATAGCGCCATATAGCCACTCATTCATCATTATTCCAGCCTCAGCCCACAGCGCCAGCGAGCGACCTTGAACAGCGACAGGTATGACCTCTCGCTACCTGGCGCTCTCCAATGCATTTCAATGGAACAATCTTTAAATATTAATAATTAATTGTTATTTTTCTTTTTAAATGTCAAAAACTCTGTGACCACTTCTGCTATGTTAGATATTTTCTTTAAGGGAAAAAAAAAAAAAAAACTTTGTACAGAATTGATATTACAGGTCTGATATTAATGTATTCATATTACAAAATGTTTTTAAAAACTTGTTTTTTTTTTTTCAAAAAATATGGTTGTTTGGGGGTTAAAAAACTACTTTTAACCCATCGCCTGCAGCGCTCTGGGGTTAAAACAAGCATTTCACAGCGCAAGAATTTTTTGAGCATGATTTGTTAATGAATATGCTGGGAGCTGGTCGCTATGGCCAGTCGCTATCATGCGCTCCCATACAGCGCGGAACCTGTCAAATAGCGACTCCTAACCCCGTATTCAACATTACTGCAAACCGACTGAGTTGCTGTCAACAACCGAACAATGGGCAAGCACAGTGACTACTAGCGGGCGCTCTGAAAATACCGCTACAGTCGCTCATCTGGCGCTACCTGCCGCTATTAATGAATCGGCCTCCCCGGAGCTGTTCAGGGAGGTGTGAAATCCTTGGGTTCGGAATTTTCTGCCTACAGATTTTGATGTAAACCTAATAAGCATCTGATCCTTCCTCCATCCCTTCCTTTACTTCCCCCCCTTACCTCCTTTCCTCATAGGGGTTGTTATTTTTCTTTCATTTATTTGAATTGAACTTCTTTAGTAACTCTTGAATGAATTTTCTTGTATGCAGTGAATAAGCTTCTGATTGTGACTTAAGTTGCCTGTAATCTTTAAATTCTGTGTATGAACAGTATTATGCTTATAGAATAATTTTCAGAATATACACAATAAAAAGACTGATAAAGAAGAAGCCTTGAAATCTTTATAGAATGGGAAAATGTTTCAAAAAACAATGCTATAATTTAGGTGTGCACATCAACCTCTCCTGCTCCAATGAAAAATAGGCCCCATTTGATCGGATGCCCAGCCATTAAATAATAATAAATTAGGCGTGCAGTGTTGCCCTTCCTCCCATCTATTTAAAGTGGACCAACACCCAGGGGGATCGGCCTTTGAATCTATAAGATTCCCGGGCCAATCAGTTTCCTCCCCGCGGGGCATCCGAAATCGGGATGTCCCGCGGGGTGAAACCCCCCAGGAAGCCCACAATCCTACCTTTTCCACGTTCCAGTGGCGCATGCGCGTCCGCCGCCTCCCGCGCGTCCCTCTAGCGTTTATGAATGGCCGGCGCGGGTGCGCTCCCTGTAAGAGGGACGCGCGGGAGGCGGCGGGGGACGCGCTCTGCTTGTCCGGCGCTGCCTCTCGCTTGTCCGGCGGCGGGGATTGGCTGCAGCGGTCACATGGGAGCGAGGTGAGGTGAGTTTTCGGGGCTTTCTGGGGGGTTTCACACAGCGGGGCACCCCCGATCGGGGTGCCCCACCGAAGTGGACCAAAACCCAGGATAGTCAAAATCCTGGGTGTTGGTCCACTTTAAGTATCTATTTGTGTAGTGTATCTATTTAAGATGCCCTGCAGCCTAATAACGCCTAGGAAGCCTAAAAATGGGCTTTCATTGGGCTTTAAATACAATGGTTGAATTCCCACGTCGACAACAACAGCATTCTCCTCCAGAAAACAATTGGGTTTGCATTGCCAAGCCCTGGGATCCATGAATCCTCCAGCCTCAACATTGTGTGACCTACACAAATGTTCTGGTCTAGCAAAACAACTGCTTAGCCAAATAGGAAGGGTCCACGAGCCACATGTGACTTCTGAGCCACAGGTTGGGGACCCCTGCCGTATGTGTTAGTCCTGGGGGGGGCGATTGTGTCCTAATAGGCAGATCATTTTTCTTGGGCAAGCAGAGGCTTCACTATAGATGACAGCTGAATAAAGGTTGTGAATGGGCCGGAGCATTGTACACACCAGCTAACTACGAAAACATGCAACTGTAGGACTCAAACCACAGAAGAATGTTGTTGTTATACACCATCTGTGGTCATGATCCAACACTAAGTGGGTTATTTAAGAAGGGATAGCGCCAGGTAGCGCCTAGTAGTGGCAGGCAGCGTCTGGTGAACCCCGGGCGCTGTACGCAAAACCGCATTTAAGAAAGCGAATCTGGTGAGCTCCTGTAACAGTGCCATGTAGCGTCACATGTATTATTACAGGCGGCTCAGCGTATAGCGCCGGTGCTCTAGGCTCAGGAGTGCCATGTAGTACCTGTCCCTCTGCAGCGCTCTCTCATACATTTCAATGGGGTTTCATTAGTTGTCTAAAAAATAGCAAGTTTGTTTTTTTGCTCCAATCATTGCGTGACCTCTCCTGGCTGCAAACAAACACTTTTATACATTTTTTGGACTTTTTATATTTTAATGCAGAATTGTCATTACAGGTCTGGCACTAAAGTTTTAAAGTGGACCAACACCCAGGATTTTCACTATCTTGGGTTTTGGTCCACTTCCGTGGGGCACCCCCAGAACGCCCAGATCAACTCACCTCACCCCGCTCCTACGGCGCATGCGCGGGCACTTGTCCAATCAGCGCGCTCGGAGCCGCTGTGGTATGCACGTCAAATCGGCGTCAAACCACAGCGGCTCCGAGCACGCTGGCAACCGCATCTCACACTTCCCTCTAACAGGGAGCGCGACCTGTGCCGGCATGCGCCCTGCTAAAGAGATGCACCCTTGGACTGGGAGTAAGGTAAGGTTAGTGGACGTCCTGGGGGGTTTCACACAGCGGGGCATCACGATTTTGGATGCCCAACATACTCTATGGCTGGAGTTGGGATTAGCAGCCTTATTGGGTTGATTCAAAGAAACATGTAACAGCTTGGATTTTGCTCACGATCATCCTATTTTTTACGTCCGCTCGTGCGTTCGTATGAACTTGCGAGTGATTCAATAAGCAAATACGTTTCTATCCTAAAAGATACGTCCGTTCGTATGATATCTCCCGAACTTGCCTCAGTCAGTTGCCAATCGTAAAAATCACGTTCATGTGCTCACCTGTTGCGGCGGCAGCCTGTTTTGTCGGCGGCTTCCATCGTCCAGCTCTTCCAATTACTTGCGTTCGTATGTTTATAAGATCTTGCGCATGCGCACCCTCAACCAGAAACTTACATAAACACCGTAGCGGCTGCATCCAACTTCATTTCTCGGTCCCTCAAACTTACCTAAACCCCTTAGCGCCTGCATCCAACTTCATTTCTCGGTCCCTACAACTTACCTAAACCCCTTAGCGCCTGCATCCAACTTCATTTCTCGGTCCGTTAAACTTACCTAAACCCCGTAGCGCCTGCATCCAACTTCATTTCTCGGTCCCTTAAACTTACCTAAACCCCGTAGCGCCTGCATCCAACTTCATTTCTCGGTCCCTTAAACTTACCTAAACCCCGTAGCGCCTGCATCCAACTTCATTTCTCGGTCCCTTAAACTTACCTAAACCCCTTAGCGCCTGCATCCAACTTCATTTCTCGGTCCCTCAAACTTACCTAAACCCCTTAGCGCCTGCATCCAACTTCATTTCTCGGTCCCTTAAACTTACCTAAACCCCGTAGCGCCTGCATCCAACTTCATTTCTCGGTCCCTTAAACTTACCTAAACCCCGTAGCGCCTGCATCCAACTTCATTTCTCGGTCCCTTAAACTTACCTAAACCCCTTAGCGCCTGCATCCAACTTCATTTCTCGGTCCCTTAAACTTACCTAAACCCCGTAGCGCCTGCATCCAACTTCATTTCTCGGTCCCTTAAACTTACCTAAACCCCTTAGCGCCTGCATCCAACTTCATTTCTCGGTCCCTCAAACTTACCTAAACCCCTTAGCGCCTGCATCCAACTTCATTTCTCGGTCCCTTAAACTTACCTAAACCCCGTAGCGCCTGCATCCAACTTCATTTCTCGGTCCCTTAAACTTACCTAAACCCCGTAGCGCCTGCATCCAACTTCATTTCTCGGTCCCTTAAACTTACCTAAACCCCTTAGCGCCTGCATCCAACTTCATTTCTCGGTCCCTTAAACTTACCTAAACCCCGTAGCGCCTGCATCCAACTTCATTTCTCGGTCCCTTAAACTTACCTAAACCCCGTAGCGCCTGCATCCAACTTCATTTCTCGGTCCCTCAAACTTACCTAAACCCCTTAGCGCCTGCATCCAACTTCATTTCTCGGTCCCTTAAACTTACCTAAACCCCGTAGCGCCTGCATCCAACTTCATTTCTCGGTCCCTCAAACTTACCTAAACCCCGTAGCGCCTGCATCCAACTTCATTTCTCGGTCCATAAAACGTCACCAAACCACATAATGTACATCTGTCTTTATTTTTTTTAGTGTGTATGTAATTTGGTGTGTAGTTGTTTTTTGTTGCGCATATTAGAAAAGACACATTTCTGAAGGCTTAAAATATTTTTTTATTTTAACAGTAATTTGGTAAAATGTCCTATATTTTTTTTAAATTATTAAAATTTGGAGTTACTTTTTAAAATAACTTTTTGTACTTAAATAGTTCTATGTGAAAATTTTTTTTTTTTTTTTTTTTTGTCTTTTTTATAAGTAAAATTATTTGTATAAAATTTAAAACATTTAAAATTTGGCTAAAAAACAGTAAAATCTTTCAAACAATTTTAACAAAGTAGCCAGGACCAAGGGCACTATTCATCCTCCTCTTCGTCATCTGTTGGCCCCAACGTCGCCTGTATGGCCAGCAGCTCGGCCACCAACTCCTGGATCCTTTTTTTTTTCTCTGCCTTGGTTTTTGGCATAATCCCTGTAAGCAATAGAGAAAAAAACCTAAATAGGAGTACCAGACCGGTTGGTATGCTGTAAATAGATTTGTGGTTAATCCAATACATGTAAATGCATGACATATGTCATTCTTCCAAGGGCTAAAGTTAATGCATTTCCAACAGGTAAGTATTTAAACTCCTTAAACCGGACCTTCAACATTATTGAATGACAACCAATACCTATTTCTAAATGATTATGCACCAGATCAAAGTACAGTTTTGACGTTTATGGCTTGCAGCGCCGCCATCTGAACTCTGAAGCCTAACAATTAATGAGGAGTGGAGAGTTGGATAAAGTACAGGGGAGTACGTTACAGTGGTGCGTTGACAATCCAGAGCATAGCTGGGTTGAGGGAAAGGTCATCAATCCCACAATGCATGCCAGGACCTTACTTTTTACAATCTGTATCCCATGCTGCCTGTAAATATTGCGCATTCCATATTCCGCAATATGGGCTGTTTTCACGCTCCTAACATGCATTAGATGGCTGAAGTCTGTTTTACAAAGTTTCCAATCTGTAGGTACAGTGTGTTGCCTAATTATTAGCTATGTTCTTAATACGAGTTAGGGTCCGCTTTAAGCTAAAGAAGTGGCCACATGAAAGTGTTAACTACACATTGGCTAAGCCTTTAGTTATGTGTGTGTTATTAGCTTACAAAACATTAATCTGAATCATGGCATGGAGACTTACGGAGTTGGTGGCCGACAGATGGCTGGTTGGGGCCAACAGGCTGCCCTTGGTCCTGGCTCTGCTGTGAAGAAGTCCCTGGAGAAACATGTGACATTTGGTTAGTCTTTGTAGAGAGTCACTATCCCCAACATATCTGGCTCCCAGTCTGGCTGACATCACTCACCTTCGCCAGGATCGACTTCAAGCATCTCTGCTGCCTCCTCCTCCACTATCTCACCCGCTCCTGAAGCTTCTACAAATACATAATAAAGGATAACTTAGTTTTTGGCCTGACATGTATATCTTTGTGCCTATACATGAAGAGTGACATACCAGAGCCTTCCCCATGCGTGGCCAGGTATGACTCCACGCCCACGCGCCTTGGCCCCTCCTCTGTGGTAAGGTCCAGGGGCTGGTCTGAGGAGGCCACAGAGGAGGGGTAGGTCCGTCGCCCGGGAGATCCACCACCTTCACTCACAGATGCAGAGTCATGCAGCACTGGTCGGCCTGTACGTCTCCGGGTGCGGCGAATTCTGAAATCCATTTCCAACACTACCAAAGAAAAGTCATTATAAATAAAGGCATAACTTAGACATTTGGAACATATAACATGCAATTGCTTGGTACTTACTTGGGAAATGGATCCCAAAAAACCTCCGCACCCGGGGCATGTGCAGACGCTTCAGGTCCGACCAATGCTGCATGATCTGGGTGTGAGTGAAGGTGGTGCTGGTGACACGGTGGATCTCGGCGATGATCTCCCGGGCGATGTCCCTTTTCTCGCACACATTGGGCGCGAAGTCATACCGGCGCTGAAGCATGATCTGAAAAACATAATGGACACAGAGCTTGTACTTTTACACACAGACCCATATGTGTTGCATCACAAGTTGAGTATTTAATGTCATTAACACACACATTTCGAATGGCCGCCATTTTTGGGGAGTGCCTTAAAGAGGACGTTGACTGTGATTGACAGTCTGGTCTTATGTTATATGTATCACACACCATGTACATACAGATAATAGCCAACATCAAGAATCAGGCCACCTGCATCTATGGCATGTTAGGATGTTTTAAAGATCCAAGATGTAGCCTAATGCTTAGGCTTTTGGCCCACGTGTGTGGCTTCCCGTTGTGTTTTTATGGCTTAGGAAAACAGTGTTCCGCAAACATCCGCATCAAGGTCCGAGACAGGCCAGGTTTGACAGCTCGCCCCGCTACTCCACAGGTTAATTAACTGTTGCTAAGCCGGAGCAATTGGCCGAATTAGGACATCAGCATAGACAGGTGAAAACGTGGCCAGGCTCGGCCCTTGAGGATGAAGTGTGAGGAGCCAGTGATTAAACATTAAGAGACCCCAAACTAGTTCCCAACGCATCATTTACATTTAGGCCATCATTGACTATTCTATTAAAATGCACAGGCAGCCACTTACCAGCATGAGGATCTCTTCCTGTTGACGGGTGAAGATAGTGGGCGCCATCTTTAGTCTTCTTCCAGGCAGCAGATAAGTGAAACCCCAGCGGTTTCCTGGTTCCGCACGAACGTACGTCCGTACGAGCGCGTAGTCGTGCGCATAGGCGTCAGACGCTGGGCGCATGATTTAAAGGTCCCTGCACCCAAAGCTCATTCTCTTTGAGCTTTTGGACAAAATGGCACCAAAAAAGGCAGCAGCTAAACGCGGCCAGCAAAGCCAGACCTCTGAGGGCCCAACAACCAGGTCCCAGCAACGACCGAAGAAGCTAAGGTCCCAGAAGGCCCAGAAGGCAAGTACCACCTCGGCCCCACCAAGGGACACTGGACCCTCCCTTTACAAAAAAAGGGCCCCAAAGGCACGTGCCCCTGCGGCCAAAAAACAGGCCACAGCAGCCACCACCACCTCTGCCCCCAGAAGAGGCCGCCCAAGGGAGCCCACACCACCCATGCTTTCAAGCCGGGCACTTAGCCAACCCAGGCCCCACAGCAGTGCCCGAAGCACATCCAGCCCACGCAGAAGGGCCCGAAGCCCCTCCAGCCCACGCAGAAGGGCCCGAAGTCCATCCAGCCCGCGCAGAAGGGCCCGAAGCCCCTCCAGCCCACGCAGAAGGGCCCGAAGTCCATCCAGCCCGCGCAGAAGGGCCCGAAGTCCATCCAGCCCGCGCAGAAGGGCCCGAAGCCCATCCAGGCCGCGCAGAAGGGCCCGAAGCCCATCCAGGCCGCGCAGAGGGGCCCGAAGCCCATCCAGCCCGCGCAGAAGGGCCCAAAGCCCATCCAGCACGCGCAGAAAGGGCCAAAGACCATCCAGGCCCCACAGCAGTGCCCGAAGCACATCCAGCCCGCACAGAAGGGCCCGAAGCCCCTCCAGCCCACGCAGAAGGGCCCGAAGTCCATCCAGCCCGCGCAGAAGGGCCCGAAGCCCATCCAGGCCGCGCAGAGGGGCCCGAAGTCCATCCAGGCCGCGCAGAGGGGCCCGAAGTCCATCCAGGCCGCGCAGAGGGGCCCGAAGCCCATCCAGGGGCAGAAGAACCCCATCCAGGGCCAGAAGCCCAGCCAGGGCCAGAAGCCCCTACAGGGCCCGAACCCCATCCAGGGCCAGAAGAACCCCATCCAGGGCCAGAAGCCCCTACAGGGCCCGAACCCCATCCAGGGCCAGAAGAACCCCATCCAGGCCCAGAAGCCCCCGACCTGGCACCAGCCGGGAACAGAGCCCCCGACCTGGCACCAGCCGGGAACCTAGCCCCCCAAGAGGGCCCCGAATTGCAACCATGACCACATCTACACCTGGAAGTTCGGTGGCCAGCCACGCCAGAACACCCAGTCCCTTGGCCAGTCCAGTCCAGTCATTGGGAAGCCACCAATCCGGCCATTCCCCTACCCAGCCCCAGGCCATAATGTCACCACATGTGTCTGCACACATGGAGGAGCAGCCAAGCCAACCATCTGGCCGCACATTGCGCCGCGGCCAGTTGAGTGGGAGATTCTCCCATGACCAAAATATGGCATTGGCTAGTGGCCTTACATTATACTATGACGAGCTATATGGGAGCAAATCCAAACACACCACCAAGCAGCGCAAGATGGAATTGTTTGAAACCATCCTCCGACAAGTAAATGCAGCGGGGGAAGAGAGGAAAGATGTGTCCCAAATTCAGAAGAAAATCTCTGATCTGAAGTATGCTGTACGGCAAAAAGAAATTAAAAGGCATAATTACAGGTAAATAAATGTTTTCGCAAAATATAATGTTTGGGATGTGCTGTATGCCCCTTTTCTGAATTCCAAACGATTTTCTCTTTTCAGCATGAAAACTGGAGGTGGCTTTCCATCTAAATTGGAGTTTACCCCTGCTGAGGAGATTGTGCTTGGACTTCTCCATCCGGTCGCGGTCGGTGGACATGCTGGTCTAAGGGACACAGACTCCCCGACCCGTACCCACGGTGAGTACTCTTAAATCTGCATGTTTGCCTGTTTGCTAAATAATCTACAGTTCACTAGTAACAAGATAACGGGATGCCCCTATGGTTTGCCTTGCTTGGCCTCGCACTACTGTGGCTGTTTGTGTCCTCTTTTGGTCCCTGTGAATCACACATTTAGGCCCACAGCCATTATGGCAAAGATCAAATGTCCAATTGTATTGTTAAAGTCATGAAGTTTTGCAAGATAAGTGAGATATTTAGAATCAATCACAAAACACACATCATTATGTATGGGTTGCCTTTTGGTTGTGTGAGTTGTGTTTGAGTTAACAATTTAATTAGCCACCCCCAAACATATCTGACCTAGAGCAGCGAGACTAAACTGGCGGCCCGGGCTCCCAATGCGGACCTTGGCACCACATTCAAGGCCCCCTGCCCAGACAGCCCTGCACTCAGTTACTTCTGTGTTGACGTGCTCAGAGCTGCCCCCTTGATCGGCCATGTAGTGGTTGGTCTCCTGCCCAATGTCATGGCTCCCTGAAACATAGCATTGCAATATGAAGTACTGCACAGGAAGTGGCATTGCAAGGTACACAGTAACTTATTTACATTTTCACTGGCCACAATCGTGTCCCGCTGCCCCTGCTCTGGCCCATGTGCCACAGTCCCCCCATGCCCCCCCCCCCCACATAAGCCCCATACATTTGTAACAGATTGGCTCCATCCATCCCATCACCATCAATACGTTAACTCCCCCCTTTAGACATCCAATCCCTGTCCCCTCAGCTCTGGCCCATCCAGCCCAGCAAGGGCAAGCAGCCTTTATTAGTTGGCACTTTGAAAGCTCCAGCCCCTCCACCAGTGTCTTTATTTTTAACTAGACACCCCCTGCGTCAGCACCATGGCCAGACATTCACCTCTCACCACATACCTTTAAATGGGCGTTTCAAACAATTGTTGGAGTACCCCGGACCTAGCGAATGGTAGGCTAAATCCAAAAATGTGCCCTGAAAGTTGGATGCTGACTGGGTACACTTCATGACTTAGAACTGAGGTCACTTAGCAGTTTGTCCGAGCCATTGCACCTATGTAAACTTGCGTGGGTTTGAACAAAGGTCACCATTGCTCTAGAGTTGAATAATATTACAAATAGAGCTATATTTGATTACGTATCAAAAAAAAGGTTATGTGTGTGTGTTTACGTGGTATTTTTTTCTCTTCTTCAGCCCAGCATGATCCCTCAGCAAGGGTAAACTCACCCCCCAGTTTGGTTATGCCTACCAGGTCCGTACAGCATCGGAGCCCAGATCAGAGATTTTCGGTAAGTTAATTTAGTAGCATAAATACTAACAAGTGCTTAAGAATGTGTTAAACTGTTGAAATCCTAAATTGGGACGCAAACTTAGCCTTTTTTTTTTTGATATGTCCCTACAGACCCGCACACTCATGGAAGAGATCCAGGACATGGAGGAAGATGATGATGTCTCCGTACAGGGCACGTCGGATGAACTCCCCCTGGGTCCCAATTTGGAACTGCTCGATAATGTTTCTCTGGCCAATCCTCAGCAGCAGAGTGAATCTCCATCCATTGTGCTTGCACATGGGGAGACTGACACTACAGTCCCCAGTGTTCACTCTGCTGCTGAGGATTTGCAAAGCAGGCCGGTTGCTGTTGAGGGTACGACACCACGCGGCAGGGCACGCCCAAGAGCCAGGGTAATTGTGCGGCGGACGCCATTACGCCGCCCCACAATTTCCCAGGGGAGGCAGAGTGCCCTGCTTCAATTATGGACCCAACAAAGGGACTCTTATGACGCCCAGCTCGTTACAGAGCGTGAGCAAAGGCATGCCGACATGGTGAACATCCATACCAGTCTACAGGGCATCCTCGCGGAGTTGCGTACCCTCAACAGCAACGTGGCCAATTCAAGTAATGGCATCCAGTCAGCCATGGCTGAGATGACCAATATGCAGAGAAACATTGTGGAGCAGTTTCAAATTCACAATGCTGCCATGGCCCAGGCTAGGTCCCATTCCCATGGACCTCCACCTGGACCTCCACCTGGGTATTATGGGCAGCCACCCTATTAAGCCATGGGTGTGTGGGACATCTTTTCTCTTAACCCCCACTGTATTTACTTGTCCTTTGAGGTTTCAAACAATCCATTTTGTGTTGCTCTGGCAGGTTGTGTTTTGTATTTGCTCCCATATAGCTCCTTAGAGTAATGCTTAAGGCCACTAGCCAATGCCATAGGTCTATGTGGAGTTTATCTGGCCACTTATGGCTTTACCTATGTATTTGGTTGGTGCTCCTCCTGTTTGCAGACATGTTTGTGTGACATTATGGCCATGCCCAAATATCCCTGGGCACAGGCAATATTAATGACTGGACTAGGCTGGCCTTTGGACTGGGTGTCCTTGTTTGGTTGTGCCACTCACTTCCAGGTGTAGATGTGCTCGATTTTTTTTTTAATGTTATCCATTTGTTACCACAGATGTATGTGGACTGATTTCTGTTAACCACTATAATTTTTCATTTGCTAAGTAAAACAAAAATTTAACTTCCAATACTTGTGGCGTTTTTAGTGGGAAGACTTTTGTAACAGCTTGGCCTAAACCAGATAATTTTGGTTGGAAGAGGTGTAACAATGCACAGCGAAAGCTAAGGAAACTACATGAAATACATTAGGCAACAATTAAGGTCGAAATGTTTTACTTAGAGGTAATGCCACATTAGGGCAAAACAACATATGTTTCCAAAAGGATAACACAGACATACAGAATGGTGAGACAGGGAAAAAAGTTAACTAAAATGCTGGCTGATCAGGTTGGCTCTAACAGATTGGCCAGACTCACTGGGGGGCCCCTCAAAATTCTCGGCTTCATCCTCGACGGCTGAAGAGGGCAGGCTGTCCACATAACGTGGGACACGTTCCAGGATGGCAAAATTGTGCAAAACAGCACATGCCATTATAATGTCGATCACTTTCTTGGGATCATATTGCAGGGCCCCCCCAGTATGGTCAAGGCAACGAAAACGTGTCTTCAGCAGACCAAAGGCCCTCTCCACAACAGCCCGGGTCTTGCGATGCGCACGGTTATACGCTTCCTGAGAGGCATCCTGGGGCCGCAGCACAGGCGTCATGAGCCAGGGTAGAAGTGGGTACCCGGAATCACCTTAAACAGAGAATTAAATGTAATCAAAATTAAAAAGGCAACACAACCAACACCAAAAAATTCACAGATATCATAATGATGTAAGGTAAAGTGTTCCCCAAAAAAAAAAGGGCACATTAGGGCCCCCAAAAATTGCACTAAGGTATAACCTAAATAAAAATGGAACTTCTATATACCAATTAATTAACAAACATCTGCACGGCCAAGGGTATTTGTATTTTACATATATTTGTAGTTTTCAGACATGTTACAATTAGGATGCTGCTGAGGGCCTATCCACATTTCTCTTGAAACTACAATGTATGCATTTTAAGTCCACTTTGACATTTAACGACCAATAGTACAAAAGGAGCCAAATGTCAAAGATCCCTAGCCACATTTCACTGGAAACTACAATGTATGCAGTTTAAGTCCACTTTGACATTTAACGACCAATAGTACAAAAGGGAGCCAAATGTCAAAGATCCCTAGCCACATTTCACTGGAAACTACAATGTATGCAGTTTAAGTCCACTTTGACATTTAACGACCAATAGTACAAAAGGGAGCCAAATGTCAAAGATCCCTAGCCACATTTCACTGGAAACTACAATGTATGCAGTTTAAGTCCACTTTGACATTTAACGACCAATAGTACAAAAGGAGCCAAATGTCAAAGATCCCTAGCCACATTTCACTGGAAACTACAATGTATGCAGTTTAAGTCCACTTTGACATTTAACGACCAATAGTACAAAAGGGAGCCAAATGTCAAAGATCCCTAGCCACATTTCACTGGAAACTACAATGTATGCAGTTTAAGTCCACTTTGACATTTAACGACCAATAGTACAAAAGGGAGCCAAATGTCAAAGATCCCTAGCCACATTTCACTGGAAACTACAATGTATGCAGTTTAAGTCCACTTTGACATTTAACGACCAATAGTACAAAAGGAGCCAAATGTCAAAGATCCCTAGCCACATTTCTCTGGAAACTACAATGTATGCAGTTTAAGTCCACTTTGACATTTAACGACCAATAGTCCCAAAGGAGCCAAATGTCAAAGATCCCTAGCCACATTTCACTGGAAACTACAATGTATGCAGTTTAAGTCCACTTTGACATTTAACGACCAATAGTCCCAAAGGAGCCAAATGTCAAAGATCCTTGGGTATAAACTCCAAACCAATATATTTAGGCACAAGGAACTTACAGACATCCTAACTAAAGGGAAAACATTCTGAAGGCCAAAGCGAGACAAGGATTTTTTGGGTAAGTTCATAATATATGAGCCAAGAAAAAGGCAGTTGGACGCTTCTGTCAAGTTTTCCAAAACAAACATATCAACAAATACAAGATTAATGCCACATTTAATAACACACAAATAGGACACACTTACCAAGCAGCCATGCCCCCGAAAATTCACCTGCCTCAAATCTCCGAAACAACCCAGATCGCCGGAGGATATAGGAGTCGTGGGACGATCCGGGGTAGCCGGCAAGGACACTCATAAACCGCATATCCGGACCAACCACGGCCTGGACATTAAGTGAGTGTCCCATTTTACGATTCCTTAAGGCAAAAACATACAAAAAGGGTAATTGATATTTGACCCAAAATAATAAATTAAACACAAAACATGTCTGCACTCTATTGGGAAATACTAATGAAAAGCCGAGATAAAGCAGCTACACAAATGAGGGATAAACAAATATGCTGCCGCAAAGGAAAACAGGTGACATGACACGTTGGGCAACATAATAACCAATCTCAATACCTATATATATACTCGTCGGCTGCCCTAGGTACGAGTGCCACATGTGTGCAGTCAATTGCACCAATAACGTTGGGCATGTCGGCCACATTATAAAACCCAAGCTTAATGGCGTTTCTGGCTGCCATATCATCAGGAAAATAAATATATTTTTGAGTTATGGCAGCCATGCCTTCCAAAAATTTAGATAGTGCGCGGCTCAGCGTAGGCTGTGACATCCCCACGGAGAGGGCACCCAGCCTCTGGAACGAGCCGTTCGCCAAAAATTGCAGGCAGCCAAGCATCTTGGTCATACCTGAAATTGCATGCCCCTTCCTTGTGGTGCGGGCTAACCATGGCCGCAGCTCACTATATAATTTATGGAGGGAAGCGCGATTAAGCCTGGTCAGCTCGAACAGCTCAACATCATTCATGCTATCGATGTTCATGCGACGACGCAGGGGCAATCTGCTCTCAGACATCTCGATCAACTCAATGCCAAAAAGCATAAGCCCTTGATGTGCCACAAACTCGCTCCGCTCCATCCTACTCCCGAGGCCAAATAGCTGCCGGCAAACATTTCGTAAAGCAGCTCTTTAATGGGCTTCAAAACAATTAGCAATCACCTCTCTGAATTGGGCGCAAGCCCATGTGAAGGACGTAAAAAATAGGATCGGACGCAAATAATACGATTTGGACGGGAAAAACACACGAACTAACGCAAATAATACGATTTGGACGGGAAAAACACACGAACTAACGCAAATTATACGATTCTCGTACGAAATGCGTATGTTCATATACGTCTATGCGCGAACGATCGTACGAATACGAAATGGCCAAAAAAACCAGAAAAAATGACAAACACCCACCCAAACTTACGATTCTCGATACGAAATCACTTAACTTTTGCTCTTTGAATCGAGGGGATGTCTCTGCTGTGGAAGGGGAGCTGTCCATGGTGCTGAAGCTGTGTCTACAAAGCATTGGAGTTTTCTGAGATCCCGAGACTTTTCTTGCCATCACATATGATCCTGTTTTATTGCTTATTATTGTTTATTTATACAGCACCATCTTCTTTTATAGCACTTTACAAGGTATAATTAGAGACAACATAAAAGATACAATATAGAGACCATTACAAACTAGATGCTACAAGCTTCAGACTTTGGGGGTTATTTAAAAAACGCTAGCGCTAGTTAGTGCCACGTAGCACCGGGTGAACGGAGGGCGCTGTGTGTGAAAACCATATATATGAAAGTCAATCTGGTGAGCGCCTCTAATAGCGTCATGTAGCGTCACATGTATTACTAGCGGTGGCTCAGTGTAAAGCGCCGTCGCTGTATATAGAAACATAGAAACATAGAAGGTTGATGGCAGAAGGAGTCCATCTAGTCTGCCCTTATGTGTATACTGTATGTACTCTTTATCTTATGTGTATACTGTATGTTCTCTTTATCTTATGTGTATACTGTATGTACTCTTTATCTTATGTGTATACTGTATGTTCTCTTTATCTTATGTGTATACTGTATGTTCTCTTTATCTTAGGATAGATGTGTGCTTATCCCAGCCAGGTTTAAATTCAGTGACTGTTGATTTTTCAACTACCTCTGCTGGAAGTTTGTTCCAAGCATCTACTACTCTTTCTGTAAAATAATATTTTCTAACATTGCTCCTGATCTTCCCCCCGACTAGCTTCAGCTTGGCCCCCTTGTTCTATCATTAAGCTTCTTCTTAAAAACACTTCCCTCCTGAACCTTATTCAATCCTTTCACATATGTAAAGGTCTCCATCATGTCCCCCCTCTCCCTTCTTTCCTCCAGACTGTACAAAATACGTTCTTTAAGTCTCTCCTGATAAGTTTTAAGTTTGAGTCCACCATTTTCGTTGCCCGCCTTTGGACACGTTCTATTTGAATAATGTATTTTTGCAGGTAAGGTCTCCAGAACTGCACACAGTATTCTAGCTGTGGCCTCACCAGGGCTCTATACAACAGCATCACAACCTCCCTCTTCCTACTGGTGATGCCTCGAGCTATGCAGCCAAGCATCCTGCTTGCTTTTCCCACTGCCTGGCTACACTGTCCACTCATCTTGCAGCTATCAGTAATCAGTATCCCTAAATCTCTCTCCTCCAAGGTCCTGGCTAACACAGTACTGCCCATACGGTGCT
Source organism: Gastrophryne carolinensis (assembly GCA_027917425.1). NCBI lineage: Eukaryota > Metazoa > Chordata > Amphibia > Anura > Microhylidae > Gastrophryne > Gastrophryne carolinensis. The sequence goes on from CM051235.1 coordinate 609,862,763, forward strand.
CAGAGCAGGGATTCCTTCTACCCAAGTGCATGATTTTACATTTAGAGACATTAAACTCTAGTTTCCACAGTTTTGACCATCTATCCAGGAAAGCTAAATCATTTTCCATGTTGCAGACACCCCCAGGAATATCCACCCTATTACTAACCTTTGTATCATCAGCAAACATATGTATATTCAGCAGCGCCATGTAGCACCTGTCACTCAGTTTCGCTCTCCCATACATTTCAATGGTTTTTCATTTGGTTGTGTATAAATAGCATGTTGCTAAAGTAAACTTTACATTTTTGGCTCAAATCATTGTGTGGCCTCTCCTGCCCGGCAACCAAAGACTTTTATTGTTTTTTGTTTTTTTATTTTTTTATGCAGAATTGTATGTGCAGGTTGGCCATTGCAGTGTCATTGTCACAGTGTTAAAATAATGTCATTCCATATGTTTTCGCTCTGGTGTTGGTGTTTATATGTTTAGAAACAGACTTTAACCACATAGCTTCTGTTGCTTGATGCTAGAGCGCCCAGTTTTAGAGCGCCGACACTGTGTGTGTGTAGTTTTTTTCTTAAATATGTGTTTCAGCGCTGAGTGCCGGATGCACTTAAACCGGACCTTCAGCGTGATTTAATGAAAAGCCAAAACTTTTAAAAAACGGTTCCCCAGCATCTAAAATTAATATATTTTACGTTTTTAGTCACTAACTTATTATTCTTTCCCCCACTGGGCTGCAACTCTGTTCAGGAATTTAGGATACGGGCGCCGCCATCTTGACTCAGAAGCATCACACTTACTGAGGAAAGGAGAGTGGGATAAGGTACAGGAGGGCGGGGTTATAGCTGTGCTTTGCTCAGACAGAGCAGAGCTGGGGTCAGGTAAAGGTCAGCAGTCCCAGAATGCAGAGCAGCACAGTCAGGAGGCACTTCCTGTTTGCAGGCTGCCTGATAAGATGGCGGCTTCCATAAGCCGCCATCTTGGATGTTTAAAGGCTCATAACATGCAGTAGATGCAGGTAGGATGATTTTTAATGTGGACAATCTGTATGTACAGGGTGTGGGAAACATATAAGATAGACTCTTATTCAGAGTGAAGGTCCGCTTTAACTGGTGCTACCTATCGATCACTGCAGAGTTGTCCTATTGTTAGATGTAGCGTAGTCTTGGGCGCTTGAACCTCGGGACATCACCTAGTGTTCGCGATTGGCTTTGCAGTAAATCAGCGCCCCCCCCTACAGACATCACATATATCAATGTTGGACAGGGTAGTACAGCGGCACTTGTCTGGTCGCTAAGCTAGGTCACAGCACCCGACACCCGCTTGCAGCATCTACTAGCGGTCACTCTAAGCGCTGCTATACAGTCGTTCACATGGCGATACCTGGCGCTAGTCTTGAATCGGCCTCCCAGTCTCTGCTGTGAAAGGGGAGCTGTCCATGGTGCTGAAACTGTTTCTGCAAAGCATTGGTGTTTGCTGTGATCCCAAGACATTTCTCCCCATCACATATCACATATGATTCTATTTTATTGCTTATTATTGTTTATTTATACAGCACCATCCTTTACTGTTGCACTTTACAAGGGATAATTACAGACAACGTAAAACATACAATATAGAGACCATTACAAAGTAGATGCTACAAAGTTCAGACCAAATGTTATGAGAACAGGAGACAATAGGAGAGATCCCTTTTCCCTACCAAGTTTTTGGCCATCAAGGAAGAAGTGTTAACTATGCATGATCAGAATGCAGTAATCTGTTTATTTCCGGACATAGAACATACATAAAAGGGGTTTTTTTTTGCAAGTGAGAGGCTGATACAAAAGTTTGGGAATACAAGGATTCCCAACCAGCGGCACTTCATATCCTATCAGCTGTTATCAGGACAGGCATTAGCACTGGGCTTACCTGAGCAGGTACCAGGGCCCCTGCGCCTTGGGCTGGCCCACCTTATTCCTTCTACCTGGGGCAGACCCTATGCAGGATGCCAGTAATAAGGACTATCAGACAGGGTCAAACTGGCCATTGGGAGAGCCTTTCTTTCTTTCTGTATTTATAGGTATTCTATTCTTTACTTTTTTCCTTCTGTTCGTTTCTTCTTTCTTTATTTGATCTGTTCTTTCTGCCATTCTTTCTTTTTCTTTCATTGTTATCAGTCCTTCTATTCTTTCTTTCTTTTCTTCTATTCTTTTTCCCTTTCTTTTATCTGTCATTTCTTTTTCTTTCTTTCTTTCTTTCTTTCTTTCTTTCTTTCTTTCTTTCTTTCTTTCTTTCATCCGTCTATTATTTGGTCAGCCCCATTCTTGCTTTCCTTCTAGCCTTTTTCTTTCTTTCATTTCACCTATCCCTTTCATACCACCTATCCCCCTCATTTCTTTCAGTTCTCTGTCAGTCCTTCTATTCTTTATTTTCTTTTTTCTTCCATTTCTCCTTTTCTTTCTCCCATTCTCTCTCTCTCTCTCTCTCTCTCTCTCTCTCACACACACACACACACTCTCCTGCTTTCTTTTTTGCATTCCTTCTATGATTTTGTTCTTTAATTCTCTTTCCTTCAGCCATTCCTTATTCCTCTATACGCCTTCTATTATTTTTTTACATCCTATTCTTTGGCAGTATTCACCATACATGCAACATTATCACCATGTATGGAGTATCATACCACACTACAAGGGGCCCTTTGAGACTCTATGGGCCAAGGGCCTGAATAAACCTGGGTGGCCCTGGGTGGTACGCTGCGAAGCTGCAGACTGATCCGTTTTCAAAAAATTTAGTTTGCTTGTTTAGTCAATTGTTTAATTGTTGTTTGGCTAGTAGAAGCTAGTAGAGTCTCGTGGTTCTTACCAGAGAAAATCTGTATCTACATCTGGACAGCAATGGGTTAAAAAAAAGTCTGTTCAGGGTGTAGGGGTTCCCCAAAAATTTGTTTCTGCCCTAGATTAAGGCCCTTATTTATCACGGGCTAGCGCCAGGTAGTGTCTGACGAGCGCCAGGTAGCGGCAGCTAACGGCGACTACCGACTCAAGTACGCCCGGCGGCGGTCACAATGACGCATTTATCAAGCAAAATGAGGCTAGCGCCGGCGAGAGCGACGGCTAGCGCGGCATTCATCATGAAGCCGCCTGGACCGAACAGCGCCGCTGCAAATTCCCTCACAGCGCCAGGTATGAGCTGTCGCTCCCTGGCGATGTCCAATGCATTTCAATGGAGCAATCTATAAATAATCATAATTAATTGGTATTAATTTTTTTTTTTTTTTTTTTTTTTAATGTCAAAAATTCGGAGACCACTTCTGCAATGTTAGGATTTATTTTTAAGTAAAAATTTTTTTTAAAAAAAATATGTGCAGAATTGATCTTACAGGTCTGATATTAATGTATTCATATTACAAAATGATTCTAAAAACATGTATAATGTTACATTCAAAAAATATGGTTGTTTAGGGGTTAAAAACTAGTTAATACCCATCGCCGCCAGCGCTCTGGGGTTTAAACAAGGAATGGACAGCGACAGCACATTCGGAGCGTGATTTGTTAATGAATATGAAGCTAGCCGTTCGCTCTGGCCATTCGTTGTCAGGCGCTCACATACAACGCTGAACCTGTGAAACAGCGACCCCCCAGCCCGTATTCAACATTACCGCACACCGACTGAGTCGCTGTCATCAAGCTAACGCCGGCCAAGCACAGCGAATACTGGCTGGCGCTGAAAAAATCACGCTACAGTCGCTCATCTGGCGCTACCTGGCGCTATTAATGAATCGGCCTCCCCGATTTGGAACCAACTCAGTTGCGCCATCTGGTGGCCATTTATTGTATATAGATGAATTATGCTATATTGTCTGTCTTTTTTTGATATTTTGCTGTGATATATATGGTTTCCATGTTATTAAAATCACCTTGTTTTGGCATGCATAGCTTTGATGTTGGGTGTTCATTTTTTCTACTTCAAATTTGGTTTCCCATCCCCGATATGCAAGATCCGGGCTGTATTATCCGGCATGCTGCCCACTAATGCTGGCAGGTGGCACGTCATCACTACCCCGTGATCTGGTATAGGGGTCCTTTGGTAACTTATGACAATCCAAAATCTATTTAGAATGAGCAAACCCTAGAGCGGCCCTCATGACTGTTCTGTCCCCTATCTCTTCGACATACACATAAGAAATGCCATTTCATATACAACCCCCTGGAGAAGCTGGAAATTGCGCATTACCTTCACTCCTCATAAGTGTTAGTAGATGGAGCAGATTTGTGGGCTCCATACAGACCTTTAAGTGTTGGGAATCCCGATCAGGAATTCTCAGCGGGTGAACCTGGGTGAAGTTCTGCCTTAAATGCTTATTTGATTGCACGCCTGTATAGCTGATTAATTTGCACCTATTAGTAATTAAATGTCTAAAGCTATTAATCAAAGAGATTGGACTTTTTGCCAAGTCGTGAACATATTGCAGTTGTAAGCCCTGAGTGTATTGGTTTATTGCACAAGGTGCATGTTCTTTTCCGAATCACCTTACTAGAAAAAAAAAGGATTTTAGTATACTGTAAAATCTTTTTCTTGATGTTCACTTAGGGACACATCACTAACGGGGTTACAGAGAAACAAAACATGGGACTTGTTCCATAGTGATTTGGGATGCCCCGCTGTGTAAACCCCCTGAAAAGCTGCGTCTGCTTACATCTGCAGTGATCCCACGGCACATGTGCAGGATCTTTTCATTCAGTGTTCTAGGCCATGTAAATGAATGAGCAACGTACAATGCCGAATGAAAGGAGAATGGCAGGCAGTGCTGCGCGTCCCTCCGGCTGTGCATCCTAGTGCCAGCCATTCAGCCTGGTTCCCGGTGTGTCAGACGGGGGGTGTAGGGGATGCTGCAGCGCGCCAAGCATCTGCAATGGGATACAAAAGTTTGGGAATACAAGGATTTAGATCAAAGGTTCCCAACCAGCGATACTTCATATCCTATCAGCTGGTATCAGGACAGGCATTAGTTCTAGGCTTACCCGGGCAGGTGCCAGGGCCCCTGCAACTTGGGACAGCCCACCTTATTCTTTCTATCTGCGGCAGCCCCTCTGCAGGACGCAGGGCCGTGCAGTAGCCAGGAATAAGGACTATCCGACAGAGAGCTTTTCTTTCTTTCTGTCAGTTATTCTATTCTTTGAGGCTGATTCATTAATAGCGACAGATAGCGACTGTTGAGCGACTGTAGCGGTATTTTGACAGCGACCGCTAGTAGTCGCTGCACTTGGCCATTGTTCGGTGGATGATAGCGACTCAGTCGGTGTGCCGTAATGTTGAATACAAGATGCTGAGTCGCTATTTGACAGGTTCGCTGTTGTATGGGAGCGCATGATAGCGACTGGACATAGCGACCGGCACCCACCATATTCATTAAAAAATCAGCCTTAAAAATTCCTAGCGCTGTGAAATGCATGTTTAAATCCCAGAGCGCAGTAGGCGATGTGTTAAAAGTAGTTTTTTAACCCCCTAACCACCCCCCAAAAAAATGGAATGATTTTGAAATAATATTCAAGCCTGAATAGTTTAAAATCAGACCTGTAATATCAATTCTGCAAAAAAAAAAAAATTTTTTTTTAATCCCCAAAAAATACATTTTCACAGGAAGAAGTGTTCACAGATTTTTTTTGTGAAATTAAAAAAAATATATATATATTAAAAAATAATTCTTAATTAAAATACATTCTGCCATTGAAATGCATTGGAGAGCGCCAGGTAGTGAGAGGTCATACCTGTCGCTGTTCAAGGATGTTCGCTGGCGCTGTGGGATGAGGCTGGGATAATGATGAATGAGTTGCTAGGTGGCGCTATCTCAGTCGCTAAGCAGTATCGGCTTGATAAATGTGTGATTGTGGAGGGGAGCCGGCGTTCTAGTTGCGGTACCTGGCTTTACTGGCCGGCTCCCCAGTCGCTATCTGTCGCTATTCCTTGATAAATAAGGCCCTTAGTTTTTTTTCTTGTGTTCTTGTCTTTCTTTCTTTCTTTGATTTGTTCTTTCTGACATTTTTTCTTTCTTGCTTTCTTTCTCTTTCATATTTGTCAGTCCTTCTATTCTTTTTATCTTTTCTTCTATTCTTTTCTTTTTTTCCTTTCTTCAATTTATCCTGTCCTCTTTCTTTCTGTCCGTCTACTATTTTGTTAGTGCTTTTCTTTCTTTCCTTCTAGCCTTTTTCTTTCTTTCATTCCATCTATCCCTTGCTTCTCCATTTCAACTGCTATTACCTTTTCTGTTATTTATTTCTTCCATAGTGATTTGGGATTCCCCACTGTGTAAAACCCCCTGAAACGCTGGGTCTGCTTACATCTGCAGTGATCCCATGACACATGTGCAGGTTCTTTCAATTCAGTGTCAAATGAATGAGCAACGTATGATGGCGAATGATAGGAGAGTGGCAGGCAGTGCTGCGCGTCCCTCCGGCTGTGCATCCTAGTGCCAGACATTCAGCCTGGTTCCGGGTGTGTCAGACGGAGGGATGTAGGGGATGCTGCAGTGTGCCAAGCATGTGCAATGGGATTGCCGGAAAGGTAATACTCCGGGTGAACTGGGGAGGTCACATTTAAGGGGAATTCCAAATCATGATACCCCACAGAGAGGGAGATTTATAGTCTAATAGGCTGGTGGTTGCTCATCTTGTTGCAATGATCTGCTGTACTTGAGATTAAAAGAATAGACCACCCAACTAAAAAAAAACAGAAGAGTTGTCTGGTTGTTTGGTTCTGTTAGCCATTCCATCTGCTGTAGTATTAGGAAGTTTCCTCCTCACATTTATTGGAACTGCTTTGAGACATCTCTAAGTGACTCTAAGGGGCTTGCGAAAGGAAATAGGATTTTAGGCCCTTATTCATCAAGCGATAGCGCCAGGTAGTGTCTGACGAGCGCCAGGTAGCGGCAGCTAACGGCGACTACCGACTCAAGTACGCCCGGCGGCGGTCACAATGACGCATTTATCAAGCAAAATGAGGCTAGCGCCGGCGAGAGCGACGGCTAGCGCGGCATTCATCATGAAGCCGCCTGGACCGAACAGCGCCGCTGCAAATTCCCTCACAGCGCCAGGTATGAGCTGTCGCTCCCTGGCGATGTCCAATGCATTTCAATGGAGCAATCTATAATTAATCATAATTATTTGGTATTATTTTTTTTTAATATTTTTTTAATGTCAAAAATTCGGAGACCACTTCTGCAATGTTAGGATTTATTTTTAAGTCAAAAAAAAAAAAAAAAAATATGTGCAGAATTGATCTAACAGGTCTGAGATTAATGTATTCATATTACAAAATGATTCTAAAAACATGTATAATGTTAAATTCAAAAAATATGGTTGTTTAGGGGTTAAAAACTAGTTAATACACATCGCCGCCAGCGCTCTGGGGTTTAAACAAGGAATGGACAGCGACAGCACATTCGGAGCGTGATTTGTTGATGAATATGAAGCTAGCCGTTCGCTCTGGCCATTCGTTGTCAGGCGCTCACATACAACGCTGGACCTGTGAAACAGCGACCCCCCAGCCCGTATTCAACATTACCGCACACCGACTGAGTCGCTGTCATCAAGCTAATGCCGGCCAAGCACAGCGAATACTGGCTGGCGCAGAAAAAATCACGCTACAGTCGCTCATCTGTCGCTACCTGGCGCTATTAATGAATCGGCCTCTTAGTCTACTTACCAATAAACAGCAATAAAGGGGATATGGCCTCACTTGCTCGAAGTGACAACACTTAAAAATAAACTGCTATTGGGTTTAACTATCCTCTAACCACTCACCAGCTTTTTTGTTTAATTATGTTAGAGTTAAAGTGTTTTCTTTTGCTGTTAGATGTTGTTGCTGCTGCTGTATTATTATTATTTTCCCACCAACATTTATTGGGACAGGGCAATGGCTTGGATGGTGGAAGCAGAGCTGTATAGAGTTAGTTGCCCTGTGCCAGACAGGTGAGCACTTTTTTTTTCTATTGATTACCCATATTTATCTTAGCATGTGGGTTCTATGTGCTTGCCATTTTCTCACATTATGGGGCAAACAAAAAAAAGGTCCAGCGCTGGGGGTCTCCTCCTCCCCCGTGGACTGTTATAGGGGGCCTTTGGTAACTTATGACAATCCAAAATCTATTTAGAATGAGCAAACCCTACACTGGTCCTGAGGACTATTGTGTCCCCTACCCCCTGGACATACACAAAAGACATACCAGTTCATATACAACCCCAAGGAGAAGCTGAAAATTGGACATTATCTTCACTCCACATAAGTGTTAGTAGATGGAGCAAGTTTGTGGGCTCCATAAAGATCTTTAAAGCGTTGGGAATCCCAATTAAGAATTTATCTCAGCATGTGGGGGGGGGGGGGGGGTTGTAGATTCTATGTGCTTGGCATTTTTCCCCATTGTGGGGCAAACAAAAAAAAAAAGTTTCCTCCCCTCCATCGAGGATCCAGCGCTGGGGGTCTCCTCTTCCCCTGTGAAGCATGTGGGGGGGGGGGGGGGTCGTAGATTCTATGTGCTTGGCACTTTCCCCCATTATGGAGCAAACAAAAAAAAGGTTTCCTCCCCTCCATCCTCCTCTTCCCCCAGGCTCCGATCCTGGGTTTGAGGTCTTCAGCAGGGCAGAGAACACCGATACTATGCCTTACGAACCGACTTCTGCCATCTCTCTCGCTGTCGCAGGGAGGGGCCTTTTATACTGGTGGCTAATGAGGTTAGAAAAAGGCCCCTCCATGCAGAGAGAATGGGAGTCGGAAGCCCGGAGTGATCATTAGAAGCCAGTATCGGGGCAGAGGGCAGTGATCCCCCACTCCTGGCTTCTGTCGATCACTTCCTGTTTGTAGTAGTAGCGATCAGATGAAGCGGGACAGCACCCAGGGGCTTTTAGTCATCTCACTATCCACCAGTATAAAAGCGCCCCTTGGCGACGAGCGAGATGCTAGAAGTCGGCGTGTGGGGCAGAGAAACGGTGTTCTCTGCCCCGCTGAAGAGCCTAGACCCAGGATCGGAGGCCCTCCGTACTAAGATAGATATGGGTAATCAAAATAAAAAAAGTGCTCACCTGTCCAGCAGAGGGCAACCAACTCTGTACAGCTCTGCTTCCAGCTCTTGCTTTCTATATTAAAGTGCACCACCCACCCATTATACACCCCGGGGGGGGGCATATTGAGTAATCTTGGGGAATCGTTGTCCTGGATGCCCCACAGTATAAGCCCCCCAGATCGCCCAGCCTACACTCACCTTTTGCATCCCAAACACCCCTGTAGCTGGGACACAATCCTGTGGCCAGCTATTTAGATAGGAGCGCGACGCACACCTCAGGGAAACCAGGGATGCGCCCACTCATGCTCCCTTATGCCGGGCTCTGTGTCTAAACAGGGTGATATGCATATCATTAATATACACAGTATACAGTGCAGCACTGTGTTAGCCAGGACCTTGGAGGAAAAGATAGGGATACTGGTTACTGATAGCTGCAAGATGATTGGACAGTGTAGCCAGGCAGTGGGAAAAGCAAGCAGGATGCCCGGCTGCATGGCTCGAGGCATCACCAGTAGGAAGAGGGAGGCTGTGATGCCGCTGTATAGAGCCCTGGTGAGGCCACAGCTAGAATACTGTGTGCAGTTCTGGAGACCTCACCTGCAAAAAGACATTATTCAAATAGAACGGGTCCAAAGGCCGGCAACAAAAATGGTGGAAGCGCTTAAACTTGAAATTTATCAGTGAAGACTTAAAGAACTTAATTTGTACAGTCTGGAGGAAAGAAGGGAGAGAGGGGACATGATGGAGACCGTTATATATGTGACAGGAGGGAAGTGTTTTTAAGAAGAAACTAAATGATAGAACAAGGGGGCACAACCTGAAGCTAGTCGGAGGGAAGATCAGGAGCAATGTTAGAAATTATTATTTTACAGAAAGAGTAGTAGATGCTGGGAACAAACTTCCAGCAGAGGTAGTTCAAAAATCGACAGTCAGACATAATCGACATAAGATAAAGAATACATACAGTATATACATAAGGGCAGACTAGATGGACCATATGGTCTCCTTCTGCCGTCAACCTTCTATGTTTCTATACAGCGTCGAATGCATAAGAGCATGCGCATGCAGCATGGGACCAGGGAAAGGTGAGTTTTTGGCACGTTTCGCTCAGCAGAGAACCCCAAAACGGCACACCTCCAAAAAAAAAAGCACCAAAATCCCAGGTTTATATCCTGCAAAATGTGTCAGTTGCTGGGTGGACTAAATCTAATTTTGACCAGTAATAAACATCCGTTTGGGCTACGGATAAGAAATGTGGGCAGCACCAGTAAATATTTCTATAGGTGCACTGTTCTGTGGGTTAATACCCAAAAACCAAATGTATTAGTTTGGGGTGACCTCTACACCCCCTGCCAAAAAGCCCAACAGAGACTCACTATTGCACTCAAACAATCAATTTATAAATCCATTTTATTGTAGCATATTGTTTAAAACCAATTTAAAAACAATTTTACTGAACCATATGCATGGTACGCCACCAGGGGGCGCACTCCCTCATTAGCAATACAATCTCATATACATATAAGTAATTTCAAAGTGATTCTGTGCTAATCTATCAATAAATTCATATATATACAATATATACAACTATTCTAAAACTTAATATACAATTCACAATTAATATTTGTGATGGAAGCACTGGCACTTTATTAGGGTGAGGATATTAATTGTGAATTGTATATTAAGTTTTAGAATAGTTGTATATATATGAATTTATTGATTTTTTAAATTGGTTTTAAACAATATGCTACAATAAAATGGATTTATAAATGGATTGTTTGAGTGCAATAGTGAGTCTCTGTTGGGCTTTTTGGCAGGGGGTGTAGAGGTTACCCCAAACTAATACATTAAATCTAATTTTGGACTGGATTTCCGCTGTAATTTTGTGCTGCGAGCGCCAGATGACATTGTCACCTTTCCCGCCACCGAGATCCCGTAGACATCAGCGCTGTAGATTTACACCTCAGATTATATCACGTCCTGTATCCGGCATAAAACATGGAGGGAGACACAATGAGCCGGGGAGGCGATGCCGGGAGACGGGAGCAAGCGGCGTCCCATAATCATGTATGCATGGAAATGTCTACACTCGCACCTGGGGGAAATCTCCCTGAAATGCAATCTGTAAACTTGCTAATTATACAGAACAATGCAACATACTGGATAATAAAAATAAAAAGAAGGATAAAGTGTTAGGAATAGGAAGGGGAGGGGGGGGGGGGTCCGGAGTGCCTTTCATTTTATTATTTCCTGTAAATCCTTTCTAGACATTTGTATTCAGAAGCGACGAGCATCCATGTGGCACTAGGCTCCGGCTTGTCTTTAGAGGTCTACATCTTATGACGCAATGCTTTCTCTATACAGGAGGAGATTAACCTCTTCATCACCAGGGGGCCTGACTCATGTACTGCCTTCCTCCTGATCTGTCCTAATGACCTGATTTATAGAGGATCGAGACGCATCCATAGGCTGGGCTGTGGCTGCCATACAGTGCCAGATTAAGGATGTCCACATTATGGAGCAGTCCTTTTATAATGGGCCCTTCATAAAAGTGGAGCTGGGGGGCTGTAAACTACATGCAGGGGACGAGGAGGATCAAACTGCTCGACTGGACTGGAGGGGGGGGAGCACACTGGGTGGGAGAGAAGGATCATACCAAGAGGATTACATTGGGAGACTGGACTGGGGGAAGAGGAGGATCACACTGGTAGACTGGACTGGAGGGGGGGAGAGAAGGATCATACGGGGAGGCCGATTTATTAATAGCGCCAGGTAGCGACAGATGAGCGGTAGTAGCGGTATTTTCACAGCGCCGGCTAGTATTCGCTGTGCTTGGCCGTTGTTCGGTTGTTGACAGCGACTCAGTCGGTGTGCGGTAATGTTGAATACGGGGTTAGGAGTCGCTGTTTGACAGGTTCCGCGCTGTATGGGAGCGCATGACAGCGAATGGCCATAGCGACCGGCTCCCACCATATTCGCTATTTGACAGGTTCCGCGCTGTATGGGAGCGCATGATAGCGAATGGCCATAGCGAACGGCTCCCAGCATATTCATTAACAAATCACGCTCAAAAAATTCTCGCGCTGTGAAATGCATGTTTAAACCCCAGAGCGCTGGCGGCGATGGGTTAAAAGTAGTTTTTTAACCCCCAAACAACCATATTTTTGGAAACAAAAGATAAACAAGTTTTTATAAACATTTTGTAATATGAATACATTAATATCAGACCTGTAATATCAATTCTGCTCATTTTTTTTTTTTTTTATACCTTTAAAAATATATCTAACATTGCAGAAGTGGTCACAGAATTTTTGACATTTAAAAAAAAAAACATTAATATCAATTAATTAGGAATATTTAAAGATTGCTCCATTGAAATGCATTGGAGAGCGCCAGGTAGCGAGAGGTCATACCTGTCGCTGTTCAAGGTCGGACGCTGGCGCTGTGGGGTGAGGCTGGAATAATGATGAATGAGTCGCTATATGGCGCTATCTCAGTCGCTAAGCAGGATCGGCTTGATAAATGTGTGATTGCGGAGGGGAGCCGGCGTTCTCGTGGCGGTGAGCGTCATTACCGTTCGCTCACCATTCGCTACCTGGCGCTATCCCTTGATAAATAAGGCCCTAAGAGGATGACATTGGGAGACTGGACTGGGGGAGAGAAGGATCACACTGGTTGGTGAGGAGGAGATGATTACACTGGGAGACTGGACTGTGGCTAGTGGAGAATGCCATTGGGATACAGGACATAGGGGGAGATGAGGATCACACTAAGGGGTTAATTCATGAAGGTCTAACACCAGGTAGCGCCTTGTAGCGGCAGGCAGCGTCTGGTGAACGCCGGGCGCTGTACACAATACCACTTTTATGAAGGCGATTCTGGTGAGCGACTCTTAACAGCGCCATGTACCATCACATGTATTACTAGAGGTGGCTCAGTGTATAGCGCTGGCACTCTAACTTCCAGAGCGTCAGGTTGTACCTGTCGCTACCTGTCGCTCTCCCATACATTTCAATGGACGTTCCTTTTCTTCTGTTTAAACAGGGTTTTTTTTTATTTAATTTTTTTTTCTCTCAAATATTTGTGTGACCTCTCCTGGCCTAGAAAATGTCATTTTTAGAAAACTTTTTTTTTTATGCAGAATTGTCATTACAGGTCTGGCATTAAAGTATTAATGTCACAATGTTACAACAATGGCATTCAAAAATATATGTGTTCAAAAACAGACTTTAATTACACAGCGTCTGGCGCTCTGTGCTATAGCGAACAGATCCAGAGCGCCGGCGCTGTGTGTGTGTTTTTTTGTTGAATATGGTGTCAGTCACTGTGAGTCGGTCGCAATGAGCTGGCGCTACGTTTCGCTCCCTGCAACGCTGTACTGCCGTTAGAATGCCCAACATACAACACATTTATCAATGTCGGCCAGGTAACTACAGCAAATGAGACACTCTGTTACAGCGCCCGATAGCCGATCACAGCGTATACTAGCGGTCGCTCTTAGCGCCTCTGTACTGACGCTCATCTGCCGATAGCTGGCGCTAGTAATGAATCAGCCTGTTAGAGACTGGGCTGTGGGGAGGAGATAATCAAACTGGAAGTTCGGACTGGGTAGAGATAGGATCATATTGAGTGAGGGAGGAGGAAGATCAAATTAAAAGATTGGACTGGGTGGATTGGGGTGGGGGGGAGAGAGAGAAAAATCACACTTGACCGTGGGGATGAGGTGATCACAATGAAAGATCAGACTGTGGAGAGAGGAGGATCACGCTGAGACTAAAAGACTCCAGGGCCGGCCTTTCCCCGGGCATCCTGAATTGGCAAATGGCTCTGATTGTTTTCAATGGGGAGCAAGATCTACCACATCCACTGCATCTTTGGGAAGTGTGCGTCCTCCCATCCCAGCCATTCAAATAGGCTTGGGCAGAAGTGTGCGCACCGCTGGTGATCAGGCCGCTGATCAAGGCAAAGAGCACTTAGGCCCTTATTTAATAAGGGATAGCGCCAGGTAGCGAATGGTGAGCGAACGGTAATGACACTCACCGCCAGTGAGCGTGATTTTCACAGCGCCAGCTAGTATTCGCTGTGCTTGGCCGGGGTTTGCTTGTTGACAGCGACTCAGTCGGTGTGCGGTAATGTTGAATACGGGGTTAGGAGTCGCTGTTTCACAGGTTCCGCGTTGTACGGGTGCGCCTGACAGCGAATGGCCAGAGCGAACGGCTTGCTGCAGATTCATTAACAAATCATGCTCAAAAATTTCTCGCGCTGTGAATTCCTTGTTTAAACCCCAGAGCGCTGGCGGCGATGTGTGTAAAGTAGTTTTTAACCCCCAAACAACCATTTTTTTTTTAATGTAAAAATTATACAAGTTTTTATAAACATTTTGTAATATGAATACATTAATATCAGACCTGTAATATCAATTCTGCACATTTTTTTTTTTTACCTTAAAAAAAATATCTAACATTGCCGTAGTGGTCAAAGAATTTTTGACAGTTAAAAAAAAAAAAAAAACATAAACTCAATTAATTATGAATATTTAAAGATTGCTCCATTGAAATGCATTGGAGAGCACCAGGGAGCGACAGGTCATACCTGTCGCTGTGATGGGATTAGTAGCGGCGCTGTTCGTTGCAGTCGGCTACATGATGAATCCCGCGCTAGCTGACGCTCTCGCCGGTGCTAGCCTCATTTAGCGTGATAAATGCGTCATTGTGACCGCCGCCGGGCGTACTTGAGTCGGTAGCCGCCGTTAGCTGGCGGTACCTGGCGCTCGTCAGACACTACCTGGCGCTAGCCCTTGATAAATAAGGCCGTTTTTTTTTTTTTTTTTTTTTTTTTAAATGTCAAAAATTCTGTGACCACTTCTGCAATGTTAGATATTTTTTTTAAGGTAAAAAAAACAAAAAAATGTGTACAGAATTGATATTACAGGTCTGATATTAATTTATTCATATTACAAAATGTTTTGAAAAACTTGTTAGTTTTTTTTTCCAAAAATATGGTTGTTTGGGGGTTAAAAAACAACTTTTAACCCATCGCCGCCAGCGCTCTGGGGTTTAAACAAGCATTTTACAGCGTGATAATTTTTTGAGCGTGATTTGTTAATGAATATGCTGGGAGCCGTTCGCTATGGCCATTCGCTGTCATGCGCTCCCATACAGTGCGGAACCTGTCAAACAGCGACTCCTCACCCAATATTCAACATTACCGCACAACGACTGAGTCGCTGTCAACAACCGAACAACGGCCAAGCACAGCGAATACTAGCGGGCGCTGTGAAAATACCGCTACTGTCGCTCATCTGTCGCTACCTGGCGCTATTAATGAATAGGCCTCTTAGCCTAAGAATGAAAACAAGGCAAAGGGCTCTGATTGGATGAGAGGCCGCACATACTGTACACCTATGGACCAAGGAGAGGTAAGCTTTACTGGCTGATCTGGGGGTGTTTTACACAGCGGGGCTTCCCAATTGTTCTGCTTTAAAGAGGACCAACATCCTCCGGGTTTCTGTCTGCCGGTGCCGCCATAATCTGGCAGGCTACGGGGGGGGGGGCATCCAGAATGCCTGAGCCACCCCCGCACATAACCCCTTGTTATGCCTGTAATCTTTATCTTATCCTCGCTCCCCAGCCAGGAACCGAGTGCCACGATTGGCTGCCCGGCACTCACTTGGGCAGTGACGTTTCGGCTTCTGGATGTTCTGCCAGGCAACCAATAACGGCTCTGGATTCCTGGCGGGGGAATGAGGATAAGGTAAGGATTACGGGCGTTCTGGGTGGTTATGTGCGGGGGGGGGGGGGCTCCAGCATTTTAGATGACCCCCCCAGGCTGTCAAATAGTGGTGGCGTCGGCAGCCACCAACATCTTCACTGCGGAAGGTGTTGGTCAAATTTAATCTTCACTTTCATATACATTAGTAGGCTAATGGTAACCTCCGCCATTATCTACAGACACATTACTGGGGTTAAAAACTGTTTTCTTACCAAAATACAGAGCTGGTCGAAATGGACCCAAATCCAATGCGCAACACTAATGGAAATATAATGATGTGTTGACCTGGATAATTACTTGCTTTATTTCAGCATTACGTGTCCCCACTGCATTAATACGTTTTATTCTATTGTATTTTGAGCAATTTGTTATCCTCTGCATACGATTTGTGGACGATTTTGTGCGTTATTGTCACTGCGGAACTTTAATAACAAGTTATTGCAAAAATAAGAATAAAAAAACAAAGTGGGTTCTGAGCCACCCAGTCTTAAGCCGGACCTTCACCCTGAATAAGAGCTTATCTTGTATGTTTTCCCCACCCTGTACATACAGATTGCTCACATTAATTCGGATCTTCACCCTGAATTAGAGCTTATCTTGTATGTTTTCCCCACCCTGTACATACAGATTGCTCACATTAATCTGGACCTTCACCCTGAATAAGAGCTTATCTTGTATGTTTTCCCCACCCTGTACATACAGATTGCTCACATTAATTCGGATCTTCACCCTGAATTAGAGCTTATCTTGTATGTTTTCCCCACCCTGTACATACAGATTGCTCACATTAATCTGGACCTTCACCCTGAATAAGAGCTTATCTTGTATGTTTTCCCCACCCTGTACATACAGATTGCTCACATTAATTCGGACCTTCACCCTGAATTAGAGCTTATCTTGTATGTTTCCCTCATCCTGTACATACAGATTGCCCACATTAATCTGGACCTTCACCCTGAATAAGAGCCTATCTTATATGTTTCTTATATGTTTCTTATATGTTTCCCGGACCCTGTACATACAGATTGCTCACATTAATCTGGACCTTCACCCTGAATAAGAGCTTATCTTGTATGTTTCCCCCACCCTGTACATACAGATTGCCCAAATTACAATCATCCTACCTGCACCCAGTGAGTTTTTTAAATCTTTTAACATCCAAGAGTCTCAGTCAGTGTCTTCTGACTATTCCCATCTGCTCTTGTCCTGACCCCAGCTCTGCTCTGTCTGAGCAAAGAACAGCTATAACTCCGCCCCCTGCACTTCCCCCCTCTCCTCTCCTTAGAGGCTGATTTATTAATAGCGGCAGGTAGCGACAGTTGAGCGACTGTAGCAGTATTTTCACAGCACCCGATAGTAGTCGCTGTGCTTGGCCGTTGTTCGGTTGTTGACAGCGACTCAGTCGGTGTGGCGTACTGTTGAATACAAGGTTACGAGTCGCTATTTCACAGGTTCCGCGATGTATGGGAGCGCATGATAGTGACTGGTCAGAGCGACCAGCTTCCACCATATTCATCAAAAAATCACGCTCAAAAAATTCAAGCGCTGTGAAATGCATGTTTAAACCCCAGAGCGCTGGCGGCGATGGGTTAAAAGTAGTTTTTAACCCCCAAACCACCATATTTTTGGAAACCAAAAAAAAAAAGTTTTTAAAATAATTTTGGAATATGAATACATTAATGTCAGACCTGTAATATCAATTCTGCACAATTTTTTTTCCCTTAAAAAAATTATCTAAAATGGCAGAAGTGGTCACAGAATTTTTCACATTTAAAAAAAAAAAAAAAAAAAAAAAACATTAATAACAATTAATTATGAATATTTAAAGATTGTTCCATTGAAATGCATTGGAGAGCGCCAGGTAGCGAGAGGTCATACCTGTCGCTGTTCAAGGTCGGACGCTGGCGCTGTGGGGTGAGGCTGGAATAATGATGAATGAGTCGCTATCTGGCGCTATCTCAGTCGCTAAGCAGGATTGGCTTGATAAATGTGTGATTGTGGTGGGGAGCCGGCGTTCTCGTGGCGGGGCCCGTCATTACCGTTCGCTCACCAGTCGCTACCTGTCGCTATTACTTCATAAATAAGGGCCTTAGTATGTGATGCTTCTGAGGCCAACATGGAAAATAAAAATTAGTAAGCGTCTAAAAACTTAAATATATAATATAATTTTAGATGCTGGGGAATAGTTTTTTAGGGGTTTGGGCTTTTCATTAAAAGATGCTGAAGGTCCGGTTTAACTCAACCCCTCAACAACCTGCCACCCTTTCCATTGATTTGCGAATTAAAAATACACTTACTTTCATGCTGCCGAGCACCTAAGTGAGAAGCAGGTGATTGGGTGACTAAGGCCCTTATTTAAGAAGGGATAGCGTCAGGTAGCGCCTGGTTAATGAGAGGTAGCGACAGGTAGCGACTGGTGAACGCCGGACACGGCACGCAATTACACATTTATCAAGCAGAATCTGTTTAGCGACTGGGATAGCGCCATGTAGCGTCTGATTCATCATTTTTACAGCCTCAGCGAACAGCGCCGGCGTTCAGCCTTGCACAGCGCCAGGTATGACCTCTCGCTACCTGTCGCTCTTCCATACATTTCAATGGACGATCCTTTTCTTCTCTTTAAACGGGGTATTTTTTTATTTTTTATTTTTTTAAAAAATCACAATCAAAATTCTGTGACCTCTTCTGGCATTGAAAAGGCATTTTTTTCACAATTTTTTCATTTTTTATATATTTCTTCATTACAGGTCTGCCATTAAAGTGTTCATGTTACAATGTTGTTACAATGTAATTCCATATGTTTTCGCTTTGTTACTGGTGGATAGATCCTGAAAAACAGACTTTAAAAACACCGCCTCCTGCGCTCTGGGCTTCAGATAAGCATTTTTCAGCGCCAGAGTTGTGTGAAGCTTTTTTTTTCTTGAATATGTTGTGAGTCGGTCGCTATGAGCAGTCGCTACCATGCGCTCCCATACAGCGCTGTACTAGTCAAATAGCGACTCACAATGTATTCAACATTACTGCACAGCGACTGAGTCGCTATAAAGTAGCGACTCACGGCCGAGCACTGCGACTAGAAACATAGAAACATAGAAGGTTGACGGCAGAAGGAGACCATATGTTCCATCTAGTTTCTGCCCTTATGTGTATACTGTATGTTCTCTTTATCTTATGTCGATTATGTCTGACTGTCGATTTTTCAACTACCTCTGCTGGAAGTTTGTTCCAAGCATCTACTACTCTTTCTGTAAAATAATCTTTTCTAACATTGCTCCTGATCTTCCCCCCGACTAGCTTCAGGTTGGGCCCCTTGTTCTATTGTTAAGTTTCTTCTTAAAAACACTTCCCTCCTGAACCTTATTCAATCCTTTCACATATATAAAGGTCTCAATCATGTCCCCCCTCTCCCTTCTTTCCTCCAGACTGTACTAATTAAGTTCTTTAAGTCTCTCCTGATAAGTTTTAAGTTTAAGTCCTTCCACCATTTTTGTTGGCAGCCTTTGAACCCGTTCTATTTGAATAATGTCTTTTTGCAGGTAAGGTCTCCAGAACTGCACACAGTATTCTAGCTGTGGCCTCACCAGGGCTCTATACAGCGGCATCACAACCTCCCTCTTCCTACTGGTGATGCCTCGAGCTATGCAGCCGAGCATCCTGCTTGCTTTTCCCACTGCCTGGCTACACTGTCCACTCATCTTGCAGCTATCAGTAATCAGTATCCCTAAATCTCTCTCCTCCGAGGGCCTGGCTAACACAGTGCTGCGGGTGCTCTGAAAATGCCTGCTACAGACGCTCATCTGTCGCTACCTGGCGTTAGTGATGAATCAGCCTGTCAGTGTCACTGAAGCAGTCAGTAAGAGCTTGACCGCCAGCAGCCGCTGGGAGCCCTAGGCAGACGATATGGGAACAGGCCAAAATGAGTTTTTTTGATGAGTCAAGAATTATTTTTTTTTCTTATATATTCTTTATTTATTACTGTTTTCAAGTTATACAGACATTCCCCACAAGGAGGAAAAGTAACTTCAATCATATAGCAAGTACAGACCGATGAGTCAAGAATTTGACTCTCCTTGATCCCCTCTGATGGGGAATCCCAATTAGGGATGCCCCGCTGTGTGTATTCCTTGGAATCTCCTTTAACTTCATGTTTGTCTCATTCCCACGGTGCATACATGGGCTGCTCAGCCAATCAGCGATTCAATTTACAGGCTGATTCATTACTAACGCCAGATAGCGACAGATGAGTGTCTGTAGCGCGGATTTCAGAGCGACTGCTAGTAGTGGCTGTGCTCGGCCATGGTTCTTTGTTTCAGAGCGCCTCAGTCGCTGGCCAGCATTGATGAATATAATGTGTGAGTCGCAGTACTACGCTGTATGGGAGCGAATGGTAGCGCCAGCTCAGTGCGACTGACTCACTCCACATTCATCAAAAAAACAGCCTCAAACATCGCTGGCGCTCAAAATTATATAGTTGTAGCCCACAGCGCCAGAAGCTGTGTCTGTTTTTGAACGTGTATTCACTAGTAACAAAGCAAAAACATATGGAATTACATTGTTATAACATTGTAACATGAACACTTTAATACCAGACCTGTAAGGACAATTCTGCATAAAAATATTATTAATCCAAAAAGTTTTCAAAAATGTCATTTTCTAGCCCAGGATACATGTCAGAAAGATTTGAGATTTTATTAAAAAAAGAAAATTGTGATCAGGAAAGGGATTTAAGGATCGGCCATAGAAATGTAGGTAAGACGTGGCGCTCTGCAAGGATGAACGCCAGCGCTGTATGCTGAGCCTGGGATAATGATGAATCGGACGCTACATGGCGTTGTTCTAGTCGCTCACCAGATTCGGCTTCATAAATATGGTATTGCGTGCCGTGTCCAGCTACCTGCCGCTTACAAGGCACTACCTGCCGCTATCGCTTCATAAATAAAGCCCATGGTCTAAAAGACTCACCTTTCCTGGGGCTCCTATGCCCATTTCCCTTTAGCTGAGGGGACGGGAGCGAGCCTCAGACTAGAGAGAATTCGGGGATGCTGCCAGGAGGCTTGTGCAGGTTATACAGCATATTGGAGAGCAGCCAATCGGCGATCTCCATTCTGCTGACTATGGTGCCGGAAAATGTCATTTAATTTACACCAAGCTGCCACTGATCCAACAGTCTTGGATGGGGAGGGTATTATTATTGTTATTTATGTATTTTTTAAAGCGCCATCATCTTCCGTAGCGCTGTACAAAGTAGTAATTACAGACAGGGTAGAAACATACAGTACATCGATTATTACAAATGCAGCATTACAGAGTTTACAATGAATATTTTGAATACAAGATACAACAGAAAAGGGAGCCCTGCCCTAGTGAGCTTTTAGTCTAAAGGGTAAGAGGTGAAGATGAAGTATCACAGTCAGTATTAAGCTTTTTTGGCATGTACCCTTTTAAGAACTGCTTAAGGTGGACCAAAACCCATGCCGAACAGCCTGGAAATCTATAAGATTCCCCCGGCTGATTGATTCCCACCCCCGGGGCATCTGTAATCGGGATGCCCTGCTGTGTAAAACGCCCCAGGTCGTCCCTTACACTTACCTTGGTCCCCCGTCCAACGGTGCATGCACGAGCCGCGCCGCATCCCCCCATCCCTCTAGCAGGGCTGTCATTTGTGAATGGCCGGTGCGTGCAAGCTCCCTGTT
Organism: Gastrophryne carolinensis; assembly: GCA_027917425.1. Lineage (NCBI taxonomy): Eukaryota > Metazoa > Chordata > Amphibia > Anura > Microhylidae > Gastrophryne > Gastrophryne carolinensis. The sequence continues at coordinate 609,884,247 of CM051235.1, forward strand.
AGAGGGCAGCGGGGGAATGCGGCCATCAGTGCTTAGACGACGTGATGTCAGCTGCCCCGAGTGCACTGATTGGACGAATGGCTGCGCCTGCACTGTAGGACCGGGAAGAGGTGAGGTGAGAGAGGTGAGATCCCCGATACAGGTGCCCCGGGGGCAAGGACCAAAATCCAGAATAGTAAAAATCCTGGGTTTTAGACTTTAATTTCGACCCTATCCTTGACCTTAAAGCACAGATGGGTCAACTTGGAGTCTTTCCACTGCGTTAACGCACTTGCGGAAAAAAAAATGTCGCCCGTGTCCCTTTTAAATACTCAGCGTTAAAGGTTTTATCATCGAAGTTGTCTGATTGTCGTATTAAGCGAAGGAGAAAAGCCCGGCAGAGGTTGTCTCTTTAAATCAGATCTGCAGTGTTGATGGACCCCTCCAGCCGGCATGGTAAGAACCATTCTCACCTCTGCAGCAGGGAGCTTGACCACACTGTCGTACACATGCAGTGGAAACGCTTTCCCTTTTAATATGCGCCCTGCCAGCCCTATTTCCATGGTTACAGCTCCCGCTTGTGTGGTTGCTTCCATTCTGCGGGAGAGAAAAAGAGGAAGAGAGCTCATATCCTTAGTGCTGTAGTTTAAAATCTAATGAAAGCAGCCCTGTTGTGACTTGCATTTTCATTTTTTTTTCTTTTTTTTTTTTTTTCCCATTCTCTCTCTCTCTCTCTCTGTCGGTGTCTGTGATGCACAGAACGCTGTAGCCGTCGCTTCCATTCATTTGCCTCAGTCTGTCTTTGCACGGTCTCCAGCCTTACAATCTGTTGATAACTCCACTTGCAAGCTCCAGCTTATCGTCTTTCGGAATGGGAAACTCTTTCAGATCACCGGGAACGCATCCTATCTTGCAGATAAGGACAAACGTCGGACGGTTGCTACACCAGCTGTGCTTTCAAAAATAGGTAAGTTCCTGTTTTTTTTTTGTTAATACGATAACATTCAGCTCCTTATCTTTATCGCAAGATGGCCATCGTTTATTACCCGGTGGGGGGCGGGTGGGGGTTGAAGTAGTATGGACAGTCAGGTAAACACTGCCTAACCCTGGGCAACTTAGAACCCCCAAAAAAGTAAGACCGGCAATTTAACGTGACGTAAAAATGGATCGTTTATCACGAGACGTGGCAGAATCATGGATAGTTTCGGACATGGTGTAATCATGAAACGTTTATGACGTGATGTGACATCCTAGAACATTTATGACCTAACGTGACGTAATTTTAGGACATTTATGACCTAACGTGACGTAATCTTAGGACATTTATGACCTAACGTGACGTAATCTTAGGACATTTATGACATAACGTGATATAATCCTAGAACATTTAGAATGCATCATAATGTTAGAACCTTTTTTTTTTATTACCTAATGTCTTTTTAGAACATTTATGATAGAGCACAAAATAATCTTGGAACATTTTTTACTTAACCCAACATAGTCTTAGATATTTCATGATATAACACAACATAATGTCGGAACATTTTCGACATAACAAACATAATCCCAGACCTCCTATGACATAACGTGACGTAATCCCAGACCTCCTATGACATAACGTGACGTAATCCCAGACCTCCTATGACATAACGTGACGTAATCCCAGACCTCCTATGACATAACGTGACGTAATCCCAGACCTCCTATGACATAATGTGACGTCATTCTCAGATCGTTGATACATTGATTGAATTAGGAAAACATATTCAGGTATTGCTCTGGGGATGAATGGTAGTATCCTCCTTCTTGCATATTAATGCCCATTCATGCAGTTGTACGCCAGGATGAGGCTCTTGCAGTAGAAGCAGAGATATCTGTTACATTTCTGTTCTTTTAGACAATCATATTTTCCATTTTTATTGCTGGTTAATCATTTTGTAGAAGAAAAATGAAAACTATAGGTGGAAATTGTAATTGGTGGAAAATCTAATAAATTAACATTAACTTTTTCAAAAAGAGTCATCGGAGGGTTTGTAACAAAGTCTTTTCTCATAGCCAACTCCGAATCACTATCTTTAGGTGTTGGATGATTAATAGAAAAAAAAGCAAAACATCCAATGTCTTTTCTCATAGCCAACTCTGAATCACTATCTTTAGGTGTTGGATGATGAAAAAAAAAAAAGCAAAACATCCAATGTCTTTTCTCGTAACCAACATTGAAGAATTATCCTAGGTCCAATGAGCTTCTCTCTAACAGTCTACATTTTTCTTTTCAATACAGATGGGTACAATCTTGGAAACCTCACTGACCCGTTGACCATCGCCCTAAGACACTTTACAAAGGGTGCCGATCCTACTGCCGCCTTTTGGGATTTTGACCTTCTTGACGGACATGGGGGCTGGTGCAGAGAGGGCTGCCACCTAATTACCTCTGCGGGCAACGTCACCACCATTCAGTGCACTCACTTTGGGAACTTTGCAGTGCTAATGGTGAGTATGTTAACTGAGACAGGAAGAACTAGGAAAAAAAAAACGTTTGAGTAATTCAATAATTGTGCAGTGAACTATGCGCTAACAGGCTGCTAACTACACTTTCAATTTGCATTTTATTTCATGAGAAAAGTTAATAGGTGCTGAATGGCTGAGCCTCGGGGTTGGCTACTTTTATTATTTACTTCCTTCTGTGCCAGCAGGAGGAGGCAAGCGGCATTGTGATTACATTATTTCAGTTAAGATTGGGGTTGCCAGCCGACCTCCTATGGAGTAAAGATGGGTTAGCATGAGACAGCCGTATATATTGCAAGACAGCCCCTTGCCTTGAGTGCATCATTCGATCCCGAGATGGTTGTCTGCTTTGTTCCAGCTTTGGACTGTGTTGATCATACTAATTAGTTGCAGGAATACCGCAATGTTAAATCATTTAATAAATGGTGGAAGCCTGCAACGGATAGCCCCTCCAAAGGCTGCAGGCTGTAGCAGCAGAGGTCTGCATTGACTTTTCAGCATTTGATGCATGATTGTGGCTAGAAAACAGCATTTATATTCGCAACGCAACCCTCAAGAGCTCTGTCTGTGTTGCTTGTGTTCATGACACCGGCGTGTGTGAGAATAGATTTCATCGCAGTCATTGACCGTCTCTTCTCGAACAAGTTACCTTAATGGGGTATTATGTAAAAACAGAGCTAAATAATGAGTGTAAGCATATTCGGTGGAATTTACACAATTATCTCTAAGATGTTCGGTAATGAAGCTAATTGTCATTTTTGGATAGGTTTCAAGGGTGCTTCCGATTCCTCAAGCTGCTGTAGAAACAGTGTAGCAGACGTGTTGGTGGGTTATTAGGCTGATGGTGTTTGCATTAAGTTAGGCTGGCTGTTAGAAAAGAACGGTCTCAGACACCAGCGAGATTGCAAGGACGTGTGCAGAGCATTCCAAGATGCTGCAGTCACCTAGAGCACAGACGTCAGCCAATCATCAGAGGGGGGCTGTGACCAATGCCCGAGACTATATCCATGTGATTATTGCTGTCTACTTTATGAGAAACCATATTGATCTGGGGTTTAGTGGATGGCCACCCATTTAAATAAAACAAAGACGTCATGAATTTGCAACTTTCTCGGTGTACAACGTAATAGATTTCTGCTCGCTGCCTTGCGTATAATTACTCAAATACAAAGAGTGATGAGGCAAAGAAAGGCAAAGCAACCTTTTGGATTTCAGTTTAGTGTACAAATGCAGAATTTATGACCACTTTATATGTCAGTGTAAGGTCTCCATCATGATTTTGAGAGCATTAACTTTCCGCAAAAGGGCAGGTTTCAAATGTGAACGTAGGAGGTCAAAAAAAAGGGTTTCCCAACCTGTTTTCATGAAGTACCACTTCCCAGTTAGCAATCATCTCAAGTACCACCACTAATGTAGACTTTCTCAGTAGGGTGTACACACTACTGTAGGCCCTATACTGTCGCAACACAAGATCTTCTTCCAGCAGTCATCCTAATATGTTGTTGACATAGCCACAAGACGCATCCTGTTGTAGCAGTGGTTTATGTGACATGCTTCATGTCCTCCCACTCTAACCTCCAGTAGTCAGTGGAGTTTGAGTACTAGTACCACTAGTTGGGAACTCCTGGTCTAAAAGAAGCAGCAATAACATCTTTAAAAGATGTATCCAACCTACATGCTGACTTTTTGGAAAGCCAAGGGCATGGTGGTAGAACAGAACCAAAAATGTATATTATATTTAAGATGGGGCCTTACTAGGGATTTTAAGTGAGGATTTTGCTGCCTTTAGAAGCAGCAGATTGGCATTGCATGCTATTCTCAAGTGTGATGTACTGTACATGGATTCCCAGATTAGTGTACAAACGCAGAATTTATGACTGCTTTATATGTCAGTGTAAGATCTCCATCATTTTTTTGGAGAGCTACAGGGCAGGTTTCAAATGTGAATATAGGAGGTTAAAAAAAGGGTTTCCCAACCCGTTTTTCATGGAGTACCATTTCCCATTTAGCAATCATCTCAAATACCGCCACTAATGTAGACTTTTTCGGTAGGGTGTACACTCTACTGTAGATCCTGTACTGTCCCAACAATACGAGAGCTTCTGCCAGCTGTCATCCTAATATGCTCCACTTGTTGAGTTGGCCACCAGACACATCCTGTTGGAGCAGTAGCTTATGTGACTTGCTTCATGTCCTCCCACTTTAACCTCCAGTAGTCAGTGGAGTTTGAGTACTAGTACCACTATTTGGGAACTACTGGTATAAAAGAAGCAGCAATAACATCTTTAAAATATGTCTCCAACCTACATGCTGACTTTTTGGAAGTCAAGGGCATGGTGGTAGACCAAAACCAAAGATGTATATTATATTCAAGATGGGGCCTTTCTATGGATTTTAAGAGAGGATTTTGCTGGCTTTAGAAGCAGTGGTTTGGTGTTGCATGCTGTTCTTAAGTGTGATGTACTTGACATGGATTCCCAGATTAGTGTACAAACGCAGAATTTATGACTGCTTTATATGTCAGTGTAAGGTCTCCATCATGTTTTTTGAGAACTACAGGGCAGGTTTCAAATGTGAATATAGGAGGTTAAAAAAAGGGTTTCCCAACCTGTTTTTCATGGAGTACCACTTCCCATTTTTCAATCATCTCAATTATCATTCTACCACCTCTAATGCAGACTTTTCCAGTATGGTGTAAATTCTACTGTAGGTCCTATACTGTCCCAACAATACAATATCTTCCGCCAGCAGTCATCCTAATAAGCCTCACTTGTTGACTTGGCCACCAGACACATCCTGTTGGAGCAGTTGCTTATCTGACTTGCTTCATGTCCCCCCACTCCAGTAGCCAGTGGAGTTTGAACACTAGTACCACTAGTTGGGAACTCCTGGTCTAAAAGAAGCAGCAATAACATCTTTAAAATATGTCTCCAACCTACATGCTGACTTTTTGGAAAGTCAAGGGCATGGTGGTAGACCAAAACCAAAAATGTATATTATATTCAAGATGGGGCCATTCTATCTATTTTAGTGTACAAACGCAGAATTTATGACTGCTTTATATTTAAGTGTAAGATCTCCATCATGTTTTTGAGAGCATTAACTTTCAGCAACAGGGCAGGTTTCAAATGTGAACGTAGGAGGTAAAAAAAGGATTTGCCAACCCGTTTTTCATGGAGTACTATTTCCCATTTAGCAATCATCTCAAATACCACCACTAATGTAGACTTTTCCGGTTGGGTGTACACTTTACTGTAGGTCCTGTAACTGTCCCAACAATACAAGAGCTTCTGCCAGCAGTCATCCTAATATGCTCCACTTGTTTACTTGGCCACCAGACACATCCTGTTGGAGCAGTGGCTTATGTGACATGCTTCATGTCCTCCCACTCTAACCTCCAGTAGTCAGTGGAGTGTGAGTACTAGTATCACTATTTGGGAACTTCTGGTCTAAAAGAAGCAGCAATAACATATTTAAAAATGTCTCCAACCTACATGCTGACTTTTTGGAAGTCAAGGGCATGGTGGTAGACCAAAACCAAAGATGTATATTATATTCAAGATAGGGCCTTTCTATGGATTTTAAGAGAGGATTTTGCTGGCTTTAGAAGCAGCGGATTGATGTTGCATGCTGTTCTCAAGTGTGATGTACTGTACATGGATTCCCAGTTTAGTGTACAAACGCAGAATTTCTGACTGCTTTATATGTTAGTGCAAGGTCTCCGCCATGTTTTTGAGAGCTACAGGGCAGGTTTCAAATGTGAACATAGGAGGTAAAAGAAAACCTGTTTTTTAATGGAGTACCACTTCCCATTTAGCAATCATCTCAAGTACCACCACTAATGTAGACTTTTCCAGTAGGGTGTACACTCTACTGTACGTCCTGTAACTGTCCCAACAATACAAGAGCTTCTGCCAGCAGTCATGCTTGTATGCTCCACTTGTTGACTTGGCCACCATACACATCATGTTGGAGCAGTGGTTTATGTGACATGCTTCATGTCCCCCCACTTTAACCTCCAGTAGCCAGTGGAGTTTGAGCACTGCTACCACTAGTTGGGAACTCCTGGTCTAAAAGAAGCAGCAATAACATCTTTAAAAGATGTATCCAACCTACAAGCTGACTTGTAGAAAAGTCAAGGGCATGGTGATGGACCAGAACCGATAATGTAATATTATTTTCAAGATGGGGCCTTACTAGGGATTTTAAGAGAGGATTTTGCTGGCTTTAGAAGCAGCAGATTGGCATTGCATGCTGTTCTTAAGTGCGATGTACTATACATGGATTCCTAGATTGCCCTCCAGCTGGAAACTGGTCTAAACTGCCTTTGGGTCCAGTATGCATCTAGGAGGTCTAGAAGAATCAGCAATAACACCTATAAAAGATGTCTCCAATTTACATTATGACTAGAAAAGTAAAGGACATGGTTGTGGATCAGAGCCGAAAAATGTAATAATATATGCAAGGTGGGGCATTACTAGGGAGTTTAAGAGAGGATTTTTTGCCTTTAGAAGCAGCAGATGGGCATTGCATGCTGTTCTTAAAGTGCCCATTTCCTACCTAATTTGTGTGAGGCCTCATTGTAACAGGAGGGGAAATTGAAATTACTGGAACCCCCACGCAGTGACCCCAAAAATCAGGGGGTCAAGGTAATCTGGATGCACCCCCCGAGACTGTCACAATTAACCCCCATACCTATTAGCTTGGAAATAGGTGTGGGATTGCTTTAAGTGTGATGTACATGGTTCCACCAGATCTCCGCTTCAACAGTGATGTTTTCAACCTACCTACCTGTTGTCTGGTAGGAAAATCAATGGCAGGGTTGTGGACCAGAGATTAAAACGTAATCATATATGCAAGGTGGGCCTTGATTTTACGGATTTTAGGAGAGGATTTTGCTTTAGAAGCAGCGGATTGGCATTGCATGCTCTCCTTAAGTATGTACATGGACCCCAGATCCTCCTCCAGCAGTGATTTCTGGAAACTGGTCTAAAAAGACTTTTAGCCCCTCCATGTATCTTTCCTAGGGGACTTCCCAAATCAGGATTCCCCCTGCTGTGTTAATCAAAAACAGAAGCACAAAACCATGTTTACATACTCACTTACTTCTGTGTTTCATCGTTGCTGTAAAGATGGCATTCTGCACAGCATGTCATCCCTGCCTGGCAAAAAGAGGCTTGGAGAGGCTAGTATGAGGAGGCTGGCAAGAAGAAGACTGGAGAAGTATAGAAAAGGAAGTGTAGAAAGGCTTAGAGAGCCTGGCAAGGAGAGGCTTGGAAAGGCCCGTGAAGAGAGGCTTTGGGAGGCCAGCAAGGTTTTGAAAGGCAAGTGAGGAGAGGTTGGGGCAGGTTACCTGAGAGAGACTTGAATAGGCTTGGAAAAGCCAGAAAGACATGAGGAGGCCAGAAGGAAAACGTTTACAGAGTCTTGATGAGGCCAGAGAGGTGAGGCTTGGAAAGGTCAGTAAGGAGAGGTTTGGAAAAGCCAATGGGGACAGATTTGAATAGGCCAGTGGGGAAAGACCTGGAGAGGCCAGCAGGGAGCAGCATGGAGATGCCGGGGAGAAGAGACTTGGAGAGGCCAGTGAGAGGAGGCTTGGAGAGGTCTGCAAGGAGAGAGTTGGAGCATCCGACAAGGAGAAGCTTGGAAAAGCCCCCATGGAGAGGCATTGGGAGGTCAGTGAATAGAAACTTGAGAGAGGAGGAAAAGAAGGGGCTTGGAGAAGCCAACAAGGAGAGGCTTAAAGAGGCTCGCAAGGCAAGACTTGGGGAGGCCAGTGAGGAAAGTCTTGGATAGGCTTGCAAGGAAAGGCTGGAAGAAGCCAGTGAGGAGAGGCTTTGAGAGGCCAGTGAGGATAGGTTGGGAAAAGCCAGCATAGAGAGGCCTGGAGAGGTAGGCGGGGAGAGACCAGCGGGGAGACTTGGAAAGACCAGTGGGGAGGGGCTTGGAGAGGCCAACAGGGTGAGGCATTAGGTGTTATGTCATGGTATAAAAGGGACCAAAACCCCAGACCTATAGTATATAGTATAGTATAATAGTATAGGTTCAGACCTGGAGAGGTCAGCAATGAGATTGTTGGAGAGGTCAGCAAGGAGAGGCTTGGAGAGGCCAGCAAGGAGATGCTTGGAGAGGTCAGCAAGGAGAGGCTTGAAGAGGCCAACAAGGAGATGCTTGGAGAGCTTGGAGAGGTCTGCAAGGAGAGAGTTGGAGCATCCGACAAGGAGAAGCTTGGAAAAGCCCCCATGGAGAGGCATTGGGAGGTCAGTGAATAGAAACTTGAGAGAGGAGGAAAAGAAGGGGCTTGGAGAAGCCAACAAGGAGAGGCTTAAAGAGGCTCGCAAGGCAAGACTTGGGGAGGCCAGTGAGGAAAGTCTTGGATAGGCTTGCAAGGAAAGGCTGGAAGAAGCCAGTGAGGAGAGGCTTTGAGAGGCCAGTGAGGATAGGTTGGGAAAAGCCAGCATAGAGAGGCCTGGAGAGGTAGGCGGGGAGAGACCAGCGGGGAGACTTGGAAAGACCAGTGGGGAGGGGCTTGGAGAGGCCAACAGGGTGAGGCATTAGGTGTTATGTCATGGTATAAAAGGGACCAAAACCCCAGACCTATAGTATATAGTATAGTATAATAGTATAGGTTCAGACCTGGAGAGGTCAGCAATGAGATTTTTGGAGAGGTCAGCAAGGAGAGGCTTGGAGAGGCCAGCAAGGAGATGCTTGGAGAGGTCAGCAAGGAGAGGCTTGAAGAGGCCAACAAGGAGATGCTTGGAGAGCCAAGTGAGGAGAGGTTTGGAGAGGCTAGTGAAGAGAGGTATAAAGAGGCCAAGTGAGCAAGGGCTTGTAAAGGCTAGTGAGGAGAAGCTTGGGGAGATCAGCAAGAAAAGGCTTCGGAGAGGTTAGCAAGGAGAAGTTTGGTGATGAGAGGCCTGGAAAAGCCACCGCGGAGAGGCATAGAGTGGGGAGGCCAGCAAGGAGAGACAAGTGAGGAAAGGCTTGGTTAGGCTGGCAAGGAGAGGTCTGGGGAGGCTAGCGGAGATGTGCTTGGAGAGGCCGGTGATGATAGACAAGGTAAAGCATATCTAAAGCACCCTTTATAAGGCATATATGCCCTACTAAAGGCTGGCATTTATCTAGCACTCCGAGTCCAAGCTACATGGACATTATTTATTAGGGGTGGAAGTCGCCCCGATCAATCTCCATCTCCTTTAAACATCTACAATAGCTGTGCCTCATCTCTCAAACTGCCTATAACATGACATGGCTGAAGGCGTAACTGAATGAGCATTGGCCCGGGTGCAGATATTAAATGGGGCCCCTGGCATGGCTCATGCGGTAACCTTTTCCTGTTATGTTCAGCCCCTAGGATGCAAATGTTTAACTAAATTGGATACAATTAGACTACTAATCTGAATCAGCCAATAGAAACCCTGCTTTCTATCTACATATGATGTTATTTACCTTATTTGTGCTCATATAAGGTAGAAAGTTACAATGACAGGGCCCACTGATCTCATGGCTCTAGGCCGGCGGTTGCTCCTCTTTATTTTACTTATATACTTTATTGAAATAAATCTTTCCCTCTGTATTTTTTTCCCACTTGAAGTTTGAAAAAAGTGCTGCGTCAGCAGGAAGTGATGATGTCATCAAAAAGTGACAGGGCTGACCCACAAGTGCTCCTGACCCACCTGGTGTCTGTCTATCATTCATTCTCTTTCTTTTTTTCTGTCACTCCTTCTTCCTTTCTTTCCTTCCGTCTCCTCTTGTTTTCTCCCATTCCTTCTCTCTACCGCTCCTGCTTTTGTTACGTCATTCCCTTTTTATTTATTCTCCCTTTTTCTTTCATTCACTCTATTCTTTTTTGCTTTCTTTGTTGCTTTTCATTTATTTTTTTATATTTCTTTCCATCTAGTCTTTCGTTTGTCATTTCGTTAGTTCTTTCTTTCATTCATTTTTGTCTGTCTGTCCATTATTCCTTCTATTGCTTCATTCTTTATTTTTCTTTATTTCTGTTATTTATTCTATTCCTTCTATACTTTGTCATTCCTGCAACTTTATCACCATTTATGAAGTATCATCCACACAGCAAGGGGCCCATTGAGACTCAAGGGCCTGCATAAACCTGGAGACAGGTTTGTGTTGGCTGGATTTAGAATCCTGTGATGTATGAACTGGAGGGGTACTTCTTACCTAACTGTTGCCTAGATTGGCGCTCGGTAACTTCCAGGCGTCCGGTAACTTCCTTCCGCCTAATTCCACATGGGAACAGTGTAAAATGTGTCAATTCAAAGTGCCTCAATATTTCAGATTATATGTAAATAGCCTATGTATTCTTTGTGAAGCTGCTGGCTTGGCTTTAATGCCAAGGTTATGGTTGAGCTTGAAAGGGCATGTCATGACATAGCCTTATGAGTTATGTGCACACTCTGCTGTGTTCAGCGTAATCTGCAGGATCACTGTGGCTTGCCGTGCTTGCTGGCACTGAGAGTGCCAAGGGACAATGTGACAGAGTTAGACCACTTATTCCAAGTATGCAGCACGTCCTGCTCCAGTAATGATTCATAACAACTGGGATATAGTCCACAAGAGGGCGCTTTACTGCAGAGATGGCAAAAAAAGAAGCCCCTCCCGGTCCTTATATACCCGGGACCTCCCACTAATTCCCCTCAGTTCCTTCTCTGCAGTGTGCTGCGAAGGTCAAGATGATGGCTTCTCTCCTTGCAGGTAAGCTGGGCTGCACAGCCCCTGGCCCTGTGTTCTTTTCCCACCCGTTCCACCTTTACTTGCCTCCCAGCTTTGGCTGCGTGGTCGGGTGACGGTAGGCAGCATCTATTAGAGGTGCTTTACTGGAGTATTGTTCCACCGCAAATCCCCCACCAAAGGGTAGGCGGCACAGTTTTTTGGTGAGCCTGTATTTGGGATGCCCCGTCCGCTTTAGCCCTCCCTTACATGTCCCAAATGTAATCAAGGGCTTATACCCTTCTCCCGTTTGCCCTGTTAGTCGGGGGGGGGAGGGATCAGTGTCTGTGTGTGTAAGTGATTATGCACTGTAAACTCTTATGCCTTTGTGACACTGTACAATCCGCGCTGGCACATGGGCTCAGCGTTTTCCTCCTCTCCTCCTGCTTCACATTTGAACGGCCCGAGCGCGCTTGGCCGCGGCAGCGGGGCGGTGACGTCACTCTGGGGCCGGCTGCACGATGATTGGCTGTGGCCTGTCCACGCGTTCCTGGAGGGGGCGTGGCCTAGCGTTTGCCGCGTTCCGCAGGCGGCCCACCCCTCCTGAGCCTCTCAGCACCATCTTGTCCTGGCATTGCGGTGGAGTGCAAGCTCTTCGGCGTCCGTGAGTGCCCTCAGCGGGCTTGTATTTAAATTTGCCTTTTTTCTTTATTTATTGTGTATATCATGCTGACTGTGTGTATTGTGTTGTGTCTTTCAGGCGGGACAACCTTATTAGAGGTTCTCCCGGTCCTGTGCCCTCTATTAGCCATATTGACACTGTTAGAGGCTTAATTATTAAATCCTCCCACTAGCGGACATTTAAGGGGCACCCCGGGTAGCTGCACAGCGTAATTCCCATTGGTCATTGTGACAATAAAAATCACCATATGGAGGCTTCTCAGGATGTTGTGCTCGGGGTCCCATTGGGACAAGCCCGGCTGTGTGTGGTGTGCGGGGCATCCCATGTGGGCGATGATGTGAGGGTCTGTGTACCCTGCGCCCAGCTGCATGTGTCTGGGTCGGCACCCACTGTATCGTCCCCCACGCCCCCTCGCTTGACTTTGGCTCCCAGTGAGATCAACACTAGCGGGGAGTCTCAACCTGATGTTTCTACCAGGCGGGCCAACATGGAGAGACTGATTGCTAGCTCTGTAAGGCTGCAGCTAAAAGATGGCATGTGGCACCTGCTGCCCTGGCCTTTACTATGGAGCAAGATGATCTCCTTGATTTGTCTGACTATACCCCTCTCGAAGAAGGGGAATTATTCTCAGATTCAGATTTTTCTGATGATCAGCATTGCCTTGGCGCTGATCCCGGCTCAGAGCATTGGGATGTTTATGACACCCATAGACTTTTGACTCAAATTTTTGAGGTACTTTCCATTTCCCCTCCTGCAGTGGCACCTAAGCAGCAGGGGGAATTGTTTGGTACAGCAAAACCACGTTTGGAATTCCCAGAACAGACGCATTATAATAATCTGGTTCTCAAGGAATGGGAGCGGCCTAGGGGTGGGATAAGAGGTATCCTTTCCCCTCGGATGTGGTCAAATGTTGGTCAACTCCCCCAGAGGTGGATGCCCCTGTGTTGGGGTTGTCTAACACTTGTGGTGCATTCTCCTGATTCCACTACCTTGAAGGATGGTGAGGACAGGAGTTTTGACCAGCTGGCTTCCCACGCCTTTGCCTGTGTGGGTTCTGCCTTGCGCCCGGTTTGTGCTTCCGCTATTACGGCCGTGGCTATTAGGACCTTGATCAAGGGCCTTCTGGGCTTCCATTAGGATCCTTCTAGTACTGATTTTAGAGCCTTGTCACAATGTGAGATGTTCATCACCTATGTTCTCTCTGCCTTAGATGACACCATTCGGATGTGTAGCAGGACCTCGGCTCTGGTTGTCTCTATCCGCCGCTCTGTTTGGTTGCGCCAGTGGGCAGCTGACAATACTGCTAAGAAAGTGCTCGCAGGGCTCCCCTTTAAGGGGCTGCGCCTTTTTGGTGATCGTTTGGACCTTTTTGCAAAGGGACGTAAGTTGCCCCAACGCAAAAAGCAGCCGCGATCCTTTCGGGGCTCTGGGTCCTTCACTCCCTCCTTTCGCGGATCGAGGTCAGGCAGGGGGGCATCCTTCGCGGGGCACAGGGGAGATTTCTGGGGCAAGGGCAGAGGCCGTGCCCGGCCCGGATCCTCCTGGGGCTCCAAAACCAAATCTACTGCCAAGCCCACTCAGCCATGAGGGGGCGGCCTCACCCTTGCGGGTGGGGGGACGGCTGCGGCTCTTCGCTCAAGTTTGGGCTCAACAAGTCTCAGACAATTGGATTCTGGAGGAGCTGGAGTTCGCGGACTTGCCTCTTCCCAGATTCCTCAGGTCCAGGGTTCCAATGGACCCTCGGGCAGCTCGGGGTCTGTTTCTGGCGGTACAAAACCTCCTGGCTATGGGAGTCATTTGTCGGGTCCCTCCGGGGGAGAGAGGTCAGAGCTACTATTCCAATCTCTTCACAATGCCCAAAAAGGATGGTTCCATCAGACCCATCCTGGAATTAAAACTTCTCAACAAGTTCATCAAGACCAGACATTTTCGCATGGAAACTCTTCGCTCCACTATCAGCTACCTGCGCCCGGGGGACTTCATGACTTCAATAGACATTAAGGATGCTTACCTTCATGTGCCGGTCTTCCCAGGGCATCAGCGGTTCCTCAGGTTCGCAGTGGAGGAACAACACTACCAATTTGTGGCACTTCCCTTCGGTCTCACCTCAGCCCCGAGAGTGTTCACCAAGGTGCTGGCGGGTGTGATGGCCCTTCTCAGTGCCTGGGGTATTCGCATTCTTCCTTATCTGGACGATCTTCTCATTACGTCCCATTCACTCCAGCAGGCGGTACTGGACACCCGGACGGTGGTGGCGACCCTGGAAGTGTTCAGATGGGTGATCAATTATCCCAAATCCTCCCTCTCCCTGTCCCGGGTGACCCCCTTCCTGGGTATGATTCTGGATACCATTCAGGCCATTTCCTTCCTCAGCAGAAGGTGGACTCTCTTCAAGCTCTGGTTCATTTCTTGCTGTCCAGCCCTCATCTCTCCATCCGACAAGGGATGCAATTGGTGGGACAGATGGTGGCCTGCTTCGAGGCAGTACCTTACACGCAATTTCACATGAGATCCCTTCAGCTCCATCTTCTGTCAGTCTGGGGCAAGAGTCCCCTGTCTCTGGATCAGGCCTTTGTTCTATCCCCTCTGGTCCGGCGGTCCCTCCTGTGGTGGCTGGACTCGAGGAATCTTCTGGGGGGCAGGTCATTTCTGACTCCATGTTGGGAGATGGTCACTACGGATGCCAGTCTGTCAGGTTGGGGGGGCTACTGGAGAGCCCTCCAATTCCAGGGGCTGTGGGGCCCTCAGGAGGCCCACCCCTCCATCAATGTTCTGGAGCTGAGGGCAGTTCGGTTGGTGCTGGCACAGCTGACGCCTCACCTCCAGGGCCTGTCGGTTCAGGTTCGCTCGCCTACATCAATCATCAGGGAGGGACTCAGAGCAAGAGTGCCCTTCCTGGAGGTGTCGTTGATCTTGTCGTGGTCCGAGGACAATGTCCCTTGCATCTCTGCGGTCTACATTCCGGGAGCGGAGAATCTGGAAGAGGATTCCCTGAGCAGGGGGCCTCTCGCCGGGGAGAATGGTCTCTCAACAGCGAGGTCTCCCTATCTCTTTGTCACAGGTGGGGGATGCCGGACGTGGATCTGTTTGCTTCCCGCCACAACCACAAGCTGCCAGCATTTGTCTCACTGTCCCAGGATCCTCTGGCTCTAGCGGTGGATGCACTGTCTCTGTCCTGGAAGGGACTAGGTCTCCTTTAACTCTTCCCTCCTTTTCCCCTTCTAAGCAAGGTTCTGCGCAAGTTGGTTCAGGAAAGGGTGCCTTCTGTTCGGGTGGCCCCCAGGTGGCCAAGACAGGTGTGGATCGCAGACGTTGTGCAGCTGGCAGTGGATAAGTACCCTCTGCCCTTAGTTCCGGATCTTCTCACTCAAGGAAGGCTCTGTTACCCCAATTTACAAACGCTGGCTTTGACAGCCTGGCTGCTGAAACCGCCATCCTATGGGAAAAAGGTCTGTCGGATTCGGTTGTTTAGACTCTTGTCAGGGCTAGGAAAAAATCCTCTTCTACCATCTACTATAGGACCTGACGGACCTACATTGACTGGTGTGAGGCTAGGGCCTTTCCCTGTCGGGTGTTCTCCATTCCTCAGATCCTGGAGTTCCTTCAACATGGTTTGGATTTGGGTTTTCAGCTCAGCACTCTGAAGGGGCACGTCTCCGCCTTGGCTGTTTTCTTCCAGAGGTGCTTTGCTCTTCATCCTCTGGTCAAGACTTTCTTCCAGGGGGTCACTCATGTGCGCCCTCCCCGCAAACCCATGGTACCGGTCTGGGATTTGAATTTGGTATGGTCTGCCCTTCAGGGTCCTCCTTTTGAGCCTGTGCATGAGGCTGCGCTGTCTATTCTCACTTTGATGGTTGCCTTCTTGGTGGCTATCACTTCTGTCCGGCGTGTTTCTGAGTTGGCGGCTCTGTCTATTCAGGCCCCCTACTTTGAGAGACACAAGGACAAGGTGGTTTTCTGCTTTAAACCAGACTTCTTGCCTAAGGTTGTCTCTGCCTTCCACCTTAATCAGGACATTGTGCTTCCTTCCTGTGCCCTAATCCTGGTAATGACAAGGAGAGGGCTCTGCATTCTCTGGACGTGGTCAGGAATTTGAAATACTACCTGGTGGCTACAGCGCCTTTCAGAAAGACGGACGCCTTGTTTGTGGTACCCTCGGGTCCCAAGAAGGGTTTGGCTCCTGTTAAGTCTACTATTAGTAAATGCATTCGTCAGGCCATTGTTAGGGCCTATTCTGCTAAAGGGAAGGATCTTCTTTTCCGAGTTACTGCTCATTCTACCCGTGCTATTGGTGCTTCTTGGGCTTTTCAGCACCAGGCTTCTGTTGAACAAGTTTGTAAGGCTGCTACTTGGTCTTCTGTTCATACCTTTTCCAAGTTTTTACAAGGTTGATGTTCGTGCCTCAGCGGATGCTGTTTTTGGCCACAAGGTTCTGCAGGCAGCAGTGGTTTGAACTGCGCATTGTTGCCTTTTGGGATTCCCACCCGTTTTGTTGGACACTGCTATTGGATGTCCCAGTTGTTATGAATCATTACTAGAGCAGGACGTGCTGCATACTTGGAATAATACAATTCTGTGAATACTCACCCTAAATTGTTCCCATCACATATTCAGTTTATTTAAAGTGAAGACGATATACAATAAAATGAATCACATTATTGGATATAAAAAGATTTCTGCTCGGTTACCTTGATCCATTCTTCTTCTTTGTTGAGTGAAAGAACAAGCGGCGTCTCTTTTTTCCGAGCTGACATTTATGCCTTTCTGCAGCATATTGTAAAGCCGGTCATGGCTGGGGGACACTGACAAATGAAATAGCCAGAGAATGTAAAGGATCTGCTCTTGCAATCAGAACAACTGCTTGAAAAAATCTGCAATCCTTAGAAAGGTTAAGCTGATAAAGTCATTTGCGAAAAAAAGTACATTAAAAGAACCCATCATTACAACATCTGTATGAGAGTCTGTCAATAGTGTAATAAATAAAATAGTAAAAAAACAATACTGTCACAGAGCGTGAGGTCAACATGCAATATAAAAATGATATTTAGAATCTGAATGCTGGCAAAGGTCAGCAGCTTCACATCGAGGCTTACGTGACGTTCGGGATTGCACATTGTAACTGTGAAAAATTTAACGTCATTACAGTCTTACCAGATACAGCAGATCTGCAAACAAATTGCTCCTCTTTGGCCATTTTTTATACCTCCCTAGTGTGGCTGAGCGACTGAAAATGCACGTCCAGACACCATAGCCTCATGCATACAGAGCCCAGTGGTAGTCCCGTAAAAGTCTATTGTGTGCAATGCAAATGCATGTAAACTGGTTTTAGATATATTTGTGTCTGGGATGACCTCCCCACTCCCCAAGGGTACTATGCGCCAGGCACTGGGACTGGGATTCACATGGCTCAGAGACCAAATGGCCATCTATTGGCCATGCCAGGACACCAGGCATTATGTCCCTTCAAAATAGGTCTGGTGCTTCTCTATAGGTGCCAGGGTGCACCCCTGAAGGTACACTGGGTTCATAGTGATAGCAACCCCCCTCTTCTTTGCTTTGTGGTGTGCAGGGGGTATCGTCAAGTAATCTGCCACCATGCAACCAGGTAACTTGCTGGCCCCCTACCTTTCAAACTGGTATAGGGGCTTTGGACGCCTTAGCAGTATACTTGCAAGTATTTAAGTAAAGGAAAAGACCAAAAACATCTGTATACATTAAAGCAGATGGAAATCCAATTCTGGGTCCACTACTCATCTTTTGCCCCACCCGAGCAAGCGAAGCAATGGCCAGCGGCACTTTTGATATTGCAGATTGGCTGATCTCAAAGGTGCCACAGCGATGAGGAGCAGCTGGCTGGCCGCATTCCCGGCATGCTGTTTGGGGCACGAGCATCCATAAAGGCTCGGCGCATGAGTGCGCACAGCTGCAGGGAAGCCGGGGATGTGGCCGCTGGTGGAGATCGCATCATGAAACCCACCGGCATCAGGTAAGATTACTGGTGCCCTGGGGGGGTTTATAAAGGGCAACTTTATGCCTAAAACGCATCACAGGGTCTCTGCTGTGGGGCACACATACATAAGGTTCGGACACGTATGATTTGATGATTTGATTGCACAAGGATACTTGCACTTTATGTGGATTATGGCATTTTAAATTTCTGGATTAAAAGTTACGTTTTAATGGAATGAGAAGGCTGCACACGTCACTGACCATTGTACTGTGGAACCGTGCCAGAGGATTTCCTCTCCATGCCTCTCTGACAGGTGAGCTGGTAGAACTTTCCTTTTTGCCCTGGGGGGTTTCACACAGCGGGTCATCCGGTGTGATATTTCCCAGGGGCAGGCTTGCGGCAGGGCTTGGAATCTTTTAGATCCCTCGCCCGGACGAGAGGGATTTGACCCGCTTTAAATCATAATCACATCTGCAATTTTCAGCATGGAGAGCACCATCCTACTGCTTTCTGGCAAATTCCAAGGGCCCCAGCAACCCTGGAAGAGCACAAGACCTGTGCCAAAGGGTATAGGGGCTAGTGTCCTGGCATGAGCAGAGACTGGTCGTTTTGGCCTCCAAGCCATGGTAACCCTAGCCCCAAAGTAATGCAAATGCATGTAAACTTATTATATTTGTGTTGGGGATGACCTCCCCACTCTCCAAGGGTACTATGCGCCAGGCACAGGGACTGGGATTCACATGGCTCGGAGGCCAAATAACCATCCTCTGGCCATGCCAGGACTCCAGGCATTATGTCCCTTGAAATAGATCTGGTGCTTCTCTATGGGTGCCAGGGTGCACCCCTGAAGGTACACTGGGCCCATAGCGATAGCCACCCCCTCTTCTTTGCTTTGTGGTGTGCAGGGGGTATCGTAAAGTCACCTGCCACCATGCCACCAGGAAACTTGCTGGCCCCCTACCTTTTGGATGCCTTACCAGTATACTTGCAGTATTTAAATAAAGGAAAAGACCAAAGATGTTTTTTTTTTATCTGTATACATGATATAAAACCGATGGATACCCATTTCTGGGTCCAGCGCTCATCCTTCACCCCCCCCCCCCTCCGCCCCAGCATGGCAGGCCCTGCTGGCTCAGTGGTGGCCCGGTTAAAAAAAAAACGGGGGTTTCCACTGGCGAAGCAAAGGCCAGCGGCACTCTTGATATTGCAGATTGGCTGATCTCATAGGTGCCGCAGCGACAAGGCCATCAAGCATGCTGGCAGCTGCATCCCCTGCTTCCCTCTAACATGGAGCGTGCCCAATGCCGGCCATTCACAAATGCCTGAAGTGGGCAAGCGCCCTCCTAGAGGCATTCGTCATTGGACTGGGAATCAGGGTGAGTGTATGGGACGACCTGGAGGTTTCACACAACGGACATCCTGATTTTGGATGCCCTGAGGTGAGGGAATTGATCGGCCTGGGAATCTTATAGATTCTCGGGCCGATCGCGGTGGATTTTGGTCCACTTTCATTTTTAGCAGTGGAGGGCACCATCCTACTGCTTTCTGGCACATTCCGTGGGCCCCAACAACCCTGAAAGAGTACAACCCGTGCCAAAGGATATAGAGGCTAGTGTCCTGGCATGAGCAGTGACTGGTTGTTTTTTGCCTCCAAGCTGTGGTGACCCTAGCCCCTATGCCTGGTGTATTTTTACCAGTCTTTTAGACTCCAGGGCGATGTGGCACTGACTGGTCCACTTTAAATAATACAAAACCTAAACAACAAGGTACAGCATCATCTTTATTAATCCCAAAGCCCTTTTCCCACTGTGTTTTATTGCAGTCTTCCCAGGGGTCTTTTAAGCTTGATCTTCTTTCTCGCTTGAATGACACGGAAGCACAAGTCTTCCATTTGTACACTCTGGTTACCAGCATGAGCCTGAACGCTGGTCGGCATGGAGGTGGTGTTTCTCTGCCACCGCTAGTGCCACAGTTAGAGATGAGCGAACTTTTGAAAAATTCGATTCGACTGATTCGCCGAATTTTCCGACAAAAATCGCTTCGACCCGAATAAATTCGCGACGAATCGCTATTAAAAACGGCTATTTCTGAGCCTCCTACAGCCTCAATAGGGTTGTAAACCATTCAGCCTTGCTGTAACACGCACAGGATGCGTGCTGGGTTTGTTAAATAATACTTTGAAGAAATATCACATGCAGATCAGAGGCATCGCTAATAGAATCGCAGAGCGGCACAATTGCAGAGAGTTGAAGTGGCATCACTATGAGGGGCAGAAGGAGCCCAAATATACACTGGAGTTGGCCTCAGGAGCCCAAAAATTGGATGAATCACACCCTGGAGTTGGCAGAAGTTGGCAGCAGCAGCAGGAGCCCAAATATACACTGGAGTTGGCTTCAGGAGCCCAAAAATTGGATGAATCACACCCTGGAGTTGGCAGGAGTTGACAGTAGTAGCAGCAGGAGCCCAAATATACACTGGAGTTGGCTTCAGGAGCCCAAAAATTGGATGAATCACACCCTGGAGTTGGCAGAAGTTGGCAGCAGCAGCAGCAGGAGCCCAAATATACACTGGAGTTGGCCTCAGGAGCCCAAAAATTGGATGAATCACACCCTGGAGTTGGCAGAAGTTGGCAGTAGTAGCAGCAGGAGCCCAAATATACACTGGAGTTGGCCTCAGGAGCCCAAAAATTGGATGAATCACACCCTGGAGTTGGCAGAAGTTGGCAGTAGTAGCAGCAGGAGCCCAAATATACACTGGAGTTGGCTTCAGGAGCCCAAAAATTGGATGAATCACACCCTGGAGTTGGCAGAAGTTGGCAGTAGCAGCAGCAGGAGCCCAAATATACACTGGAGTTGGCTTCAGGAGCCCAAAAATTGGATGAATCACACCCTGGAGTTGGCAGGAGTTGACAGTAGCAGCAGCAGGAGCCCAAATATACACTGGAGTTGGCCTCAGGAGCCCAAAAATTGGATGAATCACACCCTGGAGTTGGCAGGAGTTGACAGTAGCAGCAGCAGGAGCCCAAATATACACTGGAGTTGGCTTCAGGAGCCCAAAAATTGGATGAATCACACCCTGGAGTTGGCAGAAGTTGGCAGCAGCAGCAGCAGCAGGAGCCCAAATATACACTGGAGTTGGCTTCAGGAGCCCAAAAATTGGATGAATCACACCCTGGAGTTGGCAGGAGTTGACAGTAGCAGCAGCAGGAGCCCAAATATACACTGGAGTTGGCCTCAGGAGCCCAAAAATTGGATGAATCACACCCTGGAGTTGGCAGAAGTTGGCAGCAGCAGCAGCAGGAGCCCAAATATACACTGGAGTTGGCCTCAGGAGCCCAAAAATTGGATGAATCACACCCTGGAGTTGGCAGGAGTTGACAGTAGTAGCAGCAGGAGCCCAAATATACACTGGAGTTGGCTTCAGGAGCCCAAAAATTGGATGAATCACACCCTGGAGTTGGCAGAAGTTGGCAGCAGCAGCAGCAGGAGCCCAAATATACACTGGAGTTGGCTTCAGGAGCCCAAAAATTGGATGAATCACACCCTGGAGTTGGCAGAAGTTGGCAGCAGCAGCAGCAGGAGCCCAAATATACACTGGAGTTGGCTTCAGGAGCCCAAAAATTGGATGAATCACACCCTGGAGTTGGCAGAAGTTGGCAGCAGCAGCAGCAGCAGGAGCCCAAATATACACTGGAGTTGGCTTCAGGAGCCCAAAAATTGGATGAATCACACCCTGGAGTTGGCAGGAGTTGACAGTAGCAGCAGCAGGAGCCCAAATATACACTGGAGTTGGCCTCAGGAGCCCAAAAATTGGATGAATCACACCCTGGAGTTGGCAGAAGTTGGCAGCAGCAGCAGCAGGAGCCCAAATATACACTGGAGTTGGCCTCAGGAGCCCAAAAATTGGATGAATCACACCCTGGAGTTGGCAGGAGTTGACAGTAGTAGCAGCAGGAGCCCAAATATACACTGGAGTTGGCTTCAGGAGCCCAAAAATTGGATGAATCACACCCTGGAGTTGGCAGAAGTTGGCAGCAGCAGCAGCAGGAGCCCAAATATACACTGGAGTTGGCTTCAGGAGCCCAAAAATTGGATGAATCACACCCTGGAGTTGGCAGAAGTTGGCAGCAGCAGCAGCAGGAGCCCAAATATACACTGGAGTTGGCTTCAGGAGCCCAAAAATTGGATGAATCACACCCTGGAGTTGGCAGAAGTTGGCAGTAGTAGCAGCAGGAGCCCAAATATACACTGGAGTTGGCTTCAGGAGCCCAAAAATTGGATGAATCACACCCTGGAGTTGGCAGGAGTTGACAGTAGCAGCAGCAGGAGCCCAAATATACACTGGAGTTGGCCTCAGGAGCCCAAAAATTGGATGAATCACACCCTGGAGTTGGCAGGAGTTGACAGTAGTAGCAGCAGGAGCCCAAATATACACTGGAGTTGGCTTCAGGAGCCCAAAAATTGGATGAATCACACCCTGGAGTTGGCAGAAGTTGGCAGTAGCAGCAGCAGGAGCCCAAAAAATGGCCTAAAGACATAAATATGTTTTGCACCATTTGTAAAGTGTAAAACGTGGCACCATGCTGAATCTAGTCGCATGCATCAGGCATTGGTGGGTGGAAATCCTGGCTGATCCATCCCTGATTCATTTTGACAAAGGTGAGTCTCTCCACATTTTTAGTTGACAGACGAGTTCTCCTCGCCGTAACTATGGCCCCCGCCGCACTAAACACCCGCTCAGATGGCACGCTACTTGCCGGGCAGGACAGCTTTTCCAGGGCAAACTCTGCTAGTTGCGGCCACAAATCAAGTTTGGCTGCCCAGAAGTCCAGCGGATCCTCAAGGTGTGTTGGCATGGTCATGTCAAAGTATGACATGACCTGCTGGTTCAGGTCCTGCTCCAGGTCTTCCTGCTGCTCATGAGTAGCCTCACTATGCGGGTGTAGAAAGCTACTCATTAGCGACTGAAGACTGAGGCTGCTGCTGCTGATGGAGCTTCTGCTGCTGCTGCTGCCAACCCCCCCAGCGGCCATGGCAGTGGAAGGTGAGCGCAGAGGTCCCCTCGAGTCAGACCTGCGAGAGTATGGACCATGGCGCAGATAGGCATCGGCCAACTGCCTACGTAGAATGTCTTTGTAGTAGTTGAGTTTGTCCTCCCTCTCGGTGGGTTTAAAAAATGCCCCCATTTTGTGCCGGAAGCGAGGGTCCAATAAGGTGGACAGCCAGAAGTCATCCCGCCGACAGATGGAAACAATTCTGGGGTCACTACGCAAGCATGTGAGCATGCTTCGTGCCATTTGCGCAAGTGACTCGGATGGACTACCTGTCTCCATCTCCACTGCATACTGCCACGGTGTGCCCGGGTCCTCTGTCTCTCCTTCCTCAAAAACCTCTAGCTCCTCTGGCTGCTCCTGCTCCTCCTCTCCTGTCCGCTGACTAGATAAACCAGCCATTTCGCCAAGCCTAAACTGTGTTTCGCTGGGCAACTCCTCCTCCTCCTCTTCCTCCTCCTCCTCCTCCAGTTCAGCTCCAACGGGGTTCATGTGGCCGTAAGATGTAAACGCCATGTCTCCAGTGCCCTGACCAGCCATGGTTTCCAACATGTGCTGTAGTACATGAAGCAGTGGAATCACGTCGTTCATCCCGTAATCCTGCCGACTGACAAATAAAGTGGCTTCCTCAAAGGGCCTGAGCAAACGGCAGGTGTCACGTATGAGCTGCCACTGGTTGACATTGAAGTTACACAGGGGAGTCCCCCTATCTGCTTGGATCATCAGGAAATCCGTGATGGCTTTTCTCTGTTCATATAATCGGTCCAACATGTGAAGGGTGGAATTCCAACGGGTGGAAACATCGCAAATCAGACTATGTTGGGGGATACCATTCTGACGCTGTAGCTCAAGAAGGGTGTGTTTGGCGGTGTAGGAGTGGCTGAAGTGCATGCAAAGTTTCCGTGAAGTTGTTAGGATGTCCTGCAGATGGGGGGAACACTTCAGAAACCGCTTGACAACCAGATTGAAGACGTGAGCCATGCAGGGGGCATGGGTCAGGCTTCCTTGGCGCAGCGCAGACAAAATGTTCTTCCCATTGTCGGTAATCATGATTCCCATTTTAAGTTTTCTCGGAGTAAGCCATGTTTGGATTTCCTGATGAATACATTTAAGCAGTTCCTCCCCTGTGTGACTCCGTTCGCCAAGACAAACCATGTGAAGCACTGCGTGACACCTCCGTGCCCTGCACACATGGTAGACTGGAGGGGCACTGAGACTTGAGCCTACAGTGGAGGGTGAGGAGATGGCG
This sequence comes from Gastrophryne carolinensis, assembly GCA_027917425.1. Classification (NCBI taxonomy): domain Eukaryota; kingdom Metazoa; phylum Chordata; class Amphibia; order Anura; family Microhylidae; genus Gastrophryne; species Gastrophryne carolinensis. Next base: position 609,908,329 of record CM051235.1, read on the forward strand.
GAGGATGAGGAGGCCGAGTCGCACGGTGTCACAGGCCCAATGGGCAGAGAGCGCGGAGGCCGAAGCGGCGTGACCTGTCCAAGTTGCTGCTGCAAAGGGACCACATTCACCCAGTGGGCCGTAAACGACATGTACTGCCCCTGACCGTAGTTACAGCTCCAGATGTCGGCGCTGCCATGTATTTTGCTACACACCGACAGGCTCAAGGACTGGCCCACCTTCTGTTCAACAAAAGTGTGCAGCGCTGGTACTGCCTTCTTGGCAAAGAAATGACGGCTTGGGACTCTCCACCTCGGCTCGGCACAAGCCATCAGTTCTCTGAAAGGTGCAGATTCCACCACCTGAAAAGGGAGCGACTGCAGCACCAGCAACTTGGACAGGAGCACATTCAGCTTCTGCGCCGTAGGATGAGTGGGCGCATACTGCTGTCTCTTGGACATGGCTTCGCTGATGGATTGCTGGCGGGATGCATGACTTGGAGGAGGAGGAGGAGGAGCAGGAGCGACAGAGGATGGGTGTGACGCACAGCTGCCTTCGGCTGAGGTGCTGGAGCCTTGGCTGGCAGAAATTGGGAGCTCACTTGGTGAGGAAGCAGACTGGACCACCCCTTGGGAGCCTCGGTTCTCCCAGGTCGTTTTATGGTGACGCATCATATGTTGACGCAGGGCCGTGGTGCCAACATTTGGACCCTGGCCACGCTTCACCTTTTGCCTACATATCTTGCATGTGGCCATGTTACCCTCCTGCGGATGCCTCAGGAAAAACTGCCACACTGCCGAGTAGCTACTTTTCCCACCCCCTGGCCTCACTGATTCACTGCTGCTGTTGCCAACTCCAGGAACCCCTGCTCCACTACCTCCCGATAAGGTAGACTGCCGCACAGCAGGTGCTCTACCCCGGCCCCGGCCCCGGCCGGCTCCAGCCTTTGGAATTGTGCCCCCATGCTGACTGCTACCACCTTGCTGCCTCAGCTGCTGACTCCGGGGCAACCTGCGCCCCTCTTCTCCTGATGATGACGATGAAGCCCCTTCATCACCCGGCTCCCAAGTGCGATCGGCTTCATCGTCATCATCATCATCATCACCGGGTTGTGGCTGTACGTCACTGATGTTCGTGGATTCGTCAACAGTGTCTGGCGCAGGAGCTGGAACGCTCGCAGCACCCACGACACTGTCCACATCACTATTTGTCTGCCTAGCTAAAGAAGCCACCTCCATTTCTTGGCTGGGCAGTAGCTGCTGACTGTCCTCCTGTATCTGATCGTCCTCCTCACTAAAGAGTGGAGCTGAACCCAAAGCATAGGATACGTCGCTGGGGGAGGGAACGGCGTAGGACAGAGGCAATGGGAGGACAGGGACTGCTCTCGGGGCATGCCAACTCAGGGTTGTGTCAGAGGAACCTACCGACCCTAGACTGGGGGTCTCAGATGTAAGTTGTGATGATGTTGTTGATGAGCGCGTCAGCCAATCTACCACGGCAGATGCGTTACTGGTGGAGACCCGACCGCTAGCAGATACTGGCAGATTAGGTCTCTCAGCGTGACTCCTGCTGCTACTGGCCCCCAGTCTGATGCGAGCTCTGCCTGCGGAATCTTGGCCTCTGCCACTCCTCTTTTCACTTCCAGGCACTTGTCTGCCCGACATAGTCTAACTGGCGTGGTAGTAGGTGATATTTTAAGAACCCCCAGGCAGCAGTGGGTCTATATAAAACAGAATATAATGCACACCAAAAGTGAGCAGTAACACTCAGCCTCCAACAGGCCTGCTTAGTGTAAATAAGAGAGCTGCTTAGTGTAAATAAAGAGGGGTATGCTATGTTACAGAATGGGATGCCTCAACAGAAGTGCACCTGGCAGGCAGCAGTAAGCCTATGCCCAGCAAAAGTGTCTTATAATATAAATATAATAAGAGCAAATGCTTATATGGTCTTAAACAGAGGCTGCTTTAGTCACAGAATGGGATGCCCTGGGCAGGAATGGACCTGGCAGGGTCCAGTAGGGCTTTGGCCAGCAAAAGTGTCTTTATCAGGCTAATTTCAAATATGATAAGAGCAAATGCTTATATGGTCTTAAACAGAGGCTGCTGTAGTCACAGAATGGGATGCCCCGGGCAGGAATCGACCTGGCAGGGTCCAGTAGGGCTTTGGCCAGCAAAAGTGTCTTTATCAGGCCTGATTTCTATGAGAATAAGTGCAAATGTTTATTATGCTATTAAATAGAGGCTGCTTTAGTCACAGAATGGGATGCCAGTGCCACAAAAACCAGAGAGCATGCACAGCAAAAGTGTCTTTATCAGGCCTGATTTCTATGAGAATAAGTGCAAATGTTTATTATGCTATTAAATAGAGGCTGCTTTAGTCACAGAATGGGATGCCAGTGCCACAAAAACCAGAGAGCATGCACAGCAAAAGTGTCTTTATCAGGCCTGATTTCTATGAGAATAAGTGCAAATGTTTATTATGCTATTAAATAGAGGCTGCTTTAGTCACGGAATGGGATGCCAGTGCCACAAAAACCAGAGAGCATGCACAGCAAAAGTGTCTTTATCAGGCCTGATTTCTATGAGAATAAGTGCAAATGTTTATTATGCTATTAAATAGAGGCTGCTTTAGTCACAGAATGGGATGCCAGTGCCACAAAAACCAGAGAGCATGCACAGCAAAAGTGTCTTTATCAGGCCTGATTTCTATGAGAATAAGTGCAAATGTTTATTATGCTATTAAATAGAGGCTGCTTTAGTCACGGAATGGGATGCCAGTGCCACAAAAACCAGAGAGCATGCACAGCAAAAGTGTCTTTATCAGGCCTGATTTCTATGAGAATAAGTGCAAATGTTTATTATGCTATTAAATAGAGGCTGCTTTAGTCACAGAATGGGATGCCAGTGCCACAAAAACCAGAGAGCATGCACAGCAAAAGTGTCTTTATCAGGCCTGATTTCTATGAGAATAAGTGCAAATGTTTATTATGCTATTAAATAGAGGCTGCTTTAGTCACAGAATGGGATGCCAGTGCCACAAAAACCAGAGAGCATGCACAGCAAAAGTGTCTTTATCAGGCCTGATTTCTATGAGAATAAGTGCAAATGTTTATTATGCTATTAAATAGAGGCTGCTTTAGTCACGGAATGGGATGCCAGTGCCACAAAAACCAGAGAGCATGCACAGCAAAAGTGTCTTTATCAGGCCTGATTTCTATGAGAATAAGTGCAAATGTTTATTATGCTATTAAATAGAGGCTGCTTTAGTCACAGAATGGGATGCCAGTGCCACAAAAACCAGAGAGCATGCACAGCAAAAGTGTCTTTATCAGGCCTGATTTCTATGAGAATAAGTGCAAATGTTTATTATGCTATTAAATAGAGGCTGCTTTAGTCACAGAATGGGATGCCAGTGCCACAAAAACCAGAGAGCATGCACAGCAAAAGTGTCTTTATCAGGCCTGATTTCTATGAGAATAAGTGCAAATGTTTATTATGCTATTAAATAGAGGCTGCTTTAGTCACAGAATGGGATGCCAGTGCCACAAAAACCAGAGAGCATGCACAGCAAAAGTGTCTTTATCAGGCCTGATTTCTATGAGAATAAGTGCAAATGTTTATTATGCTATTAAATAGAGGCTGCTTTAGTCACGGAATGGGATGCCAGTGCCACAAAAACCAGAGAGCATGCACAGCAAAAGTGTCTTTATCAGGCCTGATTTCTATGAGAATAAGTGCAAATGTTTATTATGCTATTAAATAGAGGCTGCTTTAGTCACAGAATGGGATGCCAGTGCCACAAAAACCAGAGAGCATGCACAGCAAAAGTGTCTTTATCAGGCCTGATTTCTATGAGAATAAGTGCAAATGTTTATTATGCTATTAAATAGAGGCTGCTTTAGTCACAGAATGGGATGCCAGTGCCACAAAAACCAGAGAGCATGCACAGCAAAAGTGTCTTTATCAGGCCTGATTTCTATGAGAATAAGTGCAAATGTTTATTATGCTATTAAATAGAGGCTGCTTTAGTCACGGAATGGGATGCCAGTGCCACAAAAACCAGAGAGCATGCACAGCAAAAGTGTCTTTATCAGGCCTGATTTCTATGAGAATAAGTGCAAATGTTTATTATGCTATTAAATAGAGGCTGCTTTAGTCACAGAATGGGATGCCAGTGCCACAAAAACCAGAGAGCATGCACAGCAAAAGTGTCTTTATCAGGCCTGATTTCTATGAGAATAAGTGCAAATGTTTATTATGCTATTAAATAGAGGCTGCTTTAGTCACGGAATGGGATGCCAGTGCCACAAAAACCAGAGAGCATGCACAGCAAAAGTGTCTTTATCAGGCCTGATTTCTATGAGAATAAGTGCAAATGTTTATTATGCTATTAAATAGAGGCTGCTTTAGTCACGGAATGGGATGCCAGTGCCACAAAAACCAGAGAGCATGCACAGCAAAAGTGTCTTTATCAGGCCTGATTTCTATGAGAATAAGTGCAAATGGTTATTATGCTATTAAATAGAGGCTGCTTTAGTCACAGAATGGGATGCCAGTGCCACAAAAACCAGAGAGCATGCACAGCAAAAGTGTCTTTATCAGGCCTGATTTCTATGAGAATAAGTGCAAATGTTTATTATGCTATTAAATAGAGGCTGCTTTAGTCACAGAATGGGATGCCAGTGCCACAAAAACCAGAGAGCATGCACAGCAAAAGTGTCTTTATCAGGCCTGATTTCTATGAGAATAAGTGCAAATGTTTATTATGCTATTAAATAGAGGCTGCTTTAGTCACAGAATGGGATGCCAGTGCCACAAAAACCAGAGAGCATGCACAGCAAAAGTGTCTTTATCAGGCCTGATTTCTATGAGAATAAGTGCAAATGTTTATTATGCTATTAAATAGAGGCTGCTTTAGTCACAGAATGGGATGCCAGTGCCACAAAAACCAGAGAGCATGCACAGCAAAAGTGTCTTTATCAGGCCTGATTTCTATGAGAATAAGTGCAAATGTTTATTATGCTATTAAATAGAGGCTGCTTTAGTCACGGAATGGGATGCCAGTGCCACAAAAACCAGAGAGCATGCACAGCAAAAGTGTCTTTATCAGGCCTGATTTCTATGAGAATAAGTGCAAATGTTTATTATGCTATTAAATAGAGGCTGCTTTAGTCACAGAATGGGATGCCAGTGCCACAAAAACCAGAGAGCATGCACAGCAAAAGTGTCTTTATCAGGCCTGATTTCTATGAGAATAAGTGCAAATGTTTATTATGCTATTAAATAGAGGCTGCTTTAGTCACGGAATGGGATGCCAGTGCCACAAAAACCAGAGAGCATGCACAGCAAAAGTGTCTTTATCAGGCCTGATTTCTATGAGAATAAGTGCAAATGTTTATTATGCTATTAAATAGAGGCTGCTTTAGTCACGGAATGGGATGCCAGTGCCACAAAAACCAGAGAGCATGCACAGCAAAAGTGTCTTTATCAGGCCTGATTTCTATGAGAATAAGTGCAAATGTTTATTATGCTATTAAATAGAGGCTGCTTTAGTCACAGAATGGGATGCCAGTGCCACAAAAACCAGAGAGCATGCACAGCAAAAGTGTCTTTATCAGGCCTGATTTCTATGAGAATAAGTGCAAATGTTTATTATGCTATTAAATAGAGGCTGCTTTAGTCACAGAATGGGATGCCAGTGCCACAAAAACCAGAGAGCATGCACAGCAAAAGTGTCTTTATCAGGCCTGATTTCTATGAGAATAAGTGCAAATGTTTATTATGCTATTAAATAGAGGCTGCTTTAGTCACGGAATGGGATGCCAGTGCCACAAAAACCAGAGAGCATGCACAGCAAAAGTGTCTTTATCAGGCCTGATTTCTATGAGAATAAGTGCAAATGTTTATTATGCTATTAAATAGAGGCTGCTTTAGTCACAGAATGGGATGCCAGTGCCACAAAAACCAGAGAGCATGCACAGCAAAAGTGTCTTTATCAGGCCTGATTTCTATGAGAATAAGTGCAAATGTTTATTATGCTATTAAATAGAGGCTGCTTTAGTCACAGAATGGGATGCCAGTGCCACAAAAACCAGAGAGCATGCACAGCAAAAGTGTCTTTATCAGGCCTGATTTCTATGAGAATAAGTGCAAATGTTTATTATGCTATTAAATAGAGGCTGCTTTAGTCACAGAATGGGATGCCAGTGCCACAAAAACCAGAGAGCATGCACAGCAAAAGTGTCTTTATCAGGCCTGATTTCTATGAGAATAAGTGCAAATGTTTATTATGCTATTAAATAGAGGCTGCTTTAGTCACAGAATGGGATGCCAGTGCCACAAAAACCAGAGAGCATGCACAGCAAAAGTGTCTTTATCAGGCCTGATTTCTATGAGAATAAGTGCAAATGTTTATTATGCTATTAAATAGAGGCTGCTTTAGTCACAGAATGGGATGCCAGTGCCACAAAAACCAGAGAGCATGCACAGCAAAAGTGTCTTTATCAGGCCTGATTTCTATGAGAATAAGTGCAAATGGTTATTATGCTATTAAATAGAGGCTGCTTTAGTCACAGAATGGGATGCCAGTGCCACAAAAACCAGAGAGCATGCACAGCAAAAGTGTCTTTATCAGGCCTGATTTCTATGAGAATAAGTGCAAATGTTTATTATGCTATTAAATAGAGGCTGCTTTAGTCACGGAATGGGATGCCAGTGCCACAAAAACCAGAGAGCATGCACAGCAAAAGTGTCTTTATCAGGCCTGATTTCTATGAGAATAAGTGCAAATGTTTATTATGCTATTAAATAGAGGCTGCTTTAGTCACAGAATGGGATGCCAGTGCCACAAAAACCAGAGAGCATGCACAGCAAAAGTGTCTTTATCAGGCCTGATTTCTATGAGAATAAGTGCAAATGTTTATTATGCTATTAAATAGAGGCTGCTTTAGTCACAGAATGGGATGCCAGTGCCACAAAAACCAGAGAGCATGCACAGCAAAAGTGTCTTTATCAGGCCTGATTTCTATGAGAATAAGTGCAAATGTTTATTATGCTATTAAATAGAGGCTGCTTTAGTCACGGAATGGGATGCCAGTGCCACAAAAACCAGAGAGCATGCACAGCAAAAGTGTCTTTATCAGGCCTGATTTCTATGAGAATAAGTGCAAATGTTTATTATGCTATTAAATAGAGGCTGCTTTAGTCACAGAATGGGATGCCAGTGCCACAAAAACCAGAGAGCATGCACAGCAAAAGTGTCTTTATCAGGCCTGATTTCTATGAGAATAAGTGCAAATGTTTATTATGCTATTAAATAGAGGCTGCTTTAGTCACGGAATGGGATGCCAGTGCCACAAAAACCAGAGAGCATGCACAGCAAAAGTGTCTTTATCAGGCCTGATTTCTATGAGAATAAGTGCAAATGTTTATTATGCTATTAAATAGAGGCTGCTTTAGTCACAGAATGGGATGCCAGTGCCACAAAAACCAGAGAGCATGCACAGCAAAAGTGTCTTTATCAGGCCTGATTTCTATGAGAATAAGTGCAAATGTTTATTATGCTATTAAATAGAGGCTGCTTTAGTCACGGAATGGGATGCCAGTGCCACAAAAACCAGAGAGCATGCACAGCAAAAGTGTCTTTATCAGGCCTGATTTCTATGAGAATAAGTGCAAATGGTTATTATGCTATTAAATAGAGGCTGCTTTAGTCACAGAATGGGATGCCAGTGCCACAAAAACCAGAGAGCATGCACAGCAAAAGTGTCTTTATCAGGCCTGATTTCTATGAGAATAAGTGCAAATGTTTATTATGCTATTAAATAGAGGCTGCTTTAGTCACAGAATGGGATGCCAGTGCCACAAAAACCAGAGAGCATGCACAGCAAAAGTGTCTTTATCAGGCCTGATTTCTATGAGAATAAGTGCAAATGTTTATTATGCTATTAAATAGAGGCTGCTTTAGTCACAGAATGGGATGCCAGTGCCACAAAAACCAGAGAGCATGCACAGCAAAAGTGTCTTTATCAGGCCTGATTTCTATGAGAATAAGTGCAAATGTTTATTATGCTATTAAATAGAGGCTGCTTTAGTCACAGAATGGGATGCCAGTGCCACAAAAACCAGAGAGCATGCACAGCAAAAGTGTCTTTATCAGGCCTGATTTCTATGAGAATAAGTGCAAATGTTTATTATGCTATTAAATAGAGGCTGCTTTAGTCACAGAATGGGATGCCAGTGCCACAAAAACCAGAGAGCATGCACAGCAAAAGTGTCTTTATCAGGCCTGATTTCTATGAGAATAAGTGCAAATGTTTATTATGCTATTAAATAGAGGCTGCTTTAGTCACAGAATGGGATGCCAGTGCCACAAAAACCAGAGAGCATGCACAGCAAAAGTGTCTTTATCAGGCCTGATTTCTATGAGAATAAGTGCAAATGTTTATTATGCTATTAAATAGAGGCTGCTTTAGTCACAGAATGGGATGCCAGTGCCACAAAAACCAGAGAGCATGCACAGCAAAAGTGTCTTTATCAGGCCTGATTTCTATGAGAATAAGTGCAAATGTTTATTATGCTATTAAATAGAGGCTGCTTTAGTCACAGAATGGGATGCCAGTGCCACAAAAACCAGAGAGCATGCACAGCAAAAGTGTCTTTATCAGGCCTGATTTCTATGAGAATAAGTGCAAATGTTTATTATGCTATTAAATAGAGGCTGCTTTAGTCACAGAATGGGATGCCAGTGCCACAAAAACCAGAGAGCATGCACAGCAAAAGTGTCTTTATCAGGCCTGATTTCTATGAGAATAAGTGCAAATGTTTATTATGCTATTAAATAGAGGCTGCTTTAGTCACAGAATGGGATGCCAGTGCCACAAAAACCAGAGAGCATGCACAGCAAAAGTGTCTTTATCAGGCCTGATTTCTATGAGAATAAGTGCAAATGTTTATTATGCTATTAAATAGAGGCTGCTTTAGTCACAGAATGGGATGCCAGTGCCACAAAAACCAGAGAGCATGCACAGCAAAAGTGTCTTTATCAGGCCTGATTTCTATGAGAATAAGTGCAAATGTTTATTATGCTATTAAATAGAGGCTGCTTTAGTCACAGAATGGGATGCCAGTGCCACAAAAACCAGAGAGCATGCACAGCAAAAGTGTCTTTATCAGGCCTGATTTCTATGAGAATAAGTGCAAATGTTTATTATGCTATTAAATAGAGGCTGCTTTAGTCACAGAATGGGATGCCTCACAGCAGACTTAAGATCAGTTCAGTATATATGCACAGTTAGTTACTATAAGCAGCCTGAAAACGCTAACAAAGGCTGGATGAAAAAAAAAAATTCTCCCTGTCAGCCAGCTCCGTTTTTCCTACCTTTCCCTGGCTTTCTGTCTGTCTCCTGTCTGTCTCCTGCCTGTCTCCTGCCTGTCTCCAGCCTGTCCCTGTCTGTCCCTGTCTCCAGCCTGTCTCCAGCCTGTCTAACTGCCTCAGCTACACAGCGTTCTGTCTGTCTGTCACGAATGCAATAGAGAAATGAGGAAAAGCAAGATGGCCGCCGTTAAATACCGCTGTGTGACGTCACCGGGCTTGCTGGCTGCTGATAGGCTGCATGTGACTGCCCCAGCTTGCACTGGCGCGGGATACATGTCCAGACATGTCCCGCCCGCCATCTTAGAATGCCTGTAATGTAAATGAATGGATGTTAAAGGAAAACTTCGAGTGATCGAATCGCGGGGAAATTCGGATTCGATCCGAATCGAATTTTTCCTGAAATTCGGATCGAATCCGGGTTCGTCCGGATCGATTCGCTCATCCCTAGCCACAGTGATTCACCTTGACTTTAGGAAACCCCACAGGAAGCACTTTCCTGTGTGAGGACAAACAAGCATCACATGTGTCTGTTTAACATTTAAAGAGTTACTGTAGAGAGAATAAAAAACATTTTCAATGTATTACTTCGAAATGTTCCCATACTGTGGATTCAACTGCACCACTGGTAGACCTACAGGCCATCTTGACAGATATAGAAGGCAGTAAAATAGTGATGTCATGGGTCATCTCTCCAGGGGGGTAACGTGAGTAGGATTTGTTCTATCCTGTAACTGCTCTGAAATTTTGGAATCTGCATACATAGTCAGACTGCCTCACAGGCAGGGCTGGTTTTACACAAACTGTGGCTCTAGGCGAAATTAAAAATGGGGCCCCAAGTTCTAAAATATTATAACAACCCTACGCCCAGTGGCTATAATCCTTTTCCACATGCCCAGGCCCTATACAGCTTCCCTGCACAATACCTTTGCATCTAAAAGATGTGTGCAAAACTCCCATGAATCACCGCAATTTTTACCAGACCAGCATTCCCATGACACATGTGCAGCTGGTTTAGCCACTGAGACAGTTGATTGGAAGAGAGTCGGTCAGGTAAGAATTGTGGTGTTTTTCGGGTGTTTCACATGGTGGGGCATCCCAAATCGGAATATCCCGACGATGAGTAACAAAACCCAGGATTGTCACAATCCTGGGTTTTGTTCCTCTCTATAAATAGATCTGACGTGTTATAGCTAAATATTCTAATAACCTCCCCCTAGTAGGATGTCTGTCTAGGGAAAATGACTAGATAATGCAATATTGGTGGCCCTGATTTTTTCCCTCACATCCATTCTTTTTCCACAGCTGTCAGTGTCCTCACTCATGGAGGTGACCATCTTACTGGAGCACCTGCCTTAGCCCAACCTGAAAAACGCTGGCTGTTAATTAGTGGCACAGGAAGATTAGCAACAAAAATGGCTCTGCCATGGGGGCCCTAGGAAGCTGTCTGGTTTGCCTGCCCTAAATGCTGGCCCTGCCCACAGGAGTACAGGTGAATATCCCAAAGGGCCCCTGAAGTCTAGGGCTCCTTTGGCAAACCACATGTCTCTTTGATAACCGTATTTTTTTTTTGCCCTATAACGAAGCATTTAGGATTTGGAGGAGGAAAAAGAAGAAAAAAATATTCTAAACCAAATGTTGTGGTAAAACACCCCATTACAGGCAGTGTGGCATCCCCTTCATCTCATTCCCATAGGCAGTGTGGCATTCCCCCTCCCACTTCCCATAGGTAGTGTGACATTCCCCCCTCCCATTCCCCATAAACAGTGTGGCATTCCCCCCTCCCATTCCCCATAAACAGTGTGGCATTCCCCCTCCCATTTCCCATAGGTAGTGTGGCATTCCCCCTCCCATTTCCCATAGGTGGTGTGGCATTCCCCCTCCCATTTCCCATAGGTGGTGTGACATTCCCCCCATCTCATAGGTAGTCATAGGACGTTGTATGTCCCTCCTGTGACTTCCAGCGGCGCCACTGCCTCTCGGGCTGGGAATGTTTGTGTCAGCGTGCGCTGACAGGGACAGCGGGCGCGAGACTCATGTAAGTATACTTTTGTTTTCACTTTTTTTTTACATTCGCCCAATAAGACACAGTGACTCCCCCCCCCCCCCCCCCCCCCACACACACACACACACACTTTTGGGGGAATAATAGTGCGTCTTATATGGCAAAAAAAATTATATAGCATTTTTGATTGTTAATTCTGGAACCTGGATTATTAGTACAATAATAATAATACTCCCCAGGGTAGGGAACAATCTGGTTGGGAAGCCCTCTGGACTGATAATCCCCAGTAGCCGGCATTCAGTACTCCAGAATGCTGGATACAGTAGCTCCGGACCCTAACCAGTTCACAGACTGTCAAAAATAAAATAAAAAAGCTCTCCACATATTCCCCCTCCTATCCCAGGCCTGGCAGGTTAGGTGCTCCCACCTGGTAAAAAAGGCGCTTGTCTGCTAACGCCGACCCATCAGGGTAGGGAGGTTATTCTAAGTATTTCACACACCCCGCTTCAAGAAATTCATAACGTGTGGGTAATACTGACCTGTAGAGGGCGATATGCAGAGATGCCAGGAAAAAAGAGAGCCCCTCCCGGTCCATAAATACCTGGGACCTCCCACTCATTACCCAGTTGTCATCTCTGCAGTCGGCGAGCAAGTCAGAAGATGTGGTCTCCTCCTTGCACATGGGGATTTCAGGTAGCCGGGATGACTCCCGGCCCTTTAGTTATCTATTTCCGCCTGGATCTTTTTTTTCTGTTACCTCATGCCTCCCAGCCTAGGCTGACGGTCCGGGTGAGGGTAGAAAAGCACCCTTGGTGCTTAAAAGCAAATGCTCTCCCGTGAGACCCTATATTAGAGGGTAGGCGGTCATCCGGGATGGTGACCCCGGTTTGGGAATGCTTGTGCCTTGGCAAATCCTCCCACTTGGGGCATTAAAGGGGCATCCCGGGTTGCTTATATGCGTAATTCCCTCGGTCATTGCAACCAACTATAAGTTCACCTTATGGAGGCATCCCCGGATACTGGGCTCGGGCTCCCCTCGGGGCAGTCCCGGAAGTGTATGGGGTGTGGGGCATCCCTTACTGGCGATGATGTATATCTGTGTATACCATGCGCACAGCAGACTATTACGCGGCAGTCCGGACACCAGGCGTCTGGTTCAGCGCCGCCGGTCTCTCCTCCCCCCCTCCCAGTTTGATCCGTGCCCAGTCTGACGTGGTCATGGGTGGGCAGTTGCAATCGGAGATGTGTGCCCGATTGGCCAATCTTGAAAAATTATTCTCCAGCACGGTCACCAGAAAGGCTCCGGCTAAGAGAAAGCACTTGTCGCCGTCTTCACCGGCGGCCAACTTGGATGATCTTGATAATCTGGACTGGTCTGATTACTCCCAACGTGAGGAAGGGGAGGTATATGAAGAATCAGATAATTCAGACGATCAGCAGTTTGTGGGTGCTGATACCGAGCGGGGCTTGGGGAGGTCTTCGGATACTCCTAATGTTCTGGCTCAGATGTTTGAGGTTTTGGCTATTTCTCCTCCCGAGGCGGTTCCACAGCAAAAGGGGGAATTTTTCGAAGAATCCAGGCCGTGCTTGGAATTTCCTAACCAAAAGCATTTTGATGGGATTATTGCTAAGGAATGGGAGAGGCCTGCCCGGCTCCCAGGTGTCCCTCAGGGTTGGGACAAAAAATATCCCTTTCCTTTGGATACGGTTAAGCGTTGGGCGTCCCCTCCCGAGGTGGATGCACAGATTCAAGGTTTATCCAACACTACTGTTTCAAATTCTTCTGATTGCTCCACGCTTAAAGATGGTGAGGATAAATGCATTGACCAAATGGCTTCTCATGGTTTTGCCAGTGTTGGGTCAGCCATGAGGCCGGTTTGTGCTTCAGCGCTGCTGGTGGTGGCTACCAGGTCGGTGGTCAGGGACCTGTTGACTTCTTCCGGGTTAGATCCGGATAGTGACGAGTTCCTTGGCCTTAAAAGGTGTGAATTGTTTTTGTCATTTGTACTAGCCTCCTTGGATGACACACTGATGATGTGTGGCAGAACGTCGGCTCTATTGGTGACTATTCGGCGTTCGGTTTGGTTGCGCCAGTGGGCAGCTGATTTTGTGTCTAAAAAGTCGCTGACCGCTCTTCCCTTTGTGGGATTACGGCTCTTTGGTGAGAAGTTGGATTCAGTTGCCAAGGGTGGTAAGTTACCTCAACGCAAAAAACAGCGTCGTCCCTTTCGGGGGGCGGGTTCCTTTGCTCCTTCCTTTCGTGGGGCTAGAGCTGGCAGAGGAATTGTTGCTTTTATTCCAATCTGTTCACGGTGCCCAAGAAGGATGGCTCAGTTCGACCCATTCTGGATCTAAAGATCCTCAACAGGTTCGTCCGTCCGCGGAAATTTCGCAGCTATCCATTCTCTTCGGTAGGGGGACTTTCTGACGTCCGTAGACATCAAGGACGCCTATCTGCATGTGCTGATTTTTCCAGCGCACCAGAGATTTCTCAAGTTCGTGGTGGAGGATCGGCATTTTCAGTTTGTGGCACTTCCTTTCGGTCTTACCTCGGCTCCAAGGGTTTTCACCAAGGTGCTGGCCGGGGTGATGGCTCTCCTCAGAGCCCAGGGTATTCGCATTGTCCCTTATCTGGACGACCTTCTCATTATGGTATCTTCCTTCAGCCAAGCGGTATTGGACACCAGAACTGTGGTGTCCACTCTTGAGAGATTTGGGTGGGTGATCAACTACCCCAAGTCCTCCCTTTCTCCGTCCAGGTTACTGTCTTTTCTCTGAATGTCCCTGGATACTTCCCAGGCCAGGGTGTTTCTTCCTCAGTCCAAGGTTCTCTTGATTCAGGAGTTGGTTCGATTGCTCCTGTCTATCCCTCGTCCGGCCATCAGACTGGGGATGAGGCTGGTGGGATTGATGGTAGCCTCCTTCGAAGCGGTTCCCTTTGCTCAGTTCCACACAAGGACACTCCAGCTCCATCTGTTGGCGGCCTGGGACGGGTCGCCAGTGTCGTTGGATCAGTCCTTCCTGATGACCCCCCGAGTTCGGTGCTCCCTTCAGTGGTGGCTGGATCCAATCAATCTGTCGAGGGGCAGATCCTTTCTGGCCCCTTGTTGGGAGACGGTCACCACGGATGCCAGTATATCAGGATGGGGGGGTTTCTGGAAGGATCGTCAGTTTCAGGGACTGTGGGGGCCTCAGGAGGCTCACGAGTCCATCAATGTTCTGGAATTGAGGGCCATCAGGATGGTTCTGTTTTGCTTGACTCATCAGTTGCAAGGATTGCCGGTTCAAGTCCGGTCGGACAATCGGACGGCGGTCGCCTACATCAATCACCAGGGAGGGACTCGCAGCAGGAGTGCCCTCAAGGAAGTGTCTTCTGGCCTGGGCGGAGACCCACGTCCCGTGCAATTCAGCAGTTTACATTCCGGGAGCGGAGAACACAGAGGCGGACTCTCTCTCGCCGGGGGGAATGGTCTCTCAGCCCCAAAGTGTTTCTCTCGATTTGTCTCAGGTGGGGGTCCCCGGTGGTGGACCTCTTTGCCTCTCGTCACAATCACAAACTTCCGACATTTGTGTCTCTCTCACGGGATCCACTGGCTCTGGCAGTGGATGCCATGTCTCTGAACTGGAGGGATCTGGGGTTTCTGTATCTGTTCCCTCCATTTCCCTTGGTGGCCAGAGTGGTGCGCAAGCTGGCCCTGGAGGGTGCGTCAGCAATTCTGGTGGCTCCAAGGTGGCCAAGATAGGTTTGGTTCGCAGATGTGGTAAGGTTAGCAGAGGATCAGTTCGTTCTGCCCCTGCTTCCGGATCTGCTCACCCAGGGTCAACTACGTTATCCCAATTTACCAGCGCTGGCTTTGACGGCGTGGCTGCTGAAACCTCCATCTTGAAGGAGGAAGGTCTTTCCGATGCTGTGATTCGAACTCTCATTAGTGCTAGGAAGCGGTCTTCCTCTAATATCTACTATAGGACTTGGAGGTCTTATATTGATTGGTATGAGATCAGGGCGTTGCCTTGTAGGGAATTTTCCATCTCCAGAATCCTGGAGTTTCTTCAACATGGTCTGGACCTGGGGCTCCAGCTTAGTACTCTGAAGGGGCAGGTTTCTGCCCTGGCGGTGTTCTTTCAAAGGTCATTTGCCCTACATCCTTTGGTTAAGACTTTTTTCCAGGGAGTCACGCACGTGCGGCCTCCTAGAAAACCTTTGCTCCCTGTTTGGGATTTGAATTTGGTTCTTTCTGCTCTTAAGGATTCTCCTTTTGAGCCCTTGAATGATATTGCCTTGTCTTCACTTACGCAGAAGGTGGCCTTTTTGGTAGCCATCACTTCGGTTAGGCGTGTCTATTTGCGGCTTTGTCCATTCAAGCCCCGTACTTTGAGGGGCATCAGGACAAGGTGGTTTTTCGTTTCAAGTCCGATTTCCTTCCTAAGGTTGTTTCTGCCTTTCACCTAAACCAAGACATTGTTCTGCCCTCTCTGTGTCCTAATCCCAGCAATGACAAGGAGAGGGCCCTGCATTCTTTGGATGTGGTTCGTGTTGTGAAGTACTATTTGGTGGTAACGTCTTCCTTTCGTAAGACGGGTGCCTTTTTGGTGGTGCCCTCCGGGCCCCGAAAAGGCTTGGCGCCTGCCAAGTCTTCCATTAGTAAATGGATCCGTCAGACCATAGTTGGGGCCTATTCTGCCAAAGGGAAGGTACCCCCTTTTCGTGTTACTGCTCATTCTACTCATGCGGTTGGGGCGTCCTGGGCTTTTCAGCACCAGGCCTCTGTTGAGCAAGTTTGTAAGGCTGCTACTTGGTCTTCTGTTCACACTTTTTCCAAGTTTTACAAGGTTGATGTTCGGGCCTCAGCGGATGCTGTGTTTGGCCGCAAAGTTCTGCAAGCTGCAGTGGTTTAAGTTGTGCCTTGTTGCCTTGTTTTGGATCCCCGCCCTTTATGGACACTGCTGTTGGATGTCCCACACGTTATGAATTTCTTGAAGTGGGGTGTGTGACATACTTAGAATAATACCATTTTGTGAATACTCACCTGTAAAATGGGTATTGTAAGTATGTCACACACCTCGCTTCACCCTGCCCTTTTGTATTCTGGATCCTTTATATGGTGAACTTTGCGTTGTTATGCTTTGTGTTGGGTTCTTCCTGGTCCCTTACCTTACTGCTGTTCTTATACTGGGTAATGAGTGGGAGGTCCCAGGTATTTATGGACCGGGAGGGGCTCTCTTTTTTCCTGGCATATCTGCATATCACCCTCTACAGGTCAGTATTACCCGCACGTTATGAATTTCTTGAAGCGGGGTGTGTGACATACTTACAATACCCATTTTACAGGTGAGTATTCACAAAATGGAGGAGGAGCCTTTGTGGAATCCCTCAAGGTGACTGTTGACATCACTTGTGGGGAGGGACATGAAGGGGGATTACCTAGGAAATCTTATGGAAAAATATACATTTTACAGTTACTAACTCTCGTGTTTAAAAAAAAAAAACCCTAAAAACAAAGCGTAGCCATAATGCGTCAGGAAGGCATTTGGCAACCTTGGATATAGTAAAAGAAAAAAATGGTTCACATAATCGTTGACAATTGTGTTGTAGTTCCTCTTATATAATTCATTGAAAGCTTTGTTTCTCCTCTTACAACTGGGAGCAATAAAATTAAGAGAGCGAGATGGTCCTAATCAATAGCCACTCCAAGCGTTGGCCACAATCAATCAAGCTGTGGCCCGGGGCTGCACATTGTGTTGAGCATTGGCTTTAATTTCTGGCTTTGCCTCATTTCATAATGTTTACAGGGAGCGGAGTTCAATTTATAGGCACAAAAGGCACTGGACTACACTGCAGGAATCCTTTATTCTTAAATTGTATTTTTTAAAGAGCATTAAAACCCGGGTTTCAATCCATGCCCCGTTTTGGGATGCCCTGCTCTGTGAACCCCCCTATTTACCTGTTTTGGATCTCACCCCAGGGTTGGATTAAGCACAGGGTGCGATGAGCTCCTGCCCCAGGGCCTCAACCACTTTGTGGACCCCACCATCTACTGTGGCAGGGACGGCATTGTTCTGTGCAGACACAGTGGCTACACTTCCTGTGACTTCAATTCCCAGAATGCTTTGTTTCAGGCACAGCCAAATGAAGTAAACTGAGTGCTGCTGCACACTGATTGGTCAGCCAGCCCCCTCCTCCTTCTCCTACAGCAGCCAAACAAGTCCCCAACAGCAGTTTTTCCTCCGTAGCAGCCTAACAGTGCTTCTGCAGCTGCCTGGCCCTGCCTTAAAAACACTATGGGGGGGCTCCACTAAAGTTTATATTCACCTTGAATTATGGACACTGGGTCATGGTGCAATCCAGCAAATGGTTCCACCATTCAGACTGCCATAATCTGGGATACTGGCGAAACCATCCAAAAAGTTCTGCCTATGGGGTAAGGGATGCGGGGGATATTTGTCAAAAAGATGTTTTCGCTATATCCAGTCCAGGTCGTCCCAGAAGTAATGACAGTTGGGTAATCCACCGCTAGGTGGCGCCTGACTGCAGGATCAAAAGCTGCAGCTCCCCCCGGCCCCCTATAAAAACAGGTGTCTCTCTATGATTTCCCAGTGTTCTTCCGGCAGTCTGCTGCATAAGGATCGTATGGATGCTCTATCCTGGATACTGCAGCTGAGCGGGGCCTCCTAGCCCGTCGGCCGCTGCAACCTTATTGCCACCGTACCTGTGGACCCACTACAGCTTCGGCTGACCGGGACGGTGAAGGTAGGGTGAACGCCGGGGTCAAGCGTTGGCAGAGCAAGGCCCTGGGCCGCAGACCCTGCCCAAAGGGTAGCCGGCCATAGGCTGATGGTGAGCCTATTTGAGGGGGGGGGGACACTATATGCCCACGGGGCATATGCCCTCCCTGCCCCACAAGCTTTATTGTTGTATTGTGCTGGTGTTTACTTGACTGGACTGCCGTCCCTTGTGTGCTGGTGTGTTTTTTACTGACTTTTTACCTCACATATTTACCCTCCTGTGTTTTCTACTGACTTTTTACCTCACATATTTACCCTCCTGTGTTTTTTACTGACTTTTTACCTCACATATTTATCCTCCTGTGTTTTTTACTGACTTTTTACCTCACATATTTACCCTCCTGTGTTTTTTACTGACTTTATACCTCACATATTTACCGTCTAGTGTTTTTTACTGACTTTTTACCTCACATACTTACCTCTCCTCGCTCCCTCGTCGCTCCGCTCTCTCCCCTCTCCTTCATGCTGCCGCGCTGCGAGAGGGGGGAGGACGTCGGCGCTGCATGGGCGGAGTATGTCTGGGGCTGTGGGCCCCGCTGCCGGGAGCGCACATGCTGCCGGCCGGCAGAAGTGTTATCTCGGAGCATGATCGGGCGGGCGTATCTGCCCCTAGCCCGTTATTGCCTGCGGCCTCTCAGCCCCCAGCGAGGGGGAAGCCAGTAGGGGGTCCCATTCTGATTGGCTTATCGGGTGGCCAGCCTTGAGAGACAGATCTCTTGCTCGGCTCCTAAGAAGGCCACAAGTAAGAGGCGGCATATTGAGCCGGTCTATTCTGATAATGATGGAGATGATGATGATGAAATCTTTTGGCCCTGTTGGCCTTGATAGTGGGCCCGGTTCTTCCTCGGATGACGATACATGGCTCCCTGATGATACGGAGCGGTTGCTGACTGCGATCTTTGGGACGCTGCACATTGTCCCTCCTAGAGTGAAGGAAGCAGGGTGGATTGTTTCGGCCTGAGAGACAGAGACGAGTCTTTCCTGAGCAGGCCCTTTTCTTTTCTAACATGATTTTCAAGGAATGGGAAGGGCCTAACAAGTTACTGTCGGTGCCCAAGGGCCTGGACGGGCGGTATCCCTTTCCCGAGGAGCTGGTCCGGCTATGGTCCCGTCCTCCCGAGGTGGATGTCCCTGTGTCGGTTCTGTCCAACACTACGCTCATACCTTCACCCGATACTGCTTCCCTAAATGATCCAGCTGACAAGCGCATGGATCAGTTGGTGTGTCATGCCTTCACCTTGCCAGTGCTTGGTTCCGCCCAAGAAGGCACTCACTAGTATGCCCTTTGTTGGTCACAGGCGGTTTGGGGAGCGTCTGGACCTCCTGGTCAAGAACGGAAGACTCCCTCAGTGACGAAAGTCTGCGCGGCCCTTTCGGGGTTCAGCTGCCTATCGCTCCTTCGAGGAGGAAGAGGCTCTTCATTTCAGGTGCTCGCAGAGATTCCTGGGGACGAGGTAGGTCCCGCGCTGGCCCAATCCCTCCTGGGGATCCGGGCCCAAGCCTCCTACCAAGGCCCCTCAAGCTTGAGGGTCCGCCCTCACCCATCGGAGTGGGGGGATGGCTTCTGCTATTTGCTCACGTCTGGAGACAGCGCGTCTCGGATCGGTGGATTCAGGAGGTGGTTTCCTCCGGTTACAAAATTTACTCCAATCTGTTCATGGTGCCCAAGAAGGACGGAATGCTGAGACCCATCCTAGACCTGAAGGGTCTCAATTGGTTTGTCAGAGTCAGACATTTCCGCATGGAGACCTTACGGTCCGCAGTGAGCTCGCTTCGACCTGGCGACTTCTTGACCACGGTGGACATCAATGATGTTTATCTGCACATCCCTATATTCCAGGGGCATCAGAAGTTCCTGAGGTTTGCGCTGGAGTATCAGCACTACCAGTTTGTGGCGTTGCTATTCGGGATATCCTCAGCCCCCCGTGTGTTCACCAAGGTGCTGGCGGGCATCATTGCTATCCTGAGTATCCAGGGCATTTGTGTGCTGCCTTATCTGGATGATTTACTGATTGCGGCTCAGTCTCTTATTCAGGACGAGAGCGACACACGGAAGGTGTTGTCCACTCTCGAGGATTTCGGTTGGGTAGTCAATTATCCCAAGTCTTCAATCACTCCCTCGATGGTGAGGTCTTTTCTGGGCATGACGTTGGACACTTCTCTGGCCAGGATATTCCTGCCACAGCAAAAGGTGGTGGGTCTTCAGACGCAGGTGCAGGCCTTGCTGTCTTGTCAGCAACTATCTGTCCATCTGGGGGTGAAACTGTGGGCCTGATGGTGTCATGCTTCGAGGCAGTGCCCTTTGCTCAGTTCCACATGAGACATCTTCAGTTGAATCTGTTGACCGGTTGGGATCGGACGCAGGATTCACTGGAACGGGAGTTTTCACTGTCACGGCTTAGACTTGGGTCTCCAGCTGAGCACCCTCAAGGGCCAGGTCTCGGCCTTAGCCATATTCTTCCAGAGATCCATTGCCAATCATAGACTGATCAAGACCTTTTTCCAAGGGGTTACCCATGTACGCCCACCGCGTAAGCTTGTATTACCAATGTGAGACTTGAATCTGGTGCTTTCTGCTCTCCAGGGTCCCCCCTTCGAGCCCTTGTGCGATGCTGCATTGTCTATTTTGACCTAAAGGTGGTATTTTTGGTAGCTATCACCTCGCTGCATTGCATGTCAGAGCTGGCCGTGATTTGTGTGAAGCCTCCTTACTTTGGACAGCATAGGGATAAGGTGGTGTTTCGTTTAAACCTGATTTTTTGCCTAAGGTCGTGTTTCCTCTTCACCTTAATGAGGAAATTGTCTTGCCTTCCTTGTGTCCAGCTCCGACTATTGCTAAGGAAAGGACCCTCCATTCCCTGGATGTGGTCAGAGCCATTAAGTACTACCTGGTTGCGACTGAGTCTTTCAGGAAGTCAGATTCTCTTTTTGTTCTCACTGAAAGTTCTAGAAAGGGTTTGCCTCCGGCCAAGTCCACTCTCAGTAAGTGGATCAGGCAGGCGGTGGTGCAAGCATACTCTGCCAAGGGGAAGGATCCCCCTTTTTCATGTTACAGCTCATTCTACTAGAGCTATTGGTGCTTCCTGGGCTTTTCAGCACCAGGCCTCTGTTGAACACGTTTGTAAGGCCACCACTTGGTCTTCAGTTCATACCTTTACAAACTTTTACAAGGTTGATGTTAGGGCCTCAGCTTGGTCCCTTTGTTTTTTTTTACATTGGCCCAATAAGACGCACTGAAATCCCCCCCCCCCCAAAAAAAAATGTGCATAAAATATGTTGTATGTTTGTATGCCTAGGAATGAATTAGTGTTTATTTTTCAGAACTGTGAGAAAAGGCAGATTATTTTGTTTTGTCCAGCCTTTAAGGTCTTGTATTTTGTTCACCAGATACTGGTTCATTCCTGTAGGGATTCTTTTATCCCTAGTGTACATAACACTTTGGGTGTTTAGAAGATAGATCTGCCAGCCCTAGCCTTGCCTGTTGGTGGATGTCTCCTGCAGACTCTTTGCTTAGCTGAGTGGGGTTTCCCGCTTGATGTAGTTTGTAATGTATGTATGATGTATGATCCAGAGGGGGTAATTCACACCTGGTCTCCCAGTTAGAACATTGTAAGCTAATTTTCATGATCCTATATGGAAATTTGTGGATAGGCATCCCAAAGCTGGGTGCCCTGGGACTGGTTAGGGATAACTTTAAAAGGAGAATAGCTTCTCTAATTCTTTGTTTCAGCACCAGTCACCATGTAATTGTTTAGTTTTCCATCAGGGCTGTACAAGAGATCCAAGGCTAACACGTATCTGTGAGTTACTTATGTTATTCATTTAATTAATAAACATGACACTTTAGATTTTGAAGCTGAAGGGTAGACCACAAGTAGTCTTCTATGGCGGGCCCCAAGAACGTTCTCCCCAATAATTCGTTCCTATGGTAAACCCAATAGTTCTTTGCCCTGGTGAGACCCAATAAAGATTTTCTCTTAAGTACTGCAAAAATGCTTTTCTCTACTGGGGCCCAAAAAATGATTTTCTCTGGTGAGCTCCAAGAATGATTTCCCATGATAGGCCCAAAAATGAATATTGCACCCCAGCAATGTTTTCCTTTGGTACACCCAAGAAAGATTTCCTCTGCAGGACCCCAAATGTGTTTTTAAGAAGAAGCTTAATGATTGAACAAGGGGGCACAACCTGAAGCTAGTTGGGGGGTAGATCAGGAGCAATGTTAGAAAATATTATTTTTCAGAAAGAGTAGTAGATGCTTGGAACAAACTTCCAGCAGAGGTAGTTGAAAAATCAACAGTCACTGAATTTAAACATGCCTGGGATAAGCACACATCTATCCTAAGATAAAGAGTACATACAGTATACACATAAGGGCAGACTACATGGACCGTATGGTCTCCTGCCGTCAACCTTCTATGTTTCTATGTTTCTATGTGATTTTCTCTGGTGGGACCCAAGAGTGTATGCCAGTGCTAAACTCTAGAATGTTATCCAGAGGTGTCCCTAAGAATGATTTCTTCTAGTGGGCCCCAGCAATGATTTTATATTGTGAGCCCCAAGGATGATTTCCTCTGGTGAGCTCCAAGAGAGATTTCCCATGCTGGACCCAAGAATGAATGGTGCACCCCAGCAATGATTTCCTCTGGACCCCCAAGAATAATTTTCTCTTGTGAACCTCAAAGGTTTTCACTGGTGGGACCCAAGAGTGAATGCCAGTGTTGAACGTTATCCAATGGAGTGCCTAAGAATGATTTTCTCTAGTGGGCCCCAGCAATGATTTTCTCTGGTGGGCTCAAGCTGGACCCAAGAGTGGAAAAGGTATGATGGGCCCCAGCAATGATTTCATCTGATAGTCCAAATGTGCTCTAGTCTAACAGTGAATGTGGGCATGGGGTTGTTTATTTCTGGCAGCCTATCTATGCTAAATTCGGAATCTGGTTTGTAAAATGGTTAAAGCTACCATAGACATAGGGGTTGATTTAGAGCCTGGTAAGAAAACTCATTTTCATTGTCTACCGGGTGTACATTTTCACTTAACTCTGAATCAGACCCAAGACAGACAATGGAATTGAATGGCAACTTTCTATCCTAAAAATGAAATGAAGAGAATTTTCACACCTGGCTCTGAATCTGCCCCATAATCGGGATTGTTTACTGAAGAAAGAGTTCTCACTTGAAGAGCCCTCCAACATCAAACACTCAATCAGGTGTGAAGCATTTAGAATATTTCTTGGCATTACTTGTACACCTGATTGGATGTTTGGAGTTGGAGAGCTCTCCGGGTGAGAACTCATCATCAGTAAATAACCTGGTTTTCAAGCAGAAAAAAAAACTGAATAGCTGAATGGAAATTAGGTATTTCTTCGGCGACAGATTAAACGAATAATCTTTGTGTGTCCCTGGAGTGTAGAGATGCATGTTTAGTATTTGGTAATGATCCTCAAGTCTAGGAGATCAATTGTTCCATTCTATTGACTTGTGTATTTGTCATGTCACCCCTAGACTTACGCTATGATTGGATGCCCCTGAGAGTTTCCAGCCTAGTGGGCTCCTTTTCACCCTTCTGATGCCTAATGTAAATTGGATTAGCAGCCGGCAACATTTTTGACGCTATTTCTATACCGTGGTTTATTGATGCCCATCCACTGCCTGGAGTTATGCATTTTTTTTTTTGGTTTAGCGAGAGTGTTGATCCTTATCGAGTAATTAGGCACGTAGCACGCCGACATTTCTTTAACCGTAATGGTTAATTTCCTGTAAGCAAATCCATTCTTGACAATTGATTTCTTATAATGGCCTACCCCCCATTCACCTACTCGCCTATTTATTTTCTGCTGGAATGAACAATATTTGCCTCCCCTGTATTTCAATTGAGCCTTGATATCACAGTCATTCCCATAGCCATTATCTGTACTATTAATATTACTGATGCCACGATCGCCCTCTACTCGCATATAGACGCAGAAACAGAGACGCAACTTTTTTCATCATTACAGAACCAATTATCCTTGCAGTAAGTTCCATCAGTTTCCCCTGCCTGTAAAAGTGGTGTTTACTGCCTACACTGGATGGTTATATATTTTACGCATACATACAAAATGATAATGCATGGCTTTACACGTAGCTAATCTACCGCCATGAATCTTGTGATTTCATCCTGCAGTAAAAACAGTTTAACAAAAAGCGTAACGGCTCATTATGGGAATGGAATCCAATGTATCGCTTATTTAGAATGAACGTGCATAAATGTCTCATTGCATTGCATTGTCTTGCTTACATGCCCTACCTGAGATAGAAATACAGATGAAGCAGAGTTAATAGTGCCTCCGTCGGTACAGAGCTAACGCCAGCATTCTCGCACTGGTGACACATTGCTTTGCCAACAGTGAAAATTACATGTAATCTCCTCTTATTCTTGGCACAATCAGGGAAGCCAAATGTACCTTATACTATGCCTTTACTATTTACTATTCCTGTGCATGCAAATGAGAGAAGCAGAATGTTATTCAATTTTAGAAATTTAACTCAGAGCTGCCCTTTAGGATTCCTAAGATGCAAGCGACATTGTATAGAGCAGAGGTATTATATGGAGAGGTCAGAGGGATAGACAGAGAGATCGCCCATAACCATGTTAGGGGGAAGAATGGTGTAGCCTCCTGCGTAAGACGTCAGGTGGGGCTACAAAACGGAGAGGCCCAGGTGCAGTGAAGCAGAGCCGCAATGAATAAAAAAGAGTGAGAAGACTGAGTTGGAAGTAGTCCAAGCAGAAAAGAGAGGACCCTTGCGGGAAGAAGCCCAGGGAGGTCCTGGTGTTGAATGTGACAAAGTGCAGTGAAGCAGAGCCGCGATGAATTGAAAAGAGTGAGAAGACTGAGTTGGAAGTAGTCCAAGCAGAAAAGAGAGGACCCTTGTGGGAAGAAAGCCAGGGGGGTCCTAGTGTTGGATGTGATCAGAGGGATAGACAGAGAGTTCGTCCATAACCATGTTAGGGGGAAAACTGGTGTAGCCTCCTACATAAGACGTCAGGTGGGGCTACTACACGGGGAGGCCCAGGTGCAGTGAAGCAGAGACGCAATGAATTAAAAAGAGTAAGAAGACTGAGTTGGGAGTAGTCCGAGCAGAAAAGAGAGGACCCTTGCGGGAAGAATCCCAGGGGGTCCTGGTGTTGGATGTGACAGAGTGCGGGGAAGCAGAGCCGCAATGAATAAAAAAGAGTGAGAAGACTGAGTTGGGAGTAGTCCGAGCAGAAAAGAGAGGACCCTTGCAGGAAGAAGCCCAGGGGGGTCCTGGTGTTGGATGTGGCCAGAGGGATAGACAGAGAGATCGTCCATAACCATGTTAGGGGGAAGAATGGTGTAGCCTCCTGCATAAGACGTCAGGTGGGGCTACTACACGGAGAGGCCCAGGTGCAGTGAAGCAAAGTCACGATGAATTAAAAAGAGTGAGAAGACTGAGTTGGGAGTAGTCCAAATAGAAAATAGAGGACTGTTGTGGGAAAAAGCCCAGGGGGGTCCTGGTGTCGGATATGACAGAGTTCAGTGAAGCAGAGTTGTGATTAATTAAAAAGAGTGAGAAGACTGAGTTGGAAGTAGTCCAAGCAGAAAAGAGAGGACCCTGCAGGAAAAAGCCCAGGAGGGGCCTGGTGTTGGATGTGGCCAGAGGGCTAGACAGATAGATCGTCCATAACCATGTTAGGGGAAGAATGGTGTAGCCTCCTGCATAAGACGTCAGGTGGGGCTACTACACGGAGAGGCCCAGGTGCAGTGAAGCAGAGCCACGATAAATTAAAAAGAGAGGAGTTGGGAGTAGTCCGAGCAGAAAAGAGAGGATCCTTGCTGGAAGAAGCCCAGGGGGGTCCTGGTGTTGGATGTGGCCAGAGGGCTAGACAGAGAGATCGTCCATAACCATGTTAGGGGAAGAATGGTGTAGCCTCCTGCATAAGACGTCAGGTGGGGCTACTACACGGAGAGGCCCAGGTGCAGTGAAGCAGAGCCACGATAAATTAAAAAGAGAGGAGTTGGGAGTAGTCCGAGCAGAAAAGAGAGGATCCTTGCTGGAAGAAGCCCAGGGGGGTCCTGGTGTTGGATGTGGCCAGAGGGCTAGACAGAGAGATCGTCCATAACCATGTTAGGGGAAGAATGATGTAGCCTCCTGCATAAGACGTCAGGTGGGGCTACTACACGGAGAGGCCCTGGTGCAGTGAAGCAGAGCCACGATGAATTAAAAAGAGAAGAGTTGGGAGTAGTCCGAGCAGAAAAGAGAGGACCCTTGTGGGAAGAAGCCCAGGGGGGTCCTGGTGTTGGATGTGACAGAGTGCAGTGAAGCAGAGCTGCGATGAATTAAAAAGAGTGAGAAGACTGAGTTGGGAGTAGTCCGAGCAGAAAAGAGAGGACTCTGGCGGGAAGAAGCCCAGGGGGGTCCTGGTGTTGGATGTGACAGAGTGCAGTGAAGCAGAGATAGACAGATTTCCATAACCATGCTAGGGAGGAGACTCGTGTAGCCTCCTGCATAAGACATCAGGTGGGGCTACTACACGGAGAGGCCCAGGTGCAGTGAAGAGGAGCCGCTATGAATTAAAAAGAGTGAGAAGACTGAGTTGGGAGTAGTCCGAGCAGAAAAGAGAGGACTCTGGCGGGAAGAAGCCCAGGGGGGTCCTGGTGTTGGATGTGACAGAGTGCAGTGAAGCAGAGATAGACAGATTTCCATAACCATGCTAGGGAGGAGACTCGTGTAGCCTCCTGCATAAGACATCAGGTGGGGCTACTACACGGAGAGGCCCAGGTGCAGTGAAGAGGAGCCGCTATGAATTAAAAAGAGTGAGAAAACTGAGGTGGGAGTAGTCCGAGCAGAAAAGAGAGGACCCTTGCGGGAAAAAGTCCAGGGGGGTCCTGGTGGTGACAGAGAAGGCACCCCCTAAAAGTAGAGAGGATCCAAAGGGACCAAGAGGCCGTGATGGAGGAAGCCACTGTGTCTGAGACTCCACTAAGGTGTGACTGTCCCTGCCCTGCAGTGACTATTGTGTGAGGGAGAAGCTCACGTGTTGGTAGATGGTAGGGCTCGGAGAGGTTCCTTGTGTTGCAACTCACTAGCAGGCCGTCGGCCCCTCTGTTGATGCTGGGCAGTGCCACATCCCAGTCAAGGATACCCCATTGATGGTCTCCACTATGAGGGAGTGCTCAGTCAAAGTTCAAAGGGTGGTGGCTGCCCAAATCTCCCTCTGGAAAAAGGCCTACATTAAATTGGGAAATACAATACTGCCTAGCCCCTATGCTGAAACGTTCTGACAAGAAAGAGTACCTGTGGCTGACGGACACAAGCCTGATTAAGCCTATGCTGAAAGATTCTGATGAGCAAGTGTACCTGTGTGCTTTTGCGTGAAATACACGAGACTATTTAACTCTTACACTGAAACATCCTTATGGAGCTATTGTGCCTGTGTTGGTTTTTTACAAAGTGATACAAGTTTATTTGGCCTGTGAACTGTGAATTTTACTGTGACGTGGATTAAAGTATTAAACCTTTCTTTTACCCTGCAATGGTAAAACAAGCTGATGCTTTCACTTAACCTGCTTACCATTGAGACTCTATCTGCTGTGATACCATCTTGTCCTCTCCCCATGCTGTGGTCCCATTAACCCTTAATCTCAGCTAGCATACCTGTATACTGTGGCAATACATAAGATTGACACCGTGACATATGCCGAATTACACTTTAAGCTGACCCCAATAACTACCATTACACTCTCAACTCCTCTCCCCCCTTCCTAATGTGGTATCTTAGAATGGAATTGCTTTCTCGGTAGGAGGCTCCTAGTTCAGCCCATCATCTTCTCTCCAATTTATGTCTCTGTCCACCCACAGGCAACTATCCCCTAATTTCAAGACCCTTGTTCCATGTGGCACCCTGGAACTTCTGCCTGAGTAGACGACTTCTAGTTCAGAGCTGTATTTCCACTATTTACTCTTTCTCTTCACTTCCCTGGTTCAGGCCCTCCTCTCCTCTGGGCACCTTGGAATCGGCTACCTGGGCAGTAGCTCCTAGGACTAAATTCTGTTCTGTGTCTTATTCCTTATTCTTCTTATACCAGGATAGTTAGACATTTAGTCCCCGTTGTACCACCCCATCACAAGTGTTATGCAGTGTACGTATGTGGCAAAATAAATCTGATTCTGATTTAGATACTGATGCTCAGAATGCCAATTTTATTCTCATATTGGTAACATTAAAATGTACAGCTTGTGCATCTAATGTTGCATCAACTTTCCCAATAGATTGTCAGTCGTAGAAAATGTAGTAGACGTTAAATTGTGACTTTCTGACTCATCCGTCTCGCTATTTTGCAGAGATTTCTAAGGCTAAACAAGCTCCAACCAATCTGTCTCTGTCGATCAGACAGGTTATTTACCACCAGTTACAATCACACAAATGGCAGTGTAGCGGTAATGTGGTTTTAACAGAGACTTTGGTCTGATTAGGAGAATGGAAGGGAAGATTAGTGACACTGATGACAGTGAATGGTGTTTTTCTGGCTAAGACTAAAGGGAGAATTTACTGAATGATAAGCAGCTCAGAGATCTGTCACCATTAGAAAGCTGTCTCTAGTAAGTGGTGTTAAGTGAAGACTGACAAAAAAAAGAACTTAACAATTCACAAAACTTTAACGTGATCACATTTCAAGCACACAAGCATTTTTATTTAAATGAAAAACAATTAGTGATGAACCAAGTTTGGCCGAACTTAAAGTGGACCAACACACAGGATTTTCACTATCCTGGGTGTTTGTCCAATTCTGCGGGGCACCCACCCACCAACACCCCATTCATAAACGGCCGGCGCGGGTGCGCGCCCTGCTAGAGGGACGCGCGGCGGCCCGCGCATGCGCCGTTGGAACGGGAGAAGGTAAGGTTTGTGGGCGTCCGGGGGGGTTTCACACAGCGGGGCATCCCGATTTCGGGTGCCCCGTGGGGAGGGAGCTGATCGGCTTCCCGGGCCGATCAGCCATGGGTGTTGGTACACTTTAAACAAAAGTTTGTCTCGGATACCCGGATTTACCTGAACCCTATTAAAATTAATGGGGACCCATACTTGGTGAATTGAAGGTAGTAAGGTGAAGAGGGCTGGAAAATGGGGATAATAACAGGGTAAAAATGGGGTAGAGATAATACTTAAAATAATATCAATATAAAAAAAAGAATTAAAACAAATAAAATAAAATAATAATTTTTAAACAGGTATAAGAGGTACAGGGGTGAATAGGATATGGAGGTGGTATGAGTATACACTCACAGTTACTTTCACTGCAGTAGGAGGTGGTATAGTATGAGTATACACTTACAGTGACTAACACTCCAGTAGAAGACACTATGGGCCTTATTCATCAAGTGATAGCGTCAGCTAGTGTCTCAATAGCGCCAGGTATCGCCAGCTATCGGCGGCTACCATCTCCAGAACGCCAGGCTGCGAACCCAATCACGCATTTATCACGCTAAATGAGGCTAGCGCCGGCGAGAGCGTCACCTAGCGCGGGATTCATCATGTAGCGGACTGCAACGAACAGCGCCGCTGCTAATCCCATCACAGCGCCAGGTATGACCTCTCGCTACCTGGCGCTCTCCAATGCATTTCAATGGAGCAATCTTTAAATATTCAGAATTAATTGATATTAATTTTTTTTTTTTTTTTTTAAATGTCAAAAATTCTGTGACCACTTCTGCAATGTTAGATATTTTTTTTAAAGGTAAAAAAAAAACAATAAAAAAAAAAAAATTGTGCAGAATTGATATTACAGGTCTGATATTAATGTATTCATATTACAAAATGTTTAGAAAAACTTGTTTATTTTTTTTTTTCTAAAAAACTACTTTTAACCCATCGCCGCCAGCGCTCTGGGGTTTAAACAAGCATTTCACAGCGCGAGAATTTTTTGAGCGTGATTTGTTAATGAATATGCTGGGAGCCGTTCGCTATGGCCATTCGCTGTCATGCGCTCCCATACAGCGCGGAACCTGTCAAACAGCGACTCCTAACCCCGTATTCAACATTACCGCACACCGACTGAGTCGCTGTCAACAACCGAACAACGGCCAAGCACAGCGAATACTAGCGGGCGCTGTGAAAATAACGCTGCTGCCGCTCATCTGTCGCTACCTGGCGCTATTAATAAATCGGCCTCTATGAGTATACACTTGAGTTACTGACACTGTCCCTCACTATGTGAGCCTCCTCTCCCTACTGACAGGGCCTTGAAATGGACAGTTAGCAGATGTTTCTCTGTCCCTCAGTATATGAGCCTGCTCTCCCTGCTGACACTGCCCTGAAAAGGACAATTAGCAGATGTTCCTATGCGCCTCAGTATATGAGCCTCCTCTCCATACTGACAGTGCCATGAAAAAGACAATTATAATACATTTTTCTCACTCCCTCACTATATGAAACAGAAATTGAATCATGCCAGCGCTACCAGGCAATATTAAGAGTCAAAAACATAAAACGTAGCTTTTAATTAGTAGTTAAAATTCTATCCAAAGGTCCCCGAAATGCGTCGCTGGTGACGAACCTTAGTTTTATCTTGTTGACACTTAATATTGTCTGGTAGCAATATTGTGTAACCATTTCTCAGCAGCAGCGACTGTTACATTTTATGATGTTTACTCTAAGCAAATGTAACAATTTCTTCTGAACTAGAGCGATAAACCAGCTGAGGTCAAAGAGAATATAAATGTATACATGTTGGTGAAAGCAATTCAAAGCTGTACTCCTCAGGATGCGCGTGAGCTACCTTTGGGCTAGTTTGGAGGTAGACATGCCTTGTTTATTTGGGGGATATATATATATATTGTCAGGATCTAGGGTGCTGATGGCAATGACTCTGGAAACAGTTGTTAGTTGAAATAATAAGCGGTTTATTGAAGACAAAGTCCAACAGAAAAATCTCTTAAATTCAGAGTATAATGCAGGGTACAATGCAGTACAGTCAGCGGTTTCCTCTCCAGTTTTTGCAATGTCCAGTGTCTTATAGGTACAGAGTATTGCAAATCCTCGATATTACAGGTCCACTTTCAGGGCATACAAGCCCAGGCTGCTAATCCAGAGGCTCCAAAAACATAACACATAAAGCCCTTCTGATGCAGTTCAGACCTGTAGGCTTTGGGAGCAGCAAGGCCCGGGCTCCTCATCCCAGTCTCTCCTTCTCCACACTGGAAGCCTCAGCAGCTCCTTTTATTAGGCTTCCTTCCTTCAATTAGTCTCATCACCTGGAAAGACCTGGGAGTAGGGGAAAAACCCGTAGAGGACTGGGGATGTGGACTGGAGCTCTGTTATCCTGGCATGGATCGTGCCTGGCTGAAAAAAACAAGGGAAATATAGACACCATCCAGCACTTTTCCATACACTTTACCACAATATATTGTGGTAAAGTGTATGGAAAAGTCCTAAATGGTGTATATTTTTCCCCTGCTATGCTGTCCATGCCGGGTTTTCAGGACCCAGGTCACATTCCCTGTCCTTGGTTTGTTCTGTGATCTCAGGCCTTGCACAGCTGATCAGACTGATAGCAGGAGAAAGCCTGCATAAAAAGCTGACACTGAGCCTGTCAGTTGTCTTTGGACCAGCCTGAAGGAAGGAGCCCAGGCTGCACTGCACATTGGTGAATAACAGAACCGGAGTTAAGCCGAAGGACTTGGCTTCTGCGCCCCTAAACTTGGACTTGTGGGGATGAGCAGCGGAGGACTTGTTTGCCCTGCAAAGTGGTCTGGACTTACCCTGGAATTGCAGCTTGCTGGAATATCCAGCCCTGGACTTACCTTGATTTGGTGAAGTAACCACGTTGATGTATTGCATTGATGCTGCAATCTCTGAAGTGAGAAATATTTTTCGTTTGAACACTTTATTTTTCTCAATAAACCTGTGTTTTGAAGAACTGTTGCCTGTGTCACTGCCGTTCGCCCCAATCGCTCACTATATATATATATATATATATATATATATATATATATATAAGAAACGAGTGGTGAATATTGACAAGCTCAGATTGGCAAGTAGAAAAATGGAGGCTTGTGAAGGCTAGCATTTTTGGACTAGCTGGTGGACCATATAGGCTTGGTTAAAGCGGAACAAAACCCAGGATTTTTACTATCCCAGGTATTTTTCCCTATCCCGGGGGCATCCCTATTTTGGTTTCCCCACTGTGTGAAACCCTCCAGATTGCCCAGGAAAAACTGACCTTTCCCCGATCCTACAGTGCATGTGCCAGCTCTCATGCATATGTTGCCGGCTCTGTTTATAGCAATTGGTAGCAGGAGCAGGAGCATCCCAGCAGAGGGTGTGCCTCTGGCCCCATCTGAATAGCTAGTGGCTGGAGCATGCACAAAGCCCAAAGATGCTGGCATCCAACAGGTGATACCTGCCTGTCATCAGTGCATTCAGACTGCTATCCCTGGATCCAACCTGCCCTTTTGTATCCACCCATCTTTACCATCCTGACCCTGCTGTGCTTTGCTGTTGTGCCCTGATGAGACCATCCATGCCCTGCTCTGTCCTGCTGTTACCTGCTGTGACCTGTGATCTGCTTTGACCGCTGTAACCTGCCTCTAGTACTCTTTTTGTCATAGAAACATAGAAAGGTGATGGCAGAAGGAGACCATACGGTCCATCTAGTCTGCCCTTATGTGTATACTGTATGTTCTCTTTATCTTAGGATAGATGTGTGCTTATCCCAGGCATTTTTAAATTCAGTGACTGACGATTTTTCAACCACCTCTGCTTGTTCCAAGCATCTACTACTCTTTCTGTAACATAATATTGCTCCTGACTAGCTTCCGATTGTGCCCCTTATTCTATCATTAAGTTTCTTCTTAAAAACACTTCCCTCCGCAACCTTATTGAAACTTTTCACATATAGAATTTCACATGTCTCCATCATGTCCCCCCTCTCCCTTCTTTCCTCCTGTACAAATTAATTTCTTTTAATCTTTCCTGTTAAGTTTTAAGTTTAAGCCCTTCCACCATTTTTGTTGCTGGCCTTTGGACCCGTTCTATTTGAATAATGTATTTTTGCAGGTAAGGTCTCCAGAACTGCACACAGTATTCTAGTTGTAGCCTCACCGGGGCTCTATACAGCGGCATCACAACCTCCCTCTTCCTACTGGTGATGCCTCGAGCAATGCAGCTGAGTATCCTGCTTGCTTTTCCTATTGCCTGGCTGATCAGTAATCAGGAGCAATAGAGGGATACTGTATAAGCAGCCAGGTTCTTAAGACTATTCCAAAACTCTGGCATACTTCCACACGCTACACTGCATTTTCCTGGCCTTGTTTTAATTATAATAGAAATGACCCGAAAGCGAACAGAACTGGAAAATAGTTTAGTCTCATACGTCTAGGTGTTTCATTATTGCACAGAACAGAAGTGAATCAGAAAATAAAAGGCTAGATATGATGTGTACCACTAATCAAATCAAACATATTCACCATAACTGTCCTGGGTTCATTAGGACTTTAAAGATTTCTATATTCTTTTCATGATTTGCTCCCTACAAATAAATAAACTGCACAATGCTGCAATTTCTCCATAGCTGATAGACGGGATCATTGACTTCAGTGATGACTTCTGCAATGACGACTGTGCTCTGCCCACAAGGCAGCTTGGGGTAAAATGAAGTCTTTGGGGCATAAATGCCTCTTTCAATGTAATTGCACCATTTAACATTTGTTTGACGCTGCATTTCCCTCAATAACCTTGGGAATAGTTTTTACCAACCCCTTTGGTTAAACTACAGCTAGCTATCCATGGAAAGAAAAGGACAACGTACAGTATCTGTGAATAGAGCTCAAAAGCTAATGAATGGGAATTGTTCAGGAGAGTTTAGATTTTTGGCCTGACACTATGGGCCTTATTTATCAAGGAATAGCGACAGATAGCGACTGGGGAGCCGGCCAGTAAAGCCAGGTACCGCAACTAGAACGCCGGCTCCCCTCCACAATCACACATTTATCAAGCCGATACTGCTTAGCGACTGAGATAGCGCCACCTAGCAACTCATTCATCATTATCCCAGCCTCATCCCACAGCGCCAGCTAACATCCTTGAACAGCGACAGGTATGACCTCTCGCTACCTGGCGCTCTCCAATGCATTTCAATGGCAGAATGTATTTTAATTAATAATTATTTTTTAATATATATATATTTTTTTTAATTTCAAAAACAAAATCTGTGAACACTTCTTCCTTTGAAAATGTATTTTTTTGGGATTTAAAACATTTTTTTTTTTGCATAATTGATATTACAGGTCTGATTTTAAACTATTCAGGTTTGAATATTATTTCAAAATCATTCCATTTTTTTTTTGGGTGGTTTGGGGGTTAAAAAACTACTTTTAACACATCGCCTACTGCGCTCTGGGATTTAAACATGCATTTCACAGCGCTAGGAATTTTTAAGGCTGATTTTTTAATGAATATGGTGGGTGCCGGTCGCTATGTCCAGTCGCTATCATGCGCTCCCATACAACAGCGAACCTGTCAAATAGCGACTCAGCATCTTGTATTCAACATTACGGCACACCGACTGAGTCGCTATCATCCACCGAACAATGGCCAAGCACAGCGACTACTAGCGGTCGCTGTCAAAATACCGCTACAGTCGCTCAACAGTCGCTATCTGTCGCTATTAATGAATCAGCCTCTATATAATATAAAGAAATTAGAATATAAATAATATTACAGGGGTTCCCAACCAGTGGTTCTAGTACCACCAGTGGTACTCAAAATCATATCAGTTGGTACTTGACAAGGCTGTATATCAGGGGTGCTCAGCCTCTGGATGAGTGTGGGCCAATTTTTAAAATTTGGAACCTAGTCACAGGCCACAATAAATAGGTTCCATTTGGAATAGCATAATGAGAACAATCAGGAGATCCATAGTCTCCACAAGCTATCCCCACATAGGTGTGATGTACATGCCTATTGGCTTACCTCTCTGAATATATGGGTTCCTTATTTAAAGCCCTCATCTTAACCATGTACCCATTACTCAACCCATCTAAGCTCCCACCAGCTGCTAAGCATACCATTATCATAGAAAAACTATTTTACCAAATTATTCTTCCAGAGCTGTCACCCGGGTGGTGCCATAAATCAATGTCAATGTGTTCAACCAAGCCAACGCTGTCACCTCTATTTGCCAATGCACCCCTCCTATATCACTGTCTGTGCAATTGCCCAAACTGTGCTCCTAGTTAATGACCTTTACACATCAGTTCTATTTATCCCTCCCACCACAGGTCAGGGACCACATCAGATGGCTCTGAAGGCCACTTGTGGCCCCTGGGCTGTAGGTTGAGAGCATATGCTGTACACTGACCCCCCAACCTGATCTGCTGCCATCTATACCTTAAACCGGAATTATTTTGAAAAATGGGTGTTGTTCTGAGTTCTGGGCATCCCAGTTGCGGAGAGCCGTGGCATGTTAACGGTACAGAATAGGAGAAATGTTACCTTTCTCATCTGCCCCAGTGCTCTGATTGGGCCGAGGAGAATTGTCACTGTCCGCTTACCGGTCTCCCGTTCCAGCGGCGTCTCGGGTCCTCAGCCGCCCGCTCCCGCTGCGCAGCCACCTGTCCGGCGGCCGCGGCGGGCGGCAGCTTCTGCTCCGGCTGGCGCGCACGCGCCTCCCTCCTCAGCCGACGGCTCCAGCGTCGTCTCTCGTGCTCCCGCGCGTGCGCGAGCACGTTCAGTTTATACCCTCCGGCGACGCTGCTCTCAGCGTGGCGGCCGGAGGAAGGTTAATTTAAATTAAAGGCCCAGCTGCACTAGAGGGAATGCCCCCACAGGGACTGGGCCAATCGCCTGCCTTGGAGTTCTGGGCTGTACGCCCTATGTTGACCAATCTTATTGAAGTTCATAAGTTGCACCAATCACCACACTGATTCTCCAGGGCCAATGATGCCTGATCCCTATATAACCTCACCCCAGTCAGTTTGTCATTGCCTGTTATAGTGCTTAGACCCTCGTTTGTTACTTACCTTGATATTGATCTGCGTTCCTGTTGCCGACCCTTGCCTGCCTTTGACCATCCTCGATCTCCATTCCTGTTGCCGACCCTTGCCTGCCTTTGACCATCGTCGATCTCCATTCCTGTTGCCGACCCTTGCCTGCCTTTGACCATCGTCGATCTACACTCCTGTTGCCGACCCTTGCCTTGAACCTAGACCGCGATCTGTCTATTGCTATTGTTCTGTCGCCACCTCAGATCTACTGTTGCCAACCTCCAGCCTGTCCTTGGACTTCCGTCTTACGCTCAAATTCGGGCTACCCAATTCCACTTCCAGCCGCGGGTTCTCCAGTCCTCTGTACAGTAAGGCTTCATCCTTTGAGCCATAGAAGTCCTGGGGGCAACTGATCCCGAGCAGGCGTGTTCTGCGTCTCGGCAAGCGGGGGCTCCTATAGGTGAAGCTGCGGAGATTGGGGGTTGAGGTCCTTACCAAGAGAGCTGAAGTTATCCAAGTGGTTAATTGCGGTACCTGGAGCGTGACAGGGATTTAGAAAGGTAAGATCTCTCCTGTTCTGCGCCGTTAATGTTCAGAGGGGGGCATCCACAATTGGATATCCACAATCTCTAAGTTCCTATTCCCTAAGTCCCTACTAAAAAGTCCCTGACAAAGACCCTGACAAAGTCTTATTCCAGTTTAACTCTGTACAAAACTGTTCTAAAAGGTGATGAAAGTCTGTGTATTTTTTGTTTCATGAATTTTATTTGGTTGTTTTGAGTGTTTTTACCATTGCTTATAGTTGAGTGACATCCCATACATCCAGGTGGATTCTTGAAATAATTAGAAAAGGGAGTGCAGTTGTTATGTTGTTGATCACTTTATTTTTTTTCTAAGGCCCATCTTACTACTTGCTCCCTTGATCCTATTCAAACCGATCTGCTCCCACAGCTGTCCTCATCCCTCACTTCGCCCCCAACCTCTCTCTCATACGGCACCTTCCCTTCACTAGTCAAACATGTGGTCATAAACCCAACCCCAAACCTTACCTGTACCCCTCTGTCCTCCCCAGTTACTGCCCCATCCCACTGCTCTCTTTCTGATCCAAATGTATAAAACACCTTGAATTGGCGCGCTCTATCGCTACTAACGCCTTACTCCCTGCCAATCTGGATTCTGTTCCAAACACTGTACTAAAACCACCTCAACAAAGTCAATAATGATCTACTAATGGACAAATCTAAAAGCCAGTACTCCATTTTCAGTCTTCTTGGCCTGTCCTCTGCCTTTAACACTGTTGCCCATTCACTTCTACTCTAAATAATCGCCTCCCTAGTAATTCAAGATCTTGTGCTTGGTTCATGGCCTTTACTCTTACCTTTTAAAATGCAGAAAGGTACACAGTAGCTTACCTCTAAAATCGTACAGTATATCTCCCCACCCTCTGTCTGTGTACTACAAGGTTCTGTCCTTGTACCCCCTAGGAGTCTACACCTATAGTTGTGGCCTACTCTTTTGGCTTCTGACACCACTTTTATTCTGATGATACATATATACTTCTCAAGCCCAAATCTCTCTTCCCTTTTATTGCATGTACCCGACTGTCAAACAGCTCTCTGCTCATTCATGTAATCTCGCTCCCTCAAACTGAATATGGACGAAACAGAGCTTGTCATTGTCCCACCATTCAATCATCCAACCATCCCAAATATAACAATAACTGTCACTAATTTCACAATCACTTCAGCTCCGCTCCCCAAGCCTGATTTCTAGTTGTTGTCCTGGACTCCTCTCTCTCATACACACCTCACATTCGGCCACTAGCTCCCCATGTCATCTTCAGCTCAAAAACATCTCCCATATCCGTCTCTTTCTTACACCTGAAACCACTCAAATTTTAGTGCTCTCATCAGTGGTCTACCAGCAACCAGACTGGCATTAGTGATGAGCCGGAGTGGGGTGTATTTGGTTGGGAAGCCCTCCAGATGCATAGTCCCGAGTATGCGGGGTTGAGGGCTGCCTCCTGGCCTGGTGGCTGTCATCTTATTCATGTATCTGTATACATGGGGCCCTCTCCCCTCCTCATTCCAGGGAAATCCCCCTTCATGTCCCTTCCCTCCAATGATGTCATTAGCCACATGGGGGGTACACAGAGAATCCTCCTATGTGTTAATATAGATTCTGTCCAAGAGACCTCTATACCAGTTCACTGGGTAGTAGTGGCTGGCACTGGCGGGTGGCATGGCGGATCTTTTTAGTATCCAAGATGGGGCAAACCTGACCAAATCTGTAATATCCAGGTCGAATCTAGCTTCTTACCGGATCCGTATACCCATCACTAGTCCTGGGAGAGTGTGTGTGTGTGTGTGTGTGTGTGTGTGTGTGTGTGTGTGTAACTTCATCATAATTCCCTCCCCCCTGAGCATTTTTTCCGCACCGACCAAGAATCGATAGACTCCAGGGTAGGTTTTGGTCCACTTTAATAATTATTGGGTTGTGGTGATGGCTACTATGGTGGGCAGAGAATTTTGGTTCCTCATCCTGAGTGCTATTTAGCCCAGAAACTGACCTGCACGTGCCATTGCCATTTATTTTCTACCTAGGGGTCGATTCAGTGGTGGGTGTAAAAAGGGCGCCTTTTGAATTTTCCCGTAAAGTGCTCTTATTGCACCTGGCGCTGATACAACCACCAGATTATATTGAAAACTCTTAAATAAGGAAATAAGTTATTCTAACCCAGTTGTGTTTAGGATTTGTCTAATGTCTGTGATTTCCTGAATTCCCTGTTTTCTGAATAGAGACTTTGATTGAAATGTATTTATTACAGAGTCTATTTCGCGGGCCCTTTATGCTGTGCACTAGCCGACATCAAGGCAGTTTGGTTATAGATGGCCAGTGGTTGGTCCGGTGATTGGAAGCTTTGGTCCAACCCCCTGCTGGGATGATTGTCTCATTTGGACGGATAATGATTGTAATGCTCCCCAGGGGGTGATGCGGGCGTATGGAGCAAGATCACACTGCAGAGCGACAGGCACACAACTGAATAGAAATAAAAGGAAAGGGGGATAGAAGCATGATGGCGGAGTATTATCGGTAGCACTGCTGATTAACAGAGATATTTTTACAAATATTAACAGGGATATAATGGAGAGAATAAAGGAAACTTTTGTTCTAGGCAAAGCTAGGGCCTTATTTCCACTAGGCAGCCCTAGGGCGTCCACCTGCAGAGGGTGCTGTAGAGTGAACTATAACTGCTATGGCCAAAAATGCGTTGCCAATGCTTTACTGTCCTCCCCCCCCCCCCATGCACTTACTAAAAGCGAGCACCCGATTGTTGTCCCATAGTCTCAGGCTACATGTTGCACTGTCCCAAACTTCAATCCGTTTTAAAAAAGGCCCTGTAGTTCCTAAGTTATTAGTAAAGGTATTAGAGTATTGTAGACGCCGAGAAACATTGAGGAGAAACAGTGGGTGTGGCAACAGCAATGTGATGTAAGCACACTGTGTGCTTCACATATTCATACTGGGCGGTCTCTAACGCATGTGCCCGAGACCACTCTATATATTATTATAAAAAATATATGCATTGTTGTGCTACTAGTAATTATTGCCAGTACATAGTGTGATCAGATGGGGGGGTGAGAGATGCTTCAGGAAATCAGAGAGGAAGGAGCAGGGTGGAGTTTCAGAGCTGCAGAGAGAGACAGCCACTCAGGATGCCTGAACAGGGAGTGGGGGTGTTTCCGTTCTTAGTCCCTCGAAGGTAAATTGGTGGGCCACATTGGCGGGGTGAGGAAGGAAACTAGAATGAGGAAGTAATTTTCCTCACTAAGGAGACAGGACCTCCCTCTTGATCCAGCAGGCACTGGTCTTATAAATCCAGGGGGTAGCACTATTGTTGCCACTCCATCAGCATCTGAAGTAAGGGGGGACACAGGTCCTCCCTTCTCCTTCATTGACTTCCCCACCAAGCTAATATTGGGCTGTGAGAAAAGTAACCTTTCATACCAGAGGTGGAGCCTTAGTGAAATATCCCTCATATGACTAATGACATCATTGGAGGAGGGGGGAACAGGGAGGGAGATTCCATGTCCCTGCCCTCCAGTAATGCCATCTGCGGAGCCAAGGAAGGAAGGAAGGGGGTGTTTCCATTTTTAGTCCCCCGAAGGTTGATTGGTGGGCCACATTGGCGGGGTGGGGAGGAAAACCAGAGGTAGTAGTGATTTTCCTCACTAAGGAGGCAGACATGAGAGGAAGGACATCGCTGGAGCCACTCTATAAAAGGTAAACTACTGATTTTTTTTGATCCTGCCAATCACTTTAAACATTTGTTGCTCTTTGTTAGTCAGTGATGGTTTATCAGATGATATGAGGTTTGTAATTCAGTCCCCAGGTCCTGACTTGTTAATAGTAATCGAGAGTGTACATTTTAGATAAGTGGTGTTTTGGGTGCCCCCAGTGTCTGCTTGTGGTTTTATGGTGTCTTATGTGTTTCTTAAATGTTTATATGTTGAACATGGTATCGATACAATTTGATCACATCATGTGATGTAGTGTTGTCCTGGAGGTCCTGAACACAAGAGTGGTTGAATGTGCTGACAATGGTGCAAGCCTGGTGACCTAATCTTTCAGCATCTTTCTCTTGAGTCCTATCTTCAGGTCCACTGGGTCAGGGGCTCCCTCTTGATCCAGCTGGTACCGGTCTAGCACTGTTGTTGCCACTCATCATCTGTAGTAAGGGGGGACACAGGTCCTCCCTCCTCTTTCTTTGGCTTCCCCAGAAAGCTAATATCGGGCTGTGAGAAAAGTAACCTTTCATACCAGAGGTGGAGCCTTAGTGAAATGTCCCTCATATGACTAATGACGTCACTGGAGGAGGGGGGGGCAGGGAGGGAGATTCCATGACCCTCCCCTCCAGTGATGTCTTTGGGGGCACCAAGGAAGGAGAAAGGGGGACCTGTCCACCCCAATTACTATTGGTGATAACGGTGTGGCTGCCACAGTCACTCCCTGGCATCAGAAGACCAGTTCCTGCTGGACCAGGAGGGAGCCCCTGATCCTACAGACCTGAAGAAAGGCGCCACTTGGAGGGTGATAGGAGGAAAGCACCAGGGGCCAGAGCTGTGGGCTTCACAGGTTGGCAGAGCCCCGTGGGGTAAACAGTGCCTTGTCATGTTAGTTCCACATTCTGCATACTGGGGTAGCACCAGTCCGATGCATTTGCGACAGATGCTGCACGATGGGGGAGGGAAGACATGCATGGGGTCCCCTTCCTCCCAGGGGCCCGATAGTGGCTGCCTCCATGTTATGCACGCCCCTGATGTCAACAAAACCAAGATATTTATGGACTGGCCAGAGATTATATCAATCCTTTTGAAAGATGATGTTGATGTAGAGAAGAAACACATCTCTCAGGACCCTACATGGGTCCACGATATTGACAGCACAGCAACTAAAAGACTTTGAACTGCCACTAGCAGTACTAAGGAACTTCTATACATTCAATAAAGAGAGCATCTTGCTGAGAAATATCGGCTGGTGGTATGGAAACTGTCCCATACAGGACAAGTAGGCTCTCCAGAGGTTAATACATACAGCTGAGCGTATCACGCGTTCAGAGCTCACTAACCTGGAGGCAATCTACAACAAGCGGTGCCTGGCAAAAGCCAAGAACGTCCTAATAGATCCTTGTCACCCAAACCGCAATCTCTTCTCCATGCTCCCATCCGGAAAGCCCTGTCGTGCCCTTTTGTCCTAAAGAGAAAGTCTGAGAGGAAGTTTTGTTTCCCCACAGGCCATACTGACACTCAACCAGGAAATAAGCAATTCTAGTCATCAATCACCCACTAATTGACATTGAACCAGTCATTCACCGTGTCACTGTGCTGTACAGAGTTGTATGTACTTCTTCTTGTAGAGTACGGTAGATATGGCAGATACAGTATGGTAGTTTTTACCATATACGTACACAACTCCCTCTGTCCCCCTTAAAGTGGACTAAAACCCAGGATTTTGACCATACTGTGTTTTCGTCTTCCTATCGGGAATTCCCTACTGTGTAAAACCCTGCAGGTCCCTGATCTCACCCTTCCTCAGTCCTACGGCACATGTGCATACCTTCCAACTTTTCAGGGTGGGAAAGAGGGACAATTGTTAAATTAAGCCAAGCCCCCCTCATTGAGGGATGGATAGGAGATAGAGTGTAACAGTTACAACAACACAAACACTTTGAATAGGCAAATGAATCATTTATTGGTGCAGATCTGCGTGTTACACCTAAAAGAGGGACAAATGAGAACAAGGGACAGGGGGACATGCACTCAAATGGGGGACAGTCCCTCCAAATCCAGGACAGTTGGGAGTTCAGTTCTCGTCCAGTCAGTGTGCTCGGATCCGCTCGAGCCCCTTCATCCAACAGCTCATCTAAGGTGAGCGGATCTGAGCGCGCTGGAAGATGCATCCCTGCTACCCTTTATTGGGCACAATTCACAAATGCCTGGGATAGCGGGGATGCGACCTGGGGGGAATTGACACAGCAGGGCAACCCAAGACTCCAGGTTGGGTCTTGGTCCACTTTAAATTAACTTACGGTACATGATTACAGCTTGCCGCCCTTCCCTAATGCACAAGTTGTATACGTATTTGCACACATGTGTATAATTTAGGCATTTGTTAAATTGGACTAAAACCCAGGAATTTGACTATCCTGGGTTTTGGTCCTTCCCCCACTGTGACCCCCTGTGTTTTTTTATTTATTTTTTTTTTTGGGTAGGGAGCAGTATCTGACAGGCCCACTAGAGTATCCTCCCTTGAGCCCCTGGCATTGATCCATCACCAACATCAGGGCAGTACTAGAGGTACGAGTCTAAAAAAAGTGTTTGTGGCTTGCCTGGAGTGTTCTCCAATTTTTTATTCCTTCTGGAGGTTACATTTGTTTTTTGGTCAAAAGAGTTGTCACTATAGAAAACGTAATTGTGTTTTAATTGAAGGTGGCACCTAGTGAGCCTCAAGAGGTATTTCCTCTGGTGAACCCAATGTGCTCCAGTCCAACTCTGGTAGGGGGTACCATGGACCCTCCAGCTTACCTGTCTCTGCAGTTTTGTTCCTCAATAATAATAATTCCCCAAAATGTGACAAAAGCATTGCATGATACAACACTGGAGGCTTCAGAGACAGGTAAGTCAGCATGCTTCTATACTGGCCTGATTCCTTAAACCCAGAAAGCGTGCGAGCCACACAGCAAGTGGCAATTAGCCACATGCAGCTTCCAGAGCTACAAGTTGGGGACTCCTAGCATAAGAGCAGGGCCGGATTATGAGGGGGGCGCAAGGGGCTCACGTCCCGGGGCCTCCACCACTTGCCCTGCAAAGGGGGCCTCCACCAAACTTTGGGTTATGGTCTGGTCCTGGAGGTTTTTCAGTCTTTGGTCTGACGGACCACGGACCCGGCAACAAAGCTATCAAGAGCAGTGGGGGTGTCTGGATGAGCCTTTTTTTGTTTTTGCCAACCTGCAGCCAAAGCCACCACAGGGCAGGGTGAGCCTAGAGCAGCAAAGCAACGCAACAGCGATGGGTGCGTGCACAGCTGTCAATCGGCAGCAGGTCAAAGCACAGCCGCTGGCAGCTCAATGCAGGGAACTGTTTTCTGCTGGACCAGCCGGGCGACTACACAACCCCCCACCCAGAATGGCAAAGCAGGAGTTCCCGAGCAGCACGCACAAGGGTGGCACAAGGGACTTGATCTGACCTTCCAGTAAGTAGGCGGGTGCCAGACAACCACCAATCAGTTACTTGGCTGGACTATTATTTTAGGGAAAAAAATACTGTATCTGGGGCCTCCACTACACTTAATCTGTCCCTGCATAAGAGGCTGGACATACCCACAGGGCTGGAGACTGACTTATAAGCCTCTGAGCCCTGGGTTACCAACTCCTGTGCCTGGTGGTGGAATAAAAAACTAAGAAAAGAGGGTTTTTAGCATCAGCATTTGCTGACATAAAATGAATGAAGTGCAATTCTGGTGCCCGTCTTGCATTGCAGTGGGACCTTGGTTGCCCCTCTGTCTGATCACAACCCTATACATGATGCTGACTTGGGATGCACTTTCTGCAGGGCTGGAGTCTACTGATTTTCACCTTAAGCCCCTGATGATGGTTTTGGACTTGTCTGCAGACACTACCAAGGTTGAACCAGAAAACTAGGAGGCACGTGGAAATGTATAGAGAACTTGTAATCCCAAGACATAGCTTAGTTCACAATGTAGACAGCTTCAAAGCTAGGGAGTGCCTTTGACACGCCATAAATGAAGCACCCTAGATTGCATGCGCATTCGGACAGGAAACCTATTGCACGAGCAAGTTTCCGTGCACCGGATCTTTGCATGTGCAAAGAGGCAAAGAAGAAGGGAATTTTTGGTACTTTAGCTTCGTTTATGGCCGTTGAAGCCAATGTAAAGGTTGCATTAAGATGGTATATAACACCGGAACAGATGGCTCAGTACGATGGGGCATCCCAGGGACTTTGCTTTCGAGGCTGTCAATCCATAGGACC
This sequence comes from Gastrophryne carolinensis, assembly GCA_027917425.1. Taxonomy (NCBI): domain Eukaryota; kingdom Metazoa; phylum Chordata; class Amphibia; order Anura; family Microhylidae; genus Gastrophryne; species Gastrophryne carolinensis. The sequence continues at coordinate 609,953,002 of CM051235.1, forward strand.
CCATAGTCACATCTGGTGCGAATGTACCAAAGTTAAAGAATTTTGGTGTAAAGTTTTTGATGTCCTTAGAGTGATTTTGGGAGCAGAAGTTGAATTAAGTCCCTGGATAGCTCTCTTCAACAATTCCATCAGAAATAGCTCTGTGAGACAACTGTTCTTTCATATTTTGACGGGAGCAAAAATGATCATTGCTGGAAATCGCAAGATTTAAGTTTTAGTGAGTTTATCAACAGAGTTAATAATATTATGGCCATGGAAAAACTGTCAGCAATTAATATTGGGAACCTTGAGGGATTTCGAGAGGTTTGGGCTCCATGGATAGAAAATGTCTTACCTTCCGATATTGATTCTAACCTTTTAATATTAAAATGTTGTGTTATATGCTGATTTCTTTGTTATAACTTATGCTTGGGTTTTTTTTTTACTTAAATTGATAAGATGTACTGTGTCTAGTTTTTTAGGACATAAGCCTTTATACTTTACAATTAGAATATAGAATTTAAATGATGTGTTTATGTGCACAAATTGGTTTATATAAGGATGTCTATGATCGGTTAAACTAGATATACCAAAAGTGTTTATAGATTTCTTCAATAAAAATGATTGAAAAAAAAATGGAAAAGAGAGAAATAAAGTTTTGGTATATCCAAAACTGGCAGAGAGGCTGGTGCCCCATTGACGCCCTTTGGATTACTGCTGAGCAGCCCATTAACCAGCCTAACCTAATGCATCGCGCAGCAGGAAAAGGCTGGACATCTAACCTGAGCTCCACAATCCGGTTGACGATCTTTCCTGCCAAAATGTCCAAGGCCAGAGGACACTGGCAGCAGAATACAATGTAAAGTGTCCTCACTCATGGGAGCGGCCATCTTAATGAATCCACGGCCTTGGACATTTTTTGAGAGAACGCAGACCGAATTGCAGGGCTCAGTTATGTTTTTCAGCTGCTCCCTGCTGCTACACACTCTGCCTGGGGCCCTTTTATGGGTCCCAAAGTTCGGGCCATCATTGATTTCAATGGGGACTGGGTTTGGGTCAAGTTTAGTACCCAAACTGAACTTTGGTTCAAAGTTTGTCCAACCCTAGTTACTGTATGAGCCATGATGGGACCCATAGTTATTGTATGAGCCATGATGGGACCCATAGTTATTGTATGAGCCATGATGGGACCCATAGTTATTGTATGAGCCATGATGGGACCCATAGTTATTGTATGAGCCATGATGGGACCCATAGTTATTGTATGAGCCGTGATGGGACCCATAGTTATTGTATGAGCCATGATGGGACCCATAGTTATTGTATGAGCCATGATGGGACCCATAGTTATTGTATGAGCCATGATGGGACCCATATTTATTGTATGAGCCATGATGGGACCCATAGTTATTGTATGAGCCATGATGGGACCCATAGTTATTGTATGAGCCATGATGGGACCCATAGTTATTGTATGAGCCATGATGGGACCCATAGTTATTGTATGAGCCATGATGGGACCCATATTTATTGTATGAGCCATGATGGGACCCATAGTTATTGTATGAGCCATGATGGGACCCATAGTTATTGTATGAGCCATGATGGGACCCATAGTTATTGTATGAGCCATGATGGGACCCATAGTTATTTTATGAGCCATGATGGGACCCATAGTTATTGTATGAGCCATGATGGGACCCATAGTTATTGTATGAGCCATGATGGGACCCATAGTTATTGTATGAGCCATGATGGGACCCATAGTTATTGTATGAGCCATGATGGGACCCATAGTTATTGTATGAGCCATGATGGGACCCATAGTTATTGTATGAGCCATGATGGGACCCATAGTTATTGTATGAGCCATGATGGGACCCATATTTATTGTATGAGCCATGATGGGACCCATAGTTATTGTATGAGCCATGATGGGACCCATAGTTATTGTATGAGCCATGATGGGACCCATAGTTATTGTATGAGCCATGATGGGACCCATAGTTATTTTATGAGCCATGATGGGACCCATAGTTATTGTATGAGCCATGATGGGACCCATAGTTATTGTATGAGCCATGATGGGACCCATAGTTATTGTATGAGCCATGATGGGACCCATAGTTATTGTATGAGCCATGATGGGACCCATAGTTATTGTACGAGCCATGATGGGACCCATACAAAGTCAGAACCAGAGCCCAGTCACATTTAATTACGCCACTGATGCGGAGCATGTCCTCTACTATTGGGGACAGATCAGCACCACAAGTGTCCTCCAGACACCGTGACCTATCTCAGACGTCTAACCCCCCCCCCCCCAAGATGCTGACATCAGAGAGCGCTGCCCACACGGCCCAAATTACCTCAGCACAGCCAGTTCTATGAGGTTAATTTGAATAAAAAAGCTCCCCTCTCTCCACTGAAGACAGGAGACGTTTCAGGACCACGGACAGCGGCTGCTTTAGTTTTTTTAACCTGGACCTTCACCCTGAATGAGTCTATCTTATATGTTTCCCCAGCCCTGTACATACAGATTGCCCACATTAATCCGGACCTTCACACTGAATAAGAGTCTATCTTATATGTTTCCCCCACCCTGTACATACAGATTGCCCACATTTATCCGGACCTTCACCCTGAATAAGAGCCTATCTTATATGTTTCCCCTCACCCTGTACATACAAATTGCTCACATTAATCTGGACCTTCACTCTGAATAAGAGCCTATCTTATATGTTTCCCCCGCCCTGTACATACAGATTGCCCACATGAATCCGGACCTTCACACTGAATAAGAGTCTATCTTATATGTTTCCCCCGCCCTGTACATACAGATTGCCCACATTTATCCGGACCTTCACCCTGAATAAGAGTCTATCTTATATGTTTCCCCAGCCCTGTACATACAGATTGCCCACATTAATCCGGACCTTCACACTGAATAAGAGTCTATCTTATATGTTTCCCCCACCCTGTACATACAGATTGCCCACATTTATCCGGACCTTCACCCTGAATAAGAGCCTATCTTATATGTTTCCCCCGCCCTGTACATACAGATTGCTCACATTAAGGCCCTTATTTAACAAGGGATAGCGCCAGGTAGCGAATTGTGAGCGAACGGTAATGACGGCCACCGCCACAAGAACGCCGGCTCCCCTCCGCAATCACACATTTATCAAGCCGATCCTGATTAGCGACTGACAGAGCGCCAGATAGCGAATCATTCATCATTCTTCCAGCCTCACCCCACAGCGCCAGCGAGCGACCTTGAACAGCGACAAGTATGACCTCTCGCTACCTGGCGCTCTCCAATGCATTTCAATGGAACAATCTTTAAATATTCATAATTAATTGCTATTAATGTATTTTTTTTTTTTTTTAAATGTCAAAAATTCTTTGACCACTTCTGCAATGTTAGATATTTTTTTTATGGTTAAAACAAAAAAAAAAAAGATTTGTGCAGAATTGATATTACAGGTCTGATATTAATGTATTCATATTACAAAATGGTTTGAAATGGTTGGGGGTTAAAAAACTACTTTTAACCCATCGCCTCCAGCGCTCTGGGGTTTAAACATGCATTTCACAGCGCAAGAATTTTTTGAGCGTGATTTTTTAATGAATATGGTGGGAGCCAGTCGCTATGGCCATTCGCTGTCATGCGCTCCCATACAGCGCGGAACCTGTCAAACAGCGACTCCTAACCCCGTATTCAACATTACCGCACACCGACTGAGTCGCTGTCAACAACCGAACAACGGCCAAGCACAGCGAATACTAGCGGGCGCTGTGAAAATAACGCTACTGTCGCTCATCTGTCGCTACCTGGCGCTATTAATGAATCGGCCTCCCCATATCATCCTACCTGTATCTACTTCATTTTCTGAGCCTTTAAACGTCCAAGATGGTGGTCCATGGAGTCACAGGCTGTGTGCAGACAGGAAGTGTCTTCTGACTGTGCCGCTCTGCATTCTGGGATTGCTGTCCTTTTCCTGACCCCAGCTCTGCTCTGTCTGTGCAAAGCACAGCTATAACCCCGACCCCTTTCCTCTCCTCAGTATGGGATGCTACTGATCCAAGATGGCGGCGCCCGTATCATAGAGTACAGCCCAGTGGTAGAAAGAATAAAAAGTTATTTAAAACGTTAAATATATCAATTTTAGATGTGGGGCAATCATTAAAAGATGCAGTCTGCAGTCCTGTGTAGAGGATAATAAAAAATGATTATTAAAATAAGGAATATGTGTACAAACAGTATAATGCCATGGTGAAAAGCCACAGGGGAATTACTTTTTTCTTCATAGGCTTGACCTTAAGGCAGAACAAAACCCAGGGCAGCCAGCACTGGAATCTGGGAAGCGACCACGGTGGTGAGGGCTCCAGGAGAAGAGTGAATCAGGCAATCCAGGGGTATGGGGGGGGGGGGTTGGACACAATAGGGCACCCCAATGCATGGTGCCCCATAAGAAGGAAGGTCACCTCTCCTTGAGTCTTATAGTATTGCTCCTCTTTAATGCATTTCCTTTTATTCTTTGAAGTAACACGGCATTGGCATATGTATAATCATTACTATCATTTTCTGTGATTCTATGATTTCTGATTTTCACTCATTATTACTGAAATGTTTTTTTCTTTAAGCATATCAAATCTATCACTATTAATTGTTGTTATAGTCACATTGCACTTAAATTCCGAGATTTAGCAATTTCTTGGCAAGCCAGTCCCTACTCCATCTTGCTTAAAGAGGAACTTTGCAGGTCCTGGAGTCTACAAAACTCCAGAGCCGTTCGAGTTCCACTCCTTGGGGCATCCCAAATTCGGATGCCCCGCTGTGTACCCCCCCACCCCCACCCCGGAAGCCCTAATACACTCATCTTCTCACAGCATATCTCTGTGCCATGGCCGCATCTCTGCTCACCCTTAGCCATGGCCTGGCATTTCTGAATAGGCGGAAACTTCTTAGATATACACCGCGCTCCTAAGTTCTTAGATAAATAAATATAGATGAAATGGTTTAAGTGATGCTACAACGTAACAGGCTTTTATCCCAAGTGAGCCCCAAGTGAAATGTATGTAATTAGGTACAGAGCGCAAGACATGAACCCTTCGCATAACTCAAAAGTGAAACAAGATTTTTGAGTGCTCATGCCACCAGCAACATGGCGGAGAAATAAGACGTGTCTTATTTCGTCTTATTTCTCCGCCATGTTGCTGGTGGCATGAGCACTCAAAAATCTCGTTTCACTTTTGAGTTATGCGAAGGGTTCATGTCTTGCGCTGATATGCACTGCAGAGAAAATGTTTGTCTAGTGCTTTAGACTTTTTTCTAAACATTCGGGTGCAGCTGCTGGGCACGTCGCAGGATTCAGATCTCTGTATTATGGACTGAATCTATGGAGGCATTTTGAATTCATGAAAATATTCTTTGAAATTATTCACGGAGCACGTTGATTATAACGAGTTTATTATAAGGAGTTTTGGATGCATAGTTCTGGTAAGCGCACACGGAGTGAAGGGTGTTTACCGCCAGCGGGTGCATGCTTTTTGGGATATTCACCGGATTCTAGTAGCACGGAAAAAAGTCTTTTTCTTTGTTTGGAGCACTTCAGCATTAGTGCATGTGTTTTGGGACACTTTGAAATATGGACTCATAAAGTTACAATTGTTTAATTTTGAATTTTTCTTGGTTTCTTGGAAAGTTGATGTATCTTGTTTTAGGGGATAAGTTCACATTGTGTGGTTGTTTATATATTATATACTATATTTTATTCTTATTTTTTTTGCTCTGTACCTAATTACATACATTTCTGAATAGGCGCTGCAGGCACACAATAGCTTGAAGGTAAGCGGGGGATGCACCTGGCAGCGCAATCGGCTCGCTTGTCCAGACGGCTTAGCCACCAAGGAAGCCGAGTGAAAGCGAGAGAGCGCAGATTGGCTGAGCGGGCCACTCAGCCAATCAGTGTGCTCGTTCTCGTCTAGGTCTGTGCGGCAGGAAGGTGAGTGTATTGGGCGACCTGGAGGGGGGTACACACAGCGAGACATCCCAGTTCGGGATGTCGCTGCCACCGCCGCATAGAGGAACAAAACCCCACAAAGTCAAAGTTGGGTGTGTTGTTCCTCTTTAATATACAGTACTGTTTTAAAGTGTAAAGGTTGATGGTTTAAGGACTTGATGTATTACTTGGGCAAGTATAGTTACTTCTGAGCTAATCAGTGGCAAAACTAAATTTTACAGGGCCCTGGTGCGAACATTAAATTGGGCCCTGTCCAGGCTCATAGAGTAAACTTTTTTCTCTCTTTTAACTGAATTTGATGCAACTAGACAACTGCAAATCTGTTAAATAAGCTGGAGGAGCAACAATGATGGGGCTCCCCTGACCTTCTGCTGGAGGGGGTGCAATCCTGAGATCTTGCACAGGGTGAGGCTGACCCTAAGACCGGCCCTGATTAGAGTTCGGGGGGGGGGGGGGGGGGGGGGCAGAATCTACGGTAGCTCCACAAATGGTAATATTTTCAATGTAGGCGTAGAAACCACTATTTAATAAGTCTTGCATAGCAATGGTTAAAGAAGACTGTTCCAACTGTTACATAGTAATTTAGGATTTAGAAAAAAGATCTGGGCCTCCCAAGTTCAACCTAGAAAAGGGTGTTGGAGTGAGCATGCCAGCGATTGCCGGATGACTTCGACCTCCCAAGCTCAACTTAGAAAAGGGTGTTTGAGTGACAGGGCCAGCGATTGCCGGATGACCTCGGCCTCCCAAGCTCAACCTAGAAAAGGGTGTTTGAGTGACAGGGCCAGCGATTGCCGGATTACCTCGACCTCCCAAGCTCAACCTAGAAAAGGGTGTTTGAATGACAGGGCCAGCGATTGCTGGATGACCTCGGCCTCCCAAGTTCAACCTAGAAAAGGGTGTTTGAGTGACAGGGACAGCGATTGCTGGATGACCTCGGCCTCCCAAGCTCAACCTAGAAAAGGGTGTTTCAGTGACAGGGCCAGCGATTGCTGGATGACCTCGGCCTCCCAAGCTCAACCTAGAAAAGGGTGTTTGAGTGACAGGGCCAGCGATTGCTGGATGACCTCGGCCTCCTAAGTTCAACCTAGAAAAGGGTGTTTGAGTGACAAGGCCAGTGATTGCCGGATGACATCAGAGCTGAGCACCACATGCATTTGTTCTCTTTAATTATGGATGGAATGTCAGGGGCCACAATTTGATGTAGTGGCCTGGGAGTATCATCATAAGCCTGGTTAGGGAGAGACCAATGTTAAGCGGTAAATGGACCATGTCAAGGTTATTACGCCCCTGAAGCTAATACCAAAGTGTTTTTGGGGGGCATACAAGGCCATTATATGCTTGTGCACAAATAGGAATTGTTCCTTCTTATTTAACCAATCAGTGCAGTGATACATACAAGCAATGAGTGCACACATGTCCGGTGCAGTTGGGGGTTTAGGCGCCTTGTTCAAGATCCCTTTAGTCTTGTCCCGGATGGGAATCAAACCTTATTTTTGTATTCCTTGGATTGTCCCCAACTATTTATTGTATTTTTAGAGCTTTGGCACCGCTTGCTGCTTTTCTTAGTATTTGAGAAACTATATAACATATCTGTAGTTATTAAAGATATGACTTGCAGCATAAACCTGTCAAGGTACTGGTGGTGTCCAATTTGGGGATTCATCCGGCTGGTGCCGTGTGTTCTTTTTCCTTTTGACATTATGGGGTCGATTCAGAGCCAAGTGGGAAAACTCACTTCTTTTTTAGGAGAGAAAACTGCCATTCACTTTCATTGTCTGAAAGTGAATGGCAGTTTTCTCTCTTTAAAAAGAAGTATGTTTTCTCACCTTGCTCTGACTCAACCCCATTCTGTCACTGCTGGGTTACTGTTCCTTGTGTGGAGATTCTTTCAGCTTCAGATTCTTATCCACAGCTGATAACAATTGTATATGATTAGAGTCATGGCCGCCCTTTGGGGTGTGTGCGGTCGCACAGGCCGTCATCTCAACCTTTCTGTGAAGGGGAGCCAGGAGCTATCAACTGGAACATCGGCCTCTTTTTTTTTTTCAAAATACCCCCCTATCTCTCTCCTTTGGTTTTTGCACATTGCTTTAATATTTTCTTTTAACCTTTAATTCATCTTGAATATTCTCCTTCTTTCTTTTTAATTTCATTATTCCTCCTCTTTTCCATTATTCCTCTTTTCGTAACCTCGCCTTATTTATGTTGTATATGCACATTTCCTTCTCCCCTCTTTCTCTTGTCATTTTCCTCCTGCCTACCTCTTTTTCAGCTTCTAAACATCTTCCTCCTTTTTTTACCTTCCCTCCTTTCTTTCCTCCTGTTTCTATCTTTCTATCTTTTCATTTTTTTGTTTTCTCTTTCTTCCTCTTTCTTTTTCTCTATCTATTGCTCTTTTTATATCTTTCTCTCTTTCTCTCTCTCTTTTTTTCTCTCTCTCTCTCTTTTTATTTTTATCTTTTTTTTACTCTTTTTTCTTTCTTTCTTTCTTTCTTTTTTTCCCTCTCTTTTTCCAGCCCTATTCATCTTTCTCGCATTCTCAGTCTTTCTCCTCCACTCTCTCATTTCCTCATTCCCCCCATCTTGCTCTAATTCCATATTCTCGCCATTTTTCTCTGGTCACATTCCTTCAGTCTCCTCATTCTCACATTCTATGTCATAATATTTTACAATTTTCTTCTTCTTTCCTTTCCTCAATCTCTTTTCCACATTTCCTCTTATTTCCCTGTCTTTTCCGCCTTCAGTCTTTCCTTTTCTGCATTCCCTCCAATTTTATTGCCCCGTTTCTCCGTTTCCCTTTTTTCCTGGTCTCCTCTGTTGCCTGGAGGGGGTGCAATCCTGAGATCTTGCAGAGGGTGAGGCTGACCCTAAGACCGGCCCTGATTAGAGTTCGGGGGGGCAGAATCTATGGTAGCTCCACAAATGGTAATATTTTCAATGTAGGCGTAGAAACCACTATTCAATAAGTCTCGCTTAGCAATGGTTAAAGAAGACATCCAACTGTTACATAGTAATTTAGGATTTAGAAAAAAGATCTGGGCCTCCCAAGTTCAACCTAGAAAAGGGTGTTTGAGTGACAAGGCCAGCGATTGCCGGATGACCTCGGCCTCCCAAGCTCAACCTAGAAAAGGGTGTTTAAGTGACAGGGCCAGCGATTGCCGGATGACCTCGGCCTCCCAAGCTCAACCTAGAAAAGGGTGTTTAAGTGACAGGGCCAGCAATTGTCGGATGACCTCGGCCTCCCAAGCTCAACCTAGAAAAGGGTGTTTGAGTGACAAGGCCAGTGATTGCCGGATGACATCAGAGCTGAGCACCACATGCATTTGTTCTCTTTTATTATGGATGGAATGTCAGGGGCCACAATTTGATGTAGTGGCCTGGGAGTATCATCATAAGCCTGGTTAGGGAGAGACCAATGTTAAGCGGTAAGTGGACCATGTCAAGGTTATTCTTCTACTCTCAGGAAGTGGAGTATCAAAAGGGAAACGGGGTAATTTTTTCTAGAATCACTGTTGGCATTTGGTCCACTTTAAAGGGATTGAGTAACTGTCCCTCAAGGTCTCTTCTTTAGCTTTCTTGCAGATTGCCCGCCCTCCCTAGTGAGTTGGTTTTTGATGTTATTGCCCAGATTGAGCTTAACATAGGGGTGAGTGGAGTGTTACAAAATGTTTGCACTGCCTCTTTAATGTCTGCACCATGTCGCATTTAGTTAGACTTAACTAAATGTATGGTGCTTGTCATTCTTTGTATTAAACTGTATAACGCCATATAAATGCCCAGCAAAAGAAATATGAGTCTGATGATACTAAACAATACATTGCACAAAGAAAAGTCAGCTCTCATGCTTCGCATCACGCATATGGATGGTGGTGGAAATCACAAGCATTTTTCTGTGTGAGCGCAATCTCTGTTCCAGCCCCGCAGAATGTAAATGTTTAATACATCTCACAAAACGATCCTTCCAGCCGCCTCTCTCATGGATGGAATTTTAAACAGCTTTTTCCGTGATTTTCGTATTTCGCAAGGCGGCCGGCAGGGAATTTGAAGACAGAGACCGAAAGTGCAACAGAATATCTGTTGATGACAAGCGCCTAACGCAGGCAAAGGCCGCAGGGTGTGACCATCAGTGCCTACGCATCTGCCATGTCCCAGAGTGTCTGTGTGCTGGCTTTGAAGTTAACGCAAATTGACAAATAATGTCACCCACAGACGTAGGAGGGAGCATGGCTGGTTGGCTTGTGGAGGGAGAATAGATTGTACACAGACTTAACATTCTTCTCTAAATACAGACATTTTGAAATTTTCATGTATGCACTCTGACAGCAATCTCCACCATTGTGGTTAATTATAGAGAGTCACAGTGGAATCATTATATATATATATATATATATATATATATATATATATAGTGTTAGAGCTTCAACCATTCAGACCATAATTGGTCACATTTGATGTGGACTATATATAGTAATTATTGAAGTGAGAGCGCAGTGTTTACTAGTAGAAATTTTAAACATTTATATTTTTTTATTTCAAAATAAAGATAAAATACATCTAATAAAAATCAAATGACATGAAATAAAACGAATTAAAGATAACATTCTAAATATAGGTTAATTGTATATAGGAATTTCAAACACTCTAGGGGTATCCAAATGATTTTAATTTGGGCTTTAAAATAAAAAAAACAAGTTACCTGAGTGCCTTGGCCCGATAGGGGACAGGGCTCTGTATGATAGCCATGGGCTCGAGTGACAGTTGGACTTGAATGACAATCCAGCACTCTGCTGCACAGTATTGGGTAACTGACCTGTCGCTCAAAATCAGCTTCCATGCCGATTGACCATACCCTCAGTAAGTCATTTATTATAGTCCAAATTAGATTTAGGGCAGAGGGATGGAGGAGTGGGTGGAGTGTTACAAAATGCTTGGACTTCCTCTTTAGAGTTCCTGTCCAGACACACACTAGCTTCCTCCCCCTTGCTGCTTATATATTCTTCTGTTTAGAAAGGGATTTGTGTTCCCCAAAATAGGAATAATGTGCTCCATGCTTAGCAATGCTATACAGTGTATATCACTGCTTGAACAGCCATTTGAGGGTGAATAATACTGTACTGATGTGTGCAAATTGCACATTTGGAAGCTCACATTCTAAACTGTAGTGTCCAATGTCAGTCATCAGCTGCCAAGCCAAACAGGGGTGCATCAAGAAGGGCATACGTGCCCATGACCAGAGTATCATTGTACACCTCTTAACGTCACTGGTCAGACCCCATATGGAATATTGGGTACAGTTCTGGGCACTGGTAATAAGAAGGACATATCAGAAATTGAGCATGTTCAAAGGCAGGCAACTAAATTAATTAATTGAATGTGGGAACTAAAGGAGTGTCATAGTAAGGTTTATTTATTTTGGAAAAGAGACACCCGAGGGGCTATCTAATTGTTGGGGAACAGTTCAGGCTCGGATTCTATGGAGTAGTGTGTTTTACTCACTGGCAGCCCAATGGCCCCTCAGCTGATGCTGGGCAATTCCTCGTAGACAGTCTCCACCACGAGGGGGTGCTCTGCTCAAAGTGGGGCGGTGGCCTTCTAAATTTCCCTCTGGAAAAAGGCCTATATTTAATTGCGAAATTGTGAAATACATACTGCCTAGCACCTATGCTGAAACGTTCTGACAAGCAACCTGTGTCCTGTTCTTGATGGACCCAAGCCTATATAACTCTTTCACCTAAACATTCTAATAAGCAAGTGTACCTGTGTTCTGCCTGAAAGACTATTTATCCCTTACATTGAAACATCCTTATGAAGCAATTGTGCCTGTGTTGCTTTCTACAAGCTATGCAAGTTTACTGGCCTTTGAATTGAGAACGGTATATTTGACCGTGATGTTAAATAAAGCATTAAAACTTTCTTTTCCCGACCCTGCAACAATAATAGAAACAGATTCTCTCATTTATCCTGCTTGCCGTTGAGTGTCTGTTTGCTATTATACCATCTTGTCTCCTCCCCATGCTGCCGTCCCATTAACCCTTACCCTCGGCTACCAAACCTGTGTGCTGTGACATAGCCTGAGAAACTTTGACACCGTCATATACACTGGATTGCAGTTAAAGGGTGACCGTAATTACTGCTGGTTAACCCTGATATTAATGTTAAAAGGTCTATTATCAGATGAGAGTCTGCGCATGTGTCACTGGACTGGCACTGCACTGAGTTCAGTGATTACTAGCGGCCCGGGGGGGGGGGCGCTCACTTAGCAGGGCATCCCAATTTGGGATGCACAGGGGGAAAGCACACGCCAGGTTTTGTTCTGCTTTAAGGATCGACATTAAGCCAACCTGAGGGCCTTCATGCAGTTTAACACTTTATTTAAAACAAAAATAGTTCTAGCCCAACATGCCTCTGAAATGATCATGCCCCCTGCTGCTAACCTTATTCAATAACTCCTACACTATTCTACAGACTTACCTCCTGTCTCCGCATGTAGGCCGTTTCAGCGCTATTCTTCTTTAGTATAATGTTACCCATTGTTCTTAATGCACAAAACTTGGAGGATAAATGACGCGCGACAGCATCTATAGAAAACAGACAAGTTGGAAACATTATGGAGAATGCTTAAAGCAGTTGATAAAGCAGCTGTTGCGGAAGGTGATTGGATTGATTTTTGAAGCAGACATCTAATTCAGCTGGCGGGTGCGCTCGCATTTATGAGAAGTTTGATGAATGAAAATGTACAGCATAAACTAGCATAATCACACATATAAATTGTATTTTAAGCATTGCCAATGCTTTTCAGGGAAAATAAAGAAAAACAACATAGCTTCGGGTTGCAGATTGGCACATACTGGCCTGGTGTGAAGATGACAGTTTATGATCGCCGTCTTAAAGCGGACCAACAGTCAAAAATCACTTAAACAAGACCAACACAACAAACGGGTCTCATATGCATCACTCCCCAGGGCAATTTAGATTGCTGCACATAAAAATGAATTTAACATTTTCTATGCTGTGATAAATTATAGAAACAAAATGGCGGCTTATGTTTTTGAAGACTACCTACAAACAGGAAGTGCTGCTGGGTTTCCTGTTACTGTGGATTGTCAGTTATGTCAGTTGAATTCAGGCAGCATCATGGCTGAGATGCTGGGAGAGGAAGCTCCAAAATGGCTGTTACCACTAGAAAATTGGTGAGGTGGCGTTTCAGCTATGTGTGGATGCAGGAGCAAATGTAAGTGCTGACAATGCTTCAGTATCATGTATGCAGATGGGGCAAGTGAGTTTGGGGGAAATTTTTTTTAACTGTGCCAGGCTGTTGGTCTGGTTTAAACTATGTTATCTGGAGTTTACCACTACTCGTTTTGTGCAGTCTTGGGAAGGCTGATGCTGCTGATGTCCTACTCATGGATATGGATTGTTCTTGTGCCATTGGAAGACCTGTATTTGGTGTTTTAAGCCAGGTGTCCCCAACCCTCCTCTTTAAGCCCATTAACAGGTCATGTTTTGCAGATCTCCACACAGATGCTAAGATGGAGTAATTAGCGCAACAGCAGAGCTATAGAGCCGGCTATGTGGAGATCCACAATACTTGACCTGTTAGTGGGTCTTAAGGAGGAGGGTTGGGGACCCCTGCTCTAAGCTAGCATGGGCACAGCTAATGTGTTAAGCAGGTGCGTAACTTGATGACAGTATACACATAAGGGCAGACTTCTCCTTCTGCCGTCAACCTTCTATGTTTCTATGAGGTGCAGGGGGTGCAACCACACTGTGGCCCAGAAGGTCAGGGGGGACCATCATTGTTACTCCACCACCTTTTTTTTATCATGTTTGTGCTCACTTGCCATCATTTAGATAAAGGAAGTACTGTTTGTCCCAGCTGTTTCAGACTTGTAATGTATTAACCTTGAAAAGGCCCCATTTAACGTTCACACCAGGGCCCCCTGTTACATTTAGTCTTTAGACTGGTGTTAAGAGATTTCCTTTTTTGGCGCTAGTACTGGGAACTAGCCAGTCGGGGGCTTCAGCTAGCAGCACTTCTCTCCTACCAAGGCCTTTTTGCTGTGCCATGTGTCTCCTGTGCTCAGCCATGCCCTCTGTTTTCTCTCTCCAGCCTTACCCTTTCTTTTCTGTTAAGTCTCGCCCTGTGTCCTATGTCTCATGCTTGAAGGCGTGTCAAGTGTCTCCTTGCCCTATGTCTCCTGTGTCCAGCCATGCTCTGTATCTTCTGTGTTGAGCCAGGCCTTGCATCATCTTTGTCCAGACGTGCCCTGTATCTATTGTATTCAGTCTTGCTCTGTGTCTTCTTTGTCCAGCTGTGTCTGAAGTCCTCTTTGTCCAACCTTTTCCTGTGCCTTCTGTGTACAGCTGTGCCATTTGCCTCCTGTGTGCAGGCATGTCCTGTTTCCCCTATGTCAAGCCTTGTTCTGTGTCTCCGGTGGCCAGCTGTGCTCTGTATCTCCTGTTCTGAGCCATACCCTGTGTCTTCTTTGTCCAGCTGTGCCCTAAGTCCTCTTTGTCCAACCCTGTTCTGTGCCTTCTGTGTACAGCTGTACCTTGTGTCTCATATGTCAGGCTTGCCCTGTGTCTGCTTTGTCCAGCCCTGCCCCACATCTCTTGTTTCCAGCTGTGCCATGTTTCTCATGTCCAGTCATGCCATGTGTTCCCAGTGTCCAGCCATGTTTTGTGTTTCTTGCGTTCACCCGCAACCTGTGTCTTATGTTTCTGGTCATGCCACGTGTCTTCTGTGTCCAGCCATGCCATGAGTCCTGTGTCCAGCCATGCCATGAGTCCTGTGTCCAGCCATGCCATGAGTCCTGTGTCCAGCCATGCCATGAGTCCTGTGTCCAGCCATGCCAGGAGTCCTGTGTCCAGCCATGCCATGAGTCCTGTGTCCAGCCATGCCAGGAGTCCTGTGTCCAGCCATGCCATGAGTCCTGTGTCCAGCCATGCCAGGAGTCCTGTGTCCAGCCATGCCATGAGTCCTGTGTCCAGCCATGCCATGAGTCCTGTGTCCAGCCATGCCATGAGTCCTGCCATGCTCTGTGTTTACTGTTTTCAACCATTACCCGTGCCTTATGTTTACAGCCATGCTCTATGTCTCCTGTGTCCAGCTGTGCAATGTGTCTCATGCCCTGCTATCCCCTGTGTTCCATGTGTCTACCTGTGCCCTGTACCTTCTGTTTCCAGCCATGTCCAGTACCTTTTGTGTCTAGCATTGCCCTGCATTTCCTATGTCCAGCCTTGCCCCTTGACTTGTGTCCAGGCATGCCCTGTTTTCTCTGTGTTCGACCATACCATGTGTCTTCTATTTCCAATCACGCCCTGTGTCTTCTGTGTCCAGTCATGCGCTGTGCCTTCTATTTCCAATCGTGCCTTGTGTCTTCTGTGTTCAGCCATGCCCTGGGTTTTTTTTTTCTAGTCAAACCCTGTGTCTTCGGGGTTCAGCCATGCCCTGTGCCTTCTATTTCCAATCATACCCTGTGTCTTCTGTGTCCAGACATTTCCTGTGTCTTCTTTTTCTAGACATGCTCGGAGCCTTCTGTGTTCAGCCATTTCTTGTGTCTTCTATTTCCAGTCATGCTCAGAGCCTTCTGTGTTCAGCCATTTACTGTTTCCTCAAATTTTAGCCATGCCCTGTGCCTTCTGTGTTCAGCCATTTCTTGTGTCTTCTATTTTCATTGTGTTTCTCATTGTGTCTATTTTCATTGATTTCATTGAGTTTCTATTGTCTTTCATTTCCAGCCATGCCCTGTGTCATCTGTGTTCAGTCATGCCCTGTGTCTACTATTTCCAGCCATGCCCTGTTTCTTCTACTTCCAGTCATGCCCTGTGCCTTCTATTTCCAGCCTTGCCCTGTGTCTTCTGTGTTCAGCCATTTCCTGTTTCTTCTATTTCTAGTGATACCTAGTGTCTTCTGTGTTCAGCCATGCCATTTGTAATTCATTTCCAGCCATGCTCCATGTCGTTGATTTCAAGTCATGCCCTTTGTCTTTCATTTCCAGTCATGCCCTATGTCTTCTATTTCCAGTCATGCCCTATGTCTTCTATTTCCAGCCATGCCCTGTGTCTTCTGTGTTCAGCCATGCCCTGTGCCGTCTGTGTTCAGCCTTGCCCCGTGTCTTCTATCTCTAGTCATACCCTGTGTCTTCTATTTCCAGTCCTGCCCTGTGTGGCCTGATCCGGGTGCCTAGGAGTATGAGGACACAGTAGCCTGCAGGCTTCATATTATGTCTCAAAAACAGAGCAGCAGTTTATCATTTCACCTGTTCATTGGGATTGGAGGTATCCTGTCTCTTAGCAGCCAGAGTATCCTAATATGCTCCTCAAAATACAGCACGAAAAGATTGCGGAAATAGTTACAGAACAAAATGCAGTCAGCCATAAGATTATTTACATCTCATTCCAGCGAATTTGTGGAGCCAGCATATTGCGCGCTTAGAAATAAAAGTAAAGCGCCTGTTCAGCCGCTGTCTTACTTTTGTTCAGTCCGACATCGCTTATTGCGTCGGGGAGAATAGAAACTCATACTCGCACCAGGTGTGAATAAAAGGAACCAAACCGGAAAAATAGCATGTCGAACAAACGGCGCAGCTGAGCAATGCCTACATAACAACCTTGTGGAAATAGAAGATACAAATGTGTATTTAATACGCTGTGACAATACACAAAACCTGCGCATCATAAAGAAAAGGGAGGTTTATTTGGTTTAACCTTCTGCAACGCCAAAAGCATTTTCGCAATTGGAAAGAATCTAAATGCTTCATGTTAAAGGGGACTAAAAAAAAGGAATAAAAGGGATTTAGGAGGCAACTCCAAGCGTTGAGCGACTGTGTAGGGCTACACCTGGCAATGCCCTAAACTTTTTCTATTTAAAAAAAAAAAAAAACGTTTTGTCGCTGATATATACCGTTTAATCTTTTTACCTTCACTTCCTCTTTGTCACATACAGAGGAAGAGTGGACCGAAACCCACTGGCAGTCACTGGCAGTCGTGATTGGCAGCCATACAACGTAGGAGGAAGTGGCTGACTTGAGATTAGTTCTTCTTTAATCCCTTCCTGGGATGCAGGGACCACAAGCCACAAACCAGCTCCCTTCAACTACGAACCCACATTAAAGAGAAATAAAACTTTTCCTTGTGGTGCTTCATCCCAGGTCAGGACAGCCAACACTGGAGTTCTGGGCCTAAGTGCCCAGGCTCCCAGCATGGGACCCAGATGCTGACTGCACTGAGGGTGGCCCTGTCCTGTATTCTGTCCCACCTCCTGCCTTCTGTCCCACCTCCGCCTGCATGGACTGCACTGGTCCACTCCCTGGGCTGGCTTCACTATTCATCTTCCTGCAGGTCTTAAGTCATCCATAGATCTTCAATCATCACGAGATATACTGTTTTATCTTTTTAACTTCACTTCCTCTTTGTCACACAAAGAGGGAGAGTGGGCATGGCCATGCAGAGCAGGGGGAATGTAATGCAGTGCTTGACCACAAGCTGAGAGGGAGCTGGGGCAGCTCATGGTTACACGAGACAAAGGAATTTTATTTGTTGACCACCAAACCAGAGCCCAGACTGACTGCACTGAGGGTGGCCCTGTCCTGTATTCTGTCCCACCTCCTGCCTTCTGTCCCACCTCCACCTGCATGGACTGCACTGGTCCACTTCCTGGGCTGGCCTCACTATTCATCTTCCTGCAGGTCTTAAGTCACCCATAGATCTTCAATCATCACGAGATATACCGTTTTATCTTTTTAACTTCACTTCCTCTTTGTCACACAAAGAGGGAGAGTGGGCATGGCCATGCAGAGCAGGGGGAATGTAATGCAGTGCTTGAGCACAAGCTGAGAGGGAGCTGGGGCGGCTCTTGGTTACACGAGACAAAGGAATTTTATTTGTTGACCACCAAACCAGAGCCCAGACTGAGGGGGGGGGGATCAGACACTGTAAATCTTGCTCCAAGCTGAACAGAAGCACCAAAGACAGCTAAACAACATTCACGTAAAGTGGACCAAAACCCACCGAACTTGTGAAATACATTTGGCCATAGCCCCGGCTGATATTTCCTTCTTAGGGTGTAGAACTAGAAATGGATCATTTAGTTTTTCGAATCATCCTGCAACATCATTCTGCTGTTTCTCTCTGTAAGATGGCAGGTGATCAGTCATTGCATTGGTGTGGCAATGACATTATTGCCACACACAACAGTGGCAATAAATGAAGAAGGCGGAACGTTACAGCTAAAAAAAGGACTGTTATCTGGAATTAGAGTGAAGCAGGAGCAATAAAAATTGGCAAAAGGTGCTCTTCATTGGGGGAGCAATTAAGGGGATGCTAGTTAAAAATGTGAGTTTTGGTCCGCTTTAAGCAGGGGTAGCTAGGCTTTCTGGCACCCGGGGCAAAGATTCGAAATGGTGCCACACCACCTGTTCTCAGACCCCCCTTTGCCCCCCCCCCCCCCGACCTGCTGCACCAGGGGGAAAGTGCCCCCCTGCTCCTCCCTAGCTACGCCACTGACGCAAGAGGTGAGGAAGGTGTAGGTTTTATTAACCCCTTGCATGAACATGTCTTTAATGACATCAAAGGCCAGTCAGTCATGTGACTGCTGGCAACCATTCAGGTTTGATGTGCAAGCCCGATCGACAAAACCTGATTGGTCACTGGCAGTCATGTGATCAGCACCCATACAATTTAGGAGGAAGGGGCTCACTTGAGGTTAGTTCTTCTTTAATTCCTTCCTGGGATACATGGACCCACATTAAGAACAAATCGAACTGTTCCTTGTGATGCTTCATCCCAGGGCAGGACAGCCAGGACTGGAGTTCTGGGCCTAAGGGCCAAGGCGCCCAGCATGGGGCCCAGATGCTGACTTCACTGAGGGTGGTCTTGCCCTGTATTCTGCCCCCACTTCCAATGTCAAGTCGCACACTGCCACTTTTTCTTGTGTCCGGCAGCCATGCCCAACTAGCAAAGCCTCCGCCCTCCCGGACTCCCGTGCCCAAGGCCTGGTATGGACTGCACTGGTCCAGCCCTTGGGGTGGCCTCACTAGACATCTTCCCTCAGGTCTTAAGTCTTCCATAGATCTTCAATCATCACGTATCTTTTTATTTTGTTTAAGCACATGGGAGGGGGTCTTTAGCTGTATGGGGGAGGTTTTGCCCCTTACCCCCATATGCTGCACTCGAGCTTATAGATCAACCTGCTCCCAATTTATACATTGCATTGTATGTCCCATAGGGGGTGTCCATAATTTATATTTAGGACTGCTCCTACACAGGCACCTTGCCGTCTGGTGGTGCAGCTTCAACACGCCACTGCAGATGTGAGCCAACCAAGCATGAAGAGAAGAGGGAGGAACCACTTAAGGGGGTTATTCATCAAGGGGTAGCGCCAGGTAGCGCCTCGTAGCGGAAGGCTGAGTCTGGTGAATGCCGAGCACTGTAGGCAAAACCACATTTATGAAAGAGAATCTGGTGAGCAACTCTAACAGCGCCATGTAGCGTCTGATTCATCATTAAAGGCGGCTCATCGTATAGGGCTGGCGCTCCAGCTTTCAGAGCGCCAGGTATTACCTGTCGCTACCTGTCGCTCTCCCATACATTTCAATGGACAGGGTTTTTATTCATTTATTTATTTTTTCTCTCAAATAATTGTGTGACCTCTCCTGGCCTAGAAAAAGTCTTTTTTGAATTTTTTTTTTAGTTTTTTATGCAGAATTGTCATTACAGGTCTGGCACTAAAGTATCAATGTCACAGTGTTATAACAATGTCATTCCATGTGTTTTCGTTTTTTTTACTGGTGTATATGTGTTCAAAAACAGACTTTAATCACACAGTGTCTGGCGCTCTATGCTATAGCGACCATATTTAGAGCGCCGATGCTTTGTGTGTGTGTGTGTCCTTTTTTGATAAGTATGGTGTGGAGAGCCAAGAGTTGGTTGCACTGAGCTGGCGCTACCTCTCGCTCCCTGCAGCACTGTACTGGTGTTACAGCGCCCAACACGCATCACATTCATCAATGCCGGCCAGGTTACTACAGCGACTGAGGCGCTCTGTTACAGTGCCTGATACCCGCAAATGAGTGCCTACTAACGGTCGATCTAAGCGCCACTATACAAACACTCATCTGCCGATACCTGGCGTTAGTAATGAATCAGCCTCCACGATACATTCCAAAAGTAGGTCAGTAGCCACCACCCCGCCCGCGTATGTATCACATGAGCAAACTACGCCACGTTCTAAGTAGGACCCAAATCGTAAAGCCAGCAGAGCAGCGAGAATGTGTCTCGAGTCCAGCTAATAAGGGTAAAAGAATGGCGCCGTTTAACTCGGATATCTCTTAAAACTGGACCTTCAGCATGATTTAATGAAAAGCCCAAAGCCTTAGAAAAACTATTCCCCAGCATCTAAAATATATTTCAAGTTTTTAGTCACTTATTATTCTTTCCCTCACTGGGCTGCAACTCTGTTCAGGACTCTATAATACGTAGGCCACCATCTTGACTCAGATACATCACATACATGAGGAGAGGAGAGCAGGATAAAGTGCAGGGCTTTGCACAGACAGAGCAGAGCTGGGTATTCCAATGTAAGAAAGCCAGCCAGCGTTTAGGCAATAAAAAATTCCAAATTTATTCCAAAAGATTAAAAGCCATCCAAACGTAATTTAGGCGGTTAAAGACAATATGAGGGCAATAGCGCGTTTCAGACAGCTGGTCCTTACTCATGACATAAAGGTTTGCCCTCCAAAACACATTTAACTATAATCCAACAACCAACTGCATTCCAGAACCATCAAAATTAATTGTTTGCACCTGAATATATAAAACGTCGCATACCTATAACCCGTTATTTTAGCACTCCTGTCATCACAACAATAAAAGGCGAAAATGAAAGTGAAAATGTCCAGAATGTCGGGAAGAGGGGGCAGAAGTACTAATATGCATCTACCCAGACGTCAAACCGGAAACAACGTCATTGTACTGGCAAAACATCACCAGACCATGATAAGACGAACTAAGGCCCTTATTTAACAAGGGATAGCGCCAGGTAGCGACTGGTGAGCGGCCGGTAATGACTGGCACCGCCACGAGAACGCCGGCTCCCCACCACAATCACACATTTATCAAGCCGATCCTGCTTAGTGACTGAGATAGCGCGAGATAGCGACTCATTCATCATTATTCCAGCCTCAGCCCACAGCGCCAGCGTCCGACCTTGAACAGCGACAGGTATGACCTCTCGCTACCTGGCGCTCTCCAATGCATTTCAATGGAACAATCTTTAAATATTCATTCATTTAAATATTCATAAATAATTGTTAATAATTTTTTTTTTTTTTAATGTGAAAATTTCTGTTACCACTTCTGCCGTGTTAGATATTTTTTTTAAGGTAAAAAAAAATTTGTGCAGAATTGATATTACAGGTCTGATGTATTAATGTATTCATATTACAAAATGTTTTGAAAAACTTGTTTTTTTCGGTTTCAAAAAATATGTTTGGGGGTTAAAAAACTACTTTTAACCCATCGCCGCCAGCGCTCAGGGGTTTAAACAAGCATTTCACAGCGCGAGAATTTTTTGAGCGTGATTTGTTAATGAATATGGTGGGAGCCATTCGCTATGGCCATTCGCTATCATGCGCTCCCATACAGCGCGGAACCTGTCAAATGCGACTCCTCACCCAATATTCAACATTACCGCACACCGACTGAGTCGCTGTCAACAACCGAACAACGGCCAAGCACAGCGACTACTAGCGGGCGCTGTGAAAATACTGCTACAGTCGCTCATCTGTCGCTACCTGGCGCTATTAATGAATCGGCCTCCCCGGGCGGAAGCAGAGCTGGGGTCAGGGACAGCAATCCCAGAATGCAGAGCGACACAGTCAGAAGACACTTCCTGTCTGCAGGCTGTCTGATGCTAAATGAGCCGCCATCTTGGATGTTTAAAGGCTCGTAACATGCAGTAGATGCAGGTAGGATGATTTTTAAAGTACAGGGTGTGGGAAACATATTATTCAGGGTGAAGGTCCGCTTTAAATATCTTTTGACGGCCAACACAAAGCATCATCAAAATCGTTTTCCCAGCCCAGGGAGACTCAGCGCACCAAACAGAATATGTAAGGATAGTGGGTGGAATAGCATTAAATTTAATGACTCAAATATGATTAATTTTTTGCCCCCGGATACCTCTGTTATTTTAATTAATATTCTCCGGCGACAAATATAAAGGTTAGCATTATTTTTAATGTTCGTTATCCCGAGAGCCAAGGTGGTTGAAGAGTTGCAGCTCGTCATTAAGGAAATCTATACATGGCAGCTGCTTCGTGCATTGCATCATCGCCGTGCCCTTGCGACAGATGCAGCTTTCTTTAACCGTCTATTTATTGTACTTGGTGCATCGTTCTATCTTAAAGCGGACCAAAACCAACTGGACTTGTGAAATAGCGAAATAGTGAAATTTAGCCAAAGCCCCTTTCTATAACTCCCTTCTTTGGGTGTAGAACTAGAAATAGATATTTCTGCTTTTTGAATTGTCCTGGAACACTTTTGCTGTCCTCCTGTAATATGGCAGGAGATCAGTCATTGCATAGGTGTGGCAATGACATCATTGCCACACACAGCAGTGGCAGTGAATGGAGGAGGCGGAGCTTTACAGCTAAAACAGGCGCCATTATCTTTGATCTTAGAGTGACGCAGGTGCAGTGAAAATTGGCAAATGGTAATCTTCACGGGGGGAGCAATACAAGGGATGCTAGTTAAAAATGTGGGTTTCGGTCCACTTTAAATGCTTTTCAATGGTTTCTTTGTGATATATCACAATAGGATGAGCTGGCATGTGACGGATAAGGATTGCTACATCTGTATGTGCAGGCCGTGAAAAAACCAATGGCTAACCTGTGATGCGGATCAGAATGCAGGCTTCATTAGGATTACTCCAATATGTGAATGTTTTTGCTCTGCCTATTAAAGTGGACCAAAACCCAGGATTTTGACTATCCTGGGTTTTGGTCCTTTCCCACAGGGCACCCCGATCGGGCGTGCCCCGCTACGTGAAACCCCACAGATCGCCCACATTAACTCACCTCATCCCTGTCCTATGGCGCATGTGCAGCCGCTCGTCCAATCAGCACATTTGGAGCTGCTGAGCTATGGACGTCTACCCCGACGTCTTAGCTCAGAGGCTCCGAGTGTGCTGGTGGCCGCATCTCGCGCTTCCCTCTAACAGGGAACCTGCCCGCGCCGGCCATTCACAAATGCCTAGTGCGGGCACACACCCTGCTAGAGGGACAGCAGGGATGTGGCTACAGCTCGTGCATGTGCCGTTGGACCGGGAAACAAGGTAAGTGTATAGGGGCGATCTGGGGAGTTTCACACAGTGGGGCATCCCGATTTTGGATGCCCTGGCAGGAGAGAGTCGATCGGCCCAGGAATCTATAAGATCGCGCTGGGTTTTGGTCCACTTTAGAGGACCAACCACATATTTAGCTGGCCCTGGAGTCTAAAAAACTTTGATTAACGTGAGCCGTAAGTGGTCCAGAAGTCTATAAAACTCCAGGGCCGCCAGATCCTCACTACCTGGGGAATCCCAAATCGCTCAGAGCTGCTGGCCTTAGCTGAAGGCTTAGAAACCATTAAATCAGTGGGGCCCCGCTGTCTGAAACCCCCCAGATCACCAAGTGCAACTCACCTTTTCCCGGTCCTACGGCGCATGCGTACTCATAGCCACTGATGCCTCTTTATTGCAGAATGATGGGATAGGGTTCTCTGTCCTCCTTTACCTCACACAGTCCCTTTTCACAATCCCTGGCGGGCTAACTGGTGTGGCATCATCCTGCATAGAGGGCTCAGTTGTATTTTCCAACCAGTAGGGAAAGTACTTCCCTACTATATTATCATAGGGGGGGGGGGGCTCCAGCAATATCACTGGCCACCAGGCTGCAATCTGGCAATGCAATCCAGCTGCCGGACAGGCTTTTTAACTCTCGGGGACTAAGTGGGCAGCAATTGTGCAGCTATGCACCTGGTTTAAAGGTAACGCTTGCGACCGCCCCCGCCTTGTCACTCATAGAGAACACATGGTAAGGGGGGACAAGGCTCGTGGTCCAAATCTGATGACACTGCAGGCCGGTTTGACATGGGTCTTAGGTGTCTCATCTGGTACATGTGCAGCCCTGACTCTATAGCACTATGCGTCTATGGGAGACCAGCGGGTAATCGTTATTAAAATAAAGCCTTTCAGGCCATATCTTGATATTGGTTAGCAATGATTAAGTGTATTAAAAAAAACAACATGATGGCATGCAGTGGTGCTCATGCACAACCAATAACCTAGTAAACACAAAGGTAATCGTCCAACCACCAAAAGAAAAGTGATGATGTCAGGGCCGGATTAAGTGTGGTGGAGGCCCCAGATACAGTATTTAGTTTCCTTTATAATAATTATCCAGCCAAGTAACTGATTGGAGGTTGTCTGGCACCCGCCTACTTACTGGAACATCAGATCAAGTCCCTTGTGCCCCCCTTGTGTGGGTGCGTGCTGCTCGGGAACTCCTGCTTTGCCATCCTGGGTGGGGGGTAGTGTAGTCGCCCGGCTGGTTCCCTGCATTGAGCTGCCAGCGGCTGTGCTTGGTGGCTTATGTGCAGTGACAGCTCTGCACCCATCACTGTAGCGTTACTGGCGGCGGCTTTTCTGCTCTAGACTCTCCATCCTGCCCTGTGGTGGGTTTGACTGCAGGTTTGCAGGACTTTCCCAGGCGGGGGGGGGGGGGGGGGGTGGGGGCACTGCCACCGGTAGCTTTGTTGGACCCTCACATCAAAGACTGAAAACCCTCCTGGACCAGATCATAACCCAAAGGTTGGTGGAGGCCCCCTTTGCAGGGAAAGTGTTGAAGGCCCCGCGCCCTCCTCATAATCTGGCCATGGATAGCTTGCAGTGGTGCGCCTAAACCATCAATATACTAGTAAAAACAAAAAAACTGCCCAACCTCCAAAAAACAATGCCATGCAGTGGTACCCCAGACCCACCAATGAACAAGTAAAAACAAATAA
Organism: Gastrophryne carolinensis; assembly: GCA_027917425.1. Lineage (NCBI taxonomy): Eukaryota > Metazoa > Chordata > Amphibia > Anura > Microhylidae > Gastrophryne > Gastrophryne carolinensis. Next base: position 609,978,051 of record CM051235.1, read on the forward strand.
ATAAGTCCAATTGCACCCCTCCGCGTGCTTTCCTCTAGATGGGGGCCGTTTGCCTTTCTTGGCCTCATTACATGTGCAGCCCTTAGTCTGTTTTAATATGGGTCTAGACCAGCAGAAAATGGTTATGAAAATGAAACCTTTCAGGGCATAATATAATACTCATTACCAATTAGTAAATGTATTAAAAAAACAATAGTATGATGGATGCAGCGTTGCCCCTCACCAACCAATAAATTAATGAAATAGATGGTGCTGTCTGAGGTGGCCGCCTCACTCAGCCTCATTACAGGCGCAGTCCAGAGCGCTAAAAATAATCCGGTAATATTTGCAAGTAACTGTAGGTGGGGACCCCAGGGTCAGTTCCATTGTTGGGCCTGGGACACCCCAGTCGGTCACTGAATTTCACAGTCAATGGAGCTTAAAGCTGCAGTCTATTAAAGAGGAACGTCAGAGTTAAAAATGAATGTGGCCATTCCCCCCATCCGGCCCTACTTACCTTTTGAATGTTGCTGCCACCTGATGTACGGCATCCGGCTACTTCAGGGTCCGATTCTTTGCCCCCAACGCCAGCTTAGCCATCGCCATTTGACTATTTCAAAGTCCAGAGTCGTTCCAGCCACTCTGCAAAGTCTCACGGCTTTTTGGACGGCTCCCATTGCATCCCATTCATGGGCACTGCGCAGAAGTGAGATCGGGGGGATGCACGCAGTGCTTGATGGGATGCAAGATGGTACTACCCGTCGGGAGATCACCCGGAATCCAGGGGACCCAGAAGATGGATGCCCTGGCGAGGTGAGTACAAACTGCCCAAAGGTAAAACCAGGGGGGGGGCAGCAGTCCGGTGAGGTTTTAACCTCCCTCAACGTTCCACTTTAATTCTCCCGGATGGGTACATTTTGAACATTCTGACTTACAGAGGATGAGAGGAAAGTGTCCCCTCCATTATATTTTTTTACTCTCAGTGAGCCTATGTTGTGCAGTGCTGCAGATGCTGAGCCAATCCTGATGCTTTCTAACGCCTGGGGTTTAGCAGACTCCAGTGCACACTGGTGGCAGAAGATTAGCTCTTATTATGTAGAAGACTCAAGTGCACTTTTTTTTTTTTCTTAATGATAGCACTTTACACCGTGTTCCGTACAGCGGCGTCTCCGGGTGTAATAATGCGACGCAGGCGGAAAAGTGGCCACTTGATGAATTTTGGCAATCGTCCTCCCATAGTGGGAAATCAGCATATAGATTAGTGCTTGGGGGAAGCCAGGAGAGCCAATGATAAATCAGCCTACTCTATAGAGACCTGCATGGCGCACAACAGACTGCCTGCAGATTGACTGCCCCCGTGACATCCATCAAAGCCCGGTGTCACCTAATCAACTGCCGCTACAACTCTTCTGTTACAATGTAGCAAGTCTAAAGCTTCAATGTGGTTTATTGCCTCATATAGAGAAACACGGGAGGCGTAATAATAAAGGGATAATAAAGCACAACTGTCATAGAGAAACGGCTCCTACTGGTCCTGTTGGTATTAAAGCGTAGTGCTTATCCATACCAGCATTGTGCGCAGGTTCCCGGTTCCGGCCTTTCATTTTAGTAGAGGGTAACGCAGGGAAATATTTGTATACTATGGTGCTTTAGGTTTATATCTCACAACTTCCTCCCCCATATTTACAGTGCCTTAAAGTGGACCAAACCCATGGCCCGACAGCCTTGGAATCTATAAGATTCCAGGGCCGCCTGATTCCCTCCCCCAGTGGGGCATCCCAAATATAGATAATATTATCATTCCCTCCACACAGTGGGGTATCCCAAATATGGATGCCCCACTGTGTGAACCCCCCCCAGATCGCCCGGTAAACTCACATTATCCCCCCGCTCCAACGCTGCATGCACAAGCAGCTGCAGCTCCCCGCTATACCTTTAGCAGGGCACGTACCTGTGCCAGGCATTTGTGAATGGCCGGCACGGGCACACTCCCTGTTAGAGGGTCGCTTAGACCATTCCTTAGACAAAAAAGCAGGAACGGATCTGAGCATGCTGATTGGATGAGAGGCCATGCATGTGCTGTATGACCGCGTGAAAGGGGAGTTAGATTGGGAGACCTGGGTGGTTTCGCACAGCGTGGCATCCCTGATCGTAGTGCTCCAGGGGGAAAGGACCAAAACCCAGCACAGTCAAAATCCTGATTTTTTGTCTACTTTAACCATCCCTTACCCCCCACTCTGGCACATATTTCTTCTGACATAGGGGGTCGATTCAGGGCCTGGTGATAAAACTTACTTCTATTTTAGAGAGATAATTGCCATTCACTTTCATTGTCTACCTTGGAGCTGATTCAGAGCCTGGTGAAAATTTACACCCGGCAAACAATGAAAGTGAATGGCAGTTTTCTCTTCTAAAAAAGAAGTGAGTTTTCTCACCAGGCTCTGAATCGACCCCATAATCTTTACTATTTCCTGTGAGAATTTTTTGCTTGAGAAGGAGGGGGAAGTGGTCAGAGGGGTCATCTAAAGAAGCTTAAAACCTTGGACAGGGGGTTCGGCCCGCCCAAGGCAGGTGTCTGCACTTATGGGTTTTCCTCCTCCTGCTTTAATTGTCACCATATGTGTCATATCTGTTTAACCTCTTATAGCTATTCTTTTTTGGTACCGCAATACCTCAGTCAAACCAAGGTTCAAATTCCGGATTATCGTTCAGACTTATCAGCATGTCTAAGGTGGAAAGAACCAGTTTTTTCAGACATCTACTTAATTTACTCAGAATTGCTATAGTAAATGGGTGATGGATCTCATGATATGTTTAATTATCCTATTATTAAGCGAGAGCATATCAGTATGGGGCATGCCTGCTGTTTCAATGTGTACCCAAAGCGCAGGGGGGGGGGGTTGTATGGAACTATGGCACAAAAGGAAGTAAACCGAAGTAACACTGCATCATGGCAGAGCCTTAGATATGGATAACCCTGTGCTCCCGCTGCTATTGGCCTCACAGGTATACTGTGTTGCCATATCCTGTTTTTTTTAGCAGAGTTTTAATGTTATCAGAAAAATGTATTAGGGGTGTTAATCTGGAGATTTCTGCTTAGCTCGGGGAGGCCGATTCATTAACAGCGGCAGGTAGCGACAGTTGAGCGACTGTAGCGGCATTTTCAGAGCGCCCGCTAGTAGTCGCTGTGCTTGGGCGTTGTTCGGTAGTTGATAGCGACTCAGTCGGTTTGCTGTAATGTTGAATATTGGGTGAGGAGTCGCTATTTGACAGGTTCCGCGCTGTATGGGAGCGCATGATAGCGACTGGCCATAGCGACCGGCTCCCACCATATTCATTAACAAATCACGCTCAAAAAATTCTCGCGCTGTAAAATGCATGTTTAAACCCCAGAGCGCTGGCGGCGATGGGTTAAAAGTAGTTTTTTAACCCCCAAACAACCATATTTTTGGAAACCAAAAAAAACAAGTTTTTTAAATAATTTAGTAATATGAATACATTAATATCAGACCTGTAATATCAATTCTGTACAATTTTTTTTTTACATTAAAATGGCAGAAGTGGTCACAGAATTTTTCACATAAAAAAAAAAAAAAAATCATAACAATTAATTATGAATATTTAAAGATTGTTCCATTGAAATGCATTGGAGAGCGCCAGGTAGCGAGAGGTCATACCTGTCGCTGTTCAAGGTCGGACGCTGGCGCTGTGGGCTGAGGCTGGAATAATGATGAATGAGTCGCTATATGGCGCTATCTCAGTCGCTAAGCAGGATTGGCTTGATAAATGTGTGATTGTGGTGGGGAGCCGGCGTTCTTGTGGCGGGGCCCGTCATTACCGGCCGCTCACCAGTCGCTACCTGTCGCTATCCCTTGTTAAATAAGGGCCTAAGAATCGTGGTAAAAGGCACATTTTAATAGCAGAGATTCCGTCTATTGTGTTTAGGGGGAGTTTCAACTAGGAGGTGGTGCTATCCCTGAACTGCTCCATTAAAGGGAAATCATTTAAAGTATATAAGATCTTTAGGTCAATAGGGATGTTTACGTCCAGGTACCAAATCTATTTTTCCTGCCATTGAAAATCACATTTCTTCACCATCAACTTCTTCTGCCTTAATTTGCTCATCTGCATGAATTCTCCTAATGAACGGTTCTAGGTAAAGATTGAACAAAATTGGTCAGAGGAGGCATCCATGACTTGTTCCTACAACTAACATGGGATATATTGGACCCATCAATATTAATCACGGCTTAAGAGTTTTGATAAAGGGCCTTGATTCTTCATCAAGTTATTTTACTTACATTACAACTGTCCAAAACTGCCTCTAAAAATGACCACACCACCATGTCATATGCTTTTTCAGCATCCAGGGTAATCAAAATAGTTCCTTTCTTGGACTCCTTAGCTTTGTTGATTATGCGCGTTACTATTGCTATATTTTGCTGTACCCCCTCATCCTGGCATAAATGCTGTCTGGACCTCTAAAATAAGTTGTAAGTAAAGTTTCTCTAATCTATTTACTAAAATATTGGCATGGATTTTAAGTCCACATTAATAAATGATATGGGTTCACCAGGTTTTCCAAATCCTTATCAGGTTTGGGTAATGCTTGTAATTATTTTACTCTATGCTAAATCCCTGTTCACTGCCAATACTACGGGCGAGCAGATAGGGGCACAAAATCTGTTTAAAGGGTTTATAGTATTATAGTATTCCCCTGGTATGCCGTCAATGCCAGTTGCTTTCCCTTCTTTAAGTCTATCTATTGCCCTGGAAATTTTCTCGACTTTAAAAGAGCCACCTAGTTCTTGTCGTTCTTTGGTAAGTGTATTTGAGAGGTAATCTCTTAGATAAGTAAATGGTCCTCCTTGTTCTCTGCCTTTATGTTAGAAATTGTGGTATAGAACTGGAAATGTCCTCTAATTTATTATTTCATTCCCCCCCTTTTTTGGATACAATGCTATCAAAGAGTTTTCCACTCCATGATCTATGGGGGCCTTGGCCAGGGTTCTCACTTTAGTCTCGTCAATTTCTGACATTGCATTTCCTTCCTGTTCTTTTAAACTATTTCTAGCTTCTCTTAATTCTTGTAAAATTTCGTGTTCACAGGAGGCTTTATGAATGGCTTCTAACCTGGCCACTTTCTCCCCTTACTCTTCTATTTTCTTTTGCCTCTGTTTTCTGCCCCAGGCCACAAAAGACTACGATACAACTCCCTTTAGATGAAGAGCTCAGAAATAGTAAGTGGGAGCGGCCGCATCCCTGGTTTCCCTGCGCTCCTGAGTCCAGCCACTCAGGTGGGCTGGGTGCGGGAGTGCATCTCAGCCCAGACATGAGGCCATATATTGCTTCAAAGGTGGGATTTGTGACCCTGGGGTTTCACACATCGGGGAAGGTCACACTAGTTAAGTATGCTTTAAGCTCCTCCCCTTTTTGCCGTCTTTCAGCCTGCATATAGCCATACTCATATCTCTCAGGTTTTGAGGGTTGGTACCATGGGGCATTTAGATTACTAATGAGAAGCCTGGTACTAAAGGGAGCACACCACCAATAGTGAAAAATACATTGGCGGCTGATACGTGGAGGTTTTTTCTTTTTCTTTTAGCCTGAAGTCGTGCTTAAAGTAAGCCGCATCGCCTATAACGATCTCTGATCAAAGAAAGAGCATCATCATGTTATGGGAATGGGGACCAATTACTGAAAAGTAAAACAGCGGCAAATCTGAGACCTATTGCCCGAGTCGAGCTCTCCAAACAGATTTTCCTCCGAGCCGGCGCTATTTACGATGCGCTGTCCTTCCTCCTAATATTTCAATACTTAGTAATTTTGTGCTCCATGATGATGGATGAAAATGTGCTAAAAGGTAGAATTCCCCATTCGGCAGTATTACTCAGCGCCGGCCTATCAGCGGTGATCAGTGTGCGCCGCACTGCCGTCCCACTTATTTCTAGAATCAATGGTCCTGGAGCTCCCTCCGAATAGCTGCAATTGCTTCACTGTAATATTTCTCCAGCAGGAAAGCTTCTCTGTACTCTAAATAAAGGCAACGTTGGCAGTTATATTAAATCCCCTTCATTTTTTTTCCTCTCCTTGCGAAGAAAACAATGAAATGTCTTAAAAGGGAATTAAGGCTTAAATTTTGCCACTCCCAAAGAGCAACTTCAGACATTACTAGTAATCAGTCATTTAACCACTAAGGCTAAACATCTAGAAAGTCGAAAGACGAGTGTGCTTACCCACATTTTTGGTAAGTGACTTTTCAGCAGTTACAAAGTGCTACTGGAATACATGGCCACCCCCCCACCCCCCAGTAAGCTCCTAGGGTTCCATCCTGGCATTGCTAGTAGTGTCTTTAAATTATACCCCTCCCTACGATAAGGCCGATTATGGTAACAAAAGAAAAATAATCTCACTTACTCTGTGTTGGGTGCCCGGTTCCCCAGAAGGGGGTAGAGCATCGGGATTCCCAGCTACCACACTGAGCTTGAATGACTGCAGTGACAGCAATTGCCAGAGTTAAGGCACAAAGGAAAGTCGACAACAAAGCCAGGGTTAGAGCACAGAGGATTGTGGTCAGCCAAAGCCAAGGTTGGAGTACAGAGGAATGTGGTCAGCCAAAGCCAAGGTTGAAGCACAGAGGATTGTGGTCAGCCAAAGCCAGGGTTAGAGCACAGAGGATTGTGGTCAGCCAAAGCCAAGGTTGGAGCACAGAGGATAATGGTCAGCCAAAGCCAAGGTTGGAGCACAGAGGATAATGGTCAGCCAAACCCAGGGTCCGAGCACAGAGGATTGTGGTCAGCCAAAGCCAAGGTTGGAGTACAGAGGAATGTGGTCAGCCAAAGCCAAGGTTGAAGCACAGAGGATTGTGGTCAGCCAAAGCCGGGGTTAGAGCACAGAGGATTGTGGTCAGTCAAAGCCAAGGTTGGAGCACAGAGGATAATGGTCAGCCAAAGCCAAGGTTGGAGCACAGAGGATTGTGGTCAGCCAAAGCCAGGGTAAGAGCATAGAGGATTGTGGTCAGCCAAACCCAGGGTCAGAGCACAGAAGATTGTGATCAGCCAAAGCCAGGGTCAGAGCATAGAGGATTGTGGTCAGCCAAAGCCAGGGTCAGAGCACAGAGGATTGTGGTCAGCCAAAGCCAGGGTCAGAGCACAGAGGATTGTGGTCAGCCAAAGCCAGTAGCAGACCCTGGAGGGTTGGGGTCAGTAAAAGCTAGGGTCAAAGCACAGATGACACTGATCAGCCAAAGTCAGGATCTGAGCACAGATCATCATCATCATCAGCCAAAGCATAGGTTGAGTTAATGTGCTTTACATTGTAAAACGATGCAGCCAGCTTACTGCTGGGCTACACTGTTAAAAGAGACTGTTGCAATGTTGCAATGTAACAAAGGTTGTGCCCTGCTGTGTAACTATGGGCCTTATTTATCAAGGAATAGCGACAGATAGTGACACATAGCGACTGGGGAGCTGGCCAGTAAAGCCAGGTACCGCAACTAGAACGCCGGCTCCCCTCCACAATCACACATTTATCAAGTCGATACTGCTTAGCGACTGAGATAGCGCCACCTAGCAACTCATTCATCATTATCCCAGCCTCATCCCACAGCGCCAGCGAACATCCTTGAACAGCGACAGGTATGACCTCTCGCTACCTTGCGCTCTCCAATGCATTTCAATGGCAGAATGTATTTTAATTAATAATTATTTTTTAATATATACATTTTTTTTAAATTTCAAAAAAAAAATATGTGAACACTTCTTCCTTTGAAAATGTATTTTTTGGGGATTTAAAAAAAATTTTTTTTTTTTGGCAGAATTTATATTACAGGTCTGATTTTAAACTATTCAGGTTTGAATATTATTTCAAAATCATTCTGGGGTGGTTAGAGGGTTAAAAAACTACTTTTAACACATCGCCTACTGCGCTCTGGGATTAAAACATGCATTTCACAGCGCTAGGAATTTTTAAGGCTGATTTTTTAATGAATATGGTGGGTGCCGGTCGATATGTCCAGTCGCTATCATGCGCTCCCATACAACAGAGAACCTGTCAAATAGCGACTCAGCATCTTGTATTCAACATTACGGCACACCGACTGAGTCGCTATCATCCACCGAACAATGGCCAAGCACAGCGACTACTAGCGGTCGCTGTCAAAATACCGCTACAGTCGCTATCTGTCGCTATTAATGAATCAGCCTCTAAGTATAGCTGCCATGAACCCTACTGTTACAATGTAAACAGCTGGCTGTGATGTGTGAGTGACCTCTATCATGATGCTGCACTGCAGAGATTACTGCATCTTTACATGTAAAATCAGAATTTTTACATGCACTTGTGTTGCATACATAAGGCTTTCAATTGGGCTTCATCTGTGCTCCGTATTGCGCGGTTGCGCCTCGGATGCTGCATGGCGGAAATTTTACCACTGCATTTTCTTTCGATCAGCCACAATGGAGAGGTGTGAAGGGGGCCAAAGAGAAGGAAATATTGTGCATATCTGCTGTGCCAGCCACAAACACATTGATGGTCGTGGACCTGGACATGTGTGAACAAGCCCTAATACCAGTGTAAAATATTCTTTTAAATGTCCATGGTTCTGGGATAGTGAGGTTTAATATGAAGTTTGGCATTAACCAACCCCCCCCCCCAACTCCACACTATAGATCAGGGGTGTCAAAACTCATTTTCACTGAGGGACACATCACCTGATACCTTCAAAGGTTTGGTTAATAAAAAAAAGCACCACCATTCAAATGTATTCAGCTGTATGGTTACAAATTACAATGTAATTTGCCAGGATTTTTGGCCAGGCCAATCACAGAATAATTTTGCCCAGGACAGATGCATACACTATTACTTAGGACAGATTTAGAATTATCTTGCCCAGGACAGACGGGGAGGCCGATTCATTAATAGCGCCAGGTAGCGACAGATGAGCGACTGTAGCGTGATTTTTTCTGCGCCAGCCATTATTCGCTGTGCTTGGCCGGCGTTAGCTTGATGACAGCGACTCAGTCGGTGTGCGGTAATGTTGAATACGGGCTGGGGGGTCGCTGTTTCACAGGTCCAGCGTTGTATGTGAGCGCCTGACAACGAATGGCCAGAGCGAACGGCTAGCTTCATATTCATCAACAAATCACGCTCCGAATGTGCTGTCGCTGTCCATTCCTTGTTTAAACCCCAGAGCGCTGGCGGCGATGTGTATTAACTAGTTTTTAACCCCTAAACAACCATATTTTTTGAATGTAACATTATACATGTTTTTAGAATCATTTTGTAATATGAATACATTAATCTCAGACCTGTTAGATCAATTCTGCACATATTTTTTTTAATTTTTTTTTTTACTTAAAAATAAATCCTAACATTGCAGAAGTGGTCTCCGATTTTTTGACATTAAAAAAATAATAAAAAAAATTAATACCAATTAATTAGGAATAATTATAGATTGCTCCATTGAAATGCATTGGACATCGCCAGGCAGCGACAGCTCATACCTGGCGCTGTGAGGGAATTTGCAGCGGCGCTGTTCGGTCCAGGCGACTTCATTATGAATGCCGCGCTAGCCGTCGCTCTCGCCGGCGCTAGCCTCATTTTGCTTGATAAATGCGTCATTGTGACCGCCGCCGGGCGTACTTGAGTCGGTAGTCGCCATTAGCTGCCGCTACCTGGCGCTCGTCAGACACTACCTGGCGCTATCGCTTGATGAATAAGGGCATTAGAATTATTTTGCCCAGGACATATTTAGAATGTTTTTGCCCAGGGCAGATGCAGAATCATTTTGCCCAGGACAGATGCAGAATTATTTTGCCTGGGATAGATGTAGATGTATTTTGCCCAGGACATATTTAGAATGTTTTTGCCCAGGGCAGATGCAGAATCATTTTGCCCAGGACAGATTTTGAATAATTTTGCCTGGAACAGATTTAGAATTATGTTTCCTAGAACAGCTGCAGAATTATATTGCTCAGGACAGATGTAGTGTTATTTTGCCCAGGACAGATGCAGAATGATTGTGCCCAGAACAAACAGATGCAGAATTATTTTGCATAGAAAGGATGCAGATTTTTTTTGCCCAGGATACAGACACTGAACAGTAACAGACACTAGACACTTCTCCCCAAGAACGTTAAAATTGTGTGCATCAGTTGCTTTTATAGGCCTTGTATCTTAGGGCAGGGTTAGAATCACTGTAACCACAGCAGACCTGTGCATCACTTGGTGGCGCCACACATAGGCACGACAATGCTGCCATTCTAGGTCTTGGCTGAATCCAGCCCCCAGACCTTGAGTTTGACATATGTGCTATAGAGAGAGGACAAATGTTAGTTGTGGCAATATGTTGTTGCTTTTGTCTTGTTTAGTAGCTTTCAGTTGCAATACTACAAAATGTTACCTTTGTTGCAGATACAACAGCCTAGCTTTTGTCTATATTTGCTATATTTGCTGCAGTTTATAGTTAGGACATTAGATGTGACTGGTTACCAATGTTTAACTATAGTTTCAGTTGTACATTGTTCTTATGTGTTGTGTTTCCTGTATATTCAGCTGCTTCTTTGACTCCTTTTTCCTGTCTGTGTTAGCCACCATAATAAAGAGGAGGTGTTCACTCGGAACATTTGAGTTTTGGCATCCTAAATTGGGATGCCCGCTGTGTAAAACCCCCCAGAAGCCCAGTTTCACTCACCTTGTCCCAGAGCCCTCGCCGCGTCTCGGCTCACCTAGCCGCGTGCGCACCCTCGTTCCGGCCTTTCTGAATAGGCAGCACGGGCACATGATGGCTAGGAGGTTAGCAGGGGGAGGTGGCTGGTGGTGCACTCGGCTCCTTTTGGCGCCGCTCGGCTGCTCAGTTCAGGTGGCTTAGCCACCAGTGGAACCGAAGGGAGCCAAGTAAAAGCGAGTGTGCTGATAGGTTGAACGACTTAGCCATTCAGCGCACTCATTCTCACCTAAGTCTGCGTCATGGGAGAGACGGAAAGGGGAGTGACCTAGGGGCATATACACAGAGGGGCATCCCAATTCAGGATGCCCCCACTGAGAGGAACAGCACCCCGAAAAGTGAAAATCGGGTGTGTTGTCTTCACCTCTTCAAGGTGACGTTTCCTTACTACATTCATGTTCCACTAAAGCCAGTTCCTGTTACACCACAAATGTCTATCTGGGCTTGACTCTGCTGCACCCAGCACTCACACTCTGCAACAACCTTATGCCGGCTGATCCCTGGTCAACTATTTGTAGAATGTAAACAGCAAATTGAAGTTCTAGCTTCAGGATCCCGGCACATGTACTTGTCAGTGTAATTGTTCCCCTGCCCCTAGATTCGAAATAAAATAGTGTCTACATTTCATAGCCAGTGCCTTGTGGCAGCCGGAAAATGTCCTCTTCTTATCTGGAGTGACAAGAGAAGTACAAGATACAATGTTTTTTTATGAAACTATTCCAAGTTCTTTTACAACTGCGAGCCATTTATTGATTGAATGGGAAACGGAGCATTAAACTCTATTCTCTGTGGTTTTATTTCTTTAAAAAAGTGAAGAATTGTTGTAACATATTTCTGTAGGCAATTTTAGCTTTTATAAACGGGGGTTACAAGCTACCCTGGTATTTATTGTAATACTGGGAACTCATATCTGTAGTATCACTAGTCAGCCGTCTGCCGTTTAACAGATTTATTTATCGAACCTAAGCTCGACAAGCAAACACTAACTAGACACACTAAACCGGACCTTCAGCATCATTTAATGAAAAGCCCAAACCCTTAAAAAAACTATTCCCCAGCATCTAAAATTAATATATTTTAGTTTTTTAGTCACTTAGGCCCTTATTTAACAAGGGATAGCGCCAGGTAGCGAATGGTGAGCGAACGGTAATGACGCTCACCGCCACGAGAACGCCGGCTCCCCTCCGCAATCACACATTTATCAAGCCGATCCTTCTTAGCGACTGACAGAGCGCCAGATAGCGAATCATTCATCATTATTCCAGCCTCACCCCACAGCGACAGCGAGCGACCTTGAACAGCGACAGGTATGACCTCTGGCTACGTGGCGCTCTCCAATGCATTTCAATGGAGCAATCTTTAAATATTCTTAATTAATTGTTATTAATTTTTTTTTTTTTTTTTTAATGTCAAAAATTCTGTGACCACTTCTGCAATGTTAGTTATTTTTTTTAAGATAATAAAAAATAATAATAAATTTGTGCCGAATTGATATTACAGGTCTGATATTAATGTATTCATATTACAAAATGTTTTGAAAAACATGTTTTTTTTTTTTCTAAAAATATGGTTGTTTGGGGGTTAAAAAACTACTTTTAACCCATTGCCGCCAGCGCTCTGGGGTTTAAACATGCATTTCACAGCGCGAGAATTTTTGGAGCGTGATTTGTTAATGAATATGCTGGGAGCCGCTCGCTATGGCCGTTCGCTGTCATGCGCTCCCATACAGCGCGGAACCTGTCAAACAGCGACTCCTAACCCTGTATTCAACATTACCGCACACCGACTGAGTCGCTCTCAACAGCCGAACAACGGCCAAGCACAGCGAATACTAGCGGGCGCTGTGAAAATAACGCTACTGTCGCTACCTGGCGCTACTAATGAATCAGCCTGCCCGTTATTTAGTCACAATTTGTATGTGGACAAAAAATTCCTGTTGGTGGCTCCGTATGTATAGTCCGCACGCCCAGCTCCAGTGGTGCTCTCCAGATGTGCGATACGCCCGCCCAGGTCCTCAATTCAATAGGCTCATGGATTTTTATAACTTTATGAGCGTGTCTATTGAAACGTCCCCTAGGCACTAGTTAAAGTGACTGCGGATCTCAAGGGCTGCCAAGTGTAATATTTAATTAACCTTGTCTGAAATATTCCCAGATCACTGCAGTGTTACTGTCGGTATCAGTCCACCGGCCTGGCACCGTTATTTTAATTAAGCTTTGTCTAACTTCTTTGTCTCCCTCGTCACACTACGAGGGGCTCTAAATACAGATTTCGATTTTGCCAATTTTCTTTTCTTTTTTTTTTCTCCTCCTTATCTGATGATTCTCTTTGACTGTGGACGATGGATGGAATAGCCTGTCAGTGCGAACACTGAAAGCCTTTGATTGCGGTGCTCGGGATCTTCAGTAGCATGTTAATACGCATTACCTACCTTTTTCACGAGCGTTATCGCGGCTACAGGAAAAGCTGTCAGACGGGTTTTAAGGCTTTCTCGCTCGTTCACAAAAGATTTGACAATTTTCGTGGATCCGCAACTGTCTTAGAAACAAGATAATAAAGGAAGAGCATGTTCCTCCAATTATCAGAGAATCTGAAGTTAAAGTAAAACAGTTTCATGGCTAACGAGATAGATTGAAGAGGCGAAACCCGCTAGGTTTCTTCTTCAGGAATATCTGGAGCTTGGATTTTGCAGAATTTGACACTGTCCTTCATAGACGCTTATTGAGGAAATTGAGATCTTCAGGATTAGAAAATACAGTTTGTAACAGGATTGAAAACTGGCTGAAGGATCGTGTGCAGAGAGTTGTGGTTAACGATACCTACTCTGAATGGTTACCGGTTGTAAGTGGTGTACACCAGGGTTCAGTCCTGGGCCCACTTTTATTCAACTTGTTTATTCGTCTTTTATTCATCCATGCGCTGGCAGCCCGCAGCTGCCTACTCTGTCACACATACGTGTGTATACTGCCTTGAGAAAGTGACAGAGTTTGGGGTCACGGAATGCGTTGGCTTCTTGGGGGGCGCATGGATGCTGCAGGGTTCACATTGATTATGTAAGAAAAGATATATTTGTTATTGGTTGGGACATGTACCTCTTTTTTATATTATATTTGATGCACTTTGTAATAGGATGAATATGTTGAAAATGGATGCACTTTATGGGTTCATGGGTTAGATATGTAAGGTATATCATTTTAGTGTCATATGTATTATTTAGCAATAGGTGTAATGGCAGCAGCAGGTTCAGCGCCCCCTTGTGGCAGACAGGGTTTATGTGTTATATGTTTTTTAATGTAAATTTTTAAAGGATGTAGTGTTTGTCTGTTTTTGCCTAATAAAGCTTATCATTTTTACACGGTAGAGGGTAGTGCATTGTCAGTCTTTGGTGTAAGGGCAGCCCAGGGTGGGGGCTATGGGCACCCCCTTTTTTGGTAGATTCATTCTGGTTTGGGGGGGCTGCCAGCCTTAGCAGTGCCGCCTAATTGCACTTTTTCAACATGTTTATAAATTACATAGAAGATGGAATTAAAAGCACTGTCTCTATTTTTGCAGATGATACAAAGATATGTAGCACAGTGCAGTCTATGGAAGATGTTCACAAGCTTCAGGCTGACTTGGACACATTGAGTGTCTGGGGATCCACTTGGCAAATGAAGTTCAATGTGCAGAAATGTAAAGTCATGCACTTGGGGTCTAATAACCTGAGGGCCACATATGTCCTCGGGGGAGTAAAACTGGGAGAATTACTTTCTGAGAAGGTTCTGGGGGTCCAGGTAGACCACCGGATAAATCACAGTATGCAATGCCAAGCAGCTGCTTCCAAGGCCACCAACATATTATCATGCATTTATAGAGGCCTGCAATTACGGGATAGGTGAGTAACATTTCCTCTTTACAAGGCACCGGTGAGTCCTCACCTGGAATATGCTGTCCAGTGCTGGGCACCCATTCATAATTAGGACACTATGGCCCTTATTTATGAAGGAATAGCGTCAGGTAGCGACTGGTGAGCAGCCGGTAATGACGGGCCCCGCCACGAGAACGCCGGGTCCCCACCACAATCACACATTTATCAAGCCAATCCTGCTTAGCGACTGAAATAGCGCCATATAGCCACTCATTCATCATTATTCCAGCCTCAGCCCACAGCGCCAGAGTCCGACCTTGAACAGCGACAGGTATGACCTCTCGCTACCTGGCGCTCTCCAATGCATTTCAATGGAACAATCTTTAAATATTCATAATTAATTGTTATGAATTTTTTATTTATTTATTTTTTTAATGTGAAAAATTCTGTGACCACTTCTGACATTTTAGATTTTAGGTAAAAAAAAAAAAAAAAATTGTACAAAATTGATATTAGAGGTCTGATATTAATGTATTCATATTACAAAATTATTTAAAAAACTTGTTTTTTTTTGGTTTCTAAAAATATGGTTATTTGGGGGTTAAAAAACTACTTTTAACTCATCGCCGCCAGCGCTCTGGGGTTTAAACATGCATTTTACAGCGTGAGAATTTTTTGAGCGTGATTTTTTAATGAATATGGTGGGAGCCGGTCGCTAGGGCCAGTCGCTATCATGCGCTCCCATACAGCGCGGAACCTGTCAAATAGCGACTCCTCGCCCAATATTCAACATTACGGCAAACCGACTGAGTCGCTATCAACTACCGAACAACGGCTAAGCACAGCGACTACTAGCGGGAGCTCTGAAAATGCTGCTACAGTCGCTCAACTGTCGCTACCTGCCGCTATTAATGAATCGGCCTCCCCGTCTACAGAAAGGGTGCAGAGGAGCCACCAAACTAATAAGAGGAATGAAGGATCTTAGTTATGAGGAAAGATTATGTGAATTAAATCTGTTTAGTCTTGAGAGGAGACGACTGAGGAGGGACATGATTAACTTGTATAAATATATAAATGGGCAATACAAATAATATGGGAGAACACTATTTCAGGTAAAATCTTCTCTAAAGACAAGGGGGCACTGCCTTCTACTGGAAAAAAGAAATTCAGTCTCCGGAGGTGACAATCATTTTTTACCATAAGAACTATAAATCTATGGAATAGCCTCCCACAGAAGCTTGTTACAGCCGCTGACAGCTTCAAAAAAGGATTAGATGCTTATTTAGAAGAAAATAACATTAACAGTTACTATTAGCTGTTATCAGTAAAAAACAAGAAAAATAAAATAAAACATAACTTCCCCTACTCCAACACCCCTGGCTGAATTGATGAACATATGTCTTATTTCAGCTTTATTAAATATGTAACTATGTAACTCTGTCCACAAATTCATACAAGAAATAATCAAGAGGTACAAATATTATCCGGCTGCTGGGGGCCGGCTTACCACTTCTTGCAACTTGTAAAAGTTATAGTAAAGGCGAGCGCCCGATTGTTGTCCCATTGTTTTGAGCTACACGTTGCACTGTCCCAAACTTCAGTCTGTTAAAGATCCTGTAGTTCCTAAGTTATTTGTAAAAGTATTAGAGCATTGGAGATGTAAAGAAGTGGGTGTGGCAACAGTGATGTGATGCAAGCACACTGTGTGCTTTACATATATCATAGAAAAAGAAAAGGTGCATTGTTGTGCTATTAGTTATTACTGCCAGCGCATAGTGTGATAAGAAAAAGGAGGTTAGAAGTACTGTAGGCTAAGAGCATCTCCAGCCTGCCAGTATATAGTGTGATGAGATAATCGGGTGAGAGATGCTACAGGCGGAGAAAGGAGGGCGGAGTTTCAGAGCTGCAGAGAGAGGGGTGGAGACTGAAAGCTGAATGAGGCAGTGTTTTCCTCACTAACAGGCTGATTCATTAATAGCGCCAGGTAGCCACAGATGAGCGACAGTAGCGTTATTTTCACTGCGCCCACTAGTATTCGCTGTGCTTGGCCGTTGTTCGGCTGTTGACAGCGACTCAGTCGGTGTGCGGTAATGTTGAATACGGGGTTAGGAGTCGCTGTTTGACAGGTTCCGCACTGTATGGGAGCGCATGACAGCGAACGGCCATAGCGAACGGCTCCCAGCATATTCATTAACAAATCACGCTCCAAAAATTCTCGCGCAGTGAAATGCTTGTTTAAACCTCAGGGCGCTGGCGGCAATGGGTTAAAAGTAGTTTTTTAACCCCCAAACAACCATATTTTGACCAAAAAAAAAACATGTTTTTCAAAACATTTTGAATACATTAATATCAGACCTGTAATATCAATTCTGCACATTTTTTTTTTTTTTTTTTTTACCTTAAAAAAAAAAACTAACATTGCAGAAGTGGTCACAGAATTTTTGACATTTAAAAAAAAAAATAAAAAAAAAAAATAAAAATTATTAGCAATTAATTAAGAATATTTAAAGATTGCTCCATTGAAATGCATTGGAGAGCGCCAGGTAGCGAGAGGTCGTACCTGTCGCTGTTCAAGGTCGCTCGCTGGCGCTGTGGGGTGAGGCTGGAATAATGATGAATGATTCGCTATCTGGCGCTCTGTCAGTCGCTAAGCAGGATCGGCTTCATAAATGTGTGATTGCGGAGGGGAGCCGGCGTACTCGTGGCGGTGACCGTCATTACCGTTCGCTCACCATTCGCTACCTGGCGCTATCCTTTGTTAAATAAGGGCCATAGTGTGATGAGATAAGCGGGTGAGAGATGCTACAGGCTACCAGCATCTCCAGCCTGCCAGCACATAGTGTGACCAGAGAGGAGAAAGGAGGGCGGAGTTTCAGAGCTGCAGAGAGAGGGGTGGAGACTGAAAGCTGAATGGGGCAGTGTTTTCCTCACTAAGTGGACAGACATAGAAGGAAGGAGATCGTTGGAGGGAGTCAATGAATGGTAAGCTACTGATATTTATTTTTTAACTTTTGACTCGCCAATCACTTTGATTTTGACTTTCCCGTTTTTTCGTTGCAATCCCCAATTTAGGATGCACCACTATGTGAAACCCCCCAGTTCGCCCAGTTATACTCAGCTCTCCTTGGTCCAGCAGCGCATGCGACAGGCTGCATGTTGCTGGGAATGCAGGAGATGCAGCAGTGCACGCTCCCTATTGACAACAATGTGAGCCACCTGCCAAAATGAACAAGAGCCCACACATGCTCCATTGTCCCTGGTAAAGTTAAGTGTGTATGGGCACCCTGGGGGGGTCTCACACAGCAGGGGGAAGCCAGCGGCTGGCCCTAGAATATTTGTTTGGCTTTAAGTGACTGCACTCCCAGCCTTCCTGTGTGGTCATGTGACAGATATTTGGGGCTGGAAGAGTTATTAGTGGGCAAGCAAAAATTTTATAGGGCGATGGGGTCCACACAACCGCTGCATATTTAGATTTTGGCGCTGAATCCTGGGGACCATTAGTTCTTAAGTCTGATTTTACCCGCATGACCCCGCCTCAGCACCGCTCCCTCCATTGCAATGAATGCTGTGAGCAGTGGTTTAAACTTTGACCCTGAATAAGGCCTGTATGTTTCCACCACCCTGTACATACAGATTGCCCACAGTAAAAATCATCCTACCTCCACTTATTCCGTTTTTTTTAAACCTTTTAACATGCAACATGGCGTCCCATAGAGTCTCAGGCCGCCTGCAGAAAGGAAGTGTCTTCTGACTGTGCCGCTCTGCATTCTGGGATTGCTGTCCTTTTCTTGACAGCTATAACCCGCCCCCTGCACTTTCACCCCTCTCCTCTGCTCAGTATGTGATGTTACTGAGGCAAGATGGCAGCGCCAGTATCCTAGAGTCCTGAACACAGTTGAATCCCATTGGGGGAAAGAATAATAAGTAAGTGACTAAAAATTTAACATATATTAGTTTTAGATGCTGGGGAATAATTTTTTAAGGGTTTGGGCTTTTCATTAAATGATGCTAAAGGTCCGGTTTAACTAAAAGTTATGGGGCCCTGGTGTGAATATTAAATGGGGCCCTTTCAAAGCTCATACAGTAAACCTTTTTTAGCCTTTTAACTCAGTCAGGTGCAACTAAACAACTAATAATATAAAACTGCAGGAACAAATGGTGCTTCTGTTTTATAACTGATGATATAGTATGATTAAAAAATGCACAAATATGATTAAAAAAAGGTGTGGGAGCAACACTGATGGTCGCGGTGCAGTCACACCCCCTCCTCCACCCATGGGGGTGGAAACTAGACTCGCCCTCCAGTCCTTATTGCCTTCCCTATAGCCACCAATCGTCCTCCTTATTGCCTTCCCTATAGCCACCAATCGCCCTCCAGTCCTTATTGCCTTCCCTATAGCCACCAATCACCCTCCAGTCCTTATTGCCTTCCCTATAGCCACCAATCGCCCTCCAGTCCTTATTGCCTTCCCGATAGCCACCAATAACCCTCCAGTCCTTATTGCCTTCCCTATAGCCACCAATCGCCCTCCAGTCCTTATTGCCTTCCCTATAGCCACCAATCGCCCTCCAGTCCTTATTGCCTTCCCTATAGCCACCAATCGCCCTCCAGTCCTTGTTGCCTTCCCTATAGCCACCAATAACCCTCCAGTCCTTATTGCCTTCCCTATAGCCACCAATCATCCTCCAGTCCTTATTGCCTTCCCTATAGCCACCAATCGCCCTCCAGTCCTTATTGCCTTCCCTATAGCCACCAATCACCCTCCAGTCCTTATTGCCTTCCCTATAGCCACC
Organism: Gastrophryne carolinensis; assembly: GCA_027917425.1. NCBI lineage: Eukaryota > Metazoa > Chordata > Amphibia > Anura > Microhylidae > Gastrophryne > Gastrophryne carolinensis. Next base: position 609,997,397 of record CM051235.1, read on the forward strand.
AATAACCCTCCAGTCCTTGTTGCCTTCCCTATAGCCACCAATCGCCCTCCAGCCCTTATTGCCTTCCCTATAGCCACCAATCGCCCTCCAGTCCTTATTGCCTTCCCTATAGCCACCAATCATCCTCCAGTCCTTATTGCCTTCCCTATAGCCACCAATCATCCTCCAGTCCTTATTGCCTTCCCTATAGCCACCAATCGCCCTCCAGTCCTTATTGCCTTCCCTATAGCCACCAATCACCCTCCAGTCCTTATTGCCTTCCCTATAGCCACCAATCGCCCTCCAGTCCTTATTGCCTTCCCGATAGCCACCAATAACCCTCCAGTCCTTATTGCCTTCCCGATAGCCACCAATCGCCCTCCAGTCCTTATTGCCTTCCCTATAGCCACCAATTGCCCTCCAGTCCTTATTGCCTTCCCTATAGCCACCAATCGCCCTCCAGTCCTTAATGCCTTCCCTATAGCCACCATTCGCCCTCCAGTCCTTATTGCCTTCCCTATAGCCACCAATCACCCTCCAGTCCTTATTGCCTTCCCTATAGCCACCAACCATCCTCCAGTCCTTATTGCCTTCCCTATAGCCACCAACCGTCTTCCAGTCCTTATTGCCTTCCCTATAGCCACCAACCGTCTTCCAGTCCTTATTGCCTTCCCTGTATCCACCAATCACCAGCCTGTTTTTATTGCCTTCCTTATAGCCACCAACCGTCTTCCAGTCCTTATTGCCTTCCCTATAGCCACCAATCACCCTCCAGTCCTTATTGCCTTCCCTATAACCACCATTCGCCCTCTAGACTCTATTGCCTTCCCTATATCCACCAATCGCCCTCCTGTCCTTATTGCCTTCCCTATAGCCACCAATCGTTCTCTAGTCCTTGTTGCATTCTCTGTTGTCACCAAGAACCCATCAGCCCTTACTGCTTGCCCCGCTGCCACTAAAGACTCCATCATTGCTATAGGTCCTCACCTGGTTCTCACCACCCTCTGAGCTTCCATTAATTGCCCTCCGTTCCATGCCACCTTCTCCAATGTTGCTGATCATCCCCTGTTTCTGATGCCAGCCATGAGCAGGTTTGCACACAACACCCAGCACTCGGTGGTTCAGGACCCCCTGTAAAATAGTACAAAATAATAATAATAAATGGCCAAGTGTGAGCCTTAGGGGCCCCTGAAGATGCCAGGGCCCCTGGCAATTGCCCAGATTTGCCTGGACAATCCCTTAAAGAAAAGTTTACTGATAATGTCCCATCCAATTACACTTTAACCTCCATAATGGTTTTGACGTCGAATCCCGTGTGCCGCAACCAGGGACCGTCATCGCCTTATTGTTGATTGAAGGCAATGCATCCCAGCAAGTCTTGGACAGGAAACTAAGTGCAACTGGAAAATGTGTCAAAATCTTGGCAGTAACAATGGAAAAATGCAGAAGCCTCAGCATGACGGCGGATTTAAATGTGCGCTTTATATAGCCCAAGCTGAATGTATAATGCTGTTTACCTCTCTTGTTAGGATTTGAAGACCGTGCTGTCTTACCCTCAATACCCGGGGGAGTTCCTGCACCCTGTGGTCTATGCCTGCACTGCCGTCATGTTGCTGTGCCTGTTCGCTTCTATTATCACCTACATTGTGCACCACAGGTAGGACAGATTATTATTATTTTTTTTTTTTGCCTTACGTTATACCCACGCAGCTGTAATTATGCCATTTTCTTGAATTGCTTGTTAAATTGCAGCTTTCCTAATAGGCCAGCGACAATACGAGACGTCAGAGCTGAGCCGGCGGTAGACTCTCCTGGAGCGCGCCGATGCTCCTTGTTTCGGCCCTCGATGCTTGTTGACAATTTGAAAAGCCTCCTGAATATTTCAACAGTAAACAGATTTTCATTCTGTCTCTCTGGATGTCCTCTGCCCTCGCGCCGGCAAAATGGAGCTCGGGGAGCCGAGATGCTGCAATTTAACGCCAAGGCTTCCAGCGTGCTTTGGAGATATATTTTTTAAGAGTTAGGGTTTGGGGGATGTATATATTTTTACTGTGATAAGTATTATATAAATCTATGGTCAGCGCGTAGGTAATAATATACCAAATAACTGAGGAGTTCATCAATAAAGCAGAATTAAAGTGAACAAAAACCCACAGAGATCGTCCCAGGAACGAGCAGCGGACGTATCTCCACTATCCCTCCAGCAGAGAATAGCAAAATGGAGCTCAGGGAGCCGAGATGCTGCAATTTAACGCCAAGGCTTCCAGCATGCTTTGGAGACAGATTTTTAAGAGTTAGGGGTTGGGGGAGGTATATTTTTTTGTGATATATAAGTATTATATAAGTATTATCAGAGTTTATGGTCAGCGCGTCTTTAATAATATACCAAATAACTGAGGAGTTCATCAATAAAGCAGAATTAAAGTGAACAAAAACCCACAGAGATCGTCCCAGGAACGAGCAGCGGACGTATCCCCACTATCCCTCCAGCGAATAGCAAAATGGAGCTCGGGGAGCCGAGATGCTGCAATTTAACGCCAAGGCTTCCAGCATGCTTTGGAGACAGATTTTTAAGAGTTAGGGGTTGGGGGAGGTATATTTTTTTGTGATATATAAGTATTATATAAGTATTATCAGAGTTTATGGTCAGCGCGTCTTTAATAATATACCAAATAGCTGAGGAGTTCATCAATAAAGAAGCCTTTTCTTCTCTAGACCTTGTTTCCCATCGGTGGCCAAATGGGTATCTCTGTACATCAACTACTACTCCCTCTGGTTTTCTGTAGGTTTCTCACTTAAAGTGGACCAAAGCCCATGGAGGTGCCCCCCTATGTGAAACCCCCCAGGTCACCCATAAACTCACCGTCTTCCCCGGTCCAATGGTGCATGCAGAAGCAGCGGACGCATCCCCGCTATCCCTCCAGCAGAGAATGGCAAAACGGAGCTCGGGGAGCCGAGATGCTGCAATTTAACACCAAGGCTTCCAGCGTGCTTTGAAGATATATTTTTTTATATCTTTAGGGGTTGGGGGAGGTATATATTTTTTCAGTGATAAGTATTAGAGTCTATGGTCAGAGAGCGTATGCAATAATAAAACCAAATAGAGTTTATCAATAAAGCAGAATTAAAGTGAACCAAAACCTACAGAGATTGCCCCAGGAATCTATAAGATTCCCGGACCAATTAATTCCCCCCCCCCCCGGGCATCCAGAATCGGGATGCCCCCCCCCCACCCCCCCTGTGTGAACCCCCACAGGTCATCCATAAACTCCAACGGTGCATGCGCGAGCAGCAGACGCATTCCTTGTTGTCCCTCTAGTAGGGCGCATGCTCGCGCCAGGCATTTGTGAACGGCCGGCAGAGGCACGCTCCCTGTTAGAGGGTAGGGGGGTGTGTGGCTGTCAGCCTGCTTGGATAGAGCTCCTGGGTGAAGGGGATCAAGCGGATCCGAGTGCGCTGATTGGACGAGAGGCCGTGCATGCGTCTTGGGACCGGGAAGAGGTGAGTTTGTTTTGGCAATCTGGGGGTTTCACACAGTGGGGCACGCACCAAAACCCAGGATAGTCAAAATCCTGGGTTTTGGTCCTTCGCCTAAGGCGAACTGCTCTGAGCACCCTGATGGCTGCATCCCCCGCTACCCTCTAACAGGGAGCATGCCGGCGCGGGGCACTCACAGATGCCTGGCGCAGGCATGCGCCTTGCTAGAGGGATAGCGGGGATGAGGCCGTGACTCGCGCATGCGCTGTTGGACCGGGAAAGAAGGTAAGTGTATGGGGCGACCTGGGGGGTTTTACACAGCGGGACATCCCGATTTTGGATACCCCAGGGGGAGGGAATCGATCTTATAGATTCCCGGGTCGACCACTGTGGGTTTTAGTCCACTTTAAAGTCATAGTCCAGGCTAAAAAAAAAGAAGCTCTATACTCATAACCTGGAATTTTGACTAGCCTGAGATTTGTTCAGTGCCCTGGGGGCTTCCTGAATTGGGTTGCCCTGCTGTGTGAAACCCCCCAGAACACCCATGCAAACTCAGGTTTACCCAGTCCTCTGGCACATGCGAGGAACTCATGTCCAATCTGATCGGGGGATGCAAGTCCTGCACTGCCCCAGCAGATCGTCCATTGCCTCCACATTCACAATGGAGTGTCAAAGTGAAGCCAATGGGGTGTCAAAGTGAAGCCAGCATGCCTCCTCCAGTCACTGCAATAGACATTGTGTGTCAGGACCTTAAAGGGGAGGGCTCCCCATCGTGAGTTTGCAGTTGCCCGACAATCAAGATAGCCGGTGTGGGACTTGAATCTGCCAAACTGGTTATATTCAGAGTGCCGGACTAGGAGTGTTAATTGGTGGGGATAAAAAGATGGACAGTTACTTTAATGTAAAAAAGGACTTTCTCCTAACATCCCTGACTTGAGATGCCTGGCTCCTAGAAAGGCCAAAACAAGCCTTTTCTTCTCTAGTCCTTGTTTCCCATCGGTGGTCAAATGGGTTTCTCTATACCTCAGCTACAACTCCCTCTCATTTTCTGTAGGTTTCTCCCTTAATTGGTCTGATTCCAACAAATTCCTGGCACATGGCTCACAGGCAAGCTGGACACGTGACAGACTTCCTCCTAGTTCTGTCCCAACCAGTTATAACTGCTTCTTATTTCCTTCATTTTCCAGCAACAGCACCGACGTTCTGCCCCTTGTGCTATAGCCTCATGGCACTGGGGGGTCCCATCCCTGCTGCATTATCTGTCTCTACAATACTAAAGCATCAGGACCAGTGATTTAGGACTAGTGATTTTTGGTCACATCCACCCTTGCCCATGATCTCTCTCATCTATTGGCCAGAAAACACAATTGGAGGGTGATACTCAGCGAGGATGGACACAGGCTGGCCAGGGGCAGGTGAAATCCCGGGTTAATCTTTGGTCCCTGTCCACCTAACCCTAGATGTATGTCCCACTGACCTCTAAGCAGGGATTAGCGTTTAATTGTTAGGGCCCAACGGAAACTTATGTCTGGGAGCCTGAATCAAAGGCCTTTTTTGTATAAGCAGTAAGATGTAGCTGCTTCTAATGTGTGTTCTACACAGCTGGCAAAGGAAGGGGGGCATATGCTATTGCATGGGTTGTGAAGTGGACCAAAACCCACCCTGAAGTTTATGAGACTACAGGGCAGGCATACTTGCTCTCCACCAGGGCATCTAGATTCAGGATGCCCCACTGTGTCAAACCCCCGAGGTTGCACGAAAACTCACCTTCTATTCTAAGTATACAGCGCGTCCTGTTCCAGAATATTTCTTACAAATGGGTAATACATCCACAAGATGGCGCTGGACTGCAGAAAACAGCTTGTGGCTCCTCCCGGCCCTATATTAGTCAGGGACCTCCCACAAATTCCCCAGTTCATTTCTGCAGTCTGCGCTCAGAAGATAGAAGATAGCTCTCTTGTGGCGCAGGTGAGCGGGGCTTATTACCTGCAGCCCTGCAGGGCTATTCCCACCCGTTCCATTCTATACACTGCCTCCCAGCCTCGGCTGACAAGGTTCGGGTGAAGGTAGGTTAGTAAGCACCAGTAAAAAAAGTGCTGAGGAGCTCCGACAGGGTAGGCGGTTTAGGCTGATGGTGAGCCTTTTGGGATGCCCCCACTGCTTCTCAGGTTGGCCAGGCTCTACCTGTGCCTTAATCCTTCCTATAGGTTCCCCTCCTCCCTCTTCTCCCTTTGTCCCCTGGGCACCCATGGCTCCCCGGGAATCATGTCTTTACCCCTCTCGTTCTCCCTCTGGGTGATCTCGGGGGGGGGGGGGGTGTCCAGTTGTTTTAAGCTGTGTCCTATCCTTGGTGTTTTTTACTGTATACGCCGCCGCGCGCGCTTGTACTGTGCTCCGCGGACGGCGTCATTCACTTCAGTGCTGCCGGGCCGCTATTGGCCGGCAGGGTCACGTGTGCGCGTTTCACACTCTTTGGGGGGGGTGGGCTCCGGGGATGATGATTTTGACGTCACATCTCCACGGAGCCCACCCCTAGAGGTCTGCGGACGTTATTTTCTTTGCCATTGCTGTGTGTGCTGCCTGGCTCCCAAAGCGGTCCGTGAGTAACCCCGGTGGGGTAAAACATTTTTTTCTGGATTTCTTGCTGTATTCTCATGGGAATGTTGTTATGTCTTTCAGGTGGGTTCAAACTTCAGCACTGTGGTTTCTCCCGACCATCTCCCCTCATTATCTCCCACTTCCCTAGTGGGTTCTCGGGGGATCCCGGGTAGCTCCTTAGCGTTATCCCTTACTGGCCTACGGTGCCATTCCAATCACCATATAGAGGCTTCTGGGGATAATGTGCCTGGGGTTCCTTCGAGGCAAGCCCGGCTATGTGTTGCGTGTGGGGTATCCCCAATCGGTGATAATGTCCGGGTATGTGTATCCTGCGCCCAGCAGGTACTTGCACTGCAGTCTGGGTTACCTGTTGCTGGGGCTGCGCCCCCTCGGGCTTTGCCTACCCCCCCACGCTTACATCTGACCCCCAGCGAGGAGCATACCAGCGGGGAGTCTCAGCCTGATTTGGCTGCACGGGTGGCCAGTATTGAAAAACATATTGCTGGGTCTGCCTCGCGTAAGGCTTCGGCTAAGAAGCGGCATTTATCTCCCGCCGTTTCCCTCTTTCCTATGGAAGCTGAGGAATTTTTTTACACTACTGGTTATTCCCCCCTGGAGGAGGGGGAATTGTTCTCTGATTAAGAATCATCTGAGGAGCAGCCTAAGGTTTATGGTGGTACCGGGTCTCCCTTTGGGGAAGATCCATGGTCCTCAGATGAAACTGAAAGGCTTTTGGCTCATTTTGAAGTGCTCTGTATCTCTCCTCCTGCCCTGGCTCCGCAGCAGCAGGGTGAGCTTTTTCATTCGGTTAAACCACGTTTGGAATTCCCGGAGCAGTCTCACTTTAATAATTTGGTGCTCAAAGAATGGGAGGGGCCTAGCAAGCTGCCAGGGGTGCCCAAGAGTTGGGACAAGAGGTATCCCTTTCCTGCTGAGGTGATTAAGCGCTGGTCATGTCCTCCCGAGGTGGACGCGCCCATTCTAGGGCTGTCCAATACATCTGTCATGCATTCTCCTGACACTATTTTCCTGAGGGATGGTGAGGACCGGCGCATGGACCAGCTGGCTTGCCATGCTTTTGCCTGTGTGGGGACCGCGCTACGCCCGGTTTGTGCCTCTGCCATTACAGCTATTGCTATTAAGGGTTTGCTTTAGAGTCTCTTAGAGGGGGCCTCTGATGACGCGGGAGGAGAAGAGTATAGATCTCTCCTGCTTTGCTATGAATTTGTTGCATATGTTCTGTCTGCCATGGATGATGCCATTAGAATTTGTGGTAGGACTTCTGCCCTGTTGGTGGCTATATGCCGCTCTGTGTGGCTACGTCAGTGGGTAGCTGATAATGCTGCTAAGAAGTCTCTCACTGGTTTCCCTTTCAAGGGCTTGCGCCTCTTTGGTGAATGCTTGGATTGGTTTTCCAGGGGCGGAAGGTTACCTCAGTGTAGGAGGCCGTTCTGGTCATTTCGGGGGATGAGTGCCCTTTGACCCATCCTTCCGTGGTTCCAGAACTGGCCGAGGAGTCTCCTTTACTGGGGCCCGCTGAGATCACTGGGGAAGGGGCAGAGGACGTGGCCGTCCTGGCCTCTCCTGGGGTCCCAAGCCAAAATCCTCACCCAAGCCTCCTCAGGCATGAAGGGGCGCCCTCACCCATCCGGTGGGGGGACGGCTTCGGCTCTTTGCTCACGTCTGGAGGCTTCACGTCTCAGACCAGTGGACTCAGGAGGTAGTGTCCTCCGGTTACAAGATAGAGTTTGCAGCCTGGCCGCCCCGAAGATTCATCAAATCCCGGATGGCTCAAAACCCCCCTGTCAGCTCAGGGTCTGTGCCTTGCTGTCCAAAACCTTCTGGAGTTAGGGGGTCATCTGCCAGGTGCCTTTGAGGGAAAGGGGCAGAGGCTACTATTCCAATCTTTTCACTGTTCCCAAAAAAGACGGGTCCATCAGACCTATCCTGGATTTAAAGTGCCTCAACAAAATTGTAAGATTCAAACACTTTTACGTGGAGACAGCGCTCAGCTGTCATTTAACTACGCCCAGGAGACTTCATGACATCTGTAGACATCAAGGACGCTTACCTTCATGTACCAATCTTTCCAGTTCATCAGAGATTCCTCAGGTTCGCTCTGGAGGATCAGCACTATCAATTTGTGGCCTTGCCTTTCGGTATCACCTCGGCTCCCAGGGTATTCATCAAGGTGCTGGCGGGCGTACTGGCTCTGCTGAGATCTCAGGGCATTTGCATCCTTCCTTACTTAGATGACATTCTCATCACGTCTCAGTCTCTCCAGCAGGCCGAGCTGGATACTCAGCTGGTGGTGTCCACACTGGATTCCTTCGGCTGGGTGGTCAACCACCCCAAGTGTTTCCTGTCACCGTCAATGGTGAGGTCCTTTCTGGGCATGACTATGGATACATCTCAGGTCAAGATTTTTCTCCCTCAGCAGAGGGTGGAGAGTCTTCAGGCCCAAGCCAGGTTCCTTATATCTTGCCCTTATCCCTCCATCTGGCAGGGGATGCAGCTGGTGGGCCTGATGGTGTCTTGCTTCGAAGCGGTTCCATACGCTCAGTTTCACATGAGACCTCTTCAACTTCACCTCTTGTCAGTTTGGGATTGAGACCCTTGGTCCCTGGATCAGGTGTTGGTTCTGTCCCCTCTGGCCAGACGGTCTCTCTCGTGGTGGCTGGACTCAAAAAACCTGTTGGTGGGCAGATCCTTTCTGGCCCTGTGCTGGAATACAGTCACCACAGATGCCAGTCTGACAGGTTGGGGGAGCTTCTGGAAATCCCTGAAATTCCAGGGTCAGTGGGGCCCTCAGGATTCCCACACTCCTATCAACATTCTGGAATTGAGGGCGATAAGGTTGGTTCTCGCCCAATTGACACTCGCGTGGTTCAGGTCCGCTTTGACAACCGGACGGCTATTGCCTACATCAATCATCAGGGAGTGACCTGGAGCAAGAGGGCCCTCAAGGAAGTGTCCCTGATACTGTCTTGCGCAGAGGAGAATGTTCCCTGCATCTCAGCTGTGTACATCCTGGGGGTGGAGAATCTGGAGGCAGACTCCCTCAGAAGGGGGACCTCTCATCTGGGAGAATGGTCCCTCAGCAGCAGGGTGTTTCGCTCCCTGTGCCACCGCTGGGGTCAGCCAGATGTGGATCTGTTTGCGTTCCGTCACAATCACAAGCTTCCAGTCTTGTCTCTCTCTCCGAGGTTCCTCTGGCGTTGGCCATGGATGCACTAGCAATGTCTTGGAAGAGCTTTCAGCTTCTCTATGTGTTCTTTACTTTTCCTCTGCTGGGCAAGGTGCTGCGCAAGATTGCTCAGGAAAGGGTGCCAACCATTCTGGTGGCCCCCTGTTGGCCAAGAAGGATGTGGTTTGCAGACGTCGTGTATTTGGCAGTAGATCAGTATGCTCTGCCCAAGGATCCAGACCTGCTCACTCAGGGGCAGCTACGCCATCCCAATTTACAAACGCTGGCTTTAACGGCCTGGCTGCTGAAACCTCCATCTTGATGGAAAAGGGGCTGCCTGCCTAATTCCATGATTTGTGCTAGGAAGAAGTCCTCGTCATCCATCTACTATAGGGTCTGGCATGCTTACATTGACTGGTGTGAGTCTAAGTCGCTTCCCTGTCGGGTGTTTTCTATCCTTAGGATTCTGGAATTCCTACAACATGGTTTGGATTTGGGTCTTTAGCTTAGTACCCTCAAAGGTCATGTTTCTGCTTTGGCCATTTTCTTCCAAAGATCCTTTGCTCAACATCGTCTGGTCAAGATTTTCTTCCAGGGGGTTACTCACGTGCGTCCTCCACGTAAGCCTATGTTGCCAGTCTGGGATTTGAACTTGGTCTTATCTGCCTTGCAGGGGTCTCCCTTTGAGCCTTTGCATGAGGCCCCTTTGTCCATTTTGACTCTTAAGGTAGTCTTTTTGGTGGCTATCACTTCTGTTAGGCGTGTTTCTGAGTTGGCGGTGCTTTCCATCAACCCCCCTTACTTTGAGAGACACCAGGACAAGGCGGTGTTTCGTTTTAAGCCAGATTTTCTGCCTAGGGTTGTGTCTGCTTTTCATCTCAATCAGGACATTGTTTTGCCTTCTTTATGCCCTAATCCTAGTAACCCTAAGGAGCGGTCAGTGGTCATGTGGTCAGGACTCTGAAGTTCTATTTACTGAATCCTTCAGGAAGACTGATGCTCTTTTTGTGCTCCCGTCTGGTCCTAAGAAGGGTCTGGCAAGTGGATCCGTCAGGCTGTGGTACGAGCCTATTCTGCTAAGGGGAAGGAGCCTCCCTTCCACCTTACTACCTTACTACTCTTTCTACTCATGCTTTTGGTGCCTCTTGGGCATTTCAGCACCAAGCTTCTGTTGAACAAGTTTGCAAGGCCGCTACTTGGTCTTCTGTTGATACTTTTTCTAAGTTTTACAAGGTTGATGTTAGGGCCTCAGCTGATGCTGCTTTTGGTCGCAAAATTCTGAAAGCGGCAGTGGTTTAAACTGCCCGCTGGGGATCCCACCCTACCTTAGGGACACTGCTATTGTGTAAGGAATATTCTGGAACAGGACGTGCTGTATACTTAGAATAATACAATTCTGTGATTACTCACCTGTAGAATTGGTATTATACGTATACAGCACGTCCTGTTCAATCCCACCCTTGTTATCATTATTCTTAGGCGAGCTCAAGGACAAAGGGGCCGGAGCGGATCGGAGCGCACTGACTGGACGAGTGTCTGCGCATGCGCCGTAGGACAGAAGAAGGAAGAGTGAGATCGGACGACCTGGGGGGGTCACACAGCAGGACATCCCTGATCGGGGTGTCCAGGGGGCAAAGAGCAAAGCCCAAGATTTTAGTCCACTTTAAGCACGCCACTACCTCTAAGCTTCCATAAGAAGCCTTTTGTCTAGCGTTCTGCTTGGACCTTGAGTATATTTGAGTATATTGCCATAATTTGCTTTTCTAATACCTGGAATAGCCTCTTAAAAAAACAATTCCATGATTGTTTAGCAAGCAAATACTTACATGTCAGCATCACCAGAATCAAGAGTTCCGATTGGTTAAGAGGCTCTCATTGTAATTGCCCCATAAAATACATAAACCTACTTTGGTATTGCCGTAAAAAGCTGCTATTAAATACATCGTAATTATTGAGTCTGTTACAGAGTCTGTTCTTCAGAGCGATCAATTTATTTTTATGGTTGCTTGAATCTGTTCAACATTTGGGGGAAAAGAAGCGAATGTGTTTGGAATATGAGTTTAGGCACCAGACAGTGACAAGTTCTAGTTGTCTGGCTGGGAATTAGCTAAAGAATCAACTAGAGCAGGGGCACTCAGCCACTTCTTGTAAAGGTCCATTTACAGGCATCTGGTGAGAGGTGAAGGTTCGGGCGGAGGGATGTCGCGTGGGGTTGATAGTTAGAAATCTGTACACTGGGGGAGGGGCTATAGATTCCCCCAGCAAAACTAAAGGCTGCTTGCCCCCATCCCACCCCAAAATCCCACTGGGTGCTTGGATAAAACAGGAGCTTTTTTGGCCCCACAGAACATACAGCTCCCAGAAGCAACAGAATGCAGGGCTGTCAGGCAGGGATCTAGCGCCAAGGTCCGCATTTGGACCCCAGTTGAGAAGGCTGAAAAGTCATCTAGTGAGTTACGAGAGACATCAAGGTTGTCAAGACACCATACATGGAATCAGGGGGTCAGAGGTGGTCTGTAGGTCTGGACACCGTCTGACCTGGTGTAGCACAGCGCCACTGCAGCTGCCTTCTTTGGCCCCAATCCCACCAGTCATACCTCACTCACACTAAGGGCCCTAGATCAGCCCCACTGTTCCCATCCAAATGCCGCACACCAGGAAATATCTTATAAAAAATATATTTTATTTCTACTTCATAAAATTAAATCCATACAATTATCAAAAATGTCTCTGAACAGACATACAAGACTAGATAAAAGCCATATATAGACAAATTAAAAAGAAATAAATGGAGAGTTGTCCTAAATCTGCTCTCAAAGTGAATGAACTAAATGCATGTACTAGTTCATTTCATTATCAATAATAACAATAATATTAATAACTATTCCATTGTTATGATGTTACATACAGAACTGAAAATATTTTTATATTTATGGATGTGTACATAAATGTGCAGTGAAAAAATGAATGAATAACCAAAAACTGCTACCTAAAAAAACAACCAAACTAATCAACATGAACTCCAGAGGGAGCTCTAACAATGTAAAGTGCTCAGGTGAGAAAGTGCTTAGTGCAATATCTGGTATGTAACCACCTGAAAAGTGGCGAAGTGGCGTAGCGCCACGCAACGCGTCGGTGACGGCTTGTTGGTCTGAGGGTCCTATGCTCCTATAATCCGGTGATGTAATCTTAATCCATTACTTTGAGTTGAACATATTTGATATATGTAATATCTACAGACTGAGAAATTACCTTGCCCTTCACACTTTTCAGGTGGTTACATACCAGATATTGCACTAAGCACTTTCTCACTAGAGCACTTTACATTGTTAGAGCTCCCTCTGGAGTTCATGTCATGTAGGAGCCAGCCATTACATTATATGGTATGTGGACTCAGAGACAATATAGACTAGAGCTCTCTATAACTTATATGTGATGGCTTGGACCCTAGTTTGAAATGGGCCCCAGTATCAATGCTATATAACATAGTACCATAGTATGTAAGGCTGAATAAAGACTTTAGTCCATCCAGTTCAGCCTGTTTATCTCCTTCCAGTGGTCTAAAAGCCACAGCTGGTGAGGTTATTACATGCAAGGATGGCATCTCAACCACTATAGATCTCCTTCCAGTGGTCTAGTAGCCATAGCTGGTAATGTTACTATATGCCAGTAAGGCATCCAGGGGTCCATGGGTCTTCAGTCATGGTGGCCATTAGGGCCATCTGGCCAAGGACCCCTATTTCCAGCTACTGGTTCTCCTGGGCTGATGGCAACTATTTGCTATAGGGGATGATTAGTGGTAATGACTATGTAACAATTGAAAGTAACACTGAAGAGGTTGTAGCTCTGAAGACAAGGCGAGAAAGAGTAGGTTTAGGAGGTGTGTGAAGTGTGCGCCTGGCCACAAAGAGTTCTGTAGCACCTGAGTAGCAGGAGAACACAATATACCCATCAATGTTCCAGCACCAGTCAAATCATTCACATTATCCTTTTTTCTTCTTCTGCCATTGGAGAATTTAGAAGCCACACCCCATCTGTGCCATGCCCCCTACCTGACCCCCTTACCTGACCCCCTACCAGACCCCTTTCATATAAGATTACATGAGGGTTTAACTGCATGGAAGTGGGACCAATCTGAAATTGGAAATAATGTCGCCATCCTAAAGCTGGGTGAGACAGCAAGAGGGGTAGTGTTACCATGTTGCAGAGGTAGGAGAGATAAGAATTGTAAAATTAATAGGCAATAAAACTGTGGAGGAACTATAATGCATCACATTTATAGGCCCAGGTATACGGTGAAGTGCTTTGGTGGAACTGTGAGGGATCAAACCCAGAGGATCACTGCCATAGGCCCTGGTATTCATGTGAGAAGACAAGGGTGGCAGCTGTCAGGATGGCCGTTCATGGTAAAGCTAATGATGGTCAGAAGAGCAAGGTGGAGCTCCAAGTGTGTATGCCTAGCCCAGGGTGGGCAACCAACTCGTATGGACCAAAATCTACTTGAAGGCATGGTATTCACTTGAGCCCCCCGCAAAGGAAGACAGACTGTGCAGTGGGCACAACTAGGATCATTTCCTGGAGGATGCCGCCTAGAACGTGTTGCAGAGTATGAGTGCTGGGTTCAGCGGAGTCAAATCCAGATAAACATTAGTGGTATAACAGGAACTGGATTTACTGGAGCATGAATGCAGTAAGAAAATGTCACCTTACATGGTGGCTAGAAAACCAACAATCATAGAGCTCACAGCTCGATATACAGGAAGTAACAACACAGCAGTAAATTATATAGAAAAATCATTGGTCACAGCGCCATCTAGTGTCACAACCTGTAAAAGCTGCAAACTGCAATAAAGAGAGATAAGTTATCGGAGGGATGCAGCATAAGAGTAGGCCAGGGGTCAGGCCAGGGGTCACAGGCAGAGGCTCGTGGTAAAAGTCCAAGCTGGAGGTCAAAAGGTGGGACCACAGAAGCAAAGTCTAAGTGCAAACCAAAAGTCAGTCCAAGGGATAATCCAAAGCCGTTGTCGAGGATGACACTGGAAACTGAATAACAATGCAGAACCAAACTACCCAGGAAACAGTAAGTCAGCTAATCAGACAGCAGTGTGTCGCCCCTGCCGTTGTGCTGATGTGTGTGCATGCATGGAAGTTAGAGCCTATAAACAGATCTGTGAGTCCACTCCATCACCCATGGTCTCTGTTGCTGCTGATGGCCTCCACTGCCTACAATGGTCCTCGATGTGTCCTAGCTGCCTCTTCTGCTGCTGTTGTCACCTTTTGGCCTTTGCTATAACCTTCTTCTCTTTCCTCCTGCCTCTGCTGGCCTTCTTCTAGGTACTGTGGGTACTGTTGTACTGCTCTATCTAAGACTAAAGAGTCCAGACCAGGGGTGGGCAATTATTTTTTCCATGGGGCCACATGAGAAACTAAAAATATTGTGGAGGGCCGCTGAGCTATGGGCGTCTAAGCGACGTCTAAGCTCAACGGCTCTGAGTGCGCTGGCGGCTACATCTCGAGCTTCCCTCTAACAGGGAGCGCGCCCGCGCTGGCCATTCTCAAATGGCTGACACAGGCACGCGCCCTGCTAGAGGGATAGCGGGCATGCGGCCGCAGCTCGTGCATGCGCCGTTGAACTGGGAAAGAAGGTGAGTTTATGGGCGACCTGGGGGTTTCACACAGCGGGGCATCCCGATTTTGGATGCCCCGCGGGGAGGGGATCTATAAGATTCCCAGGCTGATAAAGCAGGGTTTTGGTCCACTTCAAACGTTCTGATGTGATAATTTCCCAGCCAATCAGAGAAGCCCTTGGCTTCTGGCAGTCTGGAAGGAGAGCTCATATCAGCTGGGGCAAAGTGTAAGAATGGTGGGCAGCAGGAAGGGGGCATGGTGAGAGCATGATGGACAGCAGGAAGGGGGCATGGTGAGAGCATGGTGGACAGCAGGAAGGGGGCATGGTGAGAGCATGGTGGGCAGCAGGAAGGGGACATGGTGAGAGCATGTGGACAGCAGGAAGGGGGCATGGTGAGAGCATGTGGACAGCAGTAAGGGGGCATGGTGAGAGCATGTGGACAGCAGGAAGGGGGCATGGTGAGAGCATGGTGGGCAGCAGGAAGGGGGCATGGTGAGAGCATGGTGGGCAGCAGGAAGGGGGCATGGTGAGAGCATGGTGGACAGCAGGAAGGGGACATGGTGAGAGCATGGTGGGCAGGTACATGGTGAAAAAGAGACAGCAGGCAGGAAGGGAAAACACAAGCAAACTACATAATCTTTCTGAGCAGACTTACTGATGCTCTGGAGCCCCTACTCTGTCCTTCCAAAGTCCCCAGGTCTCTATCACCTGCTCATCGGGTCTGGCTTCCTCAGAGGAAGGGAGAATGTGCCAGACCCGACGAGCCGAGCGGCCGATCAGCTGCTGCTTAACCTAAGCCTCTCACACTGTACACAGGCGATCACCTAAGTTAAGCAGCAGCCGATCGGCCACTCGGCTCGTCGAGTCTGGCATGTTTTCCCTTCCTCTGCGTCTCTTACTGGCCAGCTCAGCCCGGGCCGGTAAGAGCCTAGCAAAGGGCCGTACATTGCCCAGGTCTGGTCCAGACCATATATGTCAGACTGTTGGAGTGACCTACAGTAACCTACTGTTGGAGTAACTGCTATATTGTGTGTTGGGAAACAGTATTTTTATTGTTAAGCTAGTGCAAGAACTTAAGTGATTTCCAGATGCGAACGTGGTAAAGCCATGTGAGACATGTGAAGGTTATGTTAATTACACAATGTTGCTGAGGTATAAGGGAAACAGAATTTACTAATAGGATAGGAGCCTGTGGAGGAACTGCTGTGGATCCTAGTTATAGTATCACCGCCCAAGGCCCAGGTATATAGGGAAGTGTTTTGGAGGAACTAGAAGGATCAAGACCAGAGGTCTTCATGTGACTTATTGCCTTTGAGACATCAAGGTGGGGGGGGGGGGGGGGGTTAGTGACAGCCTCATCTGACCACTGTTAGGTAGCCTATTTGCTGGACTAAGACACTTTCAGTGTGAAAGTGGCCTAAGAGCGTGGGACATGTAACAGAACTGGTCCTCTTCACTTTCTTATTTCCCCGGAGTACAGCTCTCCTTTTCCTTTTCATTTAAATAAGTTCTGGTATTTTTGTTATTTCTTTTATGACCTTTTCCTTTCCAAGCCAACCTTTCCAATGTCATCACCGAAACTAAAACCCAAATTGCCCCCCGAAGGCACAGCCGAGACGCTGCGTAATTGCCTCCATTTCTTGATAACTTTAGTAATTATTACTTTATGAAATCGAAATGAAATGATATTCGCAATAATATGCCGGTGCCATCATCTCGCTGTGTTGTTTTGTTGATCTCTAGACCCGGAATGTTCTTGTGTAGAATTACTCTATTAATGAAAGTTTCTGCTCACCCTAATAAGGAGAAATAAGACAACGGCATCAAGGAATGAGGATCCTAGATATATATATATATATATATATATATATATATATTCCGAATTGTATGTTCCCCACTAACCTCCCCAATGTATGACCTGTTGATGCTGCTGGTGGAGCCAAATGTGGCAATACATCTACTACTATTATTATTATTATTGTTAATTTATCTAGTGCCATCATTTTCCATGGTGCTGTACAAGTTAGACATTACAGACAAGGTAAAACAAATAATACTTAAAATAGACAAGGGATTATGGGTCACATGCTGGGATGTCATCAGAGCAGGGCAGCCAAGACTCCAGTATGAGGCCCATTCAGGTCGGGCCATTTAAGAAGAACAAAACCTGTTATTTAGAATATCCCAGAATTTGTTTTATGCTTCCGAGCAGGGCCAGATTATGAGAGGGGCGCAAGGGGTGCGCCCCGGGGCCTCCACTCCTTGCCCTGCAAAGGGGGCCTTCACCAACCTCTGGGCTATTGTTTGGTCCAGGAGGCTTTTTAGTCTTTGGTCTGATGGGCAGCGGGGCCGGCAACAAAGCTATATGCGGCAGTGGGGGCCCCCCGCGCCTATGTAAGCCTTTTTTTTTGCAACCTGCAGCCAAAGCCACCACAGGGCAGTACGGAGAGTCTAGAGCAGCAAAGCCGGCGTGAGCAACGCTACAGTGATGGGTGCAGAGCTGTCACTGCACATAAGCCACCAAGCACAGCCGCTGGCAGCTCAATGCAGAGAACTGTTTTCTGCTGGCTAGTTTGCCAAATGTTTAGATAAGGTCTGTGTGTTCCTCCCCTGACCCTTTGCTGCCCTGCTCTTCACCCCCCCCCCCCCCCCATGTCATCCCCAGCATGTCTGGGCTGTGTCTCTCAGGCTTTGAAGGATCAGGAAGGCAGCGCAGGGGATGGAGCTGGACATTTCTGCAGTAAGTCTGATCAGTAGTGTGATGGAGCTGGTGCTGCTGCTGCTTAAATAAGTGTTGAAGACATTTTCCTTCCTGCAGCCCGCTGTGCCGCCTTCTGGTTGCCCATTCTTCCTCCTGCTCACTCTGTGCCTCCCCGATACCTACTGTGACCACTACCTGCCATTCCTCCTTCCCGTAGCCTTTTTTCATCATTTCTGCCCTTTCATTCTAGTCAGTACCTTCTTCTTCCTGCTGCCCATTTCACTCCATTCATACTGTCATTTTTTATGCAGCCAGCTGTTCCTTATGTTCCGCCTATTCCTGCTGCTTGTAGATCCCCCACTCTTCCCTGATGCCCGATGCCTGCTGTGCCCACTTCCTCCTTTCTGCCTCCCTCTGCTGTGTCGTTCTATCCTTAATACTTTCCCAGTGTCCCTCCCTGCCCGATGCCCGCTGTGCCCACTTCCTCCTTTCTGCCTCCCTCTGCTGTGTCTTTCTATCCTTGATACTTTCCCAGTGTTCCTCCCTGCCCGATGCCCGCTGTGCCCACTTCCTTCTTTCTGCCTCCCTCTGCTGTGTCTTTCTATCCTTGATACTTTCCCAGTGTTCCTCCCTGCCCGATGCCCGCTGTGCCCACTTCCTTCTTTCTGCCTCCCTCTGCTGTGTCTTTCTATCCTTGATACTTTCCCAGTGTTCCTCCCTACCCGATGCCCACTGTGCCCACTTCCTTCTTTCTGCCTCCCTCTGCTATGTCTTTCTATCCTTGATACTTTCCCAGTGTTCCTCCCTGCCCGATGCCCGCTGTGCCCACTTCCTCCTTTCTGCCTCCCTCTGCTGTGTCTTTCTATCCTTAATACTTTCCCAGTGTCCCTCCCTGATCCAGGCCCACTGTGCTCTTCTGTTGGCTGCTATTTCTGCTTCTGTCCTCACTTTTTTCATTCTGCCCCTTGATACTGCCCTTTGTACTCACTTTCTGTTGCCCACTTTCCCTTCCTTGGCAGCCCCAGACCCAAAAGCAGAAAAACCTACCACTTGCACATTTCCACTTACAGCTGTCAGTCCAATGGCATCAGCCAATCCAGTTTCAATCCCACTGGGCAAACCTATTAGAATGCTGGTGGTCCTGAGAACAGCAGGGAATGGTAGCAAACATGGAAGTGGTGAGTACAAGGCTAGGTTGTCAGGGTGACGCGCACCAGGGCATCCCAGATCAAGCCCCAATGCTTAGAGGCCAGATGGACCTCAGGTCTGTTTGGCTTGAAGTCCTCTATAAAGCAGATTCCAGGACCGGACGCTGGCCTTTCCCTCCATCCCGCTTTGGGGATGTGTGAAGCCCCCTAGATCACCCATAATAACTCACCTCTTCCCAGTCCAACAGCACATGCAAAGTCTCTCGTCCAGTCAGAGCTTTTTGTCATTCAGCAAACCATTCTGATTGTTTTCAATAGAGAGCAGAAGCAGCAGCATCCTCTGCATCTTTGGGCTGTGCGCACTACCACCCCAGGCATTCATATAGGCTTTGGTGGGAGAATGCACATCGCTAGGGATACGCTTGTTCTAAGCAAATCAGCCGCCGAATGACATAGTCAAAGCAAACGGCTCAGATTGGATGAGAACCCATGAATACACCATTGTACCAGGAAAAGGACAGTTGTTATGGGCAATATGGTGGGTTTCACACAGCAGGGGCACGGAAGAAAACCAAAGATAGTCAAAATTCCAGGTTGTTCCGCTTTAACAATGGGTGGGGGGATGGGTGTGTTACCAAGAGGTGCCTAGGGTAGCATGAATCCTAAATACAGCCCTGCCAAGGGCCCACATAAAGCTGGAGCCAGCCCTGCCTGGAAGTGTTGATTCATGGTTGGGGAGGAGGTTAGTTGAGGGATATGACAGAGGCCGGGGAGGGGCTAAGGCGAGAGTGAGCATCAGAGGCTGGGTTGGGGGACATTTACAAAAAATCAGCAAGGAAAGGTGGGCAGGTACGGATGAGAGGCCGGGAAGGGGGTCAGGTGAGGGTAAAGTTCAGAGACAGCCACCTGAGTGCAGCTCATACAGAGCAGCAGAGCCAGTGGGTGACACTAAAGGAAGCCTGTCACGGAGGGGGTGTCCCAACACAGGCAAGCTACGGCCGCCTGCAAAGCAGTGGTGCTGCGGCTCTCTTAGGCCCAATCTTTGCGTTTTGGAGCAATTAAAAAGGGTGTTTGTGTCTTACAGCTCTGCCCATCATGGGGCCCCAGGCAATTACAATCTTGCTCCACCAAAACTCTGGCCCTGCAGGCATTTTGTTAAAGTGGACCAAAACCCAGGATTTTGACTATCCTGGGTTTTGGTCCTTTCCCCCCGATCGGGGGTGGCCCGCCGCATGAAACCCCCCAGATCGCCTAAGCAAAACACCTCTTCCCTGTCCTACATCGCATGTGCGACCACTCATCCAATCAGTGCGCTTGGTCGCATCCTCCGCCTCCCTCTAACAGGCAGCATGCCTGCGCCGGACATTCACAAATGCCTGGCACGGGCACGCGCCCTACTAGAGGGATAGCGGGGATGCGGCCGTGGTTTGCACATGGGCCGTTGGACCGGGAACGAAGGTAAGTGAATGGGGCAATCAGGGGGGTTTCACACAGCGGGGCGTCTTGATATTGGATGCCCCGGGGGGGGGGGGATTGATCAGCATGGGTTTTGGTCCACTTTAAGCAGCATAGAATGCTAAATGGAAGAATGCAACAGGCATCCCTCGCGACTCCTTATCTGCAGCTATGTTTATCTGTCCGAGCAATACAGATTGGTCCCGCGCAGGTGCGCACATCAGCTAGAGGTCCGTATCAAAGATTTAAAGGACCAGACCAGGGTGGATACGAATAAATGGCTGTAAGAGTCACTTGTACAGTAAGACTGTGCATTATTGCATTATTGATGAATTAGGGGTGGCAGGTTCGATTCCTGGCCAAGACATGACTGAAGTGCTTTTGAGCAAGATCTACCCCTACGATCTCCCTTATTGATTGATGGATAGAAGATAGGGTGTAACAGTTACAAAAACACCTCAAAGAGGGACAAATGAGAACAACGAAGGGCAGTGGGACATAGACTCAAAAGAGGGACAGTCCCTCCAAATCAGGGACAATTGGAAGTAGTTGCCTACCCCCCCCCCCCCCAACTGCTCCTCGGTCGTTGTTGTTGGGGCAGCCCAATGCTCTGGGGATGTGTGCACTCACTGCTTGTGCTCATCTAACTGCGTAGATGTGTAAATGTAGCTGAAAAATTCCTAGGTGTGCGCATGGATACAATAGCCATATATCTAGCATCGGTAAAGTACACAAATTCACATTCTTCCATTAACCCTCAAAATTGTATGTCATGCCGTACAAAATTAGGGGGATAACATCCAACCAACGGCATGTAAATTTAAGCATCTTCTGATTAAGCTTTCCACTTAAATCCATGACCTTATTAATTATGTACCAAACTGCAGAGCTCCTCTGATTAATAATGGACAAACTGTTAAGTGTGAAACCATGTTGGGTAGTCTACTCGTTCCTTCGTTAAGCTTGTTACCTTTCCATGCTTGATGGACGGATGTCATCCAAAGACCAATAGAGAGGAGTCTACAGAGCCATTACTGAAAGGAGATGAGCCAACATTTACTTTGTAACGAGAAGTTAGGCCAGAATCAATTTGGATGAATTGGCTGACTTAGAAATAAAAGTATCTAATGAGGCCAAATCTGAGCTGGATGAATCTGCTCAATTCAGATTGGTTTAGTATTAATAATGTACTTCGAATCTGGCCGCGAGATTTGTTTCAGGACGAGAATCGATTTAGATGAATAGGCTGATTTAAAATGTTAAATGTATCCAATATGTCTGACATGGTTAATCGCACAATTCTAACCATGAGATCTGTTTCAGGTCCAAATTGATTTGAATTATCATATTTTCACCCTATAAGACGCACCTGCCCATAAGACGCACCTAGAATTTGGAGGAGGAAAATAAGAAAAATAATATTCTGAACCAAATAATAGCAAAGTGCAGAATCCTCCAATTACAGGCAGTGTGGCATTCCCCCTCCCATTCCCCATATAGGCAGTGTGGCATCCCCCCTCCCATTCCCCTATATAGGCAGTGTGGCAACCCCCCTCCCATTCCCCATATAGGCAGTGTGGCATCCCCACTCCCATTCCCCTATATAGGCAGTGTGGCATCCCCCCCTTCGCTTTCACCATAAAGACAGAAGCCAGCTCACACAAAAAAAAAAAGTCAACTCACGTGCTACGGGCGCTCCCGCGTTGCTGGCCCGGCTACCACACTGTGGGAGGCCAGAAGAAGAAGAAGGAATGTCCCAGCTGAGGCGTCATACAGCCGGGAAGAAACAAGAGTACGGCTCCGTGAATCGGGTGGGCGTGGCCTGCACCCCGTCAGAGCATGCCACACCCACTCGCTCTATAGAGCCGGGTGTGTGCGTGGCTCGGCCAATAAGAGGCAGGGGGGGGGGGCTCTGTCCCTGCCCCCACTATCTTTTCTGGCAGGGACAGGGACAGCGCCCGCTGTTCCTCCATCTTCTGCCCTCCAGCTGCTGCCTCTTCCTGCCAGGGCACGCGTGAACACCCGGGTCAGGGCAGTGGGTGTTTGTGGCCTGCACCAACTCGGTCCAGGCCACGCCCACCTGCTGCATGGACCTTGGCCGGAAGAGGCACCGGCAGCAGCTGGAGGGCAGAGGATGGAGGAGTGGCGGGGGCTGTTTCTGTCCCTGCTGCTGCTGTGGCTGCCAGAAAAGATAGCGATAGCAGTGGCAGGGATGAGGACAGAGCCCACTGCTCCTCTATCTTCTTCTGGTCTCCCGCAGTACGGCTAGCAGCCCTGTCAGCAATGCGGGAACGCCGGTAATGCATGAGTTTACTTTTTCTTTTTCTTTTTTTGCACTGACATTTTCCCCCCACTTTTGGGGATGAGGGTTTAGAGGATGGGCGGGTAATAGGTTGGGGAGAGAGATTAGAAGCTATATAGGAAATAGATTGGGGTGAGATGTTAAAGCTTTGGTGGGTACAGGGTAGGTATAGGAAGCTAGAGGCTTGGTGGGTGAGTTCCTGGAAATTAGCTTGCACCTGTGACATTGCCTGGCCTATATAAGGTGATCCACACATGGCCTCAGTGGATCAGCATTGAATCTGTCTTCTGAACCTGGATCCTGGAACTCTGAAACCTAAAACCTGAACTCTGAACCCAGGACTCCTTTCACAGCCTTTTGTTTTCCTTCCTGTTTTGCCTTGTTTCCGTCTGGGACTTTTGGATTGGACCTTATGCATGTATGTTTTCCTCATTCCCCCTTTGTTTATGTATAGCAACTTGAGCGTGTTTATGTTTGTTTGCTTATCGCAATTAAACACAGTTTGTTGCATATTCATAGTGTCTCTGTCTCGCAGTGCCTCCATTGAGAAATCCATGACAGAATGCTGATCCCATATAAATGACCAGGAGACTGTGAGACTGATCTGGCTTGTTGTGCTGTGGATGTGCAGGGTCCTAGTGCCAGCCTTAGAGTGTCTCTTAGTGCCTGTATTCCTGTCTATGCTGGGCCTTCCGGCTTTATTGCCTTCTAGTTCATAGTTTTTGTCTTAGCCTGTACTGGGGCCCAGCCTTGCCTGTATCTGTATTGGGGCTCAGTTCTCTGTCTGTGTCTGTATTGGGGCTCAGTTCTCTGTCTGTGTCTTGTATACATCCCTCCTGTGTATCCCCTTTCCCAAGTTTGCGACCACCACGGGATCATCCGTGGCCTGTGCAACTTCACCACTAGAAGCTCTGTTGAAGAAGTGGGTGGATTACGCTCCAGGTAATTGGCAGTTTGCCTCCTTGACGGCGCAGGCGGGTTGTCTGTCTTTGTCTGTCTGTTAGTGTGTGCAAGTCAGGTCTAGATGTCCACAAGGACACCCGTTATTACAATCTCTGATCATTCCACAGATATATTTTCATTCCTCCTCCTCATTAGAAGGAGCTTACCCTGGCTACCTACCCCCAGTTTCTCCAGGCTGCCTTAAAGTTAGTGCAGGAACCTTACATTCAGCAGTCTCCCAAGACAACCTGGAGTCGTCAGATGGCTTATTTTCTTTTCGAAGATGATCTGTTTTTCTGGGCTGAAGCGTGGCTGAATCATAGCAAACACCTTAGTGAGAGTTTTGTTGAATTCTTTAAATTCATAGCCACGTCCTATTTATGCATTCCTAAGACAGTGTTCACTCACCTGAGTCTGACTGTAGTTTCAGCTCAGAAGTCAGACACTCCAGTCCCTGTGTCTGTAGTAGAGGATGAGGATAATAGTGAGTCAGATGCCTGGACGGATGTGTCTGAAGTAGAGGATGAGGATGACAGTGGGTCCGATGCTTGGATTGATATATCTGATTCAGAAGATGACCACCTGCCAGTCTGTGAGCCTGATCCAATGGCAGTCTGTGAGCCTGATCCTATGCCAGTCTGTGAGCCTGATCCTATGCCAGTCTGTGAGCCTGATTCAATATCTGGCTCAATGTCTGTCTGTGACCCTGACTTTTTTACCTGTTTGTGAGCCTGCTGAACCTGGATCCTGAAATCTGAAACCTGGACTCTGAACCCAGAACTCCTTTCACAGCCTTTTGTTTTCCTTCCTGTTTTACCTTGTTTCTGTCTGGGACTTTTGGACTTCCACTAGACCTTATGCATGTATGTTTTCCTCACTCCACCTTTGTTTATGTATAGCAACTTGAGTGTGTTTATATTTGTTTGCTTATCACAATTAAACACAGTTTCATAGTTATGTTATGCCTCTGTCTCGCAGATCTTGAATTTCTGGTCACTCTTTAATAGAGGATTTCTCCATTGAGAAATCCGTGACACTATTACCCGCCCATCCTCCATCCTAAACTCTCACCCCAATCTATTTCCCACCCATCCTCTAAACTCTCACCCCAACCTATTACCCGCCCATCCTCTACACCCTCGCCCCAACCTATTACCTGCCCATCCTGTAAACTCCCACCCCAACTTCTTACCCACCCTGCCTCTAACCTCTGACCCCAACCCTGTACCATAGACTTCCTATCCCTACACTGTACCCACCAAAACTGTAACATCTCACTCCAACCTACTCCCATCCAGCCTCTAACCTCTTACCCCAACCTATTACTCATCCAGCCTGTAACCTCTCACCACAGCCATGTACACACCCAGTTCAGCCCATGAAAGATTGCAGTTATTACCACTTTGAGGGACCCATAGGGGGAGGGACTTGTTAATGTTAAATGTCAATGCAGAGCTACGTAAGTAGCTAAGCATGCTATTTACCCAGCATCCAAAACTGCACCCCCAGGCCTTCCTGTACAGAGTAATTGGATGCTCATTTCACATGACTGAGCCTTGCAGATGCACAGGAGCCATGTGCACATTTGTCTTATATGGGGGGAGGGAGGGCAGTGCAAAGTTGGCTTCAGGGCCCAAAGGGCTATAGGTACGCAGCAGCTTGCATCAGAATTAAAAGCGCTCTCAAAAAACAAAATACAGCCGGCAAAGTCATGGCATCGGCATGCAAATGACGAGACAGAAATTAAACTCGAGACGATGTTGATGAACACAATCTGTCCCAAAAAAGTGAGTCTTTTCCTTGGTCCATTAAAGTGTGATTTCAGTTTGATTAAGCGCTTGTTTTTACATCACTGGCTGTAAATCAGGCTGACATTACAGCATCTGACTGAGAATATGCATGCTGCCTGATTGCCTGTAAAAAGCTAAATTATCCCAAAGTTTTTAGCTTTTTTTCCTTAATTGCATTGTGGCAACCCACTCAGATGATGCTGCAAACAAACCGCTTTCACGCCAGAGCCAGTATGCTAGCGCGCCATTGCATCAAAGCGTACCTGTCCACGTTCTGGAATCTGCCTCAGTATTGTTCAGATGCAGTTTGTTCAACTGAATTATTTTTTTATAAGGACAGGTAATCGCTTTCCAGGAGTCAATGGCACATGTCTTGTCCAATGAGAGCCGCCTGCTATAATTACGTAATTCAGATGACTTTCATTGTTTTCAATGTGGAGCAGGACGAGAGCACATGCACGCCACCATGGATGCTGGGGATACGGCATCGCACACTCCATTTAGATAGTCTAGGAAGCTAGGTCTAGCTCTAGGTCAACTGTCTAGGTCTAGGCCAACTGTCACCAATGAGAGCCACCTGCCGAATGACATAGTCATAGCAGACGGCTCTCATTGGATAGGAGCCCGCGCATGCGGAAGAGGTGAGTTGTTTGGGCTTTATGGGGGGTATCACATAGCAAGGCATCCCCAATCAGGATTCCCTCAGGGAGCAGAAGAAAACCTGGGAAAGTGAAAATAACATGTTTTGTTCCGCTTTATAAGTTTGAATAAAACATTGAGTCAGCAGAAAATGATGGCAGTCAGCATGAAGTGACAGCGCTAAACAGCCAGCCGGCATGTGCTTACTTACAAAGTCTGTGCAGCTGGCTCTGGAATCTAAGAGACTTTAGGTCTGGCCAATTTCTCAGCCCCCCACGGCATGCCCAACTGGTTGAAACCCCCCTCACCGAGGTACTCACATCACTGGTGATCCTACGGCACATGCACGGGCCTCAGGACTCTTCTGGCTTTTAACCCTTGGATAGCTTCCTAGACCTCGATCCTTTGCTGTATGGTCCAACATTTGGCTTTGTTCTTTCCCTCTCCACCTAGAGCTTTGCCATCCAATACCAAACTTAATATTGCTTCTCCATTTTGGGCAAAAGTGGCAGATAGTACTGGAAAACTCACGGGATGTCTTTTACTTGACCCCATTGTCTCCAAAACTCTCTGATGATCCACCTACTGACTGCTGCCCCAGCATGTATGTATAGAAGCAGACCTCCTCACTCTCCCCGTGGTTCTCCAGGATCAATGAGTTCCAATGTTATGGAGGAACTGACTATGTCCCTGAAAGATAGGTCAGAAAAAAATCAGGCTTACCTGGCACTACTTTTTCAGTAGAGCTGACCCTAGCGACTCACCCCACAATTAGATGCAAGCATTATCGGCTTACATTAAAGGCCCAAGCACATATCTGCCCAGCAGGAGATGATCACTATGCACATTGAGGTGAACTTTTATTGATTTAAGGATTTGCTTTTTATATATTTAAGGATCATATTTTGCACTGGTTACTTTGGAGACTGGCACTTTATATTTAGGGATAGAGATTTATATCTTAGGGGGGGTACTTGGGTTAATATGGTTGGTATGGGTCATGTGGTTCGCTCCTGCTGGTGCTATGCTTTGTAGATATGCTTTGTATATATGTTTTTAAATGTATGTTATGGTGTTGTATAGTCTTGATGTATGTTTTTAAATTATTGATGAATTGATTAATTAAAATGGATATTAAGATCAGTCGGTATTATTGATTAAATTATTTTGGGGTTGGAGTGGTGCCTTCTGAGTAACTGTGTTTGTTTGTGGAGGGCTGGAACCACATAAGATTTTTTTGTTTATTGTAATAGCAATTTTGGTTACAGACTTGGCACACTTCTGTTCCCCTTATTTGAATTATTTAGGGTGGTGCTTAATAGGGTGTTCCTCTTTTTTGTATATGCCCAAGCACAGAAACATTATGTCAAACTGTATTATAACATATATAATACATATAACTATAACATATATAATACTATATATAACTGTTTATGTGCACTTGGGGTGGAACAAATAAGCTAGACATAGTTCAGGTTTGGTGATAAAAGTTTTCTTCCTGGTGACCCTGTGGGCCTGTCCAAGCCTGCCTGCAGACGTAGTTAGATCCATAACTCTACTATGTATTTTTATCTGGCCCAATTGCATATGCCATGCAATTATATCCCTCCCCCACTCCGTTTTTTCTTTTCCATTTACCCTCTACCTCTGTATTGCATATTCCACACAGCTTTTCTTCATATTCAGATGCAGATCGCCAACATCCCCCGTGGAGGGGTTAAATTGACTTATTTTTTTCTGAGGTCTATTGTTCCTCTTTAAAGTTTTATTATTAAATGTGGTCTGCAGGATTAGGGTGAATTGTACAAAGCCAAATCACAGATTCTAATTCCCTTGCTTTATGAAACCGATAAGCTTAGCTTTAGTGGCTGCTGCTTGACATCGGCTGCTGCTACTGAGCATATTGTTGATCAGAGCATGTAGGTTCATCTCCAGCTCTGCTGTACCCCCCCCCCCCCCCCATTGAATGTACCACAGAGCTAGAAGATTTTTTGGCATGTATTGTATATGGCAAAAATATTTGCCTGATACAGAATGTATTTGTGATCGCACAAGGCTCTCACAATTATGTTCTCAAAATAGTCCTAACAATAGCGAAGCATGGATTATCAGCGCATGAGTCAGATATAAGAACCAGCAATTTGCTTCCTCTTTGTCAGACTATAAATAGTGAGACCGTAAAATGTAGTAGTAATGTACAGAGCTCAGGTGAGGTTCTGAGAGACGGGAGCGTGCAGGTTTCGTGTTTGCTGGCACCTCATCATAACTTTTAAAATTGTTTTATTTTTAATACAAAAAATGGAAACGGTTTCTCAAGAGCAAATGTGTTTTTTCAATTATTTTATTATTTTCCATAATCTCCATTTAATATGTACTTTGCTTTCTTTTTTTGTATGCAATGACCTTGCTGGTTTCCTTTGTTAGCAGTGCGAAAGTTTCCAGCTTTGCCCTGACAATTAAATGTACTGTAGCAATCGAAGGTTGGCAGGAACTTTTATCCAGTCTCTTACAGTTCAGGTTTTGCTATTTCATCAAGAAATTACACTATGGCCCTTATTCATCAAGCGATAGCGCCAGGTAGTGTCTGACGAGCGCCAGGTAGCGGCAGCTAACGGCGACTACCGACTCAAGTACGCCCGGCGGCGGTCACAATGACGCATTTATCAAGCAAAATGAGGCTAGCGCCGGCGAGAGCGACGGCTGGCGCGGCATTCATCATGAAGCCGCCTGGACCGAACAGCGCCGCTGCAAATTCCCTCACAGCGCCAGGTATGAGCTGTCGCTCCCTGGCGATGTCCAATGCATTTCAATGGAGCAATCTATAATTATTCATAATTAATTGGTATTAATTTTTTTTTTATTTTTTTAATGTCAAAAAATCGGAGACCACTTCTGCAATGTTAGGATTTATTTTTAAGTCAAAAAAAAAATTAAAAAAAATATGTGCAGAATTGATCTAACAGGTCTGAGATTAATGTATTCATATTACAAAATGATTCTAAAAACATGTATAATGTTACATTCAAAAAATATGGTTGTTTAGGGGTTAAAAACTAGTTAATACACATCGCCGCCAGCGCTCTGGGGTTTAAACAAGGAATGGACAGCGACAGCACATTTGGAGCGTGATTTGTTGATGAATATGAAGCTAGCCGTTCGCTCTGGCCATTCGTTGTCAGGCGCTCACATACAACGCTGGACCTGTGAAACAGCGACCCCCCAGCCCGTATTCAACATTACCGCACACCGACTGAGTCGCTGTCATCAAGCTAATGCCGGCCAAGCACAGCGAATACTGGCTGGCGCTGAAAAAATCACGCTACAGTCGCTCATCTGTCGCTACCTGGCGCTATTGATGAATCGGCCTCCCCGTTTCACTCCTAGGATTTGGAGGAGGAAAAAATATTCTGAACCAAATGGTGGGCTAAAATCCCCCCCCCAGAACAGGGCATGGCAGAATCCCCCCAATCACTCCTATAACAGGTAGTGTGGCAGATCCCCCCTTACCAAAAACAAGCAGCATGCTTAATCCCCCCTCACCATATAACAAGCAGCATGCAGAATACCCCATAACAGGGTAGTGTGCACACCTATCTGGCGAGAAACCTGTCAAAAACTAAATGTACCATATTTTCAGCATATAAGATGCACTTATATTTTCCCAGAAGCTGTGGGAAAATACCAGTGCGTCTTATAGGGCAAATGTGAATGTGGAAGACCCCTCCTCCCCCATCCCCGACCACTGCTGAGCTAGTTAGTTAAATAAAAAAAAATCATACCTGCACTTGAACCCTTTTTGTTTTGGTTTAGGTTCCTTCAAAATAAAAATAATAACAAGTTTTAAAAAAAACAAACTTAAGGTCCAAACAACAAAAATGTGGATACTGGGCCCCAAAGTTTAGCCAAAACCAAAACAATAAAAAAATGATATTTTTTATAATAAGTTATATTCTTAAATATTCATTATTACATTATTAACATTTATTTGCAAACCAAACAGCGGAGAGAGGGTTGAAGGGACAAAACATTGGGATAAAAAATGGTAAAGGTTAACTAGAATAAGAATATCCCCTAAAAATATAGAGAGCAGGTTCTCCAGAGAATACAAATGGTGAATATAGCTTAGCAGAAAACACAGAAGCTGGAGAGATCAAATCGCTGTGGAGAAACAGTAAAGGAAAGGGGAGAAACATGGGGGACTATCGGGAGCAGTTAAAGTGGACTAACAGTCAAAAATGACTTGAAGTGGACTGAAACCGAGCCAAGATCGGCCCGGGAATCTATAAGATTTCTGGGCCGATCTGTTCCTTCCCCCCGGGGCATCCAAAACCAGGTCGCCCGCTCCACTTACCTAACTTCAAGGTCCAACGACGCATGTGCGGGCCGCATCCCCGCTATCCCGGGGGTTTCACATAGCGGGAAGGACCAAAACCCAGGATAGTCAAAATCCTGGGTTTTGGTCCACTTAAACCAGACCAACATCACAAACAGTGCTCATATGCATCCCTCCACAGGGCAATTTAGATTGCTAAAGGGGGGGGGCCTCTCTCTCTTTTCCAGAGAGGTCTCTCTCTGGTTCACACCAGCCGCCAACAACCTGTGTCGGCAGACTACGTGTCAACCCTAAAGATTCCTCAGGAGAAAAAGAAAAGGAAAGGGGGGGAGACCTCTAAGTCACCCGCTGGAAATCAGTTTTGGTTACAATTAATGCATTTCATGAACCTGTATTGCGTTAAACATACAATATTTATTATCTATACAACTATATGAAAAGTATTACAATCATACTACTTCATTGTATTTGTGTAACAGTCTCTGCAATCAGATATGGTCTTTTTTGTACAATTAGTACTTGTTGATGGATCCACTGTTGTAGGGACCTTCTTGTTCGTAGCAATTTGGGTCCTTTATGCCCTCAGTTTGTAGCAAGTTGTGAAAGGTTTGGAACTCCTACACAGACGCGTTTCGCTTTAGCTTCCTCAGTGTGTGGGTCCATATAGTCTGGTTGCAACATATCACTCCAGGGTGGGGTTAATGGTGGATCACAAATAGCATTTCATGTGTTAAGGCAGTATATTGTAGACATATTTTACTTACATAACTTGTTTGTATCAGTGGTCACCCCAGCGCATGAACTTTGGTTGCAGCGGCTCCTTCCAGTACCCGTGTGGGAATTATTTTTATGTTGCCTTAGGATTAGTGTAAAAAAATAGATAGATTTACATAACACTAATCCTAAGGCAACATAAAAATAATTAAAATAACAATTAACATATGAAATGCTATTTGTGATCCACCATTAACCCCACCCTGTAATGATATGTTACAACCAGACTATATGGACCCACACACTGAGGAAGCTAAAGCGAAACGCGTCTGTGTAGGAGTTCCACCTCGACCAAACCTTTCACAACTTGCTACAAACTGAGGGCATAAAGGACCCAAATTGCTACAAACAAGAAGGTCCCTACAACAGTGGATCCATCAACAAGTACTAATTGTACAAAAAAGACCATATCTGATTGCAGAGACTGTTACACAAATACAATGAAGTAGTATGATTGTAATACTTTTCATATAGTTGTATAGATAAATATTGTATGTTTAACGCAATACAGGTTCATGAGATGCATTAATTGTAACCAAAACTGATTTCCAGCGGGTGACTTAGAGGTCTCCCCCCCTTTCCTTTTCTTTTTCTCCTAAGGAATCTTTAGGGTTGACATGTAGTCTGCCGACACAGGTTGTTGGCGGCTGGTGTGAACCAGAGAGAGACCTCTCCGGAAAAGAGAGAGAGGGCCCCCCCCCTTTAACTGTGTTATATAGTGCCCATGAGGCCACACCTCTACACCACTGGGATCACAAGCACAGCAGAAGCACCTACCTCCAAATAGCTCTTCTCATTCTTCCCCCCCCCCTCCTCCCCAATTTGGATTGCTGCACATACAAATTCATTTACCTTTTTCTAACTCTTGCGCCTCCCCCGTGCGTTTGTCATTTGGTGCACTTTGCACATCCGCCAGTGCTGCGACCGCAGCCATGCACCATGCCCTTAGGCACATGTGGATTTGTTTGCGCTCCAACTAAGAGCTTTTGCGCACCATGAATCGGCCCTAAGATGTCCCCTTAGCCTAATAAGGTTTAAATTCTCTAGAGATGAGGGCAACTAAGAATTCAATTTGGACAATTTCCCCAACGGTCGCGGGTGTCATATGCTGCTTTTCAGTAGACAGAGAACACAGATCCTCCACCTGGCAGGATAGATATGTGTCCCTTCACTACCGACTGAAAAGCAACCTAGGACACCGGCACTGAGGATGGCGAGGGAGGTGGTGAGTGACAGTTACTTACCCTGCAAGTCGGCTCACCCCTTTCCCCGCACCAGCCAGTGGGGCTGTCTTAGTAGCGGGCTTGCACAGCAGACAGTGCGTCTGGCTTCCCCCACTCCCCCCCCCCCCCCCGCTGTGCTATACACTGCACAGTGATGGCCAGGCTGTGCAGAAGTGCGCACGTCAGCTCAGCTAAGGGCACAGAGAGAAGGTGTGACTCCCAAGCAGGCCAAAATCTCCACCTATAATTTTTGCTATACTTAAACCCGACCATCAGCCTTGCACAGAAAAAAAACTCCCCAAAACTCCCTTGCCTCATCTCTATGCATGATACTGAATCATTGTCAGCACTTACATTTGGGTATGTAGTAGTGGGGCACAGAGCAAAATTAGATTGGGCTATTTAAAGCCCCTGCATAGTCAAAAGAGTCCAACGTTGTCCCGAAGTTGCATGCACTATCCCAAAGGGATGGTTAGAATCACTCCACTTCAAGCAACATACGTGTACCCTTCACCTTATATAATGCACTCTTACCAGAAAGTGGTTTGAATATCAGCCTTAATCTGACCCCAATTGGGTCTCACATCAATGGAAATCGTTATTCACTTTCAAGGCGTCGTAAACATATGGAGCAAGTGCTTTATATGCAGCTCAAATGCAGATTCATCATAGAAGTAAAATCAAAGAGAGGAAAAAAGATCTAGCATAATACGTTTTAATAAAAAAAATCTTTGCATAAAAAGGTGCCAATAATGCACTCACAATTAAAAAAGCTGTACATAGGCAGTTAGTACCATGAGCGAATCTCACCCAACCTATCTGTCACCTCGGCCGATGGTGGAAGGAAAGGAGAAGGCTTTGCTCTCAGCTATGTCCAAGTTGTGGTAGTTCGAGTTCGTATAGCCGCCGCTGCCATCAACGCGTTTCGTTGCAGTTGCAACTTCCTCAAGTCTTGAGGAAGTTTCAACGGCAACGAAACGCGTTGGCGGTGGCTATAAGGTAAAGAGTGCATTATATAAGGTGAAGGGCACACGTTTGTTGCTTGAAGTGGAGTGATTCTAACCATAACTTTGGGATAGTGCATGCAATCTCGGGACAATGTTGGACTCTCTTGACTATGCAGGGGCTTTAAATAGCCCAATCTAATTTTGATCTGTGCCACACGACTACATGTTAACTTTGGACCTACTGGGATATTTGGGTCAATGCACGTTGAGCAGTTCTCCTTTGTAATCTGTATTAATATTTGTCTGCAAACACTATAAGAAATTTTAGCGCGGTAATTCCATCCTAACTTCCAGCACTTACATTTGCTCAAAGATGAAATGCCGCCTCACCGATATTCTCCTGGTTGTGTCCATTTTAGAACTTCCTTTTCCAGCATCCCAGTGGTGCCGCTGCCTGAATTCAACTGACATAACCCCACAATGCACAGCGGCAGGAATCTTCCTTTGTCAGAAATTGGGGTTGCTAACTGCAATGACAACTCTGGTGAAGTGTTACATAGTTTATCGAAACAAAAAGGTCCAACACAAATCACTTCAACTCAGTATGGAAGAAAAAATTAGGCTACTTTAAGAGGCTGAATGACATGACTGGCTGGGGGCCATGCTTGGGTCCCCTGGAGAGTGGAGATTGGCTGGGAAGGTCCTGGAAGGGCTGTAGATTGGGGGTATTTAAGCCCCAGACACAAAAGTAAGGTCCTTTTATGACCTCATGGGGGTCAGAGGTAAATTGTCCCGTCCTCCCTTTTTGTAGACAGCCCTTTGTCACAGCAGGCAAGTCCCTTAGCATTTTGTGAGGTACCTGTGTTTTCCTTGGTTGCTCCTGGAGAAGAGGAGGTGGGTTCTTTGGAGCAGGTTTTAAGTGATATATGGAAGTCACAATATTAGGATTGCATCTTGCTTGGGATCTTGGACATGTTAGATGATGTTTTAGTGGAAACGCCATGGGAGCAACTGAATGGGTTGCGGCAGGAGCAGTGGGCGACTATTACCCGTTGGCGGCGCGGTTATTGGCCTACATGTGCTTGGTGGTTTTGCCCCTCACAAGAAAAAATGAAAAGGAGCTGGGAGATGAAAAATGTTATTACTAGAGATGGGTGAACTTGAACCACAAAGTTCGTACTGAACTTTGCAAGTTTGGGTTCCCAAACCTAAACACAGACTTTGGCCAGAAGTCTGTGTTCGAGTTCGGCGCCCGAACCAAACACAGAAAAGCTGGTTGATGAGCAGACCATCAACCGCTTCTCCTATGGTTGCAGCAGCAGGAAGCTGCTGTGACTTACCTCTGCCAGATCCACTTATGTTGATGGCGATGGCAGCAACATCTGAATCTGGCCCCAGCCGGGGCTACAAAATGATGGCTGCTGGCTCCCATGAGTGAGGTCACTTCTAAGGTGGCCATCTTTCTGTGGTCCCGGCTGTGGCCAGATTCAAATGCTACCACTGCTGTTGTCAGAGGGGGAGCAGTGACAAGGGTAAGTCACAGCAGAGCGCTGCCCCCCCCCCTCCCCCGCCACCCACCAAAGAAATCAATGGAGACCAGGTTCGGGTTCAGGTTTGGCTCCCCAAACCAGAACATTTATTCGAAGTTAGGCCGAACTCACCAAACCCGAACTTTGGGTTGTTTCACCCATCCCTAGTTATTACAGTATGTTAATAAGATGTTATTGATGGCAATGGCATGTTTGTAAAAAAAAATTGTCCGAATTATTAAAATAGTTTCTAACAAGAGCTTTTTTCCTGTGAGTATTTATTGGGGCACATGAGAATAAAGTTAATAGGGGGGTGGAGTGAGTTTGGTAAGTAATTTAAGGGGTAGAGCAGTCTGGCCCTCTTAAATAGTCAAGGGTCGCAGCAAACACGGTAACATTCTATTCTTCCGGGGTTAAAATTAACGGGGTTACATTTTCCTGATCAGTTTACAGCAAGCATAAAAAAGCTATGGCCTCTATTTAATAAGAGGTGAAAAAAATTCTCATGGTAGTAAAAAAAAGCCTGAGAATGTCACTGTTACTGAATCACCAGATAAAAATACAATGAAAGTCAATGGCAGCTTTTACTACAGTGTAGAAATGAGTAAACAGTTCTCTACTTTTCTTAGAAGTAAGAAAGTACCATTGACTTTTATTGTCTTTTTATCTGGTGATTCAGCAACAGTGACATTCTCAGGCTTTTATCTCATGAATTGAATCTTTTACTACCATGAGAATTTTTTTCAACTCTTATTGAATCGAGGCCTTTATATCAGCACGTGGCATCCTCCAGACTGTTTGGCCATGCAGCCCTTTTCTGCTCCAGTAATGCGATGTTCTCAGCCACCTGTGTGACCCAAGATGGTAAGTAGAAAACCCATCCTTGAGGGTGTGGAAAGGCACGCCCCCACTACCAACCGTGACTATCATTCCATGAAAATCCAGGCCAAGGAAAAACCTTATAAACTGCTCCAGTGTTATATATATATATATATATATATATATATATATATATATATAGCAAACGTAGGTATACAGTTGTAAGAGTATATATGTATAGTATATATATTCTTATATATTTTTTGTTTATATTTTTTTGTTTTGTATATGTTTTCTTTTTGTTTTTTTTTGTTAGAGATGTCTTTTATTGTTTTGCATTCCATTTTTTTTTATCACATGACCATGGCCAGTTATTTAAACTAAAAATCTAAAAAAGGAATTGCAATATAAAAGACATCCAATATTAACAAAACTAAATTATACGAACGGGTAAAGAAGAACACAGTGGCCATCGGCTCAGGCATATTCACCCCTGGAAAAGCACCAGACCTGCACCAAAGGGTCTAGGGGCTGGGGTTCTGACATCGCTTCCGAGTCACTGGGACCTCAGCCCCTATGTCTGGGGTACCGGCTGGTAGCTAAACCAAGTTTTTTTTTTTTAAATTATATAATTTATATTATTTTGTTATGTTAATCTTTTGTGTCTTTTATTGTTTTAAATTCCTTTTTTATATTTTATATATTTATTTCAATTTAAACAACAATATAATTAGAACTGTATACCTACTTTTGCACCCCCTCCTCCGTATATATAAATAATATATGTTTATTGTGTCTTTAAGGTACAAAAAAAAGGTAGTACAACATCAGGAGACCAATGTAACACAACCTTTGACGTCAAGCAAACCAGAACAATGGTAGACTCATACTACTCTTTAACAATTTGAACATTGACTGTCGTTGATTTTTGCTGCTTTTTCAATGCATAATATAACATATGCATAACTAGTGATGAGCTGGATTCAGAAGCTGGTTCTGGTTCATAAGCCCTCTGGCCTATAGCCCCCAGTTTTCAGCATTAGGTACTCCTGAACGCTGTATACAATGACTCCGGCTCCCACCCACCTGTGAGCTGGTATACAGTATGACATCAAAAAATAAATATCTACATAAATCTCTGCATCTTCCACCTCCTGTTCCCTGCCGGGCGGTGTTCTCTCTACATATTCTGACTCACCAGATGGCAGTAATGTGAATCTTGTAGACAGCTGCACCTTCTCTGTGTGTATCTGTGATGGATGTTTTCTTTACTCCATAAGGAGATAGCTTACTCGGCTGTTCGTGGATCTTGTCTGATAAGTTTCAAGAGCTTCATTTCAGTACAGAATCTTGCACCTAAACTTCTTACAACAGGAATCTTGTCATGTATGTTCAATACAGCAGGAAACTTGTGATGTGACCCATAACAGCAACAGCAGGTAGAAAGACTGTAACTGCAGAAGGGAGCAGCAGGTGTGCACTTCTTGGATGCCAAACTAGAAATGGAGGAAGAGGGGAAGACGGTAGGAGTTACTTGCATCACAGCAAGACTAAGGGAGCCAGGAAGGGACAAAGGGAATTAAAGGTACACTGCTCACTGTAAATAAACACTATATTAAACAGTTACCCTGGGTAATATAAAACACACGTCGTGGGACATAACACTGCAGGTCTGCAGGGTCAGGGCTCCGTCCTGGGAGTTGTCATCTTTTTTCGCCTTGTCTATATTTTTATCTCTTTTCCCTTGTGTGTTTCTCTCCGGTGTTTCGGGGGCGTCACCACTGATGCACAGGGGACCTCATATTTTAAGGCCGGCTCTGCACAGGGAAGAGGAGATGGGAATAGAGGGCACTGGAGCAGCAATTTCATGGAGCTCAGGAGGAGGAGCAGCAGGAGGCGCAGGGACTTGGTGCCTGGCCACAAAAAATCTGCAAAAATCATGAAAATACCCATCGATATCCCTGTAGCAGTCACATTTTTATGGTAATTACCACCAGCTTATCAAATTGTAAACTACCTGTATATCAAAGTAAGTTGCCAATATTGGGTGGGGCCTCTAAGTCAGCAAATGGTACTTACAATTTATTTTACATTGTATGCAAACTTTTATGGCCTAATGTATGATGGTCATCAGATTCTACTACCTTAAAGACATTGT
The DNA here is from genome assembly GCA_027917425.1 of Gastrophryne carolinensis. Taxonomy (NCBI): domain Eukaryota; kingdom Metazoa; phylum Chordata; class Amphibia; order Anura; family Microhylidae; genus Gastrophryne; species Gastrophryne carolinensis. The sequence goes on from CM051235.1 coordinate 610,035,027, forward strand.
CCAGGCACACTCATAAGTATTGCCATTGTGTAGGGCTGCACATGACATTGCTCTATTTTTTCCTTTTTGAAAATGAAGCTATATTTCCAGAGTAATTTTAAAGTTTTACCTTGTGTTACCTCTGTGATGGGAGTGGCAGGGCTGAGTGATACAAGCACACTGTGCATTGCATTGGAGCTTGAACTCCAACAAAAATGTGCTAGCTGAAAGATCTGTTTATTATACAGTTAGATCTTAAATGTAAGCAGAATCGTGGTTTATGGTAACAAGCACCGACTTACCCATCCACAGAGGTATGTCTGTACAGTATGTGCTCAAGCAGCAGTAAGAGGGATGGGCCGAGACACACAGGCTGACTACAGAGGACAGGAAGGGACAAGTCTTAAAGTCAAAGAGACCATATATCAGCATTGAATGAAAACAGTGTATTAATAACTTATCACTAAATCTAAAACACAGGTCATGGAACATGACACTCCCCACCTGAAGTCTTTTTCACCTTATAAAACCATTATATAAACTAGGGATGAGCGAACCGGTTCGGACGAACCGGAATTCGCTCCGAATTTCAGGGAAAATTCAATTCGGCACGAACCCGAATTTTTTTTGGTTCATGCCGATCGAATTTTCCCTGAAATAAAAAAAAAAAAATGCCGGCATGGTGGGAGCGGGCAGGCCGGCTGCGCTGCCCGCTCCCACCATGCCGGCATTTTTTTTTCGGATGAGCGATTCGTGAAAGTTCGATTCGGGCGAACCCGAATTTCTTGGGGAAATTCGGCGAATCGCCCGAATCGAACTTTCAAGAAGTTCGCTCATCTCTAATATAAACTAAAGTTGTCCTGCAGTGTATCCTGGGACCTGAAAACTATTAGAAAAAGAACATGCAGCAGCATGAACAGCAAATATAGGCATGCATTTGTCAAGATGTATAATTTATTGAAAATGGGTTTCGGCCTACAGTCTGCAGCAACAGTAAAGTTTAGAACAGTTCCAAGAAGAAAACCCATCTTCAGGTTGAGGAGGGCCCACTAGACGAAAACCTCCCCCGACTCATTATAATCCAAATGGTTAACATTCCGAAGATGTGGTAGAGGAAAGTCAAATGCTACAAGAACAGCAAAGTACTTTGGGTGACACAGCTGGTAATCCATGATGGCATCTTCTGCTATCCTCTGTCTAAGACAAGGTGTGTGTCTAAGGATGTCTATGGGCAAGCAATCTAGACAGTCATCAGACTCACCAATTGATATGTGTGATAGTTGATAGGTGTTGCACATAATGACAGTTAGCGCCACTTACTAGGCATCGTCAATGCCAGTTAAATCGGAACAAAACCCAGCCAGGCTAGCCCAGGAATATAAAAGATTCCTGGGCCGTGTCCTCCCTACATACAGAAATGGCAGCAGGAATTATACAAGGAATTGGACCAGAAAAGTTGGTCACAGATGTGGAAGGAGTCTTTTGGTACCTCTTTTTCGGTTGCAGCTATTGAAGCTAATGTAAAGTTAACCACAAGATGGTATCTGGTTCCTGAACAAATGGCTCATTATGTTTCTGGGCTGTGTTTCTGGGGGTACCTCTCTCCGGGGTTCTACCAGCATGTGTGGTGGGAACGTAGCAGTGTCAAGTTCTCAGTAGAGTCTATGGTAGGCAAATTGGGATAGATCCCTGGATAGCTCTTGTTGACAAACGTATTGCCCATAGCACTAAACTGCAAAAGCAATTGGCTTACCATAATTTGATGGGGGCAAAGTTGGTTATCACTAGGGCTTGGAAGTTTCCTGTCCTGAGTTCCCGAGGGAATTCAGAAATAAAGTCAATCACATTATGAGCATGGAAAAGATGTCCGCTATTAATGGGAACGATTTCTAGAGATATGGTCTCCTTGGGTGCAACATTATCTACCTTTGATGCTGGTCTCCTGGCAGTGTAATTTGTACTCTCTCCTTTTCCTGTCTATTTTTGCTTCTTTGCTTTTTTTATTTATTTATTATTTTTTACCCAGTTTTACCCTTCCCATTCCTTAGTGTTCCTTATAATCTTTTGAAGGTTGGAGGCTAACCTACTCATGATGGGCATGGAGTAATACCCTCAAAACTGATCTAAATATGTAACAATTTGTTTAAGGGAGTTTCGACTAATTAAGATTTCTGCGTTCTTGTTGTTTGTTGCTTTTATTGATCACATGTTTTAGTTACGGACGTAAAGTCTGGACGTCTCCAGGATTGTACCGTTTATCATGTATGGTCTGTTTTTTTTTTCATTGCTTAATAAAAATTATTGAAAAGAAAAGATTCCAGGGCCAGCTGCTGGCCTTCCCCTGGGGCATCCCAAGTTAGGATTCCCCACTGCGTAAAACTTCCCAGTTTGCCTGTAACAGCTTACTTTTCCCAGTCTAACGGGGCATGCGTGGGCTCTCATCCAATCAGAGCCATTTGCCATAGCTACGTCATTTGGCCAACGGCTCTGACCTTCTGAAATGGGGAGCACAAGTGAGCGCATCCCCGCATCTTGGGGCTGTGCGGGCGCTCCCATCCCAACCATTCAGATAAGCTGGGATGGGGACACACGCTCTGCTGGGTATGCAGCCGTTTGTGCTCCCAATTGCAGAAGGGCAGAGCTGTTTGCTGAATGACATAGCAACAGCAAATGTCTCTGACTGGACAAAAGCCCGCACATGGTAGGTAAGCTGTTACAAGTGAACTAGGGGTTTTCTCACAGCGGGGCCACCCAAATCGGATTACCCCTGGGATACAGAAAAAAATCCTGGTTTTGTTCCTCTTTAAAAACACAGATAATGGCCTGTACAAAGGTCAGGCCCACAGCAGACATGTACTTAGATGTGTAAGAAGACATGTTAGTTATCTCCATGTGCTCATTAGTAATCTAGTGATAGTAGTGCTATAGTGGCCATTGTGTGCCAACGCACACATGGAATTCTTTCGCCACATTTACCCATCCGTGCACTGTGAACAACACAACTCCGTGTACACACCAGTGAATAAACACCATTTGAGTAAGGATACACAAGTGAATTACAAACTAAGGGTCAGTGAAGTGCACATATCAGTGGGCTGCCCTAAACTCAGCACCCGGGGAGCAATTGAGGGTTAGGTGCTTTGCTCAAGGGCACTTCAGTCATGTCACATGGTTGGGAATCGGACCTGCCACTATGGCCACTAGGCCATTACTGCCCCACTCATGCTGCCACTGCTGTTTACTGAGCCCTGATCTCGTGCCCTCCATCTAGGTGCCATCAGGGGTCAGGAAACATTGGTGTGGTGCAGGGCAGCATGTAGTGCCACCACCGCACTGCACCACAATGGAAGCACAGCACAGTACACAAAAGTACATTGCAATGAATTTACACACAGTGTGAAAGAGGCTAAAGTAGTGGATACTGGTGATGCTGAGGTGGAGCTTTGTAAATTAGGCCTTTTTTAAAATATATGTGTGCAACGTTCGCTACATCATTCAATGACTTTAGGTATAGGAAACCAGTTGTTCGGAAATCAAATCTTACCCCTGGTGCGAAGGATTGTGTGTTTTGGAGTTTGGGGGGGGGGGGGGTCAACCTAAGGCCTACCACTGGTGCTAAAGGTAAGTATATGTCCCCTTCAGATCTGCCGGCTCGCTCCTAGGAATTGTTCTTTGCGGCGTGCATTAGGGGTTTAGTCTGTCACTCCTACTTGTAATATGCGCACAGCTTGTCTGCTCGCTATATCCAAACAAAGTGTAAAGTATTTTTGTAATTAAATCTGTTTCTGTGTCTACATGCCCACTCTTAATCTGTCTCTCTTTTGATTTCCAGCACCATTCGGATCAGTAGAAAAGGATGGCACATGCTGCTTAACTTCTGCTTCCACACTGCTCTCACTTTCGCTGTGTTTGCTGTTGGAATCAACCGCACCAGCTACCCCATCGTGTGCCAGTCTGTAAGTAGCCCGCTCGTGCCTGCTCAATAGAGTGGATGGACATTTCCTAAACAACTGACTTACAATGGAAAATAATATATGTCTAAACGGATTTAAGGGTTTATTCTCAGCCCCAGGCCGCCACAATTCATGGGGCCCCCAGCACCATTATCACCTTGGGGGTATAACCAAGACTAATTTATGAGGACTCCTGGCATGTATGCCCCGGGGCCTCAACTACTTGTTCCTAGTGGGCTGTTATGCCAAATCGCCCCCCCCCCGCCCGTGAATTGTGGTGTGATATGGCATAAGTGCAACAAAAACTACAATAAGTGTTGTAGTTTTTGTTGTAGTTTCTGGTTGTAGAATGAAACAGTGGACAAGTGGGAAGTATAAAGGTGGTGGGTGGCCCCATAAAAGAACTGACCCACCCTTAAAGTGGACCAAAACACAGGATTTTGACTATCCTGGGTTTTGGTCCTTGCCGCCATGGTGTAAACCCCCCAGGTCACCGAAACAAACTCACCTCTTCCTGGTCATTCGGCACATGCGCGGCCACTCGTCCAATCAGCGAGCTTTATCTGCTGACATCCCTTCGTCTAAGGCGAGCGGTTCTGAGCATGCTGATGGCCACATACCCTGCTACCCACTAACAGGGAGCGTACCCGTGCCAGGCAGTCACAAATGCGTGGCGCAGGAACGTGCCCTGCTAGAGGGATAGCGGAGATGCTGACGCGGCTCGTGTCTGTGCCATTGGACCGGAAAAGAAGGTAAGTGACCTGGGGGGTTTCACACAGTGGGTGCTTACCGACTTTGGATACCCCGGAGGGAGGGAATTGATCGGCCCAGGAATCTTACAGATTCCGGGGTCAATCGCTGTGGATTTTGGTCCACTTTAAAGAGGACCTCTGGTCAGAAATGACTGCACTCTCCCTTTTACATGCAGCAGTGGGGCAACCTGGATCAGGCTCCCCTGCTGTGCAACAGAACTGCTAAACTGGAGGACGGGACCACCCAGGCACTCACCTCTTCCAAGATCCTTCTATGGCAGCCGTGGATCAGCCTGTCAGGCTCACACGACCAGCGGCTGCACAGTAATGGGCTCAGCTGCCAGCCATCCTGATAGGCTGCTCACTGTTATGTGGGACGCACAACCTGGAAGAAGTGAGTATCTGCAAAGCCCCGTTTAGCTGCACTGATGCACAGTGGGACAGGCCGTCTGTTGCATATTAAAGCGGAAGGCCAGACATTTCTGACCGGAGTTATTCTTTAAAAAGGACAAAAATCCATTGAAAAACTGAAAAATGCCCCCTGAAATCACTGGTATTGTCAGTGGTGATCCCAGGTTGCATGTGCCCTTCGCGGCCAGCAATTCCGATAGGGTGGAGGCAGCAGTGTGCGCCAGATCAGAGGGAAGCTGGGTGCTCTCTATGCCAGGCTCTGTGGATAAACAGTATTGATATGCATGGCACAAAATGCGGATTGGACATAAGCCCACGCATGGGCCATGGCATCGCTGGTGACCTACTGTACTTTGAAGCTAAGCTAAGAGATCCAGCGATTCCAAGGGTTTCAAGCAAGGGTGTCAAACTGCCACATCAGCATTCCAGTTTCCTTCAAAGGGCCGGTAAATAACTAACAACAAAATGCAAACACGACCATTTAAATAAGTTCAAATGTATGGTCAAAATGTAACTTTTTTTTTGCCCAGTACAGATGCAGACACATAATTATTTTGCCCAGGACAGATGTAGACATTGAATTGTTTTGCCCAGGAAAGATGCAAAATGATTTTGCCCAGGACAGTTGAAGACAATGAATTGTTTTGCCCAGGAGTGATACAGAATTATTTTGCCAAGGACAGATGCAGAATTGTTTTGTCTAGGATATATGTAGAAGTATTTTGCTCAGAAAAGATGCTGATTTTTTACCCAGGAGAGATGCAGAATATTTTGCTCAGGGGAAATGCAGAATTATTTTGCTCAGGGAAAATGCAGAATTATTTTGCCCAGGAAAAATGCAGACATTAAATGGTTTTGCCCAGAGAAGATGCAGAATGGTTTTGCCCAGGACAGCTACAGAAGTATTTTGCTTAGGTGAGATGCAAAATTATTTTGCCCAGGAAAGAAGCAGATTTATTTTGCCCAGGAGAGTTGCAAACACTGAATTGTTTTGCTCGGGAGAGATGCAAAATTATTTTGCCCAGGATAGTTATAGAATTATTTTGCCCAGGACAGATATAGAGTTATTTTGCTAAGAAGAGACACAGACACTGATTGTTTTGCCCAGGAGAGATGCAAAATTGTTTTGCCCAGGACAGACACAAAATTATTTTGCTCAGGACAGATGCAGATACTGAATTATTTTATTCTGGACAGATGCAGATGCTGAATTACTTTGCCCAGGTCAGGTAGAATTATTTGTCCCAGGACAGATGCAAACACTGAATGATTTTGCCCAGGATATCTACAGAATTATTTTGCTCAGGACAGATGCAGAATAATTTTGCCCAGGATAGATGCAGAATTATTTTGTCCAGGACAGATAATGAATAATTTTGCCCGGAAAAGATGAAGACGGTAAATTGATTTGCCTAGGAGAAATTCAGAATTATTTTGCCCTGGGCAGATGCAAAATTATTTGCCCAGGACAGCCCCACAACCATTCTTTCCTACTCCATCTGGCAATAACTAGCAAAAACCTGTGCAGTAGCCGTGTCACCTTCTGCTGGTGGGTAGATTAGGTGGGCCCTGCTTGTGTAGTGATGGTTACACAGAGGCTCACAACAGACACTACTCTCTTATCCCTCAGAATGTTACAAGGATGCACATAAGCTGCTTTTTTAGGTAGTTCATCCTGGGGCTTCACAATGTAGCACAGTGTACCATCGCATCACTCTGTGCCTCCACACGCCGACACGATGACGTGGTGTCAGAAGCCTTGGAGTCGACGGCTAGAGGTGGTGCTGCCATCTTGCACTTTTCAGAGAGTCACATAATAAGGCTTGGAGGGCTGCATCTGGCCCTCAAGTCTTGGGTTTGATGGTATAAGGATCACTAAATCCAAGGCAAAAAAACAGGCACTCACCTCCCCCCCCCCCTCCCCGTAGCAGGTCCCAGCCAACCTGCCACTCCTTCTGGTTTCTGAGAAAGGGGTTCCCAGTGTACTTGTATGCTGTCCCGCCCCTCATGACAGTCACTCTGCCTGTGCACATTACCGTCCATTCATTGCCACTAATGGAGGGGCCAAAAAAATTCTCAGCCGCATGCTCGCTGTGCCCCTCATTCTTGGGTTTCTAAGTGGCAAACCGTTCGGGAGCTGCTGCGGGGGGAGAGAAGGTGAGTGCCTGTTTTTTTACAATCCCTTTAAAAAGGCCAGAGGCAGGGGTACTGGATTCTGGTCTGCTTTAAATTTTAGGATTTTCATTTTTGCCTACAGTTGTCCTAGAGTAGCTTTCATACTTCCCAACAGTTTAAAAACAACAACATCGATAGCTATTGGCAAAGCAGTGAAAAGGGGGTGTTTGTACTCACTGTGATGCGTTTAATGGTTACCCTTGTGCCTAATATTCTAAAAACACACTGGCTTCAGTATTGTTTCCATCGATAGCGGGAAAAAATGTTGGTGGGAATGAATATAAGTAAATTCCTGCTATTCGGGTTTCAGGCGATGAATCATAATTGTAAATCAGAAACAAAAGCTGCAATTCTTTGTGTGTTCTGTTCCATTCATCCCCCGACTTGTAGAATGAAATTGGTTATTCCAATGAAAGGCATCGACTCCGGCGCCGGCAGCAATCGCCGGACGGCAAGAATGTTTGTTTACGGCGTGCCGCTCCGGTGGAATTAGTTTGTTTACCGCTGCGTGGCTTGTGCCGACACGCCGGAAGCGCGGTCCAAGTATTTTCTATGAATGTTATCTGAGGACATAAAACTGGACATGGCTGAACTAGTGCTCCATGTTTTTCCCGCTACTAACCCAATTACCCCTCACCCCCCTTTAATAAAACACTATGAACCATATTATTTTTGGAATGATACAAATTTAGGAGGTTATTTAAGAAACGCTAACACCACATAGCGCCACGTAGGGTGAGGTGAACGCCGGACGCAGTATGCGAAACCATATATATGAAAGTCAATCTGGTGAGCGCCTCTAATAGCATCATGTAGTGTCAAATGTATCACTAGCGGCGGCTCAGTGTAAAGCGCTGGCGCTCTAGGTTCAGCAGCACCATGTAGCGCCTGTCGCTCAGTATCGCTCTCCCATACATTTCAATGGGGTTTTATTTGGTTGTGTATAAATAGCGTTTTCCTAAAGTAATGTTCTACATTTTTGGCTCAAATCATTGTGTGGCCTCTCCTGCCCGGCAACCAAACACTTTTATTGTGTTTTAATTTTTTTTATTTTTATGCATAATAGTATGTGCAGTATTGTCCTGTTGTTAGATGTAGCGTAGTCTTAGGAGCTTTGACCTTGGGACACCACCTAGCGTTCTCCATTGGCTCTGCAGTGAATCGGGGAAAAGCTTCAACAGAATACTACAGTGTCACTTGTCCAGCTGCTACGCTAGGTTATAGCGCCAGACACCCGCTCTAAGCGATGCTACATAGACGCTCAAATGGCAATGCGTGGTGCATGTCTTAAATTAGCCTCCCCATCAGTCACAGCTGAAAATATATATACAACACACAAAATATTTCCCACCCCTATTTGAGTCTGGGTGGTGCCAAGCCATTCTAAGCAAAAAATGGCGAGGGGGTGGGGGGGAACTTACCGCACCAACATACCCCCACCACCGCATCCCTCTTAGGCTCAAAGCCAAACAGGGACTAACCGCTGGGTACAAAAATTACCGCAGCCATGACTACTTAAAAATTTAGTCAAACCTTGCAACCACATTGGCAATCCTGGATTGTTTCAGCCCAAACAGCGGCCTTCTCACGCTTCATATTTTTATCTACCTGCCACTTCCCTACTGGAACAAGAAGGGAGACCGCTCACGGGCTGTGACAAGAATAAATCTGCAATAATAAAAATAGAATACAACAAACACATAGCAAAGTATACAATCCTCAATCCTTAATGACACTTGACTCGTCTCTCGTTTTTAAATATATATATAAACAGAATAGACTACTTACAAGGTTTGTTATTATAAGTATATATATATATATATATATATATATATATATATATATATATTAAACAGTAACCAATAAACCAGGGGCTGGAAGATGGGACTGCTCGTCCAGCGCTGACGGATGAAGGGGCCAAAGAGGGGAAGGAAGGGACCCACGGTCCCTATATAAAAATAATCATCACATTATATGCTGTATAGCAGAGACCCTCAACCTGTAGCTCCGGAGCCACATGTGGCTCGTGAATACCTTCTTGTTGGCTCCCAGGCTGTTGAGACCAGGTGCTACATTAAACCAAACCAAACCACCAAAGCGGGGCAGTTTAAACCAGTTTGTGAGTAATGGGCGGGGTAGGGGTGTGGTTTAGTGTGTGGCTTAATTACAGATTTACAGGTTAACAGGTTCAGCCAATGACATTCTCTTTTTCATCCCATCCCTCAATCAGCAAACAATCAGGCAGCGCACCACCTAACAAATACTGTGTGTTCACTAATATATTCCACTCTAGAACAACCACAAAAGGGGGTGTGGACCAAATGCCACCTCAACCCCAGAAAAGGAGCACCACTAATAAAAAGTGAATCCAAATATACAAAAATTGGCACCAAACATCAACCACAAAATACACAGAATTGGTAGGTTACCTGTTGGGGCCTAGTAGACCATCTCCCCAACTCGGTGATTTGGTAAACGGGGCTCAATGGACATTGACCTCGCCATATAGTAACTTCAAAAACATTATCTTACTTAAAATTGATATACATTTATTTGATATTCTTCTTTAAAAACATTTCACATCTGAAAACACATCCTTATGTTGAAAAATTCATTATTAAGGCCCAACGATGCAAGCATGAAATCAATAAATTTCTGTACATTACGGCCTCTGATCGTGCATTTTGTTCACTTCGGCCTGGGATACTATCCCTGCTAGACAAACTAGTTTCGCTCTAAAAGCTTCTTCAGTGTCTGCAAGGGCCAAATAAAATAGTTGTTACCATTACATATCATATAGCAGATGGGCCACAACATGGCATGAAAAATCAAACCCAAAACAACAGGAAAATGCAAAAATTTGTCAATATGAAATTCTATTTGTATATTTGACAATAGAAACAAAAAACCAAATAGAAATGTAACAAAATAGTATATTTACAGAATAATATATTTACCTATGAGAGCAGGGCATACACTTGGGACTTGAATGACTTGATTTAGTTCACTTGTTTATGATGAAATTGTATATGTTCACTTGCAGTTGGTAACATTTGGCTTTTGCCTCTAGTGTTACGCTAAAAAATGTATGCAATATTACATAATCCATATATACTCAGTGAAAACTAGAAATAAGGTAGAATAAGGATAGGATACCATAAATTCTCCCCAGTGGCCAGGAGACTGTGACAGATCGCCATAGGGGCTGGAGGTAGTGATACACAGACAAAATACACAGACTACATAAACACTACACATAAGTTAAAAGAAAGAAAAGCTGGACCTTCCCCCAACGATATATATATATATATATATATATATATTTTTTTTTTCTGATCCAAAAATTGAATACTTAAAATACTTGATGCACAGAGGGCTCTCCAAAAAATAAACAGATAGTAGGGCCCTCTTATGGTTTTTGTGCCGGCACAAAAAATAAAAAAATAAAGTGAAAAAGTAAACCAATTAGAGGGACAATGTGTCCAGACTATACTACACAAGAGGGACAATAAAGTGCTAGTGCTTATAATATAATCATATACAGAAAAACACAGTGCCAATGCAGATTAATCAATCGAACCCATGTATGTGCTCAATCCAAAACATGATCAGAGGAATCAATGGTGCAAGCATTTGTTAGAAAATAAATAATATTAAGACATAAACTAGATGTTTGTGAACAAAAAGTGCAATGTGCAAAAAGATACATCAACATTAGCCAAAAGGAGTTTACCGCACAAAGACACAAATTCAGCAAACCGTCCAGCGGAAGGGTAGGCCAGCAGGGGACACCTGCGCACGTGGCTTCCCGTGCCACTTCTGCTGGGTGAGGGTGGCATTTGGTCCACACCCCCCTTTTGTGACCATCCTTCAATCAGCTCAGCAGAGTGGGCCAGGATTGCCGGTCCCTCCCTCATCCTGCCCCTTCTGCCCCCTCCTTTTTATCCCATCACACTTGGCAATAGCTAGTAATAGTAATAACCCTGTAGCTGCTGTGGCACCATCTGCTGTGGCAGTAAGATCTATATGCACTTTGCTATGAATTTAAGGATGGTAGGGAATTCACTGGAAATTTCCAATGGAAATGTTATTTGTAGGGATCTGGGGATCCACATGCATATTGGACTGTCAAGTTTGATGCTTTCAGGTTCTTCATTGCATTGCTATTTGGAATCATTGCCAGTTGATTCCTGTTTTATAAGGGTTTTATGGCTTCTACCTACTATTCCCGTGAAATGTAGCTTCTGACTACCTTTTTATTGTTAAATGGGAGCCCTCCTGTATAGAATCTGGGACCTGCCATTACCTACAAATAATGGCTGGGCCAGTAGTTTGAATTGAAACACCACAGTTCAAACTAGGGACCCAGCCTTCACATACAGGTAGTAGTGGGGGCCAGATATTATGGTGGTTGAGGGCCCAAATATTCCTGAGAGTGGTCCTGGGGCTGGGTACTGAGGGACTGAGAGGGGTTAGGGAGTCAGGGATTGTATGGGGGTGGGAGATGCAGCAACCTAGCCAGCTCCAAAAGAGTGCAGCTCGTCATGATTTCTTCTGGGTCTCCCTATGTCCACTCCCTGCACACAGCATTGGAAACCACCAAAGTTAGTATGGGTGTGGTGAAGTCGTGTGGGCTGAATGTCTGATCCACAGTCTTGGATCAAAACAGATTCTCACTTTAAACTATACCAAGGCCAGGTTTAGTGTGGTGGATGCCCCTGGGCAGACAATCTGGTGGAGCACCATGATACAGTACTTGTCATTTTGACTTCTTCGCCCTTATCACACACACTGTAAAGATGCAAGACTTTAGTCTCTGCGCCGCCACAATCACAGGAGGCTTTTTTTTTCATCAAAAGGCAATTTTAACAGGTTGTCTTTTAAAATGATTGTTCAGTTATTTAACACCTGGCATGTTCTGTGTAATCCAAATCATTTTTCAGATCTGACTGATTAGTTTAGCTGTGGTTTTCCGGTTGGTAAAAAACTCTTCCACCATTTTTGTAACTGAATTACAACACTAAGCATTGACTTCACTGACTTCACCTAACCCTGTCCGCAGCTTTCACATCCTATGCTGCTGCATACTGGCCTGAAGGAAACTGAACTGGCCAGTGTGCAGCCATCATTGCGGGATACAGCTGCCTGAAGACTTGGGCCCTTATTTATGAAGGAATAGCGACAGGTAGCGACTGGTGAGCGACCGGTAATGACGGGCCCCACCACGAGAACGCCGGCTCCCCACCACAATCACACATTTATCAAGCCAATCCTGCTTAGCGACTGAGATAGCGCCATATAGCCACTCATTCCTCATTATTCCAGCCTCAGCCCACAGCGCCAGCGTCCGACCTTGAACAGCGACAGGTATGACCTCTCGCTACCTGGCGCTCTCCAATGCATTTCAATGGAACAATCTTTAAATATTCATAATTAATTGTTATTAATGTTTTTTTTTTTTTCTTTTCAATGTGAAAAATTCTGTGACCACTTCTGCCCGCTGACAGCGCAGCCGGTCTCCCCGCTCCCACCATGCTGGCATTTTTATTTTTTTCATTTCAGGGAAAATTCGGTCAGCACGAACCACTAAAAATTCGGGTTTGTGCCTTATTGAATTTTCCCTGAAATTCTGAGCAAATTCAGGTTCGTTAGAACCGATTCGCTCATCCCTAATTCACACCATAAGATGCCCTAATATCCCCTCCCATTTCTTTCTGGGGGAGGAAAAGTGCACATTATAGAATGAAAAATACAGATAATTAGCATTTTTTCAGATTAGCAAATTGTTTTCATCTGATGGATTTTAACGACTTTAGCAGGGTGGTGCCAGATCATTGCAGTGTTCCCCAGTCCCCCTCCTCGAGAGCCACCAACAGGTCATGTTTTGCCTATTTCCACATAGCTGCCTCTTTAGCTGTCTGGGCACAAATTGCTTTACCTCTGCCTTTGTGTAGAGGCCTGTTTATGGCTCCTGAGCAGAGGGTTAAGGAACACAATTTTAATGAATACTGGACTGTGGTTGGCTCCCATTCATCTGTGCACACTTGGTAGCAGGGCCAGATTAAGGGCCTTATTCATGAACGGATAGCGTCAGGTAGTGCCTTGTAAATGACAGGTAGCGACAGGTGAACGCCGGACACGGCACGCAATTACACATTTATCAAGCGGAATCTGTTGAGCGACTGGGATAACGCCATGTAGCGTCCGATTCATCATTATCCCAGCCTCAGCGTACAGCGCCGGCGTTCAGCCTTGCAGAGCGCCACATCTTACCTCTCGCTCTCCAATACATTTCAATGGACGTTCTTTTACTTCTCTTTAAACGGGGTGTTATTATTTTTTTTTTTTTATTCTCAAATAATGTTGGGATCTCTCCTGGCCTTGAAAAAGCCCTTTTTTACATGTTTTTATATTTACGCAGAATTGACATTACAGGTCTGACATTAAAGTGTTCATGTCACAATGTTATTACAATGTAATTCCATATGTTTTAGCTTTGTTACTGGTGAATACATGTTAAAAAACAGCCTTTAATCAAACAGCCTCCGGCGCTCTGGGCTACAGCGAAGCATTTTTGAGCGGCGGCGGTGTGTGAGGCTGTTTTTTAGATGAATATGTTGTGAGTCTTTCGCACTAACCAGTCGCTAACATTCGCTCCTATACAGCTCTGTACTGGTCATATAGCGACTCCCAACAATGTATTCAACAATGCTACACAGTGACTGAGGCGCTCTGACCTAGCGAACCACGGCCGAGCACAGTGACTACTAGCGGGCGCTCTGAAATGCCTGCTACAGACGCTCATCTGTCGCTACCTGGCGCTAGTAATGAATCAGCGTGTAGACAGGCCCCTGGGGCCCTAGCCATGATCCGGCCCTTCCTAAGAGGCCTAAAGACAACCTATGGCGATTTGAGTGACCTTACTTTCCTCAATTCGTCTTGATTTTGAGCTCGGAATGCAGGTGGTATGGAAAGCAAGCAATCCATGAAAAGTCAGCCTGTTCCACCATCAATCTTAGCTCTTTATGAAGATTTTAAAGTGGACCTGGCATAAAGTGTAGATTCTATTTAGCCATTTCTCGCTTGCTTTATTGAATTGTTTTGAATGCAACGCTCTTGGAATTCCCGCTTTATGTTACAGGTGGCAGATTGTAAGCGTTCTCTTTATTTTCTTGGAACACATCGTTTAACCTGTCACTGCATCATGTCACTTCCCCACCCCCCAACACACTTGGTTTATAAAAACCAGATGCAAGCACGAAAGGGAATAAAAGATAACAGGGGATTGGCTAAAAACTATAATCGAAGTTTCCATGGCGATAGCGAACAATTATTTTTCCAGGCACAGATGTTAGCATCCTGTCAGAGCCGGCTTTCTGATTTTACCGTTAATAGCGTCCATAAAGGTTAGCTTGCGGCTGAGATGGAAACGCCGGCAATGATGGTGTCTTAAAATCGGTTTTACTTTAAAAGGGGTTATTCACTAAAATGGTTATATCTAAAAATCAATTTGGAAGATCTGCCCCCCCCAATCCTCTAACCTTCTGTGTGCAGGGGCGGACTGGCCATAGGGAGACCTGGGAGAATTCCCACTAGGCTTTTGGGCTGCTTCAAACTAGAAAAGAAAACAAAAAAAAATGTTCTGGTTTAATGCAACATAGAATTGAATACAGAACAAAGAGTACTGTACATAAAATTAAATGCAATGCATGACATGAGCAGTGGTAAAAGTGTGGAAATTCTGTCCTCTCCTCACCCATCCTATGGTGCTGCTGCTGCCCCATACAGGTATGTGCCATGCTGTGCCTCTACCATAGCAGCAGGCAGTGCCCCCTCCTCACCCATTCTATGGTGCTGCTGCTGCCCCATACAGGTATGTGCCATGCTGTGCCTCTACCATAGCAGCAGGCAGCGCCCCCTCCTCACCCATCCTATGGTGCTGCTGCTGCCCCATACAGGTATGTGCCATGCTGTGCCTCTACCATAGCAGCAGGCAGTGCCCCCTCCTCACCTATCCTATGGTGCTGCTGCTGCCCCATACAGGTATGTGCCATGCTGTGCCTCTACCATAGCAGCAGGCAGCGCCCCCTCCTCACCCATCCTATGGTGCTGCTGCTGCCCCATACAGGTATGTGCCATGCTGTGCCTCTACCATAGCAGCAGGCAGTGCCCCCTCCTCACCCATCCTATGGTGCTGCTGCTGCCCCATACAGGTATGTGCCATGCTGTGCCTCTACCATAGCAGCAGGCAGTGCCCCCTCCTCACCCATCCTATGGTGCTGCTGCTCCCCCATACAGGTATGTGCCATGCTGTACCGCTACCATAGCAGCAGGCCCCCTGCCCATGACTAAGCCTAATATGAGGGTCCTGTCTTATGGCTGGCACCACTAACAATGGCTCTGACTCATCTGCAGAAATCAGGATGGCTGGGATATAAGGGCCCCAATAGCCTTGGTACCCAGGACAATCTCCCTGCTCGTCCTCCCCTTAAAACAGCCCTGGCTCATCCCTACATTTAGGGGAACATGTCCCCTTTCTCAAGGAAAGGTCTAAAAGTCAAAACTGCTTTTTTTTCCATTTTTTATACCTTAGGTAGTAGTGGAATAGAGCCAAAACTCAGTCTGGGATTTTATCGTCTCTGACAGCCCATGCCTAGTTTGTGACATCCCAAATTGATGATATTAAAGCATTTATTCTATAGGGGCAGTTACAGTGGAAGGGATGGGGATGCCCCTCTACAGCCATATTGCTGAGATTATGGCATTAGGGGCAGAACATGGGTTGGGGGGGGGGGCAATGCGGTCAGGTAAAGGAAGGCTGGGGAAGGCTAGGGACGCAGGAATTGGATGCAAGAAATAGCAGCCCAACCGACCCTACAACTGTGTGGCCCACTGGGGATTCTCCTGGGTGTAAAAGATGCATTGGACCCTAAGTGTAAACTGATACAGCAAACCTTAAAGTGGACCAACACCCGCTGCTGTGTGAAACCCCCCAGGACCCCCAAAAATCCTACCTTTTCCTCGTTCCAACGGCGCATGCGCGGGCCGCCAACGCATCTTGCGCAGGCCGTTTGTGAATAGCCGCCGCAGGTGCGCTCCCTGTTAGAGGGAAGCGCGAGAGGCGGCGGCGGGCGCGCTCTTCTTGTCCGGTCCATATTCCAGCTTGTCCATCCGCGCTGATTGGCGGAGCGCTCGCGCATGCGCCGTGGGAGCGGGGTGAGGTGAGTTTTTTTCGGCTTTCTGGGGGGTTTCACACAGCAGGGCACCCCCGATCGGGGTGCCCCGCGGAAGTGGACCAACACCCAGGATAGTGAAAATCCTGGGTGTTGGTCCACTTTAAAGTCCTTAGATAACTATAGCTCAGAACACAAAGCTCATTGAAAAACATTGAAGGTTTAAAGATAGCATTGTTTACTCACAGTAAACAAAACCTAGGAATAAGGGAATATGGATATCCTGGGTTTTGGTTCCTCTCCCTGTGGTCTCCTGATTTAGATCTTTTAATCCTGAGGAACACTTTTAGCCAGGGGCTAGTAAAACCCAGAGCTGATTTTTGGCCCCAGTCCACCACTGTTCAAGGCAATAGTCTTGAAGACAGCCAGGTGACCGTCCTCCTCAATTCTGAATCATTTTGTGATAAGAAACCCACAGCAAGTCCTGTTGCTTTGTCTTCTTACTATAGCGTGACCTGGATGAAATGAAACCTGCCTGGGCACTCTGTTCAATTTCAGGTCTGAACATCATAGAGAAAAGTTCCTTTTTGCTAAGGATAAGAAATGTGTGTGTCTTTTTTGTTATAACAATAAGATTTTTTTGTTATTACTTTTGACTTATTGGAGTCCTGTTTATTTCAGGTTGGGATCGTCTTGCACTACTCTACTCTGTGTGCAGTCTTATGGATCGGAGTGACTGCCAGAAATATTTACAAGCAAGTTACAAAGAAACCTTCCCAAAACCAGAACACAGAGCAGCCTGCATTTCCAAAGCAACCCATGCTCAGGTATGAAACGCATTCGCCCTAATCATTCATATAAAAATGTCACTGGTGCTCCTGATTTGCATGAAATCTGGTTTACTTTGACCTAATTTGAGCCTTTTTTACTTTTCAATTTATGATCAGAAAATAGGGTGAATAGGGCAAAGAAATGTGAGCAAGGGCTATGGTAGGGTTTCCTTTGTTAAAATAAGCTACAGATGTGACCACCCGCTTTCCCTCAACTTCAGGTAAAGACAATTATCAGTTAAAATATGCGTTTTTGCCTGAAAATGTTCTTTTAGCACTTATAGTTTTCTACATTATTCTCTCTTTTTTTAATCATACCTTATTTTATCTCATACCTAATAAATAATAAAAGTAAAGCTTAAAATTTTCAAGAGATATTTTAAATAAAGCTAGTAACAATCCTAGTTTGAAAATGTTTAAGGTAATATCATGCTATTCTAGCAAAACAATGAAAGGCTGTGATTCACATCGCAGTCACTGGGTGGCTAAATATAGAGCCAAGAGCAAGGCAAGGAAGACCACATCTGTAGAAGATAGCCATCGTCTGAATCGGGTCCACATATAGACTCCTATAGCATGTGACCTTGCTACACATCAAGCAGCCATTATATTTTACACATTTTGTTAACTGGTCTAGGCATATATTGAACTATGTTGAACCAAAAGGAAGGCAAGTAAGGATGCATCTGTACAAGATGGCCATCTTATGAATAGGGTCTACATATAGACTTTCCATATGTACAGTGTATTGGGATAAGGCAAGGAAGGACACCTCTGTACAAGATGGCCATCTTATGAATTGGACCTACATGTAGACTACTATAGCAGGTAATCTTGGTACACTATATCAAGCAGCCATGTTCTTTTTCAAAAATTGTCTTAGGATATGGATATTTAACCAAGAGCAAGGCAAGGAAGGACATACCTGTACAAGATGGCCATCTTTTGACTAGCTTCTACATATAGACACACAGTACGTATATTGGGATATATTGAAACAAGAGCAAGGCAAGGAAGGACACATCTGTACCAGATGGCCATCTTATGAATAGGGTCTACATATAGACTCCTATAGCATATAATCTTGGGCAACTACATCAAGGAGCAATGTTACCGGTCTAGCTATAAGTATATTGGGATAAACTGAACCAGAAGCAAGACAAGAAAGGACACATCTGTGCAAGATGGAGCCCGGGGAGAGGGGACTGGAGGCCACCTGTGTGAAGAGGAGACCCGTTAGGATCAATTGATTGGGTCAGGTGAGTGGCTTTGGTCGCTAGCAGGGCGTTAGAAGGGTTAAAAGTCCATTTACAGCCTATGGCTTTTCTTCCAGGTGGTAGTTCTGTAAGTGTCCATGTTTTAGTGTCATGCATGGATTTTATCTCTTCCTTTGCAGCCTTTATACATTTACTGGCTTCCCTTTCTGAAAGCTGAGATATATCTTCCAAGGTTGCAGGTTCATTGGTACTGGCAGTGCTTGCCTTGTATGAGAGACATACAGGTGGTTTACCTTTGATTTCTTTTGCTGAGTGTCTTGGTTCTGTTTCTGAGCTTGCTTGTGCCTGCTCTTCAGTACTGGTAGTTACAGATGACGGCTGATCAGTGTCAGTTTTCTCTTCTGTTCTTAATTACTCTGTTGTCATCACATTGTCTCTCAGATCTTCAACAAAAGTTATGCAGTTGCTAATGATAACCTTGTGTGTTTTGGGATTTAGGATTCTGTAACACTTTACACTGTCACCGTATCCAACAAAGATTCCTTCTAATGTTCTGTTTTGGAGTTTGGTGCGTTTTTCCCCTGCAATGTAGATAAATTACACTTGGTTTCTCATTGTGCCACAGTTCATATGAAGATTTCTCCACTGTTCTAGAAAAGAGTCTGTTCTGCAAATAAGTGTCTGTCATTGCTGCCTCACCCCAGTATTTTTGTGGTAGTCCGGAGTCTGTCAGCATACATCTAATAATTTCAGTCAATTCAGAGTTCAGTTCTTTCTTTCAGCTACCCCATTTTGATCTGGTGTGTATGGCACTGCCTTTTGATGCTCTATTTCATTCTGCTTTAATGTGGAACTTCAGTCAACTATAACCCCCTGCCCTGCCACTTTACCCTGGCACTGAGGCAGACGGGGGGTTACAAAGAAATAAACCCCTATCTTAAACCAGGGGCCCGCGCCACTGCAAGAAAAGATTGAAAGCGACGTCACCCGGGATCACGCGCCTACCAAATAAATGGGCAGACGGGAGTGCGCATAGAGCCAGGGGATGCGGCTCGGTGTCTTACTCCCAAGATGGCGGTGCCCAGGATCCAGAGTGGCGTGGGCCCCTGGTTTAAGGTAAGGGTTTTTTTTTTCTTTAGTGCTGTAATTTCTCAAGAACGTCACTATTGTGTTTCATTAGGTAAGAGACTGTGTCTTGAATAATCATCTATAAAAGTCGCTAAGTACCTGTTGCCTTCAGGTGTAGGTGGGTTTTAGAGGACCAAATAGATCACTGTGAACTAGGTCAAGTGTTCTTGAAGCTCTATTCTGAGTGACTTTAGGAAGTTTTGCTTTTAACATTAATTGGACAAGGGGATACTTTGTCAATTCCCTCTTATGTAGTTTTTGTATGCATTCTGGGTGTCTGTGACCTAAACGCCTGTGCCACATGTGCATTGTCATGCCTGGAGTTCCTCCTTAGCCTTCGCCTGTTTCTCTGTGGTATGCAGCTTGACCACCAGGTGGTGCTGCCCTGCAGAGCTCCTGGAGATCAGCCAGCACCTGGGCTAATTAGCTGCTGGCCTTTATATGCTGAGTCTGGCATGTAGTCAGTGCTCAGCATTTTACCCTGTCATCTGAACCTGAATGCTCAAGCAGAGCGCCTGAATCTGATTTCTGAATCCTGGACTTCCTTGTGAACCATTGGGTTCACTTCTGTTTGCCTTTTGGACTACTTTGGACTGGACTTTGTGTCTGTATGTTTTTCCTCACTGCACTGTATGTATAGCAATCTAGTGTTTGTTTGCTTGTTTCTCACAATAAACACATTGCTGCACAATCCCAGTCTCTTTGCCTTGCAGTACTCTTATTATTGGTCACTCTTTATTAATGGATATCTCCCATGAGATATCCCTGACATGTATACAGTCATTGTGTTTATGGGTGCATAGTCTCACTTTTTCCTTCACTGTGTTGAGGTGATACAGATGGTCATCCAGCTTGGCACTCGCTATGGTCTGCTTGCCGTCCAGGATAGAACATTTGTCACCTTGGAATTTTACAATGAGTCCTTTGGCTGTCAGACGCTTCACAGATAACAGTCCTCCGTCTAGATCAGGAACATAAAGCACATATTCTACCAGTATGGCTAAATTGCGTCCTGCATCATTGAGGCATATGGGATTTCTATGGCCATATCCCTCTGCATGTATTTTACTTCCATCTGCGAGGTAAATAGTCTCTTTGTTATTCAGATAAAGTTCTGTGAAAAAGCTTCTCTCGCGTGCCATGTGACTGGTTTCTACTGGCTTCCTTCCTGTGTAACTTTGTGTCTGTAGCTTTAAGAGCGGTTCTGGTGTTGGTTTCTATGGCATCATGTGCAAGCTTCCTTCTTCGCTGATACTCTTTTATGAGCCTGTTCTTTACAAATGCTAGTGTCAGATCTGTCTCAGGCCGTGTCTCCAGTGCATTGATCAATGCAGTATATGTATTGGGTAAGCTGCACAACAACATGGCTGCTGCATGACTGTCTGTTATATTCTCACTAACTGATCTGAATTGTGCAATCACTTTCTGCATGGTCTTTATGTGGTCTTGTATGTCCTGCTCTCTGCTAAGCCTCATTTTGTAAAGTTTCCTCAGCAGAAACTTTCTGTGTAAATTGGATCTCTGATGCAGTCTTTTTAGTACATCCCACATGCCTTTTCCTGTATTCTCACTGCGTATGTGAATAAGATCATCACCGTCTGCTAGTAAGCTTATGGTGGCCCATGCCTGTCTGTTTTTCCTGTCCCAGTCCTGATTATTGTCCTGTGGCCTCTCTGTAGTGATAACCTCCTACTAGTCTTCTCTGGATAATAGCATTTCCACTTTAAAGTTCCATAGCTGATAATTGTCATTGTTCAGCTTGGCAACTGAGAGTTTAAGTTCTGACCTGCTGGCCATTTGCCCTCCTTTATATGTAAGAACAGTCTTGTATACAGGAGATGTCCCTGTGGAAGCTTCCTTATATCTGTCTCCGCATTGGCCGCGCTGTCTCTGGTTCGAGGCTTTGCTCTACATGTGTTACGTCTGGTCACTGGGCTTTATCTGGTCTCTGGGGCTTCATTCGGGCCATAGCCTCCAACATTACCTCCAACAGTAAGGTCCTCAAAGGTCAAGCTACCCAATAGTACTATTTGAGACCCCAGTAAGGTCCTCAAAGGTCTAGCTACCCAATGGAACTACGTGGAACCCAGTAAGGTCTTCAAAGGTTGACCTACTGAATCGCACTATGTGGGACTCAAGTATGATCCCCAAATGTCACGCTACCCAATGACACTATGTAGGACTCCAGTAAGGGCCTCAAAGGTCAAGCTACTATTGGTGCCATTGGGTCGCTCATACTTTGTGGTCCCTACTGAGGTTCCACGTTTTGCATTTAGATCCTAAATACAATAAATGTGCTTGCTAACACAGGGAATGGAACATTCAAGAATGGGTTGAAGACAGTTGCTGGGTTACAAAACGGAAAAGACAAAATGTCATTTCTGATTTTTCTTTCTCTCTGAGTTGATGGAAAAACAGGAAACACGTATAATTAAATCCACATAGAAAATGACCATATCAAGTGGAAAATCTCAATCACCCTTCAGCAATACTGTGTCTGTAAAGATAATTAGCAAGTTTCACACATAATTTGTTTTTCATATTTAGCTTCTCTCCTTCTATACCTCTCAACAACAAGCTGTTACTGTGCAGGGAAAAGGAGCGGATCTTTCCAACATCTCCACCATGAACATGAAACATAAAAAAAAATCATAGGTCCCAGAGATAATTTTGTGTGTTTTTAGAGTTTTTTAAAATGTAACATGTAGAAAATGAGGGGGTGTAGGACTATGTTATTCAGCTTGTCACGTGTTGGTCTGAATTTATTTATGCCAGTTCAGTATCTTTACTCTTTGTAAATATCCGACCATGGAACAATTGATTTATTCATGTATAAATAAGTTCAACTTATCCATATACTACTCTATGACCTCTCCATCTACTAGTCTAGGAACCCTCCTTCTACTAGTCTATAACCTCTTCATCTACGAGTTTATGTCATACTTTTTATCTACTAATCTATATCCTCTCCATCTACTATACTTTGTTCTAGTCAATGGCATCTCCGATAGTATAATCTGGTCTAGTCTCTGATCTATCTAGTGTCTATCTAGTAGCCTCAGATCCATCTATCTATTAGTTTATGATCCCGCTCTACTTAGCAATGACCACTGCATGTGCTAGCCTATGGCCTTTCATTCCACTTGTCTGTTGAGTCCTCAAACTATTTTCAGTCCTTAAACCGCTAGTCTAGGAACCCTTTTTCTACTAGTGTATGCCCTCTCCATCTACCAGTCTAGTCAATGACTTCTACTAGTCAATGACTTATCCAACTACTGCTACTACTTTTTTAGGAGAAAAAAATGCCTTTCAATTTCATTGTCTACTAGGTGTAATTCTTTACCTGACCTCCCTGACCTGAATAAGGAATTCCAGGAGGAAGGGGTGACCTACCTTTTATGGACCAGTGGTAAAGGATGCATTTGTTTTGCTTTCCTACGTGCTTATCACCAGGAGGGTGGGTGTTCATCACACAAGAGGGAGCAAGGGGGTTAAGGTAATTGGAACATAGGGAGGTAGGATGTGCCTTCCATACAAACTAGCATTTGGGATATATGGCCCAGCCAATGGGAAGGGGGGGGGGGGGAAAGTGAGTGGCACACAGGTATGTATGCCAGGAGCAAGATATTGATACAGAGAAACATAGCAATTATGTCCCACCCTCAATCTACTTTTCTATGACCTCTCTATATACTAGTCTATGACCTTGTCATTACTTCTATGGCCACAGCATCTACTACCCTATGACCCCTCCATCTACAAGCCTTTTGGAAATCTCTCCAGGATTAGGACCCCTCTATCTACTTCTCTCTACTTTATGGATATATCATCCAACCAGTCCAACAACTGGACAACCATGAGTTCCACCAACCAACATCGTCAACAATCTCTTTACAGTTGACATTCTTGAGTATCCAGGGTCTATCCACAATAGAAAACCCAATATTTTTTACCCCATATTAATTCTTACTAAAATACTGTAGGTCTACATTGTTTGATTATAAAGATGACACATTTTTACTTGCTTAGGGAAAAGTATGTGAGAGGAAGGTTGTATTTCAGGAGCATTTGCTGCACATTCAGCATGCACTGAAAATGTGTTCTGGGTGCCCCCCCCCCCCTTTACTTTACAAGC
Source organism: Gastrophryne carolinensis (assembly GCA_027917425.1). Taxonomy (NCBI): domain Eukaryota; kingdom Metazoa; phylum Chordata; class Amphibia; order Anura; family Microhylidae; genus Gastrophryne; species Gastrophryne carolinensis. The sequence continues at coordinate 610,058,780 of CM051235.1, forward strand.
TGAATAGAAAGGGGTTAGTATTAGTGTTGGGGAAACCCAATAAAGCTTAGGCTCAGCAAGTTCGGCCAAACTTTGAACAAAAGTTTGGTTTGAGTGTTGTGCCTTTGGTGGCACAAGCCTGTATCCTTTCTTCTTGCTTTTAACTCCTGGTCTATCTTCCTTTTGCCAATTCCTCTGTTTCGTGCTTCTAGTTTTTTTACCTCTTACTAATACTTGTCTGACCTTTTCTTTTTTACTGTAGTCCTGTATTTAACTCCTGCTTGACTGTGACTCCCCTCCGGCTTCTTTACCTGATGGTGGCTTCAGATGCCATTTACATTTCTACCCCTGAGCATGTCTCACCCTCAGGTTCATAGCTAGGGAAGGGGGGCAGGGGGGGCATGTGCCCTGGGTGCAGCAGGTCAGGGGGGCATCAAAGGGGGGCCTGAGAACAGGTGGGGGTGCCATTTGGAATCTTTGCCTCGCTGCTAGAAAGCCTAGCTACTCCTCTGCTCACACTTCCCTGACCCTGTCCAAATTCCAGGAAACCTCTATCCTGTCATCCCGCCGTCCTACATACCCCAGGCCCGAAAATCATATGTTCACACTGTCGCCAAACAAAATAATAGCAAAAGACAAAGCTTATTTTATCACTAAAATGCATCATCTTTGCATGAAACATGTTTCTATACTTTTTATTCGATGCCTCTTCGCCGTGTGCTAATTAAACCTAGCACATAATCTGCTCCCATAATGCCCTATAGCGAAACCTCCGAGAGACGCGATGCAATGTGACGGCCCAGCCAAGTGTATCGTACACACAAATCCGAGGATGCTTTTTGGTAAATTCTGTGCTATTTGTATAGAGCTGTTATGTAATAATGGCCATCAATTTACTCTCTGTTACAGGCCAGGCAATAGTCATTATTTACTATACTCACCTTTGGAGATACTCATTGCTTTGAAACTCTCGTCAATTAATCTTTGCAGATGAAATGAATTGAGAGATAAATCCTCGGCCATATGAGTCCAGATATTAAAAGTCCAACCTTTTTCTCAATATTCTTTTATAGATTTAGGGCAGTGCATTAATTTTGCTAGAATATATTCGGTTCAGGCGTCATCATTTTTTTTAAGGGGATCGATTGGCCTGGGAATATTACAGGAAGGTGGAGGGCAAATATGACCAGGTAAGCTACTGAATCGTGTTTTTTACATTTTGTCTGGACAGTCCTTTTAACAATGCAAAAGTAGGCAAGTTGAAAAAAAGATTCCAGCACTATAGGACCGAGGAAGGGTGAGTGAGATCGGGCAACCAGGTGGGTTTCACACAGCGGGGCGCCCCCAATTGGGGTACCCGGGGGGGTCAAAGACCAAAACCCAGGAGTGTAAAAATCCTGTTTTTTGTTAGCATACTTTGACACCTAATCACAATGCTGCAGTACACAGGCAGCCATGGGGGGGGGGGGGGGGGGGGGCAGAGTTAAAGACGACCAGTCAAGCTTTATGATTGGTGGTCTATTGATAATGCAATTGGGGGCCAGAAGTCAGTGCCAAGGTTCTGCTTTTAAGGAGAGAGGAGTTACAGGAAGGGAGAGAGCAGATATAACCAAGTAAGCTTTTGAATCATGTTTTTTACATTTTGTCTGGACAGTCCCTTTAACAATGCAAAAGCAGGACTTCTGTCCTGCTTGTTACATCATACGGCAGCACAAGTTGAAAAAACTTCCAGCGCGAGTTTTACTGTCCATGCTGCTGCCACTGTAGTGCTAGAAACATACGGTTCTAGTTGAGTTGTGGTAGGAAGCCAAAGGCGTCACCTTCAGGGTAAACTGAAGCAAACATGGGGAAAACATACCAATTCCATCCTGTGATTCCCAACCTAGGGCCTTGTTGCTGCAGGTTCTAATTTAGCCATTTGTCGCCCCCTGTGTAAAAATAAACACACCCTGTAAGTTGCCTGGAGGACCCCTTTACCCATTCTGCTGAAGCAAGCTCAGCTTGAACTCATGTCCTTGACTGATGCTTTTTGATTATTTCTCTGAGCGCTCGGAACACCAAGACATCTGACTCGACCCAAGTGATGGTTTTACGTTAGCAAATTCCTCTGTGTAGATCTTATGCAATCAGCGATAAACATTTCTCATTATTTTCCCTCCTCTTCGTGTTCAGCCGCTGCACATTTCGAAAAGAATAAAGGCCGGAAAAAATCACAGCCGGTCTGTGTGCTCAACATGCAAACTGGATTAGGTTCTTTATGCACCACTGGCTGTGTGAATACAGAACATTATCCCAGAGGTATTTCTAAAAGCAATGTGCATTCGCTGTTCATATATTATAATGCAGCAGCCTTCTCGTACCGCCGCCATCCTCCGAAATAAAAAAAAAAATAGAAAAATCCCAATGCTGCTCACAATATAATATATTCACAGCATTTTATATTTGTCTACGGACGGTCTGTATAGAGGAAACCCATCAAGATAAAAACACAACCCAACCTAAAAGAAAAAACTGCGCAACTTCACCATAAAACCAATATATGTCAAAAAATAATGATTAGCAAAAATGTCAAATCCTAAATGTATGTCCTACTAGAAAGATACAAAATCTCAAAGGTCTTAAAGAAGAACATGGGGGGGGGGGTAAAAAGGGTAGGTGACAGCAAGTTTAGGAGGGTGAGGAGTTGCTCCAAAGGTTGGACCAGGTGATTGTTCCATCTGCAAGTAGTCCTGGGCTCCCCTTCCACACGGTGGCCATAAAGGTGTTACAGCTCTGGAGTAGGGGAGTAATAGATAGAGGTCAGAGAAGTGTTGGGAGAAAATTTACCTTCCACTTCCCGAAAGTGTACCAGAGCACTTACAGCGCAGGTAGTCCATATTAGTATGTGAACTCTGAAGGCACAGTGGGGTAGCCACAGTACATATGGGGTACCTGGGAGATCCGCCTCATGGTTGGTTTGGGGTCATGCGGGACCCACGTTCCCTGGATGGCTGCCTAGAGGGAAAGAATAGTGAGAATAGTGAAGGAGCACCTGGGAAAGGGGAGAGGACTTGGGAGTAGGTAGTTACATGGGTCCAAGGTAGGTCTCTGAGAAGAGAGTAGAGGGAGGTTGGAAGCTGACAGACTGCAGACTACATGGAGGAATGAATGGCTGGACAGGAGGGAAGAGGGTTAGGAGAGTTCTGTGAGAAGTTTCTTCCAAAAGACTCCAGGAAGGCAAATATCCGCATCCCTGAAGCATCCCAATTTGGGGTGTCCCTCTGTGTGAAACTCCTGTGATTGAACGTTATACCTACGTAGACAGCGATCCCAAAGCACATGCAAAGGCCGCGGTCCCATCCCTGCTGAGGTGTATACCCATGTCAGGCATTCCCGAATGGCTGGTGCGAGTACGCACAGGCGTGAGGGAGCACTCCATTCATGTTTCCTATCCTGTCTGAGGTCAAGTCAGCTAAAGCAGGCATAAATGGGCAGTGACCTGCACATACACAATGGGATCGTCAGAAGAGTTTTTTTTTGGCCGATCCCCAGAGATATATACAGTGGGGCATCCCAAATCAGGATAAAAAGGAAAGTTCAACCAGCTCACTTGTCACTTTGAGAGGCACGGAGAGGAAATCCTCTGGCACAGTTCCACAATACAATGGTCAGTGAGGTGCCCGGCCTTCTCATTCAATTAAAATGCTACTTTTAATCCAGAAATGTAAAATGCCATAATCCACATAAAGTGCAACTGTCCTTGTGCAAAATCAAATCATTAAATCATACGTGTCCAGAGCTTATGAATGTGTGCCCCACATCAGGGACCCTGTGACGCGTTTCGGGCATACAGTTACCAAAATCAGGATGCCCTGCTGGAGAGGAACACCCGATAGACACTGTACCACATAAGGAGCTCATAGATAAGTTATTGAAGGTAGGACTCAATCCCTGGATAGTTCAGTGGATTTCCAGTTGGCTGAGGGATCGGTATCAGAGCGTTGTTGTAAATGGTGTGCAATCTGAACAAAGGCGAGTTACAAGTGGTGTGCCGCAAGGCTCTGTCCTGGGCCCCATTATTTTTTATATATTTGTAAGTGACATAGGAGAAGGCTTGGTAGGAAAAGTTTGTCTTTTTGCTGATGATACAAAGGTTAGTAATAGGGTGGATATTCCGGGAGGTGTCTGCAACATGGAAAATGATTTAGCTTTACTGGATAGATGGTCAAAACTGTGGAAACTAGAGTTTAATGTCTCTAAATGTAAAATCCCGCACTTGGGTAGAAGGAATCCCTGCTCTGAGCACCGTATGGGCAGCACTGTGTTATCCAGGACCTCGGAGGAGAGAGATTTAGGGATACTGATTACTGATAGCTGCAAGATGATTGGACAGTGTAGCCAGGCAGTGGGAAAAGCAAGCAGGATGCTCGGCTGCATAGCTCAAGGCATCACCAGTAGGAAGAGGGAGGTTGTGATGCCGCTGTATAGAGCCCTGGTGAGGCCACAGCTAGAATACTGTGTGCAGTTCTGGAGACCTTACCTGCAAAAAGACATTATTCAAATAGAACGGGTCCAAAGGCCGGCAACGAAAATGGTGGAAGGACTTAAACTTAAAACTTATCAGGAGAGACTTAAAGAACTTAATTTGTACAGTCTGGAGGAAAGAAGGGAGAGAGGGGACATGATGGAGACCTTTAAATATGTGAAAGGATTGAATAAGGTTCAGGAGGGAAGTGTTTTTAAGAAGAAACTTAATGATAGAACAAGGGGGCCCAACCTGAAGCTAGTCGGGGGGAAGATCAGGAGCAATGTTAGAAAATATTATTTTACAGAAAGAGTAGTAGATGCCGGGAACAAACTTCCAGCAGTGGTAGTTGAAAAATCAACAGTCACTGAATTTAAACATGCCTGGGATAAGCACACATCTATCCTAAGATACAGAGAACATACAGTATACACATAAGGGCAGACTAGATGGACTGTATGGTCTCCTTCTGCCGTCACCCTTCTATGTTTCTATGATAGAGTGAAAAACCTGGGTGTCGTTCCTCTTTAAATAACACAGAGTAAGACTTGCTATTATATAGCAGTCGACCTCTGGTGACTTGCTCATGCCCTTTATGCACGCCATCACTAGTTTATCCAGACTCAGTGGAGTGAAGAGCCCTGGAGTCTGAAATTAACAAAGGTGGTTGGTCCATTTTAAGCTTTTACTTGCTGCTCCGAGGTCAGAGCAGTATAGTAAAAGCTGAGTAGAGAGCTAGACACTGATTGGTTGGTGGTAAATTCCTGGGTGATCTGCCAGATATCACACAGATGCCCCTGGTAGGAGGAACACAACCAAGCATAAGCAGCAGAAGGGACCCTCCTTGGCCTCGGGGATGTCGCAACACGGGCATCCCAAATCGATCCAATGCACCTTGCACAGGCAATCATTTACACTCCAGGGCCAGGCACAAAGGGTTTTAATTTTTTTTTTACAAAAAGACAGAGATGCTGAATCAGACAGCATTCTGTTTTGGCCAAACCAAAGCAAATTGCCAAAATTTGAGTGGAATTTACCAACACTAATGTCCAACACTAATCTAGAAATATACGCAAGGGGGAGAGGAACGCATTTACAGAAACAGCACGCTGCCAATTCCATCTTCCGCGAAAGCCTGCTTTGAATGAAAATGGATGTCGAGGACGTCACAGGGGCCGCTAAGGTTCTCATTGAAGATGTTGAGTGGAGTCATTTCTCCGGAACATGGCACGTCACGCACCGTCCTGTCAAGATGAAAGACATTTGTGTCTGCTTCTGTCGTACTTTGATGGTGCGTCACGCTGTGTCAGAGCCAGTTTTGCCCGTGTGGGGGGCCCCCCGATGTGCTGCATCCCCCCTCCAGCCCCCCTGGCTGTATAACAACATAAGCGATGGATGCCTTAAGCTCCTTGCCTGCGTTTAATTTTCCAGAGGCTTTCACGCATGGGCGGCCATCACAGGTGTCTGATTATTGCATTTAAATTTCCAGCTCAATACAGAGTGACACGATATTGCTGAATATTCTGCCTGTTTAACTTGTGGGTAATGCATCCCCCTAATCCTACACCGCTAATCCCTCGTGACTTGTGCCAAGCGCTGATTCAAGGGAGCACCCCCAGCTTGGTGCACGTGTGAGGCCCCGAAAAGACCAGCGACCACCGGCTCAGGCGATGTTCCCGATTTGCCATTTGGTTTGAAATCTGATTTCAGAATAAAGCAGACCAAAACTCACCAGTAATGCAAAACAAATGAGCCCATCTATCGCTGATAGTCCTCTCCTTGGGAGTAGATAAATACATTGCTATTCTCGCTTACTCTAACATGTGATAAATTCTGGCGTCTATTCATAGGCTCCAACATTATCAGACCATGGCCCTCGGGAGTGGACACTTCATGCGTAATGAATGAGGATCCGGCTCCGCTAGGTTTGAACAATGACATATTCAAATCCCATGCTTTGGGTAATCATTGGTTCTGCCACTTTCACCTCCGGCAATCTGGTAAATTGCTGAATCTATTCCTGCCAACAGAGGTGAACATGACTGTTTTGTTGGTACAGTATTTCAGAACTTGGAACCTGGAGCACATTAGGTCTAAAACCAACTCTGGTCTTGTAATCTTTTTAACCAAATTCTGATGGTGGGCAACCATGGACTCTCTGCTGGCATGGCAGACAATAGAGATTACTACCCAGAACCACCAACTAGACCTGGTGACCTTTAGGGCATCCCTGGTGATCATTGAGGCTGGACAGCTTGGGAAGCCCAAGGTCATGTCCCAGGAAGTTGAGGGTCTGGGTTGCCAAGAAGTAATCCCCTGGCCCTGATGGACTGACTGCAGCAGGATGACAAGGGCATGGTCAGACTTATCCAGGGTCGTGGGCAGGCAGCAAGAAGCAAAGCCAAATTCCATAGAAAAAGGTCGTGACCGGTGTAGCCACTCAAAAGTCCAAAACTACTACCCAAAACCAAAGACTAGACCTGGTGACCTTTAATCTTAGGGCATCCCCGGTGATCATTGAGGCTGGACAGCTTGGGATGCCCAAGGTCACACCCCCAGGAAGTTGAGGGTCTGGTTGGCAAGCAGTAATCCCCTGGCCCTGATGGACTGACTGCAGCAGGATGACAAGGGCATGGTCAGACTTATCCAGGGTCGTGGGCAGGCAGCAAGAAGCAAAGCCAAATTCCATAGAAAAAGGTCGTGACCGGTGTAGCCACTCAAAAGTCCAAAACTACTACCCAAAACCAAAGACTAGACCTGGTGACCTTTAATCTTAGGGCATCCCCGGTGATCATTGAGGCTGGACAGCTTGGGATGCCCAAGGTCACACCCCCAGGAAGTTGAGGGTCTGGTTGGCAAGCAGTAATCCCCTGGCCCTGATGGACTGACTGCAGCAGGATGACAAGGGCATGGTCAGACTTAGCCAGGGTCGTGGGCAGACAGCAAGAAGCATAGTCAAGTTCCATAGCAAAAGATCATAGCCACTCAAAAGGTGTAACCACTCAAAAGTCCAAAACAAGAGTCAAGGGCAGGCAGCAAGAAGCTTGTTTGGATATTCAAAACAAAGGGTTGGCAACAGTCAGACAATAAACCATGAATCACCAAAAACTGGATCAAGGTCAGGGCAGGACTGATCCAATGAAGATCTTCAGTTGCCCCTATTTAAAGCAGAAAAATACCCGGGATTTTGACTATCCCAGGTTTTGTTCCATGGCCCGGAGGCATCGTGATTTAGGATGCCCCACTGTGTGAAGCCCCCCAGCATGCCCACACAAACTCACCTTTTCCCGTCCAATCAGAGCTGTTTGCTGTACATATGTAATGCTCAACAAATGCCTCTGTTTACATGCAGAGCTTCAGAAATCGGGAGCACCAGCAGCTCCATCCCCAGAAATGTGTGTGCAGATGACCGGACAGGATACAAGATGTATCATAAGCTTCTCAAACAGTTATATACCTCCCAACTATCCCTCTATTGAGTCCATGTCCCCCTGTCCCTCATTGGTCTCATTTGTCCCTCTGTGAGGTGTAACATGCAGATTTGCATCAATGAATAATATTTGGCTATTCAAAGTGTTTAAAGTGGACCAACACCCAGGATTTTGACTATCCTGGGTCTTGGTCCACTTCGGTGGGGCACCCCCGATCGGGGTGCCCCGCTGTGTGAAACCCCCCCCCGATCACCCTAAAAACTCACCTCTCCCCGCTCCCAGCGCCGACGGACAAGGGATTTGACAGCCGCGGACAAGCGTCTCCTCCGCCGCCGCCTCCCGCGCGTCCCTCTTGACGCGCGCGCGCTCGCGCCGGCCATTCAGAGACGCCCGGCGCGTGCACGCCTAGAGGGGCGCGAGGGAGTAATTACAGAAGGTGGTGGGCACAAGGAGAAAGTTTCAAACCCATTTTACTGGCACATGGTGAACATTTTGGAATTAACCCATTGTATAAGCGTGTTAAACAGTGCATGCACCTTGGGATAGGAGAACATAATTACCGATTGCTACTGGAGAATAATAGATATTGGCGGACTTATTGTTAAAACTTAAGTTGCTAACGAATTGAGAAATCTTTTTTAATATTATTGCTCTGTGTTTTTATATGTAACATTGTTTGTAAAATCCACGGGGATAACTGGATCATTACACATTGAGCAACACACATTACCATTACAAAAACACTTTAAGCACCATTTCTAAAATATCTAGCGCGTTTTTTTCTTAAGATATATAGTTATAGTAAACAGTCTGTACTTCCACATATTTAAAGGGACAGCTCAGACAGGAAAAAAAAAAAACCCAGCTGCTCCATTGCAGTGAATGAAGTGGGCATGGGCAGTCACTGCAGCTTACGGAACAGGCGCAGGCATACAACAAGGTCAGCAAGGCGGCCGATATCTCGATGATGAGAACGTTTTTTTGAGCCACTGTAGAATCAGCCACAAGGTACAAAAAGATTTTGGCCCTTATTTAACAAGGGATAGCGACAGGTAGCGACTGGTGAGCGACCGGTAATGACGGGCCCGCCACGAGAACGCCGGCTTCCCACCACAATCACACATTTATCAAGCCGATCCTGCTTAGCGACTGAGATAGCGCCAGATAGCGACTCATTCATCATTATTCCAGCCTCAGCCCACAGCGCCAGCGTCCGACCTTGAACAGCGACAGGTATGACCTCTCGCTACCTGGCGCGCTCCAATGCATTTCAATGGAACAATCTTTAAATATTAATATTTAATTGTTATTAATGTTTTTTTTTTTTTAAATGTGAAAAATTCTGTGACCACTTCTGCAATGTTAGATATTTTTTTTAAGATTAAAAAAAAAAAAAAAAAATTGTACAGAATTGATATTACAGGTCTGATATTAATGTATTCATATTACAAAATGTTTTTAAAAACTTGTTTTTTTTGGTTTCCAAAAATATGGTTGTTTGGGGGTTAAAAAACTACTTTTAACCCATCGCCGCCAGCGCTCTGGGGTTTAAACATGCATTTCACAGCGCAAGAATTTTTTGAGCGTGATTTGTTAATGAATATGGTGGGAGCCGGTCGCTACGGCCAGTCGCTATCATGCGCTCCCATACAGCGCAGAACCTGTCAAATAGCGACTCATCGCCCAATATTCAACATTACTGCACACCGACTGAGTCGTTATCAACAACCGAACAACGGCCAAGCACAGTGAGTCAGCGACTACTAGCGGGCGCTGTGAAAATACTGCTACAGTTGCTCAACTGTCGCTACCTGCCGCTATTAATGAATCGGCCTCCATGTTTTTTTTTTCGCTTAGGGGTTTTAATAAGTTATGTACAGAGTCGCAAGCCACTATGTGGAGAGACCCATGTTAGGCTTAAAATAGAGGGGGGTAAAGAGACCAAAATCCTCTGCTCAAAGATAAAGGAAAAGAGGTGCTTTCCTAAAATGGAAAGTATTTGCACCATACCCAACACAAGGAAAAATAGCATTACCCATCAATCCTTGCAGCAGGTTGAGCTATGCAAACAATCTCTCTATGGGGATTATTTAAGAACCGATAGCGCCAGGTAGTGCTTCGTAGCGGCAGGCAGCGTCTGGTGAACGCCGGGCGCTGTACACAAAACCGCATTTATGAAAGCGAATCTGGTGAGCGACTCTAACAGCGCCATGTAGCGTACGATTCATCATTACAGGCAGCTCAACGTATAGCGCCCGCGCTCTAGACTCAGGAGCGCCATGTAGTACCTGTCGCTCAGTGTCGCTCTCCCATACATTTCAACGGCCGTTCATTTGCTTGAGTTTAAACAGCGTGTTTGACATTTTTTATTTTTTTTTGCTCCAATCATTGTGTGACCTCACCTGGCCACTTTTAGAAACTTTTTTGACTTTTTATATTTATATGCAGAATTTTCATTACAGGTCTGGCACTAAAGAGTTATTGTCCCAGTGTTAAAACAATGACATTCCATGTGTTTTCACTTTATTACTGGTGCATATGTGTTCAAAAACAGACTTCAATCACACAGTGTCTGGCGCTCTACGCTATAGCGCCCAGCTTTAGAGCGCCGACGCTGTGTGTGTCTAGTGTTTTGTTCAATAAGGTGTGGAGCGCCGAATGCATTGAGCTGGCGCTACCTATCGCTCGCTGCAGCGCTATACTGTTGTTACAGCGCCCGACACACATCACATTCATTAATGCTGGCCAGGTTACTACAGCGACTGAGGCGCTCTGTTACAGGGCCCGATACCCGCTTACAGCGTCTACTAGTGGTCGCTCTAAGCGCCGCTACACAGATGCTCCTCTGGCAATACCTGGCGCCAGTAGTAAATCAGCCTCCACGTCTTAAGGCCATAAAGAGATGATTTAAAGGTGGAGCTATGCAAATAATCTCTCTATGTCTTAGAGAAGAAATGATTTGCATAGCTCCGCCTGCTGCAAGGATTGATGGGTAATGCTATTTTTCCTATGCGTTGGGTACTGTGCAAATACTTTGCGTTTTAGCAAAGCGTCTCTTTACAATAAGCCATGTAGTATTTATTTGTGAGGACAGGAGACTAGATACGTTTTATTTCCACAAGGTTACACTGGATTTCCTGGCATTTATATAATCCTTTCCTTAAAAGACTTGCGTCCTATGTGCAGTATCTACATTTATTTTTTCATGGTCGGTCAAGTAAAGTCACGGCATCGTTCTGGATTCACCAAAGCTGAACTACATAGAAAAGTCAAACGTCTTCGAGTTTTCTATTTTTAGCCTCCGCACAATAGCCGGAGAATTGGCGCTCCAGCTCCAGCCAAGAAAACTATTTTGTTACAATGCGAAGAAGTGAAAACCTGTCCAGAATGTGTGAGCGCTCTGTACACCAGACTATTTCCAACATAAAAAGGAGGAAAAAGGACATCCAACCGGGGAAAGAGTTTATTTAACGTGGGAGAAAAAGCTAAACTCTACCCGCTGATGGGAAATATGCCATTTATATTGCATAGTCCAGGCCAGTAATTGTTATTGCTCTATATTTATGGCACGCCATTGTCTTCTGTGGTGCTATGAATATAGCTTCACTAGTTGTTGTATGTATGAGGGCACATCTTAAAGTGGACCAAAACCCACCGCGATCTATTCTCTCCCCCCTGGGGCGTCCCAATGCCCCACTTTGTGAAACACCCTTAGGTCGCCCCATACACTTGCCCTGTTCCCCGGTTCAATAGCGTATGCGCGAGCCGTGGCCACATGCTCGCTATCCCTCTAGCAGGGCGCGTGCCCGCGCCAGGCATTTGTGAATGGCTGGTGTGGGCATGCTCCCTGTTAAAGGGAAGTGGGGGATGCGACGACCAGCTGGCTCGGATCCACTGGCCTTAGACGAAGCCTTAGACAATGTGACGTCAGCGCGCTCATTGGATGAGCAGTCACGCATGCGACCAGGAAGAGGTGAGTTGTCTTGATAGTCAAAATCCTGGGTTTTGGCCCACTTTAAAGTGGACCAACACCCAGGCTGATCGGCCCGGGAAGATTCCCGGGCCGTGCAGATCCCTCCCCGCGGGGCATCCGAAATCGGGATGCCCCGCTGTGTGAAACCCCCCAGGACGCCCCATTCACCTAACCTTATCCCCGTTCCAACGGCGCATGCACGGGCCGCGGCCGCATCTCGCGCTTCTCTCTAGCAGGGCGCGCACCCTGTTAGAGGGAAACGCGAGACGCGGCCGTCAGCGTGCTCACAGCCGCTGTGGTTGTCTGTCCCTTGCCCGTGCATACCACAGCGGCTCTGATCGGGGTTCCCTGCGGAAGTGGACCCAAACCCAGGATAGTGAAAATCCTGGGTGTTGGTCCACTTTAAAGAGGAACATGTGACCTAAAATAAAAAGGGGCAGATGGGGGGGGAATGGGAAGCCGCTGGAAGAGATGAGTTTTGCGGAACCCCGGGGGCTTCACACAGCAGGGCACCAATCTATAAGATTCCAGGACGGCTTGATTCCCACCCCCCAGGGCATCCAAAATTGGAATGCCCAGTTGTGCCAAACGCCCCAGGTCGCCATAAACTCACCTCCTTTCCTGGTCCAATAGTGCATGCACGAGAAGAAGGTGCATTCCCGCTATCCCAGAAAGTGTTCCAGCTCCAGGCATTTCTGAATGGCCGGCACGGGCACGCTCCCTGTTAGAGGGTAACAGGGGGATGTGCCCACCAGAGCGCCTGGATCCGCTCACCTTATCCATGCATGTACACTGCATACTTGGTAGGTTTTTTTTTGACTCAGTAGAAGGTGAATCACGTGCGCTCTGCATATTAATGTCAGTGTTAGAGAGGGAGATATGTGCACACTGCAGGGGTTGGCCATTTTTGGGGGTGGGTCCTAGCACACCCGGCATATTCATATTTAGGGGCTGATGGTGAGCGATGCATTGTGGGGGCAAAGGACGATTCTAATTATCATTTAGGTATGAGAGGATTCACGTGTATACAACAAGGAGGCTTCCACACAGCCCCCAACCCCAAGACACAATATGCACCATTCCGTTTACATGATAACAATCACTTTTATTAATTCATCTAAACACTACACAGGTTAAAATACATTAAAAACTGATTATATGAACATTCCACTAAAGGGCGCTGGTGGTAATGCACAATTAACTAGGTGAGAAATCAAGCATATGTCCCTATGAAAACCGACTGAATCTTAGAGGCCGATTCATTAATAGCGGCAGGTAGCGACAGTTGAGCGACTGTAGCAGCATTTTCAGAGCGCCCGCTAGTAGTCGCTGTGCTTGGCCGTTGTTCGGTTGTAGATAGTGACTCAGTCGGTTTGCTGTAATGTTGAATATTAGGTGAGGAGTCGCTATTTGACAGGTTCCGCGCTGTATGGGAGCGCATGATAGCGACTGGCCCTAGCGACCGGCTCCCACCATATTCATTAAAAAAATCACTCTGTAAAACCCCAGAGCGCTGGCGGCGATGGGTTAAAAGTAGTTTTTTAACCCCCAAACAACCATATTTTTGGAAACCAAAAAAAACAAGTTTTTAAAATAATTTACTAATATGAATACATTAATATCAGACCTGTAATATCAATTCTGTACAATTTTTTTTTTTTTTTTTTTTTACCATAAAAAAATTACCTAAAATGGCAGAAGTGGTCACAGAATTTTTCACATTTAAAAAAAAAATAAAAAATTAATAACAATTAATTATGAATATTTAAAGATTGTTCCATAGAAATGCATTGGAGAGCGCCAGGTAGCGAGAGGTCATACCTGTCACTGTTCAAGGTCGGACGCTGGCGCTGTGGGCTGAGGCTGGAATAATGATGAATGAGTGGCTATATGGCGCTATCTCAGTCGCTAAGCAGGATTGGCTTGATAAATGTGTGATTGTGGTGGGGAGCCGGCGTTCTCGTGGCGGGGCCCGTCATTACCGGCCGCTCACCAGTCGCTACCTGTCGCTATTCCTTCATAAATAAGGGCCTTAGTGTTTCAAACAAAAAGTGCTATGTGCTATATATACAATTAATAAACAACTCTAATGATACTATAAGTGCTAAATGACCAAGTGCAAGACAAATTTAAGCAGTGTAAACCTTCATATGCATAAAAGATAAGAAAAAATGACCATACCAAGGGACACAGCAGGTTAACAAGAGGGACAACCAACCATAAATCTTACATGTGCCAGCCATCCCCGCGTCCCCGTGCATTCTGCATATTAATGTTAATGTTAGAGAGGGGGATCTCTGCACACTGCAGGGGGTAGCTATTTTTTGAGTGAGGGGTGGGTCCTAGCACACCTGGCATATTCATATTTAGGGGCTGATGGTGAGCAATGCATTGTGGGGGCAAAGGACGATTCTAATCATTCATATCATTTAGGTATGACAGGATTGACGTGCATTCTGCATATTAATGTTAGTGTTAGAGAGGGGGCTCTATGGACTCTGCGGGGCAGCTATTTTTTGAGTGAGGGGTGGGTCAATGCATGTACACTACATACTTATGTTATGGGCTGGTTGTGGCCAGAAATGTGGATTTTTTTTTTCTTTTTTGACTCAGCATGAGGGGATTCACGTGCATTATGCATATTAATGTTAGTATTAGAGAGAGGGGGATCTGTGCACACTTCAGGGAGCAGTTATTTTTTGAGTGAGGGGTGGATCCATGCATGTACACTGCATACCTATTTTATGACCTGGTGGTGGCCAGCAATGTGGAATGTTTTTTTTTTTTTTTACTCAGTATGAGGGGATTCACGTTACTTCTGCATATTAATGTTACTGTTAGAGAGGAAGATCTATGCACACTGCGGGGGGCAGCTATTTTTTGTGTAAGGGGTGGGTCCATGAACACTCGGCATGTTCATATTTAGAGGCTGATGGTGAGCGATGCATTGTGGGGACAAAGGATGATTTGAATATTTAGGTATGAGAGGATTTACATGCATTCTGCATATTAATGTTAGGGAGGGGGATCTGTGCACACTGCGGAGGGCAGCTATTTTTTAAGTGATGGGTGGGTCCATACACACTCGGCATATTCATATTTAGGGGCTGATGGTGAGCGATGCATTGTGGGGACAAAGGATGATTTGAATATTTAGGTATGAGAGGATTAACATGCATTCTGCATATTAATGTTACTGTTAGAGAGGGGGATCTGTGCACACTGCGGGGGGGGGGGGGGCTAGGGGGCAGCTATTTTTTGAGTGAGGGGTGGGTCCATACACACTCGGCATATTCATATTTAGGGGCTGATGGTGAGAGATGCATTGTGGGGACAAAGGACCATTTGAATATTTAGGTATGAGAGGATTCACGTGCATTCTGCATATTAATGTTAGTGTTAGAGAGGGGGATCTATGCACACTGCGGGGGGCAGCTATTTTTTGAGTGAGGGGTGGGTCCATACACATTCGGCATATTCATATTTAGAGGCTGATGGTGAGCGATGCATTGTGGGGACAAAGGATGATTTGAATATTTAGGTATGAGAGGATTCACAATTTGCATATTAATGTTAGTGTTGGAGAGGGGGATCTGTGCACACTGCATGACTGTGCTAGCGTTCCATACGCCTTCAGCTAACACCAACCCACCCACACTCCCAAATAATGGAGACAACCACAATGCACTCCCGATCTCCCCGATCCAGGTCTGAGATTCTACCATACCCTAACTACCAACAGAACAGAAGGGGAGGGGAGGCGGCCCGAAGGCTCAACTACCTTCCGGAATCTGAAACAGAAGCCGACTCGTGAGCCCGGCCGCATCCCTCGTAGGCCTGGTAGCTCAACGGGGCTAACTGCCAAGATTCACCTTAACCCCTTTCCTTTGTCCCTCCCCTTAAACTCAGTCACCTATCCTCCTGGCCCGTTTCCACCGAAACAGCTGCTTCCTTGTAACCTACCCCCACTTTCCGTGCCATCTCAGACCCGAACCGAGCAGAGGAGACCGCCAAAGCTGGACGGCGCTGAAACCTTAGCGCCGCCCAGCCTGCCAGCTCTCCACTGCCAATTCAATTCGCTCCTTAAGGAGGAGATTAAATAGATCTATCCCCAACCCGTTTAGATGTACCCCATCGGCCCTGTAGAAACCCCTAATTCCTTCCACCTCCATGTGGCGTGCATTCAGCCCTCCATTCAGTCTAACGAACCGGTCAATCGCCCTATTCACCTTGATACGTACCCGGTCGATAGCCCTCGGATCCCTCACGTGCCTCCACTCGTACCGGGGAACTATCTCGGACCAAATCAAAACCACCCCGGGAAATTCCCCTAGGAAAAACAGGAAGTCCCTGGTGATCGATTTGATCAGCTGCCTCATCGGCACCTGACCCAAATCGTTCCCCCCCCGCGTGACACACCAACACCCCTGGAGGACCCCACTTCATTGCCCGACTTCAAGACGTGCTCTCTCATGTCCCGCCACTTCAACCCCCTGACGCCGGCCCACACCAGCTTCACTCGATCCCCCGAAATGCCGAGCTGTTCACCGCTCCTTCTCAACGCCGCTCTCTGCGCCGCCCAAAAAACAAATGAATGGCCGACCACCAACACCGAGCACGCTGAGTCTAAAAGAAAATAACATTAATAACGGTACCGACACTCCCCCCCCCCCCCCCACCATGCTGTTACACCTGCTCAGTTTTCCCTGGACGAATATATGACATAAACCTTTTTGACTCCCATCTTCCCAGCTTTTTTACCAGGTCCACCGGCAAACCCAACCTCGCCGCCTCCGTCGCTGCTTCTATGCGAAAAGAGTGAGTGCCATACTCCTTGTTAGACAGCCCCATCACCGCTAAGCATTTCCGAAACACTGCCAAAAACTGGAAGTGCGACAAAAACCCCCCATCCTCATGTATAAACAATGCCCCCCCCCCCCCCCCGTAAGTGGCCTAACGCTCAAAAACCCCCTTAGCGCAAGAACCGGACATGAAACATTCGGACCCAGCTGACCCAAAAAAATACTCACCCCTCTACCTTCCTGGTCAGTCTTTGACACGCGAATCCGAATCCAAACCCCTTCCCCCGCAAAAAACACATCATCCACCTGGAGGCCACCTGGCTCTCGCTTATTCCGGCTAACTAATTCCCCCACCCGTAGCGAACCCCATCGAACCAGCGCCTCCACACCTTCGAGTAGCCCCCCCACGTAGAAGGAGCGACCGACCTCTGAATCAGCTCGAACCACCGGCTCAAACGATCTCCCTCATCCACTCCGGGCACACTTCGCCGACCGCGCTCGCCTTGGGTGCCAAGCTCCGAAACCGATCTCACTGCAAACGAGAGAGAGCATCAGCCACCCCGTTCTCAACCCCCGGCACATGAACCACCCTGAACCATATGTTACACCGCAGACATGCCAGTAGCAGCTGGCGCAACAATACAACGACTGGGGGGGGACGATGACATTTGAGAATTAACAGCCGCCACTACCGCCGTGTTGTCTGAGCGGAAACACACCGCCTTGTTCCTTAAAGACTCCCCCCACAAGACCATCGCCACCACCAACGGGAACAACTCCAGAAATGCCAGGTTCCTGATCAGCTCTGACTCCGCCCACCTCCTTGCCCATGATCCAGCACACCACCTCCCCTTCAAATAGGCCCCGAAACCGGCCGAACCTCCTCGTTCGATCTCATGGGATCCAACCAGTACCCCAGCCCATTGAACGATTTCAGGAAGGAAACTCACATCCTCACATCCTCCTTCAGCTCCGCCGTTAGCCGAATAAAGTGATGCGGCTCTCTGATCCCAACTGTCGCCAACGACAACCGGCGCATAAAAATCTGTCCCATCGGCAAAACCCTGCAGGCGAAATTCAGCTTGCCCAGTACTGACTGTAGCTGCTTCAGCCGAATCTTCCTAAGCCCAAGGATCCCTTCCAGCCCTGTTTCCAAATCCCGCACCTTGTCCGCCGGCAACCTGCAAACCCCTTCCACCGTGTCGATCTCGATCCCGAGAAACTTGATGGATGTCGCCGGGCCCTCAGTGTTTTTGGGCGCCACCGGTACTCCGAACCCCCGAAACACCTCCAGCATGCTTTCCAAGATGAGCTCGCACTCCCTCGATTCCGCCGACCCCACACAAAGAAAATCGTCCAAGTAATGCGTTATGGACGCCCCTCCGACCTTCTCCTTCCCCACCCACTCCAAAAACGAGCTGAATGCCTCGAAGTATGAGCATGAGATTGAACATACCATCGGCAGACAGCGGTCCACGTAATACCCCCCCTCAAATAAACACCCCAATAAATACACACTCTCCGGGTGCACTGGCAACAACCTAAACGCCGCTTCAATTTCTGTTTTGGCAATGAGCGCCCCCGTGCCCGTTTCCCGCACCATTGCCAATGCAAAGTCGAATGACGTGTACGCCACCGACGACAACTCCCGGTCAATATCATTGTTGACCGATCCCCCACTTTGGAAAGGACAAGTGGTGAATCAGGTGAAACTTACCCTTTTCCATTTTTGGCACTACACCCAATGGGGACACCAGCAATCCCTCCACCGGCGGATTGGTAAACGGTCCCGACATCCACCCCAATAATACTTCCTTTTCCAGCTTCTGCCTCACCACATCCGGGTGTAGCCTGGCTGACTTCAAATTTTTTACCGCCCCCCTTTCCCCGGGAGGTGCCTGACATGGGATCCTAAAACCCTCCCTAAAACCCTCTGCCAGCAACTGTGCGGCCCGCCGATCGGGATAGTTATTTAGCCACAGGAGCATCACCTCTCCTTTCACTGGCGTTATCCCTCTTTGCAGGGCCTTCCGGGAACCGCCTGAACCGCCCCCCCCCCCGGTCCTTTCCTGAAACAGCGCCCAACGGAGTGATTACCCCCGCAGGCTGAGCATTTGTGCCGAAATTTACATCCTGTACCGAATTTACACTGGGACGCCCAGCACACTCCTTTTCTTGTTGCCTCCGACATCTGCTGCCGGAATTGCTCTTCATACCTCAGCCATGTCATCCCCCCATAAACCCGGTGTGCCTCCCATATGATGTCTAGGTAACAGAACAGCAGAGAGCAATTCTCCGGGTTCCTTTCTCCCACTACACTCGCCAAGATCGCAAAAGCCTGTAGCCAGTTCCCGAACGTCCTCGGGATCAACCTAAAAGCCCTTCTGTCATCATCCTTTTCTTTAAATTGCTCCCTTCCCCTCCCCCATCTATCAGCTCCGAAACGTTCAAGAAGTAGCAGTGTAAAAATATCTACGTACTCCCGCCTCCAAATCTTCTCCTTAACTTCCGGCTTCAGGGGGCCCTCGAAGCAAATGTACGAGTGCCCCTTAGCCTGATCCGAAACTGATGCCCCCCTTTTTTCGACCTCTGGACCAGGTCCCTTATCCACCCCCACGTTCCGATTCGCCGGCGCTGCCCCTGTCTGCGCCCCCGCCGGTCTACAATCTCCAACCATCTCTCTGGGCACACCCCCCCTCACCGACGCCAGGACCCACACCGCCCGCGGGTCCACCGCTGACTCCGAACCCGTAGCCTCCCATCTATCCAATAACTCCCGCATACCTGTTATAAAACCCCCCAACCCGCCGGAGCCACCCCCTCAGCGAGCCCCTCAAACCCTGAGTGCGACACATTGTTGGATACGCCGATCAGTAGAGGCTCACCTTGATGAATGGCCCCGCCGCCCGGGATGCCCTCCCCACGACCGTCGTCCAGAGATCCGGAGCCCGACTGACCTCGGATCCCGCCTCCTGCTGGATGTCCCGATGCACCCGTCGACCCCGGTGCCGCCGCTGGAGCTCCAAATGAAGATTTTGTCCCACCCGCGCTGGACGCCGCAGGCCTGGCCTCTCTCCGGCCCATCGTCCTGATGCTCCGAACACCATTCCACTCCAGATCCCTTCCTGATCGGACATCACCTGCTGGGAAAAAAGAAAAGGAGAGGAACCTGTCCGTTCCATGCAACCCACCCCCCGTGAGCTGGGACGCGGCGCTGGATCATCGGTGGCGCGGGGGGCGCTAAAAGGGGTGGACGCCAGCCGCACCAGGCCCGGGAGTGGCGACGCCAGCTCGAACGGCCAAGCCTGCAGCTGATTGGGGGGAGGGGTCGTCGACCCCCCCCCCCCGCCCTCCCAGCGACCCCGAAAGGGGGTGGGGTGGTTGCGCGCAGTACGTCATGAATGGGGGGGGGGGAGTGGCGAATGCGCAAGATGCCGGGTATCCCGGTTCGAGAGGCCCCCCACGCGTCACTACAGGCGCTGGGGGCCCCTGTACTATCCCTTGAGGGGGCCCGGCCAGCGTCCGTGAGGAGCCCCGGCGGCGTCAGAACAGACGCCTGGGGCTCCAGCACCAGAGCAGGCGGCCCCTCGCCGGCCGCCTGCTTGCATCTCTGTCCCGGCAGGGGCAGAGCTCCGCCCCGCCTTTCTCTCACCGCAAAGGAGGGGGCGGAGCCCCCCCCCGCAGCCCAACTGCACCCGGCGGGAAGGACAGCTCCCCAGATGGCGGCGGCCTCGTGACCCGGCGCGCACGGCCACTCCGGGACCGTGGCCGCGCCGCCGCAACAGGTAGGTCCCTCTGGACCTTAGGGGGCGCCGCCTGCGACGGAGTCTCCCGGCCACGGGTGGCAGGAGGAGGGGGGCAGACCCGGGCCCCCGCAGCCCAATGGGAGCGGGAGGGGCCCGCGCTCGCCCACATAGAGGGACCAGCAGGCGAGCCCTTGGTTAAAGGGGGCTCCCCCATCGCATAGTGCGGCGAGGGGGGGAGGGGCTGAGGCGGGCGACTGCCCACCTCACCCGTCGGGACCACCCGGGAGGAGGGGGCGGCGAGGCGGGGCCGGGGAAAGCAAACTCCTTACCCAGTCCTCGCCTCGCCACTCCACCTCCCGGCACAGTAACGACATTAGGGCTTCCATGCTAGGGGTCTGGACGGGCGTCATTACTGACCGCACGTTCCAGCGAAGAGATCAGGGGCCAAAGAGGAAGAGGAGGGGGGGACCTGCCCCTTTATACTCCCCCCCTCCCCCTCCCCCGAGGTCACTTCCCCCAATCTCTTCCCCCAATCCCATGGCTGGTCAGCTTCCAACAGGAAGCGCAGGCCAGTCATGGGGCTGCCGGCCTTAAAGGGCCGGCGCCCTTCTGGGGGCAGCTATTTTTTGAGTGAGGGGTGGGTCCATACACACTCGGCATATTCATATTTAGGGGCTGATGGTGAGGGATGCATTGAGGGGTCAAAGGACGATTCTAATATTCAAGATTGAGGTGATTCAAGTACACTCTGCATATTAATGTTAGTGTTAGAGAGGGGGATCAGTGCAACACTAAGCATGCCCTAAGTAGAGGGTAGTATCTTTTATTTGTTGCACAAGACAAAAACCAGAATAACATCGGATTCAGAACAGAACGGCGGTGCCCGTGAGCATCCACAGAGCGGAATCCTTCTCCTCCCAAGCAGCACCCGGAGGACCCGCGCGGCGGTGCATGCGCAGAGGCAGCAGAAAGGGCGGCGGCCATCCTTGCTGTGCGGCCAGCAGCGGATCATTGCAGAGCTACACACGTAAAAGTAGTCTGCTCTTTCAGTATAAGAGAATGACAGAAGCGCAGATTACTTTTCTGATTGTTGCTCTGCGCACTGATCGCCGGTCAGCTTCCCCCAACAGACCCCAGCGAAGTTCCGCCAAGAAGAGACGGTGCCAAGGCCGACAGGCAAAGATCAGCGGCTGTAGGTGAGTATATCTATTCACTTTACCTGTTTATATTCTACCGCTGGTTACCTATGATCTATGTGAGTACAATGGTGGCAACAAAGAAGAAGGGTTAGTGATCGCCTGTGTGAACTATTGTCAAATCATTTCTTAAAGTGGACAAAAACCCACGGAGATTGGCCCGGGAATCCAGGGGTGTAGCTAGGGGGGAGCAGGGGGGGCACTTGCTCCGGGTGCAGTAGGTCAGGGGAGCGTCAAAGGGGGGCCTGAGGACAGGTGGGGGGGCGCCATTTCAAATATTTGCCCCTGGTGCCCCAAAGCCTACTCCTCTGCCGCTTGATTCCCTCCTCCAGGGGCATTTAGCCTACCCCTTTGAAGTGGAACAAAACCCATTTTTGACTGTCCTCGGTTTTGGTCCTTGCACCCCGGTTGGGGATACCCCGCTGTGTGAAACCCCCCAGGTCGCCCAAAAACTCATCTTCTTTCCCGGTCCAATGGCACGTGCACCAGCAGCGGCTGCATCCCCGCTATCCCTCTAGCAGGTAGTGTTCCTGCACCAGGCATTTGGGAATGGCTGGCACGGGCACGCTCCCTGTTAGAGGGTAGCGGGGGGTGCCCTCAGATCTGCTCACCTTAGGCAATGGGATGGGCACTGATCTGAGCATGCTAATTGGATGAGAGGCCGCTCATGCGCCGTAGGACCGGGGAGAGGTGAGTTCGTTTGGGCAACCTGGGGGGTTTCAAATAGCGGGACATCCCCGATCAGGGTGCACCGGCGGCAAGGACCAAAACCCAGGATAGTCAAAAATAGGTTTTGGTCCACTTTAAAGCGGTAGGCTAAATGTTAAGTTATTTATGATGTCCGCTTGCTGGCTGTCAGGGGCCTCATCTTTCATTCAGCCTGATTCTTAAAGTGGACCAACACCCAGGATTTTCACTATCCTGGGTTTTGGTCCACTTCTGCGTGAAACCCCCCAGATCGCCCTAAAAGACTCACCTCACCCCGCTCCTACGCGAGCACTTGCCAATCAGAGCGCTCAGAGCTGCTGTAGTATGCACGTACAAGGGATGGACAACCACAGCGGGTCTGAGCACGCTGGAGGCCGCATCTCGCGCTTCCCTCTAACAGCGAGCGTGCCCGCACCGGCCATTCACAAACGGCCGGCGCGGGTGCGGGCCCTGCTAGAGAGAAGCGCGAGATGCGGCCGCGGCTCGCGCATGCGCCGTTGGAACGGGGATAAGGTAAGGTTTCTGGGCGTCCTGCGGGGTTTCACACAGGACGCCCCGCAGGGAGGGATCTGATCGGCCCGGAAATCTATAAGATTCCCGGGTCGATCAGATCCCTCCCTGGGTGTTGGTCCACTTTAAAGCAGACCAAAACCCACATTTTTAACTTGCATCTTCTGAAATGCCCCCACATAAAGAGCACTAATTTTCATTGCTCCTGCTTCACTCTAATCCCAGATAATGGCGCCTGTTTTAGCTGTAAAGCTCCGCCTCCTCCATTCATTGCCATTGTTGTATGTGGCAATGATATCTTAGCCACACCTATGAAATAACTGATCATCTGCCATCTTACAGAGAGGGACAGCAAATAAATCAGTGTTCCAGGACGATTCGAAAATTGGAAATATCCATTTCTAGTTCTACACCCTAAGAAAAATGTCAGCATGGGCTTTGGCCAAAAATATTTCACAAGTTCAGTAGCTTTTGGTCCACTTTAATAAATCCTAGGATACACTGTCCTTTCTGCTGGGCGTCCATGGCTCATCCATGTCTTACAGTGGAACAAAACCTTGACTTGACTTTCCTGGGTTTTGTTCCCGAATTGGGCTGTGTGAAACCCCCTAGAAAGCCCCATGCAATTTTGGATGCCCCAGGGGGAGGGAATCAATCGGCTCAGAAATCTATAATCTTCATGCGTTTTGGTCCACTTTAAATCCTATATTGTTTAATAAAATCCTTTTTTTCCCCTTTGTTTCACTGTTATAAAAGTGGCAACATATTATGAAATAAGAGTTATAAGGCGCTATTTAGTAACGTGAAAATTAGTTTAATTAGTTAATTCGTTTAATTAATATTTAACGGACGTCCTATTTACGGCGGGACAGTCCCGCTTTGAGGCATTTTGTCCCAATGCCCTCTAAAAGACTCTAGGGGACACCTAAATGCATACCTCCCAACGTTTCAGGGTGAGAAAGAGGGACAATTGCTAAATGAAGCTGCACCTCCTCATTGAGGGATGGATAGGAGATAGAGTGTAACAGTTACACCATAGAAACACTTCAAACAGGCAAATGTGTCATTTATTGCTGCAGATCTGCATGTTATACCTCAAAGAGGAACAAATGAGAACAACGAGGGACAGGGGGATATGGACTCAAAAGTCCCTCCAAATCAGGGACACTTGGGAGGTATGCGAAATGTCCCCCTTTGGTGACATTAGTAGGAAGACTGTCCCACTGAATCCGGAACATCTGGTCGTTTGTACATCGTAGTGGATTGAATGGATTGTCTGCTGCGTGTTGGGTCAATCACAAGCATCCTTTACAGACCAGATATTTCCAAGCTGTGCAGGGGGCGGGGCTACACATCCTTACACATAGAAAATTAGCATAGAATGATGGGGATATTTGTTCTTCAAACCTACCTCCCAAGTGTTATTTAAACATTTCATGAAGCTAGATGAGTAAGGACTGGTCAGTCTGAAACGCGTAGACAAAAACTCTTGGCTTTTGTATTGTCTTTTTTACCGCTGTATTTTGGATGGACTTTTACACTGTGACGGGAATAAAGCGTTGGGAATTTTACCTGGCTGGCTTTTTCCTACATCATACCTCCCAAGTGTCCCTGATTTGGAAGGGCTGTCCCTTTTATGAGCCCATGTCCCCCTGTCCCTCGTTGTTCCTATTTGTCCTTTTTTGGCATGCAGATCTGCATCAATAAATGATTCATTTGCCTATTCAAAGTGTTTATATTGTAACTGTTACATCCTATCTGCTATCCATCCCTCAATGAGGGGGCGTGGCCTAATTTAACAAATGTTCCCCTTTCCCACCCTGAAAAGTTGGTGGGGGCAGGAGGATTTCCTGGCAACCCTGTGGGCCAGTCCGAGCCTGCACGTTCCGCTAACGTCTCGGTTTCTTGTACAACAGAAATAAAGAAATAATAAAAATTCAGGACAAACCTTCCCGATCCCGCCGCGTGTTTCCCAGAACGTGGGAGCGTGCAGGTGCGGAATACCTGGAGGAGAGATTGGCAATTCAAACACGAAGCAATGCGCCGCGGACGCCCATTCTGATGCTGCCGCCATAAAACCGCCTGGAACCCCCAGGAAAGAAAGCGCCACATCGATTTAATAGCGATCATTATTTTCTTGCTGACGCCCAACACACGCGGTAAAAAGCACCAATTAAACCTTCTAAATGCTTTGCACATTTAGGGGGTTATTTACTAAACGATTCGCCGCGCATCCGCCGGGTTTATGCATTTACCAAGAGGCTACATTGCTAACGCCAGGTATTGGCAGATGAGCGTTTGTAAAGCGGCGCTTAGAACGACCGCTAGTAGACGCTGCAAGCGGGTATCGGGTGCTGTAACAGAGCGCCTCAGCCGCTGTAGTAACCTGCCCAGCATTGATGAATGTGATGTATGTTGGGCGCTCCAACACCATTACAGCACTGCAGGGAGCGAGAGGTAGCACCAGCTCAGTGCGACCGACCATACTTATCAAAAAAGGACACACACACACAGTGTTGGCGCTCTAAATCTGGGCTCTATAGCATAGAGCGCCAGGCGATGTGTGATTAAAGTTTTTGAACACATATCCACCAGTAACAAAGCGAAAACACATGGAATGACATTGTTATAACACTGTGACAATAACACTTTAGTGCCAGACCTGTAATGACAATTCCGCATAAAAATATAAAAAGTCAAAAAAGTTTCTAAAAGTGTTTGTTTGCAGCCAGGAGACGTCACACAATGATTGGAGCAAAAAAAATGTCAAACACGCTGTTTAAACACAAGCAAATGAAAGGCCATTGAAATGTATGGGAGAGCGACACTGAGCGAACGGTAATACCTGACACTCTGGAAGCTAGAGCGCCGGCGCTATACGCTGAGCCGCCTGTAATAATACATTGGGCGCTACATGGCGCTATTAGAATCGCTCACCAGATTCGCCTTTTATAAATGTGGTTTCGCATACAGTGCCTTGCGTTTACCAGACGCTGCCTGCCGCTACGAGGCGCTATCCCTTCTTAAACCCCCCCCCAAGTGAAAAATTTGCCTGTTCCGTGGCGACATCCATGTTTCTTGGATTTAGTTCTGCTTCAGTTTGGCTCAGCAAATGCTGGTGAACACTTTTGCATTGGGCCCCGTTTAGTGGCAAACTCCATAGGAATCAATGTTATTTAGGGAGAGATTGTCACTTTAGGTTTTTTATAGCATCTTTAACTTATTTTTCGAGCGTGAACAGAGAGAATATTCCGACATGCGACAAACAACTAATAATAATGTTTTTACATGACTTTTATATTTTCAAATAAACTTTTATACCCTAAGAGGAACAAGTTAAAACCTCCCCCAAACCTCACCGATCTGCTGCCCCACCCTCCTTTTTCTCACTTCTTCAGGGCATCCATCTTCTGGGTCCCTCAGATTCCAGGCAACCTCCGCCCGGGCAGCACCATCTTGCATTCCATCTGCGCAGCGCCCATAATTGGGATGCAGTGGGGCCCCCCAAAATCCTGTGAGACTGAAGCCGTGCTGTCATTTTGAAATGGCTAAGGAGGGGTGGCAGCCGCTCAGACCATTTTATAACTAACCTGGGAGATGCACGTTAGCAGGGCAATTAGGATACAAAAGTCTTAACGGGGCCACAGCACTCAACCCTGTTAGCTTGCAAATCAACCTAAAATCTGGTTAAAAACAGAGGACTTGGTCACACACATCTGCAGATGCCTGCTGAAGCTGCACCACCAAGCGCCAAGGTGCCTCTGTGAGGTGCCGTCCTAACTCTAAGCTCTGAGAGCCCCATTTGGGACATACAATGCGACCTCGCAGTACAGCGTAGACCCCACACTACATGTGCTTGCACAAATTCAAAAGAAAGAAAGGAGGGGTGGCAGCCAAATGGGGCTCTCAGAGATCAGAGTTAGGACTGCACCTCACAGAGGCACCTTGGCGCTTGGTGGTGCAGCTTCAGCTACTTCTGCAGATGTGTGTGACCAAGCCTCTGTTTTTAGATTTAGATTTAGAGACAGATTTAAGGTTGGTCTGCAAGCTAACAGGGTTGAGTGTTGTGGCTCCTTTAAGACATTTAGAAATGGCTAAGCCAGCGGAGGGGGGAGGATCAGGCCCTGAAGCAGCCAGAGGTTGCCACATCAGACAGCAACATCCAAAAGGTAAAAAGGGCCCGATGGGAGGGGGATCAGCCACATTCAACTTTAAGTCCAATGTTCCTCTTTAAAGTGGGCCAAAACCCACGATTTTGGCTATCCTGGGTTTTTGTCCTTGCCTCCAAGGCACCCCCCCCCCCCCCATTGGGGTTGCCCCACTGTGTGAAAACCCCCAGGTTGCCTGATCTCACTCACCCTTCCCCAGTCATACGCGGCCTCTCGTCCAGTCAGTGCACCAAGCACCCTGTTGGCCACTGTTCGCTCATGCGCCATTGCACCCGGAAAGAAGGTGAGTTTCCAGGCGACCGTGGGGGTTTCACACAGCGGGGCATCCCGAATCTTGAAGCCCCGGGGGGGGGCGATTTTGCCTGCCCTGGAGTCTCATAGTTTTGGTTCACTTTAAGCTTTTCAAACAACCCAGACACTCCCAAGATGCCCCACATATATTCTGAGACTCCTCCAATGATGACATTTTATGTCAAGTAGCGAACAATCACCAATCACAATCACAATCAAATCACCCCCTTATTGCATTTGGTATTGCAGGAACAGGTTGTTGCAGATGAAAATCCAGATTCCCTGTGTATCTTATACAAGTTTCCATAATCGGTTATACTGTACTAATCGCGTGCAAAAAAAATTGCACCTCACCTGTAAAAATGCCCCATCACGGGTAGGGGTGATTTTTTTGTTTTAGAAAAATTAGATCTAACATTTTTTATTGCACTTTTTGTGTGTTAAAGTGGACCAACACCCAGGGGGGATTTGCCCGGGAATCTGTAAGTGGGGCATCCAAAATCGGGATGTCCCGCGGGGTGAAACCCCCCAGAAACCTTACCTTAACCCCGTTCCAACAGCACATGCACAGGCCACGGCCGCGTCTCGCGCTTCCCTCTAGCAGGGCGCACACCCTGTTAGAGGGAAACGCGAGACGCGGCCTCCAGCGCTCAGAGCCGCTGTGGTTGGACGCCGCTTGTACGTGCATACCACAGCGGCTCTGAGCCCTCTGATTGGACGAGCGCCCGTGTAGGAGCGTGGTGAGGTGAGTGTTTCCGGGCGTTCTGGGGGGTTTCACACAGCGGGGCACCCCCGATCAGGGTGCCCCACCGAAGTGGACCAAAACCCAGGATAGTGAAAATCCTGGGTCCACTTTAAGTAGAATTTCTATAGCTGCCTCCCGTTAAAGGAGGAATGACCCAATTATAAAAATCCATATAAATATGCTGGATGGCAGGAGGCGGGTCACTTATACACCCATCAAGAAATATCCAGCCAGCCTTTTTTTAATTTTTTTATTTTAATGGAAGGAAGAGGAAATCGGGTGACAGGATCTGTCACCCATGTTACACTAAACCTGACTCCCTTGGATTTTATTCCTACCAGGAGAGAATAAATCACAAGCCTGGCGGGAGTTTAATTCAGTTCGGGTGTAAAAGTGACCCCTCCATTCATTAGCCGACTTGTTTATATGTATTTTTAATATTCCACAATTTTGTAATATTGCTCCTATAAGTGGCAGCTACGTGAAGTCTACGTATCTGGCGTTTTCCCCTTTGTTGCCACCTCCTCTTCCCCAAAGACCTCCCCCTACCTCCAAGCGCTGAGGTCTTCACCCCATTACCTGCCCTGCACGCTGGCTTCTGGCATCTCATGTCCCACTGCAGGGAGGGGCCTTTTATACCATGAATGAGATTACATCATCTCAATCTTCTGGAATAATAGGACGCTCCCAGCAGCTGGGGTGAGAGCAGAAACCGGGAGTAATCGGCGGAAGTCGGGTGCGGGGACTCTGATCCTTTGGTTCCGGCTGTCAGTGCAACACCAGTGATCGTGTGGGACCAGAGGTAAGGATCGTCAGGATCAGAGGAAAGTAAAAAATAAAAACAATAATAAAAGACTTTTCCTGTGTGCTTTTACTTTTAACACTTTTTGAATTGCTAAGGGGTTCATGAGACCCCTATACCAGATCAAAGGCCAGGAGGGGCTGGCAAGAGTGTGGCTTCCCGAAACCCCCCGCCCATTACCCGCATCCCCAAATGCCAGGGGAATGCAGAAGAGGCCGTAGCCTGTGGGGGTTATTTGAGCTGGTAGCCTTTAGGGCTAGGTGCCCAACACTTGGCCTTCACGCCCTGGTCTACTAGCCCACGATGCTGGTGCCTGTGCTGGTTTTGCTATAGCGGGGGGTAGGGGGGATCCCCTGCATTATTTTTGATAATGATGATCAGTGCGCACAGTAGTTATATTGCATTTGAAAATCGCTTTTCAGTTTGGGAGATCTCCTGGGCACATATGTGACACATATGTGATACCATTCATCAAGAGGAATCTGGTTTTAACACGCAACATATTTTTTTTCCCACGTTTTTTTATTTATTTTCTTTATTTTTTTCCACATATTTCACCCAAAAACATTAAGAAAGCACTGAAGAAAAGACATTTCATGATGAGGCCCGAACTGAAAAAAAAACATATAATTTGCCTGGAAATTCCTGCAAAAATCACAGTTAAACACATATAGTGCAAAATGGTTAAAATTGTTTGGCAACATAGGAAGACAGGTGCTCACTGCCAGTCCGGCGCTGAGACACTTACCAGATTGCCCAATCCTATTCCCGTGCTGCCTGCGCAGCCACCACCATTACACAGACGCTTGCGTCTATTCAACTTCACCAGTCTTCACAGGTGCAGGTAGGATGATTTTTAATGTTGCCAATCTGTATGTACAGGGTGAAGGTCCGGATTAATGTGAGCAATCTGTATGTATAGGGTGTGGGGAAACATATAAGATAGGCTCTTATTTAGGGTGAAGGTCCGGATTAATGTGGGCAATCTGTATGTACAGGGTGTGGAAAACATATAAGATAGGCTCTTCTTCAGGGTGAGGGTCCGGATTAATGTGGGCAATCTGTATGTACAGAGTGGCGGAAACATATAAGATAGGCTCTTATTCACGGTGAAGGTCCGCTTTAAGCAAACCTAAGCATTGGAAAAAAAAAAACATTGTGCTCATTGTAAATAGTCGGCTTTACAAAATGTTAATGTGTTTAGTAAAATATTCTCAAATAATAAAATATTTGTGTCATCCATCAACAAAATTGTATATTCCAAGTATGTCACACACCCCGCTTCCACTATTCATGACATATGGGTTATGGTCCAGTAGAGGGCAAACTTCTGCAGAGATGAGAGGAAAAAAAGGAGCCCCTCCCGGTCCATAAATACCTGGGACCTCCCACACATTCCCCAGTTCCTTCTCTGCAGGACGGCGAGCAAGTCAGAAGATGTAGGCTGCTCTTCCTTGCAGGTAAGCCGGGCTTGCACCTGGCCATTTTTTGCCCGGACCTTTATATTGTAAGTCCCTATACTAGCCTCCCAGCCTCGGCTGCAGGTCCGGGTGAGGGTAGGAATCACCTTAATAGGTGTTCAGGGAGCCATGCTCCCCCGTGAGACCCCATATTAAGGTGTAGGCGGAATCCGGGTTGGTGATCCCAGTTTGGGATGCCCTGTCCCTATATATATATAAATATATATGTATTTATTAATATATATTTATGTGTATATTCCTTACACCCATGGTGCAGGATCTCCCCCCCTTCTGGGCCCCCCTCGTAGCCCTCCGGGGGGGGGGTCTTTTCCTGCTCAGCTTTTCACTCTTTATACTGTGTGTGTGTGATATAGTGTGCTTGTGGTGCGCACAGATCGCATCTTTTGTTATACGCTGAAGGGAGCTTCTTCCCCTCAGGCTGTGGTGTTGAGGGGGCGGGGCCGGGCGCTTGCCGCGGCCCGCCCCCTCCTGTTGGCGCTTTTTGCGGAACCCAGCCTATAGCTGGGTACCGCGCTGCTGGTTGTGAGGGAAGGGGGGCGGGGCCATGCACGGCGCGCGATCCGCGCTGGCCTGCCCTTCCTTCTCCCTCTCTCTCTCTCTCTCTCTCTCTCTCTCTCTCTCTCTCGTGCTGTGCTGCTGGCTGCAATCTTGTGAGACACGTGAGTGCCCTCCTGGGGCCCCGCTTTTTCATCATTATTCAGCATAATTGTGTTCCCTTCATCTGGGGGCAGCGCAGGTCACACTGTGTGATTAACTATTTGTTGGATATTTTGCTCTTTATCTGTGTGTGCACATGTGTTTATGATCACTGCTTGTGTCTTTCAGGAGGACTCCCTGCTACCTGCTTAAAAGGGGGTTCTCCCGGTCCTAGGGTCCCTAGAGTAAATTGGGCACCCCAAAAATCCTCCCACTTGGGACTTAAAGGGGCATCCCGGGTTGCTTATCAGCGTAATTCCCTCTGGTCATTGCGACTTCCTTGAAAAATCACCATATGGAGGCTCCACAGGATACCGGGCTCGGGCTCCCTTCGGGACAATCCCGGCTGTGTGTGGGTTGTGGGGTACCCCTTGGGGGGAAAATGTACTAATTTGCATACCATGTGCGCAACAGGCTATAACGCGGCAGTCGGGATTCCAGGCGTCTGGGTCAGTGCCGCCCGTCTCATCCCCCACCCCACCCCGCATTATCTGTACCCCAGTTGACACTGTCATTAGTGGGGAGTCGCACTCTGATGTATGTGCCAGGCTGGCCAACCTAGAGAAAAGTATTTCTAGCTCAGTGGGCAGAAAAGCCCCTGCTAAAAAAAGGCATCTGTCACCGTCTACGCCGGTACTTGATTTTAATGATTATGACTCCTCTGACTGGTCTGATTATTCCCCTCTTGAGGAGGGGGAATTGTTTGGGGAATCTGAGACTGAAGAACTGCAGTTCCTTGATTCTGGTGCCGGGCAGGCCCTGGGGGATGCTGTGGATACCCCCGAAGTCCTGGCCCATCTCTTAGAGGTTCTGGATATTTCCCCTCCAGCGGAGGCCCCTCCAAAGAAGGGGGAATTCTTTGGCTCATCTAAGCCCCGCTTGGAGTTCCCAAATCAGGATCATTTTGATAGCATGATTCTTACAGAATGGGAGAAGCCAAGTTGACTTCCCGGTGTTCCGCAGGGATGGGATAGGAAGTATCCCTTTCCGATGGACGCGGTGAGGTGATGATCTTCCCCTCCTGAGGTCGATGCGCCCATCTTAGGATTGTCCAACACCTCCGTTGTACATACTCCTGACGCCACTATCCTTAAGGATGGCGAGGATAAGCGCATTGATCAGATGGCATGTCATGCCTTTGCCAGTGTGGGTTCAGCCTTGCGGCCTGTTTGTGCTTCTGCACTCGTGGCTGTGGCTACCAGGTCTGAGGTTAGGGACATGTTAAAAGGGTCCCAACTCAACCCGGCCAGTGTTGAATTCACAGCCCTTAAGAGGTGTGAATTGTTCATGAACTTTGTGTTGGCGGCTATGGACGACACTATTATCATGTGTAGTAGAACCTCGGCTCTGCTGTTGGCCATGCGTCAATCGGTATGGCTACGCCAGTGGGCGGCTGACATAGCGGCCAAGAAATCACTCACAGCACTGCCCTTCCTGGGTATGCGGCTGTTTGGTGACAAATTGGATTCTGTGGCAAAAGGTGGGAAGCTGCCTCAGCGTAAGAAGTAGCGTCGTTCCTTTCGGGGGGCAAGCTCCTTCAATCCTTCCTTTCGCGGTGCCAGAGTGGGCAGAGGTCTTGCCTACTCTAGCTTCAGAGGTGATTCCTGGAACAGAGGCAGGGGACGCGCCCGTCCGGCCTCTACCTGGGGTTCCAAGCCCAAGCCCGCTGCCAAGCCGGCTCAGCAATGAAGAGGCGCCCTCACCCTTGCGGTTGGGGGGACGGCTGTGGCTCTTCTTCCAGGTCTGGGCCCAGGAGGTCACAGACAAGTGGATATTGGAAGTGGTCTCGTCTGGGTACAATCTGGAGTTCGAGTACCGGCCTCCTCCCAGATTCCTAAGGTCTCGGGCACCATCGGATCCTCGGGCGGCGCAGGGGCTCCTGTTGGCTGTAAAGAATCTCCTGGACATGGCGGTCATATGCCCGGTGCCTCTTTCAGAGAGAGGCCAGGGCTATTATTCCAACCTCTTCACGGTTCCCAAAAAGGATGGCTCCATAAGACCCATTCTGGATTTGAAGCTTCTCAACAGGTTCATCAGAACCAAGAAGTTCTGCATGGAGACTCTGCGCTCAGCCATCGGTTCCCTACGTCAGGGGGATTTCATGACATCCATAGACATCAAGGATGCTTACCTTCATGTACCAATTTTCCCAGCACACCAGAGATTTCTCAGGTTCGTGGTTGGAGATCAGCATTTTCAGTTTGTGGCCCTCCTGTTCGGGCTCACCTCGGCACCGAGGGTGTTTACCAAGGTTCTGGCAGGCATAATGGCCTTGCTCAGAGCCCAGGGCATTCGCATTGTGCCGTATCTGGACGACCTACTCATTACAGCTTCTTCCCTCTGCCAGGCAGAGTTGGACACCAGGACTGTGGTGGCGATGCTGGAAAGGTTCGGATGGGTGATCAACCACCCCAAGTCTTCTCTCTCCCCATCAAGGGAGATCTCTTTTCTGGGCATGAATCTGGATACCAGTCAGGCCAGAGTGTTCCTACCTCAGCCAAAGGTGCAGAGGGTTCAGGATCTGATACGTGTTCTCCTGACCAATCCTCGCCCTTCTATCCGGCTAGGGATGACTCTGGTAGGTTTGATGGTGGCCTCCTTCGAGGCAGTCCCCTTTGCTCAGTTCCATATGAGGTCGCTTCAACTCCATCTATTGCTGAAATGGGACAGATGTCCACAGTCCTTGGATCAGTCTTTTCTGATGTCTCCCAGGGTTCGGCAGTCCCTTCAGTGGTGGCTGGAATCAAGCAATCTGATGGGGGGCAGATCGTTCCTGGCCCCTTGTTGGGAGACGGTTACCACGGATGCCAGCCTGTCGGGCTGGGGAGGTTTCTGGAAGGATCATCAGTTCCAGGGGTTGTGGGGTCCTCAGGAGGCTCACAACCCCATCAATGTCTTGGAGCTCAGAGCTATCCGTTTGGTTCTGTCACGTCTGACATTCCACCTACAGGGCTTACCGGTTCAGGTTCGATCAGACAATCGAACTGCGGTAGCTTACATCAATCACCAAGGAGGGACTCGCAGCAGGAGTGCCCTCAGGGAAGTCTCTCTGATTCTGACATGGGTGGAGAGCAATGTTCCTTGCATCTCGGCAGTGTACATTCCGGGAGTGGAGAACACGGAGGCGGACTCCCTGAGCAGGGGATTCTCTCGCCGAGGGGAATGGTCTCTCAACCACAGGGTATTTCGGGCCCTGTGTCACAAGTGGGGGACTCCGGAGGTGGATCTCTTTGCCTCTCGGCACAATCACAAGCTCCCAACCTTTGTATCTCTGTCTCAGGATCCTCTGGCCCTGGCAGTGGATGCCTTGTCCCTTGGCTGGAAGGATCTGGGGTTTCTGTACCTTTTCCCCCCCTTCTCCATGGTAGGCAAGGTAGTGCGCAAGCTGGCTCTAGAGGGGGCACCAGCTATTCTGGTGGCCCCAAGGTGGCCAAGACAGGTTTGGTTCGCAGAAGTCAAAAGACTGGCGGTAGATCAGTACAGGCTGCCCCTGTTTCCGGATCTGATCTCTCAGGGTCAACTACGTTACCCCAATTTACAAACGCTTGCTTTGACGGCGTGGCTGCTGAAACCTTCATCCTGAGGGAGGAAGGTTTGTCTGAGGCGGTTATTCAGACATTGATTAGAGCTAGGAAGAGGTCTTCCTCTACCATTTACTATAAGACTTGGCGGTCCTATATTGACTGGTGTGAGGCTAGGGCCTTACCTTGCAGGGTGTTTTCGATTCCTAGGATTTTGGAGTTTTTACAACACGGTCTGGATCTGGGGTTCCAGCTCAGTACTTTGAAGGGTCAGGTTTCTACCCTGGCGGTCTTTTTTCAAAGGTCCTTTGCTTTGCATCATCTGATCAAGACTTTTTTCCAAGGGGTCACTCATGTTCGGCCCCCTAGAAAGCCTTTCCTAAATTTGGTTCTCTCGGCCCTCCAGGGGCCTCCTTTTGAGCCGATGCAGGATGTGGCACTTTCTGTGCTCACTCAAAAGGTGGCCTTTTTGGTGGCTATTACTTCTGTTCGGCGTGTCTCTGAGTTGGCGGCTCTGTCTATTCAGGCCCCTTACTTTGAGAGACACCAGGACAAGGTGGTTTTTCGCTTTAAACCAGATTTCCTTCCTAAGGTGGTTTCCGCTTTCCATCTCAATCAGGATGTAGTTCTCCCTTCCTTGTGTCCTAGGCCTAGCAATGACAAGGAGAGGATTTTGCATTCTTTGGATGTGGTTCGTTGTGTGAAGTACTATTTGGTCGCTACTTCTCCTTTTCGTAAGACGGACGCCTTGTTTGTGGTGCCCTCCGGGCCCAGGAAAGGTTTGGCGCCAGCCAAGTCTACCATTAGTAAATGGATACGTCAGGCCATTGTTGGGGCCTATTCCGCTAAGGGGAGGGTTCCTCCTTTTAAGACCACTGCTCATTCTACTCGTGCTGTTGGGGCTTCCTGGACCTTTCAGCACCAGGCTTCTGTTGAACAAGTATGTAAGGCTGCTACTTGGTCTTCCTTTCATACTTTTTCCAAGTTTTATAAGGTTGATGTGCGGGCCTCAGCGGATGCTGTTTTTGGCCGCAAGGTTCTGCAAGCTGCAGTGGTTTAAATTGGTGCATTTTTTTTTTTTTGCTGTATTTGGATCCCCACCCATGACGGACACTGCTATTGGATGTCCCATATGTCATGAATAGTGGAAGCGGGGTGTGTGACATACTTGGAAAAATACCATTTTGTGATTACTCACCTGTAAAATGGGTATTTTAAGTATGTCACACACCCCGCTTCACCCCGCCCGTTGGTATTCTGGATCCTTTATATGGTGAACCTTTTATTGTTAAGTATGTTTTATTAGCTCTTCCTGGTCCCCTTACTGCTGGCATATACTGGGGAATGTGTGGGAGGTCCCAGGTATTTATGCACTGGGAGGGGCTTCTTTTTTCCTCTCATTTCTGCAGAAGTTCGCCCTCTACTAGACCATAACCCATATGTCATGAATAGTGGAAGCGGGGTGTGTGACATACTTATAATACCCATTTTACAGGTGAGTAATCACAAAATGGTATATTTACTGAATCATCACAATGAAGGGTTGTGGTAAAATATCACAATGAGGCTTTAGAAAATGGGCTCTAACCAAAAGGGAGAGTGGCCATTATTATCTATATTCTAATGCAAGATGCTGCCCCCCTCACCTCTTCCCAACTTACCTCTGCCCACCTCTCCTTATCTGCTTACCTCTGTCCACCTCTCCTTATCTGCTTACCTCTGCCCACCTCACCTTATCTGCTTTTCTCTGCCCACCTCACCTTATCTGCTTACCTCTGCCCACCTCACCTTATCTGCTTTTCTCTGCCCACCTCACCTTATCTGCTTTTCTCTGCCCACCTCACCTTATCTGCTTACCTCTGCCCACCTCACCTTATCTGCTTACCTCTGCCCACCTCACCTTATCTGCTTACCTCTGCCCACCTCACCTTATCTGCTTACCTCTGCCCACCTCACCTTATCTGCTTTTCTCTGCCCACCTCTCCTTATCTGCTTACCTCTGCCCACCTCACCTTATCTGCTTACCTCTGCCCACCTCACCTTATCTGCTTACCTCTGCCCACCTCACCTTATCTGCTTTTCTCTGCCCACCTCTCCTTATCTGCTTACCTCTGCCCACCTCTCCTTATCTGCTTACCTCTGCCCACCTCACCTTATCTGCTTTTCTCTGCCCACCTCTCCTTATCTGCTTACCTCTGCCCACCTCACCTTATCTGCTTACCTCTGCCCACCTCTCCTTATCTGCTTACCTCTGCCCACCTCACCTTATCTGCTTACCTCTGCCCACCTCACCTTATCTGCTTACCTCTGCCCACCTCTCCTTATCTGCTTACCTCTGCCCACCTCACCTTATCTGCTTTTCTCTGCCCACCTCTCCTTATCTGCTTACCTCTGCCCACCTCTCCTTATCTGCTTACCTCTGCCCACCTCACCTTATCTGCTTACCTCTGCCCACCTCACCTTATCTGCTTACCTCTGCCCACCTCCCCTTATCTGCTTACCTCTGCCCACCTCACCTTATCTGCTTACCTCTGCCCACCTCACCTTATCTGCTTACCTCTGCCCACCTCTCCTTATCTGCTTACCTCTGCCCACCTTTCATTATCTGCTTACCTCTCCCCACCTCACCTTATCTGCTTACCTCTGCCCATCTCTCCTTATCTACTTACCTCTGCCTACCTCTCCTTATCTGCTTACCTCTGCCCACCTCACCCTATCTGCCTACCTCTGCCCACCTCACCTTATCTTCTTACCTCTGCCCACCTCACCTTATCTGCCTACCTCTGCCCACCTCACCTTATCTGCTTACCTCTGCCCACCTTATCTTATCTGCTTACCTCTTCCTACCTCACCTTATCTGCTTTCCTCTGCCCAACTCACCTTATCTGCTTTCCTCTGCCCACCTCACCCTATCTTCCTACCTCTGCCCACCTTACCTTATCTGCTTACCTCTGCCCACCTCAACTTAACTCAGCTCACCACACTTTTCCCTACTTTTTCCTACCTCACCTCTTCCGCCTCAACCTTTTCCCACCTAACCCCTGCCTCACCACACCTTAGCCCACATCATCTCTGTTCGCCTCACCTTAGCCTATATAATCTCTGTTCTCCTCGCCTTAGCCCACCTTACCTCTGCTTGCCTCACCTTGTAGACAATATGTGGGGTATGGGTGCATGCGCTTGGTGATGCCCGACTAAAAGTTCTTCAAATTGGGCCAGGGAGTTGGCCAGGGACGGGGCATTGTACTAACACCGTCCATGGAACGATGGTCACCATGAGCACAGCAGAGACATTAAAGCACAGTGTTCCATATGGGATGCCTCTTCTTTATTAAGTACTTTGCTCTCTAGTACATTCTTGTTCAACACAGTTCAACAGAAAAGCACGGTTTCCTCCCCAGTGCCTCTCAATGGGATCTCCAATTCTCTCTCCTTCTCCGGGCATCCGCTCCTGGGATCCCAACGAGCCGTGTGACCCCCTGACTTCCAGGGCACAAACTGGCTTCCGATTCAACAGGGTAAGAGCGCTGTCCACCTATTGGAGGGATGCCCCCTACTGGCTGTAATGAAGGATGCCGCTCACTGGCTGTAATGTGGGATGCCCCTCACTGGCTGCATTGAGGGATGCTGCTCACAGGCTGTAATGTGTGTGCGGGGAACTCTTGCCTGAATGTCTGTGTGCGGGGGCTTGCCTGTACTATTAATAATTATTATTGGATAGCCAAGGGATAATGTTAGGCAGTAAGTAGCCTTCCACTACTAATTATCTGGGTTAGAGCCCTGATCGGCCAAGGGCCACAGAAAGCCTAGCCTCTTCCTCAGCCCCATGCCCATGTTAGCCATTTCCTTGGGTGCTTTACGTGTATTACTCCTGTAGCCAACCTTATTTCGATTCTGACCACAATAGATTGCCGCCCGGACCACCCTTGCCTGTTTCTGAGCCTGCTTTATCCCTCTGCACGGCAAACTGTGACCTCATGGTATCAACCTCAGCCTGACCTTTCCTTGCTTTCATCTGACCTCCGTGTCACTCACCTGTAAGTCATTTCCAGCATCAAGCCCCGGCTTCATAGTATACCTTGGCAGTAAGTAGGTCTGTGCCCCCCCCCCCCCCCCAGGTGACATCCCCTGTTCTGTGGGCAATGGTATTCGGTGAGGTTTGACTAGTGTTCTGACAAATGGGGGCTTGGCTATAGTCAGAAGCATTGCGGACAGGGTGGACTGGCCAAAGGGAGATCTCGGACAATGCCCGGTGGGCTGCACTGCTTTGGTTCCAGTTGGGCTGCTGCTTTTAAGACCCACATTCAATCCCTAGCCCTTAGTCTCCATCTCAGCCCCCCTGTACCCAGCCCCACGGTATCCGCAAGCCAAGGAACCAAATGCTAAAGCCCTGGCATCATGGCTGGGGGGCCACAGCAGGGACTGCTAAAATCCAGGGCTGATTTTTTATTTTTGGCCCCAGTCCACCACTGGCAGCAAAGATTGGGGGTTGGCCAGGCATTACAAACTGCAGCAGATTAGAATAGAGGCAGATTCGGCTCATCATTACCTAATATAGACATTTCTAGAAGTCTCCACTAACAAAATATCCCAAAAAATTATACAGACCCATCTACAAGCCAGGGGGGGTCACTGAGGGGGGGGGGCACATGCCCCGGGTGCAGCAGGTCAGGGGGACACCAAAGGCAAGCCTGAGCCTGGGCCTAGAAAGCCTAGTTACGTTTCTGTACCAGCTTCTGTAGGTGAATCCTGAAATTCTAGCAGCTCTAAGGTTTGCAATTGCCTTTAAAGTGGAAGACCGACCACTAGAGCAGCAATCGCTTTCTAGGGTGCACGCGTGTTTAAGGCTAGAGGTCCCCGTCAGTACAAGTCTGTATGGTAGATAAGGGTTCTTACCACTGTAAGAGAGATGACAAGCCACTTAGGGAGAGACCCATGGCTTAATATGGTGGCTAAACGGGAAAAAGGCTCCCTATTCCGGGGTATAAGGTAAGGCGCGCTTTCTTAAAGCAGAACAGCGGGCAGGCAGGCGAGCAGGAGGGTGATCAGTGGGTGCACGGGGTAGAAGATCTGGGGACCAGGCGCTCTCTCCCCCCAAAAGCCCTGCAGCTAAGCTGGAAAGAGGATGTGGCGGTGGTGGCCGCGGTGGCTGATGGTGGGGTGGTGGGCAATCACGCCAGCATCTGCTGATCCACCAATAATTTAGGCAGTGCCATCTGTAATTCTTAAATGAACACAGGTTCACTGAACCTGCGATTGGCGCCTGACGCTGCCTCTCCTGCACCCCCGGGGGCATATTAATGCATGACATAGAACTCTCTTTGTCCACATCGCCTGACATAGGGAGCAGGGAGTGGCCGGCATCCCCGGTTTCCCTCTGTCTGACTGACTGGGTGCCCAAGCATGCACCTGCCGAGGGAAGCCTGGGTTACAGCCGCAGCACCATGGGATCAAACAGATGACCCCAGAGGGTTTTACACAGCGGGATGCTCTGCGGATAGAGAGTTGGCCAGGGCTGGAGCTTTTTAGACTCTCTCAGATCTTGCCAAAACCAGTTTTGTTCTCATTTAATGCGATACAAAAGCCAAGATTTTGACTTACCTGGGTTTTGTTCCCTCTCCCAGGACATCCCCGCAGTGTGAAACCCCCAGATTGCCCAGAAAAGCTTACCTTTTCATGGCCCTACAGTGCATGTCCGGGCTCACATTCAGTTAGGGGCATAATGTTGGCGGACAGGCAATCAGTAGGCAGGCAGG
Organism: Gastrophryne carolinensis; assembly: GCA_027917425.1. Lineage (NCBI taxonomy): Eukaryota > Metazoa > Chordata > Amphibia > Anura > Microhylidae > Gastrophryne > Gastrophryne carolinensis. The sequence continues at coordinate 610,099,090 of CM051235.1, forward strand.
CGGACATCCAATTAGAGGCAAACTGTTGGCGGACAGGCAATCAGCAGGCAGGCGGGCATCCAATTAGAGGCATACTGTTGGCGGACAGGCAATCAGCAGGCAGGTCAGCATCCAATTAGAGGCATACTGTTGGTGGACAGGCAATCAGCAGGCAGGTGAGCATCCAATTAGAGGCATACTGTTGGCGGACAGGCAATCAGCAGGCAGGCAGGCGGGCATCCAATTAGAGGCATACTGTTGGCGGACAGGCAATCAGCAGGCGGGCATCCAATTAGAGGCATACTGTTGGCGGACAGGCAATCAGCAGGCAGGCAGGCGGGCATCCAATTAGAGGCATACTGTTGGCGGACAGGCAATCAGCAGGCAGGCGGGCATCCAATTAGAGGCATATTGTTGGCGGACAGGCATCAGCAGGCAGGCGGGCATCCAATTAGAGGCAAACTGTTGGCGGACAGGCAATCAGCAGGCAGGCGGGCATCCAATTAGAGGCATATTGTTGGCGGACAGGCATCAGCAGGCAGGCGGGCATCCAATTAGAGGCATACTGTTGGCGGACAGGCAATCAGCAGGCAGGTCAGCATCCAATTAGAGGCATACTGTTGGTGGACAGGCAATCAGCAGGCAGGTGAGCATCCAATTAGAGGCATACTGTTGGCGGACAGGCAATCAGCAGGCAGGCAGGCGGGCATCCAATTAGAGGCATACTGTTGGCGGACAGGCAATCAGCAGGCGGGCATCCAATTAGAGGCATACTGTTGGCGGACAGGCAATCAGCAGGCAGGCGGGCATTCAATTAGAGGCATATTGTTGGCGGTCAGGCAATCAGCAGGCAGGCGGGCATCCAATTAAAGGCATACTGTTGGCGGACAGGCAATCAGCAGGCAGGCGGGCATCCAATTAGAGGCATACTGTTGGCGGACAGGCAATCAGCAGGCAGGCGGGCATCCAATTAGAGGCATACTGTTGGCGGACAGGCAATCAGCAGGCAGGCGGGCATCCAATTAGAGGCATACTGTTGGCAGACAGGCAATCAGCAGGCAGGCGGGCATTCAATTAGAGGCATACTGTTGGCGGACAGGCAATCAGCAGGCAGGCGGGCATCCAATTAAAGGCATACTGTTGGCGGACAGGCAATCAGCAGGCAGGCGGGCATCCAATTAGAGGCATACTGTTGGCGGACAGGCAATCAGCAGGCAGGCGGGCATCCAATTAGAGGCATACTGTTGGCAGACAGGCAATCAGCAGGCAGGCGGGCATTCAATTAAAGGCATACTGTTGGCGGACAGGCAATCAGCAGGCAGGCAGGCATCCAATTAAAGGCATACTGTTGGCGGACAGGCAATCAGCAGGCAGGCGGGCATTCAATTAGAGGCATACTGTTGGCGGACAGGCAATCAGCAGGCAGGCAGGCAGGCATCCAATTAAAGGCATACTGTTGGCGGACAGGCAATCAGCAGGCAGGCGGGCATCCAATTAGAGGCATACTGTTGGCGGACAGGCATCAGCAGGCAGGCGGGCATCCAATTAGAGGCATACTGTTGGCGGACAGGCAATCAGCAGGCAGGCGGGCATCCAATTAGAGGCATACTGTTGGCGGACAGGCAATCAGCAGGCAGGCAGGCGGGCATCCAATTAGAGGCATACTGTTGGCGGACAGGCAATCAGCAGGCGGGCATCCAATTAGAGGCATACTGTTGGCGGACAGGCAATCAGCAGGCAGGCGGGCATTCAATTAGAGGCACATTGTTGGCGGTCAGGCAATCAGCAGGCAGGCGGGCATCCAATTAAAGGCATACTGTTGGCGGACAGGCAATCAGCAGGCAGGCGGGCATCCAATTAGAGGCATACTGTTGGCGGACAGGCATCAGCAGGCAGGCGGGCATCCAATTAGAGGCATACTGTTGGCGGACAGGCAATCAGCAGGCGGGCATCCAATTAGAGGCATACTGTTGGCGGACAGGCAATCAGCAGGCAGGCGGGCATTCAATTAGAGGCATATTGTTGGCGGTCAGGCAATCAGCAGGCAGGCGGGCATCCAATTAAAGGCATACTGTTGGCGGACAGGCAATCAGCAGGCAGGCGGGCATCCAATTAGAGGCATACTGTTGGCGGACAGGCAATCAGCAGGCAGGCGGGCATCCAATTAGAGGCATACTGTTGGCAGACAGGCAATCAGCAGGCAGGCGGGCATTCAATTAGAGGCATATTGTTGGCGGTCAGGCAATCAGCAGGCAGGCGGGCGGACATCTAATTAGAGGCATACTGTTGGCGGACAGGCATCAGCAGGCAGGCGGGCATCCAATTAGAGGCATACTGTTGGCGGACAGGCATCAGCAGGCAGGCGGGCATCCAATTAGAGGCATACTGTTGGCGGACAGGCATCAGCAGGCAGGCGGGCATCCAATTAGAGGCATACTGTTGGCGGACAGGCAATCAGCAGGCGGGCATCCAATTAGAGGCATACTGTTGGCGGACAGGCAATCAGCAGGCAGGCAGGCGGGCATCCAATTAGAGGCATACTGTTGGCGGACAGGCAATCAGCAGGCGGGCATCCAATTAGAGGCATACTGTTGGCGGACAGGCAATCAGCAGGCAGGCGGGCATTCAATTAGAGGCATACTGTTGGCGGACAGGCAATCAGCAGGCAGGCAGGCATCCAATTAAAGGCATACTGTTGGCGGACAGGCAATCAGCAGGCCGGCGGGCATCCAATTAGAGGCATACTGTTGGCGGACAGGCATCAGCAGGCAGGCGGGCATCCAATTAGAGGCATACTGTTGGCGGACAGGCAATCAGCAGGCAGGCGGGCATCCAATTAGAGGCATACTGTTGGCGGACAGGCAATCAGCAGGCAGGCAGGCGGGCATCCAATTAGAGGCATACTGTTGGCGGACAGGCAATCAGCAGGCGGGCATCCAATTAGAGGCATACTGTTGGCGGACAGGCAATCAGCAGGCAGGCGGGCATTCAATTAGAGGCACATTGTTGGCGGTCAGGCAATCAGCAGGCAGGCGGGCATCCAATTAAAGGCATACTGTTGGCGGACAGGCAATCAGCAGGCAGGCGGGCATCCAATTAGAGGCATACTGTTGGCGGACAGGCATCAGCAGGCAGGCGGGCATCCAATTAGAGGCATACTGTTGGCGGACAGGCAATCAGCAGGCGGGCATCCAATTAGAGGCATACTGTTGGCGGACAGGCAATCAGCAGGCAGGCGGGCATTCAATTAGAGGCATATTGTTGGCGGTCAGGCAATCAGCAGGCAGGCGGGCATCCAATTAAAGGCATACTGTTGGCGGACAGGCAATCAGCAGGCAGGCGGGCATCCAATTAGAGGCATACTGTTGGCGGACAGGCAATCAGCAGGCAGGCGGGCATCCAATTAGAGGCATACTGTTGGCAGACAGGCAATCAGCAGGCAGGCGGGCATTCAATTAGAGGCATATTGTTGGCGGTCAGGCAATCAGCAGGCAGGCGGGCGGACATCTAATTAGAGGCATACTGTTGGCGGACAGGCATCAGCAGGCAGGCGGGCATCCAATTAGAGGCATACTGTTGGCGGACAGGCATCAGCAGGCAGGCGGGCATCCAATTAGAGGCATACTGTTGGCGGACAGGCAATCAGCAGGCGGGCATCCAATTAGAGGCATACTGTTGGCGGACAGGCAATCAGCAGGCAGGCAGGCATCCAATTAGAGGCATACTGTTGGCGGACAGGCAATCAGCAGGCAGGCAGGCGGGCATCCAATTAGAGGCATACTGTTGGCGGACAGGCAATCAGCAGGCGGGCATCCAATTAGAGGCATACTGTTGGCGGACAGGCAATCAGCAGGCAGGCAGGCGAGCATCCAATTAGAGGCATACTGTTGGCGGACAGGCAATCAGCAGGCAGGCGGGCATTCAATTAGAGGCATATTGTTGGCGGTCAGGCAATCAGCAGGCAGGCGGGCATCCAATTAAAGGCATACTGTTGGCGGACAGGCAATCAGCAGGCAGGCGGGCATCCAATTAGAGGCATACTGTTGGCGGACAGGCAAACAGCAGGCAGGCGGGCATCCAATTAGAGGCATACTATTGGCGGACAGGCAATCAGCAGGCAGGCAGGCGGGCATCCAATTAGAGGCATACTGTTGGCGGACAGGCAAACAGCAGGCAGGCAGGTGGGCATCCAATTAGAGGCATACTGTTGGCGGACAGGCAATCAGCAGGCAGGCAGGCGGGCATCCAATTAGAGGCATACTGTTGGCGGACAGGCAATCAGCAGGCAGGCGGGCATCCAATTAGAGGCATACTGTTGGCGGACAGGCAATCAGCAGGCAGGCGGGCATCCAATTAGAGGCATACTGTTGGCGGACAGGCAATCAGCAGGCAGGCGGGCATCCAATTAGAGGCATACTGTTGGTGGACAGGCATCAGCAGGCAGGCGGGCATCCAATTAGAGGCATACTGTTGGCGGACAGGCAATCAGCAGGCAGGCAGGCGGGCATCCAATTAGAGGCATACTGTTGGCGGACAGGCAATCAGCAGGCAGGCAGGCGGGCATCCAATTAGAGGCATACTGTTGGCGGACAGGCAATCAGCAGGCAGGCGGGCATCCAATTAGAGGCATACTGTTGGCGGACAGGCAATCAGCAGGCGGGCATCCAATTAGAGGCATACTGTTGGCGGACAGGCAATCAGCAGGCAGGCAGGTGGCCATCCAATTAGAGGCATACTGTTGGCGGACAGGCATCAGCAGGCAGGCAGGCGAGCATCCAATTAGAGGCATACTGTTGGCGGACAGGCAATCAGCAGGCAGGCAGGCGGGCATCCAATTAGAGGCATACTGTTGGCGGACAGGCAATCAGCAGGCAGGCAGGCAGGCAGGCATCCAATTAGAGGCATACTGTTGGCAGACAGGCAATCAGCAGGCAGGCAGGCGAGCATCCAATTAGAGGCATACTGTTGGCGGACAGGCGAGCAGCAGGCAGGCGGGCATCCAATTAGAGGCATACTGTTGGCAGACAGGCAATCAGCAGGCAGGCAGGCGAGCATCCAATTAGAGGCATACTGTTGGCGGACAGGCGAGCAGCAGGCAGGCGGGCATCCAATTAAAGGCATACTGTTGGCGGACAGGCAATCAGCAGGCAGGCGGGCATCCAATTAGAGGCATACTGTTGGCGGACAGGCATCAGCAGGCAGGCGGGCATCCAATTAAAGGCATACTGTTGGCGGACAGGCAATCAGCAGGCAGGCGGGCATCCAATTAAAGGCATACTGTTGGCGGACAGGCAATCAGCAGGCAGGCGGGCATCCAATTAGAGGCATACTGTTGGCGGACAGGCATCAGCAGGCAGGCGGGCATCCAATTAAAGGCATACTGTTGGCGGACAGGCAATCAGCAGGCAGGCGGGCATCCAATTAAAGGCATACTGTTGGCGGACAGGCAATCAGCAGGCAGGCGGGCATCCAATTAAAGGCATACTGTTGGCGGACAGGCAATCAGCAGGCAGGCGGGCATCCAATTAGAGGCATACTGTTGGCGGACAGGCAATCAGCAGGCAGGCGGGCATCCAATTAAAGGCATACTGTTGGCGGACAGGCAATCAGCAGGCAGGCGGGCATCCAATTAGAGGCATACTGTTGGCGGACAGGCAATCAGCAGGCAGGCGGGCATCCAATTAGAGGCATACTGTTGGCGGACAGGCAATCAGCAGGCAGGCGGGCATTCAATTAGAGGCATATTGTTGGCGGTCAGGCAATCAGCAGGCAGGCGGGCATCCAATTAGAGGCATACTGTTGGCGGACAGGCAATCAGCAGGCAGGCGGGCATCCAATTAGAGGCATACTGTTGGCGGACAGGCAATCAGCAGGCAGGCAGGCAGGCATCCAATTAGAGGCATACTGTTGGCGGACAGGCAATCAGCAGGCAGGCAGGCGGGCATCCAATTAGAGGCATACTGTTGGCGGACAGGCAATCAGCAGGCAGGCAGGCGGGCATCCAATTAGAGGCATACTTTTGGCAGACAGGCAATCAGCAGGCAGGCAGGCGGGCATCCAATTAGAGGCATACTTTTGGCAGACAGGCAATCAGCAGGCAGGCAGGCAGGCATCCAATTAGAGGTATACTGTTGGCGGACAGGCAATCAGCAGGCAGGCATCCAATTAGAGGCATACTGTTGGCGGACAGGCAATCAGCAGGCAGGCAGGCAGGCAGGCAGGCATCCAATTAGAGGTATACTGTTGGCGGACAGGCTATCAGCAGGCAGGCGGGCATCCAATTAGAGGCATACTGTTGGCGGACAGGCAATCAGCAGGCAGGCGGGCATCCAATTAGAGGCATACTGTTGGCGGACAGGCAATCAGCAGGCAGGCGGGCATCCAATTAGAGGTATACTGTTGGCGGACAGGCAATCAGCAGGCAGGCGGGCATCCAATTAGAGGCATACTGTTGGCAGACAGGCAATCAGCAGGCAGGCAGGCAGGCATCCAATTAGAGGTATACTGTTGGCGGACAGGCAATCAGCAGGCAGGCGGGCATCCAATTAGAGGCATACTGTTGGCGGACAGGCAATCAGCAGGCAGGCGGGCATCCAATTAGTGGCATACTGTTGGCGGACAGGCAATCAGCAGGCAGGCGGGCATCCAATTAGAGGCATACTGTTGGCAGACAGGCAATCAGCAGGCAGGCGGGCATCCAATTAGAGGCATACTGTTGGCAGACAGGCAATCAGCAGGCAGGCAGGCGAGCATCCAATTAGAGGCATACTGTTGGCGGACAGGCAATCAGCAGGCAGGCGGGCATCCAATTAGAGGCATACTGTTGGCGGACAGGCAATCAGCAGGCAGGCAGGCGGGCATCCAATTAGAGGCATACTGTTGGCGGACAGGCAATCAGCAGGCAGGCGGGCATCCAATTAGAGGCATACTGTTGGCAGACAGGCAATCAGCAGGCAGGCAGGCAGGCATCCAATTAGAGGCATACTGTTGGCGGACAGGCAATCAGCAGGCAGGCGGGCATCCAATTAGAGGCATACTGTTGGCAGACAGGCAATCAGCAGGCAGGCAGGCAGGCATCCAATCAGAGGTATACTGTTGGCGGACAGGCAATCAGCAGGCAGGCGGGCATCCAATTAGAGGCATACTGTTGGCGGACAGGCAATCAGCAGGCAGGCGAGCATCCAATTAGAGGCATACTGTTGGCAGACAGGCAATCAGCAGGCAGGCAGACGGGCATCCAATTAGAGGCATACTGTTGGCGGACAGGCAATCAGCAGGCAGGCGGGCATCCAATTAGAGGCATACTGTTGGCGGACAGGCAATCAGCAGGCAGGCATCCAATAGAGGCATACTGTTGGCGGACAGGCAATCAGCAGGCAGGTGAGCATCCAATTAGAGGCATACTGTTGGCGGACAGGCAATCAGCAAGCAGGCAGGCAGGTGGGCATCCAATTAGAGGCATACTGTTGGCGGACAGGCAATCAGCAAGCAGGCAGGCGGGCATCCAATTAGAGGCATACTGTTGGTGGACAGGCAATCAGCAGGCAGGCAGGCGGGCATCCAATTAGAGGCATACTGTTGGCGGACAGGCAATCAGCAGGCAGGCGGGCATCCAATTAGAGGCATACTGTTGGCGGACAGGCAATCAGCAGGCAGGCATCCAATAGAGGCATACTGTTGGCGGACAGGCAATCAGCAGGCAGGCAGGTGAGCATCCAATTAGAGGCATACTGTTGGCGGACAGGCAATCAGCAAGCAGGCAGGCAGGCGGGCATCCAATTAGAGGCATACTGTTGCTGGACAGGCAATCAGCAGGTGCCTGGGCAAGTAGATCTGGGGACCAAGCGCTCTCTCCCACCAAAAACTCCTGCAGCTAAGCTGGAAGGAGGATGTGGCAGCATTGGCTGATGGTGGGGTGGTGGCCAATTGTGCCAGCATCTGCTGATCCACCAATAATTTAGGCAGCGCCATCTGCAATTTTTTCAACGAACATTGGTTCTTTGAACCTGCGATTGACGCCTGCGGCTGCCCCTCCTGGACCTCCTGGTGACCTCCTAACTTCTTACTACAGACATTTGTGAAAATCTTTAAAATAAGTAATTCTATAAACCACTCTACAAGGTGCTGTAGATGAATATGTCTTGATTTTATAGCAGCCTGGAATTCCCTTTAAATTGGAATGCCGATCACTAGAGCAGGTCATCTTTATTTAAAGAGGTCTGCTACCCCTGTCGCCGGGGAGTAATGGGGTCACGAGCTGTGACATGCAGGTGGTTGCGGCAGATGTAGGCTGTAGTTCTAATAATGGAAGATGGCTGTTAATCAGCAGGTCACAGAGTACTTGGAGATCTGCGGCCCTTCTGCTGACAACATGATATTTTTGCCCGTACAATACTTCCAACGTTGCCGGCCTTTTAAATGGAATTTCTGACACAGTTCAACAGCCAGTGCGGTAATTTAGCCAAAAATGCCACTGAGTTTTAAATATAAATGAAATTTCTGTTGGATGGCAAAAAATCGAAGCCGGATGAGGCATTGTGCAGCCATGCACGCAGCGGGCGCGGCAAACGCGGTATCACATTAGGACACGGCGAACAAACATTTATTATGGTTGAGGTAGGAATTGCCCAGAATGCATTATTTAAATTCGCCCTAAGGGCTATGCTAGCATTACAAGCAGACCCGGAATGGCCATGTCATGCATGATGCTAATTGAGAGTCTCTACCCGTCTATCGCTAACAGTAGATAGAGGAGATATACATAGGTCTACTGCATACAGAACAAATGAAACAAATGAGTCAGAAATGTTATTTATTGAGAATATGATCCAACATTACATATGTAAGTGGCAAAAAGAATGGTTAACCTTTGCTTTCGCTGTCTGGTGTCTTGTACAGCAATAATGGCATCTAAACCAGGGGGGGTCACATGCCCCGGCTGCAGTAGGTCAGGGGGGTACCAAAGGGGGACCTAAGAACAGGTGGGGGGCGTCATTTGATTCTTTGCTGCACCAGGGGGGTCACATTTCCCGGGTGCAACATCTCAAGGGGGTGCCAAAGCGGGACCTAGCGGCATCTAACGGGTGCAACAGGTCAGGGGGACCTAAGAACAATTGAGGGGCGTCATTTTGAATCCTTGCTGCACCGGGGGGGGGGGGGGGGGGGTCACATTCCCAACAGGTAGGGGGGTCATTTCGAATCTTTGCTGCACCAGGGGGGTCACTTTCCCCAGGTGCAGCATCTCAGGGGAGTGCCAAAGGGGGACCTAGTGGCATCTAAACCAGCAGGATCACATGCCCTGGGCACTTTTCCTGGGTGCAGCATCTCAGGGGGGTGTCAAAGGGGGACATAGCGGCATCTAAACCAGCAGGATCACATGCCCTGGGCAAAGGGGGACCTAAGAACATCTGGGGGGCGTCATTTCGAATCTTTGCTGCACCAGGGGGTCACATTCCCCCGGTGCAGCATCTCAGGGGGGGTGCCAAAGGGGGATCTAAGAACAGGTGGGGGATGTCCTTTCGAAATCTTTGCCCCGGGTGCCACAAAGCTTTTGCTTTCTGGTGTGACGCCCTTGTGCAGCAATGGCGGCATCTAAACCAGGGGGGTCACATGCCCCGGGTGCAGCAGGTCAGGGGGGTACCAAAGGGGGACCTAAGAACAGGTGGGGGGCATCATTTGAATCTTTGCTGCACCAGGGGGGTCACATTTCCCGGGTGCAACATCTCAAGGGGGTGCCAAAGGGGGACCTAGCGGCATCTAAACCAGCAGGATCACATGCCCCGGGGAAAGGGGTACCTAACAATTGAGGGGCATCATTTTGAATCCTTGCTGCACCAGGGGGGTCACATTCCCAACAGGTAGGGGCGTCATTTCGAATATTTGCTGCACCTGGGGGGTCACTTTCCCTAGGTGCAGCATCTCAGGGGGTGCCAAAGGGGGACCTAGTGGCATCTAAACCAGCAGGATCACATGCCCCGGGCAAAGGACCTAAGAACAGGTGGGGGGCGCCATTTCGAATCTTTGCCCCAGGTGCCAGAAAGCCTAACTACTCCTCTGATCTAAACATTATTGATGATTAGAGCTGCATATCATCTTGTAGGAATTGTAGGAATTTCAGCTCATTCCTCTGTACAAAACTGCTTCAGCTATATAGAGTTTTTCCTGCTCACTTCAGGTCCTTCTACAATATGTCTGTTGGATTAAAGAGGAACATTACAGGTCAGTTAGGAGTTAGTAAATACTCCCCAGACCTGGCTTACCCGGCCCCCATGTCCCTCCGGTTTAGAGGGTCGCCCACAGCCGGCGTGTGAGGCTTGGGGGAGGTGGGAGACGGAGAAGGGGGGGGGGGCTGTCATTAATTTCAGTAGGAACCAGGTTTGGGTCAAGTTTGGTACCTTAACCGAACCTTTGTTCAAAGTTTGGCCAAACTTGCTGAAACCAAACCTGTACCAGTTCGCCCAACACTAGTCAGATTTTTGATTGGCCATTCCAAACTTGGAGGAACACGCCGGCATTTCCTTTTATGCTGTTTTCTGTAAAATTCAGTTTTTATTGCTACTCTTACTGTACCATTTTTCTCTATTTGTACCATTTTTTTTATTTATCTTTTCTAATTACATCTAAAGATTTGGTGATTCAACCAAATTGGACTGTGATAATAGTATTACTGTTGATACCTCAGTGAAGTGGTATCCAGTGGCAGCTTGATTGTTTGTCATGCGTGGCGCTAACTAGGCGATGCCTAGCGCTGTAAGTGGCGCGTGTGTGGTGCGATTGGATCAATTCGATCAGACAACCAATTGAAAGGTGTGATTGTCTAGGTCTGATTGCCACAGCACCCACTTTTCAGGCAGCAGAGGGACACTGCTAAAGATCAAGGTATGTTTTCTAAGGCTTATAAGCCTTGTTTAAAAAAAAAAAACTGAGAACCTTGGCGTTCATAGATCTATTTGTTGGAGTGATTTATAGCTTCACCTAGACAAATACTTTAAATAACAAACTCCGTTAAAGCAGATCCACCCCCATTTCCTAGATAATGGGTGTGGGTCAAGGCCCTAGGCCATTTTGAGAAAGACTTGGGGGGCATACTGATTGCTGGAGCCCCCCTCATCCAACCAACAATCCTTCTTATCCTCGGGTGGAAATGCAGCCCCTCGATTGGTGATTTGGAGGCCGGGACCGAGAAGCATTGTCGTCTTTGTGGGGTGATGAGGGGAGCTCCAGCCCCCCCCCCTTAAACCTGCCTCAATGCGGCCAGGCTGAACTGACACCCGTTAGCTAGGGAATGGGTCTGGGTCCCCTTTAACCCTTCTGTTGCCAAGCACGTAACTCTCACGTGGTTGCCTCTCCTGCCGTTAAAGTGGACCAACACCCAGGATTTTCACTATCCTGGGTGTTGGTCCACTTCAGCGGGGCATCCGAGATCAGAATGCCCCGCTGTGTGAAACCCCCCCAAAAGCCCCAAAAAACGTACCTCTGCGGCGACGGACAAGCGACGGATAAGCCGCTGCCTCCCGCGCGTCCCTCTTACACTGCTAGAGGGGAGCGCGGGAGGCGGCGGCGGCTGATCCGTCGCCGCAAAGGTAAGGTTTTTTGGGGCTTTTGGGGGGGTCCCTAACCGCGGGACATCCCAATCTTGGATGCCCTGCGGTGAGGGAGGTCATCGGCCCGGGAATCTTATAGATTCCCGGGCCGATCGCCCCTGGGTGTTGGTCCACTTTAAGTGCCAAGCAGGTGAGAGGTAGGTGCCCCCCGGGCTCTTCCACGGTGAAGAGTAGACCTGAATGGATCCTGCTGCCTCGCTCCCACAGTCACCGCCACTAGCCCAGCCTTTTGTGGAAGGGATGGATGACATCATCCTGTGACGTCATCCCACTCCTCGTGCTGAGCAGTCAGTTGCCAGAGGTTATCGCTGGAGGACGTTTGGAGGCGTAAGGGGCTGTGATCCTCTATCTCCCCAGCCCCTCTCCAGCAATCACCCCGGCAGGTGTCAGTGAAACACTGTGGGACATGATCGCTGGAAAACACAAGATCGGAGATGAGTGTTAAAGAAATAAAATAAATTAAATTAATTCTCTCTTATGTGTGGTGCCTTTTTTTACATTTAACCCTTTGTGAACTGGTATGGGGTACCAGCCAGAGAGAGATTGTATCTGTTTCCACACGGAATGTTAGAAGGAGATAAAATCCTTCCCTAGCTGGCTGCATTGATAGTAAAGATCTGTATGGCTGCAGTGTGCCTGTGGGATATATGCAATTCAATGGTCTTGGCGGCTGCCGAGCCTTGCAACAGTTTACAATGTTTAAGAGCTTTCTGAGCAGGGATGAGTCATTACATGATTTAGGTTAATTTTGACTGTGGGTCTGGATTTTCCAGAAGAAGGCCTGTCAGAATTGTGGCAAGATGGCCGCTCCCATGCAGTTCTGGAGCATGGAATCTCCCTGCTACTGCACAACATCTGCATGGAGATATGCCCTCTCAAATAGCTTACATCACTTATTGCGAGCTGAGGGGGTTTAGGGGAGCAATTTACTAACTTAGATTTTTTTAATTAGAGGTCCACACTTAATAATTAAATTAAACAATGAAAACATTGATTAAACAATATACATATATACACAATAATTCATAAAAATTAAATTCGTCAACATTCACATCAAACTACAATCAGGAGACAACAGCCAAGCGAGAAGCACCCCTGGGGATCATATATCTCGTTTATATCATTACAAGCCACATCAGTGCTCATATGATTAGCAAGGAACCCTGTTCAGGGATGCCAGGAGTCTCCTAACCGGACAGGTTTCTGCGCCGCGTGCCCACACGCAGATGATGATTTCATCCTTTATACACCCAAAGTGTTATGTTAAGATGGCACTAAGAGGCTGATTCACTACTAACGCCAGGTATCGGCAGATGAGCGTCTGTATAGCAGCGCTTAGAGCGACCGCTAGTAAATGCTGTAAGCGGGTATCGGACGCTGTAACAGAGCGCCTCAGTCGCTGTAGTAACCTGGCCCGCATTGATGAAAATGATGTATATAGGGTGCTCTAACACCAGTACAGCGCTGCAGCGAGCGAGAGGTAGCGCCAGCTCAGCGCGCCGACTCTCGTCGCTCCATACCATACTTAAAAAAGTACTCACACACAGTGTCGGCTCTCTAAATCTGGGCGCTGTCGCATAGAGCGCCAGACGCTGTGTGATTAAAGTCTGTTTTTGAACACATGTCCACCAGTAACAAAGCAAAAACACATGGAATTACATTGTTTTAACACTGTGACAATAACAATTTAGTGCCAGACCTGTAATGATAAATTCTGCATAAAAATATAAAAAGTCAAAAAAGTTTTTAAAAGTGTTCGTTTGCAGCCAGGAGAGGTCACACAATGATTGGAGCAAAAAAAAAAAAATGACAAACACGCTGTTTAAACACAAGCAAATGAACGTCCATTGAAATGTATGGGAGAGCGACACTGAGCGAAAGGTAATACCTGGAGTGAAGTGATTAGAATACCGCGCTTGGAGGCAAAGTAAGTTTCAATAAATCCTTAGTGAAAATCTTAAAAGAAGGATGCTCTACGTGTGAAACCCTTTGTCCATAGAGTTCAATCAAATGTTCAGTATATACACAGAGCTTCCTAAGTTACCAGTATGTTGTCCCAAAGTGCATGTGCAAGCACTACTTCCGCAGGTCTGCTTGAATATAATTTCTTTCACGTCCGTAATTCCAAGAATCCTTGCCCCTTCAAATCCAAATAAATCAACTGTTCCACTCCTCCGGTCAGTGCAAGGACCCTCCAAGTAGACTCCACATAGAACACCACGCCAGTGAATGCAACATATAACAGAAAACACAATTTGAGGGACCGACTAACCAAGAGCTTTGTAGACCCACCTGTACGGGTGACATTTACTGATAATACGTTATATATATGGATTTTATAAATGTGGTAATACCTGGCTCTCTGGAAGCCAGAGCGCCGGCGCTATACACTGAGCCGCCTGTAATAATACATGTGACGCTACATGGCGATATTAGAGGCGCTCACCAGATTCACTTTCATAAATGTGGTTTTGCGTACAGCGCCCGGCGTTCACCAGACGCTGCCTGCCGCTACGAGGCGCTATACCTTCTTAAATAACCCCCATAGTTCCACTAAATAAACGGTCATGAACCCTTTTCCTACTAGGCATTAACAGTTATACGTATGGTCAATGGTCAATTTTATAAAAGTATCAAAGGGGGTGAGTGGACTCTGGTCATGGCTGGCCTTTGGGGGTGTGGAGGTGTGAAGTTGCACAGGATGTCCCTGTAACTGGAATAGCAGACCTCCCCCTTTTTTTTTTTTGAAGTACCCCAGTCTCTCTCCTTTCCTTCTTGCACATTTCTGCTCTCCTTTCAGCCGCTTCACATCTTCCTCCTTTTTGTACCCTCCTTGCATCTTTCCTCCTTACTTACACTTTATTTCCCATCTAAAAATTAATGACCTATTGGACCCAAAACAGCACGGCTTTACTGAGGGCCGATCATGTCAGACCAATCTTATTGATTTCTTTGACAATGTCACTAAAGTGTTAGATGAAGGTGGTGCTGTGGATATCGCCTATCTGGATTTTAGCAAAGGCTTGGACACTGTACCACATAAGGAGCTCATAGATAAGTTATTGAAGGTAGGACTCAATCCCTGGATAGTTCAGTGGATTTCCAGTTGGCTGAGGGATCGGTATCAGAGCGTTGTTGTAAATGGCGTGCAATCTGAACAAAGGCGAGTTACAAGTGGTGTGCCGCAAGGCTCTGTCCTGGGCCCCATTCTTTTTAATATATTTGTAAGTGACATAGGAGAAGGCTTGGTAGGAAAAGTTTGTCTGTTTGCTGATGATACAAAGGTTAGTAATAGGGTGGATATTCCTGCAGGTGTCTGCAACATGGAAAATGATTTAGCTTTACTGGATAGATGGTCAAAACTGTGGAAACTAGAGTTTAATGTCTCTAAATGTAAAATCCTGCACTTGGGTAGAAGGAATCCCTGCTCTGAGCACCGTATGGGCAGCACTGTGTTATCCAGGACCTCGGAGGAGAGAGATTTAGGGATACTGATTACTGATAGCTGCAAGATGAGTGGACAGTGTAGCCAGGCAGTGGGAAAAGCAAGCAGGATGCTCAGCTGCATAGCTCGAGGCATCACCAGTAGGAAGAGGGAGGTTGTGATGCCGCTGTATAGAGCCCTGGTGAGGCCACAGCTAGAATACTGTGTGCAGTTCTGGAGACCTCCCCTGCAAAAAGACATTATTCAAATAGAACGTGTCCAAAGGAGGGCAACGAAAATGGTAGAAGGACTTAAACTTAAAACTTATCAGGAGAGACTAAAAGAACTTAATTTGTACAGTCTGGAGGAAAGAAGGGAGAGAGGGGACATGATGGAGACCTTTAAATATGTGAAAGGATTCAATATGGTTCAGGAGGGAAGTGTTTTTAAGAAGAAACTTAATGATAGAACAAGGGGCACAACCTGAAGCTAGTCGGGGGGAAGATCAGGAGCAATGTTAGAAAATATTATTTTACAGAAAGAGTAGTAGATGCTGGGAACAAACTTCCAGCAGAGGTAGTTGAAAAAACAACAGTCACTGAATTTAAACCTGCCTGGGATAAGCACACATCTATCCTAAGATAAAGAGAACATACAGTATACACATAAGGGCAGACTAGATGGACCGTATGGTCTCCTTCTACGGTCAACCTTCTATGTTTCTATGTTTCTTTCCCTGTTTCTTTCTCTCACTCTCTTTCTTTCTTTATCTGCAATACTATTCAACTCTTTATTTCTTTCTTTCTCTCCCTCTATCTCTTTATCTTTTTACTGACTTTCTCTCTCTCACTCTTTCTTTCACTTTTTTGCCCACTCTCTTTCTCTCTCTCTCTCTTTCTTTTTCTTTCTCTCTCTCTTATTCTCTATCTCATTACTCACTCTCCATTTTGTGTGTGCCCCTAGGGGGCGCCATCCTGAGATCTTGCACAGGGCAATACTTACCCTAATACCAGCCCTGCCTCCAATCATTTTTGATCAGAGGTCCACATTAGCCATTGAGAGGATGAAAATGGCTAAACATTCTGATAAAAAAGTGCTAGTTAAAAGAATAAATTGGCCTCTTTATACCCCAATTTTAGAAAAATTATAAAAGGATTTCAGAACATTGAATTTGGGGTTGTTTCCATGTCAACAGTCTTCGGACTGACGTTAGAAACAAAATTTTTATCATTTTTCATTGTATTAAAATTACGTTGAAGCACACTGGGTATAAACATTCAAAGAAATGTGGTGTATAAGAGGTTTATAGAAAAAGATTTGTTAGAGGCGGCTCAGCAGGTCCAAAATGCTCCCACTCACTGGCATTAACACACTGTAGATCTAAGAAAGAGTGGAGAAACGAACACCCATAACACAAAGCTATTTAATGCTGGAAATCTATTCCAATAAATACAGAAGACAATAGCATAAGCAGCATATTAAACATAAAAAGTGACAAATATGGCCGCTAAGTAGCGCGGTACACAAGTTCCAGCACTTGGTCGGTGGTGCCCCTAGGAAAACATGTCAATGGGAAATGGGATAACTTGCTAATATGCTGCTTATGCTATTGTCTTCTGTATTTATTGTAATGTATTTCCAGTGTTTAATAATTTTTTTGGATGCATAGCATTGTGTTATGGGTGTTAGTTTTTTCCACTCTTTGCTAGATCTATCATTTTGCATTGCACAGCATTCCAGTGTGTGGAGCAGATCAAAGAAGCAGCATTGGGATCTTTTTATATGTGAAGCGGCGGCGGCTCATTCATCTCGACTTTCTAAGATTGAGGCCATGATGAAACACTTGCCAATCCGGATTAAAGAGGTTTAAAAACCCAGCTGTCCCCAGGGCATCCCAAATCGGTGTGTCAACCCCCAAGGATCATGTGATCCTGTGCTGGCCGTGCCGGCATGCACAGCCCGAGGGAAGCAACTGCAGGTATACCTACTGCTCGCCTTCCATTCAGTTTTCTATGCCGCTCATCAATATGCACAGCATACAAAGCTTATGGGAGGAACAGAGTGTGAACATTTTGGCTGATTCAGTAAACTGTCCCTAAAATATCTCCTAAAAATAAGCACTTTATTCGGGCTTTATGTATTATTATTAGTGTTGGGCAAACGCATGGCCGGCGCCAACACTGGGCAAACCTAGGCAATTGCCAGGGCCCCTGGCATCTTCAGGGGCGCACTCAGGCTCACTCTTGGCCATAGTATTATTTTACAGTGGACCTGAACCACCCAATGCTGGGTGCTGTGGGCAGACCTACTCATGGCTGGCCTCAGCAACAATGGAGAAGGAGAAGGAGGAGATGGCATGGAACGGAGGGCAATTGATGGAAGCTCAGAAGGTGGTAACCAGGTGACAACTGATAGCAATGATGGAGTATTTAGTGGCAGCGGAGCAAACAATAAGGGCTGAAGATTGTTAGTAGAGTAGTAGAGAATGCAACTAGGACTAGAGGGCGATTGGTGGCTATAGGGAAGGCAATAAGGACTGGAGGATGATTGGTGGCTATAGGGAAGGCAATAAGGACTGGAGGGTGATTGGTGGCTATAGGGAAGGCAATAAGGACTGGAGGGTGATTGGTGGCTATAGGGAAGGCAATAAGGACTGGAGGGTGATTGGTGGCTATAGGGAAGACAATAAGGACTGGAGGGTGATTGGTGACTATAGGGAAGGCAATAAGGACTGGAGGATGATTGGTGGCTATAGGGAAGGCAACAAGGTCTAGAGGATGATTGGTGGCTATAGGGAAGGCAATAAGGACTAGAGGATGATTGGTGGCTATAGGGAAGGCAACAAGGTCTAGAGGATGATTGGTGGCTATAGGGAAGGCAGTAAGGACTGGAGGGTGATTGGTGGCTATATGGAAGGCAATAAGGACTGGAGGATGATTGGTGGATATAGGGAAGGCAATAAGGACTAGAGGATGATTGGTGGATATAGGGAAGGCAATAATGACTGGAGGACGATTGGTGGCTATAGGGAAGGCAATAAGGACTAGAGGGCGATTGGTGGCTATAGGGAAGGCAGTAAGGACTGGAGGGTGATTGGTGGCTATAGGGAAGGCAATAAGGACTGGAGGATGATTGGTGGATATAGGGAAGGCAATAAGGACTAGAGGATGATTGGTGGATATAGGGAAGGCAATAATGACTGGAGGACGATTGGTGGCTATAGGGAAGGCAATAAGGACAGGAGGACGATCAGCAGCAGGAGACCTGTTTTTGGCAGCGAAGCTGAAAGGTGACATCATGTGACTCACTACTTTAGGCCCCATTAAGACTCTTTTGCCCAAGGGCCCTCACTAACATGGTGCCGGCCCTGGGCAAACCCATAAAACTCACCTTTCTGGCCTTTATTATTGCACCTTCGTGGGGATTTTTTCCTAGGGTGCAGGTGGTCAGGATTATTAGAATGACTGTAATGCTTATACAATTGCCTTAGGGTCTTTATAACATCAGTAAACAAGAAGCTCCAGCACACGCTGCTCCTGTCCAAAGATCAGTTAAAACATAACTTTTTCTGCTAGTATATTAAAATCAGAATCAGCTCACAAGGGGACAGCGGCATCCCATTCCCCGAACCCCAATCGCGCTATGCATTTCGGGGTGGAACCTCTGTATCAAGCGGTGGCAGGCACAGTGACAGGTTCTCTTTCTTCCCCTTGTTTTTATTCTCGTATTTTGGTTTTAATCTATGATATACAAACCTTACCATGCTTCAAGCTATCCCCAGCCTAGGCTCCATCTATTACAGAGGAGGTGAGCGCTGGCCCATCATCCATCAGAGCAGACCTGGGCAATGTACGGCCCGCGGGCCGTATACGGCCCTTTGCTAGGCTCTTACCGGCCCGGGCTGAGCTGGCCAGTAAGAGACGCAGAGGAAGGGAGAACATGCCAGACCCGACGAGCCGAGTGGCCGATCGGCTGCTGCTTAAAGAGGACCAACACCCAGGGGTGATCGGCCCGGAAATCTATAAGATTCCCGGGCCGATCACCTCCCACCCCGCGGGACATCCGAGATCGGGATGTCCCGCGGGGTGAAACCCCCCAGAAACCCCAAAAACACCTTACCTGATCCGCCGCCGCTTCCGCCGCCGCCGCCTCCCGCGCACCTCTCCAGACGTGCGCGCGCCCGCGCCGGCCCTCTGTGAATGGCCGGCGGGGGCGCGCGCGTGCCGAGAGTGACGCGCGGGAGGCGGCGGCGGCGGAAGCGGCCTGGACGTTCCTGATCCCCGCCTGGACGTTGGCGGGGATTGGCTGCAGCGCTCACGTGGGAGCGTTGAGAGGTGAGTTTTTTGGGGTTTCTGGGGGGTTTCACACAGCGGGGCACCCCCGATCGGGGTGCCCCGCCGAAGTGGACCAAAACCCAGGATAGTCAAAATCCTGGGTGTTGGTCCACTTTAACTTAGGTGATCTGTGTACATTGAGAGAGGCTTAGGTTAAGCAGCAGCCGATCGGCCGCTTGGCTCGTCGGGTCTGGCGTGTTCTCCCTTCCTCTGAGGAAGCCAGACCCGATGAGCAGATGATAGAGACCTGGGGACTTGGGCAGGGCAGAGTAGTGGCTCCAGAGCATCTCCACTCCCTGGCTGTAGCAGTTGGTAGTGCAGGGGTTAATTGCAGACCCGCAGTGCAGGCTGTCTGGCCGGGAGGTTTGCTGTCTGTCACTTTGAAGGTGAGAGGGAGGGGGGCTGCTAAACAAGCCAGTGTCTCTCAGTGTTTGGAGAGGGGAGATTGTGTTGGACGACAGGACATGACAGGCAGAGCAAGCTGTAGTGATAAGCCGGCTTTGCAGAAGAATGAAGGAAGGAAGACTGCAGCGCAGGGGATGGACTGTGACGTTGGTGCTCAGTAAGTCTGCTCAGAAAGATGATGAAGTTTGCTTGTGTTTTACCTTCTGCTTCCTTCCTGCCTGCTGTCTCTTTCTCACCATGTACCTGTCCACATGCTGTCACCATGCCCCCTTCCTGCTGTCCACATGCTCTCACCATGCCCCCTTCTTGCTGCCCACCATGCTCTCACCATGCCCCCTTCCTGCTGTCCACATGCTCTCACCATGCCCCCTTCCTGCTGTCCACATGCTCTCACCATGCCCCCTTCCTGCTATTCACCATGCTCTCCTCTCACCATGCCCCCTTCCTGCTATTCACCATGCTCTCCTCTCACCATGCCCCCTTCCTGCTGCCCACCATGCTCTCACCATGCCCCCTTCCTGCTGCCCACCATGCTCTCACCATGCCCCCTTCCTGCTATTCACCATGCTCTCCTCTCACCATGCCCCCTTCCTGCTGCCCACCATGCTCTCACCATGCCCCCTTCCTGCTGTCCACCATGCTCTCCTCTCACCATGCCCCCTTCCTGCTATTCACCATGCTCTCCTCTCACCATGCCCCCTTCCTGCTATTCACCATGCTCTCCTCTCACCATGCCCCCTTCCTGCTATTCACCATGCTCTCCTCTCACCATGCCCCCTTCCTGCTATTCACCATGCTCTCACCATGCCCCCTTCCTGCTGTCCACCATGCTCTCACCATGCCCCCTTCCTGCTGTCCACCATGCTCTCACCATGCCCCCTTCCTGCTGCCCACCATGTCCCCTTCCTGCTGTCCACCATGCTCTCACCATGCCCCCTTCCTGCTGTCCACCATGCTCTCACCATGCCCCCTTCCTGCTGCCCACCATGCTCTCACCATGCCCCCTTACTGCTGTCCACCATGCCCCCTTCCTGCTGCCCACCATGCTCTCACCATGCCCCCTTCCTGCTGTCCACCATGCCCCCTTCCTGCTGCCCACCATGCTCACACTTTGCCCCCAGCTGATCTGAGCTCTCCTTCCAGACTGCCAGAAGCCAAGGGCTTCTCTGATTGGCTGGGAAATTATCACACCAGAATGTTTGAAGTGGACCAAAACCCTGCTTTATCAGCCCGGGAATCTTATAGATCCCGTCCCCGCGGGGCATCCAAAATCGGGATGCCCCGCTGTGTGAAACCCCCCAGGTCACCCATAAACTCACCTTCTTTCCCAGTTCAACGGCGCATGCACGAGCTGCGGCTGCATGCCCGCTATCCCTCTAGCAGGGCGCGTGCCTGTGTCGGCCATTTGAGAATGGCCAGCGCGGGCGCGCTCCCTGTTAGAGGGAAGCTCGAGATGCAGCCGCCAGCGCACTCGGAGCCGCTGAGCTTAGACGTCGCTTAGACGCCCCATAGCTCAGCGGCCCTCCACAATATTTTTAGTTTCTCATGTGGCCCCATGGAAAAAATAATTGCCCACCCCTGCATCAGAGGATGGATACACCATAGGCTCATTAATAGGCTTTCTAGGCAGTGCTCTTTCCCTCCTCCCCATGGCTGTTCTAAACTGTCCTTGCACCTCACTCCCCTCTGTTTTGTCCTATCGTTAAAGTGGACCAACACCCACTGCTGATCCGCCCGGGAATCTATAAGATTATAACCCCTGCCCGCTGTGTGAAACCCCCAGGACCCCCAAAAATCCTACCTTTTCCTCGTTCCAGCGGCGCATGCGCAGGCCGCTACCGCCTCTCGCGCTTCCCTCTAGCAGGGCGCGCACCCGTTAGAGGGAAGCGTGAGAGGCGGCGGGCGCGCTCTTCTTGTCCGGTCCATATTCCAGCTTGTCCGTCTGCGCTGATTGGCGGAGCGCTCGCGCATGCGCCGTAGGAGCGGGGTGAGGTGAGTTTTTTTGGGTTTTTTTGGATAGTGAAAATCCTGGGTGTTGGTCCACTTTAAGCCCGTTTTAGCTTCCAATCTCAGCGCCGTTTACATTCACTTTTCTGGACTAGCGTTTGATAAAGGGGTTCCACCCCATAGTGGAATCGGGGTTCGGGGAATGGGACTCCGATGGCCCCATGTGAGCTGATTCTGATTTTAAACTGGACCTTTAACCTGAATAAGAGCATATATTGTTCCCCCACCCTGTACATACAGATTGTCTACATTAATCCGGACCTTCACCCTGAATAAGAGCCTATCTTATATGTTTCCCCCCTGTACATACAGATTGCCCACATTAATCCGGACCATCACCCTGAATAAGAGTCTTTCTTATATGTTTCCCCCCACCCTGTACATACAGATTGCTCACATTAATCCGGACCTTCACCCTGAATAAGAGCCTATCTTATATGTTTCCCACACTCTGTACATACAGATTGCTCACATTAATCCGGACCTTCACCCTGAATAAGAGCCTATCTTATATGTTTCCCCCCCACCCTGTACATACAGATTGTCCACATTAATCTGGACCCTCACCCTGAATAAGAGCCTATCTTATATGTTTCCCCCCCACCCTGTGCATACAGATTGCTCACATTAATCCAAACCCTCACCCTGAATAATAGTCTATCTTATATGTTTCCCCCCACCCTGTACATACAGATTGCCCACATTAAAAATCACCTACACCTATTTAGTTTTTTGAGCCTTTTGACAGAGGAGACCAGTGGAGTCTCAGGCTGCCTGCAAACAGGAGGTGTCTTCTGACTATACCGCTCTGCATTCAGGATTGCTGTCCTTTTCCTGACCCCGCCCCTCTCCTCTCCTCAATATGTGATGCTTCTGAGGCAAGATGGCGCCGCCCGTATCCTAGAGTCCTGAACAGAGTTGAAACCCAATGGGGGAAAGAATAATAAATAAGCGACTAAAAACATAAAATATATTCATTTTAGATGCTGGGGAATAGTTTGTCAAAGAGGGACAGATGGGAACAACGAGGGGCAGGGGGACATGGACTCAAAAGAGGGACAGTCCCTCCAAATCAGGGACACTTGGGAGGTATGCTGTTGCTGTCCATAATGTGAGGACGACATGGTCTATATGCATAATCCAAATTAAGTGTCTCGCCTTAACTAACATATGTACTAATCACATCTTGCTCTGTGACATTTCCCCAGCTGTCACGGCACTCGCACCGCACACACCGTTTTCGCCGGCGGCATTAATGGCGGCGGCGGCGGAGGAGGGAGGGTAAGGCAAAGGCTAAACATCTCATTAGCATTTAGATAGATGAAGAAGCAGCTCCCAGATCAAAGCAAGATGACGGCAGGTAGCGCAGCTGCGCTGACATTGCCGGAATCATTCTGATTAGTTTATGCAGCAGATCGGCGTGATCATCATTAATAAATTATGTCGGAACAGAATTAAAATGATGGAAAGATTTGTACTCATCTCATTTTATTTCGGCTGGATACTGGCCCGTCCGACGGGGACGGGCGCTGCTGCTATTGAGCCGATGAGCCACCAATAATTGACTGTAGAAACATAACGGCGTGCAGCAGCGCGCCAGATCTCAGCCGAACCACTAATAAGATAGAAAAATAAGTTAAAATACAGGCCCAGCGATTGTCACTCCTTCTGCAGTGCCTCCTGAGGTAGCTGCCTCACGTGGCCTCACTACAGGTGCAATACTGGCTATACCTACCAACCATACCTATTTCAGGGTGGGAAAGGGGCACATTTGTTCAATTAGGCCACGCCCCTTCATTGAGGGTGGGATAGGAGATAGGATGTAACAGTTAAAGTGGACCAAAACCCAGGGTTTTGAGTATCCTGGGTTTTGGTCCTTCCCTCCTGGGGCACCCTGATCGGGAGTGCCCCGCTATGTGACACCCCCTAGATATCCCTCATCAACTCACCTCACCCCGGTTCTACGGCGCATGTGCAGCCGCTCGTCCAATCAGCTCGCTCGGAGTCGCTGAGATATGGACATCTAAACCGACATCTTAGCACAGCTCGGAGCCGCTGGCGGCCGCATCCCACGCTTCCCTCTAACAGGGAGCCTGCCCGCGCTGGCCAGCACGCGCCCTGCTAGAGGGATAGCGGGGATGCGGCCGCGGCCCGCGCATGCGTCGTTGGACTGGGAAGTAAGGTAAGTGTAGCGGGCGATCTGGGGGGTTTCACACAGCGGAGCATCCCTTATAGATGGTTCTATAAGATTCCCGGGCCAATCGGGCTCGGTTTCAGTCCATTTTAAAACAATATAAACACTTCAAATAGACAAATGAATCATTTATTGCTGCGGGTTAAACTTCAAAGAGTAACAAATTAGAACAACAAGGGACAGGGGGACATGGACTCAAAAGAGGGACAGTCCAAATCAGGGACACTTGGGAGGTACAAAGTTTGAAACGTTGAAGAAAGCATTGAAGAAATTTTAAGTGGATCTTCTGGCTGGCAACAAAGTTTACACTTGGGAGGTATGCTTTAGGGGTAGTGAGAAAGATGACCCATAGATAGGGTCCAGTTGCGAGAGAGGGGTCTTTCAGGGCCTGGAATCAGGATAGATGTAGTAACCCGTTGCAGCAAACAGGGACTCCCGGTGCGGTTTGGGGGTGCTTTTGGGGAGACTGGGAAGCTCTAGGACATGGCCAGATTTGTGATGGGACTCTTCCTGGGATAGGGGAAGGGTTTGCAGGTGTTCCTGCAAAGAGGGAAGCCAGCGATGACTTTAGGTCCACTTGAGGATAAAGAAATTGGCAGCAGGTTCAAGTTCAACAAAAGGTCTTGCATAGTTTGTTACAGGTCCTCCTGGCACACAGGGTCTCCCTTTTCTTCAGTTTCATCCCGTTTAGTTGGCACGTGCCTAATCACACCTCAATACATATCTACCAACTTTTCAGGATGGGAAAGAGGGACATTTGTTAAATTAGGCCACGCCATTGCATGTTACACCTCAACGAAACAAAGGAGGGGTGGCAGCCGCTCAGACCATTTTATAATTAACCTGGGAGGTGCACGTTAGCAGGGCAATTAGGATACACAAGTCTTAACGGGGCCACACCACTCAAACCGGTTAGCTTGCTGACCAACCTAAAATCTGTCTCTAAACTTGGTAAAAAACAGAGGCTCGGTCACACACATCTGCAGAAGTAGCTGAAGCTGCGGCACCAAGCGCCAAGGTGCCTCTGTGGGGTGCAGTCCTAACTGTAATCTCTGAGAGCCCCATTTGGGACATACAATGCAGCAGATAAATTGGGAGCAGGCTTACCCGAGGTTGCCCTAAACCTCAAGTGCAAGCCATGGGGTGGAAGGGTCAAAGACCTCGCAGTACAGCCTAGACCCCACACACCATGTGCTTGCACAAATTCAAAAGAAACAAAGGAGGGGTGGCAGCCGCTCAGACCATTTTATAACTAACCTGGGAGGTGCACGTTTGCAGGGCAATTAGGATACAAAAGTCTTAAAGGAGCCACAGCACTCAACCCTGTTAGCTTGCAGACAAACCTATAATTTGTCTCTAAATCTGGTTAAAAACAGAGGACTCGGTCCACACACATCTGCAGAAGTAGCTGAAGCTGCATCACCAAGCGCCAAGGTGCCTCTGTGAGGTGCAGTCCTAACTCTAATCTCTGAGAGCCCCATTTGGGACATACAGGCTTACCTCAGGTAAGCCTGCTCCCAATTTATCTATTGCATTGTATGTCCCAAATGGGGCTCTCAGAGATTAGAGTTAGGACTGCACCTCACAGATGCACCTTGGCGCTTGGTGGTGCAGCTTAAGCATACTTCTGCAGATGTGTTTGACTGAGCCTTCTGTTTTTAACCAAGTTTAGAGACAGATTGTAGGTTGGTCTGCAAGCTAACCGGTTTGAGTGCTGTGGCTCCTTTAAGACTTTTGTATCCTAATTGCCCTGCTAACATGCACCTCCCAGGTTAGTTATAAAATGGTCTGAGCGGCTGCCACACCTCAATGAAGGGCAAATGAGAACAATGAGGGACAGGGGGACATGGACTCAAAAGAGGGACAGTCTCTTCAAATCAGGGACACTTGGGAGGTATGCTCAATGTTCTTCCTTTACGGCGACCAAGGGGCACGCTTTTCACACGTTTCCTTGTCCTTTCCAGAAGGGGCCCACTAACCAGGACTCCTACGCAGGACCATGTTGTCCAATTAAACCCAGAGAGGTACTACTGAAGCCTGCCCATCCAAAGTATCTCCAGGAGGTTAACACAGTGTGATTCCTCAGTTCCCCAGCTGGAATCCATACGCCAATGCACCAGGACACACATCAGCCCTTCTCTTAGTCCTTTTTCACAAAGGGGATCCTTTCTGCCGTGCTCCTGAGTAATCCCAGCATAGTCAAAATCCTGAGTTTTGGTCCACTTTAAAGACAAACTGTAAGCTTCTGCAAAGTATTGTATCTCCAACACTTATGTCGGGTTCATATCCACTTATGTATGTGCAAGTTAGCTTTGAAGAGGACCAAAACCCTCTAAATCTCCCCTTTCATCTCCCACCTGATATGCTCAGACATACTCCACATGTGAATAGGGTCCACATCCAAACTGTTAGAACCAGTTCTTATTTATCTCTTTCTTACCTTCAATTTTTAGCAACTTTTAAGACTCTCCCAGAGATCACCTGACATTGAGTCTTAAAACCCGGTGGTTGCTCCTCCTTAAAATCAGGCCAGAAGGCTATAGCTAAAAATTGGAGGGAAGAAAGAGATAAATTAGAACTGGTTCTAACAGTTTGGAAGTGGACCCTAATCACATGTGGAGTATGTCTGAGCATATCATGTGGGTGATGGAAGGGGAGATTTAGAGGGTTTTGGTCCGCTTCAAAGCTAAAGCTAACTTGCACATACATAAGTGGATATGATACCAACATAGGTGTTGGAGATACAATACTTTGCAACAGCTTACAGCTTGTCTTAAAAGTGGACCAAAACCCAGGATTTTGACTACGCTGGGTTTTAGTCCCTGCTTCCGGGGCACCCCGATCGGGGATACCCCACTGTGTGAAACCCTCCAGGTCGGCCCATCTCACTCACCCTTCCCCAGTCCTACGATGCATGCGCAGCCTCTCGTCCAGTAGTCAGTAAGAGGGGGGGTGAGTATGCCTGCCCTGGAGTTTCATAGACTCCAGGGCGGGTTTTGGCCCACTTTAAAAATGTGATTAGTGACTTTTGCTAAATTTACTGCAGTTTAAAGTTATGACACTTGATAGCTCTGTGACCAACATTTTACTGTTGTGTTGTATTTCCTGTGCTCAGTTGCTCTCTGGTACTTTTCCTTTTCCTTCTACATTTAGCCACCATGTAAGGTGACCTTCTCTTACTGCACTCATGTTCCAGTAAAGCCAGTTCCTGTTATACCCCTAATATCTATCTGGATTATGACTCCACTGCACCCAGCACCCAGCACTCACACTCAGCAACAAGGAGTATCAAGTGTTCAAGTGCATACCTTCCAAGTGTCCCTGATTTGGAGGGACTCTCCCTCTTTGGAGTCCATGTCCCCCTGTCCCTCGTTGCTCTCATTTGTCCCTCTTTGAGGTGTAATATGCAGATATGCATCAATAAATGATTCATTTGCCTATTTAAAGTGTTTCTATTGTTTTAACTGTTATAACCATCTCCTATACTTCAGTAAGGGGGCAAGGTACTAATAATTCACATGGGTTCATGGGTTACTTGGGACCTCCCAACCAAGATGAGAATAGATAGTGAGAGATCAGTGGCAGGCCAAAGGAGGCCTCAGGTTAGAATAATACCTGAACGGCTAAGATGAATAAGTCCACCTTGGATCAATCAGGAAGTTGTCTGCATCTGTAAGGAGCCTGTGGCAGAGGTAGTGGTGGGCAAGGGGGGTTCTTGGACTTAGGGCAAGGTGACAGGTTTGTGTGGAGTGAGGTGCACTTACTCTTTAGGCATTGCAGGTCTCCATTAATGACACGACTTGTAGTAGGAATGGATCTTCCAATGGTACACGATTTAAGTCAGCATTAATCCAATCGGGGCACCCCGACCAAAACCCAGGATAGTCAAAATACTGGGTTTTGACCCACTTTAAATAACCTCTCTTTCCTGTTCAGCTCCCATACAATATGCTTCTTTAACCAATGACAGAGCATCAGGTGTTGCTACTAACATCTGGCTTTCCCCTCTATTCACATTAACCTTTCCTGTCTAAAGGGGTCTCCTACACTAATTTAGTATTCCTTCCTCCCATTTCTTAGGTAACACTGCCATCATGTGGTATGACTGAGCAATGCCAACCAAGGAATCCTATTAACAACTATTTCTCCAGCTACTCCTTAGAGAGGGTTATAACCTTTTTCCACCCACCTACACATCTGCAAAGTGCCTCCTGAGGAGAAACAAATTATCTGATGTTACTTTAACTCTGTGGCGTTTTGCCTTTGCATGAATACACAACCACATGGTTGCCACTGGGTCCAAAAGAAAGCTGCTTCTCCCCAAACCATCGCTAACCATGGTGTGTGTGGGAAACATGCAGATATTTATATACACAGCGAGGGAAATAAATATTGAGCACTGCACCAATTCTCTAAGTAAATCTATTTCTAAAGATGCTATGGGTAATAATGAGAAGTAACACAAGGAAAAAAAATTAAACATGCTTACTGAAATGTATTTAATACTTTGTACAAAGGCCTTTGTTGGTGATGACAGCTTTCAGATGCCTCCTGTATAGATAAACTAGATAAATGACATGCATTGCTCAGGTGTGAATTCGGCCCATTCCTCCATAAAAATAATCTTTAATTCCGGAAGGTTCCGTAAGCTCTATGAACTCCTGTCAAGCTTCCTGGCTACAACCAAGGAAGGGCTGAGCAGAGCACCAGGTGTGGGGGCGAAGCAAAGCAAATAAATCCAAAAGAACAAATCAGAAGTCAGGGCTGGCGGCAGACAGGCAAAGTCCAATGGATGAATCCAAGTTCAGGGGCTGGCAGCAGACAGGCAAAGTCCAAGAGTAAATCTGAGTTCAGGGACTGGCAGCAAACAGTCCAAAGTGTAAATCCAAGTCAAAACTAAGTAATCCGTCCGAGGGTTAATCCAGGAAATCAGATCAGGAACTCAGGAATCAGGAAAACAGAATCCAGGAAGTTAGCTAATAACACAGCATTGGATGCAGGCCAGCTGTCCTTTTAAATAGGGCTGACAATTAGAGCAGGGATGGATGAGTCAGAGTCTGAGTGAGGTCACTTCCTGTCCATTCAGACCCAGAGAACCAGGAAGTAAAATCAAGTTTAAGAGCTTATGCTCCAGGCTTTGTGCACTTGCAATGTGCTGAACATCAGGTGTCGCTGTTGAGCAGTGCAACAGATGAAGAGCCTGCTCTGGTACAAATACCCAGACGTGCACGTCTGCAGCTGCATGCTGTCAGTGATAGAGCACGCCCACGTCTCCTTGAAGAGCAAGGAAGACGAGGAGACTGACAACTCTGAGCTTTAGTTTCTTCCATAGAATTTTAATTAGATTCAGGTTAGGTGAGTGACCGGGCCATTCTAGCAGCTTTATTTTCTTTCTATGAAACTGGTTGAGAGTTCCCTTAGCTGTGTGTTTGTGGTTTTGTATTGTGTTGGTGAAATGTCCATCCTCATTTTATCTTCATAATCCTGGTCGATGGCAGGAATTATTAGGAATGTCTCAGTACATTTGTCCATTCATCCTTCCTTCAATGATATAATGCGTGACAGTGTCGCATGCTGAAAAACAGCCCCACACCATGATGTTCTCCCCCCCACACCTCACTATTGGTCTGGTGTTTTTGTGGTGATATGCAGTGCTGTCTTTTCACCTTCAAACATGGCGAGTATTATGGCATTCAAAAAGTTCAATGTTGGTCTCATGCGACCAGACTATTTTCGCCCAGTAATTCACAGGCTTGTCTAAATGTTGCTGAACAAATTTCAAATGCGATTTAACATGCTTTTTCCTCGGCAATGAAGTCTTGCTTGGTGAGCGTGCATACAGGCCATGGAGGGGGCGTGCATTGCTCATTGTTTTTTTTATATCAATTGTAGCTGCTGATTGCAGGTCTTACTGAAATGTATTTGATACTTTGTACAAAAGCCTTTGTTGGTGATGACAGCTTTCAGATGCCTCCTGTATAGATAAACTAGTGACATGCATTGCTCAGGTGTGAATTTGGCCCATTTATCCACAAAAACAATCTTCAATTCCTGAAGGTTCCGTGAGCTCTATGAACTCTGAGTTTTAGTTTCTTCCATCGAATTTCAAATTGGATTCAGGTCAGGTGAGTGACTGGGCCATTCTAGCAGCTTTATTTTCTTTCTATGAAACTGGTTGAGAGTTTCCTTAGCTGTGTGCTTTTGATTATTGTGTTGGTTAAATGTCCATCCTCATTTCATCTTCATCATCCTGGTCGATGGCAGCAGATTTTTATCATTTGTCAATTCATCCTTCCTTCAATGATATAAAGCGTGACAGTGTCGCAACCCCACACCATGATATTCCCACCTCCACACCTCACTGTTGGTCTGGTGTTTTCCAGCGAGTATTATGGCATCCAAAAAGTTCCAATGTTCACAGTTTCACAGGCTTGTCTAAATGTTGCTGAGCAAACTTCAAATGCAATTTAACATGCTTTTTCCTCAGCAATGGAGTCTTGCGTGGTGAGCGAGCATACAGGTCATGGAGGGGGCATGCATTGCTCATTGTTATTTTTAATTAATTGTAGCTGCTGATTGCAGGTCTTACTCTCCACAGGTGAGTCTTTGGCTCTTGGACAACTCTTCGGATTCTCTTCACTCTTCACTTTTCCGCGAGTTGTTCATCTGTGTGGTGACGTCTCGAATTGCGATGCTTCACTGTGTGTACCCCCCAGGTTACCCCGGATCACTCACCTTTCTTCCCCTCCCAAGACGCTGACTCGGACGAGAGAGTGCGCTGATTGGCTGAGAGAACCCACTGTCACGTGGCTCCCTTTGGTGCCACTGACGGCTAAGCCTCCTGGATGGCAAGCAGCCAAGTGGTGCTGAAGGGAGCCGAGCGGTGCCCCAGTCATATCCCCCGCACACCTTGCAGTCATGGCATGCCCGCGCGGGCCATCCAGAAAGGCCGAGCAGGGGCGCCCATGGCTAGAGGTGAGCGAGGATGCGGCCGGAGCACACAGATGCGACGAGGACTCCAGGAGAAGGTGAGTGAAGCTGGCGATTGTCGGGGTTTCACACAGCAGGGTATCCCAATTCAGCATCAGAGCCTCCAATGTTCATCCTGTCCAGACAAAAATAATAAGCGACAGATACCCAACAATAGTCCTGCGTGACTACGTTTGCCAGATACAGGTAGTTTGAAACTTACCGGCATCAGCGATCTTGCCCCCGCCATCCCAGCGCCCCGAAGCCGAGCGGCCATCACCCTGCGTCATTCGAGGAGACTGGCCGCGCCTGCTCTATTCAATACAGTAAAGGTGGCGGGCCGGCAATCTGTATGCCCCATCAATTGAAATGAATGAAGTGGGTGTGGCCAATCACAGTGAGCAATGCGAGGAGGCAGCCAGACGATCACAGATTGTGGTCATGAGCGAGTATGGCGGGATCAGCTGTGCTGGACTTTTGGTGAGTATGTATACTTTATTTTTTTTGCCCAAACAATTCCTTTAATTTATGGACATCTATGGTTTGAATATTTTGCCCATGTGGATTGGATGGGTTGTTACAGATTTTCACGTCAATCACACCTTTAGAAATGTATTTACTTGTTGCTGACATGTTCAATACTTATTTCAGCCGCTGTATTTATAGATATATAATTGCAGAAAGGGGTGATTATTGGCTTTTGGTTTCTTAAAGTGGACCAAAACCCAGCACAGCCCAGGAATCTATAAGATTCCCGGGATGATCGATTCCCTCCCCCAAGGCATCTAAAACCGGGATGCCCCGCTGTGGGAAACCCCCTAAGTCGCCACATACACTTACATTGCCTCCCTTTCCATCGCACGCACGAGCCGGCATCGCATCCCCGCTATCCCTCTAGCAAGGCGCATGCCCTCACCAGGCATTTGTGAATGGACGGTGCAGACACGCTCCCTGTTAGAGGAAGGTGGGGGATGCGGCCGTCATCGCACTCGAAGCCGCTGGCCTTAGATGAAGGCTTAGACGACGTGACGTCAGTGGGTCCGAGGTCAGTTACGCTCGGTGATCTGGGGGGTTTCACACACCGGGGCACCCCCGATTGGGTCAAAATCCAGGGTTTTGGTCCACTTTAAAGAGGAACAGAACCCCCCAAATCTCAGTTTTGGTTCCTCTTTAAAGGGTCTTCTTGTACCTCCTTTCATTCCAACATACATTCGTTGGCTCCGCCATTATATCGAGTTGGAATGTATCTGATGTGCTGAGCGGTAACTGTCAGTAGGTTAAAAAGGCCTTTTAAAGAAGAAGGAAGCCAGTACTTACCATTTTCTCATTCATTGGCCTCAATTCATCAAGAGTTGAAAAAAAAATTCTCATGGAAGTAAAAACATGTTTTTACTACCATGATTTTTTTTTCAACTCTTGATGAATCAAGAATCATTGTATGGCTGCTACTCACCTGATTTACAGTGACCAATCAGGTCTGCCTGAACCTGAATGGTTGCTGGCGGTCACATGACTGGCTGCCATACAAAGCAATGAGGAAGCGAGGTGTCCAGACTTCTCATTCAATTAAAACGTAATTTTTAATCCAATGGTTTAAAATGGCGTAATCCACATAACGTGCAAGAGTCCTTGTGCTAAATCAAATCATCAAACCTAAAAATATACGTGCTCGTACCTTATAAATGTGTGCCCCACAGCGGGGACCTTGGGACGCGTTTTGGACATACAGTTGCCCTTAATCATACCAATGAGGAAGCGGTGACTCGACTTTAGTTCCTCGAGATAAAGTAGGGCTAAACACATATGTAAATGTGCTCTCTCTCTCTCTCTCTCTGTGCAGGTTCTATCTCATAAGTGGCGGAGTCCCTTTTATTATCTGTGGAGTGACTGCTGCAACCAACCTAAAAAACTACGGGAATGAGGAGAATGCGCCCTAGTGAGTATCATGTTTGCCTAAACTGTAAGTAGAATTAAAGGGACACGTAAAAAAAAAACTGCGATGATATTCATCATCTGTCCTGTGCAGTTCCCCCACCGTGAGAAAACTCACCGGGGGCCGAGTCCCATGGTGTTCACAGTGACGGCGTCATATTGGTCCTATTCAGGTCTGTAATTTTGGGGTTCAGTGTAGCCTTCACTGCTCACTGGTCCCGCGATTGAGTCCCATGGCATTCACAGTGACTGGCGTCATATTGGCCCTATTCAGGTGTGGGCGACCATAAGTATTATTGGGGTTCAGTGTAGCCTTCACTCCTCTCTGGTCATGGCTGAGATCCATCAGCAAATTTGGCCATCTCCTTATCAGGGCTCATGACTGTAGTGATTTACAAATGGCTATAGGTACGCTTAATCCTCTCTAACCTGGCCACGATTTGCGAAGCTTGGCAATTTAAAAATTAGCAAAAGGCCATAACATCTCCCGAACACCCGGGTCTGTTTTTAGCCCCCCGATTTGGGGTGCCCCCACTATGTCCCCCCCCCCCCTCCATATCACTTATACAAACATACCCTTACCTGGTCCTATGGCGCAAGCCCAGGTTCTTGTCCAATTACAAACCTATGCAGTGCATTTTAAAGTGGACCAAAACCCACGGAGATCGGCCCAGGAATCTATAAGATTCCCGGGCCGATTGATTCCCTCCCCATCCAGAATCGGGATGCCGCGCTGTGTGAAACCCCTCAGGTCACCCATAAACTCACCTTTTTTCTCCGTTCAATGGAGCATGAGCGAGCAGCGGCTGCATCCCCGCTGTCCCTCTAGAAGGATGCATGCCTGCGCCGGGCATTTGTGAATAGCCGGCACGCTCCCTGTTAAGGGGAAGCGGGGGGTGCAGCCGCCAGCACGCTCAGATCTGCTCACCTTGGATGAGCTCCTGGACGCTGGGGCTTAAACAGATCCTGGACGGCACGCATGTGTCGTAGGACTGGGAAGAGGTGAGTTTGTTCGGGCGACCTGGGGGGTTCTACACAGCGGGACACCCCCGATCGGGGAGCCCCGGGGGCAAGGACCAAAACGCAGGATAGTCAAAATCCTGGGTTTTCGTCCGCTTTAATCCACGGAAACACAACTCTTTTGAGACCTAATCTCAGCAATTGGGAGTGAGAGTGCTCACATCCCCAATGCGGGGCGTGCTCCCACCCCCAGGCAATCTTAATGAATGGACAGGACACAGGAGCGTGTCACTTCCCAGAGACACTCAGGGTGCGCCTGCTTTCGCTCCGATTCTTTACATCGCAGAGGGATCCTCTGGGAAAGGTGAGTTTTGCAGAGACCTGGGGGGATTTACAAAGTGGTGCATCCAGTCTAAAGCTGTCCAGTCTAAAGCTGGTTCCACAGGTCCCCCCATCCTCGGCCATACGCCCAAAAAACTAACCCTCGTGGACCAAAACATCCCCTCTCCCTTGCATCCCCCATATCCAAAAAGTTCCTAGGGCAGTATGAATCCTAAATATAGCCCTGGTCACATGGTCTGGAGTCCTCTCCAAAGTCCGGCCTCCAAAGTAAACCTGGACCTTGTGACCACAACAGGCCAATCGCAGGGCCCAGGTTGGATCTAAGAGTGAGGAAAAGGTAAGAGAACCAGGCTTGTGCAGAGGGCAACATGTGCCCCCATGCCTGGCCCAACACCCATTTTTGTCTAAGCAGTTAGTAAATGATGGGGGGGACCTGTTCCGTCAGGAGCGATTAATTTGATTATTACAGCATGTGGGACAGGAGCCGCCCCTCTGCCGGGTTGCCGTTCGATCTCCTCCCACTTAAAGCAGAACAAAACCCAGGAATTTGACTTTCCTGGGTTTTGTTTTGTGTCCCTGGGGCATCCTGATTCCGTGTGTGTGTGTGAAACCCCCCAGTTCCCCCCTCCCCCGCGGTGCATGTGCGTGCTCTCGTCTAATGAGAGCCACCTGCTGTGAATATGTCATTTGGTAGAAGGCTTTCATTGACTTGAATGGCTGGGACGGGAGCACGTGCACTCTCCCCATAGTAACCAATGAGAGCCGCCTGCCAAATGACGTAATCACAGTAGACAGCTCTCATTGGACGAGAGCCCGAGAGCACCGTTGGCACATGGAAAGGTGAGTTTTTTATAGGTGAATTGAGGGACATCACACAGCAGCATACCTACCAACCTTTTAGGGTGGGAAAGATGGACATTTGGAAAGAGGGATGGATAGGAGATAGGGTGTAAAAGTTACAACAATATAAACACTGATGCAGATCTGCATGTTACACCTCCAAGAGGGACAAATGAGAACAACGAGGGACAGGGGGACATGGACTCAAAAGAGGGACAGTCCCTCCAAATCAGGGACATTTGGGGAGGTATGAACGGGGCAGAAAAGCTTCTAAATCACTAGTACGTTGTTTTTGTTGTTTTATTGCCAGGTGAGTTTACTGAATCAAGCCCAGTATTCGACTTCCAGAGGAACAGAATGACAGCATACTTCCCAACTTTTCAGGGTGGGAAAGAGGGACAAGTGTTAAATTAAGCCACGCCCCTTATTGATTGATGAATAGGAGATAAGATGTAACAGTTACAGCAATATAAACACTTTGAATGGGCAAATTAATAATGTATTGATGCAGATCTGCATATTAAACCTCAAAGAAGGACAGAGAAGAACAATGAGGGACAGGGGGGCATGGATTCAAAAGCATACCTCCCTAGTGTCCCTGATTTGGGGGAACTGTCCCTCTTTTGAGCCCCTGTCCCTCTTTGGTCACATTTGTCCTACTTTGAGGTGTAATATGCAGATCTGCAGCAATAAATGATTCATTTGCCTATTTAAATTGTTTCTATTGTTTTAATTGTTACACCCTATCTCCTATCCATCAATCAATGAGGGGGTGTGGCCTAATTTAACAAATGTCCCTCTTTCCTATATGAAAAGTTGGGAGGTATGCTCAAAAGAGGGACAGTCCCTCCAAATCAGGGACAGTTGGGAGGTATGTGACAGCGCCAGGACCAATCAGTCTGGTGACATCATAAATAACAGAAGGCCTTTGCC
This sequence comes from Gastrophryne carolinensis, assembly GCA_027917425.1. Classification (NCBI taxonomy): domain Eukaryota; kingdom Metazoa; phylum Chordata; class Amphibia; order Anura; family Microhylidae; genus Gastrophryne; species Gastrophryne carolinensis. Next base: position 610,135,012 of record CM051235.1, read on the forward strand.
AGCAGCTCAGGTGCTTCATCCCATCTGTAGAGCCATTGCATCCGCTGTGCCCGGTGCGGGGGTGGGGGGTAATTGTGTTGAATGAATATTATATAAGGCTATGGCCTATTTTTACTAAATGGCGATTATACCGAAGTTCTTGCTAATGAAGTTTCAGCTGCTTCTTAAATAATGCCGGACTCATTAATGAGAGAGATATTTATCACACGTATTAGAAGCGGGAAAACTCATTATAAGTGTTGACACTTATAAGAATACTCCTGCAGCTATTTCCCAAAGCATCTGCCAGCGTTCTCTCCAATCATTGTCACATGATGGCGCAGGCCGCTAAGCCAAATAGCGGTGCTCGTTACATCCAGAATTCCTTTGCCGCACTGAGCTCAGAATGGTAAGGAAGTCTGAATAAAGAGAGTACCACTGGCCACATCCCCGCTCGCCTTTACCTTTGACCATGTCTGCGCTGGCCATTCAGGTGCGCACCAAGCTAGGGGCATGTTGGATCGCTCGGGCATTCCGATTCTGGATGCCCCATTAAGAGGTAGACCACCGTCCCTAAGGTCTTATAGACATTACATTAAAGTTGTAGTATTCCACTCTCTGTTCCCCAAAGGTTGCTGCCTTCTCAGTTGATCCAGGGGGGAGCCCTAACCTGGCGGGTTGTATTTCTCGCATTCCAGTATCAGTAAGTTTGGAGCCTCGACACTCCCCGCCTTGTAATGAATGGGGTTGGTGTGCAGAGAGAGATGTGATTCCTTGATGGAAATCATCATGTGTGGCTGGTGGTGGACGCTGGGATGCTTATCATCCTGTATCATTAAGTTTTAAAACACTGAACCGGATGGAGGAGTTGCAGATGACAACCAGTGAGCATAGTTTTTTATTTTATTTTGTGCTTAGACAATGCCTTCAAGATACTTGGTTGTGGTGGTAATGTAAGAACTTTTTATATTGATTTGTGCAGTCTGTATTTTCTAACGGTGACTTTGTTTTCTCCCGCCTGCAGCTGCTGGATGGCATGGGAGCCGAGCCTGGGGGCATTTTACGGGCCAGTGGCATTCATCGTCCTCGTCACCTGTATTTATTTCCTTTGCACCTACGTGCAGCTAAAGCGACATCCCGAGCGGAAGTACGAATTAAAGGAGAGGACAGAGGAGCAGCAGAGTTTGGCAGCCGCAGAAATGGGTCACAGTCACATCACCGAGGCCGGGCCGGTTGCCCAGGCGACGTGCTCTATGATTTCCTCGTCTCTGCTGGAAAATGAGCATTCGTTCAAAGCTCAGCTCCGAGCCGCAGCGTTCACTCTTTTTCTGTTTACAGCAACCTGGACCTTCGGGGCTCTGGCCGTGTCCCAGGGACACTTCCTGGACATGATCTTCAGCTGCTTGTATGGAGCCTTCTGCGTCACGTTAGGACTCTTCACCCTGATCCACCACTGTGCAAAACGAGACGACGTTTGGCATTGCTGGTGGTCCTGCTGCCCCTCCAAAAGGAACGCTTACCCTGTGCCAGCCAATGCCCGACCAAAAGTCAATGGAGAGGCTCAGGGACACGCCACCTGCATTCAGGACTCGCCATGTCCCAATAAGTCGCCCATTTACAACCACCCGGCCGCAGGGCATTGCAAGATGACCAATTTACAAGTACAGAATCATGTCAACTGCCTTTCACCGGTAACACCGTGCTGTGCGAAGGTCCACTGTGAACAGCTAATGGAAGACGAACCTCATATCCATGTCCATAACAAAGGTGCTTTCCGGCCCAACATGCACGTGCACAGGTGTCTTAAGAGCAGAACTAAGCCGCGCTACTTCAGCCGGCACCGCTCCGCCGCGGAGAGGGAGTACGCCTATCACATTCCGTCTAGTATCGATGGGAGCATCCATAGCTCACACACAGATAGCCCCCACAGCATGCACGAAGGTCACACGGGCCACCGAAGGGGCTGCTGTGCTGCCAGCGACTTCCCCACTGTCAGCCAACCGGAGAGCAGCGACGCAAGTACTGCCATTTTTAGTTGTGGCAAAATGCCCGACTCAGATACTGTGCACCACACTCACTTTGAAATGCAACCCAGGAGACAATCATTTTCATTTAACACAACTAATCCCAACGGGGTGCTTAAGGGTAGCATGCACGAAGCCATGATCTATAGTTCCGACAATACGGGGAATATCAAAACGGGCCTGTGGAGAAACGAAACTACTGTGTAGTTCCGGGCCCATTGGCACGTATGTCCCTCTGCTCTGGTATCAAACGTACGCCATGTTTTTTTTTTTTCACTTGTTTATGTGTCTGTATAGCACACACACCAGTACATGTACAACGCTTACTTCTCTTCTCTTCATACCAAGAAAACTGATGATGTGGCCATTGTGGAGCAACAAAAAGTGTAAAAGAGTAATAACAATTATGTGTATTGCTAAAGAACCTGAAATGCGATGTGGCAAAGAGGATCGGCAATATCTCATTGTTTTTTAATGGGGGTATGATCCTAGGGGTTTGCTTCTTTAACTGGTTTATACTGCTTTTAACTCAAAATTGAGATCTTGCCTGAAGCTTACCAAAATTTGAAGCTTCAGCAGAGCTACCACTGTCATTGACCTGCATAAAGATATACAGATGTGTCCTTCCTTTAGCTTTTCTCATGTCTAGATACAGACTTGTGATTAGCTTTTCACATGGCTCTGTATAGATGTGTCCTTCCATAGCTTTTCTCATGGCTAGATACAGATATGTCCTTTCTTAGCTTTTCTCATAGCTCAGTACAGATGTGTCCCTTTTTAGCTATTCTCTTGGCTAGATACAGATGTCTTCTTCCTTAGCTTCTCCCATAACTAGATACAGACACAGCTAAATATAGATATGTCCTTCCTTAGCTTTTGACATGGCTATATATAGACATGGCTATATATCGATGTGTCCTTCCATAGCTTTTCTCATGGCTAGATACAGATGTGTCCTTCCTTAGCGTTTCCCATGGGTATATATAGATGTGTCCTTCCTTAGCTTCTCTCATGGCTAGATACAGACATGGCTAAATACAGATGTGCCCTTCCTTAGCTTTTCTCATGGCTAGATACAGATATGTCCTTTCTTAGCTTTTCTCATAGCTCAGTACAGATGTGTCCCTTTTTAGCTTTTCTCTTGGCTAGATACAGATGTCTTCTTCCTTAGCTTCTCCCATAACTAGATACAGACACAGCTATATATAGATATGTCCTTCCTTAGCTTTTGACATGGCTATATATAGACATGGCTATATATCGATGTGTCCTTCCATAGCTTTTCTCATGGCTAGATACAGATGTGTCCTTCCTTAGCGTTTCCCATGGGTATATATAGATGTGTCCTTCCTTAGCTTCTCTCATGGCTAGATACAGACATGGCTAAATACAGATGTGCCCTTCCTTAGCTTTTCCCATGGCTAGATACAGATGTGTCCTTCCTTAGCTTTGCTCATGGATATATATATAAATGTGTCCTTCCTTAGATTTTCTCATGGCTAGATACAGATGTAGTTTTCCTTAGCTTTTTCTTATTGCTGGATACAGATGTGTACATCCTTAACTTTCCTTGTGGCTAGATACAGATGTGTCCTTCTTTAGCTTTTATCATGTCTAGATACAGACATGTCCTTAGCTTTTCTCATGGCTAGATACCGATGTATCCTTCCTTAGATTTTCTCAAGGCTAGATACAGACATGTCTAGATACACATATGTTGTTTGTTAGCTTTTTCTCATGGCTAAATACAGATGTGACCTTCCTTAATTTTTCTCATGGCTAAATACAGATGTGTCCTTCCTTAACTTTTCTCATGTCTAGATACAGATCTGTCCTTGCTTAACTTTTTCCATGTCTAGATAAAGATGTATCCTCCCTTAGCTTTTCTCATGGCTAGATACAGATGTATCTTTCCTTAGCTTTCCTTATGGCTAGATAAATTGGAAGATGAAGGATTTGGAGATGAGTCCCTTTTGTTACTAGGGCCTCAAGGCTGTCATGTCTCTCTTGTCTTCCCCTCCTCCTCCCTGGGGATGCTAATATCACTTTGTTTAGCCATATCCGGTTAAGTGCAGTGCCAGCACCTTGGAGTTTCCTTTATGGTTTTAGTTCTGGCATTTCTTTGTTAGCTGCTCCTGAGCTGAGTTGAGTCTATTTGGTTACTTGCTGCTCACGCCCAGTGTTTTGCTTAGCATTGTCTGAGTTTAGGCACATTGTTTGATATTGTGTTTAATAAACTCTTTGTCTAGTGACCCCGTGTATCTTGAGCCTCTATCTGGCCAATTGCCCTAACCAAATTTAGGCTAAAGTAAGAGTGGACAGATCTGTATATTTCTACGCACAATTCGATGGAGGCTAAGGTACTAAAATATTTGGTACTAATTACCTTTTAGCATATTTAAGGGGAAACTCCAATTTGGTGGACATTTTCTCAAATGACCCTCGATCAGGACCAACAGTCATTTTTGCACAAATGACTATATCTCTGGCATGGAGACGGCACCCTGATTGATGATGTCCTTCGCTGCAAGCCTAGTCCAATATTTACCTTTTCCTGATTTCCTGAAGCCAGATCGCTGGTGGCCAATCGTGATCGCTGGGCAGAAGGCACACATGGCATACAGTGATATGCAAGGCTGTCCGGCAAACACGACTGTCTCTACAGATCACATGGGGCCAGATCTCGCTGAGGGAGCAAGGAGCCAGTTAGTTAAGGGTTGCTTGTTATTGGGTTGTAGGGGGATTTGCAGACCAGGACATGTGTGGAATGGCCACCTGGGCCTAATCAAACCAAATCTAGAAGTACAGGGCCCAGCATGGGGTTTACACTATAGAAGCCGCAGGAGCAACAAGATAAGCAGGGGAACTTTGCTCTTTAGAGGTGATCTAGCTATGGAGTCTGTTGCAAATTGTCCACCAAAGTGGAGGTACATTTTAAGTAAAGGAATGTGTGGAAAATTATGGTAAGGCTTTGACCATGGTAGCTTGTCCAAATTTCTAGGCACAGAGGCAAGAGAAACCATATGTGGATCAAACCCCTACGATTCTGTAGTAATAAATCAAGATGATTGGAGGTGCTGTTTTCTTCTTGAAGGTGTTTTGCTAGTCACCCAACTAGCTTTCTCAGTGGCCTTGACTTATTAGTACATATATATATGCCATGACCTGGTTAAAAAAAGTACCTTAACACACAAGTCCATACATTCTCCCCCTCCAAAAAAAATGCTTTCACATGGGGGTGACTTTAATATGGGTACAATTACAATATATTGTGAACATTTATGTGCTACATATGAGATATGAGATACTTTTCAAATAACATCCACACCCACTGTCTCTATAAAACTAAATTAGCAGCCCCTTCGTTGTGCTAGTACGTAGGTGTCCCCATGGCTATAATGTATCACCAAAACTCTGTCATGCTGGTGGTAGATATGACCATCCATTTTTTTTGTTCATGATATAAAAGTGATCCCATATGAACTTGGATGACCAGAGGCCATGAAATGAGAAAAATAGAAGGTGAATCCAGATGGCTGCTTTTTGGTTGGACTATGTGACCTAGTTCCAGATACAGCAGCGCTTACTTTTGGCATCATCTATTGACTTAGAAAGATTCCATACAGCAGTCCAATTTGTTATACTAATTTACCATCATGTAATTGCCCCTAGTCCAAATTGTAGCAAAAAAGCTTCCGTGAATGGCCGTACAGAGGTAACTAAAGTGAAGATAAATATACACTTACCACTTGCCTTCTTTTGTAATTCAACAGCCAAATAAAAAAAACAAAAGGGGACTTAATTTTTGTCCCCCGTAAAGGTGATCAGGGATAGTCTGGTGGTCATCAGCTCCCCTGATCGTTGGATCCGAGCTTACGCTGCTGCCTTCGCTTCCCGCGTTGCCTGGGTCTGAAATCCATTCACCAGCACTTCCGTTTTAGAGGAACGTGGCCATGTCCTCCCCAGTCACTACAATAGAGGGGGCATGTCAGGCTTTGGCGCACCCCCTCCATTGCAATGAATAGAGAAGGTGTGGCTGCACTTCTGTGACTTTATCAGGTCGCGATGCCAACCCACCATCAATCCTGACCCCATGTCCGATCCCTGCTTTTCTGTGCCACTCTTGAGGCCTGTGTGACCACCGGGAGCCATTTGGGTTAGCTTATTGGTTGCCACAGAAAAATGATTTGGTTACTATTGTTGGAATTCACAAACAGGCCCACAGTTTCCAAAGAGTGTTGACTATTGACTTGACCTTGCAGTAGTTGTAAATGAGTGTGGGTTCCCAAATGGGGTGTGGCGGTTATTCAGAGGACCCACTTCTGGGCTTAACTTGTAGACCCCAGACTAAGACTCCCATTTGGAGCACAAGATTGGCCTCCTTACCTTTAGTCATTCCCACAGCACCCATCACTGTATGTGCATGTGACACAGCTGACTATAATATACACCCTGGTCCGGGCTTTTACTCCACATGTGCCCCTTGGAGGGTGGAAAACAGAATTGTGGGGCCTCAACAAAACGCCAGAGTACTGTGACAGGCGCCAAGGGAGCAACAGCAGGTAGAAGGATTGATTTTGAACTAAAAATGTAATTCCTGGTCTCTGATCAGGGGGAGAAGTCCAAAGAAGTAGACTTTCTTCTAAGTCTCCTTTTTTATTCGAGCAGAAGAAATTTCCCTAGGGGCATCCTGATCTCCAGTGTAAAATCCCCTGTTTTCCCTATAAAGTGAGAAGCACTCGGCAGCACCCCTATAAAGTGAGAAGCACTCAGCAGCACCCCAGAGCAAGTCTATTCTCTTGGGCATTTGCGGTCGGCATGATAGTCCTCAGAATGGGGATGTTATCAGTGGCCCACCTATGTGCTGTGGGATTGAGGATTGGGCTGAGTATCCAGAGAAAGCATGTAGTTTCACACTGTGGGGCAACGCTAACTGGAATACCCATAAGAGAAGGATTTACCTTGAATTAGAGTCTTTAGGATTTTAGTCCTGGTTTTGGCTGGGACAATTCCAGGCAAAACGTTAAAGCTGATTTCTGTTCTCCCCATGCTGGTTGTCAGGAGGTACATCTTCCATCCAGCCATCATTCAGCCTGCTTTATGTAACGCAATAACTCCCAGTAAACTCTGCCCCTTCTGAAGAGCCTCCTCAGCAGCGTCATATGAGGGTCCCTTTATCTGGGACCCTGTAAAATGAGTCAACAGAAGGGAAGCAGTATAAGGTGTATCAGAGAATGCAAAATGTTGGTAAATGGAAGATGCTGCCCCTGACAGTCAGCATGGGGCAAGCAGAAAGCAGAATAATTTGACTCTTTGCCTGGAATGTTACTTTAAATACATTTCAAGAAAGGTAATAGCAGACACGTCCGTACTGGTCACAGAGAGCCACTATATACTCATCACCTGATGATTCAAAAGAGCCCTGGATTGCCATCGTTACCCTTCGAAAATGAATTGTGGAATGCCAAATACACCCATTTTCAGGCTGGTCTATTTCAAACCCTCACGTAAATAAAGTCAGCAATGGTTTCTCCCCATTTCTCCCATTGCGAGTTCGTTGTAGAGGTTTAATTCAGAGATAACTGATTTCCTAACTTTTCCATTGGAATGGCGTATTAACAGTAGATCCCATTTTTTAATTTTAGTCAATCAATAGCTCTCCATGATAGTCGGGTGATATAGTCTCGGGAAGGTCTACCACCAGCAGTCTAGAAGTCACTTACTGTCTACTCCACATTAGACTTCCTCCCAAACCGGCGGGACGCCATAGCTAATATGTCTTCTTTTCCATCTACAGTGTCGTATTGGTTGTAATCTGCATGACGCAAGTCAGGATATTACCATTTGTTGTTTTTCACCAATACATGTTTAAAAAAAAAAAAAAAACAAGAAAAAAAATTTGCAGTATTGTTAAAGACTGTGAAAAATCATGTTGGTATTACTCTAGAGCATTACGACTTGAAAGAAAACTCACCTCTGCACTAGTGTAAGTGGCACAATCCTTCGTATGAGGTATTATGGTCAAACTTCAATTAAAAACTCACTCCGATGTCTTTATAAGTATGCTGTACCAGTTGTGTGTGACTCTGCGCATCGAGCTACCAATCGCCTCCCTCTTATAACTTCCTACCATGGAAAATGTGGAAATAACTTGAATAATGTAGTCTTTGGAAAGAATGTGATCATCAAAAATCACGCAACTTGTAAGCGTTTGAAACCAAAAATGAGTTGGCTGTCCAAATATTTGTGTCCAGTTTTCTCCTATTTTCTTATGTTGAGATGTGCTTTATGAGACAAAACACTCCCCCTTCCCTTCTTCTCTTGATAGAAGTCTATCCCATCATGGCTGCTTCCATGAACCACAAGAGTTATTTAGACTGGACTATCCCTATAAAGGAAGCAGCCATGATGGGATTACCTGTGGCTGCTGTCCCATTGTCTTCCATGGAGATGTAAGAGACATAACACTCACCCCTCCCTTCTCCTTATTTCAATAGAAGTCAGTGGGGCAGTATGCCATCATGGCTGCTCCTATGAACCACAGGAGTTATTTAGACTCGACTGCCTTTAAAGGGAGCATCCATGATGGGATTACCTGTGGCTGCTGTCCCATTGTCTTCCATGGAGATGTAAGAGACAAACACTCGCCCCTCCCTTTTCCTTTCAGTAGATGTCAGTGGGGCAGTATGCCATCATGGCTGGTCCCTTGAACCACAAGAGTTATCAAACTAGACTGTCCCTTTAAACTGTTGTTAAACCTTCTATTGATATGTATGAGACAAAGCATCCCCCCCTACTTTCTCCACTTAATAGAAGTCAATGGCATGACATGCCCATCATGACTGCTCCCATGAACCTGAAGAGTTATTTAGACTGCATTTTCCCCAGACTTAAAACATACACTTCCCTCGGTGGGTACTTAGACCAGTTTGGGATTTAAAAATAAAAAATGACTAACCTGCTCAATGATCCTACAGCAGATTGCCCCCTAAAGCCACTTTAATCATGCAGTGCAGCATGCCAGGAATTGTAGGAATCCTCTCACAGCATTGCGGCACATCAGTAAGTGGTGCAGGCCCCAGTGCCTTCCAATCATATTGTAAGGCTCAGACTTTTATGGTGCCCAGGTCAGAGGGATATTGTGTAATCTTTACCGCTGCTTCACCCTTAGTGGACAAGTCCCCGCTTGCTGGGATTCTGGAATTGCCTACCCGGGAATGTTTGCCCCCGAGGCGCAAGCAATATCCTCTGAACTCTGGGACCGCAGCATGACAATCACTCAGGAAGTAAGTCCGAACCATGAGCCAAAGAAAGCTCAAAAATATACATACAAGTCTATACAAGAGAAATCGCTAAATAAGGTACCAGAGGAATAACAGAGGAAGGTCAGGGTCATACATGGGTAATCCAACTAAAGACACAATCCGACAAATTAACGCACCCTAGCAGAATGCTGCAACGGGCATCTGGGATAAGGGCAAGGTCTGTATTCTAAGTATGTCACACACCCCGCTTCAAGAAATTCATAACGTGTGGGTAATACTGACCTGTAGAGGGCGATATGCAGAGATGCCAGGAAAAAAGAGAGCCCCTCCCGGTCCATAAATACCTGGGACCTCCCACTCATTACCCAGTCTTCATCTCTGCAGTCGGTGAGCAAGTCAGAAGAAGAGTGGTCTCCTCCTTGCACAGGGGGATTTCAGGTAGCCGGGATGACTCCCGGCCCTTTAGTTATCTGTTTCCGCCTGGATCTTTTTTTTCTGTTACCTCATGCCTCCCAGCCTAGGCTGACGGTCCGGGTGAGGGTAGAAAAGCACCCTTGGTGCTTAAGAGCAAATGCTCTCCCGTGAGACCCTATATAAGAGGGTAGGCGGTCATCCGGGACGGTGACCCCGGTTTGGGATGCCCCGTCCCTTGGCCTTAGACTTTGGGTGGTCCATCCCTTTGGGTAATGCCCCTCTCTCTAGCGGGATAGCGGAGGGTAGGAGCAGGGCCCCTTATTCGGTGTTAGGTCCAAATTTTGTAATCATTAATTCTTAATAATGTTTTAATGTATTAATTTATTAAATTATCCTCCCAATAGTTATTAACTTATTTATTACTTCATAGCAGCGTGTATTTCTCTGTCAAAACGGCGCTGTGGCCGCCATTTTTATGCAGGCTTTCTCCCTGAGGTAAAAGGGGCGGGGCCGGGCGTCAGGGTCAAAGCCACGCCCGCTCCCCTCCTTCTGTCTCTTCTGAGACCAGTGCCGCGCCCGCACATGGCTGCGGTGCTGGCCTTTTTGCATTGTCATGGCGGAGGGGAGCTTCTCACCTCACGCTTTCACTCTTGGGGGCGGGGCCGGGCTTTCCAGCACTGCGGCCCGCCCCTGTGTCACAGGCACCGCTGAGGTGCTTTTCTCTGTGCCTGTTTCCTCAGAAGGAGCTGGCCACGCCCCCCCTTCTCTCCTCAGAGCTGCTCTTTACCTCACGGAGAGAGGAAGCTGTCTTCAGGACCACAGTGAGTGGCTTGGTGGGCCCCCCTTCTGTCCCATCACCTATAATTATATATTTGTATGTCATATATATATATATTTTATACTCCGCTTTTCTTATTAGCCTTTTTTATTATGTCTTTCAGATATAACCTACAGTGGTGTTAGGGGGTTTCTCCCGGTCCTAGGGTCCCTGGGTTCTTAATTGGCTTATTGCAAATCCTCCCACTTGGGACATTAAAGGGGCATCCCGGGTTGCTTATATGCGTAATTCCCTCGGTCATTGCAACCAACTATAAGTTCACCTTATGGAGGCATCCCCGGATACTGGGCTCGGGCTCCCCTCGGGGCAATCCCGGAAGTGTATGGGGTGTGGGGCATCCCTTACTGGCGATGATGTATTTCTGTGTATACCATGCGTACAGCAGACTATTACGTGGCAGTCCGGACCCCAGGCGTCTGGTTCAGCGCCGCCGGTCTCTCCTCCCCCCCCTCCCAGTTTGATCCGTGCCCAGTCTGACATTGTCATGGGCGGGCAGTTGCAATTGGAGATGTGTGCCCGATTGGCCAATCTTGAAAAATTATTCTCCAGCACGGTCACCAGAAAGGCTCCGGCTAAGAGAAAGCACTTGTCGCCGTCTTCACCGGCGGCCGACTTGGATGATCTTGATAATCTGGACTGGTCTGATTACTCCCAACTTGAGGAAGGGGAGGTATATGAAGAATCAGATAATTCAGACGATCAGCAGTTTGTGGGTGCTGATACCGAGCGGGGCTTGGGGAGGTCTTCGGATACTCCTAATGTTCTGGCTCAGATGTTTGAGGTTTTGGCTATTTCTCCTCCTGAGGCGGTTCCACAGCAAAAGGGGAATTTTTCGAAAAATATCCCTTTCCCTTGGATACGGTTAAGCGTTGGGCGTCCCCTCCCGAGGTGGATGCACAGATTCTGGGTTTATCCAACACTACTGTTTTAAATTCTCCTGATTGCTCCACGCTTAAAGATGGTGAGGATAAACGCATTGACCAAATGGCTTGTCATGGTTTTACCAGTTTTGGGTCAGCCATGAGGCTGGTTTGTGCTTCAGCGCTGTTGGTGGTGGCTACCAGGTCGGTGGTCAGGGACCTGTTGACTTCTTCCGGGTTAGATCCGGATAGTGACGAGTTCCTTGGCCTTAAAAGGTGTGAATTGTTTTTGTCATTTGTACTAGCCGCCTTGGATGACACACTGATGATGTGTGGCAGAACGTCGGCTCTATTGGTGACTATTCAGCGTTCGGTTTGGTTGCGCCAGTGGGCGGCTGATTTTGTGTCTAAAAAGTCGCTGACTGCTCTTCCCTTTGTGGGATTACGGCTCTTTGGTGAGAAGTTGGATTCAGTTGCCAAGGGTGGTAAGTTACCTCAACGCAAAAAACAGCGTCGTCCCTTTCGGGGGGCGGGTTCCTTTGCTCCTTCCTTTCGTGGGGCTAGAGCTGGCAGAGGAATTGTTTTCCCCGCAGCCAGAGGAGATTCCTGGAACAGGGGCAGAGGATGTGCCCGCCCAGGATACAGCTGGGGCTCTAAGCCCAAACCCTCTGCCAAGCCAGCTCAGCAATGAGGGGGCGCCCTCACCCATGTGGGTGGAGGGACGGCTGCAACACTTCTCCCAGGTCTGGGACCGGGAGGTCTCGGACAGATGGATCCAGGAAGTGGTGACTTCCGGCTACAAGCTGGAGTTCGAGCTCCGGCCCCCTCCCAGATTCCTCAGGTCTCGGGTGCCTTCGGACCTTCTGGCCGCGCAGGAGCTCCAGGCGGCAGTAAAGAGTCTGTTGGATATGGCAGTTATTTGCCCAGTGCCCCCCTCATACAGGGGTCGGGGCTTTTATTCCAATCTGTTCACGGTGCCCAAGAAGGACGGCTCGGTTCGACCCATTCTGGATCTAAAGATCCTCAACAGGTTCGTCCGTACGCGGAAATTTCGCATGGAAACGCTGCGTTCAGCTATCCATTCTCTTCGGCAGGGGGACTTTCTGACATCCGTAGACATCAAGGATGCCTATCTGCATGTGCCGATTTTTCCAGCGCACCAGAGATTTCTCAGGTTCGTGGTGGAGGATCGGCATTTTCAGTTTGTGGCACTTCCTTTCGGTCTTACCTCGGCTCCAATGGTTTTCACCAAGGTGCTGGCCGGGGTGATGGCTCTCCTCAGAGCCCAGGGTATTCGCATTGTCCCTTATCTGGACGACCTTCTCATTATGGCATCTTCCTTCAGCCAAGCGGTATTAGACACCAGAACTGTGGTGTCCACTCTGGAGAGATTCGGGTGGGTGATCAACTACCCCAAGTCCTCCCTTTCTCCGTCCAGGTTAGTGTCTTTTCTGGGAATGTCCCTGGATACTTCCCAGGCCAGGGTGTTTCTTCCTCAGTCCAAGGTTCTCTTGATTCAGGAGTTGGTTCGGGATGAGGCTGGTGGGATTGATGGTAGCCTCCTTCGAAGCGGTTCCCTTTGCTCAGTTCCACACAAGGACACTCCAGCTCCATCTGTTGGTGGCCTGGGACGGGTCGCCACTGTCGCTGGATCAGTCCTTCCTGATGACCCCCCGAGTTTGGTGCTCCCTTCAGTGGTGGCTGGATCCAATCAATCTGTCGAGGGGCAGATCCTTTCTGGCCCCTTGTTGGGAGACGGTCACCACGGATGCCAGTCTATCAGGATGGGGGGGGTTCTGGAAGGACCGTCAGTTTCAGGGACTGTGGGGGCCTCAGGAGGCTCACGAGTCCATCAATGTTCTGGAATTGAGGGCCATCAGGATGGTTCTGTTTCGCTTGACTCATCAGTTGCAAGGATTGCCGGTTCAAGTCCGGTCAGACAATCGGACAGCCGTCGCCTACATCAATCACCAGGGAGGGACTCGCAGCAGGAGTGCCCTCAAGGAAGTGTCTTTGATTCTGGCCTGGGCGGAGACCCACGTCCCATGCATTTCAGCAGTTTACATTCCGGGAGCGGAGAACACGGAGGCGGACTCTCTGAGCAGGTTCTCAGCTCGCCGGGGGGAATGGTCTCTCAGCCCCAAAGTGTTTTGCTTGATTTGTCTCAGGTGGGGGTTCCCGGTGGTGGACCTCTTTGCCTCTCGTCACAATCACAAACTTCCGACATTTGTGTCTCTCTCACGGGATCCACTGGCTCTGGCAGTGGATGCCATGTCTCTGAACTGGAGGGATCTGGGGTTTCTGTATCTGTTCCCTCCGTTTCCCTTGGTGGCCAGAGTGGTGCGCAAGCTGGCCCTGGAGGGTGCGTCAGCAATTCTGGTGGCTCCAAGGTGGCCAAGACAGGTTTGGTTCGCAGATGTGGTAAGGTTAGCAGAGGATCAGTTCGTTCTGCCCCTGCTGCCGGATCTGCTCACCCAGGGTCAACTACGTTATCCCAATTTACCAACGCTGGCTTTGACGGCGTGGCTGCTGAAACCTCCATCTTGAAGGAGGAAGGTCTTTCCGATGCTGTGATTCGAACTCTCATTAGTGCTAGGAAGCGGTCTTCCTCTAATATCTACTATAGGACTTGGAGGTCTTATATTGATTGGGGTGATATCAGGGCGTTGCCTTGTAGGGAATTTTCCATCTCCAGAATCCTGGAGTTTCTTCAACATGGTCTGGACCTGGGGCTCCAGCTTAGTACTCTGAAGGGGCAGGTTTCTGCCCTGGCGGTGTTCTTTCAAAGGTCATTTGCCCTACATCCTTTGGTTAAGACTTTTTTCCAGGGAGTCATGCATGTGCGGCCTCCTAGAAAACCTTTGCTCCCTGTTTGGGATTTGAATTTGGTTCTTTCTGCTCTTCAGGATTCTCCTTTTGAGCCCTTGAATGATATTGCCTTGTCTTCACTTACGCAGAAGGTGGCCTTTTTGGTAGCCATCACTTCGGTTAGGCGTGTCTCTGAGTTGGCGGCTTTGTCCATTCAAGCCCCGTACTTTGAGGGGCATCAGGACAAGGTGGTTTTTCGTTTCAAGTCCGATTTCCTTCCTAAGGTTGTTTCTGCCTTTCACCTAAACCAAGACATTGTTCTGCCCTCTCTATGTCCTAATCCCAGCAATGACAAGGAGAGGGCCCTGCATTCTTTGGATGTGGTTCGTGTTGTGAAGTATTATTTGGAGGTAACGTCTTCCTTTCGTAAGACGGATACCTTTATTGTGGTGCCCTCCGGGGCAGAAAAGGCTTGGCGCCTGCCAAGTCTTCAATTAGTAAATGGATCCGTCAGACCATAGTTGGGGCCTATTCTGCCAAAGGGAAGGTACCCCCTTTTCGTGTTACTGCTCATTCTACTCGTGCGGTTGGGGCATCCTGGGCTTTTCAGCACCAGGCCTCTGTTGAGCAAGTTTGTAAGGCTGCTACTTGGTCTTCTGTTCACACTTTTTCCAAGTTTTACAAGGTTGATGTTCGGGCCTCAGCAGATGCTGTGTTTGGCCGCAAAGTTCTGCAAGCTGCAGTGGTTTAAGTTGTGCCTTGTTGCCTTGTTTTGGATCCCCGCCCTTTATGGACACTGCTGTTGGATGTCCCACACGTTATGAATTTCTTGAAGCGGGGTGTGTGACATACTTAGAATAATACCATTTTGTAAATACTCACCTGTAAAATGGGTATTGTAAGTATGTCACACACCCCGCTTCACCCTGCCCTTTTGTATTCTGGATCCTTTATATGGTGAACTTTGCGTTGTTATGCTTTGTGTTGGGCTCTTCCTGGTCCCTTACCTTACTGCTGTTCTTATACTGGGTAATGAGTGGGAGGTCCCAGGTATTTATGGACCGGGAGGGGCTCTTTTTTTTTCCTGGCATCTCTGCATATCGCCCTCTACAGGTCAGTATTACCCACACAGTATGAATTTCTTAAAGCGGGGTGTGTGACATACTTACAATACCCATTTTACAGGTGAGTATTCACAAAATGGTATTTTTATAGACTATTACATTGACCAATAGGCTGGTTGTGGGACTGCTCTAAGACAGTAAAAAAAAACAAAAAAACAAAAAAAAAAGTTGTTACATTGCTCTGGCGAAAGACTTTCTACCTTATGTCTGAAGGACAGCACTCCCACAGCTAGCGTAATGCACAGAGGTAGAGGCATCTCCCCATTCCTCTTACTCAGGGTTTCCAAGAACACAGTGCACCGGTAAGATGTCTTGGAGGATGATAGTCCTCTGGAGGTTTGCTATTGATTTTGGTTTCATATAATCTTCTATTTTAATGAGCTAGAAGAAAAGAAGAGATCCTATTGAGCTAGTGTCAATACTCGACAGGAACCCAATCACGATCCGCACCATCATTCAGCCAGGGCATTACTAACGCCAGAGGGGCTTGCCAATTCTTAAAGTGATCCTATACCCATAAGCTAACCACTTCCTCATTCACGAGTGGCTGCCAGTGACCAATCTGGATGTCGGAGTGGGCTTGCACAAACCTGAATGGTTTCCATTGGTCACCTGATTAACTGCATTTGGTGCCGTACAGCATCAATAAGCAAGTGGTGACTTGACTATGGTGCCGCTTTAAATCATGTGATGTGATATGTTTTTCCAAGATTATGAGTAATGGCAACCCCACTGGAGCTGGAGCGCGCAAGAGGTAATAGTCAGTCTTTAAAGTGGACCAAAACTCAGGATTTTGACTATCCTGAGTTTTGGACCTTGCCCTCGGGGAACCCCCCCCCCCCAGGTCGTACAATCTCACTCACCCTTCCCCGGTCCTACAGCACATGTAGAGCCTCTCATCCAGTCAGCTCGCTCTGACCTGCTCCTGCACCTTCGTCTGAGAGATTCTCTAAGACGCGCAGATCCGAGCGCTCTGACGGCCGCATCCCCCGCTACCCTTTAACAGGGAGCGTGCCCGCGTTGGCCATTCACAAATGCCTGGTGCGGGCACACACCCAACTAACGGGATATCGTGGATGCAGCCACTGTTCGCGCATGCGCGTTGGACTGGGAAAGAAGGTGAGTTTCCGACCGACCTCGGGGGTTGTACACAGTGGGGCATCTCTAATCTGGATGCCCCGGGGGGGGCGTGAGTATGCCTGCTCTGGAGTCTCATAGACTCCAGGGTGGGTTTTGGTCCACTTTAAGATTAAATGTTTTTGGGATGACTTAGCACCTAAGGGGTGCAGACGAACACAACAACTGAATTTCAAAGGGTGTCTTCCCTGGTCAGCAATGGAGGTCCAGATTGGATCATATGTGAAAGAAATCTTCTGCATTCATGATGAGGTCATGTTGTCAACTTGTAGTAAGGAACTAACAAGAGCCTCATGGTCTCATCAAAATAGTAATAATGATAAATGCACTGGCAAACCTTGAAGATGAATGAACCTGTTTTGTATACTCGACACAATACAATGTTTCAGGGACACCATGGACCTCTTTATTTGGTAACAGAACGAAATACTGACACAACAGTGTAATGTCTCAAGGTAAGTGCGAGGTTGCAGTTCTAACAACAGTTAATTACTTGAAAGCAGTGTTCCCCAACCATCACCTCGAGAGCCACCAACAGGTCAGGGTTTGCTGATGCACCATAAATAAAAAAAATGCCCATTTTTTGTCTGGTTTATTTACTTTAAATGACTGTTTTGATTGTTGTTTTCGGTGACTCACAACAATCCCGCACCACACAGGTGGTACTTAACATCATCAGAAAATAGAAAGTGGTACTTGATGAAAAAAGGTTGGAAACCTTTCCAAGCTCCACTGTGCCATGTGCATTGTACTTCACTTTTAAGTCCATTGAGAGCCTATGGTTTTCCTTCCAGGTGGTAGTTCTGTAAATGTCCATGTTGTAGTGTTATATATGGATTTTATCTCTTCCTTTGCCGCCTTTATCCATTTACTGGCTTCCCCTTCTGAAAGCTGAGATATGTCTTCTCAAGTTGCAGGTTCATTAGTACTGGCAGTGCTTGCCTTGTATGTGAGGCATACAGGTGATATAGCCTGGTTTTCTCTTGTTGACCGTCCTGGTTCTGTGCCTGAGCTTGCTTGTGTCTGCTCTTCAGTACTGGTAGGTTCTGTGCTCACTTCAACTGTTTGTTTAGAAGTTACAGATGATGGCTGGTCGGTGTCAGTTTTCTCTTTTTTTCTCACTTCCTCTGTTGTCTCTCATAACTTTAATAACAGCTATGCTGTTTTTGGATTTAGAATTCTATAATCCTTATCCAACAAAGATTCCTTCAAATGCTTGTTTTGGAGTTTGGTGTGTTTTTCCTCTGGAATGTAGAAGAACACTTTGTATCCAAAAACTTTTAGGTGTTTTGCACTTGGTTTCTCAATGTGCCAGTTCATATGGAGTTTTCTCCACTGTTCTAGAAAAGAGTCTGCTCTGCAGAAGTCATTACTGCCTCACCCCAGTATTTTTGTGGTAGTCCAGAGTCTGTCCGCATACATCTGATCATTTCAGTCAGTGTAAAGTTCCCTCAGCAGGAAACAATTTGCAGTTTAAACTTGATCTCTCATGCTGTCTTTTTAGTACATCCCACATGCCTTTCACTGTATTCTCACTGTGTATGTGAATAAGCTGATCATATTCTATTAGTAAGCTTATTGTGGCCATGTGGCCTCTCTGTAGTAAAAACTTTCCGCAAGTCATCTCTGGATAATAGTATTTCTACTTTAAACTTCCATAGCTGATAATTGTCATTGTTCAGCTTGGCCACTGATAGCTTAATCTGGCTGCTGGCCATTATCCTTCCTTTATATATAAGAACAGTATTACTTTTATACAGGAGATTGCTCTGTGGAAGCTTCTCCTGTTCAGGGCTTTGCTCTGCCTGGGATTTATCTGGTCACTGGGCTTTATCTAGTCTCTGAGCCCATAACCTATTGCAGGGTGTGAGTGCTGGGTGCAGCAAAGTATAATACAGATAGACATTTGTGGTGTAATAGGAACTGGCTTTACTGGAACATAAATGCAGTAAGAGAAGGTCACCTTACATGGTGGATAACACAAACAGGAAAAAGAAGTCCTAGAGATCGCCTCAATGTACAGGAAACACCATATGCAGCACAGACTGTGGAGTCCTTTTAAGGAGAGAGTAGGGGAACTAAGTGGTGGAGCCCCCCACCCCATTGTACAATTCGGCCCTGTTCACAGCCAATGTAAGGGGTGCAATCATGTTCCCACTTGTGAACGTACAGGTATAGGAAATATGCTTGCACACAATCCATGTGCCTATGTGCTGCAATGTCAGCGCCCTTCCTGTTTTCTGACACAGAAATGAATAATTTACGTTTGACAAACATTTTAATAATACATTAAAAAAATCATCCTTACCGCTGGGTTATGGTATACATGATCTATTCCGGAGCCCATCAATGATTTAATACTTTAGGGTTGTCCCTCACTCTGTTTCTTTATTGGAAAAGGATGTATTGTACTGTATGTATAATTTGTACACAGACACAAAAACAGCGCTGCCAGCGGTTCAAGATGGCCTGGAAATGTCTCTCTTTCCTTCTATTTTCTTTTTCCTGTATTCATTCTTTCTATTTCTATTTCTTACATAGCTTCTATTATTTCTTTCTTTCTCTTTCTTCCATAAAGTCTATTTGTTTTCTCCTTTATTCTTCAATTCCCCTTTCCCTTTATTCCTTTCTTTCTATTATTTTTTCTATTTCTATTTCTCTCTCTCCTTCTATTCTCTTTCCTTCTTTCTTTCTTTCATCCCTTTCCTATCGATTCATTCTATCACACATTTTTTCTTTTTCATTCCTTCTATTACTTTTATTTCTCTTTTCATTCCCAATATTCTCTTTCTTTACTCCTTCTGTTTCTCTCTTCCTCATCCCCTTTTTCTTTCTCTCTTCTTTTTCTTTCTGTTCTTTTCCTCCTTTATTTCATGCCTTTCCTTTCTATTCATTATTTCACTCAGATTTTTCTCTTTCATTCCTTCTGTTACTTTTGTTTCTTTCTCTTTTCATTCCTAATATTCTCTTTCTTTCATTCCTTCATTTTTGTTTCTTGCTTTCTCTTGCTTCCTTTTAATCTGTTTTTGTTATTCATTCCTTCTGTTCTTTCTTTTTATTCTTTATCTTTCTATATATTCTTTTATATTTTCTTTCTTTCTTTCTTTCTTTCTTTCTTTCTTTCTTTCTTTCTTTCTTTCTTTCCTTTTTGTTTCTTGGCATCTTTTCTATTATCTTTCTTTCTTTCTTTATATCTTTATATTTCATTCCTTCTATTACCTTTCTTTCTTCCTTTCCTTTCTGTTCTTTCTTTCACTCATTTCTTTCTGACTTTCTTTCATTTCTTTAATTCCTTTTATTTCGTTCCGTTTCTTTCCTGTATTCCATTAGCTTTCTTCCTTTCTTTAATTCATTTTCTTGAAGTTTGGACCCCAAAAATGTTATACTGCCAGACTAGGATGGAATCTTGGGGGGGGGGCAAAGGTGAGTGGGACTTTCCAGACTAAAAGGAGCATACATTAATACTCACCTCTGTTCCCTGCTGCATTTAAGGTCAGCTGTTTAAACTTACCAGGTCTCATGGTGTGCACCCACCCAGGGCTTCCTTGAGCGTCCATCCACTGCTCCCGCTGCGCACGCGATGCTCCCAACAAAAGGCTCTGATTGGACGAGAGCCAGTGCATGGGTCGTAGGACTGGGAAGTGGCTGGAGGGTTGCAGGTTCAAATCCCGGCCATGAGACAGGACTTAAACGCTCTTGAGCAAGGCGCCTAACCCCCCAACTGCTCCCTGGGTGCTGTAATTAAGGGAGCCCACCGCTCCAGGCATGGGTTAAACGTGGAGGAAAAATTCCTATGTGTGCGCAAACATACAATGGCCTTCAATGCCCCAAATTAAAAAAAAATCTAAATTGCCAGGGAATCTGTGCCCATGTCCCTCCATGGGACATAAGTCACATGTGGGGGTACCACAAATGCTCCTCCTCTGTGGTATAACAGCCTCCCTGCCCCGGTGGGACGACAAGAAAGAAGGAAGGAGGACCCATGCCCCCCCCTCACTCCAAATGCCTCTGCAATAGCAGCTATCTGCCAGCAGCAGACCCACACCCGGCGGACCAGGAGGGTGCCCTGAACCCAACTTTTTCTCTACCCGTTCGCACATTGTGGTGGTCGGAGCTATTGTATCGGCAGTCAGTCCTGAACGTGGGATACTGGGGACTATCCTGCTGGAGGGGTTCAGAGTGAGATTGTGCCCGCTCCGCCTCATTCTGCACCAGTTAAATATTTGTGAAGGGAAAATATGAAAACCTGAGCTTTATGGGGCCCATTCGTTTCCGATTACACTGGTGCCATTTACCAGTAACGTGCCATGCTCTTAATGCGCTGTAATTCCCGGAGAGAGGGGGAAAAGTACACAAGAATAAAGAACACGGATATGCCTTTAGGTCTAAACAAAAAAAAAGCTATTCTGTGAGTACTCACCTGTAGAATAGTTTTTGTTCTTGCATGGCACGGCCTGCTTCGGTATTCATAACAGTTGGATTATTCCGCCACAAGGTGGCGCAGTGTAATGCAGAAGAGCTGTGGCATCTCCTGGCCCCCTATAAAAACGGGATTAACCATAGAGTTCCCAGCGTAGACAAGCAGTGAGACAAGAAGCCGGGAGAGAATAAAGGTAAAAAATGTAAAAAAGGTAAAAAACCCCAATTAACTTGGAACAATCACCATAAAGAGGCAACCAAGAATAACGATAACAAGGGTGGGTCGAAGCAGGCCGTGCCATGCAAGAACAAAAACAATGCTACAGGTGAGTACTCACAGAATTGCTTTTTTCTTTATTGCATGGCACGGCCCGCTTCGGTATTCATAACAGTTGGGACATCCAAAAGCAGTGTCCAGAGTGGGGTGGGATCCCCAAACAGTAACGGCCAGTAGTTCAAGTCACTACCGCCTGAAGCACCTTGCGGCCAAAAACAGCATCCGCTGAGCCCTTACCATCAACCTTGTAAAACTTTGAAAAAGTTTGAACAGAAGACCAAGTAGCGGCCTTGCAAACTTGTTCAACAGAAGCTTGATGCTGAAAAGCCCAAGAGGCACCAATAGCACGAGTAGAATGAGCAGTAATCCTAAAGGGAGGTTCCTTCCCCTTAGCAGAATAGGCTTGAACCACTGCCTGACGGATCCACTTGCTGATAGTGGATTTAGCCGGAGGCAAACCCTTTCTAGGTCCAGAAGTGAGAACAAAAAGAGCATCAGATTTCATGAAAGGCTCAGTAGCGACCAAATAAAACTTCAGAGCCCTGACCACATCCAGAGAATGCACAGTCCGCTCCTTGGAATTAGCAGGATTAGGACACAATGAAGGCAAGACAATGTCCTGATTGAGATGAAAGGCAGACACCACCTTAGGTAAGAAATCTGGCTTAAGTCGAAACACCACATTATCCTGATGCCTCTCAAAATAAGGAGGTTTGATGGAAAGTGCCGCCAGCTCAGAAACTCGCCTTGCAGAAGTGATAGCCACCAAAAAGGCCACCTTAAGAGTCAGACTGGGCAAAGCAGCCCCACGGATAGGCTCAAAGGGAGGACCCTGCAGAGCAGACAACACCAGATTCAAGTCCCAGACTGGTAGCATAGGTTTACGAGGTGGACGCACATGAGTAACACCCTAGAAAAAAGTTTTAACCAACCTGCGGTTGGCAAAGGATCTTTGGAAAAAAATTGACAGAGCTGAAACATGGCCTTTGAGGGTACTTAGTTGAAGGCCAGAATCCAAACCATGTTGCAAAAATTCCAGAATCCTGGGAATGGAAAAAAAAAACCCGACAGGGAAGAGACTTGGACTCACACCAGGCAATGTAAGCATGCCAGACCCTGTAGTAGATAAAAGACGAGGACTTCTTCCTAGCCCGAATCATGGTATCCACAACAGAGGCAGGCAACCTCTTCTCCGTCAAGATGTAGGTTTCAGCAGCCAAGCCGTTAAAGCCAGCGTTTGTAAGTTGGGATGGCGTAGCTGTCCCTGAGTGAGAAGATCTAGATCCCTGGGCAAGACGTACTGGTCTACTGCCAACTGCACGACGTCTTCAAACCAAATTCTTCTTGGCCAACAGGGGGCCACCAGGATGGCTGACACCCCCTCCTGGGCAATCTTGCGCATGACCCTGCCCAGTAGAGGGAACAGAGGGAACACATAGGGAAGCCGAAAGTCCGTCCAAGGCATTGCCAGTGCATCCGTGGCGAAGGCCAGAGGATCCTGTGACAGGGAGACAAACCTGGGAAGTTTGTGATTGTGACGGGACGCAAACAGGTCCACATCCGGCTGACCCCAGCAGTGACACAGGGAGAGAAACACCTGGTAGTTGAGGGACCATTCCTCCAGATGAGACGTCCCCCTGCTCAGGGCGTCCGCCACCTGGTTCTCCTCCCCCGGAATGTATACCGCTGAGATGCAGGAGACATTCTTTTCCGCCCAAGACAGTATCAGAGACACTTCTTTGAAGGCTTGCTTGCTCCGAGTCCCTCCCTGATGGTTGATGTAGGCAACCGCCGTCTGGTTGTCTGAGCGGATCTGAACAGCCTGACCCCAACCTGATCGCCCTCAGTTCCAGGACATTGATGGGAGCATGGGCCTCCTGGGGGCCCCAACGACCCTGGAACTGTAGGGACTTCGAAAAGCACCCCCAGCCCGTCAGACTGGCATCCGTGGTGACAGTCTCCCAGCACGGGGGCAGGAAGGTCCTGCCCACCAGAAGATTCCTTGAGTCCAGCCACCATGAAAGGGACTGCCTGGCCAGGGGGGACAGAGCAAATTCCTGATCCAGGGACACAGGGTCCCAAACCCAAACTGACAAGAGGTGCAACTGAAGAGGTCTCATGTGAAACTGAGCAAAGGGGACCACCTCGAAGCAGGACACCATCAAGCCAACTGCATCCCCAGACGGATGGAGGGATGAGGACACAAGAGCAGAGCCCGTGCCTGCTTCTGAAGGCTCTCCACCTTCTGCTGAGGAAGGAACACCTTGACTTGAGAGGTATCCAATGTCATGCCCCGAAAGGACCTCACCAAGGACGGGGACAGCGAAGACTTGGGAAAATTGATCACCCAGCCAAAGGACTCCAGAGTAGAGATCACCACCTGGGTGTCTTGTTTGGCCTGATGAAAGGACTGAGCCACAATGAGGATGTTGTCCAGGTAGGGAAGGATGCGAATGCCCCGGGTTCACAGCAGAGCCATCACTCCCGCCAGCATCTTGGTGAACGCCCGAGGCGCCAAGGTGATACTGAATGGTAATGCTAATCCTCCAGCATGAACCTCAGAAATCTCTGATGACCTGGGAAGATAGGCACATGAAGATAAGCATCCATGATGTCCACGGTGGTCATGAATTCGCCCGGGCGAAGGGTAACGACAGCAGGGTGTAGCGTCTCCATACGAAAATGCTTGAATCTGACAAACTTGTTGAGGCCCTTCAAGTCCAGAATGGGCCTCAGAGAGCCGTCCTTTTTGGGGACCGTGAAGAGATTGGAATAGTACCCCTGACCCTGTTCTTAATGGGGCATCAGACAAATGACCCCTGACTCCAGCAGGCATTGAACCGCCGAAAGTAACCCTTGAGCTGACAGGGGGTTTAAAGACATCCGGGATCTGATGAATCTTGGGGGTAGCCAGGCTGCAAACTCTATCTTGTAACCGGAGGACACCACCTCCTGAATCCACCGGTCTGAAACGTGGAGCCTCCAGACGTGAGCAAAGAGCCAAAGCCGTCATGCCTGGGGGGCTTTGAGAGGAAGTTTGGGCTTGGAACCCCAGGAGCAACTGGGACGTCCACGGGATCTGCCACGGCCCCAAGAATCTCTGTGGCTACCTGAGAGGAGGGAGCCACAACCTCCTCTGGAAGAACGATAGGAGGGGAGGGAGACGGAGGTCCCCCGAAAAGGCCGGGACTGCCTCCTACGCTGAGGCAGGCTGCCATCCTTGGCCAAAACATCAAGACGCTCACCAAAGAGCCGCAGCCCCACAAAGGGGAGCCCAGTGAGAGCCTTCTTAGCAGCAGCATCAGCTGCCCACTGACGTAACCAAACAGAGCGGCGCATAGCCACCAAAAGTGCAGAGGCCCTACCGCCCAGCCTCACAGCATCATCCATAGCAATACGGATAAATACAACAAAATCAGAGCAAAGCAAGAGGGCCCTATAATCCTCCTACCAGCCATAGCGCCATGGCAGAGATGCTTGAGCAGTTTCTTAAGGGCAATAGCAGTAATGGCAGCAGCACAGGCCGGGCGCAGTCCAACCCCCACACAAGTAAAAGCATGGTAAGCCAGCTGATCCATGCGCCGGTCCTCTCTGTCCTTTACAGTGGTAGTGTCAGGAGAAGGCATGACCAAAGTATTAGACAGGCCTAGCACGGGAGCGTCCACCTAAGGGGGACAGGACCAACGCTTTACTATATCAGCAGGAAAGGGATACCTCTTATCCAATCCCTTGGGCACAGCGGGCAGCCTGTTAGGGAGTTCCCACTCCCTAAGCACCATAGAAGTGAAATGGCCCTGCTCAGGGAACTCCAGACGCTGTTTACCAGGATGAAAAAGCTCACCCTGCTTTCTTTTAGCCACCTCAGGGGGAGCAATGTGCAAGGTTTCAAAAATTTGTGACAGCAGATTGTCAGTGTCCTCAGGGTACTATGATTCCTCCCCGGATGCAGACCCAGGGTCACTAATGCAACCCTCCTGCTGGTCCCCAGAGGAGTCAGAGTCCTGGAACAGTTCCCCTTCCTCTAGGGAATAGTCCACCAGTGGCATCAAATTCCTCATACTCCTCAGAGGAGCGGGAGGGTGTGGAAGTCAGGTGCCGCTTCTTGCCAGAAGCCTTCCTAGGAATAGGCCCGGCAAGCTGCTTCTCAATGTTGGCCACACGAAGTGCCAGATCAGACTGTGACCCCCTGCTAGCATCCCCCTCACTGGGGGCCAATTGCAGGAGTGGGGGGTAGGCGACTCCAAAGGGGGCGCAGAGCTGGGAAGCGATGCAGGCAAACCAAGCTGGAGTGCAAGGACACTTTGAGCGCACGGCACGCACACCCTGACACTGTCACTCACAGGGGATACCCCACACATGGCACACAGCCGGGCTTGCCCCGAAGGACCCCCAAACACGCTATCCCCAGAAGCCTTCATATGGTGATTAACACAGCAATAGGCCAGCGCTGGGTAAAGGCAAATACAAAAGCCACCCGGGATGCCCTCCCACGGGATGCCCCCAGATCAGAAAAGGGTGGGGGGGATGAGGGGGAGGAAAGAGTAGAGCCGGGAGAAACCACAACCCACTGGTATCCCGCCTGAAAGACATAAGTAAAAACGACACATGAGCATCCCGCAGCACATGCCCCAGAAGACCAATAAACCCCCCCCCAAGGGGGACTCACGGACCAAGGACTACGCTGGGTCACCAAGCCACAGACTGCAGGATGAAGCGACACACCGGAGGAAACAGCGCTGCAGCCCAGAAGGGAGAAATCCAGACGGGAGCTAATCCAAAATGGCGCCGGCAGAGGTACCTCGAGGGGCGGGCCGCAGGGGGACGATGCCATATGCGTCATCCACCGGCCCCAACCCCCCCGAAGGGGCGTGAAAACGGCGCCCACGTGACCCCGCAGGCGCCATGACAAAGCAAAAACGCCACAGGTTATAGCGGCCATAGCCGCGGAGCGCAGTACAAAGCGGCGCGGCAGCCAAAAAACACCAAAAAAACACACTGTAAACGGGCAAAACACCACAACTAATACCACTCGCCCCTACCACCCGCCCCCCCGAACAAGTCAGAGAGGGGGGGAGAGAGAGAGAGACGAGAAGGCAGCGGCGAGTATCCCGGCCAGAAGGGGGGTGGGACCCCTGAAGGACACAGTCCCCAAAACACTCACCCCCTCAGAAGCCAGGACAGGAACTCCGCATCCCTAGTAGGCTCACCATAAAGCCTATGGCCGGCTACCCTTTATGGAACAGGGTCTGCGGCTTGGAGCACTTGACCCTAGTGCTCTTCTACCCTCACCCGATCTGTCAGCCAAGGCTGGGAGGCAGTAAGGGTCCAGAAACGGGTGGAAATCACATTTTTATAGGGAGCCGGGAGATGCCACAGCTCTTCTGCAGTACACTGCGCCACCTTGTGGCGGAATAACCCAACTGTTATGAATACCGAAGCAGGCCGTGCCATGCAATAAAGAAAACATCCTTATAATATGATCAATAAAATGGATAATGACTGTACAGATGTGTCCTCCTTTGCTTTTCCTTAAAGCCCATCTCTGGGCCAAACTAAGAGACCTCCATTCTAATTCTAAGCCCCTACAAACTTTCTCTTTTGTGCAAGTGGGAAAGGGTCTTTTTGTTCTAGTACTCCCCCTAGTGGTCAGAATATGGACACAGTTTACAGTTCTCATTAAAGTGGACCAAAACCCAGGATTCCGACTATCCTGGGTTTTGGTCCTTTCTCCCGGGCCACCCCGATCAGGGTGCTCCACTGTGTGAAACCCCCCAGATCACCGATGCCAACTCACCTCTTCCCAGTCCTATGGCACATGCGCGGTCGTTCGTCCAATCAGCATACTCAGAGCTGCTGACGTCATGTTGTCTAAGCCTTCGTCTAGGGCCTGCGGCTCTGAGTGCGCTGGCGGCCACATCCCCCACTACCCTCTAAGGGGAGAGTGCCCGCCCCGGCCATTCACAAATGAGAGGGTTGGTGTGGATGCGTTTGCAGCTTGTGCATGCGTCGTTGGACCAGAAAAGAAGGTGAGTTTATGGGGAGTTTCACACAGCGGGGCATCCGGATTTTGGAGGGAATTAATTCCATGGGTTTTGGTCCACTGTAATAAAAAATAATAAACTAAACCTCACATGTGTTTTGCGTCACAGCTTAGCAGTAAGAGAAAAGCCGTGTGGTGAGAGATTGAATGGATGCTGGGTGTGACATCGATGGGAGATCTCGGCAGCCATGGTGCATTAAAGCCTCTTTATAAATTAACACAATGTCCTGCTGAGAAGATCAGCCATGACGAAAATCCTCAACTCCTGATAGAACGATATGGAAATGGGGCGCACTGTCATCTCCAGTAATGGCTTACTATTATGATACATAAAAGCAATACAAGCTGTGCAGAAGGCCGGAGAACATGCAAATTCCCCTTTGAATAGAGTCTTCCATGCAGCCACGCTCCTGACAAGATTGATGCCGCATCGGTGGATGCCGCTTCTCGGAATTCTCCTTCTTGGGGTTTGTCTCAGAGCTTCACTCTTTTTAACATACTATCATAAAAAGAGGGTAAATCGATATTTAGGAGGGTTTCTTTTTCTAAAGCTAAGGATTAATGGTGTAACATGGACACCCCGTGGCGTTTGATTGTGCTTTATGCTTGGTGGGGAGTGGGCCCTCAGACTGGGCCACATTTGGAGAAGGGGGGGGCAGTAGGTCAAAAGTGTTCTTCTGTCAGCTTTAAATCCAATTGGGGATGAAGAACGGCAGCAGGTTCAAGCTCAACCAAAGACTGACACAGTTATTTACATAGCAACTCACAACTCACAATGGTTAGCATGCACCTGGTTACAGCTCGTGTTCTTCCTTCAAGGCACCCAAGGAACTCACATCACAGCCCTTTACTCCGTACTACACCAGTCCACTCTCAGGACTATAGGTCAGCACAGTATTCTCCATCTTACGACTGGTAAGTGTTGAACCCGACACAGGGCCGGCGTCAGCACCAGGCAAGGTAGGGCAGCTGCCAGGGGCCCCCACCCTCATGGGCGGCCCACTGACAGGACCGGCCTTTGGGGTGTGCGACCGCGCTTGACCAGCGGTGGACTGGAAGGGCACTGCCACAGCTGGTGCCCACATCTCCTCGAATGCCGGGGTTCCACACAACGGGGCTTCTCGATTTAGATTCCAGGGGAGAAAGTGCTGGGTTTTGCTCTGCTTTTAAGTTGCCCTCCCCAGCTGATTTCCTATCTCTGGAGCATCCCAATCTGTGATACCCTACTGTATGAAACCCCCTGGGATCACTGGCATACTACCCACTATGCAAGCAATTCCACCCCTGATTTTTGGTCCGCTTTACAGGGGCATCTCAATTTGGGATGCCCCTATTTGTGAAAGAACCCCCCTGGTTTGGCCGTTAACTCAAACTGGCGACCCCACAGTGCATTCACCAGTTCAAGGAAAGTAATGAACAAAGGGGGGGTCACACACAGGGGCATCCAAAATCAAGAGAATCTAGATTTGTTAGACTCCGAGGCCAGGTTTAAAGGTTTGGTGCGCTTCATAGTAGACCAAAACTAGAGTTTTGGTCCAAATAGCATGATCCTTAGGGGGCATCCAGATTTGGGACGTCCCTCGGTGATGTGACGTGACTCTTCACCACAAAGGGGCCCACTGAGACCATGCTGCCCAAGGGCCCACATAAACCCGGAGCCGGTCCTGACCGGACAGATTCCTTGGAATCTGTGAACACTAAGCTCTTGGATAACCTGTGTATGCCCTTGGCTTCCATTGAACCTTGCCACCTGGATCCCCCTTTGGACTGTTAAACTGTGCATGACCTTGGCTCCCGGATACTTATTTCAGACATTTAACCTATGCATGACCCTGGCTCCCATGGAACCTTATCACCTGGATCCCCCTTTTGGATTGTTACCCTGTGCATGACCTTCCATTGAACCTTGCCACTTGGATACTCCTCTGTACTATTAACCTAGATTGACCATTTTTTGCATGAAAGTAATTTTTTAATTTAGGTCTGCTTTACATATTTCAAATATTTCAACTGTTATGAGGCAGCAAGGACATTCTGGTATTCTCAGTGAGCAAACAACTTACTCATGACCAACCTTCCCTGACATCCCTGTAGATTGGCATGCAGACAGCTTGGTTGACCTGTGACTGCGGACACCCTCAGAAGGCCTGCAAGAGGAGCACGACAGGGTAGATCCTTGACCAATCGCACCACTTTCCCCAGCACAATAAACCTTACTTGGTTACCTCAAACCTGAAAAATCTGACCTGTATTCAAGTGGACCAAAACCCAGGATTTTGACTATCTTGTATTTTGGTCCTTTCCCCCGAGGCACCCCAATAGCTGCGTGAAACCTCCCAGATCGCCGAAGTTAACTCACCTCTTCCCAGCCCTATGGCGCATGCATGGGCACTCGTCCAATCAGCACGCTTGGAGCTGACGTCACGTTGTCTAAGCCTTCGTGTAAGGCCAGTGGCTCCAAGCAGCTCCCTCTAACAGGTGCCAGAGCTCCCTCTTCTACCCCATGCCAAGTGCACCAAAACAGCCTGTGTTTCATTACTAAAGCCTTTGAACAGTTTTCATAAAAACAATTACTGGATGCAGTTGGCCATATTGCTCCCTGGTTGATTAGCCCCTCCCCCTGGTGCTTTCCAGCGATGATACATTCAGTTACAGCCCAGCATTGGGGGTCAGTCTTATCAATTATGATAACTACAATAAATATGAAAGGACAACAAGCTCACCACAATACTACTTTCCGTTGCAGTGTTGTTATGAATATTGGGCAAAGGCTCTTATTAAAATAGAGACACAGGCTGTTTTGGGGCATTGAGCTGGAGACAGAAGGTGAGGACATAAACTTCCTTTCTGGGTATTGGATCACTTGTGAAACACCCCAGGTCGCCCCATACACTTACCTTGTTTCCTGGTCCAACGGCGCATGTGCAAGCCACAGCCGCATCCCCGCCATACCTCTAGAAGGGCGCGTGCCCGCGCCAGGCATTTGTGAATGGCCGGCATGGGCACGCTCCCTGTAAGAGGAGCAGAGCAGAGGAAACAGCCCCCAGTGCGCTTGGAGGTGCTGGCCTTAGACAAAGGATTAGACGACGTGATGTCAGCGGCTCTGATTGGACGAGCTGATTGGACGAGCCGCTGCACATACGCTGTAGGACCAGGAAGAGGTGAGTTGGCATTGGCGATCTGGGTGGTTTCACACAGTGGGACACCCCAGATAAGGGTGCCCCAGAGGAAAGGACCAAAACCCAGGATAGTCAAAATCCTGGGTTTTGGTCCACTTTAAGGCAAGCATATATAAGATTTTATATTATAAATAGAATTTATATAAGAGTTTTACTCACATGTTTTTAATGCCACCACTAAACACCAGAATTTGGTTGGGTCAATGGATGGTCTCGGATGCATGTAAAATCTTATTAGGAAAGTTATAATAATAACTGAACTGATAAGTAGCAAGAACATTTTTCCTACAATTTGTTTTAACACAACTCATTAACATTTGTGTTTGACAATATCCGGAAGACATTGTTCTTTTACATGAATATTTAGCATTACTGCAATTAATTTACCAAGGAAGATGAAAATAAAATATTTACTTTGGAGAGGTAACGGTTACATTTCTTTATTAGTTATTCAGCATAATTGTTTTAGGCATATTGAATAAAGAATGAGCGCCATCATTCCTCTGAAATAAACTTGTCCAAATATATTGCTTCCATCCGAATGTAAAAGCGAGGCTGGCGATACTGATTATACGTCTATTTACAAAGGAAATGCTTGTCTAATCCAGTATTCAACAATGCAGCTGCATCCTAATAAATTCTAATATCATTGATTAGGGGATTTTTATTAGTAATTCAAATCAAAAAGAAAAACTCCAATACTAGATTCATTACAGTGTGGTCTGTTTCACCAGGCATTTGTGAATGTCTAGAGCAGGCACACTCCCTGTTAAAGGGTAGCGCAGGATGCGGTCGTCAGAGCGCCCGGATACGCTCTTGGGCGAAGGGGCGGAAGTGGATCCGAGCCCCCTGACTGGACGAGAGGCTGTGCATGCGCCATAGGACCATGGAAGGGGGTGGATTTCGGCGTCATCTAAAACGCTGACATCCGGAAGTATTTCTGGCCCCTTTGCACCCCCCTTAGCCGTCGCTGAGTGATTGCAGCGGGCTTAGCTGTACTTGCCTCTAGCTGTCCTTTCTTCAAAACTTGCGCACCGCTCATCAGACCTCGCGCTCTTCTGTGCCGAGTGTCATTGCAGCCTATGCAGTGACACTGCGCATGGGTGAGATCTGAGGGGCGGTGCAATGCATGGTGGCGCGGCAAGATGGCACTGCCCAACGGAGACGGTGCAGAACCGAGGGATGCCGGCCCACGATGCGACCGGACAGGTAAATTTAAATGTGTAAATTGTAAAACCAGAGGGGCAGAGGGGGCGAGCAAGCCAGGTTTGGGGAGTTTTTATTGATTCCCCAATTCCTAAAAATTTTCCTACTCAGACGTGGGTACCTTCCAATGTGGGTATGTATCTAATAACTCCAATGAGACCGACTTTATAAAAGGGGCACTTACTTTATTAGCACAACTACAGGTACACTTGAATGTCCATAGCAGGGCATACAGTCATAATCCAACAGTTGTTGTTAGCAGTTTCCATAGCACAGCATTACATCCAGGTGGACTCTTACAGGTGGTGGTCACACATTATGGTCCCTTAGCAGGATACTGAGGCCTTAGCTTCCTCCATCGGCACCTTGGGCTGAAAGGTTCACCTTTCCTGTGGTCGCTTGTTAGGTATGAATGTGGCTCCTCTACTCTCTCCTGCTTCAGGAGACTGCTCCCAGTTGACCCTACCATCCTCTGTCACTCCCTGTTACTACAATAATGAGAAGAGTCTCTAACTAACCCAATACCTCTCTTTATAGATTCCCATATGTTACATAACTAAGGGGGTTCCTTATATAACTTCTGTTGTTGAATACACTGTTACTCACCTCAACCAATGGCAGCACATGTGAATGTTGCTAATGGCATCTGCTAATTATCTATTTATTAGGTTCTTCGGTTAACTGTTTGAAAAACCTCCAGAGTTATAATTCATGCCTTATCCAGCCATCGTGTGGTGATGTAGTGCAACTGCAGGACAGATATGAACTACCACTCTAAAGCCCTCTGAAAGTAGTTGTTGACCACTTTCCACCAGCCACATCAGAAAATAGGAATCCTGAGAAAAAGTTCAATATTGTAGACGCATAGGTAGAGACAGGCAAACCCGAACCGTAAAGTTCCGCCAGATGTCCGAGGTAGGCATCCAGCCCGAACACAGAAAAGTCCATCAACCCCTTCCCCTACAGTTGCAGCAGCAGGAAGCTGCTGTGATTTACCTCTGCCCAATCCTCTGCCGCCAGTGTCTGCAGGCTTTGAATCTGGCCCCAGCCAGTGCTACAAAAAGATGGCCGCCGGCTCCCATGAATGAGGACACTCACTCATGTGAGCCGACGGCCATCTTTTTGTAGCCCTGTCTGGGGCCAGATTCAAAGGCTGATCCGAATGGAACATCTTCCAGGTGCTGCACACAGCTGCCTCCAGTCATTTAGAAATGCTGATGTTGGGTGCAAACATAATTTAGAGGAGTGTCCGGGATGCTGCCGGAGGCCCGCACCTGCACCGTGCAATCGATTCTCCAGGTGAGTATATAGCCAACTCTGGAGTATTCACACAGTGAAGGATCACAAATCTGACTATCCTTGGGGGCAACCTGCAAGATGGTCCTAAAAATACCAGGGTCAGGTTAACAAAGGTTTTGGTCCACTTTAAATTTGAGTGTTTACCTAAAATCTTCTGTTCCAAAAAATACATGATTTTATTCAGTGAAGCATCTACAATTATATACTAGTGTTAAAGTGGACCAAAACCCATGATTTTAACTATCCTGGGTTTTGGTCCTGTCCCCTGGGCACCCCAATCGGGGGTGCCCCGCCGCTGTGTGATTGCCGAGTGCAACTCACCTCTTCCCGGTCCTACAGCTCATGCTAGAGGGGTAGGGGGGATGTGGCCGTGGCTCGCGCATGCGCATTGAACCGGGAAGTATGGGCAACCTGGGGGTTTCACACAGGGGGGCATTCCGATTTTGGATGTCCCAGCTGGGTTTTGGTCCACTTTAAAGGGAATGTCCACAATTATGGATTTAGAAATCCATGTTGTTGCATGAGACTCCCCTGTGTCTTGGCCATTGCCACGGGTCCAGGTTCCATAGTGAAGCTGCAGCACCCAATGTCTTAGTTTCCAGCGACATGATGCTGCACTATCACATGATGAGGAAGACAAAAACATGGTGGTCAACATAGCACAGGAAGGAATAGTAGCTTTTCCTAGGCAATGTGGAGGCTGATTCCTTACTAACACCAGGTATCAGCAGATGAACGTCTGTATGGCGGCGCTTAGAGTGACCCCTATTAGATGCTGTAAGCGGGTATCGGCCGCTGTAACAGAGCTCCTCAGTCGCTGTAGTAACCTGCCCAGAATTGATGAATGTGATGTATGATGGACGCTCTAACACCAGTACAGCGCTGCAGGGAGTGAGAGGTAGCGCCAGCTCAGTGCGACCGACTCTCTGCGCTCCACACCATACTTATCAAAAAAGGACACACACACAGCGGCGACTCTCTAAATCTGGTCGCTATAGCATAGAGCGCTAGACACTGTATAATTAAAGTCGAAAACCCATGGAATGACATTGTAACATTGTGACACGAACACTTTAGGGCCAGACCTGTAATGACAATTCTGCATAAAAAAAAAAAAAAAATTAAAAAAAATTTTTCCAGGCCAGGAGAGGTCACACAAAGATTTGAGAAAAAAAAATTAAACAAAAACTTTTAAAGAGATTAGAAGGAACGTCCATTGAAATGTATGGGAGAGTGGCAGGTAGCTAGAGCGCCGGTGCTATACGCTGAGCCGCCTGTAATAATACATCAGACGCTACATGGCGCTGTTAGAGACGGTCACCAGAATCGCTTTCATAAATGTGGTTTTGCGTACAGCGCCCGGCGTTCACCAGGCGCTGCCTGCCGCTACGAAACGCTACCTGGCACTATCCCATAGACTGCAACAGAATAGTAAAAAAAGACTCTCTGATTTATTGTGCAGTATATGTGATTTTTTAATATGCTCCCTGTCGCAGGCTAATACTCACCCGTCTATTATGCACTGCACCATGTCACCACTGACACTGGATGGTCCAGGTCATTCCCATTGCCTAGCAACGGTGGACATAGGGCACAGCATCTCAGCTATTTCAGAAGCTGCCAAGAACAACATAATAATAATAATCTTTTATTTCTATAGCACCAACATATTGCACGGCGCTTTACAATCAGAGGGATTATGTGCAAACAGAAATAATTATATAGCTACAAAATGGGTCAGCCATCGAAACAAAATTCGGAATGAGGGCCCCACTAGCCAGCTTACAAGCTAAGAGGAGAATGAGGAGGACACAGAAGACAATAGGTGCTTTGTACCATTGTCCAGCCATCTCACCAACTCATATAATGCTTTGGCAGCAGTAATGTTGTTGTCAGACTGCTGTTCCAGCACGGGTCCTGCTTAGTTTTCGGCCTGTCTGACCGCAAGCCTTGCCGATGATCACTGACTGTGGACCAAGTCTGATGATCAATGACTGTGGACCAAGTCTGATGATCAATGATGGTGGACCAAGTCTGATGATCAATGACGGTGGGCCAAGTCTGATGATCAATGACGGTGGGCCAAGTCTGATGACCAATGACGGTGGACCAAGTCTGATGATCAATGATGGTGGACCAAGTCTGATGATCAATGACGGTGGGCCAAGTCTGATGATCAATGACGGTGGGCCAAGTCTGATGACCAATGACGGTGGACCAAGTCTGATGATCAAAGATGGTGGACCAAGTCTGATGATCACTGACTGTGGACCAAGTCTGATGATCAATGACGGTGGACCAAGTCTGATGATCAATGACGGTGGACCAAGTCTGATGATCAATGAAGGTGGACCAAGTCTGATGATCAATGACGGTGGACCAAGTCTGATGATCAATGACGGTGGACCAAGTCTGATGATCAATGATGGTGGACCAAGTCTGATGATCAATGACGGTGGACCAAGTCTGATGATCAATGACTGTGGACCAAGTCTGATGATCAATGATGGTGGACCAAGTCTAATGATCAATGACGGTGGGCCAAGTCTGATGATCAATGACGGTGGGCCAAGTCTGATGACCAATGACGGTGGACCAAGTCTGATGATCAATGATGGTGGACCAAGTCTGATGATCAATGACGGTGGGCCAAGTCTGATGATCAATGACGGTGGGCCAAGTCTGATGACCAATGACGGTGGACCAAGTCTGATGATCAATGATGGTGGACCAAGTCTGATGATCACTGACTGTGGACCAAGTCTGATGATCAATGACGGTGGACCAAGTCTGATGATCAATGACGGTGGACCAAGTCTGATGATCAATGAAGGTGGACCAAGTCTGATGATCAATGACGCTGGACCAAGTCTGATGATCAATGACGGTGGACCAAGTCTGATGATCAATGATGGTGGACCAAGTCTGATGATCACTGACGGTGGACAGAGTCTGATGATCAATTATGGTGGACCAAGTCTGATGATCAATAATGGTGGACCAAGTCTGATGATCACTGATGGTGGACCAAGTCTGATGATCAATGACGGTGGACCAAGTCTGATGATCACTGACGGTGGACCAAGTCTGATGATCAATGATGGTGGACCAAGTCTGATGATCCCTGACGGTGCACCAAGTCTGATGATCAATGATGGTGGACCAAGTCTGATGATCACTGACGGTGGACCAAGTCTGATGATCAATGATGGTGGACCAAGTCTGATGATCACTGACGGTGGACAGAGTCTGATGATCACTTATGGTGGACAGAGTCTGATGATCACTGGACCAAATCTGATGATCACCGACGGTGGACCAAATCTGATGATCACCGACGGTGGACCAAGTCTGATGTTCACTGACGGTGGACAAAGTCTGATGATCACTGACGGTGGACCATCTGATAATCACTGACAGTGGACCAAGTCGGATTATCACTGACGGTGGACCAAGTCTGATGATCACTGACGCTGGACCAAGTCGGATTATCACTGACAGTGGACCAAGTCTGATGATCAATGACGGTGGACCAAGTCTGATGATCACTGACGGTGGACCAAGTCTGATGATCACTGACAGTGGACCAAGTCTGATGAGCACTGACGGTGGACCAAGTCTGATGAGCACTGACGGTGGACCAAGTCTGATGATCACTGACAGTGGACCAAGTCTGATGATCACTGACGGTGGACCAAGTCTGATGATCACTGACGGTAGACCAAGTCTGATGATCACTGACGGTAGACCAAGTCTGATGATCAATGACGGTGGACCAAGTCTGATGATCAATGATGGTGGACCAAGTCTGATGATCACTGACGGTGGACAGAGTCTGATGATCAATTATGGTGGACCAAGTCTGATGATCAATAGTGGTGGACCAAGTCTGATGATCACTGCTGGTGGACCAAGTCTGATGATCAATGACGGTGGACCAAGTCTGATGATCACTGACGGTGGACCAAGTCTGATGATCAATGATGGTGGACCAAGTCTGATGATCACTGACGGTGCACCAAGTCTGATGATCAATGATGGTGGACCAAGTCTGATGATCACTGACGGTGCACCAAGTCTGATGATCAATGATGGTGGACCAAGTCTGATGATCACTGACGGTGGACAGAGTCTGATGATCACTTATGGTGGACAGAGTCTGATGATCACTGGACCAAATCTGATGATCAATGACGGTGGACCAAATCTGATGATCACCGACGGTGGACCAAGTCTGATGTTCACTGACGGTGGACCAAGTCTGATGATCACTGACGGTGGACCATCTGATAATCACTGACAGTGGACCAAGTCGGATTATCACTGACGGTGGACCAAGTCGGATTATCCCTGACAGTGGACCAAGTCTGATGATCAATGACGGTGGACCAAGTCTGATGATCACTGACGGTGGACCAAGTCTGATGATCACTGACAGTGGACCAAGTCTGATGAGCACTGACGGTGGACCAAGTCTGATGAGCACTGATAGTGGACCAAGTCTGATGATCACTGACAGTGGACCAAGTCTGATGATCACCGATGGTGGACCAAGTCTGATAATCACCGATGGTGGACCAAGTCTGATGATCACCGATAGTAGACTAAGTCTGACGATCACCAACGGTGGACCAACTCTGATTTTCACCGACGGTGGACCAAATCTGATGATCACTGATGGTGGACCAAGTCTAATGATCACCGACGGTGGACCAAGTCTGATGATCACCGACGGTGGACCAAGTCTGATGATCACCGACGGTGGACCAAGTCTGATGATCACCGACGGTGGACCAAGTCTGATGATCACTGACGGTGGACCAAGTCTGATGATCAATGATGGTGGACCAAGTCTGATGATCACTGACGGTGCACCAAATCTGATGATCAATGATGGTGGACCAAGTCTGATGATCACTGACGGTGGACCAAGTCTGATGATCACTGACGGTGGACCAAGTCTGATGATCAATGATGGTGGACCAAGTCTGATGATGAACAAAGGGGGGTGGGAGCAGCTCAATCACTATTTATACAAAATTATCAACATTATTATTCAGGGCCTGGGAACTAATTTACCGCCCAGTTTAACCCTCTCATCAACTAAATATCAAGCAACAAACATGTCTAGCTATGTGGAAAGACAGAGATTTGGTTGCATATATCTGCAGATACATGTGGAAGCCACACTGCCCCGGCAAGGCACTCTGTGTTTAGTGTGGTCCCTACTCTTAATCCTGAGTCCCCAAAGTTGGGACATGCAATGCAGACAAATATCTGAGAGCTACTCACCTGGGAAGCAGCCAGCCTCCCTTTAGAACACTTCACAGGGAGAAATCCATATTAGCTGAATTCCTCCCTGCTTGTGCTCATGGCAATTCAAATGAACAAAGGGGGGTGGGAGCAGCTCAATCACTATTTATACAAAATTATCAACATTATTATTCAGGGCCTGGGAACTAATTTACCGCCCAGTTTAACCCTCTCATCAACTAAATATCAAGCAACAAACATGTCTAGCTATGTGGAAAGACAGAGATTTGGTTGCATATATCTGCAGATACATGTGAAAGCCACACTGCCCCGGCAAGGCACTCTGTGTTTAGTGTGGTCTCTACTCTTAATCCTGAGTCCCCAAAGTTGGGACATGCAATGCAGACAAATATCTGAGAGCTACTCACCTGGGAAGCAGCCAGCCTCCCTTTAGAACACTTCACAGGGAGAAATCCATATTAGCTGAATTCCTCCCTGCTTGTGCTCATGGCAATTCAAATGAACAAAGGGGGGTGGGTGGGTCTTTCCACATAGCTAGACATGTTTGTTGCTTGATATTTAGTTGATGAGAGGGTTAAACTGGGCAGTAAATTAGTTCCCAGGCCCTGAATAATAATGTTGATAATTTTGTATAAATAGTGATTGAGCTGCTCCCACCCCCCTTTGTTCATTTGAATTGCCATGAGCACAAGCAGGGAGGAATTCAGCTAATATGGATTTCTCCCTGTGAAGTGTTCTAAAGGGAGGCTGGCTGCTTCCCAGGTGAGTAGCTCTCAGATATTTGTCTGCATTGCATGTCCCAACTTTGGGGACTCAGGATTAAGAGTAGGGACCACACTAAACACAGAGTGCCTTGCC
The DNA here is from genome assembly GCA_027917425.1 of Gastrophryne carolinensis. NCBI lineage: Eukaryota > Metazoa > Chordata > Amphibia > Anura > Microhylidae > Gastrophryne > Gastrophryne carolinensis. The sequence goes on from CM051235.1 coordinate 610,174,013, forward strand.
GGGGCAGTGTGGCTTCCACATGTATCTGCAGATATATGCAACCAAATCTCTGTCTTTCCACATAGCTAGACATGTTTGTTGCTTGATATTTAGTTGATGAGAGGGTTAAACTGGGCGGTAAATTAGTTCCCAGGCCCTGAATAATAATGTTGATAATTTTGTATAAATAGTGATTGAGCTGCTCCCACCCCCCTTTGTTCATTTGAATTGCCATGAGCACAAGCAGGGAGGAATTCAGCTAATATGGATTTCTCCCTGTGAAGTGTTCTAAAGGTCTGATCAAGTCTGATGATCACTGACGGTGCACCAAGTCTGATGATCAATGATGGTGGACCAAATCTGATGATCACCGACGGTGGACCAAGTCTGATGATCAATGATAGTGGACCAAGTCTGATGATCACTGACGGTGGACCAAGTCTGATGATCAATGATGGTGGACAGAGTCTGATGATCACTTATGGTGGACAGAGTCTGATGTTCACTGGACCAAATCTGATGATCAATGACGGTGGACCAAATCTGATGATCACCGACGGTGGACCAAGTCTGATGTTCACTGACGGTGGACCAAGTCTGATGATCACTGACGGTGGACCATCTGATAATCACTGACAGTGGACCAAGTCGGATTATCACTGACGGTGGACCAAGTCTGATGATCACTGATGCTGGACCAAGACGGATTATCACTGACAGTGGACCAAGTCTGATGATCAATGACGGTGGACCAAGTCTGATGATCACTGACGGTGGACCAAGTCTGATGATCACTGACAGTGGACCAAGTCTGATGATCACTGACGGTGGACCAAGTCTGATGATCACTGACGGTGGACCAAGTCTGATGATCACTGACGGTGGACCAAGTCTGATGATCACTGACGGTGGACCAAGTCTGATGATCACTGACTGTGGACCAAGTCTGATGATCAATGACGGTGGACCAAGTCTGATGATCACTGACGGTGGACCAAGTCTGATGATCACTGACTGTGGACCAAGTCTGATGATCACTGACGGTGGACCAAGTCTGATGATCACTGACTGTGGACCAAGTCTGATGATCAATGACGGTGGACCAAGTCTGATGATCACTGACAGTGGACCAATTCTGATGAGCACTGACGGTGGACCAAGTCTGATGAGCACTGACGGTGGACCAAGTCTGATGATCCCTGACAGTGGACCAAGTCTGATGATCACTGACGGTGGACCAAGTCTGATGATCATTGACGGTGGACCAAGTCTGATGATCACTGACGGTGGACAGAGTCTGATGATCAATTATGGTGGACCAAGTCTGATGATCAATAATGGTGGACCAAATCTGATGATCACTGATGGTGGACCAAGTCTGATGATCAATGACTCAATGACGGTGGACCAAGTCTGATGATCACTGACGGTGGACCAAGTCTGATGATCAATGATGGTGGACCAAGTCTGATGATCACTGACGGTGCACCAAGTTTGATGATCAATGATGGTGGACAAAGTCTGATGATCACTGACGGTGCACCCAGTCTGATGATCAATGATGGTGGACCAAGTCTGATGATCACTGACGGTGGACAGAGTCTGATGATCACTTATGGTGGACAGAGTCTGATGATCACTGGACCAAATCTGATGATCAATGACGGTGGACCAAATCTGATGATCACCGACGGTGGACCAAGTCTGATGTTCACTGACGGTGGACCAAGTCTGATGATCACTGACGGTGGACCAAGTCTGATGATCACTGACGGTGGACCATCTGATAATCACTGACAGTGGACCAAGTCGGATTATCACTGACGGTGGACCAAGTCTGATGATCACTGACGCTGGACCAAGTCGGAATATCACTGACAGTGGACCAAGTCTGATGATCACTGACGCTGGACCAAGTCGGATTATCACTGACAGTGGACCAATTCTGATGATCAATGACGGTGGACCAAGTCTGATGATCACTGACATTGGACCAAGTCGGATTATCACTGAGAGTGGACCAAGTCTGATGAGCACTGACGGTGGACCAAGTCTGATGAGCACTGACGGTGGACCAAGTCTGATGAGCACTGACGGTGGACCAAGTCTAATGAGCACTGACGGTGGACCAAGTCTGATGATCACTGACAGTGGACCAAGTCTGATGATCACTGACGGTGGACCAAGTCTGATGATCACTGACGGAGCACCAAGTCTGATGATCACTGACGGTGGTCCAAGTCTGATGATCACTGGCGGTGGACCAAGTCTGACGATCACCGACAGTGGACCAAGTCTTATGATCACTGACGGTGGACCAAGTCTGATGATCACTGATGGTGGACCAAGTCTGATGATCACTGACAGTGGACCAAGTCTGATGATCACCGATGGTGGACCAAGTCTGATAATCACCGATGGTGGACCAAGTCTGATGATCACCGATGGTAGACTAAGTCTGACGATCACCAACGGTGGACCAAGTCTGATTTTCAGCGACGGTGGACCAAATCTGATGATCACCGACGGTGGACCAAGTCTGATGATCACCGACGGTGGACCAAGTCTGATGATCACCGACGGTGGACCAAGTCTGATGATCACCGACGGTGGACCAAGTCTGATGATCACTGACAGTGGACCAAGTCTGATGATCAATGACGGTGGACCAAGTCTGATGATCACTGACGGTGGACCAAGTCTGATGATCACTGACGGTGGACCAAGTCTGATGATCACTGACAGTGGACCAAGTCTGATGATCACTGACAGTGGACCAAGCCTGATGATCACTGACGGTGGACCAAGTCTGATGATCACTGACGGTGGACCAAGTCTGATGATCACTGACTGTGGACCAAGTCTGATGATCAATGACGGTGGACCAATTCTGATGATCAATGACGGTGGACCAAGTCTGATGATCACTGACGGTGGACCGACGGTGGACCAAGTCTGATGATCACTGACGGTGGACCGACGGTGGACCAAGTCTGATGATCACTGACGGTGGACCAAGTCTGATGATCACCGACGGTGGACCAAGTCTGATGATCACCGACGGTGGACCAAGTCGGATGATCACCGACGGTGGACCAAGTCGGATGATCACCGACGGTGGACCAAGTCGGATGATCACCGACGGTGGACCAAGTCTGATTATCACTGACGGTGGACCAAGTCTGATTGTCACTGACGGAGGACCAAGTCTGATGATCACTGACGGTGGACCAAGTCTGACGATCATCGACAGTGGACCAAGTCTGATGATCACTGAAGGTGGACCAAGTCTGATGATCACTGATGGTGGACCAAGTCTGATGATCACTGACAGTGGACCAAGTCTGATGATCACCGATGGTGGACCAAGTCTGATGATCACCGATGGTGGACCAAGTCTGATAATCACCGATGGTAGACCAAGTCTGAAGATCACCAACGGTGGACCAAGTCTGATTTTCACCGACGGTGGACCAAATCTGATGATCACTGATGGTGGACCAAGTCTGATGATCACCGACGGTGGACCAAGTCTGATGATCACCGACGGTGGACCAAGTCTGATGATCACTGACGGTGGACCAAGTCTGATGATCACTGACGGTGGACCAAGTCTGATTATCACTGACGGTGGACCAAGTCTGATTGTCACTGACGGAGGACCAAGTCTGGTGATCACTGACAGTGGACCAAGTCTGATGATCACTGACGGTGGACCAAGTCTGATGATCACTGACGGTGGATCAAGTCTGATGATCACTGACGGTGGATCAAGTCTGATGATCACTGACGGTGGACCAAGTCTGATGATCACTGACAGTGGACCAAGTCTGACGATCACTGACGGTGGACCAAGTCTGATTATCACTGACGGTGGACCAAGTCTGATGATCACTGACGGTGGACCAAGTCTGATTATCACTGACGGTGGACCAAGTCTGATTGTCACTGATAGAGGACCAAGTCTGATGATCACTGACGGTGGACCAAGTCTGATGATCAATGACGGTGGACCAAGTCTGATGATCACTGACGGTGGATCAAGTCTGATGATCACTGACGGTGGACTAAGTCTGATGATCACTGACGGTGGACCAAGTCTGACGATCACCGACAGTGGACCAAGTCTGATGATCACTGATGGTGGACCAAATCTGATGATCACCGATGGTGGACCAAGTCTGACGATCACCGACAGTGGACCAAGTCTGATGATCACTGACAGTGGACCAAGTCTGATGACCACCGATGGTGGACCAAGTCTGATAATCACCGATGGTGGACCAAGTCTGATGAGCACTGACGGTGGACCAAGTCTGATGATCCCTGACAGTGGACCAAGTCTGATGATCACTGACGGTGGACCAAGTCTGATGATCATTGACGGTGGACCAAGTCTGATGATCACTGACGGTGGACAGAGTCTGATGATCAATTATGGTGGACCAAGTCTGATGATCAATAATGGTGGACCAAATCTGATGATCACTGATGGTGGACCAAGTCTGATGATCAATGACTCAGTGACGGTGGACCAAGTCTGATGATCACTGACGGTGGACCAAGTCTGATGATCACTGACGGTGGACCAAGTCTGATGATCAATGATGGTGGACCAAGTCTGATGATCACTGACGGTGCACCAAGTCTGATGATCAATGATGGTGGACCAAGTCTGATGATCACTGACGGTGGACAGAGTCTGATGATCACTGACGGTGGACAGAGTCTGATGATCACTGGACCAAATCTGATGATCAATGACGGTGGACCAAATCTGATGATCACCGACGGTGGACCAAGTCTGATGTTCACTGACGGTGGACCAAGTCTGATGATCACTGACGGTGGACCAAGTCTGATGATCACTGACGGTGGACCATCTGATAATCACTGACAGTGGACCAAGTCGGATTATCACTGACGGTGGACCAAGTCTGATGATCACTGACGCTGGACCAAGTCGGATTATCACTGACAGTGGACCAAGTCTGATGATCAATGACGGTGGACCAAGTCTGATGATCACTGACGCTGGACCAAGTCGGATTATCACTGACAGTGGACCAAGTCTGATGATCACTGACGGTGGACCAAGTCTGATGATCAATGATGGTGGACCAAGTCTGATGATCACTGACGGTGCACCAAGTCTGATGATCAATGATGGTGGACCAAGTCTGATGATCACTGACGGTGGACAGAGTCTGATGATCACTTATGGTGGACAGAGTCTGATGATCACTGGACCAAATCTGATGATCAATGACGGTGGACCAAATCTGATGATCACCGACGGTGGACCAAGTCTGATGTTCACTGACGGTGGACCAAGTCTGATGATCACTGACGGTGGACCATCTGATAATCACTGACAGTGGACCAAGTCGGATTATCACTGACGGTGGACCAAGTCGGATTATCCCTGACAGTGGACCAAGTCTGATGATCAATGACGGTGGACCAAGTCTGATGATCACTGACGGTGGACCAAGTCTGATGATCACTGACAGTGGACCAAGTCTGATGAGCACTGACGGTGGACCAAGTCTGATGAGCACTGATAGTGGACCAAGTCTGATGATCACTGACAGTGGACCAAGTCTGATGATCACCGATGGTGGACCAAGTCTGATAATCACCGATGGTGGACCAAGTCTGATGATCACCGATAGTAGACTAAGTCTGACGATCACCAACGGTGGACCAACTCTGATTTTCACCGACGGTGGACCAAATCTGATGATCACTGATGGTGGACCAAGTCTAATGATCACCGACGGTGGACCAAGTCTGATGATCACCGACGGTGGACCAAGTCTGATGATCACCGACGGTGGACCAAGTCTGATGATCACCGACAGTGGACCAAGTCTGATGATCACCGACGGTGGACCAAGTCTGATGATCACTGACGGTGGACCAAGTCTGATGATCAATGATGGTGGACCAAGTCTGATGATCACTGACGGTGCACCAAATCTGATGATCAATGATGGTGGACCAAGTCTGATGATCACTGACGGTGGACCAAGTCTGATGATCACTGACGGTGGACCAAGTCTGATGATCAATGATGGTGGACCAAGTCTGATGATGAACAAAGGGGGGTGGGAGCAGCTCAATCACTATTTATACAAAATTATCAACATTATTATTCAGGGCCTGGGAACTAATTTACCGCCCAGTTTAACCCTCTCATCAACTAAATATCAAGCAACAAACATGTCTAGCTATGTGGAAAGACAGAGATTTGGTTGCATATATCTGCAGATACATGTGGAAGCCACACTGCCCCGGCAAGGCACTCTGTGTTTAGTGTGGTCCCTACTCTTAATCCTGAGTCCCCAAAGTTGGGACATGCAATGCAGACAAATATCTGAGAGCTACTCACCTGGGAAGCAGCCAGCCTCCCTTTAGAACACTTCACAGGGAGAAATCCATATTAGCTGAATTCCTCCCTGCTTGTGCTCATGGCAATTCAAATGAACAAAGGGGGTGGGAGCAGCTCAATCACTATTTTTACAAAATTATCAACATTATTATTCAGGGCCTGGGAACTAATTTACCGCCCAGTTTAACCGTCTCATCAACTAAATATCAAGCAACAAACATGTCTAGCTATGTGGAAAGACAGAGATTTGGTTGCATATATCTGCAGATACATGTGGAAGCCACACTGCCCCGGCAAGGCACTCTGTGTTTAGTGTGGTCCCTACTCTTAATCCTGAGTCCCCAAAGTTGGGACATGCAATGCAGACAAATATCTGAGAGCTACTCACCTGGGAAGCAGCCAGCCTCCCTTTAGAACACTTCACAGGGAGAAATCCATATTAGCTGAATTCCTCCCTACTTGTGCTCATGGCAATTCAAATGAACAAAGGGGGGTGGGTGGGTCTTTCCACATAGCTAGACATGTTTGTTGCTTGATATTTAGTTGATGAGAGGGTTAAACTGGGCAGTAAATTAGTTCCCAGGCCCTGAATAATAATGTTGATAATTTTGTATAAATAGTGATTGAGCTGCTCCCACCCCCCTTTGTTCATTTGAATTGCCATGAGCACAAGCAGGGAGGAATTCAGCTAATATGGATTTCTCCCTGTGAAGTGTTCTAAAGGGAGGCTGGCTGCTTCCCAGGTGAGTAGCTCTCAGATATTTGTCTGCATTGCATGTCCCAACTTTGGGGACTCAGGATTAAGAGTAGGGACCACACTAAACACAGAGTGCCTTGCCGGGGCAGTGTGGCTTCCACATGTATCTGCAGATATATGCAACCAAATCTCTGTCTTTCCACATAGCTAGACATGTTTGTTGCTTGATATTTAGTTGATGAGAGGGTTAAACTGGGCGGTAAATTAGTTCCCAGGCCCTGAATAATAATGTTGATAATTTTGTATAAATAGTGATTGAGCTGCTCCCACCCCCCTTTGTTCATTTGAATTGCCATGAGCACAAGCAGGGAGGAATTCAGCTAATATGGATTTCTCCCTGTGAAGTGTTCTAAAGGTCTGATCAAGTCTGATGATCACTGACGGTGCACCAAGTCTGATGATCAATGATGGTGGACCAAATCTGATGATCACCGACGGTGGACCAAGTCTGATGATTAATGATGGTGGACCAAGTCTGATGATCACTGACGGTGGACCAAGTCTGATGATCAATGATGGTGGACAGAGTCTGATGATCACTTATGGTGGACAGAGTCTGATGTTCACTGGACCAAATCTGATGATCAATGACGGTGGACCAAATCTGATGATCACCGACGGTGGACCAAGTCTGATGTTCACTGACGGTGGACCAAGTCTGATGATCACTGACGGTGGACCATCTGATAATCACTGACAGTGGACCAAGTCGGATTATCACTGACGGTGGACCAAGTCTGATGATCACTGATGCTGGACCAAGTCGGATTATCACTGACAGTGGACCAAGTCTGATGATCAATGACGGTGGACCAAGTCTGATGATCACTGACGGTGGACCAAGTCTGATGATCACTGACAGTGGACCAAGTCTGATGATCACTGACGGTGGACCAAGTCTGATGATCACTGACGGTGGACCAAGTCTGATGATCACTGACGGTGGACCAAGTCTGATGATCACTGACTGTGGACCAAGTCTGATGATCAATGACGGTGGACCAAGTCTGATGATCACTGACGGTGGACCAAGTCTGATGATCACTGACGGTGGACCAAGTCTGATGATCACTGACGGTGGACCAAGTCTGATGATCACTGACGGTGGACCAATTCTGATGAGCACTGACGGTGGACCAAGTCTGATGAGCACTGACGGTGGACCAAGTCTGATGATCCCTGACAGTGGACCAAGTCTGATGATCACTGACGGTGGACCAAGTCTGATGATCATTGACGGTGGACCAAGTCTGATGATCACTGACGGTGGACAGAGTCTGATGATCAATTATGGTGGACCAAGTCTGATGATCAATAATGGTGGACCAAATCTGATGATCACTGATGGTGGACCAAGTCTGATGATCAATGACTCAATGACGGTGGACCAAGTCTGATGATCACTGACGGTGGACCAAGTCTGATGATCAATGATGGTGGACCAAGTCTGATGATCACTGACGGTGCACCAAGTTTGATGATCAATGATGGTGGACAAAGTCTGATGATCACTGACGGTGCACCCAGTCTGATGATCAATGATGGTGGACCAAGTCTGATGATCACTGACGGTGGACAGAGTCTGATGATCACTTATATTGGACAGAGTCTGATGATCACTGGACCAAATCTGATGATCAATGACGGTGGACCAAATCTGATGATCACCGACGGTGGACCAAGTCTGATGTTCACTGACGGTGGACCAAGTCTGATGATCACTGACGGTGGACCAAGTCTGATGATCACTGACGGTGGACCATCTGATAATCACTGACAGTGGACCAAGTCGGATTATCACTGACGGTGGACCAAGTCTGATGATCACTGACGCTGGACCAAGTCGGAATATCACTGACAGTGGACCAAGTCTGATGATCACTGACGCTGGACCAAGTCGGATTATCACTGACAGTGGACCAATTCTGATGATCAATGACGGTGGACCAAGTCTGATGATCACTGACATTGGACACAGTCGGATTATCACTGAGAGTGGACCAAGTCTGATGAGCACTGACGGTGGACCAAGTCTGATGAGCACTGACGGTGGACCAAGTCTAATGAGCACTGACGGTGGACCAAGTCTGATGATCACTGACAGTGGACCAAGTCTGATGATCACTGACGGTGGACCAAGTCTGATGATCACTGACGGAGCACCAAGTCTGATGATAACTGACGGTGGTCCAAGTCTGATGATCACTGGCGGTGGACCAAGTCTGACGATCACCGACAGTGGACCAAGTCTTATGATCACTGACGGTGGACCAAGTCTGATGATCACTGATGGTGGACCAAGTCTGATGATCACTGACAGTGGACCAAGTCTGATGATCACCGATGGTGGACCAAGTCTGATAATCACCGATGGTGGACCAAGTCTGATGATCACTGATGGTAGACTAAGTCTGACGATCACCAACGGTGGACCAAGTCTGATTTTCAGCGACGGTGGACCAAATCTGATGATCACCGACGGTGGACCAAGTCTGATGATCACCGACGGTGGACCAAGTCTGATGATCACCGACGGTGGACCAAGTCTGATGATCACTGACAGTGGACCAAGTCTGATGATCAATGACGGTGGACCAAGTCTGATGATCACTGACGGTGGACCAAGTCTGATGATCACTGACAGTGGACCAAGTCTGATGATCACTGACAGTGGACCAAGTCTGATGATCACTGACAGTGGACCAAGTCTGATGATCACTGACGGTGGACCAAGTCTGATGATCACTGACGGTGGACCAAGTCTGATGATCACTGACTGTGGACCAAGTCTGATGATCAATGACGGTGGACCAATTCTGATGATCAATGACGGTGGACCAAGTCTGATGATCACTGACGGTGGACCGACGGTGGACCAAGTCTGATGATCACTGTCGGTGGACCGACGGTGGACCAAGTCTGATGATCACCGACGGTGGACCAAGTCTGATGATCACCGACGGTGGACCAAGTCGGATGATCACCGACGGTGGACCAAGTCGGATGATCACCGACGGTGGACCAAGTCGGATGATCACTGACGGTGGACCAAGTCTGATTATCACTGACGGTGGACCAAGTCTGATTGTCACTGACGGAGGACCAAGTCTGATGATCACTGACGGTGGACCAAGTCTGACGATCATCGACAGTGGACCAAGTCTGATGATCACTGAAGGTGGACCAAGTCTGATGATCACTGATGGTGGACCAAGTCTGATGATCACTGACAGTGGACCAAGTCTGATGATCACCGATGGTGGACCAAGTCTGATGATCACCGATGGTGGACCAAGTCTGATAATCACCGATGGTAGACCAAGTCTGACGATCACCAACGGTGGACCAAGTCTGATTTTCAGCGACGGTGGACCAAATCTGATGATCACCGACGGTGGACCAAGTCTGATGATCACCGACGGTGGACCAAGTCTGATGATCACCGACGATGGACCAAGTCTGATGATCACTGACAGTGGACCAAGTCTGATGATCAATGACGGTGGACCAAGTCTGATGATCACTGACGGTGGACCAAGTCTGATGATCACTGACAGTGGACCAAGTCTGATGATCACTGACAGTGGACCAAGTCTGATGATCACTGACAGTGGACCAAGTCTGATGATCACTGACGGTGGACCAAGTCTGATGATCACTGACGGTGGACCAAGTCTGATGATCACTGACTGTGGACCAAGTCTGATGATCAATGACGGTGGACCAATTCTGATGATCAATGACGGTGGACCAAGTCTGATGATCACTGACGGTGGACCGACGGTGGACCAAGTCTGATGATCACTGTCGGTGGACCGACGGTGGACCAAGTCTGATGATCACCGACGGTGGACCAAGTCTGATGATCACCGACGGTGGACCAAGTCTGATGATGACCGACGGTGGACCAAGTCGGATGATCACCGACGGTGGACCAAGTCGGATGATCACCGACGGTGGACCAAGTCGGATGATCACTGACGGTGGACCAAGTCTGATTATCACTGACGGTGGACCAAGTCTGATTGTCACTGACGGAGGACCAAGTCTGATGATCACTGACGGTGGACCAAGTCTGACGATCATCGACAGTGGACCAAGTCTGATGATCACTGAAGGTGGACCAAGTCTGATGATCACTGATGGTGGACCAAGTCTGATGATCACTGACAGTGGACCAAGTCTGATGATCACCGATGGTGGACCAAGTCTGATGATCACCGATGGTGGACCAAGTCTGATAATCACCGATGGTAGACCAAGTCTGATAATCACCGATGGTAGACCAAGTCTGACGATCACCAACGGTGGACCAAGTCTGATTTTCACCGACGGTGGACCAAATCTGATGATCACTGATGGTGGACCAAGTCTGATGATCACCGACGGTGGACCAAGTCTGATGATCACCGACGGTGGACCAAGTCTGATGATCACTGACGGTGGACCAAGTCTGATGATCACTGACGGTGGACCAAGTCTGATTATCACTGACGGTGGACCAAGTCTGATTGTCACTGACGGAGGACCAAGTCTGGTGATCACTGACAGTGGACCAAGTCTGATGATCACTGACGGTGGACCAAGTCTGATGATCACTGACGGTGGATCAAGTCTGATGATCACTGACGGTGGATCAAGTCTGATGATCACTGACGGTGGACCAAGTCTGATGATCACTGACAGTGGACCAAGTCTGACGATCACTGACGGTGGACCAAGTCTGATTATCACTGACGGTGGACCAAGTCTGATGATCACTGACGGTGGACCAAGTCTGATTATCACTGACGGTGGACCAAGTCTGATTGTCACTGATAGAGGACCAAGTCTGATGATCACTGACGGTGGACCAAGTCTGATGATCAATGACGGTGGACCAAGTCTGATGATCACTGACGGTGGATCAAGTCTGATGATCACTGACGGTGGATCAAGTCTGATGATCACTGACGGTGGACTAAGTCTGATGATCACTGACGGTGGACCAAGTCTGACGATCACCGACAGTGGACCAAGTCTGATGATCACTGATGGTGGACCAAATCTGATGATCACCGATGGTGGACCAAGTCTGACGATCACCGACAGTGGACCAAGTCTGATGATCACTGACAGTGGACCAAGTCTGATGACCACCGATGGTGGACCAAGTCTGATAATCACCGATGGTGGACCAAGTCTGATGAGCACTGACGGTGGACCAAGTCTGATGATCCCTGACAGTGGACCAAGTCTGATGATCACTGACGGTGGACCAAGTCTGATGATCATTGACGGTGGACCAAGTCTGATGATCACTGACGGTGGACAGAGTCTGATGATCAATTATGGTGGACCAAGTCTGATGATCAATAATGGTGGACCAAATCTGATGATCACTGATGGTGGACCAAGTCTGATGATCAATGACTCAGTGACGGTGGACCAAGTCTGATGATCACTGACGGTGGACCAAGTCTGATGATCACTGACGGTGGACCAAGTCTGATGATCAATGATGGTGGATCAAGTCTGATGATCACTGACGGTGCACCAAGTCTGATGATCAATGATGGTGGACCAAGTCTGATGATCACTGACGGTGGACAGAGTCTGATGATCACTGACGGTGGACAGAGTCTGATGATCACTGGACCAAATCTGATGATCAATGACGGTGGACCAAATCTGATGATCACCGACGGTGGACCAAGTCTGATGTTCACTGACGGTGGACCAAGTCTGATGATCACTGACGGTGGACCAAGTCTGATGATCACTGACGGTGGACCATCTGATAATCACTGACAGTGGACCAAGTCGGATTATCACTGACGGTGGACCAAGTCTGATGATCACTGACGCTGGACCAAGTCGGATTATCACTGACAGTGGACCAAGTCTGATGATCAATGACGGTGGACCAAGTCTGATGATCACTGACGCTGGACCAAGTCGGATTATCACTGACAGTGGACCAAGTCTGATGATCAATGACGGTGGACCAAGTCTGATGATCACTGACGGTGGACCAAGTCGGATTATCACTGACAGTGGACCAAGTCTGATGAGCACTGACGGTGGACCAAGTCTGATGAGCACTGACGGTGGACCAAGTCTGATGATCACTGACAGTGGACCAAGTCTGATGATCACTGACGGTGGACCAAGTCTGATGATCACTGACGGTGGACCAAGTCTGATGATCACCGACGGTGGACCAAGTCTGATGATCACCGACGGTGGACCAAGTCTGATGATCACCGATGGTGGACCAAGTCTGATAATCACCGATGGTGGACCAAGTCTGATGATCACCGATGGTAGACTAAGTCTGACGATCACCAACGGTGGACCAAGTCTGATTTTCACCGACGGTGGACCAAATCTGATGATCACCGACGGTGGACCAAGTCTGATGATCACCGACGGTGGACCAAGTCTGATGATCACCGACGGTGGACCAAGTCTGATGATCACCGACGGTGGACCAAGTCTGATGATCACCGACGGTGGACCAAGTCGGATGATCACCGACGGTGGACCAAGTCGGATGATCACCGACGGTGGACCAAGTCGGATGATCACTGACGGTGGACCAAGTCTGATTATCACTGACGGTGGACCAAGTCTGATTGTCACTGACGGAGGACCAAGTCTGATGATCACTGACGGTGGACCAAGTCTGACGATCACCGACAGTGGACCAAGTCTGATGATCACTGATGGTGGACCAAGTCTGATGATCACTGATGGTGGACCAAGTCTGATGATCACTGACAGTGGACCAAGTCTGATGATCACCGATGGTGGACCAAGTCTGATGATCACCGATGGTGGACCAAGTCTGATAATCACCGATGGTAGACCAAGTCTGACGATCACCAACGGTGGACCAAGTCTGATTTTCACCGACGGTGGACCAAATCTGATGATCACTGATGGTGGACCAAGTCTGATGATCACCGACGGTGGACCAAGTCTGATGATCACCGACGGTGGACCAAGTCTGATGATCACTGACGGTGGACCAAGTCTGATGATCACTGACGGTGGACCAAGTCTGATTATCACTGACGGTGGACCAAGTCTGATTGTCACTGACGGAGGACCAAGTCTGATGATCACTGACAGTGGACCAAGTCTGATGATCACTGACGGTGGACCAAGTCTGATGATCACTGACGGTGGACCAAGTCTGATGATCACTGACGGTGGATCAAGTCTGATGATCACTGACGGTGGACCAAGTCTGATGATCACTGACGGTGGACCAAGTCTGATGATCACTGATGGTGGACCAAGTCTGACGATCACCGACAGTGGACCAAGTCTGATGATCACTGATGGTGGACCAAATCTGATGATCACCGATGGTGGACCAAGTCTGACGATCACCGACAGTGGACCAAGTCTGATGATCACTGACAGTGGACCAAGTCTGATGACCACCGATGGTGGACCAAGTCTGATAATCACCGATGGTGGACCAAGTCTGATAATCACCGATGGTAGACCAAGTCTGACGATCACCAACGGTGGACCAAGTCTGATGATCACTGACGGTGGACCAAGTCTGATTTTCACCGACGGTGGACCAAATCTGATGATAACTGACGGTGGACCAAGTCTGATGATCACCGACGGTGGACCAAGTCTGATGATCACTGACGGTGGACCAAGTCTGATGATCACTGATGGTGGTCTAAGGCTGACGATCACCGACAGTGGACCAAGTCTGATGATCACTGATGGTGGACCAAGTCTGATGAGCACCGATGGTGGACCAAGTCTGACGATCACCGACAGTGGACCAAGTCTGATGATCACCGACAGTGGACCAAGTCTGATGATCATCAACGGTGGACCAAGTCTGATTATCACTGACGGTGGACCAAGGCTGATGATCACCGACGGTGGACCAAGTCTTATTTCGGGTGGCCCCATTGCATCCCATGGGCACCTCTTTAAGGCATATCGTTCTGTTTTGAGACTCTTCTTATAATACTGATCCCAACACAAATGACTAAATGCCCTGCCAGGTCGTTCTGAGCACTTGAGATATCACAATGACGATAATAGATGATTTGCATAACCCCACCCACTGCTGAAATCATAGGTGAATACGGTTATTCTTGGTTTCTATGTGTCATGGATATATTTTCCATATTAATGATATTCTCCTTATGCAGTACCCTATTGAATGACACCTATACTATGGGGGTTATTCATGAATGGATAGCACCAGGTAGCGTCTCGTAGCGGCAGGCAGCGTCTGGCGAACGACGGGGCGCTGTACGCAAAACCACATTTATGAAAGCGAATCTGGTGAGCTCCTCTAACAGCGCCATGTAGCGTCACGTGTATTATTACAGGTGGCTCATCGTATAGCGCCGGGGCTCTAGGCTCAGAAGCGCCAGGTAGTACCTATCGCTCAGTGTCGCTCTCCCATACATTTCAATGGCCATTCATTTCCTTGAGTTTAAACAGCGTGTTTGGCAATTAATTTTTTTTTTTTTTTGCTCCAATCATTGTGTGACGTCTCCTGGCTGCAAACAAACACTTTTAGAAACATTTTTGACTTTTTATATTTTTATGCAGAATTGCCATTACAGGTCTGGCACTAAATTGTTATTGTCACAGTGTTATAACAATATCATTCCATGTGTTTTCGCTTTGTTACTGGTGGATATGTGTTCAAAAACAGACTTTGATCACACAGCGTCTGACGCTCTGTGCTGCAGCACCAAGCTTTAGAGCGCCGCCGCTGTGTGTGTGTCCTTTTTTGATAAGTATGGTGTGGAGCGCCGAGAGTAGGTCGCACTGAGCTGGCGCTATCTTTTGCTCCCTGCAGCGCTATACTGGTGTTAGAGCTCCCAACATACATCACATTCATCAATGACGGCCAGGTTACTACAGCGACTGAGGAGCTCTGTTACAGCGCCCGATATCCGCTTACAGTGCTATACAGAGACGCTCATCTGCTGATACCTGGCGTTAGTAATGAATCAGCCTCTGTATTTAGCTTCCCGGTTACATCCCCATTGCTGTATGAAATGATGTGCACATCACATGTCACGCAGCTGAATCCGATAGATCTAAAAGCAACCGGAGTTCTCAGTTCAAGCTGACAACAGACTCTTCTGGTGTCAAAATGTCAACTTTTATCATTTCGATATCAAACCTGGATAACACTTGTAATCAGCCGGGCACGTTTCAAACCCTACAAATGAGTTGAAAAGATAATGCGGCATCCACATATGATACCAACACACATCTGCCCTCGGAATTCTTCACGCTGTCATTCGAGAGCTCGAGGCAACCAGGAATGGATGTGTGAATGGCAGGCATCATCCTGATCTGGGGGATGGCAACGGGTTACATACGATGTGATGAGAGTCTCTATACAATAAGACAGTGTATAAAAGGGGAAATATGATTTAAATAAAAATGTGCCCATTAATCTCCAATAATTTTATTAGAGATTAATATAAATATTTCAAATACTAATAATCATATCAGCCCAGCGGCCATCAATCTGATACAAACCATACATCCTCATACATCCTCCTAAGAAGAAATCTCTTCCCTCAAAAAAATTGTGTGAGAAATTATCCACCACACACAGATGTATAAATGAAAACAGGTTTAATTCACCAGCACAGTAAATAACCTTCACTAACCCAATATGTTCCTGAAGTTTCCCCAGATAGATAACCTTAAATGTTACCAACATGTTAAGTTATAGTAAGTTATACGTTAGCTACAGTACAATAAATGTTATAATAGAGAAAAATAGCGAGAGATACTTAGCCATTATGGTTGAGGTTTCATTCAATTAGGGAGCCCATCCATCGACTGAATAACCCTGCAACCAGCTTCCTAATCTACTAAAACTAGGGGGTGTGGCCAGAATTTCCCGCCTCCTGGGTGTGTCGGCCCTGCCGACAACCTGCCTCTGAGATTACAAAAGAAATTTTTTATATAGTGACTTAACTCCAATATGCGTGTAATCATACTGTAACTAAGAAATTCATGATCCCCATTAATGTCTTAGTTAAATGAACCTAAATGAACCTAAACACCAAATATATATCAGAGTCTGATATTATGCAGATTATCAGTCTCTGGCCGATAAACATATGTCATATTTGGTATCAAATGAAAGGTCTTATTATGGCTCTCCACAAATATCATCCAATGTCCGTGTCTAATGTGTATTTGACTGTCTCGTCTGTGGCCAACCTAATTAGGAATTCAAGGATTCCTTTTCAAGAGGTGAGGTTGTTGGCAGGTAGGTGTGAATATAGAGGCTGAATCATTACTAACGGCAGGTATCGGCAGATGAGCGTCTGTATTGCGGCGCTAGCCCAGTCATGAGCTGAACTCAGAGACTTTTTCTATGGACACAAAAGGACCTTGGGGTTTATTTATCAATGGCTAGCGACAGGTAGCGCCTTGTAAGCGACAGGTAGCGAACGGTGAACGCCGGGCGCTGTATGCAATACCACATTTATCAAAGCGATTCCGGTGAGCGACTCTAACAGCGCCATGTAGCGTCCGATTCATCATCACAGACTGCTCAGCGTATACCGCCGGCACTGTGGCTTCCAGAGCGCCTAGAATTACTTGGCGCTACCTGTCGCTCTCCCATACATTTTAATGGACGTTACTTTTCTTCTCTTTAAACAGGGCTTTATTTTTTTTAATGAAATCATTGTGTGACCTCTCCTGGTCTACTAAAAGTCATTTTTGAAAACTTTTTTGATTTTTTATATTTGTATGCAGAATTGTCATTAAAGGTCTGGTATTAAAGTGTTAATGTCACAATGTAATAACAATGTCATTCCATGTGTTTTCGCTTTGTTACTAGTGGATATGTGTTCAGAAACAGACTTTAATCACACAGCGTCTGGCGCTCTGGGCTACAGTGAAACAATTTTGAGTGCCAGCGCTGTGTGCGGCTGTTTTTTTGATGAATATGGTTTGAGTCACTCACACTGACCAGTCGCTACCCTTCGCTCCCATATAGCGTTGTACTGGTGTTATAGCGACTCACACATCAAATTCACCAATGCCAGCAATGTTACTACAGCAAACGAAACAAAGATAAAAAAAGCCAGCTCACCGACCATCCAAATTCGGCACGGACTTGAAGATCCCGGGCAGTTCTCCAAAAAATGATAAATGGAATTCAATGTGATGTCCAGCCGTTCAATAATAAAAAATAACTTTTAATTTATCCAATTAAAATTGTTCAATCCTTAGTGTAAGGAAACAAAAACCAACTGGCACATGTGACGCGTTTCGAGCCTGACCGGCTCTTAGTCATACAGCATGTATGTATGACATAGGGCCTTATTTATCACGGGCTAGCGCCAGGTAGTGTCTGGCGAGCGCCAGGTACCGGCAGCTAACGGCGACTACCGACTCAAGTACGCCCGGCGGCGGTCACAATGACGCATTTATCAAGCAAAATGAGGCTAGCGCCGGCGAGAGCGACGGCTAGCGCGGCATTCATCATGAAGCCGCCTGGACCGAACAGCGCCGCTGCAAATTCCCTCACAGCGCCAGGTATGAGCTGTCGCTCCCTGGCGATGTCCAATGCATTTCAATGGAGCAATCTATAATTAATCATAATTAATTGGTATTTATTTATTTTTATTTTTTTTTAATGTCAAAAATTCGGAGACCACTTCTGCAATGTTAGGATTTATTTTTAATTAAAAAAAAATTTAAAAAAAAATTTGTGCAGAATTGATCTAACAGGTCTGATATTAATGTATTCATATTACAAAATGATTCTAAAAACTTGTATAATGTTACAATCAAAAAATATGGTTGTTTAGGGGTTAAAAACTAGTTAACACCCATCGCCGCCAGCGCTCTGGGGTTTAAACAAGGAATGGACAGCGACAGCACATTCGGAGCGTGATTTGTTAATGAATATGAAGCTAGCCGTTCGCTCTGGCCATTCGTTGTCAGGCGCTCACATACAACGCTGAACCTGTGAAACAGCGACCCCTAAGCCCTTATTCAACATTACCGCACATCGACTGAGTCGCTGTCATCAAGCTAGCGCCGGCCAAGCACAGCTAATACTGGCTGGCGCTGAAAAAATCACGCTACAGTCGCTCATCTGGCGCTACCTGGCGCTATTAATGAATCGGCCTCCCCGAGCCGGTCAGGCTCGAAACGCGTCACACGTGCCAGTTGGTTTTTGGTTTCTCCGGGTCGCTCTGTGACATGTGCACCACATATGATTACACTAAGGTTTGAACAATTTTAATTGGATACATTAAAAGTTATTTTTTTATTATTGAACAGCTGGACATCACATTCAATTCCAATGTTACTACAGCGACTGAGGTGCTCTGTAATAGCGAATCACGGACAATCAGAGTGACCACTAGCGGTCGCTCTTAGCGCCACTGTACAGATGCACATCTGCCGTTACCTGGCGTTAGTAATGAATCAGCCTGCCCATCTCTCAAATATTGTTCACAAATGTGTCTAAATCTGTGCTAAGGAGTAGGAATGAGCGAATCGGTTCTAACGAACCTGAATTCGCTCCGAATTTGAGGGAAAATTCGATTCAGCACGAACCCGAATTTTTAGTGGTTCGTGCTGACCGAATTTTCCCTGAAATAAAAAAAAAAAAATGCCGGCATGGTGGGAGCGGGGAGGCCGGCTGCGCTGTCAGCGGGCGGCAGAAGCCGGCTTCCGCCGCCCGCTGACAGCGCAGCCGGCCTCCCCACTCTCACCAGAGATGAGCGATTCGCTAAAGTTCGATTCGTACGAACCCAAATTTCTTTGAGAAATTCGGCGAATCGCCCGAATCGAATTTTTGAGAAGTTCGCTCATCTCTACTAAGGAGCATGTCTATTTTTCTGAGATAACCCATCCTGTGATGGGCATCCAAAAGAATATAGTTACACCTTCTACGCTCCTACCCAGTAGCCCGCCGTTACAATAATTTAAATATATCCGAGTTTCGAAAATAAAAAATAATAGCCTGTCGCTGCCGTCATTTTCATATTTGGATCAATCATTCCTTCAGCTGAATTGAAACCTGAAAAACATTTTCGCCGAGTGAGTCCCGGAGACTGCGCGGCATGGGGTAATGAATACACGCGCAGATCGGAATTCTTTCTCCTTTCCTTTCTCGGTGACAGCTTAAGAGCTGCGCTGAAGAGAACATTATGGATTGCGCCAGCTACGGATCCCGTAACCTTCCAAGTCAGGAGCAGGAGACAATACGGAGCAATAACCGGCGGATTTATGACACATAAAAAAAAATGGGGGCCCCCATCTCGGCTTTATTGCCGTACCTTCAGAGTAGGTTATCTCTATCGTGACCCGCTGATTTGAAACCATAAGTCATAACATTAATGCGGGCTATGGATTGACAATTTTACTAAGAAAATACATCTTATTCCCGAAGTCCATCGTTTTTCATTAAGCCGCCGCTTCCGATTCCTCTGCAGAGAATTTAAAATGAGTCGCCGTTCCCGTTGTGCCGTAAAGCTAACGACTTCTGATTTTATGGCCTCGCGATCTGAATATGCTCAGCATGAAATTGCTCACCGCGCTTCAAGAACGTTGCCGTGTCCTTACCTTATTGTTAGATCTCGCCGCCAGCCGCCCGAACAGAATCTTTCCAACGACAAAAGCCTGCACTTGGCTTTTTCACTTTACCGCCGGTAACAGAGAAGCTGTACATTTCTTTTGCAAATACTTTATCACAGGGCTGGCGGCAGCACCCGGCAAGTCTGGTCAGCTGCCGAGGGCCACCACCGCCCAGGGGGCCCACTAAGTGGTTAACCCTTCTAGTGCCAGCTTTGTGAGTACCACTAAAAAGCAGCATCAATAGGGGGTTGGGGGGCAAGCAGCCCTTCTTAGTTTTGGCCATGAAATGTATAGACTCCTGACCCGCGACTCTCCACCGCAAAGGCCCCCTGAGACAATGCCGCCCGGCCCACATGAACCTGGAGCCGGCACTGCTTTATCAGTCGTTTTCTTGCATTACATATATAAACAAAACATACTTTTGTTATGTAAATAAAACACATTATATATATATATATATATATATATATATATATATATATATATATACTACTTATTCAACGAGTAACGTCTCATCTACGGGGTATATCAATAGACTGGGGATTCTGGATAAGATCGGATATCGAACTCACTCTTAAACCGGACCTTCACCCTGAATAAGAGCCTATCTTATATGTTTCCCCCCCCCCACTCTGTACATACAGATTGCCCACATTAATCCGGACCTTCACCCTACATAAGAGCCTATCTTATATGTTTTCCCCCACTCTGTACATACAGATTGCCCACATTAACCTGGACCCTCACCATGAATAAGAGTCTATCTTATATGTTTCCCCACCCTGTACATACAGATTGCTCACATTAATCCAGACCCTCACCCTGAATAAGAGTCTATTTTATTTATTTATTTATTTTTTTAATGCATAGATGGCCATTGTATGCTTGCGCACACATAGGAATTTGTCCTCCGCATTTAACCCATCCATGCAGTGAGTATACACATGCCTGGAGCGGTGGGCTGCCCTATTTACGGTGCCCGGGGAGCAGTTGGGGGGTTAGGTGCCTTGCTCAAGAGTACTTTAGTCATGTCCCATGACCGGGATTCCAACCTGCACCCCTCCAGTCACAAGTCCGCTCCCCTTACCTCTAGGCCACAACTGCCCCTTAATATGTTATATCTTATATGTTTCCCCCACCCTGTACATACAGATTGCTCACATTAATCCGGATCTTCACCCTGAATAAGAGTCTATCTTATATGTTTCCCACACCCTGTACATACAGATTGCCCACATTAATCCGGACCTTCACCCTGAATAAGAGTCTATCTTGTATGTTTCCCCCACCCTGTACATACAGATTGCCCACATTAATCCGGACCTTCACCCTGAATAAGAGTCTATCTTATATGTTTCCCACATCCTGTACATACAGATTGCCCACATTACTCCGGACCTTCACTCTGAATAAGAGTCTATCTTATATGTTTCCCACACCCTGTACATACAGATTGCCCACATTAATCCGGACCTTCACCCTGAATAAGAGTCTATCTTATATGTTTCCCCCCACCCTGTACATACAGATTGCCCACATTACTCCGGACCTTCACCCTGACTAAGAGTCTATCTTATACAGATTACTCACATTAAAAATCATCCTACCTGCATCTACTGCATGTTATTAGCCTTTAAACATCCAAGATGGCGGCTCATGGAGCATCAGGCAGCCTGCAAACAGGAAGTGCCTTCTGACTGTGCTGCTCTGCATTCTGGAGTTGCTGTCCTTTTCCTGACTCCAACTCTGCTCTGTCTGAGCAAAGCACAGCTATAACCCCGCCCCCCTGTACTTTAACCCCGCTCTCCTCACCTCAGTAAGTGTGATGCTTCTGAGTCAAGATGGCGGCGCCCGTATCCTAAAGTCCTGAACAGAGTTGCAGCCCAGTGGGGGAAAGAATAATAAGTAAGTGATTAAAAACTTAAAATATATTAATTTTAGATGCTGGGGAATAGTTTTTTAAGGGTTTGGGCTTTTCATTAAATCATGCTGAAGGTCCGTATTAAACTGGTACATTAAAATGTTCTTCCTCTGAACTAACTGTGATTTAGCTTATGTAACTTAACCCTTTAGTTAGAGTGTAAGCTCTACTACTTCTAGTGTTGACCTGGATGGACTAAAGTCTTTATTCAGCCTTATATACTATGAGGGTTATTTAAGAAGGGATAGCGCCAGGTAGCGCCTCGTAGCGGCAGGCAGCATCTGGTGAACGCCGGGCGCTGTACGCAAAACCACATTTATGAAAGCAAATCTGGTGAGCGAGTCTAACAGCGCCATGTAGCGTCACGTGTATTATTACAGGCGGATCAGCGTATAGCGCCGGTGCTCTAGCTTCCAGAGCATCAGCTATTACCTTTCGCTCAGAGCCGCTACATTTCAATGGCCGTTTATTTGCTTGTGTTTAAACAGCGTGTTTGACATTTTTATTTTTTTTTTTTGCTCCAATCATTGTGTGACGTCTTCTGGCTGCAAACAAACACTTTTAGAAACTTTTTAGACGTTTATATTTTTATGCAGAATTGTCATTACAGGTCTGGCACTAAAGTGTTATTGTCACAGTGTTATAACAATGTCATTCCATGTGTTTTCGCTTTGTTACTGCTGGATATTTGTTCAAAAGCAGCGTCTGGCACTCTATGCTACAGCGCCCAGCTTTGGAGCGCCGATGCTGTGTGTGTGTATATTTATTTATATGATAAGTATGGTGTGAGTCGCTGAGAGTCGGTCCCACTGAGCTGGCGCTACCTTTCACTCCCTGCAGCGCTGTACTGGTGTTACAGCGCCCAACATACATCACATTCATCAATGCCGGCCAGGTCACTACAGCGACTGAGGCACTCTGTTACAGCACCCGATACCCGCCTACAGCGTCTACTACTCGTTCTAAGCGCCGCTATACAGACGCTCATTTGGCGATACCTGGCGTTAGTAATGAATCAGCCTCCATGTCACTATGTTACTATGTAGTGTTAACAGTAGATCTTAAAGGAGCACTATCGTGAAAAAATGGCCCAAGAATAAAAATCCATATAAATATGTTGGATGGCAGGAGGAGGGGTCACTTATACACCCGGCATCAAGAAATATCCAGCCAGGGTTGTTTTTTTTTATTTTAATGAAAGGAAGAGGACATCTCGGGTGACAGACTCTGTCACCCCTCATAGACGGGGAGGCCGATTCATTAATAGCGCCAGGTAGCGACAGATGAGCGACAGTAGCGTTATTTTCGCAGCGCCCGCTAGTATTCGCTGTGCTTGGCCGTTGTTCGGCTGTTGACTGCGACCCCGTCGGTTTGCAGTAATGTTGAATACGGGGTTAGGAGTCGCTGTTTGACAGGTTCCACGCTGTATGGGAGCGCATGACAGCGAATGGCCATAGCGAACGGCTCCCAGCATATTCATTAACAAATCAAAAAATTCTCGCGCTGTGAAATGCATGTTTAAACCCCAGAGCGCTGGCGGCGATGGGTTAGAAGTAGTTTTTTAACCCCCAAACAACCATATTTTTTGAAAAAATAAAAAACATGTTTTTCAAAACATTTTGTAATATGAATACATTAATATCAGACCTGTAATATCAATTCTGCACAATTTTTTTTTTTTTTTACCTTAAAAAAAATATTGACATATATTGACAAAAGAAAAAAAAAAAACATTAATAGCAATTAATTAAGAATATTTAAAGATTGCTCCATTGAAATGCATTGGAGAGCGCCAGGTAGCGAGAGGTCATACCTGTCGCTGTTCAAGGTCGCTCGCTGGCGCTGTGGGCTGAGGCTGGAATAATGATGAATGATCGGCTTGATAAATGTGTGATTGCGGAGGGGAGCCGGCGTTCTCGTGGCGGTGAGCGTCATTACCGTTCGCTCACCATTCGCTACCTGGCGCTATCCCTTGTTAAATAAGGGCCTAAACCTTTAACCCCAGGATTTTATTCCTACCAGGGGAAGAAACCACAGGCTTTGCTGGAGTTTTATTCGGTTCAGGTGTATAAGTGACCCTCCTCTCATTAGCTAAAGTGTTTATATGGATTTTTAATATTACACAATTTCGCGATAGTGCTACTTTAATGTATTGTCTATTAATGCATGCCCAAACTAATGTTAAAATTGTTCATACATACCATACATTGCTATACACTACATACATATGACTATAATAACTATGCAAAATAAGGTTACGCATGGCAAATGAATAAAGACATACCCTCCAACTTTTTCGAATGGGAAAGAGGGACAATATTGTCACACCCCCTCACTGAGGGATGAATACGAGATTGTAACAGTTACAACAATATAAACACTTCTGAATAGGCAAATGAATCATTTATTGCTGCAGATCTGGAGGACAAATAAGAACAACCCCCAAAATATTTTTAGAGGCACTGTAGGCTCTTCCTTCCTGAAACCAACAGTAAACATTGATATAATGCTCCATCCAATTGGCACTAAGTCTTCCTAGGAATGGAATAGCCAAGGGGACCTTGTAGTATTTCCCTATATAAAGCTAGCAACTCAGTCACTTATTATTATTCCCCCCCACTGGATGTACCGCAGGTGCCTCAACCTGTGGTACATGGGGGTACTGGGAGAAGTTCGGGGCTGCACCTACATGAATATGGGGCCCATCTAGTCCTCTAGTACACTCTTTCTCAACCTGCGATACACGTACCCCTGGGGGTACTCTGAGAAGTTCAAGTGTGCACCTACATGGGGTGCCTGACGGGTCTGGTATATTATTTTACCAGAAAAACATTATTTCTTCTTACTTTAAAAGTGCTTTGATGCCCGTGGCCCACTTATTTTGGTAATATTTAGACCTGATCTCCTTCTTGGGGGTACTTGGTTGTAACTTCCTGTCGCTAGGGGGTACAAGAGGTGGTGTAATGGCCCTTCCAGGTAACATTGATTTACCCAGGAAGACGGGTGGCCAGCAGAGCCTTGTAGTCTCTCCCTTCCTGGAGCCAAAAAATAGGAGTGGTCTGACGCCCTCCAATTAACCAGGAGTTAATCAGGAATTAAGCAGGAAGGGAAAAGCCTAGCTGGGCTTTGTAGTGTCTCTCTTCCAGAAGCCAAGAGTAAGACATGATGTACTGGCCTCTCCATATAGCAGTAGGTCTTACCGTATGAGAAAAGTCCAACTTAAATACAGTGATATTATAGTCCAATTATGGGCATCTAACTAGAGAGTCATCGCAAATTGTGATACCACAACAGTGGAGTCTTATTGGATCTTCAGTCAGGTTTTTTTATCATAAAGATATGGTGGAAATAACTTAATAGGTCCCTCATTAATTGACTGTACTCATAGAGGAGTTATTCTTGCCCTGCCCCAATGGGATCATTGAGTTCATTCCACTGACCATCTAATTTCATTAGATGGTTACTGAGGTCGCATTTGCTCTGCCACCTACGATGTTAGGCGTTGTGGCCAATAGAGCCATACAGCCTTTGATGATGCTGCACAATTGCTATAGATTTTTCCCAGGATTATGCAGAACAATCATCATCATTAGAATTAATGGATACACTCAATTATCTTTCATCAGCTTGGCTGCTACAAGCAAATATACTCGAGGATGGTCGGGAACAGCGTAAAGTAAATTGGTAAGCACGAGGCATAATTTCTCAAGCCGATGGTTGTGCCCTTGCACAGACGATTGCAGATTTCCATTTCATGGTAGCCAAGCATAAAATGACAGTGTTCCTCTCATTAATCAATTTCATTAACGGACGCAGAACAACAGAATTAAATCAATTTGTCTCTGCTGTAATGGGACACCAGTCACCTTTCTGCCATGTTCGAACACTAAACCTTGAAGGCCCACACTCTACAAAAAATGTACCTTGGCTTTACTTCAAACTCGAAAGGGGATGGCAGCATCGATAAAGGCCAGATGTGGTAAGGTCAGATGCGGCCAGCTAGGCTGGGAAGGCCAACCTCTCAAACTTAAAGGTCCTATTTACTTCAAAGCACCTTAAAAAATCCCAAACTGGCCAAATCAGAATGACACACTGTGTGAATCCCCCATGGGTCAACGAAAAAAAAACTCACTTATTGCGGCGGTTCCCTAGGCAATGTTAATAATCGAGAGCAAGAGGGGCTATATCCCCAGCATTTCTGGGTTAAGACGCCCTCCCAAGCCCTGCCATTCAAACATCCGCATCTGGGGGATGTGGCCGCTCTCGCTCCTGATTTTTTTAAACAGGGCTGTTTGCTGAGCATTAATTTGATGGTTACTGATAGCGCCTCCTGATAGCAGAAACAAGTACCCACTGGTAGATTTTCTGTCGGCATCACATATCCAGTCACAATGCTTTCATCACTTGCTGGTATGTTTAGTTTGTAATGTAAATTCCTTTAAGATAACAAATGACTCGCTTTACAGCGTTCCAGTGCATCTGACTTGGCATTGAAACCAATAACTGCTGCAATGTCTGGCCTTGTAGCGGTGCTAATGTACAGCACTTTCCCTATTGCTTTCCTGTACTGAGTGTTAATTGGTAGTGGAGCATCTTCGCTGTTTATCTCCTTCAAGTAGTTGGTTTCCATAGGAGATTTTACTGGTTATGCAACTTCCATTGCAAATGTTTAAATTATTTCTTGTATTTTGTGCTTTAAGTTCTCTCCATACTTTCTAGAATATCCCTTGTATACAAGTCTTGCTTTGTATCGCCCCACTGTGCCATCTGCATTGTACTTCACTCCATTTGCAGCCTATGGCTTTCCTTCCAGGTGGTAGTTCTGTAAGTGTCCATGTTGTAGTGTCATGCATAGATTTTATTTCTTCCTTTGCACCCTTTATCCACTTATTGGCTTCCCCATCTGAAAGATGAGATATGTCTTCCCAAGTTGCAGGTTCTGGTAGTGGCAGTGCTTGCCTTGCATGAAAGACGTACAGGTGGTTTACCTCTGTTTTCTCTTGTGGAGCGTCTTGGTTCTATGTCTGAGCTTGCTTGTGTCTGCTCTTCAGTACGGGTAGGTTCTGCGCTCACTTTAACTGTTTGTTCAGAAGTTACAGAGGATGGTTGATCAGCGTCAGTTTTCTCTTTTGCTCTTACTTCCTCTCTTGTCATCACATTAGGGTCGATTCAAAGAAACATGTAACAGCTTTGATTTGGGTGCCGATCATCCTATTTTTCACGTCCGTTCGTGCGTTCGTATGAACTTGCGAGTGATTCTATAAGCAAATACGTTTCTATCCTAAAAAGTACGTCCGTTCGTATGGCAGTTCGGGAATCAGACCTATGTCAGTTTCCATCCTGAATTTTCCGTTTCATTTCTCAGGTTGCAACATTGGTTTTGCCCTTTTTCCTTTTTTGTCTGGACGTAAATCCTTCTGATCTTGCGCCTGCGCACTACAAACTTACCTCATTAAAGTGCATTCTAAATATTTGGTCTTATTTTTCTTTATTTCATTCAATTTGTAGTAACCAACCATTAATGAATGCATTTGCATAAGTAGATCTTACTTTGTTTAATTTTTAGTTAACTTGCATTTTTAACTTGTGGATTTAATTTTAATATTTTGGCTTCAAATGGTACAACTTAAAATTTTGTGTGTGGTTACCCACACCCTCTACATACAGATTGCTCTCAAATATAAAAAAACACCCAGCAACTTCTGCATGTTATGAGTCTAGAAACAGCCAAGATGGCGGGTCAGGTATTCTCGGGCAGCCTGCAAACAGAAAGGGCCTTGTGACTGTGTTGCTCAGCATTCTTTGATTTCTGACCTTTCCGTGCCCCCAGCAGTAACCCACATCCTGCACTTTATCCCGCTCTCCTCTCCTCAGTAAGTGTGATGCATCTGACCAAAGATGTGCTTAAATAATTAAACAAAGCAAAGGTAAACAACTACACCAATAAATGCAATCTAAAAATATTATTCTAGTACATCAATTTTAAAATAAATACCAAAGGACATAAGTTTCTTTAATTAACGCAAATAGATTGCAAAATAAAGGTTTACATGCAAAGGACTAATTAAGGTCCACATTAAAATGCTTTTATAAGGCATACATGAATCAGGTATGCATTGCCATACATTTTATGGCCTCGGCCATGCTGATACATGCAGTTCATTGGAGCTCAAGACGCGCAGACTCCTCCACATAGCCAAAAAACCTGTTCAAGAACAGCAATACGACTGCTAAAAGGTGTCGGCAGTGGCTTTCTTTTAAAACGTCTTTAGAGGTTTGAAAACTGTTCTCTGAATCACACCTAAACCCATTCGATTATCCTAAGTTTTACGTTTTGATCCTAAGTTTTAGGATTTGATCCTAAGTTTTACGTTTTGATCCTAAAATTTAGGAACGAACTTGCGATGATTGTAAGAGCATATACGCATTCGAACGTAGGCTCGTGCGAGTCGTAAATGGCCAAAAAAACAGAAAAAAATGACTAACACCCACCCAAACTTACGATTCTCGATCCGAAATCAATTAACTTTTGCTCTTTGAATCGAGGGGATTGTGTCTCAGATCTTCAACAAAAGTTATTCTGTTGCTAATGGTAATCTTGTCTGTTTTCAGATTTAGGATTCTGGAACCCTCAACGTTGTCACTGTATCCAACAAAGATTCCCTCAAATGCTCTGTTTTGGAGTTTGGTGCATTTTTTCCTTTGGAATGTAGATGAATGCTTTGCTCCAAGGAGAGGGAATGACCCTGCTCACCATTGGGAAGAGATGTGTCACACATGTACCCCCCCATGAGGACGGCAGGGAGCAGGTTCTTCTGGGCCCAGGGTGCTCTAGGTGTCTGTGTGGGTGGGGTGCTGTGTGGGTGGGGTGCTGGGGCTCTTCCACAGGGGATGTCTGTACGATTGACAATCCAATATATATAAAAACAGGGTTCTTCTTTATTGACTCCATTGGTAGACATTAACATATGGCACAGTTTTATCCATCCGTTTAGTCATGTTCCTTCCTGTCACATCCACAGCCTCGCGTCAGCCAGCTGGGCTTACTCCCCTAGAAGGATTCCCCAGATTTCTTCCACTGAGTTCCTATGGGCAGCCATTGAGCCATTGCTCTCTGACAGAGAATCATCATCAATCTGCTCCTCTACAATTCATGTGGCAATCACTGTGGTTTAGAACACTAGCACAGGGTCTCTCTTATATAACCTCTAGCTTCCTCCTAGAACCTTCCATCACATGTTCGTCCACATGCCAAACATATGATAGGCTGTTCTCTCAGACCTTTCTACCACTCACTATCCTGGTTGTCAGGGCCGGCTCCAGGTTTATGTGGCCCTTGGGCGGCATGGTCTCAGGGGGCCCCTTTGTGGTGAAGAGTCGCGTCACATCACCGAGGGACGTCCCAAATCTGGATGCCCCCTAAGGATCATGCTATTTGGACCAAAACTCTAACTTTGGTCTACTTTGAAGTGCACCAAACCCCTTTAAACCTGACCTAAACAAATCTAGATTCTCCTGATTTTGGATGTCCTTGTGTGTGACCCCCCTCCCCCCTTTGTTCATTACTTTCTGGGAACTGGTGAATGCACTGTGGGATCGCCAGTTTGAGTTAACGGGCAAACAAGGGGGGTTCTTTCACAAGCAGGGGCATCCCAAATTGAGATGCCCCTGTAAAGCGGACCAAAACTCAGGGGTGGAATTGCTTGCATAGTGGGTATGGCAGCGATCCCAGGGGGGTCACACAGTAGGGTATCACAGATTGGGATGCTCCAGGGATAGCAAATCAGCTTGGGTGGGCAACTTAAAAGCGGAACAAAACCCAGCACTTCCTCCCCTGGAATCTAAATTGAGATGCCCCATTGTGGGGAACCCGCCATTCGAGGGGATGTGGGGGGCACCGCCGGTCAAGCGCCGTTGCACACCCCAAAAGCCGGCCCTGTCAGTGGGCCCCCGGCAGCTGCCCCGCCTTGCCAGGTCCTGACGCCGGCCCTGCTGGTTGTTACTAGGTCTCTCTAAGCATCCTGCTCTGGTTATTAACCCTTTCTACCTTCCCTTCTAGAACAGCCTTCATTAAAGTCTATGGCACAATGATTGTCTATGGCCTGGTCTCACTGCTTTCATCTAGAGTCTAATTAAGGGTACTACAATGTCTATACACTCTAATGGCTGGAAACCAAAAAAAGGTTTAATATCTTCCTAACTCTATGTACAAAGGTTTCTTATTAACTAACTATTTCAATTTCACCCAGGCCCCTACAATACCCTAACCCAGGTGCATTTGCCCCGGTTCCTGCCCTGGTAAGTGATAACTAGGGATGAGCGAACCGGTTCGGACGAACCGGAATTCGCTCCGAAGTTCAGGGAAAATTCGATTCGGCACGAACCCGAATTTTTTGGGGTTCGTGCTGATCGAATTTTCCCTGAAATAAAAAAAAAAGCGCAGCCGGCCTGCCTGCTCCCACCATGCCGGCATTTTTTTTAAAAAGCAAACACTTTCCTGCATGGTCGGAGCGTGGAGGCCGGCGCCGCTCTCAGGCGCCCTCTGATGACGCGCCCTCTGATGACGCCCGCTGACAGCGCAGCCGGCCTGCCTGCTCCCACCATGCCGGCATTTTTTTAAAAAGCAAACACTTTCCTGCATGGTCGGAGCGTGGAGGCCGGCGCCGCTCTCAGGCGCCCTCTGATGACGCGCCCTCTGATGACGCCCGCTGACAGCGCAGCCGGCCTGCCTGCTCCCACCATGCCGGCATTTTTTTAAAAAGCAAACACTTTCCTGCATGGTCGGAGCGTGGAGGCCGGCGCCGCTCTCAGGCGCCCTCTGATGACGCGCCCTCTGATGACGCCCGCTGACAGCGCAGCCGGCCTGCCTGCTCCCACCATGCCGGCATTTTTTTAAAAAGCAAACACTTACCTGCATGGTCGGAGCGTGGAGGCCGGCGCCGCTCTCAGGCGCCCTCTGATGACGCGCCCTCTGATGACGCCCGCTGACAGCGTAGCCGGCCTGCCCGCTCCCACCATGCCGGCATTTTTTTTTTCAGATGAGTGATTCGTGAAAGTTCGATTCGGGCGAACCCGAATTTCTTGGGGAAATTCGGCGAATCGCCCGAATCGAACTTTCAAGAAGTTCGCTCATCTCTAGTGATAACGCCGACCCTGATCCCAGCACTTCAGAAAAATGAAACAGACAAAACTTCAAAACCTTCAACAAAAAATCCAATACCTTCAAACCTGTGAAAGAAAAAGTTGCGTATTTCCAGCTGGAATTTTCTCTGAAAACAAACATACAGGACGCGCAATGTTTTATTTATGCCCTGACTAAAAGACGCTTAGCAATCTGCTAACGTTTCTGATAAACAAATTTGATTGGAAATGTTTCAATCATAATCTCATCACACAGACGCAGGTACCAGCTGTCAAGTTGCGTTGACCCAGATCGCTATGGTAACAACATACGCTGCGAAGGATGATGAACCAAAACTGGATGTGGCTCTAATCGTGATGGGAGCGGAGGGGCGATGGACATTCCGGGCACGACACGGGAACAGTTGCTTAATGGAAACCAAGATTGTTTTTTTCTTTTATGTCCATATTGGACATAAAAGAAAATTCGCAACGAATGGTCAACCGACATTTAACGATTTTCGCGTGATAAGGGAGAGCGCTTCCCTCGGTGGAGCGGAGGGAGAAATGGACACGGAGGTAATCACACGCACCTACAATGACATTGTAAAACGCAGGAACTTCCAGTGCAATGCCCCCGAGTCACTAGATAAACCGGCGAGCGAGCCGCTCTCATTTTTCTCATACTGTGACGGCTTGCCCACAAAATATCATTTCACCCCTTGCTCCTCAAGACATCCATCTTGCTCCGGACAATAGGAGAGGAAGCCTTTCCTGCGACATTCGTTCATTTCTTTCTAAGCACTGATTCCCCCTTTAAAGTGGAACAAAACCCGGGATTTTGACTTAACTTGATTTTTGCCCCTGGGGCATCCCAATGTGCTGTGTGAAACCCCCCAGATTGCCCATATACACTTAGGGCCTTATTCATGAAGGGATAGCGCCAGGTAGTGCCTTGTAAGCGGCACGTAGCGGCAGGTGAACACCGGACACGGCACGCAATTTCACATTTATGAAGCCGATTCTGGTGAGCGACTGGAACAACGCCATTTAGCGTCCGATTCATCATTATCCCAGCCTCAGCGTACAGCACCGGCGTTCTGCCTTACCTCTCGCTACCTGGCGCTCTCCTATGCATTTCAATGGACGTTCCTTATAATCCCTTTCCTGTTCCCATTTTTTTTCTTTTTTTTTTTTTTAAACACAAATCTTTCTGGCATGTATCCTGGGCTCGAAAATTACATTTTTGAAAACCTTTTTGATTAATAATATTTTTATGCAGAATTGTCCTTACATGTCTGGTATTAAAGTGTTCATGTTTACAATGTAATAACAATGTAATTCCATATGTTACTAGTGGATACATGTTCAAAAACAGACTTTAATCACACAGCTTCTGGCGCTGTGGGCTACAACGATCCGATTTTGAGCGCCGGAACTGTGTGGGGCTATTTTTTGTTGAATATGGTGTGAGAAAATGGGGTTGGTTCCTCTTTAGGGAGTCCCGAGGGTCTTATTGGTTTGCCCTTCGGTGCAACCCTTTCAGAGGGTGGCCAAGGTGCGCCTAATTTTATACCATCAGAGTCTGTTGCAAATAAAAACAAATTTATTCTTTGAAATTAAATCTACATACAATAAATTACTTAGTTATGAAAACATAAATGGTGAAGCAAACATATATACAGGGATTTGGTCACCCTACACCAAGCCGTCCTTAGTTCGGTACCAGCTGGTGGTTTTAGTAGGGGAAAGGGTGGGAGCGTAAGCCCCCCACTTCCCGTAAAGTCCTTTTCTTTATACCCCTGTTTGTAGCAAGTTGTCCGATTGCAGGTTCAATATCCCTCGTTTGTAGCAAGTTGCAAACGCGTTTCGCTCTGGGAGCTTCTTCAGTGCATTTTAATCTAGTAGGCATGCATGGGGAATAGGTAACAGATATTGTCTCATTCGGGAGAAAAAGGAGGCTTATTACATTATATGTATATTGTTACTCACTGCGTACAAGAGGGTGGACTACTGCCTGCTATCCTTACATGGCCTTGCTGTACCGGTTCTGGGGGAGTGGTGTGGTTTTGAGCTGTGGGGAGATAGTTCCCAGTGACTACTAGGTTTTGGATTCAGTAATAAGCGTTTATTTGGAAGTTTATAAATTGTTATGTACCTTAAGATAATTGATGTGCTCGCTTTGCCTGGTTGTCCGGTCTCCTTGGGGAAGATGGGAAGGTCCCTGGGGTATAGTCCGGCTTGTGGCTGCGGAGGCTCTCGTCTCTATCAGCGTTCACTGCAGCGTGCGCTTTGGTTGTGTTTCTGTGAGATGCGATTCTCCGTTTTGCACCCTTTTTAAGAGTGGCCGCTTGCGTAGGGGGCTGCGTGTTGGGTGGGTGGGGTGTTGTCATTTACCCTCGCCCACCATTGGTTCATTCTACATGAACCGGAAGTGCGTCGTCTGGCGTACTTCCTCTGGGCGCAGCCCTAACTGGTCTGCGAGTATGGTTTCCGCCATTTTGGAGTGGTCTGTTATGTTTGTCGGCGGTCGCCATTTTGTTTAAAAAAGAAAAAACAGAGACCGCACCCGCTATTTACTATGTGCACAATCAGATGATGAAGGCACAAATGTGCACTACTAAACAACAAGACAAAACAACGTGCAATGTGCAAACCATACTACATACATCTATTTATAAGGACAGCCATGGGGAGACAAAAGCAGACACATATATACCACACATCAACTCACATAATGAACATGGCCAGCCGGCATAACCCCCTCCTCTCCAAGCCGACGCGTTGCGTGACGTCCCGCTTCACTTCTCCACATTGCACATTGCACTTAGCACTTTATATATAGAAATGTTGCACTTTCTCATAATTTGATACCAATAGTAAGGATACTATGGGCCTTATTTATCAAGGGCTAGCGCCAGGTAGTGTCTGACGAGCGCCAGGTACCGCCAGCTAACGGCGGCTACCGACTCTAGTACGCCCGGCGGCGGTCACAATGACGCATTTATCACGCTAAATGAGGCTAGCGCCGGCGAGAGCGTCAGCTAGCGCGGGGATTCATCATGTAGCCGACTGCAACGAACAGCGCCGCTACTAATCCCATCACAGCGCCAGGTATGACCTGTCGCTCCCTGGCGCTCTCCAATGCATTTCAATGGAGCAATCTTTAAATATTCATAATTAATTGAGTTTATGTTTTTTTTTTTTTTTTTACTGTCAAAAATTCTGTGACCACTACGGCAATGTTAGATATTTTTTTTAAAGTAAAAAAAAAAAAAAAAAATATGTGCAGAATTGATATTACAGGTCTGATATTAATGTAATCATATTACAAAATGTTTAGAAAAACTTGTATAATTTTTACATAAAAAAAAAAGGTTGTTTGGGGGTTAAAAACTACTTTACACACATCGCCGCCAGCGCTCTGGGGTTTAAACAAGGAATTCACAGCGCGAGAAATTTTTGAGCGTGATTTGTTAATGAATCTGCAGCAAGCCGTTCGCTCTGGCCATTCGCTGTCAGGCGCACCCATACAACGCAGAACCTGTGAAACATCGACCACTAACCCCGTATTCAACATTACCGCACACCGACTGAGTCGCTGTCAACAAGCAAACTACTACTACTGCCGCTCATCTGTCGCTACCTGGCGCTATTAATGAATCGGCCTCCCCGTAAGGATAGCAGGCAGTAGTTCACCCTCATGTACGCAGTGAGTAACAATATATTCAAAAACAAGGGGTAGCACCAATAAATAGGATAATGTGCTCACTACAACCTAATGTCAATACAAAGACAGAGGGGGGGGGGTTAGAAAACTAAACCCTTACCACAACCCCCTCCAAATAGGAGCACCAAAACACTATGAAAAGTCCAAAATTCATTTTATTGTGAAATATCAAAAGGTAGATCATAAAAACAAGACACTAACACATACGACACTTAATAAAAACACGACTGCATCCCTCCAATAAATTCTCTGCCTAATACAAATTCAAATTCATATGCAAATCCATTATGAAACCAATGTC
Organism: Gastrophryne carolinensis; assembly: GCA_027917425.1. Lineage (NCBI taxonomy): Eukaryota > Metazoa > Chordata > Amphibia > Anura > Microhylidae > Gastrophryne > Gastrophryne carolinensis. Next base: position 610,209,826 of record CM051235.1, read on the forward strand.
CATGTAAATAATATTGTAACCCTTGGGAAGGCTGCCAATATCTAATTAAATGCCTATAACCTCTCTTATCAAGCAATATTTGATACTGTTATTTAATATAATTTATTATTATTTTGATTGTGTTTTAAATTATTATATTTTATTTTATTGTGTTTTTATTATTATTTTATTTATTTTATTTTGTTTTATTTTATTTTGTGCCGGCACAAACCCCTAAAAAAATTGGGGAGAACTAAAGAGAATTTTTTATAAATAAAATTAATTATATGAACTATCAATCAATACTGAAACAAATTATTATATAAATAAATGAATAAATAAATATTTCAACTCATTTTTCAACTACCTCTGCTGGAAGTTTACAATGTCAGATTCCACAGAAGCACTCTTACCAAAAACAGCGTTGTGGTGGGTGCTGTGGCCGGCGGTGGCGCCGCAAACAAACAAGAAAGACGATCAGCCAGCACTCCAAAAGATTTAGAGGCCGATTTATTAATAGCGCCAGGTAGCGACAGTTGAGCGACTGTAGCGGCATTTTCAGAGCGCCCGCTAGTAGTCGCTGTGCTTGGCCGTTGTTCGGTAGTTGATAGTGACTCAGTCGGTTTGCCGTAATGTTGAATATTGGGTGAGGAGTCGCTATTTGACAGGTTCCGCGCTGTATGGGAGCGCATGACAGCGAATGGCCATAGCGAACGGCTCCCAGCATATTCATTAACAAATCACGCTCAAAAAATTCTCGCGCAGTGAAATGCATGTTTAAACCCCAGAGCGCTGGCGGCGATGGGTTAAAAGTAGTTTTTTTAACCCCCAAATCACCATATTTTTAGAAAAAAAAAAAACATGTTTTTCAAAACATTTTGTAATATGAATACATTAATATCAGACCTGTAATATCAATTCTGCAAAAATTTTTTTTTTTTTTTTTTACCTTAAAAAAAATATCTTACATTGCAGAAGTGGTCACAGAATTTTTCACATTTAAAAAAAAAAAAACAAAAACATTAATAACAATTAATTATGAATATTTAAAGATTGCTCCATTGAAATGCATTGGAGCGCGCCAGGTAGCGAGAGGTCATACCTGTCGCTGTTCAAGGTCGCTCGCTGGCGCTGTGGGGTGAGGCTGGAATAATGATGAATGAGTCGCTATATTGCGCTATCTCAGTCGCTAAGCAGGATTGGCTTGATAAATGTGTGATTGCGGAGGGGAGCCGGCGTTCTCGTGGCGGTGACGTCATTACCGTTCGCTCACCATTCGCTACCTGGCGCTATCCCTTGTTAAATAAGGGCCATTGTATTCAAATCCAACAGGTCGATATCACAGCAAAGACCAAAAAGATCCAACAAAATCCAACGTTTCGGGGCGTCTAGCGCCCCTTCAACAGGGAGCAACAACAAGCAAGCAGAGATTCCCCTCCTGAGGATTAAATGTCCTCAGAGGGCCCGGGATTACCACCTGATGTCAGTGGGCGTGTCCCACGTGACATCAGAGCTGATGCAGCCAATCAGAGCAACACCAGCCAAACGAATGCATTTACAAACCATATACATAATACAATCATGTGAAACAAGTAAATAAGTAAATATAGCGCGGCAGAGACATGATGCGGTCGTTAAACAGGGGCTAAGGAGGGTAGGTCGTACCCCGCAGCACCACGTGGCGCTGATAGGCGGCGCTGCCAGGGCTGCTCCTAGTAGTCGAGGAGCTGCCAGTCCCGCAACAGGTGTATACACACCCACGCCGGCTGCTGTCAGCGCGCCAGCGCATGCGGGGAACAGCGGCAAACCAATCGCTGCCGGGGGCACCTCTCCACCTCAGGCCTCCCGGCAACCCATTCGGTTCAGGTTGCACACGGAAACGAGCAATAACAATGGGAGGGTAGGTCTGCCCATAGCGCCCAAGTCATGCTGACACCACACCGCCACACCCGCGTCGTGGCAAGCTCCCACGCAGGGTAGTGGCGGCGCACCGGCCGCCCACATCTGACACGGGGAGGCCGGTGGCGGACCCACATCTGAACTAGCGAATCATGGGATCCGCCAAAGGCTAACCAGGCAGAAAATACACCACAAATAGGTCATCTGCGCCTCGAACACTTAGGGGTGAGGTGGAGGGCTTCCCTCTGTAGGGAGCCCCAAACCACAGCCGGCAAAGTGGGCCCCCACCCACAGGGATGGGAGTCCGCCAGCAGGCCGTCGTGTGACATAAAGCCACACTCAACGGGAGAGCCTCCCCACTTCAACCTCACCTACATACTATGAACAGAATATGGATGCATTTCAAAATATACTATGACCAAAAGATAGATGCATGTCAATAAATGTCTGTACCATTGCAAATCCAATGGTCACACTGGATCCACTCTGGACACCCAAAGGGGTGAGAATAAACGTTGCACACCCAAAAGATCGGCCCTGTCAATCGGTCTTGCCGGGTGCTGACACCGGCCCTGAGTGGGGTATCCTGATTTGGAATGCCCCAGCATACTGGGACTGGAACATGGCTTTGTTTAAATCTTGCGGCACTGTGTGCTCTTGCACTATGGATAAAATGCCCGTCTCCAGTGCTGTCATCTGACGACTAGTAATGAGGCGGAACTGGAACAATCCATTTCAGAAGCTCCTCGTATCTGGCATTTGGTTACTCCCGAATGTTGGATACAACAGCTCCAGCCACCACACTGCATGTGAACTGATATAGGGGTCACTTATCCCTTATCCTTGGGGATATTCCATGATGCATAAGTCCCTTGGGATCAGTGTTTTCACTTACCTGGCATTGATCCGGGCAGCATCCCTCCAGCGGCTGGGTTCTCCTGTGCCAGGCCTGATTGGCTTGTGCTGGTACATACAGCCTAAAGGAACTGGCCAGCAGCGGGCACGTGGGCATGTGTTTCCTTGCCACTTATTCAAATGCACATTTAGGAAACCTGACTGGAGGAAAAGGCGTTACATGCACCGTAAGAATACCAGAAATCTGAGGGGGTCACACATCAGGGCATCCCAAATAGGGACACGGATCAAAACCAAGGTCCTAAGTATTGGTCCACTTTAACATTCAGGACCAGATGTGTAAAGGGCAAGTTAAAGTGGATTTTCACGATCCCAGGGTTTTTAGGCCTTCCCAGTTCAGGATGCCCCACAGTGTGAAACCCCCAGTTCGACCCAGAAACTCACCTTTCCCCAGACCCACAGTGTATGCAGCTGCTCTTGCCAATCAGGACCTGGCAAAAGGGAGCAGGTGCAGCCACTTCCCCCCCCCCCCTGCAGTGGCCATTGTGTTCCCACCCCCATCCCAACCTAAATTGTTGAGTGCCTCAGCTGCAGAGAAGCCGGGGATGTGGGCCAGCACAACATGGGAGTCCAAGAAAGGTGAGTGAACCACTGTGAAAGTGGGGAAATCATACAGCGGGTGGTATTAAATCAGGGTGCTCCCAAGGTCACTTATATGTATGCTCTGTATGCCAGGCAATGACATGCATATCGGAGAGAGCAAGGATGCCACTGGTCTGACTGTTGAGTCGGGGCATCCCAAATAGGAGAATCCCCTAGAGACATCGGGCAGTGAACCAAAAATGTGTTTAGACTTTTGGTCCACTTTAAATAAAGATGTTTTAATAGTTTAAGGGAATTATTTTACTTTAAATGACATTTGGTTAAATATTTTAATTAGCACACATTTCTAGGAGATTTGGAGGCATTTGGCTGCTGGTTTGGAGCACATTTTAACAATATAATGGTTCCATGAGATCAAAAAATAAATCAAAATGTTCACCAAATGGTTAAGGCTGATTCATCACTAACGCCAGGTAGCGACAGATGAGCGTCTGTAGCAGGCATTTTCAGAGCGCCCGCTAGTAGTCACTGTGCTCAGCTGTGGGTCGCTACTTCATAGCGTAATGTTGAATACATTGTGAGGAGTCGCTATTTGACCAGTAAAGCGATGTATGGGAGCGCATGGTAGCGACTGCTCATAGCGACCGACACACCATATTCAGCAAAACAACAGCCTCAGAAATCTCTGGCGCTGAAGGCTGTGTGTTTAAAGTCTGTTTTTCAGCATCTATCAACTAGTAACAAAGCGAAAACATATGGAATTACATTGTAACAACATTGTAACATGAACACTTTAATGGCAGACCTGTAATGTCATTTCTGAAGAAATATATAAAAAATAAAATAAATGCGAAAAAACTGCTTATTCAATGCCAGAAGAGGTCACAGAATTATTTGAGATTTAAAAAAAAAACACAGTTTAAAGAGAAGGAAAGGATCGTCCATTGAAATGTATGGGAGAGCGCCAGGTAGCGAGAGGTCATACCTGGCGCTGTGCAAGGCTGAACGCCGGCGCTGTTCGCTGAGGCTGGGAAAATGATGAATCGGACGCTACATGGCGCTATCCCAGTCGCTAAACAGATTCTGCTTGATAAATGTGTAATTGCGTGCCGCGTCCGGCGTTCACCAGTCGCTACCTCTCATTAACCAGGCGCTACCTGACGCTATCCCTTCATGAATAGGGCCCTTAATCTATCAAGCACAATAGACACACAATCAAAGGCAGTAAGTGTCCAACAGACATCTGACCGAGAGCTCCTCTTTTTTTATATCCATACATTGAAATGTATCTCTTTAAACCGGACCTTCAGCATGATTTAGTGAAAAGACCAAACCCTTAAAAAACTATTCCCCAGCATCTAAAATTAATATATCTTAAGATTTTAGTCACTTACTAATTATTCTTTCCCCCACTGGGCTGCAACTCTGTTCAACAATCTAGGATACGGGCACCGCCATCTTGCCTCAGAAGCATCACATACTGAGGAGAAGGGTTATAGCTGTGCTCTGCACAAACAGAGCAGAGCTGGGGTCAGGAAAAGGACAGCAATCCCAGAATGCAGAGCGACACAGTCAGAAGACACTTCCTGTTTGCAGGCTGCCTGATGTTAATGTGAGCAATCTGCATGTACAGGGGGGAAACATATAAGATAGGCTCTTATTCAGGGTGAAGGTCCGGATTAATGTGAGCAATCTGTATGTACAGGGGGTTAACATATAAGATAGGCTCTTATTCAGGGTGAAGGTCCAGTTAAGTAAATATAACCAACCCCTAAACAAGTGCAAATGCAGATGGTGGGTGTGAGACCCAAAGCAATCATATCTACAATTTAGGGTTGCACCTGGTACTTGGTACTGAGATGTGAAGTTCCTGAAAACAGTTTTAACTCTGAATTTAAAAGAATAGACCCCAAAAAACCCTCCAGGGTCAAGTCTCAAAGTTGAGATAGATAGATAGAAAGATAGAGAGACTGCAATAGAAATCCTATAATAGTGTATGGGTCTATTTTATTGGTGTTCTAACAAACTCCCTCTACCACCTTCCTCTAGGCATTGGTCACCTCCACTATACCCCCAAAACATGTTCTCCTGCCCCTGACATGGTCTCTTCTTCTCTGAGCCACTGACATGCTGACCAGACCCCCTCTCGTATCCTTTTCCATGCATGGTCCTGTATTCCACTTCATACATCGTTCCCTCTGACAACACATAGTCTCTTCTCCCCTACCCAACCTTGTAAATGTCATGCCCAGGCTTGGCTCCTTCCCCCCACACTTGGTCCCCTCTTCTCCACCCAACCTTGAACATGGTATCCCTGGCCCCCAGACATGCCTTTACCCCTCCTTGGATATGTTGCTTCTAGTCCCCCCAACTCTCCCTCCCAGCATATTTCCCTTTTCGCTCTCCTTAACTTAGACATAGTACTTTCTCCCCCATCCAATCCAATCCTTTCCCATGCATGGTCCCCTCACTACTCCATCATGGACATGGTACCCTCCGGGAACATGACTCCTTTACCCCATACTACACCTCAGACATGGTCCTTCCTCCACCCCTCAATACACTGAATCTGCCCCCATACATGGTTCCACACTCTTCCCTACAACACCTCGTATATGGTACCTTGGTATTTCTTCCTGGGTGGGGTGATCCCGATAGTTGGAAGTGGCCTCACTCCTTTCTGGTAAAATTACCCCTCAACGCAGAGGTCTGCAACCTTCCTTACCTTGAGAGCCACATTCAGAGCAAAAAGATGTACCTGAGCCACATTCGGGGTGAAGAAACTGGTGCCTTGATTCCCTAGTTGAAAAGAATTCTCATGGTAGTAAAAATTCAATTCATGAGTAAAAAGCCTGAGAATGTCACTGTTAGTGAATCACCAGATAAGAAGACAATGAAAATCAATGGCAGCTTTTACTACAGAGTAAAAAGGGGTCAAAATTTAAATACTTTTCTCAGGAGTAAAAAAGTACCATTGACTTTCATTGTCTTCCTATCTGGTGATTCAGTAACAGTGACATTCTCAGGCTTTTTTCTCATGAATTGAATTTTTTTCTAGCATGATTTTTTTTTCAACTCAATCAAGGCCTATATCTCCAAAAAGAGCTTCTAGCACAACACTCAATGGAAGTCTGGGACAGGGCCGGCGCCAGCACAGGGCAAACCTGGGCAACTGCCAGGGCCCCTGGCTTCTGCAGGGGCCCACTCAGGCTCATGCTTGGTAATGTTATTATTTTACAGTGGACCTGAACCACCGATTCTCGGGTGCTGTGCGCAGACCTGCTCATGGCTGGCCTCAGCAACAATGGAGAAGGTGTCATGGAATGAGGGGCAATTGATGGAAGCTCAGAAGGTGGTGAGAACCAGGTGACAGCTGATAAGGACTGGAGGAGGGTCAGCAGCAGAAGATGACCCCTTTGTGACAGCGGAGCTGAAAGGTGACATCATGTGACTCACTAATTTGGGGCCCACTAAGGGCCCCCACAAGCCTGGAGCCGGCCCTGGTCTGGGAAGTGTGCCGGTGGAAGCTGCACAGGTAGGTAAGCTGGCGTGCTTCTCCATTTGCTCAACCCACTGACCCCAGGTAGTTTACATGCCACATGTGACTCCCAAGCTTAAAGCGGAACCTTCCCTCTGAATAAGAGTCTATCTTATATGTTTCCCACACCCTGTACATACAGATTGCTCACATTAAAAATCATCCTACCTGCATCTACTGCATGTTATCAGCCTTTAAACTTTGAAGATGGCGGCTTATGGAAGCCGCCATCTTATCAGGCAGCCTGCAAACAGGAAGTGCCTCCTGACTGTGCTGCTCTGCATTCTGGGACTGCTGACCTTTACCTGACCCCAGCTCTGCTCTGTCTGAGCAAAGCACAGCTATAACCCGCCCCCCTGTACCTTATCCCACTCTCCTCTCCTCAGTAAGTGTGATGCTTCTGAGTCAAGATGGCGGCGCCCGTATCCTAAATTCCTGAACAGAGTTGCAGCCCAGTGGGGGAAAGAATAATAAGTTAGTGACTAAAAACTTAAAATATATTCATTTTAGATGCTGGGGAACCGTTTTTTAAGAGTTTGGGCTTTTCATTAAATCACGCTGAAGGTCCGGTTTAAGAGAGGGGGCCCAAGGCCTTTCCCAATTTATTTGTTAATCACTACTCGAGACATCAAGCCTACCTGCCATAGGGCATACCTACCGACATTTGTTAAATTAGGCCACACCCCTCATTGAGAAATGGATAGGAGATAGGATGTAACAGTTACACTAATAGAAACACTTTCAATAGGCAAATGAATCATTTATTGATGCAGATCTGAGTGTAACATTCAGATCTGCATCAATAAATGATTCATTTGCCTATTGAAAGTGTTTCTATTAGTGTAACTGTTATATGATGAATAAGAACAACAAGGGACAGGCAGGGCTGTATTTGCCATTAGGCAACCCTAGGCACGTGCCTAGGGTGGCAACCTGGAGGGGGGGGCACTGCCCTTACTACTGTAGTAAAGAAAAGAAATTAGAACTCCCATAGCCAGAACATTAATGCCTCCTAACAAACACCCCCTCCCCCCAGCCACAGAAGGATGCAGAGTGTATTTGTGTGAAGGAGGGGTGCAATGGGTTGAATACAGGCCAGAGCATCTCCCCTCCACTGGTGTGGTCACCCTTTGCCCATACACACTTTTTTATATGGACTGTGACCTAACTTAAAAAAAGGGGGTGCAAGCACTTAAAGTGGACCAACACCCAGGATTTTGACTATCCTGGGTGTTGGTCCACTTAGGTGGGGCCCCGCTGTGTGAAACCCCCCCGATCGCCGCAAAAACTCACCTCTCCCCGCTCCCACGTGACCTCGTCCGGCCAATGACAGCACTCAGAGCCGCTCTGGTATGCGCGTCCAAAGCCGCTTGGACGCGCATACCAGAGCGCTGTCATTGGCTGCGTCTCTCGCTTCCCTCTAACAGGGAGCGCGCCTGCGCCGGCCATTCACAAAACGGCCGGCGCGGGAGCGCGCCCTGCTAGAGGGAAGCGAGAGACGCGGCCGCGTCTCGCGCATGCGCCGTTGGATCGCCGGTAAGGTAAGGATTGTGGGCCTCCTGGGGGGTTCGGGAGCGGGGTTCGGGACCCGATTTCAGATGCCCCGCGGGGAGGGATCTGATCGGTCCGGGAATCTTATAGATTCCCGGGCCGATCCGCCCTGGGTGTTGGTCCACTTTAAAGGGCCTAGGGCACCATGGACACCAAATACGGCCCTGGGGACAGGGGAACATGGACTCAAAAGAGAGACAGTTCATCCAAATCAGGAATTCCTTGTATCAATGAAATCTATCTATTTGTCCACAATCAATGTTTTCATTGTGTCAGGAGCCAAGTCTATATTGTGTGACGTATCCATTCTGGAGAGATAATCCCCCCACCCTCAGGTCCGATGACTAATCATCATTTTACTAAAAAAAAAAAAATGAAGGATGCTTGTTAGGCTGACATGACGCAGGAGTAATGGCGGGAATGCATTCCTATGGGCGGCCGTATATCTGCGCCATCACCATTAGAAGCTGATCTTTTATTAACCTGCTAAAATGTACAGAGAGAAAATCTGCAGAGCCGGAAAGGTTAGAATGACGGAGCGATGAAAAGTGCGCAGCCAATGCGCGGGCACCACGCAGCTCTCTGCTGCCATCTGCCTGCCCAGCGGTGTATCATCATCCTACAGCGTATGTAGACTGCCACCATGACCGAGGCAGGGGGCCATCCTGCTCCATCTGCCAGCCCAATGCCGCTCAGAATCAAACCCCTTTATCTTTTTACTCAATGGTAATCTCCATAAAGTCTTAGAGGGTTATGTAAGAAGGGATAGCACCAGGTAGCGCCTCGTAGCGCCAGGCAGCGTCTGGTGAACGCTGGGTGCTGTACGCAAAACCACATTTATGAAAGCAAATCTGGTGAGCGCCTCTAACAGCGCCATGTAGCGTCCGATGTATTATTCCAGGCGGCTCAGTGTATAGCACCGGCGCTGTAGCTTCCAGAGCACCAGGTATTACCTTTCGCTCCGTGTCGCTCTCCCATACATTTCAATGGCTGTTCATTTGCTTGTGTTTAAACAGCGTGTTTGACATTTTGTTTGCTCCAATCATTGTGTGACGTCTCCTGGCTGCAAACAAACACTTTTAGAAACTTTTTTGACTTTTTATATTTTTATGCAGAATTGTCATTACAGGTCTGGCACTAAAGTGTTAAAGTGGACCAACACCCAGGGGGGGATCGGCCCGGAAATCTATAAGATTCCCGGACCGATCAGATCCCTCCCCGTGGGGCATCCGAAATCGGGATGTCCCGCGGGGAGGAACCCCCCAGGAGGCCCACAAACCTTACCTCAGCCCCGTTCCATCGGCGCATGCGCGAGCCGCGGCCGCGTCTCGCGCTTCACTCTAGCAGGGCGCGCACCCGCGCCGGCCGTTTGTGAATGGCCGGTGCAGGCGCGCTCCCTGTTAGAGGGAAGCGCGAGACGCGGCCTCCAGCGCTCAGAGCCAGCTGAGCTGGTATGCGCGTCCAGGCGGCCTTGGACGCGCATACCACAGCAGCTCTGAGCGCTGTGATTGGCTGGCGTGGTCACGTGGGAGCGGGGAGAGGTGAGTTTTTTTGGGCTTTCTGGGGGGTTTCAGACAGCGGGGCACCCCCGATCGGGGTGCCCCATCGAAGTGGACCAAAACCCAGGATAGTCAAAATCCTGGGTGTTGGTCCACTTTAATGTCACAGCGTTATAACAATGTCATTCCATGTGTTTTCGCTTTGTTACTGGTGGATATGTGTTCAAAAACAGACTTTAATCACACAGCGTCTGGCGCTCTATGCTATAGCGACCAGATCCAGAGCACCAATGCTGTGTGTGTGTCCTTTATTGATAAGGACATACATCACATTCATCAATGCCGGCTAGGTTACTACAGCGACTGAGACGCTCTGTTACAGCGCCTGCTACCCACTTACAGCGTCTACTAGCGGTCGCTCTAAGCACAGCTACACAGACGCTCATCTGCCGATACCTGGCGTTAGTAGTGAATCAGCCTCCACGATACATCTGGGATGATAAATATTAAACATATATCAGCCACACATTGGGCCCTGGTGTGGACATTAAAGTGGACCAAAACCCATTGATCTATAGGATTTCCGGGCTGATCGATTTTCTCCCCCCGGGGCATCCAAAATCAGGATGTGAAACCCCCCAGGTCGCCCCATACACTTACCTTGCTTCTTGGTCCAACGGCGCATGCGCAAGCCGTGGACGCATCCCCGCACCAGGCATTTGTGAATGGTGGCACGAGCACGCTCCATGTTAGAGGCAAGCGGGAGTGCGGCCGTCAGCGCGCTCGGAGCCGCTGGCCTTAGACAAAGGCTTGGATGGTGTGACGTCAGCGGCTCCGAGCGTGCTGATTGGACGACGGGGCACACATGTGCCGTAGGACCGGGAAGAGGTGAGTTGGCATCGGCGATCTGGAGGGTTTCACACAGCCGGGCACCCCCGATTAATGCATGCGCCATGCGCTCAGGGGGAAGGTTAGAATATCGGGCACCCTGGGGGGTTTCACACAGCTGGGGGGAGGGAGTAAGCCTAGCCTTAGGCCCTTATTTATGTAGGAATAGCGACAGGTAGCGACTGGTGAGCGGCCGGTAATGACGGGCCCCGCCACGAGAACGCCGGCTCCCCACCACAATCACACATTTATCAAGCCAATCCTGCTTAGCGACTGAGATAGCGCCATATAGCGACTCATTCATCATTATTCCAGCCTCAGCCCACAGCGCCAGCGTCCGACCTTGAACAGCGACAGGTATGACCTCTCGCTACCTGGCGCACTCCAATGCATTTCAATGGAACAATCTTTAAATATTAATAATTAATTGTTATTAATGTGTTTTTTTTTTTTAAATGTGAAAAATTCTGTGACCACTTAAGGGAAAAAAAATTAAAAAAAATTGTACAGAATTGATATTACAGGTCTGATATTAATGTATTCATATTACTAAATTTGCTTTCCAAAAATATGGTGGTTTGGGGGTTAAAAAACTACTTTTAACACATCGCCTCCAGCGCTCTGGGGTTTAAACATGCATTTCACAGCGCTGGAATTTTTTGAGCGTGATTTTTTGATGAATATGGTGGGAGCCGGTCGCTCTGACCAGTCGCTATCATGCGCACCCATACAGCGCAGAACCTGTCAAATAGCGACTTAGAGGCCGATTCATCAATAGCGCCAGGTAGCGACAGATGAGCGACTGAAGTATGGCGCTAAGAGCGCCGCTAGCGTCAGCCGCGGGCGGTAGCGATTCGCTATAGCAGGCCTCCTCAGTCGCTACCTGGCGTTGTTGCGAACAACGCCTACATTGCTGAATATGATGTTGGCCCTCAGCTTTGTAGGCGCTGTCAGTCAGTGTGACCATGCTATTCTACACAGCGCCTGTTAGCTTTGCTGTGTCCTGGCCATCCAGTACCTTCTGAATAAAACACATTGCCACATTTGTTAAAAATTTAAAGAGTTTTTATTTTGTGTTGAAAATGAAATTAAATTCAACCAGATATTCTAATATAAATGTAAAATAAAACATAATTAAACACATAGCCACAATTTTTTTTTTTTTTTATTTGTTAAATAAAAAGGAAATACAATTAAACCACCAATGAGAAAGAAAATGAAAAGAAAAACAGAACAGAGAAAAATGGAAAATCGGAAAAGAAAAGAAAAACAGAAAAGAGAAAGGAAAATAGAAAAAGTAAATAAAAACAGAAATGAGAAAGGAAAGGAAAATAGAAAAGGAAAATAAAAACAGAACTGAGAAAGAAAAGGAAAATAAAAACAGAACTGAGAAAGAAAAGGAAAATAGAAAAGGAAAATAAAAACAGAACTGAGAAAGAAAAGGAAAATAGAAAAGGAAAATAAAAACAGAACTGAGAAAGAAAAGGAATATTAAAATAGGAATTAGAATGAAAAGGAAAATAGAAAAGGAAAATAAAAACAGAACTGAGAAAGAAAAGGAAAATAAAAACAGAAATGAGAAAGAAAAGGAAAATTGAAAAGGAAAATAAAAACAGAACTGAGAAAGAAAAGGAAAATAAAAACAGAACTGAGAAAGAAAAGGAAAATAGAAAAGGAAAATAAAAACAGAACAGAGAAAGAAAAGGAAAATTAAAATAGGAATTAGAATGAAAAGGAAACTTACAACAGAATTAAACACATAGCCACATGTATATATATATTTTTTTTTTATTTTTACACTAAAAAAAAAATAATAATAAAACAGAAATGAAATTGAAAATGAAAAGTCCAACAGAAATTCTAAAGCAAAGTAAAGTGCAGGAAAGTTTTTGAAATGGAAATTAGGGATCAGGGTGCATCTCTTTGTGCCTGAAAAAATAAGAAAAGTGCAGTTAGTATATATCTTTAAAGTTGTTTTGTCGTTGCCAAAAAAAAAATGCATAACTTGATAACCAACATTGGCGTCTTACACCCCCCTTAGAGTGGTTTTGGTCATCTTACACCCCGCTTAGAGTGGTTTTGGTCATCTTACACCCCCCCTTAGAGTGGTTTGGGTCATCTTACACCCCCCTTAGAGTGGTTTTGGTCATCTTACACCCCCCTTAAAGTGGTTTTGGTCATCTTACACCCCCCCTTAGAGTGGTTTGGGTCATCTTACACCCCCCTTAGTGCGTTTTTTTGCTCTTTTTGATGGGAGTTCAAATACATTTAACCAGTAGTGCAGTACTTGCATTAGAGTGAAGGGTAGTTAGCTTACCGCAAAAAAAGAAGTGATCAGCCTTTCCCTTAGCTCATCGCCAGTCTGGGTGTCCTCACTTCTATCTGCGGGCAGGTTGGGGATTTCTGGCACCAGTGCTGTCTCCTCGGGGGCTTGGATTCGGTGACAAATGCAAATGTTGTGTAGCACACAGCAGGCAAGGATGATCTTGGAAACCTTCTGTGGGCTGTAGAGCATCTCTCCTCCTGGCCGTGCCAAACAGAGAAAGCGTGCTTTCAGCAGGCCGATGGTTCTTTCCACAATGCTTCTGGTCTTGCGATGCGCTGCATTGTAGCGTTCATGGGCAGAGGTCCGTGGGTTCCTGACCGGAGTCATGACCCACGTTCTCTGCCCATATCCCTTGTCCGCTGTAGAAAAAACACAAGGAGAGAGACAGCAATTAGTACTAGTACATGTTTTTTGGTGGTAGTTTGGTTAAAATTGGCTTACTAGGCCACATATTAGCAAAATACATAGACATGGTTAATTTATTACCCAGTAGCCAGCCAGCTGGCATTTCGTTGTTATCGAACTTCCGGCACAGGACTGTCCGCTGCAAGACGTAAGAATCGTGGCATGAGCCGGGGAACCCCGATCTCACCGCCCGCAGCCTCATGTCTGGGTCACAGACCACCATGATATTAAGCGAATGGAACTGCTTCCGGTTTCTGTAGGACAGCTCCTGTGCACGGGGAGGGCGGAAAGGGATATGTGTACCATCAACGCACCCTAGCACATTCGGGATCCCTCCCATCAGATAGAAAGCATGTTTTATTTTGGCAACCTCTTCCTCATCCTCAGGAAACTTGATGTAAATTGGGATTAAATCACAAATTGCCAGAACTACCTGGATTAGTATGCGGCTCATAGTAGCCTGGCTTATCCCGCTGAGGAGGGCTGAGGTTGCCTGGAAGGTCCCTCGTGCCAAAACATTAAGAGTGGCACACAGGCGTACTATGCCTGGAATGGAATGAGTGCGTTTGGTGGATGGCTCGATTTTGGTCTTAATCTGATCATATAGGGACTGTAGTGCAGCACGATTCAGACGGAAGCGGCTCCTGATCTGCTCGTCACTTAAGTCCCATACTGAAAGGCGGATTGCAAAGGAGCGGGGTGCCCTAAGCCTCACAACACCCCGCTCCCTTTCCTCCTGCTCTTTCAGCATACACATACATCCATCCACCCAGACACCATACATCACCCTCTTATCCATCACACACACTAAAGATATATACAAAAATAAACAAAAAAAACCACTAACACACAACACACACACAAACAATCACACTCCACACACACCCGCTACAATGCAGCTCACCACAAAACCAGAACTATAGTGGTCCAAACCACCAGCCTGCTGAAAACCAGCTTTCTAAGTTAAGCACAACCAAGAGGGGAGTTGCTGCACAGCCCACAAAAGGCCCCAAAATCAAGCCTCACTTGCTGTATGCTACACAATATTTGCAGATGCCACCCAAACCAAGCTCCTAAAGAAACAGCACTGATGTCAGAAATCACCCAACAAGCCACAGAGAGTGAGGACAGAAACCAGACAGAGGCTCAAATGAGCTAAGGGAAGCGAGCACAGCACCACACCACAGCCTTTGCCACAGTGTAAGAATAGCAGAAGCTAGAACATTCCTTCCTTTTATACTTCATTTTCTAAAGTGACAGGTCCGCTTTGCCGCCTTTTGCGTCGCTCTGCTATTTCCGGGCGCCAATTAGCCGACCCAGGTGTGCGTAAAACAGAGTGCGCACGCGCACGCTAGTAGCGCTACTAGCGTACTTGAGCCGTAACTTGCGTGCATTAACGGACATGGCCCAAAAATCAGGGGTGGACCAATGAAAGGGAAGCTGATGTTTTTTTAAATAGCCGTTAGGCTAAGCACATGTCACAAGGGTTTGAGATACATCAGTCCATTGTTGGATTTGGGTGTGTGTTGTTTGTTTAATGAGGTCTGTAATGAGTTAATTGGCTAACACACATGCTTCTGTCAGTGCAGTGGAGGTGTGCCTAGAAGGAACTGGGCTGTATGTGTGAATCAATTAAGTGGGCTGCTTTTGGATTGGCTGTTAGAGCACATAAAACCTGCCCAAGCCTAAGAGATTGCGATGCCATTCTGTAGTGTGCATGCGTGCTTGTTGGGTGTGTATTTGTGTGTGTGTGCAGCTACAGGATGGAGCCAAATTCAGGACATCTGCCGGCCACAGCAGGCCCGAGTAGGAGTTTGGTGGGTGCTGTGCGCAGACCTCCCTTACGGAAAAGGGCACAGCCTGAAGGTGGGGCAGCACCCCAGGCTAAGCGCCCAGGTGCCAAGAGGGAGCCTGAATTTAATTTGGCTGAGAATAATCATCTTGTGCGCCTTACACTTGCTAAATGGGAGCTGATATTTGGCTCCCAAAGCAAGTCCATAGGCAAACAAGAAAGAAGCAAACTGTGGGATGCCATTGGTGTGGAGCTTAGTAGCACAGCTCAACACCCACGTAGTGGCCCATCCTGCAGGAAACGCTTCTACACTTTGCGAGGGGCCCTTATGAAAAAGATGAATCACGATCTTGATGTGGACAGTGGGTTCATCCAGGCTCCAAAGAGTACCTACAGGCCGTATGAGGAGATGCTGAAGGCCAAAATCCCACTGGCTCGGCTGCAGGGTGTGGATCCTGGGGATGACACCACCGGTTGGGCTGAAGGTACATATTTTCTGGCTTTTACAATAACCTAATGTTAATGTATGTGATTTGCATTTTTACATTCTGACCAACTAACAGTAGGACCTGTGAAGTATTACATTACAGCTCAAACATTTGTAACTTTTCTGTCTGTTGCTTTATGCATAGGTGCACATGCTGCTGTCCGGGATGTGCCTCAGGACACCCAAGCTCCTGCCCTTCCAGCAACCTCAAGGCTACCCCAGTCTGCCATTGAAGGTATTTACCCATAATTTGGTTGCTGGTTTTTTTTTTAACAAATGGGTGTGGGAGCAGCTCAAACAATCAAGGTTTGCCCTGTTGAGTATTAATAATATGTGCCTGCGCCCTAATTGCACGCCCACTGTAACACTCACAGCAAGTAACTAACAAGGCCCTAACATGTGTAGATATGTAGGACGCCAGAGATGTGTAGCCATATATCGGCATATCAATGTGGGAGCCACACTTGGCTTGATTAGTCAATATTAGTGAAAGAGCTGCTCACACACCTTAATGCATGTTGTATTTTGCAACGCACATTAGCTATGGCTCAATGTTGGTTTTATTTTGGCCTAGCTCCCATGCCCTTGGCCCCAGCATCTCCTCCGGATCCCACCTACTCTTTGGATGTCGGTAAGTGCATGTGTTCACCTTGCTTGATCCACTTTTACTCAAGTGCATGTGTCTCATTCCTCTTTTTTCTTGGTAGGCCAAGTGACTGGTTCATCTTTGGACCCCACTTCCGATGTTGCCGGTCAACAGGACCCTGTTGGTGTGTAGAGCAATACATAATGTATCCTTTATGCTGTTTATGTTACACTGGTTCAATTTGGTTAGTCTACTAAGCTACATGTTTGCTTGGTAAACTTGAAGATGCCTCTTGGGAGTGCTGGTTGCCTCCCCAGGGTCAGTCTATTAGTTATTTGAGTGATAGCAATGTATATTTGCGGACATATTTTTAGCCAAACATTCCCTGTAGTAGTTTGCTGATTATTTAGAGACATTCTTTTTTTTTTTTAGTTGACCCGAATATCGGAAGTGGCTGTCCAGAAAGGGCCCCTCAAGTTCCAGCTGCCAGAGATGAGGGTAAGTGGTTTGGCCTTGCTCTAGTCTGTATTTTGGCTCTAATTTTGTGCCACTTGCTTCTGGCAACTTGTGTGTCCACATGTATTTTCAAGGTCCAAGCTCGAGTGAGGACCCCACTCCAGACATCTGGGATATTGGGGGTATGTTTAATTTAAGCAATGTTTATGATGAGATTTGCAGAAATTAGTGCGTCTTAGTCCTGTAACATACATGTTAACAATCTGAGTTTAACAGAGACCTTTGGTCTAGTGTGTATTTTTGAACTTTTTAGAGGTATGGCCTCGATAGCCTAACCAGGTTACATTAGAGTTTGGCCCACAGACCTACTAACCTGATTTTCCTGTTTAGCATATGCCAACTTGCCCGACATCTCGGATGTTGAATTGCGACTCTCTGGCAGCGATACCTCGAGCCTACCTGTGCCGGAGGACACGCAGGTAACATGGCTGATGTAGACGACCTCGAAACACATTGGCATATTCGTGGGTAGTGGAAGAAGCAACATGTCACATTTCCTTTCATTGTTGTTTTGGCAGGAGGCGGAACCAGAACCCCAAGCTGGGACCTCTTCCCAAGTCCCATGTGGCCAAGCTTCAGAGGCTCAGACAAGGGTAAGTTGTATAGTGAGTGTTTATGGTAATTTTTTGGAGGGGCATAACTGCATTGGTTCTGTTTGACTAAAATGTGGTTTACTATTTGTTTAGCCTCAAACCACAGCAAGAGGAGGTCTGGCACCAACCAGTGCCGATTTCTACGAGCTAGGGGTCCGGATGCTGGAGGACTACAGTCGCCAACAGCCGCGTGATGGAACTAATGAGCGCATTGCGGCGTTGGAAAATCAGGTGCTGATGTGTCAGCAACAAAATGAGGCCCTGCAGCGCCAGGTGGACCAGTTACGGCAAAACCAACTACAGAACCAGGACCTTGGTCGGCTGGCAAATGTAATCGAGCAATCTGTACAGCGCCAGGAAGAAGCAATACAGCGCCAGGCAGAAGCAATACAGCGGCAGGACCAAACTTTGTTGTTGCTACAACAGCTCATACAACAGCAGTCTATATTTTTTACTGCACTGTTGTCCCCCAACACCGCCCCTAGCAATGACTCCCAACCTCCCCGGCCACCCAGCCAAGAATATTAATTTGTAAACCTTTTTCTTATGATTTATGTAAATATATTTTTGAAAACCACCTCTAAATTGTGTTTATCCATACATGTGAAAGCGAAATACACAGTCATGGATGATTTGCTCAATCATCTCTAATATTATGCCACCATTTATGTGCCACATTAGTTAACATTGCTTACTATGGTGTAAACATGTACTGGCTCAAAATGGCTGCCTAATTTTAGACATAATGGTTTTTGGGAATCTAAACCTATGCTGGTCAAGGAACAACACAGTTATTCGTACAAAAAATTGTATTTAAACAAATTGGCCCAACACGGCCAACATAGGCCAACAAAGCCACAAACAATTGAAATGGCAGCCATCCCCCCCACCCTAACGTCTCCGACGCCTCTTCATGGCCAGCAGCATCCCTTTCATCTGTCGGAAGGCCCGCCACAGTCTGCGATGCTGGCGTATACAAGCTGTAGAGATGTGATTAAAAATAATATGTTAGAATTTGATTGGGAACTCAACATACACAGATGTAGCAATGTAATGTCAGTGTTTCTAACTTGCTAACACTCACATTAACATTGGTGAACAATGTGCCCTTAACATTTTAAATTAAAGGTTTAATATTGGCTTGAAAACATGTTAGGACCACATACCTTTACTCTTAAAGTGGACCAACACCCACAATATAGTTTATCATGGGTTTTGGGCCACTTTGTTGTTGCTCACAGATCTGTTTTTTCCCTGATGTGTGTATACACACAGTAATCCATAGCCACTCACCTCTCCATGCTCCAACGTGATTGGCACAAAAAACGCACGCTAACGTCTATGCAGGGAACAGGAATGTACAATCCTCTTCCGCCGCCTCTTCACGCATGTCACTCTCTGGCTGCTCATGGGGACCCGGCGGCCATTCACAGAGGCCCAGGGCGGAAAAATGCACGTCTGGAGTGGTGCGCGGGAGCCAGCGGAAGATAAGTTCCGATAATTAGGGGTTTGCTTGGTGGGTTTGACCCGCGGTACATGCACTTATCGTATGTTCCGCGGGGTGTTAGTTGTTAGTTGTTGGCAAATTAAATGTTTAATGCACATTAAACACCCTTGGTGTTGGGCCAGGTTAACTCTTGCAAATGTAATAATGTTTATGGCCAAGTAAGGACATTTATGTCTTTAGTCCCAGCCAAACATCAGGGCCTAAGGATGATCGAAGTTTTCCCTATAATGTTATGGGTAAACACCTAATCAGCCCCATTTGGTTGTCTATACGCCACAAATAGTCCGTATGTGTCCGTAACAAGAATGTGAGGCAACTATCAAGGATGGTGACTGGCATGTTGGATTATTGTACAAACACATTTAACCTAGATGTGTGTGAAATTCACACATTGGTAAATTAAAAATTTCTACAAATGTAACTAGAAGAGAAAGGTTTCACAAGTATTTACCCATATGAATTTGGATGTACTCACCATCGCAGCTGTGGCGGTGGCCCATGCTGCTGGCCGTCCCTGGAGCTGGTGTGGGGAGGAGGAATTCTGCCTCCGTCTGCGTAGCAACATCTGTCCATAAAAAAACAAAATACAAAACAACATTTAGTGGAGCTATGACACCCGAAGATTTGACATCAATCTGGTTATTGAGTCTTACCTCAAAAAAAAAAAACTTGTTTACATACATGTTAAATGATATTTGCTATATTCCTGGTCCATTAGTTAATGTGAAGTGTTTATGGTTGCCACATGTATCCGTTATGAAAATCTGGCACTAACCTTTACATTGCAATGTAAATGACTCATTACCAATTTAATGGCTAATGTTACCAGTGTGCAACATGTGTTTGGCCTAACTACTTCACGTAAATTAACTATTGCTAGCACACATCATGGTGTGGCCAGAAACATAGGGGTGGTTGCCAGTTGGCTAGCACTGTAGTGTGGTTTGTGATGTTAATGTACATTAGCAAACCAGCTGAGACAATGGACCAGGAAACGTGTCTGTTAAAAGTGGTCCAAGACCCAGGATTGTTAATATTCAGTGTTTTAGTCTACTTTGGCAGAGCAACACAATTTTAGTCCGCCACCGCCCCTGCCTTCCGCACATCACTCCTCCAGTGTGTGCGCACGCGCATGCCAGTATGAAACAGAGCGCAGGCGCACACACATCTCGAGTGCCACACAGGAGGCGGGGACAATGGCTTCTGCCACCCCCAAAGAGGGAAGTAGTTTGTGGTGTTTTGTTGGGGGGTGGCCCTGGGTGAGGGATGTGATTGGGCAGGGAAGGCGCCAGAATCCAAGCAATATCATCAATGTTTGTGGGTCCACTTTAAGGAATGACATAAATTCCAAAATGAGATGGCTAACAACATACACTTACCACGACTATGCCCGAGGAGGATTTGACGCCAAAATTCCATGGAGGTGCCGCCTATATGATGCCCTGCAAATTACAGAGGAATGGCAAGGGCTAAGCACAAATGGTCAGATGAAACCTGTCACAGACTAACAATTAAAACATGTAAACTCACCAGGGGATGAAGCGCCACTTGAAGCCCAGGGAGGGCTCTGAGGAGGAGGCGGGGAGCCTCGGCTCCTCACACTCTGCTCAGAAGATCCACCAGGCAAAGGGCCACCCTCCTCCCTCTCACTCCCTGCTTGAGAGTGGCCCCTTGCCTGGTGAGAGTCCTCAGACTCAGAGTGTGAGGAGCTGAGGCTTGATCCAGCCTGCCCCCCAGCAGCACACTCCTCTGGGGCGTCATCCCCTTCCTCCCCTGGGTCCTCTAAATAGGACCCGCGGGAGGGACCCTCCCCCGATGACTCCCCCGAGTCCGCCTGCCTGGTTCGGGGGAGGAATCCCTTCCCACGTTTCCCCAGGGGAGGACGCTTATCTGTGTGGAGGGGGTGAAAGCAAATAATTAATCTAAAGAGCAAAAAAGGACACAGCTTAGCAGATGATTCTGCACAAAGGCAAAAAAGAACATAAGCTTTAACTTACCTGATGCGTAGGCATCATATAGGCGGTACACGCCTTCTGGGTCCCGGCGCTTGAAATCAGACCATTTTTGCTGGATGGCCCGGATGGTCAGGTCGGTCTGGAAGCGCCGGGACACAGTGGCCTTCACCTCCATGGCAAGGCGTTTTTTAGCTCCTCGGGCATAGTCGTATTCGGCCAGGCAGAAGTCCTATGAAAAAAAAAAAAACAAAAAAAAAAAATAAATACATGACCTCAGAACAATGTCATAAACAGTTATACAGAGACAAGATCAAAGTGGACCCACACCCAGGATTTACATTATTCTGGGTTTGGGTGCACTTTTGTGGGCCACAACTATTGTGGGTGGCCCACTGTCTGCAACCCCCTTGGAAGGCCCCAAATACACCGCTGAGGACACTCCCACGTCACTCCGCAAGCCAAACACAGCGCTCCACGCCGGTGTGGTATGCGCATCCAAGGCCCTTGGGAGGTGCATACCAGCTCAGCTGTGTCTGCACGGCAAAGTACGCATGTGGCGTTTGACTCTAACAGGGAGTGCGCCTGCACACAAAATGAAAATATGTATGGCGCAGGGGTACACCCTGCTAGAGGTAAGCGCAATAGGCATCCGCAACTCACGCATGCACAGATGGGACGGGGCAGAGGTAATTTTTAGGGCCCTCCAGGGGGGGGGGGGCATCCCAGCAGGACATCCACAATGGGGATGCCCCATGTGGAGTGTTAAATTTTGGCCTAAAAACAATACAAATTCTGCCCCTATCCCCCCTGTGTGTTTATCAATTTTTAAGCTAAAAATACATAAATAAAATACTCACTTTCACAACCTGGCCATTTACACGGCTATCCACCCGGGTGCGCCTTTGTTTCCTTGGCCCAGGAGGGGAATGGGTGGGAGGGGTGGTATTTGGGGAAGGTGAGGTAGGTGGGGGAGGTGGGGGAGGGGTGGTGGGTCCGGAATCTGAGGAGGAGCTGGGGAGGCGCATTACTCTGCGTTTTGGAGCCATATTGGAAACGCTAAGGAGGAAACAGGAACCGGAAATGACGCTAGCGACATTAGACAAAAAAAAAAAAAACCTAACAAAAATACGCTCCGCGCCCCAGCAACAAGCTATTCTCAGCTATGTGCAAGCTAAGTGGCGGAAAAACTAAAATGACGCTTGAAAACAAGCTAGTGGCATAAGCGCAAGACAGTTTTACCTTAAGGTGGCGTTGAAACGCAAGGAGGATCCCGGAACCGGATATGACGCTAGCAACTGTGCTTCAAAATTCAAACACAAACATGCGCGCAGCAGGGACAAGCTAATATCAGCTATGTGCAAGCTAAGTGGCGGAAAAACATTAAAATGACGCTGCAAAACAAGCTATTGGCATAAGCGCTAGACATTTTTACCTTAAGGTGGTGTTGAAACGCAAAGGAGGATCCCGGAACCGGATATGACGCAAGCAACTGTGCTTCAAAATTCAAAAACAAACATGCGCGCAACAGGGACAAGCTAATATCAGCTATGTGCACGCTAAGTGGCGGAAAAACATTAAAAGGACGCTGCAAAACAAGCTAGGGCCAAAGGCGCCACGAATTATTAGCTTGATTTAGCAGGGGATTCTACATACTGTAATGCATAGGTCCTTCTAAAGCATACACCGTTGTGCTTAAATATACAGATCTTATTCCTTCACAAAGTCATCACACAATCAAACTAGACAACTACCTGAAAATGTGGCACACATGAGAATGCATAACGGGTTGTTATGAGCTGGTACGACTGAATGTTAATTCTGCAATATGTGGCCAGGCACGCTCACAACTACAGTGTATTCATTAACAACGACTGGCGTCATCCCCTTCCTCCCCTGGGTCCTCTAAATAGGACCCGCGGGAGGGACCCTCCCCCGATGACTCCCCCGAGTCCGCCTGCCTGGTTCGGGGGAGGAATCCCTTCCCATGTTTCCCCAGGGGAGGACGCTTATCTGTGTGGAGGGGGTGAAAGCAAATAATTAATCTAAAGAGCAAAAAAGGACACAGCTTAGCAGATGATTCTGCACAAAGGCAAAAAAGAACATAAGCTTTAACTTACCTGATGCGTAGGCATCATATAGGCGGTACACGCCTTCTGGGTCCCGGCGCTTGAAATCAGACCATTTTTGCTGGATGGCCCGGATGGTCAGGTCGGTCTGGAAGCGCCGGGACACAGTGGCCTTCACCTCCATGGCAAGGCGTTTTTTAGCTCCTCGGGCATAGTCGTATTCGGCCAGGCAGAAGTCCTATGAAAAAAAAAAAAACAAAAAAAAAAAATAAATACATGACCTCAGAACAATGTCATAAACAGTTATACAGAGACAAGATCAAAGTGGACCCACACCCAGGATTTACATTATTCTGGGTTTGGGTGCACTTTTGTGGGCCACAACTATTGTGGGTGGCCCACTGTCTGCAACCCCCTTGGAAGGCCCCAAATACACCGCTGAGGACACTCCCACGTCACTCCGCAAGCCAAACACAGCGCTCCACGCCGGTGTGGTATGCGCATCCAAGGCCCTTGGGAGGTGCATACCAGCTCAGCTGTGTCTGCACGGCAAAGTACGCATGTGGCGTTTGACTCTAACAGGGAGTGCGCCTGCACACAAAATGAAAATATGTATGGCGCAGGGGTACACCCTGCTAGAGGTAAGCGCAATAGGCATCCGCAACTCACGCATGCACAGATGGGACGGGGCAGAGGTAATTTTTAGGGCCCTCCAGGGGGGGGGGGGCATCCCAGCAGGACATCCACAATGGGGATGCCCCATGTGGAGTGTTAAATTTTGGCCTAAAAACAATACAAATTCTGCCCCTATCCCCCCTGTGTGTTTATCAATTTTTAAGCTAAAAATACATAAATAAAATACTCACTTTCACAACCTGGCCATTTACACGGCTATCCACCCGGGTGCGCCTTTGTTTCCTTGGCCCAGGAGGGGAATGGGTGGGAGGGGTGGTATTTGGGGAAGGTGAGGTAGGTGGGGGAGGTGGGGGAGGGGTGGTGGGTCCGGAATCTGAGGAGGAGCTGGGGAGGCGCATTACTCTGCGTTTTGGAGCCATATTGGAAACGCTAAGGAGGAAACAGGAACCGGAAATGACGCTAGCGACATTAGACAAAAAAAAAAAAAACCTAACAAAAATACGCTCCGCGCCCCAGCAACAAGCTATTCTCAGCTATGTGCAAGCTAAGTGGCGGAAAAACTAAAATGACGCTTGAAAACAAGCTAGTGGCATAAGCGCAAGACAGTTTTACCTTAAGGTGGCGTTGAAACGCAAAGGAGGATCCCGGAACCGGATATGACGCAAGCAACTGTGCTTCAAAATTCAAACACAAACATGCGCGCAGCAGGGACAAGCTAATATCAGCTATGTGCAAGCTAAGTGGCGGAAAAACATTAAAATGACGCTGCAAAACAAGCTATTGGCATAAGCGCTAGACATTTTTACCTTAAGGTGGTGTTGAAACGCAAAGGAGGATCCCGGAACCGGATATGACGCAAGCAACTGTGCTTCAAAATTCAAAAACAAACATGCGCGCAACAGGGACAAGCTAATATCAGCTATGTGCACGCTAAGTGGCGGAAAAACATTAAAAGGACGCTGCAAAACAAGCTAGGGCCAAAGGCGCCACGAATTATTAGCTTGATTTAGCAGGGGATTCTACATACTGTAATGCATAGGTCCTTCTAAAGCATACACCGTTGTGCTTAAATATACAGATCTTATTCCTTCACAAAGTCATCACACAATCAAACTAGACAACTACCTGAAAATGTGGCACACATGAGAATGCATAACGGGTTGTTATGAGCTGGTACGACTGAATGTTAATTCTGCAATATGTGGCCAGGCACGCTCACAACTACAGTGTATTCATTAACAACGACTGGGGTCGCGGGAAGTGAATTCCTTGCAAATGTCAGAAGGGCACATGTATGAACAGCACAGCGCCGCACAACGCAGCGCAGCGAGGCACAGCGACGCTCGCGCCGCCACATAGCGAATTCAAACAGCGACTGCACAAACACTGACCAACACAGATTCATCAAGGACAGGGCTGCCGAATAGCTTGGGCGCTGACAATTTCTAAGAGCGAACGTGACCGCCCAACCTGACAGGCTACAAAATAGCTTTACAAGCCCCGTTTGTGTGGAAAACCAGCGATTTTGATGCCAATGAGTTTGGGTGGAGGAGATGCAATTCCCATGTCACTCACAACATTACATTGTGAAAAATAAAAAAAAAATCTAATACAGATAAATAACCAGCCAGATTCATAAAACATATCAATATAAACATGTGTTGAATTTTGTACCAAAGAAAAAAACCCCAACACCACTAAAAACAATCATTGCAGCGTCTGCCATTGAAATGTATGGGAGAGCGGCAGGTAGCGCCAGGTAATACGTGTCGCTGTGAAGGAATTTGCAGCGGCGCTGTTCGGGCCAGCCGGCTTCATGATGAATGCCGCGCTAGCCGTCGCTCTCGCCGGCGCTAGCCTCATTTAGCTTGATAAATGCGTCATTGTGACCGCCGCCGGGCGTACTTGAGTCGGTAGTCGCCGTTAGCTGCCGCTACCTGGCGCTCGTCAGACACTACCTGGCGCTATCGCTTGATGAATAAGGGCCTTGTAACCTTGTATTCAACACTACACCACACCGACTGAGTCGCTGTCAACAACCAAACAACGGGCAAGCACAGCGACTACTAGCGGGCGCTGTGAAAATTCCGCTACAGTCGATCAACTGTCGCTACATGTCGCTATTAATAAATCAGCCTCTTTGTCGCCTTTCAAAGTCCCTGTCCAGGCACACAAAAACTTTCTCCCACCTTCTCACGTTTGGGAACAGTGTAAAATAAACCATTTCATAGCACCAGAAAATCCTTGCCTGTATACACATATATACCTACCAATTTTTCAAGGTGAGAAAGAGGGGCATTTGTTAAATTAGGTCACACCCCCTCACTGAGGGATGGATATAGTTAAAACAATATAAACACTTTGAATATCGAAATGACTCTCATTTACTAATGCAGATCTACATGTTACACCTCAAAAAGGGACAAATGAGAACAACGAGGGATAGGGGGACATGGACTCACAAAGAGGGACAGTCCCTCCAAATCAGGGACAGTTGGGAGGTATTCACATATCTTATGTATTCTAGGTGAAAATTATTTCTTTGCTTCAATTTCCTGGGACATGGCTGAGCTGGGAGAGGTGTGTTATGTGCAGCTTTATGAATGTTAGCTAGCTTTTTCAGTAGTATGAGTGTGCAGAGGGTTAAATTTTTTTTTTGTCTATGGAGTGTGAACACTCCTCTAGCACCTGCCAGACTGCCATATATTAACTGGATGAGCACATCCCACCTTCCTTTTTGCAGAGAAAGCTGAGGGACCATTGTGGCTTGCTGTGCTCGCTCAAGCTGAGAGCTCCAAGGCAGAGAGTGGCTGTAGGACCTCTTTTTGCTTGGTCCTGAAATTTAATTTAAATAATTGCAAACTTTGGACTACTATAGGCTGCTGGAAATGGAGGAGAGGCATATGACACTGGCATCAGGTTAGCTGCTTGCTAGCTAGTTATTGCTGTTCCAAAGTGGACCAAAACTTAGGATTTGACTATCCTGGGTTTTGGTCCTTTCCCCAGGGAAACCCTGATTTGTTAAAGTGGACAAACACCCAGGATTTTCACTATCCTGGGTTTTGGTCCACTTCCACGGGGCACCCCGATCTGCGTGAAACCCCCCAGATCGCCGTAACAAACTCACCTCACCCCGCTCCTCCCGATTTCGGATGCCCCGCAGGGAGGGATCTGATCGGCCCGGGAATCTTATAGATTCCCGAGCTGATCACCTCTGGGTGTTGGTCCACTTTAATGCCTGGAGCGGGCACGCTCCCTGTTAGACGCGTCCTGGGACCCGGAAGAGGTGAGCTGGGCTCGGCGTCCTGGGGGGTTCACACAGCAGGGCACCCCCCATCGGGGCGCCCCCGGGGAAAGAACCAAAAGGAGTCAAAACTATTGAATATCCTGGGTTTTGGTCCACTCTAAAAAGGAACAAAACACAGGAATTTCACTTTCCGGTGTGTTGTTCTTCTCAGAGAGAAGCATCCCAAATTGGGATGCTCTGCTGTGTGTATCGCCCCATACACTCACCTTCCTTTCACTCCCACGCAGACTCGGGCGTGAGTGAGTGTGCTGATTTGCTGAACAACGCACTCAGCCAATCAGCCCGTTCGCTTTCACTCGGTTGGGGTAAGCCATCTGGATGTTTGAGCAGCCAAGTGACGCCAAAGGAAGCCGAGTATGCCGCCAGTCGCATCTCCCATTTACCATCTAGCCATGCGTGAACATGCGTACGGCTCGAGGTGAGCGGGGATGTGGCCTCAGTACAGAGATGCAGCAAAGGCTCCGACAGAAGATGCTTGTATCAGGGCTTCCAGGGGGTTTTATACAGCCAGGCATCCTAATTCGGGATGCCCCAAGCAGTGGAACCCAAACGGCCCTGGAGTCTTTTCGAGCAAAGTGGTGCAGAGCAAAGAGTAACATGAGTAACAAGAGTAACATGGGAGAGCTTCTCCACTCCCAGGGGGGAAACATTCACAAAACGGGTTAGGTATATCCAGTGGTCAAACCAGTTAAGACCCTCTGAACTGGTGCGACTGGTTGACAATATTCCCAAATTGGACACTGTCCCTTCATGGAGCTAAGGGCCTGTGCATGGCGACAGCCACACCTTACCAGAGTCTAGGCACTGATTCACAGCCTCATGGTACCAATGGATCCTCTGACTCCTAAGGGGCACCTTGTCCACTTTATCCACACCAGGACACCTTGGACTTCTTCCCGCCATGGCGTAGATCCCCTGCTTTCTTCTGTTCAGCCCAATTTCTGCTGTGCCATGACCATGATTCCCCGCCATAGTGGAGTCTTATACCTTGGAACACCCACTGGACTTATATCTCACTCCGCCCTCTATCCCCTTGTCCTAAAGAAAACGTCTCCCATTTTCTCTAGCTTAAAGGGAGGCTCCATCCCTCTGTCCTCTTATTAAAGGCAAATCCCACCCCTTCTCAGGTTATAAGGGAACTCCACCCAATGTCTACGTTATAAGAAAACTCCACCTACTTTCCTCCTGTTAATAGGCGACTTCACCACCTGTCCTCTTCTCCACCACACTAATGGTGGAATAGCAGAGAGGAGGAGAGGGAGCTGCATCCAGGACTAACCCAGATCCACAGGTCCGCTCTCCACTAAGAAGACCCAAGCCCTGCAGTAGCATCCCAAACCTGGGGACTCTAGGTTCCTCCATTCCTAGGAATGTCTATGAATGGAGGAACCTGTCCGGCCAGACCAGACCCTGCCTCCCTAATGTCCTGGGGCTTCCGCGGCCCTGTACCGTGATGGCTGGGCCATGGGAGAACTCCCTGAGGTATCCCGAAGCAGGAAGATGACCCACCCACCTCCCATTACCAAACCAAGAGCTGCAGCGGCTGAGCTGGAGACCGAGGACAGACATCCCACACCAGGGTAAGCTACTCTCTTGCTACCCATCTACTGGCCTAGGGGCACCTCTACCTTCCTTCAAACCATTCCCTGTCTACCTACAGACTCGGACCACCACTGACCCACATCAGAAGGGATGTCATGGGGGACCCTAGGACAGCAAGATATATAGTCATCCCACGGCCACCCTTGAACAGAATCTACAGCTTCCCTGTATGGGCCCATGTCTCCCTTCCTACACCCACCTGGTGAGTAACCACTACATTTTAGACTGGGGATGCCCAGGTGGGACGCTAGGCCATGTTCTTAGTTACTGAATCCCTTTATTTTCTTTGACAGGCACCTGCTTACCCCCAGCCTTCTCACCCCAATGGACCCCATTAACCCTGCGCTACCCTTTCTGCCCCCCCCCCCTTAATAAATAAATAAATTCCCTTTTAACTGAATAAACTGTTATGGGTGTCGTTTATTTTGGCTACACAAGAAGTTTATAACACATTTTCTTAAAAAAAAAACCCGGCTCAAGGGCATACCGGGCTTATTCCATGGCTAACTGTAACCTTTAAGTTTGTCAATATTTTTCATTGAGAAATAAGTATATATCGATGTAGACACCTATTTGAGGCTCATATTACTTATAACAGGATAATTATCACATGAGAGACCAGAAATCTGGCGAGACCAGATCATATAAAGTTTTCCTATACCCCAGAAAGTAAGTTTATATTGTCACTTTCTACCCCCCAGCTCACTGCCCCAAAACAGCCTGTGTTTCTTTTTATTTTTGTTAAAGCCTTCGCCCAATATTCATTTAAACGCAAACTGGGTTCAGTTTGATGTTCGTATGGCTCTCTGGTTGTGCAGCAGTGCCCCCTGTTGCTTCCCAGCGATGAGATAGGGAGGCCGATTCATTAATAGCGGCAGGTAGCGACAGTTGAGCGACTGTAGCAGTATTTTCACAGCGCCCGCTAGTAGTCGCTGTGCTTGGCCATTGTTCGGTAGTTGATAGCGACTCAGTCGGTGTGCAGTAATGTTGAATATTGGGTGACGAGTCGCTATTTGACAGGTTCCGCGCTGTATGGGAGCGCATGATAGCGACTGGCCATAGCGACCGGCTCCCACCATATTCATTAACAAATCACTCTCAAAAAATTCTCGCGCTGTAAAATGCATGTTTAAACCCCAGAGCGCTGGCGGCGATGGGTTAAAAGTAGTTTTTTAACCCCCAAACAACCATATTTTTGGAAACCAAAAAAAACTAGTTTTTTAAATAATTTAGTAATATGAATACATTAATATCAGACCTGTAATATCAATTACCTTAAAAAAAATATCTAACATGCCAGAAGTGGTCACAGAATTTTTCACATTTAAAAAAGAAAAAAAACATTAATAACAATTAATTATTAATATTTAAAGATTGTTCCATTGAAATGCATTGGAGAGCGCCAGGTAGCGAGAGGTCATACCTGGCGCTGTTCAAGGTCGGACGCTGGCGCTGTGAGCTGAGGCTGGAATAATGATGAATGAGTCGCTATATGGCGCTATCTCAGTCGCTAAGCAGGATTGGCTTGATAAATGTGTGATTGTGGTGGGGAGCCGGCGTTCTCGTGGCGGGGCCCGTCATTACCGGCCGCTCACCAGTCGCTACCTGTCGCTATTCCTTCATAAATAAGGGCCTTAGGGGTTTGTTCATCAAGGGATAGCGGCAGGTAGTGCCTTGTAAGCGGCAGGTAGTGGCAGGTAGCATCTGGTGAACGCCGGACACGGCATGCAATACCACATTTATGAAGCCGATTCTGGTGAGCGACTGCAACAGCGCCAGGTAACGTCCGATTCATCATTACCCAAGGCTCAGCGTATACCTCCGGCGCTCTGGCTTCCTTCCTTCCTGGTATTACCTGTTGCTACTTGTCGCTCTCCCATACATTTCAATGGACGTTACTTCTCTTCTCTTTAAACAGGGTTTTTTTTGTTTTTTTTTTAATCAAATCATTGTGTGACCTCTCCGGGCCTATTAAAAGTCATTTTTGTAAACTTTTTTATTTTTTATATTTTTTTATGCAGAATTGTCATTACAGGTCTGGCATTAAAGTGTTAATGTCACAGTGTAATAACAATGTCATTCCATGTGTTTTCGCTTTGTTACTGGTGGATATGTAACGGACTTTAATTACACAGCTTCTGGTGCTCTGGGCCACAGCGACACAATTTTGAGCGCTGGCGCTGTGTGAGGCTGTTATTTTGATGAATATGGTTTGAGTCGATCACACTGATTAGTCGCTACCGTTCGCTCCCATATAGCACTGTACCGGTGACTGGTGACTCCCACATCAAATTCATCAATGCCGGCCAGCGACAGATGCGCTCGGTAACAGCGAACCATAGCTGATCACAGCGTCTACTAGCGGTTGCTCTGAGAGCCTCTCTAGACTCTTAGAGGCCGATTCATCAATAGCGCCAGGTAGCGACAGATGAGCGACCGTAGCGTGATTTTTTCAGCGCCAGCCAGTATTCGCTGTGCTTGGCCGGCGTTAGCTTGATGACAGCGACTCAGTCGGTGTGCGGTAATGTTGAATACGGGCTGGGGGGTCGCTGTTTCACAGGTCCAGCGTTGTATGTGAGCGCCTGACAACGAATGGCCAGAGCGAACGGCTAGCTTCATATTCATCAAAAAATCACGCTCCGAATGTGCTGTCGCTGTCCATTCCTTGTTTAAACCCCAGAGCGCTGGCGGCGATCTGTATTAACTAGTTTTTAACCCCTAAACAACCATATTTTTTTAATGTAACATTATACATGTTTTTAGAATCATTTTGTTATATGAATACATTAATCTCAGACCTGTTAGATCAATTCTGCACATATTTTTTTTTTTTTTTTTTTTTACTTAAAAATAAATCCTAACATTGCAGAAGTGTTCTCCGATTTTTTGACATTAAAAAAAAAAATTTAAAAAAATAATACCAATTAATTATGATTAATTATAGCTTGCTCCATTGAAATGCATTGGACATCGCCAGGGAGCGACAGCTCATACCTGGCGCTGTGAGGGAATTTGCAGCGGCGCTGTTCGGTCCAGGCGGCTTCATGATGAATGCCGCGCTAGCCGTCGCTCTCGCCGGCGCTAGCCTCATTTTGCTTGATAAATGCGTCATTGTGACCGCCGCGGGCGTACTTGAGTCGGTAGTCGCCGTTAGCTGCCGCTACCTGGCGCTCGTCAGACACTACCTGGCGCTAGCGCTTGATGAATAAGGGCCATAGACTTAGGCCCTTATTTAACAAGGAATAGCGCCAGGTAGCGAATGGTGAGCGAACGGTAATGACGCTCACCGCCACGAGAATGCCGGCTCCCCACCACAATCACACATTTATCAAGCCGATCCTGCTTAGCGACTGACAGAGCGCCAGATAGTGACTCATTCATCATTATTACAGCCTCACCCCACAGCGCCAGCGAGCAACCTTGAACAGCGACAGGTATGACCTCTCGCTACCTGGCGCTCTCCAATGCATTTCAATGGAGCAATCTTTACATATTCTTAATTATTTGCTATTAATGTTTTTTGTTTTTTTTTTTAATGGCAAAAATTCTGTGACCACTTCTGCAATGTTAGATATTTTTTTTCAAAAAATATGGTTGTTTGGGGGTTAAAAAACTACTTTTAACCCATCGCCGCCAGCGCTCTGGGGTTTAAACAAGCATTTCACTGCGTGATAATTTTTTGAGCGTGATTTGTTAATGAATATGCTGGGAGCCGTTCGCTATGGCCATTCGCTGTCATGCGCTCCCATACAGCGCGGAACCTGTCAAACAGCGACTCCTAACCCCGTATTCAACATTACCGCACACCGACTGAGTCGCTGTCAACAGCCGAACAACGGTCAAGCACAGCGAATACTAGCGTGAAAATACCGCTACTGGCGCTCATCTGTCGCTACCTGCCGCTATTAATGAATCGGCCTCTTAAACACAGCTCAGCATTGGGGGTCAGCCTTATTAGTAATAATGACTGCAATAAATCCATACCAACTTTTCAGGGTGGGAAAGAGGGACATTTGTTAAATTAGGCCACACCCCCTCATTGAGGGATGGATAGGAGATAGGATGTAACATTTACAACAATATTAACACTTTAAATAGGATTATCTATAATGTAATTGGGTCGGGTGCACCGCCACTACTAAAGTACTATATCTAAGATGTGCTCACTGAAATAAACTGTATAGACAAAAAATAGAGTGGACATGCATATAAGCACACCTATCTCTGAAAGAAGGAGGACCCTCACCCTTGAAGCGGCATGGGAGCCGCGTGCGCAGGTGGATTATACCGACCTATACCCCGGGTGGCCCTGCTATTGTGAGATTTATGTTGTATTGTCTGTCGGCACTTGCTACTGTATATTTATTTTGTTTGTTTCACATGGTTCACACTTAAGACTATTGGATGAGGTTTGTGCAATATTTAGGACAAGGACATGTGGTTATAATCATTTACTTGGGCAATGTTGATGCATTTTTTCTGATAGGTTAATATTTTCACATTTTTTGTTTATCACGTGTTGTGTGTGGTTGGTTTCATGTTGTATTACTAGTTGGGTTTTGTGCCCGCACAAAATATTTATTTGAGGGTGACAAATGATGGGCCATATTGCCTTGGGGTATTAATCAATTGGATATACCCATTGGGGCATCAACTATAGGTTAATATTGGTCATGATCGGTTGTTTTTAATTGATGTGGTTTATGTGTTTTTAGCTGGTGGTGCCACTAATTAAAAAAAATATTATACAAAATTGTTTTTATTGTAGGTGTAATACAAAAAAGAAGCTAAAAACACATAAACCACATCAATTAAAAACAACCGATCATGACCCATATTAACCTATAGTTGATGCCCCAATGGGTATATCCAATTGATTAATACCCCAAGGCAATATGGCCCATCATTTGTCACCCTCAAATAAATATTTTGTGCCGGCACAAAACAGCTAATCAATATCCTTCATGTATTAGCTACATATGACAAAATAAAGTGCTAAGTGCATATAAATTACTAAACATACATGTATCAAAATCCTATTAACACCCAACTAGTAATACAACATGAAACCAACCACACACAACACGTGATAAACAAAAAATGTGAAAATATCAACCTATCAGAAAAAATGCATCAACATTGCCCAAGTAAATGATTATAACCACATGTCCTTGTCCTAAATATTGCACAAACCTCATCCAATAGTCTTAAGTGTGAACCATGTGAAACAAACAAAATAAATATACAGTAGCAAGTGGCGACATAAATCTCACAATAGCAGGGCCACCCGGGGTATAGGTCGGTATAATCCACCTGTGCACGCGGCTCCCATGCCGCTTCAAGGGTGAGGGTCCTCCTTCTTTCAGAGATAGGTGTGCTTATATGCATGTCCACTCTATTTTTTGTCTAAACACTTTAAATAGGAACATGAATCCTTTACTGATGCATATCCAAATCAGGGACACTTGAGAGGTATGATAAATCTGAAATGTCTAAGAGTTTAACAGCCACGTACACCTCATGTAGCAGTTAGCTCGTAACTGAATGAATCATTGAATTATTCCTACAGATGTAACATTCAGAGAGGATTCTAGATACACAAACAAATTGGAAATCCCAAAGTGAAGTCTGTATTCCAAATGAGACTTTTTAGGACATTCAGGAAATTAAAGCGGACCACAACTCTGGATTTACAACTCTCCTGGATTGTTTTGTCTGCTTTGGAGGGGCTCCCTGATTTGTGAAACCCCCCAGGTTTGGCCTTTAAATCAATTTACCCTCCTGTCCAACTAGGGGGCGATAGTAAATATTTGTTTCACAAAAGCCCGTGAATAAGCCACACCTCCAAAGCACACCCCCAGCATGCCCATCACCAGGGCAGCCATCAGCACTGGGCATACCTGGGCTGGTGCTGGGGGCCCCGGCACCTTGGGAGGGCCGACCTCATTCCCTCTACCCTGGGCAGCCCCTATGCAGGGTGCAGGGTCGTGCAGTAACCAGGACTAAGGACTGTCAGCCAGGGGCAGATTGACCATTGGGAGAGACTTTCTTTTGCCAGACCTTCCATTAATTGTTTCTTTCCTTCTATTCTTTTTTTCTTCCTTTCCATCTATTCTTGTTTTTTTCTTTCTGACGTTTCTTCTTTCCTTCATTTATTTCTTCTTCTCTATCTATCCCTCTGTCCATCTATCTATCAGTTGTTTATGGAAAAAAATGCCCTCAAGACATACCCTGAAAATAAGATGGGTCTTATATTAATGTTTGCTCCGAAAAGACTCGTCTTATTTTCAGGGTAAACAGGGTAGCAGCCTTTTTTTGGTAGAGCTGAGTGCAAATAAAGTGCATGTATCGGTCTAATAAAACTATGGAAAAAACAAGAATTCAATTGTAAATCTAGAGCACCCTCTGTTGGACTTTCCAGAAACATTTTAATTTTAAATGACATTGTATGTATGTGTTTTAAATCCTGATTTGATTTAAAAAGTAAGTAGAAACCCTTCACCTTACTTCTTTTTACACTTTCAAGAGCCTTTCTAAAGCTAGAAAAACAATTTAAAGATCAGCACTCTTTAAAATGAAAGTTTATTGAAGTCCTTTAAAAAATATCCAATCCAAACAGCCTTAAAAACACATACCGGACCCCAACAGCAATCCTATATAGTAAGCTCTAATGCGTTTCGGACGTCAACTGGTCCTTAGTCATAGATAGCAAACATAGTGTACAATCTCATATATATAGGAATTAAGAAAATTAAGAAACTTACCCCATCGAAGCAGCGCCGCAGCCAACTTCCGGGTTCGCTGGCCTCGGGGAAGGGGGGGGGGGTGACGTCGCCGACTAAACCGCCAATGAGATGCGAGAACCGCGGACCAATCAGAGCAGGAGGCAAGACCCGCTCTAATTGGCCGCGGCGCCCGCACTAGGCGGAAGCGTCGGCAAGGAGACGGCGGGGATGCCAGCCCCAAATAGCTGTCAAACCTCGGCAGCAATAGATGTAAAGGGACTGCAAACTCGGCGTGGACACACAGCGCTGCATCAAGGAGAAAGAAAGAAATATTTATTGATAAATATGCAATAAATATACAAATATGGCAATTGTAAACTGTAAAATGTTTCTTCATGATCAAGGGCATCCCAATTGGTGCCCAAATATCCCACTAATGTATGAAACAATGCCATATTTGTATATTCATTGCATATTTATCAATAATCATATATAATTTATTCCAATTAGTATATTATCTTTTGATTATGGATTCTTCTGAAGCCTTATGGATCCTTGTGAAGCCTTGGGCGCTTGGCGGAGCGCGCGGGGATAGCTGCATGGACCCCTGGTTGTAATTTATATGACGGAATCTGTTTGCTCTTTCAGTATGGTGTATTGATATGTCTTTTGCTCTCCCTTGCTCCCATTGAACTTTGTATATAAGTGTTTTTGAGACACATGAATTTATTGGTAATTGGCACTCAGCACTTTTATTAGAAGGTTATCATTGATTGAGATAATATATGCATTTTATTGAGTTAGAATGGAGTTTAGCACTATGCACTTTACTTAATCATGTTTATTGGGGATTTTTTCTTTTATATGTGTATATATATTAATTGTTGTAGGATAGATAATTATAATTCCATTGGGAGTAGTTCTAGCTATTCACCAGCTGGGGGCAGGAGTATTCTTTAGAGACTACCCCCTCGATTCAAAGAGCCAAAGTTAATTGATTTCGTATCGAGAATCGTAAGTTTGGGTGGGTGTTTGTCATTTTTTCTTGTTTTTTTGCCCATTTCGTATTCGCACGATCGTTCGCGCATAGACGTATATGAACATACGCATTTCGTACGAGAATCGTATAATTTGCGTTAGTTCGTGTGTTTTTCCCGTCCAAATCGTATTATTTGCGTCCGATCCTATTTTTTACGTCCTTCACATGGGCTTGCGACCAATTCAGAGAGGTGATTGCTAATTGTTTTGAAGCCCATTAAAGAGCTGCTTTACGAAATGTTTGCCGGCAGCTATTTGGCCTCGGGAGTAGGATGGAGCGGAGCGAGTTTGTGGCACATCAAGGGCTTATGCTTTTTGGCATTGAGTTGATCGAGATGTCTGAGAGCAGATTGCCCCTGCGTCGTCGCATGAACATCGATAGCATGAATGATGTTGAGCTGTTCGAGCTGACCAGGCTTAATCGCGCTTCCCTCCATAAATTATATAGTGAGCTGCGGCCATGGTTAGCCCGCACCACAAGGAAGGGGCATGCAATTTCAGGTATGACCAAGATGCTTGGCTGCCTGCAATTTTTGGCGAACGGCTCGTTCCAGAGGCTGGGTGCCCTCTCCGTGGGGATGTCACAGCCTACGCTGAGCCGCGCACTCTCTAAATTTTTGGAAGGCATGGCTGCCATAACTCCAAAATATATTTATTTTCCGGATGATATGGCAGCCAGAAACGCCATTAAGCTTGGGTTTTATAATGTGGCCGACATGCCCAACGTTATTGGTGCTATTGACTGCACACATGTGGCACTCGTACCTAGGGCTGCCGACGAGTATATATATAGGTATTGAGATTGGTTATTATGTTGGCCAACGTGTAATGTAACCTGTTTTCCTTTGCGGCAGCATATTTGTTTATCCCTCATTTGTGTAGCTGCTTTCTCTAGGCTTTTCATTAGTATTTCCCAATAGAGTGCAGACATGTTTTTTTTTTTTTTTTCTTTTTTTGGGTCAAATATCAATTACCCTTTTTGTATGTTTTTGCCTTAAGGAATCGAAAAATGGGACACTCCCTTAATGTCCAGGCCGTGGTTGGTCCGGACATGCGTTTTATGAGTGTCCTTGCCGGCTACCCAGGATCGTCCCACGACTCCTATATCCTCAGGCGATCTGGGTTGTTTCGGAGATTTGAGGCAGGTGAATTTTCGGGGGCATGGCTGCTTGGTAAGTGTGTCCTATTTGTGTGCTATTAAATGTGGGCTTAATCTTGTATTTGTTGCTATGTTAGTATTTGAATTCTTTACATAAGCCAGAAACTGCCTTTTTCTTGGGTCATATATTATGAACTTCCCAAAAAAATGCTTGGCTCGCTTTGTCCTTCAGAATGTTTTCCCTTTAGTTAGGATGTCTGTAAGTTCCATGTCCCTAAATATATTGGTTGGGAGTTTATACCCAAGGATCTGTGAGCTTTGGCTCCTTTTGTACTATTGGTCTTTAAATGTCAAAGTGGACTTAAACTGCATACATTGTAGTTTTCATCTAAATGTGGATAGCCCCTCAGCAGCATCCTAATTGTAACATGTCTGAAAACTAAAAATATATTTAAATTCCAAATACCCTTGGCCGTGCAGATGTTTGTTAATTAATTGGTATATTGAAGTGCCATTTTTAATTATGTACTACATTAGTGGCAATATTTATTTTGCTAATGTGCCCTGGGTGTTTTTTTTTGCCCTTTACCTTACATCATTATGATATATGTAAAATTCTTTGTGTTTGTTGTGTTGCCTTTTTAATTTTGATTACATTTCATTGTCTGTTTAAGGTGATTCCGGGTACCCACTTCTACCCTGGCTCATGACGCCTGTGCTGCGGCCCCAGGATGCCTCTCAGGAAGCGTACAACCGTGCGCACCGCAAGACCCGGGCTGTTGTGGAGAGGGCCTTTGGGCTGTTGAAGACACGTTTTCGTTGCCTGGACCATACTGGGGGCGCCCTGCAATATGATCCCAAGAAAGTGATAGACATAATCATGGCATGTGCTGTTTTGCACAATTTTGCCATCCTGGAACGTGTCCCACGTTATGTGGATAGCCTGCCCTCTTCAGCCGTAGAGGATGATGTAGAGGATTTTGTTGGGCCACCCAGTGAGTCTGCCCAATCAGTTAGAGCCAACTTGATCTTGCAGCATTTTAGTTAATTTTATTTCGTGTCTCAACATTCTGTGTGTCTGTGTTATCCTTTTTGTTAAATATGTTGTTTTGCCGTAATGTGGCATTACCTCAAAGTAAAACATTTTTACCTTAATTGTTGCCTAATGTATTTCATGTAGTTTCCTTAGCTTTAGATTTGCATTGTTACACCTCTTCCAACCAAAATTATCTGGTTTAGGCCAAGCTGTTTAAAATGTGTTCCCACTAAAAACGCCACAAGTATTGTAAGTGAGAATATTTTTTTACTTAGAAAAGTAAAAATTATTGTGCTTAACAGAAAATATTCCACATACATCTGTGGTTACAAATGGATGACATAATAAAAAAAACATCGAGCACATCTACACCTGGAAGTGAGTGGCACAACCAAACAAGGACACCCAGTCCAAAGGCCAGCCTAGTCCAGTCATTAATATTGCCTGTGCCCAGGGATATTTGGGCATGGCCATAATGTCACACAAACATGTCTGCAAACAGGAGGAGCACCAACCAAATACATATTTAAAGCCATAAGTGGCCAGATACACTCCCCATAGACCTATGGCATTGGCTAGTGGCCTTAAGCATTACTCTAAGGAGCTATATGGGAGCAAATACAAAACACAACCTGCATGAGCAACACAAAATGGATTGTTTGAAACCTCAAAGGACAAGTAAATACAGTGGGGGTTAAGAGAAAAGATGTCCCACACACCCATGGCTTAATAGGGTGGCTGCCCATAATACCCAGGTGGAGGTCCAGGTGGAGCCATGGCTGACTGGATGCCATTACTTGCAGTGACCACGTTGCTGTTGAGGGTACGCAACTCCGCGAGGATGCCCTGTAGACTGGTATTGATGGTGACCATGTCGGCATGCCTTTCCTCACGCTCTGTAACGAGCTGAGCCTCATAAGAGTCCCTTTCTTGGGTCCATAATTGAAGCAGGGCACTCTGCCTCCCCTGGGAAATTGTGGGGCGGCGTAATGGTGTCCACCGCACAATTACCCTGGCTCTTGGGCGTGCCCTGCCGCGTGGTGTCGTCCCCTCAACAGCAACAGGCCTGCTTTGCAAATCCTCAGCAGCAGAGTGAACACTGGGGACTGTAGTGTCAGTCTCCCCATGTGCATGCACAATGGATGGAGATTCACTCTGCTGCTGAGGATTGGCCAGAGAAACATTATGGAGCAGTTCCAAATTGGGACCCAGGGGGAGGTCATCCGACGTGCCCTGCATGGAGACATCATCATCTTCCTCCATTTCCTGGATCTCGTCCATGAGTGTGCGGGTCTGTAGGGACATATAAAAAAAAAAGTGTAAGTTGGCGTCCAAATTTGGGATTCCCACAGTTTAACACATTCTTAAGCACTTGGTAGTATTTATGGTAATAAATTAACTTACCGGAAATCTCGGATCTGGGCTCCTATGCTGTACGGACCTGGTAGGCATAACCAAACTGGGGGGTGAGTTTACCCTTGCTGAGGGATCATGCTGGGCTGAAGAAGAGAAAAACAAACCACGTAAACACACACATAACCATTTTTGGGATAGGTAATCAAATAAACCTCTATTTGTAATATTAAGCAACTCTAGAGCAATGGGGACATTTGTTAAAAGACACGCAAGTTTAGATAGGTGCAATGCCTCGAGAAAACTGCTAACTGACCTCAGTTCTAAGTCAGAAAGTGTACCCAGTCAGCATACAACTTGCAACGCACATTTTTGGATTTAGCCTACCATTCGGTAGGTCCGGGGTACTCAAACAATTGTTGTAAAGGTCCATTTAAAGGTATGTGGTGAGAGGTGAATGTCTGGCCATGGGGCTGACGCAGGGGGTGTCTAGTTAGAAATAAACACACTGGTGGAGGGGCTTGAGATTTCAAAGTGCAAACTAATAAAGGCTGCTTGCCCTTGCTGGGCTGGATGGGGCAGAGCTGAGGGGACAGGGATTGGATGGCTAAAGGGGGGAGTTAACGAATTGATGGTGATGGGATGGATGGAGCAAATCTGTTACAAATGTATGGGGCTTATGTGGGGGGGGGGGGCATGGGGGGACTGTGGCAGATGGGGCAGAGCAGGGGCAGCGGGACACGATTGTGCCAAGAGAAAGAGGTACCAAGTTACTGTGTACCTTGCAATGCCACTTCCTGTGCAGTACTTCATATTGCAATGCTATGTTTCAGGGAGCCATGACATTGGGCAGGAGAACAACCACTACATCGCCGATCAAGGGGGCAGCTCTGAGCACGTCAACACAGAAGTAACTGAGTGCAGGGCTGTCTGGGCAGGGGTCCTGGAATCTGGTGCCAAGGTCCGCATTGGTACCCCGGCCCGCCAGTTGAGTCTCGCTGCTCTAGGTCAGATATGTTTGGGGGTGGCTAATTAAATTGTTAACTCAAACACAACTCACACAACAAATAGGCAACCCATCCATAATGATGTGTGTTTTGTGATTGATTCAAAATATATCACTTTTCAGGAGAAACTTCATGACTTTACCAATACCATTTGAATTTTGATCTTTGCCATAATGGATGTGGGCCTAAATGTGTGATTCACAGGGACCAAAAGAGGACACAAACAGGCACAGTAGTGCGAGGCCAAGCAAGGCAAACCATAGGGGCATCCCGTTATCTTGTTACTAGTGAACTTTAGATTATTTAGCAAACAGGCAAACATGCAGATTTAAGAGTACTCACCGTGGGTACGGGTCGGTGAGTCTGTGTCCCTTAGACCAGCATGTCCACCGACCGCGACCGGATGGAGAAGTCCAAGCACAATCTCCTCAGCAGGGGTAAACTCCAATTTAGAAGGAAAGCCACCTCCAGTTTTCAGGCTGAAAAGAGAAAATCGTTTGGTACTCAGAAAAGGTGCATACAGTACATCCTAAACATTATATTTGGAGAAAACATTTATTTACCTGTAATTATGCCTTTTAATTTCTTTTTGCCGTACAGCATACTTCAGATCAGAGATTTTCTTCTGAATTTGGGACACATCTTTCCTCTCTTCCCCCGCTGCATTTACTTGTCGTAGGATGGTTTCAAACAATTCCATCTTGCGCTGCTTTGTGGTGTGTTTTGATTTGCTCCCATAGAGCTCGTCATAGTATAATGTAAGGCCACTAGCCAATGCCATATTTTGGTCATGGGAGAATCTCCCACTCAACTGGCCGCGGCGCAATGTGCGGCCAGATGGTTGGCTTGGCTGCTCCTCCATGTGTGCAGACACATGTGGTGACATTATGGCCTGGGGCTGGGTAGGGGAATGGCCGGATTGGTGGCTTCCCAATGACTGGACTGGACTGGCCAAGGGACTGGGTGTTCTTGCGTGGCTGGCCACCGAACTTCCAGGTGTAGATGTGGTCATGGTTGAAATTCTGGGCCCTCTTGGGGGGCTATGTTCCCGGCTGGTGCCAGGTCGGGGGCTCTGTTCCCGGCTGGTGCCAGGTCGGGGGCTTCTGGCCCTGGATGGGGTTCTTCGGGCCCTGTAGGGGCTTCTGGCCCTGGATGGGGTTCGGCGGCCTCTGGATGGGCTTCTGGCCCTGGATGGGGTTCGGGCCCTGCTGCGGGGCCTGGGTTGCCGAACTGCCCTACTTGAACCCATGGCCGGTGTGGGCTCCCTTGTGCGGCCTCTTCTGGGGGCAGAGGTGGTGGGTGCTGCAGTTGGCTGCTTTTTGGCTGCAGGGGCACGTGGCTTGGGGCCCCTTTTTTGGGTTCCTGAGGGTCCAGTGTCCCTTGGTGGGGCAGAGGTAGTAGTCTTGCCTCTCAGCTTTCTCCTACCTTGCTGGGACCTTGTTGTTGGGCCCTCCGCGGTCTGGCTTTGCTGGGGTCGCTTGGTCATAGGCTTTTTAGGTGCCATCTTACACAAATGCTCAAAGAGAATGAGCTTTGGGTGCAGGGACCTTTAAATAATGAGCCCAGCGTGTGACGCCTATGCGCACGACTACGCGCTCGTACGAACGTACGTTCGAGCGGAACCAGGAAACCGCTGGGGTTTCACTTATCTGCTGCCTTGAAGAAGCATAAAGATGGCGCCCACTATCTTCACCCGTCAACAGGAAGAGATCCTCATGCTGGTAAGTGGCTGCCTGTGCATTTTAATCTAATAGTCAATGATGGCCTAAATGTAAATGATGCGTTTGGAACTAGTTTGGGGTCTCTTAATGTTTAATAACTGGCTCCTCACACTTCATCCTCAAGGGCCGAGCCTGGCCACGTTTTCACCTGTCTATGCTGATGTCCTAATTCGGCCAATTGCTCCGGCTTAGCAACAGTTAATTAACCTGTGGAGTAGCGGGGCTAGCTGGCAAACCTGGCCTGTCTCGGACCTTGATGCGGATGTTTGAGGAACACTGTTTTCCTAAGCCATAAAAACAAAACGGGAAGCCACACACGTGGTCCAAAAGCCTAAGCATTAGCCTACATCTTGGATGTTTAAACCATCCTAACATGCCATAGATGCAGGTGGCCTGATTCTTGATGTTGGCTATTATCTGTATGTACATGGTGTGTGATACATATAACATAAGACCAGACTCTCATTCACAGTCAACGTCCTCTTTAAGGCACTCCCCAAAAATGGCTGCCACTCTAAATGTGTGTGTTAATGACATGAAATTCTCAACTTGTGATGCAACACATATGGGTGTGTGTGTAAAAGTAAAATCTCTGTGTCCATTATGTTTTTCAGATCATGCTTCAGTGCCGGTATGACTTCGCGCCCAATGTGTGCGAGAAAAGGGACATCGCCCGGGAGATCATCGCCGAGATACACCATGTCACCAGCACCACCTTCACTCACACCCAGATAATGCAGCATTGGTCGGACCTGAAACGTCTGCACATGCCCCGGGTGCGGAGGTTTTTTGGAATCCATTTCCCAAGTAAGTAACAAGCAATTGCATGGTATATGTTCCAAATGTATAAGTTATGCCTTTATTTATAATGACTTTTCTTTGGTAGTGTTGGAAATGGATTTCAGAATACGCCGCACCCGGAGGCGTACAGGCCGACCAGTGCTGCATGAGTCTGCATCTGTGAGTGAAGGTGGTGGATCTCCCGGGCGACGGACCTACCCCTCCTCTGTGGCCTCCTCAGACCAGCCCCTGGACCTTACCACAGAGGAGGGGCCAAACCGCGTGGGCGTGGAGTCATACCTGGCCAGGCATGGGGAAGGCTCTGGTATGTCACTCTTCATGTATAGGCACAAAGATATACATGGCAGGCCAAAAACTAAGTTATCCTTTATTATGTATTTGTAGAAGCTTCTGGTGCGGGTGAAATAGTGGAGGAGGAGGCAGCAGAGATGCTGGAAGTCGATCCTGGCGAAGGTGAGTGATGTCAGCCAGACTGGGAGCCAGATATGTTGGGAATAGTGACTCTCTACAAGTACTAACCAAATGTCACATGTTTCTCCAGGGACTTCTTCACAGCATAGCCAGGACCAAGGGCAGCCTGTTGGCCCCAACCAGCCATCTGTCGGCCACCAACTCCGTAAGTCTCCATGCCATTATTCATATTAATGTTTGGTTAGCTAATAACACACACATAACTAAAGGCGTAGCCAATGTGTAGTTCACACTTTCATGTGGGCACTTCGTTAGCTTAAAGAGGACCCGAACTTGTATTAAGAACCTAAGAATTAGCCAACACACTGTACCTACAGATTAGAAAAATGGAAAAACACCCTTCAGCCATCTAATGCATGTTATTAGACTGAACAAAACCAATATTGCGGAATATGGAATGCGCAATATTTACAGGCAGCATGGGATACAGATTGAAAAAAGGAAGGTGCTGCCATGCATTGTGTGAGTGATGACCTTTCCCTCAACCCAGCTATGCTCTGGATTCCCAACGCACCACTGTAACCTACTCCCCTGTACTTTATCCAACTCTCCACTCCTCATTAAGTGTTATGCTTCAGAGTCCAGATGGCGGCGCTGTAATCCAAAAAAAACCCAAATTTACTTTGATCTGGTGCAGAATCATTTGGGAATAGTTAGTGGTTTTCATTAAATAATGTTGAAGGTCCGGTTTAAGGAGTTTAAAGACTTACCTGTGGGAAATGCATTAACTGTATCCCTTGGAAGAATGACATATGTCATGCATTTACATGTATTTGATTAACCCCAAATCTATTTCCAGCATACAAACCGGTCTGGGACTCCTATTTATGTTTCTTTCTCTATTGGTTACAGGGATGATCCC
This sequence comes from Gastrophryne carolinensis, assembly GCA_027917425.1. Taxonomy (NCBI): domain Eukaryota; kingdom Metazoa; phylum Chordata; class Amphibia; order Anura; family Microhylidae; genus Gastrophryne; species Gastrophryne carolinensis. Next base: position 610,254,529 of record CM051235.1, read on the forward strand.
CAAAACTTTGGCGGAGAAAAAAAAAAGAATGAAGGAGTTGGTGGCCGAGCTGCTGGCCATACAGGCGACGTTGGGGCCAACAGATGAAGAAGACGAGGAGGATTAGTGCCCTTGGTCCTGGCTACTTTGGTTCCAAGTTTTACCAACTTTGTTAGAGTTTTAAAGTTTTTAAAGTTTTGCCTTTTTGTAAACAAAAAAACAATTTTAATCTGTTTTTAAGGCAATCCAGCCAAAATTTTAAGATGTTTGTATTTAAAAAAAATTAAAAATAAAAAAAAACACCCCAATAAAAAAAAAAAAATTTCCCAAAAAAATATCCCAAATCACCCAAAAAATTTAAAATAAATTATCTTTTAATACTTCATAAATGTGTCTTTTCTAATATGCGCAAACACAAACAATTACACAAACCAGAAAAAACACGGTTAGAAACATATAGACATATGTACATTATGTGGTTTGGGTAAGTTTTAGGGTCGTCAACATGAAGAAGGATGCAAGCGCCAAGGGGTTTAGGTAAGTTTGAGGGACCGAGAAATGAAGTTGGATGCAAGCGCTAATGGGTTTGGGTAAGTTTTAGGGACCGAGAAATGAAGTTGGATGCAAGCGCTAAGGGGTTTGGGTAAGTTTTAGGGACCGAGAAATGAAGTTGGATGCAGCCGCTAAGGGGTTTGGGTAAGTTTTAGGGACCGAGAAATGAAGTTGGATGCAGCCGCTAAGGGGTTTGGGTAAGTTTTAGGGACCGAGAAATGAAGTTGGATGCAGCCGCTAAGGGGTTTGGGTAAGTTTTAGGGACCGAGAAATGAAGTTGGATGCAGCCGCTAAGGGGTTTGGGTAAGTTTTAGGGACCGAGAAATGAAGTTGGATGCAAGCGCTAATGGGTTTAGGTAAGTTTTAGGGACCGAAAAATGAAGTTGGATGCAAGCGCTAATGGGTTTAGGTAAGTTTTAGGGACCGAGAAATGAAGTTGGATGCAAGCGCTAATGGGTTTAGGTAAGTTTTAGGGACCGAGAAATGAAGTTGGATGCAAGCGCTAAGGGGTTTGGGTAAGTTTTAGGGACCGAGAAATGAAGTTGGATGCAGCCGCTAAGGGGTTTGGGTAAGTTTTAGGGACCGAGAAATGAAGTTGGATGCAGCCGCTAAGGGGTTTGGGTAAGTTTTAGGGACCGAGAAATGAAGTTGGATGCAGCCGCTAATGGGTTTAGGTAAGTTTTAGGGACCGAAAAATGAAGTTGGATGCAAGCGCTAATGGGTTTAGGTAAGTTTTAGGGACCGAGAAATGAAGTTGGATGCAAGCGCTAATGGGTTTAGGTAAGTTTTAGGGACCGAGAAATGAAGTTGGATGCAAGCGCTAAGGGGTTTAGGTAAGTTTTAGGGACCGAGAAATGAAGAAGGATGAAAGCGCTAAGGGATTTAGGTAAGTTTCTGGTTGAGGGTGCGCATGCGCAAGATCTTATAAACATACGAACGCACGAATCTAAGAGGCCAAAAACCAATGAAAACCAGAGGCAAACGCAAGTAATTGGAAGAGGTGGACGATGGAAGCAGGCCAAAAAACAGGCTGCCGCCGCAACAGGTGAGCACATGAACGTGATTTTTACGATTGGCAACTGACTGAGGCAAGTTCGGGAGATATCATACGAACGGACGTATCTTTTAGGATAGAAACGTATTTGCTTATTGAATCACTCGCAAGTTCATACGAACGCACGAGCGGACGTGAAAAATAGGATGATCGTGAGCCAAATCCAAGCTGTTACATGTTTCTTTGAATCAACCCCTACCTCTATGTAATAGACATAGGATTTTTATATGAGCAACTTATATCCGCAGGTTTTGAGACACATATTGTTTTGATATTGTATGGGATTATACTGTTCTCTTATTAGTAGTTTACATTTAACCAGGGGTTATTTGTTTTTATTTGTATGTAGTAGTTTTTAATTTTTGCGCTGAGAATAATAAAAAAACTTTTTGAGATTTTTTCCTGGTGGATATTTATACTAGGTACTAGACACCCTAAAGGCCTCAATCATAAATGGGATATCTCCTTTATTACGGATAGGTAATAATAATAAAAAATGTTTTCTCTATATGCTATTTCTTTCTTGCAATTTTCTACCTTTTATCATTTTTTCCTTTTCCTTAGATTTGTGTATACCCCCTTGGATTGGCCTATATACTATACGGTTACCTGGGCCCCAATTGGGATGCCCTTCATCAAATTTGACCTCTATCACTGTTACAAATTTTTGTTATTGCTGTCCATCATTTATATGTTTTTATACAGAGAGAGACATTCGGGCACCATTTGGGTTGCCCTTCATTACTATTATATTCTTATTGTTACTTATTACTTATATGAATTTTTTTAGAGGGATATTCAGGCACCCTTTGGGATGCCCTTGATTATTGTTACATTCCTCTCACTGTTTCATACATTAGTGGGATATTTGGGCACCAGTTGAGATGCCCTTGATCATGGAGAAACATTTTACAGTTTACAATTGCCATATTTGTATATTTATTGCATATTTATCAATAATCATATATAATAATCTTATCTTTTGATTATGGATTCTTCCAAGTTTATATTCATAATTCAATATTTATTATTCTTATTTATTTTATGTATTTTATAGTCTCTTATCTGGGACAACATATTAATTATCAACTTATATGTACATATCAATTTATATGTGTTTATTTAACCATGATCTTTATCCATATATGTATATTTATTATTATGGACATTTATCATATGTATATTCATTCATTATTATATTATTCATTTTCTTTTTTTTTTTGGCAGTGTGCAATTACTATCAATGGGCTGTTGCTTATATTGGTCCTTTATATTGCTATTGGCCCTTCCCCCATCATTGTATTTCTTATTCATTTTATTGTATTATTTCTCCAATAAATCACTATTGACTGGACTCTTTTCTTGTTGTCCTAAAGCATGTCCCCCTTTCTTTCCCCTTGATGCGGAACAGTGTGTCCACGCTGAGTTTGCTGTCCCTTTACATCTATTGCTGCCGAGGTTTGACAGCTATTTGGGGCTGGCGTCCCCGCCGTCTCCTTGCCGACGCTTCCGCCTAGTGCGGGCGCCGCGGCCAATCGGAGCGGGTCTTGCCTCCTGCTCTGATTGGTCCGCAGTTCTCGCATTTCATTAGCGGTTCCGTCGGCGACGCCGGCGGTGACGTCACCCCCCCTTGAGGCCAGCGAACACGGAAGTCGGCTTTGGCGCTGCTTCGATGGGGTAAATTTCTTAATTTTCTTTACTCCTATATATATGAGATTGTACACTATCCCCTCGATTCAAAATGCAAAAGTTAATTGATTTCGGATCGAGAATCGTAAGTTTGGGTGGGTGTTAGTCATTTTTTCCTGTTTTTTTGGCCATTTCCGACTCGCACGAGCCTACGTACGATTTCGTATATGCTCTTACGATCATCGGAAGTTCGTTCCTAAATTGTAGGATCAAAACCTAAAACTTAGGATCAAAACCTAAAACTTAGGATCAAAACCTAAAACTTAGGATAATCGGATGTGTATACGTGTAATTCAGAGAACAGTTTTCCAACCTCTAAATCCGTTTTAAAAGAAAGCCACTGCCGACACCTTTTAGCAGTCGGATTGCTGTTCTTGAACAGGTTTTTTGGCTATGTGGAGGAGTCTGCGCGTCTTGAGCTCCAATGAACTGCATGTATCAGCATGGCCGAGGCCATAAATTGTATGGCAATGCATACCTGATTCAATACATTTCATGTATGCCTTATAAAAGCATTTTAATGTGGACCTTAATTAGTCCTTTGCCTGTAAACCTTTATTTTGCAATACATCCATATATTTGCGTTAATTAAAGAAACTTATGTCCTTTGTTATTTATTTTTAAATTGATGTACTAGAATAATATTTTTAGATTGAATTTATTGGTGTAGTTGTTTACCTTTGCTTTGTTTAATTATTTTAGCTCATCTTTGGTCAGATGCATCACACTTACTGAGGAGAGGAGAGCAGGATAAAGTGCAGGATGTGGGTTACTACTGTATTTTGCACAGACACAGCAGAGCTGGGGGCACGGAAAGGTCAGAAATCAAAGAATGCAGAGCAACACAGTCACAAGGCCCTTTCTGTTTGCAGGCTGCCCGAGAATACCTGAGCCGCCATCTTGGCTGTTTCTAGGCTCATAACATGCAGAAGTTGCTGGGTGTTTTTTAATTTTTGAGAGCAATCTGTATGTAGAGGGTGTGGGTAACCACACACAAAATTTTAAGTTGTACCATTTGAAGCCAAAATATTAAAATTAAATCCACAAGTAAAAAATGCAAGTTAACTAAAAATTTAACAAAATAAGATTTACTTATGCAAATGCATTCATTAATGGTTGGTTACTACAAAATGAATGAAATAAAGAAAAAAAAAAACAAATATTTAGAATGCACTTTAATGAGGTAAGTTTGTAGTGCGCAGCCGCAAGATCAGAAGGATTTACGTCCAGACAAAAAAGGAAAAAGGGCAAAACCAATGTTGCAACCTGAGAAATGAAACGGAAAATTCAGGATGGAAACTAACATAGGTCTGATTCCCGAACTGCCATACGAACGGACGTACATTTTAGGATAGAAACGTATTAGCTTATAGAATCACTCGCAAGTTCATACGAGCGCACGAGCGTTCGGGAAAAATAGGATGATCGGCACCAAAATCAAAGCTGTAACATGTTTCTTTGAATCGACCCATATGTTTGCTATCTATGACTAAGGACCAGATGACGTCCGAAACGTGTTAGAGCTTGCTATCTAGGATTGCTGTCGGGGTCCGGTATGTGTTTTTAAGGCTGTTTGGATTGGATATTTTTTAAAGGACTTCAATAAACTTTCATTTTAAGGAGTGCTGATCTTTAAATAGTTTTTCTGGCTATACAGGGGCTTGGGACATGCACCCTGCCATAGCTCTATAAATCGTAGTGCATTTACTTGCTCTTATTTTGTGATCTTTCTAAAGCTAGGCCGGGCTGCTGCGGTCCGGCATAGGTCGTCACACCCTGGACCAGCAGACACAGTAGTAAGACGTGGAAGCTGATTCATTACTAGCACCAGGTACAGGCAGATGAGCGTCTGTAGCGAGGCGCTTAGAGCGACCGCTAGTAGTCGCTGTGATCGGCTATGGTTCGCTGTTACAGAGCGCCTCAGTTGCTGGTCGGCATTGATGAATTTGATGTGTGAGTCGCTATAACACCAAAACAGCGCTATATGGGAGCGAACGGTAGTGACTTGTCAGTGTGAGCGTCTCAAACCATATTCATCAAAAAACAGCCTCACACAGCATCAGAGTGCCAGAAGCTGTGTGATTAAAGTCTGTTTTTGAACACATATCCCCCAGTAACAAAGCGAAAGCACATGGAATGACATTGTTATTACATTGTGACATTAACACTTTAATACCAGACCTGTAATGACAATTCTGCATACACTGAGCCGCCTGTGATGATGAATCAGACGCTACATGGCCAGATTCACTTTGATAAATGTGGTATTGCGTACAGCGCCCGGCATCCACCGTTCGCTACCTGGCGCTATGGCTTGATGAATAACCCTCTAAGTGTTTGCCTTGGAGTGCTCACACACTAAAAGAATGTCATATTTAAAGGGACACAGCAGGCAAAGGCAATTGTTAGACTTTGCTAACTGTTTTCCGTCTTTAAATTGAAGAAGAAATGGATGAAATGGGTCATGGTAAACACCCCACGCAAGACATACTATGGCGCTAACCTGTAGGTAACAAAGAGAAGCTGAGCCTTCGCTGAGTGGAAGAGTGAGTTAAATTTTTGGTGCGCCAGTGCCTCCACTCAGAATTGGGCCCTTGCAATTGATAGGGAACAACTTTCTGGGAAATAGATCAAGTAGTTTAAGCAAGACAATACATTTGGAGCAGAGGGACTACTACTCCCAGCAATCATTTACCTAAGTCACTCACTGACACAGTCAAGTGTAACAATACTATGAACTTTATTAGGCAATAAAAATGGATCATACACAGTATAACACAATGAAAGGCCCAGCTGGGGCTTTAGTTAATCTGTATATATATATATATATATATATATATATATATATATATATATATAGAGCTAAATACCTCCAGGAGAAAGTCGGCAAAGGATGCAAGCTGCAGGGGCCCCTGACCTTGACTTGAAGGGATAATTCACCCTTGACACACAGGAGTTGATAGACAGATATGCAGCAGCAGCAGTCAAAGCTTCTCCACAGGTTACACAGCAGCTGGACACACAGGTCAGCAGGCAGAAGACAATGAAGTAGTTCAGGAGCAGCTACAGAAGATCCCCCATGTGGCACCATCAGCTGGACATGCAGGTGAACAGTGTAGTAGTCTGGGATGTGAAGCAGGCTCCCCTGTGAGGCTGTATGTGTAGGTTGCAGCAGCACACCTCCTGGCAGCAAGCCGTGTGCTCATTTCTCCTAGCATACAGGAAGTCTGTCCTGTATATATAGTCTTTGATAATTCCAGCTGGGGGCTGCAAACCCCAAGTTGCAGGGGCATGAAGTGTACCATCAGCAGCTAGAGAGAGAGAGTGATCTATGATCTCCAGCAGGCATGTTATGTTCCAATTGCAACTCTGTGGTAACTGACCATTTCCCTACATAATCAACATAATAGGCAGGGTCTGTAAGATCCTGATATTATACATCAAACACCCTGGATGTGTTGCTCCTTCTTTCCCTGTTGCTAGTGTTTTTATACATTGGGTAGAATCAATTTATGTTCTAATCCACGGTCTGACAGCTGTTCATATGCTAATTACGGTTATGGCCAAAGATGGAAGGCACAAGAAGGAGAGAGGGGAGAAAGACTGTGCTGGCTGTGATGGCTCAGGCTGCATAATACTAGTGTGCTCATATTTGCTGAGCTGACAAATAGGGGCGGAGCAATAGACCACTAGTCGGTGCATATAATTGGTGGTCTATGGCAAAGGAATCCATCTGCCACTATGTGCCACTACTCTTTGCTTTGTTTCTACTTCCAGGAGCAACTTTGTGCTGATAGGAAGGGAGAGCGCAGCCATTAGGAGGTGAGCTTTTGAATGCTAGTTTATGCACTTTGCTTACAGAGTCACTTTAATGATCTGTGCTGGATTCTGAGATTCTGACTCGCACACTTTTTTGCTGCACAATGAGGCAAGTTCAGGGCCGGTCTTAGGTTAAAAGGCACAACAAACACTGCGTCATGTACCCAAAGATTGGAGACCAGTTTTACATGGTGATGGCCGTGACAGTGGTAGTAATTTTTCTTATCACCCACATAGAAATTTGCCATAAATACCATGCAAGGATATACTCAAGGGCATCCCAAAACTTGTGTTAAAGAAGAACAAAATTGGCCTTAGTGTCTATAAGCCTCTAGGTCTGATTGTATCTTTTAGGGGCCATTCTGATCTGGAATCACTGTGAAACTCTTTTTTGACAACTTTTTCTGGATCTCTGCATCTCACATGCATGGGCCACATAGGCATGCCCGGCTTTCCTTTAGCGGCGTTCCAATGCCAGCACAATCTGAATGGCCACATGACTACAACTATCCTTCCGTTAAGCTTTCTATGCCGCTCATCAATATGTATGACACAGTAAGCTGATTGGAGGAGAGCCTGCACATTCTCCGCTTCTTTACCTGCCAGACAGAGGGAACCAGGGTACACAGGAGGAGGAGGGAAAGTTTAGATGAAAGAGTGAGGCAGCAAAATCAATTTAACATCCAGGACTGGTGCTGCAGCTTCCTGCAGGGTCAAAAACGGGTGTCTCCTGGAAAACCGGGTGATTTGGCCTCTCTGTGTACCTAGAGGTGGAGCACAGATATACAGAGTTCCCCTGGGTCCCCACTGCATCAGCTGTCACCCTGGAACCTAATGCCCAGGACCCAAGATGCGCCCAGAATATAAGTTCCCCCGGTCCTCACTAGAGCCTCACGCGATCATGGTTAGGATTGACTACTTGAGGGGCCCCACGTTGTCCCAGGGAGCAATCAAGGACCTAAGCAGGGAGACAGTGGTCACCCATATGGAGTTGACTATGAGCGTGGTCAATTTCAAGCCACGCTCAAAGGGGTCACAGACACGGAAGCGAAATCCAAGACAAAGCCAAGAGGTCTGGGCAAGGCCGGCTCTGGGTTTATGCAGGCCCTTGTGACATAGTCTCAATAGCCCCCTTGTGATGTGGTGTGACACTCCATACATGGTGATAAATTTGCATGTATGATGAATACTAGAGATGAGTGAACTTTTGAAAAATTCGATTCGGCCGATTCGCCGAATATACCAGAAAAATTTGTTTCAGTCCGAATTTATTCGCTATTAAAAACGGCTATTTCTGGGCTTCCGAGAGCCTCCATAGGGTTGCAGAACGTTTTGCCTGGCTGTAACATGCCTAGGATGCATGCTGGGTTAGTGAAATAATATTGAAAAGAAGTATGACAAGCAGATCAGAGGCGTCGCTATTAGATTCGCTGTCGCAGAGCGACACAATTACAGAGCCTTGAGGTAGCATCAGCATGATGAGCCCATATATTGCCTGAAAGACACACTCTGGACTTGGCAGCAGCATAGGGAGCCCATATATTGCCTGAAAAACACCCTGAATTTGGCAGCAGCATAGGGAGCCCATATATTGCCTGAAAGAGACACTGGAGTTGGCAGCAGCATAAGGAACCCATATATTGCCTGAAAAACACACCCAGGAGTTGGCAGCAGCATTAGGAGCCCATACATTGCCTGAAAAACACACCCTGGAGTTGGCAGCAGCATAGGGAGCCCATATATTGCCTAAAAAACACACCCTGGAGTTGGAAGCAGCATAGGGAGCCCATATATTGCCTGAAAGACACACCCAGGAGTTGGCAGCAGCAGCAGTAGCATTGGGAGCCCATATATTGCCTGAAAAACACATTGGAGTTGGCAGCAGAATTAGGAGCCCATATATTGCCTGAAAAACACACCCTGGAGTTGGCAGCAGTATTAGGAGCCCATATATTGCCTGAAAGAGGCTCTGGAGTTGGCAGCAGCATAAGGAACCTATATATTGCCCGAAAGACACACTGGAGTAGGCAGAAGCATTAGGAGCCTATATACTGCCTGAAAAACACACCCTGGAGTTGGAAGCAGCATGAAGAGAACATATATCTTATCCTAAGAATATTAATAAAAATTAAGATTAACATAAAGTATTTCCTCAATAATTACTTGTGGTCTGATGCAGAGGAATGTCTGTAACTGGAGAGCAGCGCCTTAAATCTGATCATGATCAATCTACTCTGATGCATCAGGCATTGGTGGGTGGAAATCTTGGTTGATCCATGCCCGATTCATTTTCACGCAGGCCAGTCTCTCAAAAAAACATTTTTCAAGCGCACTGGAGCACATTGAATTGCCCTCATCAGAGCATCACATACGCACATCTAAGAGTTTTATCACTTTGTTCCTGTTAAAGTCTTCAGGGCATAGATAGTTACACACCTGCTGCTGTTATCAACAAATCCTGTTTTAAGTGTAGTGTAGCGTTTTGTCCTCCCCTCATATACGCACTAAGTATGTCAGGCAGAGAAGTGCCAGGATGGGCGCAGAGAAGTTGCAGAGGCCTAAATTCATCAAGCAGAGGTCGCAGCAGACTAGGGGTGAGTGGCAGCAAGAGTCTCAGTGAAAGGGCCTGATCTCCCGGTATCAGCTAGCGGTCGTGTCTCGACCAGCAACCCATCTGCCGTCATCGATTGGTTAACACGATCATCAACTTCATCACAAGTGACATCTGACACCCCCAGTCAACTGTCGGTTATATCTTATGCTTTGGGTTCAGCTCCATTATTCAGTGAGGACAATCTGATAATCTGAAAAATCAGCAGCTACTGCCCAGCCAAGAAGTGGAGGAGACACTTGCCGTTTCTTCCACTAGGCGGGCAAGTAGTGATGAGGAATGTGGCATGGGAGGTGGTGTTGTAAGCGTTTTGGCTTCTTAAGCAGACACTGTTGAGGAACCTGAGGAGGACATGAATGAGATTTGAGGGCACTTTTAAAGGCTTGGAGTGATGGAGAGTGACAGATTAGTAACATATTAGTAACATAGTAACATATTAGTGACATATTAGTAACATAGTAACATATTAGTAACATAGTAACATATTAGGCCTAAATTCATCAAGCAGAGGTTGCAGCAGACTAGGGGTGAGTGGCAGCAGAAGTCTCAGTGAGAGGCCTGATCTCCCGGTATCAGCTAGCGGTCGTGTCTCGGCCAGCAACCCATCTGCCATCATCGATTGGTTAACACGATCATCAACTTCATCACAAGTGACATCTGACAGCCCCAGTCAACTGTCGGTTATATCTTATGCTTTGGGTTCAGCTCCACTATTCAGTGAGGACAATCTGATAATCTGAAAAATCAGAAGCTACTGCCCAGCCAAGAAGTGGAGGAGACACTTGCCGTTTCATCCACTAGGCGGGCAAGTAGTGATGAGGAATGTGGCATGGGAGGTGGTGTTGCAAGCGTTTTGGCTTCTTAAGCAGACACTGTTGAGGAACCTGAGGAGGACATGAATGAGATTTGAGGGCACTTTTAAAGGCTTGGAGTGATTGAGAGTTACAGATTAGTAACATATTAGTAACATAGTAACATATTACTGACATATTAGTAACATAGTAACATATTAGTAACATAGTAACATATTAGGCCTAAATTCATCAAGCAGAGGTTGCAGCAGACTAGGGGTGAGTGGCAGCAGAAGTCTCAGTGAGAGGCCTGATCTCCCGGTATCAGCTAGCGGTCGTGTCTCGACCAGCAACCCATCTGCCATCATCGATTGGTTAACACGATCATCAACTTCATCACAAGTGACATCTGACACCCCCAGTCAACTGTCGGTTATATCTTATGCTTTGGGTTCAGCAGAATGAGATTTGAGGGCACTTTTAAAGGCTTGGAGTGATTGAGAGTTACAGATTAGTAACATATTAGTAACATAGTAACATATTAGTGACATATTAGTAACATAGTAACATATTAGTAACATAGTAACATATTAGGCCTAAATTCATCAAGCAGAGGTTGCAGCAGACTAGGGGTGAGTGGCAGCAGAAGTCTCAGTGAGAGGCCTGATCTCCCGGTATCAGCTAGCGGTCGTGTCTCGGCCAGCAACCCATCTGCCATCATCGATTGGTTAACACGATCATCAACTTCATCACAAGTGACATCTGACAGCCCCAGTCAACTGTCGGTTATATCTTATGCTTTGGGTTCAGCTCCACTATTCAGTGAGGATGATCTGATAATCTGAAAAATCAGAAGCTACTGCCCAGCCAAGAAGTGGAGGAGACACTTGCCGTTTCTTCCACTAGGCGGGCAAGTAGTGATGAGGAATGTGGCATGGGAGGTGGTGTTGCAAGCGTTTTGGCTTCTTAAGCAGACACTGTTGAGGAACCTGAGGAGGACATGAATGAGATTTGAGGGCACTTTTAAAGGCTTGGAGTGATTGAGAGTTACAGATTAGTAACATATTAGTAACATAGTAACATATTACTGACATATTAGTAACATAGTAACATATTAGTAACATAGTAACATATTAGGCCTAAATTCATCATGCAGAGCTTGCAGCAGACTAGGGGTGAGTGGCAGCAGAAGTCTCAGTGAGAGGCCTGATCTCCCGGTATCAGCTAGCGGTCGTGTCTCGACCAGCAACCCATCTGCCATCATCGATTGGTTAACACGATCATCAACTTCATCACAAGTGACATCTGACAGCCTCAGTCAACTGTCGGTTATATCTTATGCTTTGGGTTCAGCTCCACTATTCAGTGAGGACAATCTGATAATCTGAAAAATCAGCAGCTACTGCCCAGCCAAGAAGTGGAGGAGACACTTGCCGCTTCTTCCACTAGGCGGGCAAGTAGTGATGAGGAATGTGGCGTGGGATGTGGTGTTGCAAGCGTTTTGGCTTCTTAAGCAGACACTGTTGAGGTACCTGAGGGGGACATCAGTGAGTTTTGAGGGCACTTTTAAAGGCTTGGAGTGATGGAGAGTGACAGATTTAGCGGTCAGCATGGAGGCAGAAGGGGAAAGTATGGAGGCAAATGTGCTCGGGGTAGACCACTTGCTGCACAGCAGGCTACCTTCCCAGGAGGTAGTGGAAGAAGGTCCCTGGAGTCGTCACCGGTGGCAGCAGCAGTGAATTAGTGTGGACTGTTGGTAGGAAAATCAGCTATTCGGCGATGTGGCAGTTTTTTATCAAGCATCCGCAGGAGGTTAACATGGCTATATGAAAGATGTGTAGGCAGAAGGTGAAGTGTGGCCAGGGTCCCAATGTTGGCCCCACAGACCTGCGTCAACATTTGCAGCGTCACCATAAAGCGGCCTGGGAGAGTTGGCTCCAAAGTGGTGGTCCAGCCTGCTGCATTACCCAGTGGCACGCTGCTCGCTGTTCCAGCCAGCCAAGGCTCCACCACCTCCTGTGTGTCATAGCCATCCTCTGTCGCTCCAGATGCTCCTCCTCCTTTTAATCAGAGTCAGTCATTCCGCCAGCAATCCATTGGCCAAGCCATGTCCAAGAGACAACAGTATGTGCCCACTCATCCAACGTGCAGAAGCTAAATGTGCTCCTGTCCAAGTTGCTGGTGCTGCAGTCCCTCCCTTTTTAGGTGGTGGGCCTTTCAGAAAACTGATGGCTTGTGCCGAGCCGAGGTGGAGGCCCTCCCAAGGTGCAGGGTCCCGGAACCTGCCCCAGGAACACCCAGTGCTGGCGTCGGCCCTGGATCGGGGTATCAGCCAGAAGTGCCGTAGTAATGTTACGCTACGTTCTGTATGGACTTTAAATCGTGGGAATTGTATAAAAAGCATGTACAATACAAAAAGAAAAATCATCATTACATACAATAGGAAGTATCACACAACACATATCTTAGGACATATCTTGTGCATTCATACAGACTCATTGCAGCGCATGTAATATAATTGTGAAAATGTTCTCTGGCTTGTGAATATTCATTTGGTGAGGGTGCATTTGTGTTAATTGATCCCTGAATTTCTGCTTTGTGTTTGATTTAGCTTGCTCCTCAGGGCCAGATTTGGTGTGGTGGAGGCTATTGGGCAGAAAGTCTGGTGAAGGTCCCTGTAGCCTCGTGCTGGCTGCCCCCATTCACCCAGGCTCTGTGTGCCCTGCCTGGCATTATCTATCATGGCTCTGGTGAGTTGCTGGGAAGCTTGTGGTGGCTTCACTACCTTTTGACAAGCTCAGGTCACTTACAGTGGACCAAAACCCAGGATTTTGACCATCCTGGGTTTTGGTCCTTGCCTCTGGGGCACTCCGACCAGGGGTGCCCAGCTGTGATAAACCCCCCAGATCACCCAAACGAACTCACCTCTTCCAGGTCCTACAGCGTATGCGTGGCCTCTCATTCAAACGGCGCACTCTGCAGATCTGAGCCCGCTGGTGGCCACATCCCCTGCTACCCTCTAACAGGGAGCGTACCCACACTGCCCATTCACAAATGCCTGGCGCGCTCCCTGCTAGAGGGATAGCGGGAATGCGGCCGCTGCTCGCACATGAATCATGGACTGGGGAAGAGGGTGAGTTTACGGGCGATCTGGGGGGTTCCGATTCCCGATTCTGGATGCCCCGGGGGGGAAGGAATCAATCGGCCCAGAAATCTTTCAGGGTTTGGGTCCATTTTAAATGATTTGGAACCTGGTTGCGGGCTGCAAAAATACAATTCTGTGATTACTCACCTGTAGAATTGTTTTTACGGTGTACAGCACGGCCTGCTTCATTTCAATTCTTTACATGTGGGTAATCCGCCACAGGTGGCGCAATCGACTGCAGGAAGACATGTGGCCCCTCCCGGCCCATAAAAGGGCCAGAATTACCCAGAAGACCCCAGTGTTTGAAAGCAGTAATGCAAGAAGCCGGGAGGCAAGGACCATGTTAGTAAAACACAGTCCACTAAAAGGAAACTCTCTCAACAAAAATCACCATAACAAGGCAAAAGAGAACAACGATAACAAGGGTGGGATAAAGCAAGCTGTGCTGTACACTGTAAAAACAATTCTACAGGTGAGTAATCACAGAATTGTATTTTTCCAGGTGTACAGCACGGCTTGCTTCATTTCACATGTGGGACATCCAACAGCAGTGTCCAAAAAAGAAGGCTGGGATCCCCAGAGAGCAATGGCAGGCAGTTCAAGCCACTACCACCTGAAGCACCTTGCGGCCAAAAACAGTGTCAGCTGAGGCCTTAACATAAACTTTGTAAAACTTGGAAAAAGTATGAACCGAAGACCAAGTAGCGACCTTACAAACCTGTTCAGCTGAAGCATGGTGCTGGAAGGCCCAGGAGGCACCAATAGCCCTAGTGGAGTGAGCTGTAACACAGAAAGGGGGTTCCTTCCCCTTAGCAGAGTATGCTTGCACCACCGCCTGTGTAATCCACTTACTGATAGTGGATTTGGCTGGAGGCAAGCCCTTCCTAGGTCCGGAAGGAAGGACAAAAAGAGAATCAGACTTCCGAAATGACTCAGTGGCGACCAAATAATACTTGAGTGCCCTGACCACATCCAGAGAATGAAGGTTCCATTCCTTGGAATTAGCAGGGGCAGGACAATAGGAAGGTAAGACAATGTCCTCATTGAGCTTAAGACAGAACACCACCTTATCCTGATGCTGCTCAAAAAAAGGAGGTTTCATGGAAAGCGCTGCCAGCTCAGAGACGCGACGCACCAAAGTGATAGCAACCAAAAAGGCCACCTTAATAGTCAGAATAGAAAACGCAGCATCACACAGGGGCTTGAAGGGGGGACCCTGAAGAGCAGAAAGCACCAAGTTCAAATCCCACACCGGTAGCAGAGGCTTACGCAGTGGACGTACATGAGTGACTCCCTGGAAAAAGGTTTTGACAAGCCTATGATTAGCGAAAGATCTTTGGAAAAAAATTGCCAAGGCAGAAACTTGTCCCTTGAGGGTACTCAGTTGTAGACCCGACTCTAGACCGTGATGAAGAAACTCCAGAATCCTGGAAAGGGAGAAGGTGCAGCAAGGGAAGGCCTAAGACTTACACCAGGCAATGTAAGCGTGCCAGACCCTGTAATAAATCATAGAAGAGGATTTTTTCAGAGCCTAAATCATAGTACTGATGACCGAAGCCGGCAAACCCTTATTCATCAGGATGGAGGTTTCAGCAGCCAAGCCGTCAAAGCCAGCATTTGTAAATTGGGGTGGCGCAGCTGTCCCTGAGTGAGGAGCTCTGGAACGTCGGGCAGGACGTACTGATCCACCGCCATCTGGACGATGTCTGCAAACCATACCCTCCTCGGCCAGCGGGGGGCCACTAGGATGGTCGGTACCCCCTCCTGGGCTATCTTGCGCAGCACCCAACAGAGGAAAGGGAGGAAAGACATAATGGAGTCGAAACTCCTTCCAGGGAAATGCCAGCGCGTCCGTGGCAAAGGCCAGAGGATCTCTTGACAGGGATACGAATCTCGGAAGCTTGTGATTGTGACGGGACGCAAACAGGTCCATGCCCGGCTGACCCCTGCGGTGACACAGGGCGTGAAAGATCTTGTTATCGAGAGACCATTCCCCTAGGCGAGACGTCCCTCTGCTCAGGGCATCTGCCTCCTGGTTCTCCACCCTGGGGATGTAAACCGCCGAGATGGAGGGAACTGTCTCCTCTGCCCAAGACAATATCAGGGACACTTCCTTGAGGGCTCGTTGGCTCCGAGTCCCTCCCTGATGATTGATGTAGGTGACCGCAGTCTGATTGTCCGAGCGGGCCTGGACCGCACAACCCCGAAGGTGGGGAGTCAACTGGAAGAGAACCAACCTGATCGCTCTCAACTCCAAGAGATTGATAGGCGCGTGGGCCTCTTGAGGGCCCCACTGGCCCTGGAACTTCAGCGATTGCCAAACCCCCCCCCCCCCCCCAACCGGTCAGACTGGCGTCTGTGGTGACAATCTCCCAGCACGGAGGCAAAAAGGACCTACCCACTAGAAGAGTCCAGCCACCACGAGAGGGACTGTCTGGCTAGAGGGGACAGAGCGAATTCCTTCTCCAATGACTCCAAGGGTCAAGAGATTCAACTGAAGGGTCTCATGTGGAACTGAGCGAAAGGCACAGCCTCAAAGCAAGACACCATGAGACCCACCAACTGCATCCCCAGACGGATGGAGGGATGAGGGCAAGCCAACAAGGCCCGCGCCTGCATCTGAAGGCCCTCCCCCTTCTGCTGAGGAAGAAACACCTTGACCTGAGAAGTATCCAGCGTCATTCCCAGGAAGAGAGAGAAGACTTGGGATAATTGATCACCCAACTGAAGGACTCGAGGGTGGACACTACCATCCGAGTATCCCTCTCTGCCAGCACCTTGGTGAACACCCAGGGGGCCGAGGTGATGCCGAACGGCAAGGCCACAAACTGGTAGTGTTGATCCCCCAGAGCGAACCTCGGGAACCTCTGGTGTCCCAGGAAGACAGGGACGTGCAGATAGGCATCCTTGATGTCCACAGTGGTCATGAAATCGCCTGGTCGAAGAGAGCTCACCGCTGACCGTAAGGTCTCCATGCGGAAGTGTTTGAACCTGACAAATCTGTTGAGACCCTTTAGATCCAGGATGGGTCTCAGGCACATGGCAAACCACTCCTGATGACAGAAGATGTTGAACGGCCAGCCTCAGGCCCTGCGCGTCACAGGATTTTGGGAGATCCGGGACAGAATGACTCTTGGGGGTGACCAAGCTGCCAGCTCTATCTTGTATCCGGAGGACACCACCTCCTGAATCCACCGGTCCGAGACGTGTTGCCTCCAGACGTGAGCAAAGAGCCGAAGCCGTCCCCCCACCCGGCTGGGTGAGGGCGTCCCCTCATGCCTGAGGGGCCTTGGAAGGGGGCTTAGGCTTGGATCCCCAGGCAAGGCCGGGACGACCTCAGGCTCTACCTTGCCCCCATGAGTCTCTGCGGCCACCAGAGAAGGAAGATCCTCGTCCTCCCCGAGAGGGACGAAAGGAAGAAGAGCCCCAAAAAGGCCGTACCTGCTTCCCACATTGAGGAAGTCTCCTGTCCTTAGCCAGGAGGTCCAATCGTTCCCCGAACAGCCGAAGTCCCAGGAAGGGAATACCTGTGAGAGCTTTTTTGGCGGCAGCATCCGCTGCCCACTGTCGTAACCAGATAGAGCGACGCAGCGCGACCATCGCAGCCGAAGCCCTACCACCAAAACAGACAGCGTCATCCATGGCCTATATAACAAAGGCAAGGAAGCCTTACCTTCTTCTTAATGGCCATGGAAACAATGGCCGCAGCACAGACAGGGCGCAGACCGGTTCCCACAGAAGTGAAGGCGTGACAGGCTAGCTGATCCATGCACCTGTCAACATGATCACGCAAGGAGGAAGTCTCAGGAGACGGCATAACGGAGGTATTGGAGAGCCCCAGAACAGGAGCATCCACTTCCGGAGGATGGGACCGTAGGCGAACCAAATCCTCCGAAAAGGGATACAGTCTGTCCAGACCGCTAGGCACCGACGGCAACCTATTAGGCTTCTCCCATTCCTTAAAAACCATCTTAGAGAAGTGACCTTGTTCAGGAAAGACAAGGCGCTGTCTCTCCGGCTGAAAAAGGTCCCCCTGTTTCTTCTTGGCCGCTTTAGGAGGAACAATGTGCAGAGTATCAAATACCGCCGACAACAGCTGCTCAGTATCATCCTGGGGCCACTCGTCCTCGTCAGATGAAGACTCGTGGCGACTGTCAAGGTCCCCCCGACTACCCCCGGAGGAGTCGGACCCCTGGAGCAACTCACTCTCCTCAGCGGAATCTCGGCCACCGAAGGCCTCATAATCCTCATCGTCATCTGCAAAAATGGCGCGAGCCGGCTCCAAATGCCGCATCTTAATCTTGGCCTTGCCAGTGGCCGAACACGCCGACTGACGCTTAATTCTAGCCAGTCTGAGCTCAAAATTACTAATCGAGTCCCTGCTGGCCTCCCCCTCACTAGGGGACAGAAGCAGGCGCGGGGGAGTCGGCAAGGAGCAATGGGACTGGGGCCAGCAACACTCGCCCCATCCTGATCCGCAATAGCACTCTGGGCGCAGGGCAAGTCCCGGGGGGTTCCCAAGCCCGCTACTACCAGAAGCCTCCATTATGGTGATTATGATAAGAAGACGGGTCTCAAGGCATTAAGACAGCCCAGAACCGTACAGAAAAAAAACACAATTTGACTCTCAGCACCCTATCCCACAGGGCAGGAAAGGGTGGAGGGGGAGTGGGGGGGTGGCGTATGGACCGGGAGGAACCACAAGAATCTCAATATGGGACTGTGAAAGACACAAAAGGGAGCAGATAAGTGTCCCACAGCGCATGCACAGCCAATATAAAACACAATAATAAAGGTACCAACAAGAAAAGACCGGACTCACGGACCAAAGGGAGCCAGTTGAAGAGCCTGGGAAGAGCCTGTGCAGCCTGTCAGCAGACCAAGGAGCGACGGCATGAGGTAAAAACGGGAACTTTACCTCAGGAAACTCTGTGAGGAGAGTGGCGCCGGCCTACCCAAGCAGCACCTCAAGGGGCGGCCCCCCTCGACGCCATAACGTAGAGGAGGCAAGAGGAGCAGGAGCGGGGAAGTTAAGTATATTGTTAGGTAAAAAAACGTGAGAAAAACACACACAGCATAAAATGCACAAGAATAAAGCATGTGGGACACATAATGAAAAGGGAAAATGGGTGGTTCCTCCCCTCCCCCGCCTATAGGCTCACCATAGCCTATGTCCGGTTTACTCTTAGGAAGAGTCTGCGGCCCAGAGCGTAGCTCTGCCGAACGCCTGACCCTCGGCGTTCCCCTACCTGCACCTGATCCGCAGCCATGGCTGGGAGGCAAGAAGGGTCCCGGAAGCAGGTGGGAATAGGGCTTGCAGCGGCCGACGGGCTTGGGATGCCCTGCTTATCTGCGAAGTGCATGGAGAGAGAGAAAGAGACCATCTTCGCAGCCAGACTGCAGGAGAAGACTGGGGTCTTCTGGGTAATTCTGGCCCTTTTATGGGCCGGGAGGGGCCACAAATCTTCCTGCAGTCAATTGCGCCACCTGTGGCGGATTACCCACATGTAAAGAATTGAAATGAAGCAAGCCGTGCTGTACACCTGGAAAAAGAAGGTCAAGAATTTCTTTTCATTTGAAATAGCATAATGAATATTTTCAGGATCCCCACTGTCTCCCCAAACTCAATTCGTATGTCCTTCCACCACTCCTCTACATTCATATGTAACAACCCCCACATGCTAGCAATACACATGCTGATTGGCTTACCTCTCTAATATATGGGTTGCTTATTTATATTCTCCCCCATCAATCCCACATCTTAACCTTATTCAGTGGCGGACTGGGGCCAAAAATCAGCCCTGGATTTTACCAGTCCATGGCCAGCCCAAGATGTCCCTGCTGAGGCCCCCCAACCATGATGCCGGGGCTGGGGTTCTGTGGCTTGTGGGTACAGTGGGGCTTGGTACAGAGGGCTGAGAGGCTAAGGGGAGTTTTGAATGTGAGTGTTAAAAGCAGCAGCCCAACTGTCCCCAAAGCAGTGCAGCCCATTGGGCATTGTCCCAGGTAAAAGCAGCAGCCCAACTGGCCCCAAAGCAGTGCAGCCCATCGGGCATTGTCCCAGGTAAAAGCAGCAGCCCAACTGGCCCCAAAGCAGTGCAGCCCATCGGGCATTGTCCCAGGTAAAAGCAGCAGCCCAACTGGCTCCAAAGCAGTGCAGCCCACCGGGTTTTGTCCCAGGTAAAAGCAGCAGCCCAACTGTCCCCAAAGCAGTGCAGCCCATCGGGCATTGTCCCAGGTAAAAGCAGCAGCCCAACTGTCCCCAAAGCAGTGCAGCCCATCGGGCATTGTCCCAGGTAAAAGCAGCAGCCCAACTGGTCCCAAAGCAGTGCAGCCTATCGGGCATTGTCCCAGGTAAAAGCAGCAGCCCAACTGTCCCCAAAGCAGTGCAGCCCACCGGGCATTGTCCCAGGTAAAAGCAGCAGCCCAACTGGCCCCAAAGCAGTGCAGCCCATCGGGCATTGTCCCAGGTAAAAGCAGCAGCCCAACAGGCCCCAAAGCAGTGCAGCTCATCGGGCATTGTCCCAGGTAAAAGCAGCAGCCCAACTGGCTCCAAAGCAGTGCAGCCCACCGGGATTTGTCCCAGGTAAAAGCAGCAACCCAACTGGCCCCAAAGCAGTGCAGCCCATCGGGCATTGTCCCAGGTAAAAGCAGCAGCCCAACTGGACCCAAAGCAGTGTCCCAGGTCTCCCTATGGCCAGTCCGCCCCGACCATATTCCGAATAATCAACCCATCTGAACTCCCACCAATGCTATGAATACAATTAATATAGGAAAACTACTGTATTACCATAGATTTCACCCAAAAGTGGTGTTGTACAATCAACATTGGGAGTTATTCAAGGACAGATAGCGGCAGGCAGCGTCTGGTGAACGCCAGGCACTGTACGCAAAACCACATTTATGAAAGCGAATCTGGTGAGCGCCATGTAGCATCACATGTATTAATCCAGGCTGCTCAGCATATAGCGCCGGCGCTCTAGACTCAGGAGCGCCATGTAGTACCTGTTGCTCAGTGTGGCTCTCCCACACATTTCAATGGAGCTTCATTAGTTGTGTATAGATAGCGTGTTTGGCAATTTACTTTTTTTTTTTTGCTCCAATCATTGTGTGACGTCTCCTGGCTGCAAACAAACACTTTTATATATTTTTTGACTTTTTATATTTTTATGCAGAATTGTATGTACAGGTCTGGCACTAAAGTGTTAATGTTCCAGTGTTAAAACAATGTCATTCCATGTGTTTTCGCTTTGTTACTGGTGGATATGTGTTCAGAAAAAGACATTGATCACACAGAGTCTGTCGCTCTATGCTACAGCGCCCAGATTTAGAGCGCCGATGCTGTGTGTGTGTCCTTTCTTGATAAGTATGGTGTGGAGTGCCGAGTGTCAGTCGCACTGAGCTGGTGCTACCTCTCGCTCGCTGCAGCGCTGTACTGGTGTTAGAGCGCCCACCACATATCACATTCATGAATGCCGGACAGGTTACTAGAGCGACCGAGATGCTCTGTTACAGCGCCCGATACCCGCTTACAGCGTCTACTAGCGGTCACTCTTAAGCGCTGCTATACAGACGCTCATCTGGCAATACCTGGCGTTAGTAGTGAATCAGTTTCCACATCACATAATAGCCTCCAAGCCACCACTGTCATCTACATTTGCCAATGCCCTATCCTATATCACCTGTCTTCTACCTTTTAACTTTTCAGGATGGGAAAGAGGGACAATTATTAAATGAAGCCACACCCCCTCATTGAGGGATGGATGAAGCCACGTCTCCTCATTGAGGAATGGATAGGAGATAGGGTGTAACAGTTACAACAATAGAAACACTGAATAGGCAAATTAACCATTTATTGCTGCAGATCTGCATGTTACACCTTAAAGAGGGACAAGTGAGAACAACGAGGGACAGGGGAACATGGACTCACAAAGAGGGACAGTCCCTCCAAATCAGGGACACTTGGGAGGTATGTACGTATCACTATACTTACCCCTTCCCACTTTCCCCACAACAGGTCAGGGGCCACATCAGAAGGCTCTGAGGTCCGCCCAACACTCGGTGATGCTTCTGATCCTTATGCCGTGTTTTTATATTAATTCCCCTCTTGAAGAATGAGAAGAACGAGAGCTGTAGGGTTATTTCCTCTTTCATGTTTTATTAAATATATTGCAGAGAATTTCCCGGGCCTCCCGCTATTCCTGCAATATCTCCATCCCCATCAGGGCCCTTTGTTACCGGCGCATGTCGGATTCCGCAGCTGTAAATTTTATGGCCTGTCTTGCCAGTGGTTAATTTATGAGCTATTGATCGCCTCCTCTATTTATTGAAAACAACGCGCCATCCCTCGTGCCCGCTCTTCTCTCACTGATCTCCTGACAAGAGGTAAATCCCGCCAACTGAATGGCGAAACCTGTGAATGGCTAATGACAGGGCCGGATTAAGTGTGGTGGAGGCCCCTGGTTACAAAATCTGGTGGAGGCTCCAGATACAGTAATTTTTTTGTCTTTAAAATAATAGTCCAGCCAAGTAACTGATCGGCAGTTGTCTGGCAACCCCTTGAAGGACCCCTTCCTCCCTGGTGTCACTCATAGAGCCCATGGCTCCCCTCTAACACCCTAGAACCACCCTTAATCTCCTTCAAAGATTGGCAAATATCATTAAAAGCACCCCTTAGCCACCCTGGGGTCACCCATAGAGTCCATGACTCCCCTCTAACACCCTAGAACCACTGTTACTCTTCTTCAAAGATTGGCAAATATCATTAAAAAAAACCCTTAACCACCCTGGGGCCACCCACAGAGTCCATGGCTCCCCTCTAACACCCTAGACCACCCTTACTCTCCCTCAAAGATTGGCAAATATCATTGAAGGATCCTCTTAACCACCCTGGGGCCACCTACAGAGCTCATTGCTCCTAACACCCTAGAACCACCCTTATTCTCCTTCAAAGATTGGCAAATATCATTAAAAACACCCCTTAGACACTCTGGGGTCACCCATAGGGTCCATGGCTCCCCTCTAACACCCTGCCTAGAACCACTGTTACTCTCCTTCAAAGATTGGCAAATATCATTAAAAAAAACCCTTAGCCACCCTGGGGCCACCCACAGAGTCCATGGCTCCCCTCTAACACCCTAGACCACCCTTACTCTCCATTAAATATTGGCAAATATCATTGAAGGATCCTCTTAACCACCCTGGGGCCACCTACAGAGCTCATTGCTCCTAACACCCTATAACCACCCTTACTCACTTTCAGAGATTGGCAAACATCATTAAAGAACCTTTATTAAGACTAGACTATAGGGGCACCACTCAATATGCTATACTACAATGATTTCCCCAGGTGGGTGCACCTTGGATTCTAAGAAATATATGTGCAAGCAAAAAGAAAGAAAAAAAAAAAGATCTAGATCTAGTTTTATTAGGTTTTAGGATTTAGTTATGGAGTTTTACACTCCCTCCTAGTTGCACTGTCAGTTACTTTGTCACTTATATATATCACATTGTCATGTATGTATTTGTTTATATGTTTGGGTGCTGGATTAGTTACATAAAGGGATACATTGTTATAGAGGGCTTGCTTCACAGCTAATATATAGATACCTATTTTTAGATTAGCTTTTCTAATAATTTTATGTGTTTTTTTTTCTCCGCCAGTATATATATATTTTTGATGTATAGATAGTTCATTTAAAGAAAATTTGGTATATATTGAATGTATTTATCTTTATGGAACAAGAGACCTGGAGGCCATGTATTAGTGTTTTTTAATGTGTCTTGCGTGTTGATGTTGTTTTAATTGGTAAATGTCACAAGTGAAATAAAATCTATTGTTTTTACATGACCTAGTGGTGTGCCCTAAAAAATCTTTTGGATTCTATGTTTTCCTTGGTTTTGTTGCTTGCATCATTAAAGAACCCTCTTGGCCACAATGGGGCCACCCATAGAGACCATGGCTCCCATCTAACACCCTAGAACCACCCTTACTCTGCTTCAAAGATTGGCAAATACCACTGAATGACCCCCTTAACCTCCCCTGGGCACAAAATCTGATGGAAGCCCCAGATACAGCATTTTTTTTCCCTTTAAAATACTAGTCCAGCCAAGTAACTGATTGGTAGTTGTCTGGCAACCCCTTGAAGGACCCCTTATCCTCTCTGGTGTCACTCTTAGTCCATGGCTCCCCTCTAACACCCAATAACCACCCTTACTCTCCTTCAAATATTGGCAAATATCATTAAAGAACCCCCTTAGCCACCCATAGAGTCGATGACTCTCCTCTAACACCCTAGAACCACCCTTACTCTCCTTCAGAGATTGGCAAATATCATCATATCAATATCCTGCTGACATGGGGAAGACTGTCTCACCAAACGCACAATGCTGGATGTCTGGGTGGTTTACAACTGCTCTGACTCTTTAGTTGAATGGTGGTAGTGGAAAGCATGGGCTTCTGAGCATTGGCTCCATCGCCAACATCTTTGTGGACCAAATATTCTTAGAGCATGTGACCCATAATTAAGCCGCACACTAAACCACATCCCTACCACACCCATCACCCACAAAATTGTTTAAACTGTCCCACTTTAAGGACCCCAAAAATGGTCAGTTTACCCATAGAGGTCATTCTGATTTCCTGAATTGAACGAGTGCCACCCACGTGGGTCCTCTTTAATCGGGATGTCCAATGTTCTGGGACACCCCAACCCAAGACTGGGACATTTATTAACCCCTCACCAATCACACAATGTTTTAGCCAGCTATGTGTATTGTGTAAATCAAGCCAGATAAGACTACTACTTTAAAGAGAAGTAAATGGATTAATTAAACTGAATTAAGTCTTGCAATTATCTACTTAATTAAATAATCTTATGAACCATAATCTGAGGACAGCAGCCTGGTTGGGATGTACCCCCGGGGAGATTATATCACTGAAATTGTTACAAGCTATATCCAGGCTCATATCATCAGCTAGGAAGCCCTGTTGCCCCATGTTTTATATACCTAAAGTGTTATGCAAGGATAAGAAGACTCCAGGGCCATCTGAGTTCCACTCTTTGGGGCATCCTGAATTGGAATGCCCCGCTGCGTAAAACCTCCAAGAAGCCATGATTCACTCACCCTGTCCCGGAGCCCTCGCCACGTCTCTGCACTGCGGCTGCATCCAGGCTCAACCCTAGATGTGCGCACACATGCGCCCGGCCATTCTGAATGGGCGGCGTGGGTACACGACGGCTAGTAGGTGAGCAGGAGATGCAGCCAGCGGAGCCGAAGGACGGCGAGTGAAAGCGAGAGCACTGATTGGTTGAACAGGCTGCTTAGCCAATCAGCGCGCACGTTCTTGCCCGAGTCTGCATCGTGGCAGCGACAGAACGGTGAGTGACTTGGGCGCATACACACAGTGGGACATCCCAATTCAAGATGCCCCACTGAGAGGAACTGTACTATATGTTTTACCTTGTCTGTAACCATACCTTGTAAAGCACTATAGAAGATGATGGCGCTATATAAATAAACATTATTATTATAATAATAATAATAGTCAATTTAAGTACAATAGCTTTGTGTATCAAGGTTTATGTGGGCCCCTGGGGGATGGGGAGGCTGATTCATCATTAGCGACAGGTAGCGACAGATGAGCGTCTGTAGCAGGCATTTTCAGAGCGCCCGCTAGTAGTCGCAGTTCTCGGCCGTGAGTCGCTACTTTATAGCGACTCAGTCGCTGTTCAGTAATGTTGAATACATTGTGAGGAGTCGCTATTTGACCAGTAAGTTAGCGACTGCTCATAGCGACCGACTCACACCATATTCAGCAAAAAAACAGCCTCACAAATCTCTGGTGCTGAAAAATATTTGTTTGAAGCCCAGAGCGCAGGAGGCGGTGTGTTTAAAGTCTGTTTTCAAGCATCTATCAACTAGTAACAAAGCGAAAACATATGGAATTACATTGTAACAACATTGTAACATGAACACTTTAATGCCAGACCTGTAATGTCATTTCTGATGAAATATTTAAAAAATTAAAAACTTATGAAAAAAATGCTATTTCAATGCCAGAAGAGGTCACAGAATTATTTGTGATTTTTTTGAAAAAAAAAAACGTTTAAAGAGAAGAAAAGGATCATCCATTGAAATGTATGGGAGAGCGCCAGGTAGTGAGAGGTTATATGCAAGGCTGAACGCTGGCGCTGTTCTCTGAGGCTGTGAAAATGATGAATCAGACGCTACATGGCGCTATCCCAGTCGCTAAACAGATTCTGCTTGATAAATGTGGAATTGCGTGCCGTGCCCGGTGTTCACCAGTCGCTACCTGTCGCTACCTCTCATTAACCAGCCACTACCTGACGCTATCCCTTCTTAAATAAGGGCCGAAATCTCAGTGGGTCCTCTTGTGGTGTATCATGATAAACTTGGCATGTATGGTACACCCTCCTTTGAGGTTCTCAATTGTCATTGAACCACTCCCTTCCCCCCAAGTATACTGGCATTGAGCACTAAAAAAATAAATAGAGTGGACCCTAAGGCACAATGAGAACTGGCACTGGCACTAAAATGTTATTGTCACAGTGTTATACAATGTCATTCCATGTGTTTTCGCTTTGTTACTGGTGGATATGTGTTCAGAAACAGACTTTAATCACACAGCGTCTGGCGCTCTATGCTATAGCGGCCAGATTTAGAGTGCCGACACTGTGTGTGTGTCCGTTTTTGAGTATGGCGTGGAGCGTCGATAGTCGATCACACTGAGCTGGCGCTACCTTTCACTCCCTGCAGCGCTGTACTGGTTACAGTGCCCAACACACATCATATTCATCAATGCCGGGCAGGTTACTACAGTGAGCGCAACGCTAGGTTACAGCGCCCAATACCTGCTTACAGCGTCTACTAACTTACTCTAAGTGCCGTTATACAGACGCTCATCTGCCGATACCTGGAATTAATATTGAATCAGCCTCTAAGACTCTATCAGCTAAGGGCTCACATAGACCTGGAACCAGCCCTGGTTAGCATCCTGGATGTAGGCTCGGGCACAGGGTTTTAATCCGCTTTAAAGGCAGTGTAATGGATTGTGACAATAGAGAATAGCCTTTGCCTATTGTGCGCCATGAGAACAGAATAATTTGCTGTAAATATGTCAGGTCCCCTCTTCAATACAAAGGGCAAGGGTAAGTATCCTTCTAAGATTCAGTTACTTTTTTCAGGCTAGAAGCGTCAGACTTGGCCGGGCACCAAGAAATGCCACCCGGGGAAAGGCTTGGGCTGCAATGAGTGGCGAGCATTGTGCCGGCTGCCTGACTATCCACAGATGACCCGGCTTTCCAGATGATCTATTGTGTGCCTGGCACAATGACATTCAGCATATGCTGCCTCTAAAAGCCACCGACGTCTCCTCCATCTGAGTGCGCTGTTATTTCTTTCCATCTACACAATGGCAGGGTAATGCTTGATGCCAGCATACGTATCGCCAGCGTACATACAAAGGAAGGAAAACTCCAAACTATTATGAGCAGTATAAAAACATGTGACCCCCACAATAGAGACAATACAGCTAGAAACCAGCTGCATCCTCTCATCCTGATTCGGGATACCGTGCTGCAGAAGAGTAGCCAGGCTTTCTGGCACCTGGGGTAAAGATTAAAAATGGCGCCCCCACCTGTGCTCAGGCCCCCCTTGACACCCCCTGATCTACTGAACCCAGGGCAGGGCCTGCGTCAGCACCCGGCAAGGTGGGGCAGCTGCCGGGGGCGTCCGTCCTTCAGGGGGGCCCACTGACAAGGCTGGCCTTTGGGTTGTGCGACGGCGCTTGACTGGGAGGGCCCATCACAGCTGGTGCCCACATCTCCTCGTGGCGTGCCAGTAATGACCGAGGTGGTGGTGCAACTTCTTCTGGCACCTGGGGCAAAGATTCAAAATGGCGTCCCCACCTGTGCTCATGCCCCCCTTTGACACCCCCGAGTCTGCTGCACCCAGGGCAGGGCTGACGTCAGCACCCGGCAAAGTGGGGCAGCTGCTGGGGGCCCCCGGCCTCCAGGAGGGCCCACTGACCGTGCTGGCCTTTGGAGTGTGCAACGATACTTGACCGGTGGCAGACTGGGAGGGCCCCGCCACAGCTGATGCCACACCTCCTCGTGGCGAACCAGTGATGACCGAGGTGGCGGTGCAACTTCTTCTGGCCCCCAGGGCAAAGATTCTAAATGGTGCCCCCCCCCCCACCTGTGCTCATGCCCCCCATGACACCCCCTGATCTACTGAACCCAGGGCAGGGCCGGCCTTTGAGGTGTGCGATGGCGCATGACTGGCGTCAGACTGGGAGGGCCCTGCCACAGCTGGTGCCCACATCTCCTTGTGGCATGCCAGTAATGCCTGAGGTGGCGGTGCAACTTCTTCTGGCCTCCGGGGCAAAGATTCGAAATGGCGCCCCCGCACCTGCGCTCATGCTCCTCTTTGACACCCCCCGGATCTTCTGCACTCGGCAGGGCCGGTGTCAGCACCCGGTAAGGTGGGGCAGCTGCCGGGGGGCCCACTGACAGGGCCGACTTTTGGGGTGTACGACGGCGCTTGACCGGCGGCGGACTGGGAGGGCCCCATCACAGCTGATGCCCACATCTCCTCGTGGCGCACCAGCGATGACCGAGGAAGGGGCCTCCACACCACGTGACATGCGCGCCGGCGGGATGCATGCTATCAAGCAGCAGGTGGAAACAAGGAGACCAGGAGGAAAAGTACTGTACTGTAGAGGTAGTTTTTTTTCTGTAAAAAAAAAGCTTTGCTTTGCTCAGATAGAGCAGAGCTGGGGTCAGGGAAAGGACAGCAATCCCAGAATGCAGAGCGAAACAGTGAGAAGACACTTCCTGTTTGCAGGCTTCCTGATGCTCTATGAGCCGCCATCTTGGATGTTTAAAGGCTCATAACATGCAGTAGATGCAGGTAGGATGATTTATAATGTGGGCAATCTGTATTTACAGGGTGTGGGAAACATATAAGATAGGCTCTTATTCAGGGTGAAGGTCTGGATTAATGTGAGCAATCTGTATGTACAGGGTCTGGGAAACACATAAGATAGACTCTTATTCAGGGTGGAGGTCCGGATTAATGTGAGCAATCTGTATGTACAGGGTGGGGGAAACATAAAATAGGCTCTTATTCAGGGTGAAGGTCCGTATTAATGTGAGCAATCTGTATGTACAGGGTGTGGGAAACATATAAGATAGACTCTTATTCAGGGTGGAGGTCCGGATTAATGTGGGCAATCTGTATGTACAGGGTGGGGGAAACATATAAGAAAGGCTCTTATTCAGAGTCAAGGTCCGGATTAATGTGGGCAATCTGTATGTACAAGGTGTGGGAAACATATAAGATAGATTCTTATTCAGGGTGAGGGTCCGGATTAATGTGGGCAATCTGTATGTACAGGGTGGGGGAAACATATAAGATAGGCTCTTATTCAGGGTGAAGGTCCGGATTAATGTGGGCAATCTGTATGTACAGGGTGGGGGAAACATATAAGATAGGCTCTTATTCAGGGTGGAGGTCCGGATTAATGTGGGCAATCTGTATGTACAGGGTGGGGGAAACATAAGATAGGCTCTTATTCAGGGTGAAGGTCCGGATTAATGTGAGCAATCTGTATGTACAGGGTGGGGGAAACATATAATATAGGCTCTTATTCAGGGTGAAGGTCCGGATTAATGTGGGCAATCTGTATGTACAGGGTGTGGGAAACATATAAGATAGGCTCTTATTCAGGGTGAAGGTCCGGATTAATGTGGGCAATCTGTATGTACAGGGTGTGGGAAACATATAAGATAGGCTCTTATTCAGGGTGAAGGTCCGGATTAATGTGGGGGAAATAGTGTGAAGCGGCCACTAGGGGTCGCTGCGCCTCAGATAAGGAGACCACACAGCGAAGAAGCAGGCGAAAGCCGTGACGTCACGTTACCAGGTGACGGGAGAGACGCTGAGATTCGAGGAAATGCGGAAGAAGCTGCGCAAGGCGCATGCGCATACCCGACGCTCGGCGCATTTTTCTCTAGCGGTTGTAGCTTAGCGGCGAGCTGGCCGGGCTGCCGGGCGCAGGTGACCATGGAGGAGGTGGCGGAATATTACCGGGAGGAGGAGGACGAGGAAGATGGAGGAGGGAAGGAGCTCTATGAATTCCAGCCTCTGCCCACCCTGCTGGAGGATGAGGTGAGCCCCGCACACAGCCCTGGGCCTCACCCGCCTGCTGGGACATGTAGTGCCACTGCTGATTGATCATGTCTGGACCACCAGCCGATCGATGGTGAGGGGGGGAGGGGCCCCATCAGCTTCGCAGGATCAGCCAATCAGAGGCTGCCAATTATCTGGGTGGAGCCTTGTTTCTGCATATCAGGTGATGGGTCAGGATTGGGCACAGTGTTCCTGCAGGTCAGGATTGGGCACAGTATTCCTGCGGGTCAGGATTGGGCACAGTGTTCCTGCGGGTCAGGATTGGGCACAGTGTTCCTGCGGGTCAGGATTGGGCACAGTGTTCCTGCGGGTCAGGATTGGGCACAGTGTTCCTGCGGGTCAGGATTGGGCACGGTGTTCCTGCGGGTCAGGATTGGGCACAGTGTTCCTGCAGGTCAGGATTGGGCACAGTGTTCCTGCGGGTCAGGATTGGGCACGGTGTTCCTGCTGGTCAGGATTGGGCACGGTGTTCCTGCTGGTCAGGATTGGGCACAGTGTTCCTGCAGGTCAGGATTGGGCACAGTGTTCCTGCGGGTCAGGATTGGGCACGGTGTTCCTGCGGGTCAGGATTGGGCACAGTGTTCCTGCAGGTCAGGATTGGGCACAGTGTTCCTGCAGGTCAGGATTGGGCACAGTGTTCCTGCGGGTCAGGATTGGGCACGGTGTTCCTGTGGGTCAGGATTGGGCACAGTGTTCCTGCGGGTCAGGATTGGGCACAGTGTTCCTGCAGGTCAGGATTGGGCACAGTGTTCCTGCAGAGTCAGGTTATGGGTCAGGATTGGGCACAGTGTTCCTGCAGGTCAGGTTATGGGTCAGGATTGGGCACAGTGTTCCTGCAGGTCAGGATTGGGCACAGTGTTCCTGCAGGTCAGGATTGGGCACAGTGTTCCTGCAGGTCAGGATTGGGCACGGTGTTCCTGCGGGTCAGGATTGGGCACGGTGTTCCTGCGGGTCAGGATTGGGCACAGTGTTCCTGCGGGTCAGGATTGGGCACAGTGTTCCTGCGGGTCAGGATTGGGCACAGTGTTCCTGCAGGTCAGGATTGGGCACAGTGTTCCTGCAGAGTCAGGTTATGGGTCAGGATTGGGCACAGTGTTCCTGCAGGTCAGGTTATGGGTCAGGATTGGGCACAGTGTTCCTGCAGGTCAGGATTGGGCACAGTGTTCCTGCAGGTCAGGATTGGGCACAGTGTTCCTGCAGGTCAGGATTGGGCACAGTGTTCCTGCAGGTCAGGATTGGGCACAGTGTTCCTGCAGGTCAGGATTGGGCACAGTGTTCCTGCAGGTCAGGATTGGGCACAGTGTTCCTGCAGGTCAGGTTATGGGTCAGGATTGGGCACAGTGCTCCTGCAGGTCAGGATTGGGCACAGTGTTCCTGCAGGTCAGGATTGGGCACAGTGTTTCTGCAGGTCAGGTTATGGGTCAGGATTGGGCACAGTGTTCCTGCAAGTCAGGTTATTAGTCAGGATTGGGCACAGTGTTCCTGCAGGTCAGGTTATGGGTCAGGATTGGGCACAGTGTTCCTGCAGGTCAGGATTGGGTACAGTGTTCCTGCAGGTCAGGTTATGGGTCAGGATTTGGCACAGTGTTCCTGCAGGTCAGGTTATGGGTCAGGATTGGGCACAGTGTTCCTGTAGGTCAGGTTATAGGTCAGGATTGGGCACAGTGTTCCTGCAGGTCATGATTGGGCACAGTGTTCCTGCAGGTCATGATTGGGCACAGTGTTCCTGCTGGTCAGGATTGGGCACAGTGTTCCTGCTGGTCAGGATTGGGCACAGTGTTCCTGCAGGTCGGGATTGGGCACAGTGTTCCTGCAGGTCGGGATTGGGCACAGTGTTCCTGCAGGTCGGGATTGGGCACAGTGTTCCTGCAGGTCAGGTTATGGGTCAGGATTGGGCACAGTGTTCCTGCTGGTCAGGATTGGGCACAGTGTTCCTGCTGGTCAAGTTATGGGTCAGGATTGGGCACAGTGTTCCTGCGGGTCAGGATTGGGCACAGTGTTCCTGCGGGTCAGGATTGGGCACAGTGTTCCTGCGGGTCAGGATTGGGCACAGTGTTCCTGCTGGTAAGGATTGGGCACAGTGTTCCTTCAGGTCAGGATTGGGCACAGTGTTTCTGCTGGTCAGGTTATGGGTCAGGATTGGGCACCATGTTCCTGCAGGTCAGGTTATGGGTCAGGATTAAGCACAGTGTTCCTGCAGGTTAGGATTGGGCACAGTGTTCCTGCAGGTCAGGTTATAGGTCAGGATTGGGCACAGTGTTCCTGCAGGTCAGGATTGGGCACAGTGTTCCTGCAGGTCAGGTTATGGGTCAGGATTGGGCACAGTGTTCCTGCAGGTCAGGTTATGGGTCAGGATGGGCAAAGTGTTCCTGCAGGTCAGGATTGGGCACAGTGTTCCTGCAGGTCAGGTTATGGGCCAGGATTGGGCACAGTGTTCCTGCAAGTCAGGTTATGGGTCAGGATTGGGCACAGTGTTCCTGCAGGTCAGGATTGGGCACAGTGTTCCTGCAGGTCAGGATTGGGCACAGTGTTCCTGCAGGTCAGGATTGGGCACAGTGTTCCTGCAGGTCAGGATTGGGCACAGTGTTCCTGCAGGTCAGGTTATGGGTCAGGATTGGGCACAGTGTTCCTGCAGGTCAGGATTGGGCACAGTGTTCCTGCAGGTCAGGATTGGGCACAGTGTTCCTGCAGGTCAGGATTGGGCACAGTGTTCCTGCAGGTCAGGTTATGGGTCAGGATTGGGCACAGTGTTCCGTCAGGTTATGGGCCAGGATTTGGCACAGTGTTCTGCAGGTCAGGTTATGGATCAGGATTGGGCACAGTGTTCCTGCAGGTTAGGTTATGGGTCAGGATTGGGCACAGTGTTTCTGCAGGTCAGGATTGGTTACAATGTTCCTGCAGGTCAGGTTATGGGTCAGGATTGGGCACAGTGTTCCTGCAGGTCAGGATTGGGCACATTGTTCCTGCAGATCAGGATTGGGCACAGTGTTCCTGCAGGTCAGGATTGGGCACAGTGTTCCTGCAGGTCAGGATTGGGCACAGTGTTCCTGCAGGTCAGGTTATGGGTCAGGATTGGGCACAGTGTTCCTGCAGGTCAGGATTGGGCACATTGTTCCTGCAGATCAGGATTGGGCACATTGTTCCTGCAGATCAGGATTGGGCACAGTGTTCCTGCAGGTCAGGATTGGGCACAGTGTTCCTGCAGGTCAGGATTGGGCACAGTGTTTCTGCAGGTCAGGATTGGGCACAGTGTTCCTGCAGGTCAGGATTGGGCACAGTGTTCCTGCAGGTCAGGATTGGGCACAGTGTTCCTGCAGGTCAGGATTGGGCACAGTGTTCCTGCAGGTCAGGATTGGGCACAGTGTTCCTGCAGGTCAGGATTGGGCACAGTGTTCCTGCAGGTCAGGATTGGGCACAGTGTTCCTGCAGGTCAGGATTGGGCACAGTGTTCCTGCAGGTCAGGATTGGGCACAGTGTTCCCGCAGGTCAGGATTGGGCACAGTGTTCCCGCAGGTCAGGATTGGGCACAGTGTTCCTGCAGGTTAGGATTGGGCACAGTGCTCCTGCAGGTTAGGATTGGGCACAGTGCTCCTGCAGGTTAGGATTGGGCACAGTGTTCCTGCTGGTAAGGATTGGGCACAGTGTTCCTGGAGGTCAGGATTGGGCACAGTGTTCCTGCAAGTCAGGTTATGGGTCAAGGATTGGGCACAGTGTTCCTGCAGGTCAGGATTGGGCACAGTGTTCCTGCAGGTCAGGATTGGGCACAGTGTTCCTGCAGGTCAGGATTGGGCACAGTGTTCCTGCAGGTCAGGATTGGGCACAGTGTTCCTGCAGGTCAGGATTGGGCACAGTGTTCCTGCAGGTCAGGATTGGGCACAGTGTTCCTGCAGATCAGGATTGGGCACAGTGTTCCTGCGGGTCAGGATTGGGCACAGTGTTCCTGCGGGTCAGGATTGGGCACAGTGTTCCTGCAGGTCAGGATTGGGCACAGTGTTCCTGCAGGTCAGGATTGGGCACAGTGTTCCTGCAGGTCAGGATTGGGCACAGTGTTCCTGCAGGTCAGGATTGGGCACAGTGTTCCTGCAGGTCAGGATTGAGCACAGTGTTCCTGCAGGTCAGGGTATGGGCCAGGATTGGGCACAGTGTTTCTGCAGGTAAGGTTATGTGTCAGGATTGGGCACAGTGTTCCTGCAGGTCAGGATTGGGCACAGTGTTCCTGCAGGTCAGGATTGGGCACAGTGTTCCTGCAGGTCAGGGTATGGGCCAGGATTGGGCACAGTATTTCTGCAGGTAAGGTTATGTGTCAGGATTGGGCACAGTGTTCCTGCAGGTCAGGATTGGGCACAGTGTTCCTGCAGGTCAGGTTATGGATCAGGATTGGGCACAGTGTTCCTTCAGGTCAGGATTGGGCACAGTGTTCCTGCATGTCAGGATTGGGCACAGTGTTTCTGCAGGTCAGGATTGGGCACAGAGTTTCTGCAGGTCAGGATTGGGCACAGTGTTTCTGCAGGTCAGGATTGGGCACAGTGTTTCTGCAGGTCAGGAATGGGCACAGTGTTTTTGTAGGTCAGTATTGGGCACAGTGTTTCAGTATTGGGAACAGTGTTTCTGCAGGTCAGGTTATGGGTTAGTAATGGGCACAGTATTCCTGCAGGTCAGGATTGGGCGCAGTGTTTCGGCAGGTCAGTTTATGGGTCAGGATTGGGCACAGTGTTCCTGCATGTCAGGTTATGGATCAAGATTGGGCACAGTGTTCCTGCAGGTCAGGGTGAGACACAGTGTTCCTGCAGGCCAGGTTATGGGTCAGGATTAGGTACAGTGTTTCTGTAGGTCATGTTATGGGTTGGGTTTAAGCACAGTGTTCCTGTGGGTCAGGTTATGGGTCAGGATTTAGCACAATGTTCCTGCAGACCAGGTTATGGGTCAGGATTGGGCACAGTGTTCCTGCAGGTCAGGATTGGGCACAGTATTCCTGCAGGCTGGACCTTGTTTCCGGAGGCATTTGTGGCTGAACCTGGTTTCCGGAGAGGGTTGTGTATGGGTTAGTATTGGGTACAGTATTCCTGCAGGTCAGGATTGGGCGCAGTGTTTCTGCAGGTCAGTTTATGGGTCAGGATTGGGCACAGTGTCCCTGCAGGTCAGGATTGGGCACAGTGTTCCTGCATGTCTGGTTTCCGGAGGGGGCTGTGGCTGGACCTGGTTTCCGGAGGGGGCTGTGGCTGGACCTGGTTTCCGGAGGGGGCTGTGGCTGGACCCGGCTTCAGGAGGCGTCTGTGGCTGGACTCGGCTTCAGGAGGCGTCTGTGGCGGGACCCGGCTTCAGGAGGCGTCTGTGGCGGGACCCGGCTTCAGGAGGCGTCTGTGGCGGGACCCGGCTTCAGGAGGCGTCTGTGGCTGGACCCGGCTTCAGGAGGCGTCTGTGGCTGGACCCGGCTTCAGGAGGCGTCTGTGGCTGGACCCGGCTTCAGGAGGCGTCTGTGGCTGGACCCGGCTTCAGGAGGCGTCTGTGGCTGGACCCGGCTTCAGGAGGCGTCTGTGGCTGGACCCGGCTTCAGGAGGCGTCTGTGGCGGGACCCGGCTTCAGGAGGCGTCTGTGGCGGGACCCGGCTTCAGGAGGCGTCTGTGGCGGGACCCGGCTTCAGGAGGCGTCTGTGGCGGGACCCGGCTTCAGGAGGGGTCTGTGGCTGGACCCGGCTTCAGGAGGCATCTGTGGCTGGACCCGGCTTCAGGAGGGGTCTGTGGCTGGACCCGGCTTCAGGAGGCATCTGTGGCTGGACCCGGCTTCAGGAGGCGTCTGTGGCTGGACCCGGCTTCAGGAGGCGTCTGTGGCTGGACCCGGCTTCAGGAGGGGTCTGTGGCTGGACCCGGCTTCAGGAGGCATCTGTGGCTGGACCCGGCTTCAGGAGGCGTCTGTGGCTGGACCCGGCTTCAGGAGGGGTCTGTGGCTGGACCCGGCTTCAGGAGGCGTCTGTGGCTGGACCCGGCTTCAGGAGGGGTCTGTGGCTGGACCCGGCTTCAGGAGGCATCTGTGGCTGGACCCGGCTTCAGGAGGCGTCTGTGGCTGGACCCGGCTTCAGGAGGCGTCTGTGGCTGGACCCGGCTTCAGGAGGCGTCTGTGGCTGGACCCGGCTTCAGGAGGCGTCTGTGGCGGGACCCGGCTTCAGGAGGCGTCTGTGGCGGGACCCGGCTTCAGGAGGCGTCTGTGGCGGGACCCGGCTTCAGGAGGCGTCTGTGGCGGGACCCGGCTTCAGGAGGGGTCTGTGGCTGGACCCGGCTTCAGGAGGCGTCTGTGGCTGGACCCGGCTTCAGGAGGGGTCTGTGGCTGGACCCGGCTTCAGGAGGCATCTGTGGCTGGACCCGGCTTCAGGAGGCGTCTGTGGCTGGACCCGGCTTCAGGAGGCGTCTGTGGCTGGACCCGGCTTCAGGAGGGGTCTGTGGCTGGACCCGGCTTCAGGAGGCATCTGTGGCTGGACCCGGCTTCAGGAGGCGTCTGTGGCTGGACCCGGCTTCAGGAGGGGTCTGTGGCTGGACCCGGCTTCAGGAGGCGTCTGTGGCTGGACCCGGCTTCAGGAGGGGTCTGTGGCTGGACCCGGCTTCAGGAGGCATCTGTGGCTGGACCCGGCTTCAGGAGGCGTCTGTGGCTGGACCCGGCTTCAGGAGGCGTCTGTGGCTGGACCCGGTTTCTGGAGGCGTCTGTGGCTGGACCCGGCTTCAGGAGGCGTCTGTGGCGGGACCCGGCTTCAGGAGGCGTCTGTGGCGGGACCCGGCTTCAGGAGGCGTCTGTGGCGGGACCCGGCTTCAGGAGGGGTCTGTGGCTGGACCCGGCTTCAGGAGGCATCTGTGGCTGGACCCGGCTTCAGGAGGGGTCTGTGGCTGGACCCGGCTTCAGGAGGCATCTGTGGCTGGACCCGGCTTCAGGAGGCGTCTGTGGCTGGACCCGGCTTCAGGAGGCGTCTGTGGCTGGACCCGGCTTCAGGAGGGGTCTGTGGCTGGACCCGGCTTCAGGAGGCATCTGTGGCTGGACCCGGCTTCAGGAGGCGTCTGTGGCTGGACCCGGCTTCAGGAGGCGTCTGTGGCTGGACCCGGCTTCAGGAGGCGTCTGTGGCTGGACCCGGTTTCTGGAGGCGTCTGTGGCTGGACCCGGCTTCAGGAGGCGTCTGTGGCTGGACCCGGTTTCTGGAGGCGTCTGTGGCTGGACCCGGCTTCAGGAGGCGTCTGTGGCTGGACCCGGTTTCTGGAGGCGTCTGTGGCTGGACCCGGCTTCAGGAGGCGTCTGTGGCTGGACCCGGCTTCAGGAGGCGTCTGTGGCTGGACCCGGCTTCAGGAGGCGTCTGTGGCGGGACCCGGCTTCAGGAGGCGTCTGTGGCTGGACCCGGCTTCAGGAGGCGTCTGTGGCTGGACCCGGCTTCAGGAGGCGTCTGTGGCTGGACCCGGCTTCAGGAGGCGTCTGTGGCTGGACCCGGCTTCAGGAGGCGTCTGTGGCTGGACCCGGCTTCAGGAGGCGTCTGTGGCTGGACCCGGCTTCAGGAGGCGTCTGTGGCTGGACCCGGCTTCAGGAGGCGTCTGTGGCTGGACCCGGCTTCAGGAGGCGTCTGTGGCTTGGCCCGGCTTCAGGAGGCGTCTGTGGCTTGGCCCGGCTTCAGGAGGCGTCTGTGGCTGGGCCCGGCTTCAGGAGGCGTCTGTGGCTGGACCCGGCTTCAGGAGGCGTCTGTGGCTGGACCCGGCTTCAGGAGGCGGTACTGGCTGTTCCTGGCTTCAGGAGGTGGTGGTGGATGGACCTGGCTTCAGGAGGCAGTGGTAGCTGGACCTGGCTTCAGGAGTGAACAGCAAAAACTGGCTTTTTGGGGCGCCAGCGTGACCTGGCATCAGAAGGTGTCAGTTGGTGAGGTGTTGCTGTGCACAGTGTCAGTATGCAGTATAATGTCAGTGTGTTGCTCCAGCTCTGCGTATCCCTAATCGTCGCTAAGTAAAGCATCACCCTGGCCCCTGCCAAATGCCAGGCTGCAATTCAGAGTACGTTTGCCTAATTTACACATTAAAGTGGACTAAAATCTCTTTGGCAACTCTGTACTGGGCAGGGTTTAGACCCTAACTCACCTCTTTCTTCTGCCCATGAGCCTCAAATTTAGGAGAGATGTGGCTGAGATAGAATCAGTGTTGGCTCTTTGTAAAGATAACAAATTGAAGAGTCCAGCAATGAGATCACTGCACCCCCAGTGCAAGAACACTTGGATGGAGAACTGGCCTCGGTGGAGTCCTCTGTCAGAGGACCGCACACCAGAAAGATGCCACTGGGTGACCTCATTCAGGTAATCCTGGACATTTTTAAGATCTTGGATCAGACAGTGGAGAAGAAAGATCAACTATCAGGGTCCCATTTGGCCAAGAAGATTAGTAGACTATTGCCTAATGTTGAAGTGAAACAGAATGGTCTGTCTGCATTATCTCCATAGACCCAACTAGAAATTGGAGACAAAGGCACCAGCACATTATCCATCAACAGTTGAAAAGAGCAGCACATGCTATTGTTCTCCTTTATTGTGCATGCGTCCAGTAACGCATAAACCTAGTGCCCTGACATCAGCTCAACCGTATTGTCCTCAGATTCTCCACTCATCTTGCTCCTGGGATCTTGATGTTTCAAGCCTTATTTTGGCCCGACTTCCTCTTTACCTATTTTCATCTTCCTTCTGAATTGACTTCTCGGCTTGACCTCGGGATCAGAGCTACCCAACTTTTGACCTCCAAACTGTCTCTACATTTTTTAACCTGATCTCTTCTCTGCCCACTTGTCCAAGTGGCTGCCAGGCATCCTGGGAGATGTTCCAAACGGGTGAAGACCAGAGACTCCTTGTAGACCCCAGGGACCAGTAGTTGATTGGTTTTGTTAGGGTCAGGACTAATGCCTCTGGTTGAGGTAAATTGTCTAGTAAACCAAATTCTTAAGGCCACGTCTTTTTGCCAGTCACCAAGTTCGGAAGAGGAGCTGGGGCCAACACGAAGGCAATGGACTCGCTTGTGTCAATTCAAAATGTTTGCTTTGTTTTTTGTTTTGATAATTGGTAAAATAGTAGACACAAAACAGAGATGATTGGTTATATTAGCCCACTTTAAGGTGGATCTACATCTAGCAGATTTGCTTCTAATTGGTTATACATAAAACATAGTCATTTTTAGTATAATTAAAATGTATTGGTTTCAAAAGTAAGTAAGGGGTACTGAGGGCAAGAAAGGGAGGGTATGGTGGGGGGATGGAGGTACAGCATACATATTCCACAATTAGGTACATTCTGGGGGGTATAGTTAGGGGGGGGGGCTTGCCCCAGGTGCAGCAAGTCAGGGGGTGCCAAAGGAGGACCTGAGAACCCTTGGGGAGCGCCATTTCGAATCTTTGCCCCGGGTGCCAGAAAGCCTAGCTACTCCTCTGGGTACATTACCAACGTTGCATTCCACCACCTTCAATAACTCAGTCATGTAACTTGATGATGATCACACTATTGGCAGACAAAATCAGTCCTTACATCCTTAGACCATGGAACTTATACGGTTTCCCACTGGGGAACCATTAACCTCATTCCTTCCTACGCCTAGGCATTGCCAATAGCGAGCTGTAAACTAAAACTGAGTCATGATGATGGTGTCCTAGTTCATATGCCATTTCTGATTAGGGAAGGCATGGGGGGAGGGGGGTAATGAGGTTGGGGGAGTGAGTGAACC
Organism: Gastrophryne carolinensis; assembly: GCA_027917425.1. NCBI lineage: Eukaryota > Metazoa > Chordata > Amphibia > Anura > Microhylidae > Gastrophryne > Gastrophryne carolinensis. The sequence goes on from CM051235.1 coordinate 610,294,100, forward strand.
TTGGTAACTGACAGGCGTGCTATTGGCTTGGCGAGAGGTTCTAAAGAATGGGGTGAGATAGGGCTCAAGATCATATTTCGGGCTCATGTTCTAGCGTTGATACCTACAACGTATACATCCGGACCAACGGGGGAATTCCATGTTAGTAAGGAAGCATCTCCCTCGCGTTTCTTGGGCCTATCCACAAGGTTGTATCAAGGATGGGAGGTGCAAATCCCGGTAGTCCAACCATCCTGCACAGGTCACCAAATATCTATTTGTGGCTTCTTTATCACTAGCAATAAGACTTTCCTTGTAGCGGATCAGCTCTAATTCTATCAGTGTGTGTGTGTGTGTGTGTGTGTGTGGGGGGGGGGTTCTGTGTCTTCCAGTGTCTTGGAATAATAGCCTTCATGGCTGCCAGGAAGTGTCCTAAGGTGTCTTTTTTGGAGCTAGCTATGGAGTTCTGGAAAAGAGACACTTAACTGGTCCCGATGGCCCCGATGTTTCTCCCCTTTCTTTACTGTTTCACCATTGTTTCTCCAGCTCCTGTGTATAAGGCGAATCTCTATTCCCGGAGACTTGCTCGTAGATGGTGAAAATTTGGTCCCACAGAGCTTTAACAGTTAGGCAACCCCAGCAGATATGGGTCATGTTGCCTACTTCCCTCTGGCATCTCCAGCATATGTTAGTGCGTAGTCATTTTTATTGATCATACAGCAAATAGTTCTAATTAGAAAAACTAAAACAACATCTCTGCATGAACTCAAATGTTACAATAGAAAAAAGGAATTTCTTATTATGGCTATACCTTGGCTACACTCCACAGATAACATAAGATCAGTCTGACATTCAAAGCAGTTTTCACATGCAAATAATGTAATGTTTTACTAGCTGAAGCTTAGTGTGAGTTTTATATACAGGCTACAAAATGGAGGCATAAGGCTTGATTCATGGCAGAAATCCCAAAATGTGCCTAGGTGCCTGATTCATGGCTTTGGGTCCACTTGTGCCTTGCACTCTTTAGAAGCCTTACGCATGAAATTCGCTTTTGAAGCGCAAATGTCCCTGCCCCATCTCCACAAAAGAAATAAAAAAAGAAAAAAAAATGGAAAAAGATCTTGTGGCCGACACTTTAATTGCTAAAAAAACATGCCAGATGCTGCGGCCATGTGTTTTATAAATGAAATAAGCATGAAACCGGCAATTTCCTCCAGCTCTGGAAATTGACACATTTGCGCATAATTTTGACTACTATAAATCAGGAGTAAGTTGAAGCGCGCCTTGGCGTTCCAAAAAACATGCGCAAATGCGTGCCTTGCGAATGAAATTCTCTCTTGAAGTGCAAATAGCTCTGCCCCATGCGCGTTTGGCTGGCTAAGCCCTTAACTGGTCCCGATGGCCCCCATGTTCCTCCCCTTTCTTTACTGTTTCACCATTGTCTCTCCAGCCCGTGTGTATTAGGTGAATCTATTCTCCAAATTGGAGTATATTCCCTGTCACCTGTGTTCTCCTTATTTTTAGGTGTCATGTTTTATTGGGGATATCCTGATTCCAGTTACCCTCCAGTGTTGTTTTGTCCCAGATGTTCTCTTTACGTCTTTCTCCCTGCCCTGTTTGTTTTGCGTTTTAGAGCTTATTCATTGAGCTATGAATGCTTTTTGGTCCAATGTCCACTTTTTGTTGTTTTTACAACTTTGACCCAATTTTTATTCTCCACAAAACAAATAATTTCAGAAAAAGAACTTGCAGCTGACACTTTCATTGCTAAAAAAACATGCCTGATGCTGCCGCCATGTATTTTAGGAATAAAATGAGCCTGTTAGTCAGTGAAGTCAGCAATTTACTCCAGCTCTGGAAATTGGCACATTTGCGCATGCTTTTCTGCCCTCAAAACAACTCATAAATCAGTTGCAGGCTCCAGTTTGGGGCACTTGCGGAGAGTTTCAGGCGCAAGTTTCTGCATTGGCGCGTGTGCAAATTTCCGCCTTAAAAAACGTGCTTCAAATTTTGACGACCATAAATCAGGAGAAAGTCAAAGCGCGACTTGGGGCTCTGCCCCATGTGCATTTGGCTGGCTAAGCCCTTAACTGGTCCGATGGCCCGATGTTTCTCCCCTTTCTTTACCGTTTCACCATTGTCTCTCCAGCTTGTGTGTATTAGGCGAATCCCTATTCTCCTAATCGAAGTGTATTCTCTGTCACCTTTGTTCTTAATTTTTAGGTGTCATGTTTTATTGGGGATATCCTGATTCCAGTTAACCTCCAGTGTTATTTTGTCCCAGATGTTCTCTTTACCCCTCCCTCCCTGCCCTGTTTGTTTTGCATTCATTGAGCTACGTTTGCTTTTTGTCCCAATGTCCATTTTTTGGTGGTTTTACCTTTTAAACATTTTTATATTTGTCAACTTTAACAACTTTTTACCAAATTTTCATTCTCCACAAAACAAATAAAAAGAGAAAAATATCAGAAAAAGAACTTGCGGCTGACACTTTCATTGCTAAAAACATGCCGGATGCTGCTGCCATGTGTTTTATGAATGAAATAAGCCTGTTAGTGAGGTCAGCAATTGACTCCAGTTCTGGAAAATGACACATTTGCGCATGCTTTTCTGCCCTCAAAACAACTCCTAAATCAGTTGCAGGCCCCAGTTTGGGGCGTCACATTTGCGCTTGCGGAGAGTTTCAGGCGCAAGTTTCTCATTGGTGCATGCACAAATTTCCGGGATATCCTGATTATAATTAACCTCCAGTGTTGTTTTTCCCAGATGTTCTCCTTACCCCTCCCTCCCTGCCCTGTTTATTTTGCGTTTTAGAGCTTATTCATTGAGCTACGAATGCTTTTTGGTCCTTTGTCCACTTTTTGGTGTCCGAGCGCGACTTGGCGCTACAAAAAACATGCACAAATGCATAGGCGTACTACCATGAATCAAGCCGATGAGATGTGAAAGAACTGTCTCTATAGTCTAGAGCAGGGTTTTGCAAGTACCTCTTAGCGACAGGAAGTTATAACCAAGTGCCCCCAAGGAGGAGATCAATTACAAATATTACCAAAATATGTAGGTCACAGACATCAACACACTTTCAAACGAAGAATAAACAATGTTTTCTCCTCTATCCAGTCCAGGCCGTCCCGATATCTTCACGATTGGGTGTTCACCGACTGCAAGATCAAAGATGTAGCTCCTCCCGGCCCCCTATGAAGGCTATCATTCCCCAGTTGTTCATCTTGCAGTTTCGGCACGCGCCGCATGCCGGCAGACTCGCCCCGCGGGTCTCCTGCCCGCACCGCGGTGTGTGGTCTCTTGCTGCGATGGGGGACGGAGGTTTGCAGAGTCTTCCGGAGTTGTGCAGCGCCTGGCAGTAGTCCCTCCCTGATCTGGCGGTGTCGTGAGTCCCTATTTTTTTGTGTTTTTATGTTGATTGCATGTATTCCTATGTCTTACTGTTAATGCATGACATGGGATCAGTTGTAATTACTGTCTTTTCTCTTTTATTTTAGACCGTGGGCTAAGGTTGAGGGTTATGGTTCCTCCCGGTCTCCATTATTAATTAGAGGGATCGGCTATTAGGCTTAGGCCGTTAGTGTCTAGTAGCCTTATTGAATATTACTATTCACAATCACCATAATGGAGGTATCAGGGGATAGTGAGCCGGGCACTCCATTTGGGCAGGACAGGCTCTGCCCCTTGTGCAGCCGGAATCCTCTGGGCGGATTCAGCACTATTTGTCCCACTTGCACCAGAGGCATTGCCTTGGACCATGAGCGGGCGGTCGTTCCTGACCCTAGCCCTGCGTTACCATCAGCCTCTCCGGATCCTCCGCTGCTGCAGTTAGCTCCTAGTGAAGGGGGAGCCAGCAAGGGATCACATGCTGATTTTGCGCACAGGCTGGCTAGTCTCGAGAAACAGATCTCGTTGACAGCACCTAAGAAGGCCTCGAGTAAGAAGCGGCATCTGGAGTCGATTTACTCGGATGACGATTTTTATGATTTTTTGGGATCTGCAGAGGACGGTGAGTTGCCAGATGATTCACTCTCAACGGCGGAGCCTTCCGCTGGTGACGACAGCATCTCTGGTTCCTCCTCGGAAGAGGATTCTTGCCTCCTGGATGATACGGAGAGTTTGCTCTCTTCCGTGTTTGATAACTTGCACATCGTCCCTCCCAGAGCGGCTTCCAAGAGGAAGCAGGGTGCTTTATTTCGGCCTGAGAGGCAGCGGGGTTCTTTCCTGAGCAGCCTAATATGATTCTTAAGGAGTGGGAAAGGCCCAACAGATTACCGTCGTTCCCTAAGGGCCTGAATAGGCGGTACCCTTTCCCTGCTGAATTGGTTCGGCTATGGTCTCACCCTCCCGAGGTGGACCCTCCTGTGTCAGGGTTGTCTAACACCATGTTTGGGGTTTTTTCCTTTCCGTTGTCTAGGGGGTGTCCTCCAGTTCACATCTATAACCAGCCGTGGTGGTGGTGGTACAGATGTGGAGCCTTTCGGCTACTCCAAGACACAGAAGGGAAGGGTCCTCTAAGTCACTTACTGGGAAAGATTCAATTACAGATCATATATAAATTACAAGGCGTACTGTATTTTAGTTATAAAACATTTCCATTTAATTCTCTTTTCATTGGTACAAAAAAGAAAAAAGTATTCAATTCATACTTGTTCATAAGAAGGAGTATATTGTCTTTGCAATACATACAGTTCTTTTGTGCAGAAATTCAATTGTTGGGTTAGATACCCTTTCTAAGGTTCTGTGGATTTTTGATTATTTTGGGGCCTATCATGCCCTCAGCCTGTAGCAAGGCTTTTCTGGTCTGTCGGTGTGGACCTCTTGCACAGACGCGTTTCGCTCTTTTGCTTCTTCAGTGTGTGGGTCCTTGTAATATTTCCTTATCCTTATTCGTAGTCAGATGCATGTACTTGCAGTTTGTTGTACTTGGCAGCATTCGGTTCAGCGTTTGAGCTTTGGTTGCAGCGGTTCCTCCCAGCACCTTTGATCGGTTAATCAGGATCTTACCTTCCTCTTAAGTATGCGTGTTCCCTGTAGCCATGGAGCCGGCACCCCCTGATCAGCAGGGGGCGTTTCTGCAGAGTTATTTTCGGTATCCCTTTGCTACCTCTGCTGCTGTCAACCGTCTCGCTATATGTGCCGTCTCGCTATATGTGCCGTCTCGCTATATGTGCCGTCTCGCTATATGTGCCGTCTCGCTATATGTGCCGTCTCGCTATATGTGCCGTCTCGCTATCTGTGCCGTCCCGAGCCACCGAGCGGGACGGCACAGATAGCGAGACGGCACATATAGCGACCACCACCACGGCTGGTTATAGATGTGAACTGGAGGACACCCCCTAGACAACGGAAAGGAAAAAAACCCAAACATAGTCTATAGTGCCCAAGAGGCCAAACCTCTACACTACTGGGACCAAGAATACAGTTGGAGCACCCACTCCACCATAGTTCTCCCCTGTCTTCCCCCCCCCCCCTTCTTGTCTAACACCACTGTTATGCCATCGCCTGACAATGCTTCCTTACGTGACCCTGCAAAAGCATGGATCAGCTGGTCTGCCATGCTTTCACCTTTGCTGGTGCTCACTTTCGCCCTGCGTGTGCCTCGGCAATTGTCTCACTAGCCAACAGGAGAAAGGTTAAACTCCTTGTGGCTAGGGCTAGTATAAGGAACTCAAGGCCTGCTTGGACTTCATCGGTTTTGTTGTTACTGCCATGGATGATGTGGTCAGGCTTGGTACCAGAATTTCGGCCTTGCTTGTTGCTTTACGCCGCTCGCTCTGGTTGAGGCAGTGGTCGGCCGATGTGGCTGCCAAGAAGTCCTTCATAAGTCTACCTTTTGTGGGAAGCCGTCTGTTTGGGGAGCGCCTGGACCTTTTGGCCCGCAGAGATACCTGGGGCAGAGGTAGGTCCCGCAGCTGGCCCAACTGCTCCTGGGGAGCTAAGTCCAAACCCCCAGCCAAGCCTCAGGCATGAGGGGGCACCCTCACCCATACGGGTGGGGGGACGGCTTCTGCTGTTTGCTCAGATCTGGAGACGTCACGTCTCGGATAGGTGGATTCAGGAGGTGGTGTCCTCCGGTTACAAGATAGAGCTGGCAGCCAGGCCACCCGCGAAATCCCTATGTTCACGGATATCCCAAAACCTGTTAGTGACGCTTATCTGCACATTCCATTCTTCCAAGGACATCAGAAGTTCTTGAGGTTGGCACTGGAGGATCAACATTACCAGTTTGTAGCACTCGGACGGTGCTGTCAACCCTGGAGGCCTTTATCACGCCTTGAACAGTGAGATCCTTCCTGGGAATGACGATGGACACCGCGCAGGGCAAGGTTTTTCTACCACAGCAGAAAGTTTTGGGACTCCAGACGCAGGTGCAGGCCTTGCTGACTTGTCAACAGCCGTCAGTACGTCTGGGGATGAGATTCGTGGGCCTAATGGTGTCTTGCTTCGAGTACCCTTCGCCCAATTTCACATGAGACCTCTACAATTGAACCTGCTGACCGTCTGGAATCGGTCGCAGGAATCTCTGGAACAGGAGTTTTCACTGTCCCCTCTGGCCAGGCAGTCCCTCTTGTGGTGGTTGGACTCTTGGAACCTGCTGGTGGGCAAGTCCTTTCTGACTCCCCATTGGGAGATAGTTACCACGGGAGCAAGCCTTATAGGCTGGGGCGGCGTTTGGCAGACCCAGAAGATCCAGGGTCAGTGGGGTCCGCAGGAGAACCGGTTACCCATAAATCTCTTGGAGATGAGAGCAATCTGGTTGGTTCTTCTATGCCTAACTCCCCATTTAACAGGCCATGCGATTCAGGTCCGCTCGGACAATCAGACAGCTGTTGTCTACATCAACCATCAGGGCTGGACTTGGAGCAAGAGATCCCTCAAGGAGGTAACCCGGATTCTGACTTTGGTAGAGGAGAATGTTCCCTGCATCTCGGCGGTTTACATCCCTAGAGTGGAAAACTAGGAGGCAGACTCCCTGAGCAGGAGTTCCTTGCGCCTGGGGGAATGGTCCCTCAGCAGCGAGACCTTTCAGACTCTGTGCCTCTGCTTGGGTCAAGCAGATGTGGATCTGTTTGCGTCCAGACACAATCACAAGCTTCCAAGGTTCGTCTCTCTCTCAAGAGATCCTCTGGCCGTAGCAACAGACGCTCTGGCGATCCCTTGGACGCAGTTCAAATTTCTGTATGCATGCCCTCCGTGTCTGCTCCTGGGCAGAGTGCTGCTCAAGATAGCCCAGGAAGGGGTACCAACCATCCTGGTGGCTCCTCGCTGGCCGAGAAGGAGTTGGTTTGCAGACATAGCTCAGATGTCAATAGATCACTACATCATGCCCGACGACCCGGGTCTTCTCACACAGGGGTCGTTGCGGCACCCGAATTTACGGACGCTGGCTTTGACGGCCTGGCTATTGAAACCTCAATCCTGACGGAGAAGGGGTTATCGGCCACGGTTATTCACACAATGATTCAGGCACGGAAGAAGTCTTCTTCCATGATATACTACAGAGTTTGGCGGGCCTATATCACTTGGTGCGAGGCCAAGAGCCTTCCTTGCCGGAAATTTTCTATTTATAGAATTCTGGAGTTTCTACAACAAGGTCTAGAATTGGGCCTCCAGCTGAGCACCCTCAAGGTTCAGGTCTCAGCTTTAGCCATTTTTTTCCAGAGATCCATTGTCCATCATAGATTGATCAGGACTTTTTTCCAGGGAGTCACCCATGTCCGGCCACCGTGTAAATCAGTATTACCGGTGTGGGACTTGAATCTAGTGCTGTCTGCTCTCCAGGGCCCCACCTCGAGCCTTTAAACGATGCTGCATTGTCTATGTTGACTCTCAAAGAGGTCTTTCTGGTGGCGATCACCACGGTGTGTCGTGTATCATAGCTGGCCGTGCTCTGTATGAAATCGCCCTACTTTGAGTTTCACAGAGCTAAGGTGGTGTTTCGTTTTAAACCTGATTTTTTGCCTAAGGTCGTTTCTCATTTTTACCTTAATGAAGAAGTTGTCTTACCTTCCTTGTGTCCAGCACCGGCTAATTCCAAAGAACGGACCCTCCATGCTTTGGATGTGGTCAGAGCCATAAGGTATTACCTGGCTGCGACTGAATCCTTCAGGAAATCGGATTTGCTTTTTGTCTTAACAGAGGGTTCTAGGAAGGGATTGCCACCAGCCAAGTCCACTCTCAGTAAGTGGATTAGACAGGCGGTGGTACAAGCATATTCTGCCAGGGGGAAGAAACCCCTTTCACAGCTCATTCTACTAGGGCTATTGGTGCCTCTTGGGCTTTTCAGCATCAGGCATCAGTGGAACAAGTTTGTAAGGCCGCCACTTGGTCTTCTGTTCATACTTTTACAAAGTTTTACAAGGTAGATGTCAGGGCCTCAGCTGACACTGTTTTTGGCAGAAAGGTGCTTCAGGCGGTAGTGAAATGAACTACATGCTGTTCTGCACTGGGGATCCCCCCCATATGGACACTGCTTTTGGATGTCCCAATCGTGAAAATATCGGGATCGGAGGCTATGTGAGGTAACATGGTCTCTAATTTTTGTTTGGGCCTCCCGGCCTGCCCTTTTGTTGAGTACTGCTTTTAAACCACTGGGGAATGATAGACGGGCAGCTGCCTTTATAGGGGGCCGGGAGGAGCTACATCTTTGATCTTGCAGTCGGCGCCCCCTAGGGGCGAACACCCAATCGTGATGATATCGGGACGGCCTGGACTGGATGGATACAAAAACAATTCTACATGTGAGTTTCACAGAATTGTATTTTTGCTGTTAAAATAATATACCAGACCTGCCAGGCACCCTGTGTAGGTGCACCCCTGAACCCATAAATTACTTTGAATATCCCTGGGGTACAGCAGTTTGAGCAACGGTGATCTAGAACAGGGGTTTCCAACAGGCGGTACTCAAGATCTTCTCTGGTGGTACTGGACAAGGCCGCAGACTTGCCTGTACCCCAGCCTGATCTATACTTCACTCAAGCATGGTTTGCACTTCCCTATTTGGAGGCCCCTGGGCTCAAAGTCTGGTGGAACATTTTTTTTTTCCTTTAAAATAATAGTCCAGCCAAGTAACTGATTGGTGGTTGTCTGGCACCCGCCTACTTACTGGAACGTCAGATCCAGTCCCTTGTGCCACCATTGTGCGGGTGCGTGCTGCTCGGGAACTCCTGCTTTGCCATTCTGAGTGGGGGATAGTGTAGTCGCCCGGCTGGTCCAGCAGAAAACAGTTCCCTGCATTGAGCTTCCAGAGGCTGTGCTTGGTGACAGCTCTGCACCTATCACTGTAGCGTTGCTGACGGTGGCTCTCCATCCTGCTCTAGACTCTCCGTCCTGCCCTGTGGTGGCTTTGGCTGCAGGTTTGCAAAAGCAAAAAAAAGACCTGGGTTTTGGTCCACTTTAAGCTCCATGAAGTCACGTCACACTCCCTGACAGCAGCTTGTGATTTGCGAGATTTGTGAGCCGGAGCATTCAATAATGGAAACTTTTCAATAATGGAAACTTTTAAAAATGCCATCGAAAGTGGAGTTACCCTTTAATTTTAGATACTGGGAATAAAGCCATATTTGGGTCCTCCAGCTCCGGTGTTGCTACCTGGTTTTAAAGTGGACCAAAAGCCAGGATTTTGACTATCCTGGGTTTTGGTTCTGTCCCCCGGGGCCCCCCCAGGGGCACCCCAATCCGCGGGCACGCTCCCTGTTAGAGGGTAGTGGGGGATGCAGCCGTTGGCTCGCTCTGAGCCGCTTCTCTTAGACGAAGCCTTAGACAACGTGACGTCAGTGGCTCCGAGCTTGCTGATTGGCCGAGCAGCCTCGCATGCGCCATAGGGCCGGTAAGAGGTGAGTTGCCTTAGGTGATCTGGGGGGTTTTATGCAGCGGGGTGCCCCGGGGGAAAGGACCAAAAGCCAGGATAGTCAAAATCCTGGGTTTTGGTCCACTTTAAATGACGCTGAAGGTGCAGTTTAAGAAAAATAAGGAATTTTGTTTTTCTCTTGAACGCACATTCAGTTTAAATTTCCACTGTAAAAAGCAATGCAGTATGGGGGAAAAATGCAAACTCGGTTACCGGAGCCAGAAATGAGCAGTTAATTGGATCCCGTTATCTTCCTCCTTCCTTCCTATAAATTTCTTGGACCCCTGTGATGTTTCTTGGTCATTAGAAGGTGTCAGTTGGTGAAGTGTCAGTATGCAGTATGATGTCGGTGGGTTGCTAGACACTTATTCTCTGTGCATCCCTAATGCCGGCATCACATGGAGAGGCCTCAATAATGCATCAGCAGCGCTCGCATAGGCTTTGCCAGGACTGCCAATGCCAGGCTGCAACTTGGGGGGTATTTAGTTATACGTTACTCATTAGGGCAGACCCGAATCCAGATCTGTGATGCTCGTACGCCTAAATCCCCATAGGAACCCAAAAGATTTACATAATCAGGGGTTTTCTTCCGATGACTCTTCCATGAAGGCCAATGTTACTAATGTTACTCATTAGGGGAGACCTGAATCCAGATCTGTGATGCTCGTACACCTAAATCCCTATAGGAACCCAAAAGATTTACATAATCAGGGGTTTTCTTCTGATGACTATTCCATGAAGGCCAATGTTACTAATGTTACTCATTAGGGCAGACCTGAATCCAGATCTGTGATGCTCGTGCGCCTAAATCCCTATAGGAACCCAAAAGATTTACATAATCAGGGGTTTTCTTCCGATGACTCTTCCATGAAGGCCAATGTTACTAATGTTACTCATTAGGGCAGACCTGAATCCAGATCTGTGATGCTCGTACACCTAAATCCCTATAGGAACCCAAAAGATTTACATAATCAGGGGTTTTCTTCTGATGACTATTCCATGAAGGGCAATGTTACTAATGTTACTCATTAGGGCAGACCTGAATCCAGATCTGTGATGCTCGTACACCTAAATCCCTATAGGAACCCAAAAATAATCGTTCAATGTTCCTGATTGATTGGTCAACACCATTATTTTTTACCATGATTTTAACGTCATTGGTCGACAAACTTTTGCATTGAGGACACCGGAGAGGGTTTTATTCTGATGACTACTTCATAAAGGCCAGATTTATGCAGGTGAACAGCAGAACAATGTACCACAAATCCACTCTGATAAATCTGCCCAAAACAGTCAAGCAGTGGTTCTGATTTGCCTTTCTAGCAATTCTACGAGCAGCTTCCAATCAGTCTTATGACTACCACTGTTCCTGTGAACTGCCATTTTTTTAGACTGGACTGAAAGCCTTGCACAGTTAAAGAGGAACATCGGGGGTGGTTAAAACCTCTACACTTAAACTGGACCTTCAGCATCATTTAATGAAAAGCCTAAACCCTTAGAAAAAACGATTCCCCAACATCTAAAATTAATATATTTTACGGTTTTAGTCACTTATTATTCGTTTCCCCACTGGGCTGCAACTCTGTTCAGGACTTCAGGATACGGGCGCCGCCATCTTGCCTCAGAAGTATTTCATGCTGAGGAGAGGAGAGGGGTGGAAACTGCAGGGGGCGGGGTTATAGCTGTGCTTTGCACAGACAGAGCAGAGCTGGGGTCAGGAAAAAAAGCAATCCCAGAATGCAGAGCGGCACAGTCAGAAGACACTTCCTGTCTGCACACAGCCTGTGACTCCATGGACCACCATCATGGATGTTTAAAGGCTCAGAAAACGCAGCAGACGTGGGTAGGGTGATTTTTTTATGTGAGCAATCTGTATGTACAGGGTGGGGGAAACTTATAAGATAGACTCTTATGTTGGGTGAAGGTCCGGTTTAAGATTTGCAAAACTGCTCTTTTGGCAAGGGCAGCCCCCCCTATTGCTGTATTTCCTCAGATGCAGACTTTACCTATGCGTTATCCCCAGACATCCTCATCTCTGGCTATTTCTTCCCCAGTTCCCTCTCAACCTCCTCGTGCCACCAGTCAGTGTCAGGGGACAGATGAGTGAGGGATTAGTCTCCTCAATGGAGGATTCTTTAAATGAGGGTTTTGGAGTAGAGGTGTCGGAGAATTAAGGGACCTCTAAAGGTTTACAAAATAAGAGTTCCAAAGAAATTTAGACTCTCTTCTTCTGGATATCTATGACACTATGAAAATCACAATTGATGAACAGGCCCTGTCGGCACAGGACAGGGTTTATCATAAGCTTGTGTCACGTAAGTGGAAATCATGTCCTATTTATTCATCCTTTTCCAATTTAATTAAAAAGGAATGGCAATTCCCTGAGAGAAAATTCTTGAGATGGTAGGAGAAGTGATGGCTAGAGGGGAGATAGGAAGATATGTAGTTGGAAGAAGTGGGCAGAGGTGAGATGGTAAGAGGTGGATAAAGTTAGGTAGAGGTGAGCAGAGGTAAGATGGGACAAGGCAAAAACGTAAATTTCCTTTTCAGGCCAAATGTCCTAAGCTGAACTCCTCACTGGCATGGATCTCCAGGTCTTCTGACTTGAGTTTCAAGGACTCTGGTACATTAAAGGACACTATGGACATGCACATAGACTGTATCCTCAAAAAGGCTTGGGATGTGTCTTCTTTCTCATTCAGACTGACACAAGCATCCAATTGTCCTGCCAGAATTTTAGGGGTTTGGCTTCAGAACTTAAAAAGGGTATATAGAAAATGATACCCCTAAACAGGCTTTAGTGGAGACCCTTCCAAGTATGTTTCGTGCAGTCTCTTTCTTAGAGGATGTCTCAGCTGAAGCGGTCAGGACCTCGGCTCTTGTTAATTCAGCCAGAATAGCTATTTGGTTGAGAACCTGGCAGGGCGATCTCGTGTCCAAGGCAAAGCTGTATGGAATTCCCTTTGAAGGGAATTTAATGTTTGGACCTGAATTAGAGGCTATGCTTTCCAGGTCCTCAGAACAAAACGTTCTCCAGTCAGACCCGAAAAATCTAGAGGAAAGACTCCCTTTTAAGCAAAGGCAACAGTTTTCACAACAGGTCAGACAAGAACCCAAGAAGCATTGGGGCCACCACAAGGGTGGGCACAGACAAAGTTTGGTTTGTAACCCCCTGCAGCAACCAAATAAACCTCGCTCCTGATGCAGAGCATCAGGTTGGGGGAAGACTAATCTTTTTCCTTACAGCGTGGCAATTATGTCACGCTAAGAATTATTGCACAGAGATATCAACTGGAATTTTGGTCCAAACCTCCAAAGAAGTTCCTAGTTATGTATTTGCCACGGGACCCCAGGAAGAGAGAAGCCTTTGCCCAGGTCATCCAATAATTACTCAACAAAAGAGTAATCAAAGCAGTTCCCGTTTTTTACTCCCATGTATTCCTGGTAGAAAAACCGTCAGATGCAATCAGACTAATTCTGAACCTGAGGTGCAGCATAGATTCAATCTTCACCATAAGGAACCTAATTATGTTGGGGGAATTTATGGTGAACATCTATTTACAGGATGCTTACTTACACGTACCCATATTTCAGGTGAATCGCTGTTTTTTCAGATTTGCAATTCTAACTTCAGTAGTGCTTCACTTTCAGTACAGGACCTTGCCCTTTTGGAATCTCCTCGGTTCTCAGGGTCTTCACAAAGATCCTGGCAGAAGCCATTCGTGTGCTAAGACTCCAGGGAATCTCCATCTTTCGTTTCTTGGATGATCTCCTATTGACAGGAGATACGGAGACGTCTCTTTTGAACAGCCTTGCTGAGACTTTAGCCTTGCTGCGAAATCTGGGATGGATTCTTAATCTGGAAAAATTGAGTCTGATTCTTTCCAGAAGATGCAGGTTTCTTGGTTTCTGAATAGACACTGTTGAACAAAAGATTTGGCTGTCACAAGAGAAGCTTCTTACTCAATTCAGGGAACTGAGCCAAAAAGAGTCCATCTCCAAGCGGGAAATTATGAAAGTTCTGGGCTTAATGACATCAGCAATCAGCATTGCAAGCCTCTCCAGACCTTCCAGACCATGGGGCTGATTCAGAGCCGGGTGAAAATTTACACCCAGTAGACAATAAAAGTGAGTGGCAGTTTTCTCTCCTAAAAAAAGGAGTGAATTTTCTCACCTGGCTCTGAATCGACCCCCATGTCATTCGGCAAAATGCTCTGATAGGCTTTAATGGGGAGCGAGAGCGGGATTGGGATGCTGTTCTTTATCAAACCCCCCAGGTTGCCTGTATTCACTCACCTCTCTCTGGTCCAAAAGCGCATGCGCTGGCTCTCGTCCAATCAGAGCTGTTTGCCGTGCCTATGTAATTCGACAAATGGTTCTAATTGTTTACAATGGGGAGCAAGAGCAGCCGCATCCCCTGCTTCCTCGGGGTGTGCATGCACTTCTGCCCCAGCCATTCATATAGGATGGGACGGGAGCCCGTGTGCTATTGGGAAATGGGCCGCTCTCTCTCCCCATTAAATCCTATCAGAGCATTTTGCTGAATGACATGGGGGTCGATTCAGAGCCAGGTGAGAAAATTCACTCCTTTTTTAGGAGAGAAAACTGACATTCACTTTCATTGTCTACTGGGTGAAAATTTTCACCTGGTCAACTGTAGTTTTCTCTCCTAAAAAAAGAGTGAGAATTCTCACTTGGCTCTGAATCGCCCCCATAGTCACATCAAATGGCTCTGATTGGATGAGAGATGTTGGACCGGGAAGAGGTGAGTTGTACTGGGTGATCTGGGGGTTTCACACGGCAGAGCATCCAAATTCGGGATTCCGCAGCGGCACGGAACACATCCCGGGATAGTCAACACCCCAGACGCTATTCCGCTTTAAACCTGCTTTGCTTCTCATTGCCCTCTCCTGTCCTGTGGGCCTCAACCATGATCTTTCTTAGAGTATTAAAAAGTTGCTTAGAAGAACATATGCTGTATTTTGGGGTAAGGACAGTAGAACAATGTACCACAAATCCAGTCTACTACATCTGCCTGAATCAGTCAAGCGGTGGTTGCTTTCTAGCAATCCTACGAATCCTGAGTCTTTCAGACAATCTCTTGACCTCCACTGTTTCTGCGAACTGCCATTTCTTAAAGTGATTCAGCAGCCTAAAAAAAAACAAAAGGGTACTTTTGTCCCACGCCGCTTATCAGAGCAGGTCCAGGTATCAGGAGCTCACCTGATCGCAGGGTCCATACCCCAGGTCGGAATCGCAATTGGCATCAATCACAGCCGCGAGCCACAGGAATATAAGAAACATAGAAGCAGCATGCTGATAAGTTAGGCACAGGTCTGGGGGCACAATCCTAAAACTAATATTTATTCTATATTCCAGAAGAGGAGAAGAAGAGGAGAACAATAAGGCAGAACACCAAAAACCTGACAAAAAGGGAGTTTTCCTTCAACTTTCTTAAAGTATCAACTTTAAGAAAGGATTAGATGCTTATTTAGAGGAAAAAAACATTAACAGTTACTGTTAGCTGTTATCAGTAAAAAAACAAAAAACAAAAAATAAAATAAATAGCTTCCCCTATAAAATAAAATAAAAAATAACTTCCCTTACCCCAACACCCTTGGTTAAACTTGATGGACATGTCTTTTTTCAACCGTATTAACTACCGTCTTTCCCCGATAGTAAGACACCCCCGATTGTAAGACGTATGGGGAGTTTCAGAGGGGTCGCCTAATATAAGCCGTACCCCGAAAGTAAGACATATGTCTTACTTTCGGGGAAATAACATTGTTGTCGAACGGGGCTGAGGGAAGCGATATAGCCCCCCCCCCCCCCCCCCGGCGTGTATCCCCCTGCGCCGACGGGACCTACCTGAGAGGAGGAGAGGCGGCGGTGGATCCGGGGCTGCGAGCGCAGGAGCTGAGGCACGGCCGCCATCTTGCCACTGACCTATCGCCCCCACTGACTGTAGAGGCCGGGGCATCTGTACGGGAGGTCCGCTTTGCCGGGCGGTCTCCCCCCTCCTGTGCCCCAGAGACCGCGGGTGACCCACAGAAGACGAGCGGCGCCGGGTGCAGAGGAGCGTCTTTCATCTGGCTCTCACTGCAGCACAGAGCGGGAGCAGCGCCGTGACCGGAGGTGAGCTGCGGGCGCTGCGAGGAGCCCGACGTGACTGAACCCCGACCGGGGGCCCCCCTCACCGGTGATCATCCCTGCGCATAGGCTATCACCCCCCCTAGTGAAGTCCGCGGCGGCCGGCACCGCCGCTCACAGCTGCTGTCGCTGTGAGTTGTTGCGGCTTTGTAAACCCCGCCCCTCCACCTGATGTAATTACTAGGTCTCCCCCTATTGGCCAGCAAGGCCTTCTCTCACACTGCTCTGTCCCTCACATGAAAATGACGGGCTCGCTCACCAACGTCATCCGGCATATTTAAGGGAGTGAGCGAGCCCGCCATCTTTGTGTGAGGGAAGGAGCAGCGTGTGAGAGAAGACATCGTTGAAGGATTCCCCAAAAAGTGGGTTTTTTCCAATATAAGACATACCCCGAAAGTAAGACGTAGTGGGGCTTTTGGGGATAAAAAGAAAGTAAGACAGTGTCTTACTTTCGGGGAAACACGGTATGTAACTATGTAACCATGAAATCCATTTTTAGATCTACCGCTCATCTTTCACCAGGCTTTTCCACAGCCGAAGCCAAGCCCTGCTTCACTTTTTGAGAAAGCCAATCGGCTCTTTCAAAAGTGGCGGTGTGACAAGGTGCAGCCGGGTGGCCACATCCCCGACATGCAGTTCGGGTGGGCGTGCTCCTGCGGCCATCCATTCAGAAAGGCTGGGCATGGGAGCGCGCACAGCCATAGAAAAGCGGCCGCTGGTGGGCCTGTCGTGATCAGGCGAGATCTCCGGCTCCCGAGGGGGGGGGGGGGTCACGCAGCACGGTATCTGGTGTAGAATCCTCTGAGGACAGGCTAGCGGCCAGGCATGGAATATTTCAGATTTCAGGACTCGGCCACGTGGATCTTGACCCACTTTAGAGTGGACCAAAACCCACATTTTTAACTAGCATCCTATGAGTTGCTTCCCCCATGAAGAGAACCTTTTGCTAATTCTCACTGCTCCTGCTTGACTCTAATCCCAGATCTGTCTTTGCCGCACCTAAGCAATGACTGATCGCCTGCCACCTTACAGAGAGGGACAGCAAATAAATCAGTCTTCCAGGACAATTTGAAAAGCGAAAATTTCAATTTCTAGTTACACCTTAAGAAGGGAATATCGGCAGGGGATTTGGCTATGTATTTCACAAGTTCAGTGGGTTTTGGTCCACTTTAACGGTTTACAGTAAAAGTAATTTGGGCCAAAACTTTTGACTGCGATGGTATCTTTCATTCATACACGCTGCTCTAATTATGGACTTCCTTCTTTAGTGAATGGGCGCTTTCTTCCTCTCATCACTTGTGCCAGGGCCAGTCTCGTGTATGAAGATGGGTTTTGTCAAGGTCAGCAAACTGTACAGCAGGGAAAGGTCAGATCCTTTACCATCGGTAAAGTCTAAGGCTGGTGGTATAAAAGGAAAGACCAGAAGGGGTTTAGTGAAAAAGGGACAATTGTTAAATTAAACCGGACCTTCAGCATGATTTAATGAAAAGCCCAGACCCTTAAAGTGGACCAACACCCACCCCTGATCGGCCCGGGAATCTATAAGATTCCCGGGGCGATCAGCTCCCTCCCGGCGGGGCATCCGAATTCGGAATGCCCCGCTGTGTGAAACCCCCCAGAAAGCCCCTAAAAACTTACCTTATCGGCGACGGATAAGCCGCCTCCCGCGCGTCCCGTTTGTGAATGGCCGGCGGGCGGGGTGCCCCACGGAAGTGTACCAACACCCAGGATAGTGAAAATCCTGGGTGTTGGTCCACTTTAAAAAAACTATTCCCCAGCATCTAAAATTAATATATTTTAAGTTTTAAGTCACTTACTTATTATTCTTTCCCCCCACTAGGCTACAACTCTGTTTAGGAATCTAGGATACTGGTGCCACCATCTTGCCTCTGAAGCATCACATACTGAGGAGAAGAGAGGGGGGCAAAAGTACAGGGGTCGGGGTTATAGCTGTGCTTTGCACAGGCAGAGCAGAGCTGGGGTCAGGAAAATTACGACAATCCCAGAATGCAGAGTGGCACAGTCAGACACTTCCTGTTTGCAGGCTGCCTGAAGCTCCTTGGATGTTTAAAGGCTCAGAAAACGCAATCGGTGCAGGGATGATGATTTTTAATGTGGACAATCTGTATGTACAGGGTGGGGGAAAGCATACAAGATATGTTCTTATTTGGGGTGAAGGTCCAGTTTAATCCTCATGCAGGGCTATAGATACAGCTATGTGGATAGCCACAAAACATGACCTGTTGCTGCTCCTTCAGGAGTGAATTTTGCATCCCCCCGTAAAGATTTGATAGAGAGGTGTCCTTATGTGTGTCGAGCAGTGCCTGAAAGTTTGTGAACCCTTCCGAATTTTCTGTATTTCTGCACAGATTTACCTAAAACGGCATCACATTTTCACACCTAAACATACGAGTAAATAGAACCAAATCAAGTAAACGACTGAAAAATGATGCAGGCAAAACGTGGTAGATTTTTGACTAAATTCCCCAGCAATGCAGCCAGACAGCTATGTGTAAATGTGACCCTAATGGTTTGTGCTGGCTGCTGGCTGGGACTCCTATAGCATTACTCAGAAGACACAAGGGATACACCCACACTCTACTCCATCCATTCCCAGCTCAGGATTCTTCCAGAGAAGTTTCTTTGGCTTCTCATGGAAACTTTTTCGACAGAAAATCCTGTATGTGCCAAGCGAGTTCACCCTCAGCACTGCCTCCATTATACACACAGTGGAGTCACATTATTAGGAGCACGTCCTACTTTTGGCACCTTGAAGAAATGTCGTGTGGTGATGAGCTTGGTGGGTAAATAAGGTGTGTGATAGGCCGCCTGCACACATATCCCTAGTTGTCTTCATGGGGTAGAAGGGGACATTTCAGTCTCATAACATGATCATTATTGGCTTTCTGGCCAAAGGTGGCAGTTATTTCTGACACAGTTTCTTAAAAGCGGACCAACAGTCAAAAATGAATAAAAGTGGACCAAAACCCACGCCGATCGGCCAATCGATTTTCTCCCCCCCGGGGCATCCAAAATCGGGATCCCCCGCTGTGTTAAACCCCCCAGGTCGCCCGTTCACTTACCTTGCTTCCTGGCTCCACAGCGCTTGCCGCATCCCCGTTATCCCACTAGTAGTTCGCTTGCCCGTGCCAGCCATTTGTGAAAGGCCGGCGCTGGCACACTCCTTGTTAGACGGAAGCGGGCGCTTGGAGCCGCTGGCCTTAGATGCCATCTTAGGCTGGCTGGGACTCCTATAGCATTACTCAGAAGACACAAGGGATACACCCACACTCTACTCCATCCATTCCCAGCTCAGGATTCTTCCAGACTCTACTCCATCCATTCCCAGCTCAGGATTCTTCCAGACTCTACTCAATCCATTCCCAGCTCAGGATTCTTCCAGACTCTACTCCATCCATTCCCAGCTCAGGATTCTTCCAGACTCTACTCCATCCATTCCCAGCTCAGGATTCTTCCAGACTCTACTCAGTCCATTCCCAGCTCAGGATTCTTCCAGAGAAGTTTCTTTGGCTTCTCATGGAAACTTTTTCGACAGAAAATCCTGTATGTGCCGAGCGAGTTCACCCTCAGCACTGCCTCCATTATACACACAGTGGAGTCACATTATTAGGAGCACGTCCTACTTTTGGCACCTTGAAGAAATGTCGTGTGGTGATGAGCTTGGTGGGTAAATAAGATGTGTGATAGGCCGTCTGCACACATATCCCTAGTTGTCTTCATGGGGTAGAAGGGGACATTTCAGTCTCATAACATGATCATTATTGGCTTTCGGGCCAAAGGTGGCAGTTATTTCTGACACAGTTTCTTAAAAGCGGACCAACAGTCAAAAATGAATAAAAGTGGATCAAAACCCACGCTGATCGGCCAATCGATTTTCTCCCCCCGGGGCATCCAAAATCGGGATCCCCCGCTGTGTTAAACCCCCCAGGTCGCCCGTTCACTTACCTTGCTTCCCGGCTCCACAGCGCTTGCCGCATCCCCGGTATCCCTCTAGTAGGGCGCTTGCCCGTGCCAGCCATTTGTGAAAGGCCGGCGCTGGCACACTCCTTGTTAGACAGAAGCGGGTGCTTGGACCGCTGGCCTTAGATGCCATCTTAGGTGGCGTGACGTCAGCAGCTCAGAGTGTGCTAAGTGGATGAGCGGCCGCACATGTGCCGTAGGACTGGGTAGAGGTGAGTGAGTTCCGGCGATTTGGGGGGTTTCGCACAGCGAGGCATCCCCGATCGGGGTGCCCCGGGGGAAAGGAACAAAACCCAGGATAGTCAAAATCCTGGGTTTTGGTCCACTTTAAACCAGACTAACGCAACAAACAGTGCTCATATGCATCCCTCCCCGGGGCAATTTAGATTGCTGCACATAAAAATTAAATTAACTTCTCTAACTCCTGCTGGGGTCAATTTTAAAAACAAGATGGTGGCTCATGTATTTGCAGGCCAAGAGGTCAGTTGGCATCGTCGATCTGGGGGGGTTTCACACAGCGGGGCATTCCTAATCAGGGTGCCCCGGGAGAAAGGATCAAAACCCTGAGTTTTGGTCCACTTAATTTGTCACAACAGTATCGGAATTGGATCTCTACTGTTTGGCAGAGGGTTGCCCCCTCCAATGGGTTTACTGCTTTGTTAAACAGATGGATGTTAGCGTGTCAGGAGAAAAACATCAGAGAACAAACATCCTGCAGCCATTGTTGGAAGAACACAAGCTGGTGGTGGCAGCATTATGTTCTGGGGAAGGCTTTTGTGGCATTCTCTGGGCCACATTTGGCTTTTGGTATGAATCCATCTTTGCAAATCATGTAGGCATACCTACCAACTTTTCAGGGTGGGAAAGAGGGACAACTGTTAGATTAGGCCACGGCGCCTCATTGATTGATGGATAGGAGTAATAGGTGTAACAGTTAATAGGTGTAACACTATAAACACTTTGCCCGAGCAAATGAATCATTTTTTGATGCAGATCTGCATGTTACACCTCAAAGAGGAACAAATAAGAACAACGAGGGACGGGGGGACATGGACTCAAAAGAGGGACAGTACCTCCAAATAAGGGACACTTGGGAGATATGCCATACATGCTGTTTGTCTTCTATGGGGCACATGTCAAGTCACATGGCTAAAAATGCTTGTCACTGGTTGGAAGAGCCTTGCCGAGACTTCCAAGTAGTACCCTGGCCCCCTAATTCCCTAGACTGGACCCTCAACTGAGCATCTGCAGGAGCAACTTAAACCGGACCTTCAGCGTGATTTAATGAAAAGCCAAAACTCTTAAAAAATGGTTCCCCAGCAACTAAAATTAATATATTTTAAGTTTTTAGTCACTAACTTATTATTCTTTCCCCCACTGGGCTGCAACTCTGTTCAGGAATTTAGGATACGGGCGCCGCCATCTTGACTCAGAAGCATCACACTTACTGAGGAGAGGAGAGTGGGATAAGGTACAGGGGGGCAGGTTATAGCTGTGCTTTGCTCAGACAGAGCAGAGCTGGGGTCAGGTAAAGGTCAGCAGTCCCAGAATGCAGAGCAGCACAGTCAGGAGGCACTTCCTGTTTGCAGGCTGCCTGATAAGATGGCGGCTTCCATAAGCCGCCATCTTGGATGTTTAAAGGCTCATAACATGCAGTAGATGCAGGTAGGATGATTTTTAATGTGAGCAATCTGTATGTACAGGGTGTGGGAAACCTATAAGATAAGACTCTTATTCAGAGTGAAGGTCCACTTTAATGGTCATGTTGGCTCTATGGATCCACCCCTGCACACTCTCCAGCTGCAGTCGGCATGGCTGCAGATACCTGTGACCAGGGGTATAGCTGGGGGGGCAGGGTGGCACGTGCCCCGGGTGCAGCAGGTCAGGAAGGGGCTGAGCACAGGTAGAGGGTGCCATTTTGAAGCTTTGCCCCGGGTGACAGAAAGCCTAGTTACTCCTTTGCCTGTGACCACCCGCCGGCAACTTTTGGATTCGCTTCCAGCCAGTTATTCTGAATATTGGCTGCTGCTTGTGATTATGGGACTTTGCTGTGTTGTACATGTATAATGCAGACCAGCGTGACTCACCTTTCTCCTCTGGCAGCTTGTCTGGCTCGGTCGTGTTCCTTTCATTCTTTTTGTATTGCACACCCAGAGGCTTATAGAAGTTCACTGGGAGAATGTGAAAAACAAGCAGCGTCGCATTTAATCCTGCCTTTAAATCAGCAGCATTAATATTAACTGCTTTATAGCCAGGTAAAAAGTCCCGTCTGGTTATTATTTATTTATAAAGAACCATCATCTTCTTTTGCGCAGTACAAGGTAGAAATGACAGGAGAGTAAGACCGGTAATTGACTTATATTACACAGGGGTAATTACACACGCTCCCCCCATGTTTCTCCCCTGTCTTAATCAAGCATTGGTGACTTTGTCTCTCCAGCTACTGTGTTATAGGTTAATTTCTATTCTCCAATCTTTAGTGTTTGCCCTGTAGCGTGTCTTCTCCTGGTTTTTATGTGTAGTGTTTAATTTGGTGATTTCCTGATTCCAGTTGCCCTCCAGTGTTGTGTTTCCCAATGTTTTGTCCCAGATTTTCTATGTACCTTTCCCTCCTGTGTCTTTGGTGGATTGTATTAGTGCTTAAAGCAGAACAAAACCCGGGAATTTGACTTTCCCGGGTTTTGTTCTCTTCCCCAATTTAGAATGACCCGCTGTGTGAAACCCCCCAGGTCGCCCAGGAGAAGTGGGCTTGAACCACGCAGCGCGTCGGTGAGAGGTAAGTGGGGAGGACTAAGGGCGTTGGATTAGTAGATACAACCAGAGCTTTATCGTATTTTATGTATGGCAACATGACATGGCGGATGCTTGCAGGGATGAGTAGGAACACTATTAGTTGGTAGATTTAGCACTTGAAGCACTTTAGGCACTTTTTGCACTGTAGCACTGCACTTTTTTGCTGAGTTTGCACATATTGTAGTATTTTTAGGGGCTGTATATATCCTTTATAAAGGAGCACAGTTCACTAGTAATTTTAGTTTGATATGGATTCACTCATGTAGCATCTCATCATGCGGGCGTCCGCTTATTTTTTATGTATGCCATCTACACTCTAAAATTAGAGATATATGAAATTATACTATTTGAATGGTTAGACACACATTGTGAGTGTCTTATATATTAGCCCTAACAAGTTCCTCCCCACTTGGATTTTTATGTATATGTTTTTTAAAGTGTGACGTTGTGTGATATATGTTATGTACTGACATCATTTAGCTAATAATACATTTTCATCTATTTTTGTAAATTGTGTGCAGCCTGCTATATGGGGATATAAAGGTGGGCTAGCTCTGAAAGTCCTCCAGGTGTATAGATTAAGTTACAAGGTTGGCCCCATAGGCTAGCACCGATAGTAATTAACAGAAACTGTGCATACCCAGAGGTAGAGTTGAGAAACCCCCAGGTCGCCCAGCAAAACTCACCTTTGCTCTAATGATGCATGCGTGGGCTCTCAGCCAATGAGAGCCATTTGCTGTGTTTACCACTTTTGGCAAAAGGATCTCATTGACTTTTATGGAGAGAACACAACGCCGGGGATGAGGCAGCGCGCGTTTGCCATTTAAAGCAAAGAGAGCTGCTTGCCGAATTACGTAGTCACGCTGGGCAGCTCTCATTGGATGAACGTCCGCTCGTGAAAGGTGAGTGTATATGGGCACCCTGGGGGTTTTACACATTGGGGCTTTCAGACTCAGGATGCCCCAAGGGAAAACCAGCGGCCAGCCCTGGAATCTTTTAGATTTCAGGTCGCCCGCTGCTGGGTTTTGTTTCCCTTTTAACAATTGCGTTACTAACGTGTTGTTTCTTTAGGTTTTTTTGGTACAACTTTTGAGGCCAAATGTTCACCTTTTTGGGAGTTTGTTGCTTTAAACAATATCAAATTTGGAAACTTTTTACATTTTTGTCAAGATTTTTTGGTTCTCAAAATTGTAAAAAAGAGCAAGAACTAAGGAAAACTAACTGGCAGATGACACTTTCATTCATAATAAACATGCCAGCTATTGCCTGCACGTGTTTGATGAATGATATAGGCATGTGAGCATGTGAATCTGCATTTTCCTCATGCTTTTTGCGAATGGGAAGCATGCGCTCCCGTCCCAGCCTATCTGAATGATAGGCCAACTTCAGAGACCAGTTTATAGGGTTATGGTAGTGGTGTGGGTGTGGTTTGGGGCATGGTCTATTCACAATGGTTTGTGAAGAGCTAACCACCAAGGAAATGATGGTGCTGCCATTGCACCCTCCGCTGCCACTGCATGCCAGTCCACTGCTCCTACTACCACTGCCCGCCCATTGCTCGCCCTGCCACCACCTGTCTGTCGCTGTGTACTGGCGGCTGAACTTGCCTTTCGATGTTCCGCTGGCGGTCGCCGACACCGCGCCTCCGGTTCAACGTGCATGTCGCCTCTGCTGGCCGGGCACAGCACCTCCTGGAATGCACTTCCATTTCTGCGTCTCTGCCAACCAAGACAGGAAGTGACACGGCCGCTGAGGCCGGGAATCTCTGAAAGCAGGCTGTGGTGGTTATAAGAGCTGCGATTTCTTTCGGAAAGGGGTGATGAGGGGCCTAAAACTCCACGTGATATCAGCGTAACGCCGAATGAGGTGGGGTAAATTTTGGGAGACGCTTGAAAAATTCTGGTGGGTTGGCATCTCTGGGGATGTGGTAGCGCTCGCTCCCCATTGACAACGAGAGTTATTTGCCGAATGACATACTAACCAGAGTGGGGGGGGGGGGGGGCAGAATCGGGATGCCCCTCCAAAAGGCCAGCGGCATTCCAGGGCCAGGCCAGGTGGGCTTTGTTTCGGCTTTAAACTTGTAAACAAAAGGTTGCTGGTTGGTTGCTATTGGTTACCACAGTCATGACTCTGAGGCCTAGTCCTGTATTTGTGTGTTGTGTTTGTACCGTTGCTGATTTAAAAAAAGTTTTCTGGTTGGTTGCTATTGGTTACCATGTTAATTGTAATGAGGTCTATTTATGTGTTGTGTTTGTACCGTTGCTGACTAAATGAAAGGTTTCTGGTTGGTTGCTATTGGTTACCACATGCATGGTAATGAGGCCTATTTATGTATTGTGTTTGTACCGTTGCTGACTAAATGAAAGGCTGCTATTGGTTACCACAGTCATGACTATGAGGCCTAGTCCTGTATTTATGTGTTGTGTTTGTACCGTTGCTGACTAAATGAAAGGTTGCTATAGGTTACCACAGTCATGGCTTGTGAGGCCTAGTCCTGTATTTGTGTGATAGGTTTGTACCATTGCTGACTAAATTAAATGTTGCTATAGGCTACCACAGTCACGCCTATGAGGCCTAGTCCTGTATTTGTGTGCTGCGTTTGTACCATTGCTGACTAAACAAAAGGTTTCTGGTTGGTTGCTATTGGTTACCACAATCATGGCTGTGAGGCCTAGTCCTGTATTTGCATGTTGTGTTTGTACCGTTGCTGACTAAATAAAAGGTTTCTGGTTGCTATTGGTTACCACGTGCATGGTAATGAGGCCTATATATATATGTTGTGTTTGTACCGTTGCTGACTAAATGAAAGGTTGCTATTGGTTACCACAGTCATGGCTGGTGAGGCCTAGACTCACTGACTTGCTGCTCAATGTCTTGCAGGAAAACGTTTCCCTGGCGGACATCTTATCGCTGCGGGATTGCGGCCTCACCGAGCAGGATATCTGGGCCATCTGTCTGGAGTGCTGCTTTTCCATGCAGGACATCTCGCACGCCGCCATCTTCCAGACGCTGTGCATCACCCCCGACACGCTGGCCTTCAACACCAGCGGCAACGTCTGCTTCATGGAGCAGCTAAGCGGTAGGTCGTCCTCCCTCATGACATCATATCTCACTGCACCCAATGCTGGGTGAGTTACATCCTCCTTATACCGCCAGCAGGGACACCCTGAAATATTTCTGGGCCCTATACAATCAGTGAGATTGCACCGCTCTGGTCATTCATCATGCAGATCGTTCTCGCTGGCGCATGTGTGTGGACATTTTCCCACCAACACCCAATGCATTTACATGCGGAACAAAACCCAGCAGCCGCCGGTCTGGAATCTAAAAGATTCCAGGGCTGGCTTCTGGCCTGTCCCGAATTGGGACGCCCCACTGTGTGACCCCCCCTCCCCCTGTTCGCCCATAAAAACTCACCTTTACAGGTTCCAACTGCACATGTGCAGCATCCCGTCCATTGAGAGCTGCTTGCTGTGACTGCGTAATTCGGCGGATGGCTCTAATTGTTTAAAGTGGACCAAAACCCAAGACTATCCTGGATTTTGGTCCTTGCCCCGATCAGGGATGTCCCGCTGTGTAAAACCCCCCAGATCGCCAAGCGCAACTCACTTCTTCTCGGTCTGACGACGCATGCGCGGACGCACCTCCAATCAGCACGCTCGGAGACACTGACGTCACTCCTAAGCCATCGTCTAAGGGCAGCGCCTCTGAGTGCGCCGGCGGCCGCATCACCCGCTTCCCTCAGGAGCGTGCCCATGCCGGCCATTCACAAATACCTGCCACGGGCATGAGCCATGCTAGAGGGATAGCAGGGATGCGGCCATCGCTCGACCTGGGGGGTGTCACACAGCGGGGCATCCCGATTTTGGATGCCCCAGGGGGAGAGAATCGATCAGCTATAAGATTCCCAGGCTGATCGCGCTGGGTTTTGGTCCACTTTAAAATGGGGAGTGCGCGCACGACACCAGGGTGCAGCAGCGCACGCTCCCCATTGTAAACAATTAGAGCCGTCTGCCAAATGACACACACCTTCCATTCAGATAGGCTGGGAGCCGCATCCCCCACAACCCCGGGCCATGCGCGCGCCCCCGCTCCAGCTAATCTGAATGGCTAGGACGAGCTTGTGCGAACAGCACCGGGGATGCGGCGTGCATGCACTGCTATCGCGGCAGGCGGTTCTCATTGGACGAGTGCCCGCACATGCTCGTTGGAGCCTGAAAAGGTGAGTTTTTATGGGCTTTTTACATAGCTGGGCATCCCAATTCGTTATGCCCCTGGGAAAGTCCAGGGTTTTGTTTCACTTCAAAGCGGACCTTCAATCGTAAATGACTTTAGGTCCCTATTGAGAATTGCCCCCCTGGGGAAATCCTGATTCCGGATGCCTCTAATGTTATAGAACCTTCAGAAGCCACAATCGGGCATAGAGCTCTGTATGGTGAAGTACATGAAATAGAGGAAGCATGTCTCCTACTGGAGGATTCTGCATGTGTGCACAGCTACTTCCTGTCCCCCATCAGATGGAGGTGAGTATCTCTTTTGAAGTGGACCAAAACCCAGCGCGAACGGCCCTAGAATCGCTGATCGATTCCCTACCCCCGGGGCATCCCGATTTTGCTGTGTGAGACCCCCCCCCCTCCAGGTCGCCCCATACACTTACCTTGTTTCCCAGTCCAACGGTGCATGCAGGAGCCACGCCCGCATCCCCGCTATCCCTCTAGCAGGACACATCCCGCGCCAGGCATCTGTGAATGTTAGAGGGTAGCGAGGGATGCGTCCGCCACCTCGTTCGGAGCCTCTGGCTTTAGACGCAGGCTTAGACGATGTGACGCGAGCGACTCCGAGCGCGCTGATTGGACGAGCTGCCGCGCATGCGCCGTAGGACCGGGAAGAGGTGAGTTAAGCTGGGCAATCTGAGGGGGAAAGGACCAAAACCCAGGATAGTCAAAATCCTGGGTTTTGTTCCGCGTTGAAGAGGACGTGGAATCAGCATAGACTTGACTCCCTCTTTACAGTGCATTACATTGGCAGCACCGGGATGCCCCACTGCCGTGGGAAAGAGGGACAATTATTAAAGCGGACCTTCACCCTGAATAAGAGCCTATCTTATATGTTTCCCACACCCTGTACATACAGATTGCTCACATTAATCCGGACCTTCACCCTGAATACGAGCCTATCTTATATGTTTCCCCCACCCTGTACATACAGATTGCTCACATTAATCCGGACCCTCACCCTGAATAAGAGCCTATCTTATATGTTTCCCACACCCTGTACATACAGATTGCTCACATTAATCCAGAGCTTCACCCTGAATAAGAGCCTATCTTATATGTTTCCCACAC
This sequence comes from Gastrophryne carolinensis, assembly GCA_027917425.1. Lineage (NCBI taxonomy): Eukaryota > Metazoa > Chordata > Amphibia > Anura > Microhylidae > Gastrophryne > Gastrophryne carolinensis. Next base: position 610,322,204 of record CM051235.1, read on the forward strand.
CCTGTACATACAGATTGCTCACATTATTCCGGACCTTCACCCTGAATAAGAGCCTATCTTATATGTTTCCCACACCCTGTACATACAGATTGCTCACATTAATCCGGACCTTCACCCTGAATAAGAGCCTATCTTATATGTTTCCCACACCCTGTACATACAGATTGCTCACATTAATCCAGACCTTCACCCTGAGTAAGAGCCTATCTTATATGTTTCCCCCACCCTGTACATTAAAAATTATCCTACCTGCATCTACTGCATGTTATGAGCCTTTAAACATCCAAGATGACGGCTCATAGAGCATCAGGCAGCCTGCAAACAGGAAGTGCCTTCTGACTGTGTCACTCTGCATTCTGGGATTGCTGTTCTTTCCCTGATCCCAGCTCTGCTCTGTCTGTGCAAAGCACAGCTATAACCCCGCCCCCTGTGCTTTATCCCACTCTCCTCTCATCAGTATGTGATGCTTCTGAGTCAAGATGGCGGCACCCGTATCCTAGAGTCCTGAACAGAGTTGCAGCCCGGTGGGGGAAATAATAATAAGTAAGTGACTAAAAACTTAAAATATATTAATTTTAGATGCTGGGGAATAGTTTTTTCAGGGTTTGGTTTTCATTAAATCATGGTGAAGGTCCAGTTTAAATGAAGCCACACCCCCTCATTGAGGGATGGATGAAGCCACGCCCCCTCATTGAGGGATGGATGAAGCCACGCCCCCTCATTGAGGGATGGATGAAGCCACGCCCCCTCATTGAGGGATGGATGAAGCCACGCCCCCTCATTGAGGGATGGATGAAGCCACGCCCCCTCATTGAGGGATGGATGAAGCCACGCCCCCTCATTGAGGGATGGATAGGAGATAGGATGTAACAGTTACAACAATAGAAACACTTTGAATAGGCAAATGAATCATTTATTGATGCAGATCTGCATGTTACACCTCAAAGAGGGACAAATAGGAACAACGAGGGACAGGGGGACATGGACTCAAAAGAGGGACAATCTCTCCATATCAGGGACACCTGGGAGGTTATGGTCCTCGTTAGCTGAGCTTTCGGAGGGTGGTTTGAGCCGAGTTGAGCTACATCTCTGTGTGGAGCGTGTTCTTTGGAGAATGAAATATTCATGGTATTGATGTGTAGAAGAATCTGTGGCTTCCTTTCATGTGCCGCGCTCATGCTGCCATTGCTGCCGCGCTCCTGTCATCTCATTATTAAAACTGGGTCACTTGTCTTCTTTTTTACAGATGATCCCGAAGGTGCCTTCGTACCTCCAGAGTTTGATCTCACTGGCAACACCCTAGAGGTAATTTGGATATGGAAAACACCTTAAAGCGGAGCAAAACCCTGGAAATCTGACTTTCCCGGACTTTGTTCTGCTGCGTGAAACCCTTCAGGAAGCTCCAAAAAACTCCCAACATCCAATGTGCGGGCTCTTGTCCATTAAAGCGGAACTTCAACCTGAATAAGAGTCTAGCTTATATGTTTCCCCCCCTGTACATACAGATTGCCCACATTAATCCGGACCTTCACCCTGAATAAGAGTCTATCTTATATGTTTCCCCCACCCTGTACATACAGATTGCCCACATTAATCCAGACCTTCACTCTGAATAAGAGCCTATCCTGTATGTTTCCCACACCCTGTGCATACAGATTGCCCACATTAATCCGGACCTTCACCCTGAATAAGAGCCTATATGTTTCCCCCCTGTACATGCAGATTGCCCACATTAATCCGGACCTTCACCCTGAATAAGAGCCTATATGTTTCCCCCCTGTACATGCAGATTGCCCACATTAATCCGGACCTTCACCCTGAATAAGAGTCTATCTTATATGTTTCCCCCACCCTGTACATACAGATTGCCCACATTAATCCAGACCTTCACCCTGAATAAGAGCCTATCCTGTATGTTTCCCACACCCTGTGCATACAGATTGCCCACATTAATCCGGACCTTCACCCTGAATAAGAGCCTATATGTTTCCCCCCTGTACATGCAGATTGCCCACATTAATCCGGACCTTCACCCTGAATAAGAGCCTATATGTTTCCCCCCTGTACATGCAGATTGCCCACATTAATCCGGACCTTCACCCTAAATAAGAGTCTATCTTATATGTTCCCCCACCCTGTACATACAGATTGCCCACATTAATCCAGACCTTCACCCTGAATAAGAGCCTATCTTATATGTTTCCCCCACCCTGTACATACAGATTGCCCACATTAATCCGGACCTTCACCCTAAATAAGAGTCTATCTTATATGTTCCCCCACCCTGTACATACAGATTGCTCACATTAATCCAGACCTTCACCCTGAATAAGAGCCTATCTTATATGTTTCCCACACCCTGTACATACAGATTGCCCACATTAATCCAGACCTTCACCCTGAATAAGAGCCTATCTTATATGTTTCCCCCACCCTGTACATACAGATTGTCCACATTAAAAATCATCCTACCCACATCTACTGCATGTTATGAGCCTTTAAACATCCAAGATGGCAGCTCATGGAGCATCAGGCAGCCTGCAAACAGGAAGTGTCTTCTGACTTTGTTGCCTGGCATTCTGGGATTGCTGACCATTTCCTGACCCCAGCTCTGCTCTGTCTGAGCAAAGCACAGCTATAACCCGCCCCCCTGTACTTTATCCCACTCTCCTCTCCTCAGTATGTGATGCTTCTGAGGCAAGATGGTGGCGCCCGTATCCTAGAGTCCTGAACAGAGTTGCAGCCCAGTGGGGGAAAGAATAATAAGTAAGTGACTAAAAACTTAAAATATATTAATTTTAGATGCTGGGGAATCGTTTTTTAAGGGTTTGGGCTTTTCATTAAATCATGCTGAAGGTCTGGTTTAATAGCTGCCTGCTGTGACTACGTCATGCTCTGATTGTTTACAATAGAGAGCGTGCCCCAACCACCATTCAGATGGCTGAGCATTGATTTGAATGAGAGTCTCCTGCTGAATGACGTAGACAACATAGACATTATCGCGTTGGACGAGAGTCTGCGAATGGGCCGTTGGGAGAGCGGCAAGTTTTTCCCGTGGGCTTCCTGGGGGTTTCACACAGCAAGGACTAAAACCCAGGATAGTCAAAATCCTGGGTTTTTGGTCCACTTTAAAGGATAACTTTCATTGGAAACCTGCTGTAAATGTGATGTTATTATATTATAGACCTTAGAAAAAAGAAACATTTTACCAATACACTTAGGGCCTTATTTATTAAGGAATAGCGACAGGTAGCGACTGGGGAGCCGGCCAGTAAAGCCAGGTACCGCAACTAGAACGCCGGCTCCCCTCCACAATCACACATTTATCAAGCCGATACTGCTTAGCGACTGAGATAGCGCCACCTAGCAACTCATTCATCATTATCCCAGCCTCATCCCACAGCACCAGCGAACATCCTTGAACAGCGACAGGTATGACCTCTCGCTACCTGGCGCTCTCCAATGCATTTCAATGGCAGAATGTATTTTAATTAATAATTATTTTTTAATATATTTTTCTTTTTAATTTTCAAAAAAAAAAAATCTGTGAACACTTCTTCCTTTGAAAATGTATTTTTTGGGGATTTTTTTAAAAAAAAATTTTTTTTGCAGAATTGATATTACAGGTCTGATTTTAAACTATTCAGGTTTGAATATTATTTCAAAACCATTCCATTTTTTTTTGGGGTGGTTTGGGGGTAAAAAAACTCCTTTTAACACATCGCCTACTGCGCTCTGGGATTTAAACATGCATTTCACAGCGCTAGGAATTTTTAAGGCTGATTTTGTAATGAATATGGTGGGAGCCGGTCGCTATGTCCAGTCGCTATCATGCGCTCCCATACAACAGCGAACCTGTCAAATAGCGACTCAGCATCTTGTATTCAACATTACGGCACACCGACTGAGTCGCTATCATCCACCGAACAATGGCCAAGCACAGCGACTACTAGCGGTCGCTGTCAAAATACCGCTACAGTCGCTCAACAGTCGCTGTCTGTCGCTATTAATGAATCAGCCTCTTTATATTAGTTTCAAATGACTATTAAGAGGAAGAAGGAGGAAGGAAGTAAATAAAGGAATAAAGGGAGGAAAATAAAATTGGATCACTTTCTGAGTGGTAAAATTATATATATATATATATATTATATATATATATATATATATATATATATATATAAAACGTATTTTTCGCCCTATAAGACGCACTTATTTTTCCCCAAAAGTGGGGGGAAAATGTCCGTGCGCCTTATCGGGCGAATGTAAAAAAAAAAAAAAACTCATCCGTTCCCGGCGCTCCCGCGTGGTCTGCCACACTGCGAGAGGCCAGAGGAGCGGCGGGGGCTCTGTCCCGGTTCCGCCGCTGTGATCGCTGTCTTTTCAGGCAGCGATGGCAGCAGCGGGGCCAGAGACAGAGCCCCTGCCGCTCCTCCATCTGCTGCCTCTTCCGGGCTCAGAGCACATGCGAGCACGAAGGTCCGGGCAGTGGGTGGGCGTGGCCTGCACCGGTACAGGCCACGCCCACCCGCTGCCCGGACCTTCGTGCTCGCATGTGCCCAGGAACAGAAGATGGAGGAGCGGCAGGGGCTCTGGCTCTGGCCCCGCCGCTGTCATCGCTGCCTGAAAAGACAGCGATCACAGCGGCGGGGCCGGGACAGAGCCAGCTCGTGAATGGGGTGGGCGTGGCCTGCGCCGACACTGTCTATGGAATGGGGGCATCCCACACGTCCTATGGGAATGGGAGGGGGGAATGCCACACTGTCTGTAATGGTGCGTTTTTGGTTTAAAATATTTTTTTTCTTATTTTTTTCCCCCAAATCCTATGTGCGTCTTATGGGCAGGTGCGTCTTATAGGGCGAAAAATACGGTATATATATATATATATATATATATATATATATATATATATATATATATATTACACAGTGTGTGTGTATACATTATATATAGTGTGTTTGTGTATATATATATATATAATATAGTAAGGGAGAACAGTGAGACCAGGTACAAAGGAGCCAGAGGGACAATAGGAAGATATCAATTAGATGTGTGTAAGAAGCAGTGGCCCTAACAGCCCCAAAGCAGTGCGACCCCCCCAGGAATTCTCCCTGGCCTCCCTATGACTAGTACGCCTCAGTCTGCCAGACCATAAGTGGTGCCCGGGTTGATCATGCTTGGGTAGGGGGACCCCATACCAATTTTCCTTTTTGTTTTCTTTTTAAATCAGGATGCCCCAGGGGCACAAAACAAAACCAGAGAAAGTCAATTCCCACGTTTTGTTCTGCTTTAAATATATTTGAAGTGGACCAAAACCTGTGATTCCTCTTCCAGTATGCGCTCTGCATCTCAGGGTTATCGGGTCTTTGGATGCCCCACTGCCTGAAACCCCATGGCTCACTCTTTATTCATCTTGAATTAGTGATCGTGTGGCACATGTGCACTCCTCCGGCAGCATCCCTGCTCTGCACATTCACCGCTTCAGGTAGACTTGAATGGCTGCCGGTGGGTGCAAGCAGGCCAGAGGGAGCTGCAGCCATTATGAATCTGTTACAGGCCTCAGATCCCCCGAGAGGAAGCTGGAGCTTATTTAGACACTAGATCGCCGTTACCAGGGTTCTGGTCTGCTTTAGGTTATGGTTAGGGATGAGCGAACCGGTTCGGACGAACCGGAATTCGCTCTGAATTTCAGGGGAAAAAAAAATTTTGGGGGTTCGTGCCGATCGAATTTTCCCTGAAATAAAAAAAAAATAAATGCCGGCATGGTGGGAGAGGGCAGGCCGGCTACGCTGTCAGCGGGCCGGCGGCGGCCCGCTGACAGGCGTAGCCGGCCTGCCCGCTCCCACCATGCCGGCATTTTTTTTTTCAGATGAGCGATTCGTGAAAGTTCGATTCGGGCGAACCCGAATTTCTTGGGGAAATTCTGCGAATCGCCCGAATCGAACTTTCAAGAAGTTCGCTCATCTCTAGTTATGGTAATAGGCAACATTTTTATTTCAACTGGTTGTACCCCTTCCTCGTTCTGGTTTGATCTAAAATCTTGTCTGGCGTTAAACTGGACCTTCACCATGATTTAATGAAAAGCCCAAACCCTTAAAAAGTATTCTCCAGCATCTAAAATGAATAGATTTTAAGTTTTTAGTCACTTATTCTTTCCCCCACCGGGCTGCAACTCTGTTCAGGACTCTAGGAGACGGGAGCGGCCATCTTGCCTCAGAAGCATCACTTACTGAGGAAAGTGGGGGGGTTATAGCTGTGCTTTGCACAGGTGGAGCAGAGCTGGGGGTCAGGAAAAGGACAGCAATCCCAGAATGCCAGGCGACACAGTCAGAAGACACTTCCTGTTTGCCGGCTGCCTGATGCTCCATGAGCCGCCATCTTGGATTTTTTTAAAGGCTCATAACATGCAGTAGATGCAGGTAGGATGATTTTTAATGTGAGCAATCTGTATGTACAGGGTGTGGGAAACATATAAGACAGGCTCTTATTCAGGGTGAAGGTCTGGATTAATGTGAGCAATCTGTATGTACAGGGTGTGGGAAACATATAAGACAGGCTCTTATTCAGGGTGAAGGTCTGGATTAATGTGAGCAATCTGTATGTACAGGGTGTGGGAAACATATAAGACAGGCTCTTATTCAGGGTGAAGGTCTGGATTAATGTGAGCAATCTGTATGTACAGGGTGTGGGAAACATATAAGACAGGCTCTTATTCAGGGTGAAGGTCTGGA